>OX387351.1:1127500-5957500 GCA_947563465.1 Archips xylosteana | reverse complement strand
TTAATCCAAGCAATTAAAAAACACACAAATTTCGGTGAAGAATCATTCTGATAATAACAAAAAATAAAATTGGGGTTTTGTTTTTATCATCATCTCTAGCCTTCACATGCCCAGGCTTTTTTTTAAGGTGTGTGTGTAGTTCTGAGGTGGATTCAGACCGGATAAGGAACTTCATACATAACATTGCTACATTTCCTGCGTGTGCAGGTTTAGCTAGACGTTACACGGAATTAAACAATGGAATATGCGCCAGCATATAGGTATTAAAAGAAAGAAAAATAAATGAAAAAGTTTATGAAGATGTTCGGAGTTCTATTAATCAATTATTATCAATGTCTAAACCGACTTAGAGGAAGATTAAGAAATTTGGTATGAATAGAGAGTCTAAGGGGCTGTTTCACCACACATTGCTTAATTTTAACTGATGGACAAATGTGATGCCGTCTCCGTCTATATTCGAACAAAAAAAAAGAGACGGCATCATATTTATTCGTCAAATAAATTTGATCAATGGATGGTAAAACAGGGGCTAAGTCTCGGGAAGAAACGGTTTTTATCCTGGAAATAGCCATGGCGGATAGTGATAAAAAAAATTGCAGACTAAGTACTGAAAATGCCTTTTTGCGGCTTATTTGGAGCAAAAATGGAATTTTGGAGGCTACGTATAATCTGTTTGCTTTCAGAGCTGTTTATTACTGAATTCAGTAAAATTGTGTGCTATATTATTTGGGATGAGCTATAGTTATGTGAGTAGTTGGACTTGATAAACTTTATCAATATTGTCTGTGAAGGGACGGCGTTTGACAGGTCAGGTGATTGACATTAATAACTTTGTTAACTTTGTAAACTACGTGTTACATTGAAGCCTTTAGGCTAGCTTCACATGAGTTATCAACAAGAATAATAGGCGGCTTGGGCTTGGCAGTTTGGCATCAACATTATGTATCTCCTCGTTCATTTTAGTATATTCGTGCGTCCGTCCGTCTCAAACCGCGCATATCAATTGAATAAATCCATTGACTGGGCTAATCTGATATTTGAAAGTTTCATATTAACGAACGGCTTAAAGAACGAACTTAATGAACGGCTACGTCCAGTCGCTAACATAAACATCGGAGTTATCTGTGTAATCAAAACTAAATAATTCTGTCCGAATCATAAAATATGAGAATGTTTGTGAAGATGTTTGAAAATTTGGATGTTTGAATATTTGCGAGTCAATCATGCAATAACGGCTGTACGGGTAGATGAAACATGGTTTACAGATTGAACAAAAATCTGAATTGAGAAGTTATGCTTCATATCCCGGTGATGCGTTGCACTGGGATAATAATTTATCTTTAAGCAATAATAGAGGGCGCTGTCCAAGAACGTCGATGTACCTCAGCTTTCAATTAATAGATGGTATTTGTCCGATCCGAGCGAACGTTGTGCTTTAAAAATGTTACCGTAAAAGTTTCAGGTCAATTAATAGTTTCCCGTGAAGGTAAACCATTAATCCATATTTCCATACTAATATTATAAATGAGAAAGTGTGTTTCTTTGTTTGTTTGTCCTTCTTTCACATCGATGCTGAGCGACGGGTTGCCGTGATTTTTTGTATGGACATAGTTAAAAGTCTCGAGAGTGACATGGGCTAGGTACATTTTACCACGTGAAAATATCACATTCCCACGTTTTTATCTACTTCAGCCGGGGCAAAGCCGCAGGCATCAGCTAGTATATAATCAGACAGTCTCGATATTTACGATGACGTACGATTTTTTATATTAAAAATGTTTCTAACCAAATTTTTAAGGTACTTTGTAATTAAGATATCGTTCCCTATACCAACCAGATTAACGACCTTTTTGATCATAGCGTAATCTCATAACAATTATAATTCTCACGTTCGCAAGCATTAAAATTAACTCTCTTGTCAAGTAATTTCCTCTCACATAAATTACCATCGCATGAGGTAATCTCACTCATGAAGGCCATGGGCTTATGATTTTATTACGACGTGTATGAAATTTATTATTTAATTCCTCACCTTTTGTGTTTCGCTTTATTATAATTTTGTAAGCGGCCAATTAGGATACTAATTCGAAATAAAAGGAGATGATCTTTTTAATAAATACAACTTTATAATTACGCTTGGTTATTAAATTACTGTGTTGTGGTTGTTGTAGACGCCTTTTAGATTTCGATTAGGTAACTCTTTATAAGTTACGGTAAGTTTACATCCATATTATTATGTTTGTTGTATCAAGGACAATTAACCTTGTACGGCCTAACTTTTTATAACTGTCATAGCACTTTAGACCGAGCCATGAATTTCCAGTTTGTTTTTGAATTTACTTCCACATATTTACAGTTATTATTTAATTTCAAAAATTGTACACCATATTGTACATTGGGCATTTATCCTTGTAATTGATTTGTACATTGTAATGCACACTGGGACTTATGAGGTTAAAATTAATAGGATTGCGAATATCTATTATGATGTCGCTTTCTTTTAAAATAATAAATTTGCTCTAGGTAGTTTCGCTATAGAAAGGTCTCAACCATTCGTTTATTTTACTAACACAATTAGCGCAATAGCGTAGGTACTGATTCTTTTTAGGCTTCATAGATGGTGCTATTGTGTTAAGTAGAAGTCAAAATGCTTACAAAATGAATGATGCGGAAATCTCTCTACAGAAAAAATTGCTACAGCAAAAATACATAAAGTTTACCACTGACAGATGGTTTGCCTTCATTTCATATTCAACTTTAACGACTACAAATAAAGCCAATTTTAGAATACTGTTACCCACGTTTGCAGATTTTGTAATAGCTACTTTATTTGTATGGTGTTAAAGTTGGAAATGAAATGAAGGCAAGCCAGTGGCCAGTGGTAAGGCTGTCAGTGGTAAACTAAAAGTAAACGTATTGTGCAGCAGGTTTCATCATCATCGTCATCATTTCAGCCGGAAGACGTCCACTGCTGAACAATAGGCCTCCCGCAAGACTTGCCAAACAGATCGGTCCCGCGCCATCCGCATCCAACGTGATCCCGCAACCTTAATCAGGTTTAAATATTAAGTTAAAGGAATAGTTACTACGTTGTATATATAGACTTAGTCAGTGCTCTTAATTTAATCATACTTGATTATCTTTGAGTCTGAACAAAAGCTCTAAATATTCTTATACTTTCCCGAAAACAGCCTCGTTAAGCCCTTAGATCCTTTTCAAATTAAAAAGGACACACAACACAGTAAAAAAAATTCGTATTGATACACTATTTAAATTATCTCGATGTTTCGGCCACATAGCAGCGGATGCGGTCACTAGTAGAGCCACGGAGGTAGTAATTATGAGTTGGAATTGTGAAAAAATATAAAAGATTTTACGATTTTTTTTTTAGATTTAACGACCGCTTTATCCTAGTTGGTAGTGACCCTGCCTACGAAGCAAGAGGTCCTGGGTTCAAATCCCGGTAAGGGCATTTATTTGTGTGATGAGCATGAATATTTGTTCCTGAGTTATGGATGTTTTCTATGTATTTAAGTATTTATTTATCTATATAAGTATGTTTATCGTCGACTAGTACCCATAGTACAAGCTTTGCTTAGTTTGGGACTATGTCGATTTGTGTAAGATTGTCCCCTAATATTTATTTATTTATTTATTACTATCATGTGAAAAAAAACTAGTCTAGTTCCTTTTATACATATAGGTAGATCCGGTTTCCGCTGATTGCAAAGCAATACTAAAGAAAGAAAGAAAGAAAGAAAGAAAAAACATTTACTAAACAATACTTATAAACAATACTCGCACAATAACGTCAATAACAAAGACAGACGTAGTGAACTTTTTCTATCAAGCATTGATATAAAGATAAAGAACCGTGTCCTTATTTTGTATCGACTTCCCATTCAGACTCCGCTAGTTATTCGACATACGATCAAAAAGTTTCGAAACGACCAGCGGAAGTCGACTAAGCAGAAATTCAGTCCAATTTCCCGGTATGTCATATTTATTGGCTCTCCGGTTCGTTCGGAAATGCTGAGCGTAGGCATCCCGAGCGATCGGGGTGGCCGTATTCTGAAAACGTACGCAAAACTATAAGCGAAATTCACTATAAAGCTTGGCCGTGATATAATCAAACTTTATTGAAATTGTGGCAATTTTTCGTTTTGGCTAATCAGAAGTTAATGGCGCTGCTTCTGATTGTTCGGTCAAGAAAATCATCAACATACACGCCAGTTTTATGTGCAAAAGACAGCCAGACAACTAGATATTTCTGCATGTTTCTTCATGTTTCTCTTGTTAACTGTTAAATCTCATGTTTTATGTACAATAAAGAGTAAAATGTAATGTTCATTCGTTCATTGCGTACTTTTCTGGTACGAGTGAAACGTCCAGCATTCACTTAAAGTATAAATCTTCCCAGGTGAATTTTTCGCTTCGAGCCATTACATTCAATTTGAACCTTAATACTATGACGATACAGTTTGTTTTGAAAGATAAGGGCTCAAAGCGAAAAATCCACCTGGGAAGATTTATACTATAATTGATTACGAGAGAAAAAGATTAGTGTATTAAACATTCAAAAATGCGAATAACTGTTAATAAGGCACTAACAACCATTGTAAGTCTTTGGTTGCAGATTATTAAAATGTTATTTTTGATGAAGTAGGTAAGAGTGTGATAAGATACATAATATTAATATTATGATAGCCTTCTAGTTTAGTTGCAGTTCTCAAACCGGAATAAGTTGTGAAAACGAAGTTAACGAACTGACAACCTTACGGCGTTTATATTCAATGGAAATATGCTTTTGGAATTACGAGCGATCATTCCACGTAGCAGCTGATACGGATTTTTACATGAGGTTTGTTCGATGTGGAATCATAACGAGAATTTTATAGATTCAGTGCAGATTTTTTACGGTTTGCTTAAAAATATGTGCTTGCGTTAGACAACGGTTCAACAAACGGTATTAGCGAGAGAAAACAGACAAAAACAGAACCTTTTCGTTGCAAATTTCAAGTTGGCATTCCATACACCTAAGGTATAATCTGAGAAAATGACTGGGAAAAAGTATTCCGGAAACAGTTTTAAGGCAACTGAAATTAGAAAATTTAAAATATACTTTTGTGAAAGATTAATAAATTATTTGATATTTCATTAATTCATTCATCCACTTATGGTTATTTTTAATGTAATCAAGACGTTTACTATCGAATTTACGGGAAACATTCGCATTGTTGGTTTTTAATAAACATTACTGCAGTGTTACGAACCCACATCTGCCATGCAAAAAAATTCAAACAAAAGAACACGCATTTCACTAATTATCGCTATAAAAAACGATCCTATGACTAACTCTGGATTGGTCCTGATTATGTCTCCAGCATCATTTTGTCTACCAACTTTGGATGAAAGACGGCAGGTGTAGACATTAACGCTTAAGACTTTAAAAGCAGACTTTCCTTTATGACTCTAACGATTGTATACGAGCAAAGATTCAGCCCAGAGCTATTGGCAATTATAACGGCCTATCGCACCTCAAAGCGGGGCGGTTATGAGGCGCTTTTCACGCGCCTGTGATAGCACGCTTGAATAATGTCCTTACTGCAAGGGTTAAATCACGGGGAACACTCGTGTTTTTGTTTTATGCTGTTAGTCTGGTTTTGGTATTTTACGACCTTTCATTTAACTTGAAATGTTTGTACGTAAGTGACGTCAGATCTTTCAAGTAATCCACCCAATTCTAGAGATAAACTACGATAACATGGCCCACCCCTCCAAATTACAATTTCAATGCGTTATATTTATGTCACATCCTTACGAAATAGTGTGTATGTACTACTACATCTGCTTTTGTTTGATTGCTGTCTCAGCACGCACACATGCATTGAAAGTTTTGGTGGTGCTTTATAAACACTTTCACAAATACATTGAAGACTTCTTGAATTTTGGAGGGGCGGGCCATGTTATCGTAGTTTGTCTCTACACAAGTACTGTAGACAGAACGAACAAAACCTAGGATAAATAGGAAAAAACAAGGAAAGCGTTGAATTGCAAACGTTATACATATGATTAATAAAGCACCAAAAACATATCACTCTATAGTCGTCTGAGCTCGCTTCATGAATTTTGAAAATAATTATATAATATTATTTATACGCCTCGCCAATTACGCTTAATTATGAGTCATCGGTTCACCTATGCCTTGTGTGCAAAGACGACAGACGAAGGTCGCAGACGGGCACCTTCAGTGTCATCGCAGTACCCGTGTAAGATGCTTACACCCACTAAACAACTTAAAACGTTATAATTTATTAGGGAATCCTGTTTGTAAGTACACTAAAACATTTAATAAAAACAAAAGTTAATCTTCAAGACTCCAATCATATTTGGATAGTCGAAAAGGACATAAATTCATGATTTCTATTTTATTATCATCATCATCCCAGTCTGTATACGTCCCAGTGCAGGGCAAGCCCAATGCGGATTGGGAACGATGTTTTCTTTTACCATAAAGCTCATGGTAATTTTCAAATGAAATTTTGCACATAAGTTCCAAACAACTTAGAGGTGCGAGGGCAGGCTCGAACCTACGTGCCTCTACTTGAGAGGCCATAATTATATCAAATCACCACGTTACAGTAAAATTACATAAAGTTTACCACTGACAGATGGTTTGCCTCCATTTCATATTCAACTTTAACGTCCTACAAATAAAGCCAATTTTAGAATACTGTTTGTTACCCACGTTTGCAAATTTTTTAATAGCTACTTTATTTGTATGGTGTTAAAGTTAGAAATGAAATGAAGGCAAGCCATCTGTCAGTGGTAAACTAAAAGTAAACGTATTGTATCACGGCTTAGTATTACTATAATTACTTAGTAGGCTACTTATTAATGGATCAATCAATTCAAGTTTTTGTTTCACTTTTCGGCATATTATACTCTGATCTTTAAACTAGTTGATCACATTTCAAATCTAATGACATTTCCTTAACAAAGTGTAAACTGGCGGATAGGGTACGCGCTGGGAAAGATGTCCTTCTCCGTCCGTACGCACAGTTATTTTGGCTTTAATGTGCAGTAAAAGCTCCTTTCGGCTGTAGATCGCATCTCAATTGATAAGGTCTTTTTACTTCGTACGCTTTGTTAAAATTTGACTAGCTCAAGATAACATTGGAGACGAGATAATAGCAAGGTTTTGTTCAGGCAACTTTGTTCTCGAAATATTAAATTCTAAATCCAAGAGATTCTTCATTCTGTTGTTTGTTTTATGAATTGTTAGTGCCAGTGTTTGTTGAAAGTGACTTTATTTTCCTCGATGCAAATGAAGACTAAAACATAAAATGTATCTTGACATCCGACTCTTCTTGAAACAGCTAAAGATCTAGAGTCACCAGTTTTGTAATTTTGAAGTTTTTCATTCAATGAGTGATTTGTATTTCACATAATGTACATTCGTTTCGGCAGTTATTTGACTTCCAAAGTTCATGTGGAAGTTTTTTAAGGTTGCTCGACGTAAGTAAAAGGTAGCAGTAAGTTAGCTTCTATTCGATATTGTTCTTCACGTTAAATAGTAAATCCTGGTTTAAGATTTTCTCAAGTTATTCATGAATTAGATAGGTAGGTACCTATTTATTTGTTCTGAACCTCGAAAAGCCCACACTAAATTTTGTACTTTGAATTTTAAACTTCACGTTAGACATGATGATTATGAGAAGAGTTTGATGGTACATTGCAATAAGTTCTGTATACGGGACACCAGGATTTAAGTTTTTTTTTTTTGGTTTATTTACTTATAAAACAAATTGTTTTACAGAAAATAGTCAAAACAGTGGACGAAGACGTAGCATAAATTTATCTGCCACTATCAAACGCTCATTCAAAATGTAAAAAAATTCAAAGTTATTACTTTTTAAATATTACTAAAGTCGTGGTAGTGTAGTAGTTAGCTAGGGCTACGGCTTCGAGTTTCGGTTCGCACCTCTAAGGTATACGGTAATTAATGTGCAAAATTACTTTTGAAATTTACCATGAGCTTTACGGTGAAGGAAACCATCTTGAAGTAACCTGCACACACTAGCAAAGACATTTTATTGTGTACATGAAGTTCCCACTCCGCACTGGCTCTTGATTCCGAGACGAGGTCTGTGCCCTACAGTGGGACTTAGGTATATAAGTCGAGATGATGATTACAAAACACATTCTGATGCTAGTACCCATATATGTAGCTCAATCCAAAGCGTAGTGTAAGCAAACTACATCAAGTCTCCAAATGTCAAAGTTCCACAATCGTTTAACGAACCTAGTCAGCGTTTAACTGCATAGATAAAGTTAACTGTGATAGTCCTCCAGCGTCGCGTCTCTTGGGAGCCAATCAAATGTCTGGACTAAGTTTGCTGTTCCCGACTGCAAACTGTACACTCAAAGGTTTTAATAAGCTCATCAGGCTTCGAATCGACTGTTGAATTTAAAGCTCGACAAAATAAACGGAGCTTAGTTTAGAATAAAAGCTTAGTTGTCTCTTAAACTCAAATAGACTTAAATAAAGTAGTGTATGCTGCTGAAACTTCGTTCATTACAGTCCTCATTATTAATTTAATACACCGGATTGCTTAGATATTAATAAACCGGGTAGTCGTCCGACATTTTCAAATCAATTCCAGATTCTTACTTAAAAAAACTTCAATTGAAGAAGTTAACAATTTTTTCTTATTTTTGTTTGGATTAAAATTTAATTTTTCATGGTAATCCGTCATAAATGGTACCGCGGGGCGCGGTAGTTTCCAAATATGCTAATTTTATGTTTGAATTACAGTAATCTAATCCATTTTAATATTATAAATACCCATGTGTTGTAAGAGTGTGTTCATTTTGGGTGCCATGCACAATGGCCAGGTCATTGTTGGCTAACTGAGCTGTTATCAGACAAAGCAATCAGATATACCATTTTATTGATATGACCCTTGAACAGGGAATTGAGTAAGCACCCATGAGGCTGACGTGATCACCAGGAGTGTTCAAAGCCTCGACAAAAATAGGAAAAAAAAATGATAAACTTTCAGCATGGATGTTTATCAGTCAATCACGCAATACTGCAGTACTGCAGAACGGGAATAAAGGGCGCAGTCCAAGAAAATTTTGGTCGGTGCCTCAGCTTTCATGATGACAATAAAATCATCGCGTTGTCCGAGCCAACCTTGTGCTTTAAAAATGGCACCATAAGTAACCTATTTCCAGATCAATGTCTCTGATTGTAAATATTTGTCGTAAAAGTTTTTCTGAGGAAGTTGCGGGTTAAATCATAAACGAAAGATCTGCTAAAACATACACCCTAAAAATCAAAATCTAACGTGATCAACCCAGCAAATTGTGGGCCGTAATTAGCAGTATACGTCTCAAATCCACGTTGAAATGTGTTTACATTTCACGAACGTCACTGGCAGCGCAAACAATCGGCGTCTAACGAACGCCAATTAGAACTCGAAGGTCCCGTATAGAGCTATAAAGTCGTAAGACAAGAGCCTTGTTAAGACACGACTTCTAAAGCAAATTAGTAAATGAGATGACAAAATGGCGACTTGTTCTGATAAGACTTTGTGCGTGTAATTCGGTCTAAGTAACCTATCCTTGCTCGAAGAACAGATAACCTTTGGAGGAGAAAGATTCTCGAGCGGCGACCCCGTAACATCGTGAGGACTGAATATAAGGTGGTAGTAAATTACAAATACAAATACAAATACAAATATTTTTATTCAAAGCAATAAAGAGTAAAAACAATGCAGTATTACTTACATAAGTCTCGTCTTCATAGGACAACTTAGCATAGCTAACTTATAACAATTTTGCAATATGAGTGAATGTTAACATATTTTGACCCCCGTACTAGTTTAAAACTGTATTACGGTGCGGCTAAATTTGCCTTCCTTCATCAAAAATGCAACAACTTAAGGTATCCGTAGTAAAAATAATGTGGGTAAGATGCGAGAGCTACGCATTCCGATTTTCTTTAGACCATACTAGTAACATGCAGTTATCTAATATATAATCACTTTAAAAATAAATAATTAAATTAAAATAAAACAAATATTTGAGGGGGGCTCCCATACAACAAACGTGATTTTTTTGCCGTTTTTATAGATAAAGGTAAGGTACTTGGCCGGTTTTTTATTCTACCTGTCACAAAAGCAAAAGTAAAGTAAAGTTGTGGTAAAGCACTTACTTGGTCGACTATACCTAATTGAATTTAGTGTCGAGCTATAATTAGTAGTATCTTTACTTAGTTATCGTAGCCTCGGCAAACAACTTGAGGTAATCAAACACAACGAGAGCTTGCCTATATTGACCTCTCATGGTTAACTAGTGCTCCATATAACACTTCGTGTGGACTCGCTAAATGACAGTTTGGTGTCTTAGGAGTTATTTAGAAGTATGTTGCTATGGGTATGGAGCAAATGAACCAACTGACGACCGGATGGCCTAGTGGTTAGAGAATCTGACTATGAAGCTTGAGGTTCCGGGTACGATTTCCAATCGGGACAAATATTTGTATGAAAAATTATAATGTTTGTGCTCGAGTCATTGATGTTTAATATAAATTATGTTTGTACCAGTATGGAATATTTTTACAAACATTTCCACGATGATTTCTTTGGCAGATGTACATACTTATGGAATGTCAACACGACATTTGCAATGAAAAGGGTTCACCCTCATACATGATTCAGTTTCTTAGGTTTTAGGTATGTATCTATATAAGCATGTTCATCCGTTGTCAAGTACTTCAAGCTTTGCTTAGTTTGGGCCTAGGTTAATTGGTGTCAATCGTGCATGCTAATTTATTACTGACCTTACAAAATGGCCGAATGAAAGTCGCGCGCCTTTGTTTCGGTGTTCGAAACAAATGCACATCATTTATCCTACTAATAATTATAAATACGAAAATGTTTGTACCTATATTTTGTTTGTTACTGAGTCTCTGAAATAATTTAACACGTTCACGGACAAGTACGTCGAGAGACGTAAACTGAAACCCTCGTAATATGGCACTACGTCTGTAGACGGGAATTTAATTTTCATTAAAAGTGGCGCTCCGTCCACAGCCGAATATTTGTCATAGTATTTATAGGGAGGGGAGGGCTCTGTGCCGTTTTTGGTTGTAACACAAACCCGCCAGTGCCACAGCAAGCACTCATAATGGTGCACACAAGTTTGTCTCCGTCACACATACAAAAAAAGACCTCGCCTTGCGGCACTACGTCTGTAGGCGGACAATGTCCATACAAGGTCATCGTCTGTGGCCGTTACTGCCGCAACATGTACTTCCAAAAAACTGAACAATGTGACAATCCGTTCCCAGACGTGGTTCAATTTTTATGGAAAAAATCTGTGCCACAGCACAAATTTTTGGACGAGGTCTTGTGTCCGTGAACGTGTTAATGGTTACTTTTCATCCCGATATTCCCACGGGATCGAAATTTTTGCTTGTAAAATTCCACAACCTCAATCACTAAGTGTCACATCATCATTTCAGCCGAAATAGGCCTCCCTAGTTTCACCAAAGATACCGGTCCTGCGCCATTCGTATCCAACGCGTTCCCGCAACTTTAACCAACTCGTCTTCCCGACATCGTATTGTCTAACGCTTTTGGCGCTTGCCTTCGCTTTCACCATCTCTTTCTGTCATCCTTTTATACCGTTTGACAGAAAGAAATAGTGATTGCGAAGGCAAGCGTCAGAAACGATAGACAATAAGCCAGTTGGTCCGTGGACGCCACTCGAGAACCTTTTGGCCCCACCGGCCATCACTTTAAGGAGCGATGTACCCTGCCCACATTGATGCATAAACTGAATGAAAATATTTCGACTTTTGACTTCTTTTAATATTTCATATTATCATGTCGTGTCAATCTATACTTCATTTAATTTAGAATTGAAAATCACAACATCATTATATTGCGGCTCGTCAACTATTTCTTACCTAGTAAATAGTACAGACCTATTGTATTATATGGGAGCCGCAAAATAAAATTGTTTTAATGTCACTTTATTTGCGTGTCGTCAATTGTTACTCTAGTACAAATTGTAAAGAGATTACAGTTCACGAGCTGCAATATAATGTTGTTGTGGTTTATAATTCTAAATTAAATGGAGTATAGTAACTAAATAAAATAAATTATATTCACTTGTCATGAATGTTATATTGGAAAATGTAAAAAATATGCAAATCGGAATATTATTTGCTCAAAAAATAAAACAGAATGACTATTTAATTCATCCCTCTGGGATCGTATCAATCAATTAAAATTAAATTACGAATTTCGAAGTGAACTTTAAATTAATTCTACCAGCAACAAAACCTTTAAATAAACTAATCTATCACCCCTCATTTAAATAGGATTGCGAAATTTAAATAGGACGCGTGTTTTGGACCCTAACTTCCTAATTGGGACATGTTAGGCGGTCCGTGTACTAGAATTTGGGGTTAGACACAGGGGATTATGAAAATCACATGGTGTATGAAGTTATAGCTAGACCGTTTGAATTAGTCCTCGCCCGCGCGGTACAGGGGCTGGGGGGTAGGACGACAAAGGGGGTCGGGAGAAGTGCGGGTGGCAGGTACTCGAGGCGCGCTCGCCGCCCGCACCTCTTTCAGCCCCTTTGTCGTCTATGTTGTCGTTTGTGTTTGTTGTTGTCTGTACTCATTTAAACGGTCTAGCTATAGTTTTTACCTTCGGCTTCACGTATGTAAGCCATTAGGTAAGTCTGGCAATAACATTGAAATTCCGGGAGTTCCTACAAATTATTAACTTTGGGTCACTGAGCCAAACTAGTTAGTTAGTTTTAGTTTTTTCCTACAAATTATATCGTGGTCTCCATTAACATAACGTAAATGGGTCACACACATTTTTTTGTTTGCGTCTCTCCTGTGGACACGGGAAATTTCAAAGTCAAAATCAAAAATGTTTATTGCATATCGCATTACAGGCATAACTTTATATAGACTAGGTATATACATGTGACACTCTGCAGGGGCTGCAGGGGCACGGCAATATCAGAGGGCTATTAAGTATAGGGTTATTTATTATTAAGTTACAATACGTTTACTTTTAGTTTACCACTGACAGATGGCTTGCCTGCATTTCATTTCCAACTTTAACACCATACAAATAAAGTAGCTATTACAAAATCTGCAAACGTGGGTAACAGTAGGGGAGACCGAGGACAGTTGACACAGAGGAAAGTAGAAACAACGTCGATTTTTTAGAACTTATTAACTGCTAGAGAGCTCGCAATAGCGCGCGTTTTTTAGTTCAAGTCTCGAGCTATCAAACACGCGCTATTGCGAGCTCGCTAGCAGTTAATAAGTTCTAAAAAATCGACGTTGTGTCTACTCTCCTCTGTGCCAACTGTCCTCGGTCTCCCCTATTCTAAAATTGGCTTTATTTGTAGGTCGTTAAAGTTGAATATGAAATGAAGGCATATCTGTCAGTGGTACACTTTATGTAATTTTACTGTAAGAGTCTATAGCCAATATTTTTGTCAAGTCTTCATCGGCGTGTGGGATGCCTGGCCAAGTTTCGGCCCATTTAAACAAAACTTAAGTTTGTTGACTCGGAGTGAATACTAAAAAGTAGCCTCTGTTACTCCACAAGTTCAGCTATTTACATACCAAATTTCGTCCAAATCCATCTAGCTATATTAGCGTGAAAGAGAAAAAAACACATACATACACACGCACGACCGCACGCACGCACGCACACATGCTTGCACGCACATATAGTGACACGCACACGCATCAGTCTGCGCTGGCCTTAACCAGCCTACAGACTAGATAAAACACAGAGTTTCCTTTTTTAATTATTTATTTACTAATAATAATATTTTTTACGTATATTCTCCATATTGTAAATGTGAATTTGTAATTGTTTGTAATTATTTTTAATGTTTTAAATTTTTTTTTTTTGTTCTTAAAATTATCAAGGAATTGAGCGAAAAGGCACAGACTGATTGTCTTGTACAGCAAACACCTAAGGTTTCTGACGGAATATCAGCACTGCAGGTCACTGCAGTACATGCTGAGTCAGCGCCTATTCGTAACATCATCGCATGGCTCTTAATTTAGGGATTATGTAAGAAAATTTATTTCATTTGTCTAAATTTAATTTAATTTTTTCTGTTTTTGTGAATTTTCTATGTAAATTATCTATCTTTGAGCTTTGTACGTGTTTGTCGTGAATAAAGTTTGTATCTATATATCTATCTATCTATCTATCTACTCAAATACAAACAAAAGAAGTACAGAAATACTTATCTCTAAATACCTCTGCCAAACTGCATAGCAGTTTGTTGGCAGAAAGTGTAGAAATCACATTACTTAATTACAATATTTCTACGGGATCAGGATGCTCGAATAAAAATTCCGACATCTCAAGCGCTATGTTTAAGAGTCACAAAATTTTGCATGGCTGTTCTTTATACAATTCTTGGGAATTTAGAAAAATCCTTTACTTTAATTCCATCGCCAAATGTAACGTTTACGGACGGAGTTAGGTGTAAAACAACTAAAGCATCTGATTTTATTTGTTATAAACACTAAAATACCAGCCTAAAGCTAAAATCCTATCCAAAAAGCATCAATACGTTATCCATTTGACGCGAAGCAGATAGTAACGAAATTTATGACTTGATAAGGGAAGCTATTCTCTTAATGGATTGCCACGTTATACCAGAACGGCGCCAAATAAAATTGGGGGACGGAAATGGCTTTTTTTTAGTAACAGGAAGTTGGGTTATTAATTTTTTCAATTCGCTTTTGATGTAGTCTTTATTGGTTATTTAGACGTTGACTGATGAACTTAGAGGAGTTATAGATGGGTAAGGCCGCGGAGCGTTTCAACCGCTGCACTTATATGTAACGATTGTTGTCCATTGTAAGTAAAAAGATTCATAAAGTACGAAAGAAAATACGGAAAGATGCATTCCATCTAACTAAATTGTAAAACTCAGTGGCATTTTTCACTTTATTTACCAGTAATTTGTTACATAAAAGTACTGGCGGTCGAGACGCTCCGCGGCCTTACCCAGATACGTCAGTTTTGGCGCGGAGAGGGAAGGGGAAGTGAAGTGACTCGAGAGCTTCTTGTGGGTTGGAAAGTTGGGAGATGTCTTGAGATATTAATCATAATAGGAGAAGGCGTCTGAGATGAACGGGTGGTAAAGATGAAGAGGTCACGCTTCTGAGCTAAACAATGTATTTTTATCAGCAACGTAACGTATTTTTTCATAAAAGTGACTCTTTATCGTAAATAAATAAATAAATAAATATTAGGGGACAATCTTACACAAATCGACCTAGTCCCAAACTAAGCAAAGCTTGTACTATGGGTACCAGATGACGATAAACATACTTATATAGATAAATAATTACTTAAATACATAGAAAACATCCATAACTCAGGAACAAATATTCGTGCTCATCACACAAATAAATGCCCTTACCGGGATACCTTACCATGCTTCATAGGCATGGTCACTACCAACTAGGCTAAAGCGGTCGTTATTAATGCTCATTATAAATTGGTAAAAGTATATCTTTTGACATTGCCACTTCAATAATTAACACACTGTAGGAAACAAAATCCCGTGGACGTAAAATTAGCGACTAATTAGTCAGCAAACTTAAGATTTATTTTAATGGACCTAAAGTAGACCATGACCACGCCGATGTAGACCAGCAGGCTTATTGTCTAACGTTTCTGACGCTTGCCTTCGCAATCACTATCTCTTTCTCTCCAACGGTATAAAAGGATGACAGAAAGAGACGGTGAAAGCGAAGGCAAGCGACAGAAGCGTTAGACAATACGGCCTCTGACAAAGACATTGGCTATTATATAGAATAGACCCTTGACTTTTGCCATGTCCATATAAAAGACTTGAGTAAAAAACTGTGTATTACCCAATACGTAGGTTATCATATCAATGTTTTTTCTTCTTCTTTGTCGGTATCACTCTTGACAGAGTAGTCGAGGTCATCACTTCAGGTGTTGGTGGCAAGCTTCACAACACGCCGCCACTCCTCTCTGATGGCCGCCTTCTTCGTGCATTCATGTAGTGATGATGAGCCATTTACTGCCGCTTTTATTTGGTCAGTCCACCTCATAGGCGATCTTCCTCGTGGCCTGGTACCCTCAAGCTTTCCCTGGACCACAAGTCGCTCAATAACCACCTCCCCTCGAATTTATTAGAATAACTTTAAAAAAATAAAAAAAAAAATAGGTACCTATTGGAATTTTCCAAGAAATTTATTACCCGTAGATAAAGCTGAGTATAAGCATTTCAAAAGAATGTAAAAGAGATTTAGAATAAATTACATGTAGTAAAATATGCACTATTTTTAAAAGGATAAAACTTCAGATCGAATTCACTTACTCGAAAATGGTCCACATATTTTCCATCACGAACAAGTCCACTTTAACCGAAGTGTCTTTACTTATATTTTATCCATTTCACTCGATATTGGAGTGCAGTTGTTTGCCAACAGTCTGATAGTTCGGTCACCAAAATCTCACCATTTGTGAACCTTATTACAATATGGCATAAGTGCGAAAGGTCAGTCTAGACTGTTCAGTCGGCTACTGTACAGATTTTGAATTTGGCAATCCGCGCCGCACAGTTTGCTTAGAAAATTGAATTTTTCTCCATTCCAATTGTACACGCAAAAATTATTTGGCACCCCTTGCTAAGCTTGTAACTTGAATATACCAGCATGATTTTTGTAAACTTCAACCGATAAAAACGACGTACGATTACGATTTGTAAGATTGTACAGTATAAAAATGCTATATTACCCTGAAGCTTAAAGTTATTTTTACTGGCAACAATACTGTAGTTGTTCGTTTGTTTTTCTTTTTAAGAGAGGTTTTTTCTGACGTGGTGATAATAATAGTAGATTGTGCAACAAGATCATAAAACGAGCCTTTTTTTTACCCGAGATGTTGTTGTTGTTGTTGAGATGTTGTTGTTGTTTGCAAGGGTGGATTGTCGTGTCGAGGGGAAAATGGTCGCACAACCAACGACTTTTTTTGGGTAATTTTGTGTAAGTACCCTATGCTGGAAGGTGATTGAAATGAAACTAGTAGGTAACAAAAATTAGCAAATAATGAACAGTTAGTTTTACACTCTGCTTCTCACTTTGATTGCAATGCAAGGAAATTAAACAGCAACAGTGGAAATAAAACTTACAAGCTCTTTTTTCACTCTCTGCAATTTCTATTACAACACCAGTTATATAAAAAAATAAGAAACTTTTATTTCATAAATTTCTATTGTTTCTGGCTGTTTGCGCCTGATTTCCTTGGTCTTAGATGAAGATTTCACTTTTTGCACTAGAGCATAAAAAACCGTTTTATGCAGCATTCTTTCGACGTAAAGAACAACTATACGAGAAATGAAAAATATATTTGATATTGGTGTTGTTCTGTTTATTTTTTTATTAGCTGTTAGCCTGTTGTTAATTTTATTTAGATTCAATTTGAAGAACTTATTTTCTTAATTATCTTGTTAATTATCAAGTCATGGCTAGATAATCAGTAGTAAGGTCTGTCTGTTAGCTTTTGCTGTTGGTATCCTGACAAATGAAAATGGAAAAATTCCTTACCCCATTAAAATAAAAGCTTTACTTTAGCTTTTAGTGTTTCGATGTCATTTAGTATTAAAAACACATTCTTTAATCTATTCATTTGGTATTCTGACAAATGCGTGTTTATAAATGGAGATAATTATGAAACAGACATTGGAAATAAAGTTTTAATTTATCGTGAAGATTAAGGATACTTTATGTTCTTCTTCATAAAAGAAAGGAAACTTCTAGAAGCCAGATACAAACGCATTTGTACTCGTTGCAATGTCATTTTCCACTCACCTTAAAGTTATTTTTAATGTTTACCGTGTTTCATATTTCTGCAAATAAATTTATATGTTCCGTCGCTAAAAGCGTTTTAAAATTTCTTATTCTTATATTTTTCGCACCTTTCTTAAGCTGGGTAAATAAAAATAAGTTCGAGATAAATTGTAGTTTACATTTGAAATCGAAGTAAATTTCAATAACCTTTTGAATTTATACTATGTTGTTACTAGAAAATTATGTTAGCGTCGCATCAAAACTACTATCTTCGAGTATTTATATTTACTTTTATTTTCTGGACGTAGTTTCTAAGTAAACACCTTTAAATTAAGTACTTACTCAGCAACATATCACCTTTTTAAAGTGATCCGTTTTTTTGAGGAATTAGCAACAACAACAATTCATTAGAAGTGAACCTAAAAATACGTGTTTTTTAACCAGGCAACCGCCCATCGTTTTTAGTTGATGTCGCATTTCAATTTCTCTTAATACGAGATCTGTATACAACAACAAATACCACACATTGCCGGTATGTGCAGAATTCCGCTCTACGTTATTCTTTCGTCTCCATGCGACACGGCGGGGCTAATATCACTTATCGGAGGCATGTTTACAACCACTCACCTGCACTGAAATGTGGGTGGTGGGAGTATATAGGGATGGGAAAAACTATGTCGATAGATTGCTATCGATTGGCGTCTGTGCTGGCGGTGTGACGTTTATGATGGGCTGGTCAGATCCTTATCGTATTCCCAGCAGTGTATTCAAATGACTCTTTAATAATTTATACTTTGTATTTAATTTGCGAAAATCGTTTTGTAAAGTGTAATTTTATGGTATTCGTAGTAGTGATATAATTATGGCTAACCGTTTTTATAGAAGAAGCCTCAAAACTAGGCCAATATTCTTGTTGCAAAATAAATGTGTTAAATAACTTTTATATATATATATACAAGGCCTCTTACATCTTGACAGATGATTTAAGCAGCGTCTGTTTGAGAGAGGCAACGCTTAATATAAATACATTTTGGCGTTCAAATGATTACTAATAACGCGTTATAGTTTATAGCTAAGCCGTTTAAATGAGTCCCCGCCCGCGTGGTAGAAGGGCTGGGGGTATGACGACAAAGGGGGTCGGGAGAGGTGCGGGCGGCAGCCACACGAGGCGCGCTTGCCGCCCGCACCTCTCTCGGCCCCTTTGTCTTCATTCCTTCCAGTCCCTGTACCGCGCGGGCGAGTACTTATTTAAACAGTCTAGCTATAGTTTGCACAATTGTTCTTTCTGGAGTAGATAAGCACTAAGCAACTTGAAACATGGCAAAGACACACAAAAACATCAATATTTATGATTTATCGTGTACAAAGCGCGTCACTAGATACGCGTCAAACAAAGCGAGCGCGTCTCTAACCCGATTAACCGCGTAAGTACGTGCCGCCGCTGCGTGCGGGCTTTCGTTCCAATTCACCGTTGATTAGCTCAGATAAAACTGTTATATCATTTTGCCTGGGAACAATCTTAACGGAATTAGGGCAGGGGCTTTTACGGGCAAAGAAATAGGACTTGAGTTTCGCAAATGGCTACACTATAAAGGTTTAGGTACTTTACTAAATACAAATAAACTCCATATTATGCGACAAAAATGTGACGCGTGAAAGTCAATTCCAAATGTTGCATTTGGCTGGTTAACCCGATGCCATAACTTTAGATCGTGTGGGCAGCTGATATTTTTTTTCATTTACCCCCTGTTTCACCATCCATTGATCCAATTAATTGACGGATAAATGTGATGCCGTCTCTTTTGTTTTGTTCGACTAGACGGAGATGGCAGCTTATTTGTCCGTCAGTTAAAATTAATCAATGGGTGGTGAAACAGCCCCTTTGTAAAGTACCAGTATAATGCGCTTGCGTCATCATCTCTCATCTCCGAAGTATATCTTACTGCTGGAACACCCCTGACCTGGAGAAAACCTGATTTCTCTCAAAGATAGAGTATCTTGGGCTGTTAGATCCCACGTACGTCATCATCATCATTTCAGCCGAAACGTCGCCACTGGGAACATACCTGGGCCTTTTTTTTTTGGTGTGGAATTGCACCTTATGCATCGTCTCCGTTCGGGGAAACAGAGGTATGTGGGGCTCTCCCCAAGGGGCCTACCCACTAAAAACCGCACGGTTTCCCTCGTTTGCCATTGTGAACGCCACGGGAGCACTAGGAGTCACCGCAACGCCCACTGGCCGCCCCGGGATGGGGCTCCTCTGTCGACACCGTGCAATGCGGGCTCGGCACTCCCCGGCCTCCTCCGCTGGTGAAGGATTGACTGGGAACATAGGCCTACTGGTTCGGCAAACAAACCGTTCCTCCGACATTCTTCGAGCTATGTCGATACGTCTAGTGCGGATTAAGAACTTCACACCATTCAATTGCTTCACCGCTGTATGCAATTTTTTTGTGATGTCCACTTTCACCGTAAAGCTCGTGAATTTCGAAAACTCAAGAGGTACGTGCCCAGATTTGAACCCACGATCTGCTAGAGATGCCATAGGTTAAACAACTAGGCTACCACGGCTTTACATAGCGTATACAGGACAAATAAATTGGCAGTACTGATAAGGGCCGGCGCCCACTGACGGCATGGCACGGCGTGGCATTTTATTACTATCAAGTTATTTTGAATCTTATTTCAATGAGTTTAGTATTCATGTTACTTTATTGGTTATGCGTTGCGCCATCCCTCGGCTCGTCGCGGCATCGTGGTATCGAAATAAAGAAACATGAATTCTAAACTCATTGAAATATGATTCAAAATAACTTGATAGTAATAAAATGCCTCGCCGTGCCATGCCGTCAGTGGGCGCCGGCCCTAATGTATGGGTGGTACAAACCCCCCTATAAAATTAGATATGTGAATTCGCTTAATTTCGAACCCCCTTATCCCCGTATTTATAACCGCCTCTTTAAGCCTCGGTAAGTTGAATGTTTATTTATATTTTTATATCACTTTGACTTGGCTTGATATAGGCATGATTTTTACAATGCATATGCTCGGAAAGTGGCTCTTGACGCGAGTCAACATATCTATAGAAAGTTAGTCATCCCAGCACACTTTCGCAAGTGTGAAAAAAAATTGTATGGATTTTACTTTCCACACGCGTGCGGAAAAGTAACTTTTTAAATTGCCAATTCTCAAAAAGTTGGGTCCAAACTAGTGTTTAAAAATAAGACTAGAGAGTTGTGTCTTCATAATTCAGCTTTGCACAAATAAGAAAATGTTTGATGCAACCAAATGAATATTTACTACAAATTTTAATTTCGTCAAAAGTTTTGAAATAAAAAATTTAG
This sequence comes from Archips xylosteana, assembly GCA_947563465.1. Classification (NCBI taxonomy): domain Eukaryota; kingdom Metazoa; phylum Arthropoda; class Insecta; order Lepidoptera; family Tortricidae; genus Archips; species Archips xylosteana. The sequence continues at coordinate 5,936,254 of OX387351.1, read as the reverse complement.
TACTAAAATAATTCCTTGAGTCCATTTCGGACCGTACGACATCTGCGCTTTCAGTGCGCGCGCATGGCGTAACACGAACCAATCATGTTTACCCGTTCGCGCCTGTCAACCAATGAGCTTTCAGTGTGCGCGCATGGCGTAACACGAACCAATCACGATTACCCGTTCGCGCCTGTCAACCAATGAGTTTTCAGTGCGCGCGCATGGCATAACACGAACCAATCATGGTTCGTTCCGTTCGCGCCTGTCATGAAAACCCGCCACAGTAATGTTCATGAATTCAGTCCGGAGAATTAATTTAAGTTTAGTAAATTAAAATGGAGAGTTCAAGTGATGAATTTACATAGGACTTAACGCCGCCTGACGTACTAGACCAAGCACAAAATTAAATGTGATAGCCTCCTGCTGACTAAACCGATGCTGAAATATGTAAACATCTACGAGACATTCCCTCAATGAAAGGTAAATAAGAACGCAACATCTTTTTCCGAAAATGTTTATGAGCGCGCGCAGACAGAGAGCGGTCTGGAGTTCCGAGTTCAGAGTTCTGCGTTCTTTCGAATGTACTGAGTCTCTTACGATAACGCACACAGCAGGCGACTGGAACTCTCTAGCGATGAAAACACAGAACTCTGAACGCGGAACTCGGTACTCCAGACCACTCTCTGTCTGCGCGCGCTCTTACTTAGCCCCAATTTTTTTCCTCGCTTAATGCATTGTAAAATGTTGTATGATATACGTGTCGAAAGTAGGAAATTCCCAACTCATGTCGGCTAAACCAAACTCGCTTCGCTCGTTTGTTTAGATCTCCGCCATTCGTTGGGAATAGCCTACTTTCCGCACTTGTATCATAAATAACTATTTTCAAACATGAAACTACCGTGAATGTTTTTTTTTTTATAACAAGTTTCTTATTTTTTATTTATAAAGTCCATGGTGGCCTAGTGGTTTGACCTATTGCCTCTCAAGCGGAGGGTCGTGGGTTCGCGGAATTTTTGTGCGAAATTATATTTAAAATTCACAATGAGCTTTACGGTGAAGGAAAACATCGTGAGGAAACCTGCACACACCTGAGAAGAAATTCAACGGTGTGTGTGAAGTTCCCAATTCTCACTGGGCCCGCGTAGGAACTACGGCCCAAGCCCGTATATAGGCTGGGAGGATGATGATGATGATGATTAATAAAGAGGTAAGTCAGCACAAGCGCTATACTACTTTACCCGACAATCAAAAGATTATAACGACGGTTTGCTCAAACTTTCCATCTCAACTGCCAACTTTCAGCCTAACACATTAGGGTAGACTGATGTTTGTTCTAACTAAGTACACTTTAATACTTCGACATTCAGTTACGCATTAGATTGATGTACGAGCAAGATGTAAACGGTGTGTGGTAGGTATGTATAGCTAAATGGGCCAATCAACTTTTAAACCGACGTTTTTGGCGTCTCCTGCGTTACCAAAATTGTCTCTGGCGTTACCAAAAAATCGTACTTCCAACAAGATATTTCACGGTTTAATAGGTTAAACTTACGTAGGACGGCATGTATTCATGCTATTCATCTATTAAATTACAGAAAAAACATGTTTACTTACAAAAATCTGCAATTGTTTGAAAAATGTCGCGGACAGATTATAGTCGGTTTAAAAGTTGATTGGCCCAAATAAGTATTTGTGAGAGAAGAGGAAGGGAAAAGACTTATAGGTACTTCATTTAATTTAGAATTGAAAACCACAACATCATTATATTGCGGCTCGTCAACTATTTCTTACCTAGCAAATAGTACTGTACAATAGTCTGGGAGCCGCAAAATAAAATTGTTTTAATGTCACTTTATTTGCGTGTCGTCAATTGTTACTCTAGTACAAATTGTAAAGAGATTACAGTTCACGAGCCGCAATATAATGTTGTAGTGGTTTATAATTCTAAATTAAATGGAGTATAGTACATTCTTATGTATAGTATTAGATAAGCGTTTGAGTCTGCACAGTATGTTTGTTTAGAATTTAACCATCCAAATTAAAACAAAAACAAAAAAACATACTACGAAATAATCACAGATTACAACTATTTTGACCTTTATTTAAGCGTAGTAAAATCTTCCATCTAATTCTGAGGGGAGTCCTGTGCCCTGCAGTGGGACATATATAGGCTGTGATTATGATTATTATTTTTTATTATTATTAATTAGCCTGGAGAAGTGTCCCATTGCTGGGAAAAGACCTACCCCCATTTTCGCCATTCATACCGATATTGAGCGGTATCCTTCCAGTCTTTAAGGTACAGTCTAGGTCATCCCGCTAACGCCTCCGGGTCTACCTCGTCGCCGCCATCCAAAATTGCATTACCTGGGTTGTGTAAGCAGCTCAAATCACAGGCTGGACAGTAGAGCCAACTGAATCGTGATTCACCATGGAACCTTTTCACAGAAAATGTCACAGTGATACCGCATTGCTTGATAAAGAAAATGATTCTACGAACATACATTCTAAAAACGTTCTACGATAGGCAAAAATCTAATGGTTCGACTGTACCATTTTTGCACCGGAACGATTTCTAAACTATCGATAGGTGACAACGACCTTTTACTAACGTACACAATTAAATGGCAGCGGGTGGGAAAATGTCTGCCACATTCTATCAAAGGAATAATATAATTATATTAAATCAATAAGTCTTAGCTACAACATTTGATACGGTATCTGGTGTAGACATCTATATTGGCTCAGATAGTAACTTACCTACTCGAAATTCATGCTTAATTTGCAAGTACGTAATTAAGATATGAATTAACAGCGATAGTTGAACACTGATAGGCTGTGATCAGTGATTACTTATTCAGACATTCGATCATTGGTCCACCCACTGGAAAGCTTTGGATGAAACTGGTTCATAGCCAGACCAATGCCGCGAAAAAGAAGGGGCCTTTAACAAAGTAAATACAGAACAGAAAACCATCTTCAAACAAAAAGTACATCGAGGTCATTTACCGTAGGAATAAATGAACTGGCTCTTTGTTCGTATTTCCCCATATTTTCTTGTATCGCGTACCTACAAAGTGAGCTCACATCAAGCCACGCAATGTACTTTTTTCTAAAGTTAGTTTACTGGACTAAATTTACTTAACCTTTAACCAACAGTGCGTTCTATTCGTGACAGTGTATTGTAATTAAATGAAACAAAGGCTATCTTATTCTGAAATGCTCTCTATTCATATTTATATTCTAGAACAGAACCTAGATTCAAAAGAGTTATAATATAAGCTAGATATTAAGTTAAACACAAAAACCTTATTATGGAAAAAAACTATCTAATAAAAATACGAAGGGAGTCACAAATTTGATGACTTTTCGGCGCTTATAATGCCTCAAATATTCACTTAAAGCTAATAAATAAGTTATAAATAAGTAAATAAGTAAGTTACAAAACAAAACTAAGCTATAAATTTTCTTAATTTAAAATTTAATTCTGAACTGTTTGCTATGTGGTATTTATTAAAAAGTTATTTGTACTTATTGCATTATAAGTTGCTAAAAAACCTTTTAAAAATTTTAAAGATTTATCTATTGATGTCTCATACACTAAGATTTGCAAAACATATTTTATTTTGAGAATTATTTCGTTCGTAGAATAAACGTAGCCAATGTCTCGATTATGCGATTTCTTCAAAACATATGAATAGTTTCGGCATTAAGATAAAACATACGTAAATCCAAAAATGCATACATCGATTGCTAAAATCATATCCCTTCTTTTTGACTTTGCCTTCTTTTTGCTTATTCGAGTCAATAATTCTAATCGTTTTGCATTTGAAAATATTTTAGTTTACTTTCGGCCTTTCTATACCCATATAGTATACCTAGATAAGGGGTTAAAGTCAAGAATTTCAGCCAAAAAAGAGGTTAGTAAATAGAAGGCAACGGCACGGCTGTTTCTCATAAGCGACACGCGCCACAGGACACCAACACCCAAACCTCACCTCTAATGAAACTTCAGGAACACCGAGTGTACGCACAGAACTGCCATTAAATCACCGACAAAAGTTAGCAGTACTCATAACAATAATATCGCCGGGTACCACATAAAGCTCTTGGGTTTATGCGCGTATAACTTCTCCCGTGCGGTGCAACTGATGGGGGCTGGCGACAATGTTTCATTATCTACGTCGTTAAATTGGTATTTGATTGAGTTCAGTTGTAAAGATAAACATAAAGTACCTACGATAAAGGTTCGTTTAGACGGTGCGGGAAATATCGCGTAAATTTCATTACATTACGGGTCGTCGAAGCAGGGAATTTATAAGTGATCGATTATAGGCGCAAATGTATGATATTTCTACCATAGTCGGCTTTCCATTGTTTTAGAAAGAAGCACTTAGTGACGATTTCTGTCCATAAGAACAACTCATGGCACAACTCGTAAATTATTTCACGTACTTAATATCGTATTAGACATGGCCATAAATTTATAGTAATAAAACTTTTACCATAGAATACAAAATATCACGAAAATGAAAATGGCTATACACATCTTTGCAATGTGTTCGTATATAACTAAGTAACAGTATCAAATTTGTTTTTTAAATTTTGCATTCTAATTTTACCCATTTCCAGAGATCGGATTGATTTGATATTTGTCTGGCACAGATATAATAATATATTTTAGATAATATTTAATGTACCTTAGTACAGTCAGCAAAAAAGCATTACAAAATATATTTTTGCAATACTCTACTAAAATGTATAAAATCCCACTAAGGAACATCTTATCAACATCTTACCACGTGGTTCTCCTCTCATTAAGATACCATTTCGTTTCTGATAAAGAAAGAACGACATAGGTTTTCATTTTCGTTTGGGCCCCACCGCAGGCCCTTTCTGTAATTGGGCACATCCTGGTACCCATGCAAAAAATGTAGACAGAGCCCCAAATGGCCCTGCTGAAAAATTTATGCGGCCACGTTTGACGCGGGCCATGTCTCGCGGCTCCCATTTTTCCACCCTAAATTAATGGTGGGGTATGCAATAAAAATCTTTCATCCATTTTACAATGGAATTGGACTTTTGATAACACGGAAAAGGAGTGAAGTCTGCTGTGATGTATGAGGTCGTTTCTAGAATGGAACGCTTGTTACTGAGCGAGTTGGCTGTAATGCTTTAAGTTGAGTTTCGACGGAATTTTGTTTTACTTTAAATGCGTGTTATGAGCATAGGTCAAAGCTTGCCAACTTTGTAACACATTTTGCTTGATGTTCTAAGTTTATTTTCGTGGATAATGTGTCTGGAATGTGTTTACGTGTCAGAGATAGAAGAGATACGGTTTGTTCTGTGAGTGTAAAGATTTGGCATTGGTTGAATGAGATTACAAGTTTAGAAATAAAAATGTCGCCAACATGTTATTCGCCGTAAAACTTGAGCTTTTGTTAGGTAAAACTGTTTCGTAACTTTGGAACCTTTAAATGGACGGGAGTTATTTCCAAAGTAAATATCGAATATCGAGTTTTCCACGGAACCTTGATTGAAATTTCCTGAGGTTCCCTACAAAAGCAATTCGACGTAAACCCCAGAACGTCGGTAAAAACAATATGGCCCTAAACGATCCCGAATCTTTTGTCAAAAAACCTTGGCTGGGATTTAATCATGCGTCAACCTATACGGGTCATAGGTCCCTCATACCTAATCGGGGTAATCCATTTGGTAGACAAGTTTCACATCATGACCGTTTTATCGTGAGCTCCCTCGGTTCCCTCTCCCAATACAAATTACCATCACGGGCGGGTGTCGCGGTGTATCGCTGTGGACCAAGTTTACGTGGCGATGTTTTATCAGCTCGTAAATTGTACGGATATCTGGCGAACCGTCAAACCGTCCGACTGACTTAGTAGAAAATTTTAGTGGAAAAACCTTTTGGTATGGCTTCGTGACTAGTAATATTCTTGTATGATTTGTCTCTTGGATGAATATTCATGTTAGGGGACGACGAGGGTTCGTGACAGGTGGAGCTTGCTCTTGAGAGTTACAACTGTCAATTCTGTCAGTTACTTTATTGGGGGAATCTTCGATGCCAAATACATTTTTGACAGCTCCTTTTGAAGCAGTCGTCAATTAAATGTACAAAGCGTTTTGACAATATTACAAAGGACCCGATATTTGTCACATAATAATTTTGAGGACATTTCAGTAGCGAGGATTCGACATTTTTAATGGCAACGCAGGGAGTGCTAGAAGTATGGCGTCATGAATTTGGAAGCAGCATCTTGCAGTTAATATACACAAGCTTTGTTATACCTCATCATCCCAGCCTATATATGTCCCACTGCAGGGCTCAGGACTCTTACCAGAATGAAAGGGCTTGGGTAGTTCTCACGAGGGCCCAGTGCGAATTTCTTTATACATGTATATACATGTCTTCCTTCACCGTAAAGTGATTTGTTTGAAGCTCATGTAATTTCGCACATAAATCCTGAAAAACTCAAAGGTGCATAACTAGGTTTGAACCCACGACCCTCTGCTTGAGAGGCCATACGTCAAACCACTAGGCTACCACAGCTTAGCTACACTTGTCATCACTGAAGTGAAGCATTGGGTACACTGATGTGAGACAATCTGGTGGGAATCGACTTGTTACGACACCGCGCTACTGGTATTTTGCCAGCTCAGATATTGGAAGTTGTAATAATTAAATACATTTTCAAACGAAATTATCAAATTTGTCAAGTAAGCCAAAAAAATTAGATTTTACTGTTGAATTTTTACTAACTAATTTGTTATTCTGAATTTTGAATTGTAGCTGCTACAGCGTTCGTAGAGGCGTAGCACGTAGTTCGTAGCACAAACATTATGAGAGAAAATGAGTTAGTACAGATGACGCCAGCAAACTCCTCGAGCATTGGGTGATGCGCTGAAATTAGTTTGCGTATCTACTTTAGTGCTAAAGAAACCTTAGTAAGTAGCCGTGGTGGCCTAGTAGTTCAACCTATGGCCTCTCAAGCAGAGGGTCGTGGGTTCAAATCCCGGCTCGCACCTCTAAGTTTTTCGGAATTTAAGTGCGAAATTATATTTGTAACATCGTAAGGCATACACCTGCCAAGAAATTCAATGGTGTGTGTGAAGTTCCCAATCCGCACTGGGCCTGCGTGTGAACTACGGCCCAAGCCCTCTCATTCGAAGAGGAGGCCTGTGCCCTGCAGTGGGACGTATATAGGCTGGGATGATGATGATGATACGTTAACTTTTTGATTGATTCAGGCGTAACTTTGCACAGCTTCACATCTACAAAGTGCTTACAAATTAGATGCAAATACTTTTAGAGCTGATAGAACTTGTCCTTAGAAGTAGACTTAAGTATAAAACTAATTCAAAGTTTATCTTAGTTTTTAAAGAAAATTAGGAAAATAAGAAGAAAGAAGACATTACTCACTTTTACAAGAAGACACACAAATACAAGAAAATGCGCACAAAGATCACAAACAATAAAATAATAAATATGTACCTACGACACAATTCTGCATGTATTGTGTCCCCGCAAAAGTGAAAAAGTCGCTGGCTCAGCATTATGCGCTGATTTTCTGCCAGAACCGTCTGTGACTCACGGAACGATACACAAATATACCTACTACACAAACCACTTACCTATATACAAATAAATAACTGTGCCACGTACCTAATAAACACCCTGTTTAGGCAGAATTTTAATTTAGTTATTTTGTTGGGAAAATTAAAATAAAAATCTTCAAATATATAAAAATCTGGTGTCACGGTGTTTGTTACCGAAATCCTTCGAAACGGTTCGACCGATTTATATGAAACTTTTTTCTCTGTATTTGTTAGGTCTGAGAATAGGTCGTAGGCAATTTTTTATACCGCTAGGTGATAAATGGCAAAACAACGTTTACGGGATCAGCTAGTATAGAAATAAAAAGCTGACCGAATGAGTGACTGACTGAGATTATTAATGCACAGCCCGAGAGGGCTAGAAACGTGTTAGCATTTTGTGTTTGTAAATGTTTGGTTTTCCGTGATCACATTGTGTCCACAGACGTACCTACTTGTTGTGGACGTCTGTTAGCAGAAGCGTATAATAAAAATGTTGTTTTTCATTAGGCACCTAAAATGTTAAAGTTAAAGTCAACTTCAAAGTCACTGACAATTGTTACTCTTTGGTGAAATAGGGTGGTGAAATAGTGGTAGAAGTCCAATGGGTGCGGGCGGCGCAGAAATATAAACTTATGTCAACAGTGGATATCTTTCGGCAGACTATGATGATAAGAGTATGCAATTTTTCAGCATGGTGCAAAGCAGAACGAACATTTTTTCTGTTATTTTTCTGTCACAATTTAAATTCCATCTACTAACTTTAGCGTCAAAACCTCCAGCAAGGGCGCTTTACCAACAGTCCTGTTCCCAGATCAATTGCGCTCCACCAACTCCGCTCCTTCCCGGAATGGCTTACGAACATAAATTTACAACAACAATTTCCTGGAACTGTATTTTATATTTGATGGATGACTTGAATTTATAGGGAGATAAACGCCTTTCACAATGATTGCGCTGGAAATTCTTGTTTTATGTTAATCGCCGGGTGATTCTTTGGCTTTTGACCGGGATTAATTACCTGGTTTTATTGGCGTGCCTGACACTACGTAAAAAGCCCAGAAATATGTAAGTAAATACTGTACTCTAAGAAGAGTCTTTATAATGACCATGGAGATTTATTTAAGTATAAAACATAAATAAATATAAATATCAAGGGACAATTAACATCATTATGCTCGTTCCTAACCCCATGATATATAATTATAAAATCTAAAAAAACATGTTTTCCATTGCCTTATTCATATATATGTAGAACAACCTATGACTCAGGTGCAAACAATCATATTTATTTATTAATATTTTTAAACATTGTTAAATGAAATCAGATATAATTGCAATTTAAGCAAAGCTTGTATGTTTTACCAGGTGGCATACAAAATATCATACTGACGTCAAGAGAAATAAAGATGGTGTAACACGCTTTTATTTATTGAAAAAATTGGGACTGTCTGTGATAAAAACGCAAAGATTTAATACATGGTCTATTTTCTAATCAGAATCAAATTATTTTCAACTTTTTTCTTCTTTTTATTAAGAGGTACCTACTACCTACATAATAAAAGCTTGTTTTTGGAAGAAAAAAAATAAACAAAACATTTTTACCTAATTAGAGCTCGGCAAGCATAAATAAATCTTAAATATTTTCACCAGAAACTTTAGTAATGTTTTAATTACGATCCCTTGAAGCACTTTCCGCCCCTTGTCCCGTGTAAGCCCAAGGGATGCTTTCAGGTTTTCCATGTGTCAAAAGGGTGTGAAAATTAGTGTGTTTCACCGCACTAGACAAAGTCTAAAGTGGTACTTATTTTCAGAAGAGTATGCAGGGGACAAAGTAGGATTTGAAATATACAGATGGATGATACGAGCGTGCCCGATGCGTTAGTGATTTTTTGCGATCTTAATTTTAGGTGTTACCCAAAAGGACAGAAATGCAAAGGGTAATTTTTAAAATTACAGTCCTGATTAATTTGTGTTGGTTATATCACTGCTGGTTTGGAACCTAGTTCCATGGAGTCTCAAATAACGATATATAACAGCTCAAATTATAAAAAATAATGAAGAAAGTTTTGTGCTGCCTAAAACGCTGCGATACCGCTGCTACCGGGTGAGAGGCCAAAGTTCATCCAAATCCATGTCAGTTAAGCGATACCTAATAGCCATTTTTTGTATATTTTATGAGACTTTATTATCGCTTAACTAAGTGACGTCGATTTTTTTCTTATTTTTTCCAGAACTGGTAACGTGACCATTGGCCTGGTACCAGGTTATCGTTGAGTTTTGGGATAATATGTACAGTTATGACAGAAGGTTATCGTAATTTGTCAATGGGGTCATTGTTTATCACAAATTGCAAACAAACGCTTATTTAGCACACAATTTAAAGAATAACCCTCTTATTCATAAAATTTTGTTAAACTTTTACTAACTTAATACAGATTTATATACTATGACCTTTGATCAATTATAACTGAAGATACACATTGCCGAACAAAATCCCCTTCAAAGAATGTCCGAACTTTTTTATTTGTTTGCATAACAATTAAAATCATCACCTACACAGAAATTTGAACCTAGTCTTTATTTCATTACAGTCGAATTTCGGTTGACACTTGACAGCTAAACTTGACAATTTCACGCAACGTACTGAGAAAAAAGAAGGCCACTTTTATCAAAGTGGCGCTCATTTGGCTCGGACATTTTCGGGCGCGCGACTGTGGATCTACAGTTATAATTGATCAAAGACTTTGACTTTCTATCTTGGCCAAACATGGAAAAAACGTTATTTTTCTCTTAACAGCTTAATATGTCTTTATGATGAAGTTTTAAAGTTAAAAAAGTGCAGTTAAAATCGCGCAGTTTTTAGTGCAAAAAGCTTATCGTGTGTCGCCTCCATAAGTGTGAAACTTCGAACGTACCGTGTCAGGAGCGTATTACCGTTGGCTCCGAGCCGTGTGTGCCCTACTTTTTTTACCGTTTATTTCGTATTGCGCCAACGGATTTTGAATATTTTAAAGGCAACTTTGCTTCCGATTTAATTCTAATATAAGAACAGTATTTAAATTATGAAAGAAAGTTTAAATGGTAGGTCTGTACGAGTATATATTATGATGCTTGTAATACCTAATAATAAGTAGAATTATATAATGGCAAAAAAGTTTTGTTACTATTTAGTTATTTTCGATACAAATGAACGCGTTTCGAACTAAAAACGCGTCAATGTAGCTTGGTGGTGGTGATGGTTGTGTTTATTTATGTATTTATTTATTTATTTATTTTCGGAGAACCAACAGCTACAAATTACAGAGTAGGTTAAACATGTAATAACATAGGAGCCAATTATAGGATCTCACAAATAGAACCAAGAAAAATAAAAAGAAAGAAAGTACGCGAACAATCGCAAAGTTGTGCCACACAAATTTTGATACAATAATAAAACAAAAACTAATCTCTATACAAAAATAAAACATATTAGTAAAAAGCAGTCACTACCTAAGCACGCTCAATCAAACCACCCCCCCACCAACCGCCGCCTCACCGTAGAAAGATTACAGTTAAATATATCGATATCCAGCTCTTCCGCAACGCCGTTCACACTACGACAAGCTCGCCTCAAAAAACTATTCCTCCTGTATTTTGTTGTGCCAAACTTAAGGGAAATAGGTGGATAGTATCTTTTTGACCTATTAGGGGTATTAAAAGATATACTGGACAGCAGTTCGGGACAATCAACCTTACCGTTGGTGATACTAAGAGCATAGATGATGTCCGCTATCTCACGACGCTTGTGCAACGGGATAAGGTGATGCCTCTTACAAAGGGTGCAGTAATCAGATGAACTATATGGGATCTTTAACTTAAAACAGAGAAACTTTTTCTGTACACGCTCGATCCTATCAATATATGTTTGATAGCAGGGATTCCAAATTTGGGACGCATATTCAAGTTTGCTTCTGACATATGAACAGTATAAAATCTTAAGAGTTTTAGCTCTAGTGAAATTCAATGAGCTGCGCATAATAAACCCAAGCATCTTCAAAGCACTAGCAACAATACCATCAATATGTACATCGAACAATAGCTTCGAATCATGAACAACACCTAGATCATTCATAAAAGGCAATCTTTGCAGCACAATACCCTTTAGACTATATACCGTTGGAATTAAATTACGCTGCCGAGAAAAGGTCACTGTAAAGCACTTAGATGGATTTAAATCTAGCTTGTTAATGCGGCAATATTCATCAAGGCGAGCAAGGTCAGACTGGATAAGCAAGGAGTCAGCTTCAGACTTAATTTTGGCATAAATTTTCATGTCATCAGCGAAACATAGTAAATTCGAAAATATGCAGCACTTGTTAATATCATCAACAAAGATATTAAACAGCAGGGGCCCGAGCAAGGAGCCCTGAGGGACACCGCTTGGGATAGGTACCCAACCAGACATGTAATTATTGACAACTACAGCCTGTGTCCTATTATCAATGTAAGATGAGAACCATCTCAGCAAGTCTCCATGGATTCCCATTTTATATAATTTTGAAATAAGTACTCCGTGATCAATTCTATCAAATGCCTTACTGTAATCGGTATAGATAACATCAACCTGGAAACCGTTGTCCATCCCTTCTGTGACGTAATCATTAAGCAGTACTAGGTTAGATACAGTAGAACGATGCCTAATAAAACCGTGTTGATTGGAACTAAAACTATGTCTCAAAGCACTAAAAACTTGATTATATACTATTTTTTCCATCACTTTAGATATTATACATAGTTTAGATATAGGTCTGTATGTATCTACATCAGTTTTAGGGCCCCTTTTATGAACTGGTGTTATAAAGGCAGATTTCCAAATTAATGGCACGTAACATTCAGAGAATGAACGCTCAAACAGTAACGCTAAAGGCCGCACAACACTTTCAGCGCAATTAATCAAAAATTGAGGCGGTAAATCATCAGGACCTGCAGATTTGGAAGGATCAAGTTTAAGTAGGATGTTCTTAAGTTCCTCAGGGTCAACTACGATTTTACAAAGGCTAGCTACGGAGTCACCGGTAAAATTAGAGACCTGATTCAGCGAACGGTCACCAGGAGACGAGAAAGTAGTAGAGAAATAATCAGAAAATGCATTACAAATTCCATCACCTGTATTGAATAACCTACCATTATATTTAAGAGTGGAGGGAATTCCATGAGAACCAGAGCGCGACTTGATGAATGACCAAAAATGTTTGGGGTCCTTCTCGATGTTATTTTCCATACGACTTATATAAGCATCGTAACACTCACTCTCCAGTCGCTTCACCCTCTCACGAAGCACCCCATAGGTGACCTGATCTGATTTATTACGATATATTTTAAACTTCCTTAAAAACTTGTGTTTTTCTTTAATGCATTTTTTAAGCGATAACGAATACCAAACGGGAAAAGTGTCAGATCTAAGTTTTACAAAAGGTATGTAGGTTAGCCTGACCTTTTTAAAAACGTCATAAAAGTAACTGACCGATCCTTCAAGTGAGAGTCTAGAAAACTCCTGCTCCCAGTCGATGGCAGATAGCTCCTTATTAATAGCTGAATAATCACCTTTATTGTAAAAATACTTAAAGCGCACAGCTGGTTTCAAATTAATAGTCTCAGAGAATTTAATGGAAATCACCAGAGCTTTGTGATAAGGATCGATGGGAACGAGAGCATCCAAACACTCACTAACGGCTACAGCGTCATTACATAAAACCAGATCCAACAACTTACCGTAAAGATTTGCAATATTATTATATTGGCAAAGACTATGTGTGGTAATGTCATCCACAAAAAGGCACTCATCATGACCCACGTAACTTACTGGAGACAGTGACACGCCATCAGACTCCCACACAATGCCACTCATATTAAAGTCACCTACAATTAAATATCGATCATCAGGATAATCCAGCACCACATCGCCCAGACGGATTAAATAATTCGAAAGTTGTTGCGAAAACGTATACCCTCCGTTTTGTTTACATAAATATAACACGCATATATGCACACGAACCGGCCCGCTAACTCCAATTGCGAGAGTTAATGTAATCCACAGGTCTTCAGCTGAAGATTGATAGGACGGCTGCGGGGTAACGGCTAGGTCGCGCCGAGTCGCAATGAGAACACCCCCGCCACGGCTCTGGCCCGTCAACGCGAAGTCACGGTCCCGCCGCCACACAACGTATCTATCATCGAACAACTCAGAATCCAATACCCCGTCCATTAACCATGTTTCTGTTAGAATCACTAAGTCATACGAAGTCAGTGCAAGATTACGGTAAAATGTAAGCGTTTTGGAACGGAGGCCCCTTACATTTTGATAGTAAACAGTAGGATAATTACCCAGGCAACTAACATTAGGCATTAAAATATAAATAAAATGTAAAACAGTGAAATAATTGTATACGTTTTGCAAAAGAGGGGTAAGTCAATACTTTGGGCAAACGGTCGAAAGAGCGTGAATCATAACCAAAGATAAAATTGTATTCATAAGTGGAAAAAGGTGAGCGATTAAGAGTAGCGGCAGACGGGTGAGGAGGAAAGAGATAAGCGCACATCAGTAAGCATTCAATAACAAGCGCAGCGACTGCATTCCAATAGGTAATTAGCAAACAAAAAGAACCGGCCGGCCGGGCGACCCAACCAGCGACACTCAAACTTATGAGACTACTTAGCAAGAAACATACGTTAAAATTAAGCTTATATACTTGTACAAAATTGTTTAAAAGATAGTTTAGGCTAATTCGTTTAAATCACGCTCACTGTTTATAATGTATCACTCATCATCATCATGGATCATGTATCATCTGTTTATGTGATTTGTGTGTGTTCGTACAGTGTGGAGGTGGAGGAACTGCATGAACACACATTTCTTGCATAAACGTAACTATTGTAAGGTCGCGGGTGAGCAAAGTAATTGTTTTAGTTCATTAATATGGACCTCCGCAAAGTAACGCCTGATTCAATAAATTCGATACAAAGTCGATTCGATGCAAAAACTCGTCAGTAGATATAGTGAATGAATCTCACTAATAAATTCATGTTAGTAGAGTCTTTAAGTATTGATTGTACACAGCATTGGGTCAGAAATAAGCAGGCTTAGGTACTGAATTACATAAATTGAATCCAAGTAATTTTTGACAAAAACACGGTAGTTTAGCTAGTACCTAATTTTTTCAGTAGAAAGTAATTTTCTCCATAAACGCCTCCTTACCTCCTTGGTATATTGCATTCCATACATAACACTAGACTTTCCTCAGAACGCTAGAAAACTCTTATGAAATTTTCCTAATGCTTTATGAAGAGTAGTCTGAATTTTCTGGTTATAATTTGGCAAACATGATATAAACTTTAACTTTACTTTTCCAGAGTTTCATACAGTGTGCTAAAGTCCACCAACTCAGCCCTCATTTCGTTAACACTTAGCCACCACTTTTGTAATTTGTGTAACAAAAGGGTTCCCAGAAATTTATGTTTTACCTGTCTACTGCAGCTGAGCGAGCCCTAATTCAAGCCCATATGGCGCTGAGAGCCAACCCTAACTGTTTAGCACCTTTGTGTGCTAAGGTTTATATAAGGGCCCTCGACTCAAGGATGGCGTGTAGACGGGAAATTCGATGTTCGAGTGTTTGATGGAAATTTAGGTTCGAGCTAAGAAAAATACAGGGAATAAATGTTTAGTTTTAGTTTTTGAGTATTTGGTTGTAACTTTTGTGAGTATTTTCCGAAAGCGACTGCGGCTTGGAGTTCATGAAATTAAAAACCCATTCGGTGTGATTTAGCTACAGCTTTACTTTTCTGTGTTTATTTCTGTGCAGGAAAAAAAATAAAGTTAAAGGGAAAATATAGACCTTTTTGAGATATTGCGACAAAATTTAAAATAGGTAATAATAAACCGAGTTATTTTTGAGTACTTTAAATCTAGCCACGATGCAGGTAAAATATACTGTCTCTGACATGTTTTTCAGGAGCTCAAATTTTATTATCCAACGACATAAAATTAAAGAAAATCGAAATACCAATTCGGATCGTAAAATAAAATAATTATTATACTTCCGTTTCGTTGAAAAACTCTTCACAATGTAAACTATTTAAACCCCCCGTTTTTAGGGTTCCGTAGTCAACTAGGAACCCTTATAGTTTTGACATGTCTGTCCGTCTATCTGTCTGTCCGCGGCTAAGCTCAGAGACTGTTAGTACTAGAAAACTTTAATTTGGCATGAATATATATATTAGTCATACCGACAAAGTAGTTAAATAAAAAAAAACTAAAAAAAATTTTTTTAGGGTACCTCCCATAGACGTAAAGTGGGGGTGATTTTTTTTTCTCGACTAACCCTATAGTGTGGGGTATCATTGGATAGGTATTTGAAAATAAATAAGGGTTTTCTAAAACCATTTTTTGATAAAGTGAATATTTTCGGAGATATTCACTCCGAAAGTTCAAAATAAAGTGTCCCCCCCTCTAACTTTTGAACAGCAAGTCTAAAAAATATGAAAAAAATCACGTAAGTTAAACTTAATAAAAACTTTCTAGGAAAATTATTTTTAACTTAATCAGTTGAGCAGTTATTAAGTTTTTTTTTTAAAATATTTCTAAACTAAGATTGTAATTTAACCGCCATTGCAAGCATTTTTTTTTCTTTAAGTACCTATAAGAACACTCTAACAGTATCTCCATTCAAATAAAAAAATAAATAATTGAAATCGGTTCCTATAATGAAGAATTACATCTGAAAAACCATCAACATACATTATTTTTTTTGAATGAGTCGCCAGAGGGGCCAAAGACGCGAAGTCTTTGCTGTTTTTTAACTTTAGGGTAGGAAGAGTGACTTGTGCTCGGGAAAAATCCCTTCGGACGAACTGGGAATGGATCAACATACATTATTAGGTCATAAGTAGATTAGTAACCCAATTCGCCGATAGATGGCGCTGTACCACCGACGTTGGTATTCTGCGCGCGGTGGGAGTTGGGACCAAAACAAGGTACCACATTAATAAAGTATGCAAAGATTTTTTCGTACCTGCTAAGGAACCAAATCTTGGGCGTGTCCGACACGCTCTTGGCCGTTTTTTTTATCAGTAGTTACAAAAACTTTAATAATACTACACAGATCCAGTTTCTAATTACAAAATACTATTATAAAAAAAAACCTATAGTCCTTATTATACCTAAGTTCTATTGTTGCATTGCTATGAGTAATTGAGCTGCGTGCTTCGTATCGGATAACAGAACTGATGATTAACTTCACTTGAATTTTGGAATCACCTCCAGCGCTGCATCAAACGGCATGTAGAAAATATACTACAATTAAAACATCCGGTACCTAATTAGGAATTGTTATTTTAGGAAACGGATAAAATATTTTCTATAATTTATAAATATTGTATTGTACGATATATACATTTTAAATATAAATTGTATGAGCGGAGTTAGACTGAAAATATTTCAAATCATCATCATCAGCCTATGCTCGTCTACTGCTGAACATAGGCCTCTCAATATTTCAGATGCGGCGTCTTTATATTTACAATAGCGAGATACAACACTTTGTATTGACTTGGCGACAGCCTTCAAAAATACATGAAGCGCTAAAACTTGCAAAAGCTAAGCCAAAAATATCTGATGTCAGCCTTCTACGTAAGCCGCATTCTCTAGCAGGCACTAAAATGTCAAAGGTCATAAAAATGTTATCTCCACCAGCTACGATTCACGGACCTTATTATTATTTCGCAACGAGATGTACTACGTGACAAGTATAATAACGACTCATATACTCTTAAAGTAGGAGAGCAATTTGCAAGGGATCTGTGCGACTAACAGGCAAAGTTGGATGGGTGCCGAGTGTCGTCTAAATGTCTTAATTACTATGGCCATGCATTGACGCTTGACGCGTTCATCTAAAATGCAATAATAGAATATAGAAAACAAGCAAGAAATACATTCTTCAGAGTACGTTAGGTTTTAAAGTGGTGACAGCGTACCAAAAGGCAATGTGCTGATAGGCCTTTCACAATATGGACGGACGTTTTGGTATGTTGCGGGAAGCCAATGGCTGTGAGTAGTGTAATACACTGATCTTTGTGTAGGTCCTTAGACTTCTCTAAATTGGTCTTCTGAGTGAGATAATGATGGTGAAAATATTTTTTCACCTCACTAGCTCGGAAAGCCCTTTTTGTTTGTTTGACATCTATTGAGAAAATCGCTTTTTATCCACATGTGAAGAAAGAGTTTTGACATTTGAAGGCAGCTTACGTGATATTTATTTGACAGCTAACAAAACGTAAAACGTTAAAAGTGCTGAATTTTTAACATCACAATTAATGAATTGCATCGAATAAAAAACACTAAATACAGTCTTACAACTTTATTTTAATTCATAAATATCAGCATTCATCATTAACCTTCATTCTTGTTGCAAAAACGGATAAAATGTTCTGACAGTCCAAGTAAGTCGATGTGCGAACAAAACGCATCCGAAATAATAAAAAAAAACTTAAGTCAAAACTTTTCAATTAATTATTTTGAGTGAATAAATAATTAATAATTGATAGTACAAACCCTTTTTCTTATTTTCCTCGCTGTAGTGAGGTGAAAAGTTTTGTGTTATACACGGGTGAAAAGTTATTTTACGTCTCGTGTGTTGAAACACTCGCTATCGAAAGGATTCTATTTTTGAACCACTCGCTTCGCTCGTGGTCAATCATAGAATCCTTTCGATAGCTTGTGTTTCAAATGGACACTCGCAGGTAAAATACAACTTTCCCCCCTTGTATAACAAATAACTATTTTCAATAGCTTAATAGACGTCGGACTGTTGGGCATAAGTCTCCCTTTTTTCTTCTCACCAGTCTCTATCTTTCGCAAAGCCTTGCCAAAATGGGTCAAAATGGTCCAAAATCATCGTGCATTTCCATGTCGGTTTGCTCCTGCTCCGGTGTCCGTCGCTTGGAAACTTACTTGTTCTAAAATATGTGTTAAAATATTAATGCAGTTTAAGTTTAGGCAAGCCCAATAGCACTTTTTATCGATATAATTTTTCTAAATAGGTACACATTCAAACAATCAACTTTCGCATCACGAAAGCGTGCACTTTTACCAAAGTGTATTCTTTAATCGAAAAATGGTTGTATTTCATGTCAGCAAAATGTACTTACCTACATACTGGAACATAGTTTACAAATCGTTACTAAAGTTTTCTCTTTAACAGCAAAGTGGTTTTATATTTCCTATTCGCAAACATACTGAATTTTTAAGGACATAACTAACATGTTATTAAGTCGTTAGCAAAGTTTTCTCTTTAACGGCAAATTGGTTATAAAACCTGACGGGATCCTAACTCTTAGACTAGTTTCAGTTGTTAGGTATTACCCTCATGCCAGGCCGCGATAAATTGTCCTCCGGTCATCGGGTTCCAGGAAGTTGTAAAACGCCTTTATGCGTCATAAATGCGAATTTTACTAGTTTGATCCTTGGAGAGGACTTTGTATGAGAAACTAATCGAAAAGGTCTTATCTTGTACGACCGTTTGTAGAGTAGAAGCGTTCATATCGGTAATAAACTTACTAATATGAATTAAAACATCCATGATGTTTAGCTTTCGCTCGTGTTCTTGCCTACTCCTCTGAGTAATGTTGTTATCTTCCGTCTAATGGTCTTTGCACAAGTCGGTTCAGCTATAGCTATTTTATGGTACGGTTTCATAGATATAACAGCATTTGATATACATTTGGCTTAATGATACATTTGATATCATCCGAATTATTATTAGTTTGCAAGATTATTATTTATTCTATATACACACACACACACACACTCATACACACACACACACTCACACACTCACTCACTCGCGCATTTTATACATACATAAAATATATATCTGTATTTAGTCAATGTTAGATTATCTTTAGTAAGCTTTAGTTTAATAAAGCAACTAATTGTCAAAAATTTATTATTTATTTTTATTTAATTACTTATTCTGAAGTTGAGTTGTAAATATTTAAGAATTTAAATTTAAATTTAAAACTTTCTTATGTTTACCTATTATATAGTTTATGGTAATTGTTGCACAGTTCTAGAGGATCGGGGTCTCCTGTCACAGGTATCTCGCATACCTACTAAGAGGTCCCTAACCTACTAATTTGTTTTTTTTTTATGAGCAATAAATATATTTTCATTTTCATTTTAATTTTTTCATATTCATTCGACTAGGTCAAATAAGGTTCATTTTACAAAACAACTGTAGAATGTTTACTTTTCGAGCAAAGATTTGAGTGATGCTACTAAAAAGTTAGGCTTGTGTGACATTATTACTATCCATGTGGAAGCGGCAGTAGGTTTTATGAGATTGTACAAAGTTAAAGGTAGACGTCCGAGCGCTGGTCATTGTCTTCTTTAATAATATGCCATCAGCAATATAGGTAACAGCAGAGTGTCACATATTAGACATAGTACGAGTATGTTAAACACTAAGACGGTTATCTTAGCTGTTTTGTACTCGATGTGATCGCGGAGTAGCAAGTTAATTTGTTTAAAATTAATGTTCTATTTTCTTTTCAGGTAGTACAGCAGAAATGCGCTGACGTCACGGCTGTTTCCAACATGGCCGCCGCAGCGCTACTTTTTGCGCTGCAGCTGGCTGTAGCCAGTGCCGGCAAGTGCACCACGTAAGTTATCTTCATTTGTTTAGGGTGTCTTAACCGAAGGTGCCTGTTACTAAGCCTTAGCTGTCTGTCCGTCCTGTAGCGCTGTATCTATTGAACCTTAGTAGGTGAACACTTGAAATTTTCAATGATTTCTATGGCCACTGTCATCAACCCAGCCTATGTACACCTCACCCACTGAAGTGAGAATGAGAGTGCTTGGTATCTAGTTCCCATGCGGGCCCAGAGCGGTTTGGAAATTCCACATACATTATTAAATAATTTTGCTGGTGAGCGCAGCTCACGATGTTTTCCTTCACTGTAGAGCTCATGGTAAATTTCAAATATGATTTCGCACACAAATTCCGAAAAACTCAGAGCCTTCAAACCTGCAGGCTTATTGTCTAACGCTTCTGACGCTTGCCTTCACAATCACTATTTCTTTCTGTCAAACGGTATAAGATGATGGCAGAAAGAGATGGTGAAAGCGAAGGCAAGCGTCAGAAGCGTTAGACAATACGGCCCACGACCATAATATGATGGATGAAGTACCCATTAGTAAGCCAGGTACCGGTAATCGGCCCTATAGATATGAGTGTGAGGAGCACGAAAGATATCTCTCGTGCGCTTCCCACTTGTGCGAAAGATTGACAGAGGCGGATTAACGGTGCCTGGCTGACTACTGGGTATTTTACCCTACTTAAGAGCCAATGGTCAAACCACAATGCTGCCATGACTTTTCCCCGCATTACTGAGAATAAATATGAAGTAAAATATCACAGTGCTCGCATGGAACATCATACGCAAACTATGTAAATCCAAGCTGCAAACTTATCACAAAACTTTTACGTAGGTAATGAACTTGCATTAAATTTCCACCCCACGTAACACAAGTTCCAAAGCTCAGCACTTACACGGCGAGTTTGTACAAAAACGTAACGATTGACCTTCTCAAAGCAAAAGTGAACCGCAAAAAATGAAAGCCCCCACTCGTGCAGGGAAAAGCGCGGTTTTATTCGGATTCTGGGGCAGGCAGCACTGAAGCGAAAGCGAAAACGTGTCAAGCACCGTGGTGTGTAAATACTGTGCCTATTAGCAATGTGTATAACTCGAAAAGTAAAGTGAGACGGTGATTGCTTTTGACTCAGATGAAGAAAAAGTTAATTGGTTTAGGGTCATTGAGGCTTAGAAACACACCAAAGCTTAAAGTTCCACTGGCTAAAACCAAAAACTGTTTTCTGATAAACTGTAAACAAAATTGGTAGATGCGTCAAAATATTTATCGGAAATTGCATATTTTTCTGAGATAATTGGCTGTGCCTGTACACTGCAGTGGGACGTATTATAAGCTGGGATGATGATGATAACATATTTTTGCACGTGACTATACCTACAAGTTGTTTCTATCGATCATAATGTTTTCAACTATCGACCTTTTACAGTTTATAGTTTTGTGACGTCGTCAAGCTTTTGGGATTCGTTCCTCTTTCACTTTAACAACATATTCCAGATTTTCTCACTGATTTCTTTAAGATTCTGATTTATTTAAGTTCTAAGCAAAAGTCGCCGTTCTTAATTGAGAGCGATCTATTGACAGAGCCTTAGTGGTTATTTATTGCTTCAGCATAATGATGAAAGGTAACGAAAGAACCCTAATTAAGTAGGTCGAGAATGGCTTGAGCGGTTAATAAATTTGGGTCAGTATTTTTACAGCGCTATTTCTGATTACACAAACGAAAGATAAAGTCTTTGTGCTATGATAAAATTAACGTATAATATTAAAACATAGAGAGAGCTAAGTTTGTACCTATTTTGTTGTTTAACTTCCATCTTTATGTCAGGTCTTACCCAATCAGCGTTTTATTCGCAGGAAAATTTAAAACCAAGTTCCTATGAACATCATGGCATGAGTAAAAGTGTTTATTTCAACTTTATGGACATGTACAATAATGTGACAATAACCGTCGTCAAAATCTCAATATTAATAACATTTACATTAACTATCACCGATAATAGTACATTACTGCAGAGGCCGTGAAGTAAGGGATTGATGGACGAGATTTGGGGTATACGGCCGAGTCATAGACGAGGCCGGATAAAACGAGTCCAGCAATCCCTCTTCCGGCCGAGGATTGTATAGAGCTTTTCTCAAACATGCATCATCATCATCATCATCCATCCATCCATCCATCCAACCATCCATCCGTCCATCTATCCATCCATCCATCCATCCATCCATACATCCATCCATACATCCATCCATACATCCACCCATACATCCATCCATCCATACATCCATCCATACATTCATCCATACATCCATCCATACATCCATCCATCCATCTATCCATACATCCATCCATCCATACATCCATCCATCTATACATCCATCCATCCATACATCCATCTATCCATCCATCCATACATCCATACATCCATCCATCCATCCATACATACATCCATCCATACATCCATCCATACATCCACCCATACATCCATCCATCCATACATCCATACATCCATACATCCATCCATCCATCCATCTATCCATACATCCATCCATCTTTACATCCATCCATCTATACATCCATTCATCCATACATCCATCTATCCATCCATCCATACATCCATACATCCATCCATCCATACATCCATCCATCCATACATCCATCCATACATCCATCCATACATCCACCCATACATCCATCCATCCATACATCCATCCATACATCCATCCTTACATCCATCCATACATCCACCCATACATCCATCCATACATCCATCCATACATCCATCCATCCATCCATCTATCCATACATCCATCCATCTTTACATCCATCCATCCATCCATACATCCATCCATACATCCATCCATTCATACATCCATCCATCCATCCATCCATCCATCCATACATCCATCCATACATCTATACATCCATCCATACATCCATCCATACATCCATACATCCATCCATACATCCATCCATCCATACATCCATCCATCCATCCATCCATCCATCCATCCATATCAATCCATACATCCATACATCCATCCGTACATCCATACATCCATACATCCATCCATACATCCATACATCCATCCATCCATCACCAGTAGTTTAGGCGGTTTTGTAGAAATAAAAGAAGATAGATTTTTTTTTAATGTCGTAAGTTGGCTGTAAATACACGGTACAATAAACTGTACAATAATTATCCTTACCAAGCAAAAACGTCAAATAGACTCATCATAACGAGGGTGGTGTCATTGAGCGCTTGTCTGGGAATCATTAGGGAAGTGTCCGTCACGAAAACGCTGACTAAAGAGAAGGAAAAAGTCAAGCGTGTACCGAAATAATGTAATTAAAAATAAATAACGTGCTTTGAACAGGTACTTTTATAAGCAGAGCTAAAAAGTTCGATAGATAGGGACAGTTTTTCTGTTTCAAATTATAACACAATAAATACTTAAACTAAACTAAATAATGAACTAAAACAATTACTTTGCTCACCCGCGACCTTACAATAGTTACGTTTATGCAAGAAATGTGTGTTCATGCAGTTCCTCCACCTCCACACTGTACGAACACACACAAATCACATAAACACAACTATCACCACCACCAAGCTACACTGACGCGTTTCGAACTCAACCAGAGCTCATCCTCGGAGTTACCACAACCGTATGCTATGCTACCAAATGTTAAACTAAATAAACTACGGTTTATTCAAATATCTACATGAATGAAACAATTTTTTATTACTCGCTTTTATTCAACTTCCAATATTTATGTGTGTTAAGATCAGTACAAGAAAATATGTGCAAGTTACATTACAAGGCTGCGCTCGGTAGGCCACTTAAAAACCTCATCGCTTTACGGCCTCGCAATGTAATGCAACTAGCGCGATTTTTCCTGGAGGTCTAAGGCTTTAAGATAAAAAAATTCTAGTCGAATTTCGACCACTTCAAGTGATCAGATTAACTTGAAATTTGGTGCGGATATGTAGTTTGGGTGACAATACAAGTAACTGTACAAAAACTACAATCAGAAAAATAGCTTTTATAACATTTTTCTTAATAATAACTTACTTCAGTAAGAGAAAGACGATGTTGGTTTATCAAATATTGTTGTCGATACTGATTCTCGTGAGCAAATTTATCGACCTGTGCCACATCAGATTCATAAAATACCTCTAAATTCGTACAGAAACGTTGTTTGTCATCCGTTTCACGTTACCCCTCGACACTGAAAATCAATTAATCATTTTCCCTTGGTAATAAAATTTACTACTCGACATCACTTCAGCGGAGGCTTAGAAAACTCGATTTATTTTCGAAAGTCATCTATTTAATTGAAACAAGTTCACGAGTTTGCTTACAAAAGGGACTTAGGGGGTGAGCTTTTCCCAAGTTTTGGGGTTCCGTGTTATGTGAAAATGTTCTATGCTAATGTTGTTTGAAACTTTATTATTTTCGAAGTGACACACATAGCTTACATAGCTTGAAAAAATCCCAGGCCATTCTCGTAGCTAGTCAGCCGCCAACCTTACATAAGAAAATAATCATTCATATGATAACCATAAAGATTCAATGAAAATATGTCCGCTTGTTACTTTGTCTTGAGAAAAGCGCCTCATCATTTTTGATGAAATTTAGGTGAAAGGAAGTTACGTCCTCAATAGAATCATTTAACATCGCATCAATTAAATTTTTCTCAATACTATTCACTCAATTAGTAAACAGAAATGAGACACTACAAAAGTAGCAGTATTTGATTTGAAAAAAAAATATATATATTATATACCTATACCTCTTTGAGTTTCTCGCCGATTTCTTCTCTATATGTTATTAATTAAACAAAAATATTTTGACTTTTACTTTCTTTTAGTTTGAGTTACTTGACGCGTCCAGTCTCTCTCACCCACTGCCTTTTTAATAAGAAAGTCTCTCCCATTAAAGATCTTTCATAGAAAAAGCAGCCGTTCTTCAATATATCCACTTTTGGCGTTGGTTAACGCCTTCTCAATTTTCCTCCTTTCGGTCCAATTTGCAGTGAATGTGCCCAGATAATCTTTGATGTCAACCACGGAGCATCTTCCCGATGCGATAGCGGAAATACTGCGGCTACTTACAGTTTGATTTGAAATATTACCTATTTCTCAAAGTGCAATGAGAAATTCAATTCAACACTAGTGCAGCAAAATGAGATTTATTTACTCTTATAATGAGAAACCAAAACCGATACCGATAGGTACCGTAGTAGTAGTGGTGGTAGTAGTAATATTCTTAGCTTATAAGATTTTACCGACACAATTATGTATGAGTCACACAATCTATAAGTACCTACACAATTACATGGAGGTGCGGAGTTTTATTCACTTTTACAAAAGTGGCGAGTACCGCTTACCCAGTGCGCAGGAGTTTGTTGTGGCTGGCGCGACTTCGGACATGGAGCGATGCGCATCTATTTCACATTACGGTTGCAAAGCCGTCACCTGTGCCTTCACAAAAATGGCCAACGCGCTGCAATACTGCAATACGTTACGCAGTACGTATACGTTGAAAATTCACTTTATGTTATTTTTTTATCTTATTTTTTATTTTAGTTTGGGCATAATATGGGGAGGATGGATGAAGAAAAAATTACAAAAGAGATGTATTTAATAAGAGTACGAGTGTATAGTGGAAATGTTGGAAGAGGGAGACCAGACCGTTCTATGATCAGATTGGTCATGGATCCAGGATCCAGGATCTCTTGAAGAAACATCAGGTCAAGATTACCCGAAACTGGCGAGCATGTAGGAAACGACTAATGATCTTTGTGGAAGCGAAAAATGTATGTCAGGATCGTTGCAGGTCTCTCTCAGCTCTGCCTACGACTTTGCTGGGAAGGAGGTGTGATTGTATGTACGTTATTGCACACATAAAATAACAAAGGAAGCAAATAAGGTAGTGAAGTGAAGAAAAATAGTAATTTTAAATTATCAATGGGCTCAATAGAGCCAGGAAAATATTCCTGAGCAACAAAATGGGTGGTTTAAAAATAAATGTCTATTAGTTTGCGGGTTGAAGAGAACAGAACCTTTCATCGGGCTTCCCATCGCCCTTATACTTTTTATTGCAAGGGTTGGCAGCGACTTTGACTGGGTTAATGATGGCCAAACTTTAGGTCGTAAAAGTTTTTTCATGGCACTCTCGGGTCGAATTGTTAGCGGTAAACAATACGCGCGTTCTAAAGGAGCTTAGATGTCTTTTTAAGGGTTTCGCTGTCACGTAACATTCTAATAATCTGTGTAAGACATACCTACAGGGGGCTACTATGAACATCATAGCTCGTGTCGTGCCGTCCCTTTCACTCTTGTGTTCAATACTATTAGCGTGAACATAGAACGACACTATACAAAGTTCAAAAATACAGAGTGAATTCAAATTAGTGATACAAAATTAGTGTTTCAAGACAATATAATGCGCTTACTCAATGTATGGACGCCCCAAATTTTATATGACTAATTAAAACAAAAAACCGGCCAAGAGCGTGTCGGACACGCCCAAGATAAGGTTCCGTAGCCATTACGAAAAAATCAAGTAATATTCTTAGGATTTCGTATGTGTACGGAATCTTCAAAGTTAGGTATCGTCAATACTTTGAAAAAAGCTCTTATCTCAAAATCGTTAATCTGGCAAAGTGAACTTTATTTTGCGCGTATCAAGGTTCAGTTTTGTTTACATGCTGCTTTGAGATACGAGTTTTTCAAAGTAGTGACGGTATGTTTAATACCTTAGGCTACTATTTACTCTTAAACTACAAATAATTCCCAAGCAATCTTAGGCGCTATAATTTTCCTTGTAAATTTAATATATTTACTACCATTGTGAATTTTTTAAATTTTTCCACCCAACAGTTTAGATTTTAGAGGGGGGGGGGGGGACGGTCGATTTTAATGAAATTTTTCACTTTAAAGTTGAATATTTCGCAAACAAATCACTGAATACAAAAATCATGTAAGCAACCCCTCAATTGTTTTAAAAGACCTATCCAACGATACCCCACACTATAGGGTTAGTCAAGAAAAAAAAATCACCCCCACTTTACGTCTATGGGAGGTACCCTAAAAAAAATTTTTTTAGTTTTTTTATTGAACCACTTTGTCGGCTTGACTAATATATATATTCATGCCAAATTACAGTTTTCTAGTACTAACAGTCTCTGAGCTTAGCCGCGGACAGACAGACAGACGGACAGACATGGCGAAACTATAAGGCTTCCTAGTTGACTACGGAACCCTAAAAAATGAGTTAGCACATTATATTGTCCAGCATTAACAGAACTGAGTACGACACTAATTTTATATCACCAATTTGAATTCATCCTGTATAATTACATGTAGGTTTTGGGAGGTTATAGTAAACAACAAAAACATTATTAGGTACTCCTTTGTTTCTTATTACTTTCTCAACTCAACGCAACACCATTCAACGAGTCGTTCAAAATCCAGGCCATCCCTTCATAGAAAAAACAAAACATTTTACCAATAATTTTCCAACTTTTGTTTATTTTTCAATATATTAATTAATATAACACAAAACATGTTAATAACTAACAAACAAACAACTATCAAAAGTACCTAGATGTACTGACTGAAAAGCTACACACGTTCGAAACCCACATAAGAATACTGTGCGGGTGAAAGTTTTAATTAATCGAAACAAAGAAAGGTGTATGTTATAGTCGAGCTTTGGAAATAACAAACATACTTCAAACATATGAAAAAGTGGAAACTAAAACCCTAATAGAGCAACATTTTCAATTTTGAAAGTTAACTCTTCATACCTCAATATACCTTTTAAACTCGGTTTGTAATTAATTATCTAATTAGGGGCACTGTTCTGAATATCGAATAGTTTTTTTTTGAAACCGTAAACTTCTCAGGATATTAAAACGACTTCATTAAAAAGTTTACTGTTTCAGATGAAAAAAAAATAACGAGGTGAACGGACGATTTAGTAAAGGCCGCAGGTTCAAGGCAGTTGGCAGATACAAGCCGCTTCCAACCGTGATTATTGGGTGTTAACGAGGGAGGCCTACGTCCAACATTGGACGTCATACGGCTGAAATAATGACGATGATGATGATGAAACATTTGATATTCAGATACGTGTCTCTAATTATCTAGACTAGGTTGGTATTTAGTTGATTATCGATACTGCTATCTATGTAGTGCTGGGATTTATGTAACTAATTTGCATTTTACGGTTACGTTTCTCGCTAATCTAGGAACCCTGTCGTCTCTTCAGATTTACTATGCAAATAAATGATTATTATTATTATTAATGAATCATGGAATCAGTATCCGTTTGGAGCATTGACTTTTTTAACCGACTTCAAAAAAAAAGGAGGTTCTCAATTCGTCTGTATGTTTTTTTTTTTTTTTTTTTTTTTTTTTTTGTATGTTTGTTACGCGATTACTCCCTCAATTGTGAACCGATTTTCAAAATTCTTTTTTTGCTTGAAAGAGTATACTCCTGAGGTGGTCCCATTGGCACCAAGTCAAGATCTGATCATGGGATCCTAGAGAAATCGAGGGCAACCTTCAAATTTTACAGGCAAACCTATGGTGATTTTAGCATTTTTAGCATCAAGTGAAGTATTTGCATTCAGAAAGTATCATTTGGTAAACTGGACCTGCTGAAGAAGACTGTAGATGGCCAACGGAACTCCTCAACGGGTCAAATCTTGCAAGTTAAATTTGAACCGGTTTCCAATTGAGCTGAAATTTTGCAGGCATATGTAAATTGGATGACGATGCAATATTATTATGACATAGAGCTGATCTGATGATGGAGCTGAAAGATGGCCATAGAAACTCTGATACGACCGCATTGAGTTTGGGCTTATTTGATTTGTCTTGACGAGTACTTTGATCCTAGATGGTAACTAGGATCTGAAGATGGAGTTAGAAGGTGACCATAAGAACTCCGTAATAAAACGACATAACCCCATCGAGTTTGAGCTCATTTGATTCGTTTTGAAGAGTACTTTGGTAACCAGGGTCAAAAAGTACAGTCAGCAAAGAGTGCCTGTTGTATCGCATAATGTTGATTGTTCTAAAAATTTCTGGCCAAGAATGTTTGGCATACTGTTGAAAGTCCTAAAGCATATTTGTTCGTTCTTTATTGATAACAAGAATATCGGATTACCTACAATATTAATTGGCCAAAGCAGCCCTAAGAGTTGTGTAAGTCATTCACCTAAACTATAAGTAGGTATGGCACCTACAAAGAAAAGGGGGCAATAAAAAATACCTACAAACCACCTCCCGTTTAACCTGGTTAGGCTCCTTAGTTACCTTGCGCTCTTTAAAGCGGAATAGAGGGGGGGCTCGGGGGGCAGAGCCCCCCGCTAAAAAAATACTGTCAAACCGCCTCCCGTTTAACCTTACCAGATTCGTTAGTTATCTTGCGTCTCTCAGAGTTAAAATTGAAGCCTTGGTACTGGAAGGGGGGCTCGGGGGGCGGAGCCCCCCGTAATATAAAACACCTTTAATCCACCCCCTGTTTAACCTGGTTAGGTTCATTAGTTCTCTAGTATCTTACGTCACTCAGAGTGGAAATTGAAGCCCCGCTCTTCGAGGGGGGGGGGCTCGGGGGGCGGAGCCCCCGCAATAAAAAATATTCTTACACCACCTCCCGTTTAACCTGGTTAGATTCGTCAGTTATCTTGCGTCCCTTAGAGTGGAAATAGAAGCATCGCTACTGGAAAGGGGGCTCGGGGGGCCGAGCCCCTCGTAATAAAAAAAAAACCTTTAAACCATCCTTCGTTTATCCTGGTTAGGTTAGTTAGCTACCTTGGATCCCTCAAAGCGGCCCCCCGCTATAAAAATACTGATGATATGGTTCCAACGGAAGACCAGCGTCAGCTGCATAGCCGACATCATGCTGAGTTGGGACCATTTCGTGATAATGTTGTATCTGTTACCGTTCATTCACCTGTTAATTTAAGATTATGTCACGAATAAATATTTTTTCTTTCTTTTTTCTTTCTGATAAACCACCTCCGATTTAACCTGGTTATATTCGTCAGTTATCTTAAATTCCTCAGAGTGGAAATAGAAGCCTCGGTACCGGTAGAGGAGCTTAGGGGCGGAACCCCTCGTAATAAAAAAATCCTTTGAAACCATCCCCCGTTTAACCTGGTTAAGGTTAGTTAACTACATTGCGTCCCTCAAAGTGGAATTAGCAGCCGCGTTCTTGGAGGGGGCTCCGCCCCCCGTAATAAAAATACAGACAAACTACCTCCCGTTTAACGTGGTTAGATTCGTCAGTTATCTTGCGTCCCTCAGAGTGGTAATAGAAGCCTCGCTAAAGGAAAGGGGGCTCGGGGGGCGGAGCCCCCCGCAATAGGAAATACCCTCAAACCACCTCCCGTTTAACCTGGTTAGGTTTGTTAGTTATCTCGTATCTCTCAAAGTGGAAATAGAAACCTCGGTCCCGGTAGAGGGGCTTGGGGGCGGAGCTCCCGTAATAAAAAAAAACCTTTAAACCACTTCCCGTTTAACCTGGTTAGGTTAGTTAGCTGCCTTGCGTCCCTCAGGGTGAAAATAAAAGCCCCGCTCTTGGAGGGGGGGGGGGGGGGCTCGGGGGGCAGAGACAACCCGCAGTAAAAAATCTGTTAAATCATCTACCGTTTCATTTGGTTAGATTCGTCAGTTATCTTGCGTCCCTCAGAGTGGTAATAGAAGCTTTGATACCGGAACGGGGGGCTCGGGGGGCAGAGCCCCCCGCAAAAAAAAACCTTCAAACCATTCCTTGCTTAACCTGCTTAGGTTCGTTAGTATCTCGTATCCCTCAGATTGGAAGTGGTAGGCTTGCTACCAGAGAGTTGGCTCGGGGAGCGGAGCCCCCTGCAATAAAAAAATACCTTCAAACCATCCCACGTTTAACCTGCTTAGGTTCGTTAGTTACCTTGCGATCCTCAGATCGGAAACAGAAGCCGGGCCTCGTCTAATGGCTACGCCTACGCATCTTTTTTATACCAAAGCAACTAAAAAGCCAAAAATAAAAAATTTTAAATAAAAAATAGAACCGCCTTCAAAAACACCCAAAAAATATTATTTTTAAATTTAACCGACTATAATGAGCATTATAATATCTTTCTACTAATCTGTTTGAAGTCGGGCCTCAGCTCGAGACAGCAGGAGTGGACCTAGTAATTAAATTAATAAATAAATATCCCGGGACAATTCACACCAATCGACTTAGTCTCAAAGTAAGCAAAGCTTGTGTTATGGGTACTAGGCAACGGATAAACATACTTATATAGATAGATACATACTTAAATACATATTAAACACCCAAGACAAACATTCGTGTTTTTCATACAAATATCTGCCCCAACGCGGGGACCGAACCTGGGACCTCAAGCTTTATAGTAGTAATTTAACTAACCTACATAGATAGATACTTACTATCTATTGGGCGTCTACTACTCCTGCTAGCTCGTGCTGAAGCCCGACTTCAAACAGATTAGTAGAAAGATATTATAATGCTCATTATAGTCGGTTAAATTTTTAAATAATATTTTTTGGGTGTTTTTGAAGGCGGTTCTATTTTTTATTTAAAATTTTTTTTTAATTTTATAAATCATGTCTCACAAGATTTTAAGTAATATTATTCATTGAGATTTTTTTTAATTATTAAAATGGCTTGTGGACGATGGACATTTGTAAAATACTTTTTAAAATAAAATAAATGCATTGGTCGCTTTTGAGGGTTGTGTTAAATGGATTCTGCGCAGGAGAACTGTCTGTCCCTGTGTTAGACACTGACCCAATACATGGCACCTTCAATCATAAGTCATAGTAAGAGAGGTGACAGATGGGTGTCATCTAATTATAATTACAATGTTCATTAAGTATGACCTTTTTGCTTTGTTTGTGCGTACCATCACAGCGTTACTGCGCTGACAACAATTTGGGCCTTAGTTTATTTCGTTATTATGTAAAACAAAGCATAGTAGCTACAGTGTTTTTTTTTTTGTACTGAATAAACTTTTTTCTTTTTATATTTTTACCGGAAACTTCATAATACGAGTACAGTAAAAGAGACCGACAAATTAAATAAACATGTTGTATTTCGAAATAAAGCTCAGTCCTTTCTCACTAGCAGGAATAAACAGGTATTAATTTCATGTTCATGTTGTTTATGAAACTAACAACTTGTGAATATACGTCAGAGGAAGTTATTTAGTCAGACATAATATTAGCTTAGAGGTTTGGCAGGTACCACAACCGCTATGATTATGAAGCCCTAGGGAGAGCAATTATGATGCCAACGGATAAATTCATTACCAGTTAATTAACTGACTGTCGTGTTGTAATGAGTAATGATATAAAAAAGTCTGGTGGGGCGATGAAGGTATGCGGTAATGACAGAGCACATTTCGCGCTACAGAGAAGTGAAATAGGTAGAGTGTGATCGTGAAGACTAGACAGTATTTAATTTGTAACCGGGCATTTAAGAAAACAAAAGTGTACCCTTAACTTTTTTTAAATCAGGTAATTTTTGAGTTGATTTTTATATTAATTTTTAGAAGTGATAATTTTTTGGTAACTCTTGGGCTTTTAAAATAAAGCTAGGCAGATAAATTAGATGGTGGTAAATAAATGAAATGAACCAGCGAGACAGAATTGCACACGAATAGTTCCGTAATACCAAAATTTGTGTCTTGTCTTGAATGTTCTTTCTTGTATAACATGTTCTTGTATAAACACCCCTTTTCGTTTTTAACTTAATTTTCTCTAGATATTTGTTGTTATAGCGCCGGTAAGATTGTATCGAGTGCGTTTTAAAAAGATGCCAAATATAATTTTAATAACCTTCGCGAAAATATATTGCTACGGTATATGCGACAAGTGACTAATTTCTAGCAATTAGATAGCGCTTATTACTACATACTCAAACCTCCTGAGTCCCAATTTTTCCAGCTGATGTAATGCTTAAGATCTAGAATGAGAGTTTTGTTTTGTAATTTTGTAAATTATTTACCTAAGCAATTTAAAGTTCTTTATAAAGCACACTAGGACTCAAGAGGCTAATGGGTCATACCTTAGATCAAATAAAAATCAGAATAATAAACTAGCCTTGCTTTTTTCCGGCTAGCACAATAAACGATCCTCCACTTCCTAAGTTCTTTTCCTCTCATATTTCAAAGCGGTTGCTCTAATAAAAATAGCCTTAAAGCGATACATAGGACACGTCAATAGCTCTCCTGATCTAACACCTTCAGGTCACTGGGCTTGCTTTAGAAGTAGGAGGGGTGGGGGCTAGTGGGGAGAAAACTTCAGTACGCCAGTTTCTTGTGGTGGTTTAATGGGTTCCGAAGTTACTTCGGATTTAGCGTGTAAGTCAGCTGTTACGTGTTGAAAATTTGATTGTCCTAGTTGTGATTATGTGGTATTGTTTCAGTCAGTTGATTTTTAAATAGTTGCAGTCAAAAAAAAAGTTAGCAAAAAACTTGTGTTGACTTTTTTTTATAAAAAACATGCTTTGAGGGGTTTTTTGTATAAAGAAATGGTGTTTATGTCCGTAAATGACTGAATCTATAGTCTATACCTTTCAAGTCAATCCGATTAACAGAACAGAAGCGGGTTGAATTAAACTTGCAAGATTTGAAGATAACTTATTAAGTACTTAAGGGAGGACGAAATCAACATCCTTATAGTCAATGCACTAAGATGTACGGCAGCCCTTCACAAAGTACTGGTGTCCAAGTTGATAAGCAAGACTACAAAGATCCGCGTTTACAATACAGTCATTAGGCCGATTCTATTGTACGGGTGCGAAACTTGGACTCTAACGTTGAAGGAGGAAAACAAACTCTTGGTTGCGGAACGTAAGATTTTGCGAAAGATTCTGGGTCCAACAAGGGACGATGACGGAAATTGGAGGCGGAGGTTCAACCAGGAAATAGAGGAACTAGTGTCTGAGCCGAATATCATCGGGGAAATAAAGGCTGCCTGACTTCGATGGCTGGGGCATGTGGAAAGAATGGGAGAGGATCGAGCTGCCAAAAGAGCGTATCTTGGGCGATCTTCCGGACGGCGTCCGGTGGGTCGACTAAGATACCGGTAGAAAGATGAAGTTGCTAAAGATCTGAAGGAGCTGGACGTGTCCGATTGGTCAGACTTGGCACAGAGCAGGAAGGAATGGCGCACTTTAATGTCGGAAGCCAAGATCCACTTCGGGTCGCTGAGCCAGCGAAAGTAAGTAAGTAAGTTATTAAGTACTTACTTGTATTCTTACATACACACGAACAAGTTTTTAACCCCCAGCACAAAAAGATGGGTGTTATAAGTTTGACCGCTATGTGTGTGTGTCTGTCTGTCTGTATGTGGCACCACAACTCTAAAACGGGTGAACCGATTCAGATGCGGTTTTTTTGATTTGAAAGCTGGTTTAGTTATAAGTTCTTTTATCAGTTGCGGAAGGGATCTAAGACGCATAATGGCCATTTACTTTATCTTCAAACATATGTGCAACCAAATTGCGTTAGGGTTTTTAAAATTTTTAATTTTTATATTAAAGCCAACAAAACAATGGTACCGCCGCAGAAATAACATCACCACTTTATTTAAGACTATTCTCCACTGTTTACAATACTCGTCTATAAATCGCTTCAACGATTTCTCAAAGTCGACCTGCTATGCTTCTCTCTAGGACGCCTCGCCAGGGCTGGCAGCACATGAATAATTCAATGCGGCGTAATGAGCCGCGGGCACGTCTCCAGTCACACTGTGAAGAAAATCTATGGAAGCGGCTGAGACCGGCACCAACCCTAATGATTTTAGCAAAAAAAAGTGTCCGTTCAAAATGGGACGTTAACGGTTGGTTAGGCCGGTTATACTCGGCTGGGTCTCCGTAATTTTTGGTTCGCACGGCTCTTTCTTGGGATATTTTAATGTGAATGTAAAGCAAATGTTTTAACTGCGAATGAATTGTAATTGGAAAGGTTAAAGCAGACAAATTAGGACTGCGTAGGCAGATTATTTTGTGGTCTGTCGAGGCTAGGTTTCAAACGTTCTACTTAATTATGTAATCGTCTCAATTGATATATGAATTAGGTATTTAAAAAAAAACCAAAACGTCAAGTTACTAATGCGGTTATACGAAGAGTATTATTTAATTTACTCCTCAAACAATAAAACTTTATTGGTCTCACTGCTAAATAATATTATAATTTAAGTATTCTTGAAGTATCGTACACAAAACAGGTTATTGAAAAAATATTTTATGTCTTATAAATTAAGTGTTTTAAAATTAATAAGCCGGAATGTTTTAGAACAAAAATGATTTGATTAGGTTAATTTTTAAGCCCCGACGCAAAAACGATGCAGTTTTATGATAAAATAAGCATTTGACAATAATGTACATTTTTAACACCAACCAATGTATGTAAACATATGCTAACCACAAAAAAAGATCCAGAAAAAGATTTACAGGCATGTTCAGTCAAATTAATTCAACCATGTGCTGGGATATTCATAAATAATTTTAAAACATTTAGTAGGTGCAACCTATAGTACTGACAAGTATTTTCAAATCTAAAATAT
The DNA here is from genome assembly GCA_947563465.1 of Archips xylosteana. Classification (NCBI taxonomy): domain Eukaryota; kingdom Metazoa; phylum Arthropoda; class Insecta; order Lepidoptera; family Tortricidae; genus Archips; species Archips xylosteana. The sequence goes on along the minus strand of OX387351.1, from coordinate 5,900,383 downwards.
AACAAATTTTACATTGACTAAATTTACCAAAAAATTACCATTGAATTGCCTCGCTGTATCACCAAGGATGTTCTAAACTAGCTGTGAGCTGGATCGAGGACAGTATCTACCCGTCATACGTTTCCCCAAGATCTTGAGAAAACCAACCTCGGCCCAAGAGCTGGCAGTCTAAACAGTCATCGAAAATTTGCTACCTTAAATTCAAAGCCCTTTGGCATCATCTGCGTTTTCCATTAGGTGAGATAGGGGGCAATAAAAACAAAACAAATTAAGTACGTAAGATATATGTTCAACGAAACGTACTTATACTCACCATGATTACCTTTAAAGAACTCCGATATTTCGAAACATCTACCATCCCTACCTAAGATGTATTTTCTACGAAACGTACTTATACTTACCATAATTACCTTAACGAACTCCGATATTTCGAAACATCTACCATCCCCAACCTCTACCCGGGATCATGATGCTGGTAGACGCATTGAAATATCGAAATCTCATTCAAAGTAAAACATTAATTAATTATGAGTCATTGAAAACTGCAAAATAGTACGTACATTAGTGTTCATTTAGAAATTAGAACATATGTAGAACGAATACAGTATCATCATCTGTCTTATATTAGTCAAAATTCTGATCACGTTCAGTTCCTATCAATGTACACAGAGGCTTAATGAATTCCGCACTAAATTGTCGGACATCGGAGTGTCATTTTATCCGCAAAAAGCCCGGAAACTGAACAGATGTCGCCGAACAATTTCCCGTTTGTATTCAAGCATGGCCATAGTTTCTGTTGCGTGTTCGTTACATTGTTTTGTTTTCATTTCGTTTCTTATTGTGTTTTATTTTACTTAATTCAATAGAATTGCAATAATAAAGCTTTTCGCCCGTTATTTGAATGTTGGAATTATTTTGTTGCAAGTACTTCTTTAAATGAATTACAGCTTTTCTTTCGGCTTGTATCGAGTTTACTTTTTTATTTGGTTATTTAATTTAAGTACTTTGGAACTTTTAATCACTTTAAAGTGCGATACCTCAAAAACAACCCTTAATTTGGTCACTGTAATGTAAAGACATTAAGTCCATGTGATTAAAAGATACATAGATTTAGAGTGTGCTTTTGCACCAAGACCGAGTGCGTTTTTTTTGGGGAATAATCACAACTATCAATAGACACACAATAACATCAGAGTGGTCAGTAATGCGTTACCAACCCGCTGAAGTAGAATTAAAAATTTTACTTTTACATTGACATTGATCCCCATTTGAAGTAATAAAATATTCAAGAACCATTTTTACATCTGCCCCCCTTAATTGTGAATTCGTGACCCATTAACTTTCAACTGACGCATAAATATAAACCAGCGATACTGCATTAAATTCCGCTGACAGAAGGCAATCCCGATTTCGGATCTCACGTATCGGCTATTACCATTTTCTATTTATTTGTTGCTTGGCCCGCCCGGGACAATGAAGTCACGTGCCTACGCCACTTTACTGCTCCCAACCGCTGGAAATATAAGGCTTTTAAATATATTGGACAAGGTGCTACAAATGCCTTTAAGTATTTAAGTATCGGGTTGAGATGGAAAAGCTATTAAGGAATGGACGGCTGTTGCTCGTTCGGTCGTGCGGTTTTTTACCCTAGAGCTTAAAATGTTTTTAGTCTGTAGGGTCTCCGATCGTGATTTATAATCAAAGTGAAAGAAAAGTCTGTCGGCAAACGTAAACTAAGTGATAGTGCTTAACGATATACCTATGTCAATTTCCAGAACACAACTTAAGAGTAAAAATGTACTTATTACACATATATATTTGCAAATGGACCAAAGTCTATAACGTTATGAATGCCTTAACGCCAGTGGACCATCAGACTCTGAATGTATTTTTCTTCATAAAGGCTATAATAATGATATCACAAAATGAATCGGAATATTTCACTTTGTGGTTGAAAAAATCCAAAAAAACACATATATAGTTAGCGACACACATTGATTTTAATTTGTATACAGGTCAGTTATTGAGAGAAATGATCAGAAGCAAGCCTGACACAGTTATTTTTAGGCTAGCGCTTCGTAGGAGTAAGTAGTGAGACTACTTAGTATGCTTTTGTTTTAGTTTTTTCATCGTGAAATATGTGGGTGAGTAACACTCAATGTGCACCACTGTCACCATCATAATTGAACATAGGCCTCCCCCAAGGTTTGCCAAACAGACACTGGTCCTGTGCCATGTGGATGCGCACACGTCTCCGCAATTTTAACCAGGTCGGTGTTTCATCTTGTTGAAGGCCTTCACCGCATCTTCCGGTCCGTGCATGCCATTCAAGAATCTTTTAGCTCCATCGGCCATCAGTTCTACCAGTGGATGTGCCCTACCCACTGCCACTTGAGTCTGGCGATTCTTTGAGCTATGTCGGTGACTTCAGATCTTTCGTGGACTTCATAATTTTATAATGTGAATGCTGTACGTAAATAAGTACGATGGTAAACAAATTGTATCATTTGTTGAGTTTTTGAAATGTGTGGGTAATCCCGATCACGTCTCTCGTATCACGCTGTAAGCAAAATTTCTTTTAGATGTTTCCACGAACGGACCTAGCCATTTACGTTACAAACTGAACGAAATTTATAAACAAATTCTATTTATTTCAGTAACAAAGTGCGTGTTCAGATATAAATTAAAGCCACAGAAAAGCAATCACATCTCAAGCGTTTATCGATCAGACATCCGCTGCGAGTCCACTCATCGCCTTTGTCGTTCGGATTCGTTCCTCACAATAATGTCAGCCACATCGCGAAGTTGAATGGATGTGGATTGCTGACCTCATTACGAAGTCAAGTGATTTTATATTGTTTTGGGAGTTTGTAGCTTTTAATAAAGTATTGATCTTTCGGGAAGATATATTCGGCGGGATTTTCAGGGTTTCGTGCCTTGAAAAAAAGCGGGTATTATTATTTTTTATTTAGTCTGTCAGTATCCCTCTTAACTCCACAATTTCGGCCTGAAGCAAAATCAAGCCAATCTTTTAAAACTGTGCTGTGTGTATTTTGGAAATGCTGATGACATTTGTAAGCTGAAAAAAATTTAAATTGTATGAATTATATCTGAAGCGATATTATTATAGCACTTATTTAAAATTAAAATGATGACATTGCAACAGCAGTGCGTCTCAACTCCTGATGGCGTCTTTAGGTAGCGGCAGCCTAAATTTAGTTTTACTGCAAAAAAATGCCACACTTTAAGAATGGGAAACACACTGAACCGGTCTAGCAGAGCAGACTACAGCTTGACGGCTAGACGACATTCGTTTATCGGGCAGCAGCTGTGGTTGGCATTAAACCCTCTGATTTAAAAATATGATTGTTACTAGCGGAGAAAAAGAAATAAAAATAATTATACAACATCAATCAACATTTAGCAGGCAAAACAGAAATAAAATATCACAGCAAAAATGCTGTAAACGGTTTAATTTTAGAACTGAAAATTAAATGTAAGAAAAATTCCTTCATTAAAATAAAATAAGACAAAGAGAGAAGAACCGAAAGTATAAGTGCCAACTTTATACAACTCCATAATAGCAACGGTATCATTTGTCAAGTGTCTAACGCATCGCAAGCAATAAGAAACTGTCACAAGGAAACAACGTCCTCGCTACTGAAGTATCCAATTTCATATACATTCCGATATATATTCGGCAAATAAATAAAAAGCTTGTCTCAAAGGGAGAATTCTCGGCTGGATATGTGTTCGACATATCGACTGCAACCCTTATCAAATAGAGACATTATGGGGCCATTCGTCTCGTTTATACATTTTTGTTTTAAGCAACAACTATGTCCCCTGGTTTTTGAGGGATTAGAGATGTCCGATTTGTTTGCTGTTATGTTTAGTATTTTTTCTACTCGTCTTGCATTATATTTTCCTTCTGCTAGCTTATGCGTCTTTGACAGGTTGGTATATTCTATTGAAAAATGAGCATCAGCATTCAAGCATATTTTTCACTACTGATGAAACTGAATAACATTCTATTGAATTTGTGCTATTGCAAGTGTTATTTCACGGCATAAATTTTAGTTTTATTTTCATTTATGTTGTTTTTGAAATGATTTTTTTATCCGAGTATACTAGCTAGCAAGTCTGCTAAATATTTGTGTCGTCGAAATAATTTACGTACATACGCTACCTCACTTCTGCAGTTGTAATCGTATCCTACTAACCCCCCACCCCCCTACTATAATAAATATACTATAATAAATAAATATAATAATATATTATAAATGAGAAAGTTTGTGAAGACGTCCGGATGTTTAGATGTTTGGATATTTGTTACGCAATCCAGTAATAACGGCAGAACGGATTTAGATGAAACTGGGCGTATAGACAAAGATCTGAACTTCGACATAGGATACTTAGTGGGTATTTCGGTAAAGCGTTCCCGTAGGATGATATTTTAACTTCAAAAACAATAATAGAACGCGCTGTCCAAGAATGTTGAAGAACCTCTGCTGTGTAAACTTCTTCTGAAATCAACACACATGGCGTTTTCGTATAAAAATGTTAATGTAGTGTAACCTCTCTCATTCCAAACTCTTCAGACTGTAAATGTTTCTCTTGCAAGTAGAGTAGTTAGAAGGGGTAGTATTAGCCTTATGCTTTCATAAGAACATTCTAAATTAATCAGACTAGTTTAAACAATTGAGTTCATGCATTATAATGTCCAGCACACTCAAACTAAACAAGCAACCTGTATAATGAACAGCAATCCACCACACGTTGTTGTAGAAAGATTATCTGGGTGCCGTAAAGGGCGAAGGATTACCTAAAATAGATCACTCTGCGTAGGTTTGACTGTGTTTCTCTTAGAAACGAGCTAAACCTCTTCTCTAACTAAAGAGTAAAACCGAATAACACCCTCCAAGCCCCGTTCAAGGTTTAAACTTAAATCTCCAAGATTCCCCTGCATTATTAGCTCTCCGCGCTGAACGTTTCATTATTATTATAAGCCGCACCTCAAACTAAACGCAAATAACGCTTCACCACAAAGCACACTTAACAAATGGCACTTGAGCCCTTCCAGCCCCAAAGCAGCAAACGGAGACACTCCCAAACAAAACAAAGCGATAGTTTCAAATGGGAATTCTAATGAAGATCCCGCTTCATTCCGCAGTTTATAACTAACAAAACAGTATCAGGAAACGCAAACAAGGGATGTTTCGCGACAAGCGGCACATTCAAACAGGAAGGAGCCAAGTGGTTCTAAACCCCACCACAACCAGTCTTATATAACTAAATATAAAGGCAAATACATACGGGAACGTGTTCGCGCATTTTTTCCTCGGAGCTTTGGTCAGATTTTTCGACGCGTTTATTTTCGTTTTCGTTGCTGTGTGTTTTTTTTGTTTTTATTTGTAAATTTCAATTTGCGTTTTGCACGGACAATTCTGAATTTGCTCGTTTAGACTTAAAAATTTGTTTATGGGCGGAATAAAATTGTTATTGTTCTGGCTTCTAATTGAAAACCATTCACATTTTTTGAGCTCGTTAATTGAATTTTCCGTTCGGTTTCCTGCTCTTGAAAACTTTTAGATTATATTTGTCCGTTAAAAAATCTAAATAGTGAACAATATTCTTTAACTTAATATTCTTTACATTTCTCGTCACATTTTTTGAAAACACAATTTATCTTAGTGATTCCCTTCTCCGGGCTAATAATATTGTCTAATTCTATCTAAGCACTTGTATGTGACTTATATTTTATAAAACATATTTTCTCTTTTTACAGCGGTTTCTCGGTGGTCGCACCAGAAGTGGCCGTGCCAGGGAAAACAACAGCTGTCCTTGTCACTCTCCACGGGCGTGCTGGCGATGAGTTGGATCCTCTCAATGTCACCGTGAGGCTGGAGACCCAGGATGCTGAGAGTGAAGTGAAACTGCTTACGACAGCCAGCCAGATGATTACAGGTGAGGATTTATTATTATGTAGGTGGGCATTCTTTGAAAGTTTCTTAATAAAGCTTTCCACTGTTTCAAAGTCTCAAAGTATCAAAGTTAACTCTAATCAAATTGTTTTAACGTATAGGAGGCATCTATCTGGAAACGTCAGAATCACAGAAGTCCGTAATAAAAAGTTGGATAGTTATTAAAAACTAGTTCTTATGAACTGTATTCACATAATTTTATGCGAAAATAACTAAAAGCTTTTCAAACTAAGTAGTCAATTCCTGACTAAATACTTGCTCTTACTGTATGTATTTTTAATACGTCTACCTAAAAAGAACGTACAGCTCATACGTATTGAGGCTGAATTTGAAAATAGTTAAAATGAGACTTGAATACAGAGAGAATGGCTTCATTGGAAACTATTTACTGTACAAAATAGATAGATAGCATTATTTGGCTTTGAACCAACTACTATTTGATTAAAATAACTGCTTTGTTAAGCAGGAAGTTCTTTGCTATAGTCGAAAGATTCAATTGATTTATTGGCAAACGAACCAAAGGCAAAGACTCACATGGACATAGTTTGATCATTTGCCAAGTTCTTAATGGATTGCAAAGTACATGATAATATTTGGGTTTATGCTGGATAATTAACTAAAGAGATTTTTTGTATCAGTTTAAGATTACTCGCGTATTTTGGTGTATTATTGTAGAAGTTACACGTACTTCTAGTTGTAATTTAGGTTCCAGAATTTTTGAACGTACGTTTTTGTATTCCGATTAAGATCAATGCCCGCCCGGGTGTCCTGATCATAATGTTTATATGCCACTTGAGATTAATTCAAGTCCCGAATATATATTAACGTACCAACTAATCCGGTGACTGGGTACCTACATAATTATTTAGAATAATGAGCAACTCACAAAATTATTTTACACAGGTAAATTTTAGTTAAAATTTTGGGTTTTTTGGGTAACAATAATACTCATAGTCGCTCCGTAACATGATTTACAAAGGGTTAATCTTTAGTTGTTACGGCAGTAAATTTGGGACCGGATGCAGACAATGTGTCGGCACGCGTGGTCTAAATGCAAAAGAGACTGGCGAGAACAAATAGCTGAAACTAATCGAAAACCATCCCACCAATGAAAACACGTTTACATTTCTTTGAACGTGAAACTGGGAATTCAGATATCCATTGAAAGTATAAGTTAAGAGAAAAAAAGCTTTTATTTATTAAGGAGGATTGTGAAAATAATGAGCCTGGAAAATGTAGAAAAAAAATAGTTTTCTTTTTATCCTTGGCAGTAAAAAGCTATAATTTGAACTCGCTTCTGAATAGCAAAATGGCTGCGGCTATGATCATAAAAATCAACTTTAAAATTTTAAAGTCCAGACACTATAAACGTAAATTTATCTTATGACACGCCGTAAAAGCTGTAGAAAGCCGAATAGAAGCACTAAAACTAAACTTTAACCACTAAATGTATGAAAGGATTCTGAATAAATATCAATTTACTGCTCTCTAAGCTGTAAAGACATTTCGCTACTACAAAAGTTCCCAGTTCCTACATTCATACCCCAAAGTACTGGAAGTTGGTAAGCTGAAAGAGGCTTACGTCGTTGTGTTTGGGCTTAGCAAAATTGTTTTTTTGTTTGACCCGACTAGGTTTTTACCAAGTTTATTTTTACAATGATATTGAACGTTTGCTCGGTTTTTGAGGAGGACAAAATTTGGCGTTGATGAGCGTCATGGGAAAATGTCAATCTGTGCTTTTAAATGAGACCATTATTGGTAAAATGAAACGAAATGACGTCGATTGAAGAGCGATGGCATTGTTTGATGACCGGCATAATGGTAATGATATTAACATGGGTAATATTGAGAATATTGTGTTATTTTTAATACGTTACTTACACGACATATTTGACTACGAATGCCATACACTTTGTTACATTTGGTAAGTTACAATCATCACTAAATCCTATCGAATAATTATAATTTTAGTTTTACATAATGTATAAAATGTTTTCTTATGAATATTTATTATGGGCGTCACAAAAATCCCCAATTCATCTAACAAACAAAGTTAAAGAATGAAGATCTTGTGTTGTGGTTCATTAATGAAGATCTTTCTCAGCAGCTATAAAAGCTAAATAAAAAGCCACGCAATATCGTCCTAGTATAGTCGATAGAACATTAATTAAGAGGTAAACTTTATGAGTATTTATCTACTTCATACTTACTCGTAATTTGTTTCACTAATGGAAACTTTTAATTTCAAGAAAGTACATAGCTCCCACGAGATGGAGACGAAGTTGCGGGTAACAGCTAGTTCTAGATAATCAAGCCATTCTAAATGTACAAATTTCTCGACGGTCGTCTGTTACTCAAACATAAATCATAGACTTCCTTCCATCTTTTTTATAAAACTTTAAACACCCACTCCCGAGCTCGGGACGGATGGATTTTTGATAAGTTTCCCAGAACAATCTCAGAAACATTTATCCTCGTCCAGCCTCGGAACTCTTGCTGCAATGCAGTATAGTTGTTGCTCCTATTTATTCGGACTAGAAAAGTTTCCAACAACTTTGCTCATAATGTTTTAGAACGGTTTTATTGACTGTGACGAGTTAAGATTGTGCTTTGAAATTTCTAACATTTCTATTTACGTGTGAAATAGCGACCATTATGTACACATTGTTACAATTGTTACAAACTTGCAGTGGCGATGGGTACTAACAACCCGATTCCCCCTGGGTTGACTAAATTTTCGAAGTTACCAAAAACTTCTCTTCCTTTACTGCACTTTCAGGAAGAGCAATGGGTTTTGTTTTTTTTTTTGCTTCGGCTTTACTTGCAAAAAATTTCATGCCCCGCCACTGCAAACTTGTTATTTCAAATGTAAATTTTGTCTATGTCTAGTAAAAGCAAAGTAGATAATATCTATCTATAGATAAGAACTAACATATATCAAATTAATGTTAAATTAAAATATAAAACACATAATTGATTTTACTTATAAAGACTTTCAAACCATCTAACCGATGAGCGCCAAACAATGATTTCAAAAATGCAAAGATTGTTTTAGACCACTAAAATAATGCATTAGGCAGGCATTAGAGTCGATTGCGCAAAAGCAAGAAAGTATAAGCCACAACACACATTAATGTTGAAAAAAAAAAAACTCTATTTAGTTTAGTTTAGTAGTATGAAAATGTAATAAGATCATCAAGTTTCAACCAGAAGCCGTATTGTCTTACACGCAAACTCTCACGTCATAAGTATTCACCATCTCATTGTACCCATTTAATAGAAAGTGTTTGTGATTCCGAGAACATTATATAATATGGCCTCAAGGTAAGTAAGTAGGTAGGTACTTAAGGAAAAGTTTACCTTAACCTCTTTAAATGAACGCCAATGATCTTCCAAATCACTAATAATCTGATTACCAGCGAATTCGGCCGAGTGAGCGACCGGTGTTAATATCTCAAAGCGGTTCGAGTCCCTTTATCGCGCCCTAATGAATCACGATCACCGATAACTAGTGAACCAGACTACTAAGCTGTTTCGATATCGTTAAACGGAATCTGTATTTGCTAGTAATGTTTATTTTGGCAACGCTCGCCTAATTAATACTGTACGTATCTCGTTTAATTGATGTTTATATTCCGAAATGAGAAATGTTGGCTGTTTTATTGAAAACGTTGTTTGAGTTAAGAAAAGGTTCGTTTGTGTTGTTTAATCTGATTTAGGTGAACTCGATCGTTTATTTCAAGATAAACAGCGATAATTAAATTCTTAAGTGAATATTTTGATTAAACTCATACCTGTTTCTTAACTGAAGGCGTTATTGTAGACGTATTATCTACGGGATGTAAACTACAATTAACTCTAAAAGTTGTCGATATTTCAGAAAATCTACTAGCGTCATGATGATGATGAATCTAGTTGATGCGTGAAATTATCGGAAGCTCACTAAAGATAATTATGGTCCATATCCCGTAGAAAATAAGAATATGTATTTAATAAACCGTTGACATTCTTAAACGTTTATTGAAGGAATTATTATTACATTTTCTATGTAATCATCATCGTTTTTAATCATCAAATAAAAGCCGTGATAGATCAGTGGTTTGACTTATAGCCTCTCAAGAAGGAGGTCTTGAGTTTGAACCCGGATATGCACCTCTAAGTTCTTCGGAATTCATGTGCGAAATTACATTAGAAATTTTCCGTAGCTTTTCGTTGAACGAAAACATAATTGTAACGGTTGCAAGCAGGTGTGTGCTAAGTTTCCAATCCACAATAGGCCTGCATAGGAAAATCCAAACTCTTTCCACCTGAGAGAGGTATATGCCCAGTAATAGAACGTTTATAGGGAGATGGTGATGTATAATCAGATGATAGCAGCATTTTGTGTCCGTTATCAGCATTTAAAACGGTCACCTCAAAGGGTTCTAATTATTGTAATTCATCCAATCCTCTTGCATCGTCCTTAACACTTTCCGATCCGCCTCTAATATCCAACATCAGGTGTTAACGAGTCAAAGCAATTGCTAATTCCGTCTCAAAGAAATCGGATTTGCTGCAGCGGCTAACGAACCGCGCGGCGTCAGCTGCGAGTTGCGCCGTCTGATGAAACGGAAAAATTAGATCTCGAGGCCTTCCTTTTAGTTGGATGGGTAAGCAGAGGAGCTGAGATGAGATTGTTTTTTTTAGAGAGGATTAGCATGTAGCGTGGTGATTTCTTAGTAATGTTATTGCAGAAGTTAAAAAGCAGAAACTTTATCAAAATGAATATGAGTAGCAATGTTGGATTAGATGAAGTGGTATTATCAAAAAGTATGTATGTACATGTAAAACTCTTTACCGTAAAACATGAAATTAACAGTAAGAGAAACAGGTATACAACGGTAAACTTATCCCTTATAGGGATCTCTTACAGTTTATCTTTGAACGATCTTAAAAAGTAAGTTTAAGAGTATCTTACCAATTAGAATAATCACCATACTGAGATATGGAGTGCTATTATTTTTGTTCAGTTGTCAATAATTATGTTAGCTGCCGAATAAGGTAGTGGTTTGTGCCCTGACAATGACTTACACTGATGATATGAGTCGAGAGCCGACGGTAGTACGATATTTCACACAAAATAAATGTTTTACGTTTTTAAGTATATATTTATTTACACAAGTTTGTTTAATCGTGGTTTAGTAGCTACCCATAACTACTACAAATGTTGGTTAGATTTTAACTAAATCAACTAGTGCAGAATTGTCCCATGATATAAATGTATACTAATAAAAATATAAATAATAAAGTACCTACTTTATTTTGAACGTGATATATGTAAAGTTAGAGTTTCTAGCTTAGTTAATCTGGACAACATAATGCATTTACCCAGTTTTGTTAGAATTAGTATTGTTAAATTTGAGGTGTCCATACATTTAGTTCATAATTTAACTACAACAATGTATGAAAATCCAAAATCTTATCAGACCAATTTCAACAATTGAATGGGTAAATGCATTATGTGATCCAGCATTAACTAAGCTTGAAACACTAATTTTGTATCACGTTCAAAATTTCACCCTGCATTACTTATACTAATAAATTACTGCTGATGAGTCTGATTCTGTCACCCAAGCGTAGGTAGATTTGTATTTTACGTACAGTTGGTATTTCGCGTATATGAATTGTGGTGTTTTACGAAGTTGGAGTTTTACGGAAGTGGTATTATCAGTATTTGGTATTTTACGCACAGTTGGTATTTTCCGTTTATGGTAATGTCCGTCGAAAGGGATTTGGATTTTTGGATCATAATGCACAAATGTATTGGACGTATGTACACGGGGCGAGGTACTTTTTCCTGTTCATAAAGTATGCATTAAATTTTGAATGGAAATAATGGCGGTTGAAAATTTTCAATTCGCGGAAATGCAAAACTTTGAAGCATTTGACCGTTGAAATCAAATGCCTCTGAATACAAACACTGCTTATTTGTTCCCTCACACAAAGGCAATATCCCAAAATTCCCATGCAAAAGACTCCTCGTGAACAAAATATTATATTGTACTCGTATAATAATATTGCTGCTTTGTGCTTATGGAAATTTTATGTCGCTCGCCACCCGAAGTACGAATACTAAGCAGTCAATTTAGAAATTCTGTGTCTTTTTAAAAGTATTTTGGCACCTCTGAACTCTAGGTAATCTCGTTTTGGCTTATTATTTTTCAAGACATTTTTTTTTAATTTAACGACCGCTTTAGCCTAGTTGGTAGTGACCCTGCCTACGAAGCAAGAGGTCCTGGGTTCAAATCCCGGTAAGGGCATTTATTTGTGTGATGAGCACGAATATTTGTTCCTGAGTTATGGATGTTTTCTATGTATTTAAGTATATATTTATCTATATAAAGTATGTCTATCGTCGTCTAGTACCCATAGTACAAGCTTTGCTTAGTTTGGGACTAGGTCGATTTGTGTGAGATTGTCCCCTAATATTATTATTATTATTTATTATTATTAATTAATATTGATTCATCTTCGTTAAATCGATATTTTAGTATATTATGTACCTACCTACCTCTTCTTCTTCTTCTTGTAGTGCCCTCTCCTACCGGAGGTCGGCGATCATCAGAGCTATTTTTATTTTAGAGACTGCCGCCCGAAAGGAGGGATCTGGTACTCATCCCGAACCAGTCTCTAAGGTTGCTTAACCAGGAGGTACCTCTTCTGCCAGGTACCTCTACATGTATTGATTTTAATAGTGACAAAATGAAGTAATATATACTCAGAATGTTTTTTGATTTATGAGTTATGTACAAATATTACGTGTAATTTTATAATTACGCAACCAGAAACAAGTGGATATCATTATAAATATAGATAGACATCCGCAGAGTAGTGCCTAATTTAATAAATTTAATTAACTTGGTAGAATTTTCCACACTTCTTACCTTCACAATGGATCTCAAGCTGACTGATGTCAACAGAGCGTATGCACAATTTTCATTGCATAATTAGATCATTCTAAACCGTTGCTTGCTATTAAACTTTAACACCATTCTGACGCTATTTGCTGCGCACATTCCCATCGAGCTAGCGTGGACACGTAAATCAAACATGCTAAATAACATGCCAGCAAAAGGTTCCAATCTTCCAGGGCACAGACAGATTTGCTTCGCATTCGGAAAACTTGGCAAGCGTCAAAGACTAGTGAGAAACATTTTTCGTGTTCCAGGATTTAAAGAATTGGCGATGTCAATATTTTTACAGATATGCTCCCTTTGCTGAAGGAAAAAACTGGTTGGCGATTCAAAATTTTCTTTATTTTTTTCGTTATTACCATAAGAGTACTAAAATAATGACAAACTTATGAAATGTTGAGCACTATGCCTGTATGAAGCTTTATAATTATTTGTATTACACTATATTTTTGGATCTTGCAATTTTGATTAAAATAAATAAACTGAATAAGCACAAAACTGGGTAAATATGTTTGTACGGTCAAAAATGTATGTCACGGTCAAAATGTATGTCATGTGTCATGAACTTTTCCTTTTAACGGACGAACTTTAAAATAGTTTATTTATTTAATGTTAGACATTTATTTCAACTTAACACTTAAATAGACAGATCCAATCCAATCCAATAAAATGAATGATATTTATGTATTTTTTTTTAAGAATGATTCCGTAATTTTATTTAACAATAAAATAAGGTATAAAAACAGGGACTAAGTATAAAATTAACATAACTAAAACTAACTTAAAATAGCTAAACAGAAATTAAAAACTAAAAATTATTATCTAAATTTGGACCCTTAGGTAGGGTGCCCATCACGCAGGCAGCATTCCCACGTTGAATTGCTATAGCAAGTCTATTTATGTATGTATGTATGAAAAAAAAAGTTATTTTTTTGATTTTTGAATTAACATAATTACTTGTAAAAGAGAACTCAAAGAATGCCTGTGACAACGCACTAACCACCACCACCGGTGTGACTACATGAAATTTGGCAAACATATTCCTAAATGTTGTGTCAAAAGAAGGGATTTATTTTTTCAAAACTTCCGCGACACTGGGAATAAATGGGATTCGTATTTTTGTTTTAATAAAGTGGCTGTGGCCCAACACGCACTTTACCGATTTTTTAACTAGAATAATTCCATTAGTCAAAATTATTATGTCCATAACACAAGCTTGCCTAGCTTACTTTGGGGCTAGGTCAATTGGTCTCAATTGTCCCGTGATATTTATATTTATTATATATTTATTTATGTCTTGGAATTATTTGCATCTGCGAACGAAGTTGTACGCAAAATCTTGTTGTATACAATTTTTTCTCAGCTCATGAAATATAAAACTAGAAATAAAGCCAAGAAATGTTGATAGAAAATTCATGAACCTGGAGACAGCACTGAGATGGGAATCATTATAAAATTGAAAAAGAATTCTTCAATTTGTCTGTGCTTACTAAAAGGCTAGTTTCGTATTTCACCGAGCATTTTTGTTTTATTTCTTGATGTAAATTTTGCCTTTTGCAGGAATGTAGCTGCGTGGCGAGTGTTCTAGTGAATTACAGTTGCAGTCGTACAAAGCTTTTAGTTGCGTGACAGATAAAGGAGATAAATTACCTGTTTCATTAAATTTATAAACCTTGGTTCTGACGTGTTATTGTGAAGCAAACGCGATGTTAATAACATTAAACAATTTGTGCGGACTGTAAATTTCTATTAAATATTTAAAAGAAAAGCTATTTCGTCCCCTTCCCCGCTAACTGTCAAATAGCATGTGATTCCTTGTTAGAAACGACAGTTAGCGAGGAAGGGGGCAATTTATGAGTAGATCTGAGAGAGAATTTGTCATCATCATCATCATCATTTCAGCCGAAAGACGTCCACTGCTCAACATAGGCCTCCCCCAGGGTCGCCAAACACATCGGCCCTGCACCATCCGCATCCAACGCGTTCCCGCCACCTTAATCAGTTCTTCGCTCCATCTTGTTGGACGCCTACCTACATTGCGTCTTCCGGTTCACGGACGTTACTCGAAAACCTTGCGGCCCCATCGGCCGTCAATTCTACGAGCGATGCGCCCTGCCCACTGCCACTTAAGTCTTGCGATTCTTCGAGCTATGTCCGTGACTTTAATTCTTGTTACTATATTTTTCATAATAATTACAAACTGAAATATAGATGCACAGAAAAAACCCCAGAAACTACTACTTAATCGTATCCAGCCCTGGGAACGTACATAAACCAATTGTTTTCTAATTAAACCTGGATATTTATTTCAGCAGATTTGGTCTTGTCAGACTGAACACGTATTTCATCGGAATTTTTGATTAAAATGTAGTTACGCCTTTGAACATCGATCGATAAAAAATCCTGAAAAACACTTAAGAGGGCAAGTAGTCAAACTAACCTGATAATATACAGAGTAATTTTGAAACAACTTGTCTTATGGCTTTCGTTACTTTCAGCCTACTGGCTAGTGGTACTCTGCTATCATAATTCAGCTGTCATCTGAAGTTAAAGTGCGTTTGCAGCATTTGGAAAAGTTTTGGATCTGACAGCCAACAGCAGTGTTAACTCAGCTCGAATAATTTCTGTTGTATCCGAAAAAACACGACGTATATTTCACAACGTTGCTTTTAACTAGCATTCCACGATCCAAGATAAAAGTAAAATCTATACGTCGCTGGATTGCTCGCCAAACTGAGGCCGATACAATACTCTCGTTATCGAGTTGCACCAAAGTTTTTCTTTTGCAGCGAAAAATTCTAAAGCAGAATCCTCTTTGCTTGGCTAACAGGCAGATTGTTCGTTTTTTTAATGAAGAATGTACTTGAAAAGCGTAATGGTTTTCTTATGCCAGTTCTTTAGGGCGCTTACCTGTTCGTGATGTAATGACTGCCAGGGTCTCTTTTTTAGACATGGTTAAATTAAAAGACGACCATCGTGTGTTATAATTGTTTTCTAAGGGTTTTCTGTCCACCATACTTTGAGGTTTATTGCGATTGTGTAATATCATACGTGACATTGATTTTTTGTAAATTTTCGAAACTCTAGTAATAATACAATACAATACAGTACAAATATTCTTTATTGATCACCAAAAAAGTACAGAAAAAAAAAAATAACAATAAAAATTCAGGCAGACAATAGGCGGTCTTATCGCTCAAAAGCGATCTCTTCCAGACAACCAATGCTGGATACATGTAAAAATATAAACAGGTTAATAATTTAACTG
This sequence comes from Archips xylosteana, assembly GCA_947563465.1. Classification (NCBI taxonomy): domain Eukaryota; kingdom Metazoa; phylum Arthropoda; class Insecta; order Lepidoptera; family Tortricidae; genus Archips; species Archips xylosteana. Next base: position 5,884,178 of record OX387351.1, on the reverse strand, counting down.
ACCTAACAATTATGAGCCTGGATCCGTTACATAAATATTCAGATTTAAATATTATTGTATATTATAGAACTCATTTTTAATTTTTGCATATGCTTGCATTTCGATTATGTAACCTCGTAAGTCCGAGTATACTTTATAAAGTGAAAATTAATTTTAAGAATAATTAACTGCCGATTGAACTATTTGGAGTAAAATTTTTTTTTTCAATAAAACAAGAACTATAAAAATGTTGAAATAATTCAAAAATCACAAAACAAAAAATTTGGGCTTCGGTCTAATGCACTATGTCTGTTATAAAAAGTCAATACTTTCAAGGGTAAAAGGTAATCTTATTAAGTAAAATTCATCCGTGACAAAAATTTACTATTAACATGTTATTAAAAAATAATTGAGTTTCGTTGTTCTTGAGAAGTCTGAAATGCCACAAAACCGTTTTTTAAGAAAGCCAAGAACCGCTAAAAATAACGTGCAATTTAATATTTGTATTATTCTCAGAGTTCTTTTTATTGATCCATCCGCCATTATAATTGAGTCAAGGGAAGCTCCACTAAGTTCGGTCAAAAGTTTTGCCCATTCACAAAACTTCCAGCAATACAACTTAATCAAAGACATGGAAATGTCTTCTACCTGAAGTTCCTCTTAGTAATCAAAACTCTTATTACGTTGGTATTGAATGCAAATCACTTCTTTTACTAGTAGGTATTGTTTATTGTTCGTTGAGTTGTAGGAGTTGACTTGAAACCCTTTATTTTTTTATTTATTAAGGAGCACAACAACGTTACAATCAAACTTATTCTAATTTAAAATTGATACAAAAGGCCAATAACAGTTACTCCCTGTATTGTACAATTAATAGCTTGAGCTGAAAACTTACAATTGACTATCTTGTTAATAAACAAACTTATTCTTATTTTACTTAATCTTATTAAAAACAAATTTCCAACAAATTTTCACTATCTATTTAGTGAACAAATAAATTTGTGTGTGTGTGTGTGTGTGTGTGTGTGTGTGTGTGTGTGTGTGTGTGTGTGTGTGTGTGTGTGTGTGTGTGTGTGTGTGTGTGTGTGTGTGTGTGTGTGTGTGTGTGTGTGTGTGTGTGTGTGTGTGTGTGTGTGTGTGTGTGTGTGTGTGTGTGTGTGTGTGTGTGTGTGTGTGTGTGTGTGTGTGTGTGTGTGTGTGTGCGTGTGCGTGCGTGCGTGTGCGTGTGTGTTAAATAATCATTAAGGTGTCTGTGCCCTCCATGAAAAGTTTAAATTGAATTCACCTGTAACTTAGCTTCGGATACTTTTCTAATTATTCCGACGGGAAACAGATTCTCGTCCCGTACGGGTAGTCGGAGACAAATTGCTAGTGAAGTTGAGAAATTTGAGGGAGTGTAGAAAATTGGATGGATTTATAGGGAATGGAAAAAGTTTTACCGGTTTCGGTCCAATGTTGGTTTGCAAAAACGTATATTACGCGTAAATTGTCAGCTTACTTTATTTCAGGCTTAAGTAAAATTTGGGTATTTTTGTAAAGGAATTATCAGAAGAGTGACAATTTTACACAGTTGCGATTGAAATAATAAAGAAGAAGCTAGAAAAGACATTTTATTTACGACATCACAAGACACATCAATATTTTTACAAAAAAAATAGATTTAAATATCATAAACCTGCTTGCCTGCTTTAATAAGAGTCTGACCTAAAAAAAGGTTATGGGTGTAATTTTTAAAGCACATACCCATCAAAAACGCTATGTATTGATTGGAGACGAACTTATCTCGTCATCTTGAAAGTCTAGGTGCTTCAACATTCTTAGAAAGGGTCCTCTATTCTTGTATAAAGTTTAAATTGCATCCCACGGGAACGCATTACCTGGATATTGAGTAACCTGTGTTTAATTAAATCCGTTCACGAACTATTGCATAAAAGAGTAACAACCATCCGAACATCCAAACCTCTAAACATCAAAATATTTTCACAAACTTTCTCATTTACGAGCATAATTAGTATGAGATAGGATTAATTGAAGGGATGTTTACAAAAACAACATAACAGACTAGACAGGTTGACACCTGTTTTCAGTAAAATTGGTTTTAGGGTTCCGTACCCATAGGGTAAAAACGGAAACCCTATTACTGAGGCTCCGCTGTCCGTCCGTCTGTCACCAGGCTGTATCTCAGGAACCGTGATAGCTAGAGAGTTGAAATTTTCACAGATGATGTGTTTCGGTTGCCGCTATAACAGAAAATACTAAAAAATGGAATAAAATAAATATTTAAGGGGGCTCCCATACAACAAACATGATTTTTTTGCTCGTTTTTGCTCGATATTGATAACGGCAACAGGTAGAAGCTTGAAATATTCACAGAATATTTAATTATGTAATAACTTTAAAAATAAATCGTTAAATTAAAATAAAAAAAAAATATTTAAGGGGGGCTCCCATACAACAAACGTGATTTTTATAGATAATTGTACGGAACCCTTCTTGCGCGAGTCCGACTCGCACTTGGCCGGTTTTTTCTACAAGTGTGAACCAGTCTAATCAGTTGTTGTTTTTGTAAACATCCCTTAAATTATTTACTACACAGGAGCCCGACTTGCTACAACAATATGCAAAAGTTAATCAAATTCTACCAATTAATTAATATAATAACCCCAATTTATCAATTAAGGAAATATTATTGCTGACTGTTAAAACTGGCAATAAAACAATTTCGAATTTCCATTGTTCACGAAAGATCCGCTAACAATATTTCCGTAGTAATCCTTATTTACTGAGCGGAAATCGTATTAAACAACTTTTAATTGGGTCCTCTTTATACGCAACGCGATGACCTACGTAATTGATTTATAAAAAAAAAACCTTCTTTGATGCCTTGGAAGTAATTTTCTCGAAACGTCAACGCGACGCTTAACTGGAATTGACTGGCAACTTCCCTCGCCTTCTGAGTTATTTAAACTCTTTAACGACCCCATAACATCATAAGGCTTCCTAACCAAGCAGAGTTTATATAACTTTCAGCGAAAAAAAAGTTCTGATATTCGTTTGAGCAAAAAATAGTTTCGGCTCCTTTTCAACCGCTTTTTCTCCATTTAAAAAACTTTACCAAACGTGGTTTAAAACACAAATCATAAACTGAATACTGAATACACAATGTTTTCTTTCGCATGTTATCGGGTAGCCCATAACCCACGCTACAGTATCAAATAATATAACAAGGTGAATGAAAACGCCTATCCCAATAGCATGTCCAAGTTACAGTTGGATTCGTGTGCAGAATATAGTTTAGTAGAAGAGGAAATTGTATAATATGGTGAGTATTTTATAGAGATCAGAAACAGCAAACTCATAGAGTAAGTAACAACAGAAACAGCTTTATCATCGTATGTGTCTGTTTTAAGCGCGTTTATTTTAAACTACCTCTAGTACACAAACGAGGAGCTATGTCGAATAACACGGAATATTTTATTTCAAACTGATTTTGTTTCACTAGTTTTTTTCTCAATATAAAATCCATCAGAGTTTTATAACAACGCGTACAAAGTTATTGTCTAGTGAAATAGCTTTTGTTTTTTATTCATTCAGGTATTTCGCTTAATTAACTTTTAAATTTCACTTGAAATTAAAAAACTTCGTATTCAAATACTCAATTATTAAGTATTTTATTATCAATGTTTTAAAATTCTTGAATGAGTTTTTAACTTTGCGTCAATGTTCTAAGCCTCATTTCAATCTCGGATTCTAGGTAGACCGTAACCGATGGCTTTATTTTTCATTTCAGTTTAGCGTCCTTTAATTACAGTTACCTGTTTTAACATGCTTAAATGCCTTCCCACGGTAGTCCAAACTTCGAAAGTTTAATCTAACATAAAATTCTTACGTATCCTTACTCCCAAGGAATCTAATTAAACAATACTGATGTAGCTATAGCCGACGTGATTAAAGCGTAATGTAGCGAGTTTCTACAGTAATCGAATTACCATGCACCGTGGAATTAGCCCTGTTTCCTTTGTTCTAATGATGACTCGGATAATATCAGCTCGAAACGGCTTTCCAACAACCTGTGTAGGGACACTTACGTTTTGTCTGAATTTGAACAAAGCAATTTTCATTCGTTGCTTAATTACGTTACGACCGTGTTGTACTCGTAGAATTGGTAAGGCTTTCAAGAACATCAGCTTATTGGAATAATATTAGCTAGAACTCGAAAATTTCGTAGCTTTTTAGAGTTCCGTACCCAAAGGGTAAAAACGGGACAATTCCTTTTACTACCCTAAAGTTCAATGTCGGCTGTATGTCTTAAAACATCAAAGGCTATTTTCACTAGCAATTCAATGCGACAGTCAGCCTTTGTTTTTATTTTGATGTAGGAACTGTCCTAAAAAATGGTAAAGCACTTACTTGTTCGGCTATTTCTAGAGAGAAAGAGATAAATATGATAATTGAAAAAACATAGGTACTCTTTTAACATAAAACTACTGCGAAACTCACTCATAGTGAAGAAATACCTACGGATAACTCACGTATAGACGTAATAGGATCATAGGATGACATGTTGTTTAACTCAATCATAGACGTGAGTTATCCGTATTTTTTCACTACATACTCTTTTGTTGAGAGACACCTGATAATTACGACTTTAATCGCGTTTAGCTCGACGTTTTTCAAACTATAGATAGACTACTAATCCGTAGCCCTTCTTCTCGAAGCATAAGTGTCGAAGACGTGAGTAAGTATGCGATTTTTCACTATGAATGAGTCTGACGGTAGTTTCATGTTCAAAATACTCCTTTGTTCTCAGTGTATCTCGTTATCAGTGGATACAACGGTGCAAATAGTGTCGCTGGTAATTGCCTCCAAATCCACATTGCTGTGGAGCAAGTAGCAACTTAATTGTCTCCAGGTTTCGTGCGCTAGTATCAATTCGAGCTCCGGTGATTTTGAGAATGCCGCGCAGAATTACTTCATCTTAAAACAGTCAAACGTGAACAGTGGTTTCATTCGAGACAACTATTTTTATTTGTTTTTATTAGAACTGGGCCCATAACCTATTAAAAGTCGAGCGTGTCATAGTTTTTGATAATATGTTTTAAATAAATATTATATTTAAAGTACTAGGCCCAATTTTTATGGGGTGTTGTACGTTCTTAGCGCTGGCCTTCAGTACTATCTTTAGGCATTCTTGTTTTGTATGAGGAATACCTGTCACTGTCTTCTGTGCGGTTTTCTCGGAACATTCATAGTTTTCGTAATGTATGTCAGTAAATAGGTATTATTTACACGTGTTTGACTCAACTTTTATTAGTTTTGCCACGGAGGATTAATCCAACACTGCCAATACTATCCACATATCCACCAGTTACTGCGTATCAATTCAGTGAAATAGCTCATCAAATAAATTATAATGACGTATTGTCCTGCGTAAAAGTGACATTTCTTTAGCAAAACCCAGGACGATTAACACAAGAGAAATATCAATGTCTACACAATGTCACGTTCTTTTAAGAAAATTAGCATCCTATTGCTGGTTTTGGTAAACGTCTCTGTACCATTTATTTTGTATGTTATTTATTCATCTGCTTAACACAATAGTGCCATTTCTTTTTAGATTATTCATTGTGTTCGTAGATAGAATAAATTACTATTCTTTGTTAGAGTCAAGTGTCCCTTTCCACAAGCTAAACCATTACTCGAACATTTTGAATAAAATAGTAATTTGTATATCATGAATCATGATTTAGATTTTCACCCTGTATAATGAGTTCAAAAGGGAAAATTATCACAGCTTTCCAAGCACAAACACGAAACGAGCAATTTTAGTCAATAAAAACTTAGTATTCAATATTTGTCGCAAGTTTTTTTGCATTGTATTGGTATCATTTCGTAGTAGTTTCTTAGATATTTAACGGCTTCAGAATTAACAGGTAAAGGTAACGCCACCAGAGTTGAGGCCACGCACACAACCACTGTTAAACGTCAACACAACGTCAAAATCCCGCTGTCATTACATGAGATGTGGTTGTGTGCGTGGCCTCAACTCTGGTGGCGTTACCTCTAATGTTGGTAAGATCTTGTGGACATTTAGTTCTTAGTTACAACAATCCCGAGATTCAGGTAATTTACGTCGTAACGACTGCCTTCCGGAGTAATACTTTTGTCACTAGCGACGCTGCGTTTAATTTAGTGGGGATTTAGTTTGATTTTAATTACAACTCGGTGTTCCGAGGCTTTGTGGGGGTGTAAAGGGAAACGGTGGTTTTATGACCGATGCGGCAAACTGCGGTGTAGCTACTGTTATTTTACTGTTTGTTGTTACTCTGTCTGTAGACCTTTTTGGAAATTTAGCCGAAAAAGTAACGCGTTCAGTTCGTGCAGTTCGGTTTATCTTTTTGGCAGCGGGACTTTTTTAACGGAACTCTTTAAAACTCGGTACTGGATATCGAAAAAAAAACGTCGTCTAAATTAATAAAGGCAGATAAAGAAAAAAATACATCACATTGCACATAGATGATTCTGACTATTATGCCAGGGAATTTTAAATTGCCTGCACACAAGGGGGATGGAATTATTATCTACTTGCATGATATGATTGCATGTAGCGAATCAAACCTCAGCAACAATATAAAAAGTGGCTGATTTCAAAATTGCAAGCTCTTGAAACTAGACACGCTTCGTTTAAGCAGCAATTCAGCAATTCGATAGCAACAATAAAACTCGGTGCACCTCGAAATGGAAAAGATGTTGAACAAAATGCCTGTCCATTCCATTCCAACAGCACTTAAACGAACTAGACGCTATTAGAGGTAAGAGTTATTATTGTAAGAAAAGAAATGAAGTGCTGGCTGGAAAACGCGACTTGAGATTTAAAATTTGGAATTTTTTTTTTAATAGTTGTGGTTCTTGCCAGTTATAATCGAATGCTGGCTGGAGGCAGAATGATAATTTTAACAAACTCCTCTTCTTCTGTACGGTTGTTATAAAAGCAAATACTAAATCAAAAAATAAAGACTTTATTTAATCTATAACTTATACACGGATCTCTATCGTTTGCCCAAATTGCATTTAACATAATACATTATGTTAAAAAATGCAATGATTTCCATAACTTTTATTTGTCATAATCATAAAGTAATTTATTTATGAAAAAGTATTGTCTTCATTTTGTTATTAAAGTTACCTAACATAACCAACTGCACAAGACGACATTTCAAAAAATTGTGAAATCAGCGCGCTTCTGCCTATTATATTTTATGGCAAACGTTGTATGCCTAGTGAAATTATGGGAAACGAAACACAACACCGCGTCTGCCTGACAGACAACGCCCAGCCTAAACTATAGGAGCTAGAGTCTTAAAAATCGCCAAACATTGGGTAAGAAAGAGTTGTACCAAGAATTTTTTTTTTAATTTTCACGAAATGAGGAACGTACCTATTCTATAAATTCTTCACGTATCAGAAATACATTGTAAATCTCTACAAAGTTGATTATAGCAGCAGGCAGAAGGTATATTATTTCATTTCTTTGTAGACACATTCCTTTATAAGTTAAATTAAACAAATACTCAAGTTTTAATATAAATAAGATTTGCTATCGTATAAAAAGAGCTCTAAGCCTTTTGTGGAATTTGATATCTTCTTCGTTCCCGCGGCGCGTACTTTTGGTATAGGTAACTTCAGTTTATTTGGCGTTTAGAAATTGATAAAAAAATCTTGATCTATCTTTATTTTTGGCATATATCCTTACTAATATTATAAATGCGAAAGTAACTCTGTCTGTCTGTCTCGCTTTCACGCCAAAACTACTGAACCGATTTAAATGAAATTTGATACACAGGTAGTCTAGAGCCTGAGAAAGGACATAGGGTACTTTTTAATGCGAAAAAAGGGTTGTTCTTAAAGGGGTTAAAAAGGGGAGATAAAAGATTGTTAAAGCGCCTGATAAAAATTATGCCGCAATCATGCATATGTGATTAATCTCTGTCAATTAGCGTAAGGAGTTAACTCTGGCATTAGCAATACACAGCAAATTTTCAATTCGTACGCATCGTATTTTATTGATTCCCTGATTACATCCACTCTGGCTCCTGAACAAAGGTTGTATGCAATACAATCCAAGGTCAGATCTATCATAGGATTGGTTCTTTACTGCCTACAGATGATCAGCCAAAATTTTTGCAGATTTACTTCATGGGAGATGAAAATAGCGAAGTTGATAGCAGCTGTCAAAATATACAAGGAGTTGAAAGAGATATCGTTTTAAAAATTCAAATAATGTTGCATGATCATAACAGCCTCATTAACACTTTCAAAACTGCGCTAGAAAGAATGCCGGGAAAAGAATACAAGTTGGTCATGCACCCTGATCGTACGCCAAGTGGGGAACATGAAAGACGATATAATGCACCATTAATCAATGAAGGCGCAGCCGTGGTATCTGGCGAACAGTTTTCTTCCCGTGATATTATTTTACACACCCGTAATGACACATTAACCAGGGTACCAGACACACACAAATTTTACGACGCGCTACAATATCCACTAACATTCAGCAAGGGGCAGGAGGGGTATTACTTTCAAATACCTCAAGTCAGTCCTGTGACAGGCTTGCTCTTACCCAACAAAAAAATATCGTGCATGGATTTTTATGCTTATCGTATCATGATTCGGGAAAATGATTTCAATATAGTATCACGATGCAGACAACTGGCCAATCAGTTTTACGTTGACATGCACGTAAAAGTTGAAAGCGAACGATTACGATACATAGGTATTATTAAATCAAAGCAAATTAAGAGCGGAGAACTACATTCATCTTCAAGATGCTGTAGCAAAAAAATGCAAAATTCCCAAGGGATAGAAATAAGTGACCAATTTGAAATTTCTTTTACCAATAAAAAGCTACACTATCCCTGATTTACATAGACCGCTTTTCCTCCAGAAAAATGAAAAATTCCCATTGGTTAAGAAATTAGCAAGTTCGACTTCGGGCCAATTTTTAAATTTCTTTCACCAATATAAAGCTACACTGTCGCTGCTTGACATAGGCTGCTTATGGTATAACGTTTATTTTATCTAACGTTCAAATGGCATAACCTTTGTTGATATAATGTATTAGAGACAAAATCCCAGATTTACTACAGTATTAAAAATATCATATTATATTTTATTGCAAAAACGAGACGATCATTTTTATAACAGCCTATAAAACGACTCTGCATGGGTAAGTTATAAAAGGCATAGATAGAGAAATAGGGGGGACGGGGGGGCCGAAGCCCCCCAAAAGGGGGCTCGGGGGGCGAAGCCCCCCGCATTAGAAAAACCAAACCAAAGGTTAATTTAGGTAGAAACGTAGGTTAGGTTAGGTTTGAATTGCATCCCGTAACAAAAACGAACCGGTACCGGGAAAGTAGGTTAGGTTAGGTTAGAACTGCATCCCCCAGCAAAAACGAACTGCTACCGGAAAAGTAGGTTAGGTTAGGTTTGAACTGCATCCTCCAACAAAAACGAACCGCTACCGGGAAAGTAGGTTAGGTTAGGTTAGAACTGTATCCCCCAGCAAAAACGAACTGCTACCGGAAAAGTAGGTTAGGTTAGGTTTGAACTGCATCCCCCAACAAAAACTAACTGCTACCGGAAAAATAGGTTAGGTTAGGTTAAAACTGCATCCCCCAGCAAAAACGAACTGCTACCAGAAAAATAGGTTAGGTTAGGTGCGACCTCTACACAAAACGAAAGAAAATTTTGGGTTAGGTAAATAAAACGCAATTTGCACACTGTTACTATTTTAAATATGTGGTAATAATAAAATATATACCGCTTGATAGTTATATGATTTGTATATCAAATGAACTTTATACCATATGATGGTTATCAGAAATAAGTGTTCTACCAAACGATAACTATACAAAATAAAATATATAATTAAATATTATTCTAAACGTTATTTATATAAAAAGAGTGATTACCCTTTGAAAATATATAAAATGTTGTTATATGAAAAGAAATTATATTATTTATTTTTATATCGATCATTACACACCCGTTGTCGAATACCACTCAGTAGACAATGTTATGGACACTGAACAAGTCACATACATCATACCCTATAGAGTTTCTCAACTCTTTAGAATTATCAGGAGTGCCTTCCCATAAGCTAAGGCTGAAAGTTGGTGTTCCAGTCTTATTAATGAGAAATCTTGACGCGCCAAGGCTATGTAATGGTACACGGCTACAAATTACACATCTGGGGCACATCATTATAAAAGCTACAATAATGACTGGAATGTCAAAAGGAGAAAATGTTTTGCATCCCCGTATTCCAATAATTCTGACTGATTTGCCATTTCAATTTAAAAGAGTGCAGTTTTCCCTGAAAGCAGCATTTGCAATGACAATTAACAAATCTCAAGGACAGACGCTTAAAGTTGCAGGAGTTCATTTAGAAAAAAATGTTTTTCCCATGGGCAACTCTATGTATGCTCACGTGTATCAAATCCGCAAAATCTTTATTTTTTGGCAAAAGATGGGAGAACAAAGAACGTAGTTTATGAAATGTACTTAAATAAGCTGATATAAATACTTTATACCCTATGTACTTATGTAAATACTTTAATAATTAAAAATGCTACCCAAAGTCACTATTCCACGCGGACGAAGTCGCGGGCACAGCTAGTACATAATAATATGAAACAATACATTATGAATGACTTTGACAAATTGTCACACCATTATTTAATGGTTAATAGCTGTTGCTGCTTTTATAAGAGTTTTTTTGATGAAAAAGACAGGTCAGAATCACTTAGACATTATTTTTGCTAAAAAAACGAAAATAACCGTAAGTAAGGCCCAAGCTATTTTTAGGACATTTGTAATAATGGCCCAGCGTGCTAATTTAGGATACTTATACTAGCATTCAAAAACTTTGAATTGAAATAGCGAACAACATTATGCTTAAGAAAAAAGTAACTATTTTATACCAAGGGGAAGTAATACAAACGATCTACCAATAAATGCAGAATTTGTGGAAAACACGTGATTTTTTTAAGGTGGAAGCGCACGCTCTAGGCGCGAACGCTCAAACGTTGAAAGTCCGAATTCCTATGTTTGACAACTTTTATATCAAGCTAACAGTTTTATTCTTAAAAAGCTTTACACAATAATATAAAGAACACTGTTTTACAACTGCAAGTACCATATGAAGTTAAACAGTCACACCGTTTACCCACAATAATTTAAAACCTGTAAAAATTTTGTATTTCGCGCCTAGAGCGTGCCGTTCCACCTAAAGTCGTTGGGTTTTAATTTCAAGAGACAATATACCTAATAATATTTTTATTAGTGGTAAGGACCAATGAAATTTTTTATATTTTTTTATGTAATAATAATAATAATAAATAATTAGTCGTGGGGCAATTGACACCAATTGACCTAGTCCCAAACTAAGCAAAGCTTGTGCTATGGGTACTAGACAACGCATAAACATACTTATATAAATAAATACATACTTAAATAATATTAAATATCCAAGGCTCGAGCACAAACATTTGTATTTTTCACACAAATATCTGCCCCGACCGGGAATCGAACCCGGGACCTCAAGCTTCATAGTCAGGTTCTCTAACCACTAGGCCATCTGGTCGTCCCGTCCGTTATGTGAACGTCAATTTAGGAACATTTTTATTGGCCTTACAGTGATATTATTAATTATCAGCATAGGCCTGCTCACTTGGAGTGGGACGTCGGAAAGCTTTCAGAGTGCTCGTGCATAGCAACTTCCTTCTATGCGCCTGAGCCTGGTGCACCCTGGGCAACAACGCCTAATTTTATTTAATTTCATGGTGGGGCGGTGCGTCGCGGGTGATCGAGCCAGGAAAGGGTGGGATTTGGTGAGGTGACCCGATCCAGCGGGCCCATTCGAGGGCTTGTTTAATATATAATACGACGAAACTCATTATTTTACTTATTAAAACGTGCCAATCGTGACTCACGAGGGTTGCGATTCCGCGTTTGGCAAACTTTTAAAAACATCCTGTGTCGAAACGAACGACGAAAGACTATATAAAGAATTCCTTCACCCTAAGATTCAAATGTTATTTATACGGCTTAAAACATCAACATGATAAGGCTTGGCCGTATGGCTTGAAACCTTTTCCTTTTCCCTAACGGAAAAAAAATAAAAATACAAAAATAAGCTTAAAACATCCACGACTATTTCTCTGATGAAGTAACTGTCTTTTTAACCCCCGACACAAAAAGAGGGGTGTTATAAGTTTGACCGCTATGTGTGTGTGTCTGTCTGTGGCATCATAGCTCTTAAACGGGTGCACCGATTTGGATGTGATTTTTTTTTAATAGAAAGCAGGTTTCTTGGCGATGGTTTTTAGATATGTTTTTTTAAAATTTTTAATTTATAGTTATGGCAAAATTGTCCTATCGGACAGACGCCATTTTAACAATAAAACTATCTGTCTTAAAAAATGGTATAGCACTTACTTGGGCAGTCGACTATACAAGCCTTGGCGATGAACGATGCGACAAAGAATCAGAACAAGAAATCGCGAAGCAGAAATAACTCATTAAAAGTCACAGAATTACGCTTTAGGGGTATTTACAATAGCACACGTACTAATGAGTTTTTGAACGGATTTTGTGTCAAGTACTAAAGTACTTAACGTTTTCATTATATGAGTTTTGTGTATAATTAAATGTCATGTTTTCAGAATAGATGTGAGGAGGTTTTCGTGTTAATTAAAGCGTACTGGTGCGGTAGAATTGATATACGAATGATACAGCTCAATTTAATTGTAAATATAATACATAATTCCTACGGCGGGTGATATTAATTCATTAAATTCAAAATACTGGTTAAATAATTCTATAAAATAGTACCGAACTGAGAATTAAATAATGTACTTAATAAAAGCAAAGCTTAACTAAATATAGACATTTTAACGAAGTGAAAGTTGGTTTTGTCCTTGATGCTCCTACGCCTTTTTGAATGTTTATAGTACGAAGGTTTTCATTGGAAATAGAATTAGAAATTGTTTGAAGAACAAAGTTTGATAAGATTTAATGATAGAATGTAAACCATTTTAGTAGATAACTAGCGGTCCGCCCCAGCTTCGCACGGGTGCAATTATCAGTGTTTCTCTACTATGTTATGCATGTATTATGCATATAAATCTTCATCTTAAATCACTCTATCTATTAAAAAAATGCATCAATATCCGTTGCGTAGTTTTAAAGATCTAAGCATACATAGGGACAGACAGACAGCGGAAAGCGACTTTGTTTTATACTATGTAGTGATAATGAATATAATGATATATTTAAGTAATAGTACATTGTTGTAGAGGCTAAAAAGTAAGCAATAGATGGACGAGTGGAAAGTACGACTACTGCGAGGAAATAAAAATCAATAATTAAAAACAGACATATGGCTGTATGGAATCTGATTCCTTTGCCTATCCGTAAAGGGATGAATATTATTAAAAAATTAAAACGACTTCTCGTTGTCTACTACTGAAAAGGGAATAGCCTACGACCTATTCTCAGACCTACCGAATACAGAAAAAAAAGTTTCATACAAATCAAGTAATTATGATATGGTGATGAATTGATGATGATTTTCCCCATTTTCCAAAGAAAAGGGTCTTAAAAATGTACCTACGTATTTCCAAAAGTTTTAATGATATCAAATGGGTACTGAGGTATACAAATATTTCATCTAAGAAGAGATGTGACTTGATTGATCACTACATTCCACTCTCAAGAAAGGTCTTTGAACCCTTTTAACACGTCAGTTGAATGTGACTTGCTTTTCCAGTTTTCTTGAAAAATGGTAGTTTGGTATAAATTTCAGCAAAGTTCCTTAATTCAAGGGAAAAAATTGTTTTCTTTAAATATTAAATCTATTTCAGTAGGAGTATTTAGTGAATTCTTATTATGCTTAAGATCAAAAAGAATACTACTAAGTACTAACACAAAAACAGACAAGTGCGAGTCGCACTCGCGTGGAGAGGATTTCGTATAAACTATTATACTTAGTATTTATTTCAACCATACATTTCTCATGGGTTTTCTTTTAATCTACAAGTAAAAAAAAAACTATTTTATATATTTTTTTTTAATTTTACAGTAACTTCAGAAATAAAGCGAAAACGGTAATGTTTTGTGCCGCCCTAATTCGAAATTCATTTGTTTCCGTAACGCGTTCGTGTTTAGGCAATTATAAGTGTATAAGTAACTATTAAAGTAATCTGTGATAATTATATTATTACTTATTAAAGTATGTATTTCTTTCATTTATTTTCGTAACGCGTTCGTGTTTAGGCAATTATAAGTGTATAAGTAACTATTAATTAATCTGTGATAATTATATTATTACTTATTAAAGTATGTATTTTTTTCAATTTTATCGGTCCAGTATCTACTTTATATCTAATCGGAGCAACTTTTCTTAAAAGTCAAACAATCATACTCAAAAAGAACGTGTAACGCGGCATGTTTTAATGCTGGCCACTAAGATTAACGAACGCCATATTCTTCATTATGAAACAATTACGATCGTGTTTTATTTTTTCACAGCGGGAGCATGAATCTAACCCTTTGACAGCAATTAAATACGCAAAATTCAGAGTTTATTATTTTAAATTATTTTTATTTATAAACTTAGATATTAAATAAGTGCTTTGAAAGAAATTATGGACTGTGAACCGCACAGGTAACTTATATTTTAACCCACTGAGTGAATGTTTACTAAATGTGTACCCTATGTACTTTTTCTCTCCATGACCATGACTAAATCTAGAGATATGAAATTGGATACGAGTATTTTACATGCAATATTAATGAAGACCACAATATAAATTTCGCGAATTCCCTAGAGAATTTAATGAAATTCCGGAATTTTAAATCAAATAACAATAATAATAATTTCATTTCGGGTCACAAACAAACTCTAAATTCCAGATGTAATGACTAACGAGTGCTCGACTCGAATTAAATTGGTCGTCATGCGTCCCGTCCCAAAACTGGACAGATCTAAATTCAGCTTTAAATGATTTTGGTACATTATCTTTTTATAAGCTGTAGTAGCCTAGTGGTTTGACCTATGGCCTCTCAATCAGCGTAGTGGATTCGAACCCGAGCTGGCAATGTTGAGTTTTTCTGAATTTACGTGCAGTCCGAAGTTATATTTGAAATTGCCCATGTGCTTAACGGTGGAGGGAAAACTGCACACACCTGAGGAGAAATTCATTAGTGTGTGTGAAGTTCCCAATACGCACTGGGCCTGCGCTGGAGCTCCGGCCCAAGCCCTCTCATTGTGAGAGAAGCTCTGTATCTGAAGCCCTACAATGGGACATATACAGTAGGTATAAGAGGAGTATGATGATGATGAAATGTCATAATTTTTATAAAGTCTTCAGTAGGTTTTTTTTGGTCCATGTAACCATGGTGTTGTTTAACCTTATTTTAGGTTGACCAATCGAAAAAAGTACCTACCTACTAAAAGTTAGGTAATACAAAGTATGTCATTCCATCGTACACCACTTTGCCATCAATCAGGTAGCTTTGCTCTTCGTTCAGTTACAAACTGTGTAGGTTGGGATCATGATGACGATGATGATGTTGATGATCATAATGATGATGATAGTTATTATTATTATTTTTTTTGTTACAGGCTACGGCATCATTCCTCTGAAGATACCGTCGTCCCCGGCGAGCCACTGCACGTTACACACGACGGTTGGCTGCGTGGGCAACGACGAATGCACCGCCAAGAGCCACAGCGTTATTAGACTACTGGGACCAGTGCGGGACGTGATCGTAAGACCTGCGAGACACCACTACAAGCCTGGAGAATCGAGTAAGTGTCTCATATAAAGCTCATGTACCATCGCCCCAGACGCCAGATACCCATTTTCAAAACAAATTTGCTTGCAGCCGTTGATGTTTATTGCTATGGATTGTTATGGACAGATGTCTAGCCGCTGCACGCAAACTGGGCCTTTAAGGCGGTTATCTGGCGCTTGGGGCGATAGTACGGTAGGAGAAGTAGTCCCCGTTTAAGCACAAAACGAGAGGGGTTTAAGGCTAGGTTAGAGTAGCTCAGATCAAATGCGAGAACTCGTGTGGTTGTATAACTTAGTGGGTATTCCCATATGGCAGAGCCTCACATACCCTCCATTTCCCTGTACGAGGGGGATGCATAAGGTGCTTTTTCCACACCATAAAAGAGGTAGCTCAGCTTATAAAATGTCCTTTAGGTACAGTCGGCCAAAAATATGGTCTACCCCCCTACGGTCGAAGTTCATTTGCACGTCATGATACAACGAGGTCGATTTTCCCTTGCAATAATATATGATGACAGTGACTTAGGGATATTTAGATGTCACAGAAACTTTTGTCAATACTGGTAGACCACTTTCTTGGTTGACCGTACATGCCAGGACATGTATAAAACAGCCATGGCAGCCTAGTGGTTTGATAGCCCCTTATACAGAAGTTTGTGAGTTCGAGCCCAGACTCGCACCTCTCATTTTTTCGGAAGTGCGTGCGAAAGTGTGCGAAGTTCTCAATCCGTACTGGGCCCGCATGGAAAGAACAGCCCAAGCCCTTTTATTCTAAGAGGAGGCCTGTGCCCAGCAATGGATGTATAAGCCGGAGATGAAGTAACAAGTCTCTTTGTACAATGAGAGAGCTTGGGCTGTAGTTTTAAAGTCAATGTCAAAATTCTTTATTCAATTTAGTCATCAATTGATGCTCCTATGAACGTCGAAAAATCTACCACCGGTTCGGGAAAACCCTGTTGAGAAGAATCCGGCAAGAAACTGAACAAGGTTTCGATGCATGCTTTGCGCATATCGGTAGTCTTTCTGCCTTAGTAGGTTATTGAAAACTTTCAAGTGGGAGGAAGGAAGTTTGGTCCCAAAACTTTTATAGCTGATGTTATAGCTGATAGGTCAAACCACTATGCCAACTCTAGACCAAGCAACACAGATGGACGTCTTTCAAACTTTGAACCTCATAGCAAGAAAATTGCTCGCAAATTTTACTACGAGTAGGTATAGCTTAAGTCAGTTTAAATACACTATAGTATGACGGCAAACTCTCCTCATTCCAGAAACTAACCAAAGACCGTAACAACACATTTTCTCAGTTCCCTGTTCTTCTGAATACCTCGTTAGCTCGCATGCAAAAACGTTATCGTGTTGAAATTGCCATAACCGTTACCTACAGGAACTTGGACTCTGGCAACTTTCTGTTTATTGTCCAACTTATGCCGGCAACTTTGTACAATTAATTACAGCTCGCAAATTACGGGGAGCTGCTTTTGTAAACGTTATGTTATGAATTCGCCGACAAGCGCTACGAAATTCATGTTAGTTGTAAAACAGATTATAAATGACGAAAGCGATTCAGTTTCACGTCTACATTTTTTAAGTCTTTATAAAAATGTAAGTACCTATCTGGCCAGCGACTAGTTGCAAAGAATTTGTCAATTGCTATACCGTGGAAACTAAAAATAATCCTTAGCGTTCTTAAACCAGAGGCCGGCCGTATTGTCTAATGCGCGGACATTTTCCGTTGCTTTCACCATCTCTTTCCGTCACTGTCTCGTACCGTTTGACAGAAAGAAATAGTGAATGCGATAGCAAGTGCCAGCGCGTTAGACAATAAGCGTACAGTTATTAACTTTTTGCGTGAACATCCAAACTTTCACACTTAGTTAATTAGTAGGTAGAATGACTTCAAAAATTACCTACTTATAGGTTACTAGCTGTGCCCGCGACTTCGTCCGCGTGGAATAGTGACTTTGGGTAGCATTTTTAATTATTAAAGTATTTACATAAGTACATAGGGTATAAAGTATTTATATCAGCTTATTTAAGTACATTTCATAAACTACGTTCTTTGTTCTCCCATCTTTTGCCAAAAAATAAAGATTTTGCGGATTTGATACACGTGAGCATACATAGAGTTGCCCATGGGAAAAACATTTTTTTCTAAATGAACTCCTGCAACTTTAAGCGTCTGTCCTTGAGATTTGTTAATTGTCATTGCAAATGCTGCTTTCAGGGAAAACTGCACTCTTTTAAATTGAAATGGCAAATCAGTCAGAATTATTGGAATACGGGGATGCAAAACATTTTCTCCTTTTGACATTCCAGTCATTATTGTAGCTTTTATAATGATGTGCCCCAGATGTGTAATTTGTAGCCGTGTACCATTACATAGCCTTGGCGCGTCAAGATTTCTCATTAATAAGACTGGAACACCAACTTTCAGCCTTAGCTTATGGGAAGGCACTCCTGATAATTCTAAAGAGTTGAGAAACTCTATAGGGTATGATGTATGTGACTTGTTCAGTGTCCATAACATTGTCTACTGAGTGGTATTCGACAACGGGTGTGTAATGATCGATATAAAAATAAATAATATAATTTCTTTTCATATAACAACATTTTATATATTTTCAAAGGGTAATCACTCTTTTTATATAAATAACGTTTAGAATAATATTTAATTATATATTTTATTTTGTATAGTTATCGTTTGGTAGAACACTTATTTCTGATAACCATCATATGGTATAAAGTTCATTTGATATACAAATCATATAACTATCAAGCGGTATATATTTTATTATTACCACATATTTAAAATAGTAACAGTGTGCAAATTGCGTTTTATTTACCTAACCCAAAATTTTCTTTCGTTTTGTGTAGAGGTCGCACCTAACCTAACCTATTTTTCTGGTAGCAGTTCGTTTTTGCTGGGGGATGCAGTTTTAACCTAACCTAACCTATTTTTCCGGTAGCAGTTAGTTTTTGTTGGGGGATGCAGTTCAAACCTAACCTAACCTACTTTTCCGGTAGCAGTTCGTTTTTGCTGGGGGATACAGTTCTAACCTAACCTAACCTACTTTCCCGGTAGCGGTTCGTTTTTGTTGGAGGATGCAGTTCAAACCTAACCTAACCTACTTTTCCGGTAGCAGTTCGTTTTTGCTGGGGGATGCAGTTCTAACCTAACCTAACCTACTTTCCCGGTACCGGTTCGTTTTTGTTACGGGATGCAATTCAAACCTAACCTAACCTACGTTTCTACCTAAATTAACCTTTGGTTTGGTTTTTCTAATGCGGGGGGCTTCGCCCCCCGAGCCCCCTTTTGGGGGGCTTCGGCCCCCCCGTCCCCCCTATTTCTCTATCTATGCCTTTTATAACTTACCCATGCAGAGTCGTTTTATAGGCTGTTATAAAAATGATCGTCTCGTTTTTGCAATAAAATATAATATGATATTTTTAATACTGTAGTAAATCTGGGATTTTGTCTCTAATACATTATATCAACAAAGGTTATGCCATTTGAACGTTAGATAAAATAAACGTTATACCATAAGCAGCCTATGTCAAGCAGCGACAGTGTAGCTTTATATTGGTGAAAGAAATTTAAAAATTGGCCCGAAGTCGAACTTGCTAATTTCTTAACCAATGGGAATTTTTCATTTTTCTGGAGGAAAAGCGGTCTATGTAAATCAGGGATAGTGTAGCTTTTTATTGGTAAAAGAAATTTCAAATTGGTCACTTATTTCTATCCCTTGGGAATTTTGCATTTTTTTGCTACAGCATCTTGAAGATGAATGTAGTTCTCCGCTCTTAATTTGCTTTGATTTAATAATACCTATGTATCGTAATCGTTCGCTTTCAACTTTTACGTGCATGTCAACGTAAAACTGATTGGCCAGTTGTCTGCATCGTGATACTATATTGAAATCATTTTCCCGAATCATGATACGATAAGCATAAAAATCCATGCACGATATTTTTTTGTTGGGTAAGAGCAAGCCTGTCACAGGACTGTCTTGAGGTATTTGAAAGTAATACCCCTCCTGCCCCTTGCTGAATGTTAGTGGATATTGTAGCGCGTCGTAAAATTTGTGTGTGTCTGGTACCCTGGTTAATGTGTCATTACGGGTGTGTAAAATAATATCACGGGAAGAAAACTGTTCGCCAGATACCACGGCTGCGCCTTCATTGATTAATGGTGCATTATATCGTCTTTCATGTTCCCCACTTGGCGTACGATCAGGGTGCATGACCAACTTGTATTCTTTTCCCGGCATTCTTTCTAGCGCAGTTTTGAAAGTGTTAATGAGGCTGTTATGATCATGCAACATTATTTGAATTTTTAAAACGATATCTCTTTCAACTCCTTGTATATTTTGACAGCTGCTATCAACTTCGCTATTTTCATCTCCCATGAAGTAAATCTGCAAAAATTTTGGCTGATCATCTGTAGGCAGTAAAGAACCAATCCTATGATAGATCTGACCTTGGATTGTATTGCATACAACCTTTGTTCAGGAGCCAGAGTGGATGTAATCAGGGAATCAATAAAATACGATGCGTACGAATTGAAAATTTGCTGTGTATTGCTAATGCCAGAGTTAACTCCTTACGCTAATTGACAGAGATTAATCACATATGCATGATTGCGGCATAATTTTTATCAGGCGCTTTAACAATCTTTTATCTCCCCTTTTTAACCCCTTTAAGAACAACCCTTTTTTCGCATTAAAAAGTACCCTATGTCCTTTCTCAGGCTCTAGACTACCTGTGTATCAAATTTCATTTAAATCGGTTCAGTAGTTTTGGCGTGAAAGCGAGACAGACAGACAGAGTTACTTTCGCATTTATAATATTAGTAAGGATTTGATCTCACTCAATTGGGTACCATGGACGATCAAAAAATATTAACTTGTAGAAATTACCTTATCTGCACTGTAAATCGTTTAACATAATTATCAGTGATCGGATTAGGTAGTAGTGCAATTGCGGGTGAATGACCTTAAATATTTGACTCGACATTAATTGTAGTTATATGGGAAAATGCGAAAAATGAAAGTTTTTGTCACTGTAAATACATCATTAATTAAACATTAAATGTTTCGTATAACAGTTGCACGTGTTTACTAACTAAAAAAAACATAGTAATATGAACTGTGTACAATCAAACAATTATAAAAATAAAACACGAAAATAAAAGTACCTACCAAAAACTTAAAAAATTAAAAGCATAAAACTTTTCAAATGAAATCTTGGGGTAATAAGCTATATCCATAGGTAAGTACTAAGCTTACGCACCGAAGTCTCGCGAAATTGCACTACCTATTCCGATCACTGATAATTATTTATAATAATTATAACGTTGCTTCCAAACACAAATGATGAAAAGAAGGTAGGGTTCAAAAGTTATGGGAAAGGATACATCAAGAGTGTCTCTGTTAATAGTATTGTGATATTTTGACTTAAATTTTTCCCATTGACTTCGTAAAAAAATAAAGATATAATTGAAATAATGAAACGAACGATTCATACACTTATTCTCGCACCACACACACGCACAATGTACTTGAAAATTCTGCATTACATACATTGTGGGTTACGAGCCTGGTGATTTCATTATCTGGTATTATGGGAAATCGGTTTTGAATGGAACATGGTGTATTGAAAACAAGCTGTTTTGGCAATCGGAATAAAGAAAAACTCGGTGACAGGAAAGTCTGGTATTCTGGGAATTTGGTATTTTACAAATATGGTAAGTCGGCAAACTAGCATTTTGCAATTATGATATTTGAGGAAACGAGCGAAAAAAATTGCCGAAACGAAAAAAAATTGATGTTTTAATAATTAATTAAGCACGTAAAAGCCCGCTACTGCTGTTTTACGTTCTCGGAGTCATCAATTTTTGTCTTGCTTTATGTTGTTTTTACGATCTTTTTTACGTCCAATGCAACTTAGTTGATAATAGGAATCCTCAAATATATGATGAATGAAATCTTATCACTGAACAAAGAAAACGGATTCGCCGAGGTAGATTTTATAGCAGCGAAGATTTTTGTCTGTATTATTTTATGAAGATAATAAAAATGTAGACTATGAAGTTTGCTATGTACGATGAATGAATGAAAGTAAAATAATCTCCATAGCGGTCGATTTTCTTTTGGGTTTCAGATATAATAGATGAGCTAAATTAGTTTTGAATTTGCAGAGCTATTATAGTTTTAACTAGTCCATTAAGTGCTTTTTGGAACAAAAATAATACGACACTCAACTGCTGTAGATTCCTTGTATAATAAATAACTAACTATTTCCATACAAAGACTATGGCAGAATCGTGTTTTGATGGCCCATAAGAAGTAGGTCAGTTGATTGGTAGTAATCGTTCCTATACTGCGTCACGTAATCAGCTGGAAAAATGCCTAATACTTACTTCATCTTGTCACAGTAACCTTCTGGATCCTGGCTCTCGACCACGACTTACGACTGGTGCACGGCGAGCTGGCGTACGTTGCACTTCGGGACCCAGCCGGCACCAAGGTCGCCATATGGGATCAACTGTCCATGGACGAAGGTATGTGAAACTAACTCAACTAACAAAGGGGGCAGGTAAAGTACACGAAACGTTTCATTTACCTTTTGAGGGTACTTTTAGCAATTTTAGGTTTAAAGTTACAATAAAAGTGGTACAATAGTGACAAGTTGCTAGTCTACAATATACTCCTTAGTCGCTTCTTACGAAATCCACGGAATAAATGGAGAGGTGTAATTCTAAACCAAACACCACAATCTCTCAAATCTCAAAGTCTGTAAATTTCCTGATTTTTTGTCATAAATATCAAATCAAATAGTTTATTGTATATTAGTAAGAAGATACATAATTTTATTTAGGACGTCCGTCTGAGTAAATATCAACTTTTATTGATTGACATTATGTTTCAAATTCTAAATTTGACACTTAAGTACAAGATCTTAAAGAAAAAGAGTAAAATAAATACATATTGTTTGATTTCCTCATGTGTGACTCTACAAAGTTTCTTATTCGTTCTTCCTAAAAACAAATACACCCTTTAAAACCACTAACATCTAGAAAATCCTATTCCATTCCAATCCTAAGAACGTCTCACGTTACGTAAACAATACCACAGAGGTGATCTTTCGCACTAAAAGCGTTTCCTTGTTACACACGCGGCAGCTTTAAGGTCCTTCGACTTTGACAGATTCGATTTCCAAACGCAAAGTTCTGGGATCACTCTACCATGTCCGATGGCGTGGGATTTGTTTAATTCAATGGTAAGAGTTAGACTTTTGGATCATTCTATTTGTTGGCTTCAGTCAGTATTATCTTTTTCTGAAGTCTAATCATTGGAACTATGGAACGCACTTTTCAACGATACCTAATTTTGGTAGGTACTTATCTCACAACATCAAGTATTATTAACTTTTATTGAAATATTAACAATAATATAATATTCGCATTTCAACCACAGAGGAATTTCATAAATTAAAATTTTCACACACTAAACAGTACTTTATAGTCGACTGAAACTTCTGCAACGCTTAAAACTTGAAACTGCTCGCAAAATAAATATACAAAAGAGTGACTTTAAAGATTTCCTATTAAGTCAAAACTCTAAGCTAGCAACCGGTAGACCACTTTCGAGTAATTCTTATCAAGAACTTAATTAACTTTCATTAACTTTGCCTCCGCAAATGAGCTGGCGAACTCCAAAGTAACTATTCAAAGTAAATAGTTTTGTGTCATGTTTGAAACAAACTTTGGTGAATGGGTCTTCTGTGGATACGGTTGGCGGGCCTGTTTGCTATAACGGATTCCGCGGATATTCCGCCGTCATAGTCAGCATGATTTAAATGAGAAATTAAACATTTTCGTTTGTTTGAATAATTTAACAATATGTGAATATTTTCATTAGAATGGCGCTTTTCGTAATTGAGTAGTACATTTTTCAATATTTAATTAACCACCACCCATCCACCTTGATCAGTTGATATTAAAACAATATTTGAATCAAAACACGAGGCAGATTCTATAGCAAAGCAATATAAGGTCTTGAGCTTCGACCGTCTGGTTTCAAACAGTTCAGACTATCCAATAATTATAAGAAACTATTAATCAAACAGTGTCAACAAAATATTTACCTTAATCGGTAATCAGTGTATTTGAATTCTCAGTAAGATTTCTGTGGCGTTTCCTATTCAACTAGTAGGCTACCCCTCGCCTTCTATAAAAGCCTTTCCCTGTCAATTCCGTGCCCACCCCTGTCAAATTTTGATCGATTAGATTTGCCTTTGACATTCGATTGACTTGTTATTCGCAAAACTGTGAACTACGGCTTAGTAAATAAAACTTATTATAATTTCGCAACAAGAACTTAAATCTAGATTGCTGATTGATAAAGGATTAGTATTTTGATTGGTTAGATATAAGGTCATTCAAGTTCAAAGCCTAGTTTTGAGAAACTTGACTAGACTTGCTAGAAAAATCGTGCAAGTTGCATTACATTGCGGCGCCCGACTGACCACTTCGAACTCGTTCGCTTTTACAGCCTCGTAGTTACATAATTTTTCTTTTAGGTCTAAACTGGGCTTAAGATTCAAGTGCTGTACATCAAACACGCTAAATTATTTTTGGGATCAATGTACTTTTATTTGGGTCAATTTTCTTGCCGGGGTCTTTACAATAAAGGTCGACAGTCAATTTCCTTTCATCAAAAGATTTGATGTCTGTCCAATCCATCTCCTTGTAATTTGTTATCCATGGCTTATTTAGTAATTCGTACATTTTTCGTTTCAAAAGTAGGATTATTATTTATGTCATAAATATTTGTATCACCCGCGGCGTTATAAGAAATTTAACACTGTATTTGTAGATTTCAGAATAGAATAGTATAGATTTTTTGGAATACAGTTAAGTATAATAAAATAAACTTTATTAAGAAATAGTTATTTTCTACAAAGCTTTTAGCTGGACTAAGCATGGTAAATAAATGGATTGAGCTCAGCCTGCGCTGTGTGTGGATGCGTGCCCACGGAGGCGCTTCTACTCCTACTATTAGATTTTATCAGGGCAATGCTGTTTTGGACGAGTTCCCTATTGTGGTCTTTCTCCATCTTTTCAAAATCGGCCTACCGTGAGACACGGACATATTTACTAATAATAATAAAATTAATAGAATTGGAGTTTCCCCTAATTGCAGTTTCCATTATTATTATTCTGGGTTGTGCCCGATACGGATGGTTTTCACCATCATAAATTTTGGCCAAATACTTTGTCCACTGACCCCTGTGCTGGTTATTCAGTATTTTTTTCAAGGGCAAAGATTATCTTGACCAGACTTTGGTTTGTAACCAAACTAGCTCATGAAGCGTTTCAATTTGTAAAGTAACGGTAAATAAATAGATCCGTTTTTGACACCTTATCCCTTTAAATTTAATAGACGCCCATGTCACACACACGAAGCAAACGTGCTTGAACAGAGACGTGCAACCACTGCTCAAGTTTTTGCCGTCCATTATTTATGGCTCCTGACTTTTGAGAGGGTCCACGAATGTAATTAATCACAACGTAACGCGACTCTGGCCCATCTCACTTGGTGACAGGTTGCGATGGAACTTCTTGCGATACGTGTTTTGCGTCATAATTTTGAGCGCCTCTTAGTGTATAGATTGAAGATGAAGTACCCTTAGTCGTAAGTCTTATTCTGTCTAGGATGAAAAAAAAACAAAAGAACCTAGGAAAATCTTCGTGTTTATCAGAAATAAGACAACGTTGCGCCTAATAGTAAAAGTAGGTAATTAAGTTTCCTTGTTGTGTTTCCGCTTTGGGGCAACACACTGCATATTTCCGACTGTCTCGGGAGAATATCTAATTTTCCTGACGCGAAAAATATTTACGACGTGAGTAAATATGGGCGAGGCTGTTTTCTTTTCTGATCGCCTACGATGTACAACCACTCTTCTGATTATGTCGTAATAATTGAAGATACCTAGTGTTTGTTTTATTAGTTACACTGAGATGACTTAGATGATTATGTCAAATCCTGGCTCGCACCTCTGAGTTTTTAGGAATTTATGTGCGAAATTAAATTTGTAATTTACCATGAGCTTTACGGTGAAGGAAAACATCGTGAGGAAACCGGCATACACCTGCGAAGAAATTCAATGGTGTGTGTAAAGTTCCCAATCTCATTCTGAGACGAGGCCTGTGCCCTGCAGTGGGACGTATACGGGCTGAGATGATGATGACATGACTATTATATAAATGCTTAACCCTTTTTTGCATGTTTTGAAATTAATCAGGATAATGTTAATTGATATCTAGCTTAAGGGAAACGCAAAAAATTAAGTTAATGTGAATGTTATGATGGAAATTTCCAACACCATGCCAAGAAGGGTTAAGAGTTTATAACAGGGGTAAATACGCCTTAGGCATAACGGCCCTATTCTATGCGCGACCGGTGCAGTGGCGTGACGAGCGTTTTCGCTGTTGGCTGCGCGTAAGTTAATACACATACAATTAAATGAAGAGCACAATGTAACTTTTGAAAACTCCCACGTGATTTTTTACGAAATTACTGAATTTCAATACAAATTCCAGATCTAATGGATTACGCAAGCGAAGCTGTGGGTAAAAGCTAGTATACATACGATAGAAACGATATCTGATAAACTCAATAACAATGCTTCAACTTCTAGTAGCGTAATAATGTTCATAACGGTAACCCAATAGTATGTTTTTTATAAAAAAAAAACTTATTCGGTAACGATGTGCACTCGACCAGCTTTTAGTCTCCGTTGTCAAAGAAAAATATACAATTGATTTTGATAACAATCTCAATAAATAATACCCCGATAACTTTATTGGTAGCGTTATGACAACAGAGAATAAAGGAAATTGAATAGCAAAAGAAAATCCGAGAAAAGGTCAGGCTTGCTAGATAACAGGGGTTGTATATTGTACGGGTAAATTTAACGAGTGTACAATAGAAATGATACTGTAAGTCGAGTTTCAGTTGTAGAGTAGCCTCGAGAGATACTTAGAATGAACTGGCTGACTCTTATTGTTGTTTACTATGAGCTGAAGCATCCCTTCCCTTGCCTTATAAACTTTCAAATGCAAAAAATTCATGTTTTTATTTTTGAGTATGATGATAAAATATTAAGAGTTTATCGTATATTTAAATCTTAGTGATCGCTATCGTTCACTATAGTTTTATCTGTTTAAATCTCGGGCAAATGAATGAAAGAAAGAAAAAGGTTTTATTAAGAAAAGTTTCATATTGTGCCTTATAAAAAGTTTATAAAAGTAACCTAAATTGAACATCGCGATTAGGTTTTACATTTTTAAAAAAGTTTACGAATTAGGTGATAATCTGATAATGACTCACTGTCATACATTTGTCAAACATTTATTGGTCAAATTACTGTAGAAAAAATACTATTTACTAATTTTATTTACTTAGCTAAAATTTGTAAGTAGTAACTTACAAATTTTAGCTAACATTCCATTCTTTCAAAACAGCTGCGGGGATAAAATGTGTCATGCTAACGTAATTAGTCGCGAATTTTCGTTTTACGTAGAAATTTTTGGTAAATTTGTTTATTTTTAACTACAAAAGTGTCCACGAAAAATTCCGCTAAGTGATTTCCCGAGCTACATCCGTGCCTACATGTTTTTATTTTGATAAATCGTTCACCGGCACATACCTAAGCGCGTCAGTAATGCTCGAGAAATATCGCCTGTCGAAAACTGTCAAGCGTGACAGGGTTTTATGGTGCAGAAGGATTAACGAGCCGTGTGTTCGAACTGGCGACTGAAAAAAGT
The DNA here is from genome assembly GCA_947563465.1 of Archips xylosteana. Classification (NCBI taxonomy): domain Eukaryota; kingdom Metazoa; phylum Arthropoda; class Insecta; order Lepidoptera; family Tortricidae; genus Archips; species Archips xylosteana. Next base: position 5,856,503 of record OX387351.1, on the reverse strand, counting down.
TCTAGTAAACTTCAGCCGGCGATGTTGTATCAATCATTATTTGGGAGACGTCAATTACTGAACGTTACAAAAGGATAATCATGTTTTAAGTACAATTAAAGAGTTTAACATGTATACCTGCATCTTCTTCTTCTTTTAGTGCCCTCTCCTACCGGAGGTCGGCGATCATTAGAGCTATCTTTACTTTAGAGACTGCCGCCCGAAAGAGGGATCTGGTACTCATCCCGAACCAGTCTCTAAGGTTTCTTAACCAGGAGGTACGTCTTCTGCCAGGTGGTCTGCGGCCTTGTATCTTCCCCTGGATAATAAGCTGAAGCAGACCATACTTTTCGCTACGCATTATATGCCCCAAATACAACAGTTTCCTCTGTTTTATAATAGGTACGTCACACTTCCAAGTTTTTATTCATTCTTTGCAATACTGTTTCATTCCTTACTCGATCCGTCCATGATATCTTTAACATTCTTCTGTACACCCACATCTCAAAAGCTTCCAACCTCTTGCACATGGTTTGGGTCAACGTCCAAGCTTCCACTCCATACAGAAGAACGGAAAAAACATACATGAACATACATAAACTTAATGTTCCAAATTTTTGTGAATGGACACAACGTTAAAAAATCAGAATATGGTGTGATGCGCAGCACTAAAATAATACTTAAGTATACAATAAATAAACAAATATCACGGGACACCAAATTGACGGGACACCAAACACCCAAGACTCGAGAAGCAACATTCATATTTTTCATATTTTTTTTAGATGATGTTGTCCCGACCGGGGATCGAATCCGGGACTTAAGCTTTGTAGTCAAGTTCTCTAACCACTGGGCTATCTGGTTGTCAAAAATAAATGTTTCGCATAGATTCAGACGTTACTTCGCATAATGCCATGTTAAAATAAATTAAATTCTTATTTAACTCCTCCACGACGTATTTATATGCAACGTTGAAAATAATTATATGCTTTTTCATGCAGTATTCTCACTCTTCCTCCGCATAAAAAATAAAATTAACAAATACAAATGCAAAACTAACTAAGAGACAACTAGAACACACAATTAAGAGACCATCACCACCAATAATAAAAATCTGGATACAAAAAAATTGCCAAGCTTATTCTGAGAGGAAATAAAAGTGATTGTACTACTCCTCTTGTTAGTAGTATACTGTGCTACGGTGAGTACATCGATGGAATAAAATATATCTTAAATTTATCATAACTATGTCATTACCTACTAGAAGCTAATAGCAATCTCAAAACAATAAAGATTTTTTTTTGATACGTTCAAATACCAATGTTCGGTAAAATGCTGTTACGAAACTAATTACAGTTTCAAACAACCCAAATTAGGTGAACTGGCATGCATGAATTTTAACGAAAATGTAATTTATTTCAACGACTTAGCACTGGTATCGCTGGCATCGCAGAAAAATGCAAATTTAACCTCTTTAAGTCCACCCGTGTCCACGTTAAAAGTATTCAAGAGTTCACATTTAGCTTTAATGGGGTGTACCTACTTACTTATTTCTTTTTATCTAGAGCCAGAAACGTGTTAGTTTTTAATTTGACCTTTTTAAACAGTACATTACGAGTACATGCCTTTTTTGTATCTACATTATTCACGTCAGTCTAGCGAACATTCAGTTTTGTCTGCTGTAACAATAACTAACTACGTGAACGCAAACTTCTTGTTGAGAGTTACCATGTAAACTCCCCTCAAAAAGGCTGACCGTGGAATCATTGACACATTAGAGATGTGGTGCCGGCGAATACTGCGAGTTCTACGCAAAGTGGGAGTGATGAGGTCATCGGTGGTATTTTTGATCACATTATTTTATTTATTTATTTATTTATTTATTATATCAATACAAACATTAATTAAATTACACTGTATCACTTCACACTCATAAACTTTACACAAGTTTGTGCGAGTGTTGCACATTCCCTTACCTCGCGCTATAATAACATCGCACGGGGAACCGGTTTAAACCACATTACCTGCTGATAGCGCGCGGGCTGTTCCCATTCGCACCATACTCGCTATGAAATTTATGTATAATCTTAGTTTTGAGCATATTTTTTGCATTTTTTGGAGTAAGTTTACATTTAATGTCCTGAGTTAAGTACTGATTAATGAGTCTAGGTACCAAGTATGCCGTAGTTTGTTCACCATAGTGGTTGACGGCACCTATGGTTTTTAATTTTTCCTGTGTCACTTGCCTAGTTACTTTAGTATGTTTTATGGTATCTTTATGAAACTTGAAGTAATTTTCGCCCAAAAGTAGCAAGTCTCTTTTAATATTGATTGGTAGTACGTGACAACATAAGAAAAGCCCCATCTCACTTCCACTGTACTTTTTCCTTATTTTACAAGGAACCACAGACTTTAATACCCGCCTTTGGAGGTCTAGTATTTTGTTAATGTTTGATTTAAAGGTACGACCATAACTACTGAGTCCATAGCAAACAATAGAATCGGCCAGTGACTTATATAGCTAGGGAAAGTTCAGGGCAAGCGACTAATAGGAAAGAGCCTCATTATACTGGACAGATCAGATCCACGGCAGCATAAATAAACTTCCACCATACACGTCCAGAAAATAATACATGATCCCAACCATGTAAACTTTCCAAGTACCTATTCGTAAATGATCTGCGACAAAATAATTAAGAAAAGCCAGCAGCAGTGGTGTAACTCGGTTTCTACTGCGTTACACTACCTGCGAGGTGTTGCGTCTAAAAAACATACCTAACTCATGCATCTCTCACTCCCTGGGTTGTTTTACGAAAATACTAACACGATACTAGTAAGTAGGCAAGTTGAGTTAACACAGCCTTCTTAAAATATAATAATTGCTTAAGTATTCTTTACGCTGTACAGTATTAAGTTTTATACAAAAAATAAAATACTTTAGAAACCAAATAAGAAGAAAATCTATAGCTCGTTTCAAAGAAATCAAACCGAACAAGTCGCTTGTAGAATTCCAAACAATGGCGCAACTTGCGGGACAAAGCGGCGACTCTGCGGTGCGTGAAAACTTTGTGGTATGGACTTTGGGACTACATTAACAATTTAGGTAATTGGTTACTCAGTCGCAAGAGTCTTACGCAAAAAAAAAGCTTCACAAAATTTCTAAAGTTCAACCCAAACAGCTTTACATTTTGTCAACAGTTTACAGTTTAAGAACGATTTCATCTAAAAGGCACTTCTTCCTCGTTTTGCCGCTTTAATAAATATTTCCTAACTAATCCTTAATAGTTGCTTCGCTTCCGGCGTTTTCGTAAACTTCCATCGGAATTCCTGAGAGCTACATTGAAGTCTTCATTTAACTACGTTGTGTGAAGAACACCCATGCAAAATTTGATGTCTCTAGACTTAGCATTTCGGTATTTTATATTTTAAAAACAGTTTTTGATTATTCACGGTTAATTAAATTAGATCATATATTTTTTAAATGACATGTACAGTGATAACCTTTAATTAGTTTCCGATATCTCGACGCAGTTGCAAGCATCATGATCAGGGGTAGACTGAAGAAATTGCGGGTCGATATTGGTGTTGTGTAAAACGTGTTCTACCCTTCGTCGACTGCACGTAGGGTTTCGCTTGATTAAAGGTAATCACAGTCTTTATCTCGTAAAAAAATTATCTTATTTTGTGTATTTTTTTTTATAACTTCGTTTCTTTTCCGTAGGTGTCCGCAAGCTCAGTGCATCTCTCGCTAACGGCGCGCGCTCAGGCACTTGGCGCATTGAAGCACGCTGCGGCGGCGGCTCAGCGAGCGTCGATCTGACCGTAGGCGCGGGCGCTGGGAACACTGCACCGGCGGCGCCGGCGGCTGAGCAACATTATGTGGAGTTGCGGTTCGCTGATAGCATGAGGCGGCGCTACAAGCCCGGCTTGCCGTTTGTTGGAAGGGTAAGTTTCAATCATCATCGTATCCAGCCTATACAATGACCCATTGCTAGGCACAGTTTGAGAGGGTTCTGCTGTAGTTTCCACGCGAGAGTTGTATGGTTGGGAACTTCACTTACACCATTAAACTGCTACGCAAGTGTATGCATCTCTACAATGATTTCCTTCGCCAAAAAGCTCATGATAATATTTCGCACACAAATTCCAAAAAACTTGGAGATCAAAACAAACAATTATGTAACTACTATTTTACAACACATCGTAGTCTCACTTTAACTAAGAGAGTAGAGCTTTGGAAAATGATAATGAACGTCAAGAAACATAAAGGTAGGAACTCAGTCCGTTATTCTTTGACTTTGTTGACTTTCAAGAGCCAATTATCTTGTGTATACTTTAAAGCAACTCTGGGTGAATGAAAATTACTTGGTGGAAATGTTCTAGTAGGTAGTAAAATAATCTTGAAAGGGCGATAAAGATCAGATACAAGAAATAAATTAGATAGGTATTATTGAGCGATTTAAACAAATAAACAATCACTGTCCAACTGAGTGATTAAAATTTGGTAGGGAAATTTATACAGTACGATGATTTTTAATCGGTGATCAGGAACCAGTTATTCTAGATCAGTAATCGATGGCGACCACGTTTAAGTCGTAATTACGTGAAACAAAACGTCTGTTTTTTTTTAAATAATGGTTAGGTACTTGTAAAACATTTTTTTTATGAAAATCAATGGTCAAATTCCCCAAAAAAGCGATGACACTTGACGAAACTACCTAACTACAGCAAAATATGTAGGATGACCATGCATTCGGTAGGTGGAGGAAGTTTAAACAATAAAGTTTTTTTTTTAAATGAAACAGAGACTTTATTGTTTTTAGACCTCGTCTATTAAAGTCCATTTTGGCTCCATCCCACTGCAGGGCACAGGCCTCCTCTTAGAATGAGAGGGCTTTGGCCGTAGTTCCCGCGCGGGCCCAGTGTGGATTGGGAACTTCACATACACCATTTAATTTCCTCGCATATCTCCGGATATTTTACTTCACCATAAAGCTCATGGTAAATTTCAAATGTAATTTCGCACATAAATTCCGTTAAACTCGGAGGTGCGAGCCGAGATTTGAACCTACGACCCTCTGCTTGAGAGGACATAGGTGAAACCGCTAGGCCACCACGGCTTTATTAAAATGAAAATAAAATATTTAACAAAAACTTACTTTAATAGACGTAACAACAAAAAAACATCTACGAAACAGAATCTTAAATGCGAAAAATTTAATCAAAAGATAAACGAAAAGCATTCGCGCTGAGTGCCGGCGACCCTTCACAACTCCTATTAGAATTACAAATGCACTGCTGATGAATTAATCTTTCCAGTAAAAAAAGATATATTTACGTGTTTCCGATAAATCAAAACTAAAATTTATTTACTGCAAATAGGTAGTATCGTATTGATGCATTTATCAATGTAGTCATGTTAAACCATTTTTATTGCACAAAGCGTTTTTTAATTTAAAACTACTTTGAACTTCGACCAAAGTATGGAAACATTTTGCTAACTATAGGTAGAATTAAATAAAATACTTAAATGGAACACTTATTTTCCTTTCCTGCGAAGTAGTGAGGCCAAGTCATGCAAAATAGCTATGATTGCATTGAAAATGATTTATTTAATGCGATTTTCTCGCTTTCCCACTGACGTAACATGGAACTGCGCAAAGTAACGCCTGGATCTATCATTGATTCCCAAAGTGGTCCACATGGACCCCCAGGGGTCCACGGGAGACTCGACGGGGTGTAGATTTAGATCCAATCTTCACATTTTTGTCGAGTTTTAGCTGCAAGGGGTCCACCGGAATCAGCTAAATTTTGAAAGTGGTCTATGAGAAAAAAAAGTTTGAAAATTATTATTATTAGTTTGGGAACTAATAATGATCTATTCAATTTAATAAATCCTGAATATTATTTAAAGCATTCAGTCAAACTAACAAACCAAACAATGCGCGATGTTTGTTTGTTTGCCTTTGTAAATCTGTTTCTCTTGTTAACTGTTAATTTTCATGTATTTATGTACAAGAAAGAGTTTTACATAAATCTTGGTTAGATCTTCTGACGCGTTGTATTGACTCTCAGCAGAGCTAATTCTTGCACAGTTTTTGTTCTTCAACGATCTTCCAATTCCTAGAGTTTCTTCTAGATCCTAAATTTAGAAACTTTAAAGTTTTAGCACAATGTCTGCTACTATTTATTATGAGAGCTGCATAATGGATGAAATAACAATTATACGGGCAATTAAAAGGCCAATTTCATTTTAAAATGCACCGGTTACTTTTTTGAATGGAGAAATTTTGGGGTTTTCTTATTCAGAATCAAGAGCACTATAGATTTTGATGATAAAAAATATGTTTCGAAATTTTTTCATTGGTACAATAATTTTTTGTATCCGTTTCACAAATCTTACTCAAAAATAAGCACACTTTTTTCTGCATATATGAAAATGAACAGTGCTCGTGATTTAGAATAAGAAAATCCCAAAATTTCTCAAAAAAATAAATGAAAATGCCCAAAAATTTAATCTTCAAATATATTTTTTTTTTAAATTCTATAATAATCGGAAAGGTATGGTAGAAGTTTGTCAACAACGCTCGAGTTGATTATTCTTTATCACCACTTCAATTCCGTTTTCATGGACTTATCCCAAGACACCGATTCAGTATCAACATAACATTTTGAAATGGTCCCAAAATTCGTTAAGTTCTCGGTTTCATGTCAGACTTTTTTAAAGATTACCTTCGATGTAACGCTTCGTAGGACAAGTCTGATAGGGTTGTCACTGATATTGATCAACGTTTTTAACTTAACTGTGGCTTTCGATTACCTTTTTTTAACGATTGGTCTTATTCTAATTACGCGATTGCTCTTTTCTAATTACTTACGCTAACGAAATGTCGCCAAGTTACAAATTATCGTTCGATGTCTTTAGGATAGAACTAAACTTGGTTGCCTGCGTTCAAGCTATTAAACACCTTTCAATATATTATAATATTTTGAGTCAGGAAACGAGACAAGAGTACTCTGTGTCTCTGTCAAAACGCCTGATGTAGTCTTAAGGGCTTCTTGCGCTACACTTATCTGCATAACTTGGCATTGTTTACAGTGTTCTGTAGGTACACATTTATAGCATCTATCAACAAACCTCTGTTTCAATTTACTGCGCATATCCGTCTGAATATTTACTAGCAACCTTATCACATGACTATCTATACCTGTCTTAAACAGTAGCAATTTTTTTAGCGATTAATTATTATTCCTTTTTCTAAATTCATCTCCAATCTCAAACTCTTCTATCCCACTTGCACCCCTACTTCAATGTATAGAACAAACGATAACAAATGTCGGCTCGTTAGCCTCGGCTTCGTTCAGCGGAACTTTTGAGGGTAGCTCTTTATCCGAGCTTGGGACAATAGCCGAGATGTTAGTGTTGATGCGATCTCAATATTTGCCAGACTTATAAGTAGATAATTAAATTTCCACTGATGAAACTTAGAAATATAGAATGAAAACATATATTCGTGACATTGCCAGAGAGTTTCAAAATAATTCTAAAAAAAAAGAAAATATGGCAACAAATTTTCACGAAATGGTACCAACCAACTTAGCAGCCAGCTTTACGGCTGGCGCTGGTCTTGCTGCATTGCTGTTGATATGATGTATGAAATCTTCAAATTTGTCTTATTGATCATTGCGTGATTGACTAACAAACATCCAAAAATCTTCACAAAAATTTTATTTAAGATATTTTCAAAAAAATAGGTGGATGAATTAGGAAAAGATAGCATCTTGTCCTTCATAAGCACAACAAGAGAAAGATAAACACTGTAGGTAAGCGAAACATCACTTCTTTCACAACATTGCTCTACAATGTCGAGTACATTGTACGTACACGTGCGACGAACGGCCTTATTCACTTCCAGGAAAATCACGTACTAAAACAATTTAATTTCTTCAAGTGTAATCTTTATTCCTGCCGCCTGCTCCACATCATTCTTTCCTCGGTCTTGGCAGCGGCACAATGTAATAAATTACTAAGGTCTAACGAAGAGCTTTTATATCGACGTGATTTTCTCTTCTCTCCGCATTATATCGTTCTTCTAGTTTTGAATTAGTGTTACTGCGACGTTATACTTATGTATGAATAGTTTTATGCGGTTCATTCATATTTATTATTTTTATTTCAAAAGTAGTTTTAAATTGCCCATTTTTTTTTGTCCAGCCCCATTTGTACCATAATAGCTTGTTGCAAAATAGGCTACACACGTAACATTTAGGGTCTTCAATAAAATCATCATTATTAATTAATAATTATTAATAATCTTGAATACTTAGATTGCTTTTCTATCTTGTATTTTGTATATTATTGTATATTTCAGTTTGATTCTGTAAGCCTTTTTTACCCCTGAAACGCAAGAATTTCCTAGTTCAGATATTAGAGTTATTTTTGTATTTTTAACGACCGCTTTAGCCTAGTTGGTAGTGACCCTGCCTACGAAGCAAGAGGTCCTGGGTTCAAATCCCGGTAAGGGCATTTATTTGTGTGATGAGCACGAATATTTGTTCCTAAGTTATGGATGTTTTCTATGTACTTATTTAAGTATTTATTTATCTATATAAGTATGTTTATCGTCGTCTAGTACCCATAGTACAAGCTTTGCTTAGTTTAGGACTAGGTCGATTTGTGTAAGATTGTCCCCTAATATTTATTTATTTATTTATTTTAGATAAGTTTGTTAAATTTGCCAATTTTTAGTAAGGGGAATAAAGATGAATTATTAGGTATTATTATTCTTATCATGCATTCGAAATATCAGTACAAAAGTAGATTTTAATGAGCTGAAAAATTAAACAGAAGTGCCATATTTTTTTTTAATTTAATTTGATTAGTTGTAAAAAGACCAAATTGTTCAAATTATTTATACGTTTTATGCTTGAAACATAGTCCAGAAGAAATGCTAGGTATAGTTTGATAAAAAAACAACTTAAAGCTTCTAGCTTCTAGCTTGCTATCAAATTATCAAGCATGCAGTTAATTTTGTGAACATTTCCATTTTATGAGATAACTTTATTACCGCTGTATTTTATATTGGAAACTGTCGCCGCGGGTTTTGGGCCTAAGCCAGGTTGGGCTGACTTAACCTAATGACTTAATTAAGACCAGAGCTGACGGCACGGTTTCATAGTAGGTATACAGGCTTGGGGTAAATTGGAATTTGCTTATGGTTGGCGCTAAAACTATACTCTCAGTTTTTGGCCCAACTTGGAGTAAGCTTGAAATTTTATTGCTCGTGTACCTGTATTCTGTTACTCGTATTTTATTCAAGTTTAAGAAGTAGTGGCCTTGTGGTTTGATCTTGGGCCTATCAAGCAGGATCGTGCCTTCGAATCCAGACTCGCACCGATGTTTAAGAACTTACTTAGTCTGTCTTGGTGGTCAAAAACATCAGAACAAGACTGTAGGTATGGTCAATCTCGTAATCTCGTAAGAGTGTTCAGATATTTTTGGTCATTTAGAAAGCTTCGTTAATTTATGGTGACGAAAGTACCTAAATAGTTACATATGTCTAATGTGGTTCGTAATGTAAATAATCAACATCATCAATATATCGGCCTATTTACTTCCCACTGTAGGGCACAGGGCTCCTCTGAGAATGAGAAGGCTTGGGCCGGTAGTTCCCACGCGGGCCCAGTGCGGATTGTGAGCTTCATACACACCATTAAATTTCTTCGCAGTTGTATGCAGGTTTACTGTCAATTTTTTTCCTTCGCCATAAAGCTCATGATAAATTTCAAATGTAATTTCGCACATAAATTCCGCAAAATTCAGAGTGCGAGCCTGGGTTCGAACCCACGACCCTCTGCCTGAGAGGCCATAGGTCAAATCAAAACAAAAATACAAATCCCATTTTATTCCCCGTGTCAAGGAAGTTATGAAAAAAAAAATCCCGTCTTAAACCTCGTCTTTAACTTTTAAAAAATATGTTTGCCAAATTTCAAGTTTCTGAGTCAAGTGTTTTAGGTAGTGCGTTGTCTGTCAGACAAATTCCGAAAGAATTCCGAAAAAACTCAAGAGGCCATCAGGTGAAACAACTAGGCTACCTAAACTCGAAATGTAAATAATACCTATTTAACAAAATTATTCTCTTTCTCAGGTAGAGGCGATGAGCACGGAGAAGCGGGTTCGAGTCCGCGTTAAGCTGTACGACGACAAAACCGACATCTACAGCCAAGACATCGACATGTCCACAGGAGAAGGAGGCTTTATTGTACCCACTGTCATGGCTGATGCACCTTACGTGAACTTACAGGTAAGCCAAAAGTTTAATAAATTTCGACAAGTGCAAATGGCATTACTCTAGCTCTCGTGAGACATGATTTAAAAATAAATAGGTATAATGAAACGGCAGGGTAGTACGCGGACGCTACCGTCGTGAACGGAGTCAACCTTATTCGTATCACTTGGGTGCTATGAGTAGTTTTTCATCTTACATTGTACTCACCCTAAAGTAAAATGGATAGTATAGAGTAGAGTAGATGGTCTTGTCCCGACCTTTATAGTGAGAAAGATGATGTATGCCAGAAAGAACAGTATGATGAATGAAAGTGCGAGAAGCATACATATATGCGGGAACTGGAATGAATGAGAAAACTAGGAAAATTGTAAATATAGGCTTCAACTACGTTGGAGGTATCGATTATAAAAAAAAAAGAAAAAAAAACCTTGAAAATGATCTTTCGAGAAGAGTTATACCGATGTCATGTGTAGAGCCGTTTAATCATTTAATTTCAAACAGGCACAGGTCGAATTTTTTTTATACCTACCACGTGTGTAACACAAAGCACAAGCTTTATTTTCAACATCGATTCAAAAGTGAAATTGTTTTATCTCTGCCACTGAATAATTCAAAATTAAATAAATTAAAACTGTGATAGTGTTGCTTTGGCAGCGGACCTACTTCTAGTTTCCTAAATATTTAATTCGGTCCTAGTCGGGTTGGAGCCTGAAAACCAACGGGCTCTCTGAATCTCACCTCCTATTTATCTCATATTTAGGTATAAACTAGGTAATATGTACTAGTTTCGCAAATTTATTTATAACTTTTAGACAAGAAAGAAAGAAAGAAAAATATTTATTCGTGACATAATCTTAAATTATCAAGAGAAAAACGGTAACAGTTACAACATTATACTGTCAAGAAATGGTCCCAACTCAGCATGATGTCGGCCATGCGGCTGACGCTGGTCTTCCGTTGGAACCATATCTTTATGATGTACATAAAGAATTCCTGCGGGATACGGACGGAGTTCTTCCGATGAAACCGATAGCACAACTAGTATTAAAATAAAATGAAAAAAAAAACAATCTCGTGATATATGAAAAAGTTTCCTTTAATCCACAGGAGGTAAGAAACATTAAAGTAACTGCGATCACCCAGCAAATAAAACAATACTATTTGAACAAAGTTTGACGATAATTCGATAATAAATTCGAGACCATTCTCCTAAAAAATCAGTTCAGAAAATCAAAAATAAAATTTCAACATTTATCTATGCCCTTAGAGAATTAAAAAAATCAACCTCACTGCAGTCGGCCAAAATAGCTTATTATGCCTATGCTTATTCATGGCTCAAATACGGCATTATCTTATGGGGAAATAGCACGGACGTTAAAAATTTGTTCATTCTTCAAAAGAAATGTGTGCGCATAATCGCGAATATAAGGAGTCCGGAGAGCTGCAAACCATATTTTATCAAGTACGAAATACTAACCTTAACTGCAATATATATTTTCGAAATTTGTAAGAAAACACTCTATTCTATTTGCGAAGCTGACTGACCAACCGCGCCGTTTCGAAACAAGGTTAAAAATAATAATAATATAGCGTTGCCGATGTTTTCTAAGCTCAAACTCCACAGGGCAAGTCCAAACGTCATGGCAGTAATAGTACATTGTGCATCTAGGGCCGTAAGTAGGGGATTACTAACGAGGGTCTATTAGAAGCCCGACGCCGAAGGCGGAGGGCTTTTAATGACTCGAGTTTGTAATCCCCTTACTGCCCGTGATACACACAATGATTTTCATCACATTGCGAGAAAAAAAAATCCAAAAATAAAATTAATTTGTCTCTAAATACTTAAATTGAATAAAATAATGGCTACCCGCCAATACAGATTGTCACTTTTTCGAGTCATCTACCATAGATAATGTAAACTGTGTTTAGTTTAGAATTCGAAAGGTCATACGGCCAGATTCTACCAACATTTTAAAAAAAATATTACTAAAATTATTGCAAAACTATTTGTTATAAATTTAAAATATAAAAATAACGAATTTTCATGAAGCGTAGATAAGTTTTGTGTTGTAAAATTTGGGTTATAGCTAAGTTTTAAAGATAATAAATAAAACGATGCTGACTTGAAACCTCCTTAGTCTGAAATTACTTGTTTGCAAATTTTAAAACTAAAGTTAGAACTCCCTTGGGTAGAAAAATTGTACGTAAATCCATAACTCCCTTAAGAACAATTTAGTCCTTTGACATTTAGTATACAGACATGGAATAACACCATTGACAAGCAAGTGTGATGAAAAAATATATAACCATCTTAAAGATGGTATTAAGACTCAAACTAATGAAAAGCAGTTTAACCCTTAATTTGGCAAAATTTCTAAAAGTTGGTTATTCAAACCTCATCTTAAATCAAGCCTCCTGAAAATTCTATATAAAAAAAAATACAAAAAGATGGTACTAGCTAATGTATGTTGTGGCATACATTAGCAAATTAAGGGTTAATAAAATGTTAAAAGATTTCCTTATTAAAAAATGTTACTACACCTTAAAAGATTTTTTTGACGATAAAGTTAAAGACACCTTCTAATTTGATCTAATTTGATTCTATTTTGATTTTATTTTGATTTGATTTGATCTAATTTGTTTGATTCTAATTATAGTGTTTTGATTTGGTCCGTTTTATTTCTATCTATCTATCTATCTACAGCCATTGTCCGTCCACTGCTGGACGTAGGCCTCCCTCATATTGCGCCAAAATGGGCTTCCCTCATCCACCCACTGCCAGCTGTCCTCCTAAGGTCATCAGTCCAACGTATTGCAGGGCGTCCCACACTACGCTTTCCTAAACGTAATCTCCACTCCAGGACACGTCTGCTACAACGATCGTCAGTTGTACGGCAAACGTGACCAACCCATTGCCACTTCAGCGTGCTAATCCTTCGAGCTATGTCAACGACTTTCGTCTTTTGTCTTATATGCTCGTTGCGGACCCTATCTCTCAACGAGATTCCGAGCATAGCCCTCTCCATGGAACGCTGAGCGACTTTGAACTTATGGACTAGTCCTCCTGTGAGTGTCCACGTTTCTGCAGCGTAAGTCATAACGGGTAGGACGCACTGGTTAAAAACCTTAGTCTTCAGGCATTGTGGCAGGGATGACGTCAAGATATGACGAAGCTTCCCAAATGCTGCCCAGCCCAATCGAATCTTTCTATCGGCTTCTTTCTCGACCGTTTTATATATTTATTTATTTTATTTTTATATTTAATTGATTTAATCTGGTTTTCATTCGATTTAGTTTTTAATGATTTGATTTAATTTTACTTAATTTTGTTTTAATTTAATTTGATTTGATTTAATTTAATATAATTTGGTTTAATTTAATTTAGTTTTAATTTCTATCGATTTAATTAGTTTGATTGGTTTCATTTAATTTAATTAATTTAAATCTGGCTTTATTTAATTTGATTCTATTTATTTATTTTTAACATCATCAGGCTATTTTCATTATATTTGGTTCGATTTTATTTAAAGTACCTGGGCGACCGAGCTCTGCTCGGGCAGAAACTCGGTACCAAGCGTTTTCCCAGAGATAAGACCAAGCTAGATCAATTTTTCATCCCCGAAAACCCCCAAATACCAAATTTTATCGAAATCGTTGGAGCCGTTTCGGAGATCCAGATTATATATGTGCGGGGGGGCGGGGGAGGGGGTTCAGGGGGTTTCAAAGGGGGGATGAAAATTTCATTGATTTTGCCGTAGGATGCACCGTTTTCAAGATATTTGACAAAAACACCGGAGGGGTGGGGGGGGGGGTGAGAGGGGGGAGGGGATGCGTGGGAGGGAGCGCGGGGGTATTAAAGGGGGGATGAAAATTTCATTGATTTTGCCGTAGGATGCACCGTTTTCAAGATATTTGACAAAAACACCGGAGGGGGTGGGGGGGGGGGTGATTCACAGTAAACTATCGTCCGTAAACCGACTTTACAGACAACCGGCTTTTCCTGTTCTGTGCTCCCAATAGGGAACGTGCACATAGACGGTGCTGCCAACTGGTGCCATAAGGGTGCCATCAATTTGAATGTTTTACCTTGATAAGTTTGTTTTACTGTCCGCATAGTGTCTCTTCTGTCGCATTAGTGCTGCCGCCTATAGTTACTGCACGTTCCCTATAATACTTTTTCTCACAAAAAAGTAACTTTTTCTCACAAAAGAAGAAACTTGACGTTTTCTCATGAAAAATAAACTTCAAAAAAAAACTAAAAATCTTGAAAAAAAAACGTGGAATCGAACCGAGGTCGGCTGGATCCGCGACCACCCGATTTCTAATGTGCCATTATGATCTGCTCGAAGTCGGCGAAATTTAGCTTTATATTCTAATGCAAACAAAAATAGCCGGAAAACACGAGTAAAAGCGATTTTCTGAAAATGAAACATAGCTTGATCAGTTTTTCATCCCCGAAAACCCCCACATACCAAATTTCATCGAAATCGTTGGAGCCGTTTCCGAGATCCTGATTATATATATACATATATACATATATACAAGAATTGCTCGTTTAAAGGTATTAGATAGATAGATAGATAGATTATGTTTCTAATTAACTAACTACCTGTCATAAGAATTTTGATAACTATTATCGATTCATCATTCATCATCATTTCAGCCGAAAGACGTCCACTGCTGAACATAGGCCTCCCCCAAGGCTCGCCAAACAGATCGGCCCTGCGCCATCCGCATCCAATGCGTTCCCGCTACCTTCACCAGGTCGTCGCTCCATCTTGTTGGAGGCCTACCTACACTGCGTCTTCCGGTCCGCGGACGCCACTCGAGAACCTTTCGGCCCCATCGGCCGTCAGTTCTACGGGCGATGTGCCCTGCCCACTGCCACTTAAGTCTAGCGATTCTTCGAGCTATGTCCGTGACTTTAGTTCTCGCGCGGATTTCATCATTTCTAATGCGATCCCGTAGAGAAACTCCAAGCATAGCCCTCTCCATCGCCCTCTGAGTGACCTTGAGCTTCCTTATAAGACCCATCGTTAGCGGCCACGTCTCAGTGCCATAAGTCATCACTGGCAACACACACTGGTCAAAGACTTTTGACTTGAGACACTGCGGTATATCGGATGACAAGATATTGCGGAGCTTCCCGAACGCTGCCCAGCCGAGTCTAATTCGTCGATTGACCTCTTTCTCGAAGTTGCACCTACCCAATTGGATTGTATGTCCCAGATAGATATAGTCGTCAACAACTTCGAGCAAAGTATCTCCGATTACGACGGGAGTTGGTACAACATGGGCGTTCGACATGACCTTCGTCTTGTCCATGTTCAATTTAAGACCAACTCTCTCGGAGACTCTTCCGAGGTCAGCGAGCATCGCACTGAGGTCCTCCAAGGTCTCAGCCATAAGCACCACGTCGTCGGCAAATCGAAGGTGAGTGAAGTATTCGCCATTTACATTGATGCCACGCCCTTCCCAGTCCAGAGTCTTGAACGCATCCTCTAGTGCAGCGGTGAACAGTTTCGGAGAGATAACATCTCCTTGTCTGACTCCCCGCTGCAATAGAATGGGCTTCGACATCTGATCCTGAAGTTGGACGGACATTGTGGCGTTATTATACAGACACTTCAGCACTTCGATGTACCGGTAGTCTACTTGGCACCGTTGGAGAGACTGCAGTACAGCCCAAGTCTCGATCGAATCGAAGGCCTTCTCGTAGTCCACAAATGCCAGGCAAAGGGGGCGGTTATACTCCTCGGTTTTCTGTATAACCTGCCGCAACGCATGTATGTGGTCCACGGTGCTAAAGCCTTTTCGAAACCCGGCTTGTTCGGGAGGCTGGAAGTCGTCTAACCTGCGCGCGAGACGATTCGTGATGACTCTCGAAAACAGCTTGTAAACATGGCTCAGAAGTGAAATGGGTCTATAATTCTTCAATAAGGTATTATCGCCTTTTTTGAAGAACAGCACCACTACACTTCTGTTCCATGCTTTTGGTGTTTTCCCTTCACGGATGGCGGTATCGAATAGTTTCTGAAGGGCTTTGAGGATCGGTTTTCCACCCGCCTTCAGAAGCTCGGCTGTTATTCCGTCATCACCAGGGGCCTTGCCATTCTTTAGTTGTTTGAGAGCCGTACTAATCTCGTACAGGCTGACGTCCGGGATGTCTTCGGTATAGTGCCGGGTTAATCTAGCTCTCGGGTCTTCAGCTAGATCCATGACGGGTTTCTTCGTTGATGTGTACAGCTGTCCATAGAACTTCTCAACTTCTAACAATAGCTCCGGTTTAGAGGTCACGATCCTACCTTCATCGATCTTTAACTTTGCCAATTGGCTTTGCCCAACAGACAGATTCTTGGCAAAAACTTTAGAGCCTCTGTTGCGCTCTATCGCCACTTCAATACTATTAGTATTAAACTGGCGTATATCGCGCCTCAGAGACTTTGAGATCTGTCTGTTAAGCCGCCGGTATTGGCAAGCGTCACCAGATGTCTGTAGGATCATTTTACGTCGATCTTCCATGAGCTTTAGAGTAGAAGGTGTGATTTTTTTGGTTCTATTTGTACGGTGAGTCTTAAAGAACTTTGACCCAACCGTATGGACAGCTTCCACAAATCCGTCATTGTAGTCATCCATGTCGCTTCCTAGGCATTCGAAACGGTTTTGAAGTTCGAGCTGGAACGTTTCGAGGTTTTGTAGCTGGGCTGGTGCCGGGCGGAGCGTAGACTTTATCAGTCGCGATCTTTCAAGCTTGAACCGAATATTCAATGTGCCTCGTACCATACGGTGATCACTCCCGGTTTTAACCGCACTGATCACGGAGACATCATTGAATATTTGCTTCCTCGTCGACATAATAAAGTCTATCTCATTCCTCGTTACACCGTCAGGGCTCATCCAAGTCCATTTCCTGTGCTCTCGCTTCTTGAAGAAGGAGTTCATCATATAGAGTCCCTCCTTCTCCATAAAGCCGGCCAGTAGGTGGCCCCGGTGATTCCTACGCCCTACTCCAAATTGCCCCATTCGCAGCTCTTCACCATCCCATTTACCCAGTTTTGCGTTGAAGTCCCCCATAACAACCGTGAAGTGAGTTCCGGAGCTATGCATGGCTCTGGAGATATCCTCATACATAGTTTCCACCTCTTCGTCGGAGTGTGCCGAAGTCGGAGCGTAAACCTGTACGACCTTCAACGAATACCGTTTGGTCAATCTTAGTACAAGGTACGCTACCCTGGTCGACACACTCACGATCTCCACGACGTTGTTTACAAGGGACTTGTGGACGATAAACCCGACACCGCCCTGGGACTGTTGGTCGCCCTCCCGGAAATAGAACATGTTACCAGAGTTCAGGATTATCGTGTCCTCCCCCTCTCTTCGGACTTCTGATAACCCTACTATCCCCCATCGTAACCTGCTCAATTCTTCCTCCAGTTCTATTAACCTATCATCCGTCCGCAGTGTACGGCAGTTATACGTTGCCAGGGCCAGGGATCGTTGCTGATGGTAGCCGGATCGCTTCCGGGGATTCTTAGCACCCCTTGCCCCGCCGCTACCCAGGCCGCTACCGTAGCCTGGAACAGCGGGGCTACCGGAGACTAGGGGCCGTTTTCTTTTGGACTCAGCCATAGGGGGGTATTTGCCGTAGTCGCCACGCTTGGCAGGCGGGTTGGCGACCGCAGTGGAAAAAACCGTACATATAAGGGACGCTGCTGCCCATCCTCCGGTATTACTGGCCGCAGTTTTAGGACATACCCGGGGTCAAATCGATTAATATTATCGATTAATCAACACAAAAAAGTGAAATATATTTTGTTATATGTACCTAATAATTTATAGTTTTTAGTTAAGTATTTAATTTAATCTTTTGAATTAATTAATATTTAAAGTTTGAAATGTTAAATGTAAAAAGTTGTATATTATATTATAGTATGCTGTGCCCTATCAGGGTCCATGTGAAACAAACAAAAATGTATCCTTAAACATCCATAATGTACCATGGTTGCAATAAATAAATGATGATGATGATAAAGTCATTTGAAAAAAAACGTAACGCATAATTTAATTTACGTCAAATTTCACGCCGACCACTCGACAAAAACTTGTTAATGTTAACAATGGTTTTCCACAGTAGCCTGTAATTAAATTAAAAACATAAAATACAATTTTTGTTCATACAAATTACTTTACAAAAATACGTTATCTCAAATAATCGTACCATTACATCAGATTGAAAATAGTATTATTGTAACAACATTTTGCGCCATCGGTTGCCGAAACCTGTTTACTATTTCTGTTTTATGGACGGGATCCAAGTTTGGCTTTCAACTTGGCACATACCTTCACATAACAATATCTTGTACGACGGCCAAATAGGAACTAGAAAGTAAATGTAACTTTATGCCGTGCCCCGGTCGTTACTTTTGGCCATAGGTAATATAGACCTCTAATTCTTTCACTTCCCTTTTTAGGGTTCCGTAGTCAACTAGGAACCCTTATAGTTTCGCCATGTCTGTCCGTCTGTCTGTCCGCGGTTAAGCTCAGAGACTGTTAGTACAAGAAAACTGTAATTTGGCATGAATATAATATATATATTTTGTGATAATGTAATGTTGTATCTGTTACCGTTTTTTCACCTTTAACTTTAAGATTGTTACAAATAAATATTTTTCTTTCTTTCTTTCTTTCTTTTTTCTTTCAATATATATATTAGTCATGCCGACAAAGTGGTTAAATAAAAAAAAACTAAAAAAAATTTTTTTAGGGTACCTCCCATAGACATAAAGTGGGGGTGATTTTTTTTTCTCGACTAACCCTATAGTGTGGGGTATCGTTGGATAGGTCTTTTAAAACCATTGGGGGGTTGCTTACATGATTTTTATATTCAGTGATTTGTTTGCGAAATATTCAACTTTAAAGTGAAAATTTTCATTAAAATCGACCGTCCCCCCCCCCTCTAAAATCTAAACTGTTGGGTGGAAAAATTAAAAAAAATTCAAAATGGTAGTAAATATATTAAATTTACAAGGAAAATTATAGCGGCTAAGATTGCTTGGGAATTATTTGTAGTTTAAGAGTAAATAGTAGCCTAAGGTATTAAACATACCGCCACTACTTTAAAAACTCGTATCTCAAATCAGCATGTATACAAAACTGAACCTTGATACGCGCGTAATAAAGTTCACTTTGCCAGATTAACGATTTTGAGATACGAGCTTTTTTCAATGTATTGACGATACCTAACTTGGAAGATTCCGTACACATACGAAATCCTTAGAAAAATATTACTTGATTTTTTCGTAATGGCTACGGAACCCTATCTTGGGCGTGTCCGACACGCTCTTGGCCGGTTTTTTTATTATATTACGCCTGTTTTTCAACTATTTTTTTGCTTTGATTATTTATTTTGAAATCTTATCCGACGATCTAGTAAAAATTTTAAGTAAAGCTACAGAACAAATCGTACGCTTTTATGTACGTCATGTTTTAGTCAAAGCCTCCATAACTGGGAATATAAAATGCGTTAAAATAACAAACGAATGGCATGCTAATCTAAAACAGCGCTGCGTTCACATTATATGAGCCATTACTGTTTGTTCTCATTTTGTAAGGGCATAAGGGTTGAACATTTGTGAGATTTAGCACTTTTTATTCTCATTCTTCAGAAGGCGTACGTTCCTGTTTTGTTTTTGCAGTATTATGTAGATTTGACCCTTTACCCCGTCGCGTGGTTTGTGCGGCTTATCAACCGGAGTGGTAAACACTTAAGCCGACCGCAACCATTCTTTCCCATCCAAAACTAACGCATTTAACACAACCCTTAACCCAACAATATGTCAACAGTGCACAACTAATACGGATCAGCCGTCCAAATAGGCCGTTCGCGCCTCAAACCTAATTTAGTTTAATCGGCTCATTAATTGGCCCTCTAGAAACTTGTGAAACTTCAATACCCCCGGGATACTTGGGACATGGAATACAAATGGGCAGATTTCGAGCCTGCTTCGGCACGGACTCTTGTGTTAATCCGGGCCAAAGATTTGGGCGGCCGATGATAAGATTTGCCTTTATTAAGTAAAGGGGAAATGCACGGAAGCGATACTAAATTAACCGTTTGGACGATGAAATGACTATTAAGAATCAAGGTATCTATCTTCTAGTCGATCTTCTTCATTTTTAAAGATTTACATTACTAAATAAAATAAAATAAAAATAAATATCACGGGACAATTCACACCAATTGACCTAGTCCCAAACTAAGCAAAGCTTGTACTATGGGTACTAGACAACGGATAAACATACTTAAATACATATTAAACATCCAAGACTCGAGCACAAACATTCGTATTTTTCACACAAATATCTGCCCCGACCGGGAATCGAACCCGGGACCTCAAGCTTCGTAGTCAGGTTCTCTAACAACTAGGCTATCCGGTCGTCTACCAAAAATTTATGGAGGCGCCTTTTTCAAACTCCACTATACTTAGGATGCGGGAAAATAAGAAAAAAAGAATATGGCTTCGATTGTACTTAACTCCTAGGCACAAGGAAATGGAAATAATGGACTGTATACGCGGCAAATGAATATAGAAACATATATAAAATCTAGTACTTGCATTAACTTTAGTTTAAGGACCGAAATAGGCCGAAAAACGGGAAAGAGGTACAGGTCATGCGCACTCACCTTTAAAATCCAGGGATTCTTCTTGTGCCGACACTGTCAACTTCCACAGCTGTTTACAGTTCTGGTAAATCACGGATGAAAAATAACACAGCAAAAACACATAAGATCACGTCACATAGATACGTTTGTATTTCTTTTTTTAGTTCAAATTACAGAAGCAGTAGGTACAGTTCTTATCAAGAAGTAAGTACAGTTTGAGCTCTAATGTTCATTATTAGGTAGGTTAAGTCCGTTGAACTTAAATTCAATTTTCTGTTGAAGAGCATTGCTGAACTACAAGTATATAATAAATAATTTAATATCAAGCTTCAAAGAGTTCTTCCATGTTGTATCTTCTCGAATCAAAAGCGAATCACAGACGCTATAACAATTAATTGATTTACTTAAATAATCATTTCAACGATCTCATCCTACAGTAGGTACCTACTCCCGTAATAGAATAACAAATCAGGTCTATATTTTAATATGCGCTATGCTAACATCGTAGGAAAGCAATTACATAGAGCTGAGAGTGGTTATGACGTCATCATGCAAATACATCACGACGGTTGAACGGGATTGGCAATCCAGCTAAAGTGCTTTTAGGCCCTGATAACTATCTTATGAATTATTACAGGAGCTCATGTGATAACCCTACACACATCTCGCAAAATAAGTAAACATTTTATAATATTGTGGTTTGATAATATCCGGCAATATGATTTAATTAAGATTAAGTACTAACAGAAACTTTTGTTTACTAGTCTTTAATTGTAACTTTTGGATTGTGAATAATTAGAGACTAATATTAGAATACAATCTTCAAAATTAACACTTATCTGAGTTAATATATAATAAATACCCAAAATATTTTGCTTTTTAAAACGCTGAAAACTTAAAAAGAATAACTTACTACCTACCTTACAGTATTTCGTTTCGTATTAGTTCGTATACGGTAGAGATAGGTATGATAATATTAACAAATTAAAAAATAGTACTAAGATTGTATTATGTGATAGATAATTGCAACTGGCCTTCACTGCTCTGTAGGTACATGTAACGTTACGTAACGTTACGTGTACGTTACATTGCGTCATCCTTTTTCGTGTATGCAGCCGGCGTTCATCGATTTATTAGACGTTGTCACGTCAAAAAGCGCTTCTTTATTCCTCGTCAAAAGCATGGTATCAGTTTGATAACCGCACTAGCGTTGTGTCCCATATTCGATGGTAATGGCTTTACTCGTCTCAAATTAGTCGGGTTATTGTTGACCGAGCACGAGCATGTGGCAGGTTTTAGTCGGGATTCAATTATAGTTCGGTTTAAAGGGATCAGCTACAATAATTCGATAAATGACTTTAACTTCATACGCGAGTTAAGCGCGCGGAAACGTGTCACTAATGGATTGTAATTGGATTATGAGTTATCGAGAGATTCTGTAGGTTTGGGTGAGTGGAGCCGGATCTGTTTGGTCGTCCGGTTTCCGCAATCGTTAGCCCCGTCTGACCCGTGATATAATTAGTGACTTTGGGCCTTTGAAATTATAGAGACGATTGCTATTTTCTTCTTTGCTGGCGTGCTTAGTTGTCTCGGTGATAGATATAATTTGTTGTAATAAACCTAATTTACGACCGATCAACGGCAAACTGATAGCGTCTTTGTCAACCTCGATATTAGCGAAATCATCGATAGTATCCATAGAGCGATATTATAAAACATTGAATTGAAAAATTGAACATCATTTAAAAATAAGTTAAGGACAAATGTGTGATCAAGACGGAAATTTCAAAGTAGACAAAAGACACCATGTAGCAGTTTCAAAATTAGTAATTGATTTTTGATATATATTTTAACGCATATAAATTATTAATCATAATGTTTTTGGCAATTCAATGTTCTGCGGCAATGGAAAATACAACCCCAAGTCGTCATACATTACTCCTTTATTAACTACTGGAGCATTCTCTATGAAATTTGACATTAACACGTTTCTCGCGAGCATGACGGAATACATTTTATCCTGCGGGAAATCTCATTCCAGGCGAAAGGAGGTACGGAAAAAGCGCAACATAATTTACTATTTAACATTTATTTTCTCTTATATTCCTTTTATCTTCACCGTGTTCCATTCGTTCCCATCAAATCCGTCTACTTTCTAAAACACTGCCTCAAGATTAATGTTCCATTTTATCGGTTAAATTCTCGTCTGAGATTTTTCGTCCCACACTTAATTCGGCCAGATAAATTATGCTAAGATAGAGACAAATAATCCACCACTCCATTAAATCTGTAAAAAGCGAATGCTTTTAAGAAATTAGCTAACTAATCTTTGTCTCGAGTTAAAAGGGGATTATGTCGGAGAAAAATGCTCTGCCCTTTTGTCCTACTTCCCTAACATTATTTTGCAATAGCTCAAGAAAAATGTTATCTATTTTTAAAATTTTAGCAGTTTCCCAATAGATGGTGATGCAGGTAGGTAATATCAGTCTGTCGATTGAAAAGCTTTTGTTATTTTATAAGTTGTATTTACCCATCAACAACACGTTTGGATTTGTTGAGTATGATCAGTACTTTAAAACTTAAACTATGTCGGAAAACCTTATTGAATTAACAGTACATCTCATTTCAAGCCCCGGTTTGATATACTCACGCTTTGAAGACTGGGAATTAAACAAACAGCACTAAATTACTTCGCCTAATAAAGTTTCCACAAATTCCAGACAGCTAAATTCCCAGAAATGATTAAACAGACTGTTTAATACAGCCAAGCAGGCTCTATAATAGACTTACTCCATCAGGCTTTATCATTAGTGCCCAACTACCTTCCAACGCAAATCCCTGGGCTAATAACGCTAATCAGTTTTGCTATCAGCCTGTTCTATTGTAATCACGGTTGGTTTTATCTGACGTTTCTAGAATAATTTAGCTCACTTTGGACGTCGCTTGACTCTCGGCCGTTGACCTTTGTAATTTTGCTGCTGCATCTGCTACCTCTTGCTTACACAACACACTGCATAGTGAGAAATGCAAAAATACGGTTTTATTTTTGATATGTGCTTGTTAAAAATATTTTTTAGGATTCCGTACCCAAAGGGTACCAAATTGAGACCCTATTGATAAGCCTCCGCTGTCTATCTGTCTGTTCACCTGGTCTGGTCTGTGTATCACAGGGTTCTATCTTTTAGACTGTTATAGGCAGACACTTGGAATTTTCACAGTGAACATTGCTAGGTCTGTTTTAACAACAATTAATTGAAATAAAAAAGGAAAAAATTATAAGGTTCTCTTACGTGTTATAAGTTTGACCGCTATGTGTGTGTATCTGTCTATGGTATCATATCTCTAAAACGAGTAAACTGAATTGGATGCGGTTTTTAGGGTTCCGTACCTCAAAAGGAAAAAACGGAACCCTTATAAGATCACTTTGTTGTCCGTCCGTCCGTCCGTGTGTCCGTCCGTCCGTCTGTCTGTCAAGACCCTTTTTCTCAGGAACAAGCTGAAATTTATATCAAATACTCAAGTCTACTGTCCTTTGGAGCTGTGAAAAAATCAACATCTAAGCCAACGCAATCAAAAGATACAGCCGTTTATGACGCAAATTTCCGCATATTTTCGAAACTCGCAAGGGAATCTAAACCTACAGGGTACTTCCCGTGAACTCAGAATCTTGAAATTTGGTACGAAGCTAGGTCTTATAGCACAGATAAAGGAAAAATTGCGAAAAGCATAATTTTTTTTGTCTGTCTGTCTATATCAGTAACCAATCTACAATGATCCCACACTGCGTACATTTTGCTTAGGAGCAGGGGTCTGCTAAGACTGGATGTTCATAGATACAAATAAATTTGTATGGAACCCTCGGTGCGCGAGTCCGACTCGCACTTGGCCGGTTTTTTTTATTAGAAAGCTAGTTTCTTGGCGATGGTTCTTAGACATGTTTATCAAAATTGGTTCAGCTGTTTCAAAGTTATCAACTCTTTTGTTAGCTGGGTGAATCAACTTTTTAATGTTGTTTACTCTGTCCCCGTTGTCCAAGTGACACTTCATACTGTTTCATAGAAAATTCAAGGTTGTCCAAGGGACGTAACCATAGCAACGGGTGTCAATAAAAAGTTGATTCACCCAGCTGCGGAAGGGCTTTAGACGCATAATGGTCATTTACTTTATTTTCAAACATATTGTGACCTAATTGCGTTGGGGGTTTTAATTTATAGTTATTTGTTTAATTGTTAAAAAAACTTTTTCAGTTAGCTAGAGAATATGGAATTATTTTTGATCATTTTTTTACCTAATTAACGACTAAAAAGTAAACTAAAATCAAACCAAAACTTCCAAAATGAACCCCATCTTGTTTTGCCAAAGCCATGACTTGTTCGTACAAGTAATTTTACATGGTTACCTTCGCTTAACAGACCGCGTTAGTTTGGAGATCTCCGCAGGCAAGTTGGGCGTAGTCAGCCCCTAGACTAATTTCATTAATCTCATCATTGATTAGATTTGCCGAGCCAACCTATCCCTGTTGGCTTGGCGTTAAACTTTCCACTCACTTTAAGTGGCTAATCAATAAAAGCAAGCTAAACATTTTCTAAACGGATAGCGCTTTACATGCTAGACTTTCATGATTAATGTAACATTCCATAGATAAACGTCTTAATAGAGCTGTTTAAAAGAATTTACTATAGCTTACAGACTACGAAAAGAATGTGTGTGTAAGTTGTACTGTTCAATAATAAGGTTAGGTAAATGTTAAAATAAATGTTTTTACAAATACCTATTACAAAACTTAAAGAGATCCAGGGATTTCCTGAGAATGCTTTTGAACTAGCTATCAAAATAAAACGTTTAATTGACCCAAGAAAAACAAAAGATACTCTCATTATTCATTTTGGCAACATTTTAAAAGTACATACCTAATACTGATAGGGCTACGATAGTAATCAAAGAGAAAACCTCAAGTAAAGTAAGCCGTAACTGACTGAAACCGATGCCAAAGTTTATGCAACGCATATCCTAGCTGGACAGCCAAATCCGTAGTTCGCAGTTCCAACACTAATTCAATTAATCTTCATATACCGTGGACTTTGCTGAGTCTACTTCCCGGCGACGGATTACATCTTCTGCTAACGATTTAGTCACTGCTTAGTTCCGAATCAACGAGTTTCAGTTTAGCTAATCCAGAAAGCGTCGGTTCAATAGAGAAGGACAGTCAAACGATAGTGCTTAGTCTAGTTAGGGCACTTAAAGCAAAACGAAATTTAATTTACGAATGGAGTAGGTACTAAAATTAGATATTTAACTCGCCTGGGATGAAACCAAAGCATTGATTTCTTGGTTCGTCTAATATTTTTATCACGATATAATTAAATGTTTTAACACAAATAAATCCTTGTTCCTTTTTTTACACAGCGACTTGTAAAATATAATAATATGTCATGGGACGATTTGACACCAATTGATCTAGTCCCAAACTAAGCAAAGCTTGTACCTACTATGGGTACTAGACAACGGATAACATACTTATATAGATGAATACATATTTATATAGATATTAAACATCCAAGGCTCGAGCATTTGTATTTTCCACACTAATATCTGCCCCGACCGGGAATCGAACCCAGGACCAGGACCCCAAGCTTCGTAGTCAGTTTCTCTAACCACTAGGCCGGTCGTCTAAACACCAGATTAACACACAATTCAAACAATATTCCCTTTGATCAATTATAACTGTAGATCCACAGTCGCGCGCCCGAAAATGTCCGAGCCAAATGAGCGCCACTTTGATAAAAGTGGCCTTCTTTTTTCTCAGTACGTTGCGTGAAATTGTCAAGTTTAGCTGTCAAGTGTCAACCGAAATTCGACTGTAATGCAGTAAATACTAGGTTCAAATTTCTGTGTAGGTGATGATTTTAATTGTTATGCAAACAAATAAAAAAGTTCGGACATTCTTTGAAGGGGATTTTGTTCGGTAATGTGTATCTTCAGTTATAATTGATCAAAGAATATTCCGTTTAACTCTTACTTTACCCAATACTTAAATTTAATAAAGTTATTATCTACGCACGCAGAACATAATACTTACAAACAAAATTGTTCTGAACTACTAGAACGTTTAGCAAAACTTGTGTAGTGTTTGTTTATGCGAGTTAGGTAAGGCACCGTAAAGTAGTTTCTGGAAATGTTTGTTTAGTCTGCTAGCGCTTTAGGCTCTCCGCTTAGAGCAAGAAATACCTTAGTTTCTCTATTTAATCTGGTACACTAACCTTTTAAAGCGAACAATGATGTCAAATAACAATTTTAGTAGGTAACCTAAATAAAACATTAGACCCGGCCGTTTGTAATTTATTAGTTTTCACAAGCTTTTATTCAACTTGTCGTGTTATTATTTTTGGATCGTGAAAGTCGAATTTAACCTACTTCCATTGACAGCATTGACTAATAATTTGATACCTCTATAGTCACGTATTAACTTGCACTTAGAATTGGATGATAATGTAAGTACAGTCAACAATACAGTTTCTTTAAAGAACAATAAATTAAAATTTTTAAAAACCCCCAATGCAATTAAGTTGCTGATAACTTTGAAACGGCTGGACCAATTTTGATGAACCATGTCGAAGAACCATCGCCACGAAATTTGCTTTCAAATAAAAAAGCCGCATCCAAATCGGTTCATCCGTTTAAGAGTTATGATGCCACAGACAGACACACACAACACACTCATAGCGATCAAACTTGTAACACCCCTCTTTTTGTGCCGGGGGTTAAAAATGAAAATGCTAACGTTAAACTTATTATTCTGCAAATAAAAATAAATTTCTTATACTAACGTTAATCGCTTCAGCTACTCGTAAATAATACCTCCCAAGGTGCAAAAAAATGCACAACAAACTTATTCCCTTGTTCTCATCAAACATTCTGAATTTGGCAACTTAAATTAATATTGAGTAGGTAGGTAGGTACACATAAGTTAAACTTTGACGTGGGTGTCGTATCAATCACCCGTGTGGGAACCGATCAGCACAATACTTTACACTTTTCCTGTGTCATCAATCTTACCATATTTCTATTGATTCCTTTGTGATACATTCGAAATTGGCTACACATTTTTTTACTCTTGACGAGGCAGATGCAATTGAGTTCCTTATAAAATACAATACAATTTGCGTTAAACATGTTTTTTTTTAGTAATATTATATACTCACACAAAATATAAATTCACCATAAGTTAATAATAATAATAATAAGTTTATTTCACCGTCAAAAACAAACTTTTACAATCTACAGTACATTTCTATACTTAATTCTAAAGGTGGTGGGGATGTTGAAGGTTTATACTTGTGTAATTACTAGTGATGACTTTTACTCCCCATACTAGGAAATATGTTTGTAAAGATAATTGTTCAGATGATTGGAAAAAATAAATAAATAATGTGTATACGCTATCCTAAAGTAAAAGAAGTGCATTAGATACGGCACTCTTTGAAAAGCTATGCTAATTCTTTGTCCGAGATAGCTTCCAGCTCTTCGGTCTCCTGTGACGTCTATTAACCTCTTTGCTTTTTCCTTATATTATTAAGCCTCATAATAGCCCTACGAACCAAGGATCTCGGCCGCCCAATGCTTACCTTATTATATTTTTTCATGTACTTGTTTTTCTGTATTGTATTATTTGTGGTTACAATAAAGAGTCATTGTATTGTCTGGACACTGAATGAGACGAAGTTGTATTCGGTGCTTATATCCCTGTATTTGTGTGCTTTAGCTTTTCAGTCGCAATAATAATAATAATAATAAATAAATCCTGGGACGATTGACTCCAAATTGATTGGTATTATTTGCTTATAGTTTTTGACGACATGGTGTACCCTTGTATTACTTCATCCAAATGCAAAAAGCATCAGGCAAATTACGCGAACAAAGTAAAGAAAGCAACAACTTGCGTAGTAAGCGACCAAGAAGTTAGCGTAACTTGTTATAAATTTAATGAAGTTTCCGTTCCGTGTGGTAAGTGTACAAAGACACCTGCGCTTGACTTACTTATATCAACATGTAAAAGCAATTAATTACAGCTAGAAATAGCTCGTTGTTAGCGCTTTTGCAGCGCTATTGTAAGCCCGTGTTAGCCGCACGCTGGTGTAGGGAGATTGAGATTTATAGAAGACTGGAAATTGCTAAGGTAGACGCTACCTTGCGGGAACGGCGCTTAATCCGGACTCTGACTTTGCCAATTTTCTATTTAGTGATTGCAAAGTTTTAGTACCTACCTTCTCAGAGCGGTTTAAATGCATGAAGCAGAGTCATGTGCGCAACGTCGGATATTTAAGATACATAGCATAACTTGTCTAAATATTTTAAGTGTTTTAGATGTAGCTTCTAGAGGATGTCCTAAAAGTCAACGTTAACCTGATATCTGGCGAGAGGTGTACCTCCCCCCTCTATAAAATAACACAAATCCTTATTGCTTAACGAGCTGACGCTTGCTTTCGCATTCACTATTTCTCTCTGTCAAACGGTAGGTATAAGATGGTGATAGAAAGATATGGTGAAAGCGAAGAGAAGGGAAGGGTTAGATAAAGCGGCCTCAGTTCTGAAAAAAGTAAGAAATAAAATCCGTGTAATTTAGTTAAGCGGTAATAGAGTCGCATAACATAACACTTTTAGCATTGAATATTTAATTACAATTATATTCAAGCCAAGCATTCTGAGAGTAGGCCTGTGCCCAGCAGTGGGACGTATCTATTTAGGCTGGGATGATGATGATGATATTTTTATTACAATACGCTAAAAATATATAACATTTAAAACGATCGATCATTTTCCAAAATATTGTTGTTTTAACTCTTAATAAATACATTTTACTCAACAGGATCCACGGCATTTTTACTTTACCCACGTATTTAAACATGTGAGTAGTAATTTATATTCACCCAATCGTGAAATAGAAATTGAGTTGTTTTTTGTCTGGCTCGTTTGCCAACTACCCGCCGACTTGTTCACGTTGGAACGTAAGTTAAAAACTTTTATAGGAGAGGTCGCAATAAAACACAGTTATTGTAGTTTTACGAGGGGAATCTGCGTTTTATACCATCCTGTAGCGGATGCGGCTAATGCAATGCAACAGTATTTTAGTGTTGAAATTATTTATGCAGTTATTTGCGATAGCTTTTGAGATATTATACCTTCTTGTTCTTCTTTGAAATCAACGTCTGGTGGAATACTAAGTTACATTCTCATCACATCTTTACGTCGTTGCTACAAACAACTTTGCTGCTGTCTAAATATATAACTCTCAACGCCTTGCTACCGTGATTTACCTCCAACTACGACATTGATTTTGTAAATCATCGTCATCATCAAATTAACTCTTGGCTATATAGGTTTTAAAACCTCTGTAATTCATTTCCACGTAACCAGCTTTGACCGTTAATACATTCACTTTTGCTGTTACGCTTATATTATTTTCCGTATTGATATCTTAATTGAAAAGGCAAAACCCAACAGCACACAAAACTTGTTCAGTAGGTACTTAAATGAAATATCGGTTTCTTCGCCAAGTTATGATAAATTTGAATTTTTGCGCAAAAAGTTTCACCAGAAGGGCGCAACATGAATACTTCAAAAGAATTTTGTAAATTTTCATCAATCTCATTAAATCTGATGACACTTTGCGAACTTGCAAAGTTTGTTTAGTTGAATTTTTCGATGAATTCAATACTGCTATTTGTTGGTGTCACGTTGACTTATACTTACTGTCAATGATACGTTGTATTTTTTTAAATAGTCTAAGATCACAACATTTATCTTAAAAAGCGAAGTAACTTTCGTAGTCATAAGCGTCAAGCGCTCAAGATTATATACTAATGTATCTGATCATCATATCAGCCAAAAGACATCCACTGCAGGACTAAGGTCTCCCCCAAAGAGTTCCACAACAATCGATCCTGCGCTGCCCACATCCAAGTGGTTTCTGTGACCTTTACCAGATCGTTGGTCCATCTTGTTCGAGGCTTTTCTACGGCACGTCAACCGGTACGCCGGCGCCGTCACCACTCTAAAAACTTACTGTCCCATCGACCGTTGATTCTACGAGCAATGTGCTCTGCATTAATAATAAAGCCTAATCTTCTTATATTATATTTTCATTTTTTTTTCTGTCTTTCTTATACACACCAAAATCACCCTAGCAACAAAACCGATAATACGTTTTTTAAATTCCAAAGGTAAGGCTTGAAATAAATGACCCGTAATGTTAAACAACTTTCCCCTACCACCATACTTGAGTAACAGGTTTATAATACCATTGGAAACAAATGAACTGTAAGTTATCGTGTCTACGTAGGGGGATGGCGACAAAAATTTTTTTCCAGTAAATAAGCAAGATTTAGATTTAATTTTAAGACACACGGCAAAAAAAAGCCACGTTGGAGTGGTTTTTCAAAATAATCAAAAAGTAATTATGATGATAAACTATGCGTTAGAACTAAAACTTTGCTACTGTGCGATTGCAAGTTGTGCTGGTAAGATTAATTTTACTTCATGGATATGGGTGTCTGCACAGTAATGCCTGATTAAATTTACCACTAGTTTAGTTTAAGAAATGCAAGAGCTTAATAATAGACTTGTAAAAGTTTAAGAGATCATAATTATGTTATGATAGTTTTTTGTTTCTCTTTATTTAAATAGGTACTTGAAAACAGAATAGTTATTTATGATACAAGTGCGGAAAGTAGGCTATTCCCAACGAATGGCGGAGATCTAAACACACGAGCAAAGCGAGCGTGGTTTAGCCGACATGAGTTGGGAATTTCCTACTTTCGACACGTATATCATACAACATTTTACAATGCATTAAGCGAGGAAAAAATTAGGACTAAGAGCGCGCGTAGACAGAGAGTGGTCTGGAGTTCCGAGTTCCGCGTTCAGTGTTCTGTGTTTTGACCGCTCGAGAGTTCCAGTCGCCTGCTGTGTGCGTTATCGTAAGAGACTCAGTACATTCGAAAGAACGCAGAACTCTGAACTCGGAACTCCAGACCGCTCTCTGTCTGCGCGCGCTCATAAACATTTTCGGAAAAAGATGTTGCGTTCTTATTTATCTTTCATTGAGGGAATGTCTCGTAGATGTTTACATATTTCAGCATCGGTTTTGTCAGCAGGGTGCTTGGTCTAGGACGTCAGGCGGCGTTAAGTCCTATGTAAATTCATCACTTGAACTCTTCATTTTAATTTACTAAACATAAATTAATTCTCCGGACTGAATTCATGAACATTACTGTGGCGGGTTTTCATGACAGCGCGAACGGGTAACCATGATTGGTTCGTGTTACGCCATGCGCTCGCACTGAAAGCTCATTGGTTGACAGGCGTGAACGGGTAACCATGATTGGTTCGTGTTACGCCATGCGCGCGCATTGAAAGCACATTGGTTGAATTTCGATTGCGCGCGCATGATGTCGTACGGTCCGAAATGGACTCAAGGAATTATTTTAGTACTAAATTTTTTATTTCAAAACTTTTGATAAAATTAAAATTTGTTGTTTTAATATTAAAACAATCTGTTTTATTATTTCATCAGTAAATATTCATTTGGTTGCATCAAACATTTTCTTATTTGTGCAAAGCTGAATTATGAAGACACAACTCTCTAGTGTTATTTTTTAAACACTAGTTTGGACACAACTTTTTGAGAATTGGCAATTTAAAAAGTTACTTTCCTGCACGCGTGTGGAAAGTAAAATCCATACAATTTTTTTTCACACTTGTGAAAGTGCTGGGATGACTAACTTTCTATATATATGTTGACTCGCGTCAAGAGGCACTTTCCGAGCATATGCATTGTAAATCATCTTTCTTTGCGGGCAGTTGTTTGAAGTTGAAACTAATTAATTTGTTTTATTAGAATGAAATAGAATATTAAAACGAGTGATCAAATTATAATTTTGTACTCTGACTGTACTTCTCGCGTGGTCTTTATGAGACTTCAAATGCTTGAATACGTAAGCAACATGGCATAAACTTTGAGTTGAAAATAATACACACTTGTGCACAATTAAATGTAAAGCTCCTACAATAATTGATGATATTTTTCACAATATATTTATCAGCAAGTTACACAGGCGAAATGGAAAAGGTTCTGACACTTCTGTTTTTCTTTTTATGTAATGTAGAATTTCCACGATGTCTAGAATTAACAAGTTTCGATTTCAATTTTCGCTCTTTTAACCTAAAAGAGAAAAAAATCCATAAATCATTCGATTAAATTAAATTAGTTCTTTAAAAATTGTTTTTTTTTTTTAAATAAAATGAATACGACAGTTAGCAACATTATCATCATAAACCACTTAAGGCTTCATTTTATGTTTGTTAGAGGAAAAATAATTTCCCAGATTATCAATAAGTCCAACACTTAGAGGAAACCTTTGTGGGGTTTTTTTTTGATATTTTTTTTTGATTTGACGTTTGAGTTAAAAAGTGCGAAAATTTTACTAACGTTTCAAATACGCAGCATTGTTCCACTTCATCCTCTGTTAGATCGGCATACTGTGTGAGTTCTGCTTTGTACTTGCCGTAAGGATCGTTATTAATTTCATTTATTTTCTTCAGAACACCAAGAAATAAGCGATACCTGTGCTTCTTGTCAGAATCGGAACAATATAGTTTTCCGTGGTCTTGTCTGAACTTACGAAACAGCTGTTGTGCATTGTCGATGTCGTAAGTTGGATTTTTTATTCCCGTTCTGTATGCGCACTCTATATTTACGTAAAATAACGTTACCGTCGCTATAACGTAGAATAACTTCATGTTGAGTTCAGAAAGAATTGACTATGGAACTGGTATGTTCTTGATTGTTGTAGTCTAATCTTTCGGAGATAATTAGGTAATCATTCGAGATTAGCTATGCTTGCGCATTGCTTAGAAAATCAATATCTTTTGTGTTATCAGTTATTGTTGTTACGTGAAACAAGTCAATTAAATACTGCTGCTTGTTGAAACTATCAGAAATAATGTAATACATGTGTAGTATACAAAGCTACCGCACATTGTTGAATGAACAAATTTGGTGTTTTGTTTCTCTACTCAGTACCGTCGAACCCATAATGGCACACGAGGTCCATACCTAGGGCCACTGACTCTATAGCGGCCTGAAAGTCAGATTATATTCGCTTACACGAAAACTTCTGTGTTGCCAGTGATGACATATTGCACTGAGACGTGGCCGCTAACGATAGGCCTCATAAAAATTCTCAAAGTCACTCAGAGGGCGATGGAGAGGGCTATGCTCGGAGTTTCTCTGCGGGGTCGCATTAGAAATGATGAAATCCGTGCAAGAACTAAAGTCACCGACATACATAGCTCGAAGAATCGTCAGACTCAAGTAGCAGTTGGCAGGGCACATGATGATGTGATGTGTGCAAGCGATGGCTTGTATAGTAAAATTACATAAAGTTTACCACTGACAGATGGTTTGCCTTCATTTCATATTCAACTTTAACGACCTACAAATAAAGCCAATTTTAGAATACTGTTACCCACGTTTGCAGATTTTGTAATAGCTACTTTATTTGTATGGTGTTAAAGTTGGAAATGAAATGAAGGCAAGCCATCTGTCAGTGGTAAACTAAAAGTAAACGTATTGTAGAACTGATGGCCGATGGGGCAAAAAGTTCTCGAGTGGCGTCCACGGACTGAAAGACGTAGTGTAGGTAGGCCTCCAACAAGACGGAGCGATGACCTGGTTAAAGTTGCGGGATCGCGTTGGATGCAGATGGCACAGGACCGATCTGTTTGGCGAGCTTTGGGGGAGGCCTATGTTCAGCAGTGGACGTCTTTCGGTTGAATGATAATGATGATGATGACACAAAAATATTGAGTATTTGTGGTCACTAATAACACTTTCCGACAGGCCCCATATTCGTTGGTGCCCAAGGACCCGGCGAGTCGGACGGCCCTGTCTCTACTAAATTCTATTGTAAACTGTTACTAAATGGCAAAATCAGTTCTACACGGGAGTATAATTGGCGACGTAATAACTTTAAGTAAGTTTCTAGTACCTTACGTTATGTAGAGTATCTAACTTACGAGTAAATGTTAAAGCAACTCTCCAAAATATATTTATTGAACAAAATATCTGTATTGAATTTAGGCTATAAAAAGCACTTAATTATGAATGTCGAGGAATCTACTACCGCACCGGTTCGAAATAAAACCCTGTTGAGAATAATCCGACAAGAAAGTCAACAAAGTATACCTCTATATTTTTTTCAAGACATTATCTACAAACAATTTTTTTATTTATTTATTCTCAAAAAGGTACATAGTTTTAGTGACATCACTAATTTCGCCAAACTACGATGTTTATTGGCAAATACTACGCTCATTTAACATCAGCTGTACCCTGCTAAATTAAAAACTAAACTATTATTATACATACGGCCCCGAGCCATGAACCATGCACACAATGAGCCCCGGACTGCATGCCATACAATTCTGATATATTTAAAGCAGGATATACGCTATTTGAAACTAGGAATTGCCAATGCAGATCGGAATAATTTCTAAATATCCCTGTCCATGATAATAATAACTAGGGAATGCAATCTCGAGCCGAGATTAGCAAATCGAGATGTCGCCTGTTGAACCTGGTGTCGAGATTGGCAGTTTTGAGATCTCGCCTGTTGAACCTGGTGTCGAGATTGGCAGTTTCGAGATCTCGTGCAAAACAAGTCGAGATCTGGCGAGATTTCGAGATTATCGAGATTTTGGTTATTAAACTCAAACACCCTTAAATCGATACAAAACTCGAGGAATGCTATTAGATTAGAATACTACATTAATAAGAATTTTCGTAATACTAGTTAGGATATCGCTGTAATATCTTATGAATAATACAAAACAATGAAAATGAAATATATTTATTTCAAAAAAATCAACAAAATTATACTTGACAAAGCAAAAAAATACGGCATTATGGCGCGCATCTTTGAATTATTTAAAAAAAGTAATTATGTAGGTACACAGTACACAAACACACATTAATTGTGATTTTGAAAATAGCTTCTTAGAAAGCACAGAGTGCTCAAAGTGTCGTGTGCTAAGCGACATCTAATGTCTGTAGCTACATAGCCAGCGGCCGAGAATGCCCGTTCAGCTTCCACAAACTCTCTCACTCTCGGTCACAAAATCTCGATCGATAATGTCGAGATCTCAAACGAGATTAAGAAAACGAGATTGCTTATTTTCGAGATTGAATATCGAAAAAATGGCCGAGATCTCGTGTTTTCGAGATCTCGCGAGATCGAGATTGCATTCCCTAATAATAACATTAATTTGAAAATACGCCTCAGAAATTTAAAAAAATCTATGATGATGATCCGATCCAGCCGATTTCGACCATGGCAACAAAAAAATCTATAATATTTCTACCGTCAGGGTAAAAACGTTTAGATGAGATAAATTCAACGGTGTAATCGAAGTGGAGTGGAATCCAATTGCAATTTACTGTAGCTCCATCTCTTTCATTTTATTGGTTCAGTTCTGACTACTGCAGGATACTTGCGGTACGTTTCGCTCGAAATTTAATTTACCATACGTACTTCAAATCTCCTTAAGAAGTTAAGGGTTGCGCTAGTCTGGACACGGATTTTAAAATTTCAAATCTTTGAATGTTTCCAGAAACACTACGATTTGTGATCGTGTTACGGTACTTTGGCCTCCCTTTTGTGTGGTTTCTTGGAACACATAGTATAACGGTGTCAACTTTAATAAAAGCATATTTAATTTTAAGAAGAGGTGGAAAGTATACATTAAATAAATATTTTAAAGTTAGGTTTGTACAGTCAAGAGTTTTAATAGTTAGGCCACTTGCCACTGTTCGTATTTTAGCCGTGTAATGCAAATCAGCTTATACGAGCATAAGCGGCTTCACCCGATTTGCATTACACGGCTAAAATACGAACAGTGGCATGTGGCCTAACAATTAATATCCTTGACTGTACTGTAATTGATTTGTATCAATTATACACTTGCTTATTGCGTGCAAATAATAGTAGTTGGATTTAGGTACATAGTCGCATACTTTTATAGAAAGTACACATTGTGGAAAAGTGGACATATTTGGTCTAAACTGATCAAACAATTTCTTTACCATTTTTATGAAACCTCCTATACTTAATGAAAAGGCAACAATAAAGTTATTTTCGTAGTTATGTTAGTTTAGTTATTTTTGTTGGACCCGGGTATGTCCTAAAACTGCGGCCAGTAAAACCGGAGGACGGGCAGCAGCGTCCCTAATATGTACGGTTTTTCCACTGCGGTCGCCAACCCGCCTGCCAAGCGTGGCGACTACGGCAAATACCCCCCTATGGCTGAGTCCAAAAAAAAACGGCCCCTAGTCTCCGGTAGCCCCGCTGTTCCAGGCTACGGTAGTGGCCTGGGTAGCGGCGGTGCAAGGGGTGCTAAGAATCCCCGGAAGCGATCCGGCTACCATCACCAACGATCCCTGGCCCTGGCAACGTATAACTGCCGTACACTGCGGACGGATGATAGGTTAATGGAACTGGAGGAAGAATTGAGCAAGTTACGATGGGGGATAGTAGGGTTATCAGAAGTCCGAAGAGAGGGAGAGGACACGATAATCCTGAACTCTGGTAACATGCTCTATTTCCGGGAGGGCGACCAACATTCCCAGGGCGGTGTCGGGTT
The DNA here is from genome assembly GCA_947563465.1 of Archips xylosteana. Lineage (NCBI taxonomy): Eukaryota > Metazoa > Arthropoda > Insecta > Lepidoptera > Tortricidae > Archips > Archips xylosteana. Next base: position 5,818,874 of record OX387351.1, on the reverse strand, counting down.
TATCGTCCACAAGTCCCTTGTAAACAACGTCGTGGAGATCGTGAGTGTGTCGACCAGGGTAGCGTACCTTGTACTAAGATTGACTAAACGGTATTCGTTGAAGGTCGTACAGGTTAACGCTCCGACTTCGGCACACTCCGACGAAGAGGTGGAAACTATGTATGAGGATATCTCCAGAGCCATGCATAGCTCTGGAACTCACTTCACGGTTGTTATGGGGGACTTCAACGCAAAACTGGGCAAACGGGATGGTGAAGAGCTGCGAATGCGGCAATTTGGAGTAGGGCATAGGAATCACCGGGGCCACCTACTGGCCGGCTTCATGGAGAAGGAGGGACTCTATATGATGAACTCCTTCTTCAGGAAGCGAGATCACAGGAAATGGACTTGGATGAGCCCTGACGGTGTAACGAGGAATGAGATAGACTTTATTATGTCGACGAGGAAGCAAATATTCAATGATGTCTCCGTGATCAGTGCGGTTAAAACCGGGAGTGATCACCGTATGGTACGAGGCACATTGAATATTTGGTTCAAGCTCGAAAGATCGCGACTGATAAAATCTACGCTCCGCCCGGCAACAGCCCAGCTACAAAACCTCGAAACGTTCCAGCTTGAACTTCAAAACCGTTTCGAATGCCTAGGAAGCGACATGGATGACTACAATGACGGGTTTGTGGAAGCTGTCCATACGGTTGGGTCAAAGTTCTTTAAGACTCACCGTACAAATAGAACCAAAAAAATCACACCTTCTACTCTAAAGCTCATGGAAGATCGACGTAAGATGATCCTACAGACATCTGGTGACGCTTGCCAATACCGATTAACAGACAGATCACAAAATCTCTGGGGCGCGATTTACGCCAGTTTAATACTAATAGTATTGAAGTGGCGATAGAGCGCAACAGAGGCTCTAAAGTTATTGCAAAGAATCTGTCTGTTGGGCAATGCCAATTGGCAAAGTTAAAGACCGATGAAGGTAGGATCGTGACCTAAACCGGAGCTATTGTTAGAAGTTGAGAAGTTCTTCGGACAGCTGTACACATCAACGAGGAAACCCGTCATGGATCTAGCTGAAGACCCGAGAGCTAGATTAACCCGGCACTATACTGAAGACATCCCGGACGTCAGCCTGTACGAGATTAGTACGGCTCTCAAGCAACTAAGGAATGGCAAGGCCCCTGGTGATGACGGAATAACAGCCGAACTTCTGAAGGCAGGTGGAAAACCGATCCTCAAAGCCCTTCAGAAACTATTCGATACCGCCATCCGTGAAGGGAAAACACTAAAAGCATGGAACAGAAGTGTAGTGGTGCTGTTCTTCAAAAAAGGCGATAATACCTTATTGAAGAATTATAGACCCATTTCACTTCTGAGCCATGTTTACAAGCTGTTTTCGAGAGTCATCACGAATCGTCTCGCGCGCAGGTTAGACGACTTCCAGCCTCCCGAACAAGCCGGATTTCGAAAAGGCTTTAGCACCGTGGACCACAAACATGCGTTGCGGCAGGTTATACAGAAAACCGAGGAGTATAACCGCCCCCTTTGCCTGGCATTTGTGGACTACGAGAAGGCCTTCGATTCGATTGATACTTGGGCTGTACTGCAGTCTCTCCAACGGTGCCAAGTGGACTACCGGTACATCGAAGTGTTGAAGTGTCTGTATAATAACGCCGCAATGTCCGTCCGACTTCAGGATCAGATGTCGAAGCCCATTCTATTGCAGCGGGGAATCAGACAAGGAGATGTTATCTCTCTGAAACTGTTCACCGCTGCACTAGAGGATGCGTACAAGACTCTGAACTGGGAAGGGCGTGGCATCAATGTAAATGGCGAATACTTCACTCACCTTCGGTTTGCCGACGACGTGGTGCTTATGGCTGAGACCTTGGAAGACCTCAGTGCGATGCTCGCTGACCTCGGAAGAGTCTCCGAGAGAGTTGGTCTTAATTTGAACATGGACAAGACGAAGGTCATGTCGAACGCCCATGTTGTACCAACTCCCGTCGTAATCGGAGATACTTTGCTCGAAGTTGTTGACGACTATATCTATCTGGGACATACAATCCAATTGGGTAGGTTCAACTTCGAGAAAGAGGTCAATCGACGAATTAGACTCGGCTGGGCAGCGTTCGGGAAGCTCCGCAATATCTTGTCATCCGATATACCGCAGTGTCTCAAGTCAAAAGTCTTTGACCAGTGTGTGTTGCCAGTGATGACTTATGGCACTGAGACGTGGCCGCTAACGATGGGTCTTATAAGGAAGCTCAAGGTCACTCAGAGGGCGATGGAGAGGGCTATGCTTGGAGTTTCTCTGCGGGTTCGCATCAGAAATGATGAAATTCGCGCAAGAACTAAAGTCACGGAAAAAGCTCGAAGAATCGCTAGACTTAAGTGGCAGTGGGCAGAGCATATCGCCCGTAGAACTGACGGCCGATGGGGCCAAAAGGTTCTCGAGTGGCGTCCGCGGACCGGAAGACGCAGTGTAGGTAGGCCTCCAACAAGATGGAGCGACGACCTGATGAAGGTAGCGGGAACGCATTGGATGCGGATGGCGCAGGGCCGATCTGTTTGGAGAGCCTTGGGGGAGGCCTATGTTCAGCAGTGGACGTCTTTCGGCTGAAATGATGATGATGAAAGTTATTTTCACATTAAATTGAAGGTTAACTTAAAATAATATTAGTTGCTTTATGTCGAACAAATGACATTGAACCCTAGGGTGGCAAAGGCTTGTCTTGGTCGGCTATACAAACATAAGTAGAGATTTATTGTTTCTACGAGACTATCCCATTTCATTATTGGTCAGCATGAGGATTAAACTCTTAATTAAAGACTCGAAACTTATCCGAGCAATAGCCAGACTGGTTTGCCAAAAAAAATCAGATTAATAAGCACACCAGTAGTGGAATTACGTAAAATGTCATGCAGCACTGAGATTTACGTTATGAAATCTGTACCTACAAAAAGTCTTCACGCTGGGATATATAGGTAACGCCACCAGAGTTGAGGCCACGCACACAACCACATCTCATGTAATGACAGCGGAATTTTGACGTTGTGTTGACGTTTAACAACAACACAACGTCAAAATCCCGCTGTCATTACAAGAGATGTGGTTGTGTGCGTGGCCTCAACTCTGGTGGCGTTACCTATAGTAGTATGAATATTTTAAGGAAAATTTGTGAATTCGGATCAATCTCATCATGCTTGATGACACTTTGCGAACTCACCGACGTTTCTTGTCATATTTTTTCTGGAAGATTGAAAATAAATATTTATTGCGTACCTACGTGTGGTGTTTGATTAGATTACTTATCAAAGTTTTGATTAACATAGTACTTATAAAAAAAAACATTTTTTTCACACACAACTTTTACAGAAACAATGATAGGTACCTATGTATACACGGGTGCTACTCATCCCAACCTAAATACGTTCCACTTCAGGTTACAGGTCTCCTCTCAGAGTGAGAGGGCTTGGGCCTTAGTCCTCACGCGGGCCCAGTGCCCATTTGAACCTTTGCACACATCATTGGATTTCAACACAGGTTCCTTCAAAATTTAAAATTCCATTCCAATCATAAATTTCGAAAAACTAAGAATTGCAAGCCCAGACTCGAACCTAAAACCCTCAGCTTGAGACGCTATAGGTCAAACAACTAGGCTACTACCATTTTTTACTTACTAAAAAACCTAGACCCTTCTTTGGTGTTTTCCGGCGCACGGCTCGCGCCAAACAGGTTTCTTTTGAAGTAGGTTTCCACTAAATTTGACACGGGACGTCCGATGATAGTGCGTGGTTCAATTTTACTTTGAGGGTAGCGTTAGATATTGTTATGGACCTTTACTTTACTAATATTATATTTAACGACCGCTTAGCCTAGTTGGTAGTGACCCTGCCTACGAAGCAAGAGGTCCTGGGTTCAAATCCCGGTAAGGGCATTTATTTGTGTGATGAGCACGAATATTTGTTCCTGAGTTATGGATGTTTTCTATGTATTTAAGTATTTATTTATCTATATAAGTATGTTTATCGTCGTCTAGTACCCATAGTACAAGCTTTGCTTAGTTTGGGACTAGATCGATTTGTGTAAGATTGTCCCCTAATATTTATTTATTATTTATTTATTTATTTATATTATAAATGCGAAAGTAATCTGTCTCTCTGTTACCTCTTCACGCATAAACCATTAAACAATTTAGATGAAATTTGGTGTGGACATAGTATGAGACTCGAAAGACAAGCGATAGTTTTAATCCCGGAAAATTGCATAGTTTCCTCGGGATAGCATTTAACGAATTCTTCGTGGACGGAGTCTCGGGTAATGGTTAGCTCTTTGTAAAAACGGGATTGCAGTTTTGTAGAATAAAAACTGATTAAATAAAGGTTGATTGCTGGTTTTCTAAACATGCCCCTGCGAAAAAGGACTGAGAGGGCCGACTCCGAAAGATATAGAAAATAAGCTCGGGAGATGATGATAATGATGACGGTTTTTCTAAGCATATTATTGTAAGTTAAAAACAATATTAAAACGTTCCCCCTAACGAACCAACCAATACAATTGCACTCTTAATCCTTCGTTAGTAAAGTACATACCTTGTGATCTTTCATTGTATTGCTTTCTCCGTTTTTATTTTTTTGAGTCACTTTAAAAGTATAGTTTCTAAACCAAAAACTATACTAAGTACAGATTAGTGCATAGAAAGATATTTTCATGCTTATTGAGGTCGGTTCAATTATTATTTCATAGTTTTTTGGATGTTTTTTGAAGGAGGTTTAATATTTAATTAAAAAAAAATATTTTTTGTGTTTTAGTTGTTACTGTATTAAATAGATGCGTAGGATAAAATCATCAGTTTGACTTCGAAATAAGTTTATGTTGAAAATTCCATTTTTAATGCTCGACGGGGTTGTGTCGTTTTAGAAATTGTAATATAGGTAATTTAATCATGCATGTATATTTATAAATAACATTGTAAGCGAGTTGGTATCTTACTGTTAGCCTACAAATGTATCTTTTTTCCAAATAAATAAATAAATAATAACAGAGTTCCATGATACTTTCTGAATGCAAATGCTCGACTTGTCACCGAAAATAGTAAAATCGCTATACATTTCTCTTGAATTTTTAAGGAGTTTATTCAATTCCTCATGGATCCCATCATCAGAACTGGATTCTGGTAACAACGGGATTTTTTCAAACAACGAAAAATTTTTCCAAATCGGTTCATAACTGACGGAGTTCTGATGTAACACACATTAAAAAAAAAGAGCATACAACCGAATTGAGAACCTACTCCTTTTTTTGAAGTCGGTTAAAAAAACTAAACGCTCATCTCGTTACACTGGCACCTTGGAAATTTAGTTCAAAACAGACCTTTTTCTATTTAATTATAGTCAGTCTAACGGAAGATATTGGAGGGAAAATGCTCCTACGATAAAAGAGACTACAATTTCGGAAATCTTTGTATGCCTCCTTATAAAATGGAGCCTACCCTAACAAGCAGTGATTATTAATTAATTTTCTGCACGATTTGGTAATTTTTTTCCCCAATAAATTTCTACATAATATAAGAAAACTTGAAAAAAAGCATGAATGAAATCGGTAAAATCGTTCTCTTATGGCGTGACCAATGATTAAGTTTTACGTATATACATAATTATATACTCTGTACAATACTAAATGAGGAGATCGTACCTATGCAAAAGTTATCAAAACAAATTTAGTTAAGTTTTTCCTTTTGAATTTGATTAAAGTTGTCATCCGATTGAAGATCTTATTTAGTGTCCTTTTTTATCAATTCCTACGTAAAAACTATTAATAAAGCATATACATTTATATCTTGTAGATTTTTTTTAGTTCTTAGATACATTGTAGAATAATCGTGAAATATTTTGAAATATTATTAGTATTTTAATTGAATTACAGTGTACAATTTAATCTTCATTTACGAGTGCGCCTCATATGTACGCATTGCACAATAAATCTAAAACAATCGTAAAAACCGAAACAATTCTATACACCCTTTTCTTTAAGCGGTAGGAAATTCAATACGTATGACACGAACGAAATTCCCTCTTAGGTGGGTACTGCACTCGTAGAAAACCAGGAATTCAATAAACATAAAAATAAAATGTAATAAAGCCGCGTATCAGTCAGAAGCAGGCAAAGCAATATTCCGGCGTTCATTGGAATAAGGTCACAACCGACGTCAAAGAGTACCTATTTTAATTTTTTACTGGCCTTCGTATTTTACAAGTCACCAGCTTAAGCTGACTTGGGGTGAAAAGTTCTTTTTGTCGCTTCTGATCTTATGGTTCTAGTAGATTTATGGGGCCTCCAAGGGGTTCGATGATAGAAACTGGGGGACGTATGATGTATATCGAGCATCGAACGTTTTATTTAAGTGATTTTAGAGAGAAATATTGTCTCTCAGATATACGAGACTGGGGTGTTTTTCGAATGAATACTCACTGCGCGTTATGGAATTCTTTTTAGATCAGTATTCATAAACAGGCGTTTTGGAAAAAAAAGTTATGTCTTGTGGTGGTATTTATTGGATAGATACACACTATGTCCACCCTGTACAAAAAGAAATCAATAAAACACAATAATTGTTTCTGCCTATGACCTATGTCTGTTATAGACTTTGAAACCATCCAGCCTAATGTGCCCCAAACCGGTTTAATTTCAAAGAGAATGCGAAGATGGTTTTAGACTACGAAAACAATGTCGTGTGTAAAAATAAAGTCGCGGGTAAAAGTAAGTAGGGACCTAGTAAAATTGAAAGTTTTAAAATAGGTATAAATTGGTTTGAAATACAAAATTTTTAAAACACCTTTTTACTGACAGTTCTTTGTTATTACATAGTCTGTTTATTAGTACTAAGTTAGTTAAAAGTTCAGCTGATAATTAAAGGTGCTAATTTTAATTGAAGGAGATCCACATAAGTACAAGAAAGTACTTCAAAATGGTGTGTTAATGTTGTGTTCGTACGGAACCCTCGTGTTTGAATCCGACTTGCAACAGGGAAGGGTTCTACGTTTAAATGTGCTTTATGTTTTCCTTTTTGTTTAATTTTTTTGTTTTGTTTGTTTCAGGCTGAACTAGTGGCCGTAGAAGGCAAGGAGATCGAGACACACTACGTGCTTGCACGCGAGAGGATCCGACGATGGAATTCTACGTCTAAGTGCTACTTGCTCGTGGAAAACCTTCCGACGCCTTTGCAGGTATTTCTGGCAATCTACACTGATTTAGTATGTGTTGTTTGTTATTTTTCTATCATTAATTTTTGTCTTATTTTAAGACCGCGCCTCCGTCAGCCTAGTGTGGGACATTATCCAGCTGAATGACGATTTACGAAATGTCGCTGGCACAAACCCAAAACAGGGGAAAATGACGCGTACTTAGTACAGTCAGCTACAGAGGAATGGTACCACACCTCTTCTCTGTAGCTGGCCGGACATGTTGATGATGATGAATATTTTTTTTTCTTTGGATGATATGTTTTAAGAAAAAAGAGGTACAAAAACAAAGAAATACAAACTACCTATGTAAATTAAAATATTTTCTTAACAAATTACTTGCTTTATATTTTTCTTCATTTATCATTATTTCATTTAAAAGTCATGTTCATTACAAAAGGTGACATATTTATGCAGTAGTAGGTACACAACACCCTGTTAGGGTACAAAACACAAAACTGACATAAACACAAAACTGACCCGTCATTGACCACTATCTCACCTGATGAAAAGTGCAGATGAGGTCAAGGGTGCATCTCACTGGTTCAGTAACAGCCTATGTAGCCAGTCAGTACAGTATGTGTCGATTTATGTGGAAGTGGATGAGAACGGTTCTGCATAATAACTAAGTAGAAGTAGAAGTGGACAAATAAGTGTTGCTTAGACGTAGCTGTCGCGAAATAAATGGAATACTAATTTTATTCCTCCATGAAATGGTGAGGCCAAGTCATGTAATGTATGCATTGTAACAGCATATTTTCGAGTTATTTTGCATGACTTGGCCCCACTACTTCGCGGAGGACGGAAATAAGTAAGTATTCCATTTATTTTAAGCATGGAATCTCGAACAGTAGCTATCACGTATGCCTTGTACCGGAGAAGCAGGCTAATAAATAAGGTCGACATACCCTAAGAATAAGTGAGTATCTGCCCGATACTTAGTTATGCGACTATTGCATTTTCGTACTCAACGGTATCGACTTTACTAAAAAAGTGGTTAGACCATATTTTTCCCAAACGTATAACTAACTATTTACATTAATTGCTAAAAAAACTCCAGAGCAAAACTTAATATTTGCCTCTTATTCAATACTAGCTTTTGCCTGCGACTTCGTACGCGAAGACAATAACGTTACAGTTGTTTGCATGAAATTTGGCACACAGGTAGTTTATTACGTGGATTAACACATAGGGTAATGCCAGGTAAATGTAAAGTTCCCGCGGAATTTGAATAAGTGAATTCTAAGGCCGGTATGCCGCGGTGGCCTAGTTGTTTGACCTATGGTCTCTTAAGCAAAGGGTCATGGGTTTGAGCCCGGGCTTGGCCCTCTTGAGTTATTCCGAATTCGTGTGCTAAATTACGTTTGAAGTTTACCATGAGCTTTACAGTGAAGGAAAACATCGCGAGAAAAGCTGCACACGCCTGAGAAGAAATTCAATGGTATAACACACCCGCACTGTACAAATCGCACTGGGCCCAAGTGTTCTCGTTCTGGGAGGAGGCCTGAATGAAACAACAACATTCTATCCCGGGAAAGTGTACAGCATACCGCTGGATAGAAATAACTGTCAAAACATTTTGAAAATCAGAGACAGTGTAGCTTTTTATTAGTGAAATAATTTTAAAAATCAGCCCCCACGTTCAATTCACTTATTTCTATCCCGTGGGAATTTGGCATTTTCCCGTAGAAAAGTGCCTATGCCAATCAGGAATATTGTAGCTTTCAAATTTTAAAATATTTTTTAAAATCAGCCCCAAAGTTGAATTAACTTATTTCGATCCCGCGGGAAATTTGCGTTTTCCCGTAGAAAAGTAGTCTATGTCAATCAGGGATATTGTAGCTTTCAAATCAAATTGTAAAATATTTTTAAAAATCAGCCCCTAAGTTGAATTTACTTATTTCTATACCTCTCCCCCTCCTCTATTCCCTTTCCTTTTCCTCTCCCTTTTAGGGCCGACAACGCACTGGCATCGCGTAAAGCGCTGCGGGTGTCTATGGACAGTGGTGATCACTTAACATCAGGTGACCCACTAGTTCGTTTGAAAAAACTTATTTCTATCCCGTGGGAATTTTGCATTTTCCCGGAAAAAATACTTTATGTCAATGAGGGATACTGTAGCTTACTATTGGTGGAAGAATTTTTAAAATCAGCCCCAAAGTTGAATTAAAATTTTTCTATCCCGTGGGAATTTTGTATTTTTCCGAAGAAAATGTAGCCTTTGTCAATCAGGGATATTGTAGCTTTCAAATTGTAAAATATTTTAAAAAATCAGCCCCGAAGTTGAATTTACTTATTTCTATCCCGCGGGAATTTTGCATTTTCCCGAAAAAGTACTTTATTCAATGAGGGATAAAGCTTACTATTGGTGAAAGAATGTTCAAAATCAGCCCCGAAGTTAAATTCAGTTTTTTCTATCCCGCGGGAATTTTGCATTTTCCCGAAGAAAAAGTAGCCTATGTCAATTGGGGATAGTTATATTGAATCATATGAAATAATTTTTAAAATCAGTGCCGAAGATGAATTTACTTATTTCTAGCCTATGTCAATCAGGGATATTGTAGCTTTCAAATTGTAAAATATTTTTAAAAATCAGCCCCTAAGTTGAATTTACCTATTTTTATCCCGTGGGAATTTTGCATTTTCCCGGAAAAGTACTTTATTCAATGAGGGATAATGCTTACTATTGGTGAAAGAATGTTCAAAATCAGCCCCGAAGTTGAATTCAGTTTTTTCTATCCCGCGGGAATTTTGCATTTTCCCGAAGAAAAAGTAGCCTATGTCAATTGGGGATAGTCATATTGAATCATATGAAATAATTTTTAAAATCAGTGCCAAAGATGAATTTACTTGTTTCTATCCCGTGGGAATTTTGCTTTTTCCCGGAGAAAAGTACCCTATGTTAAAAAGGGATACTGTAGCTTACTATTGGTGAAAGAATTTTTAAAATCAGCCCCAAAGTTGATTTCAAATTTTTCTATCCCGTGGGAATTTTGAATTTTCCCGAATAAAAAGTAGCCTTTGTCAATCGGGGATAGTCATATCACATAGTGTGTAAGAATTTTTAAAATCAGCCCCGAAATTGAGTTAATTTATTTCTATCCCGTTTCTTATTGCACCTCTACATTACTCAAGGTACATGTGTGCCAAATTTCAAGTCTCTAGCCTCAGTGGTTTAGGCTGTGCGTTGTCTGTCAGTCAGTCAGTCAGTCAGTCATTCAGTCAGTCAGTCAGTCACGGTACTGTTTTATAGGTATAGTATAGATAGATTACGCGGGAATGCATCAAGCGGGTGGAGGGGAAGTGGCTGTTGGCCATTCCTGCCGCGGACACGGCACGACGTGCGCTAGCGCTACGTTTATAACATCAGTCACTTACCGAAATAGCGTAAAGTAAGCCACTATGAACAAGTGTGCATCTGCCATATACAGATTACTTAATAGGGGGCCATCCATAAATTACGTCACACCAATTTCGATCAATTTGGACCCCTCCCCCCCCCTTGTCACACTTATTACTATGAAAATCGCCATTATTTTGTTCTAGTGCCACAGATCGCTTGACCCCTCCCCCCCCCCCCCTAAATGTGTGACGTAATTTATGGATGGCCCCTAGGGCAGTCAATAAAGATAAATCTGTATCTACCACTACCACAACTTTAAACATAAGCTGTTTCTAGTTTTAGTTTAGGTAGTCTGTATTTCTTTAGTTTATCTAGTGAGTGTTATAATGATATATACCTGTTTTATCTGTTCCATTAAGAAAACAATATAAGATCTCCTTTTTGTTCTCTCCGATGATTACATACTTTATAATTATATGTGCACAAAAAGTTGGTTAACATGCTTTATCCATGTATCCATGTTAGACTTAACCTCTTACCTCTTTTATGTCCCCAATACAGAGGATTGGAATTAACAATTTAATCCATCTCGATGTTCACATTTTGTTTTGTTTTCTTTTTTTTTTTTTGTGTAATTAGGCTAGTTTTATATTTTTTATATCTGTTTTGCGTAAGTTGTTTTGTATTAATCTCTCAATCACAGGAACCATGTCGTGCGCTCGGTCTTTTTTAGGTTATGTATCGGTCGTTTGTTCTGTTCGCCGCCAGACAGCGCTGCTCGTTGCAGTCGCAACGGCTGCGTTCTGCATACCGCGTTAGGCCGTGTTGCACGGCAGGGTTTCTGTGGCTGATAAAAATGGTCTCGCCGGAAGATCAGCGCTGGCTCCACCCCAGGAGTCCGCATTTATGCTGAGGCGGGACCTTTTTCGTACACTTTATCATATATTATTTTATTTTTATTTTATTGTTTTTTTATATTTTTAAAATTGTATTGTCTTAATAGTTGTGTTTTTTTTTATTTTTGTGTGTGCGAAATAATTTTTTTTCATTTCATTTCATTTTTCATTTCATTTCATTTTTCATTTCATTTCATTTCATTACCAGTCTTTTATCTGGGGAAAGGCTGTACAATATCTGTCACTTGACTAATCTATTGTAAAATATGTAACTACGTATATATGTCTATCTGGCATAAACGGTTTCGTCAAAGTTAAATATACGTAGAACAACTATGTATCTGCTACTTACACGTTAGAGTTAACAAAATGTTATCACGTATTTGTATAACTGCCATTATTAATAAACTACCGTATTTAAAAATCTAATCTATCTATCTAATCTAATACCTTTAAACGAGCAATTCTTGTGTATATATATATGTATATATATAATCAGGATCTCGGAAACGGCTCCAACGATTTCGATGAAATTTGGTATGTGGGGGTTTTCGCGGATGAAAAACTGATCTAGCTATGTTTCATTTTCAGAAAACCGCTTTTACTCGTGTTTTCCGGCTATTTTTGTTAGCATTAGAATACAAAGCTAAATTTCGCCAACTTCGAGCAGATCATAATAGCACATTAGAAATCGGGTGGTCGCGGATGCAGCCGACCTCGGTTCGATTGCACGTTTTTTTTCAAGATTTTTAGTTTTTTTTTAAGTTTATTTTTCATGAGAAAACGTCAAGTTTCTTCTTTTGTGAGAAAAAGTTACTTTTTTGTGAGAAAAAGTTCCTTTTTTGTGAGAAAAAGTATTATAGGGAACGTGCAGTAACTATAGGCGGCAGCACTAATGCGACAGAAGAGACACTATGCGGACAGTAAAACAAACTTATCAAGGTAAAACATTCAAATTGATGGCACCCTTATGGCACCAGTTGGCAGCACCGTCTATGTACACGTTCCCTATTGGGAGCACAGAACAGGAAAAGCCGGTTGTCTGTAAAGTCGGTTTACGGACGATAGTTTAACGTGACTCACCCCCCCCCCCCCCCCCCCACCCCCTCCGGTGTTTTTGTCAAATATCTTGAAAATGGTGCATCCTACGGCAAAATCAATGAAATTTTCATCCCCCCTTTAACGCCCCCGTGCTCCCTCCCCCGCAACCCCTCCCCCCTCTCACGGCACACATGGCACGTCGCGGCATCGTGGTATCGAAATAAAGAAACATGAATTCTAAACTCATTGAAATAAGATTCAAAATAACTTGATAGTAATAAAATGCCACGCCGTGCCATGCCGTCAGTGGGCGCCGGCCTTAAAACGCTCTCCTGTAAAATTTGGTTTTTGTAGATACACACTTTTTCTTAGGGTGTGTCGAGGTTGTATATTTAGGTAAAAAACTCAAGTATCTAAATGATCTGTTGTATGTAGCAGTAATGTGTCCGTATAAACAAATTGATGTTCCAAATTAGAAAAATGACTTAAGCTCCATATCAATTCGGTGCACTACTACATACAACTCAAGTTTATTACCTATAGTGCATTAAAAAAACCTTGTAAAATACCAGCTGTGTGCATACGCTTAAAATTGTACCTCTAAATTACGTAATACAGCGTGGCTTGTTACAGGCGGGTAACGTGGCGAGCGCGAGCGTGTGGTCGTCGTGTGGCTGCCGTCAGAGGCTCCTGGCGGCAGTGACCACGGGCGGCCGCGCCGTGCACTGGGCGGCGGTTCCGGCCCGCGACCATGCCAACAACACAGACCTCTGCCGATTCAACTACACGTAAGTTTAACCAGTAATATTGTTAAGGTTGCTGGAACGCGTTGCATGCGGATGGCGCAGGACCGATCTGTTTGAGGACGTTTTTTCGGCTGAAATGATGATTATGAACTTCCGGCAGGAGTGTTTTCAGACTATTGCAATTGACGACCGGATAGCTTCGTAGTGGTTGGAGAACCTGACTACGAAGCTTGAGGTCCCGAGTTCGATCCCCGGCCGGTGCAGATATTTGTATGAAAAAAAATACGAATGTTTGTGCTCGAGTCTTCAATTGGGATGTACCAAAAAAATAACCTCTAGTTTTTATATTTTTTTTGGAAAGAATAGGATATTTTAAGACACCATTTTCATCGATTTTGAATTTGGTTGAGTATTTAATTTTTTATATTTTTTTTTAGAAATACGTTGGATGACGTCACAGTGAGAGAGCCACGTTCCATAGCCTAGAAAAATTCAAGTCGTACATAACATAATCTGTGGCACTACCACGGCACTACTGAGACCCTACTACGAAGTGCATAATTCGAACTTCGTTTCATGCCGTCCCGCTCACGCTAATATGATTTGACACGAGAGTGAGAGGGATGATACGATACGAACTTCGAATTTTGTAGTAGCCCCTGATTTGTCTTGTCACTGTCAATATTACAAGCACGGCTTAGGGTCCTAAATGAACCATGACAAAATAGTTTTATTTATTTCTCTTCTTTTAGCTTCGATTATTCCTGTTTGTTTAATGGTGTGATAGTAAATAGATATTTTTTATTAAAATCTGATATTTAAATTCTTTCATATTTACTTGTAACGTAGTAATTTAATAATTAAATTTGTAAAAATACATTGCGAGTATTGTATACATTTCGGACTTTATGATAAATGACAACTGTTTAAAGCCAGGTGTGCATCATGTGATTAAAGTTCTGTCTTTGTCACTCTTTGCTATTATAAGCAGGACAGCAACATTTCAAACTGTCAATTTGCTTTAGAGTGTAGACCTGCTTTATATCTGCCTTTGTGACGATTCACTGCAGGGGTCAAATGAAGGTCATTACTTAAATTTTCTTTATTTAATTCAGATTATCATATTTTTGGAATCTGATTTCTGAAAACGCTTCACAAAGCCTATTTCTCCAAACGGTTTTCTATTTATTATACGTTGCCAAAAATTGGGACATCCCAATTGTTAATAATAATAATATCACGGGAAAATTCACACCAATTGACCTAGTCCCAAAGTAAGCTAAGCAAAGCTTGTGTTATGGGTACTAGGCAACGAATAAACATACTTATATAGATTTCATTTTCATTTTTCATTTTCATTATAGATACATACTTAAATACATAATTATAAAACACCCAAGACCCGAGAACAAACATTCTTATTTTTCATACAAATATCTGCCCCGACACGGGATTCGAACCCGGAACCGTTAATATGTATGTATTTTTTTTATATAGGTAGGGTGCCGAGGATGAGCTCTGGTTGAGTTCGAAACGCGTCAGTGTAGCTTGGTGGTGGTGATAGTTGTGTTTATGTGATTTGTGTGTGTTCGTACAGTGTGGAGGTGGAGGAACTGCATGAACACACATTTCTTGCATAAACGTTCGCGGGTGAGCAAAGTAATTGTTTTAGTTCATTATATAGGTATGTTTATCCGTTGTCTAGCACCCATAGTTACAAGCTTTGCTTAGTTTGGGACTAGGTCAGTTGGTGTCCCATTGTCCCATGATTTATTGTTAGCTTTTAAGAAAATGATTTATAAATACTTCATTTAAAGGCCAGCAACAGATCAGTGACTCTCCTTGAGTTGTTGATATTCATGGCCGGTGGTGATTATTTTCTATCACATGACCCGCTTGCAGGTTTCCCCTTCCTCACATAACAAAAAAATACCAACAAAAACATTCACAATTTACATTCAGTAGCTTCGAGAAAAGTAGTAACAGATATACAAACAAACAAAACCTTTTACCAGAGTTTTACCCCAAACGCATTAACCGTTCTCCGTCCCGTTGTGGGTAAAAAAACGTACCTACCTAGTCTGGATTGACATGATTTTGTTCATAAATAGTGAAATCTTCATAGCCAAGCCTAGCAGGTATTATAAATTGAGAAAACGTTTACTTTTGGTTAAAATCTAGCCTGTTGTAGGATTCCATGTGACTTGTGCCGTTACAATTTGCTTACTTGATGTTTTCTTGAGCTTCAGTTACCAGCAACAACGTGCAACGATTGTCGTAAGTTCCCCTAGCTTATGAAATAAGCAAAATTTCCGCCGTCTACTGTAACCGACAGAGGCGTGAAAATACGCTGGAATGCTTCCGGAAAAGTATCGGCAGTTTGCCTTGCGATCGACTTGGCCGAGACGCTACCATGCCTCCAATATGCTGTAGCTTATAGCTATTTGTGCAACTGTAAAATAAGAAAGGGTTAGGTGCACTTGTCGCTGCGAATAATGCTACGGTAAAAGCTTGTAGTTCATTGATATACCGAAGCATAGAAACGCTTCTATCAAACAATGATAAGATAAACATTACGCGTACTCGTTCAATAAATGGATCGGTCTCAAATGTACTAGTTTGGTCTTTTAGTTATTTTAGTCTCTGCCCATTTAAATAAATCTAAAGTTTGCTGACCCGGAGTTGCTAATTATATGTCCACATGAGAGACAACCTTTGTTTCTTACTGTGTGTATAACCCAGATACATACTATTATGGCACTAGACATCGTAAAAACCGCCAGCTTTTATGAAACATTTAAATCAGATCACTGCAGTGTATTTATGTATTTATTATATTCAGCTTATTTTATGGTCTGCGTGCTCCGAGCGATAAGAAAATGACATTTTCAATTTATTTTATTATGAACTTCAAATGGAAGCAAAAAAGACGAAATATCAAGAAAATATTTTTCAATAAAAGTTTTGAATGTGCTCCTTCGAATACGTAATAAAAGGAAATCTTGACTACGACAAATTTGAATAATTGCAAAACTTTTTACAGATAAACAACATAAATGTCCAAAGCAAGCAAAACAAACGATGTTTCTTATGAAATGTGAATAAATATGATCTAGAATTTGGAAACTAGAAAGTCATTAAAAGTTTTAAATTGCGCTCACTAGCAGATAATAATTAGTTTACGAAAGCCATTAGCCGTACAGCTTGCATAAAAAAGAGATAATGAACTGAGTTCCTTTAAGTTTTATTTGTTTTTTAAGTAAAATACTCTTATTATAATATCGATTATTTCCCGCTATATTTGTGAACTTTTGCGTATAGATATTCGGTTATTTCAAGAAACTTCTTTGAGTAGGTACATAGAAAATTGGGATGCACCAAAAAAAATAACCTCTAGTTTTTATATTTTTTTTGGAAAGAATAGGATATTTTAGGACACTATTTTCATCGATTTTGAATTTGGTTGAGTATTTAATTTTTTATATTTTTTTTAGAAATACGTTGGATGACGTCACAGTGAGAGAGCCACGTTCCATAGCCTAGAAAAATTCAAGTCGTACATAACATAATCTGTGGCACTACCACGGCACTACTGAGAACCCTACTACGAAGTGCATAATTCAAACTTCGTTTCATGCCGTCCCGCTCACGCTAATATGATTTGACACGAGAGTGAGAGGGATGATACGATACGAACTTCGAATTTTGTAGTAGCCCCTGATTTGTCTTGTCACTGTCAATATTACAAGCACGGCTTAGGGTCCTAAATGAACCATGACAAAATAGTTTTATTTATTTCTCTTCTTTTAGCTTCGATTATTCCTGTTTGTTTAATGGTGTGATAGTAAATAGATATTTTTTATTAAAATCTGATATTTAAATTCTTTCATATTTACTTGTAACGTAGTAATTTAATAATTCAATTTGTAAAAATATATTGCGAGTATTGTACATACATTTCGGACTTTATGATAAATGACAACTGTTTAAAGCCAGGTGTGCATCATGTGATTAAAGTTCTGTCTTTGTCACTCTTTGCTATTATAAGCAGGACAGCAACATTTCAAACTGTCAATTTGCTTTAGAGTGTAGACCTGCTTTATATCTGCCTTTGTGACGATTCACTGCAGGGGTCAAATGAAGGTCATTACTTAAATTTTCTTTATTTAATTCAGATTATCATATTTTTGGAATCTGATTTCTGAAAACGCTTCACAAAGCCTATTTCTCCAAACGGTTTTCTATTTATTATACGTTGCCAAAAATTGGGACATCCCAATTCTGACCAAAATAAAAACGTAAATCAACTGATGGCCTATTACTTTATAAAAGCTTTTAATTAACTTGCAGTGTATGTAAGTATGTATGTACGGATCAAATCTTGGAAGTTGAATTTGACCCACTTCCAGTGGTCGGATTTACTTGAAATTTGGTATATGTACTTATGTAGGTTAGATGACAATGCAAGTAAAGTCTATAAAAAGTACAGTCAGCGAAAAAGCTTGTATTGAAAATGAAATTTTTAACTAAAACTTATTTGGATAATTTTGATTCATGCATAATAATCATATTATTAAAGTTATAAAAATAATAGAATTTTATTCTTGAATGTAAAATAAATAAACCTTAAGATGCACCACTAACGTGCGGTCTAAAATAAATAAATAATGCGTAAAAGTTATCTTGTTATACTCGAAGGTTTACATGGGAAGCTTCCAGGCATTACGTAAGCCAATATTATGGGGTTTCACAAACTTTACCTCTAGTCTCGAGGGATGAAAAAGGGGCGCAAACTTTTGGAAATTCACTTATCCAATGTATTTTAGATAATATGTAGTTTTGTTAGTTATAACTCAAGTTTAAAAGCGGTAATATGTTTTCATCGCAAGCGCTATGAAATATGCAGTAAATTAAAAGTGTAACTTGCAAGATACAGTTCTTGTTTAAATTATCATGATCATAACGAACCCGGCCAAATCTCTTCGTTCAAGGGTCATTAACTTTAAAAAAAACGTTCGTCACTTCGCTACGCAAAAATCTTTTTAAGATTACGCCTGTTGTGTTTTTTTCTAATTTCCTCTAAAAGTCATTTTAATGTCCGTAGAAGAAACTCCGGGAAAACATGGAGTTTCCAGCTACGTACACCGCAACTTTGCGTGTCACTCGGAGTTAAGATTTTCACGAGAATTTAAGACACAGTGGAACACGAAAAGTTGTGTGTTCAGAAGTTGGGAAGCAGACTGTAAAAACTTCCTGGGAGACTGTGCGGGGCTTAGTCTGTGTGATTTATATGTATTTCGAGGATCGCCGGGGTGGAGTATTTAAATGTTGACCTATTTATTCTTTCGTGGGGATTGTACGGTTCAAGAAACTGGGGAAACAAGCATCAAAATGTTGGTAAACATTTAGCGGAAGAAGAACAATTCAGAAGAATTCGTACCCTTTCAAACTTTACAGCAAATTAATTATCTGTCGCTATAAAGGAAATATTGAAGTTTGCGGAAAATGCATTTACTTTTTTGCTCTCAAAGAAATACAGACTCAACTTCGTTTCTTTGATATTAGCTTATACCACGAACCAGGGGCTACATCAAAAATAATATTTCTCTGACATAGAAACCATTATCCACATTGAGAAAGGAAACAATAAAATAACTACAAACATCATATTAACTATGAAGACTTTTACATTTAACTAAACACACCTAGCGACCGCAAACACAGATAAATCGGTGAAGATTTCGCTCTCTGTTTATGTACCATTCACCTTGCGTAAATTTTGTTACCTATACAGGGTTATTTTTAATTCACTGACATCCTCTTAACCCTGAATTCCTATCACTCAAACAATTGTTTTTTTTTTACGACTTTTTAAAATGAAGCACTTTTTTTCCCATACAATAACACAGAGTATCGTAAAAATAAGAGGAAATCTCAAATTTTCAAAACGTTATTACACCAAAAATATTAAGTTATGACAAAAGCCGTAAAACGAAAAACATTTGTTTAAGTGGTACGAGTTTAGGGTTAAAAGGATGCTAGTGAATTACAAATAACCCTGTATGTATAGGTAAGGATAAGAATAAGAAATCTTTATTTTACATAAGTAACATGTACATAATATTTGTACAATAGTTATAAGTTTACTCTTAAGATTTAGTATTGTTTAACATCAGAATGAAACCACATATTTGTTTTGGAAGAGCGAGGTCTTCTGTCACAGGCATAATGTATGCCTACTAGAAGGTCTCAACAATTTGTTTGTACACCATTTTGTTGTTAACAGAAATAAATTATTATTATTAAGAAGACAAATAAAAACAAAAATTAAAAATAGAAATAAGATACATAATTATGCGAAAAAGGAGTCCACTCAGCACTCGTCGGGCTATACATATCATCATCATCATTTTAGCCGAAAGACGTCCACTGCTGAACCTAGGCCTCCCCCAAGGATCGCCAAACAGAACGGTCCCGTGCTATCCGCATCTACACCCAACGCATACGTATATAAAAAGACAATTCTTGGCTGATTGATTTACTGATTGCCTGTCTGTCTGGCTCATCAACGCCCAGCCAAAACCCTAGCAGGCTGACATTTTGCATAGAGGTTGCCTTTATGATGTCGGGAAGGAATAATGACGGATTTGTTGAAATTTCTACAGCCTAGGGAATAAACTAAATTCTGAGACGAGGCCTATGCCCTGCAGTGGGACGTATATAGCCTGGGATGGTGTTGAGGGAATAAACGACATTTATATGTTCGATTCAGAGTGACCCTATCTTCGTAATGATGATTACTAGCCTCTTCAAAATTGGTCTGCAAGCCTTGGTCGAGTGGTAAAAAAAAAAAAAAAAAACTTGTTCGTGCTGTCTGAAAATAATCGTTCACAGTCAAAAAAGGTAAATAAAATAACAAGCTCACACAAAACCGTAGCCGTCTGTATCCAACGCAAACAAGACGTGGTTTTGATAAATGGCCCCCGCGGGCCGCACTAGCGCGTACCAATTTACGTGCCTTTCTCTGGATGCCTCATAAACAGAACCCTATTAGCGGTGTCTTTATCTACTAACGTACGGAATTTTTGAAGGAAATTGTACTGGTTTGAAAACGTAATGATGTTTTGTGAGCATTTTTTTAAAGAATAATTCTCAATACTTAGATTAGATACTATGGCAACGTTATGTATGAAATCTTCTCAAATAAAATTTAATTGCCAAATGTATGTAAGCTCACTTCAGAATGGCAGCAAGCTATTTGACTTACTTATTCTTTTCGTTAATTATGAGAAAAAGGCAGAGATTTTTTACAAATTAAGCCAATTTTAACGTTCAGAAAATATCCTTCACCAACAATAAGAGTACAAGCCTTGGTGGTCTAGCGGTTTGACCTATGCACTATGACCTCTCAAGCTAAGGGTCGCGAGTTTGAACCCAGGCGCGCACCTCTGCCTTTTTCTTAGTCCAGGTACGTGCAAAATTGCATTTAGTATTTACTATAAGCTTTACGGTGAATGAAAAAGTCGTGAGGAAACCCGCACACGTCTGCGAAGCAATTCAGTGGTGTGTGTCTGTAGGAACTACGGTCCCTAGCCCTGTCATTCTGAGTGGAGGCCTGTGTCCTGCAGTAGAACATGGTATACACCCAAATGATGATAAGAAAACAAAATACCTATAAAGTGAGCAAGTGCTACGAGTATTTAACAGCAAGTTTTTTCCATTAGTAGTTACACCCGCAAAAAACCAGGGACGGGCAACTAGTATTTAGTAATGATTTCTTTCTGAACCATTTTAAATCAAACTCACGTTTTAAATGTCAATTTACCAATGCGAGCTAAAAGCATCTCAATTGCTTTACACACTGCTAAAACTATTATGTGTAAATGGCTCTTTGGCTAAGTAATAGTAGTACTACAACATATAAGTTGAGTAACGTGAGGCTAGTGAGCAAACGTTGTTAGCTTTTTTTGTTTCTAATGCACCAGCTTTTAAATAAATCTGGACATCTCATGAGATTAGTTTAGTTAGAGGATTACTTTGTGCTTTTGTGTTTACTGTTTTACTTATGGTACGAGCGAAACATTTTACCCTCCGTTGCACATTGCATTAAAAAGTTTAATTTTGCTTTCATAATACAATTAGAACTTGTAGCAAACTTTTGTTGTATTGTTAATTTTATTGTAAGCAAAAACTGAAATGATGAAACCCGCGCAAGAACTAAAGTCACCGACATAGCTTGAAGAATCGCTAGACTCAAGTGGGCAAAGCACATCGCTCGTAGAACTGATGGCTGATGGGGCAAAAAGGTTCTCGAGTGGCGTCCACTGACTGCAAGACGCAGTTTAGGTAAGCCTCCAACAAGATGGAGCGACGATCTGGTTAAGGTTGCGGGATCGCGTTGGATGCGGATGGCACGCGACCGATCTGTTTGGCGAGCCTTGGGTCTTTTGTTCAGCAGTGGACCTCTTTCTGCAGAAATGACGATGATGATGATGATGTTGCTTAATATTGTGGCATTCAATAAAGAGTTATTGTATTGTATTTCCCAGTGCTTCTATGCTGAACAGATTAAGCGGAGGGGCACCAGTCAAAGAAAGCTACCACTTTTAGTATCAATTTCTTTGTCACATTTTAGATTTCTTTTGCCGATTGAGTTTATATCAAAAATATGTATATATGTACCTACAAGCCATCTATTAATCATTAGTATGGTCAAAAATAAACTCTCTTAAGATTCTTACTAATAATATACATAAATGTGAAAGTTGTCTGTCTGTTACCTCTTCCGCTTAAACCGCTGAACTGAGATGAAATTTGGTAGGTCTATATATAGTTTGAGTCCCGGGAAATGATATCGGATAGATTTAATCCTGGAAAATTGAATAGTTCCCGCTGGACAGCGATAAACAAATCCTTCGCAGACGGAGTCACTGGCAAAGAGCTATACTCCATTTAATTTAGAATTATAAACCACAACAACATTATATTGCGGCTCGTGAACTGTAATCTCTTTACAATTTGTACTAGAGTAACAAATGACGACACGCAAATAAAGTGACATTAAAACAATTTTATTTTGCGGCTCCCAGAATATATTGTACTGTACTATTTGCTAGGTAAGAAATAATTGACGAGCCGCAATATAATGATGTTGTGGTTTTTAATTCTAAATTAAATGAAGTATATAGTAAACTATAACTTTTCGCACGTCAAAAAAACTGTTAGGCTTCACGAAGCGTAGGTATCCTATCTTCTTCGCTTTCTCTAACGAACTTACCTTTCTGGCTTGACATCAAACAGGTGTACCCAATTGAAACCTCTAAAACTAGGCCAGCGGTTTTCAAAGCGTAAAAAGAATTATTTAAGTCGGCAGCACATTTTCCATTAGTTCGCCGATCTGAAAGCGTTTGAAAGCAACTTCCCATCGTTGGACCGGAAACTCGTTTGCCACCTTTATTTCCTTGTAAATATTTGTGTAGAAAAGGCAAAAACGTGAGCCGGGCACGGATGTTTGTATTCGTTTCACTTGTTAGGAAGGAAATAACTGACGTCGGAAATACATTATCAAGATGTGAGTCATAACATCCTGGCGCGAACTTGGTTCTATTGATCGTAAAACACAGTTTTAAATTCTTCACACTTCTTACTTGAACAGTTGTGCTGTTTTATTCACCAATAATATAATAATGGCACATAATCTCTCATTGATCCTAAAATACCTATAAATTTCGAATACAATCGAGTAGAAGCTACCTTTCAAACCTTTCGGGGATAGAGCTGTCCTAATACAAACATAATTCATAAGAAGTGTAAAACCGTATACCCACAGGCGCGATACATCAGCCGGGCCGTCAGTAAGGATTAATGTTTGCTGCCGATCAGAATTTGGATAGCCTCAGAGTACAATAATTCCCATATAAATATTTGTAGCTAATGGGATTAGATACTTTAATTACTTCACAGCTTAAACGTGTATCTAAACAAATCTTGATTAGAATTTAAAATGAAAGCTATACAGGGTGAAATTTTGAACGTGATACAAAATTAGTGTTCTAGCTTAGTTAATGCTGGACATCATAATGCACAGTTTATAGAATTAAGTAGTATTGCTAAATTTGAGGTGTTCATACATTTAGTTCACAATTTAACTACAGCAAAGTATGAAAATCCAAAATTTTATCTGACCAATTTCAACAATTGAGTAAATGCATTATGTTATCCAGCATTAACTAAGCTTGAAACACTAATTTTGTATTACGTTCAAAATTTCACCCTGTATTTTCAGTTTCTGCATTCAACTAATTTTTTGTTTTATTGTTTCATTTTATAAAGGATATAAGTCCTTAGGCATGTGAGTATTGTAAGTTAGAAATGAGATATTTATTATTCTGCGGTTTACTCCCTAGCGTAAAAAGTTAAGAGTATTATACTACAGCAAAGTTGCTGGCAAAAAGCTTTGTTTATTAAATGCTCGCTTGACAACACACTCCTCGGTACACAAACTTGTCAACAGAGAGCTTAAACAAAGTTTCTAAACCATTTCAATCACGCAAAGTTTGTCAAACCCTTTTACGTGTACTTAAAACCAGAACGCCGTCAACTATTTCAAGCTAAAACCTTGTCCATACTCCGGCATTCATCCTGAGACCTTAACTTTAAAAGTAATTTAAGTTTAACGGACTTTAAATGGCAAGATCCCGCAAATGACCTGAAGTTCGTGAACGATGGATCATTGAATGTCGCCTATGTCAGAGGAGGTTTGTTTATAGTGGGAAGTTTACCAAGTTGTGCCATTACTCTGTGAAGTCATAATTCTTACGCCTTCTACTGACATTGTTAATTTTAAGTGCGTCCGTAATCATTTTAACGCTTATTATACTTTAGTTACGTCCTACCAATTTAATGTAAGATTATGTAAAGTTTTGCGTATGCTATTTCTGATCGGTTAGCGTTATATTTTGTGGTAAAAAAGGATTGCTCTTGTTACGATATTTTAGAATTCGTAAAAGGATTTAAATGTTTGTATTTAATCGTTCTAGTCTTTCAGCGCAGTAATTCGGTCAATTTAGTCACCAACACAATAAAATTATAGTATACGTATATAATTGTAAGTTACATTAACAAATAGGTACCTACACACATTGCTTATTACGCTCCCGCACTCAATGCATAAACGCTTAACAGCCCCACACTTACACACGAACAGAACCTAATTTACCTCATAACGGATTAATTACTATCAAACGTACGTCACTGTGCCTTTAGCCTGGTTAAACAAGGCCCATTTTGTAACAGCCACGTCACCCTATTATTGTAACAAATTGATTTATATCACAATGAAGAGAGAATTGGACGGCGAATAATTAAAAATGTAGGTACGTTCGTATATAACGTCATTAATTTCACGAATCGATGTATCGGCAGCCATTTTATCTGAACCGATTATTCATTGTTATAGTCGTTGTTTGGACGCTTGTTTTGTATTTATCGTAAATGGAAATTTGCATTAACGAGGCCGGAAGGATGTTAAGTGATAATTCGTTGCAAAATATTCAGCTTACAATTTCGATTGTCATTTTAAAAAATGTAGCAGAGAGAGTAACAAGACATGAAGAATAATAAACAAAGTCAATAATTATGCAAATGCGTACATAAAAATGTTAATACCACGTGGCGCTATAACATGGCATGTATGTAACGATCGGAAAACATTTTTATGATTGGGCAATAACGTTGTTATTGGAAATATTAAGTTTTATTCATTCGTTTATCGAAATTTTGTGAGCGGCCAGATCTGAATCTATGGTTCACTTGGTTGTTTGTGTAGTAGTCAAACTAATAGAATTACTAACTCGGAACTACAAGTAAAAATTTTGAATTACTTAAATCTTCCGAATCATGATTGCAAACTGATACAGTGGTGCCATGGTCAGAGGAAACAAAGCTTTTTATTAAATACCTGTCATCTAGTTTGGTTTTTTTTTATGGTTCAGGGGACAAACGAGCAAACGGATCGTCTGATGGTAAAAGTTACCGTCGCCCATGGACATGGGTCTGGCCTGAGGTGCCCCAAAAGCTGCCACTTACGTCCCTCAAAGATTAGGAATAGCAGTTTAGAAAAGTAATGCGGGCAGTATCTTGGGATTAATGCCTGAGGCAAAAATCATGACGACGTTTTTATTTTTCTGTAGTTTTAGTTAAGCTTATATTCAGTTTTAGTTTTCTATTTGTACTTTATAATAATTTTTGAAAATAAACCAAATTGATTAATAACTCATTGCTGAATAGGTTTTCAACGGGCATCTATTAAAACGTATTTTGTTCATACATTGAGAGTAACTTGCATAATTTTATCTAAACACCGGTCACATTCAATGTTACTTATGAACAAATAAAAAGCTTCAAATGAAGTTTTAGTTTAAATTAGTAATTAATTGTACTTATGTTAAACTAAAATAAATCTATGTGACGTGGTGTAGTTTTGTTTATTTCATCGATACTCGAACATGCAGCACCGGAAAAGACGAATGCTCGCCGGAAAAATAATATAGAGCAAGAATGCCTTTGGCTCGAGTGACTGTGTTTGGATGCTTCCTTCCACATCGCTTCTGCGACTCGTGTAAAGAATACCTATGTTGAATAACATTTGTCCGCATTTTGCTTCTAGTTTTTAAGAAAATGTTTTTGGATTTTTCTACGGCTCTAAAAAATATCTTGATATGTACGCATAATTCTTTAGCAGAAGTACTTAAGTATCTTGTCTTGTTTTTTAAAATACCTTCCGAACTTATGAAGGTTAGTTTAGTAGCAGTTCATTCTTTTACATTCTCCGATCATTTAAAGCTAGGACTTCATTCCGCGAAAATGATTCCTTTTTTCTATCCACTTTATTCTTCATTAATATGTATTCTATATATTTATTTTTGTCCTCAGATTCCCCGTGACAGCAGACATGGCTCCAGTTAGCTCTCTTCTCGTCTACTACGTGACTGGTGAGGGAGAACCGGTCAGCGATGTTGCGAGCTTCCATGTTCGATTATTGCACAAAGAGGTTAGTATTATAAATAATCAAGCAGGTCATAACTATAAATTAAAAATTTTAAAAACTCCCAACGCGATTTGGTCACACATAATAATATGTATGTTTGAAAAAATAAAGTAAATGCCCATTATGCGTCTAATATCCCTTCTGCAGCTAACAAAAAAGCTGATAACAATGAAACGACTAAACCAATTTTGATGGAACATGTCTAAGAACCATTGCCAAGAATCCTGCTTTCAAATGAAAAAACCGCATCCAAATCGGTTCACCCGTTTAAGAACTATGATGTCACAGATAGACACACACACACACACACACACACACACACACACACATAGTGGTCAATCTTATAACACCCCTCTTTTTGTGTCGGGGGTTAAATAATGTCCACAACGGTCGGTCCTGCGCTACCCGCATCAAAGTGATTCCCGTGTCCTTTACCAGTTCCTGGGTCCATTTTGATCCCACGCCACATCTTCCGGTTCGCGGTCGCCATGAAAGAACCTTGCTGCCCCATCAGCCGTTATTATGTGGATGTCTTATAAATGAAATGAAAATGACTTATCACGAAACCGATGAGACTGTGATTAAGTAAATCAGTAGATTGATTTTCGTATAGGATGATACACCAACTTCAGCTCTTGTTGAATCGGGGTCAAGATGTCCGTAATGAATTTTACTTTTAAAAATACCTACCTGGCGTGATCAGCTTGTTCGAGTGATCTTGTGGTTTCTATCATATGGTGTGTCATAGAAAGTCATAGTGTACTTGAGCAATTACTAGCTATATTCATATACAATTCCTTATTAATTATTATTAAACTAGCTTTTGCCCGTGACTCCGTCTGCAAACAATTCGTTTATCGCTATCTCGCGGGAACTATACAATTTTCCGGGATAAAAACTATCTTATGTTATACGTAAGATCTCAAACTATCTCCACATGAAATTTCATGTAAATCCGTTCAGCCGTTATTGCGTGATTGAGTAACTAACACCCAAACATCCAAACTCCAAACATCTTCACGAACATTCACACTTATAATATTAGTAGGAGAACCAATACCCGTTAGGCAGCTTCAAATACGTGACATAATTTAGGGTAAAAGTTTGATGAAATAATTAATGGCAATAAACGTCCAATTTAATTGAAGTTTCGAATCCATTTTAATTACTTAATTGAATGCTTAATGGAAATATACGGGCCGCTGTCAATTGAAATTACAGAACAATTAACTTTTAAGACAGGTAGTATCGGAGTTAATCAATTAGAAACTACACTCTATTTATTTGGGAAGCATATCAAAATCTACAAGATTTAAATGCATAATTGATTAAAATACAAATACACATAACTGGACAGACTTTTTTGATTGTACAAATTACAGATTGGTTTGGATTAACTTCATTTTATAACGATCAGTAGGCTTATTGTCTAACGCTTCTGACGCTTGCCTTCGCAATCACTATTTCTTTCTGTCAAACGGTATAAAGGATGACAGAAAGAGATGGTGAAAGCGAAGGCAAGCGTCAGAAGCGTTATACAATACGGCCTCTGGAAATGGCATTATATAATACGAACCTTTATGTACTTCGACATATTCTGTTTTCAACTTTATATTTTTTTAGGTTACTATTTATTTTCATAAAAATAAATATCGGAATGTTTTAATGAAAACAATTTTTTTTATTAGCCTGACGTAGTGTCCCACAGCTGAGCAAAGGCCTCTCCTCTTGACCTCCACAACTCCCGGTCTGGCGCAATATCAGGCCAGTCCTTTGCATACACGTCCAAGTCGTCCCGCCATCTCCTTCTTGGTCTGCCTCGACGTCGCTGGCCGTTCTCCGGCACCCACCAAGTGTGTGCCCATCTTTGTGGGTGCATGCGACGGACGTGTCCAGCCCAGTTCCATTTTAGCTTAGCAGGCTTTTCCCCAACGTCGACTATGCCTGTTTTTGATGAAAACAAGATAATCACGAAATATTCTTTAACGATTGAGTTGTTGCTGGTTAAAAATACATTGTAATTTTCCGAATTGAGTTTCAATTGGTGAAATAAAATTGTGGTTTCAAAGTACTTTATTTAATTTCCACGTATTTTGTGGTTCCTTTTGAATGATATCGAGTGCTATAGGGCTGGCTTTTATTTGAAAGCTGGCTGAATTTATTTATTTAATCTATGCCAGTGACATTTTATCCTTTCGGATCCAAGCGTGCGTGTGACAGCTTTATCTGGCTGAAAACACGTTCTGACGGTCAACGTGATGCTTTATTTTGGTTTAGCTTTGTGGTTTATTTGGTCGATGTGATAACGGCATTGGGTCGCAACGTTTGTAATTTATTTTCGACATTTTAACCTGTTCAAATTCGTTTCTAATCTTATCTTATTGTCTGTATTACAGATCGGTTTTAAGCTATAAAATAGCCTCTTCCAGTAAGTAGTAATAGTAGGACATAGGCCTCCTCATTGATACCCAATCACTAAAGTTGGAAGCAGCTCTTGCATCCACCTTGAACTTGCGGCCTTACCAAATCGTCCGTCCATCTCGTTACTGGACGTCCCACGCTGAGTTTGCCAGTCCGTGGTCACCATTTATCAAGAACTTTTCGGCCCCAGCGGCCATCAGTTCTTCTGCTATACCTACGGCCTGCCTATTGTCATTTCAATGAGCTAATCCGTTTTAAAATTTATTAGTTCAGCCATGTTCTGCCCTAAAGGCTTGTTCGGACTAGGCTAGTATTTAAGTCTAGTAGCGAGTAATTTAGTAGCTAAACGTGTCTGAACACCAAAAAATTGGTCAAGTAGATTAGTAAGTAATTTAGTCGAGTCAATCCATTTTATTCTATTTTTTTTAGTAGTTTAGTAGTGAGTAGCACCCCCACCACGCGTCCGTGCTTACTCGGCCGTCGGCTAAACAAGTCCGAACCTGTCGATTTAGTCGAGTTCATTAGTTTATTATTAGTTTACATTAGTCTTTACTCGACTGTAATGCGAATGATTTTTAGGCAGTAGCGAATAGTTTAGCTACTAAATTACTCGCTACTAGACTAAAATACTAGCCTAGTCCGAACAAGCCTTAAGGTGTAAAATGAATATCGATATGTTCCTGTAAACGAATACAAAGTCATCCAAAATATACATATTTACAGAAATCTTAATATATAAAAGAAGAAACTGACTGACTGACTGACTGACTGACTGACATATCAACGCACAGCCCAAACCACTGGGCCTAGAGATTCCAAATTTGGCATGTAGGTTCCTTATAAGGTCTAAGGGTGCACTAAGAAAGGATTTTTCAAAATTCACTCTCTAAGGGGGTGAAAAGGGGGTTCAAAGTTTGTATGGGGAAACAAGATTACTTAGACTATTTTATTCGAAACTTCACAGAAGTACTTCTAATGATGAATGAGTAAACACGTGTTTCAGGATTTTTGAGAATTCAACCCCTAAAAGGGGGAAAAGGGGTAACAAAGTCTGAAAATCAACATGGGTGTTACTTCTATCGTTTATCGGGGCGCTGGTTATGAAAACACAAACGTTTTTAAAATCCGATGTGGCGTACGTAAAATACCATCTCCCTAGATGGGGTGCGATGGGGTTGAAATGTCTAAATATCAATATCGGTGTCTTTTTAAGGTTTTACCCAAACTACTGGACCTAGAGACTTGAAATTTTGCACATAGATACCTTACACAATGTAGGCATCCACTAAGGAAGGATTTTCGGGAATTCCCACGGGAACGGGAAAAAACGGGATTTATATATTCGATTCCGAGTGACCCTATTTCAGTAACTATAAGAACTAGATTCTTCAAATTTGATACACAAGTAGGTATTACATTAGTTAAAACATTAATTTCAGGATTTTTCAAAATTCCTACGGGAAAAGGAATAAACGGGATTTATATATTCAGTTCGACGGAATCTATGAACTATAATTACTAGACTCTTTAAATTTGGCATAGAAGTAGGTAATTATAATAGTAAAAAACGGTTTTAAGGATTTTTGGAAATTCCTACGGAATAAGGTAAAAACGGGATTTTTCGTTTTACTGGTCGTAGAAAGCTGAAATTTAGCATGTAGGTTGCTTGAGGAATGTAGAGGAGCATTGAAAGAGGACTTTCCGAAATTCCCACGGGAACAAGAAAAAACGGGATTTATATATTCAGTTCAACGGAATCCTATGAACTATAATTACTAGATTCTTCAAATTTGTCATAGAAGTTGGTAGGTAATTGTAGCAGTAAAAAACAGTTTTAAGGATTTTCGGAAATTCCCACGGGATAAGGAAATAACGGGATTTTTCGTTTTACTGGTCGTAGAAAGCTGAAGTTCGGCATGTAGGTTGCTTGGGGACTGTAGAGGAGCATTGAGACAGGACTTTCTGGAATTCCCACGGGAACGGGAAAAAACGGGATTTTTCGTTTTACTGGTCGTAGAAAGCTGGAATTCGGCATGTAGATTGTTTAGAGAGTGTAGAGGAGTATTGAGAGAGGACTTTCCAAAATTCCTACGGGAACGGGAAAAAAAACGGGATTTTTCATTTTACTGGTCGTAGAAAGCAGGAATTCGGCATGTAGATTGTTTGGGGAGTGTAGAGGAGCATTGAGAGAAGACTTTCCAAAATTCCCACGGGAACGGGAAAA
The DNA here is from genome assembly GCA_947563465.1 of Archips xylosteana. Lineage (NCBI taxonomy): Eukaryota > Metazoa > Arthropoda > Insecta > Lepidoptera > Tortricidae > Archips > Archips xylosteana. The sequence goes on along the minus strand of OX387351.1, from coordinate 5,787,910 downwards.
CACGGGATTTTTCGTTTTACTGGTTGTAGAAAGCTGAAATTTCGCAAGTGGGTTCCTTGGGGAGTGTAGGGGAGCATTAATAAAGCATTTCCCGAAATACTTACGGGAACGGGAAAAAACGGGATTTTGCGTTTTACTGGTTGTAGAAAGGTAAAATAACAAAATTCAAAAGTTTATACTGTAATTTAATAAGGCCATAAAGGGCTCTTTAACCGACTTCAAAAAAGAAGGAGGTTATGCATTCCACTGTATGTATTTTTTTAATGTAGATGTTCACCGATTTTTCGGTCAATTTAATGGACCGACTTTTAAAATTCTTTTTTTATTCGAAAGAATATAATATACTCCTGAGATGGTCCCATTGTCACCAAATCAGGATGTGATGACGGGATCTTAAGGAAATCGAGGGCAACCTTCAAATTTTGCAGGCACGCATTACGTTTTTCATATATTTTCTCAAGCTATTTAAGTGTTTGCATCTGGTAGACATCATCTCATGTTGATGAGCTGATGATGGAAGGTAAAACTCCTTAACGGTTAGGAGTTGAGTATATTGTTTCAAATATTATATAGGTACGTATAGACCGATAGTTGTATTTTTTCAGGTTATCCAGGTGAGCTGATGATGGAAAGTTAAACTCCTTAACGGTTAGGAGTTATAGGAAGTTTCTTTAAATATCATATGTATTCTTTCTGGTTATTCAGATTTTTAGTGCTCGCTTCCGAATTAGTGAAAAACATTGTATATAAAGAAATACTGTAAAAGACCGTATCTACCTGAAGTTTAGTCGCGCTTGCTTGCACGCTTACTTGCACGCTTTCTTGCACGCTTGCTTGCTTGCCTGTATGCTTGCTTGCTTGATATCTTGGTTCATTGGAATACTCATGGTAACACGCGAGCGAAGCCGCGGGCAAAAGCTAGTATATTATAAAACACAAAAATAAAAACTTAAATTAAATTAATCTAAACCTAAAAACCTGTATTAAAAGTCATCCTGTAGAACATGACATTATGTATATTGTACCTTAATTGCTTTTGTATCAGGTATTTCCCAGAATCTATAGGAAGTAGAAATCCCCTTTTTTAATTGAGTTAGTTTCAAATAGTTTAATTTGAGAAACCGCATCATATTTCATACAACTTTTATATTCCGGGCATACTCGGTCAAAATTAAATTACTAATAAATTTTCCTCGAAGAATTATTGGCCAAGAAGCCTCCAAAGGCTCCATCAAGTGCCTTATTAGTCAGAGTACCTTCTCGGGACACCGATAACTAGGAAATATTAATAAAATGTCCGAGATGAAAAGCCGTAACTACCTCCATTTTAATTAGTCCTAATTGGCCGTTCCTTGATGACGCCATTTCCCGTGACAAATTTTATAATCGTTTGGCTACTGCGAGGCTGTTAGCTTTATTGGACTCGCAAATGGACGGCATAAATACTGGTGCAGGGGCCGATTGGAACCTGGAGTTGCTAATTTAACGTAAATACGTGACTGCATTAATTTTGCTCGACTCTGTGGATCCTCTTTAAATAAATATACGTAAGTATAATACTAGAAATTAACATATAGCGAGAGATACTGATATCGTCGGTGAAACTGCAATACCGCATAACCAATAACAGCTAATGCCGCGTAACTGACTTGTGGCCATTTTTACAAGAGAACTTTAAAATTTTACCTACTGTTGTTATTTATCAAATTGAACATCTTTGTGTTTATTGTTGCCAGACTTACCCCAAATTTAAATTTGACACATTTTGTTAGTTACACGGCATTAGCCATTGTTGGTTACGCGGTATTGCAGTTTCATCGACGATATATAAAGGCACTGAAAATTTCCATAGTAGTTCTGTTGTGGTGTGCTCGACTGGTTTCGTTCCAATCAGTAATTCTTTCTCAAGGTTGGTTCAAAATATATCAGGCATACCTCAACTATTAATACTTGAGTGACCCGTGTATCTCATTTTACGCAAATCCCTGTGGTAAGTTTAACCTAAAATTCAGGTTCTAACTCCTAATTATTCACTAACTTAGACGAAATGGGAACATAGTTCTGCCCTCGTAATGAAGAATGCAGTAATCGACAAAAAAATCGATTTTGACTTTTTACGCAAAATGGCACCGGCCCGGTGCCATTTTGCGTAAAAAGTCAAAATCGATTTTTTTGTCGATTACTGCATTCTTCATTACGAGGGCAGAGTTGTAACCTGTGAATCCAATACACTGTAACTCCCATAGACAGTGTACTGAAGATACAGTGTATTGGATTCACAGGGTACAGTTTGCAAACAATATACAATCATTTAAATAAATATTGTATACTTTTGATTGAATCTTCAAAAAACCCTTTCAAATACCTAGGTCATATACAGAGTAATCGATACAAAAGTTGTCTCTCCCGTGGACATAAAATTAGCGACTCCGAGACAACAAACTTGAGGTTTATATAAATGGGCCGATATTTGGTCAGGCCTCCTACACGCCGATGTAGATTTGACTAAAATATATCAGCTATGTAATGGACCCTTGTCTTTTGCCATGTCTACAGGTGAGACGCGAAAAAATGTGTATGACCCACAATAAAGTCTCAATTCCGCGTGACTTCGATCAATTATGTAACGATAAATAAACACATAGTGTACATAACTCATACGTAAGCTGCCAATGTAGCTGCAACCCAGCTTAATCGGGCAGGCTACTAATGAAAGGCGATTAATCGTCAGCTAAAGGCTACAATTAAGATCTGTAATTCCGGCCAGCCCACCGAAATCTGCACGATTGGTTCGCTTGCGGACGTGGCCATCTATATTTGGGAAAAGGGTATTTTGGTCGGTTGATATTATTGACAAGATAATATTTGGGTGAATAAAGCTCGCCAAAAATACCTCAAAGAGCAAAATAATATCTTGGTTGTTCCAATAAAAAGCTACCCTGTTTAATAGTGTAGATACGACAATATCTTCCTCTTGATAGCTAGGAATATACTCCTGGCATGATACACTTAACAGATACATTATCATCAGACAAACTCGTAGCAATGTGTTGACTATGTGTGTTTAGAATCGCAATAATTATATTTGAGTACGCAGCATCTAGCAACGATATTTTTCATAACAACTATCCTCAGTAGATTTGTTGTGAAGGTAGTCTTGCAAGATCAGATGGTATGAAAAAATAAATATGAATTACTTTTTTATTTAATACCTAAGTAGGTACCGTAATAAATACGTCCCTATTTAAAGTCCAATTAGGTAATGTAATTTACTAGCTGTTGCTCATGAGTCTGTGAAGCAGTCGTTTATCGTCGCGGGAACAATGCAATTTTTCGGCATACAAAGTATTCTATTATGTTAATCCTGATTATAAAATTATTTGTGTGCCAAATTTCATCAGAATCCGTCAAATCAAGAGCGTGTAAGAGTAATAAACAACGATACATCTATTCACACAAATTTTCGCATTTATAATTATTATTTCATTAGTAAGATTTTCGTTATCACTATTGGATTTAATTTTTTCAGCAAAAAAATAAGTGTTTAGGTACCTACGACTTTTGCTTGAAACACGCCAGAATATATTTTTATCGTCAGGCACACCTTTAAACCTACTCTGTAACACAATAAATAAACCACCATCCTTATTTTCTACGCGTAGGTGGCAGTTGCCGTCGAAGAAAGACGGTGGTGGTACCCACGGGCAGCCCTACAACTTCGGGTGCTGGCGCCCGCTGACTCCACGATGTGCCTAATAGGCGCCCGCGCACCGCCCGACGCTAAATTTGATCCTCATCAAAAGTAAGTTAGAATAAACTATTAGTCGTTGAGGCGTAGAGAAATGAGTAGGTAGGTATTTTGCACCACCAATCAACTGATACAATACATCTACTTACTTTTTATCAACTCCAATCGCGATACATAAATAGTGATACTAACTCAATTGACTAAGTTATTTTTTTATTCAATGTAGTTTAATCCTCGTAAGTCCCAGTTTACTTTATAAAGTACAAATCAGATATGTATAAAAATAAATGCCTAATTAGTGTATTATGTATGTGGTGTACAAAATTTATAGTGAAATAAGAACTCAAAGTACCTTGATATAAGTTTTAAAGTCCCAAAACTGGGATTTCTTGGCGCGATCTGTATAAAAATTCGGGACTTACGAGCATACATTTAATTTCATAGTTAACTGAAAATTAATTAGATTTTTAGGGTCTAAATAGTATGTTTGCTAGAGTAAATTTTCGAATAATTTTATGTCAACCACCCTATGATTTTGATTTGCTTATAATTGATGAAGGTTCTATGTAGGTACGTAAGTATTATGGCTGAGTTAATTTTACAAAGAAATTTGATGTTGACTTTCATTACCAAGTTATTTAATACTCTGGGAACTAGACCACTTCCAAGAGCACTAAAGTATCATAGCATGACTTACTCATATCCAATTACATTATCATAATTTACTCGATCCAATCATTGCGTAACGTTCTAGATTTTCTTTTCTACGTCAAACATTTTTATGAAACATGAAATAAATTACGGATTAAGGTTACGAAATGATACATTACAGACTTCGCGCCCACGCGGGCATCTTTACCAGACTTTAGATATTTTTAGGTACAATAACTTTCCTTTATAATTCCGTTCGCGCCGTCATTACGGACCATTAATCAAAGCTCGCAGATAGCACGTCGATGATATGATAGTTTCTTTTTATGCGCAACTCTCGAGACGAAAAATGACCTTGTTTGCGTCACTTTTTATCCACTATGAAAGCAACTCGGTGATAAATGGGGAAAAATTGCTTCGGAAAGTCGTTCTCCGTTGTTGTTTTGGTATTGACTGTCGCTATGAGTAGGTACTATGTTTTGGCTTCTGTATAATACTTCTAACATAACGAATAAAAAAAATACGTTTATTTACCCACTTGATACTAAAAATGGTAATGAACTGGAAACATAAACAATAACATAATCAATACTTATTTAAAAACACCGACTGCGTAAAAATATTTTCTTATTTACCCCCGAAAGTGGTAAAAGTGATGGGTCCCTATGTTCAAAATTCATTTATTTACTTTACACGACCGTCTTTGTGGTCCCGACTTATAAGTGAGTATATACCTCAACTCAAATTCAATAGGAATTTTTGATATCGTATACTAAGTAATTCTTAAGTAATTTCCGTTCTCACGGGAATTCCATGAAAATGTCCCACTGCAGGGCACATACCTCCTCTTAGAATTAGATAATTTGGGCCGTAGCTCTCACGTGGGCTCAGAGCGGATTAGTAACTTCGCACACACCATTGAATTTCTTTGCAAGTTTCCCCATGGTGTTTTCCTTTACCGTGAAGCTCGTTGTAAATTTCAAATGGCATTTCGCACATAAATTCCGAAAAACTCGGAGGTGCGAACCCGCGCTCGAACCCACGACCCTCTGCTTGAGAGGCCATAGGTCAAACCACTAGCCTATCACGACTTTTTGCTCATAAATGTCTTTTGATGACTTTTTGTCATAAATGTCGTCACGTAAAAAAATAAGCCACCCGGAGGAAGTTGTTACAGCACCAATCCACTAACACGCAATCTCATTCACACAAGAACTATGACTATGAATGACTGCGGGTCGGTTAGTTAAACCAATAAGCTGTTAGATCATCTAAATTAGCCCAGTAATTAATCAAAATACATGATAATACCTAAGATATTCAAACAGACTTAAGCCAAAACTCCGTTTCAACCTGCGGAATTTCCAAGTCACGTAATATCGAGTAAGTTGAAACCAAAGATAAACGCTCATTACGCCCACATTACGGATCGGAGCATTTCAATCAAATGCTACGACAATACTGAGCGGCATTCAAAGCGAAATATATCATCCCATTTCGCCGTCTCAAACGAGCTGAGCCACGTAACTGTCACACGATTCATCTTACGGTGAAAACACAGAGGGATGCAATCCGGACGGCACTGTGATTTAATTAATCATCATCATTTCATTCGAAAGACGGACGGATGACGTGACGGACTGCTGAACATGGGCCTCCCTCATGGTTTGCCAAACAGATCGGTCCTGTGCCATCCGCATCCAACTGCGTCTTCCGGTTCATAGACGCCACTCGCGAGCCTTTTGGTCCCATCGGCCATCAGTTCTACGAGCGATGTGCCCTGCCCAATGCCACTTGTCTGGCGATTCTTCGAGCTATGTCGGTAGCGGTGTCTATGTCGGTTTAATTAATAATTGCCTTTAACTAAGTATAATAAAATTAATGAATAACTTTATACTATTGATAAACCATGGTAGGCTAGTGGTTTGACCTATGGTCTCTCAAGCAGAGGTTCGTGGGTTCAAGCCCGGGCTCGGACCGCAGAGTTTTTCTTAATTTATGTGCGAAATTACATTTGAAATTTACCATGAGCTTTACGGTGAAGGAAAATATTCTGAGGAAGCCTGCACACACTTAAATAAATAAATAAATAAATATCACGGGACAATTCACACCAATTGACCTAGTCCCAAAGCAAGCTAAGTAAAGCTTGTGTTATGGGTACTAGGCAACGGATAAACATACTTATATAGATAGATACATACTTAAATACATATTAAACACCCAAGACCCAAGAACAAACTTTCGTATTTTTCATACAAATATCTGCCCCGACACGGGAATCGAACCCGGGACCTCAAGCTTCGTAGTCAGGTTCTCTAACCACTAGGCCATCTGGTCGTCTAAACTTATCCATGAAGACCCCAATCTGCACTGGGTTCGCGTGGGAACTACGGTCCGAGCCTTCTCATTCTATTTTTGTGGCCGCAAACATGTTACGAGGATTGTGTTCATGGCGAAGCAAGGTTTGTTGTGGTGGTAGATTCTTCGATGTTCATAATCGATTTTACGAAATCCGGATCTAGGAATATGTAAAATATTTAACGGCAAGCAAAATAACAAGTTAGTAAATACGTCTAATTTTTTACACATTTAACAGTCGAAAAAAGACGCCTGTATAATTTTTATCCTGACCTAATTTCTCATAAATAAAATCGACAGTAAATAAAACGCAACATAACCGCCCACAGAATCATTCTCATGTGTTTCCCCTACGCTCTGTCTCAAAGCAAGTCGCGTTTGGAACATGTCACTCGATTCATCTTCCAGTAGGCTTGTCGAAGGAAATTCGGTGGAAATATTGGCGCGCATCGTACACGTCTGTATGTAGGACACGTATGCATAGTTTCCTCTTGCACTGATGTTGTCAAACTTTATTGTTTCCTAGACAATTTTATTGAGGTCATCGCAGGAGTATCTTGGTACAAATTTATTATGTCTGCATTTAAAACTAGAGCCATGCAGACTCAGGACGACTTAGTACACAGTCCCTTTTCGCCACCTTCTTAAAAATTGTCCTCACTGTAATAATGGTCTAACTGTTCTGGTTCGTCAACATTCCTATATCGTCACTTTCCTATCTTGTGAGCATTCCTACGTGGGTCACAGTACCAACTCGTCAACAGTTTTATTTCAACATTTCTATTTATATCAAGCAGCACTGTGGTCGATAAAGGAATGTGGACGAATTGGCACTGGTGACTAAGTCGTACTGGTGTTCGAATTGAGAATGCAGACAAAATGGAATATTGACGATATTAGAAAGTGGACGAGATAGGAAGGTGACGATTTAGGAATTGTAGGCTGACGACATGGTACTGTGGACGATTTATGAAGGTGACGAAGTCATCCTGAGCTAGAAGCTTCTGTAAGAACCTGAGTAGACAGACATGGACTTGGAAACTTACGTTCTCATTGTGAATCCCTTCTTACTAAGATAATTTGTGAAAAACTCATGAACGCTTTACTATACAATAACTATTCATAGCATCGCAATCCCACATAATAAACAAAGTACAAGGTAGTTTCACTATGAGTGAGTCTCACGGTAGTTTCATGTTTAAAACACAAGGGGTAGAGACCAAACAGTTGAAATCATAGTTAGCCATAGAATACGACTGACTGGAAAAAGTTCCGTTGTGATACAAAAATAATCATAAAATTGTATTATTAATTTTCGTTTTACAACGGAAAACTTTCATACAAATTTTAATTAGGTACCATCGTTAAGGTTTTTGAAATTTGTTGTTATCGTTCATTCTAACTAACTATTTTTGTACTTGAACAGTTCGCCAGACCACGAGGAGCAGCCAGGCCCCGAGTTCGTGTCAGCCGGCGTATCTCTGTTCGTGGGCGGCGGCGCGTGCGGCGGCGGCGTGCTGTACCGCCAACGCACCGCGCCTGCGCCGCGCCCGCCTGCTCACCTCGTACCGCCCGCCTCGCATGACCGTCTGTGGATGTGGAAGTGCTTTAACTATACGTAAGTTTACATAGCTAGCGATTTCTAATAATAATATAGAACATAAGAGGAATAGAAATTTCAAGTGAGTTAAAAAAGCGACTACGCGTGTGGCTAAAAAACCATGTAATTATTTTCCCAGTTCAGTCTGTGACGAAGTAAAATGCTCGAAAAATTGAGTTATTTCAAAAATGATGGTTCAAAAAGGATCATATTTTATTGGTGAGTTATGTAACTTATGTAATTAACTTTCCCAATGAATAGATAAAAAAAACTGGGACAAACAAAAAAATTTAGGTATCGGACTGTTTGAGAGAAAATTGAACTTGCTCAGATCTAAATCTCTATAGTTTTTCGACTTCATTACAAGATTTTTTGCTCAACAAATTATATTTCTATTAACACAATTGGATTTAGCACGCAAGACACGCTAAGCCGCGATCGCACACGAAAAACTTTTTCATTTTATTTTTAATAATTTAATCATTTATCACTACATACATTAATTTATACGATTGAGAAGTAGCTGTTGTTGAATTGAAAAAAAAAGAAAACACAAATATTTATCGATCTTCTTGTTAATATTAAACCTGTTACATATTCAGTCCACTAAAAATTAATTGGAGGTGAATTGTATTTCAATATTTCAAGCTTCAGACCGCTGAATATCATTAATTATCATTTTACTTACGCAAACAATGGAAATTCACAAAATAACGAATCAAGTAATCGGCCTTTTGAAAAACCCTTTAATTAAATTATAACGGTCAGGTGACTATTAAACTCTTTTAAATCTCTGTGGCTTAAGGGATTAAATAATTAGCTTTGAATAAATCTTTTAAACTTTACGGATTCTAAGCAAAGAATTTCATTTTACGTTTCATTGTCTTGCCTAATCACATTAAGCCGTACTGAATACTTTTAAGGTTTATTCGCATTCAATTATTAATGAGCGTAAATTACTGAATGTAACTTAGACAGCTGAACGCTATAAATTGCAAATCCGCTGATTCATATGCCGGGAGACGTAAATTATGTTCTCGTACACGGAATGACATACTGCCAGTGATAACCACGTGGATTGAAATTTACGAGACTGTGTAATATGCGTATGCTCTGAGCACATTTTACACTCAGCCTTCTACTCGTACATCGTTCAGGAGTGTGTCAATCTTTGGAAAAGGTTTCTTCATCCGTCCAAAATTTATAAAAGCACTAAATTTTACACTAGAACTGACAATACCCCTGAAATCGAAACCGAAATTGAATGTCCGGTCAGACAGTAATCCAGGTCGATAGAAAGTGTCCAGTTCACATGAAGTGCAAAGGGCAATGGACAAAAATACAAGACGTAAGCCGAAAGACGAAAACGTTCTGAACGCAGTTGTGGTGTATAATGCTCCTGTAAATTATTATGGGCATAAATGAAGCAGTTACATAAAACTTTCTTTTTGGGATCCGGAGCTAAAATGGCAAAACGGAACCCTTATAGTTTCGCCATGTTTGTCTGTCTGTCGGTCCGTCCGCGGCTTAGCTTAAAGACGATTAGTGCTAGAAATCTGTAATTTTGCATGGATATATGTACCTAACAATCATCCCGACAAAGAGATAAAATAACATGTTAAAAAAAAAATTTAGAGTGCCTCCCACAGGTGTAAATACACCCCCGATTTACACTACACAGACACCCAATAAATTTCGTAACAGTTGCAGTCAACAATAGGTTGTTACGCTTCAAGTTAAAAACAGCAGTAGAACTTGTGATAACGAACCAACAAATTGGTGTACCTATAATTCACAAACGCATATCAGTGCATAATTTATAACCGGACGTGACAAACTAGTCCAGGATACCCTACCGTCCCGCGTGACAGAGACAAAGCGATTCAACAGTCATATTTTAGCTTCATGCTCTATGCTATGACTCGATTAAAGTCTTTGTTGAAATTTGGGACAGCGAATGATAAATACCATGAAAGGATATGAAAAATGTCATTACTTTGTACGTGCCGGGGCTTCAGATTAGGTGATAAATGGATCATTGATGTGTTAACGTGAAAATAAAGTTGTTCTGTCCTATATGTACGTGGTCATTTTACACCTTTCACTGTCCGAAGAATCACAATGCGGTGAAGTTTGAGAGCATCAGCCGTTTGAAACCAAATTTTTAAACTAACCTCCTTATTACCTGTTACACATTTTCAAAAACCAGGCAAATGCGATTCAGACTCTTGAAGATTTAATGTGCTACCTACTACCGCACAAATGGCATTTTTAACCACTAAAACTCGTTTCTCATGCATGCAGATTTAATATTGCTATAGAAGATGCAAGGACGGTGAATTTAGTGAGAACAAAGAGTGCAAAAATATGAATACTTCGTTAGCACTTAGCACATTTTTGTCGGTCGAAAATATATAGTCTATTCTATCAGCCGTCTCTGCAGCTTAATTAATTGGAATCGCACGATTTAACAATTTCGCTTTCGTTAAACATAAACATATTCGGAATCAGTAAATTTTTCCTCGTCGTTTGAGCCGGGTTTCACGCCAATCAGAGCTATTTTTTGTCGCTTGATGCAAATAGATTTGGACGCTGTTTTTCACTCCACTGCTGACTGAAGCGACACAAAAATTAGCTATTATCTTAACACATTTGACTTGAGCTATATAAAAATACTATGGCAATGACTTAAACCGTTTTTCCTTTCTCGTCACGGAAGCCAAATGGTTTTTAAAGCTTTTTTCCATTTTCTATTTCAAAAGCTGATGGTTGGTTGAATTACTTAGCTTGCTCCGTAATGCACAAATAGATGTCGCTTAATGCAAGTAGCCTGTGACCGAAATGTATGAAACTAGTCGCTTAATGCAAATGTCTTTCCACAAAAATATAAGAAACTTGTCGCTTGAATCAATTAGCCTGCAACAAAAATAAACAAAACACGTCGTTTGAATTACTTGACCTTAAGTCTATTTTACCTTAACAAAGCTACTTAAAGCAATTAGCCTTTCTCCAATATTAGGTGAACTGGTTATTTAAATTATTATTTCCTGTATATTTTAAAAGAAAGCTGTCACATAAATTAAGACATAAAGAATATTTTTGCACTTGAATCGGGTTTCTTTCACTGCAATGAGTAAATATTTTTTACTATAACAGCAGTTGACCAACGTCGTTTAAACCCACCTTAAAATGTTTTTTTAATCTAAAACCTACTCGCGAATAGTAGATGTGCGCTCGCGCTGGGTGCTTCCGTCGGTCTCATTATCGTCAGGGAAATTTTTTGGTGATTGTAAATAGCCTCTAAATCTTACAAAATCAGTCTCAACCTAAAGTTTAATTTCGTTTAAGTCTCTTAATTCTTTTACAAGATTCTCTTTTAGTACGTCAAAATGATAAGTTTCTAAAATACTAATAATTGTGTTTTTGTTAAGTTTTGTTACAGTTGGCTGACTGAGGTAATCATTGTCGGTAATAAAAAATATTTTTTCACGTCATTTTCTGCATTTTATTCTCTATCTTACTTTTTTGTTTTCTACAATGTTCATGTTGATAGTTTTTATATTGGTTTCAAACACCAATCTATATATATAAAAGAAGAAACTGACTGACTGACTGCCTGACTGACTGACTGACTGACTGACTGACATATCAACGCACAGCCCAAACCACTGGGCCTAGAGATTCCAAATTTGGCATGTAGGTTCCTTATAAGGTCTAGGGGTGCACTAAGAAAGGATTTTTCAAAATTCACTCCCTAAGGGGGTGAAAAGGGGGTCCAAAGTTTGTATGGGGAAACAAGCTTAGTTCGACTATTTTATTCGAAACTTCACAGAAGTACTCCTAATAGTAAATGAGTAAAAACCTGTTTCAGGTTTTTTGAGAATTCAACCCCTAAAAGGGGGGAAAGGGGTAACAAAGTCTGAAAATCAACATGGGTGTTGTTTCTATGGTTTATCGGGTCGCTGGTTATGAAAACAACAACGGTTTTAAAATCCGACGTGGCGGACGTAAAATACCATCTCCCTGGATGGGGTGCGATGGGGTTGAAATGTCTAAATAAACTAAATGACTGTTGATATATCAACGCACAGCCCAAACAACTGGATCTAGAGACTTGAAATTTTGCACATAGATACCTTATACAATGTAGGCATCCACTAAGGAAGGATTTTTGGGAATTCCCACGGGAACGGGAAAAAATGGGATTTATAAATTCGATTCCGAGTGACCCTATCTCAGTAACTATAATAACTAGACTCTTCAAATTTGATACACAAGTAGGTATTATAATAGTTAAAACATTAATTTCAGGATTTTTCAAAATTCCCACGGGATAAGGAAAAAACGGGATTTATATATTCAGTTCAACGGGATCCTATGAACTATAATTACTAGACTCTTCAAGTTTGACATAGAAGTAGGTAATTATAATAGTAAAAAACTGTTTTAAGGATTTTTGGAAATTCTCACGGGATAAGGAAAACACGGGATTTTTCGTTTTACTGGTCATAGAAAGCTGAAATTCGGCATGTAGGATGCTTAGGGAGTGTAGAGGAGGATTGAGAGAGGACTTTACAAAATTCCCACGGGAACGGGAAAAAACGGGATTTTTCGTTTTGGTGATCGTAGATAGCTGAAATTCGGCATGTAGGTTTTTTGAGGAGTGTAGAGGAGCATTGAGAGAGGACTTTTCAAAATTCCCACGGGAACGTGAAAAACAGAATTTTTCGTTTTACTGGTCATAGAAAGCTGAAATTCGGCATGTAGGTTGCTTAGGGAGTGTAGAGGAGCATTGAGAGAGGATTTTCCAAAATTCCCACGGGAACGGGAAAAACCGGGATTTTTCGTTTTACTGGTTGTAGAAAGCTGAATTCGGCATGTAGGTTGCTTGGGGAGTGTAGGGGAGCACTAAGAAAGCATTTCCCGAAATTCTTACGGGAACGGGAAAAAACGGGATTTTGCGTTTTAAAGAAAGAAAGAAAGAAAGAAAATACATTTATTTACAACATCACAAGACACATCATCAATATTTTACAAAACATAAGGCAACACTAAAGCTAAAGATAGAATGTGTCATTGCGGTTGCAAATCGGACACTGGCTCAGCATAATGCTGAGGCGTTTAAAACACCCCAGCGCTGATTTTCAGCCAGTACCGTTGGTGACACCCAGATCGCTGTTTAGATAGATAGATTTTACTGGTTTTAAGAAAGCTAAAATTTCAAAATTCATAAGTTCACACTGTAAATAAGCCGCAAAGGGCTCTTTAACCGAGTTAAAAAAAAGGAGGAGATTACACGCATTCCACTTCATGTATTTTTTTATGTAGGTATGTTCGCCGATTTCTTGGTCAATTGTGGACCGATTATAAAAATTATTTTTTTATCTGAAAGAATACAATATACTCCTGACATGGTTCCATTGTCACCAAATCAGGATCTGATGTCGGGATCTTAGGGAAATCGAGGGCAACCCTCAAATTTTGTAGGCACTCATTACGTTTTTCATATATTTTCTCAAGCTATTTAAGTGTTTGCGTCTGGTAGACATCATCTCATGTAGATGAGCTGATGATGGAAGGTAAAACTCCTTAACAGTTAGGAGTTGAGGATATTTTTTCAAATATTATAGGTACGTATAGACCGATAGTTGTATTCTTTCAGTTTATCCGGGTGAGCTGATGATGGAAGGTTAAATTCCTTAACGGTTAGGAGTTATAGGAAGTTTCTTTAAATATAATATGCACGTATAGACCTTTAGTTGTATTCTTTCTGGTTATTCAGATGAGCTGATGATGGAAGGTATAACTCCTTAACGGTTAGGTCACACAACACCATAACAAAATACTACAATATGTATAATATCAATGCTAAGTAGGTACACAGCGCTTCCAGTTACTCAAGTTTCCGTAGAAGGTAAGAAAACATTGGATTATACCTAATGCAAGACAGGGGAAATTAATAATAGGTTTTATATTATTAACAAACCTGGTTACTTTAGTGCCCGCTTTCGAATACTTAGTGAAAAACATTGTATATAAAGAAATACTGTAAAGGACCGTATCTACCTGAAGTTTAGTCGGGCTTGCTTGCTCGCTTACTTGCACGCTTTCTTGCACGCTTGCTTGCTTGCGTGCATGCATGCTTGCTTGCATGCATGCTTGCTTGCATGCTTGCATGCTTGCTTGCTTGCCTGTATGCTTGCTTGCTTGATATCTTGGTTCTTTGGAATACTCATGGTACACGCGAGCGAAGCCGCGGGCAAAAGCTAGTCTCAAATAAAATTCTAAATTACCGGGATTTAAGTTAATACGACCAGAATAGTGATCGTTCCATAAGCTACTTTTCCTGCTTTTAAAAACTAATGGAATGGGATTTTGAGCATATTAGCCGTAATCCATTGCACTCGTAACAAGGCAGTTAAACCTTTTAGGCCCAAAACCACGAAGGTGGCGAATTCCGATTAAGTAATTTGCACGTAAAATCTTAAAAGGAATAGCAACATTAAACACTTAAAATAATTGCAACGTTATTGTTTTTTATAGATTTAAAAGGGGCGCGCACAGATTTCACTTATTTTTTTATTACAGCGATTTTAAGCAAACTCGGCAGTAAAATTCGTCATATCGGGAACAATATCATTTATTTATTTTTAAATAGAAGCAGTCTTAAAATCATTAGTTAATTATTATTTCTTACAGTGCTTATTATATTAAACTAAGTGCAAAAGAAAATTTTGTAAAAATATGATCATATTTCCAAAAAAAATTGAACTGAAAATCAAAATGATCATAAGTCCCAAATTTCAAGCATTAAAGTTTCTATACTAGAGAATACGAATGACTTAAAAAATATACTTGCTTAGGATCATAAAAAGAACTGTATTTTCTTTGTATGTAAGAATTTACCCGTTTAAAAATATTTGAAATTTCTAATAAAAAACAAATAAAAGTGGTGTTCCCTAAAATGATTTAGTGTTTCCGGAATGACTGAGGCGTTCACTGAATGATGTAGAGGGGGTTTGTTACTAGTAAAGGTGTTTTTTTTTAAGTTATAAATATAAAAATATATTTTTAAAATATGTAATCAATCCTTGTAGTACACATACATTACATAATGTAATTGACAATTGCAAAAAAAAAAAATTGGTAACAAACCTTAAATATGAAACTACCGTGAGACTCACTCGTAGTGAAAATTAACGGATCACTCACGTTTTAAGAGTTGAACTCGACATGTTTCGGGCTAATCCGTAGCCCTTATTCTCGGAGTCATACGTCACGACGGCTGCCAAACGCGCACTACTTACGCGCGCTACTTGTATGCGCGTTTGGCAGCCGCCGTGACGAAGAAGGAACGAAGAAGAAGGGCTACGAATTAGCCCGAAACATGTCGAGTTAAACTCGTTTTAAGACGTGAGTTTGAGTTTTTTTGTAATGATGTTGCCTTCGTCTTCAGTTAAGTTCATAATACCTCCCCAGCTTAGATTATTTATACACTAGATAGAGCTTCGGCGGCATGAAAACGTCCCGAAAAATTTAAGCCAACTTGGCTTATATGTCATTTGCCTCCCTTCAGTTTGAATGACGTAACGCGATCGTAATATGAAGCTGTCAAAAGAAATTTGTGGACGTTTTGTATCGCAATGTTTGCTACTGACACTCTATCTAGTGCATAAATAATCTAAGCTCCCCAGATAACAGGTGCTTGCGTTTGCGTATTTGAGGAGGCGGTATATTTTTGATTAATTCATCCACTTTTTTATTAGGAGACATGTCTTCTATATTCTTCTTTTTCTGTAATTGTTCCTTTCTTTTTAATTTTTTCCTCATTGCTTCGTTTTTACGTCTCAGTTCTGCTATCGTACCTTGTTGCTTTAATATTTTTCGATAAGCTTTTGCTCAGTCTTTTTTTTTACTCTTTTTCTTCCACGTTGTCTTTGCATTAAAACGCGAGAGGGTGGTAATGGTAATAATGGTATGTCTAACTCATTATCTGAAGGCGGAGGCGTATCACTGACTGCATTTGCTAACATCTTTTTCTTGTCTCTATATTTTTTATGATTCTTTTTTCCATTGTTTTCTTACTGCTAGTTTTTCAAGTTTAGTCAAATCTGATATTTTATTAACCTCGTTTTCGGCTTTCTTTTTCCGGTAGTACTCCCTGTCTTTAACTCATTTAATTTATTTTTGTTCCTCGGTCATATTATCTAAAAAAAATCATTTCCTTGCATTGGCTTTTTCTCTGTGACGTAAATAAGCATAACTGTCCTTTTAAAGTGATTTTTGAAACTTTTTTTTTCGTCTTCCCATTTTAATTTGTTTCCATGTTTGCTGAAAGTAAATATAAAACTCTAAATTCCACAAAACACTAATTTACTATTCATTCAGCGCTAATAACATCATATCGGGAACAACTAAGTCATTTCGGGAACGTGCCATCATATTCGGGAACGTTGCCATATTGACTGTTCCCGTAATGACGTTTTTAAACTTTCGCGCGCTTGATTCCGACGCCTGACATCTTATATGCCTTATTTAAAGGTTAAGCTCAATCTAACAAGAATAATTTTTAGTAATACATTATTAAAAAAACTGGCATCTTGATTTAACAAACAGTTACACACGTTCCCGTAATGACTTATAATAAAGGTACGGTCAATATTATGCTGACTATAAAGGTACTTACCATTTAAATTATTATTTATTTGCGAACAAAACAAATAACACCTGTCTCACAAAACACTTGTTCACTATTACAGCGCACTAGCGCCAAAAGTTGCGTTCAGAAATAAAAGTTTTGCCTATTTATTGCTTCGTTCCCGAATATGACGTATACTTTGTTGGACAAGCTTTAAACTAATCCCGCATTTTAAAAAAAAATATTTTGTTTATGTTAGTTTAAAAATCTTATTTTTTAGGAACCAAAATACTCACAATGAATGTTGAAAACATTTAAAGTTTGGTTTTACTATATTTTTAAGTAAGTTCAAGTTACAAGGTGGTGTTTCGGACGCGTTCCCGTGGATGACTTTTAACCTTGTTTTCAGTTAAATTAATGACAATTACTTATTTTTGAAATTTGTTTTTTAAGGTATAGATATATCCGACTGATTCCAATAGTATTAAATGTTTATTTACTAAAATTCATTTGGATTTAATTTTTTATGAGCTGCCAAAGCGAATTCGCCACCTTCGTGGTTTTGGGCCTTTAGCTTTACACGAAAACTACAGTTACAACCCTCTTAAGTCATTTAGCCTTGCGCTAATTTTCCTAGTCATTGTTTCTTAACTCATTTAGTTGTATTCCAAAAAAGACTTAAAACGTCGTTTAAGTCATTTTTCCTTGCTCTAAAAAATAAGAGGAAGAAGATTTTTTGACTCAAGCGACACTTATTTCATTATCCTCTCGTTATATTAAATGAATATATTAAACATCAGAAGCGGTATTAAATTTTAAGAAAAACTGTGTATTTATAATCAAAATCAGTTAAGAAATTCAAAAACTACGAATTTTTTTCTAATTTTTAAAACTTTAAAACGCTCTCCTGTAAAGTTGGAAAAATGTCGCTTAACGCCATTAGCCTTTTACCCCTCGATATAGTAACACAAATCTTTTACAGTCTATGTATGTCTCTACCTTACTTAATTATTATAAACGCGGAAGTTTGTATGGATGTATGGATGTTTGTTACTCTTTACCGCTAAAACTGTTTGATGGATTCTGAAAAAATTTGGCACACAGATAGTTTATAATCTGGATAAAGATATGGGATTTTATTATATATTTGTTTTTTATATAATATGTTTTTTTTTGTTTGTAAGTATTCATCATAAGTTTGAAAAGATGACTTTCTGCCAAGTCTCTTGCGGCGCATTCTTCTTGCCAATGATGGTCATTCCCAAAGCGCTGGTAGTTTTAAAAAAAGTGTCAAGTAAAAGAGCCCTTTGCAGAATAAACTTTTTGATTTTGTAGTTACTTTTTATCCCGCAAAATTGCATAGTTACCGCGGGATAGCGATAAATGAATTTTCTGCAGACAGAGTCGTGGGCAGCAGCAGTGTAGTATTAAAATACAAGCCTATGACAGATAGATAGTCTGACAACGGACCCTTTGAAACCCTTTCAAATAATGTTTACTATTATCACGCTTCTGCCTTAGCAAAAGTACCTAAGTACATAACATTTTACCCTAACAAAAATATTTACGAAAATGAAACACTTTGCATTTCTTATCTCGCGAATCTCTCGCTAACACCAGACCTTTCTCACCTCCGAACTTAATTTGAATGTTGAAAATCCATCTGAAATCTCAATTATGTGTTCGCAATTCTTGTTTATGTTCGCAGCTCGCACACGATCTGTGTGCTCGGCGGAATTATCACACGACCTCGTACACTCCGTCGCACGAACCTTCAATCAAATTAAAATACGCAATTTACTCCTACTCTGTGCTTACGAAATAATTTAAGGCGCATGTTTGCTGCATAAGATTTTTGCGGCTAACACTCAATACAGGGCTTTATACAGGGCGTAACATTTAGATCGGTCAGTATGGGAAAGTCTGAAACTATAAGACATACGAAGATCCTGTTCTTAGGAACCATGTCATCGATTTTAGTAACAAGGAAAACTGCAATCATACATTTAAAAAACCGGCCAAGTGCGAGTCGGACTCGCGCACGAAGGGTTCCGTACATCATCATCATCTATAAAAATCACGTTTGTTGTATGGGAGCCCCCCTTAAATATTTTTTTTATTCTAATTTAATGATTTATTTTTAAAGTCAATATATGATTAAATATTTTGTAAATATTTCAAGTGTCTACCTGTTGCCGTTATCAATATAGAGCAAAAACGAGCAAAAAAATCATGTTTGTTGTATGGGAGCCCCCTTAAATATTTATTTAATTCCATTTTTTAGTATTTGTTGTTATAGCGGTTACCAAAATACATCATCTGTGAAAATTTCAACTCTCTAGCTATCACGGTTCCCGATACAGCCTCAGTAATAGTAATAGGGTTTCGTTTTTACCCTAAAAAAATTTATACTCTGCTCGGGAATCGAACCCGGATGTTTTGAAAAATAAAACTAACACTATTTCTATTTAGATATCGATTGTGTAGATCTTAAGCAGTAGATGTTACTATGAAACATGATGTTTAAAATGAATAAAATGTATTGTATCAATGACATGGTTCCTAAGAAGAGATCTTCCTATGTCTTATATTATAGTTTCAGACTATCCCATACAGATCGATCTAAATGTTACACCCTTTATAATAGTCGTCTATATACTTCATTTAGAATTGAATACCATAACAACATTATATGCGGCTCGTCAACTATTTCTTACCTAGCAAATAGTACAGTACAATAGTCTGGGAGCCGCAAAATAAAATTGTTTTAATGCCACTTTATTTGCGTGTCGTCAATTGTTACTTTAGTACAAATTGTAAAGAGATGTTCACGAGCCGCAATATAATGTTGTTGTGGTTTATAATTCTGAATTAAATGGAGTATAGTGGTTTGACCTATGGCCTCTCAAGCAAAGGGTCGTGGATTCGAGCCTGGGCTCACACCTCCGAATTTTTCGGAATTTACGTGCGAAATTACGTTTCAAATTTACCATCAGCTTTACGGTGAAGGAAAACAAAACGTCGTGAGGAAACCTGCACACATCCGCGTAGAAACTCAATGGTGTGTGTGAAGTTCCCAATGCGCATTGGGGCCGCTTGGGAACTACAGACCAAGCCGCTCATTCTGAGAGGCTGGGATAATAATGATGATTTTTGTAGATTATTTGAGCGAGGAGTTTTGTTGGAAGTGAACTGCTACTTGTAGGTACCTACCTATATGCGATTTGATCTGTGTACAAAGACGCTTCCTTCCACAGTTTATGAATCCATATCACGTACAAGGTGTCCCAAAATACAGCGATAACCTATACTTCGTTTTTTTTAGCATTAGAAAGAAGGTAAGCGATCTTGACGTGACTATTTATTGAAAAACACTTTTGAAAAATAAGTCACAGCAATTATGTAACAAATTGAAAGGAAATATGGTTATTTATACTCTTTTGGTTTCATAAGTAATAGTTACTAATTTTTTAAAAGCTTTTTTCAGTAAAAGACTTGTCAAGATTGCTTACCTTATTTCTAATGCTAAAAAAACGAAGTATAGTACCGGTCGTGAGGTCAAGTTATACGACGGTTAGTTATATGACGTTTAACGTCAACACAACGTCAAAATCCCGCTGTCATTACATGAGATGTGGTTGTGTGCGTGGCCTCAACTCTGGTGGCGTTACCTATACCAGATCCTGAGAAATATCCATGACACTTAGCGATAATAGAGTCATATAACATATAAATAAATAAAATAAATAAATATATATCACTGAGTATATATTTATTACATATCTTCGAATAAATGTCTATTATGAAATGTGTATGTGTGCGCAATACGAACGCAATGTCGGTACACCAAGTACACTAAGACGTCTGTAGATCCCAAATTAAGTATAATATCTTTATTAAAATATGAAATTTTAATTATAACTAAGTATCTTTAATTACTGTCTGTGTTCAGATTTTGCTCGCAAATGTGTTGAATTATAAATTCTACTGTTTGAATTTACTCATTAGTTGAGTTTTACAACTCTATTAATAATTTATTGAATCAGGCGTTACTTTGCGGAGGTCCATATTAATGAACTAAAACAATTACTTTGCTCACCCGCGACCTTTAAGGTCGCGGGTGAGCAAAGTAATTGTTTTAGTTCATTAACTCTATTAATTTTCGAAGCACACATTCTACGTTTCAGTGCTTCAAGTTACTTTTTAATGAGATTTACTTTAGTATGTGTACCTTTAATAAGAGCAGATTTAAACAAGTGAATATAATTTAAGTAAAGTCTGGGATGTGTAGGCTTAGCACCACT
Organism: Archips xylosteana; assembly: GCA_947563465.1. NCBI lineage: Eukaryota > Metazoa > Arthropoda > Insecta > Lepidoptera > Tortricidae > Archips > Archips xylosteana. The sequence goes on along the minus strand of OX387351.1, from coordinate 5,766,608 downwards.
TTATCAAGATATACCTATGCTTATCGATAAAGCTGTTCAAGGGCTAAGAGCAAAGATATTGAATGCCAAATATTGGAAGTAATAACTTACTTAGTTTATATAGTTCGCACTTGCAATAATAAACTTCGTTATTCTCTTGTTTAATTTTCCAAACTCCGATCGTCGGTCGGCCGCTAGCAATTATTTCTAAATTTCCAATTTCCATAATCATAAATTTCGATTGTCCGCCCTATAAGCTAATTACATTGCTGCTAAACCAGCATTAAATTGTTTTAATCCACGTAAATATTAAATGCAACATCGCCTGCGTATATAGGTAGGAGGTATGGAGTTATTAATTGATTCTTTTGGGAATTGTACAGCTCTGTCGATAGTTTGTGATTCAGACAGGCCTTTAATTAAAACAATTCTTTTGTTCCATTTACGTCCGTGAAATGCGTGGCAAAGTGACATAAAAAACGTGAACTGGTCTTGTTCTGAAAAAATGTTATATGTGTTATGTTATGCGTTAGTGCTCTATAATAATACATATTTTGGATTAAATGAATCATTAGAACGACTAATGTCCAAAAAGACGTATATTCAAAGACAATGATCATATCAAATACCTATATCCAATAAAATTCAATAAACTTTAAAAATAACCATATCCAATGTTCATTTTGTCTAACCATTAAATTCATCATCATAATCAGCTCACCCTATATACGTCGAACGACAGGGCACAGATTTCAGAATGAGGGGGCTTGGCCTCTAGTACCCACTTTATTAAAACATACATTTTAAATTTACCATCAGCTTCACAGTGAAGAAAAACAATGTCAGGAAACCTGCACACACTTAAGAAGAAATTCAATGGTGTCGGTGAAGTTCCCAATCCCCACTGGGCCCGCCTGGGAACTATGCCCCAGGCCTTCTCATTCTGAGGGAAAGCTTGTGCCCTACAATAGGACGTATTTAGGCTAGGATGATAATGATGGTGTACTAAAGTCAAGATAATTTTAGCTTATTTATGTTATGATACTCTTCAGCTTTATAAGGAGCTCGAAATCTTTTTTTTTTATTCTAACATTTTCTGCACTACACAACAAAAATGTATCGTTTATAGTTATGTATCGTTGCGGCTAGTACAAAAAATACTTATTCCAGGAACCAGTTATCAACGGACGGCGTGACTATAACAGCACCTTCGGAGGCCGGGCGCTGGTCGCTCTGGGCGCTGTCTCTCTCCAACCGAGGGTTGCGGTTCTCCGCGCCACGCACCATCAATGTCTTCAGGCCGATCCAGTTGGACTTCGCGCTGCCGCCGGCGCTGAAAGTCGGCGAGACCGTCGAAATCGATGTCAAGATCACCAACAACATCAATAACTGCATGGACGTAAGTACTTATATGAAGTTTGACTGCTGGCGACCGGTGGCGCGACGAGCGTTAATCTGTCCATTGCGTGTGCTGCGAAGTAACTATTGTCCGTTAAGCGTCTTGGCCGCTCAATGAACAGAAAAAATTAATACAATTGCCTGACATTTTAGGACGACCGGATAGCCTAGTTGTTAGAGAACCTGACTACGAAGCTTGAGGTCCTGGGTTCGATTCCCGGTTGGGGCAGATAATTTGTGTGAAAAATACGAATGTTTGTGCTCGAGTCCTGGGTTTTTAATACGTATTTAAGTATGTATTTATCTATATAAGTAAGTTTATCCGTTATCTAGTACCCATAGTTCAAGTTTTGCTTAGTTTGGGACTAGGTCAATTGGTGTGAATTGTTCCGTGATATTTATTATAAAAATAACATTATTACTTATGCCATATTAGGGGAAAAAGGAACCTCTAAGGATCACTTTGTTAGCCACCTATCTGAGGTCTATTTTTTAAGAAACGCGTCGAAGTATCAGGCTAAAATTAATAGAAACACTTAAGGCTATTAACAGTTACTAACCATCGTATAAAGATGAAGTTTCTAAGATTACGCATTCAAAAGATACAAACTCTTAAAAGTTTATTTCGATATTAAAACCGTGGAAAGCAAAACTTATAAGGAGCTTACCATCGACATATGAAATTTAACAAGAAGTAAAGAAAATTCTGAAAATCACTAAACTGTAAAAAAATCACTTAGATTTTCTTAGAAGCTGAGCGCAAATTATTTTTGCTGGCTTTTAAATTTGACCGGGACTTTCAGTGCGCGCATTTGTAAGATAGCGTTTTCTAAATAAATACTTAGATTACGAGAGCGTGGAAGAAAGAATTTCGTAATATTTCGGACAAAAAAATAGATGCGAATATCGTGCAAATATCACCTTATCAAAGCGAGTGTTGGTTGCCTAAAAAATCTAAGAAAAACTCATATCGGGGAGCAGAACCAGCCATCAAGAAAGGCAACGAGCCAGTAGCTACGTAAATAATAAATTGATACCATCTGCTCACAACAGAAATACAATTTATATCGCGAAAAATATTCATCAAAATTGTACTAAAACACAGTATTACGAGATAAAACGTCAGAATAAACAAACACGGGTCGGTCCACCTATGTTTGCAAGAATTCGCGGTCCAATAACATATGAGAATAAATTATGTTTGGTTAGGACGGACCCCTTCATAAATATTATCTTATCACTCTTATTTGTTTAACTTGTAATCGGTCTGTTCCACGAATTAATTATATTATTTACTGCCCTTCGTAAACATAAGGTATTTTGCTCGCTCGTGCGAAAGAAAGAAAAGATGCATGCATTTTTAAATTGGCACTTTATTTATATAAGTACATTTTCCATCTACAGGTATTTGCCGTAGCAGATCCCGTAGGATTTAGACCGCAATTACCTTTAATAATCTCCCTTAATTTTGACACAATTACTAGAGCAGACCCCTGATCCAACTAAAATTGTAAGACCGAATAAAATTTGAGTAACGGATATTTTATGTGCTGCTTTACCAGCTCTCTTAGTTTTGGAGCTAGTTAGTTACACCTATACTTCTGTCCACAGCTACAGCTCAAAGATTAAAAATACGGTTGCATGAATTTACCGTTAAGTAATTTAAGTTCGTTCACTAAAACCGTTGTATGATCAATAAATCCAGCCACTGCTACAATTAACAACTATAACTCCCATTTATAAGCCGTCAACGCAACCACGAGCGCTGAACTTAAACAGGGGATGGATTGCCTAATCGTTCCCGTTTACCGGGATTCTCCAATATCCCGGGAATCCCTAATCTAGATTCGATGAGCGGCGCCGAACGCAAACAAATCACGATCGCGCGTGTGGACCACGCGGGTAAATCCTTGTGCTAACAGGAACGTGTGTGCTTAGCACTTAAAATTAAACTTACACAGATTCCTATCCACGTTTCAACATCGTAACACGTATATGTAACTTTTCACGTTGTACTACGAATTAGGTGAGTATTTTTGTGTCATCTCACTGCTAGAATGAGAGGGTTTGGGATGCTAGTTTCCGTGCGAGCCAGTACCAATTGAGAACGTCACGCACACTATTGAATTGTTTCGCAGATATACGCAGGATTCCTCAAGATTCCTTCACCGTAAAGGTCAATACCTAATATAATTGGGTTATTGTTCGACCGTTTGTTCCGAATCACTTTCATAGACACATTTTTGTAGAAATGGCTTATGCTTACACTTATTCTGACAAAGTTGCCAGTTATCTGGTAGAAATACAGGGCTTCTACGAAATAATCAAAAAGACCATTAAAATCTACAGCCGATTCAAAAAAAAATACGACCAAGAATGTGAGGCGGCTAAAACCCAAATAATGTCCAGATTTAGCAAATAAATTCCGAAAAACTCAAAGGTGTGAGTCCGGGCTCGAACTCACGATCCCCTGTGTGTGAGTTCATGGGGCAATTCACTAGTAAGTATCATGGCTTAGTAATTTTATGCTTAGTCTAAACCCTTGGATAAGGAATTCCAAAACAATAGCCCAACCACAGGCATAGTTCGTAAATAGTAGGCAATATATATTTTTTTTATTTAATTCACAGTGTTTTATTTAACTTCACTTTGTACGCAGAAGAAGTAAAGTTTTGTATAGTTTTTATTATAGTAAAGGCTAGAGTTATACAACACCTTGCCGAAACTTGAACCGGAATAAAATGAACAAACAACCAATCACGAAGTCCTTCGAAACTCGAAGTCCCTGGGCGAGGTCCCGGGCAACCCCCCACCCCCCTTTTCCGCGTCTATTGGCCCAAATATCTGCCAAATCAACAATACGGATCGCACCTCTAGAAACAGGTAAATACTGTTAGGTAATCCTTCATCCTGGATAGCTTATTGGGACTAGTTACGATAAGTCTTTTATTTTTAGTTTTATTTATTCCAACATTCAAACATTATTAACCATATTTACAAATTTAATAAAAGTCGCGACGCCGCCCCGCGGCCGCCGCCGCGCCGCCGCGTTTTGGCGGCGGTAGTTGCGGCGTGCGCGACGACTACCCTACTTTTTCATGCTACATTGGATGACTTGGGTTCCGCAGCGGCATGCACTGATCTCAGCCAGAATATTTATTAATTTAGTATTGCTGTATTTGTGATTATTATGATCTTTGATTCTTGTATTGATTTTGTTATAGGATTGTTCTTTATATGTCTTAACTATTTTGTTTTTATTTGACAATTTGTTTAAGAACTTTTTTTTTATGATTAATATGTAAGTTAAAAATTTTAATTTTAATTTATTAGATTTGAATGTTATAGTGTTGATGTTTTGCTTTTTTTTATTCATTTTGGATGATGTATTTCAGTTCGATTAATTAATTGCAATGATTTGGTAATTGGTTGTTAAATTTGATTGTTGACATTTTAAATATTTTACATGAATTGGTTTTTTTTTTTGCCATACATTGTTTTCTTTAAATTATTATTTTTTTAATTCAGTTTTTATATTGTAGAAAGCTCTTAGCTTGTTTTATAAATTGTAGATTTAGAAGTTTTAATGTTTTAGTATTGTAATGTAACAATTATTTTCTATATTGTTTTGTAGGTAGTAGTGGGTTTAATTGCAATTTGAATGTTTTTATTTGGATTATGAGCGGTTCGTCCAGAGTGTCTTGTCCCTATTGCCCGGGTTCGCCGAAGTTGTATCTTGCACCGCGAGGTCTCAATGTCCACATTGGGCGCGTTCACAAGGATCTTTTGGTTTCTGTCTCCTCGTCGGATCAGAGTTCGAGCGGTGCAGTTCCTCAAATAACTGTTACTCCGAGTCGGGGTGATGTGGTGCGGGGGGTTTCGAGCCCGGTGGATCTTGAGGGCTTGGCGCGTCTTAAGGCTGGGGTCAGAGTCTTAAAACATGTACCCAAGGGTGCCAGAAGTCTCGCTGCTGGGAAACTAAGCTCAGTTATTGAGGATTGCCTGCGTACAAATAGTGTTGGCGATTGGTACAGTCTGCTGTCCTTTTCATACACAGCATTGAAGGTCCCAGACAGTAGTCTGGGTCAATCGCTGACCTCTAAGGTCAAGAACAATATATGCAGCTCCGCGGCGCCATGTTGCCCTGACGTTGGTGGGTCTTGGAAGCCGGGTTCAATTTACCGCACAATAGAGGCCAAAGTTCACGATGGGGATTTGAGGGGAGCCGTTCGCCTCGTGGTGTCGGACTCTGCCTTGGCACCGTCAAATGAGGCAACGCTAAGATTGCTCAGGGAGAAGCATCCGTCCCCTTCAAGGTTCTTAGATTTTCCTCAGGAGCCGGATCAGGGTGGGCCTGTGGTGTCGGTTGTTCCGGCCGAGGTGGCGGAAGCTTTGGCCTCTTTCTACAGTGGTTCGGCTTCGGGATTGGATGGATTGCGCCCGCAGCACCTCAAAGAGTTGACGTCGGCTTCGGCGGGGGACAGTGGGGTGCGTTTGCTGGAGGTTCTTGCTAAGTTATGCAATTTTTTGTTAAGGGGTTCCGTCAATCCCGAGGTTTGTCCATTCATTTATGGAGCTTCTCTGTGTGCCTTATCGAAGAGTGATGGAGGAGTCAGGCCGATTGCTGTGGGTTCGACGTTTCGGCGATTGGCGGCGAAGTTGGGCTGTCGAGCGGTGCGTGATATGATGGCGGGATATCTACAACCAAAGCAGATGGGGTTTGGCACGGCTCAGGGGTGTGAGGCGGCTATACATGCCACGCGGTCCTTCGCAGTCGCAGGCGAGGCTGTCGGTGCTGTTGTGGTAAAGGTTGACATCAAAAATGCGTTCAACAGTGTTGAGAGGGATATTATTTTAAAGGAGGTGCTAGGTAAAGTCCCTTCACTGTATCCTTTTCTGTACCAATGCTACCGCGAGCCAAGTCACCTTTATTTCAACAGTAATTCGGTGTCCTCGCAGGTGGGTGCTCAGCAGGGGGACCCGTTAGGGCCTTTGGTGTTTTGCCTCGCGATGCACGGAGTTGTCACGGATTTGGTATCCCCGTTGAATGTGTGGTACTTGGACGATGGCACTTTGGGCGGTGGGCCGGATGAGGTGTTGGCTGACTTGGGCAAGCTTGTGCCTGCTTTAAGGGAGATAGGGCTAGAGGTTAATTCGGGTAAGTGTGAACTGTACGCTTGTGGGGCATTGAGCAGGGAATCTCTGGAGAAATTTCGGTCTTTGATCCCGAGGATAAAGGTTTTGGATAAGGCAGAGTTGAACTTGCTCGGTGCACCAATTTTTCCCGAAGGGATTACTTCAGCCCTTGAGGCCAAGAGGCAGGCACTAGTTTTGGCTCAGAGTCACCTCAAGCAGTTGTCTGCGCATGTTGCGTTGACTTTGTTGAGGAACTGCTTTGCCATGCCTCGGATGGTGTATTTGTTGAGAACGGCTCCGACCTGGCTCTTTCCGGATGAGGTTAAGTTGCTCGATGAGACAATTAGGGGCGCACTGGAAGGCGTCATTAATGTCCACATGAACGATTCACAGTGGTGTCAGGCTGCTCTTCCGGTTAGGTATGGCGGTTTAGGGGTGCGGCGCGTGCGCGATGTCGGTCTGATTGCTTTTTTGGCTTCGGCTCATGGGGTGGGGGACCTCGTTGCTCGCATTCTTCCCTGTAATGGCAGTGGGGTCCCTTTGCCTTTTTTGCCGGATGCTTTGGCGGTTTGGGCGTCATTGGGTGCGGGTGATCGGTGGCCGGATGATCGCGCTAGACAGAGGCAGTGGGATGATATCATTTGCGAGTGGACTAGTGGGGGGTTGGTGAGTGATGCTTCGGGATCCGATATGGCACGACTTAAGGCGTCTATTCGTCCTGAATCGGGAGCTTGGTTGCAGGCTTTACCGTCGCCCCAGCTTGGCACCTTGCTGGATAATGACTCACTCAGGATAGCAGTGGCACTGAGATTGGGGTGCAAGGTGTGCGAGCGGCACCGTTGTGTGTGTGGGGTGATGGTGGAGGAGGATGGCCACCATGGCCTTAGTTGTCAGCGGTGTGCTGGCCGGTTCTCAAGGCATCATTCTATTAACAGCCTCATTCATCGGGCTATGGTTGCGGCGAATGTGCCCAGCGTTTTGGAGCCTCCGGGGTTGAGCCGTAGTGACGGTAAGAGGCCTGATGGTCTTACGCTGGTTCCTTGGCAGAGAGGGCGCTGCCTCTTGTGGGATGCGACGTGCGTGAGTACCTTCGCACCATCTCACTTGAGTTGCACGTCGAGGTCTGCTGGATCCGCGGCTGAGAATGCCGCGAGGTCCAAGCACCTCAAGTACTCGGCTTTGGAGCCTTCGTATGACTTCGTGCCTTTTGCGGTCGAAACGGCTGGTCCCTGGGGTGCTGAGGCTAAGTCTTTAGTCTGGGAATTGGGCCGTCGGTTGCGGGACAGGGGCGGTGACCCCCGCTCCGGGTCATACCTGGTTCAACAGATTGCGCTGACCATACAGCGGGGCAATGCTGCCGGTATTATGGGCACTTTTGAGCCGGGTATGGCGCGGGGTGGTGGTACTTAGTTTTAGTGTTTTTTTTTTGACTTTGTTATATTTTTGATTATTTGTTGTTATTGTTAGTTTAGTATTTTTTGCTGTAATTTAATTATTTATTGACCTGAAATTAATGTATAATTGTAACATAATTTTGTATTTAGTTAAATAATAATAAATAAAATATATTAATAATATTTATATTTTATGTAAATTAATAATTTAATTTTTCAAATTTAATTGTGTTCCTTTAAAGACTAAATACGTCAAAATTATATAGAATTTAAAGTTAGCTAAACTGGTTGTACCTACACCCCCGTGGAAGGTTGTTTGGCTTTCTTGAAATTTATTTTCTCGAATTTTTATATCTTTGCAAATAGGTAAACTATAAAACGAATGGCAACTAGTGCATAAAAGGTTTTAAGTACGAATTGGTATTGTGTGAGGCCAATGGTTCACAAAATGATTAGGTAATGTTAATTATATTCGGTTACTTACATTCTACATTACGATGTCTAGTCGACCAAGTAACTAACTATGACAATAATAAAATTATGAGTGACAATTCCTACAGTGAAAATCCCGAAATCTCAACCACAAAATTTAGAGACCGTGAAATTTGCTACCTTTTTTTAATGCAAAGTTAATAAATAAGTAATACCGCTATGTTTAGTTTTTCGGAAATCGCACCAGAATTTCTGCGAAATCCCGGAATTTCAATTCATATGCCATTACCGATGTTTTAATTTTTAATCGATCAATCAAATTAGCCCAAATCCACTCCCTGTCAGGTAAAGACTTTATCACTACTTAAGCTGAATATAACTTTTTGAAATTCCCACTAACTCCCCAAACGTTGGTAACACATCTAACACTACCAGTTATTATTGATATAACTCGTAAGGGATCACTCCCTATTGTCGGCATCGGCACCCGCTACCCAGTAGATATTGTATAGGAATTAATGTTTGATCACATAACAAAAGCCTCTATGATTGAGTAACAAACAATAAGATATGTCGTGCGGCAGTGTCAATAAGAAGAAATAAAATTTTTCGTTATTCTTTGTTTATTAGTTGCTTTCAGTAACTAGGTAAAAGTGAGAAGGTACTACTCGATACAGTAGTTCATCATAATTTCAGCCGAAAGACGTCCACTGCTGAACATAGGCCTCCCCCAAGGCTCGCCGAACAGATCGGTCCCGTGCCATTCGCATCCAACGCGATCCCGCAACCTTAACCGCAACCCTGCCCACTTGCCACTTGAGTCTGGGGATTCTTCGAGCTATGTCGGTGACTTTAGTTCATGCGTGGATTTCATCATTTCTAATGTGATCCCGTAGAGAAACTTCCGAGCATAGCCTTCTCCATCGCCCTCTGAGTGACTTTGAGCTTTCTTATTAGGCCCATCGTTAGCGGCCACGTCCCATTGGCAGTTACCACACACTGGTCAAAGACTTTTGACTTGAGACGATAGATTATAGATAGAGTAGTTAATAAGAAGGAATTTTGCGAAACCGGGGGATTGAGCACTAGCCAATTTTTGGTCTTTCATGAGAGCGAACACACTCAAGCTCAACATAATTATTCTTTACTAGCTGTTGCCCGCAACACGGAGGTCTGCAAAGTATACGTTTAAAGCTATCCCGCGGGAACTATGTAACTTTCCGGGATAAAAAGCATCTTATATATTATTCCAAGGTGTCAGCTAGCTTCATACGAAATAATATTAAAATCGCTCCAGCCGTTTAGACGTGAAAAAGTAACAAACATACACACTCATAAACTTTCGCCTTTATAATATTAGTGTGTCATTTGAACGCACATTTGCATTTCTGGCACTTGAAGAAGTCTTGAGTCTGACAGCCGCCACCAAATGCGTTAAAAGTTATATTTTATGTCATACGGACCAATCATAGAAGCTTGGTAGCTGCTAATTGCCGTAGGTTGAGTATAGCTACTCTACTGGGTAAACAAATAAAACTCAACGATAACCTGTGGCCGTATTGTGTAACGCGCCGGTGCTTGTCTTCGCTTTCACCATCTCTTTCTGTCACCATCTTATACCTTTTGACAGAAAGAAATAGTGAATGCGAAAGCAAGCGTGAGCGCGGTAAACAATAAGTGTACTGGTACCGGGCGGGGCGGGAAGCCAAGTACCCTGTGAATCCAATACACTGTAACTCCGATAGACAGTGTACTAAAGATACAGCATATTGGATTCACAGGGTACCCGAGTTACGCCAGTTCTCGAAAAAATTAGAAAAAAAATCTACATAACTTACAAGGAAAAGTACCCAACTGTCCGGCTCCGATTTGATTCATTTTGATATACGTATCTTAGAGAGTAGTCTAAAACTCAACCTAAATAATAATATTTGGAGAGATTGACCTCCAAATTACTGGAAATTGACTAAATCCTCTAGCTTCTATAGATATTTTTTTAAGCAAACTGCTAGTTATTACTGATTTGATTAAGTATAATATTATGTTTGGGAACATGAAAAAAATAATGAGCAGGTGTTTTGTTATAACTGCTCAAACTCATGTAAAAAAGCACCCTTCAAAGATTTATATTTCTCATGTGATTGTCCCGTGATATTTATTTATTTATTCTAGGTGACAGCCCTGTTGGCACTCAGCGCTGGCGCAGCGTTCGCCAGTACCGGAGCACTCTATGTCACTGAGCGACTGAGACTGGGCCCACGCGGCGGAACCCAGCTGGTGGTTAGGGTCGCCGTCAACACTCCTGGCAGGAAAAACATCACAGGTAAGCAATGTTTTATTAAAATTAAATAAAAAAGAAAACAAATTAAAGTAGAAACAAATTATAAAAGGCGTCCCCCACGGTATGGACCCAAAGATACTATACTGGCAGCATTTCCTCGATGTATTGGTGTCTATTAAAAATAATTCTGGCCCATCGTCAAGCGTCGTGGAGTTGCAACAGGTAGTAGGGCAATTGCGGGCGGATTTGAACGAGAGAGACCAAGCAATGCTACTCAATGATATCGAAATCTCAGGTGTACCTGAACATTCGGGTGAATCTCCCCTACACATCACTCAAGCGTTGGCACAAAAAGTGGGCATGCAACTGGACACCCGGGACATTGTCAGTGTGGAACGAGTTGGACCACTGAGAGCTACGAGCACCGGCGAAAGTACCAAACTGCGCCCGCGCCCTCTGGTGGCGCGCCTCGCTAGGAGACCGCTGCGTGACGAGCTTCTGCGGAGTGCGCGCGTGCGCCGTAATCTCGACACCAGCAACATCGGACTTCCGGAACACAAACCCTGCGCAGTATATATTAACGAGAGACTGACGAAAGCCAACCGCAGGCTTTTATGGAAGACGCGGCAGGCAGCGGGTGCTGCAGGCTGGAAGTTTGTATGGACGAGAGAGGGCCGTATTTACGCCAAAATAGCGGACAGTGGTGACAGTACAAGGGTCCGAATACAGAACGATAGAGACATTATTCGTGTTTTCGGCGTGGATCCAACGTCGTCTAACAACATTTAAGTTTAATGTATTGTTTAACGGATGTAATTTTGTCTTGGATAATTTATGTGTAATGCCCGTATTGGATATGATATTGTACATGTTGTGCTGTAAGTATTATATTTATAACAAGTTCCTAACACGTTGGTTGTACTTCAGTGATATTTGTAGTAATTTGCTTAAGGTATTGTTTTGGTCATTTATAATTGTTTTGGTTCTTATTGTTACTCCATTAGACTGGCGTCACGTTACTTGTCTTGCAACTTTCATTACCAACAATAAGTTTGTCCAGATCACTTTCTCATACATTATGCAATATAAATTTAAAAAGAAACCCTTGCTTTCTCTGGGCTTATTAAACCCGGGATCTCTCGGAACTGGGCATGATGAGTTTTTGATAGCTATGGAACATCGCTCAGTAGATATAATGGCTATAAATGAGACATGGCTTCGGGCCGGCGAAGAAAAAAAGGCTCCCGCGCCGCCCGGCTATCGGCTGCGGCACGTCCCGCGGCCGGCGGGCCAGCGCGCGCGCGGCGGCGGCGTCGGCTTCTACCTCAAGCGCGGCGTTAACGCGCGCCTACTCGCGCATCCGACGGCCCCAGCTATTGAACAAATGTGGCTCGGGCTCACTTTGAACGGTATAAAGTTGGCTGTGGGTACCGCGTATAGGCCGCCGTGGCAAAATACAGACGTGTTTATTAACGCCATCAGTGACTCCATCTCTCATTTATCGTCATTCGATCATGTTATCCTAATGGGAGATTTTAACATTGATATGCTAAAAGCGCAAGATGCACAGACTAAAAAGCTAAATAACTTTCTGTACTGTCAAAACCTCATTCAGTATGTTGACCGAGCTACTCATTTTACAGACCATAGTGAAACACTGATAGATGTCATTTGTTCAAGCCTAAACGTTACCGACATGTGTGTTGATTTTATTCCTGAACTGAGTAGTCATGCATTTATATCATGCAAAGTAAAAATCAATAAGGCTAAAGTTCCTCCAAAGATTATTGTTTACCGTCCACTAAAAGACGTTAATTTTGAGAATTTCCAGATTGACCTTGATCATATTGAATGGGAAGGAGTATTGTCAGGCGACGTCAGTAATTCTGTATTAACATTTAACGCGTATTTACTCAACCTGTTTGATCGACACGCACCTGTGAAACTCGCTGTATTTAAAGAGCGTTCTTTCCCATGGATTACATATAATATTAAAAAAATGATAGCAAAACGAAACGAGGCTCATTCACGCTACCGACAAAGCGGTAAAGATACGCAAAGAGTGTATTATAAAGACATGAAGAAGATCGTCATTGATGCCATACATAATGAAAAATCTGCCTACTTTAATAAGTACATTGTTTCTCAAATCAAAAATCCCCGTGCTCTCTGGAAACACATTAAACAGAATGTAGCCGATTTTAATAAAAAAGACTTGGACATACCACAACATTTAATGGACCCAAATGGCATAAATGACTTTTTTCTGAATGTGCCTGGTGAGAGCGAAGCTAGACTATCGGACTTGACATACTTTGAATTCAATAGGCACAGCGATGCGCAATTCACACTTCAACCAGTAACAGAAGTCACAGTTAATGGGGCTATTAAAACCATAAGTACCCAAGCTCAGGGCAGCGATGGTATATCTCTCGACATGTTATTAATGACCCTGCCACGAACTCTGACCACCATTACCGCTATTGTGAACCAGTCGATCAATTCGGGCGTTTTCCCTGAGCTTTGGAAAGGTGCCGTGGTTAGACCGATTCCCAAAGTTTCAGCACCGACTGAGTTTAAAGACCTGCGGCCTATCAGTATTCTCCCCCTTAAGTCAAAAATATTGGAGAGGGTTGTATGCATGCAATTGGCGGAATACCTGGAGAGTAATAATATCTTGCCCCCTAAACAATCAGGTTTTAGGAAAAAACGCAGCACAGCTACTGCCCTTCTCGATGTTATTGATGATATCCTTGCCGCTGAAAATGACGGATATGCTACGATTCTCGTTTTATTGGATTTTTCGCGCGCCTTTGACACAATAAACACAACATTGTTATTATCAAAATTAGCTTATTACGGTTTTGACTCTAAGACAATCAACTGGTTTGCAACTTATCTCGGTGAGCGCTCTCAGCGGGTCGAAGTGCAAAACTCTGAAGGTTTGGTGATGTCTTCTCAGGAGGTCTTGACTACTAGAGGCGTGCCTCAAGGATCCATCCTGGGGCCTATTTTATTTATTTTATATAGTGCAGACATAATATCCAGTATTAAAAATTGTAAGTTTCACATGTACGCTGATGATCTACAAGTGTATATATCGTTTAAGCCCGAAAATACCGACTTAGCAGTTGAGGCATTGAATCAGGACCTAAGTCAAATTGCGCACTGGTCTAGGATTAATGGTCTGGTGCTGAATCCTTTAAAATCAAAGTTCCTAGTACTTGGTACAAAGTGCGGAATTGCCAATACGATGTCCCATAATCCTCAAGTTCGTATTCTGAATGATAATATAGCGCGCGTAGAAGAAGCCAGAAATCTTGGGGTCCTTATGGATGGACGACTGCAGTTCGAAAATCACGTATTAGAAATAGTTCGTAATTGTTTTTATCGTCTCAGGGTTTTGTATAGGATTCGTGATTATCTAAACATTGAAATGCGTATCAAACTCTGCGAATCGCTAATCCTGTCAAAACTCAACTACGCAGATACAGTTATTGGTGAATGTCTACTATCACGTACAAAGCTAGTAATACAAAGAGCCCAGAATGCTTGTGCAAGATTTTGTTTCCCAATTCCATACCGAGCTCATGTCACGCCATATTTAAATAATTTTAGACTACTTAAAATGGACGTCCGAAGAACACTTCACCTTGCTACTCTGCTATTTGGGATCATTGCTAGCAAACAACCCTCTTACCTTTACGACAAATTAACATTTTCCCGTATGCACATTAGACAAGCCCCCCGCCTCATGTGTCCACGATGCAGGTCAGCTAGTTTCCGCGGCAGCTTCCGATACGCGGCTACGCGTTGCTGGAATAATATTCCACCGCCTATCAGAACATCTGATACACTATTTACGTTTAAACGTAAATTAAAACATCACCTACTTACTAATCAAAAGTCTAATGCCTAGCAACCTGCGTCTATGACAAGTATACATAGGTGCATATATCCTAACGCCGGTATTCCTGGGCGAAGCAGGTAGGGTAGTAGGTATATGTACTTACAATATAATACAATACAATGACTGTCTATTGAGCACCAACACATAGTAAGCGGTACAGAAAACATAGAAGTACATAGAGGTTACATTCAATACATACATCTACACTTATACATACATTTATACATACAAACATACAATGCGTACGTGTACGCCTATCTTCCATAAGTCTTTCTGTCCATGTATTATCTGTTTATTTTTCAATAACATATGTCAGTCTGATTTCTGGTTTGGTAATCGCAGATATAGATTTACTGTGCGAGAGGGGTCAGCGGCATGGGTGGGTGGTAGTTTCTGTGCCTTGTTGTTTTCAATCGTTTGACAATTTTGTATGACATTTCAAACATGATGTTAAAGTGACAAGGTGCATAGATGATCACTTTTTTATGCTGTTGACTGTACAAACTTAAGAATTAGTAATATATTTAGATATGAGCCCGTAAGCTTATAGTTTTAGTTTTATTAATATTTTTAGGTTATTCGTTATAGGATCCACTGAAAATCAGCGTCGTGGCCCCCTGCCTCGACTCATGCTGAGTGGACTCCTTTTTCGAGACAACTGCCTCAATACATTTTTATATTTAAAAATTTGTAAACTGTTTTTTTTTTGTTGTTGTTGTTTCGAAATAAATTTTATTCATTCATTCATTCATTCATTCATGTATAACAATGCTTATACGCTGTACGAGGAAGCTGCGAGCTCTTCGGTCCTCAGTCAAATCATTAGTTTAACTTTTTAATTAAGTAAATAGACATGGCAATCAATAGAAACATGATCACGTTGTATTTTACTAAGAACACGTATTTTCTTGTGAACAAAGATTACCTTTAATGAGCTTCCGATATTACTACGACGTATCAGCGTCGTGATCACGGTTAAGCTGAAGAAATTGTGAGTGTTAGGGGCTGTTTCACCACTTTTTTTAAAGTTCGGATTAGCTTGATCATAACCTTATTTGTCACATGGATTAAAAAATTCTGTTTCACCAGTCTTGATTAGCGCTAAGTGACGGACAAACTATTTCTTAATTTGACCATCAGATCAGGTGGCATTTAGCATTTTTATCCGTCACATATCTTTTTAATTAGTTAGTTTATTTTTTTGTGGCCATGGTTGGAGAGCCCTTCAGCCGGTTTCAGAAAAATAAATCAAAGTATTTTTTATTTTTTAAAGAAAGAAGTCATGCTAAATTGCAAACGAGAATTTAAATATCAAGATTTGAATAAAAAATATAGGTACGCTTTTAGTATTTAAAAATAAATCCAAAATTTCGTAATATTTTTTAATTACAGTTTTTTTTCAGTGGCACATTCGTTTGTTCTACCTGAACTTGTACATCGCCATTAAAAAAAAAAGTTAATCTGTCAAAGGGTTTGGCGCCACTTTTCGATTCGTTTTACGTGATTTTATTTTTCTTTGTTATTGTTAACCAAAGTATCGTAAATAAATACCGATTTTGGATTAATTATAATGTTACACATTTGTTTTTTGCAAAAAAATAGATGTGTTTAAAAATTACATAGTTTACGATTAATTTTGCTTTAATAATGAGCGACTCTTTGAACGAAAATATGCGAACAGGAACCCGTGGTCGTGAAATGGGACGTTGCTATTCTGACTTTTTGTTAAACCGACAATTAGTTAAGTGGTACTTAGTTTGTACAGGACCGGAGTGGTGAAACTGAAAAAAAAACTGGCCGACAGATTTGTGCAGTACTTAGTTTATTCTTTGGTTACGTAACCAGTAGTTTGACAATAAGGTGGTGAAACACCCCCTTAATGTTGTGTAAACCATAATTTTCTGCGCTTATATAAATCGAGTACCTGGGCGACCGAGCTCTGCTCGGGCAGAAACTCGGTACCAAGCGTTTTCCCAGAGATAAGACCAAGCTAGATCAATTTTTCATCCCCGAAAACCCCCAAATACCAAATTTCATCGAAATCGTTGGAGCCGTTTCCGAGATCCTGATTATATACACCGGAGGGGTGTGGGGGGGGGGGGTGAGAGGGGGGGGGGAGGGGATGCGGGGGAGGGAGCGCGGGGTTATTAAAGGGGGGATGAAAATTTCATTGATTTTTCCGTAGGATGCACCGTTTTCAAGATATTTGACAAAAACACCGGAGGGGGTGGGGGGGGGGGGGTTGAGTCACGTTAAACTATCGTCCGTAAACCGAGTTTACAGACAACCGGCTTTTCCTGTTCTGTGCTCCCAATAGGGAACGTGCACATAGACGGTGCTGCCAACTGGTGCCATAAGGGTGCCATCAATTTGAATGTTTTACCTTGATAAGTTTGTTTTACTGTCCGCATAGTGTCTCTTCTGTCGCATTAGTGCTGCCGCCTATAGTTACTGCACGTTCCCTATAATACTTTTTCTAACAAAAAAGTAACTTTTTCTCACAAAAAAGTAACTTTTTCTCACAAAAGAAGAAACTTGACGTTTTCTCATAAAAAATAAACTTAAAAAACTAAAAATCTTGAAAAAAAACGTGGACTCGAACCGAGGTCGGCTGGATCCGCGACCACCCGATTTCTAATGTGCCATTATGATCTGCTCGAAGTCGGCGAAATTTAGCTTTATATTCTAATACAAACAAAAATAGCCGGAAAACATGAGTAAAAGCGATTTTCTGAAAATGAAACATAGCTAGATCAGTTTTTCATCCCCGAAAACCCCCACATACCAAATTTCATCGAAATCGTTGGAGCCGTTTCCGAGATCCTGATTATATATATACAAGAATTGCTCGTTTAAAGGTATTAGATAGATAGATATAAGTTCATTTAGGAACTTAAACAAATTTTCTTTGGTTGAGGACTAACGACGGATGACGTACGTAATAACTAGAGTTAGTCTTTTATAGAAAAGTATTTAACTTAAACGTGAGATCTATTTTTCTATTTTTACCATCGAGCGTTATATTTTGTTTGCATGAAAATGTGCCAGCAATTCAAATAACGAATATTATTCCCGCTCTTTCCGTATAATTTCTTCGTCTGAAACCGCACATAATCTACATTTTAAAACAGCTGACCTACAAAAACAATGTCAACGATGACGCCGAGGAGACAAAGTTGTTAAATATTCGAAATGTTCAACCAAGGAGGTAATCTGTGAAGCAAAATATTTTAATGAACTCGCAGAGTCGAATTCCTGAACTGGGTCTCAGACATAATTGTGAAATTAAAATCTTGCCAAAGTTAGTGGCTCGTGGCGTAACAAGTGTGATCGTCCCCCGGCTCTAAGAGACTCTAGAATTGTTAAAGCAATTTCCGAATCAACTTAAGACTTTTCGAAATACTTGTCATTCTTGAGAGGATTAAGTCCTAGAAGAAATTAAACACTTTTTGGTACTTTTTTAGAATTAGCGGTTCTTATAACCGGCTAACTGGTTGGAGAAATGAGAACTCGTTGTTATAGATGAAAAATATAATATAATAGAAAAAAGGTATATACAAATTGTTTTAGTCAGTATAATAGAAATCTTCCCAGGTGAATTTTTCGCTTCGAGCCCTTATCTTTCAAAACAAACTGTATCGTCATAGTATTAAGGTTAAAATTTAATGTAATGGCTCGAAGCGAAAAATTCACCTGGGAAGATTTATACTATACTGCTCTTGAATACAAAAAAAAACACTAGAGTCTAGACTTGCCGGACAGGTACGAAGAGAGGGTAGGATGTCGTCAGGTAGCATCAGAGTGTCCAGAAAGGGTTTAGGCTTCATCGGCGTTCTTTGAAAAAACAAAAACAAATCAATAATTTGGAATTCAAAATTTTGCTCTTTTGTAAGGGGCCAGATGAGTGCCAAAGAGGTTTGCCATGTTACAATGTCCATCAAGAAACAATCGGCCGTGTAGAAAATTCTACCCTTGTTTATAAACAAGGAAATCATAAATTTCATTGATAAAGAATGAACAGTCTCAAATCTAATTTTATATAACAAAACCTGCAGCGGCATCGAAAAAGCCCCTACACTTGAAACCTGATTATTGCGATCATAAAAATATTTTGATCAAACCTTTCCGCAATATTTTCGAGGTTGCCGAGTCAGTACAGACGATTTTGTCCCTTAAAGCGTCAACTTTTCCAATTCCTACTGGCACACATTTCTGTGATAAAATATTGTTGGTGAAAAATTTCATCTTGGCGCGTTCCAGTTTGCCTTGTCAACAATCTCCAGGTCGACTCGATCTGCTCTCTTTCTCAGAAGTTGCTGGCACTTCTTGTGATATTATAATATAAGAGCAACTACCTAATTTTACATTAAAACTGTATGCCCAGCGTTGTTAATAAATTTCAAGGCTAGTCACAGGTTTTATTAGCTTAGAGATGGAAATCGCCGTAAATATTCATTTATTACTCTATGAGCACACCATTGAACTTAAATTTGGATGTAAATACTCTTAATTTATGAAATATGTGCCTTTCTATTTTCCTTAAATATGTAGAAAACCACAGCTCACCACGACGGTCCCCTGTGACTTAAGGGGCTAGAAACGCGCTACATATTTGTATCAGAAATATTATATCCGGTAATATCTCTAAGGGTTTCGTTTAATTACGCAGTGTTGGACAATTGTCGGCGTAGACCAATTAGCATTTAGATTGGAATCACAGTAAGTAGATCATCAGATGCAAATTTGTGAATTATGCATATAGAATTTGCAATCCTGCGATAACTTGTTGATGTTTGAGCTCAAATTCGATACGGGCTATGTGATTCCGGTCAGTTCAAATAGTATTATAATTGAGATATTTTTATGTCAACCTATTTTAACTTCAGAGTTGAACTGTGCCAATGTAAAATATCTCCCAAATCTCGGCTATTAGACTTGCTGAATACATTTCAATAAGTAACGCCAATACGTTGCCCAAGGAAAGAGCCATCCTCATGGTCACTGTTTGGTATTTAATTATATCTCTTTTCTGTTACATTATTGTTCCTGCTAAGAACATGTGAAATCACATTCTTTTAAATACTTAAATATATATTATAGTTCAAGAGACAGTTCAGCCATTTGAGAGTAGGTATTTGAGGAAGCGTAAAATCTTGTACATATACTTCCTTTATGATATCTCACTTCTCAAAAACAGATCTGAATGAAGGGTAAAAGTAGTGGGGCTATACTGACCCTTAAATTTTTAAATAAACATCAACGGGTTTCTACTTGCTTTATAAAATTTTAAGAAATTGGAATAACAATCTTGGGCCATGGCTTCCTTAAATATTATGTATCCAAAATTTTGGTCCCAGTTTTGTAAAAGGTCGAAGTTAAGTCAGAGACCCGTCGATACGCGAAAGATAGGTGATAAAAATGCCACTGTTGTCCTCGCGCGTCAAAAATTACACGTCAACAGCTTTTCATTTTCACAAAATTGCATCAATTTAACACGAGGGAAAGCAATAACATAAAATCCACGTTGAATTGCTTCCTACTATATCGCACGGTGTGCGTCGGCGATAAACCTGCTAGATTCTATTACCTCAGCAATACGCCCGGAGTATCCTAGAGAGCCCATTTGTGACCCCAGTTGTTCAACAAATTAGGAACAGATAGCGGGGAGTTGTATTGTGTGTGACTGAAAATGTATTACATTGTCAACTCACACGCTGCCAACCAAGTAGAAATTCAGCATTGCGACAATGCAACGTAATGCACACACAGAGTCGCTCGATACCTTTTTGCGGCTTGTGCCGTCGCTATTTCTCTAATCCAAGTTTTAATTTTAATAATATTTATTTATTTCTAGTTTCATGTCATAGTTTCCATGAATAAAGATTTAATTTATTTTAGCAACTCTATTTATGGGAATTTAGGTTAATTAGCGTGTTCGCATCAGCTTTTCAGCTATAGATCTTGCTTTCTCCTTGGTATGTTTCTTTGTGATA
This sequence comes from Archips xylosteana, assembly GCA_947563465.1. NCBI lineage: Eukaryota > Metazoa > Arthropoda > Insecta > Lepidoptera > Tortricidae > Archips > Archips xylosteana. The sequence continues at coordinate 5,746,085 of OX387351.1, read as the reverse complement.
TCTACGTGTAACTTAATTAATGGCGTTTATTGTAATGCGATTGAGAGTATCATTTTCCATCAGATGACTCGCTTGCTCGTTTGCCTCAAACTAATAATTTAAAAAAACCGGCCAAGTAAATAATCTTAATGCGGTTCACAGAATACTTCTACTTACCAAGTTTCAACAGCATAGCTCTTATAGTTTCGGTAAAAGTGGCTGTGACATACGGACGGACAGACGGACAGACAGACAGACAGACAGACATGACGAATCTATAAGGGTTCAGTTTTTGCCATTTGGCTATGGAACCCTAAAAAAATTAGTATAAGGTTAAGTTTTTTTTATAGATATACCTAATGTGACCATACGTCCCGTTTTGAAAGGGACTGTCCCGCTCTCAGGTACTCTGTTCCGGTGTCCCGAAAAACCAGTCGAGGACGTGAAAATGTCCTGTTTTCATAAGATTTAGAATAACGACACGTAATGGGTATTCGAACAGGTATTTTCTTTGATAAACAAGTTGCGGTCAGAAAATAAAACTCGATTATATAGATGTGTACTTAGTTTGAACTATATTAATAGTTAGTAATTGTTATAGATAATATTTCAAAAATCATGCCAAGGGTTGTACACATTTTGAAAGTTGTCACCCAGTGCCTATTGTTTTGCGTCTGGGAAAAAACTAAATACAAAATTGGGTAGTAAGACGTTTGTTATTGTAAAAAAAAAAATTCTGTCCATAATCTCCTTAAAAAGTCGGTGTCCCGTTTTAAAGCGGCAAAAAAATGGTCACGTTAGGTATACCCTAGGTTGAAATTTAAATGGTGATACAAAATTAGTTTGTCTAACTCAGGTTACTCATTTGTTTTAAGTAGCATTATTAAATTTGAGGTATCCATACATTTGGTTTGTGATTTCATTTCAACAAGTAATGGACATCGTGAATTTTATCAGACTAAGGGGCTGTTTCACCACCCAATGATTAATCTTAACTGACGGATAAATGTGATGCCGTCTCCGTCTATTCGAACAAAACAAACAGAGACGGCATCACATTTATATGTCAAATAAATTTCATCAATGGATGGTGAAACAAGGGGTAAATTTAACAATTGAGTTAATGCATTGTGTTGCCCAGCATTAACTAAGTTAGAAACACTAATTTGGTATCACCATTTAAATTTCACCCTCTGTGACTTAATATAAGTCGATATGAAACTACGCTCTCGCTTGTGCCGTATACTGCACAGAAGCTAGTGCTACCATAAAATATAGAGATAAAAATGCCCTACAGAGAATGGCTTGGAACGAATGAAGCACGGTAAGGAATAAAATAGTTTTATGCCTCCATCGGATTATAACAATGATTTATGACGTGAATTTTGATGTCTTTAAGTTCGGTCGAATTTCTTCTTTGAGTCTTCTAAAATATTTCCATCTAAAACATTTTAGCTGAGGTTTGGCATCATTATAATAGGTACCTTGGTATTGACGAGATATTATGAAATTTAGTTTTTCACGCGCTTTACATAACTCACGATTGTTAAATAATTAACCTCGGCACAGAAGATACACCCATAATAATCTAAGGGTGGTAAGTATTACAATTTAAAAACGTGATTAAAACTATTTAGTACTAGCTTGCACTTGGCTTAAATCACATTCCAGAACTATCTATAAGTACCGCAGAAATTTTCAAAAATCCATACCAATGTCAAAAAAGGCGTATACGAATTTTTAGAACCCAGATATTCCTGGCAATTTGACGACCGGTTAGCCTAATTGTAACCTGACTATGAAGCTTGAGGTTCCGGTTAGATTCCCGAGGCCGTATTGTCTAACGCTTCTGACGCTTGCCTTCGCTTTCACCATCTCTTTCTGTCATCAACTTATACCGTTTGACAGAAAGAAATAGTGATTGCGAAGGCAAGCGTCAGAAGCGTTAGACAATAAGGCTGCCGGTCGGGGCAGATATTTGTGTGAAAAATACCGAAGAATGGTTTGTGCTCGAGTCTTGAATAAGTATTTAAGTAGGTATGTATTTATCTATATAAGTACCCATAGTACAAAACTTTGCTTGGTCTGGGGTCAATTGGTGTCAACTGTCCTATGAATTTTTTTCAAGCATGATTTAGCCAGATTCTTCTTTTATATACTTACCTAACAGATAAATCGTTTTCTTTTCCAGTCGAGGTAACAGGCTACAGCGCTGACAACTGTTCTGTGTCGTACACGTCGTTCAACAACGAGACTCTTGTGGGCTCTGTCATCCGCTCTGCCAGCGTGTTGGTGCTGCCCGAAGGTTTGCACCGCAGCGATACCCAGAGCGCATACTTCTGCGCCAACGGTGAGTAAAGCCTCCAGGTGACTTGTCTCTCAGAAAACAAAATAAGGCGGTAGGCTCGTCGAAATGCTGAAACAAAATTGAAAGAAAGAAAGCAAATACATTTAAGTATTTAGAACAACACAAGACACGTCAATATTATTACAAATATACTCGTACAACACCAAAGATAAATATAGAGTAGATATGCCATTGCGGTTGCAAATCGGACACTAGCTCAGCATAGAATGTTAAGACGTTTATATTAACATCCCAGCCAAATATCCCAGCTCTGACTTTCAGCCAACACCGTCGGTGGCACTCAGTTCGCTGTATACTAAAACACAATAAAACTACACTGACGCCTCACATACCATTCTTACTGTCACACGGTATAGAATGAGGTTAGAAAGAGACGGTGAATGCGACCATAAGAGCCCGTGCATTAGACAATAAGCGTACTGAAGCCTTTATTGTCAAATTGAACGGGCGCTTGGTATTTCATTCACCATTTCTTCCTGTCAGCATCTTAATAATTACCCCCTGTTTCACCATCCATTGATCAAATTTATTTGACGGATAAATGGGATGCCGTCTCTGTTTATTTTGTTCGAATAGACGGAGACGGCATCGCATTTATCCGTCAGTTAAAATTAATCAATGGGTGGTGAAACAGCCTTATCTCGTATTCCAGAGCACTTGGCAGTGTCCTCCCGCGGCTCGTGGGAGTGGCAATGGGTGGCCGCGCCGCGCAACCGCGCCGGGCTCGTGCTGGAGCTGCGGGCCGCGGGCGCCGCGCACGTGGCGCTGTCCGCCGCGCGGGAGCCCTCCCACGACATGTACCGCGTCGTGTTCGAGCGCAGCCGCGTGTGGATCGCGAGGGGCAAACACGGTGAGACACGGTGAATACAGGGTATTCCAGAGCAGTTGGTAGTATCGTATCATTTCCCCATTGCTCTGATAAATTCACTCCAACCAAAATGTTGAACAAAGTGCTTGAGCGGACCCTTTCTTAACAAAAGGCTGAAAAACGACTGCCAAGTTAGATATTAAGCTTATTCTACGCATGTTGTTGCACCAGCTGTTGAACTAATAAATATAGGCCTTAATATTGATGAACTTAACTAAGATTCCACTACTCTAATTCCAGGATACGACGTCCATCTAGCCAGTGCCGAACAAACGGAGAGCGACGACGAGTGTTCCGGCGCGGACTCGTGGTGCGCCTGGTGGGTGTGGTGGGAAGGAGCGAGGCTGTCTGTGGGTCGTGGTGCTGTGCCGTCTGAAAGAAGACTTCTTGTGTGGCCGCTGGCGACGGACATGAGGATCAAATACGTAGGCTTCAGCGCGCTGTGGGGAGAGCAGGCTGATTTCAGGTAGGGGGATACTAATGCTGTAGTCGCGTAAGCCAAGCGTTTCAATTAATGAATCTTTTGCGCTAGTAAAATCTACAAATATATCGGGGTGGGGCTCTGAAGCGTGTTAATCGCTGTATCCCATGTGTAACGAAAATCGACTAATAACAAAATAACTCAATGACCACCATCACGTGTGGTGTGGTGCATGATAGTAGAATTGCAATTGGTTTTAGTTCATGGACGTTATCCTTAGATTTCTTTTACACATGGGATACTGCGTTTGAAGCGCTCCAGTCCCCACCCATCCATGAACTAAAACTAAGTACCTTTGTACTTTTCATCAGATGCATGCGGCCGTCTTCGTAGAAAAGTAATTGATTTTAGTTCATGGATAAATTCGTGAATTTTGGAAGCACAGATGATACGGCGGTTGACCGCTTCACGGCCCTACCCATTTGACTTTTTCTTCAAATGTACATAGCCCATACAACCAAACGTGAAAGAGTAGTTACCTACCGATACTTAACTACTTGTGTGAAGAAAAGTGGTAACAGTTAGTACACTTGGACTAAATTGTTGTATGAGAGATAAATTCGGAGGGTTGACTTTGCGTTTTCTAGTGCATATCATTTCTGATCTCTTGATGCATAAGATTAGTAGGTATAACGGATTTGGTGAAAAGTGATGGACAGACAATTGTTATCAGTTGAGAAAAACATAATGGTAGATCCAGCAACAAGTAACCACTATTTCTAACTACCTTGTGACGGAATTTGCTTACAATTTAGTTGGATCTAATTTTTCTGAAAATTTTGCTATCTCGTAAACTATCATTATGGATACGAGATTATATTTTTTTAATTAAATTTCAGAATATGGAACTTCAACGAAGAAGCTGGTTTCTCCCAAGTCCTGGAGCTGGGCCTCCCCCATGGCGTTGTTCCTGGATCTGCAAGCGGGACTCTCCTGGTTTCTGGCGGTCTTCATCTTCCACTGTACAGTCTGCAGACGGACCCATCAGACCAGTGGTCGGAGGTGTGGCGCGACTCTCAGTTGTCAGCGGCTGCTGCCAGCTTAGCTCCGTTGTTGGCCTTGGAACACATTCCGCATTTAGTCGAGGATTCTGAGAGGGAAAGGATTTTGAAGAAGTTGCCGGAGCAGGTGATGTGTTCTGGATTTTAAGGTTTAACATTAGTCCTAAAATGACTTTGATTGAGAACGCTGACATACTCGTATATCTATCTGATCAGTGATCAGTAATAATGTTCTCATGTTCATATAGAGTTTCATGTAATTCGATTCAGGATGACAATACACACATCTTTCTGTTAACAAGAATGCCATATCGATATGAAATACAACTTTAATTCAACAATAATTACAGGTTCAAAAGATATACGTAATCACAGGTTTACTTTAAATATTTGCAGGTTCAAGTACTTTTATCTTTCCGTAAGAGCGACAACTCATTCAGTGACCACCCAGCAATGAGTAGTCATCTGGCAACTATTAAAGCTCTCGAAATACTCACAAAGATACAATCCTACTACCCGGTCGACCCAGAATTACTGCAGTCCATCAAAAAATGGATTCAAAACAGACAAAACCCCGATGGTTCCTTCACTCCATTAGCTGCTGATAAGGAAGTAGATTATTATCCAGTAGAAATAATAAAAGCAAATGGCACTACTAAAGACGTTGATGTCAATGAGTATTACTATTACGACAAGGATGGTAATATGTCACAAGAAGAAATCGATTGGGAGAGAAGAGTAGAAGTGACTGCTGAGACGTTAGTGGCTCTGCTTGAAGTTGGCGTTGAAAATCAGGTAAATTCTATTAAAGATAAGTAAAACTAAGATGGTAAAACAGTAAACGTAAATTTACAAAGTAATTTGGAATTCCAGGTAGATGCTGATATCGCGAAACTAGCCCAATCTTATTTGGAAAAAAATGTACAGAATCTTACATCACCGGCTGCTCTTGCCGCTACCGTACTTGGGCTAGTACTGGCAAGGTAAGAAATCATTTAAATTACTTACTTGTTATATATTTTCATTTAATTTTTCACTGTGTCTAACAAATTAGTATTTTTTTTTTAGGGTTCCGTACTTACGGTGGAAAATTGGAACCCATTCATACATGATTCATTTTTTGTTATCCGTCTGTGCGACAGTCTGTCAAGATTATTTTTTCAGGAACTGGTAGAGATATATGAGAAAAGACTTTAACTTTATAAAATGCTCATAGAGTTATAGTCTCTAGTAAACATAAAAAAATTAAGCTTTCAAGTCTCGCAACCAAAAGGAACAAGTAAAGAAATAAATCCAAAAATCACTGATGACAGCGTTATATTGTTTCTTTTACAGAAGTCCATCAATACCTGAGGCATTAGTTATTCTGAGGAATGCTTCGACAACTGAAGAAGGCGAGTTTGGTTGGCCGGCACCAAGAAAAGATGCTGCTGACTGGCTCTTAGAGGAAACTTCAAGGAACATTAAAACTACTTCTTACGGTGATTACTTAATTTTGTACCTGGCTCTTTTTTAGGGTTAGTAGGATTACCTCTTCGCTCTATAATGTTGCTAATGCGTTAAACGTTAGCGAGCAGGAGGGTCATTTGATGGATAGCAAACACCGCTGCCCATTGGTGCCCATAAAATAAATAGAATTATGAGTGAGTTGCCGGCCCTTCGATAAAAGAGTAGGTTCATTTTTTGAAGAGCCATAAGTTGTACCGTTTCGAAAAACATTAATGCAAGCTGATTCCAAAGTTTCAATGAAATATGCTCGATGGTTGCTATCTTGGGCCAACTCTCGCTTGCCATCAACCCCGAGATCCACATCTTTCTTATGATCTTTCTTGAGCTCTTTCCTTCAATTGGTCATCCCAACTAACTACTTACCTGGGATGACCAACTTCACGGCTCGATTTTCTCCCAACCTCTTCACTCGTCCGGGCCATCAAACTCTGAACATTTTGATCTCTCCAATAATATTAGACTCGGACACTAGCTCTTCAATTACCATATTCCTTCCACATCCTTCAGCTTCTGACTTCTCTCTGAGTTGGTCCCAAAATCTTACGCAGAATTTTTCTTTCTACCTTTGTGGCGTCGAGTCACATTCTTTAGGATTAATCTTGTGCGTATGATAGGTTAAGATGTAGTTCGTCACGTAAGACCAATAAGGCATGTAGATAGATAGTGTAGATTTACTGAGTAGATTATTGTACATATATAAATATAAGGTTTTAGAGTAATAAATATATATCAGTCTTAGTAGACATGTCAGTCAAGGCAGTCTCATGTAGAACATCCACAAAGTATTTTATCTACCCTCTGCTCCTTCCAATATCCGGCAAGAAGTCTGCCAAGGACCACGTCTTGCCGGTAAAGTGGGCATCCGCATCCACCATATTTAATAGCTTAAATAAGCATGAAGTTATCATTAAACAGAGGCTGTAACCATGGAGCAGTACGTGGCCGGAGTCCGGGTGCTACTGGCAGCATGCGCGCGCGGCGCCCTGGCGGAAGGCGAAGCCGCCGCGCGTTTCCTATACTACCGCGCGTCCACGCTACAGCGGCATCCCTCGCTTGCATACCAGGCCACTAAGGCCGCGGCCCAATACGCTGCACTCGCACACGACAGGTAACTCGTCATCATCATCGTCAGCTGAAAGACGGCCACTGCTGGACATATCATCATCATTATAAGCCTATCCCACTGCAGGACACAGATCAAATCACTAGGCTACGACAGCTTTTATTCCTGTTACTATTTGCCTGTAATTTATTATGCAACTTGGCCCTGGGTGCCTAGATCGTGATTGTAGTCGACCACGTAAGTGCTTGACCATTTTTCTGACAGTTCCTTCGTCATAATAATGTCTTATTGACGTGTAACTGAAAATAGCCTTTGATGTTTTAAGCCGTACAACTGAACAACTAACATTGAACCTTATGGTGGTAAAGGAATTTCTTGGTCGACTATAATTATCTATTCTAAAACAAACATGAAACATGTCCAGTTAAACTCGTTTTAAGACGTGAGTGTTCCGTTTATTTTCACTATGAGTGAGTCTCACGGTAAAATAAATAAATAAATAAATATTAGGGGACAATCCTACACAAATCGACCTAGTCCCAAACTAAGCAAAGCTTGTACTATGGGTACTAGACGACGATAAACATACTTATATAAATAAATAAATACTTAAATACATAGAAAACATCCATAACTCAGGAACAAATATTCGTGCTCATCACACAAATAAATGCCCTTACCGGGATTTGAACCCAGGACCTCTTGCTTCGTAGGCAGGGTCACTACCAACTAAGCTAAAGCGGTCGTTCGGTCGTTCGGTCGTTAGTCGGTAGTTTCATGATTAAAGTATATCTATTCTAATGGCGAACACGCATCATTTAAACGCTTCCGATTAAACGCGACGCTTATGCCCTCTAGTTGCAGTAGTTCGGTTGATTTGTCCGGGACCGAACTGCTGCAACACTTTTTGTCTCAGTAGTTCGGTTAAGACGTCAAACCGAACTGCTGGGAAACCTTTAGTTGCAGTAGTTCGGTTGATTGTCCAGGACCAAACTACTGCCACACTTTTAGTCTTATTAGTTCGGTTGTGACGTCAAACCGAACTACTGAAAATTGAAACGACTCAAAAGCGCGATTAAAAATATAGCTAAATACACAATCCATGAAAAATAAGAGCTAGTTAATTTTATTTGCAATGTTGCTATTTCATTTCCTTGCAATCGAAGTGAAAAGAAGAGTGTACCTAAAACTCTAGCATTAAATCCAACGTCAATGTCAACCAAACGTCTCGGGTAAAATGGCTCGTTTTATGCTCTTGTTGTACAATCTAATCCTTAAACGTCCTTTTGAGTCGTTTCAATTCTCAATAGTTCAGTTTGACGTCATAACCGAGCTAATAAGACTAAAATTGTGGCAGTAGTTCGATCCCGGACAGTCAACAGAACTACTGCAACTAAAGTCTTCCCAACAGTTCGGTTTGACGTCTTAACCGAACTACTGAGACAAAAAGTGTTGCAGCAGTTCGGTCCCGGACAAATCAACCGAACTACTGCAACTAGAGGGCTTATGCTTGGTACCCGTACCCCGGTACAGCTGCGAAGACTAATACCGGTTCCTATTTCAAGCCCTGGTTTCCACCTTAAAGGACCTATCTTTCTGTTGTTGCAGGCATCGTGCACTAACGGTATCGCTGGCGACGGCGGGCATGGAACTCACGGACACGCTGGAGTTGCGCGCGCGCACGCCGCCGCGCCCGCTGCAGCTGCCCGGTCTGCCCACTAAAGTGTTCGTGTATGCGACCGGCGCCGGCTGCGCCACAGTGCAGGTTAGTGTTTAACCGCACGGTTGGTAGGTGTACGGTTTAATACCGCACAAAACTTTTTAGATTAGAGATAGAATAGCTCCCTACTTTAGGTACCTATACGTCGCAGCGCCGACATCAGCACTTTTTACCTAAGACTGCACTATTATAAACTAATCTTAACGCTTACTCTGACACTCTTAAAAAAACGTAAAAAAAACGTCGAAGACCTTAAGATGGCACAGTCTCGCTATAGTAGGTATGTACAGTGGGCTGCAAAAGTGCATGGACATCTCGGGGCGATAATCGCATGAGCAGTGTTTGATCGTTTGTGTTCATGTTTCGATGAGAATTAACTAGATGGCGTTGTGAATTGATGCAGCGTAGTGGCCGTTATCTGCATCTAGTTTATATACCAAACTAAACTGCTATTTCGAATGATGTTCTATTAGCAGCTGTGGCTTAACGGTTATACGCATGAGTCAAGTACTGGTATGTGGAGTTGGTTTATGGTTCGAATCCCAGGTCAGAGTGTTATTTTTGTTTTTTATTTATTGTTTTTTTTTTTTTAATATGTATTTAATTATCTGTTTAATTAAAAAATATCTTTGATCAGAAAATAAAATAATACAACCTTTTGATATCAAACATTTTATTTAAAACATAAAAGAGCAATTTCTCAATCATTAATATTATTTCGTTTTCACCGATGTAAGGGAACGTGCAGAAACTATAGGCGGCAGCACTTGTGCGACAGAAGAGACACTATGCGAACAGTAAAAGAAACTTATCAAGTCAAAATTTATGGCACCAGTTGGCAGCACCGTCTATGTGCTCATTCCCTATAGCCATCTAAAAAATTATTGAGGTATTCTTAGCTTAAGTATTCGTTTCCAAAATTTATTGGAAAGAAGATTGAAGCATCACCACAATAAAAAGAAATAATATTATTAGCAACTAGATCTTTAAATTGGAGACCGGGTTAACATATAATTAATGAATGCATAATATTAATTATGTAATTTATGTTCAGTATGAAGTATTGAACACTTACTTGGCGATAATTTATGTTCGAGTAACTTCAAAACATAGTGTGATGTGTTTCAAAAATAGCAAAAAAAAAACAATTTACACTTAAAAAATAGGGAACAAATAAGTACTCATAAAGAATTGAAAACTAAATTTCATTCAATTTTATACACTTATAACTACTAACATAATGGCTAGATATTAACCCGGTCTGCACTAAATGTCAAGTAACAGTTTACTTAACATTAATTGTAACATTATTAATTGTGCTTCTAACTGAAAAATAACCAACATGCATATATTTAGCAATTTATATCTTTCTCTTTTATCTCAATTTCTAATAACCCTTCTAACACAACTTCAAAAGCAATACCTATGTGAGATCAGATGGTGAATCATTCACTATAAGAATAACAATAAGTAAACATTGGTAACTGGATTATTAATAAATAATAAAGGTTCGTTCATAACAGATTAATAACAAAATAATGGTATCGGGAAATATTAACAATTTAAGTTACAAAGTCAATTTGTTTCTTAGTAACGGAGAGGATAGCCGTTACACTAAGTATCTATCACTTCTTGAAGTCGAGTTTTCATGCTCGAAACCATAATATATTGAAACATAATATCACTATTTCGCATCAGTTCCCATGTTCTGTTTACCTCAGTGTCCAAATTATTTTTTGACTTTACAAATTTTTACGTCCATTCTTATCCGACACTTTCCGTCGGTAAATATAACGATTTCGTTTTCCCAATCGAAATTTAAATGTCGAATGGCAAAGTTGACTGTGTTTCTCTGTAAAAAAAAAACAAAAGCTCAAAAAAAGCAAAAAAAAGCAAAAAGTAAAATACTTAACATTAGATCATGAATAGTGCAATTTGTAAGCAACATTGCACTAAGAAATATTAATATATGTAAAATCTTACCGTTATGCTCATATCTCGAGCTATTTTCTTTATAAGTTTTCTTGTTCCCAGAGAACAATAATTTTTGCTTTCAAAAACGTTGTTAATCGAATCATAGTAAAATATTTTCGAGAACTTGATAATTTGGATACTCACACAAGGTGATTGACAAGAAATCTAACGATTTGTGAAGTCATTATAAAAATTACCCTCAGTTTAGCAAACGAGGCGTGTAAGCATATCCAAGTATATTATTCAACATTCAACCTTAAGTAGCGCATAAATACAGCAGTCTTCAATAAATCTCTGAAGTTAAATTACGGTAGTCCAACAATCGGCAACAAACATAATCTATCTATCTGTATCTAATCTATACGCATTAACTAGACAAGGATGCAAAGATTAAGTAAAATATAAGATTATTAGTTTCACCAGTTGTTATAATGTCTCCATAGCCGAGTGGCTAAGAGAGCGGGCGAAGATGCTAACGGATGCATTGGCTGGCCAGAGTGAATAGGGTTCGATCCCCCTCGGCTTGAGGTTAAGAAAAATGTTTTTGTTAGATTTCATACTTGGCAATGTTCTGCGTGTCTGTATCAATGTTACAGATTCCGAAAAACTACAAAAAGCAAAATAATTGTTAAACATTGACATGACGAATTATTACAATACTTATAAATTAATATTAATTGTGAAGAAGAAAGAAGATTCCGAGCGAAAGTTTTTTTTCATTGAATGATAATTACAACGCCATCTAGTAAGATCCGGTTGAACTAGTATGGCTTATATGGTAGCTACTGGCACTCATTTTACCTTCATAGGATTTTTGTTTTGCTTTGTCCATGCACTTTTGCAGCCCACTGTACCTTTAACTTAGAAAAGTTCTAAATTGTGCTACTGTTTACAGTATGTAATTGTACCTAAGCCGTGGTGGCCTAGTGTAGTGATTTGACCTATAGTCTCTCAAGCAGAGGGTCGTGGGTTCGAATCCGGGCTCGCACCTCAGAGTTTTTCGGAATTTATGTGCGAAATTACATTTGTAATTTACCATGAGCTTTACGGTAAAGGAAAACATCGTGAGGAAACCTGCATACACCTGAGAAGAAATTCTATGGTGTATGTGAAGTTCCCAATCCGCACTGGGCCCGCGTGGGAACTACGGCCCAAGCCCTCTCATTCTGAGAGGAGGCCTGTGCCCTGCAGTGGGACGTATATAGGCTGGGATGATGATGATGATGACAATTAATTATACCTAACTGATAAATAAATAAATATCAATAAATTACTAAACTTTAACTTACCTTCAACAACCTCAACATGGAGCCATACGGAAACTCGGTAGCGGCCCCTACAATAGGACCATGAGCAGTGACAGGTCAAGCCCGTTGGGTCAACGGTGCAGGTTAACGTCACCACGCGGCTGTTAAGACCTTGGGCAGTAGAGGATCTATCTCCTTAGCCTGATGTCGTAATAAAAATGCTACTATGCTTACTGTAGGCGACGCGTAAATCATTGTAGTCAAAGTTATTTTTTTTTTAATAAAGATGGGTGGTAAGCCGGTGTGGTATGTGTCAAAAAACTGAGGATACATCGGGTTGCATCGCTCTCATTGGCCGTAAGGCTCCAGTCGCCACATCTGTCTCTACGAGCTTAGACACACGCCGCTCTCTTACACTCTCCCTTACGTTTTATTGCAAAAATCTTCGTTTACTTTCGGTCCATAGTCTACACTTACATTTGAAAAGTGAAATATACTTTACTGTTTCTTGTTGTTATTTTCAGGGAACTATCACGTATTCCACATACACGCCGAAACCCGAAAACGCATTGTTAAATATACAATCAGCTATAATTGAGGAAATCCGACCCGAGAGAAGCAGCATTGAAGATCTTCAAGGAAACCTACCAACTTTGATCATCAAATCATGCTTCAGGTAAGCATCTCTAAATAAGAAAATACAGTTATCTTGCAACTCTGCCACTAAACTAGTAGGTTAAGGAGTAACTAGATAATTATGGATCTCCACAAAGTAACGCTATATTACCTAAACGTCTACAGTATTTAAACATCTTTAGCAATTACATATTAAACATTTGATCACACGTAGATACAATTAATTACCTTAATGTAATTGTTTGCAGATGGAAGAGTAAAGAACGTTCCGGAATTCTTCGTTTAGAAGCTTCACTCTTCTCTGGTTATGAACTGCACTCTGTCAATCCAGTTGTTCTAGATGGAGCCACGTTTGCTGACCTGCATTATGGTTCTAGAGGCGAATCAGTGTGGTTCGTGTTTGCCAATGTAAGTTTATTGTTAATTTTATATTATTTATTAGCTTAGTTAGTGCGCCCATCCAATAAAGAACTAGTTAAAATAGGTTCCATCTCTTGATTAGGTACCTCTGCATGAAACAATAAAAAAGTATCAAGCGTAGAAGCGCAAGCGCTATTGTCAGTTATGTTAAAAAATCTAACCGTTTTTTGTATATTTTTCAGATCAGCTCAACTTGCCCGGTCTGTGTAACCTACGAAACAAGATCCAAATTTGTAATCACCAGCCTTCGTCCAGCCTTTGCCAAAATTTATCCTTCAACTCGTCCTGACCTGGCCGTTGAAACTTTCTTCCACGCCAGACCTGGCAGTCCTTTACTTCGCGGAATCACGGACGATGATTTCATCACGTGGTTTGATAAAACAGAACTAGCGAGCCTCAAAACAAATGCTAACATTGATAATATTTGTGAATGCGGTCGAATTTGTAGTAGAGACTATGAATTCAGAAAGATGAATGAAACTATAAACTATGAGACTACTGCTCCCGATAATGTTAAGCATACTGAAACATCATCGAGTACTACAGACCCCATTACCTCTACTCCACAACAACGTACCACAGTAATTCAAGAAACGACAGAAGCAAGTAGTACTGAATCAGTAACAACAATTGCAAATAATATCGTCATAGAGGAAATTACAACATCTCAGTCCACATTGAATGTAAATGTTACTGAAGTACAAAGTCCACATGCAGACAAACCCATTATAATACCAACTGCAACCTATGTTAATACGTCGCAAAATGAAAACGTTGAGAATGACATTTTGCCCCTGTTATCTAAAACTACTGGTGATTTAATAGTTCAAAAACTACCAGTACCTAAATCACTTTTCAAGAAAGAAGAAATGAAAAAGAAACCTTTACCGAGGCGTAAAGGAACTCTTAAAGCGACGTATGGAGACAAACAAGACAAATTCTTTACAAAGAATAAATTAGCTAACGTCACTAAAATAAATACAAGTAAACCTACACTTCAACCAATTACAACTGAAACGGATGTTCCGATTTTGCATAAAGTTATTCTAACTAAAAATAAAGATGTGTTTATTGTAAAACCAACCTATGGAAATTCTGATAAACCTTTACTGGGCGAAAACACCATAACAAAAGAGGAGTTAAATCCTAAACCAGTTAAAGTTTCAGACAATAAACAACCTAATTCAAAAATTATACATCCGTTCACTGGAGATATAGACAAAGCAACCACGTCACCTGCAGTAAGTTATTCTGAAACACTGTTAGTTCCTCACACAATTACGGCAATAACAAACAGTAATATCAAAACAATGCATAATAGAACGATGAAACCCAAAACCAAAACTCAAATAAAAAAACCAAATATCAATACTGATCACAATATAACAAAAAGTAACGAAACTACAAATGAAGAACAAATAAACAACACAAAAATGAAGACTGTAACTCCAGAAAAGTATTTCGCAAAAACATTGAAATCGATCAACAAAGAAATTCACAAGATACCACCCACTCCCATATCGGAGACATCGAAAAATTTAGCTGGAGTACCCAAATCGGATATCGCTCCAGAGAATCGAGGTGGTTTCGAGATCTTAGATAAAAACAGTCTTTGGGAATTACTCAAAGAAGGACCGGACGCAGAAGCCTCGAAATTAGAAGATAAGTTACAAGTGCACAACAGACTTAACACTTTAGCACAAAACGTGTCAAACGTAACGCAACAGGTGTCAACACTGCCACAAGACGTGTCAAAAGTAGATCATGATGTGACAAACGACAATCGGTCTTTATAAACTTTATTGTTATATAATGTGTAAGGCACAAAGATTCCAGCAAATATTTTTGTAACACACTCATGCCACTTAGCTTATTGAAACCCTGTACTGAATTACAATTGTTAACACTGATGTTCCGATCGAAAATGCACTCAGAAAATCCTGACGCACTCAATCTTATTGTTGATTGTTAGAACGATGTATTTTGCACTCATTGTTTATATAATCTAGGAGGTGAATGTGTGTTCTGTAAATAGTAGAGGTAAGCTATTTAATTTTAGTATTAAGAAGCGCGCTGTGTGACTAAAAAGAAATTAAATCTGTGAATACTTTTGTTTGTATTGCCCATTGCTCAAAGCCCTAGGTAAGCCTTATTTTGTTTTCCATACCTTAGTGACTTTTAGATATACTCTTGCCAAACTAAAGTTAACTACGGCTTCGTAGGTTCCCAGGAATGTAGTAAACGCTAAGGTGAATAGAGAGCTAGGATCGCTATGAAGTAGAGCTGCCAGTCATGTTTCCTGTCATTTTGATATTTCTAGATTAACGTAGCTCTATAAACCCGGTGGTAACCCTAGACCTTAAAATATAAATAAATTATACTTTGTAAATACGAAGAGCCAAAACTGAAATCATTGGGACTGTATTCTGAACTAGATGTTATTTTCAACTGCGTTTTCTTAGTGAATATTTACCGTTTAGTATAAATAGTTAAACCTAGTGTTCTAGAGAATGTAATTAAATGCTAATGCCCCAGAATTTCCATCCGTCTAAACTATCGTCTTCTGTATCTATTGTATGTAAATCGTAGGTTCTTACCTTAGCTTAGAAATTTCTATGATTTCATAAGAAATTACAAATTAATGGCGCGATGGTGAATGATTGAATGTTCTGTGTTCTGCGGTCCGATATGATAAGATGTAATAAATATATACGAGCTGACTGAACCACGGGACGCAGACGGTATATAGTGTGACAAGTCCTATAAACGCAAATACAGCTATGGGAAGTGGATACGTTGGTACCAGTATCAGTCTGCGTGAAAGCAAGGTAAGGAAAGCTCCAACAAGATAAGTAGGTACATAAAGTAAAATGGCAAAAACAAACTATCTTATTCTTACTCGAATACGTTCTAACTTAACATTCGATTGCCTTTAACTGAAAAACTCCTCGAATTCCAACTTCCCAAATTTTCCAGTCCTTATCACAAATGTCTCGTCATTAGTTTTTAATATCTACCTTTTTGTAGTCAAACTGATAATTTTAATGATCTCGTGAAATGTGCTTTGAGCCATTACTTAATTAAAAAATAAGGTTGTAGGCTATGAACAAAATTACTCTGATGTTTTACGAAAGTTAACCTGTATTGTTTTCATATGATCTAATTTTTTATATTGTTAGCTATTATTCCTTTCCTCCGTGTATAAATGTAATATCTTTTGTTTGAATTTAATGAATTAATACTCGTTTTTAATCACGTCTGTATAAATTGTATGGTTGTATAAAACTAGGTGCTTGAGCGAAAGATTCTCGTCAATTTGAAATGTGTAAAAATTCGTTTCGACAGTGTAAGGTATAGTTGTAATGGAAACATGGATTAATAATTGTGCTTACGGAATAAGCTAGTCATTTACTAAGTTACCTCGATGTACTGACACAGATTAATGAATAGGAATGATTAAAATAATTACACCAACTCTTCAATTGTTTTATTATGAGGCGTAGAAGAAGTAAGAAGTAGAGGAATTCTTTTTTCACGACCTTGGTGATACTTTTGTTTTTACGATGAGTTGATTGCGTATACACTTTGCTAGGGATTATCAATATTATTACCTAATGACAGCATTCCACATTAGCTCAACAACGAATAACTATGTGTGTGTACTTAAGAAGATATCCGTTAATAAGGCCAAAGAATTTATTAAATTCACCAAAACTATAGAAATAATTACGTGGCGATCCTAGAGAATACCCTTACCATAATTTTTTCTAAAAAGCTCTGAACGTTTGTTTTGATAATCGATTATGGATAAAAACCGGTAAGTGCGAGTCGGACTCGCGCACGAAGGGTTCCGTACCATTATCTATAAAAACGGTAAAAAAAATCACGTTTGTTGTATGGGAAACCTCTGGAATATTTATTTAATTTTATTTTAATTATTTATTTTTAAAGTGAATATATATAACTAAATATTCTTTGAATATTTCAAGCGTCTATCTGTTGCTGTTATGAATATCGAGAAAAAACGAGCAAAAAAATCACGTTTGATGTACTTATGGGAGCCCCCCTAAATATTTATTTAATTCTGTTTTTAGTATTTTTTGTTATAGCGGCAATCGAAATACATCATCTGTGAAAATTTCAACTGTCTAGCTATCACGGTTCATGAGATACAGCCTAGAGACAGACGGACAGACTGACGGACAGCGAAGTCTCAGTAATAGGGTCCCGTTTTTACCCTTTGGGTACGGAACCCTAAAAACAGCTTAACTAAAATCATTGCCATATTGTAACAGCACCCGGGTATTTGATTAGAAGCAGGGAACAACCATTATTCAACGCTTAACGTAATACTCCCACTCATAAAAGCAAATCTTCACCTCTCTATTAGATTGTATTGGGGACAGGCTCATTTTACGCCACTCTTGGCTCTCTAGTTGACTAAATTGTGACCCAATCTTGGCAACCGCTTTTGGAGTTTACAGCCTGAAACTATATCCTACTGATCCTTCATCACAACCTTCATTTTATCCTGACATTCCCTGTTATAAAATTTAGGTTACCTGGTATAGTACCTATAGCTAAAAATAGAAATAAACGTAAAAAAACAACACTACAGTAAAATATAGTTACCCACTCAAGGGAATAGAATAATCTTATTGTCTTCTTTCGATAAACAATCAAATGTAACAAAGATTTATTCAAACGATTGAACAGAGAAAAATTGACATGATTTCTTTCGGTTTATTTCCTTTTCCGTCAAGTGCTTCCAGTCTAATGAATTTATTTGCGAGTTATTCTTTGATTTATCAAAGAAGGTTAGTGATTTTATCTTGAAAAAGTCTAAGCTATTATTATACCATGATAAGATTGGGAACTAACAAGCAAGAACGATCTAGAACTAGGTAAAGTCACCAACGTAGCTCGAAGAATCGCCAAACTCAAATGGCAGGGCAGGGGACATCGCTCGTAGAACTGATGGTCGATGATACAAAAGGTTCTCGAATGGCGTCCACGGACCGGAAAATGCAATGCGGGTAGGCCTCGAATAAGTTGGAGCGACTACCTGGTTATGGTTGCGGGAACGCGTTGTATGAGGATGGCGCAGGACCGGTATGTTTGGCGAATCTTGGGAGAGACCTATGTTTAACAGTGGACGTCTTTCTGCGGAAACGATAATCCACTTCCACCCATCGCCTTAGAGAAATTCAGACCGTCATGATCGTAGAACAACGACGGTTCCAACAATTTTTTAAAAATAGTTTTTTTTTTCAAAATCTTTCCTTTAGCGTTAGGGTAAGTCCAGGATAGATGCCCCACTTTTTGAAATAGCTTTATAATTCAAAAACTTAACAAATTATACCATTGCGTCCAATGCGTATGATAACTATGGTCCTTAATCTATTATTTTACTGTACTTGTTTTAATTAATTTTGTGTAAATCGTACTTTTTTTGACCCCTTATAAATGGGATAGGTGCCTACCGTGGGGGATAGACGACTCGTCGCAAAAATGAGTCACAGGATAGATGCCCTTTGAAATTAAACAAGTTAAATAAAAGTTATCAATCTTTTATATTCATTGAAAATTCGCCAAGTTTGAATAGTATGAGCCACGAGCCTCTTCACATTTTAGAATCCTGTACTGGATGTTTTACTGAAACAAATTAGAAAAGTTCAATCAATTCCATATAAAATGTGATTTTGCTTCTATTTGCAAATACACAGAAAAAAACTTCACTAAATACCAATCAACATGTACCTACATAACTACCTACCTAGCTAGGGTCAATTGAGTTTCGTCATTTTTGGCAAAACGTCGTCTTAGTGTTCTCGACGGTATTCCATATGTTCTGGCTTCTTCGTTGACTCCTTTTTCTCCCTTCTTCATTTCCTCGAAGGCTGCTAGCAAGCTTTCTTCAGTCCAGGCAACGTTACGCGGGACTACGCCCTGTTTTCTCTCATATTTAAATTATTTCTAACAAGTTGAGGATAGATGCCCTTAGGGGCATCTATAGCGATCGAAAACGGGGCAACTATACTTTTCGCAGAGGATAGATGCCCTTTTCGATAAACAATCAAGTAATGATAAAATCACTATAAAATATACTAATATATGCAGCTTAAACTTCAGTGCAACCAAATGAGTTAGTTAAAAGCGCAAATTATAAGCCAGTCTAAAGTTATTCAAAAACAAATACTTACGAATATAATTTTCACGCTCTGCGCGATCTCGCCGCGGAAGGTTTTGGCACCCATGGACTAAACGCGTTCGCTCTTGCTCATGATAGCAGCGGCCCAGAGGTTTGCAGGGAGGGGGCTTGCTATCATTTAGTGGAATTTTAGTCCCACAGCCTTGCTACTAGTAGAAATTGAAATCGAGGCATCTATCCCACTGGGGCATCTATCCTGGAATTACCCTATATATAATTTAAATAAATAAATATCACGGGACAATTCACACCAATTGACCTAGTCCCAAAGTAAGCTAAGGAAAGCTTACAATTTAATTTATAAGCTTACATTTTTATTTTCTTTATTTTTAAACTATTTGCAAAATTATCGAGTTTGAATACCGACGGATTTGATTTTTGGTCTTAGCACAAACACGCGTTTGACATCCCGTCGTTGTACAGTCAAGGAAACTGAATCACGTACCAGGTTGGAACCTTTTCACAACCAATTTCACGATGATTTCTTTGGCATATGTATGGAATGTCAACATGACATTTACAATGAAAAGGGTTCACCCTGGTACGTGATACAGTTTCTTCGACTGTACCATGCATGTATTCAGGAACAAATATTCGTGCTCATCACACAAATGAATGCCCTTACCGGGATTCGAACCCAGGACAAGTTTATATGAGAGTTAACTTTTATAATAGTGTTTTGTTCATTAAAACCTAAAATGGATTCAAGTAGGTCAAGAAAAATGATTGAATTAGTGAAAAATAGCAATAAGTATTCATACAGCGGAACATGAGAAGGAAAACAATAACTTTAATATAACAAAAGTGGTACTTCTGAGGATGAGTGCCCATTGGATATTACGGGTAAGTTTGATTCTTTTTATATAGTAATGAAGGTAAAAGTATCTCGTGAAATTATTTTTATAGCTTTACGTAACTAAAAACGACGAAATGTTAAAACCGCCTTTGTTCCACTCAGTTGAAAATTGTAGTATTGACTCTTTTTCTGTTTGGCAGTTATTTGAAATAAAAAAAAATGATAAATGATATATATTAATGCTTGGTTCAAAATATTTCACCCCGTAATAGGTAGTTTTATTTTTGTGACGGATGAAAAAATACGACTGTGTCTTGGGGAGGTATTGTTGGCGTATGTTATATACCTACAATGTTCATCGGATAAACAGCAGTCGGATATGCAAAACCGTCGTTATCAATCAGACGTGTTTTCATATCCGTCGTTGTTCAATTGAATGTTAATGGGTTTTATGTATTATTTAGTTAAATTTTTAGGGCTCCGTACTAAAACAAGAAAGGACTTGTCACGAGAAATAAAAAAAATAACTTGATTTTTATTTTAAAGAGATAAGTTCGCCTTTGTATTTTTTTAGTACTTCAACTACAACAACTTTAGTACCTAGGTACTTACTACAACTACTGCAGAATTAAAGCCGAAAGACGTCCACTGCTGAACATAGGCCTCCCCCAAGGCTCGCCAAACAGATCGGTCCCGTGCTATCCGCATCTAACGCGATCCCGCAACCTTAATCAAGTTTATTTTTGAGAGGTATCTACTAACTCCAGTTAATTAAATCAGGAAATACTTTATTCGAATCACACAATTATAAAAGTTTGTTTTAATTATAATACAATCTGATCCGCAGCGCAGGCTTCGTCAGGCAACTAAAAATTATAACTGTCATTATTTGAATAAATTTTATCAGGCTTACATCATTATTCATTGGTTTACCCTTGAATCGTAGACACTCTTTTCATCGATTATTAGTTCACAGACAACGTTTCCCGTATTTTAATTTCATCGACTATTCATGTGATCGAACGGTTAAATCATGTTTTTTTAAATCACCGATTATTAAATTGTAGAATAATTATTTCATAATTTGTTTATTCTACAGAATTTCATATCGATATTTTTTATTTAATGTTTTATTCAAATCGTATTAACAATGTTTCATAGAAAATTATTCACATCTGTATTAAGACATAACTAATTTGTTTTTGTAAGTATACCTAATCAATAAAACACTAATAATTACAGCTGCTTTTTATATAGCAAGACATTCAGGGTGGCCATAAAAAAAATACCTAACACCAAAGGCTAATGCGGGGGAACCTATCGATGTTAAGAAACTCCTTTACTCGAATTTCATTTATCCGAAAACGGTTCACCGACTTTTTGAAATCCATATGTTTTGTTTCTCCACAACTTCACAATGCCGCAGATTCATATAATCACAGTGTTATTTGCTAACAAATTTAAAATCCCGAAAAACAATATCCATTTTCTCTATTTGCCAACTTAATCAGTTGCCATCTTATCATAATCTGAATGTTACGAAAAGCCGAAAGTATGTTTTTATTACCTACCTAACCTAACATTAGAGTAAGACAACATTGCCTAATTTACAGCGAGCGAGCGAAGCGAGCGAGCAAGACGGTACGGAGTGGAAGCGACTCGGTTAGTTTAGGTTCAAAGCTTCGCTCCGCTACGTTCCGCTACGCTCCCGCATTAGCCTTTGGTGTTAGTTATTTTTTTTATAACCACCTAGAAAACCTCTCTATCTACATAGCAAACTCAATAAAATATTTGGGAAATATTAAACAACAAATGAATATTACGCTTTACACATAATTGTATTGTGGCCTTTTGTACCCCTGCCCTTTGCGGGATAATGATTTTGCGGAGTAAGTAAATATAAATGGCAAATGATCCTACGGAATTTAATAAAGTAGGATTTTGAATCATTTTTCAAATAAAAAAATGGATTTCAAAGCATTCGGCAAAAGAAAATATGGTAAATAAAATTTCTGACAAAAAATAATTTGGGAAATGAAAAAAAGGAGTTTCGTTTTCGGAATTTTAATGTTCGGAAATGAGTTTTTTGAGAATATGATAGGTAACCCTAATGCGGCAACCTTTGAACCTAACCTATCCGAGGCGCTTCCGCTCCGAGCCGTTTTGCTCGCTCGCTTCGCTGGCTCGCTGTAATAAAATGAGATTTGTAATAAAACGTCGGTGAAATGAAATTCGATATTTAGATATTCTGTCTTTTGAATACTTTAGGAAATGTACCTATGTTCTAAAAAACAATAATCCTTGTATTGTTATTCTAGGAATTAAGAAAATTTATAATGTATAATCGATGAAACCAGATTACTGCTAAAGATATTATAGGAACTGAATATTCTATACATCGTTTTCGATGTAATGAAATTCGATGAAAAATTTGTCTATGATCCAAGGGGATACCTTATTCATTACATTACCTGAGTACTTACGTTATATTGGACTTGACGATATCTTTGTGATTTTTTGTATTTTTGTCACAAAAACAAATCACAAAAATAAACCTTATCTAAATTTATTTGTTAATGTAGGTAATTTACAAAAATAGCACTTAGCAGGATTGTTTGTGTATTTTTTCACAAAGGAGTGAAATGCTATTATTTGGCAATTGTTAAGTACCAAAAGTTTTCAGGGAAGAATAAATAAAACAAACCATTTAATATTACGTTTTTCAATTGCTTGTATTTCATAACGTTACATTGACTGGCCCGACAGAAGAGGGGCCCAAATGATATATTGCCTCAAATGCTATTAATACTTACGCTTAAATTACATAAAAATTTTGAGAATGACATCTGATAATAGGCAAGAAACGAAGTACTCTATACATGTCACATTTAACTACTGTGTAAAATTTACTATAATACCGTTATTATATCAAGAGAGAAAAACGATGAGCTTAAAGGAAAATAATAAGAAATATTTTTTAAATTGGAAATTTAAATAAAATTGTTAAAATTTTAAATTATAAAATTGACAGATAGAGAAGTAATTGATTCCGGTACAATGTTTGATTGTTTCATTAGATGGTAGCAGTATACGCGAGCGGCTCAAGCTGAGGATTCGGTGTTGCTTGCACTCCTCATCTCCTTCTGGCGTACTGCAGCCAGGCGGGTAAGTCCGGCTTCTAAAACAATACAAGAGCATTACTCAAAAAAATGCCAATTTTTTATATTCTAATAATTTGATGTTATTCCTACTCAGAATAACGAGCTCTTTCAATCGTAATATATGACAAAAAATCCTTAAGTTTTTTTTCCTATTTTGCTACTATTAGGTAAGTATGGAGTAGACCTCGTTATCTAATGCTCAGTTTGGGGGCATGCTAAAATGGTGATGTTGCTTCACATAATTAGTTGATTGACATTTACTTATTTGTCAAAATAAAATTCTTCTTTTGTGAATGCTCTTGAGATAACTCATTCCCATTTCACAATTTTATCAACAGTCATTACGAAATTAGAAGATCCCAAGTGATAATTGAAACAGTCATTGAATATTTTACATGATATTCAAAATTAAATTTCATTAGTTAGGCTGCACCACAAAGGGAAATTAATTCATGCAAATTTAACAAACATATTAAATAAAAATCCAGGCTTGAAATCTGTAACAATTATTAATCAGTTGTTAGAAAATAAGGAAGTTCAAATTGGCAAAGGTATTGTAAACAAAAGCTGCATAGAGCATTACAAAAAACTACAGTTTTTGCCAGTTACTTCTGTAGAGGTCGAAAAATCATTTTCATTATTAAAATGGATTTTTACAAGCTGGCGATGAAGTTTGACTTCATATAATATGGAAAAAATATTGTTAATTTATTATGAAACATACTTACAAAAATAAAATGAATTAATATTTTTTCTTTCATTTCATAATAATTTCAAAAATAACTATAGCAGAGCTCTGGTAAGTATGGATCTTTTGATAATTATGTTAGTGAGTGATTAAATGAACTTCATTTTTTATCGATTCAGATTATCGAAACTGCCCCATCACTTGCCCCCAAACTGAGCGTTAGATAACGGGGTATATATGGACACTATGTATGGCGTAACGAAAAGGAATAACATTTAAACAAATATGACATTTTCGGGGCATTTTTTCTCTCCTACAGAGATAGAAAGAGCTCGTGATGCTGAGTAGGAATAACATAAAATTAATGGGAATATAAAAAAAAAACGTACACACACGTGCAAATACGTGGAGGTAAGTATCTCGGCTATTCTAAATGCCGCGTTAATTTCGTCTGAAATCAATAGATGGTGTTGTACTAGCGAACGTTGTACCTTAAAAGTGTTACCATAACCTATTTTTAACCCCAGACACAAAAAGAGGGGTGTTATAAGTTTGACCGCTATGTGTGTGTGTCTGTCTGTCTGTCTGTGGCATCATAGCTCTTAAACAGGTGGACCGATTCGGATGCGGTATATTTATTTGAAAGCTGGTTTCTTGGCATGGTTCTTAGACATGTTTCATCAAAATTGGTTCAGCCATTTCAAAGTTATCAGCTTTTTTGCTAGCTGCGGAAGGGATCTTAGATGCATAATAGGCATTTACATTATTTTCAAAATATGTGTGACCAAATTGAGTCGGGGGTTTTAAAAATTTTCAATTTATAGTTATCAAGCCAAACTCTAAAATTCTAAATGTTTTTCGTGTAGGTATTCCTAACGAGGGTGAAGCTGCGGGTTAGGGTTTGTATTATATAAAGTAGGATCGTTTGTTCCAAATAGCCATGCACCACGAACTCATAAACTGAAATTTCATAGTTAAAAAATGCGGATAATTCACACGGCACGGTCGTGAGTTTTTCGTATTGTTTGTGTGTCACGGTAGTTTTATGTTCATTGTGAAAATATTCTCGAGACACAAAAATTACTTAATTTTGAAAATTAGTAAATACCTAATGTAGAAACATTTGAAATGTCTCGTTGAACTTTTATCTTAAAATAAAACTCTCCCTGAATAATCAACACGAACCACTTACATTAATACAATTCGTTACTAAATTCATTGACCGGGGTCATTCAGGTTGTTAATTGGATTTTTATTGAGTAGGGAGAAGGTCAGTACACCTACCCGATACTTGAACAATTTGGCCGTCGAAAAAAGGGCGTTTGTAAATAATTAATCCTTTAATAATGATAATACAGAAGAAGCGTCGTTTTTTGAACGAACCTATAACAAAAACAAACAAAAAAACAGTTGAAACTCAGACTCACATCAATCCCTTAGCTACTAAGAGATAAGTTTAATCCGAACGGAACGTTCTTACCAAGGAACCAAGTAAAATTATGGGTAAAGTACATCTATAAAACGACCAATAATTATGATCATCTAGTGAATATGGCACATTGCTCGTATAGCCGACGTCCGATGAGGCAGTAAGTTCTAGAGGGCGATCGCGAACCAAAAGGCGTGGCGTAGGAAATACCCCAACAAGATGGACCGACGATCTGGTAAAGGTGTTAAGAACTTGGATGCGGACAGCGCAGGATCGATCATTGTCGAACACTTTGGGGAAGGCCTTTGTGCAACAGTGAACTTCTTTTTGATGATATCATGACAATCAACTCGCCACTATGAGCGTAAATCAGTCTGAGATACTTTTCTCATGCCCTGAGAAAAGATGTAAACTAAATTTTGTCTATGACCCTTAAGCGTACGTATAAACTGACGAGTAAATCCCTACGATGAGCGACCGACAATCCACGTTGATATTGGCACAATATCAACCAGCTCATATCGCGCGCTTTAAAGCGTAAATCTTGAATAAAAGATATTGCAAGACTTTAATGGAATACTTGAGTACAAAAACTGCCATTGAAATGCCCTTTTGAAATTTTAAAATGGCAGACGGATAAAGAGCTCCAGCCGATAATAAACTCTGGTACGAAGACAATTTTTGATGTATATCTAGGTACGTAAATAATATTGATTTGGGCATTTGCATTTTAAAATGCAGTACTTACCAATTACTTTTTTAAAAGGAGAAAAATCGCGAATACTTAAAATGAAAAAAAAAATGTTCTCAGTTTTTGAGTCCCATCAACTGCAATTTATTATACCGCTCGTCACAAACTGAAACCAAATAATTGTATAGAAAATCGGGGACATTTTATTTACATCAAAATGAATAGTGAAAATGATACTTTGTATAAAAATAAAAATCCAGAATTACCCAATTAGGAAAAAAATAGCAGGCACATTTTAAATTGAAAATTCCCATTTAAATGTACGATAAAATGCACACATCAAACAAAAGTAATGGCAAGACTTTAGAGTCTTTATTGCTCGTGTAGCTTGAGAAAGAAAATATAATGGTATGAAACTCTCCTTCAGTGTCAGCATGTATACACTCGTAAGTATTTCCTGACATGTATAGTAGCGGAATGAAAAGGTTCGGCACTTTTCGACCTTAACTCGTTGACATAGAGTCGAAAAGTGACGAACCTTTTCATTCCGCGACTGTACAATTTTCATTTTGAGAAGGTGTGATTTTAAAGGGATTTAAAATTTTGTTGGTTTGTGTTCTAACTTTGACGGTCTGATCATTCCTCTAATTGTGAGACTAGATTTAATATCAACTAATTTTAATTAAAAGCCTATTGAAACAAACAAATTTCGGGCTTGGTATAGTTGTTAACTAATTAGTTTCGATTGCCTTCCACTTTCGTTATTGCTTTTATATACCAACTAATAACCCTCGCATAGTAAGTATGCGCTAATATACGAATAATCACAAAAAACTTATTGGTTTCCTTTCAGAAAAAACTAATAGACACGTGACAAGAAAACGAAGTAGAAGGAATTGGCTGAAGCAATCCCAGGGGGTGAAATGTTAAGAACAAATGATACGTCTATCACAGTTTCTTAATGTATACGCACACCCAATACAGAGTAGGTTTCAATAAGTTCATACTCATAAAGGAAATAAGAGTGTCTGGATAAAAGGAGAAAACATTCAATAGGCGAAATAAGAAAAATCGCTTGCCTGAAAAATCAATAATGAACTTAATTAAACATTATTTTGCGGTAAAATTGAATGCTTTATGCTCCTTCAAATGAGAAAGGCTGGAACGAATTCCTTAGTATCCTTTTGACTTCGTACTTCATGGAGCCCGATGATCAAAAGCCATACAGATTAGGGTTAGCACATTCACCGGCCTCAGTTCTGAAATACTTTGCAGGTTGACAAGAGGTAGGGTATCATGTCTATTTAAAGGATTGAATCTATGAATGGATCTATTTTGTATGTATTTTGAAGACATGAAAAGACGATAGCTTAAAATGATTCTGATCACACGTTCTGGTTAAAGGTAATGTTAACCCTAAGTTTTAAACCAATAAAGATTTCTAAAGCCATATTTTTGTGCGTTTTCTATCTTCCAAGTTTGTTCTTCAGCTAGTAAAACGTAACTAATTTCTTTATCAGTTACATGATATTCAATTTCATTTATTTTTAGGTATTGTAAAGTTAAATCCCTAAACTCCCCCTCTGGATAACCACCTACATACATCAAAATTGATCAAGGAGGATCCATCTTGAGATACCTTAATTTAAATCTGTTTATAAACTTCTTAGTCAAGTTACTAAACTGTCTGTTTATATTTCATTTAATTTCAACATTAAGTTTACGAGGATCTGAAGCTCTTTAATTGAACCCTATTAGGAAACTAAGAGTGTAATGAAATAAACTTTTCTCAAAAATATCCGTAAAAGTTGACATTATTCTTTACTTATCAGAACGTGAAGTGCATAGTTTATGGTCAGTAAAAAAATTAAAAAGTTAAGAACATTGCAGGCTCGATAAACTCGACAACAATGTCGCATACAAATTCCATTATTGTCGCGTCTCAAACTTTTTAAAAAGTTAAAACGGCCATGGTAATAAGTTGGCACTATTCGTATACAGCCAATTCAAATGACCGGTATCAGTTGTTTTGTTGGTACTCCAGACTTTTTTTATTGTGTTTCAAATAGCTTGTTTGTTTCGGCAGAAAAATACACCTGCAGTTTTTTTTTAATGAAAAAAGGCGGGAAAGGGTTTAATGACATTTAATTTTCTTTGTAGGTACCTATTTAAGTTAATAAAAGTTTATTCTATTTTTTTTCCTTCACCATTTTTGAGAAAAGCTTTATATTAGTCTCGGCTGGAATAGCAATTGCTGGCTTCGTATTAGTTAAACGGACTCGCAAGCTCGTCCGTTTAATACTCATACTCAGCCAGCAATTGCCTACTTCCAGGCCACGACAATAATGTACTATTGTTTGATTATTATTTTTTTAAATTCAAATGTGGATAATTTATTAATTACATAATTATTCCCTTGTGTTTTAATTTTTAGACAAAGTTATGAAATAGTAGATTGTTCAACAAGGGACTAAAACAAGCCATAATGACACGAGATATTTAGCCACCCGAGCGACAGCGAGGGAGGCTATAATTCGAGTTGTCATTATGGTAGTTTAGTCTCGCGTTAAACACTCTACTTTTCACTTTGAATGCGAGGAAAAAAACGACGTACAAAATTACTTTTTTACAACGTATGCTCAATACGAGCAATGGACATCTGTTCAAAATTCAAATAGCAAAAAAAAATTCCGCTGTCTTTTCTTTTCTTTTATATTTTTTTGTAAAGTGACACTTTAGGTGCTTGCATAATTAGCCGACAGATTCTAACTTAAAGACTATGTTAAAACTAATTGGACTATATATGCATGTAAGAATGATAATTGTTCATTCATTAGAAACGGCAAATAAATTAACCTAATTGATCTAACTAAGTTCACACACAAAATATATTGTTAACTGAAACACTTACCCGTGAATAAAGAAACGACATTTTAAGTTTGTTTTCTATATGCCAATTCTTTGTTAAATTATATCTAATTATACTTTCTATATACTATTAAATGCAACTGACATCGCATTATTTTGATGTCACGCCATATTAACTTTCAAACGTAACTGCTCTATCTACCGTTCACTCCATCCAGCACTGCTTTGCCGACAGTGCGGATTGCTATTTTATCGACAGAGCAGGAAACTGCTTTGCCGACAGCGCTTTTGCCGAAAACACCTAAGCTAAAGGAAATCTTTCTTTACATGCAGAATAAAATGAATTCATCTTTAATATTTTATAATTAAGACGCTGTCAACACCAACGTCGGCACACACTGTCTATTTGTATCGGAGTAAACGAGATGCCGCTATTACTGGGCAGCCGGGTATATTGAAATTAATCGGGCAAATATTGAATTAAAAAAAAACTGTGGATTATTTGTGAAATATGACTCGTTAGCGGTTTAGGTATGAATATGTTGACTTCATGTTTTTAATTGCAGACGCATACGCCAAAAAAATAAAGACAGAACCGTTTAATGATGATTTTAAGACCTATCTTCGCAATTATTTTCTATGGAGCCGATTTTGTCCAATTATGTATCGAGTCCGTCTACGGTCTTTGAAATATGATGAATATTAACATATAATTTTTTTGATGTGCTAGAACAAACAGTTTTTCCTAAAAAACTGTTTAAATGACATCAATTTCAACAAAATTAGGTGTTGTCAGCCTCTTAAATAGATTAATATTCGTAATTATTCATCGTGTTTCACGAAATTATTATTTTTTAAATATTTTTTATACAGTTGTCATTTTGAGGTTATTTCCACTCCCTAAAGGCTACCACAGACCGAAGCACAGGGCGCTACGGAGCGTCCGCAGCGCGCTTCGATCTGTGGAAAGCTTTAAAATTGTCTATACCCAGTCACTGAAAATGGCGATAATCCTTCATTCACTAACACCGTGATTGGCAGTTTAGGGGTTTCCATAGTCAATTAAAAAAAATTTACTTTAATCCCTAGAGATCAAAAAAGAGCTTTAGTCCCGATATGCAGAGACTAAAGTAACATTTTAAGAGCATGAGAAGTGAAAAGTATGTACATACAATACGTTTACTCTTAGTTTATCACTGACCGATGGCTTGCCTTCATTTCATTTCCAACTTCAACACCATACAAATAAAGTAGCTATTACAAAATCTGCAAACGTGGGTAACAGTATTCTAAAATTGGCTTTATTTGTAGGTCGTTAAAGTTGAATATGAAATGAAGGCAAACCATCTGAAAAATTAAGAAAAAAAAACAACTGACCGCCGTCACCAGTCAACCTTTGAGTGGGTGAGTTAAAATTTAAGTTTAGATAGGAACCGACAAAGACTAGCTTTATAAGTCAGAAATAGTAAAAGGTGACATATAAATTATTATTTAATACAATATTTTAAAGACCGTAAAATGCACGTAGTTATATCCCACAGTTCTTATAGAAAAAAGGAATAGAAATATCATCGTATCTATTTTTCGAAAACTGTTTTCGCCACATTTTCGCTTGTGTTTTGTTTTGTCTTTTCAAAGAATTTACTAAATTGCAAATCCCCAATAAAATTATAAGGCGTTCTGAGGCTGGATTTCTGCAATAACCCATGTTTTGAGCAATCGAGCAATGATTCGTTGTAACGATGAACTACAGTCTGAGCTGGGAAAATTATTGATATACGGCTATTTAGCCACATTGGCGCTTCATACTTTTAGTTTGCGTGATGTTTCTATTCCTGTTAATTCTGTGGTATAAGGGCTTTTTACTGGACGCTGTAGTTTTTTAACATTTTGTTTTCATATCAGCCCTAAAATTACGATGGTACTTGTATTTTAATGGAAAGAAAATACTTACTTCAAGGTCCTTCGCCCAGTTTGAGATGGCATCGGAGCGTTTCCCGAATCTGTCGACAAAAAATAAGGCAGATTATACAAGGGAATTAATGTCTTATGATGAAATGCATCCTGTTAAAAAAATGGAAAGGTTGCCGGGATAGCGATAGATCCAAACATAGTACAAACATAATATAAACATAATATAACATAGTATAAACATAACATAGTAACAAAATCTGTATTATTAACCATTGAAAGGGCACAGCGAGCAATCCTAAAGGTCTCTACTTTTCGCTCTTTTCTGTATCCAACGGACCTTCTGTATAAATCCTGCAAGGTACTAACAGTGAGACAATTATTTATAATCAACACGGTTCTAAAACAGCATGCTGCTTTGCCATATAATATTGAAACTACTAACAAGCGACGTAAGGATATAGTTTGCCCACCAAATTTAAATAAGAAACACCCTTTCTCCTCCAGATTTCATGCATTCCTGGCACCATTCCTTTATAACAGGTTAAACGCCAAAGTTGAGTTTTATGCGCATAATTACATCCAAACTAAGAAAATTCTTCAAGAAGCACTTCAACACATATCCTATGAAGATACAGAACTATTATTAGTTGTTCTAAAATAAACATAGTATAGTTCAGTTAGTTAGATAATTCTATTAGTTAGTTGGTTACTTAAATTACTTAAAACAATTTAAATTGTCCTAAATGATTTTGTTTCTTTTGCATGTAATTTAATATTTAAGTTAAGTTTTGTTAGCTCTTTTACACCTGAAACACAGGAATTTTCCTAGTTCAGGTATACATAACTGTTTTTGTTCTAATTTAAAATATTTTAGTGTATAAGTTATCTAATTGTACCTAAATGTAAAATTTAATAAAGATTTATTATTATTATTATTATTATAGCTTCGTAATCGTTACCTAACCCAAATGGAAGTGAGGTTGTGCTTGCTGCATTGTGTGAATGTATTGTTGCTAACCGAGAAGTATCTATCGTTTTCTTTTTTCAAATTAATAGAAATCGGCAGTGGAAAGCTAAAATCGCTAAAGCGCCCTTATTATGATATGATATATGATATGACGCTTTAGCGATTTTACCTTTCCACTGTCAAAGTGTATTGCAAAAAATATCGAAGACTTGTATTTCGTCTACTCGAGGCAGTGTGTCTAGGATGCTTGCGGCAGTCCCTTGCTGCACGCATAGGCGTTTTATTTGCGAAAAAAGACCCGGCCCTGAGGTCGCCAAAGATGGCGACGCCGACTAAATATCCTACACCTCGCGAACCAATTTTCTGGTTTCAGATGACGACGGTCTTAAAGTGTCTATTCTTCTTTCACAGCGTTTTGATAATATTTTTTATTTAAGGAAAAATTGTTAATAAATATTAAATTTCGTTGAGTAAATGCAGAAGTCGTAATTTATGATAGTTGCAATTGATAGCACCGCACGCCACTATTGGCGATTAATGTTTTCGGATCGGTTGGTTGAGGGCGACGTGGTGCTGTTGGTCGCAAACTCCGTGCGTATAGCCAACAGATGCAGGACGGGATACCTAGTACTTATGTCGTCGGCCACACGAAAACTTCTTCGTAAATATATTATTTTATCCAAATGCATCTAAGTACAGTGTTATTTTAAAACATACGTTTAAAATATTTAACACAACATTTTTTTAATACAGTACATTATGTATTCTATTTATAAGTAAGCATCGCCAATGCGGATCGGAATTATTTCCGAACATAGCTAAACGGCACTGCATCGTGTAGGAGTGAATCAAGCTCATCTACCTACTTTATATTAAACACTAGCCTTCCGTCCGCAGCTTCGCCCGCGATAAAATTAATTTTCCCGTAGGAAAAGGTATATTCCCGCGGTATGAAGTAGCTTATGTCAGAATTTTATCAAATCGTTCCTCTTTATAATATTAGTATAGATGAACTTTCGCAAAGTAACCCCCAAATAAGGTAAACTTCCTTGTGTTCGACACTGACTTAATACATGCCACCTTCAATCTTATGTCATACTAAGAGGATGTGACTCGTCTGTCGGGTGTCATCTACTGGGCGTTGAGGTGTCGAGTATTGGTACGTTTACTTATATACAATTTAGAATATAAATATCAAGATTCGAACTCTGGCTCTATTATACTTAATTCCGTCAATTAACAAACACGAGATCAGATCCAGAGCATGTTACGTTTAAAATATCCGTTTTCAAAATAAATCTACTGACACCGTATCCCATTTAGTCCGCTCTTGCAAAACACGCTAAGCTCACGTAAACATGAAATTGATACCCAAACAGACCTTTTATGCATAATAAAATTAAAGCAATTTCATCAAACGGAGCCCGTTTGATTTTTAAATTAATTATTTTATTATTTATTAGGCTTTGAGCCATCATCTTGATTAACGTGACGATAACAAATGAATATTAAAACCGTTAAAAGCGTCATAAACGGGCTTCGAGCCACAAATTTGGCGAATTACGAAGCTACAGTATTTGTTTATTTATTGTTAAACCAGCTGTATTCCAACATTCTTTGATCAAGGGGAGTAATTAATAAATTGGTCTTTTATTATGCTACAAAAGCATAACAAGATAAACTTAATAAAATACCTATTTTTTTTATATGTATGTGTGAGCCTGTCATAGCGTCTCAATGCCGGGCAATGACCTCCCCTCTTGATCTCCTTAACTCCTGGTCTGACGCAATGTTGTAAAGAACTTTACGTATAGGTACGTCCAAATCGTTCCACAATCTTGATCAGCCTCGACCTCCTCGCTAGCCGCTCTCCGGCACCCACCAAGTGGCTGTATAAGCCGACTTTGGTGAGTGCATACGACAGACGTTTTTATTTCGGAAAAGCTTCCCCAATTTAACAATTTCCGCACCGTCTTGGATCATGCAGAAACCCAATGCTATATAACATGACTAACATGACTGGTGTTTATAGAAAACAAAGGCAAGTAAAGCTATAAGCAAACATGTGTCTCCTAGCTTCGATAGTAGGTGCAGTCAGCTGCAAAGAAAAGTGCAGGCCCCTTGTAACGGCGGTAACCACACCGAGGGCTACCTGCTCTCTGCAGCTGACCGTACAAAGCCATTACAAATATAGGATCTACTTGACTATCCCTCGGTTCGTGTCCTAGATGTCCTAAAGGTAGACTTTTTTTTATTATGAGAGGGAGGCAAACGAGGGAGCCGGTCATCTGATGGAAAATGATCACCACCGCCCATAAATATCAACAACTCAAAGAGAGTCACTGCTGATCTGTTGCCGGCCTTTAAAGGAAGTAAAAACCCTTTTCTAGAAAGCTCCGATGTCATTGTCTTTAAACACTGCTGCCGGAGGAAAAAAAAACAAGCAAGCGAGAGTGTTTAGAAGCAAGTAAGTATAAGAGTTTTCTCGCAGGCACTGTCGTGGTGGCAAGTCTCTTTGCTCCAAATAATCGCTAGCACTAGCACGCATTGCTACGCGCTACGCTCGTAACCAGAAGCAGCTTCTTGCCATTGCTTGTTTAATACTTTGGTATATTTTTCAGCCATTTCACTAGAAATTTAACAACAAATAAGATTAGCAAAATGTGTTTTAGTTATCGCCCTTCTAAACATCCCTAAGGGACCTTCCAGGAATTCATCTGACGATACTTTATTAAAGTACCTACACCTTATTTATTTTACTAATCATAAGATAATAACTGTTAACACCTTATCAAACCGAAAGTTAATTATATCTGACGTAGTGCAAATTGGCTTCGACAGCTTTTGAGATGATCAAATGACTATATTTATTAATGTTATTTTCTTGAAAACTGCAAATATTCGAACGACGGTACAAATAGCGAAACATTATAATATGACTGGGACCTACGCGTAATTAAGCGTTTTATTTCATAGAATGTTTTCGTTTCTAGACTACTTTGCACACAAGATCAAAGGGAACAGCAATTGAGGGACTTTCTATACTAATCTTCAGACAGCGACGAAATCGCATTTCCAAATTGTACTGCTAACGCGAAATGTGTCAAATTTATCTACCAGCCGACCGATGCTGAAAAAGCTTAGTGGCTACCTACATTTATATTTCTTACACAAATTAAATAAAATCTTCCAATAAAGTTACGTTTTCGTTGGTCGCATCTGAATGCTTAATTTTTTTCGTACATAAATACATTCAAGGATTCATTGAGTGGGTAATATTTAGGTCTTTGGTTCCTAGCAAGGCTAGTTATTTAATTTTGATAGTTTCATCTATATTCGTACCATGGCTTCATTTTTTAAGACATGGGAGTTGAAGAAATTACTATTCCTGAGACCAAAGGTATGCACGGAAGTAAGGTCAAGCAAGGTGTAATAGAAAACAAAAGGCTTAAGGTAGTGACAAGAAATATAACAAGCTACCAGGACACTGTATTACGGATAGTTATGTATATTGTTGTTTGAGACAAACTTCAGACACTATCGAAATCGATATTCATTGCTTAAATAAAGTTTTTTGAATAAGATTAATCGGAAAAGGTGTGAGATTATCCTTGAGAATCTCACATGAAAAGAAGACAAGAGGCAACATTTACGGACAAAGGCATTCGCGAAAGATTCTACCGAAGAGAAAGCACAGCACAGATTCGTCTAAGAGTCGACAGACGTTTATCGACAGCGTGGACATCGATCGTACCTTGGTCGGGTGTGGTAGGAGTAAAGGCGGTCTAGGGTCTGAAGTTGGAGTAGCCTCAGCGCACGGTCTATCAATTGTGGGTCGACACGTTCGTCACCGACGTCGCGGCGGTCGATCCTGCCAATTATCGATATCGATATAACATACTACAACCAACACTAAACGCGGAAAGAGTAAGCCGAATCTGCTTGGACTTAAGCACGCACCGATTAGCTTTTGTATTTTAAGAATAAAACTCCAAATTCTGTTTCGCTAAGGAGCAAAATTTCAACGATCACAAAAGCTTTTATTTCTACGACGAATACGCTATATTTTGTCGTGTGTAAAAAAAAAGAATAAAAAAAAAGAATTGAAGTCGGGAATTTGTATACTGCTAGGCTCTCTGTTACGGCCGGTGGCAACCGTAACAACGGCAAAAAGGGATCCTTTCTTTTACACACGGACAGTTATTTTTGGAAGAGTGCTATTACTGTTTATACTCACTTCAGCACTGAAGTTGCCGGATATCTCTCGTTTCGCTTGAACCTTTGGGTCAAGGACCGTGTAGTTTAAGGTATATGGTGTCACTCAGCCGACAAGAAAAACAATGAAATCTAATCAACAAACTATATTAGGTTTGAATGAAGCCCTACTGGTGTTACATGGCGGCGAGACCGCAGTGGAACATGTATTTCCCTTAAGAGCTAGGTCGGGCCGTGGCCCTGGTTGGCGAGGGCGGCCGCCTCGGGTCCGGGATTATCGAGCGCAGAGAAAGCGCGGAACCAGCGCAGAACAGCGTGCATCCACGCAAAAGAGCCCGAGGAGCCGCACCCACCAATCAAGTCCACGGGTTAAATTAAAGAAACATCAGTTAGGGTACCCTTGGTTATATGGAAGTCTTAGGCTACGCGAGACGGATACTGCTCGGGCAGTCAAGACGTTAAAGTTCAAAGTTAAAAACGCGTTTCCGCTATGGCCATAGGGTAATGTAAAACGCACTCACGGAGGTGTTCGCATGACGCGGAGACTCGGAGGCTTGTAGAAGAAGCGAAGATCGCTGGAGGGGCTCAAGGCCCACCGAGCGGTTAGAATGGGTGCATGAAGAAACTCCCTGGGGCTCCTCAGCCCTGGCCGGCGAAGTCGCTTAGTCTGGGCTGACGGGCCTCAGGCGTCGCTGCAGAGGGAGTAATATCCGGGTGGCCGCTCCAAATCGGCGCACGCCCTTGTGGAGTGAGGGCACCTGCGCGCCTGTGGGTGCAGGCCTGATCCTTCGGCGTGTAGGGGCTCCCTGCAGCTCCGGTATGCCGATACACGATCCCCGCGCCCACGCGCCTGGGCGCAAAACGCCCCCACGCTTCACTCACACTGCGCATACGATGCGCCATCACTCGGAAGGCACCATAAACCACTAACACTGGCCGCAATAATCGTAAGATGAAAGGTTGGAGTCAGTCCCATGACGTTTCGCGTCCGGTACAAAAGAAGAACGGAGGGAAAAACGGAACCACGGGCGAGACGTCAAAAAAAGCTGGATCCTGAGCGACGTGGTTTCAGGGCGACATCCAGCGGCTGACTCGCGTTTAGATATCTCGTCGCTAACAATCCATCCTCTCCCGTTCGAGTAGACCCTATGATTTTTCGATAAAATCAATACCAAATTTTATTGTTATTATTTGTTAATTTGGTGCTAAACACTTCTTCTTAGCCCAAAAGACATATTCATCGTAATGGATCTCCTCCGAGATGCTTAGCATTATAATTAATAGTATTTAAAGTGAATATCGCTGCTACGTTCGACTGTCGCGCGGCAAGGTTTCAGAACGAACTGTCAACTCGCGAAATTAATAATATTATTGAAAATGGAACGGAAAATAATTGTCGAATTTCGGAAAAGTGATATCACCATCGCCAGGAACGCATTTTTGCGGTCATTTTGATATATCGGACCTGTAGGTTTCGGTTTGTGGTTATCGAGAACTCGGTACAAACATGTCAACAAAACACACCATATTTAGTGTCTTGTTGTGGCTTCTAGAAGACTAAAGAGGTTACCAGCGGTCTCAATTGTGAAAGATCGACTTGTGTTTATGATAATTAGCTAAGCTGTTTGGTGTGAAATATGTTTTTCCGGATTTGCGGCAGTGTTAAAGCTCACTGTAGATTCTAACCTCTAAGAGTATGGTAAGTAGTGTTTATACACTACAATACCCCCATTGCGGAGAAAAGGTTTAGCCGAAGGTTAACCGGAACAGCCGGGGTAACCGGAAAAATCCACACCTCGGGTAAGCTGGTGTCCTAACTCAGATAGCATGCACAAAGCTAGGAGCTTGTTAAAACTAGTTAAAATTGAGTTTACCTTGGCATCGTGTTGACAGCTAACTGTTCAACACACCTACAAAGAGGGCCTACGGTAGTTGGAGTAATCCAGAACTTAAAATAAAATTTTAAAATTATGTCACTTTTGTGACCTTAAAAATTTTATAATTTATGTGGACTTCTAATTTCCTTGTTAGGTCTATGCTAACTTTAATCTTAATTCCTATCATGCATATGTATGAGATATCATGTATACCTATCTCCTATCCTTATATATTACCCATGTATGTATATAGTAACACTAAGGGCATAGAGCCCACTGATCACTAGGATCAGTGCTATAGAGTTCAAACTCTCCTATTCTAAGCTTACTTGAATAGCATGCCTAAGAGTAAATTCTACAGCCTATTAATGTTAAACTTACAATAGGTACTTAACTACAGGATTGATAGACAGGTCGCGAATCTGTCTAGATCCATCATGCATGGGCATGTACTCTACTGAGGTACAATGTCCTGCAAAAAATTATTCGAGTGGAATTACCACTGAATGAGTCATAAGTCTGGGTGTGATCACTAAAATTGTGGCCTTGGCCGAGTTAAGGAATCCTTACCAAAAGGATTCTGGAAAGGTCGCAATGAAGCGAAAATGGTGTGTGTCCGGAGCTCGACGGATACACCGTTGCTATATCTTTGAAGATAAAGCACCAAAAAATTAGGGCTGAGGAAAATCCTGGCCCGGTATGTGCTATGAGAAAACTTATTTTTTATTTTCCTGGAGAAAATGAGCGAGTTAGAGACTCGAAATAGGGTTGTCTCAGGTCCTCAGAGTATGGTGTTATTGAAATAATTTTAATAAACTAAGTTTTTGAAAAAATAATTTTCCCTATATTTGTATGGAAAACTTAATTTCAATTGTTTTGCAAAAAGTAATAGGTCTACAAATGTAGGAGTTGCATTTCTGAAGTCCTGAGGCAATGCCTGAACAGGAAGTTTTAAGTTTTCTCATAAAAAATTTTTTTTTTTTTTTTTTAAGTTCCAAAAAAAAAAACATTTGCCAAATGTTACACACCCGATCTTACTGAACCTTAATTACGTCTTTAACATGATATTTTCCTTTGGATGAAGTAGCAATTTCCTCAAGCTCATAGATAACATCCGATAGTTTTGTAATGACTCTACATTTTACAAATCTTGGTGCTAACTTGGCTGAGAAAAACTTTGCCGCGTTCGACTGGACGAAATTTCGGCGCCAAACCGTGTCGCCTACGTTTAGTCTTAGGTGTTTACGTCGCAAATTGTACCTACTAGCGTTTTGTTGGTAAGCTTTTGTGAGCGCGGACTCTACTTTTTGAAAAATTTCAGCTAACTCGACAAGGGAATCTGCTGTTGTGTCCCTAGGGGTGATTTGAGCGTCATCTAGAGATTGTGGTACACTACTTCGTATGTTGTGTAATGAACCATCCGAGATGATCTCGCGACCTTTGGCTAAAAAGTTTGGTGTGTAACCTGTGGCTATGTTAATTGTGCTATTTAAATATAGCTGAATTTGTGGCAAAAATTTCGACCAGTTTCTTTGGTCTTGCTCTACCAGAATAGCTAAGCAGGTTTGGATCGTAGCATTGTAACGTTCTACTACGTTTGGAGCTGGACTGTAATAAGCGTTATAAAATATTTTTGGAATGGCTCTATCTTTACAAAAATTTTTAAATTCCCTACTTTGAAAAATTGTGGCATTATCGCACGTTATAACGCACGGAGTGCCTTCCTTGAGCAAAATTTCTGATTGTAAGAATGACGTGACAGTTTTGGTAGTGGCAGTCCTAAGTGGATGCAACCAGCAATATTTTGTAAAAACGTCGACTATTGATAATATATAAATATGGCCAGAATATGATTTTACAAGGGGTCCAATTAAGTCTATAGATAGAGTATGCATAGGTGAATTTACTTTTTTTTGATTCGTCATTAAACCGTGTGGAGCGTCATTTGAATGCTTATACGCTTTGCAAACCTCGCACTTGGCGACATACTCGGTAATGTCTTTATGCATACTCTTCCAAAAGTAATTTTGTTTGACTCTATTTAAAGTTTTGTAAGTTCCTGGATGAATAGCCTCCACCTCGTGGGTTTGTTTTAGGCATTCCGCGACAAGCTCTCGTGGTAAGACTATTTTCCACGCGCTTTGGTTCTGCAAGTCATGTCGCGGTTTGCTATACCTCATCAAGGTGTTATCTTTTATCACGTAGTTTCTATGAAAATTTGGATTAGAGCGAACATTATTGAATAACTTGTTGTACCACTCGTCCATAGAAGAGCTACCTCCAGAAAAATTAATTAAATTTATTTGGGCCCTTGAAAGTACGTCTGGGACGACGTGTAAATTTCCTTTTTTATGTTTTATTTCAAAATCGAAACATGATAGTTGCATCGCCCATCTAGCTAAACGACCAGAGGGGTTGTTTAGCGTTTTAAGCCATTTTAAACACATATGGTCTGTCACTACCACAAAATGACTGCCGTCTATATAAGGACGAAAATGATTGATAGAGTCCAACACTGCTAACAGTTCGCGCTCTGTTGTGCTATAATTGCGTTCTGTTCTTGACAGAAGACGCGAGTGGAATGCTACAGGGTGTTCGTTCCCATCTATTTCTTGAATTAATACGCTGCCTATTCCGACTGATGATGCGTCACAATGAATCTGAAATGGCTTGGTAAAGTCTGGGCAAGCTAGTACTGGAGCTTGGGTGAGAGATTTTTTAAGTGCTATGAATGAAGCTTCTGGCTCATCACCCCATGCTATTGCTTCTCTACCTTTTCGTTTACCAAGCAATGCAGTCATTGGCGCGATGATAGACGAGAAATTTTCTACAAATCGCCTGTAGTAGGAACATATTCCTATAAAAGCGCGCAACTGTTTAGCAGTAGTTGGCCTTGGGAAATTTTCTATACATTCAAGCTTCTTTGGGTCTGTCATTAGACCGCGTGATCCTACTATATATCCTAAATAACGTAGCTCATCCTTGCAAAAGTCACTTTTACTAAAATTAATGGTTAAACCTGCTTTAGCTAGAGCGTCACAAACGTCGTTAAGAATGGTTAGGTGTTCTGAAAAAGTGCTAGTCGCGACCAGCAAATCGTCGCAGTAGCCAAAAATCTTTTCACCGTAGCGGTGGTGGAATAAAGAGTCGATGAGGCGTTGTAGTTCACAGCCTGCGTTCGACAGTCCAAAAGGTAAGCGTTTAAATTGGAAAAGTCCGCGATTAGGTACTACAAAAGCAGTCTTTTGACTGGACGTGCCGGTGCCATCGGTATTGTCGGAGTCTGATAACGGAATTTGCCAATAAGCAGCTGATAGGTCGATGGAAGTTAAATAACGTGCACCTTTTAAGTTATCTAAAATTGAACTTATATATGGCAATGGGTATGAGTCCTTGACAGTGACGTCATTCAACTTCCTCGCATCCAAACAAAAGCGAAGTGAACCATCAGGCTTGGTTACCATGACAACTGGGTTTGACCACGGTGACTTTGACGGAGCAATAACACCTAACTGCAGCATGCGATCTACCTCTTCATTGAGAGCTTTAAGCTTTGCTGGTGATAAGGGGTAATATCGCTGTTTAATAGGCTGCCCTTTTGTTATGATTTTGTGCTCAACGATGTCCGTTCTCCCTAGTCCCTTTTCCTCAGTTGAAATTGATTTAAATTTTTCTATTATTTTATTCAACTGAGTGGACTCTAGTGGTGACAATTCGTGCCTAGGTACTACAGAATGCACTAAATCAATTTGTTTACTAAGTGTAGCAAGCTGTGATGGTCGTGAGTCATTAAAATTTAATAGCTGCTTAAGGCCTACTTGATGTATAATATCCATACCTATAATGAAGTCATTAGTTATAGTAGGTATGACTATGAATTTATTGTTATATATTTTTCCGTTAAGTTCAATTGGCAACAACATCTCTCCTAAAACGAGTACTTCCGAACCGTCAGCACACGTAGCAGTCATGTTTGAAATTTCTAAATGAAAACCTAAGTTTACCAAGTTGTTATGAAAATGGTTGCCTACTATTGACATATTGGCACCTGTGTCCAAAAGACCGTGGTACGGCTTGTTCCTTATGCCGAGTTTTACATAAATTCTGTTATCCCCCTGCATGAGAACAATGCCCGGAGTTACCATGCCTAAGTTTGTCGGCTTTGGATGTGATTTTGTAGCTCCGGGGCATTTCAGTTTTTTGAAGCAGAGCCAGGGTTTGATGTTGATTGTTTTGGCGGATTACATTTGGAACAAGCCGATGATAACACGTTCTTTTCGCCACAGCCGAAGCAAACAATGCCAGGGAAGGTACGACACTGCCTATAAGAATGACCTAATTTTTTGCATTTTTTACAAACAATTGTGGCAGTGCGCCTCTCCTGTTTCTGGCTATTTATGACTGTGACGTGTCTTGGTGGCTTAGACAACCTGGTATGTGGTTCAATGGGAGCACCTGCGTATGCCTCGTAGCGTTTACCTAACTCTATGAGCCGGGCTACTGTAGACACTTCGGAGACAGCCAGTAGGTGAGCATATGCCGGGGAGATGTTGTGTTTAATTATTTCAATTAGGGTAACCTCCCGTAATGGTATGGATAACCTTGAATTTAATGCTTGCATCTCCAGGATATACAGGCTTAACTGCTGGCCTACTGTCTGTCTATGGTCGCGGATAGACTTTTCCAGAACAAAATCGCTATCTATTGGTGAAAAGAAATTTTTAAAGAGCTGTAGTAGCTGTGGCAAGGTAGTGACTGTGTCGCGTACCTGCCGATAATAATCAAGAGCCTTACCACTGAGCAAATCCGAAAAACATTTTAAGATTTTCGTTTGAGAAATGTCTCTACTGCGCATGTAGTCATCAATCCGTAAAAGAAATTCGGAGACGTCCGACTCTCCTGTATATTTCAAATTCCACGTCCGCAAATTATCCTCCTTTAATACATGTATAACGCGTTCATCGGGAATCGGCCATCGCGTTTGTTGCTGTTTAAAGTGCGGCGCGCCTATAGGTGGTGATGGCGGTGGCGGTGGCGGTGGTGGTGTCACCTTCGATGTTCCCGGTTGAGGATTATCGTACGCGGTATAGGTCGGATGTTGATTACCTCGCGGCGCGGTATTGATATTACGGTACTGTGCTGCAGCTACTAAATGTGGGGCTATCAGCTGTGTAGTATCCTCAGGCTCATCGCCTGTCGCAACGTCGTGGTACTGCTCCATTTTGAAATATAGTTACCTAACCAATAGGTGTAAGTTATGAAATCTTAGTAAGTGGAGTAAGGTTTTGGTGGGAACTCAAAAATAAATGAAGTTAAGTTAAGACAGTGCTGCAGTGCTACTGTTAAAAAAAATAATTGTTGACACTGTGTTTACATATACAGCAGTGCAACCCGAACAAAAAATAAAATGATTAATGAGTCCACCTTCACTCTCTCACTAAGCTTTGTCAAAACAAAGAATGTTATGGTAAGGTGAGCTTTGCTCCCATAACAATTAAAGTAAAATTTAAACTTTCATCAACTAAGTTCTATGTGGACAGAGAGACACCATATTATATAGCAAGCTTAGTAAGTTTTAAATTTTCCTTCGGGCGCCATTGTCGTGTGTAAAAAAAAAAGAATAAAAAAAAAGAATTGAAGTCGGGAATTTGTATACTGCTAGGCTCTCTGTTACGGCCGGTGGCAACCGTAACAACGGCAAAAAGGGATCCTTTCTTTTACACACGGACAGTTATTTTTGGAAGAGTGCTATTACTGTTTATACTCACTTCAGCACTGAAGTTGCCGGATATCTCTCGTTTCGCTTGAACCTTTGGGTCAAGGACCGTGTAGTTTAAGGTATATGGTGTCACTCAGCCGACAAGAAAAACAATGAAATCTAATCAACAAACTATATTAGGTTTGAATGAAGCCCTACTGGTGTTACATGGCGGCGAGACCGCAGTGGAACATGTATTTCCCTTAAGAGCTAGGTCGGGCCGTGGCCCTGGTTGGCGAGGGCGGCCGCCTCGGGTCCGGGATTATCGAGCGCAGAGAAAGCGCGGAACCAGCGCAGAACAGCGTGCATCCACGCAAAAGAGCCCGAGGAGCCGCACCCACCAATCAAGTCCACGGGTTAAATTAAAGAAACATCAGTTAGGGTACCCTTGGTTATATGGAAGTCTTAGGCTACGCGAGACGGATACTGCTCGGGCAGTCAAGACGTTAAAGTTCAAAGTTAAAAACGCGTTTCCGCTATGGCCATAGGGTAATGTAAAACGCACTCACGGAGGTGTTCGCATGACGCGGAGACTCGGAGGCTTGTAGAAGAAGCGAAGATCGCTGGAGGGGCTCAAGGCCCACCGAGCGGTTAGAATGGGTGCATGAAGAAACTCCCTGGGGCTCCTCAGCCCTGGCCGGCGAAGTCGCTTAGTCTGGGCTGACGGGCCTCAGGCGTCGCTGCAGAGGGAGTAATATCCGGGTGGCCGCTCCAAATCGGCGCACGCCCTTGTGGAGTGAGGGCACCTGCGCGCCTGTGGGTGCAGGCCTGATCCTTCGGCGTGTAGGGGCTCCCTGCAGCTCCGGTATGCCGATACACGATCCCCGCGCCCACGCGCCTGGGCGCAAAACGCCCCCACGCTTCACTCACACTGCGCATACGATGCGCCATCACTCGGAAGGCACCATAAACCACTAACACTGGCCGCAATAATCGTAAGATGAAAGG
The DNA here is from genome assembly GCA_947563465.1 of Archips xylosteana. Taxonomy (NCBI): domain Eukaryota; kingdom Metazoa; phylum Arthropoda; class Insecta; order Lepidoptera; family Tortricidae; genus Archips; species Archips xylosteana. Next base: position 5,701,296 of record OX387351.1, on the reverse strand, counting down.
TTGGAGTCAGTCCCATGACGTTTCGCGTCCGGTACAAAAGAAGAACGGAGGGAAAAACGGAACCACGGGCGAGACGTCAAAAAAAGCTGGATCCTGAGCGACGTGGTTTCAGGGCGACATCCAGCGGCTGACTCGCGTTTAGATATCTCGTCGCTAACAATCCATCCTCTCCCGTTCGAGTAGACCCTATGATTTTTCGATAAAATCAATACCAAATTTTATTGTTATTATTTGTTAATTTGGTGCTAAACACTTCTTCTTAGCCCAAAAGACATATTCATCGTAATGGATCTCCTCCGAGATGCTTAGCATTATAATTAATAGTATTTAAAGTGAATATCGCTGCTACGTTCGACTGTCGCGCGGCAAGGTTTCAGAACGAACTGTCAACTCGCGAAATTAATAATATTATTGAAAATGGAACGGAAAATAATTGTCGAATTTCGGAAAAGTGATATCACCATCGCCAGGAACGCATTTTTGCGGTCATTTTGATATATCGGACCTGTAGGTTTCGGTTTGTGGTTATCGAGAACTCGGTACAAACATGTCAACAAAACACACCATATTTAGTGTCTTGTTGTGGCTTCTAGAAGACTAAAGAGGTTACCAGCGGTCTCAATTGTGAAAGATCGACTTGTGTTTATGATAATTAGCTAAGCTGTTTGGTGTGAAATATGTTTTTCCGGATTTGCGGCAGTGTTAAAGCTCACTGTAGATTCTAACCTCTAAGAGTATGGTAAGTAGTGTTTATACACTACAATTTGCACAATTTAGTAGGTCCTCTAAGTGCTTTGGAAATGGAGGTATTTGTTTACAAACAATCAATGCCACAGCCTCCAATTTCATTATTTCGGGCAATTTCCTTCCGTCCGAAGTGGTTGCCTACTCATATTTTTATGGTATGGTTTTCGTGAAAAATTCTCCAGATTAGAAAAAAGAAACGGAGTGACAGTTCTACTTTCTAGTTTCATCAAAAATTTGTTCGAGAGAAAACAAAAGTTAGTATACATACAAAAGTTACTTTATTACTTACTTAAAAGTAAGTAAGATTATTTCGGTTATTGTGAAAAATAATTAACTTATTTTCCTAGTACGGAAATGTTTTTGGAATCTACCGGGGATTCAAGCAATTGCTCTCATTCCGATTCCCATAAAGCTAAGCAGCACTATGGAAATGTTAATAGGGAACCAAAAGAACCTATGTAGTTACAGGCAAATCGTGTGACACTTTACGAGTTATACAATTGTACGTATGTTCTCAAATGAATCCCTTATTTAGACAGAGTGCCAAATATTAGTACTTATGACCTTTTATTTTCAGGACTTCGTACCCACTGGGTTTTACACCCACTATTAATAACGCTCCTCTATCTTTTCGTCTGTCACAAGGGTGTATATTTTGTACTGTAATAGAATTTTCACAGAATGTGTAATACTAATATGGCGCTCTAGCACAAAAATAATATAAAATTCAAAGCAAGAGGCATCCCTCATACAAAAAAATATCGTACGGTAGTGTAAAAATTGGTTGATTGCGAATGCGACTAGCACTTGGTCGGTTTTTAAATTTTTTGGCCAGTTTGTTATCACATTAGTTGTTTTTCATTATTTGTAATAACTATAATAATTGACAATAATTTAAAACATAGGTACAACCAGACACGAGAACTACACTATTTTCACAATAATTATTAATTTGTTCCATTTATCGTTAAACATAGCAATTGACCTGATCTGATGTCTTACTAAAAAAACTAAGGTAAGGTAAAACTAAGGTCGCTAAAATAAGAACCAAGTAACAACTTTAGCTAACAATTAACTAAACTCGTATTTAATTATGAATTAAGCTGACCATTGCAATAATTATAAAAGTTTTCTTAAACAAAACGTCTTAAGCCGCAACTCGCAGTTGTAACAACAACTTAAACCGCTTATCATTCAAAAACGATTTCTGAATCGTAATTCCCGAATCTTATGACCGACACATTTTAAATATTGCCCTAATTCCCACACGAAGTACCCTGCAATTGTAAGCGAAATGGACACAATCTCTTCTGAAAATTTTATGGCCTGTAATAACCAGTATTCAGTGGAGTGACCAGATTATTTCCAATACACATTATACCCGATACATACGCATGCACCCGGAAAAAGGCTAATGTGTCTTTATTAAAAATATTTCGTTTACCATAAAGTTGGCATACGATATTGGAAAACTAATTTCAATGTCCATCCTTTCGGAATAAGAACACAGTTGAATTAGCACGCTATACGCGTTTTCCTAGAAAGGGTCCAAAAGGCCAATGTTGCTTCTTGCAACTGAGCGGACGATGGGCACTTTTGTATTCCTCCTTTCATATAAAAAAACCATGAGTTTTCGCCGAAAAGTTTTGTTACAATTACCTTACATACCTGATCTACCTGATGTACTGAAAGGATCGAATGTTTTTGAATTGTTTAAAATCGACTTCAGACAATTTCAACATCATCATCATCAGAAAGAAGACGTTTACTGGTGAACAAAAGAGGCCACCGCCTGAACACTCTCTCTCTCTCTCTCTATTCTGTCTCTGAACGACAACACGCTACTTGCATCCATCGGTTGCCAGTAATTCTCGAAAATATCAGGCATATCACTGACCGGTAATTTAATCTCCTTTTCTCTTATATTTCTATTGTTGTACTAAGTTCATAACCACAAATCTCCAAAGAGTAGCTTATAATCAAACCAAAATAATAGAAAGTCCAAATAAAGTTCCAGTATTTTTATAGTGCAATTCTATCTTTTCCAAAAATTCACAAAACTTCATAGATGGGTTAATAACCCTTGATAAAATACGTGTTCTGGTCACAATTTCTGTAAATTATGGATTTTCAGAAATTATCATAGAATCAGTTTAATTTTTATATTCTTTAGGTATTTGCGATAACAAAGTTACATCCTGGATACAAATATCTACCGTAATATCGAGAGTTACTCAAGCCCTAAAAGGTCGTTAGCCTTTAGGAAAAACTCTGTCCAGATTTTACTATTGAAATTTTGGCACAGTACGTACCTACATGGTTAGTTTTAGCTCAAAGCCTACGTATCTATGTTTTTGTTAGATCCTTCTTACTCACTTACGTTACCTTTAATTCATTAATTAAAACATTAAGTTTACGGCACCGTGCTTCACAACAGCGCTACCAATTAATTAGTTGTTCATTCACAAACTACAACAGCAGATATTTAAGACAAGATTTTTATTCAAGTGTGGGTGTAGAGAAAAAGTTGGGTCCATTTCAACGCAGTCGAACTTTGATGCGTGTATTCCTCAAAATAAATATCAACGAAGAGTGAATATTAATGAAAAGTATACTTACATGTAATTACTCAAGAATGATAGTACTTTAAAGCCGCATGTTCATCTGAAGTGATTCAACCGCGCCGTATCCTACGTGTTAAATCCCAATGCCCACAACTACGCGTGATGTGGTCTTAATGTTGTCGCAGAATCGCAATTGGTTTGAGTTCGTGGACATTATCCTTTGATTTTAGTAACACAAGGGATACGGCGGTTCAAACGCTTCAAAGCCCTTCCCATCAATGTATGTATTGTATAATTAACTCGAGAGTTCACTGTATCCTAGGATTAAGTAATGTCCAACTGTTATGGTACTGTCAACCCTAACAAAAAAAGCCTGCCTTAGTTTAGCTACTCATAGCTCTCGACAAACGCGGAGAGAGACCAAAAGGAATAAATAAGTAAATCATATTGTGAGACCTCTTCGCACCTCACTTACTCTCTTAATAATCCTGCTAGCCCATGAATTATAAAACAAACTAATCATGCTCATACATCATATCAAAATCCTACACTCAAGTCATCATAAAAACGTTGACTAAATGCAACAAGCAAACAGATAGATTGGCTTAAAAGGTTCTAATCTAATCTTTAAATTTAAACATCCACTTCACCTGCTAATTACTGTGATAACGTACTAATAACGTCATATCATACGAATCAATATCATAATTAGTATCTACGACACTCGAACAACTCGTTAGACGGGGCAGGGAAGCGTTGATATCGCGTGTTGGAAAGCGCTGCAGCGTTAAGTTTTTGTTGAATTAACTATATGGTACAGCTTGAGCTTTATTTTAAATAATAAGGATTTTTCTGCTGAAATTAGACGCAGATGATGCTGACATTAATTCACATATTCTTTGCTACACACGTATTTATACATAACTAGTTAATTTGACTCTAGTTTTATTCCTGTTCTTGCATTATTTCGGGGAATTTAATAAACCACAGAAAACAGAAATGTAATTGAAATGAAAAACAGTAGTCGCTTAAGGTTTGGGAACTATTACAAAAGAATGGCAATGCTAAAAATTGATTTAGAAAATTGTTGTTTTTTGATAGGAGAACTAACTGCTGTACAGCCTAAGCCCTCTCATTATGAGAGGAGGCAACAGTGATAAAATAATGATGATGATAGGAGATATAGGATATATATGCATTAGTCAGTCATCGATACTACTACTAACAATAAGTTGTACCTAAAGCTACTCTCAAGGTAATTAACAAAGAGCTTTTAGTCTTGTATCCTAAACTATTATAAATTTGAAAACGCCGTAATTGCTACTTGATTACAAAACGTATCATACCGACAGATCAAAATGGACCGTATAATTTTTAATGGAGAACCACCTATTGTTTAATTTGTCATAACACACAACGTATTGCTTGCCTAAGTCGTGGTAGAATTTTGAAGTCATAACATGAACAAAAACTTATCATTGAGAGAATCTCTTTTAATAAGGATAATTAAAATGTTTGAGACACCACGATATTGAAATTATGCGAAATAAGGGCTATAATAAACTTATACATGTAGGTATTTACCCACACTTCGGTCCAATTACAATTAAAATCTTACAAACTTTTAATGACTTCAACTCTTATATAATTTCATCAACATAAGAAGTACACTTACACGTATTTAGGTATGCATGTGCTAAAATTCATTAATCACATAATAACGGGACATGGAAGCATTCATTTTGGCAAATATTCGCAACATTCACTCAAAGCCGTATCTTCTGGCATCTCATTTAGAAGAGTTATTTATCAAAAGGAGTAGTCCAAGTTGCGACGAATATTTTTCATTTTCTGTACGTTGTATACCAAAGAAGTATTAGCAGCTAACCCTTTGTGGGAAAAGACGTATTTATTTTGATCCTGATATAAACATAAATTTTATCATGTTATTTAGATAGCTATGCTTCTTTAAAATGAATACTTAAAGTTCATCTTCTTCATGATTTTAACATACCGCAACGGGAAATATTTTAAAGATGTTTGCTATTTTGCTGCTATTCAAAAAGTCCCTTTTACTGAACATTGACAGCGCTTCATCTAGTCGTTAACTCCAAAGCTGTTTTGGAGAAATATTCAAGGTAAACAAGATTGCAGCAAAAACAGAATAATAATAGTGGTAGATGTTGTATAGTATTGGTATAGCAGTAAGGATTAAACCTGAAAAAATGTTGGTGTGAGGATTTAGTACCTACCCATTAAGTTTTGGGTAAGTATTGACAAATCAAAGCTAACGTTCTATTTATTAAAATCAAATGAGTAGTCTCGACGCTACGGTGGAACATCCGTACACACAAACATAGACTGTTAAAATCATTACACTTCCTTTTGGCTTTGCCGTAGTCGTGTAAAAACAGAACACAAAAGCTTCGCTTTCAATACTGGTTAAACATTTATGAGAACAATATACCTAGTATACAAAGATTATTATCCGTTTACTTTGGTACGACGACGTTACTTAACCTCGGTGATCGGACGAGAACCGGTATTTTGTCAAATATCTTGAAAACGGTGCATCCTACGGCAAAATCAATGAAATTTTAATCCCCTCATTAAAACCCCCGCGCCCTCCCCCCTCAACTACCCCCCATATCAAAAATTACCCGAGCGCTAGTATAACGATTGTACATCCTGGCGCGCGCTGCTTTCTTGTACATACTGGCCTTCACTGCTCTGTACGGGACATGTATACGTTACATTGCGTCATCCTTTTTCGTGCATGCAGCCAGCGTTCATCAATTTATTAGACGTTGTCATGTCAAACAATTTTAAATAAAAAATAAAACCTCCTTCAAAAAACATCCAAAAAACTATGAAATAATAATTGAACCGAACCGACCACAATAAGCATGAAAATATCTTTTTTCTAATATGTTTGAAGTCGGTGCCTCAGCTCGAGCCAGTAGGAGTGGACCTAGTAATCTAACTTACCTACATACCTACTATCTATTGTGCATCTACACTCCTGCTGGCTCGTGCTGAGGCACCGACTTCAAACAGATTCGAAGAAAGATATTTTCATGCTTATTGTGGTCGGTTCGGTTCAATTATTATTTCATAGTTTTTTGGATGTTTTTGGAAGGAGCTTTTATTTTTTATTTAAATTTTTTTTATTTTTTGCTTTTTAGTTGTTTCTTTATAAAATAGATGCGTAGGATAAAATCATCAGTTTGACTTCGAAATAAGTTTATGTTGAAAATTCTATTTTTAATGCTCGACGGGGCGGGGTTATGTCGTTTTATTACAGAGTTCCATGATACTTTCTGAATGCAAATGCTCGACTTGTCACCGAAAATACTAAAATCGCTATACGTTTCTCTTTAATTTTTGAGAAGTTTCTTCAATTCCTCATGGATTCCATCATCAGAACTGGATTTTGGTAACAACCGGGACCAACCTTGAAGCATGTGCTTTCAAACAACGAAAAAATTTTCCAAATCGGTTCACAAATGACGGAGTTCTGAGGCAACACACATTAAAATACTTGCCCAAATAAACATTAAACATTAAAAAAAAAAAAAAAAAAAAAAGAACATACAACCGAATTGAGAACCTCCTCCTTTTTTTGAAGTCTGTTAAAAAAACCTAAATAGTGATCGCCCGATCAAGCGAATTCAAGGAAAAGAAACAGAAAACGTAATGCAGCTAAAATTAGAATATTATTTATAGGTACCATAATTGACGTACCTACCTATTGCAAAAAATTTCGTGTCTGTGAGAAGGCTATGAATCAAAAGATTATAAAAGGATTTCAAGTGAATAGCTCGAAAATTTTGGATAAGTATAAAAGATACATTAATAAAACTTAAATTTTTGCACAACAGTTTAAAAGGCTGCTCTTTGGCCAGAATCTTTTTATAAAAAGGTTGAGGTAATTGTGTGTTTAAAACGTTTTTACAAAATATTTCACAGCTCCATTGATTGAGTTAATCTGCTTATCATTTGTTTGAGCTTTGCGTAGAAAAATCTTTTCAAAAGTTAATGAAATAACTTAAAGAAATTCGCCTTTGCGTCATTATTGGAGGACTGTTTTTATTTTCACGCAACAATCGTGTGAAAATCTTTTCCTACTAAACTTTCAAAACAATCTTCAATTGCAAAAACATGTCCAAACTTTCAATTCAATTGTTTTGACAATACACAAGTTGTTTATAACAAATTGAAATTCTCGACGTTTAGTTGAACTAATGGCAAAATGTTATTTCACAATGTTTTGTACGTGACAAATTCTTCAACACCTTTTCTTGTTTTCAAATCTAGAAAGCCGAGATGCAAAACTTTTGTAAAGCTGCTTTGGTTTAATTTCTTGTTTTTCGTTCCTTGCTAGTTAAGAAAAGATTGAGTGATGTTGACTTAAATACATAGATATTGTATGATCTCGAGCTTTGGTAATTTATTTTACGCCATTACGCATATCAAATGGACCGAATGTCGAAATCAAAACTTAAAGTCGAGGATGCGAATATTTATTTACCTCTGATGAATGCTTGCAAATTATTCAAATGTGTTACTTCTACAGTGAATTGCGTTTAATTTGGGAAACTTTTAAAAATACGCGAATAATACACTTACGTACAAGAAGAATATGAACGGAAATTTTCGAAAACTCATATTTTAAATATTTGTAAAAATCAAAAATCGAAAGTTTGTCATTAGAACATGGAGAGCAACATTATAGAAATGAAATTGAACTAGGCCGCCAACTTTCCTTGTAGTCATCAAATTTTTGACGTAAAAATAAATTATAGAATGTGGCAACAATCTTGAATGTAACTAACAGTATTATAATAGTAAAGCATGGTGAAGGAGCGAAATGAAAAATAACTTAGTAATTTTTTTCTACCTATGTTCGACAGATGTGGTGCTCAAAATGGTCTAAAATCCCTATTATTTATTACCTTGTAGCCTAAAGAGTCATACTTAGATTATTTTGAACACTAAAACTGCTGTACACTATACAATATCTTCTTTTTAACCGACTTCAAAAAAAGGAGGAGGTTCTCAATTCGGTTGTATCTTCTTTTTTTTTAGTTCAGCAAATTTCTTCGACCGTGTGGCAAGGCAATGCGGCCAGTATTTTTGGAACCTTTGGACCGGGTAGTTTAAGTAGTCAATTTGCTGATTAACAAAGCTTGTTGCCGATGGCGATTTCTAAACTTTGACGAAGCATGTTGCTGATTTTAACTAGTACAATAACACATACAACGCTTTCGCTGCTTTCATTCCTATGTCGTTGATGAAGCCTGCGCTATGGATCTTATAACTTACGTAGTCTACTCCCTGAACAAAAGCATAAAATCCCGCAATGAAAACGAACTCAGCAAGCATAGACTTGTCAAAAGAACATCAAATTCGGCCCGAACCTAATCCGCTGCATTATTACAGTATTTGGGTTCGTCCGAATGCAAAGCCGCCGGCAGTTGCTGACTGATTGTTCCTCCCACTGTAATTTTCCCCAGCGGCCTCGAGTTCCCTTTGTCACGCGGCACACCCTGCTAGGAACCTGAGCGGGACCTTTTAAAATTGGATGCGTCGTGCTCGTGCAGGCATTAATTGGTTTGCTTTTAAGGGTTGGCTAAATGGATATTGGTAATTTATTAGTATATTATCTACGTATAGTCGAGCAAGAAATTCCCTTTCCACCCTTCGCTTCAATGTCAGTTGTAAAAGATCAAAGGTTACATGTGTTAATTTAAAAGTCAATGTGAAAATCAGCCTTAAAATTTTATTCTGATGTAGAAACTGTCATAAAAAACCGGCCAAGTGCGAGTCGGACTCGCGCACGAAGGGTTCCGTACCATGATTATCTAGGTTTAAAAACGGCAAAATAACGTAAAAAACGTTTTTTGTATGAGAGCCACCCCTTAAATATTTGTTTTATTTTAATTTATTTATTTCTTTTTAAAGTGAATATATAACTAAATATTCTGTGATCATATTTCAAGCGTCTATCTGTTGCCGTTATCAATATCGAGCAAAAACGAGCTTAAAAATCACGTTGTTGTATGAGAGCCCCCTTACATATTAATTTTATTCTATTTTTTAGTATTTGTTGTTATAGCGGCAACCGAAATACATCATCTGTGAAAATTTTAACTGTCCAGCTATCACGGTTCGTGAAATACAGCTTGGTGACAGACGGACGGACGGACAGACGGACGGACAGCGGAGCCTCAGTAATAGGGCCCCGTTTGTACCCTTTGGGTACGGAACCCTAAAAATGGTAAAGCACTTAGGTACTTTGTTGTCACGACTAAATGTTTTCTTTCTTTCTTTCCAAAACAAAAATCGAAGCATAGTGCTTAAAAATAGTCACGATTGACAATAAGGTTGTGATTAGATATTTTTGAGCACCTAAACATTTAATCAATCTGTATGCAATGGGATGTCGTCCAGTCGAAGGCATCAATATCTATACAGCCATCGCGTCAAAAATACGCAAACACCAACCTTATGTTTAGCGGCATAGAGTTGTATAGATATTTTTGATGCTTTGGTAACGTACATATATTTATGCCCTTGACTGTACATGCTTAATGTTGAGAAAAAAGTACTATTATTAGTATTAAAATTCAAATGATTTATTGCTTACATGTTGTAAAATTACTAGGTGTAAAATAGATAAAGTGTCAAACATGCACCCTGCAAGGGCATTGCAATATAATACCTAAATCAAAGTTAGCTATTTTATACCTTCAGACACAGTTTAAATATCGCCTATTTGCGTCTAAATATAATAGTTTTAGTAATAATGTTTGTTTGCGTGTGCGTGCGTACCTAATCAATAATCATGTACCTGGTTTAATATTTGGGCCTATTTCACCATTGTTTATGAAGTTGTGATATTATTTCCCGTAACAATACCCTTCTATTATAAAACTTAGCATTAAGACGATACCGTATCAGTTCCACGTCTAGTATGCAAGCCGTTTATCCTATCCAAGATCTCCCCTTTCGATCTCAAGCTGTGATAGCGATAAAGCACAGAGCGTTTTGAAGACAGGAACTTGACATTTTAAATTAACCCACACGGCACACATTTGATCTATCTTTTTTAATATTCTCGTAAAGGTATTAATTAAAAAAGTCTTTTTATTTTTTAATGTCTTCCAGATAATATATATAATGTACATTCATAACTAGGTATATACCTACAACATAATCTAAACTTTATAATTTGGATTTGACATAATTTAAAAACAGCCGCAGCCGTGGTTGTCTAGTTTGACCTATGGTCTCTCAAGCAGAGGGTCCTGGGATCAAATCCCGCCTCGCACCTCTGAGTTTTTCAGAATTTATAAATGTGCGTAATTACTTTGAAATTTACCATGAGCTTTACGGTGAAGGAAAACATAAACCTATGAAAACATAAAACATAAACCTTAAACAGGAGACTTGCATACTGCGAAGAAATTTGATAGTGTGTGGGAAGTTCCCAATTCGCATCGGGCCCGCGTAGGAACTACTGCCCAACCCCACACCTTCTGAGACGAGGCCTTTGCCCTGCTGTGGAACGTTTACAGACCGAGGTGATGACGATAATTTTTAACCCAAAACTCAAATTCAAACAGCTGCTTTACACTACACTCCCACTTTTTTTTAGGGTTCCGTAATCTAAACTGGTCTCTACAAAACTCACAATCAGTTCTAAGTAAGGTAACAAACACAAAAAATCAAACTAGGTAAATTGAGAGCCTCCTCATTTTACTAAAGTCGGCTAAAAAATGACTTTTTTGATTTTTCACACACGCATTCAAAATATTTGAATGAATACAGAGATTGGAAAAGTTACAACAGAGCATATTGCAGAATATTTTACTGCGGAATAGCCGAACAATTTGCTATTTACATACATTTTCCGGAAGCATTGCGGGCGAAATGGTGGATACCAGTTTAGTAGGTGCTTTAATTACAGACTTTAAGCGCCATTGATGAGGCAATGGCTACTTGCCACTGTTCTTATTGTAGCCGTGGAATGCAAATCGCAATACACACACTGGTCAAAACTCTTTGACCAGTATGTGTTGCCAGTGATGACTTATGGCACTGAGACGTGGCCGCTAACGATGGGCCTCATATTTAAGAAAGCTCAAAGTCCCTCAGACGGCGAAGGAGAGGGTTTTACTCGGAGTTTCTCTGCGGGATCACATTAGAAATGATGAAATCCGCGCAAGAACAAAGTCACCGATATAGCTCGAAGAATTGCCAGACTCAAGTGGCAGTGGGTAGGGCACATCGCTCGTAGAACTGATGGCCGATGGGGCAAAAAGGTTCTCGAGTGGCGTCCACGGACCGGAAGACGCAGTATACGTAGGCCTCCAACAAGATGGAGCGACGACCTGGTTAAGGTTGCGGGATCGCGATGGATGCGGATGGCACGGGAAAGATCTGTTTGGCGAGCCTTGGGGGAGGCCTATGTTCAGCAGTGGACGTCTTTCGGCTGAAATGATGATGATGAATGATAAATCGAAATCGGCTTTAGCCGCTTATATTCGTATATCTTTTTTCGCATTACACGGCTAAAATGAGAAGGGTGGCAAGTTGCTCAACAATTACAGTTGTTGACCGTACCCAAAATTTCACGTTTCATTTATTACATGAAGATGCTCATACCTTGGTCTAGCAGCCTGAGTGTAGTAGCGGTCCAGTTCCTGAAGCATTCGAAGGGCGTCGGCCATGTCGTGGGGACTCTCCTCCCGCGCCTCGGCCAAGCACACGCAGGCCAAAACCACGGCGATCGCGATGGCGAAGTTTTTGCTCAGCATCTTCGTATCTGTAACGACGCAGTTGCTGTAATCGCCGGGAAAGGAACCAAAGTCGAAAATATTTTTTGCTAACCGAGCGAGTGGCTAGCATTCCGTTTCGGCTTGGGCCAACTAGGGCATCGAGCCCGGGTTTACCCGGTCCGGAAAAAACCGGGTTTTCCCGGTTCCGAGGATTACAAAAAAAACCCGGGTTTGATTTTTAAAACTCGGGTTTTTCGGGTACTTTTAATACTTTTCTTTTTGTTATTTTTTAAGTATAAACCACTTCGAATGCAATAATAAATGGAATAATAAAACGCTCTGATAAATTATTACGTAAAAAGAAGCTTAGTTGCTACGTTCCTACGAGGTTCCTAGACTGTCACAAGTAAACTTATTCGATGCGGCGGCGCGGGCGGTGTGAGTGAACGTGAGGAGTGTTGTTTGTAGTGTTCGGTGACGCTCTTTCTAGGTGAGTATCTCTCAATTAATTTTGTTATTCACTGTGAGGGTAGAAATGTGGCGGTACGCGACAGCGCGGCAGCGAGGGCGTTACCTATCGCTGGTATATGAACATTTAAAAACCATTCCACCTACTAGTGTCGAGCCGGAGCGTATATTTTCTTCGGCTGGAATTGTCGGCGATTGCGCTCGTCTTTGAGTGACAAAACTTTGGATGCCCTAATTTTTTTACGTTCATATTACTTAAGTAAAAAGAAAAACTAATAATTCAGTTCAGATTTCTGTCATTTTTTTGTTTCGTTACGTACGATATATTATTATTATCCAAAACGGATATTAGTTATTATAAAGAAGAGTTTTATTAATGTTTACAGTAATTGGTGATTATTGTGATACTAAAAAAATGTCTAAAAAATCTATCATCATCATCATCATCATCAGCCTATGTTCGTCCACTGCTGGACATAGGCCTCTCCCATGGCACGCCATTGAGCACGATCCTCGGCCACTCTCATCCAGCTCTTGCCAGCCGCCTTGCGAAGATCATCGCTCCACCGAGTCTGAGGTCGTCCCACGCTACGTTTGCCGATCTGTGGTCTTCACTCAAGAACTCGTCTACCCCAGCGGTTATCGGTTCTTCGGGTTATATGGCCTGCCAATTGCCACTTCAGCGTGCTAATGCGGTGGGCTATGTCGATAAGTTTGGTTCTCTGTCGGATCACTTCGTTACGAATTCGATCTTTCAGAGAAACTCCGAGCATAGCCCTTTCCATAGCACGTTGAGCAACTTTAAATTTGTGGACCAGCCCTACAGTGAGTGTCCACGTTTCGGCACCGTATGTGATGACGGGTAGGACGCACTGATTGAAGACTTTCGTCTTTAGACTCTGTGGAATTGGCGACGTGAAGACTTGACGCAGTTTCCCATACGCTGCCCATCCCAGCTGTATTCTTCTGTTGGCCTCTTTCTCGAAGTTGTTTTTACCCAATTGCATAGTTTGCCCGAGGTAAACATACTCTTTAACAACCTCGAGAATATTGCCTTGAACTGCAATTCGTTCCGGACTTACATGTTCATTGAACATAACCTTGGTTTTATCCAGGTTCATCCGAAGGCCAACGCGTTGAGAAGAATCAGCTAGGCCATTCAACATATGTTGCAAATCTTGCAGCGTTTCCGCCACGATGGCGATATCATCTGCAAATCGCAAGTGTGAGAGGTACTCGCCATTTATGTTAATGCCACGCCCCTTCCAGTCCAGCGTCTTGAACACATCCTCCAATGCATTTGTGAACAATTTGGGGGATATAACGTCCCCTTGTCTCACACCACGATGCAAGGGGATAGGTTCAGACTGCCGATTCTGGACTTGGACGGCCATAGTAGCGGCGTTGTACAGACCTCTCAACACTTGGATGTATCGCCAATCGACTTGGCATCGCTGCAAAGATTCCAGAACAGACCAGATCTCGATCGAGTCAAAGGCCTTTTCATAGTCCACAAACGCTAAGCACAAGCAGCCGATTATACTCTTCGGTTTTCTGTATAATCTGCCGCACTGTATGGATGTGGTCTATGGTGCCGTATCCCGATCGAAACCCGGCCTGTTCGGGGGGCTGGAACTCGTCGAGCCTTCGCGCAAGACGGTTCGTGATGACTCTCGAAAACAGCTAGACGTGGCTTTAGAGTGAAATGGGTCGGTGGTTCTTCAAAAGAGTTTTATCACCCTTTTTGAAAAACAACACGACAACACTCTTACTCCACGCCTCTGGAGTTCTTCCATCAAAAAGAACAGTATTAAAAATATTCTGGAGCTCCTTCATTATAGGTTTACCACCAGATTTCAGGAGCTCAGTCGTAAATACCGTCTTCTCCAGGGGCTTTTCCATTTTTAAGCTGTCTGAGAGCCATCGCGATTTCGTCCAGGCTGATTTCTGGCAAGTCTTCCGTAAAGTGGCGTGTTAATGCAGCTCTGGACTCCTCATTTTCGGGATCAGGTTGAGATGCATGCGTAGCGTATAACTGGCTGTAGAAGTTTTCAATTTCCGAAAGAATCCCAGACCTGGAAGAAACAACTACTCCATCCGTAGAGGTCAGCTTCGTCAGATGACTTCTTCCAAGAGATTTGACAAAAACCTTTGATCCCCGATTTTGCTCGATCGCTCGTTCTATTGAACGGGTGTTGGAGCATCGGAGATCGTATCTTACAAGTTTGCCAATTCTCCTGTTTAGAGCATGTCGTTCTGACGAAGTAACTGGTGGGTGTTCACGTCGTTCCTCCATGAGCCTTAGTGTTTCTTCCGAAAGCTTCGAGTTCCTGCCTTTACGCCGCAATTCGCAAAATCTCACACCTTCCTCCCTGAGGATTCCAACTACATTCTCGAGGGCCCGGTCAATGTCATCGCTATTTGAGGTTTCCAAAGCAGCGAATCGGTTCTCCAGATTAGACTGGAACTTTTCAGATCCGATTATAGTTTGGAGCAGGGATGGTCGGAGCCTGGATTTCATCAAACGGACACGTTCAAGCTTAAAATCGATATTCAGACTAAAAAAATCTATACGACTTAAAATATTAGAACTGTTTTTGTAATCTGGAAAGTACTGTCTCATTTATTTTAAACCTTCCTCATCCTTTACATTTTGTACTTATTGTAGAAAATCGATATAAGAACACAGTTTCTTGTATTTTTAAAAATTATAACAAAAAGATCGAAAAGCTCGAAAAAACCGGTCTACCCGGGTCTTGATTACTCTTAGACCCGAAAACCCGGGTTTTCAAAATTGAACCGAGTTTCGATGCCATAGGCCAAGCCGCTTGACTAAATAAATAATTATGCCTTCGTAGGCATCATTACTTATTTTTTTGTCTATCCTTGTGTAAAATGTCATGGTGCTCTCTGAGCTTTGATCAATTATAACTGTAGATCCACAGTCGCGCGCCCGAAAATATCCGAGCCAAATGAGCGCCACTTTGATAAAAGTGGCCTTCTTTTTTCTCAGTACGTTGCGTGAAATTGTCAAGTTTAGCTGTCAAGTGTCAACCGAAATTCGACTGTAATGAATGTATACTGTGTGAATGTGTATGTGTCTATTTCTGTGTAGGTGATGATTTTAATTGTTACGCAAACAAATAAAAAAGTTCGGACATTCTTTGAAGGGGATTTTGTTCGGCAATGTGTATCTTCAGTTATAATTGATCAAAGTCTCTGAGTTATTATTTTCGGAATTTACGTGCATAATTACATTTGAAATTTACCTTGAGCTTTACGGTGAAGGAAAACATCGTGAGGAAACCTGAATTCCACTGCGAAGAAATTCAATGGTGTGATGTGTGTGACGTTTCCAATCCGCACTGGGCCCGCGTGGGAACTACGGCCTAACCCCTCTCATTCTGAGAGGAAGTCTGTGCCCTGCAGTGGGACGTATACATATAGGCTGGAATGATGATGATGATGACTAAACTGGAAACTGTTTCATAATCTTCTGCCATTTCTACAAAAATGCGTCCACAAAAGTAAGTCGGAACAAACGCGGAATAATAACCAAACAACTAACAGATTCCCGTGAAATTTTGCGAGCGTGTAGACACTAGACTGATTTAGATTCAATTTGTACGCAAATAGCAAAAACTCTACAATAGCACGTAGGCTACTTCTTATCCCGGTATTCCCATAGGATAAAATCCTGCAAGCTTAACAGCTAAGTATAGAAACATATTTATTATTAGGGGTATTCTCCAAACGACTTAAATGAAGACCGGTGTATAAGTTTTCCGAATTCCCTTGGGAATATAGTAAAGTCACAGACTTTCAATTTGCCTGCCGGATGCAATGAATTTACACGTGCGAAGCTGCAAGTAAAAGCCACCACAGACCGCAGCGCGGGGTATGCGGGCGACGCCGATGGAGCCTGCCCAGCGCGTTGCATAACACTGAATATATGACAACCGGCAGCGCGGCGCAGCGTATTATGATTCAGTGTTATACAACACACTGGGCCCGCTCCGTCAGTGGTGGCCTTAAGGCCAGTTTTAAAATCGATAAAAGTAGAATGAAATGAAATTGAATTTATTTGCATTAAGCATGGGTTTACATCGATGTTAGTAAGATTTTATTATTGTACACACATTTAGCTGTTTTAAGCATGCAAAAATTTGTCGTCTTAAAACTAAATGTGAAAATATAATTACATTACCATAAAGGCTTTAAACAATAACTTAGTATTATTTTATAGCCGCCACTGTTATTAAACTCGTTGTGGATTTAATTAGTGTAAAATTATTCGCAATATTAACCTCGAAGTCATCCATCCGATAAAGAAAACAAATTAACTCTTCTTGAAATTTTCTATTACAGGCTTGTTGCCTTTGTAAGAGACGTTAAAATAGGTTTTAGAGTACTTCGTTCCATGAATCGAGAGTGGCAAATAATAACCACGGGTTATTATTTAGGTCCTACCCTGGCTTATTTAGTTGTCTTCTGACACTTTGATTTTTTTTTGTATTGTAATCTTCTAATATATAAAAATCTCGTGTCACGGTGTTTTTTATCGAACTCCTCCGAAACGGGTTAACTTCGGTCGTAGCATCGGTTATAAAAATAGTTTTATGAAATTTTTTGTCTATATTTGGTAGGTTTGAGAATGGTTCGTAGGATATTTTTTACCCCTATTCTACACAGACAGAGTCGTGGGCAACGGCTAGTAATTTATAAAACCTATGCATTAAACTTTCCAATTCATGGTTATAAATCAGGAATGGTTTGACTTGGAAGAAGGACTTGAAGGTCTTTTGAAAAAAATCGAAACTAGTCGAACTGTTGCTGAATTATCTGTTACAATTCAGCAACAGTTAGTTGAACCGTTTGATTCGTTAAATTAGTTTTGTATTGCTGAACCGATTTATAAAAAAACCTTCAAAAGTAGAAAGCTTGTTAATCGAGGGGTGCGTGGTCAAACCCGATAAATCGAAATAATTGACTGTTGAATAAAGAAATTGAATTTTGACTTATGAATAGAGACTTTTATGCCGAGAATGTGGAAAATTATGGCTAACGTTTAGTAATTAATAACTGCATTTCCGAAATTGCGGTTATTCAATCAACTAACTGATTAATTTTAAAATAATTTTACCAGCTTTGACTGGTTAACCGCATGTTCCCAGCAGCTCGGACTACACGGGGCAGTTATGATTAAAATTATTGTTTAATCAACAACTCACGAGCGCCGAAATCCATTAGGCGACATTTAGATATTAGCCGTATTAAACTCTCATCAAATCACACTTACTACTAATGGAGTTACGGTGAATATTTTATTAAGTTATAACGCGTAGGCCCCTTCACTATCCTCGCCACTTAAAGCGTGGCCAAATATACCGTGAATTTAGTAATCTTTGACATAATTCAATAAATAGAATACTTAAGTAGGGCTACTCAAACGATAACTTAAGAAAAGGTTACCCGATTAGGCAAATGTTTGCTATTTATGTCTTCAATAGGAAGTGCTTGACGGTTAAGAGGATTTCGATGTGTTTTTTTTTCAGCGGATTATATCCACTGCTGTTTTACTAATACTGTTTTATTCATTTACCGTAGATAGGCAACACAAGTGAATGTATGATTAGATGAAATTTTGTAGTAATTATACCTAGTATGTCCGCGTACGTTTCTTTCGAATCTACGTACGCTTAACTCTTCAAAAGTTTTCTCTTAATCAAGTGCTGAGCACAGATCTCAAAAAGGCACAACGAACCATCGAAAGTGCAGTTTCCACTAAAGTTTAGTCTTAAAGTGTGCTTCGATAAACGTAGAGTCGTGCAAAGCAACCAATCACTGCGTATGAAATACACGTCTGGGTGATTAAAAATAACGATTCAGTTCGTTTACGCACCACTGCTTGCTATAGAAGGCCACCCTTAACCAAGTCACCGGTTCATCTTGTAAAGGGGGCTTTGGCCGTTTAGTCACACAGTTACACGATTACGTTCAATCCGTGTAGCCGATAAAACTTATAATTTGAACACTGTTTTATCCTATATTTTCTCCATAAATCTTTTGTCCTGATTGGAAGACAAATTGACTTCCCGCTTAAAACAGTTTGCAAAAGGGATCAATATTTATTGCACGATGTCATATTCAACCGGCTACGATGTCCTCAAATTGTTTGAGTTACAGCTTCGGACAGTTTGACTTTAGATTTAGAGCATGGACAGGATAAAAAGTTTCTGTTTCAGTTTGTTAATAAGCAATTTTAAAAATCTGACCAAAAGCTTATCGGTTAGTTTTGTTTTTGTTAGTCAATGGTGCCACTTTTCACTTTTGCCAAAACTGAGTGACTCAAATTTTTTTATTCTTTGCACTGCCTACACACATCGTACGTTACGTAAAGTCGTCTTTGTGTAGGTGCTCCCATTTTATATATTAATTATAGTTTAGATGTAGCCAGTACAGCAGCCAGAGAAAATAGGTACGGACAAAAAAGAGAGAATGTTGAACGTTGATGTTGTCAATTCCTGGTAGTAACAGGAGCTTTGAATTGTTTTCACCTAGGAAAATTTAACTATTATAAAAAAAAAGATATCATCATCATCCTAGTCTATATACATTCCACTGCAGGGAACAGGCCTTTCGCACGCGGTCCCAGGCATATGCCTTGAGAAATATGTCTTGTGGCTTGAATTGATGGCCAGGACGATGTTTTCCTTCACCGTAGCTCATGGTAAATTTCAAAGGCATTTTTGCACATGTAATTTCACAAACTCAAAGGTACGAGCCTGGGAAGAACCCACGGGCCTCTGACCATGACAAAAAAATCAAAAATAACGTAGAAACTAAAACACTCCTAACTGATTCTACGAGTATATAGCGGCATAATTGTAAACATCCAAACTATTTTGAAACCTGAATAATTTCTAAAGAATTTAGTACCGCAGAAAATTACCGGTCAAAGAAATACTTTATTGCCATAATCTAATATTTACTCAGAATGTGGCTTTCAATGACCTTCAGCAGAAATATGTAAGTACCTACCCAATTACCATACAATTATCTTGACTGCTTTTGTGGCTTAATAAAGAAAATAGGACCAAATTAACATTAAGCTACAATGTGAGAAGAACATAAAAAGTCATTTGCGGGCTCGCAACTCGAGTGCTTTAGGGTGTAAAAATACACATTTAAAATATTATGTCTTTCTGGGCTTTATCTCAACTATGTATGATGATCTTATAGAGACTATAATTTTTAGCTCATTAGCATAACTGGGCAAGTTCTAGGGATATCGATAAAAAAGATGTCGATATAATAAATTAATACATGTGCACATTGAACATCCTCGATTACTATAAAGAGGTTCGATGCCATATCTGATATCGAGCCTCTTATGATAATAAAAGTATGCGGATGTCATTTCAATGAAAATGCCAATTTTGACTCATTATAAATAATAATAAATATTTTAAGACTGCCCCGTTGACCACTGTGGACGTTGAGAGAACGTTTAGCAGTTTAAAGTGGATATTTTCATCTAGACGGCAATCATTAATACCGACGAATATGGAAAAAATATTGATTTAAATTATGAAAACTATTTTAAAAGAAACAATATAAATACACGTTTTGAATTGGTTTATTTTTTATTTAAAAACGAGGAGAAAATAAGTAATATTTACTTATGTCGAATAACATTTAGATGTTGGCAGTAACATTGATATATTTTTTTGTCCATTAAATGTTTTGCTACATCACTTTCGTATAGATGCCCCGAGTTATCCCAGGTACGCTCATTAGCTTCAAGGACAGTTCCGAATAATACACATAAATACTTAAGCCGTTTGAGAATCTTGCTTGTATTAAACCTTAATAAGGCCCCATTTATTGGAGCATACTAACACAGAATCAAAAGCAGCTATCGAATACATACCTACCTGAAAAAGGATAATTTTAAAGCTAGGAGTATTTTTAATCATTACAATGGATATTGTGACTTATTACTAAAACCATTCATTTACAAGTCATGCATGTCGCTAAATCGCCTCTTATTTATAAATAGTTAGAACATAAAACCAATTGAGGTATTACATTACAATATATGGTGTAAGTATAATGGTTTGAATTTCAACTACCTCTACGCGCTCTCGAGATAAAGGGTCTTGACCGACAGACGGACGGACGCAAGGACGGAGAACAAAGTGTTAGAAGTTCGATTTTTTCACATCTCCAAGGGACAGTAGACCTGAGTATTTGATATAAAATTCAGCTTGGTGCCTCCACGCGTTCCTGAGAAAAAGGGTCTTAACAGACGGACCGACGGACGGACGGACGGACAACAAAGTGATCCTATAAGGGTTCCGTTTTTTCCTTTTGAGGTACAGAACCCTAAAAAGAGTATCTTGGTATCATCGCTCATCATCATCAACCATTTACGCTAGCTCTATTAAAGAGCTATGAAGAAAAAAGATCCCGTATAACAGCATAAAATACGGGAATCAGAGTCCAACACTTTATTCAGAATTCCTTGAACGTGCAAGACAATTAGTTTGTTTATTGTTTACTCTTTCAAAGCTTCGCAAATACATAATTCTGGAGTCTGAGGGCCATTAAGATAAGGTACAGCATCATCAAACAAACACTTAAAAAATATGAAAGACCACTCGGAACTTCTAGAAAAATTATATAGAAATGCAAGTTTTAATTGTGTGTTGGGAATTTTTAGTCTTGTCTTCAGACCAGTTTTCAGAACCTACTTTAATAACCCTTTGGAACTTTCTTACGATTTTTATTAGAATAAATTAGACGAATTAGTTATAAAATTAAGTCTTTGTAAGGGTTAATTATTTTAACAATAGTACAAAACCAACTGGAGCCGTCCATGCCGAAGTTACAAAGGAAAGTAGACTTAGCTATCTTCACCACCGACCTCGCTGTTTGACCAAGGGTGTAAGATAGATTATGAGGTGTACGTCGCTGTTAATTTCAAGCACTTGAGATGAACAACTTCATTGATTTCTACGTAACGCGAACGAATTATATTATGAAGTTTTTACAAACTTGACAACGTGGCATTTCTTTTCAAAGGAATGAATGACATGACTTGCACAAAATCGTGTGGCATCAGGGGCATCTGGACAGAGTTAGCCAGGCTTACCCACTTTCTTGCACGGGGCAGCAAGGCGCAACCAACAACTTTATCTTTATTCCTTTCCTCGGTAATTATTTAAAAATATTGGTTACGCCAAATAAATCAAGTCTCATAACTATTTAAATTTTCGAACTTTGAATCTTGCCATGGTCATCCAGTATTAAAGAGAAAAGTGAAAGGGATGGGACGATACGAATTTTGAATTTCGTAGTAGCTCTCAAGTCATCGCTTATCAAGCATTTAAGATCAGGAGTTTTTTCTTCTTGAAGCATAACACAATGTGATTCATCTAAAACAGAGTTTTTTTTATTTATTAAATACAGATAAGTTTTACATAACTAGCAAATATCAACTAATGAAAAAAAATACTAACCTAAAACAGAGAATAGACAATTAAATGTCCATGCTTTACTATTCTTATTATAAACACTTGAATCGTCTTTTGCACTTTTAAATTAAAGCAAATTCACAAACATAACTGAGTTTTAAAGAAATTATAAAACAACCTTTTGTAATTTAACTATACGTTACTCTTCGATTGAAAAAACAAACTACCCTTTTTTATATTCTCCTCACTGGTGGCTCCCTCTTATGGCCGAACTGATACATACTCAAATGTCAATGTCAGTGTCAAAGCTTACAAGCATATTTGAGGCAGCGCGCAAATTGTTTATTCTATAATATAAAGCGTGTAATAAATTAGCTGTCTTACTCAAAACTTCTTCAAATATTGTAACTTAATGTAGTTCTGACAACTAGAATCATGTCAGCGTATGGATGTAAATCAAAGTTGATTCAATTTTTTGTTTAAGTAAGTACTTATGATATTTTATAATGTTACTTCACCAATGTCTTAAACAAACTACTTATCCAACTCTATTGCTACGTTTTGTGTGCGTGGTCTTATATAAAAAACCCTTTTAGATACTTGGTAGCGGTCGACCGCAAACATTTTGCCTCCAAAACGACTGTCCCTTGACCACCTTATGGAGATCTCCTCCTTGTAAGTAGCTGTATGCCGTAGAGGCCTGAAATATTTGGCCGAATTATAGGTAAAGGCGTATACTTTTGAATTTAACGTGGACATTTCAAGTAATGCCCCGTATGTTATGAGTGTTACCTATGCTTTAAGTAATATCACGGTTTGCATTTAAAATGTTAGATTTTAATAACTTCAGTTTTTACGTCAGAAATGTTTATGTAGGTATGTAAAACTCCTTAATGCACATAAAACATGGAATTAACTAATCACAAGAGAAACAGTTGTACAAAGGCGAACTTATTCCTTAATTGGACTTATTCCGGTTAACCTTTGAACGATTGACAGGTCACCAGAAACAAGTCTAGATTTCTCGATACTCAGATAGGTAATAGGTAGAGCTTGTCTAATTTAAAGTGATGCGCCCCACCACCGCATTTACGCACAGGATTTGAAACTCAATTTAAGCTACAATAGAGAAATATTTCTCTTGGCAGATGTGCGTAAATGCGGTGGTTGGGCGCGCGTCATTTTAAATTAGACAAGCTATACTCGTAAATTTAAAGCGTCATTTTTAGTAGGATGGTATCTGCATTACTTCGTATGTTCGTTAGACGTCAAACAAATGACAAACGAATTTATATACCTATGTAAATTCTACCATAAATTGTATCCATAATTATCATTAGAATAAAAAAAATACATAAATAAATATCAGGGGACAGTTCACACCAATTAACCCAGACCCAAACTAAGCAAAGCTTGTACTGTGGGTACTTGGCAACGGATAAACATACTTATATAGATAGATACATACTTAAAAACATAGTCACGAGAACAAACATTAGTATTTTCATACAAATATCTGCACCGACGCGGGAATCGAACCCGGGACCTCATGCTTCGTAGAAAGTCACGTTCTCTAACCACTAGTTCATTTGGTCATCAAAATATTTAAACCTTTTATTGTATATTAAAGTACATATACAAACTATGAGATAAATGTACATAGGTAAAGTTATATTAGGCTTAAATGTACTTATACAAATTTTATTTTTTAGTTTAACTTTTATAGTTTCTGTGTTTTTGTTTTGTAGTTTGTATTAATATCTGTTTACTTATAGAAAAATGCAAGTAAGTAAAAATGTAGCTATTTAACTCAATCACCATAGTGTTGTTGCTAGATCATACAAACATTTTATCATACCACTTTCTACTTTTTCCGCATTGTTGATCGAAGTTTTCCGCAGATGTCACCAAAACATTACCCAAACCAAGTGAAACCAAAGTAAGCAATCCGAAATATACATATAATAGTAACGTTTACAAGAGTATCGAATTTTAGAATATAATATTCTTATATTATAAGTTGCGATGTTGCCACTGTTTGCCTATTTCACTCTTGTTGATATGCTGTTTGATAGTTTAACAAGTATTTGAGCTCAACAATTTTTAGGCCCGTGTATACGTACATACTTGATTGAAAAAAAAAATAATTAACTTTAAAAAAAATACAGTTTTTTCACAGAGCTCTGCAAAACTGTTTTCACAGTTAACTGATTTGACTTGACTGTCTTTGTGAACATGACAAACAACTAATCGCATACTTTTGCTACCTACGCTTTTTTACCCGACTGCAAGGACAAGATTATGTTTTACGCGCGTATCTTGTATTTATATGTATAAAATATTCTTTGTTACCTCAAATCTTTCCAACAACTAGATGGATGACGTTAAAAAAAATAAAACATGGCTACTGTGAGATGAAATACTTTTTTTTTACAATTATAGGCTTGCGTTTGACCACAATCACGCCTGATGGAAAGCGAAGATGAGCCCTACTTACGATACACTACACCTACACTTACTACAGAATTAATTAATAGTGGCTCTGTGAGTTGGAGACCTTGCGCGTTTTTAGAGTCAAAATGATTGAAATATAATAATTATTAGTTTGCAATCCATGGCTCCGTGTAAAAACAAACTAATTCGACAAAAATTAAAGTAAATTATCAAACCTACTCACAAAATTTAACGATAGTCGTTGAGAAATGCGACCTGTAAGTGTTCAGAAGAGACAGCAGCAAGCTTATTGTCTAACGCTTCGGAGGCTTGCCTTCGCAATCACTATTTCTCTCTGTCAAACGGTATAAGATGATGACATAAAGAGTCGGTGAAAGCGAAGGCAAGCGTCAGAAGCGTTAGACAATACGGCCTCTGGACATCCAAACATCCGAAAGCATTATTGTCTCTCGCTCACTCAAGAAGATAATCGAAATGCCACGGCAGCTAAAAATGCGAGGCGCCAATATAAATCCATTATTTAGCCAACTGCATTGAAACTACAATGGAAAATGTATTTGTCAATTTGGCAGTTACGATGCGGTTGGAATGCAGTCAATCTGTAACAGTTATTATGATGATAAAGATATATTTGACGACCAGATGGCCTAGTGGTTAGAGACCCTGACTATGAAGCTTGAGGTCCCGGGTTCGATTCCCGTGTCGGGGCAGATATTTGTATGAAAAATACGAATGTTTGTTCTCGGGTCTTGGGTGTTTAATATGTATTTAAGTATGTATCTATCTATATAAGTATGTTTATCCGTTGCCTAGTACCCATAACACAAGCTTTGCTAAGCTTACTTTGGGACTAGGTCAATTGGTGTGAATTGTCCCGTGATATTTATTTATTTATTTATTTAAAGGAATTTCTTGGACGAGTCTACATAAACAATTACGGTTACACAGTGGCAACACAATGCAGCCTAAGCATGAATTTTAGAGAAGTTTGATGAAGTTTTCCGCCATCAGTACCTACTCCAAGTACGAATATGATTTTAATCCAATTATAAACACACTAGCTCAAAATAAGCCTTCTCCGATTGAAGAGAGGAATCCCGTAAGTACTAGTTGAGGTTAACATTGAATCCTTTAATTAAATTACGGATGTATGTTCAAGAAAAGCTTCTTTATGATATAATAATAATAATAATCTATACCATAATACTATAACTGTACTGTTATATACTTTAATTTACTTGAATGGAGACCACGGACCGGCAAGCGTAGCGTGGGACGTCCGCCAACGAGATGGATGAACGATTTGGTAGAGTCGCAGGCTTAAGGTGTATGCAAGCCGCTTCTAACCGTAATAATTGGGTATCAATAAGGGAGGCATATATGTCCGTCCAGCAGTGGACGTCATACGGCTGAAATGATGATGATGATCGAATACATGTAAAACTGAATCCCTATTTCCCTAGGCCATAACTTGAGAACGACTTCGTCGATTTCAATAGATATATAAATATCATTTTTAGGGTTCCGTAGTCAACTAGGAACCCTTATAGTTTCGCCATGTCTGTCTGTCTGTCTGTCTGTCCGTCTGCGGCTAAGCTCAGAGATCGTTAGTACTAGAAATCTGTAATTTGGCATGAATATACATATCAGTCACGCCAACAAAGTGGTAAAATAAAAAATATTTTTTTTTTTTAGGGTACCTCCCATTGACGTAAAGTCTAGTCTTTACTTCATTACAGTCGAATTTCGGTTGACACTTGACAGCTAAACTTGACAATTTCACGCAACGTACTGAGAAAAAAGAAGGCCACTTTTATCAAAGTGGCGCTCATTTGGCTCGGACATTTTCGGGCGCGCGACTGTGGATCTACAGTTATAATTGATCAAAGGTGACAAGTTACTGAAATACGGCAGTGCTTGCACGGAGCCAATTCCAAGTCAATCTCGGCCAACATTAAGTTAGTAAATTTCTGGAAATATTGAGGTTACCCGTTCTGCTTATAAATGTAGCCTAATTTTCTGCTAAACGAACGCTTTTCCCATTTTATTACTCTTGACATAATAAAAATGAAATGTATCGTATGATAGGTAAATTACATGAATAAAGTAGAAGTGATACGGCTTTGCGTCCAATTATGATACGAGCAATAAAAAACCTGTGCCCTGGTATTACCCAAAATCTAACGTGTAATATAAAAAAGCTTATTCCGTCGTAATATCGGATAAGATAGTAGTATCGCCGATAAGTGTGCCATAAACCAAAGTACCGCACATCAATGGTTCAGCCGCGAAAATTTATAATTTGAGAAAATACCACATATAAAACATTTAAAGTACCTACCTTAAGAAGTCAACGATGAACTTTAATGTTTTTAAAAGGTTAATGTAAATGTAGCACTGGCCACTAAGAAAAAAATCAACTGTCATTTTAAAATAGGAATTGTGTTTGATTTTTACGTCCTTTGGGATGTTTTATTTTGCTACATGAAGGTTTACAAATGTAATCAGCCAGTTTCACTGTCCAGAATTTAATGGAATATTAGAGCAATTTTTCTCCGATGTCGAGAAGCACTGCACATTGAATATAAAGCGTTGATTATATTTGACACTACGGATACATTCGTCGGCTCCAAACTGCTAACAGGGAATATGTAATTTCAATTGGTATCTCTTCACGTCTTTAGCAATATAAAGCTCTATTTCCGAATACATAATAAATAAAAAAGAAAAGACGAAAAGTAAATGATAAAATGTGATCATTTTCCATAATCCAAAGACTTGTACATTTTCTTATTTTCTTGCACATTTTTGATTATGTAAATTAAAATATTGTTAACAGAATTGTAAGTAACTGTAACATCGTTATGTTTTAAAAAAAAGTAAAGATACTCGTAATACTAATATTAGTAGGCAGTGTAGCAATTAATATGCTACAAATTTATAGTATAACCTTTTTTATTGGTATTGTGTCTCGTTGTTGGTCTGGCTGGTTTCTCTGTCAGCTATAATTTGGATCGGGACATGTAAAAAACAATGTGAGATTGTCAGTGTTGTTTGGGCCGTACGTGGATGAGAGTGAAAATCTGAATGTCTCCTGAATAGAAATAATCGTTTCGTTTTTTTATTCAAAAAACCGCATTACTAGGTGATTTTTGTAGTGCAATTCCTTATTTTTCTTTAGTGCGCCATGACGGTGATATTCTGGATGTCTTTTGTTTAAATTATTTGTGTCATTTCGGTCTTGAAAAATATATAAATTACTACGTGATCTGTAGTGCTATTCCTTATTTTTATATATTGCGCTACAGCAGATGTTGTAAAAATACGTTTTTTTTAAATTCCAACCCTTTCCGTTTACACTATTGTCCCAACTCTAACTTTGCAGTCAACTTTCTCTAACGGCTTTTAATCGAAGTTAGTTTTTTAACAAGATAGTGAAAACCTTTTAAAGTTCTCCAAGTTTACTTTGCGGAATGTAACCACAATTTCCGTAATCGAAGAAAATACGTTTTCAGGTTTGTTTACTTTTTTAGAACGTATTTTAACGCAAACGATCGGAAAGCTTAAAATTTCTTCAATTACAAAAGTATTAAAGTGGTTTTATTTTTACATGTCTTTTTAATTGTTTAAAACAATTTAGTTTGGATTGAACTTTTTGACGTTTGGCGAATTATAAAAATACTTTTCCGCGTTTCTGCAGAAAAAGATATCCTTACATCTATCCTGCACGCATGAGCACTATGTAGAACTTTCTATGGATATGTTGTAACACACAAAAAGGCATTTTCAGAGCACCTTCATTCTAAATAATTATATGATTTGGTTTGTCAGATCCTGGGAAGAACATAGGATACCTTTCTCAGCGAAATTCAATAATGTACTCTGGAGTTTCCGCGTGTCACAAGCTTTCACGTCCCATTTGTTCAAGTGATTTCGAAGTTTTTTCGCATAAGCGATGACGAAGGTCAAGATTATTTAAATATTAACTTTTCAGAAATCAAGTATAGGAGAATAAAGGCACTAAGAGAGAAATCTAGTCGACCTATGTCAGACGTGTTTCGGAGAGCGCTTTGGCTATCCATTCGAGTACACCGTGACAAAGGATCATGGGTTGATCATAAACTTGTCGAGCATACCTCAGGCACAAACATGTGAATGACCTATATAAATAAAAATGAATCGCCAAATGTTTTGCTAAACGCTTAACTCAAGAGAATTGTCAGGACAGTTTTATCAAAAAAAAAATATCGGGGGCGAAGCTGCGGGCATCCAGCTAGTACTAGGTATATCATAATAATTACCAGGCTAATTGGTTTTGAATCTTCGGTGGAGTATGCTTTTCCAGTTTCCTTCATCATCATCATCCCAGCCTGTATACGTCCCACTGCAGGGCAGAGGCCTCCTCTCAGAATGAGAGGGCTCGGCCGTAGTTCCCACGGGGGCCAAGTGCGGATTAGAAATTTCACATACACCATTGAATTTCTTCGCAGGTGTATCTCAAGATGTTTTCCTTCACCGTAAAGCTCATGTTAAATTTCAAATGTAATTTCGTACATAAATTCCGTAAAACTCTGAGGTGCGAGCCGGGATTTGAACCTATGCTTGAGAGGCTAGGTCAAACCGCTAGGCCTACGGCTCCAATTTGCTTACTGACATTATTATGTCTTAGGTGGACTTGCGCGGAGCATGTAACTCCGAGTTAAGAGTTAACCCAGGGTAAGTGCTAGCCCACGATAAGTAGTAATATCTTCTAATATATAAAAATCTCGTGTCACGGTGTTTGTTATCGAATTCCTCCGAAACAACTTGATCGATTTTTATGATTTTTTTTGTATGTATTTGGTAGGTCTGAGAATAGGTCGTAGGCTATAATTTATACCCTTATTCTGTTATTTCTAGTGTTTTTTTATATAAATATATTTGTTAATGGAAGCTATTATTCGATTAGTTTTAGCTCTAAAAAACAGAAGGGTTCCGTACCCTTCCAATGCAATGTAACATTACAATGTTTTAAAACAGATTAGTAAAAAATCACCAAAATGTAAGCACTAAAATTGCAAACTTATAGGTAGGTAAACATCCGAACAGCATAGGTTCGCTCGCGTTGCCTAGCAACCTGCCGGCTCTCGCGTTGTCTCGCGTGGCTTCTTGTATAGCGACCCCCTTAAATTTTTAAATTTATTTTAATTTTTGTATTTTTTGTTATAGCGTAGCGGCTACAGTAATACATAATTGGTGATAATTTCAAGTGTCTAGCTATTACGGTTTAAGAGATAGAGCCATGTAACTTGCGGACGGACGGACAGACACAAACAGCGGAATCTCAATAATAGGGTCCTGTTGGCATCCTTTGCGTACAGAGCCCTAAAATGTGACACTATTTGATGTGGAATAACAATGTAGCCACGAAAAATAAGCAGATGCGGGAGTGGTGGGCTCGTACCACAACGCCGATTGCTCCCGAATACCGCACGAAAACACACGAACCCAGTTACGGTTTTTCGATTTTCAAACTTCGCATCGTACCGTTCTGCTCACGCTAATTACTAAACATAAGAGTGAAAAGGATGGCACAATACGAACTTCGAAAATCGAATTTCGTAATAGTCCTCCAGTTTCGACGAATTTTGTGCAGAAACCAAAATCAAATATTCGGTCGGATACTCGCGAAAACAAAAGATAACATTCCTATTTCTCCTTTTAGTTCTGTGGCCGACGTTATTATGTTACTAAAGTACCGACATTCGTTATTAATACTAAAGGGTATGTAATACAGGATGTGCTTAAGTGTTTCTGCTATTGTTTCCATCGTAGGATGCTTGACCCGTCGGCTTATTTATTACTAACTGTTGAGTTGACCTTAGCTACGTTGGAGTCCCGTGGGATTTCCACTATCCTGATTTAAAAAGGAGCTAATGTCGATTAAGGATGGTGTAGCTTTCTATTGATGAAATTTGTTTAAAAATTAGTTCATTAATTTCAGAAATTACTTCTTACATACATTTGAGCGAAATAACAAAACTTACTTACCTGTTTATTTTTTAATAATATGTTAAAAATGCCTTAAGCATTTTTCAGAATTGAAATATTTTTCTAGATACCACGTTAACAATGATAGGTAAAAATAACTACCGTTTATCTAAAAACTGGTCCACCATCGTACTGCATTGCCATTTTTCTTAAGAATTTGCCATCAAACTATAAGTGATTTTAATTATGTAATTTTCATAAGTCATCTAACCATCAGCAGATTAAATAAGACAAGTAAATAAGACAATAAGACAACCATCAGTAGATTAAATAGTCCTGCATCTCAGCAGCATTTAGTCCTGGATTATATTTTGTGCAATTTATAGTTATAAAAGATCAAGTTCAAAAACAACTTTTAACAATTATGGAATTTATTCTAGTGTCGTGAAAATGACAAAAGTCGAGGTACCTAAAACGGGATAATTTATAATTAAGCAAGTTGAAGTGTTATCCTCTGGTGGTATTTCATAAAAGAACTCTTGTCTACAATTCAATTTAATATTTGAATCAATTTAGTTTCATGATTTAGGTATTAGGTTTTACTGCACAATGTTATTTCGTTTACTTAATTACAAAACTAATACTATCTAACTAAATTAATTTGACGTGGCCTAAATCATTCCGGTTTAAAACGCATTAGTTCTGTTATGTTTTAATAAAACGTAGATTTATAAATACGTACACTGTTTTGCACATAAAGCAGATTCAATGTCATTATTTTTGGAGCTAAATTTGAACCCCAACAACTTTGTAGCCACCAATATGGTTCACTAGATTTATTTGATTACTGACCTGAATCGAAACAAAAAGATAGAAATTGAATAAGCGAACAGGAAGTGAAGAAAGAAATTGTGTCAATTTTATACGGTTCGGATATTATAAATATTGTCAATTTTATTTTCGGAGTTGCGAGTTTTTTCGTTTATATTGAAGTTTTTTTACAAAAAATACCTTTGGATCAAACAGCTTTTAAAAGTTTTCACGAATATTTCCGTGTCTACTACTATTGTTCAATTTAATTAAACTAGATAAACTCATGTGTTTTTGTAAACGTTCATTGTGTCCACTTACCTCTTAGAGTTCCGACGCGGATTCGAAATTCGAAACTTTTCAAAGTTCAAACCGTGCAAGGCGGGAAAGGGCGGTAAGTTCGAGTGTCCTGCCAGGACGAAGCTGCCAGCATTTATAGCCCGTTGGGGCGGTTAGCAATACGCACGCGCGAGTTTTTAGCCGTTCGGGGCATTCAGCCAGCAATATTTACGTGGGTGTTTTTTTAATCCTACGCATAGTGGCATTTTTAAAAGTAATAATATATCGTCATAATTATTATTTTTAGAATGTAAGTAAATGCATGTTTACTGCGTCAGAAGATAATTAACCGTTTCTGCATTCGTTAAGAATGTTAAGATTTACCAAAAAGAAATTTTAAAATATAACGAATATAGAATTTAAAAAAAAATCAAACTTTTTATTTCTTTTCTTCAATACCTGTACAAATTAATTATTATTATTAGTACAATGTTTTAATTCAATGCAGTGTTGTTAATTAGTAAAAGATTGAAAATGTGACAAAACTTGTTTTGGAACCTTTAATTTTTGTTTTTAAAAACATTCTCATTTTTAGATTCGGACTTACCTAGATAAATTTATTATCAGCTAAATGACATAAGATTGTGGGTATGTAATTG
The DNA here is from genome assembly GCA_947563465.1 of Archips xylosteana. Lineage (NCBI taxonomy): Eukaryota > Metazoa > Arthropoda > Insecta > Lepidoptera > Tortricidae > Archips > Archips xylosteana. Next base: position 5,669,083 of record OX387351.1, on the reverse strand, counting down.
ATAATTGGTAATTGATAAACTTTAAGCTAACAACCTATCAACTTGGGTCGAATGAATAGGGTTGATGCTTACAGTTTAATTAATCTTCTTCTTCTTTATTTCTTGTCTAATACTTACATAAAAATCTCGTGTCACTGTGTTTGCTGTCGAACTCCTCCAAAACGGCTTTACCGATTTTCTCGATATTTGGTAGGTCTGACTGAGAATAGGTCGTAAGCTGTTTTTTTATACCCCTATTCTAATAATACATAGATATATTATAGATATGTTTTGTAGTCTTTACTATTTTTGACTCCTCAAATAAGTATTGTGTACTTCGAGAAAAACGTCAATTGACGAATCCGACTCGGCTGGGCAGCGATAGGGAAGCTCCGCAATATCTTGTCGTTCAATATACCGCAGCCGCAGCCACAGCGCGTTATATGTATTTCAATATAAAACAGGCATTTAACACAAAAAAACACTTACTCACATCAAATATTTCAAAGAACACTAAGAAAAAATTCATCAGAGCATTTATATGGAGTATAGCCTTATATGGATTTGAGACCTGGACAATGACACAAAAGGATAACACCATGGAGTTACGACTCGTTCTGTTCGTCTTGACAAGTACTTTGGTCTTAGACCTAGATCCTTTGGGCATTGGGGGAAAAGTTACATTCAGCAAAAAAGCTTGTGTTAAAAATGGAATTTTTAAGAAAACTTATTTATAATCTTCTCCGCTACGAACTGTGGACCAGAGCTAAGACTAACACCTAAAATAAATCCAAGTTACAACAAGAAAAATAAAAGACATTTTTCTTATCTTTATTAATTGTTCATACACGTTATTTACTTTGAAAGAAAGATTAATTAATTAATTAAGATGAAGAATAATTAAAAGAAATGTTATTTCTTTCTATTTAGTTTAATTTAGCAGCGCCCGATATATTGGTTTGTTTTCTTGCTGAATTAAAGAAAAACTGTTACCTATTTAAAAAGTACTAACGTAGTGAAGGACGCCCTTGATAATAAAATAACTAGCTAGGTCATCATTTCAGCCGAAAGACGTCCACTTCTGAACATAGGCCTCCCCAATGCTCGCCAAACAGACCGGTCCCGTGCCATCCGCATCCAACGCGATCCCGCAACCTTAACCAGGTCGTCGCTCCATCTTGTTGGAGGCCTACCTACACTGCTTCTTTCGGTCCGTGGTCGTCATTCAAAATTAACCTAGCTAGATGGATGGATGGATATAGGGATAGATGGGGCGTTAATATTTTCAAGGCTGCAGACTGTATAAGGCGCAAGCTATACTAAAGAGACGTGTGGGACAGGGGGTGGGTCGCAGGACTCGCAGGCACGATGCCCCTTGAATCAGTTTTCATACTCAATGTATAGAAGCGTCGCGATCCAAAGCAGACAGAAGAGACGGGGCGGAGACGCGACGGCTAATTATGCGAGCGTCTCAACCGCCATCGTTTCCGGTCGCATATAGTGAAGAAATAAGTCGCACCGAACGGAAGGTTTTTGTGAAAAGATACAGTGCGCTCGCTGTAAAATAAAAATTCATTGAAATACCATGCAAACAATAGCTCATTTCTTTGACATATGGGACCTGGTAATGATAGCGGTAGAAACGCTCGAATAATTAGCTGCTAACAAACGACGCGGACTGCGACGCGCCCCCGTCCCACGTCTCTTCTGTGTGGCTTGTGCCTTTATATTGCACTAGCGACCCGCCCCGGCTTCGCACGGGTACAACTATATTATACATTGGTTAGCATTTTCATTAATGTTTAAAATGAAAAAAGTTGTTGTATTGACATAACTACAATAGTTGGACATATGCTACCGCGGAGTTTTTTGTAGACATTATGATGTTCTTCAATATTGTTGTACATTATTTTGTTCTATCGCTAATAGTTTCGGCAGCGCATTCGACGAAAGACATTTTAAGACTCATTTTTCTACACCTTCGGTTACATTGTTCAAATTTTACCAAGGATCCCTAATTTTTTTCAAAATGAAATGTAGCCTATGTCAAATTGGAAGAATGTAGCATTCTATTGGTGAAAGAATTTTTTAAATCGGCCCAGTACTTTTTGAGCCTATTCATTACAAACATACAAAAATAGGTACAAATTTTTCCTCTTTATAATATTAGTGTAGATGTAGATGTAGATGTAGAAGTGTAGATGTAGATGTAGATGTAGATGTAGATGTAGATAAAAACACCCGATGCCAAGTTTCATGTCTCTAAGCCTAGCGGTTGACATTTCGGTTATTTATCCCGATTCCGTAGAAATGATGGGATAAATAGTAGCCTCCTCGTACCTTTGTGTTAATTCTGACCTCCAGCTATCTATATACCCATCGAAGGTGTAATTAACAAACACACTCTCAAACCATGGTGACTTAGTGGTTTGACCTATGGCCTCTCAAGCAGAGGGTCGTGGGTTCGATTTCGGGGTCGCACCTTTTTTTATGTTAGATAGGCCAGACAAACGAACTAGTGGGTCACCTGATGTTAAATGAACACCACTGTCCATAGACACCCGCAGCGCTTTACACGATGCCAGTGCGTTGTCGACCCTAAAGGAGAGGGAATAGGGGAAGGGGGAGAGGGAAGTGGTGAGGTATTGGGCCCCCGGCACTCTCACTGACCGTACGAAACGCAAGCAGGATTACTGCTGCTTCACGCCGGTGTTCTGTAAGAGGGTGGTAGGTACTGCCCCGGACGAGTCGGCCCATTTGTGATGCAGCGGCTAGCTACAACATGGTTCTACCACTACAAAACCTCTGAGTTATTCTGAATTTATCTATCTGCGAAATCACATAAGTAATTTACCATGACATTTTTCGGTGAAGGAAACCTGGACACACATGAGAAGATATTCAATCCGATCTGGGCTCGCGTGGCTACTACGGCCAAGGCCCTCTCATTCTAAAAAGGAGGCTTGTGCCCTGCAGAGAGATGTACCTATATAAGCTGAGATGATGATGATGATGATGATTTCGCGTCAACAACAAGAGTTTATAGAGAAATGGGTCGACTATCCCATTTCCTCGGATAAATTTACATCGGCTTCTCTTTAATGCCGATATCACTCACCCTTCATGTCAACTAATAATGACGTCCTCAGGTTGAAACTCGGAACTAATCAATTGTTCGGAATTAGACTCAATTTACAAGTTCCGAATATTAATTGGTTAAGTTACGGGGACTTGTTTGCACATGTATAGCGTAGGGCTTGTACTTATTGGTTGCTTGCACTCCAGACCGGCTAAATTAGCTTGCTTGTGGAATGATAATGATAATACCTAACAATGTTACTCATGCCGTAGACTGGAATCCCCAAGGGAAACTGAAACGTGGCCGCCCTAAGCAATTCTGGCAGCGGACGATCGCCGCAAAAGCGAAGACGATAGGAATGACTTGGAGCGAAGTAAAACGCGAGGCTCAGGATCGTTCGAAATGGCGACGTGCTGTGGACGCCCTCTGCCCCATCCAGGGGACATAGGACATTAAGGGGCCGTCCATTAATCACGTGAGGCTTGAAAGGGGGGGGGGGGGGGGTTTGCCAAAAATCACGAAATACCACAAGGGGGGAGGGGGGTCTAGTAAGATATCACGTGTATTTATTTTTTCGGCAAACACATTATAATTTTGATTTAAATGCCAATCAAAAACTTGCAACCTTTCTGTCTAGACATTTTTATCATGGTCCTTAATTTCAGAATAAAATAAGATTATACTTTATACCTGTAGTTAAAGATAATATTCGAAAAATTTTGAGATTCTTTGTAGGTACTAAAAATACACGGGATGTTGGACGGGGGCGGGGGGTAGTCTTAAATCTCACCACATATCACCAAAGGGGAGGGGGGGTTAAAAATGCTAAATAAAAGACCACGTTATTAATGGACGGCCCCTAAGTCAAGTAAGTCATGTTATTCATGTTTGGTTGCGCTGTTGTGCTCTATTGCTAGCGCTGGCCAAAAGCCCCTGATGCCACGTGGTCTTGCGAACGTCGTTGTTATTCATTCCTCCATAAAAATTACACCCCTGTCACGTTTATATACAAATAGTTTGCTCGCGCCTCATCATCATCAATTTAAGAGTCCAGCTCTTGTCGGTGGAGTAATCGGCTTTCTGTTCGGTTCTCAGCCAAAGTTTTCAGCTCCTGGTACGACATGACATTGTCATTTTTTTTGTTTTGATCTATAAATGCCCGTCTCGGTCTTCCCCTGCCTCGACTACCTTCTATTCGCCCTTCCATTATAGTTTTTATGTAATAGTCATGTCGTATCAGATGCCCCAGCATATTTCCTATTCTCAATTCCCCCTAATTCCAGACATAAACACATACACACACTCACACACACACACACACACACACACACACACACACACACACACACACACACACACACACACACACACACACACACACACCCACACTCGCACGCGTAACTATAAATATAAATTGTACCTACTGTAAATCTAGTTTAGTAAGTAATTTAGTTGTCGTTTTTTATTATTTTTTGCTTCATTGTTCTTTTTATTTTATTTTTATATATATTTTCTCTCTAGTCCTCTGGTAAGCTTTCTAAGTAAACTATATGTATAGTGCACTCCAAGGCCCCAAGATACAGGCTCTGCCTTGTTTGGGGTCTGCCAGATATTCCCTTGTATTTTGCTGATGTATATTTTTGGAAAATAAATTATTAAATTGTCCTTAAGATCAGCCTTTCCTCCTCTACCAAATTTAAAACCTCTTCATTCGTTCTTCTTTCAGTCCAACTAGTGGTGCTGGCGGAGAATAGAAGGGCATTCTCCGCCAGCACACAGCACAGCAGCACATCTCAACCGCACATAATCCGTCTCGGTCTCGCTGGGTCTCGCTCGCGCCTCCTGTCCTCAAAATGAGTGTACTTGGCAAAAGTTAAAGTCCTATAGCCAATATTTTTTAGTCAAGTCTTCATCGGCGTGGCCTGTGGCATCGGTGTGTGAGTATGGCCTAGCCAACTCGGCCCATTTAAATAAATCTTAAGTTTACTCACTCGGAGTCGCTAATTTTATGTCCACAGGAGAGACAAATTTCTTTCTTACGTTGACGCTGTGATGACCCAAATAAATGGCCTCTATTCCACAAAGTTCAACTGGTAGTTCAACTACTTAGTTGAACTAATTGGACAAAAACATTCCAATTATTTCAACTTTGTAATGTACATATTTTAATAGTTGAACTTTCTGGACTAAATTGATCCTATTAGTTCAACTTTATAATTATTTTAATGTGCTAACGAGATAACTATACCTACCTCTGTTTTTGGAAAGTTTGCGTTCGAATCATATGTCAGTTAGTAAATATAAAAATTATTATTGAAATATCTATTTTTTTTTTGTTGGAAGTAAAATAATATATTTTATTACTTTTTATTTGTGTAAAAACAGGTGCGACTTGTTGAAGACAAACAGTGGACGGTTTTCGAAAACAGGATAATGCACGTTCAAACTGTACACAATGCATGCATGTGTGGCTTTGTGCACACATGCAAGGCGTCAACGATTTGTTTTTTTATTGTTGTTATTGATCTAATTAGACAAAAATATTACAATTATTTCAACTTTGTAACTATTAGGAATAATTACGATAGAGTTGAAATAATTGGAATATTTTTGTCCAATTAGTTCAACTAGTTGAACTACCAGTTGAACGTTGTGGATTAGAGAAATAAAAATGGTGACGTAAGTACATCTCATTCACCATCATACACCCGTGGCCAGACAGCAAGGTCGGCGCCGAAGTTAGGTAAGTGCACCTTCTTCATCACGGCGGAACGCGGGTCGCACCAATGTCATCACATTAAATACTGTAATGATTAAAATCGGCCAATAGGAAAACAGCATTGAGCGAGGCTACGAAATGAATTAATTCTATTGGTGGATTTTTTTCTTGCACATCGTTCGATTTGCTCGTAATATTCAGCTTACGCACGGATCTGAATAAAGTAAGGGTTGCGTTTTGTCACTCGGATGTACCTACCGAACTCTTAAAATTATTTTGAATTTTGTTTATCAAATTATAAGTTTCTATAGATAATTCAGTTACATTATTATAAATACGTATATACGATACTATTTTCAAGGTTCTACCCAAGGAGATAGCTGTAAAGCGTTTATTTTATAAGGACCTTACTTTATTAAATTAAACGTGTTAAGATAACGAAGCTCATTAAGAAAAAGGTTCAAAATTAATTATTTTAAAATATTAAATTAGTTGGCAACAAATATTTATCAAGCCTGATGTTTGCTTATCATCATTATATCAGCCGAAAGACGTCCACTTCTGGACAAAGGTTTCCCCAAAGACTTCCAAAACAATCGGTCCTATGCTGCGCCCGCATCCAACTGATTCCTGTCATCGGCGGTTAATCTTCTTGGGTGCCTTCCCACACTATTTCTTCCGGTTTACGGTCGCTTTTCTAGGACCTTAAGCTGCGTACGGACTGCGCGCACATTACGCGTACCCTACGCGAGCCCGGGTACGCATACCCGGGTACGCGTGTCCTGGAACGCCATGTCCGTACTTGCAGCTACGCGTACATAGCGTACGGACATGGCGTTCCAGGACACGCGTACCCACAGCCTTTACAGCCCCAGCTTTGCAGTTTACAGCCCCGTCGGCCGTCGGTTCTATGAGAAATGTGCATCTGGCCACTGGGCATATCTATTTTTCCTTGTAACCAATTAAGAAATTGTTAATAGGGAGTTAAAATTAGTCCGTTTAGTTACGCACTTTTTCAAGCCTTTACAATAAAAAAACGTAACAAACTGGACTTCTTGTTAAACATTGTTGAACTTGTCCGATTTGTTACGTTTATTGTAGGCTTGAAAAAGTGCGTAACGAAACGGACTAATTTTAACTCTCTATTAACAATTTCTTAATTGGTTACAAGGAAAAATAGAAATGCCCCACTGCCACTTAAGCCTGGCAACTCTCCGCTTACCTGCTAGCCTGTACCTAAGTAGGTGAAATAAATTACTCTTCTTCTATAGATATTCTATATAGATAGAGATGTAATTGTGGACAATAATCGAACTCTACTCTGACGAAATCCCAAGCCTAGTTACATGTAATTTATAAAAAAAATCCTTACTAAGTAGGTTCAATATTATATGCTCACTATTTTAGTTTAAAATTTATATTAAATGTGTCATCACCTATCGATACAACAATGGATAAGTGTATTCTAAACATTAACCCCTTGAAAATACGCGTATCCGCTACGTTTTAATCTTTATTAGTTAGTCATAGTTAACGTTACGTCAAATATTAATGGAGCGTAGAACCTCCTGCGTACTAAACTAAGAGCATTCCGGAAACTTCTCTACTCTATGAATACATTGCTGCTTTTTACTCTACCAAGGTTAAAATCCCGAAGCAATAAGCCAGCTGTGTACACCTGCGTTACAAGTTTTTTCTGGTTGGAAGGGAAGTTTTATTTGAGCGTGGTACGAATCGAGTAGGCAGCCAGTTCAATAAGCCATTGTAGTGTTACTATCAAGGATTTGAAAGCTCTTTTTACGCGTATTTAGATGTGTTTCACTATTTTTGTATAATCATGCCGCTTTTAGAATTAAAATTACTTGTAATAGCTTCTGCCTACACGCTTGATTCTTAGTTATATTAGAATAGGTAGATAGGTACTAATAGGTAGGTACTAAGTTGTTGGATTTTGGGATGTCTTTGAACCCTTAGCGTTTCAAAGTGATACTCGAAAGGTTACCTTTACCATTAGTCATTAGGTCATTACTAATCAAATTGATTTTATTTCAACGAATGCCTAGCTTTAGTGGTTAGAAAACCCGTAAATCAAGAGGTTCCGCACTTATCACGCAAAAAATATTTACCTCGACTTTTCGGCCACATTGCAGCAGCCGTGGTCATGAGTTGACTCAAACAACTCGAACTTTACAATCAATGGATATGGACACCTGTCAGCCCTTGGGCGTTTTGTTTTTTTTTTCCGTGTGCTTATTGTTATCTACTTACCTACTACACTACAATACAATGACATTGTACACAAATAATACAATACAGGAAAACAAGTAGATGAAGAAATATAAGGTAGGTAAGTAACCGACATTGCTAAATTTTGTTATAAACATACATTGTTTTCAGGCCACATCCTTTACTGTTAAAATTAACTCGACAACTCATGAACTTATTTATAAAAAATGCTTACACAAACAAAACAAAGCTGCCGCCGCATATTTGTCTACATATTAAAATTAAACGTAAATAATAGGTACTAGACGATTCTGCGTAGGTTTCCTTTTATTTTTTTCTTATATTTCTATTCAGATTCTCTGCACAATTGAAAACAAAATACCCGGCAAACCGACTAGGTAGGGTGTGCTACTTAACCTCGAAAACAAGATACCTTTATTTCTACTCTTAATGTTATTTAACAACATTGAAAAGATAAAAACAAAGGTGAGAAGCTTTATGTCCGCGTAAGTGCTAGTAGAGGATCCCGGTGATGTTTTCGCCTTTTCATTTGGGCAGGGCACATCGCTCGTAGAACTGATGGCCGATGGGGCAAGAAGGTTCTCGAGTGGCGTCGACGGACCGGAAGACGCAGTTGAGTGTAGATAGGCATCAAACAAGGTTGAGCGATGACCTGGTTGAGGTTGCGGGATCGCATTGGATGCAGAGGGCACGGGACCGATCTGTGTGGCGAGCCTTGAGGGAGGCCTATGTTCAGCAGTGGACGTATTTCGGCTGAAATGATGATGATGATGATGACTTAAGCATTAAGTATACATACGAGGTTTATTGTTAGATAAGATACTAAGGCAATAATTGTAATTAGGTACCTAATAAGGAATAATTAAAAAAAACATATTGACATTGAATCATATTCAAAATATTCATTAATAGGTGCATTATTATATCTATATTAATAGTCTTATTCTAATATATAAAAATCTCGTGTCACGGTGTTTGCTATCGAACTCCTCCGAAACGGCTTGACCGATTTTTATGAAACTTTTTTCACTGTATTCGGTAGGTCTGGTCGTAGGCTATTTTTTGTATACCTACCCCTGTTCTTCGCAGACGGAGTCGCGGGCAACAGCTATTTTATTATAATTCTATGTAGTTTAGTAATCAAAGATTTGTGTAAACTTAACAATAAAATTCACATTTTTTTACAAATTAAGGTATTTGCATGTCAACGTATTTGATTAGACATGTCACCGTGCAACACAATAATTATAAGACCACTTTGTAATACCGTGTCTACAGCAAATGAAACTTAATTTCATAACACAGGGGCCCAATTGCATAACAAAGTACAACTTATATTACAAGCGGAACTCCCTTTCTAGATAATATACTTAGATTATTTATGCACTAGATGGAGCGTCAGTAGCAAACATTGCGATACAAAACGTCCACAAATCCATTTGACAGCTTCATATTACGATCGCATTACGTCATTCCGGTTGACACTGTGTGCGTGCTTAATGATACCAGTTAATTTCACATTCCCCAAAATGTGGGGAAAGTGAAGCTGATTGGGGAGTGTGTGGGGAAAGCTTCAATTCGGGGAAAATGAGGGAATTTTAAGTATGAACACAAATACGCGACATTTGACATCAAATTTCTGCTAGTCTTGATTAATTTCCTACAATTTTATTATTCGCAACAGCTCTAAGCTAAGTCACTCGGCCCACATAATTTTTCATTCACAATGCCAACTGTTGGCTTATATGTCATTTACGTCATTTGCAGGGTTGCCAATAGTAATATACTAAAATCCCCAAACGCATTGTCGAAATTCCCCACGTGTGGGGAATGAAAAATTATGTGGGCCGAGTGACTTAGTTTAGAGCTGTTGCGAATAATGAATTGTAGGAAATTAATCAAGACTAGCAGAAATTTGATGTCAAATGTCGCGTATTTGTGTTCATACTTAAAATCCCCTCATTTTCCCCGAATTGAAGCTCTCCCTACACATTCCCCAATCAGCTTCACTTTCCCCACATTTTGGGGAATGTGAAATTAACTGGTATCATTAAGCACGCACACAGCGACAACCGGAATGACGTAACGCGATCGTAATATGAAGCTGTCAAATGGATTTGTGGACGTTTTGTATCGCAATGTTTGCTACTGACGCTCCATCTAGTGCATAAATAATCTAAGATTGACAGATTAAAATCAACGAGTAGAAAAACAATCTTTATTATAAGTACAAAAGTATCTGTGTTAATTTTTGTTACTTTTTCCCACATTTTGTCACATTTTTTCACGAAATATGGCATATAGATAGTTCGTAACCTGGATTAACAAAACGGTTACACATTTCAAGAAATTACATAAGTACTAAGGTACTTTAGTTCCTACGAGATCGTAGACGATGTCACAATCTAAAGTCGTGAACGTAATAATTACGATTACCATACCCATGATTTTCTTAATGCACCAGGTGTATTCTGTGTTTGTAGGCAGTTTTCGATACAAAGCGGCAAAAACGCCGCTACTGGGGGGTTACTACGAAATCCGAAGTTCGAAGTTCGGATCGTGTGGTCCCTCTCACTCTCGTAATAAATACCATTAGCGTGAGCGGAACGGCATGAAACGAAGTTCGAATTTCGCGCTTCGTAGTATAGGGCCTGGTTACTAGCGTAGCGCGTAGCAATGCGCGGCACCGAATGTGTACTTATGTGTCTTAGGGAAACCTCTCGGGCTTCTGTACTAGCTACGTGGGTTCCTTTTAAGTTGATTGGAAACCCGTCAGATTTTTATACGATCTCGAAGTGACCCTAATGATGGTGGGTGTTTGTTAACGAAGCAAAAAGCTAATTTAGTGAAAGCTTTTACATAAAATGCAAGGGAATACGTCTACTCAAAAACAAAGGTCAAAGTGATATTGAATCGGTACTGTCTGACGCCAATTTATTTGTTAGGTTCCGCGTAAAAAGCACCCTCTCCATGTTTCTTTAACCTTTTCGACGCCAACGACACATATATCAGCACCGCAGGTTCTACGCCAACGACTGATATATCAGTCACGGCGTGCAGAGCGATATCTACCTACATGCATTTCTGTAGGGTTCAACTTCGCGTTTGACATTCCGATGTCATGGCGTATGAGTGAGAGCTGTTGTATTTGACAGAGCGTTGATAAGGTTAAAGTACTTTGAACATTACATTCTACGAGTATTTTACAATACCTACAAGCTTTTATTTTGCTACGAGTAACGCATTCCCTGCCGGCTGTCAAGCACAAGACTTCTTCAGGTGCCACAAACGCACATGTACGTTCAAATGACAGCCGAACTATGGTAGTAGCACTGCACTAGGCGAAAGTTAGGAAACGCATATGCGTTTGCGTTCTCGGCAGTGAAATAGTTAAGCCCAAATCTTGCAAACCGACATCCACTCACTTCTAGTGTTCGTACATTACATAATATAAGGGAGAGTAAGCTATATTGAACCGGCGCTTAAATTGGACCACTTCCGTATTTCTACCAAATTAATTACACTAATTATTTACACTGGCAACAAAAAATGAAGCGATGACAGCGCAAAAAATATCCCACCATTTTGCATCATCGCTTCATTTTTTGTTGCCATTGTAAATAAATAGTGTAATTTGGTAGAAATACGGAAGTGGTCCAATTTAAGCGCCGGTTAAGGTAACTCTCCCCTACCTAGACTTAAAAGGGGGTACTGCCGTTTCGCCGAAAATCATTTCTCAACCTGATTCATTTGCCAACTGTTTCATTTCCCAACTGTTTATTTTTTTCTGAAACTGTAAACTATTCAGGATATTATATTTCAGGACTATCCTGTAGGTTAGGGTATGTTTGTTTTATAACAATCCTGAAAAGCTTACAGTTTCAGAAAATTAAACAGTTGGCAAATTAATCATTTGGGTAAAATATAGTTGTGAAACATTAAGTAGTAAACCCTTATAAGGCCATGTGTCCGCGACAAATACTATTGCGTCTTACAAGAGATTAAGTACGTAACTAAATAATTTTTTACTACTTCTGTGCCCAAGGTGTGCTGTCTGTTTGTTCGTCTGCCCGTTCGTTCATCTGCCACAGAGCTATGACTTTTTAATCGTACCTAATAAGTAGACCTGCAATAATTTATTTAAGAACAAACATAATATTGGTAAGTATTCAAAGATAGACACTTGATATTTTCACAGAATATGTATTTTCTTAGATAAAACAAACAACAAAATTTTAATTAAAAAAAAGGCAAATTGGATCACCAAACAAAGAAACGTGCTTATACCGATATAAATAGAGGTGTATATAGTGCTACAGAATCCTTCATGTGCGTAGGTATTTATCTCGCACGCACTTGATTTTTTTTTCAAAGTGTATTTTATTGTCTACATACTCTGAAACAATATTTACAGCGTCATAAATAAATTTAAATCCAATTCGACGTGGCCGAAAACTGGAAATTTAATTATAACTTTGCTAATACGCCCAGAAACTAACAAGTTTATTTGTCAGACACAAGTCAAACTTTTCCGGAACATGTCGCGATGGGTAATGTTCAAACATGTCACATTATTCTGGAAGTTAAAGGATAATAATTGATCAAAGGCAAAGGCCTTTTGCCAATCATGATGTTGAGTTTCTGTTTGAACTTTGAACATTAAAAATAGATGAAGTCCATGAAGTTCAATGTCTTGGCATGACCATAAGTTCAATAATTTTATTATTATCAAGGTTAATAAGGGTCACACTGCACCAACACCTGCACCAAGGGGTACACAGGCCCTATACTACGAAGCGCGAAATTCGAACTTCGTTTCATGCCGTTCCGCTCACGCTAATGGTATTTATTACGAGAGTGAGAGGGACCACACGATCCGAACTTCGAACTTCGGATTTCGTAGTAACCCCCCAGGGCCCGCGCGGGAACTACGGCCCAAGCCCCCTCATTCTGTTCGAGTTCTTGTTTTTTAGATAACTAATTTAATTTTCATCTTTAGGATTAAGTACAGTTTTATGAATAACAATAATGTAAAATGTGTAAAATACATAATAGTCGTTGACTTTGAAAGGTAAGCTATGTGTATGTGATATTTGATAAATAATCAGCATGACAAACTTCCACGCTTAAAACATAATCTCAAACAGGCGGCTAAAATGCTAGCATCTAACTTTCCATCACTGTCAGTGTCAATGACGTTTTTAAAAATAATTAGCGGTGCGGGTTCGATATTCAAAATTGAATTCGTTATTGTTTTGTTTATAGAAATTATAAATTAAAATTAAAATTATAAACAAAATGAGTAATTTTCTACAGCCAGTACTAGATCTTTATCCTAAATATTCAATAGAGAAACAAAGATGTCCGAGCAAGCTAGTTCAATAATTTTATTATTATCAAGGTTAATAAGGGTCACACTGCACCAACACCTGCACCAAGGGTCATACTGGGCCCGCGCGGGAACTACGGCCCAAGCCCTCTCATTGTGAGAGGAGGCCTGTGCCCTGCGTTGGGACGTTATATAAGCTGGGATTATGATCATAAAATAAGGGTTGACGTCTCTCGTTGAGAGTATTAACATAGGTGTTGCTCTATCACTGCTATAAATGATTAGGTAAGCGAGCTGAAACGTGTGATGCATAATGGATGCATAGGAAAAAATTCGCGTCTATATTCCGACCAGCTGTGGTGTAGGGGTAAAAGCACGCAGCGCGGTATATGCTGAGGACCTGGGTTCGATTCCCGGAGCTGGTCTTTTTCTATGTTTTTTCTGTGCATCCATGTTTCAGTTCGTATTTAGTATGAAATGAAATAGATAAAATTTTAATAAGGGTCATACACATTTTTTTCTTCGCGATTCTTCTGTGGACATGGTAAAAGTTAGGTCCTTCGCACATGGAGCTACTCAAAGAGAACTAATTACGAACTTAAATTACTAACGAGTTGCTTGAGCGTCACCGCCCATACATTCGCATTCGCACTGACGTCATTGCAGTATCTAGTCGCGTCGTGTGCGAACTTCAGTGCGAATGTACGGGCCGTGACGCTCAAGCAACTCGTTAGTAATTTAAGTTCGTAACTAGTTCTCTTTGAGTAGCTCCATGTGCGAAGGGCCTTTAGGGTCTATTAGCCAATATTTTTTAATCAACTCTACATCGGCTGCTAATTTTATATCCACAGGAGAGACAACTTTTTGTTTCTTACGGTGTGTATGGCCCATTACCTACTTAGGTACCATATTTTTGACTAAGTATCACCAGACTTCAATGGCAGTACCTATTGGCAGTGGGTAGGCAGGGCACATCGCTTGAAGGCTGAGGCTAAAAGGTTCTCGAGTGGCGTTCACGGACCGTAAGACGCGGTGTAGGTAGGCCTCCAACAAGATGGAGCGACGACCAGCCTAAGGTTGCGGGAACGCGTTGGATGCGGATGTCACAGACGTTTGGCAAGCTTTGGGGGAGGCATATGTTCAGCAGTGGACTTCTTTCGGCTGAAATGATGATGATGATGATAAAACCAAGTAAAGCGGTTGTGGGAGACGTACAATCATCAAAACCCAGGCCTGCCCAGTTTCAAAACAGCTTGCAACCGTCGAAGTTGCCTACCTCCGCCCTTAATTTTGTTGACCAATGAGGAACAGAATATTTTTTTGTTAATTACTTGCACATGTTTTGTCTATACTTGAAAGGTTTAGGTAATTAACTAAATGTAAACAAAACAATGTCAACTGATGTCTTAAATACTGTAATTCTCCCATTAAACTATCTAAACATTTACATTTCTGAATTTAAAATACGTGAGTCAAGTTTGTATTACAACGATAGATAAATAAAATGTTTTGAATCTTTGAATGTACCAAATTTGGAAACTGAAGTTTTTTTTACATTTAGTTAACTACCTACCTAAACCTTTCAAATATAGTTGCTTGACCAATGAGCGGGTCTTACCTACTTCAAAAAAAAAAGTGACACAAAAAATCATTAAAGTACCCCGATGTTACGGTAATCGAAAATGTTCACTGTGCACATTATAATGTATTAATTTATTATATCGACATCTTTTTTATCGATATCAAATCCTTAGAACTTGCTCCGAGTTATTCCAGGTATGTTCTTAACAAACCAAGACTGTTTAGTTACCTAAGAGCAAGTCACTCGAAACGGTTAAATTAAAATGTAAAAGTCTGGTAAAATCCGTAAAAAATTACATAAATTATTATCCACCCCGTCGCATTTATTGTAAAAAAAGGGGCCAGATTTCCAATTCCCTCCAAACGCCTTTCGCTTTGTGATCATTTGTGATAGACACTGCCATCTAGTTATCTTTACTGGAACTAATAAATAATTCTGTTCGAGTTCATGTTTTTTAAATCACTAATTTAATTTTCATCTTTAGTTTAGGATTACAGTTTTATGAATAACAATAATGTAAAATGTGTAAAATACATAATAGTCGTTGACTTTGAATGGTAAACTATGTGTATGTGATATTTGATAAATAATCAGCATGACAAACTTTCACGCTTAAAACATAATCTCTAACAGGCGGCTAAAATGCTAGCATCTAACTTTCCGTCATTGTCAATGACGTTTTTAAAAATAATTTGCGGTGCGGGTTCGATATTCAAAATTGAATTCGTTA
Source organism: Archips xylosteana (assembly GCA_947563465.1). Classification (NCBI taxonomy): domain Eukaryota; kingdom Metazoa; phylum Arthropoda; class Insecta; order Lepidoptera; family Tortricidae; genus Archips; species Archips xylosteana. Next base: position 5,653,418 of record OX387351.1, on the reverse strand, counting down.
TTGTTTTGTTTATAGAAATTATAAATTAAATTAAACAAAATGAGTAATTTTCTACAGCCAGTACTAGATCTTTATCCTAAATATTCAATAGAGAAACAAAGATGTCCGAGCTACGTTGAAATGTTTACAAAAAAGATTGAAGATGTTGTTATGGTGTACTTAAAGGTAAACGTTTCATCAGTATTTTACGAGTTTTACTTTTGGGATTTGTACGAAAATTCACAGTTCTGTCTTTCATTTTGTAGATCAAACAAACCTCTACATCTACGGAATCTGCTGGAAAAGTGAATAAAAATGTTGAAGGTTTTTATTTTATTACTTACTCTCGTCTGCTCTGCCCTATATAGGACGTAAGTAGTTCCATAAAAACGTTCCAAACAACCGATATTTTCTTCTTTTTTTTTGCTTTTGTTAGTACTGAAACTAGATCCAAAATCAAAAAGCGACTTGTTGAAGGTTGGATCGTTTTTGCGAAACTACGTCCTTTCTACGTCTGTGGCTATCTGCCGCTCATTGTGAATAGGGCAATGGAACCATGCAGATGACTCTTGACACTAATGATGGTGTCTGTTGATGTCTGACTGAATAAAACTGAGTATGTTGGCACGTGTCTGGTACTCTTAATTTCTCTAGATACAAAAAACTATGTCTGTTGGAGTCTGCCACGGCACATGTCTGGCACGCTCAATGTCTGTAGGTATAAATCAACCTTTAAATCTGTAAAATTTCAGAAGAATTAGACCTCACCGGTTCACCGCTAAAACTGGACTTGAGCTTGCATACAATACTGGATGATACACTAATATCTGAGGAAGCGCAACTCTGGAACAAGGAGGAAGCTAGTCATGTCCCAATCAGTATTGATAAAGCTAGGTTGGTACCTATTTCAAATTACTTCACAATATTTGTATTTACATTATTGGTAAAAGTTACAGGAACCACTTTGATAGGGGCGGCGTAGGACCAATCATTCTGGAAATCTTTTAGGGCAGGTCTTTGTCCAGCATTGTACATCTGTAAATCTAGGATTCCCAGTAGTTCCATGGAACCAACACTTAACACTCAATTTTAAACTATATTACATAACAGTTTTATGGTTCTATAGAACAAGGAAAAAAATACCCGTGTAATATACCTGTGTTAAATAGCAATAAGTTAATTTTTTTCCAATAAGGATGGAGACAAAAAGTTTGATCTTATTGAATGGCTATTAAATGCAAAACAACTGATTTAAAAACATTCTGTTGTGTGTTGTGACACAGAATTTCCCAACATATTTCCCAATATTACCTACAATAGAGATGATGACAATCACCAATCAACAGAACTAACATACTTTTTATGAGCTATCAAAACACAAAATCTCCCATAGATTTTCTATGATAATATGTAGCTATGACGTCACTTATTTGAGAAATCAATCAACTAAGTTAACATGTGACAGTTGGGATTTGATTTGTAGCATTTGAACATGGCGTATGTAGATAGTATATAATTTTGGTATTTCTGTTTTTTTGGCTAGTTGAAGTATAATTTTGATAGTGTTTTATGCGGCGATTAACCTTAATTAACAGTGATCACAAAATTCTATATTGCTCGCGTGTCTGACATTTTTTAATGTGCAAGTTGTCTCCACGTGGTTTCTGGAATTTTACTATCAAGTTGCAAAAACTACAACCACCGTGAAACGTCGCTCCCAAAGAGAGCTAACTTTGACACTGGCGAAATTGTCCTAAAATAGGACAGAAGCCATATTTTTAAATAAATAATAATAATGTGACAGTTGACAGTTGTTTGTGTATAGTTGACATGTGTAAAAATAAAAATTAAAAATTACTTTGTCAAGTTTCGATCAACTAAGTGTACTTATTTGTTTCAAAGCAATGATATTTTAAGTGTTTCAAAGCAACTACAACACCACACACACACCTGTAAAAAAATTTGATGGGTGTCCAAAGTTTCCAATCCGCACTGGGTCTGTTTGGGAACAATGGCCCAAGTCCTCTCATTCTGAGAGTAGGTCTGTGCCGTGCAGTGGGGCGTGTATAGGCTGGAATGATGATGATGAAATACAAATCTACTTTTGCAGTTTTAAAATCTAAAAGAACCCTTAAATTTATATTCTGTTCTTTATTTTGTCTACAAATTTTGAAAGAATGAAAGAAAAAGGAAAAAACATTTATTTGTGACATAATCTTTAATTAACAAAAATTTTTTTTTTAATTTTCTTAATTTTGCATTACTAAGGGGCTTAAAATCAGTACAATACAATAAAAATATAGTCGGATACAATACCTGATACTACTTTTATTTCTCTTTCCAGAGAAATCGCCAACTTCTACAACATGACTATCACAAAGCTCCCGCCTCATGACAGCATCCCGATGTGGATCCTCTGTAATCCTTCCTCCGTTGGTGCACCCTTACTGCTCACCATTCAATCAAATGATCAGTTCTTCAGTAGAGGAATTGTGACATATGATGGAGCAATGTGTTTGGAAGAAGTTGATGTTGAAGAGTTAGTAGAAAAATATGCAACACAGGAGGGGCTGAGTGCAGACTTGGTAAGATTTGTTGTATGCCATTTTAAAGATGAGTACTTGTATAGTATGAAGTTTATTGGGTGCGGTTAGTCTACAGCCCTGTATTTGTTGACCCGGAATAAATGACAGGAACACATGACCTGGTAAATTGGACCTTTGGAAATTACGCGAGGATTTGAATTGTCAAGTCACACATTATTAATATTATTAGCATTCATTCCAGGTCTATTTTGTTGAATACTTAGACCAATTTTGAAGTGTTCCTTGTGCAAAAGTGCGTCTATCTATATTTCATACTAAATACAAACTGAAATATAGATGCACAGAAAAACCCCAGAAAAATGACCAATGCTGGGAATCGAACCCAGGTCCTCAGCATTCCGTGCTGCGTGCTAAACCCCTACACCACCACTGGTCTAGAGATTAGACACGAATTTTTCCTATACGTCATACATTTCAGTCTGCTAAATCATCACCTTATGCAGTGACAAGCGCACATCTATGTTACACCCTCTATCGAGAGATTTCAACACTCCTTCGGAACTAACCGCTCACCTGGACAAGAGATGGCGCTAATGTGCAACTTTAAACAAGTTAGCTATGAAGTATCTTTTTGTATTTAATTTTTCAACTTCATTTTTAGGGTTCCATAGTCAACTAGGAACCCTTATAGTTTCGCCATGTCTGTCCGTCTGTCTGTCTGTCCGCGGCTAAGCTCAGAGACTGTTAGTACTAGAAAACTGTAATTTGGCATGAATATATATATTAGTCACACCGACAAAGTGGTTAAATAAAAAAAAACTAAAAAAATTTTTTTTAGGGTACCTCCCATAGACTTAAAGTGGGAGTGGTTTTTTTTTCTCGACTAACCCTATAGTGTGGGGTATCGTTGGATTGGTCTTTTAAAACTATAAGGGGGTTGCTAACATGATTTTTCTATTCAGTGATCTGTTTGCGAAATATTCAACTTTAAAGTGAAAATTTTCATTAAAATCGACCGTCCCCCCCCCGCCCTCTAAAATCTAAACTGTTGGGTGGCAAAATTTTAAAAAATTCAAAATGGTAGTAAATATATTAAATTTACAAGGAAAATTATAGCGGCTAAGATTGCTTGGGAATTATTTGTAGTTTAAGAGTAAATAGTAGCCTAAGGTATTAAACATACCGTCACTACTTTGTAAAACTCGTATCTCAAATCAGCATGTAAACAAAACTGAACCTTGATACGCGCGTAATAAAGTTCACTTTGCCAGATTAACGATTTTGAGATACGAGCTTTTTTCAAAGTATTGACGATACCTAACTTGGAAGATTCCGTACACATACGAAATCCTTAGAAAAAGATATTACTTGATTTTTTCGTAATTTCTACGGAACCCTATCTTGGGCGTTTCCGACACGCTCTTGGCCGGTTTTTTTTAATTACTTTTACGGTCATCCCGTGAAATCGTATATTTCATACTAAATACAAACTGAAATATAGATGCACAGAAAAACCCCAGAAAAAAGAAGAAATTGACCGTAAAAGTAATAAAAAAAATGAAGTTGAAAAAATAAATACAAAAAGATACTTCATAGCTAACTTGCGTCTATCTGTCCGCTACCTCTTCATGCTTAACCCGCTGAATTGATTTAGATGAAATTTGATTTATTTTATTTATTTCTTCTCTTACAACTATTTTTAAAGGTATTAACCTACCACAAGGTACAAGGTACTGGGTGATATGGAGATAGAGACCCTGGGAATGACACAGGATCATTTTTATCCCTGAAAATTGTATAGTTCACGCGGGGGCGATAAATTCTTCGCATACAGAGTCCCGGGCAACAGCTAATTAGCCATATTAGTTGCTCCAATGCAATGAAAGTAACCAAGTTCATTAAAAATAATTTAATGTTATTAATTCCAGGTAGACGTGTCGGTGGACTGCAAATACTCGTTGTCGGGTTTGTCGTACAGTTCGCGGAGCACAGATGAGTTGCTAAACGCGCCGCACGGGGGCGCCACTGAACTGCGGTGCGAGTGGTCTGGGATCACCCTCATCACACCATTCATCAGCTGTAAAGTTCATTTTGTATGTAGTCCAAAATGTATAACTTTTTGTAGTAAACTTTTGCTGTAGCAACTGTACAAATAGAGATGACGACTGGGTTCTAAATATGACATTCTATTTAGTTCGTCAGTTAGATAATGGAAAAATATGGGACACGTATTTTTTGGTTTAACAAATTATTAAAAATCGACAAAGGCATAGATCATCAAACTTCCGGAGTGGGGGCTTGTGACGTTACTCTTAGGTAAAAACTGTACCCTATAGGGACGTCACTCGAAACTTCTAAGCACTGTATCCTCGTCACTTTTTGGTTGTCAAACAAAAGAAAAAATACGTGTACAATATTTTTTAATAATATAACTGACGGACTAAACAGATTTTTTTAGTCGTCTAGCCTATTGTATTGCTGCTTGTCTTGATACCATACATATATTGTTTGCTTGAGATACCATAGGTCAACCTAGAGTTGTTTTTTATTTTTTATGCATACTTTATTATATTAATGTGGTTGTTTTGGTCCCAACTCCCACCACGCGCAGAATACCAACGTCGGCGGTACAGCGCCATCTATCAGCGAATTTGGTAACTAATCTAATTGCACTCTACTAGAACTAGTATATGTTGATGGTTTTTCAGATGTAATTCTTAACCGATTTCAATTTTATTTTTTTTTATTTGAAAGAAGATACTGTTAGCGTGATCTTATAGGTACTTAAAGAAAAATAATGCTTGCAATGGCGGTTAAATTACAATCTTAGTTTAGAAATATTTTTTTTACAAAAACTTAAAAACTGCTCAACTGATTAAGTTGAAAATAATTTTCCTAGAAAGTTTTTATTAAGTTTAACTTACGTGATTTTTTTCATATTTTTTAGACTTGCTGTTCAAAAGTTAGAGGGGGGGGACACATTATTTTGAACTTTCGGAGTGAATATCTCCGAAAATATTCACTTTATCATAAAATGATTTTACCAAACCCCTATTTATTTTCAAATACCTATCCAATGATACCCCACACTATAGGGTTAGTAGAGAAAAAAAAAATCACCCCCACTTTACGTCGATGGGAAGGTACCCTAAAAAAATTTTTTTTAGCTTTTTTTTATTTAACCACTGTCGGCGTGACTAATATATACAGGGTGTTTGGTAGCTACGTGCAAAGCTTTAAGGGGGTGATAGCCAAGGTATTTTTGAACATTTTTAGCTATATTTGTCTTAGCCGAAATTTGTTTTTTTTTTTTAATTGAAGACTTAGAAATTTTAGGAAAATACCCAGAATTTGACAGTCACGAGTCAATATTGCCCCAATGAGCGTTAATTTGGAAACCAAATCTTATATTTCGGATAGTTTAATGTGTATTGGACCAAATGAAATAATTTTTAAGTGTCTTTCTTGCCACAAAAACAAAATGGAGGCATTCCAAATTACGAAAAATGTCTTAGGTTGGAACTGAGTCTTTTTTCTGGGCCATAAAAAAAATTTAAAAAAAAATCTTTGAAATGTTCAAACATTTTTAGAAACATGCCTGTTTATTGTTCTTTCTTTTAAGGTATCACTCATTGGCATTGCTTGCTAAATCTGAGATAAAAAAAAACAAACTCAGGGAGCACTCGCTAAGAATGCACTAGTCTTGAAATTTTACTAGTAAATAACATGTGAAAAAGACAAGTCTACGTCATTTTTCTGTGCCATATTCAAAATTTCCAAATTAACGCTCATTGGGGCCATATTGACTCGTGGCTATCAAATTCCGGGTATTTTCCTAAATTTTCTGTCTTCAATTAAAAAAAAAAAACAAATTTCGGCTAAAACATATATGGCTAAAAATGTTCAAAAATACCTCGGCAATCACCCCCTTAAAGCTTTGCACGTAGCTACCAAACACCCTGTATGTCTTAGCCGAAATTTGTTTTTTTTTTTAAATTGAAGACTTGGAAATTTTAGGAAAATACCCAGAATTTGATAGTCACGAGTCAATATTGCCCCAATGAGCGTTAATTTGGAAATTTTAAATATGGCACAGAAAAATGACGCAGACTTGTCTTTTTTACATGCTATTTACTAGTTAAATTTCAAGACTAGTGCATTCTTAGCGAGTGCTCCCTGAGTTTGGTTTTTACTTTTTATCTCAAATTTAGCAAGCAATGGCAATGAGTGATACCTTAAAAGAAAGAACAATAAACAGGCATGTTTTTAAAAATGTTTGAACATTTCAAGGATTTTTTTTTATTTTTTTTTTATGGCACAGAAAAATGACTCTGTTCCAACCTAAGACATTTTTAGTAATTTCGAATGCCTCCATAGTGTTTTTGTGGCAAGAAAGACACTTAAAAATTATTTCATTTGGTCCAATACACATTAAACTATCCGAAATAAAAGATTTGGTTTCTAAATTAACGCTCATTGGGGCAATATTGACTCGTGACTATCAAATTCTGGGTATTTTCCTAAAATACCTAAGTCTTCAATTTAAAAAAAAAATATCAAATTTCGGCTAAGACATATATGGCTAAAAATGTTCAAAAATACCTCGGCTATCACCCCCTTAAAGCTTTGTACTTAGCTACCAAACACCCTGTATATTCATGCCAAATTACAGCATTCTAGTACTAACAGTCTCTAAGCTAAGCCGCGGACAGACATGGCGAAACTATAAGGGTTCCTAGTTGACTACGGAACCCTAAAAACGACAGGAAATAGGAAAGGAAGAGGGGGAGAAGTATTGGGCCCCCGGCGCGCTCACTGACCGCACGAAACGCAGCAGGAGTACTGATGCTTCACGCCTGTGTTCTATAAGAGGGTGGTACTGCCCCGGGCGAGCCGGCCCATTTTCGATGCAGCGGCTAACTACAGCATGGCTCTACCACTACAAAAATTTTACTCAATGGAATTTCGGACGATAATGTGACATAGTATTTGTAATTTTGTATATGATTCAGGAACAAGAAGTAATAGTAGGACACTTGGCGAGCCCCTGCAATGCTATTTGGAAGTCGGTTCACGCGTTACACAATATTAACCAGATCCTCGTTGACATGACCGCTGCGGGCAGTTCGTCTGTCGATTTGGAGACTGCTCAAATTAGGTAAGATACATAAAAATTATGACTCATTTATTTTCCCTTTTTAATCTTGCAATCAGCCCTACGGGCTTTAAGCAGATGCGATGGTGGTTGTGTATGAGTAGGGAGTTACTCCCAGTGGAGTGTGGTCCTTTTTAGGGATCTTATTTAGGGTTCCATACCCAAAGGGTAAAAACGGGACCCTATTACTGAGGCTCCGCTGTCCGTCTCTCCGTCTGTCACCAGGTTGTTTCTCATGAACCGTGATAGCTAGACAGTTGAAATTTTCAAAGATGATGTATTTCTCGGTTGCTGCTATAACAACAAATACTAAAAAACAGAATAAAATTAATATGTAAGGGGGCTCCTATACAAAAAACGTGATTTTTTTGCTCGTTTTTGCCCGATATTGATAACGGCAACAAGTAGACGCTTGAAATATTCACAGGGTATTTAGTTATATATACTTACACTTTAAGAATTAAAATTAAAATAAAACATATATTAAGGGGGGCTCCCATACAACAAAAGTGTTTTTTTTGCCGTTTTTATAGATAATGGTACGGAACCCTTCGTGCGTGAGTCCGACTCGCGCTTGGCCAGTTTTTTATTTTGTGTGGTCAGTTTATAATGCAGGCTATCCTGCAGATGACTCGTCTCGTTTTTAACGGACAAGTAGTTTCTGGTATTGTTAGTTGTCCCACTAGTTGGTTTGGATGCTTTTATAGTCTTCCTTTATATTTATTGCCATATTAAGAAGCAATTTCTGAATCATAATTAGAACAACCCTCGGGATTTGGCTACATTCCAGCAGCCATGGCCAAAAGGAGTAGATTCTCTTCTAAATCACTACACTCTTGCCAGAGTGGTTGTGGTATTCTTTTTTTTTCAAGATTGGTATGGCCTAGTGGTTTGACATATGGCCTCTCAAGCAGAGGGTCGCGGGTTCGAGCCCGGGCTTGCACCTCTTAGTTTTTCGGAATTTATAGTCCGTTTTTTAAGGGGAATTCTTATAAGGAGAGGTATATATTTCTGAGTTCAGCAATGCCACTTGGTCCAAATGTTATACACGTCCACCTTAACCCAAAACACCCGAGAGCCAGATTGAACTCCGCGACATGTGGGGGGGAGGGGGGGTCAAAATACAGAGTTCCCGGCGTTCAAGAAAAAAAATCTGGCGGATTTGTTTGGACCTTTGAATCAAGTTTGGTGTCATTATCAGGTAACTAGATGATGCCCAGTTCATTTCCCATACCAGTTTTATTAGAGTTCCGTAGCAAAATATGACGCAATACTTAAAATAATAAAATTTTAGTAGTGACTCAATGCAAACCATCCCTTATATTTTCAGATTTTTGTATGAAACTTTGTTTATAAAAAATACTCTCTGAAAGCCCATTTAATGCAGATTATAAAAACATTAACAATAAACACACATTTAACTATTTTCAATGTAAAATAAAATAATTATTGCAAATACCTAATAGAGCCGCATACAACGGTTTATTTTCGAACTACTATGGAACTTTTCATATGTTCTTCCTGGCTATCACGACTGTTATAGTTGGATTCCTTGTAACGCATAAAGCACGAAACTCTTGATCGTATAGTGCTAAAGTGTTGGAGGGGGGAGGGGGAGGCAATCAAAGACGGCGGAATAACAGTTTGGTTTTCACGCCATCATTCGATAAGTACTGGACCGATTTACAAAATTTAAATGATTTCTTAAAGGTAATAATATGCTCCGTGTTTCGTCCACATATATTTTAGATGTATTTATTACAGTTAATGAGTTATGTAAAATGAAATATTGAAGTTTACAGAATTTTATTTACAATTTCCTCCACAATTACATAATTCAGTGCATTTAAGCTGGCGTTTGGAGCACTGCAATTACATTTGGTACTGCAAGATTTCAAGCACCTACATCTAATCAATTCTAAGCATGCTTGAGCAGCCATAGGACTTTGGGTCCACAGTGGTACCCAAACTTCTCCTTCTTTCTGCCAACCCCATTCGGATGGGCAAGGAATATTCTGATTTTTTATTAGGCACTGCCCCCAAACATAAACGGCCTGTAAAACTGCCCTTAAGGTATGTTCTTTGAGGGCAGCTTCTGTAGGAGGCAAATTTTCGATTTGCCTATCCTTTTTGGTAAATAAATTGGCTAAGTAAAGTTTTTTGAAGAGGTGCTAATTATATTTTTTTTCGATAGTCGGCGTTCTGGAGATCGAGAAACTGCAGCTGTTTTATTTTTATCTCCTATTGTTTACTGGAAATATTTTTTAAGTGTTCGAGATGACATTTGTGAGATTTTACGGCTGACAAGCCGTTCGTGCTCAGTGCTAAGAAGAAATAGAAAAAAAAACGAAGTCAACTGTCACTTCTGTCAATGTCAAATCGTTTGCGTTTCGTTTGCTTTGCGTTTTGGTGTGCTCAGTATGATTTTTGGACTATTTTTATCGACCTCCGCATAAAATCCGGACTTTCAATTTTATCGCATTTCTCCACGACCAATGCACGTTAACTGGATCACGATTGAATACTTTCGATCACTATTTTGGAACTGCTTCTTGGACAACGCAAAGCAAACGAAACGCAAACGGTTAGATTTCATTTGACATTGACAGAAGCGACAGTTGACTTCGTTTTTTTTTCTATTTCTTCTTAGTCCTGGGCACGAACCGCTTGTCAGCCGTAAAATCTCACAAATGTCATCTCGAACACTTAAAAAAATATTTCCAATAAATAAAAGGAGATAAAAATAAAATACCTGCAGTTTCTTAGTGTTGAAGTCGACCGCTGTCGAAAAAAAATATAATTAGCACCTCTTCAAAAAACTTTACTTAGCCAATTCTTGCGACACTCATTTATTGTCTCCGAGGGGCATGATCTGAAAAACAAATACTCTTAGATAAAGGATACACGCAACGCACGCAAGTTCTGGATAAAAGTATATATTATTAAATAATATCGTTTTCTTACCTGTCATACATTGTTATAACAAATTTTTGAATTTCAGGGTCCGCCCTGTCATATTCCCCTATATAAAGTGCTTCAAACCCTCGTGTGACATTCTAATATGCCTTCCATGCCTCAAACGCGGTTTTTTTTTCCTTCCGTTAAAGGATGACGTTGTGTCACATCCGGTAAAAGAATGGAATAAGGGCAAAACGTATGTTCTTACAGGGCCTGAAACAAGAAAGAAGACCATTACTTTAGTATTAAATTTGATTGATCTTGTCATGAAATTGATTGGGGTACTAATAAGTCCGTTACCTAAACATGAAGATATAGTGTGACACGCCAGGTATTGATGATTTCGTCCTGTTCCGATGTGCACCCATAGTTCTTCTAGGCCTTCTAGCTTTGGAAGATGACAGATGTCGTTGTACTAGCCATATCCGAATGTCACACGAGGGTTTGAAGCACTTTATATAGGGGAATATGACAGGGCGGACCCTGAAATTCAAAAATTAGTTATTACAATGTATGACAGGTAAGAAAACGATATTATTTAATAATATATACTTTTATCCAGAACTTGCGTGCATTGCGTGTATCCTTTATCTAAGAGTATTTGTTTTTCAGATCATGCCCCTCGGAGACAATAAATGAGTGTCGCAAGAATTTATTTACCAAAAAGGACAGGCAAATCGAAGATTTGCCTCCTACAGAAGCTGCCCTTAAACAACATACCTTAAGGGCAGTTTTACAGGCCGTTTATGTTTGGGGGCAGTGCCTAATAAAAAATCAGAATATTCCTTGCCCATCCGAATGGGGTTGGCAGAAAGAAGGAGAAGTTTGGGTACCACTGTGGACCCAAAGTCCTATGGCTGCTCAAGCATGCTTAGAATTGATTAGATGTAGGTGCTTGAAATCTTGCAGTACCAAATGTAATTGCAGTGCTCCAAACGCCAGCTTAAATGCACTGAATTATGTAATTGTGGAGGAAATTGTAAATAAAATTCTGTAAACTTCAATATTTCATTTTACATAACTCATTAACTGTAATAAATACATCTAAAATATATGTGGACGAAACACGGAGCATATTATTACCTTTAAGAAATCATTTAAATTTTGTAAATCGGTCCAGTACTTATCGAATGATGGCGTGAAAACCAAACTGTTATTCCGCCGTCTTTGATTGCCTCCCCCTCCCCCCTCCAACACTTTAGCACTATACGATCAAGAGTTTCGTGCTTTATGCGTTACAAGGAATCCAACTATAACAGTCGTGATAGCCAGGAAGTACATATGAAAAGTTCCATAGTAGTTCGAAAATAAACCGTTGTATGCGGCTCTATTAGGTATTTGCAATAATTATTTTATTTTACATTGAAAATAGTTAAATGTGTGTTTATTATTAATGTTTTTATAATCTGCATTAAATGGGCTTTCGGAGAGTATTTTTTATAAACAAAGTTTCATACAAAAATCTGAAAATATAAGGGATTTTTTGCATTATGTTACTACTAAAATTTTATTATTTTAAGTATTGCGTTATATTTTGCTACGGAACCCTAATAAAACTGGTATAGGGAATGAACTGGGCATCATCTAGTTACCTGATAACGACACCAAAATTGACTCAAAGGCCCAAACAAATCCACCAGAATTTTTTTCTTGAACGCCGGGAGCTCTTTACTTTGACCCCCCCTCCCCCCCACCTGACGCGAAGTTCAATCTGGCTCCCGGGCATTTTGGGCTTGGTTGCACGTGTATAACATTCGTACCAAGTGGCATTGCTGAACTAAAAATTGGCGTACTTTTTCCCCTTAAAAAACGGACTATTATGTGCGAAATTAGATTTGAAATTTACCATGAGCTTTACAATGAAGGAAAACAAAGTGAGAAAACCTGCACATACATGAGAATTCAATGTTGTGTGTGAAGTTCCCAATCCGCACTGGGCCCAAGCCCTCTCATTCTGAGAGGAGGCCTGTGCCCTGCAGTGTGATGTATTTAGAGTGGGATGATGATATCCTTACCTTATATAATAGGAATTTTATAAGCTGGGGGTTTAGGACTGCAGAACTCATCTGGTAAAGATAACATTGTTCTCGTTTGTTGAAGCCTACCGCTAATAACAAATCAGAACAAGTAACAAAAAATGCAAACAAATAGCTACCGTCTTCTCTAAGTTACAAGGTTGACATTTCAAAAGCTTAACTCATTAAGAAGGGCCTTTCGTCATTGTAAGCGGTACTCAGGTGGATCGTCGGCGTTGTAGTGCGTCCATAATAGAACAAACGAGAACTATGTTATCTTTACCAGATGAGGTCTGCAGTCCTAAACCCCCAGCTTATAAAATTCCTACTATACCTTATATTGTTCCAGATTCACAAACCCTAGTCTAAAACACCCAAACAACTCTAAGCGTCTAAACCAGCTCCTCAACGACACCGAAGCGTATGCGTACACAGCTGATTACCCCGAGGGAGGGTGTGTGTGTGTCACCGACAACACTACTACATTGAAAGAATGCTTGTCTACCATGAATGTGAAAGGCTCTAGCAATGACTTCATTTATAAGCTGTGGGATATATTAAGAGGTAAGAGCTTGTGTTAACCACGTACACATTGTTGCGGTTTGTTTAGAAAAGAGCTCAAGTAAGAGCTTCTAGGAAAGAGGGACTATTTAATTGTTTGCAGAGATCCTAGCAACATCCTTCCACCATGGAATCCCAAACCCATCAACCTCAAATCCCTTTCTCCTCGCCTCCTCTAACAAGAAAATACTGAACTTATTGACTAAGCAAATTAAATTTTTGTAGTGGTAGAGCCATGTAGCTAGCCGCTGCATCACAAATGGGCCGGCTCGTCCGGGGCAGTACCACCCTCTCACAGAACACTGGCGTGAAGCAGCAGTACTCCTGCTGCGTTTCGTACGGTCAGTGAGAGCGCCGGGGGCCCAATACCTCTCCCCCTCCCCTATTCCCTCTCCTTTTTCCTTAGGGCTGACAACGCACTGGCATCGCGTAAAGCGCTGCGGGTGTCTATGGACGGTGGTGATCATTTAACCCGTCGCGCGATCGGGGACTATTTTAGGTAATTTTTTCTATGTACCCTATGTTAAAAGGTGATCGAAACTAAAAACAAAAATTAGCAAATTCTGACCTCTCTAAATAATAATAATGATCACTGAAATATGTTATGTCTGCAGATAGCGAGTCGGCTGAGGAACTCATAACTTTACTGATTCACGCTCTGAAATTCATATCGACGGGAAAAATAAGGCCATTTGTAAGTATGTCAATCCTTTTAGTGTTATAGTTAAGCAATTCTGACTTTCTGTATTTTTGTATGGGAGTCTTTCGACTGCCTTCGATTCCCTAAAATTATATTGTGGTCCTCATTTAAGAAAGAAAGAAAACTTCGATTCCCTAAAATTATATTGTGGTCCTCATTTAAGAAAGAAAGAAAAACATTTATTTATAACACCAAACGGAACCGGTTTTTTACCGGAAGACGCAGTGTAGGTAGGCCTCCAACAAGATGGAGCGACGACCTGGTGAAGGTAGCGGGAACGCATTGGATGCGGATGGTGCAGGGCCGATCTGTTTGGCGAGCCTTGGGGGAGGCCTATCTTCAGCAGTGGACGTCTTTCGGCTGAAATGATGATGATGATAACACCAATAACAAATAGACAGGCTAAAAGTAAAAGTACAAACATAGACATAAGTACATATTTAATGCTGTAATAAAATGGTCCATTGTATGATTAACATCCTTGGAAAATTTCAAGTCTCTAGATTTAGCTTTTATGATATTAAGATTTTGCATGATCCAGTGGTGAATTTCACAGTAAAAAGTAATATTATTACTTTTAAAATGCGTTTCCCAGACATCCAGCTATCTACATACCATACCTCATCCATATCCGTTCATGCATTTTAACGTGAAGGAGTAACGAACACGTAGCGTTACTTTGTGGTTCTATATATTAATGAACTGAAACAATTACTTTGCTCACCTGCGATCTTAGGACTAAGTTTATATAAAAAATGCGTGTTCATGCAGTTCCTCCACTTCAACACTGTATGAACACACACAAATCACACAAACCCAACTATCACCACCACCAAACTACACTGATGCGTTTCGAACTCAACCAGAGCTACACACACAGTACAGCAGAGCACAGTGAATGGTTGCGGTACTCTGAAGATGAGCTCTGGTTGAGTTCGAAACGCATCAGTGTAGTTTGGTGGTGGTGATAGTTGGGTTTGTGTGATTTGTGTATGTTCATGCAGTGTTGAGGTGGAGGAACTGCATGAACACGCATTTTTTTACATAAACGTAGCTATCGTAAGTTGGCTGGTGAGCAAAGTATTTGTAATAGATTTATTTCAAACTAAATACAAACTGAAATATAGATGCACAGAAAAAACCCCAGAAAAAAGACCAATGCTGGGAATCGAACCCAGGTCCTCAGCATTCCGTGCTGCGTGCTTACTCCTACACCATCACTGGTCTAGAGGTTAGCGACGAATTTTTCCCATACATCGTACACTTCAGTCTGTTATACTGTTATGTGTTCAGTGTGATAGTTTGAAATATATGGTTTCACGGGATGATCGTAAATTTAGTTTGAAATATATGGTTTCACGGGATGACCGTAAAAGTAATTAAAAATGAAGTTGAAAAAATAAAAATACAAAAAGAAATAGATTAATTGTAATAGATTTGTTAAGCATGTTTTCATAAACTTTCCAGATTGACGCAAACAACAAGACCTACCTTTCAAAACTGGTGCTCAAACTGTCCAGAGGTCACTCGCAGGCCTCGAAAGTGCTAAAGAACCTTCGGTCCAGCCCGCCACAAGCCTTGTCTTTGGTGGCTCAAGTCGGCACCGAGAAGACTATGTGGGAGTACACCAGGGTCATGAGTCTGTTGGAACACTCGTTCTTTATTGCTGGCATCTGGACGAGTGATAATAGGTGAATGATTCATCTATACAATCTTCTATACCCATAAAAAAGTACTGTGTGGTAGCTGTGAAATATAGTGATACTAATGTCAATATGTTATTCAAATTTTACCAGTTTAAAACACTATAGTAAATACAATCCAAACATGCTTATTGGGGCATACTACCACTGAATCAAAAGCAGCTATCGAATACATACATGACAAAGGATATTTTTAAAGCTAGTAGTATTTTAAACATGAAACTACCGTGGGACTCACTCATAGTGAAAATAAACGGATCACTCGCGTCTTAAAACGACACACGCAGCACGCAGCGCGCGTTTGGCAGCCGCCGTGACGTGTGACTCCGAGAAGAAGGACTACGGATTAGCCCGAAACATGTCGAGTTAAACTGAAATATGTGAAATATTGTAATTTATTACTAAAATATTAAGGTTGAATTCCCAAGTCAATGCACGTGGTCGCTAATTCGCCTGTAATTAAATTTTGCATTATTTTATACCTTTCCAATTAATTTAAAAATACACTCAGAGTAGCGCCCTCGGACCAGAAGACGCAATGTAGGTTGGTCTCCAACAAGATAGAGCGACGACCTGGGCCCAATTACATAACAAAGTACAACTTATATTACAAGCGGAACTCCCTTTCTAGTTAATATAACTGAAGCGAGAGTTCCGCTTGTAATATTAGTTGTAATTTGTTATGCAATTGGGCCCTGGTTAAGGTTGCGGGAACGAGTTGGATGCGAATGGCGCGGGACCGATCTGTTTGGCGAACCTTAGGGAGGCCTATTTTCAGCAGTGGACGTCTTTCTCATGAAATGATGATGATTAATAATTATACACTTTCCCAGGACCCACGAATCGATCGAGCAAATAAACCAGACCATCCAAGACATGACGATGGGCGGCGAGTACTCTCTCAACCCTTTCGAGAGTCTGTCTTCTGGGGACCATTCCATCAGACTGGACTGCGAGTCTTTCTACGAGGATGACCCTAACGAATTGACTGTCGATGACTTCGCTTCGCTGAAGAAACATGGACTTGTTAATGACAAGAAAGATGTCAATGAGGTGAGGGCGTTATTGAGATTAGATACTTAGCGGTTGTAGAATGTAATGACGTACAAATGAAATGTAAATAATAATAAATAAAATAAATATTAGGGGGACAATCTTACACAAATCGACCTAGTCCCAAACTAAGCAAAGCTTGTACTATGGGTACTAGACGACGATAAACATACTTATATAGATAAATAAATACTTAAATACATAGAAAACATCCATAACTCAGGAACAAATATTTGTGCTCATCACCACAAATAAATGCCCTTACCGGGATTTGAACCCAGGACCTCTTGCTTCGTAGGCAGGGTCACTACCAACTAGGCTAAAGCGGTCGTTAAAAGTTAATGTTCGTGTAATATTAGACACAGCTGCCGCGTGACTAATTTCGACCGGCACTAATCTTATCAATCGATCTAATGTAGTATTTTATAAGTTTGAAGTAATTTATCACAGAACAAGTAATACAATTAGCGGTGTTTGTTCGTATGTTAGGGCAACTTTCGCAAGACGAATTTAGAATTCTTCCAGTGGTCAGATATGTACACAATATGGATTGGATGGCCAATGGCCATACAATAGAATTAAACTCAACCACAAAATACAGAGTATATTCTTTTAAAATATTTTCAGATACCGTTGATAACTGATGAAATCGACATAAGCCCGTGGAAAAACCTTTTGATGAAATTCGCCCAAGTTCACGTCTGCCTCGAGCACTTGTACCGTGCGGAGACTTGCTTGCGAGCCGACTTCAGTAAGTTATTTACTATAGGATCCTGGAGAAAACATTAGTTGGCTTTTAGGTTCTTTATAGTTTCGTCTGTCATGTTAGCAACCATGTAAGAAAACTCCCTACCCCGTAGGAATTGCTTACATTAAAGCATATTTTATTTCACAGTAAATCTGAAGCCTATAGCAGCTCGATTGTTGGAATATTACGTGTCCGAACGCTCCCCAGTGAAAACCGTGGGCCAACTCATCAGCGATCCAGTTCAGAGGACTTCCATGCCCATCGCTAACAATGTTGTACAGGATCATTTGAAGTAAGTGAACGCCAAAGGTGACTATGAATAATAATAATATAATAATAATAAATTTATTCAAAAACACACTTTACATCAGAAATAGCTAAGAACTAAAACTCACTACAAGATAAAATATAAGGACTAACATAATTAATCTAAATCAATCACCTACCTACTAAAGTTCACTAATATTAAACAATGTTCATGTTTGATCCCTACTTTAGAACTGAAACAATTACTTTGCTCACCTGCCCTACTTTACTTACACTATTGACTTATTTAGATGTTATTCATGAGATATTCTAGACATAATGTATTTAATTAATTCAGGTTTAACTTAAGAGGGTTTATACCTGCTGAGCTGGCAACGTTGCATTTTTGTTAGTTTTTCTCGATTATTCCATAAAAATTTAATGAAAATTAAAAATGTTTTGTATACAAATTGTTCTAATATGTAAGTTAATGTGTCTACTGCAATAATAATTCGTGATAGACTTTTATTTTCTTTAAAAACGAACAAATTATTACCTAACGGTTTTTAAAGAAAATAAAAATCTTATCACGAATTATTATTGCAGAAGACACATTAACTTATATATTAAAACAATTTTTATACAAAACATTTTTAATTTTCATTAAATTTTTGTGGAGTAATCGAGAAAAACTAACAAAAATGCAACGTTGCCAGCTCAGCAGGTATAAAACCTCTTAAGTTGGGGACTTCACCCACACCATTACCGTAAAGCTCATGGTAAATTTCTAATGTAATTTCGCGCATTAATTCCAAAAAACTCAGAGGTGCGGAGCCGGGATTTGAACCCACGACCCTATTCTTGAGAGGCCATAGGTCAAACCGCTAGGCCACCACGGCGTCCTGCCCACTGCTACTTAAGTCTGGCAACCCAAGCTATCTCACTAACTTCGATGGGTGGTTTGTAGGGTTCCGTACCCAAAGGGTAAAAACGGAAACCCTATTACTGAGGCTCCGCTATCCGTCCGTCCGTCCGTCCGTCTGATTGTCCGTCTGTCCGTCTGTCACCAGGCTGTATCTCGGGAACCGTGATAGCTAGAGAGTTGAAATTTTTACAGATGATGTATTTCGGTTGCCGCTATAACAACAAATACTGAAAAATGGAATTTAAGGGGGCTCCCATACAACAAACATGATTTTTTTGCTCGTTTTTGCTCGACATTGATAACGGCAACAGGTAGACACTTGAAATATTCACAGAATATTTAATTATATCTTCTTCTTCCGCTGGCGCTACAACCCTCTGTGGGTCTTGGCCTCCTCCACAATTTTCCTCCAGTTGTCACGGTGCCTGGCAACCTTTTTCCAGCTGGTAAACTTTCCCATCCTCCTGAGATCTTCTTCCATACAGTCACTCCAACGCTTTCTAGGCGTGCCTCTCGGTCTCTTTTGTTGCGGCGTCCACTTTGTCATTACTTTTGCGACCTTGTGTCCGGCATTCTTTCAAGGTGACCCGCCCACCTCAGTCGCTGCGACTTACAAAACCTGACGATGTTCTTGTGCCCGATAAGTGCGCCCAGTTCATGGTTCATGCGTTGACGATAGATACCGTCACACTCTTTCACGGGACCATAGATTATATATTGACTTTATTGACATTATTATTATTATTGACATTATTTATATTGACTTTAAAAATAAATCATTAAATTAAAATAAAAATAATGTTTTAGCGGGCTCCCATACAACAAACGTGATTTTTATAGATAATTGTACGGAACCTTTCATGTCCGAGTCCGACTCGCACTTGGCCGGTTTTTGGTTTTGATATTAAGTTGATGAAAATTCAATTATGCTACTTTTTTATAGGAAACCGGCGTTTTGGTATCGCATGGTGTTGCAAAGAAAAGAGAAAGCTGCTGAAATGGGTGTCAAGAGGGATTCCAAAATAGTGTACGCTTTTACTCAACTACCAGTGTTCCCGCCTGCCGTGTGGCAAAATTTGGGTAAGACATAAATCAGTTACCTAATAAACGGACCAGGCAGTCATTGAATATATATTGTGAACAGCGTTTGGTATTGACGCTGGAAATCTGTTATACATAACTGTACAGTCGAGGTCAATGACATATGTACCAGTGGCGAAGCGTGAAATTTTTTTCAGGTAAAGCCGTAGCGAAAACCAGTGGCGGCGCAGAACCTAAATTTGGTGTGGGCAAGACAATACACAATTTGCGAGGCCCTGTGATGGCGCGCCACACATTAGATTACGGATGTAATGAGCAAAAAACGGGAAACTTTCGAGGCGCGAGGACCCTCAGACAGACGGTGGCCCACGTCGCCCTTACCCAGCGCCGCCTCTGGCGAAAACTACTAACTTTATCTTACCCTTATTATTTATTCTCTTCTTGAAAATTAGGACATAACTTCTAAAATCGTCACTCAACAAATTCGCATCCACAATCAGTTTTAATTTAAGGAGCCTTTTCTACTTTTATTAAGCCTAGTAAATACAAAATAATTTATCTAGCGAGTCCGACCGAAGATAAAATATAAATTAAACTGACCACTTGACACTATAAGTTTGCACAATCCGATATTACGAAATTTCACTGGTTTCGAGCATCAACACTAATCTGGCTATGTATTTTTTTATTAAATTAAAACAATATATGTACTACTAATAAACAATAATAATACTTCACAACAAGAAACGAAATATGAAGTTTGTAATCAATGACAAATCAATCGTAATGTTGCCAATTGCCATTACAATTATTTCCAATAAGTGACGGTGTTATTTTATAAAATTCTAATCTAATATTAATTTCACCAGTTTATAAACCTTAATAATAAAAGCAGATAAAATATAATTGTTTTTGTTTTACACTAAATCATCGATATTTTACGTTCCATTTCGCTGCAGTAATTTTGTATAAGTAGGCGATCGTAGCGCCAAAAATGTTCCAAGAAGCCGCTCACGGCTCGCGGCTCGCGGCTTCGGCAGGCAAAGTGAAAGTGAGCCTTGCGCACAACACACAAAGTCTTTTTTTAAATGTAATAAGCCGCTTAATCCCGGGTTATCTAAGTAGCATAAATACGCGATGTTTCCTGGAGTGGTGTGGGTGTTTGTCAATGAATTATTTAAATGTCTGAGTGTACAATTTCTGATATTTCCGACCGGCATTTACTATTAGAGATCGTGAATGAATCGTTTTTGTGAGAGTATTACGTTGCGTTTTGATTCTGCATCGTGTTGAAAAAAAGTTAAGTTTATTAGGGAAGAGTATGCCTGTATTACACACAACGGGTTATTAATAGAAGACGAGTGATTACGGGTGATTAATAGAGGTTTGATTACTTCAAAATTTTAGGCAACCCGGAAGGAATCGGGTTGTTAGCACCCTTCGCCACTGATATGTACACTTAAGTGCCTTGTCACTGTATGCCTTCTGACAATTTCATATAAAAGTTCAAACACGAAGTGACTACGACAAGGTAGTAACGTGTAAACATATCTTTGACCTCGACTGTGCAAGTGCTGTGTATATTCGAAGATTGTCACTTCTGTAGGTATTCAATGGCCCCTTGGTCTTAAGACTGATCCTACTAATAAATTATAATTGGCAAAGATTGCGAGTATGTGTGTGTGTGTGTGTTTCCGCATGCGTGCGTATGTTTGTTTCTCCTTCACACTAAAACGGCTGTTTAGATTGGATGAAATTTTTAATGAGATAGCTGGACGTCTGGATTAACACATAGCCTACTTTTTCCTTCTATTCCCGATATTCCTTCGGGATCCATGTAAAATCTTAAAATCTAGAGACACGAAATTTTGTGCAAGTATTATTCATACAACGTAAAGCACACAGGGGTATAGGTAACGCCACCAGAGTTGAGGCCACGCACACAACCACATCTCATGTAATGACAGCGGGATTTTGACGTTGTGTTGTCGTTAAACGTCAACACAACGTCAAAATCCCGCTGTCATTACATGAGATGTGGTTGTGTGCGTGATCTCAACTCTGGTGGCGTTACCTATACCTACCGACGAATACCTGCGAGGAGTCTAACGAAAAAAAGCTTTTTTGGAATAGATTACTTTGCGATAAATCAATAATAAGGGTCTACCAAAATTAGAAAATATGGCTAAATAGACACAACAGTTTGGGGATCTCTGACGTAAATGAAGGGGAGCACGCGGTACAATACGTTTACTTTTAGTTTACCACTGACAGATGGCTTGCCTTCATTTCATTTCCAACTTTAACACCATACAAATAAAGTAGCTATTACAAAATCTGCAAACGTGGGTAACAGTATTCTAAAATTGGCTTTATTTGTAGGTCGTTAAAGTTGAATATGAAATGAAGGCAAACCATCTGTCAGTGGTAAACTTTATGTAATTTTACTGTAAGTATAGTTTTTGGAAATTTAATTCCAATTAGCCTGCCAGATCTAATGATTTACGCGAGCGAAACCGCGCATAAAAGCTAGTAACTACGTAAGCTAGTATCTAAATTAATTCGAAAAACTAAAAAATTAACGACTTCTTCATACTTACAGAACCACCAACCGATGAAGTGGGCGAAGGAACAACCATTGGGATGGATGAACTAAAATACCACAGTACTAAATACACTTACATCTGTAATAAGGTGAAAAATAAGCTGCCATTTTGAAGTAATTTTCTTTTTACCTAATCATGTGCCTTGTAGATTGTACAAATCAACTGAATAAATATTAGGTATATCTGTATACTAGTTTTAACTTTACAATAAATATCTTTTTTACGTATCTTACATGACTGTGTTTTGTTTAGTCTTTACCTTATGTTATCTTTGATAAAAATTCTAATCTTTTATGGCGTGGGGTTGCGTCCGAGTAGGCAATGAGTTTAAGATTGCTCTCGGTTGCGGAATAAATGATATATCCAAATATCGTCACTACTTCGTATCTCAAAATCGATAATCTGGCTAATTGAACTTTACTGAGTGTGCAATAAAGCTCAGTTTGGTTTACATATTTATTTGAGATACGAGATTTTGTCAAAGTAGTGACGATATATCATACACCAATGTACGAAGGTTATGTTCTAGTCTTAACTACGCACATGTAGGAAGGTAGGGATGAAGATTTGTCCACCGAAACAGTAATGCTTAACAGACTGCTTCGAGCTTTTGTAGGATATTGGTTGAACAGATACTTATTACTAATGGGCATTTTGGACCACCTTGGTCTTTGGGAAACCTACCACTTTTACCTACCACAATTTACTAAACTAAATAGTTACTTAACTAATTCTTCTTCAAGTTAGCAAAACATTGGGGTTCTCTTCAAAATCCGGTGACATTTAAGATGTTTTAACGCATTCGCTGGCGGCTATCAGACTCGATCGAGATTTCTTCAGGTGCCACAAACGCACATGTGCGTTCAAATGACTGCCAAACCATGACGGTGGCACTAGGCGAAAGTCACGAAAACGCGTATACATAATGCGTTCCTGGCAGTGATTACGTTAATAATACATGACGCATGGTAAACAAGAAAACGGAACCACTAACTGACAACATCAAAATGCACACATTCCTTAAATAAATTCTTTAAAAAACAAAACCAGTAAGTTAAATACATTTCAGCGTAACGAATCGAGACCATAAACAAACAGGAGAATAAAACTGGGCTCACTTTGATCTTCGTATAAACGTACATTGTATCGAGGTATCGATTGAGACTTAAATTGGGTGTAGTTCGAGGTCTTGGCCGATACCGATAAGCGATACAATAATGAAGTTTCTTTGAAGTTTCCGTGGTTAATCGTACTAAAATTATAAATGTGCAAGTTTCATGAGCATGGCCCGATACGCACTTGGCCCGTTTTTAAAACTTTAGCTCATCTTGCACATGCATCACTCGCGAAAAAAATCTTAAAATAGAATATATCTGTACCAGTACACTCATCTGCCAGTAAATCTTGCAGCTTCCTGTGCCCTCTTGATCTCAATAGCTGTTATGATCGATCATTGACTTGACGATTTACATTTTCTGCAAAGTGTACACGTGAAGACAAAAGCGCTAAGCTTCGCGGTGGTTGTAGGGCATCATCAATTTAAAATGTACCTGCTACTTTTTTTTCAGAGTTATGTAGTTTTGGGGATTTCTTACTCATTGTTAGTCAAGAGCACTATTGATTTTTATGATAAAAAAAAATACCTTAATGTTCCAATTTTTTTTTGTAAGTTTTGTGACGAGCCATAATAATGAACTGTATGCAAAAAAGTCCCAAAACTGGCTCGAAAACTAAGGACACTTTTTTATGAATAGTACCTAGGTACTCGTGATTTTAAAAAACCTCAAAATTTTCTCATGTAAAAAAAGTGAATGTTATACTTACACTTTAAATTTATTAAATTTGTCAGATAGGCGGAATTACCTTACGAGCAGATTGCACTATCTCCGACGAAATCTGACATGTAATGGTTCACTCATTTTTCGCCGAAACTATTTTTTCCCAACTGATTCATTTCCTATAATTTATTGAATGAGGCGATAGTTTGCGGAGGTCCATAATCAATAAACTAAACCGAAGCAGTCGCGGTCGCGGGTGAGCAAAATAATTGTTTCAGTTCATTGATAAATTTCACAACTGTTTTTTTTTTAAAACTATAAACTAATACTAAAAATAATCTAACCTATAGGGTTCTACAAGATAATCATGAAATAGATTCTGAATAGTTTCCTACAGTTTCAGAATACAAATACAGTTGAGAAATTAATCAATTGGGAAAAATATTTTCGGCGTAAGGGTGCCTTTCCACCAGAGATGTGCTATGCAGCTATGCTGCGAAGATGTGAAAGCTACGCTACGAAACTGCGTGACCGTTTCCACCAATGCTAAGCTATGTAGCTGTGCGAGGAAGATGCGCTATGTAGATGAGCAGCCGCGAGGCAGCGCGGTGAGGGGGGGAGACGCTCGCAACATCCATAGCACGCATCTTTCCATATAAAAATCATAGCTTATTTGAACCCGTTTCCACCAGTGCTAAGTGGACCAATGAACATGATTGGTGGATATCAGACACATCCACCCACCCATCCAGTCACCCTAAAACCAGGATTCCATCAGGATTTAGGAACCAGGGTTGGCTGGAAGAGATCGCTCTTAAGCGATAAGGCCGCCTATTGCTTACCTTGTAACTTTCTCTCTGTGTAGGTACCTACCTGATTTCTCTATTGCTTACTATTTCTGGTGTACAATAAAGAGTCATTGTATTGTATTCCGTAAAAACGACGTGAAAGACTTCTCTCCCCGTATACCCGCGATGCGTTCGGTTTACAATGCCGTTGTTTACGCTTGGGGCCACGTGCGCTAATTATCCCTTGTTACTCAATCATATTGTGCGGCTATTCGTGGCGTGCTTGGATCCGGCAACCACCGGGAATATTCAGCGTTGTTACGGTTTTTCGTTTCGTCTATTTCCAATATTTCAGACGACCAGATGGCCTAGTGGTTAGAGAACCTGACTATGAAGCTTGAGGTCCCGGGTTCGATTCCCGTGTCGGGGCAGATATTTGTATGAGAAATACGAATGTTTGTTCTCGGGTCTTGGGTGTTTAATATGTATTTAAGTATGTATCTATCTATATAAGTATGTTTATCCGTTGCCTAGTACCCATAACACAAGCTTTGCTTAGCTTACTTTGGGGCTAGGTCAATTGGTGTGAATTCTCCCGTGATATTTATTTTTTTATTATTATTATTTATTTAAGGTAGCTGCGGTCCATTCTCCTTGACGGGTGAAAACAAAATTAAAACATACCTAATTGTTAATTTTCATGGCCTTCTGTTATTTTGATTGATTATGTTATTAACCCCTCGAGCATCCTAGGCACACACGGCGGTGCCTAAACTACTTAACTGTCAAAATTTGCTAATTTTTGTTTTTAGTTTCGAACACCTTTTAACATAGGGTACATTACATAGAAAAAATAACCCAAAAAAGTCCCCGATCGCGCGACGGGTTAAGAGATAAATGAACGTCATCTAGCAGTACCTACCTAACCCTTTCGATCTGCATCGTAAAATACGGCATGTTATTTTTTGTCGCATTTGACCGGTTCTACGCACTAAAACAAGCGATTTTTCAAAAATCCGTAAATGCAGTATTTTTTTTAATAAATGGGAGCTTCCTTTACTTAGAATGTGCTATTTCCAATATTAAAGGTAGTTCCCTTCATGTGACGTTCGTTTTTTCCACCTGTACTTATATACCCATTCAAAATTACAGCCTTTTAGCCTCAACAGTGTCTAAACTAAGCGGACGGACATTGCAAAACTATGGGTTCCTTTGTAGGATTAGGGAACTCGAAAATCCGGAAAAATCGTTCATCGTATTCGTATAATGACGCTATAATTAACAAGATCATAATATTACAGAGTAATAGGAAACTAGGGCTACTCCCCAAAGTAATACCAACCTTGTACTAACGCATTGAAACAGCGAAACGCCAGAATACTTTAATTAACTAGCGTTGAATGCATCTCGTCCGCGACCTCGTTGCAGTTGTTCGTTTGTGCAAGTTTGCATTTCACGAATACCAACGTTGCATTAAGTAGCATCATTTCATAAACTGGGTTCTGACAAATATAAAAGAATTGATATACCTACTACTTATTTAAGTACCTATATAATCGTACATAATAGGGCCTCTTAGAGCGCGCGCAGACAGAAAGCGGTCTGGAGTTCCGAGTTCCGAGTTCTGCGTTCTTTCGAATGTACTGAGTCTCTTACGATAACGCACACAGCAGGCGACTGGAACTCTCGAGCGGTCAAAAGACGGAATTCTGAACGCGGAACTTGGAACTCCAGACCACTCTCTGTCTGCGCGAGCTCTTAAAGTCGAATACCATGATTAGGTAGGCCAAGAGGCTTTGCCGAGAGGGCTAAAAAAGGTAGGTACCTACTTACGTGATTTTAAAACCTAAGTATGTCATCATCATCATCATCCCAGCCTGTATAAGCCCCACTGCAGGGCACAGGCCTCCTCTCAGAATGAGAGGGCTTGGGCCGTAGTTCCAACGCGGGCCCAGTGCGGATTGGAAACTTCACACACACCATTAAATTTCTTCGCAGGTGTATGCAGGTTTAAATACAAATAAATAAATTACAAATGTAATTTCGCACATAAATTTCTAAAAACTCAGAGGTGCGAGCCGAGATTTAAACCCACCACCCTCTGCTTGAGAGGCCATAGGTCAAACCACTAAGCCACCATGGCATCCCTAACCTAATTATGTAATGATTGTATACTATTATCTTTAAATACGTATACTTAAATAAACATATGACGAAATTTGCTGAACTTTTGATATAAGGACTTGCCTGTAATATAGCACAAATTTTCTGGAAGTTTATTTTTAAATCACCTACACAAGAACACTGTAAAGTTAATAAACATCTACTGAAAGCTTGTAAAAAGCACTGAGCGATAGACGAGTAAAACCGCCAGAGGCGGTAAATATTGTCTAACTCAAGTGAGACAGAAAGAAGTGGTGACAACGATTGTGACTCCCAAGATATTTATAGAAGGGTGAATCAACTTTTTAGTGACACCCGTTGCTATGGTTACGTCCCTTGGACAACCTAGAATTTTCTATGAAACAGTATGAAGTATCACTTGGACAACTGGGGACAGAATAAACAACATTAAAAAGTTGATTCACCCAGAAATTTCTAGAAAAATGAGGAAAATTTAACAAACTTCCAAGAAACCCTAAAAAGTATTCGAGACTCTCTTATTATACGAGGCATTGAAACTTCCGTGCACCGGATTCGTAGAGCGGAGCTATTCAGGTAAACCACTGAAATTAAGTTCAAAAAACGACCGCTTTAGCCTAGTTGGTAGTGACCCTGCCTACAAAGCAAGAGGTCCTGGGTTCAAATCCCGGTAAGGGCATTTATTTGTGTGATGAGCACGAATATTTGTTCCTGAGTTATGGATGTTTTCTATGTATTTAAGTATTTATTTATCTATATAAGTATGTTTATCGTCGTCTAGTACCCATAGTACAAGCTTTGCTTAGTTTGGGACTAGGTCGATTTGTGTAAGATTGTCCCCTAATATTTTTTTTTTTTTTAAAACTCTTGTGTTTATAATTTCAAATTTTGCTAAAGATTTTTTTATTAATTTAGAACGTTCTACATTTCAACCTATTTCAACACAGTTATAAGATGACCGTATGGAAGGAACTAAGTACATAATTTCTTTCGAAACTTACCTTTTTACTGTTAGGAAACTGCTTAAAAATACGATAGGTACTATTTATAACCCATAAACTATTCTACTACCTACGTAACCCCCCTCAACCCGAAGCTAAAACATCCATTAAGTATCTATGGTTAGCAACACGTGAGTAAGATGCACGGTGTGCCACAGCCTCATGTTGCCATGACTGGCGATGGTTGCGTAACGTTAATATTGGTATCTAAGTATATGTACACCCAGAGAGTTGTTCAGAGACAAAACGTACCAAGCAGAATAGGTACGACTTAGAGGATTGTAAAGTAAAAACTTGTTAGAGGAGATTCTACGTTCGTCTGTATGTTCTTCCTATACAAAATGAGAACGGTTTCCATCCTATAAAATTTTAACTCATTGCGTCCAAGTATTGATTAAGTTGTAAAGCAAAACAAAATCTAGTTTTTTTCCGTTTTCTTTTTAAAACGAACAACATTGTCATTTTCAAGCAGAGTCGCAAGTAATTTTGTTATAGAGCTACTAGAATAACGAAATTAGGGATAGCCATCAAAGAACTTCCAGAGTATTAGAAGTTTTTATGATCGGTTATGATTTTAGGCGGGGTAAATTACTGGTTTAAGTAATCCTTGATTTAAAAGGCAATGACTTTATATTATAACTGTTTAGGATGCAAGGATTGATGGGGCTAATTATTTTACCTTCATGCTTAAAAAGTTAACATTATTATTGCTTAGTTCAAACTTTGCCTGTCTGGCAAAGGAACATGCCGAAACATATCAAAGTTTAATGAATAAGGAGTTATATTTAGGTAGTTAGTAAGTAAGGCCAAGTGCAAAACTATTGTAGGTATCTATTTAATCCTCTTCTACCTTCATTCGACGACATAAGAGCTATGGGACATATTTATGAGCAACTAGCATGCATCCATATTTTTACACTTGACTTTACAAGGTGTCAATAATGATGGAGCTTTTAAATGCTCTTTGTTATTATTTTCTAGATGTTTGTGATAAAAGGTACCAAAAATTAAGGACATTTTACTGAGCTCTATCCCAATCATAATATATTATGTTTCTCTATATTCTCAATCAGAATAACAATTAAATTCAATTTAATATTCTCGGCAGCGAAATAAATGGGCAGGGCACCTACCTACAAACAAAGAAACATTTTTAGCAACGTGTCAAAATGCGTAAAGTTTAAAAATATAATAGAAAAAACAATGCTCTTTTGATTTAACGGAACTAGTTATTAAATTAGACTTTTTTGATCGTGTAATCTACAGCTTAGTTTAGGTCGGGCAGATTTATTTATTTTATAACAGTCTTGTAAAATTGTGTTCATCTTACACTGCTTTTCATCTTACCCCCACTCACCCTATTTACCAGTCTTCACAGGTTTAAACAGGTAGGTACATTAGGAAACTCAGTCCAAACCTCTCGCAAACCAGTGATTTTTGGCGTTCCTGAATAGCAGTTCAAACCAAACCCAACCCAAACGATTGAATTACCGCTACCAAACCCGTGAAGGCCCGTTCCTGAATGTAGCATCAGCTGTATGTTAGGCGTACGTAATTGTCTCAAGCCGATATGTTAGCGACATCGAAACCCATTAACGCCTCCGCGTTGACAAATGCTTTAAATTTAATTAAGTCGCAAAAGAACACGAAGTGAAGCCCGCCAAGTGATTCTTCGGGCAGGAAAGAGGTCAAACCGGATTTAACATGAATTGCCAACGTAACTGGATAACCTGCATACTAACATCAGTAAGTCTAGGGTAATCATCATGTCATGTAGTAGCTACGTAACCAACAATAGGTACACTAAGATTATTTCAACTTTCTTCTTTTTCTACCTTTTTCTACCCACTGTTGAGTATTAGGTCTCTTCCAATTTTTCCATGCTTAGCGGTCGCGTGCATTCCTCGTCCAGTCTTTACACGCCACTCGTGACAGATCGTCAGTCCACCTTATGGGCTGCCTTTCCACATTTCTGCGCCCGGTCCGCGGTCTCCACTCCAGCACTTTTCTTTCCCATCTTCAGTCAGACCTGTGACATAATATATGGCCAGCCCACTTCCAATTTCTTTTGGTTATTGTTTCCGATATGTCAGTTAGCCCTGTTCTTTTACGGACTTCGGTATTCCGCACCTGATCGCGAAGAGTAATGCACAACATAGCTCTCTCCATAGCCCTTTGAGTGACTTTCAGCCGGTGTAGCACTTGCTTAGTGAGGGTCCAAGTTTCGGCTCCATATACCATCACAGGGAGAACACATTGCTCGAACATGCGACGATATTTCCACTTTGGCACTCGGTAATTCCCGACATACTTACATCGAGAGAGATCGGACGGAAGTGCAAAACTTTGGCTGAGGTTTTTTTTTTAATTACATTATTAGGTTTGGATATTTTATGTGATTAAATTCTAGGATTTTATATAAGTACTGAATGAGAAAACACGTACCTTTACGATAAAAACTGCGACGTCCCGAATTTCAACGTGGAAATATCTTACTGTGACAAGTACCTACTTACGGAATAGAAGAAAGGTTCATCATCATCATCATCCCAGCCTATATCCGTTCCACTGCAGGGCACAGACCTCCTCTCAGATTGAGAGCGGTTGGGCCGTAGTTCCCACGCGGGCCCAGTGCGGATTGGGAACTTCACATACAGCATTTAATTTCTTCGCATGTGTATGCAGGTTTCCTCACGATGTTTTCCTTCACCGTAAATTCCAAATACTTAGGTAATAATTTCGCACATAAATTCTGAAAAACTCAGAGGTGCGAGCACGAATTCGAATCGAACCCACGTCCCACTGCTTGAGAAACAATAGTCCAAACCACTAGGCCACCACGGCTTAGAAGAAAGGTTAGAAAGGCTTAATGCCTTAACCGCGTAGTAAACAATTAAGAAATACCTACCACACCATTTTTATTATGTTGAAAACTTGGAAAATCTTCATGCACTTTTTCTAGAACTTACTTAGCTTTAAATAACGTAAATGCAATGTTTAATAAACGAGTTGACACGAGGTGGCCCTTTAACCTATTTTCTTCAACATATTTGCCTGTAGATACTAAATGAATCGTTTTGTTTCCTTGGCGATTATTACTAGTTTTGAAGCCAATATGGAACAGCATGCAAAGAAATATAAAATAAATTGAGGCTATCGGCACTTCCACGCCTCTTGGCCTATTACACAAGTACTTAGTATCGTATACTAAACTTTCCTTATCCCGTGAAAAATTCGTAAAATTCTTTCTTATTCTTATTACAATTTTAAGTCTCTAGCTCAAGTTGTTGTCAGTCGTCACTATACTTCTTTTATAGGTGGGAATAGATTAAGAAGTATAATGCACTTACCTAATATTAATACTTACACCTAGTTTGCAAAGAAACAAACTAGCCTTCGACGGTTTCCTGCCTAACTTATTTGCTTCCTATATGAATTTCTTTTCTGTCCTTACACGCATAAATTAATAAACATATAACTTGAATTTCTAAAAAAAATACGCTAGCGTGCCACATAAAAACTAAACAATTACACATCTACAAGATATACTTAACTAGAATTAAAGGAAACATTGAAGAGAGCATTAAACGTGATTAAATGACACCATAATTAGATTATCACTTCAGAAGGTTTTATTTCTATTCCCCTCTTCTGGGCTAGTAAATTTTGACCAACTCCGCATTAGTCGATTGTGTTTAAATTCCATCCACGTACGCAGTTCCCGTGGCAATAGAATCATGCTGGTAAGAGGTTTCCTTTGTGTTCTGCTATGGAGTTGTGGTATTTCTTCAATTGTTTGTAACTTTAGACGATGGAAATATTTTGGCTTGAGCGTGCTATTGCTATTCCTTTAATAAGAGAGATTTAATAAAAATGCTGCGATAATCCTACTGATATTATAAATGAGACAGTTGGTTATTATGATGTTTGGACGGTTTTTTTAATACAATATGCTTACGTTTGACCATAATCAGTCAATCACGCCTGATGGAAAGCGAAAATGAGGCCTACGATAGAGCACGCTTGCCTAGTAAATGCTCATTCACCCTAGACTTGAAAGCGGCCAAATTTTAGTGTTCAGGGAACACAGTAGCAGGCAGGGAATTCCACTCCTTAGCTGTGCGGTTGATGAAGGAAGAGCGAAAACGCTTTGTGCGGGTTTTGGGAATACTGACAACGCTCACTTACTAACTTAATGTGGCATGTTAGCCAATCACGCAATAACGATTGAACGGATTTGAATGGAACTTGGCATACAGATAGACAATTATCTGGATTGAAACGTACGATACTTAAAATGGCGCAATGCTTTTTCTCGTGGGAGTTTTTTTTAAACTTAAAACAAGAATAGAGAGCGCTGTTCCAGAAACATTGAGATAGCTATCTCGGCTTTAAAAAAAAATGGCACGTCGACTTCTTCTAAAAATCAATAGATGGCGTTGTCTAAGTGAAAGTTGTGCTTTAAAAATGTTACCGTAGGTAACCTTTTCCCTGGCCAAACTCTAAGATGCAAAAGTTTCTCGCAAAAATATTAATATGTGGGTGAACACGCGGGTACCTATGTCCCATTTGTCTTATAGAACTGTGAAATCGTAAAGTAACAGAGTTCAAAATCGCACCAAAAATATCAGTTATATCAAGTTATATAGACCGAATGGGACCTTCCCGGTTTAGTTTATAGTTTTGTTTTTATTACTAGGGCCCTATTTCACCAACGTGACAACTGTCGCACCTATTAATACACATATTACATGCAAATTATATTAAAATATACGCGTATGTTGACCAAGAAATACTACAATTGGGATGTCCCAATTTTTGGCAACGTATAATAAATCGAAAACCGTTTGGAGAAATAGGCTTTGTGAAGCGTTTTCAGAAATCAGATTCCAAAAATATGATAATCTGAATTAAATAAAGAAAATTTAAGTAATGACCTTCATTTGACCCCTGCAGTGAATCGTCACAAAGGCAGATATAAAGCAGGTCTACACTCTAAAGCAAATTGACAGTTTGAAATGTTGCTGTCCTGCTTATAATAGCAAAGAGTGACAAAGACAGAACTTTAATCACATGATGCACACCTGGCTTTAAACAGTTGTCATTTATCATAAAGTCCGAAATGTATACAATACTCGCAATGTATTTTTACAAATTTAATTATTAAATTACTACGTTACACGTAAATATGAAAGAATTTAAATATCAGATTTTAATAAAAAATATCTATTTACTATCACACCATTAAACAAACAGGAATAATCGAAGCTAAAAGAAGAGAAATAAATAAAACTATTTTATCATGGTTCATTTAGGACCCTAAGCCGTGCTTGTAATATTGACAGTGACAAGACAAATCAGGGGCACTACTACAAAATTCGAATTTCGTATCGTATCATCCCTCTCACTCTCGTGTCAAATCATATTAGCGTGAGCGGGACGGCATGAAACGAAGTTCGAATAATGCACTTCGTAGTAGGGTCTCACTAGTGCCGTGGTAGTGCCACAGATTATGTTATGTACGACTTGAATTTTTCTAGGCTATGGAACGTGGCTCTCTCACTGTGACGTCATCCAACGTATTTCTAAAAAAAAATATAAAAAATTAAATACTCAACCAAATTCAAAATCGATGAAAATGGTGTCTTAAAATATTCTATTCTTTCCAAAAAAAATATAAAAACTATAGGTTATTTTTTTTGGTGCATCCCAATTGTAACGCAAGACTGACACAGCTTTAATCTCATGTCAAGATTTACCGACAAATCACAAATATGTCAAGTACAAAAAATGTTCTCGTTTCACAACATAATAGCAAGTGCTACGAGTAGTTTTTCATCTTACACTGCTTTTCAACTCACCCTAGATGCAAACAGTAAGAGATCACTGTTCTATTTTTAAGGATTAAGTACCTATTTGGCAGAGTTTCTTAAAAAAATAGGAAACTTTTTAAGTCGGGACGACAATGATTATCGCAGCTGCAGTTCTTGGACCGGAGTGGAATTGGTCTCGTTGAGCTGCAATTTTATATTCAAATTACATTAACTTCCGGTTTGGCAGTGGCAGTGCCCTTTTTTCTTAGGGTATTTACTTGTTAATATTATTATGATACCCCAGCAAGATAGGGGCCCAATTTTCTAAAGTACCTACATAACGTAGTAACACCCAAGGACCGATTTAGATCTTAGTGTGATGGTTTGTTTCGGTATTCGTTTGTTTTGTTGACACGAATGAGTTTAACTCTTGGTAAGGCCTCACTTATTGGAGCATTAGTACCACAGAATCAAAAGCAGCAATCGAATACATACCTGACGAAGGATATTTTTAAAGCTAGAGTATTTTCAATGATTACAATGGAATTGGGGCGTAAAGTGAAATCAATAAGGTTAAATTTCCAACTCAATCCATGTGGTCGTTAAATATTATACGTATAGATGTATTGTGTCTATTAGCTGGTGTAAAAAGCCGTGGTACTCTAGTGGTTTG
Source organism: Archips xylosteana (assembly GCA_947563465.1). Lineage (NCBI taxonomy): Eukaryota > Metazoa > Arthropoda > Insecta > Lepidoptera > Tortricidae > Archips > Archips xylosteana. The sequence continues at coordinate 5,618,987 of OX387351.1, read as the reverse complement.
ACCTATGGCCTCTCAAGTTGCGGGACGTGGGTTCAAGCCCGGAAATTTATTTACCATGGGCTTCATGGTGAAGGAAAAACTTCGCGAGGAAACCTTCACACATGTGCGAAGAAATTCAATGGCGTGTGAAGTTACCAATCCGCACTTGGCCCACGTGGGAATGACGGCTCAAGCCTTCTCGTTCTACGCGGTCTGTGCTTTACAGTAGGTATACAGGGTGGTCAAAAGACTGAAGTCTAAAAAAAATATTTAGATGCCTCACATCCGGGGCTATCCGAATACACCCCATGTACATATGTTGGCCGATTTTTTGTAGTTTTCGAGTAATTAATTTTTAAAGATTTTTTTAGATCATGTAACCTTTTTTGGTTACGTTTTTTCTGAGTGTTTTTTTTTGTGACATTATCCTCACAAACTGTACTTTCACACATTAAATAATCAGCTTCCCAACCTTGACGCAAGTTACAATAAAATTGAATCAATAGTCAGGGATGGTGATATATAGTCACTGAGTATCTTCAACGTTTGTCGCTGAAGCGCTAATTAAATACTAATTACATGAAAGCGAAGCTCGCTATCACTTTCGTTTGACAACCTAAACATTCACCGCAGTAACGTAACAAATTGTGTTGAATTTTCACTAGTTTTCCTCCAAAAGTTTTTGCATTGCTCCCAGCGGGACAGTTCAATTTCGAGACCGGGAAAATTCATGAAAATTCGTTGACCTGGTAAAGCGAAATTATAAACTCACTTTGTGCAATTTGCGAGGCCGTGCTTTTGGTAACACGGTGAAAATGTTACCAGCTGTATACAATAGCTGAAAGGTATTGTGTAGTGGACGACACATTAGGGATGTTGACGCCTTTAAATTAGGTAAATTATAACGACATCAATGTGGAGAGCGTGCGTTTAATCAATAAATCTATCAATGATATTTCATTTATTTTATTCATTAAATTAACAATAATTACAGTAGATATTTATCAATAATTAATTAACGATACTCATTTTATAATTCGGCTGGGCAGCGTTCGGGAAGCTCCGCAATATCTTGTCATCCAATATACCGCAATGTCTCAAATCAAAAGTCTGACCAGTGTGTGTTGCCAAGTGATGTCTTATGGCACTGAAACGTGGCCGCTAACGATGAGCGTCATAAGGAAGCTCAAAGTCACTCAGAGGGCAATGGAGAGGGCTAAGCTCGGAGTTTATCTGCGGGATCGCATTAGAAATGATGAAATCCGCGCAAGAACTAAAGTCACCGGCATAGCTCGAAGAATCGCCATACTCAGTGGCAGTGGGTAGGGCACATCGCTCGTAGAACTGATGTCCGATGGGGCAAAAAGGTTCTCGAGTGACGTCTATGGACCGGAAGACGCAGTGTAGGTAGGCCTCCAACAAGATGGAGCGACGACCTGGTTAAGGTTGCTGTATCGCGTTAGATGCGGATGGTACGAGACCCATCTGTTTTTTCGAGCCTTGGGGAGGCCTATGTTCAATTGTTCAGCAGTGGACGTCTTTCGGCTGAAATGATGATGATGATGATGATTTTATAACTACAGTTATTTCTTTAGCTAGGCCTTATTACACTGCAGGCCCTACTAGCTACCCGCAAGCGCCTTATATAAATTTGTGTAGCTCGATAGAAACCGTACAAGGACCAATGTCGGGGCTGCGGAAGCCCTGAGTTGACGAGTCGAGATTATGGTCGCCTGTTAGTCATTAGACATTTATTTTTTGTTTTGCCGTGTGTTTGCTGTATCTATATTATTGGTGCCATTTACTTTGTTCGAAAATAATATATGTAGGTTACGTAAAATGTAGGTACATAACGAAAATTAAATCAAAACCACTTCATTTTGACTGTTATATAGGGAACACCTTGTATAGGTATATTTTTTAATGCATAAGGGCCGGCGCCCACTGACGGCATGGCACGGCGTGGCATTTTATTACTATCAAGTTATTTTGAATCTTATTTCAATGAGTTTAGAATTCATGTTACTTTATTGGTTATGCGTTGCGTCATCCCACGGCACGTCGCGGCATCGTGGTATCGAAATAAAGAAACATGAATTCTATACTCATTGAAATAAGATTCAAAATAACTTGATAGTAATAAAATACCACGCCGTGCCATACCGTCAGTGGGCGCCGGCCCTTATGCTCGGAAAGTGTCTTGTTCCGTGGGTCAACATATTAGAAAGATTTTAAAAGAGACTCAAAAATAAAATAGATAATTTTTCAAGCTTGGATTTAGAACCGTGTCATCAACATCATCATCATCATCAGCCTATGCTCGTCCACTGCTGGGTATAGGCCTCTCCCATGGCACGCCACTGAGCACGATCCTCGGCCGCTCTCATCCAGCTCTTGCCAGCCGCCTTGCGAAGATCATCGCTCCACCGAGTCTGAGGACGTCCTACACTACGTTTGCCGATCCGTGGTCTCCACTCAAGAACTCGTCTACCCCATCGGTTATCGGTAGGACCGTGTACCTACACAAAAACTACATTAACATGTTTATCTTGCGCAAGAACACACAAAACCTAAATCGCAAAGTCCAACTAATCAGTACACACACAAATTAGATTAAAACTGGAGCCTAATTAACAGGAACCGGGCGTCGCCACTTGCAAGTCACCTACGACCCTTTTAATTGGCGGTAGTGGATAATGGGCGACGAATGGCAGCGGAAGATGCGCTTGCGCAGCGTAATGGTCCAGAGGGCTCTATTTGAGAGATACACGCTGGGAATCACCAGTCGATAATATCTAGCGATACGAGTTAGCGCCAACGCGTCCTTTTCCCTGCGAACTCTTCCCAGTTTTGTGAATGCATTCTTTCTCTCTTTTCGGCTTTCCAGTTAGTAGTTTAATATTTTTTTTTAATATTTATAGTTACGTGAATAGGCTAGACGACTAATAAAAACTGCTTAGTCCGTCAGTTAGATTATTAAAAAATATTGTACACGTATTTTTTCTTTTGTTTGATAAACAAAAAATGACGAGGATACAGTGCTTAGAAGTTTCGAGTGACGTCACTATATGGTTCAATTTTTACCTAAGAGTGACGTCACAAGCCCCCACTCCGGAAGTTTGATGATCTATGCCTTTGTCGATTTTTAATAATTTGATAAACCAAAAAATACGTGTCCCATATTTTCCCATTATCTAACTGACAGACTAAATAGAATGACATATTTATAACCCAGTTGTCATCCCTATTATAATCATAGAATAAGTAACTAATAGAGTGGAATAAAAATAACAACACTTAAATACTTTTCTTGATAAAAAAATCCCCGTCTAAATGTGGTTTTCGTATGGGGCAAGTTACCCTTCATTGGATCAAAGTACTCCGACATTACGGTATTTTTTTTTTTACTCCAAATAGAGTACAATGAACTTATCCATCGGAAACTAATAATATTAAGGGGATAAAGATTTCCGAAACTCGACTTTGATACAATAACTTTAGGTCCCCAGGGGGATTGCTATGAGGCTCCTACAATCGTAGTAAAAAGGGTTGCAAGTCCGAACTTAGAAGAAACTTCCTATTCTCTGGGGCGCTGACATTTATACCAATATGTTCGTGGATGATAAAGTTTCTGAAGGTTCGATATACACGAATCAACTAAAAGAGCTGTTAGTCTAAATTCAGCTAATATTATTCGAAAAAAAATTTGATTGTGTATATGTTTACAATGGATAAACTCAAAAACTACTACTGTACAGATTCAGGCGCTACTTTGTAGAGTTCCATGTATAAAAATAAATGGAATTCTTATTTTGCTCCTCCGCGAAAGAGCTTAAGTCATGCAAAACGTTTGCGTTGACAATACGATTTTAATACAATTTTCCCGGCCTCCGTCCGCGTAAACAATAAAAAATTAACCAAAGCAAATGCAACTAAACCCATAACAAAGAGAATCATCACCGCCATAAGTAATAATCCGGACACGTGGTTCGCATCTCTCCGAAGCATCATCCATCAGTGGTTGTTTGTTGGTCCTATGACGGTCGATTGAAGAATCGATTTTGTTCGATCGACCGTGAAAAAAGTGACCCGATTTTAATTGACGGCCGAGTAGGTTTGACGGCCGAGTAGGTTTGACGGCCGAGTGGTGGGTACACGAGGCCGGCTTGATACGATGCCGGCAACTCCTGTTTCGGCCAAGGCTTGTATACTTAGTGCTTTTATCAAACATGCAATGAAATAAATAAAAAACTTCGATAAATTAAAATTACAAAGAAACTAACTATTGCTTATGTTTTTTTTTAGGGCTGAATGCCATGATGACATAGACCTATAAACGTCATGATGCTGTGTCACGTGAAACAATAGACGAACGCTTTCCCGGCCTAGGCCTGCAATTCTGTATGAAAATCCATTACATAGCACTCGTCTAACAAACAGCGCCCGCAACGTGATACCTACGACCCGGCCTATTATTTGGGACGTAAGGTTAACATTTCATTGCATCTTTGAGAAAAAATTCTTTAACGTGCAGAATGCAGTGCTGTATTATTTATTACTAAGTAAAGTAGCCTATATTTATTTCTGTAAATGTGTGAAGTTCCTACGGGCCGCAGATGAAACAGCGAATAACAGCTAGTTTTTCATAAAAACAGTGAAGCTGTTTTATTCTATGGTTTCTTAAGTGAGTTTGCTTTTGATTAGACATCTGCAACTATCAAACACTTGCCCTGTAGTTGTTTTCTTAAAACAAAAGAGCATTCAAGCTGATGGATGTTGCAATTCGGTACATTCAATCTATCCCGAAATACTTACCTACATAACTTTTAAAAATAATAATGAACAAAATAATAGTATAGTAATCCCGCTGACATTACATGACATGTTGTTGTGTGCGGGACTTCAACTCTCGTGGCGATACCTATACCAAAGTTATGCAGTTATTCAATCCGCCCACGTAACTTACTCCGCAGTTAACAATGCAACGGCTAATCGGGCAATCCTTGCACACAAATAGTTATAGCATATAGAGGTTCCCCACACTGCATGCCGCATTCATACCGTCCTGGATGAGTCTTCGTGACTCACAAACTTCACTTAATGAAGCTCAGTTTAAGGTTATCAAAGTACTTTCCATAAGGAAATAAATGATCAGAAAATATAACTTAGCCGAGTGTCTGATCATTTTGATTGAATTATGAAGAAAGTTTATTTGCAATTAGAGATAATTTTTAATGGTTCACGGGTTACCATCCCAGCTCACCAGCTCATCGTCTCAGCTCTCTGTTTTTATTATGAGTAATGTCCCACTGCAGGGCACAGGCCTCTTGTCAGAATAAAGGCTTAGTTCCCACGCGGGCCCAGTGCAGTTTGGGAACTTCACACACACCATTGAATTTCTTCGCAGGTGTGCTCATGTTCCCTCGCAATGTTTTCCTTCGCCGTGAAGCTCATAGTAAATTTGAAGTGTAATTTTAAAATTAAATTTTAGAATGAAAGTGAGAGAAACAAGACATTTATTCACTTTCACAAAAATACACAGTACTTACAAGAAAATACATAGGTACAATTTCACATTGATAAACAAAAATCACAAATATGAAAATAATAAATAAGTACACAAGTTTTGCATGCGTGTCCCCGCAAAAGTGAAACGGTCGCTGACTCAGCATTATGCTGAGTCGTTAGACGCCTGCTTGCAGCGCTGTTCATCTGCCAGAACCGACTGTGACTCACGGAACGATACACAAATTATCACATTTCACACCAATATTATAAAGGCGAAAGTTTGTGAGTGTGTGAGTGGGTATGTTTGTTACTTCTTCACGTCTAAACGGCTGGAACGATTTTAATAAAATTTGGTATGGAGCTAGCTATCACCCTGGATTAACACATAGGGTACTTTTTATCCCGGAAAATTGCGTAGTTCCCGCGGGATAGCGATAAACGAATTATTTGCAGACGGAGTCGAGGGCAACAGCTAGTGGTACATAAACCATTCACCTATATGCAAATAAATTAATAAATAATATAGATTTATCTTTGAGTAGAAGACAAAAATACAATAAACAAAGGTTGGCATATTAGTTGGTGAGAGTGCTGGTGTATTGATAGGATTTTTGGAGCGTACAAGTGAGTGATCCTTCAGCTTGCGCTTGAAGGTGTACCCACTAGATGCTCCTATTTCGCACATATTTCTGAAAAACTCGAGACGCGAGCCGACTTGAACCCACGACCTTCTGCTTGAGAGGCCATAGGTCAAACTACTTGACTACCTCGGCTCTTTACTAGGCTACTCGACACTTACAGTCAGCAGCAGAAGTTGATGAGCTGTTGTGGTGCTCAAAATGGTCTACACAATCTTTTATCACCTTGGAAATAGAGTCGTGTATAGATCATTTTGAGCACCAGAGCCGCTCATCCACTTTTGATGCTGACTGTACCTACAGTATTTTTCTTTTTGTTTCAAAAGGCACGTTTCATTATTTTCTAATTCTGTGAACTACCGCCTTAGCTTCCGTTACGGTGTGGCTTCAACTAACTCGATTTGCGAGCTATACCTATCACAAATTGGTATGGTTTCAGCCTTCCGTTTTACCGTGGGGCAGGTTATGTTACCTAGTTCTATACCAACTTATTTTTTTTTAACAAAGACTTTTTTTAGCTTATCAAGAACTATTAGGCTTTACCCACGGCTTCGATCGCTTGCACCATTAAATTCAGCATTCGAATTGAAACTCTGAATTTTACTATCCAAGAGTTATATCAACATCATCATTTTAGCCGAAAGACGTACACTGCTGAACATAGGCCTCCCCAAGGCTTGCCAAACAGATTGGTCCTGCGCCATCCGCATCCAACGCGTTCCCACAACCTTAAGAGGATACGATGGCTGAGAGACTTTTGAGAAACAGGTATTTTAATGAAATGTTGCTGTCTCGCCCGAACCCCTCCGTGTCAGTACAGCGAGAGCGGGACAACTGCAGCTCAGACAGTTAATAGGCGCGTATCAAAACAGCATTTCGTAGTCCCCTGTTTTCTTCTCGAAAACTGGACCAATAAAATTATTTTTTTCAAAAATAATTAGAGGACAGATTTAGCTATGCCCCTAAGTTTTCCTTTTTTTGTTTATATAAGGAATTCTTTTCTGATGAGTGTCTGAAAAATTACGTTGAAATTGGGCAATTTTTTCAGTTTTGGAAAGCTCATATTTCTTATGTTAATTGAAATATGGAAAAAAACGAAACATAGGGGCATAGCTGTGGTAGATATACAGATTACACAGTAAAAAAAATTTGGCTCTAAAGCCATTATCCAGGGAGGAAACAGGGGAGGGACAACGTTTGTATGGAGAAATGGTGCGCATCGTATCCTCTTAACCAGGTCATCACTCCATCTCGTTGGAGGCCTACCTACACTGCGTCTTCCGGTCCGTGGACGCCACTCGAGAACCTTCCGGCCCCATCGGCCGTCAATTTTACGAGCGATGTGCCCTGCCACTTGAGTCTAGCGATTCTTCGAGCCATGTTGGTGACTTTAGTTCTTGCGCGTAAGAATTACATACAAGAATTGAATAAAGATAGGTAATTTGAATTTAACTTTGACTTTAAAATACGTTTTATTAACTACTACCTATCATTTGGCTAAGTTACGTTAGTCTATAAAATAGAAATCTTTGAACCATAATGAGATCAAATAGTACACTCTATTTTAATTTCGATAACTAATTCGTCGTCAAATTTAAATAACAAACAATCAAGGGTTGCTCAAAGAGCGTTAAATAGTGCCGTCTTGGACCCGAAATTCAAATTGAATCCTAGAATGCTCCCCCAATATTGGCGTAAACAACTAGGGCAACGTTCCCCTTGAAATTTAAATTATACAAAGATCAACCGACTAGGAGTCCGCGGCAGATATCGGGAAACTGTCAGAGGTAACTTATACCTACCTTTATTCGATGCTCTATTGAGAGAAAACTTGGTTCGAAGTAATCTTGACTTGAAAACTGCGGCTAAAAATATGACTGAAAAGTTTTGATTTAAAATGATTTTTTAGGTGAAATAAGGATTCAGCTTTCACGAGATTGATACGAATTAAGTAAGTAGTTTAAGAAATTAACTATACAGGTTGAAATTTTAAACGTGACACAAAATCAATAATACTAGCTCATTGTCAGTTAATACTGGACAAATAAGATGAATTAACTGAACTAGGAAATATTTGCGTGTAAAACTCCTGACCAGTGGTGGTGTAGGGGTAAGTACGGGGCACGGAATGCCGAGGACCTGGTTTCGATTCCCAGCATTGGTCTTTTTTCTGGGGTTTTTCTGTGCATCCATGTTTCAGTTTGTATTTAGTATGAAATATATGGATTTCACGGGATGACCGTAAAAGTAAAAAAAAATTGAAGTTGAAGAAATAAAAAATACAAAAAGATACTTCAAACCAAACTTGTTAAATGAACTGTTTAAATTATTCCAATTATTTAGGATGGTCATGTTTGTGGAAATTAATAATCACAAATTCTATGTATGGACGCAGGCAAGTCGCATTTCTCAACCGATTCCCGTGAAATTTTGTAAGCAGGTCCGATAATTATATGTGTCGCAGTGACAGCGCTAGTGGCGCCACACGCGGCGGAAAATAGAACTAGTTTGGCATTAAAATTGTAAACAGATTATTCGAGTCACGGAACTAAACGTTTATTTTCTTTTGAAACGTCAAGCCTTAGGCTTGGGTGTAGTCGATATTTGGCTGACAGCTCTTATTTTAATTGAGGGTAGACTTGACAACGTTGACAGGTTAGGAACGGGACGGAATCACTCACTTTTCGTTACGCGTTGGTCTAGAGCGGTAGTGCAGTCAGCCAAGTATCGAATTCACCACGTTTCGTTTTGCAATCGATTAACATCCGATTACCTAGTAGTGTTTTCTGAGTGTATGTAATTGGAATCGCTTAATACACGCTTAATCAACCTTAGGAAGTTATTATTTCTAAAATCCGTTGACATGAGCGAACGTAGCCCATCCCCCGTCATATGGATTTTTGTCAATTCAGTGTTTGAAATTTTAAAAATGGCGAAAGAGTAAAGGCTGAAAATGTTGAAGACAAGCTCGCGAAGTCTATTGTTCACAGAGTAATCTAATATATAAAAATCTCGTGTCACGATGTTTGCTATCGAACTCCTCCGAAACGGCTTAACCGATTTTTATGAAACATTTTTCACCATATTCGGTAGGCCTGAGAATAGGTCGTAGGCTATTTTTTAAACACCTATTATCCTCCCTATTGTCCTCTTCGTTAGTTTCGCTAGTTTAATATAACTATTTAAAGGTGGGGATCACGATCGGCATACAGTTCAACAGCTTTTATCTAACATGCATGGTCATTTACATACATTTTTGTAAGACTGTCAAAATGGACCGACGATCTGGTAAAATTCGCAGGAATCACTTGGATGCGGACAGCGCAGAACCGATCGTTGTGGAACTCTTTGGGGGAGGCCTTTGTCGAGAAGTGGTCGTCTTTTGACTGATAATATGATGATTGTTTTTGTATGCAAGTATATAAGATGTCTGCTTAAAAATTTGTCAACCATTTTCGACCACTTCGGTGTCCGATAAAACTAAACTGGTTGTAAAATCCTGGCATCGATTTTAAACTTGGTAAGGATATTGTAATCTGGATGAATTATGCGATCGATAACACAAACGCGATTCTTCCTACTCGTGATTCCCATACAATATGGATTCCACACAACTGCTGTTTACCACATTCGTGATTCTACACAGCCATTATTTTAACGCAATTGGGATTCTTCCTATTCGTGATTCTACACAATCAATATGGATTCCACACATCTGCAGTTTACTACATTCGTGATTCTACACAGCCATTATTTTAACGCAATCGGGATTTTCTTATTCGTCCGATTCCCATACAATATGGATTCCACACATCTGCAGTTTAACACATTCGTGATTCTACACAGCCATTATTTTAACGCAATCGGGATTTTCTTATTCGTCCGATTCCCATACAATATGGATTCCACACATCTGCAGTTTAACACATTCGTGATTCTACACAGCCATTATTTTATCGCAATCGGGATTCTTCCTATTTGATACAAGGTGGCATTCGAGTATCGAGTAAATAGAGGCACACATGGTATCGACATCAACCGACTGAAGAAACTATAAGTTGGCTCAAAGTGCTCGATTTACCAATTTTCAAGTTTTAAGTTTAAACAACTCTGAAATCGCAGCGTTCGTGTCAAAGTTAAAGAGTTTCAGGCACTTTAAGACTAGGTAACTTTATTAATGTACTTGATATTAGAAATTTAGCGTACGAAAATTAGAAATTAGCTGACAAGATTCCTGTGGCGCATTCTTTTGGCAATGATGGTCTTTCCGAAAGCACTAGGTAGAATTAAAAAGAAGCATACTTATAGGTGAAAAACTTAAGAAGATGACCTGTTGAATGTAGTAGGTACAATACGTTTACTTTTAGTTTACCACTGACAGATGGCTTGCCTTCATTTCATTTCCAACTTTAACTCCATACAAATAAAGTAGCTATTACAAAATCTGCAAACGTGGGTAACAGTATTCTAAAATTGACTTTATTTGTAGGTCGTTAAAGTTGAATATGAAATGAAGGCAAACCATCTGTCAGTGGTAAACTTTATGTAATTTTACTGTAGTAAGGTGTCCGTATAAAGCAATTGACGTTCCAAATTAGAAAAATGACTAAGTTCCATATCAATTTTGTGCACTACTACATACAACAGGACATCTTCTTAAGTTTTTCACCTATACGTAATACTGTTTTGGATTTACTAAGTTGGGTTTTGTTTTGGGTTTTTACTGAATAAACAATGTGATTTTGATTGATTTTTCCCAAATAAAATAAAGCGTGTAAAAACTAATTGTCTCGGACATCACTTTGGAGAGGTTAGTAATTTACTTAATCATTAGAATAAAATTACTTAAGTACCTAATATAATTCTTCTAAATTGAATAAAAAAACCGGCCAAGTGCGAGTCAGACTCGCGCACCAAGGGTTCCGTACAAATTTATATGTATCTATGAACATCCAGTCTTAGCAGACCCCTGCTCCTATGCAAAATGTGCGCAGTGTGGTATCATTGTAGATTGATTACTGATATAGAACAGAAAGACAAAAAATTTATGCTTTTCGCAATATTTCCTTTATCTGTGCTATAATACCTAGCATCGTACCAAATTTCAAGATTCTGAGTTCACGGGAAGTACCCTGTAGGTTTTGATTCCCTTGCAAGTGTCGAAAATTTGCGGCATAAATAGATTGGTTACTGATAAAGACAGACAGACAAAAAATTATGCTTTTCGCAATTTTTCCTTTATCTGTGCTATAAGACCTTGATTCGTATCGTACCAATTTTCAAGATTCTGAGTTGACGGGAAGTAGGTACCCTGTAGGTTTTGATTCCCTTGCGGGTGTCGAAAATTTGCGGCATAAATGGCCTTATCTTTTGATTGCGTTGGCTTAGAAGTTTGATTTTTTCACAGCTCTAAGGGACAGTAGACCTGAGTATTTGATATAAATTTCAGTTTGATACCTCCACGCGTTCCTGAGAAAAAGGGTCTTTACAGACGGACGGACGGACGGACGGACAACAAAGTGATCCTATAAGGGTTCCGTTTTTTCCTTTTGAGGTACGGAACCCTAAAAATGACTTGGAATTTGAGAAGGGAAATAATTAAGACATCGTAAACTGTGAGAACTAAGCTGGTGGGTGGGTGCTGGAGTTCGACTGCGTCTGCAAAGAATTCGTTTATCGCTATTTAGCGGGAACTATGAAATTTTCCGAGATAAAAAAACTATCCCGTATATACCAAATTTTATTTTAATCTGATCAGCGGTTTAAGCGTGAAGAGGTAACCGTCAGACAGATAAACAAACACACTTTCGCATTTATAATATTAGTATGGATTCTTGATCAAAATTTCCTATCGGATAGCTTCAGCAGTAGCATATTCCAGCAAGCCTTGTTTTGTGTCTCAATTGGCTCCTAAAGAGCAGGGAGTGTTGCGGAAATTCGACGGGCTTAACATATTAATTAGATGGATTTAGGCAAGCTGTCTCACTGTAACTCCTATTTAATAAACTTAGGTACTTTACATTATCTACCTACTGTTCTCCCTCAGTTTCTTAGGGTCACAGACAGAATAAGAAACAGGAGTTGTCTATCTGTCATCATCATCGTCATCATCATTTCAGCCGTAGGACATCCACTGCTAGGCATAGGCCTCCCTCATTGACGCCCAATCATTACGATTGGAAGCGACTTGCATCCACCCTGAACCTGCGGCCTTCTCCAAATCGTCCGTCCATCTAGTTAGTGGACGTCCCACGCTGCGCTTGCCAGTCCGTGGTCACCATTCCTGAACTTTTGGGCCCCAACGGCCATCTGTTCTGCGTGCTATATGGCCTGCCCATTGCCAACGAGCTAATCCGTTTGGCTATGTCGGTGACATAGTAATACTTAGTATAAGTTATGGGCATGAAAGATAATGCCGGATCCAGACGATCGCCGGCAAAAACAATGATCGGAGTCATGTTTCCACAGTATTTTTTCAAATGTTATATTCTTTCTCGGAAGCAAAGCCGTGGTTTAAAGCTAGTGAAAATATGTAACTCGCGGAATCACGTTATGTATAGATAGGTATCTACTTCATAGCAATAAGTACATACAAACGTAACCATGGATAGGGACAAGTAATTTAGCCAGAGCATTACTTTTTATGAACCCGCACCCTGTTTGAAGGTACTTTGTACCAACCTTGTACCTTTAATTATTGGTCGCCTTTCCCTCGTTTATGTATACCGTTGGATTACGATAACGCAGTTAATTAAATTAGGTTCAGTAACATGTACCAACCAACCAATGAACCAGTGAACTTTGGCCTCATCTACACTTTTCATCTGGTGAAAAGGGTCAATCGCGGGTCAGATAAGTACATGTAAAAAAAAATAGTGCGTGCAGCTGCTCCGTGCGGAAGAAGTGAAACTTTGTAATGTGGAAATGAAACAGGCACTTATTCATCAATATAACCTTATTGCAATAACTTTAAGAACTAAATTTACTTATGCATCTATGTGTTTAAATTACTCACTAGATGACGCTTTTATCACGTCTCATACATTTGCACAGACAGTATGAGTTCTGCATCGCACTATCGAAGTTTTTAACATCATACAGCGCATACAATGCGAGATGTGTATCAAGTTTACTTGCTTCGGCAGTACATATACTAATGCTTTCATACCCCCTCTATGGTAGCGTTAAACGTTTAACGCAACCTTGTTGGAAGTCGCATTAGAAGTTTCACTTCAAAAAATATGTGCATAAGTTGTAGGCCACCACTGGCAGGGCACAGGCCTAAGCTTCTCTCATAGATAGAATGAAGGAACATGAAGCAAACAGTGAGTGGAAACAAGCTGTAGGGTGCAGACAATCGAAGATGATGCTGGATGGTATCAACCACAGAAGAACTAGGTATCTCCTAAAACTAGGTAAGAGTAGCTTAAGAACTATAACTGGTATAATTACTGGCCATAATGTGTTAAATAGACACTTAAGCGTGATAGGTATAAAAAGTGATCCTTCCTGTCCACATTGTGGGAAGGAGGAAACGAGTGAGCACGTCCTAGCCGAGTGCGTCATGTACGTGGCAGCGCGGCGTGATGTATTCGGGAGTGATGAGCTGAGGAAGGAGGAGCTAAAGGATGTCAGTCTCAAAGATGTCCTTTTGTTCAGCAGGAGAACGAGGAGATTTGAGGAGAGATGCTGTGCTGGGAGCGCTGCTGGGACAGTAACCGATGGCTCCAACCACGGGGAACTGGGCTGAATGATTGTACAAAACGATCGATAGCCCGCCTGACTCAGCGAGGCGTCCCCATACATCATCATCATCATCAAGCTTCTCTCAGAACAAGAGGGCCCATTGCGGTTCGGCAGCTTCACACACATATCATAGAATTACTTCGTAGTTGTGTGTAGGTTTTCTCGCGATGTTTTCCTTCGCCGTAGTAAAGCTCTTCAAATGTAATTTTGCATGAGAATTCCGAAAAACTCAAAGGTGCGGACCCGGGCTCGAATCCACGGCCTTCTGCTTCAGAGGCCATAGGTCAAACCACTAGGCTACTATATTTTTTTTAATTGCATGTATAACTACGAAACTCACACTTCTGTCATTCTCCGGGTTGTATGATGAAAACGTTCACTCCACACCATTAGTACCACACATAAATTATCTTAGTTAAGAGCTCTCCATGCAACTTAAACAAGTTTAAGCTAAATGTACCTTTCGTGCTAGCGAATTTTTACTGTATTTTACTGAGCTTATTCTTAACTGTAGTTTCTAAGTATAATTTTCTAAGGAATGTTTTCTTTTACTGCTTAACATAATGAATGACACTTACTTATACCTACTTGTTCATTTGCATTATTAACTCGGTCGCTATCAAGAGGATGTAACGTTGATAGTAAATAAACCCGTTTATCAAAACCTCGCTATAATTAGCCAAACAAATCGCGCGTTTTATAAATAAGAGACAAAACACATCTACACGCAATGAAATAAAGGATAATACCGTATAAAATTGATAAACAAATAACACGCTTGATCAGTTCCAATGAGGTTTAAATTCCCGTAACCCAGTTCGAATCCCCAGACCCGGACAGGGAGCTAACACTGGTTTTCCAACTGAAACTCCGTGTTCCAATTTTCCTTATAAAACGTACACAGCAAATCCTTTAAAAAGTGCGCGGGCTTTTTGAATCCTACGAACACATAGAACATCGAAAACTAAAGCTAGGTCGTTCTTTTTTCAATTAAAAATGCAAATCGAATAACCCAAGTCTCGAAAATAAACAAAACACTCTCTCCGTTTTGAAGCAAACCTTGATTTTCCGAAGTCTCCTTAACGTTCACGGTTCAGTTTGCGTTTGCGTTCTGTGTTCGAATTGGGAATGGCTGGGAGAGGGAAGGGTGTGCGGGGAGCGGCAGGCTCCAGGGCCGTAGCTTACATAACGCGGGGAAAACGGATGTACAACCCCGGCTATTTGCCTTCTCCCTCGCTCTGGGTAAAGGCGCGTCTATAGGGACAGGAGTTTTCCAGCGATTAAAAAAAACAAGTTTGTGGCTAACCCGTCTTATTAGAAAAAAATTGGATTGTTTTCTTGTAAATTGAGGGAGCGCGCCTGTACCACAAGATACCTTCAGAAATTAAACATATAAGCTCGTTCAACTCGTTCAAAAAGCGACATGCCCAATACATTATCACTACCTTTCCTATAAAATGAGTTGAACGAGTTAGTTGTACTAAACATTAACGTGAACTATATTTATATAGTTGATTATGCATATATACCTACTTATTCTGTTTTTTGTTGTTTTACGACGACATATATTAAACTTATATTTTTGCTATGTTCTCATGAAAGTGACTGTAATATCTTGTATGAGAATAAATGTCTTAAAACCTAAACCTAAATTGTACTATTGTGATTGTACACAAGATAAAAATACTGTAGGAGTTAAGAATAAGTTTTAGCTACGAAATATTTGTAACATTTATGAATTCAATATAGGTATTGTCTGCATGAATTTTTATTTTTGTGATGTCACTGTACCTACTACTGCTTTTGGTGATCAATAAAGAATATTTATATTGTATTGTATTGTAATTTAAAAAAAAATTAACAAGTAATAATCAATAACATTTGAGTTTTTCAGCAGGTAACCTGTAGGTAGAATATAAGGTTCACAGATAGATCGGAAGCGTAGGTATCAACTCAAAATATTTATCTAAGTATACATATATATACAATCATTTTAATTTAGACTTCAATCTTTTTCTGGAAGGTCTTAATTAAAATGGTGTATTATTTTAAGTTGATACGGTTTCGATCTAGGTGTGGTATGAGTTCAACAATACGACAATACGTCGCGGGTAGTTTTTTTTTGTTTTAAAATAGAAAACTTTCTATTTTCTCTTAACCTAAATCTACGCTTCATTCGCTGCTTAACAATCAACGATACAATTTGCAAGAATTTCTAAAATACGCATTAGATAAAGGTATTGTTTTAAAAAAAATCGTGCAATCAATGAACACGTAGCCTTATCCCCGCTCGCACATGTGCCGATCGTGCTGACATTTACGTAGTGCGCCCCGTGCCGCCGCGAAGCGCGAACCGAGCGCCCGACAATCGACCGAGAAAAACGTTCCATTTTCAAACATTCAAAAACAATTGAAAGAAGGTGCCCATTTTTTTCTTAATTTTTGTGATTTTTGTTTTTTTTTTCTGTGCGTTTTCGCCCAGGGTTGGAGGGGAGTTTTCCCCATTTCCCCGGAGCATTGCTATAGCAACCGATGACGTCAAGTTCACGGACGGTTGGTGCATACGTTCAATACAAGTTGAGGTTTACATTTTAAAGACTGCAGGTAAATAACATTAACATTCACAGCTAATTTACGGACTAACAAAACGAAACATTCAGTATCATTTAATTCTAATATTAATTAAATGTAATTTTTAATGAAGACTATTCAGTCAGTATACAATAACGAAATACAACGTCTTCGTTGGAATTTAATATCGCATTTATTAAGGGTTGCGTGGCCCATTTTGCCGGGGAAATTTATTAGGTCTAAACATCGGGTCGCGGCATATTGATGAGATGGAACAGATTTCCGTAGGAATTTGTATTCTATGAGAAAACGTTTGTAAGTTACGTGACCTTACAGTTAGTTAAAACGTGACAAAATTTTAAACTTCAGGAAAATTCGTAATAAAATTCAATAATTGGCTAAGAACTTTTGATCGACGCACGCGTAAATTGTTATAAATTAAGACATTAACCAATTCCAAAATTCTAAACTTTGTGTTGATTTGAAATCAAATGCATCTGGCGCAAGTGAAGAAGCATCAGAAAAAATGCACTCTTTCAGTGTTCATTCAATTTTTATATTAAGTCATTCCTTTGATTACAAATAAGATCCAGACACTGATGATGCGTTGAAGATTACCTGATAACAAAAACGTTTATAAATACTGAGGTCAAATGAAGGATGGTCTCGGCCCATTCCTATATTTTACGACTCAAGAGTACTTAATTCGTTCAATTCCTTATAAATAATGAGACAGTTCCAATCGAGCTTGATCCCGAGTATCTAAAGAGAAGTAATATTTTTTATTTCGAAGGTAAATCGTAACTGGGACCACTTAAGAAGCTACTCTTAACCTAAGTTACTGATAAAGTATTTTACATTTTGGAAATATTTCGTTGTCTTGTAATTAATTTTGTCTTTGTAGTTTTTTGTTTATTTTCGAGAAAAGCACTATACAAGCTTCAACCTATAAGTGCCATACTGGACTCGTACATAGAAATCCTCACCTATGGCTCGGATTTCAAATCGTACTTGTCCAGTATGGCTTATATACTTACTGGTCTCTTCAGTAATGTACTTTAACATCCACTTTTACGTATCAATAAAGACGCAACGCAACATCCCAAGATGCCAAAAAGTCGTGGTCAAATAAGATTTAAGCGTAATTTGCTAATTTGCATTAAGTTTCTATATTATCTATTAACCAATGTCAAACCAGCTGTCGAATCTCCAGTTTAATACTTAAGCAAACTTCAGCCAGCCGAAATTAACTACGCAGCTGCATAACTTCATCATCATAATCATCATCCCAGTCTATATACGTCACACTGCAGGGCTCAGGCCTCTCTGAATGAGAGGGCCTGGGCCGTAGTTCCCACGCGGGCTCAGTGCGGATTGGGAACTTCACACACACCATTGAATTTCTTCGCAGGATAATGCAGGTTTCCTTCACCGTAAAGCTCATGGTAAATTTCAAAAAAGCTGTGGTGGCCTAGCGGTTTTGACCTATGTCCTCTCAAGCGTCGTGTAAATTTGTGTGAAATTATTAATTGCATAGCTACGTAGCTTGCAGAAATTTACTGAACCCGAATTAGACAGCTAGTTATTGGCTTTAGTATAAGAGTACTTAATATTTTTTTGCAACCCACACTAAGTTTGCAAGCTTTTGAATGCACTGTTGGTCCTCTCCTCACAGAAAGAATCTAGAGTTCGATACGTCTCACCTATATAAGTACCATTCCACGATTTTATACTATGCCTCGTCTGAGAAACGTGAATGGTGATTTGTTGCTACAAATCTGAGCCACAACTTGTCAGTTTGGTCATATTTAGCTTGCGTTTCCCCTCTTGCGAACCCTCCAAATGAAGATAACAGTCCTAATCACTTTGTATAAACATTTCCCTAAACCCTATCAACCCTACCTTCTTATACTTAATAAGTGTTTGTTTTGACAAGTACCACCTGATTTTCAATTAAACATCTGTTTCTCTTCGTTTCTGGGCTTGCTGAGGATTAAAACTAATCGCGCAAATTAGTTGAATGGAAGATCCACAGCGAGGAGTGACAAACAATGTCGAATAAGCGAAGTGAAAAGATACCAACTCGGCGTTCGATCTCGCGCATATTCTTCCTAAACCTGTCAGGTTCTAGCATGTCATCTCGTATTGGCTTACACGCATGGCCATGAAAAATTTTGTATTCCCTCTTTACTCTTTCACCGGAGGTGGCCAACAGGTCAATCGCAATTGACTTATCGATCTCTGCTACTGGTTCGGTTGACAGGGGCAAAGCATAAAAGTACATATTGATTCAAAAATCTTTTATTTATTTATTTATTCAGGATAACAGCAGCCTTAAATAAATAAAAGAAACATACAAAAGGTTACATCATATGAGGCCAATAACAGCTATCCATTAAGAGTCTTAATCTAAGTCATCATAGTGGAAATGTCTGCAACACCAGATACACCAACTCATGCTAATCTCTAGAGTGTTATAAAGTTATATGAAATTGTATTTCATGAGTTCATGAGTAATGTATGAGGTGTAATGCTAAACAGTAACTACAACAATAATATTCTAATATTTAATGTTCATCGTTAAGTTGCCTCAATCAGTACCTATGGGTATGGGTTCTTCAATATTAGTCTTACAGTCAATAAATAGTCGATAAATACTGCCAAAATTTATAAGTATATAAAATTTGCAAACCACTCACAATGTACTAAATACCAATAATCGTATGTAAATCAAAACGAAATTAGAGCTGAATTTACCTACGTACAAATTTAAAAAGGAAACAATAACAGTTATAATCTAGACGTAACATAAGCCAGCTCACAGTGCCCACACTAGGCGTTACACCTGTTAGTTTTCCTTTAGAAAGACCGAAAGAACTTCTTTCTTAAATTTATTTATTATTTTATGAAAACTACTGATTACGTAATTAGTAGATCGCACAGTCATGGAAGCTTGGTGGCTTGACCTATGGCCTCTCAAGTAGAGGGTCGCGGGTTCGAGCTCACCTCGCTCGCTTTGAGTTTTTCGGAATTTATCTGCTTATCTTGAAACTTATCGTGTGATACGAGTGTTCATATTTCGTTGGCACCGCTGACCCGAAACCAAGAGCACAGGGCACTCGCCGATATTTAGGTAGGTATATAAATCAAGAAAGATAACAACTACCTGCAACCTGATACTGTTGCTTTTAAATGCAACAGTATCTTTTATACGGATTATAAGATCGTTTAGAAGTCATTGTTTGATGCAAAAATCATAGAAAAAAGCTAGTCGAAAGCCGAGCGACAACCTACTGCAATACGCCTGCCCGGGAGGCGCGCCGGCCGAACATATACCTAAACTACGGAGTGAAACCCCCCTACTTGTACAGTCTACAATATACTATGGCGCCCCATGATGATAACTTGTTTTGAAAGAATAATCTACTTGAAAGATGTTAATAGATGTTAAGAGTCCGCATACACGGTCTTCTTAAACAATGTTTCCTGCGCTCGTAGTAATTGGTTACGTACCTAATTTAAATTGATGAATAAGATTCTGATTCATAGGTACGTGTTTGTAACGCGTGGATAGAGATGGTGACTAAAGGTTGATTTGAATTGCTAATTATTGACCAAATAGGATGTTTATAGTTAAGGTAAAATTAATGAAATTTCGCAGAAATGATAACGTCTTTACTTTACTTTTTTTATTTTATTTTAGATAGGCCAGACAAACGAACTAGTGGGTCACCTGATGTTAAATGAACACCACTGTCCATAGACACCCGCAGCGTTTTACAAGATGCCAGTGCGTTGTCGGCCCTAAAGGAGAGGAAATAGGCGAAGGGGGAGAGGGAAGGGGTGAGGTATTGGGCCCCCGGCACTCTCACTGACCGTACGAAACGCAAGCAGGATTACTGCTGCTTCACGCCGGTGTTCTGTGAGAGGGTGGTACTGCCCCGGATGAGCCGGCCCATTCGTGATGCAGCGGCTAGCTACAACATGGCTCTACCACTACAACATGGCTCTACCACTACAAAAACTTTACTTTACTTTAGTGATCGCGTTTTATATATTATTCTGTGTTAGTAAAATGCAAGATGAACCTACCTAAATATGTTTATAATGTATCGATTACTAATCAAATAGATTTTGTGCCAGTTTTCTCAAAACAGTAGTAACTATTAGATAATTTGTTTGCCCATTACTAGTAGGTGGTCAAGTAATATTGCTCGCGAGAATATTTTTAAGACGTTTATCTATAAAACTTTGTTACTCTTAATGGACTAAAAACTCAGGCACAGGCCTTCTCTCAGAGGGAGAGGGTTTGGGCCGTAGTTCCTACGCGGGCCCAACGCGGCTTGGTAACTTCACACACACCATTGAATTTCTTTACAGGTGTGCATAAGTCTCCTCACGATGTTTTTCCTTCATCGTAAAGCTCATGGTAAATAGATTAAAAATCTAACTTCGCACATAAATTCCGAAAAATTCAGAGCTAGCCCAGGTTCGAACCCACGATCATCTGCTTGAGAGGCCATAGGTAAAACCACTAGGCTATGACTTCAAACAGATATCTTCAAACATTTTCTAACATAACGACCGCTTTAGCCGAGTTGGTAGTGACCCTGCCTACGAAGCAAGAGGTCCTGGGTTCAAATCCCGGTAAGGGCATTTATTTGTGTGATGAGCACGAATATTTGTTTCTGAGTTATGGATGTTTTCTATGTATTTAAGTATTTATTTATCTATATAATTATGTTTATCGTCGTCTAGTACCCATAGTACAACCTTTGCTTAGTTTGGGACTAGGTCGATTTGTGTAAGATTGTCCCCTAATATTTATTTTTATTATTTATTATAATCCCATTCGAATCGACCTTTTAACTCATTTAATCCCCTTAACGCCGAGAAACTCAGTAGCTACTGTACTTACTACCGTAACATCCTCTTCTATTCGTGTGTAATCCGTTGGTTTTACATTAAACCATCCTTAGGAAACCATGACCTTGCACATTGTAAGTGCAGCAATTAAGGAACGCTGCTTAGCCCACTTTGGAAACGTTCAGTCCAGATGAAGCAAACCCATTAAGATGTACACCGTACAGTTTGTAGTTTAGAAGTGGACAAGAACTAAAAACATTAACTTGTCGACCCACTTGGCAAATCGTTTGTTTCGATTCTGCCAAGTGGAGGTCGCGGGTTCGAACTGGGGCAAGCACTTTAGTTTGCTGTAAATCAATAATAATTGGTTAAAATGATAAAGACTTTATGATATTAATAGTTTGATTAGCGATGATTGCATCAATTTAGAATGGTTCTGGTTTGAGGCTAGG
The DNA here is from genome assembly GCA_947563465.1 of Archips xylosteana. Taxonomy (NCBI): domain Eukaryota; kingdom Metazoa; phylum Arthropoda; class Insecta; order Lepidoptera; family Tortricidae; genus Archips; species Archips xylosteana. Next base: position 5,597,227 of record OX387351.1, on the reverse strand, counting down.
ATTTTTTTTCACGAGCGTTTGTCCTGGCTATGTATGTAAAGGATCTGCTTAAATAATTGCAGTTGAGTTTGGCTATTGGGTACCGTGGTAGCATAATGATCTATGGCCTCTCAAGCAGAGGGCCGTGGCTTCGAGCCCGGGCTTACACCTCTGAGTTTTACGGTGAAGGAAAACGTCATGGGGAAATTTGCAAAGAAATTCAATGGTGTGTGTGAAGTTCCCAATCTGCACTGGGACCGCGTGAAAACTACGTCCCAAGCGCTCTCATTCTGAGAGGAGGCTTGTGCCCTGCAGTTGGGTTTGTATAGGCTGGGATGATAATGATGATTGGTCTGTAATAGTTAAATTCAACATAATTTTAACAACGTTTATATGACGACGAATGGCACCTGTATGAAAATGAGAATTTAATCTGTATGTGGTATTGATCTTGTCTTTATTGTCTTTAGCTTGCTATTGTGCGATATGGCATGACATAAATTTTAATAACATTGTAACCCTTTATTTGGAAATGTATACCACAACACAATATTATACATTACCTAATACCATATTTTGTATTTTTTTTAATATAGAATTTTCAGGAGACCTAATTTAAGACGAGGTTTGAATTAGCAACTTTTTGAAATTTTGTCAAATAAAGGGTGACAAAATAAAAATGAAAATATTTCAACTCAAGCTCTGCAATTCACCCAAAAAAATCGTATGCGGCATCGAGCCCAAAAGTATAAAATGACTTGTCCCAATTTGCTGGATAAAACAAAATAATTACTGTAATTACTGTTTGGAGGTTACCTAAATCTATCGAAAACATTGTCGCTTATCGTGTTTTCCGATTCCCAATTCCCTAGAATATATGATACAATATTAAAAGAAAAATTGGGACCTAAATCGAATACCTCGTGTTAAGAGTATGTAGTCTAAAGTGTTCCAAGCAATCGTAAAGACTAGGTATATGGTAAGCAAAATTCTCTACTAGGTAGGCACTAATAATACTACGCAATCCACCAAACTGGTTTAAAATCGGAAACTCAACTGACTTAGTGAATGGCAGAAGGCTTGCCAGCAGCCTTCTCCTGGTGATACAACTATCGCACCTAAGTTTAAGAACTCTATCAAGGAACATGTTGATAATTCCGTTAGTTGTCACATTGATGAAAATGAACGGTAGTAACGAGTAGTCAAAGATTAGAGGGTCAAAAGTCAGCCAGTCTGGCCAGATACCCAGAAATATGCTGCTTGAACTGTGTTGTGATGTGTATATCGGTCAATACATAAGTATAATACGAGTTGAAGCTTTTAGATTAAAACGGTCAGCATTAGAGGGTCCGATGCTTACCACAAAAAACTAATTACTGCAAAACTGCATTTATTGTGAGGTGAGGATTCATTGATATTTTAGTTTGATTTATCATTTGCGAAAGGTTTTGCAAAAGGCCTTGAATGCGCAACTACGCAGCTACTCAATCTAGCTAGAATGTCGATCGCAGTCTTTCTTATACAGATCTAATAATTTAGCTCTCACACATCGGCTAGCAAGGTATCACTATGGAATTTCTAAACCCAATACGAATTCAATAGTACACTCTACCAGCTTCCCATACAAGTTACAAATGTTGTAATGCAATGCAGCCTCCATAATGCCATAAATGCAAGACACTTTACTGACCAACATTGGGCTTTAAGCTGCAGCAATAAAATGCTTAGAGGGTTCAAGTTTGAGTGGTCTAATAGTAGAGATTTTTCTTGGCGAGGCCTTGTTGCGTAAGTTGTGTTGACACAGTTCTGGTGGTGGGGCTCCACACCATGCCGTGTAGCTTTAGCCTAAAAACCATGGTGTGTACTCATGGTTTCAAATAAAGATGGGTTAGGCCGAGGAACTTCGAAGACGTTATTAGGTAGGTACTTTTAGCTATAGGTAATGACGTTGTATGAATTTTCCTTAGAAAATCAAATGCCTTCATTGCATTATGAGTATACCTCGATATTTTATAATGATGAGATTTACCAGTCTTAATTAAAAGTTCAACTTGCTTGACTATTTGACTGTGGATCGTTGTTCTAATTCATCTATTATAATGGTATCGCATCAAGGCGAGAGAATAAAATTTATAGATATCGACAAAAACTAAAAGGCCGATTATTTAATGTGCCAAGGTTTGAGTTGAACGGTTTATATGTAAACAATTAAATAGCGCGACTTGCCGTTTTATTTTAACGTTAAAAGTGTCAATTACGGAGCTATCCACCTAATCAATTCAGTAAATATAGTAAGTAAAGAATAAGAAATCGTAAAGCCTTCTTTCATCGCCTTCCTTTCCACTTTGGGAGAGTAAATATATTTTCCTTCCAAGCTCCAATCGGGCACTTCCTTTAGTGAAGCTATTTTACGTAAAATATACGATAGCTCGTATTAAAATGTTCGGAAAGTGGAATGCTGCTGTTATGTCCATTAAATCAAGTTGTTTTACAATAGCAAACCATGACGTAAAATAAAACTATAGGCGAGTAAAAAAAATCTTTTCTTCTGTATACTTAAAGAATAAAATTTGAATCCGAATGGCAAATTTTATCTATGGACACCGTTCAACAGTATTTAATTATTACAAGAACATTGACAATATTGATCTAAGTCCAGAACAGCTTCCAAACAGTGATCATTACATTTAGCTAATGTAAATCAATTGTATAAGTACCCATGTTTCCAGGGCTACATTGGCACCCAGGGACTAGCACCTACTATCAATATTACCTAACGCTGTTATGACACACCTTCGGCATTTGCATTCAAGACGAACATGCTTTCTGGGTCACAGACCACGTCACAGAGGTACTGTTGAGTTCCTACGGTCGTAGCCGATTAAATAATCCGAACGATTTCACTTTCCTTTGCGGCGAGGAAAGTTGTTTCTTTTTTGGAATTAGTCTAGTTAGTTAATAGTGTGAGAATAGTAATTTCTGAACAAAAAATGTTGTCGTTTGTTGATATGGACATCTGCAAAGTTACGCGTGTATATATTTTATTTTCAATCAGAGAAAAATAGTATTTAAGTTATAATAGACACTACAGTTTTATAGAATATTCATGAGATTTCTTTAACTACATACCATAACTTACCTGCTTGTTCCTTTTAATTGATTTTCCAATCTATTTTCGAGTACTTACTTTTACCGATTTCATCATGATACTATTTGTAAGCAAACATCGTACCGTGAACATTATGAGCATAACGTAGCTATATAGTCTGGAGTGAGAAAGAAATATGTTTGGTTTCCGAAGTGTCATTGCGTAGTTCTCGCCGACGTATTTTATTTATTAATTAAAAGTTTTTACGATTTTTGGTACCTATTCAAATGAGAACGGATAAATGAATGTTTCTAATAACCATGTTTTTTGAAGACGTGGCATTTAGTTAACCTGTATGTCTGGTATAAAACAAAGACGCAATGAAGCCTAAACAAAAAATATTTCCTGAAATCATTGATGAATCGATACACTTACTCTATCTTGTGGATCCCTGAGCGCTTATAAAGAGCGGCGAAAACTTGCTAAGGAACTAACGCTCCCGGGGCACCAATACAGGGCTCCAATTAGTGATAAGTTCTGAAGGCCGAGAGCCCAGGGGTCTTAGAACTTGTTGAAGATGTTAATTAAGTCGTTTTATTCTGTAAAACTTAGATAATGTGAAATAAAGCAGATCTTATTTACAGCCCCGAAAATATTTTCTATGTAGTCACAAAACAAATAGAAGAGCCCTAGTAGATGCCATATCGTGAAGCTAACAACTTTGACCGAGGTCTTTTTGTGTTTCAGACTATGTCTAAGTACTTAAGGTATTTTAGTGTCTTAAAATTGAAGTATAGTTGACCAACCACTCGCTTTACCTTTTTTCTTATGAGGCAGTTTCTACATCGGGACAAAAACAATAAGGCTGATTGTCAATTGACTTGTAAGTGGAATGAAAATAGCCTTTTGATGTTTTAAGCCATACAACTGATATTGAATCTTAGGGTGGTAAAGGAATTTCTTGATCAACTATACTATTTAATTATTGATTAGGCTTTTTGAGTTAATAATATCATCGATATACCTATACGGCGTGTATGCAATGAGTGGGAAAATGCTGTATTTCTTAGTTTGTACAGATGCCCAGAGAGGTCATCGCCTAAACGGTTCACTTTCTAATAGCTTGATAAAATGATTAAGATTGAATTGAAATAATCTCAAAACCAACTTAATATGTCTCATGTGTTCCGTCTGTCATAAGGCATCCTTTATAAAACTTGGACTAAAACGTTACGGCATTTACCTATGTATATGGATACGTTTACGCGCTGTTACATTATATAATTGCCTCATCAAAATCATAATTTAATCTGTTTGCTTTAGATAAATCTGAAGATTAATATTTCAGCTACGATAATTTAGCTTTTTACCTTGATTTAGACTAGAACTGTAATACATGTCAACTTATAATGTTTCTCATACGAGCTTAGTTCCTTACGTAAGTAAACAAGTACACGAGTCAGTCTCAGACCAAATAAAATGTGTTTGAACTTTTCGATTGCGTTTTGACTCTGCCCGAGTTTTATTAGATAGTCTCTGGTTTTCTGTTTCTTTCGTTCGTGGCTTTTTGTCTCCTCGGTTTCATTTATCACCGTCCTGACTTTTCTTTCCTGGTGGCAGGTGAAAAGAGTGTTTTTCTGTTACGAGACTTTAAAGCGTTCCATTGTGAGTTACATTCGTTATGAGTTATAAAAACGCGCTGATTTGTACGGGAGTTTATATCTAATCTAGCTAATGGTTTTTTTATACAGAAGCGTAACCTGTAGATGTATCTTTAAGCAATGTACTCTTGGAAATTCGTGTAAAAACAATGCAAATTATTTTCTTAATGACTTTTCTGTAATTGGTTGAAACCAACTACCAATTGACAAATGACGGCCGGATAGCCTAGTTGTTAGGAGAACCTGACTACGAAGCTTGAGGTCCCGGGTTCGATTCCCGGTCGGGGCAGATATTTGTGTGAAAAATACGAATGTTTGTGCTCGAGTCTTGGTTGTTTAATATGTCTGTAAGTATGTATTTATCTATATAAGTATGTTTATCCGTTGTCTAGTACCCATAGTACAAGCTTTGCTTAGTTTGGAACTAGGTCAATTGGTGTGAATTGTCCCGTGATATCGTCGGTGCGAATACAAAAATCGCTATGTGTTTTTTTTCGATTTTACGATTATTTGATAATTTCATTTCTTTTAATGTCCTACGTTAACCCACAAAACCGTTTTTTGATATCTTTATTGGTTTTGAAAATAACAAATTCCGCTATGTGTACGTGGAACAAAGTTTGGATGGAAATAAATCGCTTTGTGGTTTTTAGCACATAGCGATATTATGCGTGAGGTTCTCCATCAAAATCAATAGTTTATTACAATAGTGTGTTGCACATGGCGATTATTTCTTGATTGAATTACCCGACAGTGAGACTAATTTTAAGAAATTAATGTTAATAAGTGCTTTAATTTTACATTTTATCAAGTAAGTGCTACCAGGTTTTATTAGATTACTTGTTTTTGCTTAGTAAAATTGCACGTATCATTTAATAATGAATACGTTTATGACCAAACTATGCTATTTTCTGATTACTACATTATGGATATTTTGTCAAATCCTGACCGCTCCGTTCAAGTGCATGAAACATCACCGAGAAATGTTTCAAGGGATTTAATTGGCAATTCTAATGACGATAATCTGACTATACCTACCCGCTGCCTGGTTTGAGCAAAATTCTCTAAATAATCCTACACTCACTTCAATGTTTCTGGATAATGACAATAGGGATATAAACGTAGACCATGTGTCGGAAATATCAATTATCTGGAACTATTATTGAACCCCACGGGCCGTATCGAACAGGCTAGTTGTTCTGTCGAAAATTTGTCAGATGACAGAACTGCTGAGGACAATATATAACCTTTTTGTTGAATCATGAAAGTGGTATAACTATTAATTTACCATTTGAAAAAATTGCCACTGGCCCAGCAAAACATGCTATTGTAGACCCTTCTGCATTTCCATCAAAAATAAGGGAAAATCAACATTTGCGACTTATTGGAAAGACTTATAAGGGTAACTAAAGACAGCGGGATCCATCTACATTAAAAATATTTAGTAAATATGTTGTTAAGAAAAATCGTGCTATGACAGAAAAACCTTGTACTCATGGAGCGGAGCAAAAGTCTTATAGGAGTTTTATTTGCAGGGCTATAAGTGATGAAATCCAAAGTGACATTTTTCAATATTTTTGGAATCTACCATCGTGGGACGCTAAAAAATCGTATATAAATGGCTTAGTGCAAATTTGTAGCACGTTAAAACGTCGGCCTGGTGCGAAAGAGGAAATTACTTGCCTAAAAAATGTACGGTTTCGTTTCGAATGCTTCTTGCAAAGTCAAAGTCGGTTTAAAGAAATACTTGTTTCAAGAATGGATCAGAACTACGAACACTACTGATTCTTCCCCCAGTAATTCTAAGATACGGAAAATTGATAGATGTACAGTGTCAATATCAACACCTAGAATTTTAAAATCAAGATCTGTGGAGCTATGGCTTTAACAAGTACCTGTTGTACCTAGTCATTATTGTAGAGGAGATAGTAAGGACATAATTATATTGAGGACACCTTTCACAGTAAGACCCATAATGCACAAAGTGTACACTTTGGTGCAAGGAGAATATTTTAAATTCTGTGACACGTGTAAATTATTAATAGAAAAGTTGGAGGAAAGAATGATTTCTATTTTTAAACCCAGAAAAGACCAAAGTTCCTTGTCTCTGAGCAATGTTATAAGCATAAGCCGGCAGTACATAACTACACTTTTTATGTCAAAAATTATAATAACGTTTATTTATATGTATGGCATGAGGGAGAATGCGGTGTGACAGCCAGTACCATCATAACAAGCTGTATTATACAGTTTTTAAAAGAGCACTGCTGTACTTACAAAAAAGTGTACCTTACATCTGACGGCTGCTCTTACCAGAACAGAAACAAGGTTTTGAGTAGTGCTTTGACTAATGCGTCAACTTCTTTAGGTATCGAAATTGAACAACTGATATTGGAGAAAGGTCACACCGTGATGGAAGTCGACAGTGTTCATTCAACATTAGAAAACCAATTCAGGCCGCCAATATGTGCACTTACTGACTATTTAACTCGCATGAGACAGTCAAGGCAAGGCCGACGAAACCGTATGTTGTGAATTATTTAGATAATTCATTCTTTAAAAATTACGAAGAAGTGCCGTGCAATTTTATAAGTATGAGGCCTGGTAAACGGTCCGGTGACCCTACAGTGACCGACATAAGAAGCCTGTGGTACAAAGATGGCGATGTCAAATACAAACATACTGACATATTCACTCTTTTACTGCAAAGGCAACCTGAACAGCGTGAACATAATGAAGCACTACCATTATATAATAGCGGTCCAAAAATTGATTTAGCGAAATCCTCTGCAATCTTTAAAGGTCTATATGCACCAAGATTATCATAATTTCTACGATAGTGTAAACGTACAAATTATTAAGTGATTTCAACTAATCTTTGACTAGGCATTAAAATTATAAGAGGCAAGAGTAATGAAAAATCAGTACAATACTAGTATAACTTAAACGGCATGTTTTCATAAAGTTTATGCAAATCAATTAGTGTAATCGAAAATGTAGTACAGTTTTCTTTTTTATTACACTTGCTTGATTTATTATTGATTAGGTTTAACTAATAAACTAACTTGTGAGCAGATAACAATAAAGATTCATGTTATTCATATTTTCAATATTTATAATAGTAAAAGTCGACTCACATTACCAAATTTAAACATTTTATAACCCGCTATGTGTCGCCTTCCACGTTGTAAAAACTACGCTATGTGTACATTTGGCACATGGCGATTTAAAGTAAGCCAAATCAAAGTCGCTATGTAGCTAAATTCTGGTTTTTTGTTAATATCATAAAAATCTACGAGGAAAAATTGTTTATTTTTTCGTGAAAATCATGTAAATCTTACTACTGTATTATATAAAAAAGTCAGATGTGACAAAAGTTGTATATACTATTATATAAACAGTTTTTTTGGTCTCCTGTAAAGTAAGTCAAAATTACATAGCGATTTTGTCATTCGCACCGACGATATTTATTATTTTTTAATTCTTTTGGATAGGATAGGTTGTCTCAAAACTCAACGGTAACCTGGTACCGGGTCAAGTTGTACTATTTCTAGAATAAATAAGAAAAAAATCCATCTTATAACATGTCACTTTTAGATTAAAAATTATTTTATTTTATTTATAGGATAAAAGCATAATTACAACAAAGTATCATTACACAGCGCATTGTGTGTATTTTTCTTTGGATTATTTTATAAGAATGCGTGAATTATTTAAATTAAGAATTTATCTATAAAACAAATAAAAAATTAAAACTCTTTACTTGGCCTCTCGCCCGATACCGTTTAGTTTTGGGACACCCTTTATAACGTTTTATATAATCGTTTTAGGTTTTATCTTCCCTTGTTTCATGAACGACTGAGCCATAAAACAAATTGATATTAAAACCCAAATAAATCACAATGTTTTTATGTAGATACTTAATAGCGAATGATGCGGAGTGCGCATAAAAAATTAGACCACACCGCTATTCCAAGGCCGCTCTTGCAACTATCATTGTTGTTTAGGTCGGCATAACAGCCTCATGCTGTTACAGTGACGTAAGACCGTGGAAATTTAGAATGGGTTGTATTAAAATGCATCAACTTTAACCCAAATATCGAATCAGTAGTGAAATCAATTGGACTAGGTTACTTTTTATCACTTTGTAAATAGAGGTCTTTTATTTGTGATGACTAAAGTCCTGTCAAGACTCAATAAAAAGGTTTTGAAAAAATACCAGCTCGCAAGACGGACTGCCACACAGTCATTCCAATGACGAAGCGCATCGACTTTAGTAATTCCTTCTCTAAACGATGAACCAATTTTGGCCAATCGGCGGAACGATATTATGTGTTTGGAGCGAATACCATGTGTTTCCATTTCAATCTAACATATATACGCGTCCTTTAGTTGGGCCAACGTGTAGAATGGGCAAGGATAAGCCCAGATCGTATGATGCTTACTCCTCCATTGCCGCATTTTGGCGGTTTATGCGACAGGGATGTCAGATGCTTTAAAACGCAGAAACTGCTAGCTCACTCCGAGAAATGTTTCTGCCCCAAAACAACGGCCTGGCTTTTACGAACATGAATCGCCCACTGGCATTCACGAAGCCCGCCTTCGTATTGAATATTTATAAGCAGTCAGTTCCTTTAAATGTTAAATTTGGTATTTTCTTAGTATAATGTTATGAACAAACGTCAAACATGAAATACAAAACATTTTTTAAATAATTTAGCATATATAATTGGCTCATTATTTGAATGATTTGCTTTATCATGCTAGTTTCCCTTTGTCGACACTTTTTTCTACGGTTCAATTTCTATTGCTGTTTGCTGCTGTAAAAAGTTGTCGTAGTCCTTTACTATTTTTTATGGTAGTTCCTACTTCAGAATAAACAATAAGGCTGATTATCGCATTGACTAATGAATGACTTAAAAGTGAAATTGGCCTTGAATGTTTTAAGCCGTTCATCTGACATTGAAGCTTAAGGTGGTAAAATAATTTCTTGGTTTATTCTAATTTGTCCTTTGAAGTAATATTGTGACCGATTTTTTCCCGATTATTCCTCGATTACTAAACTAATGTCATTAATTACTTATTCCTCCATCTCTTTGAATAAATATTTTCCTGCTTCTTCCTAAATTGTTTTTTTTTTATCTCTAGCTAATTCAAATCATCATTCTGATCAGTCAGTGGCACAACTTGGATTTCCTCTCACGAAAATTCAAGTTCATAAAAACGTGGCATTGTTTTGATTTCCCGGAAACAATGATAAGAAACTTTTAATTAAAGCCAACTGCACAATCACTAGATTAAAGTAAAAACGATTTAAACTACAGAATAGATACCTTAGCCTGACTTAACAATAGAAACTCTTCTTAATTTAGCAAACAGTTACAGTAAAGAAAAAACTCGGTTTAGCCAAAGGGTCGGCAAACTACGGCTCTTTCGGTGTAAAGTTGTTGGGCATCTCCAGTTTCATACGCAATAATTGTTTATCTTGAAAGATAGACAATAGCTGAAGCTACCGTATTTATTTAGTACCTTACAAATCTAATTTATGTAAGCAATTACTACAACTAGAAAGATATATTTTAAAGGTCGAATAATTGTGTATGTTGTAACTTTTGGTTCTTCCGTCTCAAAAGATTGCAAATCCCTGGTGTAAGCAATAAATATCCAGCAGTTTCAGGAAAAATCTGATGCTCTAAACCTAGCCAAAGTAAAATTTCGCGATTCATTACTTACCCTAGATTTGCACTTTGCAACTTTAAAAATCTCTTTGTGGATACAGAATACCAAGTTAGCAATTCATGAGCTAAGTAGTTCTAGATTTTCCGTTGCAAGGAAAAAGGATTTGGAGCTATTACTACAGAATATCAAGAAGTACTATGTATAGAATGGCCTCTAAATATAATGGTCTAGGGCTCGTCTACAGTTTACTTGCAGGCGACAAACGACAAATTAAATAGCGTTGACTCACTGAAAAAAGAAAAACTACGTTTTTTTTAGTTGTTATCATCTAAACTATAGATATACTTTTTTGTGTAAACAGTTGATCGTTTTAATATCTAGGTCACTATCATTAACTATGCGTAACGCGTATAATAATTATCTAATCCATTATTTATACTTACACACCTAAGAATTTTGGATCATTTGCAATTAGATAGGCGTATTTGTATAATTATTTACCTGCGTTCACGTTGACCATGTCATACTATGCCATTGCTACCAACCTGGACGTAATTAACCATTAGAGGGGTAAATAAAACTGTTTTTGTCAGGTGTGGTGAACAAGATTCCATTAGACATAGTGGGTCCAAACGGGACTTAAAAATCATACTGCATTGGTTTTAAAGGGTAAATGACAACTACCTACAATTTTCAGGGGTAAATTTAAAAAATGTTAGAAACAACTGAACTAAGTTGACGATATGATATTTATTAAATTGACAATGTCATATTTATTCATAGTTTCTGATGCCTGATTTGAATGCAGGTTTATATTATTTTCTTTGCAATTCTAATTTACATTTTACGCGTAACTTACAAATACTCCTTCTTCAGGTTTTTGTTAATTTTAAACATAGTACGAGTAGGTATGTTCAATGATACAAAAAGTTGTGGTTGTCTGTAAATTGTAATAAGATAAGCATCTAAATACCTGAAATGTTTAAATACCTACAAACTTAAGGTTTTGTACGATACGATGTGTTTTCTTTTGGTAATTTTTTAAATGAATAAAGAAATAAATTGACCACCACCTCGTCATCTACTATTATATAATTATATATTACTATTGACCGCTAATTAACATGCTAATTCTAGTCACGTGCTACATCGGTGAAATGGTTTAGAATATCGGATATCCTAATCGATTTTGGATGCCTACATGAGCACTCAAGTGCCATTGCAGAGTTTAGGTCAAAGGTTCGCACGTGCAGAGAGCACGAGTGTTCCTTTTACCATGAGGGTTAGTAATGTCAATATCGCTTACCCTTTCGTTCCATACTTAAGTATAGATAGGTAAAACCTTTGGTAAAACTATCGGGTTATCGGTAAGGTTTACAGTTTCAGCGCTGAGAGTATCTGCTGGAAACGGAATATAAAGTTGCAAAGATAGTCGATTCCGTTAGTCTTAAAAAGGACGTTCGATATTATGTAACCTTAATAGGAATGTTGACACCATAAAAAAATAATGCGAAGACAAGAGTCCAGTTAAAAAACGCATTATTTTAGCCCTGAAAAGAAGATTAATTCTGGAAGAGATCGCTTTTTTTTGTCTGCCTGAATTTTTATTTTTATAATGTCACTTTACTGCTTTTGGTGATCAATAAAGAATATTTGTTGTTTTTGTTAATTTTCGAACATTTGAAATTTACCATGAGCTTTACGGTGAAGGAAAACATCGTGAGGAAACCTGCATACACCTGCGAAGAAATTTAATGGTGTGTGTGAAGTTCCCAATCCGCACTGGGCCCGCGTGGAAACTACGGCCCAACCCCTCTCATTCTGAGACGAGGCCTCCTGTGCCCCGCAGTAGGACTTATATAGGCTAGGATGATGATGATGATGCAAAATTAAATTTTTTGTTGCTTTAAAACAAATAAATAATTAGTTGATTGAGTTGGCGAAAAAGACAAGAAACTTCATAAGTTGCTATTGCCATTCAAACTCTATGGGAGAATTGTGTTTCGACAGCTCATAAAAAGTACGTCAGTTGATTGTTGGTGTCAATATCCCTGTTCTAGCAAAGACGATTAAGCGAAGGTCTGCAATATCTACACAATGCCGCTTTCGTTTAAAATAATAAGCCTGCTGTGTGTAGTTTGGCTGTAGAAAGGGGTTACTAATGTTTCACCAAAAAATGATTCATTTGTCAAATTTTTCATTTGGCAACTTTTTATTTTTTCTGAAACTGTAAACTAATCAGAATTGTTATAAAACAAACCTTACCACTGCTGAACATAGGCGGAGGCCGCGGGGGAGCCCAAGGCTCGCCAAACAGATCGGTCCCGTGCCATCCGCATCCAACGCGATCCTGGAACCTTAACCATTTCGTCGCTAACGATGGGCCTCATAAGAAAGCTCAAAGTCACTGAGGGCGATGGAGAGGGCTTCGGATGAAATTCACGCAAGAACTATAGTCACCAACATAGCTCGAAGAATCGCCAGACTCAAGTGGCAGTTGGCAGGGCACATCGCTCGTAGAACTGAGTAATAAATAATGTCATATTTTAATTAACCAAATAACTGTTCAACGAATCAAGTGAGTTTATTAAAATAACCAACAGCCTAGTTAAAAGCTAATTCCAACGCTGCCATAATGAACCGAACCGAACGTGTTGCTGCAAATCTGGGTTGCGTTAAACTTATTAAGCTCTAATTTTCGTCGGCATTGTTCCAACCGGTAACCGCTTATTTTCACACTTCATGGCTAAAAGTGGACGGTCCAAAACACTTTTAGATTTTTATATGAGGTTGGACGCCGGTTGCAGTTGTTGAAGGTGAGATTGTTAGGGTTGGATCATACTCAAAAATTTGCTTGACGACTCCTGTAGACAAGAAAAAAGTAAAATTAAATAAGTTATAGTAAAACTCCCCCAATAACATAAACATACCGCATTTCATCGAAGTCGGTCCAGCCACTCATAGGGTAAAAGAGTAACAAAACACACACGCAAGCACACTTCTACTACTTACACTAATAAATAAATCAATTCACATCAATTGACCTAGTCCCAAAGTAAGAGGCAAGCTTATATTATGGGTACTAGGCAACGGATAAACGTACTTATATAGATAGATACATACTTAAATGCATATTAAACACCCAAGACCCGAGAACAAACATTCTTATTTTTCATACAAATATCTGCCTCGACACGGGAATCGAACCCGGGACCTCAGGCTTCATAGTCAGGTTCTCTAACCACTAGGCCATCTGGTCGTCTGGTCGTCACCACTTTACACAGTTCGATGTTTTATTTGTATTTTTTCCATACGTGTATATCACCCTCTCTCTTTCTCTCTCTCACACACACACACACAAACACGCAGAAGCCTAACTATCTGCTGAAATTTCCGGAATGGCAATGGCTGTTATATACTATCTTAAATTTGAAGATAGTAAGTATATAGCTACGCGATCGAGTCCGGAACGAGTTTATTAGACAACACACGAGAGTGGTCGATGTGGGACATAGAGTCGTGAAGCTGAAATGGGCTTGGGCCGGCCACGGTGGAGTAAGCGCGGTTTGGAGTGGAGACCCCGGCTAAGCAAAAGAAATGAAGGGCAGACCGCCTGCCCGATGGTCTGATGACATTATGGAGACAGCAGGACCGGTCTGGAAGAGAGAGACAATAGTCTATCTAGATGGAAAAAGATTGGAGAGGCGTATGCCCAACGGTGGGCAAAAACGCGCTGAAGAAGAAGAAGAAGAGAAGAAGTATATAACATCCATTGCACGTTGCACCGCCTCCCAAAATGTCTTGATTCAGTTGTATGAAAATTTCTCAGTTTCATTCACGCTACTTACCTGTTTTCTATCCAATTCGGACCCAAAATTAAATGTACAGAGTTTTTGAGAAATACCCGCCTATGCTGTGCAATATCACCACAAGCAACACCAGCATCAAAAAAAGCCGTGGTGGCCTAGCGGTTTGACGCCTCTCAAGCAGAGGGTCGTGGGTTCAAATCCCGGCTCGCAACTCTGTGTTTTTCGGAATTTATGTGCGAAATTGATTACATTTGAAATTTATCATGAGCTTTACGGTGAAGGAAAACATCGTGAGGAACCCTGCATACACCTGCGAACAAATTTAATAGTATATGTGAAGTTCCCAATCCGCACGGGGCCCGAGTGGGAACTACGGCCCAAGCCCTCTCATTCTGAGAGGAGGCTTGTGCCCGGCAGTGGGACGGATATTGGCTGGGATGATGATGATGATGATGATGAACACCAGCATCTAACTCGTTGAATGAGGTCGAGTCAGCGAGTGCACCTGCCGGGGCGCCCTGGGCACTCATTAAATCATCAATTAGTGTGATAGCGCCGGATGGCGTGTGAGTCAGCGAGTCAGTGAGCCAGCTTGACTTTGCTTGCGGTCATGACTGATGCGATGATTCGGATGCGGAAATGGAGCGGATGGCCGAGGACTGATTTGAGTTTATTTTTTACAATGAACGTTATTATTTACACATATTCGATACATAGGAAAAGTTATTACTATAAGACTATGTAAACCTAACATCTATATGTATAATTAAAAAAAATGAATCACCGAAATGTTTGTACGCGCACAACTTTCGATTGACTGCAACAAATTAGATAATTCTTTCTTGTTGCGGTTGTTACTGTCAGGAGAAGGTTTGTATGAAAGAAATTTTAGAAAAAATAGAACGGGGGCGAAGCCGCTGGTATCACCTAGTTACAAATAAATATGTATACATGACATAATTCACTTTAAAACAAATTAACACTATAATGAAAAATAAAATAAAACTAACTAAACTAAAACTAGGTAGACAAAATTACTAAATGATTCCGCCCGCGGCATGGACCCGAAGATACTGGCAGCATTACCTCGCTGTATTGCAATGCTGATACGTTGAGCGAGGAAGCTAACATTAGGTTTTTATTTTAAAAATATTGAAATCCCGCATTTTGCTTGCGGCATTCCCTCGCTGCACGCCTATGCTCAGTCTTTGGGTGAAAAAGTTTAATTTTACAATACAATCAAATATACGTTCCACTGCGGGGCACAGGTCTTAAGCCCCACACGCTGAGATGTAGACTTGACTAATAAAATATATAGGCCCTTAACTTAATTTTTATCAGGTCACAGGAGAGAATAGAGATGCGAACAAAAAAATTTGTACTACCCAATCATCAACGTCTTCTTATCCGGCTCATAATATAGGTATCTCTTTGCACGAGTTTAAAGTGTACTAGTGTAGGATGATCAAACAGAATTTTCAAAATTTTCACGTCTATTAAATAAAAGCGTCTTAAAAAAAATGGGAGTAAATCGGATTATAAAAATGAAATGCGTTCCCTTGGATCCCGTCAAGCTGCGACATGAAAGATATCAAGGGGGAAATAAGCTTTGGTTAAAGTTGACAGCTAACCTAATATTTTCTGGCGGTTCTGACGTAACATTGAAAAGTGTTTTTTTTTATTTGTACTTAAAACATTGTTGTATATTAAACCAGTGATGGTCAATCACGGGTCAGTTTAATGTAAAAAAAATACTCGACCAAAAAGGTGCTTTTACCAAAATTATTGTGTAATGAAAATTAAATGAAAGCTTTTTTTGTTAAAGTATTGACCGATAAGAGAAAATATGATTCGAAAACCCGACAGTCCCTTGATAATTAATTTGTATAAATTACAATTTGGACATTTCCCCGAAACTTCTGGAAACTCATAGGAGCTTAAAGAAAACTGACACTTCGGACACTTTTCCGAGACTGTTAGAAACTCAAAGAAAACTTTCACTTTCGGCGCTTTCCATCTGCCCGATTCGGATTATTAGCCGTGAAGTCGTTTGCCGTCGCAGGTTTCGGTGTATATTTACGTCTCTATCTAAATCTACCAGTGAGATAAAGACAACCTGGTATTATCAAGTGAGAATCGCAGCACGTGCTTTGCTTAGAAAGCCCTTAGTGTAAGCTATTTTACGTAACAAGATGTCACCGCATTTGCGGTAATATGTGAAATACTACGAATCGAGTAGCTCTAGTGTAATGTAAGTTTTTCATCAAATATTCGTATACTATTCAAAAGCATTAATCGACCTTACAATTTTAGATGAGTTTGTTTGCTCCTAGACCTCGCGCGAAGCATTGCCTATTTTCCCATAGGAATTGAAACGTCATTGAAGTGTCAAAACAATTAAATAGGATACCATAATTAAACATAACTATAGGTACATATACAGACAAACAGATACACAACACACATACATACAGATAAACTAACTATTATAATGGACACTACTAAAAGTTAGTTCCTCGATATGCATCTGTTTCAAGCTCGCTGCAGTGTTTCACTGTTCTTTATCGAGACTCAGGCGAAGCAACACTTTTGGCTGTTACTTGTTTATCTTACTTGCGTTATGTAGCTCCATCTTCGATCAACAATACTACTATATACATCCCAGCCTATATACGTCCCACTGCAGGGTACAGGCCTCCTACTACTAGATACGCCGACACCTAATACTTTTTCTTTTAATTCTTGACAACTCGGTCGTGGTTGGTTGAAGTTTACTAGCACGCTTCGCTATCCGCCACCCACTACTTTGGGACTGCCTGCCTAGACCACATCGAGAGTGCTATTAACGGCAATCCTTTACTTAGTCCGTCCAGCTCATGCGACTTCCATTATTGTTTATCGATGAAACGTATAACAAACTGATTACAAGAAACTCACAAACACCCTCAGATATTAGCAAAAGCAATAATAATTTAACTAATTTCTTCTAGCATTAATTTCAAATCTTTACCGTTAACCTTGCGGTTAAAGTTAATTGCTTGCTTCTGGTAACTTTAACCGTATCAATTTACCCGAGCGGCTAAGATGACTCGAGCGTTAACCGCATTAAATGAAGCTTGAAAAATGGAGTATTGAATTTCTTTTCATGTCAATAATCTAATCTAATTATGTTTGTTTAGACACGTGCCGTTGCTGCTACTTTATGCACACTTACTAATGTGTGCATGGGTGTGCATCAGAATAGGATAGCGGTCCTTACAATGCATTTAATATTCGCCTAGGGAGCGGCGAAAGCTGATATTGGACTGGGAGAGTTGTAGCAAGCTTGCTCTTTAAGCAATCCTATTAAAAAAATGTGCCTTATTCAGGGAAATATAAAGCTTCAAAATCTTAATTTTCGTTAGAGTCAAGCTAAATGGTCGTATTTGGATGCTCACAAACTATCACAGTTATGTGGGCCTACCCAAATAATAATCGATCAAACTTAACCCATAATAGTAATACTAATATATGTGAAAGTGTGAAATTGTATGAGTATGTGTGTGCGTGCGTGTGGGCGCATGCGTGCGTGTGTAGGTGTGTTTGTCACTCTGTCACGCTATAACGGCTTGACGGCTCTGGATGCAGTTTGGTACATCAAACCTACATAGGTTTCCCACGGAATCATAATAAAATCCCGAAATCTCAACCACTAGGTTTAGGGACATGAAATTTGACACGATTCCCGAAATTCCCATGGATTTTTTAAATACTCGATCTAACGCTAACGCGAGATATTTCAAACTAAATACAAACTGAAATATAGATGCACAGAAAAAACCCCAGAAAAAAGACCAATGCTGGGAATCGAACCCAGGTCCTCAGCGTTCCGTGCTGCGTGCTTTACCCCTACACCGCCACTGGTCTAGAGGTTAGCGACGAATCTTTCCCATACATCGTACATTTCAGTCTGTTATAATCACCTTATGCAGTGATAAAGCACTCATCTATGTTTATGCCCTCTACCGAGAGACTTTAACACTCCTTCGGAGCTACCCGCTCACCTGGACCAAGAGATGGCGCTACTGTGCAACTTTAAACAAGTCAGATATGAAGTATCTTTTTTTTTTTATTTATTTTTTCAACTTCATTTTTTTATTACTTTTACGGTCATCCCATAAAACCATATATTTCAAACTAAATACAAACTGAAATATAGATGCACAGAAAAAACCCCAGAAAAAAGACCAATGCTGGGAATCGAACCCAGGTCCTCAGCGTTCCGTGCTGCGTGCTTTACCCCTACACCACCACTGGTCTAGAGAACTGGTCTGGTCTGGCTAACGCGAGAATCCACGTGTAAACTCTAGTATTAAATATTTGCCGCATATTGTGTTTATGAACTGCAAAATCCTACACTGCACACAGCCTGACACCCATTTAGCCGGTTACACACACAAGTACAAACCACTTGCAATAGCTGACCCACTAAATAAATCACGTTTTCTAATGTAGGTCATTTATTTGCCGTGTTTTTATGACTAAGCCAGGCGCAGAGACGTATGCACGTAGTAATTGTAACCTCCAGAAATGATTCATGTAAACAATAAACTGCGCGACAATACCTAAATGACAAATATCATGTAATATGAACCTTATGCTTATTACTTTAAGAGCCACATCGATACATAGATTTCTGCTAACAAAGAGGCACCGGTCGACCTTAGGTGATCTTACGTAATAGAGTCAGCAAGTATCGTGAGAACGGTGGACGAAAAGTGCATTTGATTTTAGACCTCAGTGTCGCCTTGTATGGTTTGAATTTCAATGAAGAATCTTAAGTCCAGTGTAGGTGTTTTGCATTGCGCCTGAGACGTGACCCGTTGTCATTTTCCGCTTAAGATAAATAGGTACTCTTTGTGTATATGATTTAAAATCTAACCAAACGTGTTAGAGTTGACATGAAAACATAGTGGTTCGATAGCGTGTTCTGATAAGTAACTAAAAACTCTGATTTGTTTCGTACCTAGGTGTTTCGTGGTTAATTTATAGTATTTTAAAATAAAGACCCTCTCGCTTTAAGATCGGTCGACAGTGAATAATCTATTTTAAAGGTTTTTTTTTTTAAATAAACTTGTTAGTTATTTATCAAACTTGTTTCATTTGGCTATCTTCTCAAGCTTGTTGGTGTAGTCATCCGGCGCTCACTACTTTCTGTTCAGGAAAAAGTTAAATAATGCCTAACATCAAGCAACTAGCGTTTGCCCACGACTTTGTCCGAGCACGCAGTCGACCCATGAATGGACCGAATGTATCTAATGCTTTGTTTTACTGGTCTTAAACCTTCTTCGCATTATTGCGTTTCAAATGAAACAGATTTGGGAACACATTGGATGGTTTGAAATTTTATAACGGACGTAGGTAGAAACAATTTTTTTTTTGTTTTATCTGTACATGTTGATTAATTTCAATTTTAAAGTCGAAATAATACTGAACGGTCTGGTCTGGTGTGAGAAGTTTATCAAACTATTCTAAATATTTTGGGGAAAATATCACATAGTGAAAAATAAGTACACTTTAAATCTGGCCAAAGCTCATGTTCCCGCATGAAACGATTATTTTTACTGTAGTTATGACCCAATAAAATAAAGGTTCGGGAAGGGCCGAATTTCATGTGTCTAATCTTTGACAAAGTATACGACCCATTAAAAGTAGGTTTACATTTACCAGCCCATTTATCGCTAATCGGTTCAGATAAAATACTACAGTATGTGCGGACGGGTAGGATTTTGAAATATTATGAAAATGTGAAACTAAGAATACAAATATTAATAAAAAACAACAACGAATAAAAAGTTTTGTTAGTTGAGAGGAAGGGAAACAAAAAGGCAATGCCAACGTCAAAATACATAGCCAAGATTTTTTGTAAATATAGGGTTCTGATGTCATATAACCAAGAGACATAAAGTTAATTTTTTAAAAGTCTTTTTAAGAATAATCAAAATCTACCGTCTCTGCTATAAACGTATCAATAAATATGACTCTTATTTAACGACTATAGTCGTTGCTGCATCCCGTGGTGATTTAATAACCCGAGATAAAATATTTATTATATTAGCCTTGCTGATAGATAGCTTATAGCTTTTTAAGGTGAAATCTGTTCAAAAGTTTTTTAAGTTCATCTATTACAAACAACAAACACTTCTCACACAAATGAAAAATCAAAAAAAATAAACATGTTGTTTGATGAAACCATCCGGTATTAGATACTTGATTTTTGTGGCTATTTTATGAATTACTAGGTGTTATCCGCAGCTTTGTCTGCAAAGAATTAGTTTATCGCAATCTTGGAATACACAATTTTACCGGATGAAAACCGTCTTTTGTTCCCAGAGTCACAATCTATCTCCAATACCAATCGGTTCAGCATTTTAAGGGTGAATAACTGAATAGGTAACCGACCGACAAACAAACTTACTTTTCCATTTATAATGCCTATTAGTAGGAGAGGATAGGATGAGGTTCATGGTAGGTTTCAAACAACAAGGTCAACTTCGAGTACCTACTATAGTAATAACTGATTTTATCCAAGCACGTAAACAATTGTTCCATTTTTTATTTAACACAATAAAACCCGTTGTGCATAGAATTTCAATGCAAATAATAGCAATAAAATTACTTTGTTGAGTCAGTTTTAGCAAGTTAAAATCGCGAACAATAAATTTAATGGTTCCGTCGACAGCCTGACGAAGCTCGGTGTGTTTGCCATCAATTTCCTTGAGCTTTCAAAGTCAACAGAAGTTGACGTATCGTTGCCGTCATTAGCCGTTGATCGTGGTTTTGTAAATACAACACACAAACATACTAAATAAGAACTTCGTTAGAAGTTCGTTGCGGTAGATGACTTGAAGACTGAAAAATAAGACGCCAACGAGCATAGAATTAACACTCAAGAGGGTATTTGGGTAACCTGTTCACCCTAATCCACGGTGCGCAAAAATTAGTCCCTGATCAAAAACCAAAAGTGCAAGTATCTAAGCTTTGCCAAAGACCGGTAGAGCACAGAATATGTAGGTGTGAAAAGGATACTTCTCTTTCTATCAATGAGAATACTTTTTTTTCCAAGGTTTTACTAAATTACGGCACTCAACAATGCAAACTTCTTTTTGAAGCACAATATCTAATCTACGAAAGATCATTTTATTTAGCCATCGTTTCGAGATGCAATTTGTTCAGACACGCACAGGTTCAGGCTCCTTCCCATCTCCATGGAACCTGTAATAGAACTGGTACAGTTTCTAAAGCTTTGCTAATACGACTTTGTCCCATTCGGTGTCGAGAACCTTCGATGGATTCCTAACGCTATGAGGCTATTTAAGAAAATAGCAAAAAGTTTAGTCGACGTCACAGAAGACCGAAGAGCTTGCAGCTACCTTCGACAAAGAATTAGTCTAGCTATTCAAAGAGGAAACGCTGCCAATAATATGTTTAATTTTATAACATGATCATTACAATATATGAAAAAAAATCCTCAAGTATAACGAGGTACACACACAGTGTAGTTCAGGTTGAATAGCTCAACAAAAAGCAACGCATAATAATGGACATTATACTAGTACTGTACTCGTATAGGCTGCACCCAGTCATTATCCACATCTAAAGGATGCAGTGATACTCGTATGCTCGTGGAACCAGTAATGGATTTGTGTTGCATCGTTGCTATTTTATGCAAATATGCTTTTGATAATGGTGAAGTGGCTGCGTTGACTATTGGAAGCATGACTTTTGAGATAAAATGCAAATATTTGAAGCACCAAATCTGGTTCATTATTCTAATATAGTGTTGGTCGAAAGTGACTTAAAGTGATATGAAGTATTGCGTGTACTGCCTTTTCGGCGAATTATTTTTCGCAAACTGATTCATTTGGCAAATGTTTCATTTCCCAAATGTTATTTTTTTCTGAAACTGTAAACTATTCAGGATATATTTCAGGACGTTCCTGTAGGTTAGGTTAGGTTAAGTTTGTTTTATAACAATCCTGAAAAGTTTACAGTTTCAGAAAAAATAAACATTTGGGAAATGAAACATTTGCCAAATGAATCATTTTGCGAAAAGGTTTTCACCGAAACATTAGTAAACCGAAGTATTGTCAGTGACCTTACCAATTCCATTGCGAGTATGCATTTTTTGGGAAAAACAACCGAACCGAATATCGCAAAAAATGCATTTAATGGAATAAGCAATAATTTATTGAATCAGGCGTTATTTCGTGGAGTTCCATGAGCAAAGTAATTGTTTCAGTTCATCGGAATAAGCAATCTTAACGATGATACGACTGATACCTATTGAAAATAGCCTTCATTTGTCACGTTAAGTCATTGTAGGTAATAATAACTATAGAAACAATGTAAATAAAACGATCATTGTAAACAATACAAAACCGTTTTACTTATTACATTTTCTCGTTTTCCAAATCACACCATTTCGCACATAAAGGCACTTAATTCTCCATTTTCATTATTGCCATCACAATGCCAGGATCAACTTCAAAGATCGATATTATGAACAAAAAGATCATTCCGATACGACTGTATTTAACAGCTCCCATTCGAATTAAGGCCAATTTAGAGGGATCGTAAAAGTTACGGTCATGGCACGAGGTAAAGGTTTAATCGTCATATTAGGTAATCTTGTCCGGGACGACCAATTCTGTGAAATATGGCTTATTTAGGACTATGATTAAAGGATCCGTGCTGTTGTTTTGGGCGGAATCGGCGATGGGCCGAATGATAAAAAGGATCAGTGGAGTAAACGCTACTGTTGCGTGTTAATCAGATCTATTAGCCAAGTTTCTCGTGAAATTAATAAAATATGATATAATGGTGATATACCGTGGGCAATAACTTGTTAAAGTTGTAAATTAATCCAGTGGTCTTCATTTTCGATGTGTGACGAATACCAGGCCCTATACTACGAAATTCGACTTTCGAACTTAGTATCATGCAGTCACGTTCGCGTTAATAGTATTAAACAGAATAGTGAAAGGGATGGCACGACACGAACTTCGAATTTCGTAGTAGCTCCTTGGAATTTCGTAGTAAGTAGCTCCTCTATCTTATGTTTAGACTTGGCGGTTAAGATTTTGTGATTTTACTTGGATCCCGTTGGAATATCGATGTTTATAGTAGTAGTACCTAGTAGTAGTAGGTAGTATATGTATATGTTATTCCAGACGCCTAGCTGCCTACCAGCCGTTTTAGCTTGAAGAAGTAACAAACACGAGACAAACATTCACGAACGCACACACTCGTAAGCTTTCGTATTTATAATATTTACAGGATTGCCACTTGTCAGTTCTCCAGCAAAGTTATGCCACGCCCACGAACTCATCCAGGCGTACAAATAAGTATCGACAGCTCCTGTCCAACCAGCGTCGCCAAAGTGTTAAATGTACATCGTTAAAGCCCGCGTCAAACTGCGCTTTCTTAATTACCTACGCATAAATCATTGTTATCTTTCTCGTTAAGTCATTAGAGGAACTCTTTTGGATCTCCTTATTTTGACGGCCTTATTACTCGGTGTCTGAGCTTGTTTTCGTACAGCATTTTCGTATGATTTAATGAATAAATGACGCCTAAACGCAGTGAACTAGGGAAATTAGCTTTCATTAAAACGTTTAAGCAATTGCCTCTCTGCCTCAGTTTTCTTTACCTTCGTTTCATTTACGCTGTTTCCTTCATTTTTTAATTTAAGAGTGTATAGAAACAATTTATTGAATGTTGAAAATATTTCGTTAACAATGACATCGTTCAGTGGTCCTTGGTTATGGTATCATGCTATAGATATTCAAAGAATGTAATGAATGAGATTTTCAAAATTTATTAACTCTTCTATCAATTTCAACAATGAGCTTTCAAAAAAAGAGCGTACTCTTACCTTAAAGGCCGGCGACGCACTTGTGACTCTTCTGGTGTCGCAGGTGTCTATGGGCGACGGTAATCGTTTACCATCAGGCGAACCGTCTGCTCGTTTGCCCCTATACCATAAAAAAAAAATTAGATGGAGTACATTAGCATCTGTCAGTATTGATACCGATATTCAAAGAAACATAGGTACAGTAAGAATGCGGTATAAACCGATCACTACTAACCCATTCGCATTCATCACAGCTTTCTAATGTAGGTACTTAATGCAACTTCCTTGTCCTGCATGTGTGAATTGGGCTAAAAGTGTGTAATAGTTTCATGATTAAGTACCTATTTTTCCATACTGCATGTTTTCCCTCTAACCTCAAGCAACTATAACATAGTACGCTAATGTTAAAGTATTTAGGTCATCGACCTAAAACAAGCCATGTGACACAGCACGGAGCCGTATTGTCTAGACGATTCTTGTAATACAAGATTATCAGTGGCGTACCCTATCTCGCCGGCAAATAAATTTGGTAATCTTTTGTTTATTTCTATTGTGATAGACGTAGGTACTCCACTCGTGGAAATAGTTCATAATTCATTGTTTTCTGCCTGTCTTAAAAGGTGAGATGATTTGTTTGAGAAAAGTTTATTAACTTGTTATATTGCCAACACGTCTTGGAGAAATAGGAGAGAACACAGGCTATCTACACTAATATTATAAAGAGGAAAGATTTGTATTTTTGTATGTAACGAATAAACTTAAAAACTACCGGGCCGATTTCAAAAACTCTTTTGCCGTTAGAAAGCTACTTTATCACTGAGACTGAGTGACATAGGTAGGCTACTTTTCCCGCGGGAAAATGACTTTTTCTCAAACATGCTATGTAATATTGACGTTATGTTCCTTATAATACGCCACGAACTGTCACGTTGCAGGTGCGCCTAGACGAGAGGTCAATAATGGAATTTCATACAACATTGCTGGCCTTGGCCAGCAAAGTGATCGTCTATTGTTTTATGTGACACAGCACCATGACGTTTAATAGGTCGACGTGGTCGACGTGGATGGATGGATGGATGGTGGATGGACGAACGGACGGACGGACGGACGGACGGACGGACGGACGGACGGACGGACGGACGGATGGATGGATGGATGGATGGATGGATGGATGGATCGATCGATGGATCGATCGATGGATTGATCGATGGATCGATGGATCGATGCCTGGATGGATGGATGGATGGATCGATGGATCGATGGATCGATGGATCGATGGATCGATGGATGGGTGGATGGATGGATGGATCGATGGATCGATGGATCGATGGATGGATGGATGGATGGATGGATGGATGGATGGATGGATGGATGGATGGATGGATGGATGGATGGATGGATGGATCGATGGATCGATGGATCGATGGATGGATGGATGGATGGATGGATGGATCGATGGATCGATCGATGGATGGATGGATGGATGGATGGATGGTGGATGGACGAACGGACGGACGGGCGGACGGACGGACGGACGGACGGACGGACGGACGGACGGATGGATGGATGGATGGATGGATGGATGGATCGATCGATGGATCGATCGATGGATTGATCGATGGATCGATGGATCGATGCCTGGATGGATGGATGGATGGATCGATGGATCGATGGATCGATGGATCGATGGATGGGTGGATGGATGGATGGATCGATGGATCGATGGATCGATGGATGGATGGATGGATGGATGGATGGATGGATGGATGGATGGATGGATGGATGGATGGATGGATGGATGGATGGATGGATCGATGGATCGATGGATCGATGGATGGATGGATGGATGGATGGATGGATCGATGGATCGATCGATGGATGGATGGATGGATGGATCGATGGATCGATGGATGGATGGATCGATCGATGGATGGATGGATGGATGGATGGATTTATTGATGG
Organism: Archips xylosteana; assembly: GCA_947563465.1. NCBI lineage: Eukaryota > Metazoa > Arthropoda > Insecta > Lepidoptera > Tortricidae > Archips > Archips xylosteana. Next base: position 5,571,154 of record OX387351.1, on the reverse strand, counting down.
ATCGATGGATCGATGGATAGATGGATGGATGTATCGATGGATCGATGGATCGATGGATCGATCGATGGATGGATGGATGGATGGATGGATGGATGGATGGATCGATCGATTGATCGATGGATCGATGGATCTATGGATCGATCGATGGATGGATGGATGGATGGATGGATGGATGGATGGATGGATCGATGGATGGATGGATGGATCGATCGATGGATCGATCGATTGATCGATTGATCGATGGATCGATGGATCGATGGATCGATGACGATGACAATGACGATGATGATGTGATGATGATGATGATGATGGTGATGATGATGGTGATGATGGTGGTGATGATGATGATAATGATGATGATGTTAATGATGTTGTTGATGATGATGATGGTGATGGTGATGATGGTGGTGATGGTGATGGTGATGATGATGATGATGATGATGACGACGACGATGACGATGATGATGGTGATGATAGTGGTGATGATGATGATGCATGTTTGAGAAAAACTCTATACAAGCCTTGGCCACGAACAGGGATTGCCGGCCTCGTATCTCTAGATGGCCTCGTTAACACTCGGCCATCTATAACTACTCGGCCGGCAATCCCCTATTCCGCGTCCGCTGCAATAATGTAGGTACTATTTGTACGGGAAAATTAATTTAACGCGGGCGAAGCTGTGGACGGAAGGTTAGTCTATTATATCAGTACAGAGGTGTTTGCTATAAAAAAGAACCTACTCGTACGTTTTAATAAAATCGAGAATTTTGCTCTCGTTATTATTTATTTTTTCAAACAGAGAATCAATTCAATTCGATTTTTAAAAATACACTTTCGACTGGCCGTAGTTAGGTACCTAGCTTTTTGGTATGTTGTGTGCTGGGCTGGGTATAGTAGATTGTTGTAGAGGCTAGAAAGTAAGCAATAGATGGACGAGTCCATCTATTGTACTTTTGGCCGAGACTAAACATTGTGCTTTTCACGACTAATGCGAGGAAATAACAATTAAACAATCGAAACACTGCGTTGCTCCCGCCGATTTTACTTTTTCTTTTGTTTGTGACATATAGTACATTTGGGGTATACGGCCAAGTCGTCGATCTCATCATCATCATCATCATCATCATCACCATCACCGTCACCGTCACCGCCACCGTCACCGTCACCGTCACCGTCACCGTCACCGTCACCGTCACCGTCACCGTCACCGTCACCGTCATCGTCCATTCATCCATCCATCCATCCATCCATCCATCCATCCATCCATCCAGCAGACAAATCACATGCATCAGACGATTACTTTTGATCGGTCCAATAATATCGTTTTAGCACGCCGGGAATGAAATTCAGAAATTATTTTTCAAAAAGTCGTATCGTATTATGAAATACATATACTGATACGTCCTGTTTTCGTAATGTGTTACATTATTGTCGTGTTTTGCGCGCCATAAATGAGTCAGCTGTTAAATGTACTGGATTTAGGTTATCTATGGCCATATTTTCGAGCAGTGTCGTGAAAAGGTTATTTTATTATATTTTCCGAATAAAATTTATACCTAGGTACCATTTTAATCTGCGAATTAATTAATGCCCGTAGATTAATAATCCGACAGATAGATGCTGATTAAAAATTAAGTAGGTATTTACCATATCGGATCGGACTTTTGTTACTAAAAAAAGAAAAATCATTTATTTTATGTAATTAAATAATATATATAAATATAAGTATAGATTGTTCATTGGAATTAAGTGAACAATTCTGTCTTCTTTCTGCTTTGTAAGTGAAATAAAACCTTGCAATATTCGTCCGCTACTTTATCAACACCTTTTCACCTTTTTTCGGGTTAGCAAACTCACACTTAAACCTTAACCCAACAAGCTGAATAGGACATGTACTTAATCAGAGGACCGAAAGCCCGTGTAAATTGAAACTAATCTGTTTAAATGAAACCCTGAAGTTCGGTAACACAAACCATGTGGCGAAGGGCGTATTTACGCACCGACGTCACATAAGCTATGCGGACTTCAGTGGTGTAACTATAGGGCGGCAGGGTCGGCAGGGCTGGTAAAGTGCCACGGGCCTCCGACCCTAGAGGGCCCCGGCCCAAGAGGCCGCGAGCTCCAAAGCAACATTAAAATTAAATTACAACGTGATGATTTTTACTGGAAGGGTCCCATCCAAAGAGTTTGCCACGGGCCTCAGATGGTATAGTTACGCTACTGGCGAACTTGGTGTTGCAAAATAGAGGACAAAACAATGCGAATGAGGATAAACTGTACTTGCCGACAGGCATTTATCATATAATTATATAAGTATACACTTCTGATATACCTGCCAACACAATTTACAAGGTCTAAGCAATTGACAATCTCCTGGCATACTTGAGATCGTACAGTCGCTATTATAAACATCGAAGAATTTTCTAAACCGGTGGTAGATCTTTAGGGTTTCGTACCCAAAAGGTAAAAACGGGACTCTATTACTGAGACTTCGCTGTCCGTCCGTCCGTCCGTCTGTCTGTCCGTCTGTCACCAGGCTGTACCTTATAAACCGTGATAGCCTAGACAGTTTAAGTTTTCACAGATGATGTATTTCGGTTGCCGCTATAACAACAAATACTAAGAAACAGAATAAAATAAATTACAACAAACTTGATCTTTAGGGTTCCGTGCCACAAAAGGAAAAAACGGAACTAATATAGGATCACTTTGATGTCCGTCTGTCTGTCAAGACCCCATTTCTCAGGTACGCGTTAAGGTATCAAGCTGAAATTTATATCAAGTAAAAACTCAGGTCTACTGTCCCTTGGAGCTGTGAAAAACTCAAACTTCTAAGCCAACGCAACCAAAAGATACAGCCGTTTATGCAGCAAATTTTCGACACTCGCAAGGAAATCAAAACCTACAGGGTACTTCCCGTGAACTCAGAATCTTGAAATTTGGTACGAACCAACGTCTTATAACACAGATAAAGGAAAAATTGCGAAAAGCATATATTTTTAGGTAGTTACATCATAATATAATCCCGACTAACCAATCTAAAATGATCCCAAGCAAACAGCAGGGCTCTGCTAACACTGGATTATTATAGCTACAGCTGTTTACCTAAAAAATTGTACGGAACCCTCAGTGCGCGAGCCCGACTCGCTTAGACGCTTGAAATATTGACATGATATTTAGTTAAGTATATATTCACTTAGAAAATAAATAATTAAATTAAAATAAAACAAATATACCCCCAGTATGGGAATACAACAAACGTGATTGTTTTGCCGTTTTTATAGATGTGTACGTTTAATGAATGATGACAATAGAAACTCACAAGCAACTTTGAAACTGGGAAATTTGCATACCTCTAACCACTAGGCTATTTGGTTGTCGAATTGAGGCCAATCTCTATCTACTCATCTTTGTAATATGACTAAATATGCCTCATAAAGCACCCCATGGATAAATGTTTCGCTAAGTAACATGTTTATGAGGTCGGATATTATTTCTTAGTAAGGTTACGTAAAAAAGCGCAATTCCAGTGAGTAACGACCCCATCCCAGTTGGGTTCGTTATAACGAAGAGGGTTGTACGATGAAAAATAAGTCTGGAAATTCAGTAGTTTTTACACGGTCTTAACGTTGTGAGGGGCTGTTTTGGTATGAGGCTGTGTCTGTGTAATGAGTCGGTTGTGCTGTGTTTTATGTTGACTAAAGACCTCACGCTCAGAACTTGAACTCATTCAAAGTCAGCTCGAATACTGTCTGTTTTCAACTAATATTTTTTGCACAAATAAACAATGAGTTTCTTAGAACATTTTAATTTTATAAACGTAATATCTTTCACTGACAGACTGATAAGCGCTTTTTCCGAACATAGAAAGCTAAAATTTTGCCTAGATGCTCCTTTTATTATGTTTAGGGCATTAGGGGAACAGAACAGTTTTGTGAAATTATACATATGTACAAGGCCTCTTACATCTTGACAGATGATTTACGCAAAAGTGGAAAACCTAAGGGCCTGTTTCACCAGTCTCTAAAAACATTTAGTTTGATATCTAGCTGTAATACCGTCTCTATTAATATTCGAAAAAAAAAATATAGGTACGGAATCTTAGAAAACTACAAAAAATAGTTCGACTTAATACAATTTTGCTATTTTTTATTATGAGAGGGAGGCAAACAAGCAAGCGGGTCATCTTATAGAAAATGATCACCACCGCCCATAAATATCAACAACTCAAAGAGAGTCTCGAATCTGTTGCCGGCCATTAAAGGAAGTATTAAACCCTTTTCTTGAAAGCCCCGATGTCATAGTTGTCTGGAAACCATGCTGCCAGAAGCTGGTACCACTACAAAACAACAAAACACACACAAAAACTGTTTTTATCAGTATGATGACGAAGACAAAGATATAATTAGTCGTTTATTTTCCTAACTTCGAACCAGAGAGACGGCTTTGCTTTGCACGGGAAAAGCAAAACGGATTCCAGTCTATTGCGATATTGTTTTCGTGTTCGACTGTCCAATATCTCAGTAAGCTCTATCAAAATTCCCATCTACATATTATTTGATATTCAAGGATTACTAATAATACGCTACCTAGAAGAGGGACTTACTAAGGCACAGATTACTGGTGCGGCAGAGAAAAGATCTTGTCAACAACATTATGAAATCTGCCTTAGAACTTACATTCTAGTTAATGCATTTAATTATAATAATTCAGACAAATAGTTCTGTCTTCAGATACGTATGGATAAATTTTACTTCCTCTTTTCAGTGTGACAAAATTTTAACCTTTTTTCAAATTACGATTTGTTTGAAAAGCAAAAATACGTCCCCAATTTTCTATAGAATTTTTATGTAAGTATTGTTATTATAAACTGTAAACTCACAAAAACCAACACTTAGGGGCTGTTTCACCACTTTTTTTAAAGTTCGGATTAGCTTGATCATAACCTTATTTGTCACATGGAATAAAAATTTCTGTTTCACCAGTCTTGATTAGCGCTAAGTGACGGACAAACTATTTCTTAATTTGACCATCAGATCAGGTGGCATTTAGCATTTTTATCCGTCACATATCTTTTCAATTAGTTAGTTTATTTTTTTGTGGCCATGGTTGGAGAGCCCTTCAGCCGGTTTCAGAAAAATAAATCAAAGTATTTTTTATTTTTTAAAGAAAGAAGTCATACTAAATTGCAAACGAGAATTTAAATATCAAGATTTGTATAAAAAATATAGGTACGCTTTTAGTATTTAATAATAAATCCAAAATTTCGTAATATTTTTTAATTTCAGACTCTTTTTCAGTGGCACAATCGTTTGTTCTACCTGAACTTGTACATCGCCATTAAAAAAAAAGTTAATCTGTCAAAGGGTTTGGCGCCACTTTTCGATTCGTTTTACGTGATTTTATTTTTCTTTGTTATAATATTGTTAACCAAAGTATCGTAAATAAATAGGTACCGTTTTTGGATTAATTATAATGTTACACATTTGTTTATGCAAAAAAATAGATGTGTTTAAAAATTACATATGAATTTAATAATGAGCGACTCTTTGAACGAAAATATGCGAACAGGAACCCGTGGTCGTGAAATGGGACGTTGCTATTCCGACTTTTTGTTAAACGGACGATTAGTTAAGTGGTACTTAGTTTGCACAGGACCGGAGTGGTGAAACTGAAAAAAAAACTGGCCGGCAGATTTGTGCAGTACTTAGTTTATTCATTGGTTACGTAACCAGTAGTTTGACAATAAGGTGGTGAAACAGCCCCTAAGTGTGTTTTTCACGAAAAAGAGTAGTATCTTGTGATTCTGAAAAATAAATACCTTCTTAATTCTAAAAGTAATGAAAAAATTACAAAGAAATAAACCGGCCAAGAGCGTGTCGGACACGCCCAAGATAGGGTTCCGTAGCAGGTACGAAAAAATCTTTGCATACTTTATTAATGTGGTTGTTTTGGTCCCAACTCCCACCGCGCGCAGAATTTCAGCGTCAGCGGTACAGCGCCATCTATCGGCGAATTGGGTAACTACCTAATCTAATCTGCAGTCGATGATGGTGGTCTGATGTTGATGGTTTTTCAGATGTAATTCTTTGTTATATGAACCGATTTCAATTTTATTTTTTTTTATTTGACAGAAGATACTATTATCATGATCTTATAGGCACTTAAAGAAAAAAAATGCTTCCAATGGTGGTTAAAGTACAACCTTAATTTAGAAATATTTTTTTACAAAAACCTAAAAACTGCTCAACTGATTAAGTCGAAAATAATTTTCCTAGAAAGTTTTTATTGAGTTTAACTTACGTGATTTTTTTCATATTTTTTAGACTTGCTGTTCAAAAGTTAGAGGGGGACACATTATTTTGAACTTTCGGAGTGAATATCTCCGAAAATATTCACTTTATCAAAAAATGGTTTTAGGGAACTCCTATTTATTTTCAAATACCTATCCAATGATACTCCACACTATACGGTTGGTCGAGAAAAAAAATCACCCCCACTTTATGTCTGGGTATGTATTACAATACCGAAGTACGAAAGACCGTATGTATTAAAAGATCGAATGGGTCAAAAGACCGACACGATTTTTTTCTGAAACCGTAAACCTTCTCAGAATTTATTAAAACGGCATCATACAGAACCCATTAGGTTAGGTTAGGTTTGTTTTATAACAATCTTAAAAAGTAAACGGTTTCAGAAAAAAATCGTGTCGGTCTTTTGACCCATTCGATGTTTTAATACATTCGGTCTTTCGTACTTCGGTATTGTAATTCATACCCTTACGTCTATGTCTACGTATAATCACTTTATCGGCGTTCCTAGTTGACTACGGAACCCTAAAAAGGAAAGCGTGTCGACTTTTTGCTTCATAGTTGTATCATAGTTTCCTAGTAAAGTTGGTTAGGCTATATATGGTGGACGGTGGTAGGTCTATGCTCGGAGTTTCTCTAAAAGATCGAATTCGTAACGGATTCGATTCGGCCGGGCGAATGGGCCGGCCATGTAACCCGAAGAACCGATAACCGTTGGGGTAGAAGAGTTCTTGAGTGGAGACCACAGATCGGCAAACGTAACGTAGGACGTCCTCAGACTCGGTGGAGCGATGGTCTTCTTAAGGCGGCTGGCAAGAGCTGGATGAGAGTGGCCGAGGATCGTGCTCAGTGGCGTGCCATGGGAGAGGCCTATGTCCAGCAGTGGACGAACATAGGCTGATGATGATGATGATGATGATGATGAAAGATGGTTATAAGCAACGATCATGTAACTTTTATTCTATTTACATTAGGTAAGTACATGTTACTGTGCAATACAATACAGATCTCTGAGAATTCATATAACACCGTGTAATTTTGTAAAGTGTACTAAGTACGCTAGGCGGTTGAATCCACTTCCTTTCGTATACCTACGTAAGTGTAACTTGAGAGGTTTTTAAGCCATTGTCGTATAACGTAACAAAATAAATTCCTTGTGACGGTAAACTCGAAATACGATAGCAAACGTTGTTTTAACATCTAAAGATATTCTTAAGGATCAAGTTAGATATAAGTTTACGTGTTAAGAAAACGCGAAACCGGTTTGCGTTTTCCGTAAGCTGTGGCTTCGTGGGGCAATCCATAGCATATTTTATTTATGAGCATGCGCCTAGGCACATTCCGTGAGCAATTATCATTCCAAATGCATTTGTCATAGTTTTATTTTATTCAGTTTCTCGTCACTATATACCTATAGAGAAGTAGCTTTTTCTCGCGACTTCGTTGGCGACGAATTTATTTATCACTACACTGAGGGAACTGTGCAATTTTCCGGGATAAAACTATCCTAAATCGATTTTGAGGTGTCTTAAACAAACTAATTCCATAGCTACCAAATTTAATTTAAATCCGTTCGGCGGTTTTAGTGCGAAGACGTAACAGACAGATAAACAGAGTTAGGTACTTTCGCATTAATAATATTAGTAAGGGGCTGAGAATAACTTTATTTTTAAATAAGTTTACCTTAGAGGTCTACGCTCCGAATACCACGTTGTCCCATTCGGGGTTGAGACCTTAGGTGCGTGGGGCCCCGGCGCCCAAATTGTTTTATAGAACTAGAACTTAAAAAAAGACTGAAGGATACCGCCGAGAACCGGCGAACTGGCAGTTATCCCGCACGACGTATCAGCATGCTATCTAGATACAGCGAGGAAACGCTGCCAGCATTTTTGGACCCGTGCCGCGTGGAGAGCCTTTTTGTTATTTTTTTCTAGTTTTGGTTTAGTTATTGTTATTACTTACTTTTGATTGATTTTTAATGATAGTTTTAATTTAGTTTAAGTTAAATCAAATAGGTCAGTCATAATTATAAAATATTTTCCGTAATTACCTAGGTAACTTTGTTGTTTCGACTACCTTAAAACCGCTGTGGTTACGGCAGTCCAGTCTGACCAGGTCGCCGCGCTAACCACGGACGTTGCAATACGACCACTAAACATTTATTTCTACGCCAATAAATTTTGTGTGTATTCGATAGAACATGTGGAAATATGAAAACAGTACCTAGTAAGTTAGAAGATTTCTCCCGGACGAAGTCACGTAGATAGTAGGCTGGATTTTCATTTATTTCTCTAAAGCTTATTGATTTTTATGCATTCTAAGTACAAATATGAGTGACTCATAAATTAAATGAAAAGTTTTTTTTTATGTTAGAGAGGCCAGACAAACGAACTAGTGGGTCACCTGATGTTAAATGATCACCATTGTCCATAGACACCCGCAGCGCTTTACGCGATGCCGGTGCGTTGTCAGCCCTAAGGAAAAAGGAGAGGGAATAGGGGAGGGGATAGGTATTGGGCCCCCGGCGCTCTCACTGACCGTACGAAACGCAGCAGGGAGTACTACTAATTCACGCCGGTGTTTTGGGAGAGGGTGGTACTACCCCGGACGAGCCGGTCCATTCGTGATACAGCGGCTAGCTACAACATGGCTCTACCACTACTAATTCATTATTTTCATAATTTTATTAATTTCGCAATTTAACACTTTTTTCTCAGGAACCATTCATTATTCAGAAATTTTGAAATGGTTATTATGTAAGGTTATTTTTATTTTATAACAATGATAAACAATGCATAAAAACTTTATGCAACCCAAAACGGAACCTTCTCTAAATCATGACTAACTGATACTTTACTAATTTTACGATAGAATATATTTAAAAAAGAATTTTCGTCACGTAATAAAAAGAGTTTCCTGCGCTACAGGAACGTGTCGACAAATATTTAATACAAATTAATAATGCCTCGTCGCCGCTGAATGGTAATGAGCAAAACAAATATTTATTTCGCGTAATTTTGCAAGCCTGATGCGATGCAAGAAACGTTACGTAGCTACGGTGATTTTATTTTATTGACGGTAGGGCGTCGCACCAGAGCTGTGCGAATTAGCGGAACGGTGTGCGAGGAAATAATTCACCACTTAGAACACTTCGTAGTTTAAAATGACGTATTCCTAAAAAATATAAAAAGGTTAGTTCTAGTGAGAATTTCGAAAATTCTCTTCGTAATGCACCTCTATGACCCAGGAATATATGTTTGTCAAATTTCAAGTCTCTAGGTCGAGTGGTTTAGTTTGTGCGTTGTTTGTCAGTCATTCAGTAGGTAGGTATCTAACGTTATTCTTTTATACCTAGATGTAGACCCCTCCTGCGCTTTACCAAAATTTCTTGGCAACGCAATGTGATTGGGAACGCGAGGTGAAACAATAGTGAATTATCAGAATCTCGTTTCGTTTCGTTACGTTATTTTTGTCGGTTCTGATACTCTGGGTCCTTGGGGTCCTGGTGCAAATATTCTCATCAAAGAGTTACAAAAACGCCTGGTATATGCAACTATATCTCTCATCACATAGCACAGGCTATTCAACGATGAAACGCTGTTAGCCTTTAAGGCAGAATTCAAGGGGGTCATATTTAAGATTCTATATTAACTAGATTATTTTTTCTAGAGATATCCACCTACAAACAAATTAAATGACTTCTCTATTAAGTTTTATTTCAATATATTTCAGTATTCGTAATGATCGTTGGTTGTACAATCTCTTCTTCTTCTTCTTAAATTTAAGAGCTGTGCTCTTGTCGGTGAAGTAACCGCCACTCCGCGCCACTCCTTCACCTGGACTAAACAGGTCAATCTTGGCGTTCCTTTGCCACGTCTTCCTTATATTTTTCCTTCCAGCAGGTTTGTTGTTGGTTCTACAATACAAAAATAAAATTTTACGTTTAGCATGTGATTTGTTAAAATCGTGCTACATTCGCTATCGAAGTAGATCGATAGGTACTACAAACAAGCACACGGCAAGTCGGAATCACAGCCGACATTTTTGTCGCCTTGAAACTCGCCGCGACTTAACGATCTCTATAGTTTTGTCGTAAAGTCCTACTTAATGAGTTAGTGGACTAGATACCTGGAAGTTAGGAAAGAAATCTTGATCAACCGGCTGTCGTTTCATATTAAGTTCTTGCGTAACAACTTGCTTTTCTTGAGATAGTTTTTTTCTTTCTTTAGTTGTTCTTTTCTGTCCATGTAGGTATATTTTTGGTGAGGATTTGTCACTAAAGAAATCGTACTTATATTATTTTGTTTAGGTTCACTTCGTCCACATTCCCATTTTGTCAACTTCCTAGTTCGCCAGCAATCCCATTTCGTCCACAATCAATCGGGAACTGGGAACATGCACATTAACATCAGGAAATAAAACTAATTCATGACGCAACGTGGACACGGGACTCACACACTCTCTAGTAAAATATATCCTAAAATTTACTGTGCCTTCAAATTTGCTTTTCCACTTTATGCCCTCGGCAGACGCATCATAAAATACCTACGTTTGGAATAACATTACCAAAACTACCTCCAAACCGTCGCCAGCGTCTGAATTTGTATTGGATTTAGGTTTTCAGAGCTATCATAAAAGAGAACCCTCTTTTATTGGGCGTCCCTCGGATGTCTGGGTAGTCTGCCTTTGGCCTACTTTAAAACGAGCGCCTCTAGGCCTAGAGGCGAAGCCCGGATTCGTAACAGGGTTCCAATATTCAAACTCATTAAACAATTGAATGTTGTTTGGTGTTCGAATGGTAATTTGAAACTTTTTAATAAAATTGCTATCGGCCAGCATTTAATTCCTAACAAGGTGTGTTTTGCGCTTTGCATTTCAATCATTGCTAAGACCATGCTCTATTGATACATCTTGACGCTTATTTCAAAGTGTGTTAGTTTGTTATATTATTGCTTATTATATTATAAATATAAATTGAATTTGGCTTGATAATTAAATACTTTTTTTCTATGACTTTTTTAAGTGTGGTAGAAAATAGTGAATTTACGATGCATTCGATATGTTATGTGCATACATTGCCACTTTATGCAGCATTTGAGTGGTATCTTCCTTAACAGTATTATAAACTGATGGTTAGTTCATAAGTCCTTGATATTAATCTCCCTAAAATTCATTGCGCTTAACATTAAAAGTAAAAACATGCAAGTTTTATGCGTAAGACTGAAATTAAATTTAGGTCGTATGGCATGTTTACCTCTCGTTTCCGTATGTTTCAAACGCGATCGCGTTGACTTCTCAATTATTATGAGGAAATTGGCAGGCTCTTTAGCTGCGCGTGTCTACAGTCAACTGTTCTCACATGTTAAAAAAAGTTTGTTGAGACAGAAACTAAGATAAACAGGGCTCAAGGCGACTGATTCTTTCCAATTCCCTTGTTACCACATGAATCTACAAGCGTAAGATCTGTATTTGATGTAATATACGTAGTAAAGAATACACACGTCAGTCCGAGCAAGCGATTTATTCCAACTCAAACTAGAATAACAAACCTACCTACATTATATATTATAAGCTACCTACATTATGTATATTATACATCTCATCATCCCCCCTTTCACATTTTCCTCTTTGATTCTACATGTACATACAATTTTTTTTTTTTTTTTTTTTTTTTTTTTTTTATAAACTCTTTGTACTTAATGTACTATATATGTAACCATAACAAGGTTTGTGACTTTACGTGAACAAATGCTTATGTATATTTACTTACATCTTCTATGTTTGAATTTTTTTTTTATATAGTATATAATAATTCTTTAGATTAATCATATCTATCTTCAAATCCGTATCGAATTACAGGTTTAGGAATGCGTTTGGGTGCGGCTGGTACTGTATTTAAACCAGACATGCTCGGTCTAGTAAAAGCATCATCTAACGCCGCTTGAGTTGTTAACCTGAGCGGTGTTTCCCCTTCCCCGCGGTCGACCCGGTCGCGGCCGGCGCCCGCGGCCGGGCCGAGCGCGGCCGACTCCCGCGCCCGCAGCTGGTCGGCGTGTCGAGACCATTTTAAACCATGCTCAGTCTGAACCTCGTACATCTTACTTCCGTTTAATCGAGTAACTACCGCTTTTGCCCATTTTTGGTTCTTACGGTAATCGCGTGCCCATACCTGGTCCCTCTCTTTCCAGCACCGATCTGACCCGCCTTTTGCTTCGTTTCTCGATTTTAACCTGTTTGTTACCGCTTCAAGAATACCGTCTCGAACTAAATCTAACCTTGACCTTATTGGTCGCCCAAACATAAGCATGGCCGGAGACTCTCCCGTTGTGCTATGAGCGCAATTTCTATAATCTAATAGGAATCTTTGTAGGAAGGCATTTAATGTGATTTTTTCTAAGTTGGCTTTATTTAAAGCCCGTTTTACGCTACGCACCGCATTCTCCGCTTCCCCGTTTGACGCAGGGTGATATGGAGCTGACGTGACGTGCTTGACCCCATTCTTGTTCAAGAACTCAAAAAATTCGTCACTAAGAAATGGCGGACCGTTGTCTGAAACTAACTTCCGCGGCACACCGAATCTAGCAAATATTTCCTTCAATTTACTAATCGTGTTCGCTGCTGTAGTAGTGGTCATAGGAATAACTTCAAGCCATTTTGAATGTGCGTCCACCAAAATCAAAAATGTTAAGCCATTAAAGGAAAAGAAATCTATATGAACTCTTTCAAAAGGACAATTCGGCCATGACCACGGCACGACAGTAGTTCGGGGCGGTGAATCCGCAGCCTCCGCGCACGTGCGGCACGCGCTGCACACGCTCTCGACATCCGCGTCGATCCCCGGCCACCAGACGAACGATCGCGCGAGGCCCTTGCATTTGACTATACCCAGGTGCGAGGCGTGCACCTCCGCGAGCATGCGCGCGCGCAGCGCCGGCGGCACCACGACTCGCGAGCCCCACATGAGGCAGCCGCCCTCCACAAACAACTCGTCGCGCCGACGCCAATACGCGGTCAGCTCTGCCCCGCTCTCGCCGCGCGTGCCTACCCCGCCTACCCCGGACAGAGGCCAGCCTGACTTTACAAATCCTATTACTTTTGAAATACATTTATCCTTTGAAGATTCTGACTTAATTTCGTTTGAATTTATTGGAAAGTTATTTTCTACAAAATTTATAAACGCGCAATCGTCGTTAAGCCTACTTTCATCCGCTACCGGCAGTGGCAGTCTAGATAAGGCATCGGCCTTGTTTGCAGCCGAACGAATGTACTCTATGTCGTAGTTATATCCCGAGAGTAAAATCGCCCATCGAATTAAGCGCCCGGCTGCCGTTTGCGGTAAATCCTTCTTTGGCCCTAATATACTAATCAAAGCTTGGTGGTCTGTACGCAATACAAATTTCCTGCCGTACAAGTAGGTATGAAATTTCTTAACGCCGAACACGATTGCAAGAGCCTCGCGCTGGATTTGACTATAGTTAGTCTCCGCGGGCGAGAGCGTGCGCGAGGCATAGGCGACGGGCTGCTCGCCGCGCGGCGTGCGGTGCGTCAGCACGGCGGCCACCCCGCGCGCGCTCGCGTCGCACGACATTATCAGCGGCAGCGTCCCGTCATAGTGAGTGAGAACCGGACAGCTACCTAAACACGCTTTTATTTTTTCGAATGCCACTTTACATGTTTCATTCCACTGCCATGCCGCATTCTTTTTTGTGAGATCGTATAATGGCGTTAAAATGTTTGAAAAGTCTTTAATAAATTTAGAATAAAAATTTGCCATACCCAGAAATGACTTCAACTCTGTGATATTAGCGGGCGGGGGCGCATCTAGCACCGCTTTAACTTTGGCCGGGTCCGTTCTGACACCCTGCTCAGATATTATAAAGCCTAAATAGCTAACCTCTGACGCAAAGAATGTACATTTTTCTTTTCTAATCGTGAGCCCCTCTTTTGCTAACCTTTCCAACACAGTAGTTAAATTTTTTATATGGTCACTTTCCGTGTAGCCTGTAATAAGAATATCGTCCAAAAATATCGATACGTTGGGAATTCCAGCTGTGATGCGCTCCATAATGCGCTGAAAGATCGATGGAGCTGAAGCGAGGCCGTAAACCAGTCTATTGTATACGTACAGGCCCCTGTGGGTATTAACAACCGTATATTTTTTTGATTCGTCTAACGGTATCTGACTGTAAGCTTCGGATAAATCAAGCTTACTGTACCGTTTACCTCCACTCAAATTGTTAAACAACGTCTCGGCCCGCGGTAATGGGAACCTGTCAACCTCTAGGACCGGATTAACCGTACTTTTGAAGTCTCCGCAGATCCTTAACGCGCCATTACTTTTCAACACCACTACTAAGCAAGAGGCCCAGTCTGAGACATGTATAGGAGATATGATACCTGCGTCCTCCATGCGGCGCAGCTCGGCGTCGACGAGCGGGCGCAGTGCCAGCGGCAGCGGCCGCGCGCGCCGGTACACGGGCGCCGCGCCCGCGCGCACGCGCAGCGTCGCGCGCTCGCTGCCCAGCCGCCCCAGTTGCCCGCTGAACACGGACGGAAATCGCTCGGTCAAGCGCTTGACGATTCGTTCCTTGTCATTTTGCTTGTTACCGTTTACCACTTCCACAGTACCAGCCTCCCCCTTAACCGCCTCGTTGCGCACCGACAGCATCGAATTCACTACTACTACATCCATACCTAGCTCTTTTAACCATTCGCGCCCTAACAGAGGTACACCACCATTACGAATAACATACAGCTTAAGTTGTTTACTTATTTTGTAAAAATTAGCCGGTACAATAATATAACCTAGTGACTCGATAACTTGTCCGTCATACCCTCTTAATTTAAGATTGTCATTCACTAATGAATAGTTCTCAAAAGCCTTCTTAAATAAACTGGCACTAATGCATGATATCGGTGATCCCGTGTCCACGTGCATGCGCAGCCGCTGGCCCGCCACCGTGAGCTCGGCCAGCACGGGCGCGCTGCCACCCGCCTCCACCATGTACAGGCCGCTGGGCCCGTCGCCGCCGCCGTCCGAGCCGGCGCTGCCCGCCCCGGTCTGCTCGTTCTCCGCGTCTGAGTTCTCACTTTCACCATAATGTGGACCCTCGAACGCTGCCTCCAGCCGGAACAAGTCTTTGCCGCTCCCACTGCGACGTGTATTAGGACATACGCGCTTCAAATGCCCCTGTTGTAAACAAATCTTACATACGTAGTTTTTGAACCGGCACGTAGTGTATGCATGATCACCACTGCCACAACTGTAACATGATTTCCCCGGCCCGGCCGGGCCTCGGCCCCGAGCGCGGGCTCCGTCGCCGCCGGCGCCGCCGAGCGCGGGCGCGCGCGGGCCCGGGCGCCGCGGCCGTGCCGCCAGCGCCGCGCGCCCCGCGCCGGGGTATGCCGCGTGCACCGCGTGCACCGCAGCCTCACAATTCTCACTTCGCTGCTCGACTACTGCCGCGTTATGAGTCGCCGATTCCAATGCGACCGCCTTGGTGTATGCTTCTGAATAAGTCAAGTTCTCTTCACAGAATAATCTCTGCCTAGCGGGTTCACTATACAGACCGCAAACAAACTGGTCACGTAGGTTTTCATCAAGATTCTGTCTAAAGTTACACGTCCTGGCCAATCGTTTCAGAGCGGCCGCAAATACTGCCACGGTCTCGTTTATGCCTTGTACTCTTTTTCTAAACTTAAATCTCTCGGCCAAAACCGAAGGCGTGGGTTGTATGTGTTTCCTGACGTACTCCACTAATGTGTCATATTCCACCGCCGCTGGTTTTAAAGGGTTACACAGGTCGACCATTAACTCATAAGTTTCATCACCCACACACGCGAGCAAAGTCGGCACTTTTAAGTTTGTTTTCACCTCGTTTACAATGAAATATTGTTCCATACGCTCAATGTAGGTATTCCACGATCCACTTCTTAAGTTAAATTCACCCAACTTGCCGATCGACATTACTAATAGTTAAATAACGATGTGCAATTAACGCCGGTAAAATGTTAGGATAAGGTTCAATCTCGACTGCGCCACTGTAATATACGTAGTAAAGAATACACACGTCAGTCCGAGCAAGCGATTTATTCCAACTCAAACTAGAATAACAAACCTACCTACATTATATATTATATTTGATAGATTGGGGCGTCACTTTGCGGCTTTGAGTAGGTCCTTATCAAGTGACTACCAAAAGCCATAATCTAATATTTCTCGGGACTTAATCACGAAACTATTTATTACTAAAACTACCTGGGACCTGTCAAAATTCCCGCCAAAGCGATACTTGACGAAAATACTTAACTTCAACAAATGTAGGATGACCATGCATTTGGTGGATGGAAGGAGTTTTAACAATGACTTTTTTATTTAAATTAAACAGGGAATTAATTGCTTGAGATCATGAGATTAGGTTCCATTTTGGCTAGGGTTAATGTTTTTCAACTCCTGATGAAAATAAATAAATAAATAAATAAATAAAAATTAAAAATCACCGTGTACCTTAGATTATTTATACACTAGATAGAGTGTCAGTAGCAAGCACTGGCATACAAAACGTCCAAAAACCCATTTGACAGCTTCATATTAATATCACGTTACGTCATTCAGACTGAAGGGGGACAATTTGGCTTATATTTTTCGGGACGTTTTCATGACGCCTAAGCTCTATCTAGTGTATAAATAAGCTAAGCCGTGTACATACCAAATGCTACAAGGACTAAAGTATAGTCATAACGTCCACCTAAAATGAAGTATGTAGTCAGGAATCGACCTAATTTCCGGTCTGCGACGAACTAATCCGGATTTAGTCGAAGCCGCGATAGGCTTCGCTAGTCGCATTTAATTACGTTAGGTTGGTCGATACGTTACGGCTTAGCGGCAACCTCGGTGTAGTTATGTGTATTACACCGATTTTTTATATAATACTAGCCCCTAATGGCCCCCTGGCTTAACCTCTCGTATGCCTTAACGCAGATCCGCGCTAAATTTAAGGCTATCTTTTTGTATTTCTATTTTAATCAGGCCTTATACTTATTACGAAATCCGATTTTCGAACTTCGTAACGATACGTTCACGGTAACAACAGTATAAACAGAAGCTGCGGCATATTGTCACTACTTTAAAAATAACTCGCATCTCAAAATCGACAATCTTACTAAAAATGTATTGCCAATGCCTTAAAGTTCCTTTTAGTTTTCGATTTCGATTCGAGCTTTCTTCAATATAGAGACGATAATGTCCGTGATAGTACACGCGGGAACGCGCCTGAGGCGTTTATTGCGACTAAAAACTTGCACCAAAGACGCTGAAAGTTTTACCCTTGCCCTAAGCCCTAAGAAAAATTACGTACCTAAGTTGCAGTACATTTCCGCGCTCAGACGACTACTTCCAACTCGTTCGATTCACGGCCTCGCAATGTAATGCAACTAACGTAATTTTTCCTACTAGAGTAAGCGCGGACTAATGAATTGCGGCGTAATAAGCCCGAGATAATACAGAGCTGTCAGGAGCCATTGGCCTAGTGGTTTGACCTATGGCCCCTCAAGCAGAGGGTCGTGGGTTCAAATCCCGGCTCGCACCTCTGAGTTTTTAGGAATTTATGTGCGAAATTAATTTGAAATTTACCACGAGCATTACGGTGAAGGAGAACATCGTAAGGAAACCTGCAAATACCTGTGAAGAAATTCAATGGTGTGTGTGAAGTGAAAATAAACGGATCACTCACGTCTTAAAACGAGTTAAACTCGACATGTGCACTTACTTGTGCGCGTTTGGCAGCCGCCGTGATGTGCGACTCCAGAGGAATTGCTACGGATTAGCCCGAAACATGTCGAGTTAAACTCGTTTTAAGACGTGAGTGATCCGTTTATTTTCTCTATGAGTGAGTCCCACGGTAGTTTCGTGTTCAAGGTGTGTGTGAAGTTCCCAAATCCGCACTGGGCCCGCGTGAGAACTATGGCACAACCCCTCTCATTGTGAGAGAAGGCATGTGCCCTGCTGTTGGACGTATACATATAGGCTGAGATAATGATGATGATGACGAATACAGAGCCTCATGAACAGCGATCAAGTCTCAATCTGCTTAATAACATGCACTGCACTAGCTAGGGACCAGCCCTTGATAAAATGCACTTAGGGACTGTTACTCTTTTTAGTCTTTAAACCCAGCTACATTTTCTGTTCAAAGCCTTCTGAAAAGTGAGCTTCAGCAAATAAAGAGCATGCCAAAATGAAAATTCGGAACGGAATAATTCTGTTTTCCGGTTGTATATGGACGCTTCGTGTAATGGTCGCACGTCGGGTTAGTGAATAAATTGCTGACCTTTTTAGGACTATGTCGGTGTAAGCTACATAGTAGCTATATGGGGCGAGAAGCACGCAACGCATTGATATTTAATACGACAAGGTTGTACTGTTAATAAAATTTTCCTGGCCTGACTACAGAATTACTTGCTAACCTTATTTTAAATAGCTTTTACCGACTAACGCACTATTAGTGGCACTTAAAGATTTTGTAAGGTCACGATAGGTTAAAGCATGTAAAAGGGTTGTTCACGGTAAAATAAAGACAGCGGGAAAGCTAGAAAAAACGTATAATTACTTTTCCAACACTTAAGTACTTTGTCTTTCGTAAAAAAAATAGAACGAACTAAATGGTACCTACCCTTTAAGACAGTTGTACAACGAAAAAACTGAAATGGATTCTGCTTAGTGCCTTCAAACTTGACGGATTCGTTTCAACACAAGTGTTTTCTCACACAATAAAATACAAGAAAACTCAAACTCAGGACGACAATTAAACTGTACCCGTCAAAATGCGAAGCCTTCTTGTACTAATGAACTCAAAACAAAACAATCCCGGGACTCCGTACTTCAGCCGTCACTGTGACAGGCGCAAACGAGACTAATTTCATAAAGAAAAAGTAAAAATAATTTGAATTCAGAACAAGAATGTAGGGAAAATTTTTTCACCTTATCACCCTGCAGCCCTGGTCATTTAACGACCTTTATCTAAGTTTGGCTGAAAGGCCCAGTACCCATGGCCATCTACAAATTAAAAAAAAATGTAAGCACTAGCGGCGATTGCACTGATCTGATCATGGACTTATACCTAACCTGGACTGAGTAGTAACTTTTATTAGTCAATCAAAAGTGGCCCATATTACCAAGCCATACAGTTTAATAATGGCAACTAGAGACAGCGGTCCGAGAGATAACAACGGACAAGAGAAACTAGAGAATTGTGTCCCACTCGCACCAGTACTTGATCACCCTAATTAGAACGAGATGCAACTCTCTGGTTTGTTTTTTTTTCGGCCTCACTTTTTTGTCGCAGTACTCAGTCCAGGTTAGGTATAAGTCCGTGGCACTGATTGATTGATAGATATCTACTCCCAAGTCCGAAATTCGATGTTCATATTATACCGTCTCTCTCACTCTGCTATTAATAGTATTTTATGCAACAGTTGTATAAGTGAGGTCTTAAAAGGCGAGTGACGTGAGTTGCGATACGAGCGAATGCGAGTATCGCAATGGAAGACGGCACGAGCCGTTAAGACCAAATTATACACCGTTGCATACAATATTTTTTCTACGACTCGACTGTACTGTACTGTACTGTACCCTACTGTAGGGTACAGTAGGGTAAAATAGGGTACAGTCGGGTACAGTAGGGTAAAATGGGGTACAGTCGGGTACAGTAGGGTAAAATGGGGTACAGTCGGGTACAGTAGGGTACAGTCAGGTGAAATAGGGTACAGTAGGGTACAGTCGGGTACAGTAGGGTAAAATAGGGTACAGTAGGGTAAAATAGGGATTAGTAGGGTACAGTCGGGTACAGTTGGGTACAGTAGGGTAAAATGGGGTACAGTCGGGTACAGTAGGGTACAGTCAGGTGAAATAGGGTACAGTAGGGTACAGTCGGGTACAGTAGGGTAAAATAGGGTACAGTAGGGTAAAATAGGGATTAGTAGGGTACAGTCGGGTACAGTCGGGTACAGTAGAGTAAAATAGGGTACAGTAGGGTACAGTAGGGTAAAATAGGGTACAGTCGGGTACAGTAGGGTAAAATAGGGTACAGTAGGGTAAAGTCGGGTACAGTAGGGTAAAATAGGGTACAGTAGGGTACAGTTGGGTACAGTAGGGTAAAATAGGGTATTTTACCCTACTGTACCCGACTGTACTCTACTGTACCCTATTTTACACTACTGTACCCTATTTTACCCTACTGTACCCGACTGTACCCTACTGTACCCTATTTTACCCTACTGTACCCGACTGCACCCAACTGTACCCTAATTTACCCTACTGTACCCGACTGTACCCAACTGCACCCTATTTTACCCTACTGTACCCGACTGTACCCTACTGTACCCGACTGTACCCTATTTTACCCTACTGTACCCGACTGTACCCTATTTTACCCTTCTGTACTCGACTGTACTCTACTGTAGCCTATTTTACCCTACTGTACCCGACTGTACCCTATTGTGCCCTATTTTACCCTACTGTACCCGACTGTACTCTACTGTACCCTATTTTACCCTACTGTTCCCGACTGCACCCAACTGTACCCTATTTTACCCTACTGTACCCGACTGTACCCTATTTTACCCTTCTGTACTCGACTGTACTCTACTGTAGCCTATTTTACCCTACTGTACCCGACTGTACCCTATTGTGCCCTATTTTACCCTACTGTACCCGACTGTACTCTACTGTACCCTATTTTACCCTACTGTACCCGACTGTACCCAACTGTACCCTATTTTACCCTACTGTACCCGACTGTACCCTACTGTACCCGACTGTACCCTACTGTACCCTATTTTACCCTACTGTACCCGACTGTACCCTACTCTACTCAACTCAGCAGGTCTAAACTGGGCTTTAGTGTTGAGTGTACCCTACATTTAATATTATGTGGCAGCTAGGTGTATCGTAATAACGACATTACGACACAAGTGCTGAAATGGCGAATAGATTAAGTATAGACTTTCTGAAGTCATATTATCTATGTTCTTATATATTTGTTCGCGACCATGTAAAAAAGTAGGAAAATACTATTAATATGAGCGGGACGGCGCAATACATAGTTTGAATTTCTAACCCGTTCCCCCTTCCCGTTAATCCGTTTCCCCTTCTTTCTCTCAAAAGGTGTAGAGATGTTGAAAGCAATCGCAAGCGCCCGCGGGCTAGACGTGGGCTAGACAATACATTTATATAATTTAGATTTCGTAATAGAAAAGGAAAGAAACAGATAACGTTAGACGTTGTTCAAACCCCTTCTAAATTACGGTGTAAGTTTTCCATGTCATTCAAAGGACCAAAAATTATCCATAAGCTTTTATATGGACGGTGCACCACAGTCCATTTTACCCTGCTCAAAGGGACCCGGAAAAATAACGCCGTAATGTCATTTATGTCATCCCTTCCGTACCTGGCTGAATACGCGTTTAATTTAGGTGAAATATTTTGTCAATAGCTTGCCTAACAATTCGAAGGAAATTTGCTATGCTTTATATAATGTTTTAAATTTGTTATTTGACTTGAGTGTTCATTTCACTGAATTGTGAAATGATATATGCGAGTTAACAAGTCTTTGGACTTCTTTTTCGTCGTATCGTTAATAGCTAACGGAAGAATATTTTTACCTGTACAGTAAGATTATCGAATAGAATCATAGCCCAAAACACTTCCGTTTTCTTTTTTTTCTAATAATGGTTTTTTGTTCGCAGTGCGTACTGGCCGGTAATAGTTGGACGCATTGACCCGAATGTAGCGGTTTATGGAGAAGTGCACTTACATCTGGAATTATGGTAAGTGCTGTTCATGTTCATGTTGAAAGAATTACCTACTGCTGATATTCGTATTTCAATTGTTTATTGCTTCTAGTCGTGACTGGGTCGAATGATGTTCTGATTCATGTATCCTCATCGCAGCCTATATAAGTAGACACGTACCAATACAAGGGGCAGGCCTCTCAAAATGAGGGTGCTTTGGTCGTAGTTCCCACGCGGGCTTAGTGCGGATTGGGATCTTCACACACACACCATTGAATTTCTTCGCAAGTATGTCGCGATGACTTTACCGTAAAGTTTATGGTAAATTTCAAATGTAATATCGCACATAAATTCCGAAAAGCTTAGTGGTGCGAGCCCAGTCCCGAACACACGACCCTCTGGAGAGGCCATTGGTCAAAACGAGACATTTTCTGATTCATGTTTAACGAACAAGCGGTTCATCTGATGGGAAATGATCACCACCGCCGAATATCAACAACTCAAAGAGAGCCACTGATCTGTTGCCGCCCTTTCAAGTAAGTGTAAACCCTTTTATTGAAACATCCGTACTCGTAACAATTGCTCATCAGAAACAAATGAAACACGTTGAACACACAATCAGAGTAAACGCCGTGTAACGTGTAACATGTTGTTCGTAATGAGAATTGTTCTCGCGATAACGAATCCTTGACGTTCGCGGAACCCGGCGGAGTTACAATTAGTGCGTTATTTGTCGTTGAATTTCAATTTAATTGTAGGTACTTTATAATTATGTTTGGTATTCTCAGTGATTATCTGCATGTAATCTTAATAATCTTGTTGGAGCGTCAACAGAACTTAAAGAAAGGAAGGGATCCTCTAGGGGTGTTATTGTTTCTATTTCCGATATGTCGCCGCTTTGGTCCCTCTTCTTGCTAAATATGGTGTATTTTCATCAGATCAGATATGTGCTACGATATGATACGATACGATACGATATGATGTGTGTGTTCTGCGAGGATGTGGGAGCTACAATACGAAACTATGTGACGGTTTCCACTAATTCTAAGCTATGTAGCCCTTCGAGGAAGATCTAGAGTACGCATCTAGAGAACGCATATTTCCAAATAAAAACATCATCATCATCATCATTTCAGCCGAAAGACGTCCACTGCTAAACATAGGCCTCCCCCAAGGCTTGCCAAACAAATCGGTCCTGTGCCATCCGCATCCAACGCGATCCCACAACCTTAAGCAGGTCGTCGCTCCATAATGTTGGTGGCCTACCTACACTGCGTCTTCCGGTCCGTGGACGCCACTCGAGAACCTTTTTGCCCCATTGGCCATCAGTTCTACGAGCGATGTGCCCTGCCCACTGCCACTTGAGTCTGGCGATTCTTAAATAAAAACATAGCTTAGTTAAACCTGTTTCCACCAGTGCTATTATATGTGGATCAATGAATATGACTGGTGGATATCAAACGCATCCATAGCAACAGAGCATCTATAGGCACATCTTGGTTGGAAGGCACCTTTAAAGCTCCAAACGCACATACAGCGGAGGCGTGGCGGTGCGGTGGCGGTGACGATTGTAATATTCTAACTTGTATGAAGGAGTTCGCGGTACGGAACCGCCATTGACGAACAACAAAACAACTAAACTCCCAATCGCTTAACAAAAGTTTCCCAAAAAACCTCCGAGCGGCGTTGTGTGTACGTATACATCAATTTATACAGATAACATTAACAGCATTCATTCAAATTAACACCTTATTTCGTAGCAGTAATGTTTAATGTCAATTGAATACGATCGTTAGAAGTAGTGACATGATACGTCACGCGCTGGAAACCGCCTAAAGAGTAAAGAATGCAGTGGAGTGGTCATGCGAAGCGGAAGCTAGACTGTCTGTCTCTTTTTTTCTCGTGAGTTTGATTACGGTGCGAAAGATACATATACAAATACGGGGCGAGAAGTGACGTTGTAATACTTGTAATCAACGCGCGGTCGAAACACAACTGAACCAAAACTCTGCATAATAGACGCGTGTGCAGACTTTTGCTTCGGACAATTTTTGAGCGTGATTGTTATTGTACGTCAATGGGTACCGCACAACCGTTCATACAAGTTAGAATATTACAACCGTCACCGCCACCGTACCGCCACGCCTCCGCTGTCTGTGAGTTTGGTTTGGAGCTTAAAGGCGTACAGTGCGTGTTACGCGGTCGGAAAGAGGACAGCAGGGTAATTGTGTAACTTTTGTGACACTCGGCATCGGATTGAAATGACAGTTTTTGTATGGCTGTGACAGCTGGCTGTGTCCTATTGTCAGCCCATACGAGAACTGTCAAAATGAACGCGATGGCGATTGCGAAGGAGTTAGACAATTAGCCTACTGGACTCTTAACTCGTAAACTATAAATTATTTCGTGTTAAAATTCGTAGATGTATTACCTGGAATATGAAACAATGTCTTGCCCCATATATTATTATTAGGTCCCTTACTGGGCATAGGCCTCCTCCCAGGATGAGGACTATTTGGATTAAATTGCTACGCAGTTGAAGGTCTCCTCCCTCACTAAGTTTTCCATCACTGTAAAACTCGTGAAAATTCCGAAAAACTCACGAGGTTCGCACCTACCTATTGGTTTGAACTCACGACCCTATGGTTTTTTTTTTTTTTTTTTTTCTCTAGCTACCCCCACACTAATGCAGGGCCTATATCCGCAACATCTCTCATTCCAATTCCATCAAATACTACTTCTCGTACTTTTATACTGCATACTTGTTCTTTCTTTTATACAATCCTCATACTTTCTTTGGGCTCCCGACCCTTCAGACTAAGCTAGCTGACTTATTCTCTATCTATACATAATCAATTCTTTTCTCTCATGAGAGGCCATAGCTAGGTCTAACTACTCAACTACCAGGGCTTATTTCGGATGAAGACTAGTAACTTAATTCACTACAAGGAGATGCTACATTTTGGGTCACAAAAATATATGTAAGGAAAACAATTGGCAAGACAACGACTCCCGAAGGCCAGTGTGAACGCTTTTGTAAATTATTTAAGGACACGTCATTCATCAGGCTGGCTGCCAAGAAAAACGCTTGGACTTGCCACGCTAACTTATTTTAAGGCCAGTAGGGCTAACATAATATGTAATACCTACATAGCTGTTCAAATTATATTCATTGGCCGATGGCTAAATATCCCGAGACGGGAGAGTGTAAAGCATTATTTTACAGACAACGACCGTCATATTTAAAAAAAAAACGGTTTCTTCTTGACACTGGCCAAATTGTCCTCCAATGGACAGTAATATTTAAAAAAAGAACTAAGTAAGTCAATTTTAATCCAGTCAATTACGTTAAAAAATTTCTACGGTCCATTGTTAATTTATTATTAAATTATACCACGGGAGAAATTGCGTCGGCATTTTCTGCGGGTTTCCAAAAATGTCGCACAATTTTAACCCGCAATTTCACACTATTAAGGGTTACATTTTCAAATTCCTCTTCCACCGAGCATCCGGACGTATACGCTCCGAAATCACAGCACCAGCACACTTTAGCCAACTGTCATAAACAGAAAATAAGTTAATTGAATAAGACAAGTATGATTTCTAATTTCTACACAAATATCAGCTGAAACGAACAATATATTATTGTCGTACATTTTCTCGACCACGAAGCAGATAATATAATAAATGATCCCGGTCCAGAAACGTCTAATGATTCTGCTAAATAACGTTAGCTACAACCGTTGCGACATATACATTGCATAATTATATTCTATGTTGTATTAGGGCAAACGTTTTCCTCAACCGAATGCGGAACGGCGAGCCAGCTGAATGTAAAATATTACGGCGATGATGGAAAGTTAAAAGAGCAACCAACAAAATCTAAGCGGAGAAAATTGAAGAGTGAATTTTATAATTATTATTAACTTAATGTATCGTTGAACTGAAAATGTATATTTAATATGTCGAAATATACTTATATAGGTACATAATGGATAATTGGACTCATCTTTGATACATTTGTGCTGTAGTACAATCGAGGTCAAAGATTAGTACTCTGTTACTGTACGCCTCTATCAAATTTATATAAAGGTGTAAACAAGTGACACGACAAGGTAGTAAAGTGTAAACATATCTTCGATCTCAACCGCACAAATAGTCGTCCTGTCAATCATTCGAATGTTCAATGGAAGAGATCTATTTAAATAAACAATAATAATTACTAAATAATCATAATCACAATGATTTTAACTTATTAAAACAACACATTGTGTAAAATTTTCACATGACAATTCTTCTTAAACTTAAAGCAAGCGTCACAAAGGAGTCACAATCTAAATCAGTTTTGATTTTAAGAAATGCAATGCAGAGAGAAATGAACAAAGCCTCACGTCAAAAACATTCCTGCGGAAATATTTTTCCACACTGTTGGAGCTAAATTCAACAATTTAGATGTTTCGAAATATCCCGGGGGTGATGCGAAAAATATAGCAACCGCATTGCACTCCGACCTATCGAACGCTCTCGCCGCAACGAAAAGTTTCACGGGATCCATTAAACTCTATTTTAGTTCGAAATGCTGACAGGTAAGACCGTAAATACAATGTAACAGAAATCAAATTATTCAGTGAATTTTCCAACTTATTAACGAGAACACTGAATTTTTAATTATTTAAGGAAAACTTATCAGGAGAGATTATAAGAGAATTTAAGTATTTACTTAAGCTGTTGTTATAAGTAATGAACATAGCAACACAGATCCAATTACAGGATCTCACAGATAATGACAAAATAACTTTCTAAAGTATAAGCTAAACTTAAACAAGGTGCCACGCACTATGCCAAATAGACACACCAAGCAAAAAAAAAACATACGGTGCAGCGTGCAGCAACTGCATGCTTAACCAAAACACTCCACCACCAAACCTCGCCTCACAGATGGGATGCTACCTATAAAATATCAAATCCATCTCTTTCATCAGGTCGTTTAATATTACTACTAGCGCGTTTTAGAAAGCTCTTTTGAATGTACCTAGTCTATGTGAATTTAAAAGAAATAGGGGGGTAGGTATAGCCTTTTAAGCCAAGTGGGCGTGTTAACAGAAAGTTATCTGAACAATGTAAGTTTACTGAATGATACAAGGCTACTTTGTTTAATTTAAATATTTTGCGAGATGAATCGACTAAGTACCTTACGGTGCAAAAGAAATGTAATTTATGCGGGAATTATCTCGTCTGTGGGAAATTTTAAAGAAGAAAATTGTTAATGAAGGAACGGCAAATGAGAATTAGAGGTTTAAAGAAATAATGGTTGATCAGCGGTCTGTGAACTTAACGCTTAAGTGAATTGCAGAAAAGTCCTTACCTGAGTTATTTTGAATGATATATATATATTTACACAATGCTATAATCGCTAGGGATCCATTCCGTGACAAATTTGGCCCAACGTTCCGAGTTCATTCGACATACATGTCCAGCCCAGTCCCACTTCAACTTGGCCGTCTTTACGCCCACGTCAGCAATACGAGTCATAGAGCGCAGCTCAGTATTTCTAATCCGGTCGGTTCTTCGGACTTCCACAATGTTTCGCTCCATTGCTCGTTGGCAAACCTTGAGTCTGGACTTCTGAGCCTCTGTAAGTGACCACGTTTGCGCGCCGTAGGTTAGGATGGGCAGGATACACATGTCAACGAGTTTGCGCTTTAGAGACATTGGAAGGTTCCCCTTCATTAGCGACTTCATAGACCAGAAGCTCTTCCAGGCGTTTTCGATACGTCTATCAATTTCATTGTCTTGCCTGTTTTCGAACGATGCTATCTGGCCTAAGTAAATATACTCGTCGACGTATTGTATGTCCTGTCCATCCACTGCAATTTTACGTTTGATGCTATTTGTCATGACCTTAGTTTTAGCTCGGTTCATGATAAGTCCAATCTCAAGGCTCGCAGTGCTGAGGTCCTGAAGCATTTGTTCGAGTTCTAGTGCTGTGTTCGAGAACAAGACAATGTCATCGGCGAATCGGAGGTTTGTTAGCCTCTTATCGCCAACTTCGATGCCCTTGTTCTCCAATGAGACGGCCAATTTTTGAAAGATCTCCTGAAGGCAACTGGTGAACAACTTGGGAGACAACGGGTCACCCTGTTTGACACCTTTTTGTATTCTAAACGTTGGGCCGGAAGTCTGCAGTTTTATGTTGGCTGTACTGTTGTTGTAGATTGATCTAACGAGTTCAACATATGTGGATGGGATCTGCTGAACGCAAGGATGAAAAGATAGCTGGATGTTTAACACTGTCAAAAGCCTTGGCATAGTCAACGAAACCCAGATACAGGGGTTTGTTAATTATAACTATAAATTAAAAACTTTAAAAACCCCCAACGCAATTATGTCACTCGTATGTTTGACATTAAGTCAATGCCCGTTATGCGTGTAAGATTCCTTCCACAGCTAACAAAAGAGCTGATAACTTTGAAACGGCTGAACCGATTTTGATAAAACATATCTAAGAACCATCGCCAAAAAACCTGATTTCTATTTAAAAAATCGCATCCAAATCGGTGCACCCGTTAAAGAGCTATGATGCCACAGACAGACACACACACATAGCGATCAAACTTATAACACCCCTCTTTTTGTGTCGGGGGTTAAAAACAAAGCTTAATTGATTTCTTTGTTTAACGAAAGTTGCCTATAGGTATAGTTTCTATGACTAACTTTCGTAACACAAAAGACGCGATCTCGATTTTGTTTGCATTTAGCCCTTAATTATGTAATTTTTATTTCAATAACCACCTGTTATTGGTTAAAAAAATGCATTTAAATACATTCAGAAAAAAAATGTTTCTCACCCTGCACTTAAGGTGAAGATGATATTTTTTCTCGCCTTTCTACAGTGTGGGAGATTGAATAGGACTTTCAAAAACGATTGCAATATGTGAAGACCATTTTCACCTCACTAGCTCGGAAAGCCCTTTTTGTTTGTTTGACATCTATTGAGAAAATCGCTTTTTATCCACATGTGAAGAAAGAGTTTTGACATTTGAAGGCAGTTTACGTGATATTTGACAGCTAACAAAACGTAAAACGTTAAAAGTGCTGAATTTTGAACATCACAATTAATGAATTGCATCGAGTAAAAAACACTAAATACAGTCATACAACTTTATTTTAATTCATAAATATCAGCATTCAATATTAACCTTCATTCTTGTTGCAAAAACGGATAAAATGTTCTGACAGTCCAAGTAAGTCGATGTGCGAACAAAACGCATCCGAAATAATAAAAAAAAACTTAAGTCAAAACTTTTCAATTAATTATTTTGAGTGAATAAATAAATAATAATTGATAGTACAAACCCTTTTTCTTATTTTCCTCGCTGTAGTGAGGTGAAAAGTTTTGTGTTATACACGGGTGAAAAGTTATTTTACGTCTCGTGTGTTGAAACACTCGCTATCGAAAGGATTCTATTTTTGAACCACTCGCTTCGCTCGTGGTCAATCATAGTATCCTTTCGATAGCTTGTGTTTCAAATGGACACTCGCAGGTAAAATACAACTTTCCCCCCTTGTAAGACAAATAACTATTTTTGATCCAGTGCTGTTTGCAAAATATTAATTTTTAAGTGCTAATTTTTGTTAGAAATATAGAACATTTTCCGCAATTTAATATGAAACCTTATGCAGTGCATAGTCCAACGCGCACGTAGCTGATTTTTTTTTCAAATTAATATTTGCGAAATAATTTATTTTGAATCAATTTGTAATATCATTGGCAGCAAATAAACCCTTGAATATAATTTATTTGTTTCAAGATTTGCAAGCGACTCCTCTCTTTTGGAAGACTTTAGCACTATTACTAAACGTCTTTCAAAATCTATATCTAATTTTGTAAGTAAAAAGTTGGTACATAAATTTCACCTTCTTTTTGTATAGAAAGGAAATGGAGGCTGTAGTGGTACGTCACGATAAAAACATGTCTTTGCCACTTCCGTCGAGATTCGCTTCCTGTTTGAAACACGATCATGTAGAAGTTTCGCGAAATAGATTTTTTTTTATGAACGTATACCTTTGAAGGCATTATATCAACCATCACCTTAGATGAGAATCATAAAAAGGTTGTTCAGCGAATAAAAAAAAATATATTTGGAAACACTAGTTTAAAAGAAAAGCTAACCTGTAGATATATAACTAACAGAGTACCTACCTAACCACCTAAGAATCAAAACATTGTAATCAAACCTGGCGACACAATTTTACCAACTTTCTATGATCCGATTGCCTTGATATTTGGTAGGTACAGTATGTAAATGAAATAGAGTTCCGAGGACAATGCAATAATCAAGACGCGTGCAAGAAAAAAATAGTTTTCAAAAACTTTTATTATTATCAACATTAAAATATTTCCCTTACCTATCAATCACACTAAAACCAACAAAGCGCTCTCGGGCGATGACGTTCGTGCATAAAAGCGCCTAAAAAAATTGGCAAATTTATTAAATATTCAAACTGACTACGCGCCTGCCGAGGGGGCCAGGACAGCTGCGTTCTAGGCCGGATGAAATTTTTACAAGACCGAGACTAAAGGATGTTTTTGAGAACTTATTCATGCCTCAATCAGACAAAGAAGTACTTCAAACGCGTCAAAATATACATTTTTTTTTGTTAGATGAAAACAGGATAACGGCTTCGAAGATAAGTTTACACAATTTTTTTTCTGAATAATAAAATTTTGGCATTTTTTAATCAAAATAACTACTACCATTCATTAACAAAGAAATAAGTGTCTTTATTTTTTTAGGCACTTTTGTGACAGTTTTACGTACAGTATCGTATTCTTATCTTATACATGATTTGTCAAAAAACTGACACTGAATTATATGGAGCACTTTTTAATCTATTCAAAAAAATTGATTCTGATTTGGTCAATGCCAGAAACGTTATACTTCAAAAGTACCTAATAAAAGCTCATTAACCTACTTCTTCAAACACATTTTATAAAATCAGTTAAAGTATAGAAAATCAAACATGATTGTACACAAAATGCCTTATAGCCATATAATACTGGCGATTTGCGACCGTATTAGAAAGAAGCGGAGTGAACGCACAGCCGCAACATATTAGACGGGAATGCGTAACGTATTCGTCTATAAGGGAACGTGCACATAGACGGTGCTGCCAACTGGTGCCATCAATTTCAATATTTTACCCTGATATGTTTCTTTTACTGTCCGCATAGTGTCTCTTCTGTCGCATTAGTGCTGCCGCCTATAGTTTCTGCACGTTGCCATAAGAATAAATAATAACAGAGTAGAAGGGAAACTCTCGCTCCGGCCGGACTCAAGGTCACGATATTAGAGTACACCCTAAGATAGAACTCAGTCAGGGTGTCACGGCCGGCGTCGCCGCACGCGCGTTTGGCTGTTAACTGTTTGCGCGTTCGTTTTATTGGAAACAAATAACATTTAATGACGTCAAGTTATTGTGGTGTATTTGGGTGTATAAACAATTCAAAAACGATGCCAAATCACCTTAAATGGCTTCTTTTGGTATGGCACTTGTAATAAATTCTTACTTAGAAGTACCTACCTATAATGTGTAGGTACGTACAGTCAAGGATTTTAATTGTTAGGCCATCGCATTTTAGCCGTGTAATGCAAATCGGGTGAAGCCGCTTATACTGGTATATGCTGATTTGCATTACACGGCTAAAATACTAACAGTGGCAAGTGGCCTAACAATTAAAATCCTTAACTGTACCTTATGATTTATAAATCTCATATTTTGTAAAACTAGAATAAAATAATGATTTCAAAGTAAATAATAACTTAGTATTTTAACGATATTATCTTTGGAGTAAGTAATACTTAACAGTAAGCAACCCTAGCAACACGCCTGGACGTCAGAGGGGTGTAACGACGTGAGGGGGGAAGTAGGTATATAAATGGCGGCGTTTTGGACGCAGTCAAAAGAGATTCCCTTCTACTCTGTTATTATTTATTCTTATGACGTTGCCTCATGATGTACAAAAACTGAAGTGGGTAAAATAGATGTTAGCTGACGTACGCCAGTATACATCATGGCGTCCCAGCCCTAATGGGACCGTGCACGACGGTGGCGCCGCGTAGCGTTGACAACATTTCCTCCTCCTTTACTTCCAATTTTTGCCATGTTGTGCGCTGCGATCGTTTTTTGTACCCCACCACCAGCTTCGCACATAGCCATGGCTACGTTCTCGACGGTGGCGCCGCATAGCGTTGACAACATTTCCTCCGAATTTACTTCCAATTTTTGTCATGTTGTGCGCTGCGATCGTTTTCTGTACCCCCACCACCCGCTTTGGCTACGTGCACGACGGTGGCGCCGCGTAGCGTTGACAACATTTCCTCCGAATTTACTTCCAATTTTTGCCATGTTGTGCACTGCGATCGTTTTCTGTACCCCCACCACCCGCTTTGGCTACGTGTACGACGGTGGCGCCGCGTAGCGTTGATAACATTTCCTCCGAATTTACTTCCAATTTTTGCCATGTTGTGCGCTGCGATCGTTTTCTGTACCCCACCACCCGCTTTGCACATAGCCAAGAGACGCGACAAACTCGCTGCGTGTTAGCGGCTAATTAAATACGTTGCACGTTTGCGGCGAATCCGTTGCGCGTTCACGGCGCACACGCTGCAAGTTCGCTCCGCTTCTAATTCGTTCTAAAATCGCCATTGCGATATGGCTCTTAATGCTCTCTTTTCCATAGAAAAGCATCATAACACCGAAAAACATGGAATCGGATTGATTATAGAAATCGAATTCTACATCAACTATTTCTTTAAGAGAGTTTATACCTGCTGAGTTGGCAACGTTGCATTTTTCTTAGTTTTTCTCGATTATTCCATAAAAATTGAATAAAAATTAAAATTGTGGTGTATAAGAATTGTTCTAATATATTAGTTGAATGTGTCTACTGCAATAATTATTCGTGATAGACTTTAATTTTCTTTAAAAACGAACAAATTATTACCTAACGGGTTTTAAAGAAAATAAAAGTCTATCACGAATAATTATTGCAGTAGACACATTCAACTTATATATTAGAAAAATTCTTATACACCACATTTTTAATTTTCATTCAATTTTTATGGAATAATCGATAAAAACTAACAAAAATGCAACGTAGCCAGCTCAGCAGGTATAAACGCTCTTAACCATTTATATAAATTTTCGATTCTCAGCAAATTCGTTGAAACGATAAATTTTTATCTGAAAAACAAACTTCACCGTTCCACTTTAGATCTTATTCCATTTCCTGCAGTCTTCGTTAGCTCAGCTCTGAAAACATTTCTACCATGAAAAACTTCTAGGAAACTTAATCAAAAGGTATAAAAGTAATTGAGAGTTCTGAACGTTTTGACTGTTGCGTAAATAAATCAAATAGTACAAGGATATATATATTTCAAGTAACTATAACAGTAAATTTCGCATGCAAATGAATAATAGCCAATAGTTATTTTCAAAATTTTTCTAAATTCTCACGGGGTAAAGATTTTTTTACACTGACTCAGATTACGCACAGCCTAAACCTGTGAAGATGGAGACAAAACTAAAGACTTCTCTTCTTATGACTTTAAAACTAATATACAGGGTTATTTTTAATTCACTGACATCCTCCTAACCCTAAATTCCTATCACTCAAACAAATGTTTTTTGTTTTACGACTTTTTAAAATGAAGCACTTTTTTCCCATACAAATACACAGAGTATCGTAAAAATAAGAGGTAATCTCAAATTTTCAAAACGTTCTTACACCAAAAATATTAAGTTATGACAAAAGTCGTAAAACAAAAAACATTTGTTTAAGTGGTAGGAGTTTAGGGTTAAAAGGATGCTAGTGAATTACAAATAACCCTGTAAGTATTTTCCCTGATTAAGTCGAAAGTTGAACAATGATATTTGAGAATGATGATAAACAAACTGAAATTAAAGCAAAACTTGAATCAGTATCTGTTTTGTCAATTATACATAGGTAGATCGTCGACTTCATCACTGGGTATGAAGTCGATGACATGTAATATTGTGGCTCAAATAGACCCAGATACAGGTGATCTGGAAAGGTAGAGATGTCACATCTGATGATTTAAGAATTGGATTTTAATTCAAATTTTTTATTAAAATTCCGCGCGATCTTCCTTCTCATAATAACGCTGAAAGCTCAAATGTCCCGGCCTTTCATTGCGAGGGGAGGTTTTAAAAGTTACAGTCTTAATTAATTTCCCTTAAATATTCGTAATGTTATACTACGTTAAAGTCACGGGAAGACGTATTTCACAACGTTGCAAATAACACTACAGGGAAACTTTCGTAAACTCGACGCGCAATACAACCTTTTCGCAATAAATGTCTGGGTGACTTCCTTGATGATTATGGATGGCTTAGTGCTTTTGTCCTTTCCAAGAACGTAAATGTATACCTACCTCGGTTTTGAACAGACCTTCGTCTGCAATCAATACATTGCTATATCCAAGTAAATGTGATGCTTTAAAAATGTTGCCTATATACGTCCCACTGCAGGGCACAGGCCTCCTTTCAGAATGAGAGGGGTTGGGCCGTAGTTCCCACGTGGGCTCAGTGCGGATTGGGAACTTCACACACACCATTGAATTTCTTCGCAGATGTATGCAGGTTTAAGCCTAACAATTAAAATCCTTGACTGTACGTACCTACATATTATAGGTAGGTACTTCTAAGTAAGAATTTATTACAAGTGCCATACCAAAAGAAGCCATTTAAGGTGATTTGGCATCGTTTTTGCATTGTTTATACACCCAAATACACCACAGTCCACAATAACTTGACGTCATTAATTGTTATTTGTTTCCAATAAAACGAACGCGCAAACAGTTAACAGCCAAACGCGCGTGCGGCGACGCCGGCCGTGACACCCTGACTGAGTTCTCTCTTAGGGAGTACTCTAATATCGTGACCTTGAGTCCGGCCGGAGCGGGAGTTTCCCTTCTACTCTGTTATTATTTATTCTTATGGTACAGGGGCTGACGACAAAGGGGGCTGGGAGAGGTGCGAGCGGCAGCAGTCACACGAGGCGCGCTCGCCGCCCGCACCTCTCTCGGCCCCCTTTACCACGCGAGCGAGGACTCGTTTAAACGGCTTAGCTATAATGTTTTTCATGAAGGTATTTTTAATGCGTGTGAATCCGCAAGCTAATGCTAAGTAATAAATAAAATACTCACCTTTTTTCGAGTTCACATCACCAGCCTGTATGTATCCCTCTGGCGAGCTGTCAGGCACACATAACTCATAATGAGAAGGCTGTAGTGGGCACGCAGGTCCGGAATGAAATGGGAGCATCACACATTCTTTCATTTTCATTGTACGCGTTGCCTCACTGAAATACAATGACTCTTTATTGAGCTTGTGCTACACAATTCAGAAATAGTACATTGAGAAAATTTACCAGGTAAGCAATGGGGCGGCCTTATTGATGCAGCGCGATCTTTTGCAAAGAGAGAAACATATGAAATCAAGTGACGCAATTACTTATTGAATATAACGGAGGATTAATAAAATACACAAAATAAACAGACATACAAAACAGAAAATTATATAAGAAAATAGATACATTGAAAAGCCACTTAAGATTCAGACACAACACGGCAGGATTATTGATTCATAAATGAAATGATTTATTGCTTTCTAATAAAGTGTCGACATGAATTCTAAAGAAAAATCATCTTCCAGAGAAACAACTGGCGGTGGTGGTACTTTTACAAACCCTTCACACACCAAATGAGTCTCTCATTCTAAATGAAAATGATCCTTCAAAGACAATGCCGCGAACTCCAAAGTTTATACGTGCAAATTTAAATATTTCGTGAAATTGAACCATCACGAGACATCCCATTATATGAACGGTTTGGAATAATTATGTATTCATTCAGTTTTCGTACTCATTCTATATTAAATGATGTCGGCGCTCTGTTCTCGGGAACCACTTTGAACAGATTTCAGGTCAAGTTAAATTTGATGAAATAGAAGGAGTGCTTTTATTGTAAAATGTTTGTAAATGTTAGCTTTGGGTCATTAGCTTCAGAGCTTTTAGTGCTAGGTTAACTAGCCTTTAGGGTAATAACTTTTACGGCTTAAGAGCCCAAGGCTAGAAAGCTTACACTGCTAAGGTTCCCATCCTTATCTTTTACAGAAACACAAGTGTTTTTCTTAAAAATATGTGTAGTAGTTTTGATAATTTTTTTTTTCAAGTAATGGTAAGAATAAACTTAATTATGATGATAGGTACTAAATCTGCAATAACATCTTCTGATGTATGTATGTTCTTTCAACCTCATCTCGTATTACATGACATTGACCAAACCCAAAACAGTTTAAAAAATCGACAGTATAATAACACTCACTCATGTTGCGAAGACGAATGAAATGATACCTTATTTGTCAAAACCGTCCAAGCCATTCAAATAATAGCAAGGTATATAGAACTGGACATGCATACATACACGGTGGTAAACAAAACTAAAATTAAATTAAATTTACTCCAGATATAAGTCCACAGGTGTACACTATCGATGAATAAAATTAATTATGTAATGTTCTTTTTTGGTTCTACTAGTTGAGCAATTTTCATGATTCCCGTATAACAACCTATCTATTTATCTTCACTTCTTGTATATTTTGAAATATTCACAAATCGATGATCTTATTTATCAATATTCAATTTGCCTCATAACACGCAGCAATAGGAACCAAACCAGCAAATGAGGAAGCATCGATAAAATTCTGTTTTCCATTCTTACTGTTATCTATATTCAAACTGACTTTAGTTGAAGCAAAATATTGAAGCCACACTGTTACCACAAAAAAAATATTTTAACAATGCTATTTTTAGATAAATTAAACGAAGTGGTAACACAATATATAACGTAGAAGAGAATGGCTAAGTCAGTAACAGCATTTTAAAGACAATAACATTAAATTTTGCTTAGGAAAGTATTCTGGATATTTGCACATGTAACAAGATTACAGATATTGAGTGGGACCCCCTAGCGGGAAGGGAAGATCGAAGTCAGTGTAATTGAAATTTTAACGTATAGGCATAGGATTGCAACTTGTACCCTACTACCAAATTTTCCCCTCTGTCGCATTTTTCCGTAGTAATGCCTCCAAAGTTGCGCTACGAAATTGTAATTCTATAATTTTAGGGTCTCGCTCCTAAAGTTTCATTCGCGTCTCAACCTGATCAGTAACAGTCTGTAAACACTCCAGTTTTAAGATGCACTGAAAACGTTATATCAACTTTAGCAAAATCAAGATTACTTACGATTCGTGTTGTCGCTTTTTCAAGCAAGTCTGTCAAAGAGATTTAAAAGAGCAAAACGGACATATACCAACAATGCAACTCATTATTCCAAGGTTAAGCCGTGGTGGCCTAGTGGTTTGACCTATCGCCTCTCAAGAAGAGTGTCATGGATTCAAATCCCGGCTCGCACCTCTGAGTTTTTCGGAATTTTTGTGCGAAATTACATTTGAAATTTACCATGAGCTTTACGGTGAAGGAAAACATCGTGAGGAAACCTTAGGCAGGCACCAGCGGAGAAATTCAATGTTGTTTAGTTCACAGTTCCCCGCGTGGTAACTACGGCCCAAACCCTCTCATTTTGAGAGGAGGCCTGTGCCCTACAGTGGGACGTATATAGGCTGGGATGATGATGATGATTCCAAGGTTGCATTTCGTCACTACTTTGAAAAAATCTTGTATCTCAAATCAATATGTAAACCAAACTTAATTTTATTGCACACCCAGTAATGTTCAATTAGACAGATTATCGATTTTGAGATACGAGCTTTGTTCAAACTAGTGACGATTTCTTCATTATGCTTGCTACAAATGTTCAACTTTATTCCATAAGAAGCAAGGTTGGCGAAACTGAAGCTCGGAAAAGTGTAACGTCGATACTCTGTGCGACAGAAGTAGGCTTTAGAAATGTTTTAAGTTGTAGTAACCTTGACCCTCTGCATGGGCGCGCTCGCTCGCGTTGGTACTCAAGATCTTTTGCATGCATGCATGCATGCATATTCATAAAGATGTCACAACTTGGTTAATGTTGTTTGAACCGTGTTAACGCCTGGCATGTGTGCGTGCCAGCCAGCATGTGTCGACGCGGCACCCACACACGCACACGGCGAGAGGAACAAAATACGGCGGCGCTGCCGGCTGCCCTCACTCGCCACTGGACCATCGGAAAGCACGGCCGTGCTCAAAAATCAAAATTATATTTGTATATTATTCTCGGCCAGTAAACGCTTTCTAGATTTCAAAAAGTCTTACAATTATTTTGCTCCACCAATCCACGCCCTAGTAAAGTACCAGAGTTCGCTTCATTTTTGGCCCTACGACCCGAATAATTTGAACCACCACATAGAACAAAGGAAATACTGCGCTGACGTGGAACCCACGCTACGTGGAGCTACTGCAAGAAATTTATAGAAACAGAAATTACATACAAGAATTATCATTAAGAAGAATCAAGATACATCAACAACTTCAACAATTTAGCAGCGGGAAAGAAAAGGAAGTTTCTAGAAGGGTACAGCTACGTAAGATCCCAGGATTAGCGGTATTGTGAGTTCGTTCCAATTTATTTCCCTCCCGTTATTTTCCGTCTATTGGCAGTCACAATTAAATTACTTATCACAAATCCTTTATTTTGTGATAATCATTAAGTCATTTCTCACAAATCCTTTATTTTGTGAACAATCAATTACTTCTCACAAATCCTTTATTTTGTGAACAATCAATTACCTACTTCTCACAAATCCTTTATTTTGTGAAAATCATTACTTCATTTCTCACAAATCCTTTATTTTGTGACAATCATTAATACATTTCTCACAAAAATCCTTCATTTTGTGATTAATTTATATCCATATCTAATTACTTTAAAGTCACAGATCCTTTATTCGTGATTTAATTACCTACCTTTTTCACAAATCCATTATTTTGTGATTACCAATTATTTATTCATTAAAGCAGATCCTTTATTCTGTGATTTAGTTACATTACATCTGATTAACGTAACGTTTCTTAAAAACTACATACTAGGAATATTTCTTTCATTTAAATTAAATTAAATTAATCTTTCTTTATAGATTTTCAAACATAGCATTCACAAAGCATTAAATAAATTCATTTCAGCGTTCCAAAGAGTTAAAGATCAAATCGATCTGTGTACGAACTGTTTCAATTTGGCTAATTATTGTTATTTTCATATGTTCTAGAACGTTCCAAATCGTTCGACCGCTGGATCGCTGCGCCGCGCTAGCCGCCCGCGCTCGCTCGAGAACCGGTTACGCCCGGCGCCCGGAGCCTCGGTCGAATAATATTGCTGTTGCTACCTCACCTAACGTTATTTTATGCGCATCTGCACTTCGCTTCATCTTTGCTGATTTAAGTATTTTATTATTTTCTTTTCGTTCAACTTTTGCATAAACAACTTTAATCTTGTTTTGGTTTCTAGCGACTCATTGCAACGCCTACCTGCCTATTTCATCGCATTCTTTAAGTAACTTTAAATCATTACCTGTTTTAATCTTAAAATTCTTTCTGAAGGCTTTCTTTACCTTTTAATACATCATGGACATTAAAAGCTTAATTAAAAAGCGTGCTTCTTATAAGGCCAAGCTTACGCAATTCCAAAATTATCTAGAACCCGTCGAAAGTTGTACAACCTTAAGTGGACTTCAAATTAATGAATTAAATGCCCGTTTGTCAAAAATCGAGGAACTTTATAGTGATTATGATTGCATCCAATGTGACATAGAAATTTCGTGTGAAATTCCAGAGGAGCAGTTCAAGGAACGCGAAACTTTCGAGATGCAGTACTTCAGCGTGCTGGCGCGTGCGCGCGAGCTGCTGGCGCCGGCGGCCGCGCC
Source organism: Archips xylosteana (assembly GCA_947563465.1). Lineage (NCBI taxonomy): Eukaryota > Metazoa > Arthropoda > Insecta > Lepidoptera > Tortricidae > Archips > Archips xylosteana. The sequence continues at coordinate 5,531,111 of OX387351.1, read as the reverse complement.
CGCGCCCCCGCACGACGACTCACGGGTCACAGGTTCTTGTTGCACTGCACGCGATTATAGCCCCAAACTTAAATTACCTATTATTCACTTGCCTACCTTTTCGGGACATTATCAAGACTGGTTGGAATTCCACGATACTTTTGGTAGTCTAATTCATTCAGATAGTTCTATACCTGCTATTAGTAAATTTCATTACTTACGGGCCGCTCTCAAAGATAGTGCCGCTTTAATTATTCGATGCCTCGATTTCTCAGGTGATAATTATGAGGTAGCCTGGAATTTACTTTGTGAGCGCTACAACAATAGAAGATTACTTGTAAATAATCATATTCAGGCGATCTTTAACTTAGAATCCTTAGTGAAGGAATCTTCTAGGTCATTACGTGGTGTCATTGATACTGTAAATAAAAATCTGAGAGCACTTAAAACGCTTAAACTCCCAACTGATCACTGGGATATCATAATTATCCACATTGTTTCCAATAAGCTAGACTCAGTTACAAATCGTGAGTGGGAAACACATCGCAACAGTTTAAAGGAGCTGCCCACACTGTCAGATTTTAATAATTTTCTAAAGAATCGTGCTGATTTGTTGGAAACAATGGAGGAAGCTAGTAAAAAACGGAGATCTAGTGACACTACGCATGTTCGTCAGAAATCTTTTGTGGCAGGGGAATATTCGCCTCCTGCGCGTTACCTTTGTCCCTTTTGTAAAAATAATCATGCTATCTATCGTTGTCAAAAATTTCTGTTGCTTTCTTTAGAAGAAAGAGTTAAGAAGGCTAAAGCCCTTCAATTATGTTTAAACTGCTTACGTAAGGGACACGCTGTAGGTACGTGTAGGTTGGATCCTTGCCGCTCATGCAAATTAATGTGCAACAGTTTATTGCATGATCATAATCAAGCTTCTACATCTCAGAATGTACCTTCCAACAATAACGTTACGTTACACTCTGCGTCAAATGCAGAACCTCAAGGACAACCGATTAGTCCTCCTCAAGACATTGTTTTGTCAACTATCCATAATAACTGTGTATTATTATCCACAGCTTTAATTAAAATTACCGACAGCGACGGTAAATATCACAAAGTGCGTGCCTTGTTAGATAACGGCAGCACATCCAGCTTCATTACGGAAAGCCTATGTGCTAAACTTAAAATATCGACTTCTTCAACCTCGACATTAGTTGAAGGGTTGAATCTCCAATCATCACGCTTGTCAAAGCGCTGTGACGTCCTTATATCGTCACTAATCAATTCATACACCGAGAACATTAATTGCTTGGTTGTTCCCCAAATTACACAATTTTTACCAACCACACAAGTGGATTATAAGTCATTAAACATACCCCATAATATAACATTAGCGGATCCTACGTTCCATATACCTTCTCAAATAGACATGCTCCTCGGAGCTGATATATTTTGGACGATACTTCATTCTCAGAATATATCACTAGGTAAAAATAAACCGATATTAAGTAACACAAAGTTGGGTTGGTTGATTTCCGGTCAAGCACAAGCTCTTAATAAAACAAATACAGTCCATTGCAATCACATAGTTTTAAACGCTAATCACGATGACCAATTGGAAAATCAACTAACACAATTTTTTGAATTAGAGACGGTTTCTACTCGTCAACAGCTATCTAGGGAGAAGCAGGAATATGAACAGAGCTTTATAAAAAATACAACTCGGTTGCCAGATGGGCACTTTGAACTTACGATCCCATTAAAAGAATCACCTGACAAACTAGGTGACTCGTACGAGCAAGCTCTGTCCAGGTTCCTGCCTTTGAAATGTAGATTCAAACAAGAACCTGATTTCAAAGAACAATATTGTAAATTTAAAGTAAACACATTAGTAAGCCCTCAGTTTTATCAATCATGTCGCAGATCTTTGATCCTTTAGGTTTTAATAAACCCTTGTATACATACATACTTATAGTTAAAATTATCCTACAGAAATTATGGTCATTAAAAATAACATGTGAACATTGTGATCATATCAATAGACATGTGGTCCAAGTTTGTAAATTCATTAAGTTACTTAAATAAAATAAAAATTCCCAGATACATTCTACATAAATGATCGTCCTTTATCAATCGAAACCTTCATGATAAACGTACAGGGTATTTCACAATTACGGAATTGATAACAATAATAATAATATTTTTTTTTCGACATTCAGGGATCACAGTCTAAACATTACATTATATTATAGATTAATTAATTAAATTAAAAACAAAATCAGTAAATTAATCTTTAAATTGACAAAATAACTTTTATTAATTACGCAATGGCATAAACAGTAATATGTCAAATTAAAACTAAAAAAAAAATAATAAACTCAGTACAATACAAGACTTAAGAAATGTCATAAATTAAATTAAAATTATAATTAAATTTATCTTTAAATTCATTATGCAGTTTTGCTCAAATCGAATCATTTATCAAACATAACACATTAAATAAACTTCCGAGTAAACATAAACTGCTTAATTTGAATCTATTTTGTGACAGCAACAATGGCTTAATCAGAGTTGGTGGCAGACTCAGCAACTCTTTTTATGACTATGATTTTAAACACCCCATTGTCCTTGACTCGCGTCATCATATAGCCACTTTGATCTTTAGGCACTATCATATTATATTGATGCATGTAGGTCCACAAACATTATTAGCTACTTTACGTCACAAATTCTGGTTCTTAAATGACAGAAATCTTGCCAGATCGACTGTCCATGCTTGTGTCAAATGCTGTCGTTTTTCAGGAAAAATTAAACAACCAATCATGGGCAATCTTCCTGAGCATCGCCTTAGTACTGAGTATCCATTTTGCAATACCGCAGTAGATTATGCAGGGCCAGTCATGATATTGAACCGTAAGGGTAGAGGTAGCTCATTAATAAAATCATACCTATGTATATTCGTATGTATGGCAATAAAGGCTGTGCATATAGAACTTGTTACCGATTTGAGTAGTTTAACTTTTTTAGCTGCATTGAGCAGATTTATATCCCGCAGGGGAAAGCCTTCAACCATTTACTCAGATAATGGTACTTGTTTCGTGGGCGCGTGCAATGAGTTAGCCAATTTTATTAAATTAAATTCCGATCAAATCAGCGATGAAGCGTCGAGCATGGGAATAAATTTTAAATTTTCGCCAGCATACAGCCCTCATTTTAATTCATTGGCCGAGGCTTCGGTAAAATCTGTTAAGCATCACTTAAAAAGAATTTTTTCATTTGCAAATTTAACGTACGAGGAGATGAACACAGTTCTCACACAAATCGAGGCTATTTTGAACTCGAGGCCTCTCACTCCCTTATCTTCAGATCCTACAGATCTCTCAGCTCTCACTCCATCTCACTTTCTAATTGGACGAACGCTAACATTATTGCCTTCTCCTCATGAAGCAGACCCTTCGAAGATACCTACTCTCTCACGATACATGAGAACCCAACAATTGAAAGCCCATTTCTGGACAAGATATTATAAAGAATATATTTCAGAGCTTCAAAAACGTCAGAAATGGCGCACACAGAGAGAGCACCTTCAACTCGGGGAGATGGTGCTAGTGAGAGACGACCGGCTGCCTCCAAGCCGCTGGCTGCTGGGACGAGTGACGCGACTCCACCCCGGCTCGGACGGCGTGACGCGCGTGGCTGACGTGCTGACCACATCGGGGACGCTGCGACGCGCCTTTAACCGACTATGCCCGCTACCAGTGATGGACAATACCGTCGTTCCTGGGGCGGCAGCATGTTAACGCCTGGCATGTGTGCGTGCCAGCCAGCATGTGTCGACGCGGCACCCACACACGCACACGGCGAGAGGAACAAAATACGGCGGCGCTGCCGGCTGCCCTCACTCGCCACTGGACCATCGGAAAGCACGGCCGTGCTCAAAAATCAAAATTATATTTGTATATTATTCTCGGCCAGTAAACGCTTTCTAGATTTCAAAAAGTCTTACAATTATTTTGCTCCACCAATCCACGCCCTAGTAAAGTACCAGAGTTCGCTTCAACCGTATCATTTATTTTTAGTGGAATAAAACTATTGAGTAGATTAAGTTTTTTTGTACATCAAATTAGGTTAAAATAATGGGTTCCGTGGAAAAACTTTAGCTAGCAGCACGAGAACATACAAAGATAGTTTTAATTACAAAATTACCCTTATGTTTTCTTTACTTTTCCTGTAACTCGAGGTTTCTTTTCCGTTACAAATCTAAATATCATTAGGGATTCATTAAATCATAATTCTGTAAAGAAGTATATTCATGATATTCATAGTAATCCTATCAGTATACAACCTGACACAAAAATGGTGATACAAAATGAGTGTTTCTTACTGAGTTAATGTTGGACAACATAGTGCATTAACTCAATATTTTAAATTAGTCTGATATAATTGCTGGATGTTCATACTTTGTTGAAATGAAATCACGAACTCGATGTATGTACACCTCAAATTTAATAAGACTAATTAAAACAAATTAGTTAGAATATTATATTATTCAGCATTAACTGAGTCATCCCAGCCTATGTCCCATAGACAGGGCTTGGGCCGTAGTTCCCACGAAGGCCCACTGCGGATTGGGAACTTCACACACACTCTTGAATTTCTTCGCAGGTGCATGCAGGTTTCCTCACGATGTTGTCCTTCATCGTAAGGCTCATGGTAAATTTCAAATGTAATTTCGCACATAAATTCCGAAAAACTCAGAGGTGCGAGCCTGGATTGGATTTGAACCCACGACCCTCTGCTTGAGAGGCCATAGGTCAAACCACTGGGCCACCACGGCTTTTTAAATGAGTACAAAACACTTATTTTGTATCACCATTTCTGTGTCACCCTGTATTATGGTCATTACGGTGAACAAAGTCAAATTACAGCCAGCATTTCACGTGGCTTATCAAGTTTTCTTTGCCATAGTTAAGTGGCTAATGATCCGTATTTGATTGTTTCAGAGTTTGATGACGATCATCAAGTTCGGATACACCCTGGTGGTGGTAACACTGCTGCTGATGATATGGGCCTCGCTATCGAGAGCATTAGAGGTGAGGACTTTTTGCAGTTTAAGTGTAAGAGCTTGGAAACTGCGCCAGTATAGCGACGACGTCAGATTAAATATAACTGTCAAAATGTAATAAGACGCGAGTTGTCAATGAGTTCTGGAAAACTTTAACTTTGTTTCAACTCAACAAAGGCAATCTCCGTCGGAGCAGCGTAGCATCAGTAAGGCATGCCAAAGAGTGTAATATAAATCATACTACTATGATTGATCATCATTATGAGACCAGCCATATACCGCCTAGTGAAAAGTACAAAAAACCTTTTTTTCTACAGTTGCACGTAGACACAGGCCATCCGCCATGTCTGTTTCAAGCCCTATGCACGTGCTCAAAGCCTGCTGGAGACCTTGGCATCGTGACTTGTAAGCACGTGCCCATTCTGCGCGTGCCTGCAGCCGTCAATGTCTCCAAGGTCTTCACGCTGCAGCTCACCGGGAACAGGATTAGAGACCTGGAGCCACATTTCTTTCAGGCTACAGGTACGGTTAAATACTTTTAAAGCTAGACTTCATTTTAAACAGTATGTATAAGTTTTCAGTTGGAGAGTGCTTTCATGACCTTTTTTTTTTTAAACGTCTCTAAACGAGATTAACTGGACATGTTTCGGGCTAATCCGTAGCGCTTCTTCTTAGAGCACACGCCACAGCAGCTGCTATCAAACGCGCACTACTAGCAGAGCAGAGCGATGGCGCGTAATGCGCCTTTGGCACCAGCTGCCATGGCGTGTGCTCCAATAGGAAGAGCTATATAATCTCATCCTCTAATTCCCAATCATGTTGAGCTAAACTCGTTTAAAGACGTGAGTCAACTGTATTTTTCACTATTAGTGAGTCTCACGGTAGTTTCATGTCCAAACTTTATTATTTTACTGACAATCCAATCCCATCCCAATTCCTTGAGTAGCGTTCACGCTAGACGTTCGTCGTAGTTCTGGCTTCCGAAATCAATCCAAACTTGTTGGTATTTTTCTACACGTTCGTGCGTTGAGTACTATAATAAATTCAATATCACTGAAACCGTGCCCAATTGACGGAGGTAAACTTATTCATTGCGTGCACTTTATTCGTAAACTTTCAACCACACCATGGTTTGTGCCTTTTGTTCGGTTGGTAAAACTCTTGCATTAAACCCATTTTCCTCTCGACGTAGCTATTTGAACGTCTCGGGTATAATGACTCGTTTTATGCTCTTGTTGTACAATCTAATATTTATTTAGCTATATTCTTAACCGCGCTTTTGAGTCGTTTCAATTCTCAGTAGTTCGGTTTGACGTCATAACCGAACTAATGAGGCTGAAAGTGTGGCAGTAGTTCGGTCTCGGACAATCAACCGAAATACTGTAACTAAAGGTTTCCCAACTGTTCGGTTTGACGTCAAAACCGAACTACTGAGACAAAAAGTGTTGCAGCAGTTCGGCTCCGGACAAATCACCTGAACTACTGCAACTAAAGGGGTTTGTGCAACGCAGTTGTGTTGGCACAAGGCAGGGCCTTGTTCATAAAACCAGAGCTCCATTGTCTCCTATAAAATAAGATTTTGTGTAATTACAAAAGTACAGTTCACTAGTCGACAGAAACGTAGCGTATTCGTTATTTTACGTTCCAAATCACATGCGCGAGGCTGTCGCTCTGTGATCAAAGTTGCGCGGTTTTTCAAGAGACATTCATTATAACGATTGTAGTTGTATTAAAGCTTATTATTACTAAAATGTGATTAAATCTCATTCCAGGTCTCTACAGGCTGGCGATAAACCAGAACCCATTGGAGACAATCCAGGAGGAAGCTTTCTATGGTCTGGACAACACACTGTGGGAACTGGAACTGAAACAAGATCGTCTGACCAGTGTGCCCAGCCGCTCTTTACGATATTTGCAGAAGCTCAGGCTGTTGGATCTGACAGGTTAGCTGAATCATTAAAATTGTTATTTCTTAATACCTTATTGTAGTCATCATAATCATCCCAGCCTATGTATATACGTCCCACACTGCAGGCGCAGGGCACTGGCCTTCACTCAGAATGATAGGGCTTTTGCCATAGTTCCCTCGCTGGCCATGTGCTGATTGGGACCGTCACACACGGCATTGAATTTCTACACAGGTATATGCAAGTAGACAGGCAGACATATTTTAGTACGATTTCCAAATTGAATTGTAAATACAGAAAAAAAGTATCCCAAGACTTGCATATAATTTTTGATTCTTCCATTTAGTTACGGTCATACCTATAAAGTGTATGAAAAAAGGTAACGGAACGGAAAAAATAACTTGGGACACTTATGTTCTCCTAGTAGGATTGAAAAATCTCGTGATTCTAAGCAGAAATTACATAAACATTTACGAATTAAAAAAAAAGTCAAAACATACAACAAAATAAAAAATGGCCCCTGCATGAAATCCGTCTTATCATACGTCTCTAGTAACGTATTATTAAATATGTAATATCAAGCAATCACACAACTCCCTTTCAATTCAAATCCAATATAATATATCATAATATCAGGTATAAAATAATTTGCTTAGTCATTGATATGAGGGAAAACAACAAACTGATTCAAAATATTTGTAACGGAAAATTTAACTACTTACTTCAAAGGAAGATTCAAATTTTTTAAATCGTTACGTTCCAGGGAATGAGATAACAGACATATCGGGTGACAACTTCCGAGGCTTGGAGAACACTTTGCATACTCTCATCCTGGCTGATAATTCCATCGCGAACTTGCCAGTGGACGCCTTTACTGGACTGCCAATGCTGGAAACTCTAGACTTACGGGGGAACCATCTGGCTATAATTGAAACGGGCGTTTTTCGAGACGGCATGAGTAGGCTGAACAAGGTGGGTTAGATTTGGTTAAAACCTATTAATAAACGAAGGCAAAATTTTACTTACTAGTAGAATAAATTGGTTGATCGATTCAGACGTAATTTTCGAAAGGCATTAATCAATTAACTACTTACAATATTTTTACCTAGCCTCATCGCTACCACATAAATCACATAATAATATTTAAGACAGTATGACACATGTTGTCACTACTTTAAAAAAGCTCGTATCTCAAATATGATAATCTTACTCAGTGAACTTTACGCGGTTAAGTTCAGGATTCACTTTAGTTTACACATGGATTCAAGATATATGAGGTTTTTTCAAATTAGTGGTGATAATATGTTTTCATGCAAAAAACTGCACGAAAGGTCAATAAGTCGTGCAGACTTAGTTGTTTTGCAGGTGTGGTAGCAGAGGAGCAAAGGGTAGCAGTTCATTGAATAAAAATTACTCATAATTTGTTGTGTTAGAGGCTAAATCAACCGATTTCTTATTACAGCTTCTGCTTGGAGACAATCAGCTAACGTACATCCCGTACGAAGAGTTGTCGCCTTTGCGGCAATTGCGGGTATTAGACCTTTCCAGTAATGTCATCAAGCAAGTGCCGCCACTCCACGATCTGAATGGTATCAAACTGTCCCTGGATTCATTGAAGTGAGTAGAATGGAGCAATTCATATTTCAACCATCCAGTCGTGAGTTCTCAAAAGGTCTGAGACTTGTAGCCGATGCGGCTGGGAATAAAAAATAGGATTTGAAAAGTGAGTGTAAAGTTAATGATGATCATAATAATGCTGTTCCTCATCAGGCACACTGCACACAGGGGTTCCTTTAGCGACTTCCACGCGTATTGATGTTGTGCTGAGACTTAATGGTTTTTAAGATACCTTGACTAGACTATTTAATTTTATTTTATTAGACTCACTGAACATTATCACATTTCGATGACTGGATAAGCCCAGTGGTTAGAGGACCTGACTACGAAGATTAAGGTCCCGGGTTCGATCCCCAGTCGGGGCAAATATTATGTACCTATCAAAATTACGAATATTTGCTCTATCTATCTATTTAAGTATGTTTATCCGTTATTTAGTACCTATACGAGTACCACTAGGTTTGCTTACTTTGGGACTATAGCTAAACCATTTAAATGAGTCCTCGCTCGCGCAATACAGGGACTGGGGGTATTACGACCTCGTGTGCCTGCCGCCCACACCTCTCTCGGCCCCTTTGTCGTCATACCCCCAGCCCCTGTATTGCGCGGGCGAGGACTCATTTAAACGGTCTAGCTATAGATCAATTGATGACAAGTTTAGTGTCCAATTAAATTTATTTATTTTATTATTTACCTTTATGTTTCAGATTGGACAACAACGTCATCAGGATCCTCTACCCTGGATCGTTTAAGCACTTCAATGTCCTGAATCAGACGTCACTTGATGGAAATCCCATCTTTTCCCTCAGGGTAAGTATTTTACAACAGTTTTATAAGGTAAACGTCTCTGTGAACCAGGAAAACGTAGAGTTAATGTCTCATCCTCCGTATAGTCCCGACTTGAGCCCTAACGATTTTTTAAATTCCCAATAATTAAGGATTTGTTACGTGGTCAGCGATTTCAAGACCCAGAAGCGGCAGTACAAGCGTATAAATCGGCCATTTTGGAAACGTCCACTTCAGAGTGGAATTACTGTTTTAATAACTGGTTCGAAAGAATGCAAAAGTGCATTGATTGCAAGGGAGAATACTTCGAAAAACAATGAAATATAATTTAGGTATAACGTACTTGTAGTTTTTTTTAATTCCCGATCATTTCGGTATGCCCTACTTGATTTTTTTTATTCATCAATTTACAGGAGGATGCCTTCAGAAACGCCAAGATACGCTCACTTTCCCTCCGCGACTGCGGTATATCTGACCTGTCACCAGCGGCGTTTGCCGGGCTAGAGAACAGTCTGCAGACCCTGGACCTGTCGGAAAATAACTTGACCATGATCTCCAAGTTTATGCTTAATAAGCTCGATTCGCTGCGGTTCCTGAACCTCAAGGAAAATAAAGTAAGTGCGATTAATAAAATCTTGATGTTAATCACTCTTGTTAAAGAAACTAACTTAAGCTTAGGAAAGAAAGCCTGTGGTAATTAAAAAATTTAGTGCATCCTATGATCAACAAGGAATATTTCTGTCAAATTTTAAGTCTCTAGGTCCAGTGGTTTAGGTTGTGCGTTGTCTGTCAGTCAGCCACTTAGAAAAGTTATTCTTTTATAGGTACACAAGATGATCGAAGGGCATGAACCTACATTTAAGAACACATTTAACATTTAAATCTACAACAGACTTCATATCCTGAGATCGGTGATAAGGAATCTTTTACACAGACTTTTGATTTTCTTATCTACAGCACACTACTCATTAATTAATTGTGTAAACGTTTTTTATTAGTAAAAAAAACCGGCCAAGTGCGAGTCGGACTCGCGCACGAAGGGTTCCGTACAATTATCTATAAAAATCACGTTTGTTGTATGGGAGCCCCCCTTAAATATTTATTTTATTTTAATTTAATGATTTATTTTTAAATTTAATATATAATTAAATATTCTGTGAATATTTCAAGTGTCTACCTATTGCCGTTATCAATATCGAGCAAAAACGAACAAAAAAATCATGTTTGTTGTATGGGAGCCCCCTTAAATATTTATTTTATTCCACTTTTTAGTATTTGTTGTTATAGCAGCAACCGAAATACATCATCTGTAAAAATTTCAACTCTCTAGATATCACGGATCCCGAGATACAGCCTGGTGACAGACGGACAGACGGACAGACGGACGGACAGCGGAGCCTCAGTAATAGGGTTTCCGTTTTTACCCTTTGGGTACGGAACCCTAAAAATAACAAAAATATATTACTGGAAACCACAGTACATCTTGTATTCTTTATCGACGTCTTTTTTTCAGGTGGACATAAACTTGATAGCCACAAACACACCTTCGGAGTTTTCGCAAATATCATTCAACAACTTCCAGTATAAGTTGTTCTACTTAGACGTCAGTGGTGCGTCTTCCATTGAAATGAGTTTGCAGGACGTCAGAAGGTAAAAACACTTTTCTAAAAAAAATATTTGGGATTTCATACCGTCCTTTCTTAAACAAGTATAAGCAAGTATTGATCGTCTTTTGAGTTTTGATGAAATTCTAAGAATACTAGCACTACCTATTTGATGTGAAATAAATAAAACATTTCAGAATGAGATCCCTGCGCTACCTTTCAGTAGGAAAACTAATAAGGCGCAGTATCAGAGCAGAGGATTTCTTAGAGTTTGGAGTAGAGCTAGAAGATCTCAAGATTTATGGAAGCACTATAGATAGGATCGAATCGAGCGCTTTTGAACACGTTAGATCTATCAAGACTTTGGATCTTTCCGAAAACAATATTGACTTTATCGACCCATTCGCTTTTGCTGAGGTATGTTTGATAAAAAGACGCAACACAAATTATGCTTCAGCATTAAATTACTACTGTTTCTGGTTTGATCTTAATTTAATTTACAGTTGCACAGCCTGACGACGCTAAAAATTGCCAATGGTTTAGCCGACAATGTAAAAATTCTACCATTTGAACCATTGAAGGCTCTCATTGAGCTTCAATATCTAGATCTAAGTAACAACAAGCTGAAGAATGTCCCAGATACGTCATTCCACTTCCTGTATAAGCTCAGATCATTAAATTTACAAGATAATTCTATTGACCACTTCTCTAAAGGAACATTACAGGTAAATTGTGTGCATAATAATTTGAACTAAAGACAAAGCAATTAGTTAACAACAGTTTCAAATAAAAACTTAAAACAATATTTACAGGGAGATATTCACAAACAACTGGAATCAATCTACTTATCTCACAATCAAATGAGACAAATAGTACAGCACACGTTTGTAGATCTCAGAGAACTCCAGGAAATTTTAATTGAAGATAACCTCATTGAAATCATTCATAGAAGAGCTTTTACAAGCCTTGACAACCTCAAAGTTATTAGATTAAAAGGAAACAGAATTAATGAAATCACAGAAGAATCATTCCAGAATCTACCTGCTTTAGCTGAGTAAGTAACAACAAGAAAATAAAAACACATTAATATTTATTTATTAGACCATATTTGTATCCCACTGCTGAATGTGAACAATTACTAATTATTTTTTCCTTTTCAGGTTAGATATATCGTTTAACCGTTTGGATACGTTTAGATTCTCAATTTTTGACCAAGTTGGATCAGCAACAGCATTAAAAGTTAATGTATCGTACAATCAAATATTTTCCCTGGCGGATTCAAATGCACCGAGTTTCTTTACTTCAAACTTTTACGCGCCTCCCAAAGCGCAGAGTAAGTATAATTATGTTATTGAATTGTAAACTTGAAAATTCTTGTTTTCCGTGATTTACTTTATTTTTTACGCTCTCACTCTTCGTATGCGTATTAAATGCATCTTTATTTTTATATTGCTACGTGATCTTCCGTATTTATATATAATGCTTCAAACTCTAATTCTCTTATTTCTTTCTATCTGACTTTTTGCACCTTTCTTTTTCTGCTTTTCGGAAAGGATTGATTTCTGACGAAGAAATTACATCCAACCCAGGTGGCTCTATTATTATTTTAACTTATTGTGTTGTCCTGTTTCGATAAAAGCTATTGTTTATGTATGTAGAAACAACATAATATTGTAGTCATGTTTTACTGATATTTATATTTTTTCAGATCTCGGGACAGTTTCAGTAAATATCAGAGTTTTGGACTTCTCTCACAATAACATCACTTACATAGCACCGTATTACTTCAGGTAAAATTGCAATGTTTATACCTACTTTAATCAATCTTTGGAATCAAATCTGAGCTGATGTCATTTTAATTGCTTTTGTTATCAATTTACAGGCACGCAGATTTAACACTTTCAGAACTCCGTTTGTCTCATAATAAAATCAGGAACGTCACACGCGACGTGTTTGGATCTATGAACATGTTGCAGTATCTAGACTTGTCCCATAACGAAATTTACGATATGGAATACGACTGCTTCAAGAAAGTCAAAAACTTACAGGTTAGCAAGCTACACTTATTACTATTAGTTATACTTAATCAAATATCTAGAAATACCATTTTTTACAACTTCAAGGACCTAAAATAAAATAAATTCTTAATATAAATAGTGAATTCAAACTTTACTAAGGCGTCGTATTGTTTTCAGATATTGGATTTGTCCCATAATCACTTGATTGAGATACCAATAGAAATATTCCATGACATGCAATATCTGACGTCAGTAGACTTGTCTCACAATCGGCTGAGAAACTTGGCTGATAACTTGATAATTTCACCGGCACTGGAAAGGTAAAGTTCTTTATGTTTAATATGTGTCAACATCTGAGATTTTATCTTAGGTATTTTTGCGCTGATGACTCTTAACTATTAGCTTCGCAGCGACCGTTAGCGTCAAGGATCAATACACATTTGATTATCATTCATCCAATATATTTTTAGGCTGGATTTGTCGGGAAATCAACTGTCAAGAGTTCCAACGAGTTGCCTGTCCACTGCAGCAGCAGCAAATCTTGTTGAATATGACTTGAGTAGAAATACCATACCATCAATCGCCATTTCTGATCTGGTCCAACGATTCCGGGTGAGTATTTAAGCATAATAAAAACTCGCATTGTAGTGTGAACTTTTGGAATACTAATTAAAGTAGCTTTGAAACTAACAGCTTGATTGATATCAAAATTGTTGTTATGATACGTAATTGTTTGTTTATTATTGATGCAACTTTTGTTGAGCCAACATTTAAAGTGGAATTTGAAATATGAGTGCGCGAGTGTTATGATGATATTTAAATTATACTTCATTTGTTTTCTTTATCCTTAGCGATCTAATTAACATGTTTGACTTTGTTTGCCATAACTGCAACCCCGCGTGTTCAACGACTAACAAGCTCCGTAGTTACATAATGCCAGTGTGTGCGTAGTTTGCTAATGTGTTGTCCTATCCCTGCATGTGACAGCACCCCGATCAGATTGGCGAGTACTGGCCTGACGAACAAGACTACAGCGATGAGTACATGTACCACACGGCTAGACGAGATCAAACCAGAGTGTACCATCAAAAAAAGCAATATCCGCAGAATATTTTGTATAAGGTAGAGCGTTTAGAAGTTCAAATTATAATTTCAGATGAGGTAGAATTTTTGTAAATTTATTTAATAAAATTTGAAAATTGTAAGACGATTCAGTCCACTCTATAGTTGAATTTCATGTTCGAATCTGTAGTTTTTTTTTCTTATTTTGCCTCATTTGAGTTCGTGTCACCTCATCGTCATCTTGATCGTCATTCACTATCATGTTTTCATTTAGGTCATCAACTTCACCAGCTATTATTACATATTGTGTTATTCATGAAAAATACCGTATTACTTTGTTTAAATTCTTACTTTTGGCTTTACCTTTTCAGTCTCTTGCCTGGTTGGATTTATCGGATAATCACCTCGTGCGCATTGAAGGCGGCACTTTTTCAGCGTTACCCAAACTGCGTTGGTTGGATCTCAGTAATAACTCCCCATTCAATTCTGGTGACCGCGAAAACAACATGTTCAAAGGATTGGAACGAAAGCTGTCTCACCTGGGCTTGAGAAACGTCAGCTTATTAAACGTAAGTAAAATTTTAACATTTCTAAATGTCAAATTTTCTTTATAGTGTCAATGAGACTAAATTTTATAATTAAAACTAAGATTTTGAGAAACACGATCAAATAATTATTAACTGATACTTTCAGGTACCACCGATGCTTTTGCCGAAATTAAAGAGCTTAGATTTGTCGTACAACAACCTGCCATCGATACCGCCAGACACGACCGCTAAATTAACGCATCTAAGGGAACTAGATCTATCTTACAATGACCTAAGCACAGTTCCCGTTGTAAGTGTCATCTTATGCTATTATGTATGTAACCACTTTGATTACTTAAAAATTTTATATCTATCATTTCATTTCAGGCGACACATTCATTGAACGAGCTACGTTGGCTTTCTCTATCTGGCAATCCAATAACAGCTCTAATGAATACTAGTCTTTACGGAATATCTCCTCGACTGGAATATCTCGACATTACGCATCTTCGAATAAGAATTCTCGAGGTATGAACCAAAAAAAATTTAAGTACTAAACGTTCGATTTAAGACAAACGTTGCTATAATTATTACTATTATCTTTCAGCACGGCGTTTTCAGCAAGTTATATGGCCTGAGAACGTTGAAAATAACCGTTTACGACAGTAGAGAATTTAGTGTCCCCAAGATGCTTACACAAAATGCTGCGTTGGAGAATCTACTTCTTGATGTTGAAAATCCAGCAGTCGAGCTTGGTAAAGAAATGAGTGGTCCGTTGCCTTGTAAGCTAAGCAATATTACAATAACAGGCAGAGGAATGAAATACTTGTCACCATACCTATTGAGTGTTAGTGTCATCTATATTTTATACCTCAAAAGCATTTTTATTCTTTTACTTAGATTTGATTCTAATTGGGTTTTTGCTTCAGGGTGTCCACTCAAAAGTTCTGAAACTGACTATTTATAATACGAGCATAGAAGAGATAGCCCCTGAAGTTTTCTGGAGACCAGGACGTGTCAAGAACTTAACTCTTGATTTGAGATCAAACTACCTGATGAAAGCGCCAAACCCAAGTCAGAAGGAATGGCCAGGTGTAGCAAATAGCCTGTTCCTTCATGATATCTTAGTAGCGAATAATCCTCTCTACTGTGATTGTGGAATTGGGTAAGATAAACAATTTTATACGCTAAGTAGTTCAATTCGCGTGAATTTAATTTTATGAAGGATTTTAAGGCTTCATTATTATTTAAACTGAGGTTCTAGTAAAAAGAGGTTAATTCTGGAACAGCTAATTTCGACTTAACTCCCTTTACACACAAAATAGAAAATAGCTGTTTAATTTCTGCAGACTTAACCCCTTTTTCACGAGAGCCCCAGTAAATAACCTATTAGAAACATTTGATTTTTCCAAATAGGTGGATAGAAGCTTGGGATCGTCAGAGGAGACAATACCTCTGTAAGGGTCCATCAAACTGTGTTGC
The DNA here is from genome assembly GCA_947563465.1 of Archips xylosteana. Classification (NCBI taxonomy): domain Eukaryota; kingdom Metazoa; phylum Arthropoda; class Insecta; order Lepidoptera; family Tortricidae; genus Archips; species Archips xylosteana. Next base: position 5,515,070 of record OX387351.1, on the reverse strand, counting down.
AACGCGCGATGACGTCAGATTGGCGAGGTGCGCGTACTATGACAACAGGACTTTAAATGACGTAAGTATTCTTATGAACATTATAGAGAACGTGCACATAGACGGTGCTGCCAACTGGTGCCATCAATTTGACTGTTTTACCCTGATAAGTTTCTTTTACTGTCCGCATAGTGTTTCTTTTGTCGCATCAGTGCTGCACCCTATAATTTCTGCACGTACCCTATAGGTCGATTCACAAAAACTGGCACGAGGAATTGAATGAGTGAATGGCAATGTCTATGTCTGCGTCACAAAATGATTAAATACCGGTTGATTCAATAATTAGTGATAATCTTGTTTTTAGACATTCTCGTCTCCTAACCGCCTAAATCAGTGTAAAACAATATTATTATTATCAAAATGTGATATGACTCTGTACAAATTATGCTCCGTAGTATTAAATACGCTGTCAGTAATGAAATCCCAAGTCGCAATATACAATTACAGTCAACCGCAAAATATAGGACAACTTTATAGATCAATAAATAAATTGCTACATAAGTAAATAACCTTGTTTGCACACTGACGTCGTGAACCGCGAAAACAAGAAATTAAATGAAATAAAAACTCCATTTATAGTGAAATATTTGTAGCGAACCGTTAAATTAACCTTTCTGTCACCTGTTTGATCTGTTTTGTCCTAATAATGTGCAGATTTTTTTTGCTTGAATTGCGCAGAAGCATTATACTTGTTAACAAAATATTACGAAACCCCTGTACAAGAATGATACTCACACAGTGACAAGTGACATTACTTTCGTTCAATTCATTTGTACCAGGTCTTATGAATCAACTTTTACCTTCCAATATGGTCAAATTATGAAAAACAAATAATTGTTTCGCGTTATACAAAATGAATCCAGGCTATTTCGTTCAGTGGCTGAGCAAGTCCAAAAGAACAAACCCGCAAGGATTTGTTGTTGGTCGCGTCTTTTGTGAACCTCAATTAACTGTTCTTGTAATAATTTACAACTTGTTTCGTTGTTCCAGGTGCTAACTAGAGACTTAGACTGCGGTTGGAGCAGTGCGTTCCGACGGTTACCCAATGCCTTCATAGTGATAGGCATGTTGTTATTGACTTGTCTCTACGTATGAGGACTGTATTGGCTCCTTGGGGTATATGAAGAGTTCCACCTAATCCTGGCACGGTTATATAATTTTTAGGAACGTGCCGTTAATGCTATGGGTAATTTTTTAATGGCTCATCTTGAAATTGAATACAAGGGGCAATAGAAAAATTGCTCGATCTACCAATATTACCAGAAGAGTGAGATGATCTAGTAGATTTTGAAAACGATTTTCTATGTGAATGTACCTGTTTGCGTGGCCTACCTACCTACCGAATCTACAAAGATGTGATCCCAAATAGCCAAATCTAGTTAGTCTTAGTGATATGGACACTTTTTATCGGCGTCATCTGGAGCAAAGTGCAGATGTGTTAAAGACGTGATTTGATATAAATAAGAACGATGAACTTGTAAATGATTGCAGTGAAAGTCTAGTGTTGCCTATCGTTATATAAGTGATTAATTATCGTTTTAAAAGAAGTGACGACAGGAGTGATCTCAAGGGATTAAATATTTGAACAACTTTGGAGTTTCTCTTATTTCTTGTAACACTAGAATCTACCAAATGTATGTATGTATCGTTAAAATTTTTGAGTGTATAGAATTAAGATCCAATTTCCAGAATTCTCTCATTTTGTGCACTGCCTTACAAGAAGTTTTCTGTGATTTTTGTCCAGAAAATGTGTCCAACTCGAAGGTGCGTTTGTAATGATTTTTGGAATCAAGGGATTAACACATTTAATCATTTATGTGTGGAAGTGCACTTAATGCGTTTAGAAATTGCATTTACGTCGGTTTAAGATATGTTCACAGGAAAGCAATGACTTAATAAGGATCGTATAAGTAGACTGCATTCGCTGGAATGAGATGTGTTCGTCCATTAATAAGGTTAACAATATAATTTTTAGGTGTATTTGTTTGTGTATTAGTAACCTTTAGTCGTAGGTTGAACAATTATTTAGGTACTTTACGACTGTCGATCTGATGTTCATCGTCATTTCTTATATCGTCATCATCAAAGTAAATCAAGACATGCCACTTTAGATTATATGTACAGTTATTCGCGTATTTGTACAAAAAAAGTAAATTACATTACTTCAAATTTTATCTTGTTTTACAGCCACTATCATCTTTGAATAATATATATCAAAGCTGTTTTATTAAAAGTACCATTTTATAATTCGATGTAATATTGTTTACGGAATTCCAGTGTACGTTTTTACTTATAATAAATACAGAATTGATGAATATTTCAAGTTTACGCTATACATTTCATTGTTTAGCTGTTTACAAAGTCTATCAGGTTACTCGTTAAATAAACATATTTTATTACATATTTAAATGTCAGTAGCTATTACTGTATCTACGAAGCATGCTCTAATTTAGTCAAGTTATAAGCTAAGATTTTATCGACTGAATTGAAATATTTCAAAACAGCAAATGTCCAAACGGACCGCCTGAATCGTGATCCTCTCTGGAACCTATTCACAACACAAGTCTAGTGACATCACAATGCCTGTTAAAGCATACCATATTGTGTAATTTACTAGTATAGTATGGGAAGGGTTCTACGGTGCATGGTGATTCAAATGGTTCGATTGTACGTACTACATTAAGTACAATGATTGGTTTGTACTCCGCATCAAAATATGGAGTGATCGCCTATCTGGTCTCCTGAAATGCTAGTGTTTGCTGTAGTGCTCATAACAACATAGTAGCTCACAAAAGCCAAGTCAAATATGCTACAACGTGTTTTAATACGAAAATAGAGACTAGTGCCATAAGAGTTCTGAATTTCACTGACTTGCAACAACATTTAGACCTTATTTGGCATTTGTTGCTATTTCAAATACTCTATTTTATCTTATTCCTGTTTATTTAAGTTATGCCACACGGTTACACGTTTAACAAGCGCTGGCAAATGCACAGGATGCAATTCACTCTAAAATTTGGGTGCGGCTTGTGGGTTCCGTTTGTTCAGTAGAACTGATATATTTGGTACGATTTTGAACTCTGTTACTTCACGATTTCACAGTTCTATAGGACAAATGGGACCTATCCCCTTCTTGTATCACATTTTATTATATGCAAATATAAATGCCTTATGCAAGCTTTGTTTTTTTCGACTGTTTTTATTTTACTATCAATTTTGTGTAGCATGTGTAGATAAATGCCAAGCTTGGTGATGTCAATATATGGCATCAGCATATTGCAAGAAATTACTTCTTCTTTTCTTCTTTCGGAGGGTTGTAAATTGCTAGTTACGGCTTAGTTTCTTTTGAATTCTTAATACAAGGAAGAATTATTTTTCCTTTCTCTTCCAAGTTTCCATTTTTAACGTATGTTACGAAAGCACTCCGTTCTGGAAGTTCTGGACCTTATCTTTCAAATTCGACTTTAGACGAATTAGTTATTTCTTGAAGTACCTAGCTAGCATGAGTGATTTCAATCGTATACCTCTTCTTCAGTGGTCCAGTTGAGCGCGGTGTCAGGCCTACATATTGACTTTTGTTTTCAATGCCATGTCATGTTTATAAACGAACAGTTTTAATGGTTTTTAGTCACACCGTTAGAGTGGTTACTGAGGCTCAGTAAAAGACTGTGAAACCTGCGTTTATTTATTTTTGCTCAAAATATAAGTACGGCATCATCTGCTGAGTATACTATTTGATATGTAAAAGATGTGATAGTACGAGTTCTTACTCTTCGAATGGTAAGTTTTTTACGCTGAAATTGTTTTTAAACTTTTGCTATTACTGGAGATTATACAGGTTTCTAAATGACAACTTAACTTGCTTGCTAACTTAACTTGGTTGCTTGAAAAGACTTGATGCAGGAACAAAGTTCAATTATGGTTTCTGACTATCATTATTATTATAGTCTCTTTGGTCAGTCATACTCACATAACCGACTCTTATTTGGCTAAAAAATTTAACACCTTCGATTTGGTATTGAAAACAAATGAATATCGATGTAACAATGAATATATTTTGTGATATATATTACTCTAATTCTATTTTTGATAATGCCTAAGACGGATATTGCTGAACTTGTCGAGAATGGTAGCTGAATCTAAATAGTATCATTAATATAACGCTTCTATAATGCTAAAGTAGCTTTCTGAATGTCAATTGGTCATTAATGTTTATAATATAATATTATTAAAATAATATAATAATTCCTAATTTTACTTCAGAATCTGAATTATTTTTATACTGAACGCTCTTGAAAAGGTGTTGCTGAAATTTGTGGATCTATCTATCCTGGTTTTTCCTTACAAACTACTAGGTAATTTATTTTAAAACTGTACTTGAAACTGCATTTGGTATAAAATAAATTTCGATTTAAGATTTAAATTTTTTACTTAAATATTTTTTGTGTCACTATTATTGAAGTTATTCGTTTCTTTTTCTTTTTACAGTCAAAATCAATATCTAAGGCTCTCTGATTCAACTTTATATAAAATACCTTCATACTACATATTGTATACCTAAGCGAAATTGGTACTTATATGAGTTTGAGTCAGAGAATCGCCGATAGTACTTAACGGCAAAAATTGGCTCATAATAATAAAAAATCTGTCATTTCATTACGCATACTTACATCATATCACGCAAATGAGTCTTTTTTGCTGGCACTACTATTATCTAAAAGTACTGATATCATAACGTCTCGTTTGTCATTAAGTAAGTCACTTTAATTCTGAGATGGAAAAATGGAAATGTGTCGCAGCAATTTGTGCTAGCTGTAAAGAGTGAAAAAGAAATATATCTGGGGTATAGCGGGCAGTGACTTTGGCGTAATATTTTTTTTCTATGTTTAATCGAAAGTGAGCCTTTATAAAGTGTATTTTTATATCATTATTCCAAAAACCAAAAAATAACGGCTAAAAGTAGGCATTAGTGGAAGAAGGGTGTAAGTGTCACTTACGTTTTTCTTCCTCGTACGATACTACTTTCAGCTGTAGCGAGCATTATGCTCCTCGTAAAAACAATAAAAAAACATGCCTGTTTTCTATTCCATGTAAATTTCGAAACCTAAACCATATTTAAAACGCGTTTAAAAAACTTGTTGGCAATCTATTTTATATTTGCTATTGTTTTTGTTTCTGGGATGTAATAATAAATTATTCCTGCAGAAGTCTGTTAGGTACCTACGTATAAAGATTATAATCAAAATTTTGTAAATTATAGTGCCTATCGAAAATAAATTTAATACATTACCCTCCTTGTAAAAAAGAAAAAGGCACATCACTATAGAAAACGTTACGCTAATGACACAGTTCGTAAAATGCCTCGTCTTACACCGTTCGCTGTTCACTTACGATTGTGTTCAAATAAATATTTACGATAAATTTATATTTCATAATGTCGATTACTTTTATAAAACTTGTGACAATCGTCATTCCTTTACAATAAACTGAAACTAAGATGCGCTATTATTAATGGCTTTGTAAAAATATTTTGCATCGACGTAATTAAATAATTCAATCACTTTGCAAGGTTTCATGTGATAGATATAGCTAGTGCCAATGGATTAGTGAATAAAGGTAAAAGCAATCTTAGATCCTCGTAGATATTGTTTAAGCTCAGTTGTATTCTTTACCCGATTGGAATATTGTTCTAGCTTTAACCCGCCGACTGCCCGAATTAGAAATACTTTCCAGAAAACATTTTATCTTGGAATTTGGCCTGAAAAAAGGTTACGGTGACATTTTTAAAGCATAACGTCGGCTCGGACAGCGCCATCTATTGATGGCAGATGAAGTTATCACGTCATTTTGAAAGCTAAGGTACTTCATTATCATTAATCTTGGACGCACCCTCTCTTCTTGAAATTTATGTGCGAAATTTCACTTCAAATTTATCATGAACTTTTCGAAAAAGAAAACATCGTGAGAAACCTACATAATTTGTGAGGCAATGCAGCTCCCAATTTCCAAATCGCACTGGGCCTCCTCTAAAGCTCAAGCCTTCAATCTGTGCCCATCATTATAGCGGGTTAGAACTTATGTATGACAGATGATAAGATTGATAAGTAATGCGTGCTTTCCCCTCTCCAAAAATAAGACAGACAATAGAAAAAATAAATATTTAGTTGTGCACGTGTTTCGCTTTCGGTGACGGTTTCGTTTTCGTTTTTCGTACAATTTTGTAAGAAAGTCGCCGCCATGAAAAAAGATATTCCAATCGGGAGAAGATTTTGAAAAAATGCCTAAGTAGTTTATTTTTATCGAATATCATAAACATGCTAAAATAAAACGCTGTAAATAAAACTCTCAAAACTAATATGATAAAAGATATTATAAATTCTCGTTTTAGATACATTTTTCAAAATGTATTTATTTAATGTGACAACTATTTAGGACAAGGGAAAAGTTACTGTCTTCACTACTTACAAGTCTATGATAAAAATAGTGTGAAATAAAGTAAATTATTGAATTATTAGAGTACCTATCAATAAATTATTGCGAAAAATATTGTTTGTTTTATTGTTACTACATAACCATCATTATCATACCAGCCAAAAGACCTCCGCTGCTGGACTAAAGCGTTCCCCAAAGATTTCCACAACGATCGGTCATATGCTCCTCTCATTCAAATGGTTTTTGCAACCTTTAGGCTGCGGCTCCACTGAGGCGAAGACAAACGGAGCGGAGAGTAGACGTGTAGGGATCTACCAATCATATTAGTTGAAATCCACGTCTCGTCTTTGCACTGTTTCAATGGAAACAGTCAAGAGGAGAGGACGCTCGTTCCCTAAACATCAGAATTGCAAAATACTAGATTGCGGACTTACAGTAATAATAATAAATAAATAATAATAAAAAGCATTTATTCAATCCACCACAGTTCCAGTAAGTACAATCAACAATTTTTCACTAATATAAATTACAATTAACTAAGTACAAGACTTGTGTGGTGGAGACTGGTGCCTGAACTAGGGGAAACCTGTATTTCAGGTCACCAGGCCTCCAAAACCCAGATGTCAGCAACCACAGAGGTCATGCCGTGAAAACTGAACCTAACTAGAAAACATGTGGAGTACAAAAGCTAAAACTTTACATAAAGTTTACCACTGACAGATGGTTTGCCTTCATTTCATATTCAACTTTAACGACCTACAAATAAAGCCAATTTTAGAATACTGTTACCCACGTTTGCAGATTTTGTAATAGCTACTTTATTTGTATGGTGTTAAAGTTGGAAATGAAATGAAGGCAAGCCATCTGTCAGTGGTAAAATAAAAGCTTAAAGTAAACGTACCTATTGTACCCTATTTCTAAAATACCAAATTCCCAGAATACCAGACTTTCCTGTCACTGGTTTTTCTCTATATCGGATTGCCAAAAAAGCTTGTTTTCAATAATATACCTCCATCCTCCATTGATTCCTCCAACTCCATTTCACCAACGGACATCCAGGCGGGTGGAGCGTCTTCATCCTTATGTGGTTAGTATTCCAGTGGCCCGTACGAAGCGCTTCGCGTCATCCTTCCTAATGCGAACTGCTAAGGAATGGAATGCGCTCCCGTCGTCTGTATTTCCAGATAAATACAACCTAGGTCTCTTCAAGGCTAGAGTGAATAGGCTGTTACCTACACCTTTGGCCTCATCTTCACTTTAGGTACATCAGGTGAGATAGTGGTCAATCACGGGTCAGTTTTATGTAAAATAAAATAAAAAAAAAAACCATGTTCCATTCAAAATTCAATTCCCATGATACCTACCAGCTATAGTGTAATCACCAGGCTCGTAAAACACGACCCCCTGGCAGGGGGGGTTCACTCCGCAGTTTAGGTATGTTCGGCCGGCGCGCCTCCCGGGGAGGCGTATGGCAGTAGGTTGTCACTTGGTCTTCAGTATGCTTAGTATAAGTTTTACTTCACCAAATAGGGTAAGTGTACCAGTGAATGAACACTTAAGGAAATTTTCGACTTTGAAAATTAATTTTAGGCAGTTGGGCACAGTTTACTTAAAATATTACTTTTTGTATAGCACAACCAACTACTTTAGTTGGCTGACATCATCATTATTCAACAGTATTACTGCACAGTACAAAACTGTGTAAAATACAAAAATAAGAGTATTGTTCATTCACTAGATCTTGGAAACCAGTAAATGAACTAGCTATAAGTGACATAGTTTATTCACTGGAAAACTTGAACCAGTTAATGAACCTATATTTTACGTTTGTTCCAATACTGGCCATTCGGTAGATAATATATTTGGATCAATGTCACTGAAAACGAAATCTTAATATGACGACTAGAAGGAAAGATATTGCACAAATAGAAAATCCTGCAGTCCCAGTGAATGAACACCCCCGTTCATTCACTGGATTTAGGCGATTTTGGGTTCCAGTAAAAAAACACTGGATTAAAAGGTATTGTTTGTAAATAAATTAAATTAAACTACATATGAAAATATATATATATATAGCTTAAAAAAACCATACTCAATGAATGATAGATGGCGGGGACAAATGCAGTAACACATCAGAAGTATAGTAGCTTTCGTTCTTCCTTAATACTGCTCCATAGAAAAAATGTACAACATACGTACGTCCACTTTACATCGTCGCCATTTCAAAACTGTTGCTTAGGAGTCGAAGCAAATTTACCAGAACCTGACAAGTAAAGGTGCTAGTCGAAAAAAAAAAACGAGGCGTGGTAGAAACGTACCAAATTCTTATTATTTCAAAAAAATATCGTTTTGTTCATTCACTGGGTACTGTTCATTCACTGGTACGCTTACCCTACTTCTCGATCGCGTTTACGTAAAAAAATCAATTCTATGGAAACATGGACGCGCGCGCGCGAAGGTGCTGTCCATGTTTCCATAGTAATTGATTTTTTTACGTAAACGCGATCGAGAAGTATTTTGGTGAAGTAAAACTTATACTAAGCTTACTGTTCGCACGCTAGCCGCGTCGTGCGTAGGTAATTAAGCATCTTTTTTTTTCTATGATTTTTGCAACGAACAATGACTTCTAAACGATCTTATAAATAACTTACACTTACTTACTAAAGCGCTGCTTATCTAAAATAACGGCCTGATTTGGCATGATACGCTGTGTAATTATACATCTTATTAGCAATAATTAAAGTATTAAGTTGCACACCGTAGTATTTTGGAATAGAGCGTTATTTTAGATAAGCAGCGAAAGGTAGTTTACTGAATTAATACACACTGTTATCTTTCTTGATTTTTATACCTACCAAACATCGGCGAGTAGGAACCCTGCACCCTGTGCCCTTGGTTTCGCATCAGCGGTGCCCATCGTAATAATGAACGCTCGAAAGTTGACTTTTGTTCGAGAGAGATCCTTCTGTACGTTAGTACTATTACTTATTCTGTGCCCCTGGCCTCCGCACGACGACCACGACCTGCCTGACGAGCCTGGTGATTTCACTATCTGGTATTAGGTATGGGAATTCGGTTTTGAACGGAACATTATGGTGTATTGAAAACAAGCTTTTTTGGCAATCCGATATAGAGCGGTGACACGGTGACAGGAAAGTCTGGTATTCTGGGATTTTGGTATTTTAGAAATAGGGTAAATCGGCAATCTAGTATTTTGCAATTCTGACATTTAGGGAACGATCGGGAGAGGAGACGCGTAGGAATCGACCAATCACATTAGTTGATACCCACATCTCTTCTCCACTCCTCTTCAAAGGAAACAGTCAAGCGGAGATTAGCGGAGCGGAGAGGAAACGTGGATGGATCGACCAATCATCCTCATCATGCTCCTATGAATGTCGAAGAATCTACCACCGGTTCAGAAAAACCCTGTTGTGACTGGCCTTATGGCACTGCCACTTGAGTCTGGCGATTCTTCGAGCTATTTCGGTGACTTTAGTTCTTGCGCGGATTTCATCATTTTCTAACGCGATCCCGCAGAGAAACTCCGAGCATAGCCCTCTCCATCGCCCTCTGAGTGACTTTGAGCTTTCTTATTAGACCCATCGTTAGCGGCCACATCTCAGTGCCATGGGCTATATACAAACAAAACTTAATTGATTCCTTTGTGTAACGAAAGTTACCCATATAGTTTGTACGATAACTTTCGTTACACAAAGGACGTGAAGTGAACCTGGTTTTGTTTTCAATGTATGTAAAAAAACGACTCTTACACGTGTCGATCGTCACGTCAAGGCCCAATCGGAGAGCAAAGTAAATGAGTTTGCATGGAGCCATTGTTATACTTAATATGTATCTGGACTTTTGTAGAAAAATGTTAATGTTATTATTTTTTTTCCCTTGTGTGTTGTTACATTATGACACACAGCAAACACTCCCTGAGTAATTCGGTTTCATACGTCTGCAGCAATAATACTATTGTCGAATGCAACTCATTTGTGGCATCCAGCCGCGGCACAAATTGGATTATTTGTCTAACAACATCGTTTACTCGCAATTGCTTCAGCGAAATGAACACTTTAGGAATGGACTAGAAATTATTTACGATTGTCTACAAAGACAGCTCCTATGCAACTAGCAACCCTAGCACTGAAAATCGCACCAGCTAAGTTATTTTATTATAAACAAATTTAAAAACTACAGCCATCTTGAAAATTCAAGCTACAAGACAAAGTTAGCAAAACCGCATCACAGACATCACAGTAGAAGGTTGAGTAGTTAGAACTCTGAACCACTATAGACATTTTTCACGAGATATAAAAGACAAAGTTTCCATAAATTGTCAGCATTTGCTTTATTGACAGCAAAGGTCAATCATTTAATGTAAAAAAAAAAAACTTAATTTCTTTAATGTTTATTTCTTATAAAATAAAAGATTACAATACATAAATACAATTATTTTTTATTAAAACTTATTTTTCCTTGAACTATTACCTACATACCAACATAAAGTACAAAATCTACTGTCGATACGCCATCTTCATACCAAAGTTTACATTCTACTACTATTGACATACCTAACGTGAAGTTGGAGAACTGTACTGCTATCAGAGGGGATTCTCTGTCCCTGTCTAGAGGAAACACTGCCGGGTCAAAGCCAGGTGGATCGGGGAAGTACTTTATACTACCAATGTGTTCCGCATCGTATGGATGTTGACCACCACAATTCAACCAAAGTTTAGCATCCTTCTGGGCCCACTGCTGAACGGTAGACGGAACATTAGACGCAAAACCAGGCTGCAGAGGCTTCGCTTTCCACCCCCAGTTTTTGTTTATCCTTACAATAACACAAGGAGTGTCTCCGTAACCAAAAGGCGCCTCGGCGCACGGTCCTAAATGTTTGTATTCGCTCGCATTTCTTCTCCTCTGATCGACGAGCCTCTCAAGTGCATCCACGTATTTTTGATACTCATCAACGTGACGTTTGTGATACCAAATCATGGGAAAACTGTTCTCAGTTGTCGGGGTAGCAGTCAAGCCAATCCCACTTTTAAGATATTGGAAATCTGCTGTTTTGTCTAAGTAAACATCGTTTGCTTTTATTATCACCAGGGACACGTAGAGGAATATCATTGTGTACGTACTGAGGAAGATGAGATACATGATTGAGTACGCGATAATATACATCCAGCTCTGACATGTTCTACCACAGTACATCTTAGTTTCCTTATTGTAGCAGCTCTGCCACCATTTCTTTTTGTGGGGGCGCTCTCCCGACCCACCGGGCCCGCCAGGGGGCTGTCTTTCTTTAGGTCGTTTCAATAGCACAGACCCTAATCGTGACATTTTTTTCTGGGCGGGTGCTGGTGATTCGGGTGTTGGAGTTGGAGGATTGGGAGGATGAAAAACAGGTTTCGGTACATCTAGTCTTGGTAGCTCCAGTTTTGGTAATTCTGGTTTCGATAGTTGTGGCTTCGATGAGACTGCTTTTAACGATTGTAATTTTTGTAAGTCTTGTTTTGATTTTTCTGGCTGCTGTGGTTTTTTGTCCGATGTTTTCTGCTTATCATCATCTGATATTTTCTGTTTATCACTATCCGATTCTTGTGTGTCTAGGTCGGATTCAGTAGTATCCGACTCTGGGAAAGTTTTTTTTTTATCTTGATCCGGTTCTTTAGAGTCCGGGGTCGGCGCCTTTTTCTTTTCTTTGCCGTCCGACATTTTGTCAGTATAATTACATAATTTAATTAAAACTTAATTCTACCACTTTGCATTTCATTTCGCGAATAATATTGACATTGACATCTAGTGAAAACCGTAATTGTTTTAAGACGTCATCAAATTGGTCATGGTATTAAAGGAAAAGTTTCAATAATAATAAAGGAAGTTTGTATATAAGCTAAAAATATGATACCGACGTAAAATGAGCTTGTGCATTAATAAACCTGGATAAATGATTCACGCATTTTTTTAATGTTGAATCTCATTTTATAAACTCCCGACACAAAGAGAGGGGTGGGTCATCAGCTTTTAGCTGTTAGCTCCGGTAGGGATCTTAGACGCACAATATTTAAGAACAAAAAATCGCGCGTGCAGCTCCTCCGCGCGGAAGAAGTGAAACTTCGTAATGTGGAAATGAAAAAGGCACTTATACATCAATATGAGCCTTATTGCAATAACTTAAAGAACTAAATTTACTTAGGCATCTATGTGTTTAAATTACTCATTAGATGACGCTTTTATCAAGTATCATACAAATTTGCACAGACAGTATGAGTTCTGCATCGCACTGTCGAAGTTAGTTTTTAACATCCGTTAGTATATTATACAATGCGAGATTACTTGCTTCGGCAGTACACATACTAATGCATTCATACCCCCTCCATGGTAGCGTTAAACGTTTAATGCGACCTTGTTGGAAGTCGCATTAGAAGTTTCACTTCAAAAATGTAAAATCAGTAGTTATCTATCAGGATTATCCGAAAGTAATTAAAAAAAAATAATAGCCCCGACACAAAAAAAAACTAATTTTTTCACTAGGTAACTTAACTTTTTTTTTATAATAGTTTGGGTATTTATGCCATGGCTCCAGCCCCATCTAAGAATAAAAAATAATAATACATATATGTAATTTCGGAAAATCCCTTTTTAGTAACGTAGATCTTTATTTCAAGACTGGCTTTATCCCGCGCCGTCATACCCGCAGAAAAAAAAAATAAACTCTCTCTTTTCTCCTCAAAAACTATATTTGCCAAAAGATTTAGATGTAGGTACAATATTAACATACTGGCTGTTGCATGCGGCTCCATCTGCGAAGAATTCGTTTAACCCTATCCAGCGGGAACTATGCAAAATTCCGCGATAAAAAGTATCTGCCGATTATAAACTATCTTTGTGCCTTTACACAATCAGTCAAACCGTTTTAGCGTGTAAGAGTAACAGACATAATATCCACACACATAATATTAGTGGGATTTCATTTTAATAAGAATAACATTAAAGTACCTAGGTACTAGGTAGTTTATAGGGAAGGATTTACATCGTACTTGCATAATTTTCAATTTTATTCAAACAGTGCAAGAAATCTTCATTCAACGATGTGGTCATTCCACCACGGACTGAAGCGGTAATATCTGTGAATGGGCGAGTGTCCACAGATTGCGAGGGCCAAATGGGTTCGTCCTCTGAGACCAATGAAGATAAACGCTACACAGGGATTTGTTTTGCCGCGACTTGTCGTAGAGTTCAAATTGGATTTTTGGAGATCAGCGCGAAAGTCTCTGCTTTTTGCGGATAGGATATCTATGTTAGGATTTATTTCTATCTTGAGACGGTTTAGCCTCGTGAGGCTCAGTGTACCAAATTTAGGGTGTATGTGTAAACAAATATCAATTTTTTTAAAGCGACATAAGTTTCGAATTCTGATAATCAAAAGGGGTCTAAAAGTGTTGTCATTTTTTAGGTGAGCGGCCACTCACTAAATGATTATATAATAAATATTTTGTAATACCTAAAGTGCATCGGCACCGAAATATTTTTAATATAGATTTTCTTAAGTCAAATAGAAAAATTATAAAATCCAGATACATATATTTTGTCACGTGTATTATAGGCCAAAAGGGGTCAAAAAGGGTAGGCAGAAGGGCAGAGCATATGAAACTAAAGTAAGGTCGACAAAATGTGCCCACAACACACATGAATCGGAATCCCTTAGTCGACTCTTATGACACCCACGGGAAGAAAGAGGATGTTTATTCTCTATACCCGATACCACACAGGTCAAAATCCGAAACTCGAAACCACATCGAAACTAACTAACATGATTTATTTAACCGACTTCATAGACTGAACAAAAGTCTGAGTGGGCACCTACCTTTAGCAGGAACTGCTTTAAACATTTATAGCAAATGTAATTTCGAAGTCGAAGTCGAAAAACCCAAAGGCCCGAGCTCGAACCCATGACCCTCTGCTTGAGAGTCCATAGGCACAGAATATATAATGGTACTAACGTACAGAATGGACACGCTCCGCCCCGCACCGATTCGAGTTACCCCACCCCTCAAGGCGCAGATTGCCGGACCCCGCCGGAATCCAGCAAAGTGCGCGCGCGATGTATGTAGGCGTACGCGTGTACAGACGTCGTCGTGCTTATGTAGATTCAAGAACGCGTATTTTGTACGTCGTGTCCGCCGTGTGCCATAGGTCAAACCACTAGCCTGCCACGGCTCTTTTTCACTCGTTTATTTATCATTCTGAAATTTCTGATGGCGACTGGATAAAAATAATGAATCTACATATATTTACAATTGTACACTAACATCTATAGGTACTTTAATATTATAAAGCTGAAGAGTTTGTTTGTTTGGTTGAACGTGCTAATCTCAGGAACTGCTGCTCCGATTTGAAAAATTATTTCAGTGTTAGATAGCCCATTTATCGAGGAAGGCTAGGCTATATATCATCATCATCACGCTAACACCAATAGGAGCGGAGCGGAGCGGAAGAATGTTTCAAAAACGGGGGTTTTTGAAGTAAAACTTTTATAGGCACGCTTGACTTGGGAGTAGGTACGGTGGTTAATGTGAACGCGGGTGTACGGGGGGGTTCGGTGGGGGGAGGGGGTCGGTGGGGAGGTTGTGCGGGGGTGCGGGGGGAGGTTCGGAGGGGGGGGGTAATTTTTTTTTATATCGAGGAACTAAGGAGAGCCATAATTGATGAAAAAGCAAATTGGATAAAAAAATAAGCTGCCCAAATTACTAATTCCACGCGGACGGAGTCGTGGGCAAAAGCTAGTAATAAAGATAAATTTGAAAGTAAATTTCGTGTGTTTCTATTTCAAAAATCTACCTACCTACACTATCTCAGATAATTTGGACTACTTTGTAACGCAGACGGCTGAGTCTCGCGGGACGCATATGAGGTTGCGGACAACAAGTTTGATTTAATCATAATCTTTACTGTCATGCATGTCGTCACTCAGCGTGGCCATTTTTATGAGCTTTTTGCTACCGATGGTATACCTACCCCAAGTCAAGGATATCTTTACACTTTAGTACCTTGCCACTACATGCCGTCTAACAATTTTATAAATAAGTTTAAACACGAAGTGACAGTGAAAAGGTACCTCCACTATACGGTCAAGTACAAAAATAAGTATCGATTTAATCCTCCCATCGTTACATACCTATACCTTAATTCGACGACATAAGAGCTATGGGACACATTTATGAGCAAGTTGTGTGCACCCATATTTTTACACTTGACTGTACATACTTTATTCTAGCATTATCGTTAAACTTCTAAGCACGCACCAACAATTTATATCTATTCAACCAGTCGAAGTATCATTACATTACAGTCAGCAATAGAGTTAGGTAAGCAGTTGTGCCTAAATCAATCAATTATCATGAACGTTTTATATTTTATCGACATAACCCTAGCCAGCACAATGACTGGTCACATGTGACCCCGACCGACAGCTCGGGATGGGTTATAAGAATTACTTGTGAACTCTACGAATTGTTAGGATCTCTAAACCCGACTTTACGACGGGTCTGGTTGCTTTATGTGATTTCCTTTCTTGACAAATAAAAGTTTTCGTAAAAGATAAAAATCGGCTAAGTGCGACTCGGACTTTATCTCCGTCAGATTTGTTAGGTATGTCAATCAAAATAATTTTATATTGGTTGGGACTCCCCTTCATTTTTAATCTAGATTTACTTCTGTTATTTGATTTTCTAGTTAATACTTAGAGTATCTACTTATAAACGTTTCATTTTGTGATTCCTAGTGGGTTAGGTAATTCGACCTCAGTTCTGTACCGCCATGTTGCAGAATTAGCGCAAATTCTTTAAGTGTCCTACCATTGCTAAAGGATTACGTCATGGTATATTTGCTGTTCCCCTTTCATCAGTTTAAATCGCATTGTAACGATTGCAAAATCAACTCAAACAGCTCCGCAAATAGACGTCGATAAATAAATTATTGCAGGCAGCCGCCGTCGCCAGCGTTTGGCCGCTTTTATAAATCACCGCTCACAGGAAAATCCGTGGACATCCGTGGACTTAACTAATAGCGGATTCAAGGCTTCAGAAGAAGTTTGAGAGGATCTTAGACTTGCATAATTGACCAAATCGCATTAGTTGAAATCTGAGTCACGTTGTCACATAGCAATGGGAGCGGGGTGAAAGTGGATGACTGATGTGTTGGGTCCGTTTCTACACGCGTCTGTTTCAATGGGAGCGCACCCGAAATGAAAATTGGCAAACAGACAGATAAAGATCTGGATTGAGACACAGAATACTTAATATCCCGCTAATGCGTTCCCGTGGGATAATAAATTTTAACTTTAAATAACGACCGCTAAGAGGGAGAGGGTTTGGGCCGTAGTTCCTACGCGGGCCCAACGCGGCTTGGTAACTTCACACACACCATTGAATTTCTTTACAGGTGTGCATAAGTCTCCTCACGATGTTTTTCCTTCATCGTAAAGCTCATGGTAAATAGATTAAAAATCTAACTTCGCACATAAATTCCGAAAAATTCAGAGCTAGCCCAGGTTCGAACCCACGATCATCTGCTTGAGAGGCCATAGGTAAACCACTAGGCTATGACTTCAAACAGATATCTTTAAACATTTTCTAACATAACGACCGCTTTAGCCTAGTTGGTAGTGACCCTGCCTACGAAGCAAGAGGTCCTGGGTTCGAATCCCGGTAAGGGCATTTATTTGTGTGAGGAGCACGAATATTTGTTCCTGAGTTATGGATGTTTTCTATGTATTTAAGTATTTATTTATCTGTATAAGCATGTTTATCGTCGTCTAGTACCCGTACAAGCTTTGCTTAGTTTGGGACTAGACCGATTTGTGTAAGATTGTCCCCTAATATTATATTTTTATTTATATTATATTGAAATGAAATGAAATAATTTATTTGCATTGAATGGGTTACATGTCAAGGTCTTATTATTTATTTCATACAGTACAGCCGCTCAGCCTCTGGTGGCATACAAATATTAGTACTTATAACTATTTAAATTAAAGTAATCGAATATAAATTGACAAAAAAAATTGTCGTGTTGTGTTGTTCTGTTGTTGTATTTATATTTTTATTTATTTATTTTAGAACAAAGGGCGCTTTCCAAGAACAATAAAGTACGGCTAGCAAGATGACGTGTTAACTTCGTCTGCAACCCATAGATGGCGTTGTTCAAACAAACGTTGTGTTGTGCATTAAAAATATTACCGTACATACAATCGGCCCAAGCACCAGCTTACTACTTTCAAAACAAATTTGCTTGCAGCCGTTGAAGTTCATTGCTATGTATTGGTATGAACAGATGTCTAGCCACTGCACGCAAACTGGGCCTTTAAGGTGTCAAGCTGGCGTCTGGGCCGATGGTACCTTTTTTCCACCGAAAGTCTAAGATTGTAAATATCTCTCTTGAATATAGGTGTGCCGCAGGCACAACCTTTTTGATATGAATTTATGTTTTTATACTTTTTTTACCAATTTTGAACGCTTTTGTTTTAGAATCCTTCCTATCTTGTTTTTTATTTGCTTGTCATGTTTTTTTGAAGTCTCATTACAGCTATTAAACAGTGCATACGTATTTGATTTATGTAGCATAGACTCAGCAGACCCTTAAGGTCCATTTTAAGCCCTTAAGGCCCCAGTCAACTACATTTTGGTCCTTCTCCTGTAAAGAAAAGTGAACTAGTGAAACATCAAGCCTACATTCGGATGAAGAAACAGGGAGTACACACAATACATAATTAATTAAGTAGTTTTATTGTAGTGAAAATGGTCGTAGAAACACGCGCCAGTGTGAAAAAACTCGCGACAGCCCCGGAAGGCTCGTCAAGTGCGGAGAGGGAGGAACAACCGTCCGCACCTAGCGGCCCTCTCGCCGTCTTGGCGACCGCACCTCCGACGACCTCCCGGCCCGCGAGCCCGACCACGTCCCGCTCTTCTTCGAAGGCACAGCAACCTTCCGCATCTAGCGGACTCGTCGCCATGTCGGCGACAGCAGCCCCGGCGACCTCCCGGTCCCGGCCCGCCAGTACGACCACGTCTCGCTCTTCTGCCACCGTGGTGGCCAGACGGTTGGCCGCGGAGGCGCAACACGCGCGCCGCCTCGCCGACTTGAAACAACGTCAGACAGCAACGTGGCTCGAGCAGGAACGTGAGGCTGCAGAGGCCGAGCTGCGCGCGGAGCTCGCTGCTATAGACGCAGACGCGAGCCGCCACGGTTCAGCCTTCTCTAGCCGCGAGTCCGTTCAAGATTGGGTCGACAACAGCATAAACCATTGTGATCAAGAACGTACGCTCAATCATGGTTCTAATTTCAGATATGAAGTCCCTGAAGTCGGGCAAGGTGAGCCTGATTGTGCCGCGTTCGTACCGGAACGAGACCCGCGAGTCCAGGCCGGCCGCTCTGCGCCGCCCTGCAAGTTCCCAGCGGGCGCAGCGCCGCCCTCCGGACAAGTCGCTGCAGCATCGGACGTGCCGCAGCTAATAAAATCGTTGGATATTTTGATTTCTAACGTCAATAAAAATATACGTCCTGATAAAATTAGCCTGGCTTTGCCTCAGTTCGATGGCAAGTCACATTTAGACTGGTTGACATTCAAACGAACCTACGATTCGACCGAGAGCACTTTTAGCCCGGTCGAAAATCTAGCGCGCCTCGGGGCGGCGCTGCGCGGCGCCGCGCGCGAGGCCGTGGCCGCGCTGCTGGTGTCGGCGCGCGAGCCTGGCGCCGTGCTGCGCGCGCTGGCGGCGCGCTTCGGCCGGCCCGAGCTCGTGGTGCTGCGCGAGGTGGCCGCGGTGCGCGCCCTTCCTAAGGTGAGCGGTGAAGGTAACGATTTCGCCGTGTTTGCCTGCCGCGTCCGTAACTGTGTGGAAGTAGTACGTTTGTTAGAACAGACTGATTATTTGCGCTCGCCTGAACTTTTTCAAGCGCTCATTAGTAAAATTTCACCACTGTTACGGACGCGATGGATACAGTACGCTGCATATCATGACTCGAATCAGTCTTCGAAGTTAGAACTTTTCGTAGATTTCCTTGAGTACGAAGTTGATTTGCAGTCTAGATACGGCGTTATTTTTGAGCCGTGTGTGGCGCCGACCGTGTCGCACGCTACGGACAACAGGCGGCTCAAAGACAGAGTTCATGTTGTTGTTGAAGCCCAGCGCGCTAAGTCCGCGTCATCATTTAAGAGCCGGTCTTCAACGGCGGCATCGAGCTGCGTTTCTTGCTGCATTTTATGCGGTCAATCGCATAGTTTGATTGACTGTCATAAATTTAAACATATGTCAGTTGATGACAGATGGCATTTTGTGAAAAAGAATAGAGTCTGCCATCGTTGTTTAAAGGTTGGTTGGCATAGACTCAACTTTTGCAAGGCGAAAGGTCAATGTGGCATTGATGGCTGCGCTTTCCGCCATCACGTTTTGCTGCACAATACGGATTTCGAGCGAGCCGCAGCTGCACATGTTGGGGTGGAGGACGACGCCGAGCCGTCAACGTCGGCGGCCGCGCGCCGCGCCGAGCCCGTCGCCGAGACTCACGTTACCGATCCCGCCGCGGCGCCCTGCGGCGCCGAGCCACAGTTCAAAGAAATTCTCACGCACGCTTCGACTTCGTTGACATCCAGCGACCTTCCTTTTTCACAGCAGTCATTTTCTCGACCATTACTGAAAGTGGTTGCAGTCACTGTGTCCGGCCCGTCTGGCAGCGTAGATACCTACGCCCTTTTGGATGATGGCTCGACAGCCACATTTATTGACGCGGAAATCGCAACCAAACTAGGTGTTACTGGTCCTGAGAAGCTGATTCATCTGGATTGCGTGGGTGGCTTAAGGAAGGAAACGACGGTGCAATACGTGGATTTCCACATCAAGGGTCGCAGCGCAGACGAGACTCACTTCATTCGCAGGGCTAGGTCGATTGTTGGTTTAGGTGCCGCCCGCCAGTTTGTTCGAAAGCAAAGCGTTGCTGCATTCCCTTACCTAGCCGACATTGCCGATGAGTTTTTCTACGGTGACGTGAAGCCCACTATTATTATTGGTATTGACAATTGGTCTCTAACTATGGCTAAGGCTTCACGTAGCGGTAGTAAAACTCAACCGGTCGCAATCCGTACGGCTCTAGGTTGGGTTTTGTTCGGTTTTGGGTGTAGTAAGACCGCACTGGTTGACTTCGTGAATCACGCCACCTTTGACGAAACCAAGCTTGGGCAGTCGAACGATCGCTCAGAGTTAGAGCATTTAATTCGAGAACAGTATAAGCTCGACTCTATCGGCATCTCTAAGCGCGTCGCTCGCTGTGCCAACGACGATCGCGCTGTTGATATAGTTGAACGCTCAGCTCATCGATTGCCCGATGGTCGGTTTGAAGTAGGATTGCTCTGGAAGTCAGACAAATTACTTGTGCCTGACAGTTATAGACTTGCTTTGTCTAGGTTTTTAAATCTCGAGAGCAAAATGAAAAAAGACGCCGTCTACGAGCAAAGGTACCGTCAGAACATTCACGACATGCTTCGGAAGGATTACGCCGAACTATGCACAGAAGTATGCGATGCCAAGTCGATAGTCTGGTACTTGCCTCACTTCGGCGTAGTCAATCCGAATAAACCAGGTAAGTTGCGTGTCGTGCATGACGCTGCGGCAAAGTCGCAGGGCTCGTCACTAAACTCGTTTTTATTGACGGGCCCAGACCTACTGCAACCCCTTCTGGGAATATTGTTGCGGTTTCGTGAAGGTAGAGTCGCATTAACTGCCGATATTCGTGAGATGTTTCCACAAATAAAAATTAAACACGAAGATCGCGATGCTCAGCGGTTCTTGTGGCGCGACGACCCTACCGGACCGATTAAAGTATATCGAATGTCGTCAATGATTTTCGGTGCCGCATCTAGCCCTTTTACGGCTTTATATATTAAAAATAAAAATGCCACCGAGTTTCAGGACAGCTATCCCGAAGCAGCCAAAGCCATCGTTCTGGATCATTATATGGATGATTATATAGGTAGTCTAGATACGGTAGAGCAGGCAGCGCGCCTAGCTGCTGATATCTACACTGTACATAAGAACGCTGGGTTTGAGATGCGCGGTTGGGTGTCAAACGACCCCGAAGCACTATTATTGTTGCCGAAGGAGAGTTTGCTGGCAGCACCGATAGCAAGCCATAGTATAGATGTAGACTTAGGTAGCCTAGCGACACCTGTTCGTACACTAGGCCTCATTTGGAGACCCGCTGCCGACACCATCGGCTTCAATACCGGTGTCAAAGAACAGGTGTTGCCCAAAAGTCTCACAAAGCGTGAAGTGCTAGCGCACGTCATGCGAATTTACGACCCACTTGGCATCCTTGCGCCCATCGTCGTAAGAGGCCGCATTATGTTCCAAAATTCATGGCGCAAGGGTCTCGACTGGGACGAGAAACTCTCTCAGAGCGATTGTGCCGCGTGGAGCCTCTGGTTTGAGGATTTATTGTCTGTTTCCAATTTGCAGATCCCACGCTGGTACTCACTGAACGAGCTTCAACTAGAGAAGTGCGAACTTCACATATTTGCAGACTCTAGCGAATCTGCCTACGCCGCAGTTGCATACTGGAGATTTATTTACACCAACGGCTGCGTGAAACTCGCACTTATTTGTAGTAAAGTACGCGTAACACCTCTAAAGCCAGTTTCTATTCCGCATTTAGAGCTTCAAGGTGCTCTTATTGCAGCACGTCTTGCGTTGTCGATCTGTGAAGCACATAGATTGAAGGCATCGCGAAGAGTGTTTTGGTGCGATTCCATGACAGTTCTAGGTTGGCTTCGCAGTGACGCACGCTCTTTTAAGCCTTTCGTCGCACACAGAGTGGGCGAGATTCTTGAGACTACTAACGTCAACGAGTGGCGTTGGGTGCCGAGTCACTTAAACGTAGCAGATGATGCGACTCGATTGAAGCGCACGGCGCTAACTCAAGAATGCCGCTGGATCTCAGGCCCTGAATTTCTGCTCTCTTCAGATTGGCCCAGTGAACCGCATGTCGAACAGACCCTGGGCCGAGATGAACTGAAGCCATCTTTCATAGTAAATTTTATTAGTGATATGAACATTGCAGCACCAATTTCAGCCAATCCACGCCGTTTCAGCTCATGGCTTAGGTTGGTGCGAGCCACCGCTGTAGCACACCGTTTCATAACACTACTGCGTAGGCGTAGTCTCAGTCGGAGGGGTTTAGATGTAGCTCAATTAGTGCGATGTGAGGGGGGTTTGTGTACCTTTATGTTTCAGCCCATGAGCGCCTCCTCATCGACACCTCCCCTGATGGATTCTGGCGAGTTGACTGCCAGCGACATTTGCCTAGCAGAGGCACACGTTCTCCGCCAGTCTCAGCTGGACACTTTTCCATGCGAAGTAGCACGTCTACGTACTCCTGGCCAACCCCTACCACGCGCCAGCCGTCTAGCCAAAAGAGCCCCCGTGATGGGTGATGATGGTTTACTCCGACTCTCCAGTCGCATCACTGCAGCTTCAGGAGTACCTGAGGACGCTAAGCATCCCGTCATCCTCGATGGTAGACACCCTTCTGTTCGTCTTCTTGTGGAGCATCATCACCGTCGCGCCGCCCACGCCAACACAGAGACTGTAGTTAACGAACTTCGACAGCACTATCACTTGCTCAGCCTACGAGAAACAGTCCGATCAGTTGCTTTTAAATGTCAACTATGCCGTATACGTCGTACTGTCACATTTCGGCCACCAGTTGGAAATTTACCTGAAGCCCGGTTGGCGCATCACCGACGTCCGTTCACTTTCGTCGGACTTGATTATTTTGGCCCAATTCAAGTTGCAGTTGGCCGCAGGCGTGAGAAGAGATACGTCGCTCTATTCACGTGTCTAGTCGTTCGTGCCATACATCTCGAAGTTGTTCACAGTCTGTCTGCAGATGCAGCGATTATGGCCCTGCGACGATTTGTTGCAAGAAGAGGCACACCTACAGAGATATGGTCAGACAATGGGACTGCCTTTGTCGGTGCCAACAGGGAGCTGCGGACACTCTACGCAAGCGCCACTTCTAACTACGCGGCTAATGAGAAGATTAACTGGCGATTCCTGCCTCCATCAGCTCCCTTTATGGGTGGAGCCTGGGAGCGCCTCGTGCGGAGCGTCAAAACTGCTCTGCGCGTGATCCTCACCGAGCGTACGCCGTCAGATGAGGTGCTGAACACACTGCTGGCCGAAGCTGAGGCGCTAGTCAACGCGCGACCGCTCACTCATGTGTCGTCCGACCCTAACGGTGAAGAGGCTCTCACCCCTGCCCATTTCCTGCTTGGCGCATCATCTGGTCGACCGATTCCTGCGACGATGACGGAGACAGACCTACTGAGTAGAAGCAGCTGGCGCAGAGCTATGCGCCTAACAGATTACTTCTGGCGACGCTGGGTCCGAGAATACCTGCCCACTCTTATACCGAGACCAGCCAACGGAGAAGCCCCCACCATGGCCGTGGGAGACCTGGTCCTCATTGCTGATGGTAATTTACCTCGAGGATCATGGCCCAAAGGACGAGTGACGGCGTTATTTCCTGGTGCAGACGGGATTATTAGGGTGGCGGACGTGGCAACGACAGCTGGCGTGCTCCGACGGCCCCTTAGAAAGTTAGTTAGGTTATTAGCTAACTAAAAAGGGGAGAAATGTGCCGCAGGCACAACCTTTTTGATATGAATTTATGTTTTTATACTTTTTTTACCAATTTTGAACGCTTTTGTTTTAGAATCCTTCCTATCTTGTTTTTTATTTGCTTGTCATGTTTTTTTGAAGTCTCATTACAGCTATTAAACAGTGCATACGTATTTGATTTATGTAGCATAGACTCAGCAGACCCTTAAGGTCCATTTTAAGCCCTTAAGGCCCCAGTCAACTACAATAGGTATTGGTATTATGAGGGTTAAAGCTAGGAATTTATAAAGCACAGTAAGGGGGCGTGACCAAATGTAACATTGAACACTTTAAGACCTAGAAACAGCCGCACAATTTGAGCTGAAACTTTATTCCCAAAAGAAATAAAGGGCTTTACCTGAAAAAATAAATCGGAAAATAAGTAATTTATCTACAGAAAAACTAGGATCAAGTCTCACGGGGATCGGCGTCTTTTAAGCGAGAAAATATCAACTGAAATGCGCGTGTGTGAAATACAAATAGGATGTAGGTGTAGCTATAGTATACGCGTGTATTTCACATACATTCAATGGTGTATAGTTAGTTGGTTGAATAGCTAAGCCCTGGTGCTTGCTGTAGGGGCTGTTAGTTTCGGCTCCACTTCGACAAAAGGAAATACTGACTTCAGTTTTCCTCCAGTAGGGTTCGAAAGCGGACGTCTGTGCCGCTAGTATATTTCGTAAGAACTTTTCGATCGCCGAAGTTTCTTCTGATTTAAATTATATTTACAGTCCAACCGTTTGAATCGTAGCCCACTAGTAGAACGTTCTTGGAGTGCGTTTAATGGTTTTCGTTGGCAGGCAATGTGACGGCATTATGACTTTTTCTGTAAAATGGTTGGTTCTACAGTGGGCTGTGGTTCAATTGTTTCGATAGCGCTTGATAATTATATGGGTGCTTGTGGTTTTTTAGTGTAAAAGTATGAAGTGAATTTTTTGAGACTGTGATGTGAACTTCAAAATTGGATAATTTTAAATGCCTGGTAAGTTATGGCTTTGAAGTCGCCAGCGCCAGCTATTTTGTGGAGCAGCACGTATGTATTTTAATATCAAAAGTTAATACCTATCTCGAATGTTTTGAAATATCAAATGGTTAAAATTTTGAAAAGTTTTTTTTTCTGAAGTCGTCGTTTACGTATTAAGATTGTTACATATAAAACTAACCCAACCTAATCTAATGGGTGCTATACGAAGCCATTTTATTAAATTCTGCAAAGTTTACTGTTTCCGAAGAAAAATTTTCAATATTTTTAACCATTCAATATTTCTTTATTTTTACTTACTATTTATTAAGAACCGTGCCTTATTTCATGATATAGTTAAGTGTCAATAGACCTGCTAAAATCATAATCTATCTTTTCAAACGACTTCAAAAAAGGAGGAGGTTTTCAATGCCGTTGTCTGGTATAATTAATCATTATTGGAGTTATTTTAATTATTCAAGAGCGAAAGCTACACGGAAAAGTACTACTACGAAAGTACACCATGTATGTTTATCTTATCATAACCGCATTTTTTAAATTTGTAATGGCAAGACAATAGGTTAGGTATTACAGATATTTTCTGCGCAATGTAGAGCGCAATTACCTTTAATGAGCTTCCAATATTTTGACGTAACTAGCATCATAATCACAAGTACTTAGACTGAAAATGAAGGGTATACGGAAAGATAAAGTCGTCACTTTTTTGGAAAAATTATATTTTATTTTCAAAATGTAGAGCTCGCAAAATCTAATATATAAAATCTAGTACTTTTATAACTTATTATTGTATTAAATATGGATATCTGAAAATAACATGTATCCTACTTTTCACTTTTAAAGAAATGGTTACCACAGTAATTGTTCGTGATGACTT
This sequence comes from Archips xylosteana, assembly GCA_947563465.1. Classification (NCBI taxonomy): domain Eukaryota; kingdom Metazoa; phylum Arthropoda; class Insecta; order Lepidoptera; family Tortricidae; genus Archips; species Archips xylosteana. Next base: position 5,489,023 of record OX387351.1, on the reverse strand, counting down.
AACTTTCAAACCGCTATTAACTCAAAGTTATCGTAAAAAAACTCAAATGCTTCCTTTTTCCATGACAGCAAAATTATATTAGGTGTTTGCGAAATGGCGAATGATTTAAAGTGGAGGCTCAAAATGGAAATTTATATACGAAAAGCACAACTTTTTGTAATTTAACGTCGGAAAATTTGATCAAACGTATTAGTCAGCATTTTTTATTTTACCGTATCACTTATCCCTTTCGCTGCAGAAAAAGGGTCGGGTGCCAAATTGAATTTGCAAAGGGATTCTAATGCCATGAAAACTTGGCGCAACACGCGGCCGCAGCTTTCTAGAACCTGTTGCTCAAAACTAGCATTTTGTTTACATTCCCAGGTAATTGATGAAAGTTGACGATTGACGATCGGATAGCCTAGTTGTTAGAGAAACTGACTACGAAGCTTGTGGTCCCGGGTTCGATTCCCGGTCGGGGCAGATATTTGTGAAAAATACAAATGTTTGTGCTCGAGTGTTGGATGTTTAATAAGTATTTAAGTATGTATTTATCTATATAAGTATAGTTATCCGTTGTCTAGTACCTATAGTACAAGCTTTGCTTAGTTTGGGACTAGGTCAATGGGTGTCAGCTGTCCAATGATCTATTTATTTATTTATGTAGTAAATTTACTTAAGAGTCCACCAATGCCGTTTCTTTGCTATAATATTTAAAAATACTTTGTATAAAATTGGTCTATTTTATGGAAGTAGAAAATATATTAAGATAATCTTGATCGTATTCCTTAATTCGTGTTTGCTTCCAAAACACGATTAAACAAATTTGGCTCGATAGATTTTAATGCCAAAATGAGCTCTTATTTAAATTTTGAATCCGAAAACTCTTCGTTATTTATTATGGCATTATAATCAAATTACTAAGTCTGTTTTACAAACAAAACGTAAAGATTATGCTTCATTTTTCAAATGTACATACATCGTAATTTTATTGTAATAATTTTATTTGTGGTTTTTTTATGAGTTAAGGCATGCGCCACGCCGAAGCCATATTGCCGGGCGGCATTGATGGCCGCTTAAAAGAATGAGTCTTGTTTAAATTATTTTTCATTTCTTCGCACTTGTCCAGGACAAGACTTGATTTTGTAATGTCTCAATCGTGTTTGAAAACTCAATAAAAACAAAATCAGGTCGTTTGTGTAGCGAAAGTTAGTTATACAAGCTATATGGTGTAGTGGTAAGATCTATGTAACTAAGCAACCTTATATATAATCGCATTTACTCATGAATAGATTCAGTTTGTACCCAGAACTCGTGTGTTTCACTCCTCTCCCAACGTACCACCATACATGGCGACCGTGCCAGCTCAGCGCACGCATTTCGCGTTTTGTTCGTTTTTTGGCGGTTAATTTCGTTACACAAAGGAATAAATAATAATAATAATAATAATAATAATAATGGTTTATTTTCCTTAAACAAGAATACATGAAAATACATCGAGAAAAGAATACAGGAATACATCGAGTTTTGCTTTAATAAAAGCCCTTAATTGTGTACAATTCTTTTGAATGCGACTCGATTATTGCACCTCTATATAGCTACATACATAGGGTAAGACCGGGATAAATACCCCACTTTTTTAAATCACTCCATATCTCTGTTAGTAAAAAAAGTAAAATGTTTTAACCGGCTGGTGCTTCGTGTTTTCATCGACCAATTTATAAAAAGTAAAAACATTTTCTTGAATATTTTTAGAGTATTAGCGATTTGAGCCGACCTCTCCTTTTTGTGACATCTATCTCACGTATGGGATAGGTGCCTGATCTATATCAATGCCGTATAGTATAGATGGCCTTACTGAAACGGATCAACTATCCTCTAAAAACTTTAATCGCATTTACCTTCCCATGCAATCACACAGAGACATGCGACTCGGTCAACTTAGTTGTGGCTGGAAATCACGATAAATAATTGAAATAAAATACGAATCATACACAAACCTAGAGTAATTATAATCGGGGCAACTATGCCCCTGGGGCAACTATCTTGGTTTTACCCTACATACATAGGGTGATTGTAGGTACAATCACCCTTTCTTCCCAGCAATGGGATAGGCAGAGACTATTTATTTCCACCTGCTACAATCCTGACATACACTTTTCGCTTCCCCAACACTCATCAACTATTCTTAATTTGTTGTATTTGTTTAGGGTAGTGTTTACCATTTGTTACAAAAAATCAAATCTGTTAGCTCAACAGACAGTGAAAGTTTGGGAGTTACCGATTTCCAAACAAAAAGGAACCTTCTCCATAAGAATAAATAATTATTTATTCTTATGCCTTCTCTCCAAAATATATATAGAACCCTGTAATAAAATGAACCGTAATCAACGTTGCATTTCAGAGTTTTGTCACGTCCCGCTTGATCTGCTTTCATAACAGGAAGGTACCTCCAATTTATTCAATCTTTCAATACAGGGATTTGCAAGTATGAATTTAGATGTTGGTATTTCGCTCTGTTGGTTAAGTCATGTACATGGTGCGATTAAAATACTACCCCGTAATTATGTCGACCCCGACTGAGCGGCAATAATTCAAACCCTTAACAATCATCATCATCATCATTCCAGCTTATACTTCCCACTACTGAGCACAAGCCTTCTCTGGGAATAAGAGGACTTAGGCTTTAGATTCCCACGCGGGCCCATTGCAGATCGGAAACTTCACATACACCATTGAATTTCTTCTCAGGTGTGTGCAGATTTCCTCAAGTTGTTTTGTAGGCTTGTGGTATATTTTGCTTAGGTGTAGGGCTTTGCGATACTGGATTTTTATAGATATGACCGTTTATGGCGTATATTTGGACATACCTAAAAATTTATACAGAATACCCTCGGCGCGCGAGTCCAGCTCACACTAGACCGAGTTTTACCAATGTAAAAATGCTCAATACCATAAGAATAAGATTAATTAATCACGCCGGTTTTATGACAAAAACTTGATACATTGTGACAAACATCATTGTAAGTAACTAGTATACTTACCTAAATAAAAATATTTGATATGAAACCCATGTCAAAGTCACGCGCTACAGTTGTGAAAATAAATTGGGACGGGTATAGGGTAAAACACCCAGTGCTCACCCTCTTAATAATATCGCCCAGTCTGCCTCCGCCTATCTTTCGAACGAGTAGGAAGAGCACGGGGATATCTTTGCTTTGATTTGATACACGTAGTTTTGACGTTAGTTTTGTGGAAAACAATTACGAAATGGAAAAGCGGGTAGTATTTTGTTATATTTCATACTAAATACAAACTGAAATATAGATGCACAGAAAAAACCCCAGAAAAAAGACCAATGCTGGGAATCGAACCCAGGTCCTCAGCATTCCGTGCCGTGTGCCATACCCCTACACCACCACTGGTCTAGAGATTAGACACGAATCTTTCCTATACATCATACATTTCAGTCTGCTAAATCATCACCTTATGCAGTGACTAGCGCTCATCTATGTTACACCCTCTATCGAGAGATTTTAACACTCCTTCGGAACTAACCGCTCACCTGGACAAGAGATGGCGCTACTGTGCAACTTTAAACAAGTTAGCTTAGCTATGAAGTATCTTTTTGTATTTATTTTTTCAACTTCATTTTTTATTACTTTTACGGTCATCCCGTGAAATCATATAGGTATTTCATACTAAATATATTTAGTATGAAATAAAAAGATACTTCATAGCTAAGCTAACTTAAGTATTTTGTTAGTTTAAGATAATTTAAAGAAAACGAAAACGGTTCAAGAAAACGACGAGGCGCTTAAAAAAATGGCAGTAGTACCTACCCCAAAGAGTATTGTAATATTATATGAACAAGAGTGGCAACTCTATGGTCAAAAATGCATGTATGGAAGGTGCTGCCGCCCTACGGCAACTCAAGAACTAATGTGACGTATCTATAGATATATATACCTATCTATATTTATATGTTGGTAGTGATGTACATCTATAGATACGCGTACCTATAGCAATGTACAGTCAAGGATTTTAATTGATAGGCTAATTGCCACTATTCGTATTTTAGCCGTCTAATTCAAATCAGCATATACGAAGTATAAGCGGCTAAACCCGATTTGCATTATACGGCTAAAATACGAACATTGGCAAGTGGCCTATCAATTAAAGTCCTTGACCGTACAATTTGGTACGCCATGGCCATGGCCGATGAATGACAACTGACAAGTTTGACAAGTCAACCAAGATGGCCGCTAATTTAGTTCTTCGGCAAACACCAGAGATCGCTGTAGTCGCATGAAAAGTGATGATATATGTAAGTGTGCCCCCCCCTGACCTACCCTTGCGCTTCGCTTGGACACTACTGTGTCCCCAATTGGACACCCATGCCAAATTATACTTTACTAGTTTTAAGAGTGTCTGAGCTAACTCAAGGTCAGACTATAGACTTGACAAAACTAGAAAGCATATAAGAGTTCTGTTTTTACCATTTTAACAACGGAACCCTCAAAAATAACAAAAACTATCATATCAAAGGAACACTGTCGTTACTGACAAGGCCTTGGTAACGTAAAGGGCTGTGAATCCTCTGACGTCATCGCATCTTATTACGCCTTTGATCCGAATGTAATTTCACTTGTATGTGTTTTCATGCAGACATAATGAACCCAAATACTTACTGTTCTCAACAACCTTTACATAGTATTAGTATTAGGACGCTGAAGTAGCAATGTACCGGCCATATAACTCAAAGAACCGATAACCGTCGGGGTAGACGAGTTCTTGAGTGGAGACCACGGATCGGCACACGTAGCGTGGGACGTCCTCAGTCTCGGTGGAGCGATGATCTTCGCAAGGCGGCTGGCAAGAGCTGGATGAGAGTGGCCGAGGATCGTGCTCAGTGGCGTGCCATGAGAGAGAACTATGTCCAGCAGTGGACGAGCATAGGCTGATGATGATGATTAGATAGTACGTGAAGGCGACAGTTTGCTCTAAGCCTACCATCACTTTTAGTCATAAGACGTCCACTGCTGAACATAAGGCTCGAGGTTCACCAAACAGACCTGTCTTGCGCTATCCGCATCCAACGCGTTCCCGCAACTTCAACCAGGTCGTCGCTCCATCTTATTTTAGGCCTACCTGCATGCGTCGTCTTCGCGCCCACTGCCATCTTGAGGTAAACTCACGGGTAGACTAGTGTTTTAAGTGTCATCAAATACTAGACAAAAAATATGTGCAAATCCATACTTATCTTAATATTTCCCGGATACGACCCATTCCCGGGAACAATTGCTTCCAACTTGTAAGGATCTCGGATGCTATTCTACGTACGGAAATATACGCACATGAAAGGAAAAATCCTGACTGATTTATTGTCCGATTGATTCACTGGCTTACTGACTTGTCAATGCCTAGCCCAAACCTTTGGCCCTAGAAATCTGAAATTTTGCAAAGATTGCCATTATGATCTAAGTACTTAAGTCATAAGGGCGGATTCGTCTAAATTCACACAGGTTACACTTATTCAAATTTGGCATGAAAGTAGATAGTGATAACAGCTAAAAACTAAATGTTGCGAATAATTAACAGTGGGGGCGCACTCAACGAAGAGAGTTTCCTTAATGGAACTACCTGGATTTTTTTCCAAGTAGTTACATTAATAATTAATAATGCAGCGTTTATTTAATGCAATTAAATGGACTGTATTATTAATTACTTCCATGGTATATTGAACTAGGTTTTACTGATTTTACAATATAATGTCATGTGATGTCTCAATTGTCTATAAGAAACTCGGTACATTCCATTTCATCATCATCATCATCAGCCTGTGTTCGTCCACTGCTGGACATAGGCCTCTCCCATGGCACGCCACTGAGCACGATCCTCGGCCACTCTCATCCAGCTCATGCCAGCCATCCAATCCATTCCATCCATCCATTAGTTAGTTTTTTTCCATTTAGTTCCATTAAATTAACTCTACATTATTAATGTAACTACTGGGGGAAAAAGTCCAACTAGTTCCATTAAGGAAACCCTCTTCGTTGAATGTAACTACTGGGAAAAAAGTCCAACTAGTTCCATTAAGGAAACCCTCTTCGTTAAATGTAACTACTGGGAAAAAAGTCCAACTAGTTTCATCAATGGAACTAGTCGAAATAGATCGCACTCGCGCCCTTATGCACTGTTTTGGGCTATTATGGGCTTTGAACACAAAAGCCACCACCAGCGTCACGGGCCGCCGGAATGTTTCTGTGGGCTGCTAAGATGAAGCTTTACCGCATCTCCTTAAGGAGAAAGAGAGAAAGAAGGAAAGGAAGGAAGAGGAAGATGGAGGAGGAAAGAGGGAAAGAACGTCTTCTCTAGACCAAGAATCTCTGCGAAAATCACTTTTGTGGAATACTAATTCAGTTCTATGGCCACAGTATTTTTAAGCAGTGTTCTTAGTTGAAGTGGGAATAAATTATCATAATTTGTGGTCCAAATTAATGTAAAATGGAAGGAATTCAAAGGTAGCCTTTGTACTTTTAAGATTGTGGGCGACTTTGTCATTTAATTCATTCGAATAATTAGTAGTTCGCTAAAAGCGTTGTAGATTATTTAATAAACGAGCATTTTTATAAAACTCTTCGAATCCAATAATTGTCTCGATGTTTTGTAGTGAACAAGCATAAAACGTCATCACATTTTTGAAGCTCCAAGAAAAAAACGAAACGCAGTGTTCCGGCCGGCATGGTGGCAACACTGCTTGTTCTTCATTAGGTTTGAAGTTCTTCATGAGCAACCCTAAATCTGGGGAAAACTTATTAGTGGGAGGGTAGGGTTGGGAGATTGGTCTCTGACAACGAGCTTCGTAAAATTATGATTGAACTTCACTTAAGGTAAGTTCGTTTAATCAATCAATTTTACCCCGCTCGTTGTCAGAGACATTTACAGTGTAGTTTACGTTGCTTGCAATTTATTCGGAGTTCAAAACTTTCACGCTTCAAACTTCCTTAAATGTACATTAATAATTAAAATGTCTACGTATCCCTGAACACGACGCCTTTTTGTACAATAGAAGAATGCGAATTCCATTGGTACAAAAGGATATCTCTGGCGCTTACGATAATGGCTGTTAGTTTGTCGGATGTGGGATAGGACGAGGCGTATTGGCACCATTCCATTCCGTAGATAAACTGTCCTGGGTAAAATTTACTCGCACTCATCCTTTGTAAATCTTCGTTGATTCCGCTTCCCGAAGCACTGTAACCTTGCCGAAGCACGGCGGTTTGGCGGCAATAAATTTGATTCCACCTTGAGCCGTTTTTATCTTCCCTTTTTCATTAAGCGTGGTATTTCGCTTATCCTATGCCTGATCAGATGAAATGATGGTTTGAACATTTTAATAAGAAATATGTATATACCTAATCTAAGAGATATTTAGTTGTTGTTTTTCTCCTACTAGTATTACTTATGAATGAGGAAATTTGGATGTTAGTTACTCTGTCACCCAAAACGGCTTAATGGATTAACTTTGATGTAATTAGGCACACAGATAATTCAGAGCCTGGAATACATAGGTAACTTTTTAATTCAGAAAATTGCATTTTCCCACAAGAAAAAAAAACATACAATGACTATTATATTATATTAAATTGGTAAGTTACAAAAGTAGTTTAAAAAGTTAATACTTACTTTCTTTGCTACTTTACTAACCACGTTTGAAAAAGTTATAGACGATACTCTCAGAACTTTCGGCTGTTCCCCAATAACCTTTCCAACAATGAAACTGAAATTACTTTCCGTTGACCTTTATAAATATACCCCTTTTCAGATCTTAACGAGGTATTCTTTAATAAAGTTTTATGTGTACGACGCCTAAAGTAAAACGAACTGGACTGGACTGAACATTTGTCTTTGTGAAGTTGGTTCACATTTCATACTGGTTTATTCATATTCTACCTGCATGTGCGGTATTTAGGTAAACGAATTTGCCCTAATGAGACTCTTGAAGATCTTCCTTCCCAGAATCCGTCAAGTAAATACCAGAGATACTTGTAGCTGGTATGTTTGTGCCTCGTTATGATATTTTCGTCTGTGTTTTGTTCTGTTGGGAAACGACATTGCACAGTCATTTGTCCTAAGATGAATAAATACCCGTGGCAATAGAACACTCGATTCTTTACACACGCCAACTGTTTATGAAGCGATGTTCATAGTGTATGCATGAAAACTATTACCAAAAGATCCGAGGCCTCATTGTCTAAAACACCCTGAATCACGATTGTGTTAACCACTTCCTTCTGTATTATAACAAGGTATGGGATTAATATAGAAAGAAATGGGGACCGTGATGGAGAGCGTCCACGCATGAGACATTCCAGCCTCTGGTCCCATTTCAAGATACTTACAATTCTATGTTGCCTCCTGCTATCAATCAATAACAATCAATATTTTGTTTCATCTGTTATCACACAATTTGCTTGTTTTACGTATCAAGCTTAAGGCTGCGTTTCCACCAGAGATGTGCGAGGATGCGTTGCGAGGGATGTGTTTGTCATGAACCAATAGAAACACTTCATTTAAAAGGTCCTAAGTGAATGAAGTGTTTCTAGTATTGGTTCATGACAAACACATCCCTCGCAACGCATCCTCGCACAGCTCCGGTGGATAAGCAGCCTAATCATTCATTATACATACTTAAACCACCATTGGATATTGTGAAAATGTTCTAAACAAAATGTCTGATTGTGTTTCCCGTTGTTATCGGTGATTGCTTCTCTCTACGCGACTGTTTGAAATCCATCTACATTATTATACGTATCTGTTAATCCCCTTTATAAAATGAAATGTCCCTTTAGTCCCGTTTGGTAGGTAACCAAAATTTCGTAACCACCCAATGAGCTAGTTGTGGCTGCAGGCAGATACGAAATTTTGTAACGGGGCTAAAGGTAAATGTCGTTCTACAAGTTTTTTTCAACTTGCGCTGTTTGTTCGGGTGAAATATTAGAAGTCGAATTTAACCCACTTCCAGAAGTGGTGATTTGACTTGAAATTTGGTATACCTACTTTTATAGGTTAGAAGACAATGCAAATGTATCCAATTAAACTACAGTCATATATAGTCAAATATTTTTGTAACCAAAATTGCAAGTTTCATAGCCAATTTAAACCAAACAAAACAGAAAAAGATACACCGAAATTTTCAAAGTAAACTCGTTATTATTATAGATTATCCTTTTACTTATGGCAATTCTCATTTGTGTCATTGATGTAACTAGTGATGCATGGATATATCTAAATTTATACGTCTGCAGGCTGACGTAGTGTTTCACAACATTCTTTAGCTTCAAGATCAGTACCAATGTACAGTGGGCTGCAAAAGTGCATGGACATCTCGGGGCGATAATCGCGTGAGCAGTGTTTGATCGTTTGTGTTCATGTTTCGATGAGAATTAACTAGATGGCGTTGTGAATTGATGCAGCGTAGTGGCTAGGGCGTGCAAAACCGGTTTTCCGGTTTTGCTGAAAACCGGAAACCGGACAAAATTTACCGATTTTTCAAAACCGGTTTTGAAAGACAAAACCGGTGTTACCTCCGGTTTTTCCGTTATTGATTGACGTAGGTACATTTTGATTTAAATCAACTTTTTTCGAACGCTCTAAGAAATATTTAATTTTGAGTCATCGAATAATATCCGAAATCCGAAAGCAACCTATCTATACTACTTACACTCCTCCCTCTGCCCGCGGCTCTCGCATGCACCCGCAACGCAACGCGACTCCTGCGTCGCGCTCCCGCTCTCCCGCTCCGTGATTTGATTTTGATCTCAGTTAAATAATCTTTAGAATAAATATTATTTTGAGTGCATTTTAAAATTGTTTTTAACCAAACTAAGAGAGTTTAGTTTATTAATGTGGTACAGTAAATGATCTGTTTTTTATTTCGACTGCCATTGACTAACTACAAATACAAACATATTGATTATTGTTTATTTAAATAACTAAAGTGCCACATACTTACTTGTGTTGTGATTTGATTTTGATCTCTGTTAATTAATCTTTAGGATAAATATTATTTTAAGTTCATTTTAAAATTGTAACTAAGAGTGTTTATGAATGTGATAAATAAATATCAAGGGACAATTCACGCCAATTGACCTAGTCCCAAACTAAGCAAAGCTTGTACTATGGATACTAGGCAACGGATAAACATACTTAAATATACATATTAAACACCCAAGACTCGAGAACAAACATTCATATTATTCACACAAATGTCTGCACCGACCGGGAATCGAACCCGGGACCTCAAGCTTCGTAGTCAGGTTCTCTAACAACTAGGCTATCCGGTCGTCCAAATCTCTCGTCGTGATCTATCTAATCTAAGGTCTACTTGGTAGGCTAGGCATTAATGGATAATTAAAAAAAAAGTATTTCATGCAATTTGTTTTATTTGTAGATTTTGTGGGTATATAAACTATCTAAGAATATGATTTTACTGTTCAAATTCTACCATTACTACCATAATAAAAAATATTTAAGAACATTGCCAAAACCGGGGAAAAAACCGGTTTCCGGTTTTGGACCCTCAAAACCGCAATTCAAAACCGGTTTTGACAACTTTCCGGTTTTGCACGCCCTAGTAGTGGCCGTTTTCTGCATCTAGTTTATATACCAAACTAAACTGCTATTTCGAAAGTTCTTCTATTAGCAGCTGTGGCTTAACGGTTACACGCATGAGTCAAGTACTGGTATGTGGAATTGGTTTATGGTTCGAATCCCAGATCAGAGTGTTATTTTTGTTTTTTATTTAATTGTTTTTTTTTTAAATATGTTCTAATATGTATTTAATTATCTGTTTAATTAAAAAATTTCTTTGATCAGAAAATAAAATAATACTACCTTTTGATATCAAACATTTTATTTAAAACATAAAAGAGCAATTTCTCAATCAATAATATTATTTCGTTTTCACCGATGTAAGGGAACGTGCAGAAACTATAGGCGGCAGCACTTGTGCGACAGAAAAGACACTATGCGGACAGTAAAAGAAACTTATCAAGTCAAAATTTATGGCACCAGTTGGCAGCACCGTCTATATGCACATTCCCTATAGCCATCTAAAAAATTATTGAGGTATTCTTAGCTATTCGTTTCCAAAATTTATTGGAAAGAAGATTGAAGCATCACCACAATAAAAATAAATAATATTATTAGCAACTAGATCTTTAAACTGGAGACCGGGTTAACATAATTAATGAATGCATAATATTAATTATATAATTTATGTTCAGTATGAAGTATTGAACACTTACTTGGCGATAATTTATGTTCGAGTAACTTCAAAACATAGTGTGTTGTGTTTCAAAAATAGCAAAAAAAAACAATTTACACTTAAAAAATAGGAAACAAATAAGTACTCATAAAGAATTGAAAACTAAATTTCATTCAATTTTATACACTTATACCTACTAACATAATGGCTAGATATTAACCTGGTCTACACTAAATGTCAAATAACAGTTTACTTAACATTAATTGTAACATTATTAATTGTGCTTCTAACTGAAAAATTACCAACATGCATATATTTAGCAATTTATATCATTCTCTTTTATCTCAATTTCTAATAATCCTTCTAACACAACTTCAAAAACAATACCTATGTGAGATCAGATGGTGGATCATTCACTATAAGAATAACAATAAGTAAACATGGGTAACTGGTTTATTAATAAATAATAAAGGTTCGTTTATAACAGATTAATTACAAAATAATGATATCGGGAAATATTAACAATTTAAGTTACAAAGTCAATTTGTCTCTTAGTAACGGAGAGGATAGCCGTTACACTATCTATCACTTCTTGAAGTCGAGTTTTCATGCTCGAAACCATAATATATTGAAACATATATCACTATTTCGCATCAGTTCCCATGTTCTGTTTACCTCAGTGTCCAATTTATTTTTTGACTTTATCTCACTGGAGTCCCAATTTAAAACCCCGCTACTCCTTTACAAAATTTTACGTCCATTCTTATCCGACACTTTCCGTCGGTAAATATAACGATTTCGTTTTCCCAATCGAAATTTAAATGTCGAATGGCAAAGTTGACTGTGTTTCTCTGTAAAAAAAAGCAAAATAATAAATACTTAACATTAGATCATGAATAGTGCAATTTGTAAGCAACATTGCACTAAGAAATATTAATATATGTAAAATCTTACCGTTATGCCCATATCTCGAGCTATTTTCTTTATAAGTTTTCTTGTTCCCAGAGAACAATAATTTTTGCTTTCAAAAACGTTGTTAATCGAATCATAGTAAAATATTTTCGAGAACTTGATAATTTGGATATTCACACAAGGTGATTGACAATGACAAGAAATCTAACGATTTGTGAAGTCACTATAAAAATTACCTTCAGTTTAGCAAACGAGGCGTGTAAGCGTATCCAAGTATATTATTCAACATTCAACCTTAAGTAGCACATAAATACAGCAGTCTTCAATAAATCTCTGAAGTTAAATTACGGTAGTCCAACAATCGGCAACAAACATAATCTATCTATCTGTATCTAATCTACGCATTAACTAGACAAGGATGCAAAGATTAAGTAAAATATAAGATTGTTAGTTTCACCAGTTATTATAATGTCTCCATAGCCGAGTGGCTAAAAGAGCGGGCGAAGATGCTAACGGATGCATTGTGGCTGGCCAGAGTGAATAGGGTTCGATCCCCCCCGGCTTGAGGTTAAGAAAAATGTTTTTGTTAGATTTCATACTTGGCAATGTTCTGCGTGTCTGTATCAATGTTACAGATTCCGAAAAACTACAAAAAGCAAAATAATTGTTAAAAAATTGACATGACGAATTATTACAATACTTATAAATTAATATTAATTGTGAAGAAGAAGGAAGATTCCGAGCGAAGGTTTTTTTCATTGAATGATAATTACAACGCCATCTAGTAAGATCCGGTTGAACTAGTACGGCTTATATGGTAGCTACTGGCACTCATTTTACCTTCAAAGGATTTTTGTTTTGCTTTGTCCATGCACTTTTGCAGCCCACTGTACACACCTATGTTAAACGAATAAAATATTCTGGTTCTGTTTCTGAAAGCAGTAAGTGATCTCATCACTTCCCACTATTTACCACTGTGCCGAGGAAAAAGCCTAGTAAGCTTAAATGTCGCATAGATTCCCTTTATTATATTCTTAATTAATATGGACGGATTTTTATAAGATTCCACGGAACAAAGAGTTCTCCAACGGGGGCGCAGACACGGTCGCAAGCTAATTACACTCATCTTATACCTAACTTGAGTTGGTAAATATCAAATTTCAATATGTATTCAATAAATTATATGGAGATATGCTCCTTAAAATGATGAAAATAAGGATTATATCTCCATATAATTTATTGTAGACATATTGGAGTTTGATATTTATCAACTCACCTAAACTCCTACCAAAACTTAAGCTAAACTCCACCTGAAATAAATTTCGCATAAGTACTTACACCACGAGTGAGGAAGCTTTCGGATTTGCAAAACTTCGTAAAACAATATAGCGAAGTTGGAACAATTCTGAAAGTTACTAAGCCACTTCGTCACACGACGTTTTTTGCAATAATACGAGTTAGATCGCCGTTGTTTGTTGATAAAGTCACATAATGTTCAAGTTCCAAAGTAATAAGCAAAGCGAAGCTCGAGGCTTCAAAATCTACAGCAGGATTTGAATTTTGCTGCTAGCAAATTCAAATTAATTCTGCTGCAATAGTTTGTGGGTGATAGCAACATTATGTCTTGTAAACAGAATTCAACGATGCTTAAAAATAACAGAGTTGAAGACGTATTGTTTTTTACATCGTTACAATTTAAGCAAAGCGGATGTGTATAATTAATTTATTTATCATTTAATCAAAATAAAACAAATTGTCAATACACACAAAATACAATAAAATAAAAGTCAAAATATAAAGTCGGTCAAACAAACCGCCCCGGATCGCACCAGGCGCAAATGTGCCCAACACGCTAGCCGCATTGCCTCTCTGAACCGCGATGGACAACCTTTGCACCAGAAACGACCCAGAGCGATGGCCAAGACCTCTCTCACGAAGACGGCGCCCCACTTCTTTAAAAAAAAAAGTATTGCCTCGGAACCCCAACAACCAGTTGTCTCCACCGCAAGAGGCACGAACAAATAATTAGCAAGTGCTGAATACTTCTCGCGCTTTTTAAGGGCTGCCACTTCAGCAGCTACTCCCCCCAGCCTCGAGGTGTGACCAAGGTGCGAGATGGTGTTTTTTATTACATTTGAAATTTACCATGAGCTTTACGATGAAAGCAAAATTTAATGGTGGGTGTGTGAAGTTCACAATATGCACTGGGCCCACGTACGAACTACGGCCCAAGCCTCTCATTCTAAGAAGAGGCCTATACCCTGCAATGGGATGCCAATAGCATGTGATGATGATGATGTAAATTTTTGCATTTCGTTTTTTACAACCTCTTACTAGTAAAATTAACTCCACGGAAAATAACTTGCCTTTTTTTCAGGAGTATGTTGATCCCATACAATATCACTCTATTATCATATAATTATCTTGAGTAGAACGTTCAAGTCATAGCATATTTACAGTCGGTTACGGCCGTTTCGGTTCACTTTGTCCACATTCCCATTTTTTCAACATTCTCATTTCGTCAGCAATCCCATTTCGTCCACAATCAATTCCCAAATCGTCCACTTCCTATTTTGTCAACATTCACATTTCGTCCATATTCCCATATCGTTCACATTCCCACTTCGTCCACATTCCCACTTCGTCAACATTTCCATTTCGTCCATATTCCCATTTCGCCCACATTTTCATTTCGTAACAAAATAGTAACAATAATTGGTAGTATATCTGAACAGTATTGACCCGCACCGTACTTAGCAAGTATTTTTATTAACATGAATACCTAAATCACAAAATAAAATCTTCCTTGAGAAGTAAGCTAAGTGATAGCGAAAACCGCATTAAAATCGGCTAGGAATGTTGACGAAGTGGGATTTTGGACGATATGGGAATACTTATGGACGAAATGGGTATGTTGACTAAATGGGAATGTGTACGAAGTGGGAAAAGGACGAAATGAGAATATGGATGAAATGGGAATGTTGACGAAGTGGGATTGTGGACGAAGTAGGAATGTGAACGAAATGGGAATGTGGACGAAGTGAACCTAAACGATTCATTCATTTCTTAAAGCTAAGCTAGTCGCTATACTGCCTCTCGGTGCAGACTGTTGCCTAAATACGAGTAGGTATGTAAATGATAGTGGAGAAATCTTAGAGTATTTTCTGAAAACCTCATTTGCTTCTGACGTTGGCAGCCAATTTCCTAGACAGGTTCTATTTATTAGCGCTCAGCTCAACTCTCAAGGGTTTCGTCCAATATTGAATCGCAAGCAACAACGGAGCTATTTACTGTGTATCGGAGAATGTTTCCTGACAGCAGAAATAGTAGATTGTTCAACAAGGGAGGAAAATAACCAATATCACACGAGGTTACTTGGCACCCGAGCACAGCGAGGGTGCCAGTATTCCGAGGGTGATATTGGTGTTTTTCCCGAGTTAAACACTCTGCTTTTCATTTCGACTACAAGGAAAGTAAGAAAATATAAGTATAAATAAATAAAAATGTCTAAACTGGTCAATATGATCGTTGTAAAATATTTCAATGGTGTTTATTGTTAAAGAATAATTAATTTAACAAAATTCAGAATGTTCAATATAATAATCAATGAAAACAGTAGATAAAGTAGGTATTTTACTAAATTTATTTAGAAAATATGTAAGTAACCAATTTGAACCAAGGAGTTAAGCTGTATAGAGATAGGCTGTGTGGACAATAACATTGTCGTTTACCTTGTTTTTTTCTTAACATTTTCTAACTTTTCTGGTTTAAGTCACTAAATATGAAACTAATTAATAATTTAATTTAATAATATTTCACTGGCATTATAAAATTTGTAATATGACTAAATAAGAAAAAAAAAACTCAAAACTTAATTATTCCATGTATACGCCGTAATGCTTGGCTGAATGCGTGCGTGATCCATTGAGAGCCAGTGCCTTTATTTTTTTTAGCAGTGGCGAAGGGTACTAACAAGTTTTTTGCTCTAGTTTTACTTGCAAAAATGTTTAGTTTACGCCCCGTCACAGGCTGGATGATGATAATAATGATGATGATGTATCTATGGAACCCAGCCTGACCAATATAATTATAATGTATGAAGACTTATCGACATCCTATCATTTTAAGATGACTAGACAGTAATAAAGGTCAAACTATGTGAATAAATTAGCAGCTTGTACTGTAGTAGGTTTAGATACTACAGATTCTTCTGTAGAAAATAACGATAAATTTAAAAATTTAAAAACCCCCAACGCAATTGGGAATGTCTAAAAAAAATTTCCAGTGGTTTTTATATTTTTTTTGTATAGAAAAGTCAATTATAAGGAACTAATTTCAATATTTTGTCATTTAGTTCTCTACTTTTTTCAAAATTAATTATTGAAACTATTTTAGTTGATGACGTCAGATTATAATTGAGGGCTCCCACAATGCCAAATTTCTAAATCTATCTAAATGCGTACGATAAGGCAACCCCTTTAATTATTTTTTGCGTAGTGGTACACTATACACTGTGTTACTTTACTGGCGCTGTCAAAGTGCTAGATGTCAGACAGCGGGTCCAAATCAAACTCCGTAGTATAATCCACGCGTAAATTGTGAAGAATTCTAACCACATAGAATAAAGTACGACTTGAACCGGTCACGCAATTTACACCAATGTCAAATGAAGGTCATTGCTTATTTGTTATATAATAAATTCATTACATAATATTAAAATTAAATAACTACAGAAAACGAGTTAAAAAGCATTTATCTCGAAATGGTTTTCAATTTACTATACATTGCAAAAAATAGACATCCCCAATTAAGTCTAAGATCCCTTCTGAAACATGCAAAAGAGCTGATAACTTTGAAACGACTGGACCGATTTTGATGAAACATATCTAAGAACCATCGCCAGGAAACTTGCTTTCAAATAAAAAACCGCATCCAAATCGGTTCACCCGTTTAAAAGTTAAGATGCCACAGACAGACAGACACACACACATAGCGGTCAAGCTTATAACACCCCTCTTTTTGTGTCGGGAGTTAAAAAAGTCTACCTAAAACTCAAAAATCATCTCGCAAACTAATTACACGCTTATGAAAGCAGAAGTACTTTATCGTGTCGAAAAATAACAGCATTTTTGTACTTAATGCTTATCTACCCTGATTGCAATATCAGTAGTTGAACAAGCGTTTATCTAATGGATCAGGGCTTGAGCCATGTATTTTACTGGAAAATTTATGAAAATATAAGCAAGTAAACGGGGATGTTATTTTATGATTAAGTCGCTATATAGCGTCGGTACGTCAAAGTGTCAGTCTTAAGACAGATTTCTGGGTCCCTCAGAAGTAAAAAACCGCCCAAGAGCGTGTCGGAAACGGCCAGGATAGGGTTCCGTAGCCGTTACGATAGAATCGTTGTTTACCTATATTGCGGACCGTAATCGCCTTCACCAAGCACCGCACACAATGTGCTAGGGTTCCGTTTTTTTTTTGGAAAATATTTAAAATTTCGAACTTCAAGATAACAAGGCCTTAGAATGAGCTGGCAACGCATTCTAAATACGTACATAGACTGCAAAAATCATTACCTACACTTCCTTTTGGCTTTGCCGTAGTCGTGTAAAAAGACTTTTAGGATTGAATAGTGGCAACGTTACTTGTCATTAGGATTTATAGCAATGCAGAATTTCTCAAAAATATTTTTTTCATAGTGGCAGCCGCCGTGACGTGCGACTCCGAGAGGAAGGGCTACGGATTAGCCCGAAACATGTCGAGTTAAACTCGTTTTGAGACGTGAGTGATCCGTTTATTTTCACTATGAGTGAGTCTCACGGTAGTTTCATGTTTAATATTTTTTTCTGTAATTTAAATATCTCCCAAACTAGCCCATATCCATGTCGACCTAACTTTATAATTACACTAGCTGTTGCCCGCGACTCCATCAATGAAAAATTCGTTTATCGTTTTCCCGCGAGAACTATGCAGTTTTACGGAATAAAAAACTATCCTATGTCCTTGCTCCGTGCAAGAATTATTTTTATAACAAACTTACCCGCAACTTTACCTGCGTTAGGAATAGCTTCAAAATCCAAACATCTTCACAAACTTTCTCTTATATAATATCAGGTAAGAATACAAAATTCATTCATTTATTTAGTAAAAAATATCTTCTTACATACATACATTACAATTAACTAAATTAATAATTTAAATTACAATAATAATAAAATAGCCAAGGTAAGAATTGTATTTCATTTTATTTTTTGTTACATTTTTGTGTTACAGTTAGCAACACCGCGCATCTGAGATAAACGGTTTTCGCGTTCTTTTGAATAGGTACGGGCTTTTACGTGATTTCTTTAAGCTGGCAGTATCTCCGGGTGAATTAGAGAGAGTTTCAGGCGCGAGCAAAATCTTATTAGTCGTTGAATATTATGAATGAAGTTACCGTCTTTGATTACTTTGAAAATCGACACGTTGACTTCTTTATTATATTCAATCCAAGGTAGATATAGGGATTTGATGTACTTAATTCAAGATTTACCGGGTATTTTCAGTAACGGGAAAAAATCTTACTTATATTACGAACGCGAAAGATTATTATGGATGTTTGTTACTCTGTTACGCTAAGACGGTTTGACGGATAGAGATGAAGTTTGGCAGACAGATAGATTATACAGGGTTATTTGTAATTCACTAGCATCCTTTTAACCCTAAACTCCCACCACTTATACAAATGTTCTTTGTTCTACGGCTTTTGT
The DNA here is from genome assembly GCA_947563465.1 of Archips xylosteana. NCBI lineage: Eukaryota > Metazoa > Arthropoda > Insecta > Lepidoptera > Tortricidae > Archips > Archips xylosteana. The sequence continues at coordinate 5,470,108 of OX387351.1, read as the reverse complement.
CATAACTTAATATTTTTGGTGTAATAACGTTTTGAAAATTTGAGACTTCCTCTTATTTTTACGATACTCTGTGTATTTGTATGGGAAAAAAGTGCTTCATTTTAAAAAGTCGTAAAACAAAAAACAATTGTTTGAGTGATAGGAATTCATGGTTAAGAGGATGTCAGTGAATTAAAAATAACCCTGTATATACCCTGTATATACTGTACTTTTTAACCCGGAAAATTGCATAGTTCCCGTGGGACGTCTTCGCAGACGGAGTCACGGGCAACAGCTAGTAATATTCCTCATCATCATCATTATCATCATCATCATCATCATCATCATCATTTCAGCCGTAGGACGTATACTGCGACTTGCATCCACCCTGAACCTGCGTTTTCACCAAATCATCCGTCCATCTTTTGGGCCCCAACGGCCATCTGTTCTGCGTGCTATATGGCCTGCCCATTGCCATTTCAACGAGCTAATTCGTTTGGCTATGCGGTGAACCCGGTTCTTCTACGGATCTCCTCGTTCCTGATTCGATGACGTAGATAAACTCCGGGCATAGCCCTCACCATAGCTCGTTGAGCGACTCTGAGCCTATAATATTATAAGCTAATATTATTATGAACGTGAAACTTTGTATGGATGGATGTATGTGTAGATGTGTGTTACTCTTTCACGCTAAAAAGGTTTGACGGATTCTGTTAAAATTTGACACAAATAGTTTATAAACCTGGATTAACATAAAGGATACTTTTTATCCCGGAAAATTGCATAGTCCCACGGGATAGCCATAAACGAATTGTTCGGAGACGAAATCGCGGGCAACAGCTAATACTTATTAAATAATTGACGCTATAGTAAGGTAAACGTACCAATGCTCGACACCTCAACGCCTAGTAGATGACACCCGTCCTTCACCTCTCTTACTATGACATAAGATTGAAGGTGCCATGAATTGGGTCAGTGTCGAGCACAGGGACGTTTACCTTATACCTTTTACCTTGCTACTGTATTAGTATTACTCAGTCATCCAATTAAATTCATCTTACATACTGTAGCAATTAACATGCTATAAATTTTAGTGTAACCTTTTTATTAATACCACAACTACTCATTAATTAATAAATAAATAATAAATAAATATTAAGGGACAATCTTACACAAATCGACCTAGTCCCAAACTAAGCAAAGCTTGTACTATGGGTACTAGACGACGATAAACATACGTATATAGATAAATACATACTTAAATACATAGAAAACATCCATAACTCAGGAACAAATATTCGTGCTCATCACACAAATAAATGCCCTTACCGGGATTTGAACCCAGGACCTCTTGCTTCGTAGGCAGGGTCACTACCAACTAGGCTAAAGCGGTCGTTAAAACCACAACTAATTAATACCACATTAATACCACAACTCCTCAAAAATCCGGCTGTTTTTGCCGTCATGTTATAATTGAATTGAGAAATTGGCATTGGTCACTTTTTTACAATGTGGTCTAATTCCAAAACCATTTCGAGGAATAGGGTTATTAAATCATTATATGACATTTAAGTAAAAAAATACTAAATGATCGAGTGTATTTTTACAAAATAATGTTTGACCTTTGTTTGACCTTTCTAATGGCCTTAAACTTTGAAATTTTTTGCAAGAAGAAAAAAAAGCGGTCCGTCTAGTTTCTCTATACTATTCTCTGTCACTTCGACGTAGTTATCACCTGTCAGTTTAAGGATACTATTTTGAAAAACATTCTTCGCGTTTTTCATATTTTAATAATGGATTTATACAGGTAGTGTTTCATTCCTACTTGTGGGAATGATTCTGTCAATAGCCCAAACAAATTAATTGTTCGCATTAGAGAAAATTTACGAGAGAAGTGGTGCCGCTAAGTTACTGTGTTGTATTTCAAAGTTTACAAGATGTACTTATTGTTGCAAGATCATTTTAATGTAAGTATGGTTTAAATCCGCCAAAGAACTTTCAAGGGAACACTCCTGACCATTTTATTTTATACGTACAAAAATACTATAGCCGTAAATCGTTTTTTGTACCTATTCTCTTGGAAGAATCGGCAGCTTTAGTGTTATTATTATTGTAATATAAAGTGACATTGTCAGATGACAACTAAGTAACCATCGATTGTACACATTTTTTTTGCCTTTATGGCTGTGGTTCAGACAGATTCAACCGCGGCATGTAATTTACGAGAAGTCGTATCTCAAATTTTCAATAAATTATAAAAAAATATTGGAGTGATGATTTGCTGAAATATTCAAATGAGTTTCTTAAAATGTTCTATATTTTCGATAAAAAAAATAAAAAGGGGGGGGTTAGAAAAAATGAACAATCCCAATTGGAGGAGTCACGGACAATAGCTAGTTAAAACACAATACACTTCAAAAAAAGAGGTTCATAATTTTCGTCTGTATGTTTTCTTTTTTGGATCCTCTAGATCCCCTGTCGTCCCCTGGTGTTAATATTAATATACATATTTTCTTTAATAAAATGTACTTCAACCTTCATCAACATCATCCATCATCATAAGGGCGTGACTTCATGGATTACCCAAAGCTGTAATTTTTAGAAGCCGTGCGAGCCCTGATTGCAGACCAGCGTGATAATGGCCGGTTCAACACGTTATTCCTATTTTGTTTATGGCATCCGAACGGACTGTGATATACGGCCCCGAAGGGGATCCGTGGAAATTGTTTCAAAAGGTTTATGTCCTGTAATAAACGGATGATCATGGTCCCTGCTACATTACGGGAGATAAAGGGGTGGGAGTCTAACTAAGGGACTATTTGGAATTGAGTTTGAGCAACGTAAGAGCAATAAAGCGATTTGCACTGACGATAATATATATGTCAAGAGTGCCGCTAATACAGCCACGTCAGACTCGACTTTTTTTAACAGACCAAGCTGTATGTAACCAGTTTTGTGTGTTTTGGATATTATTTTTGCAAATTTACATTTCTTATTTCATTGAAAAATTTGTACTCCAGTTGTCTAACTCCCTCGCAATCGAAATCGCGTACATTTTGACAGTTCTTGTATGGGCTGACAATATTTGGTATCGGAAACACCCAGCTGTCACAGCCGTATGACAGTTTTTGTATAAAAACTGTCATTTCAATCCGATACCGAGTGTCAAAAAAATTACACAATTACCCTGCAGGTAGTACATTCATTATCAGTAGTTATTCTTACGATGGTTTGGACATAAGAATAAAAAATAACAGAGTAGAAGGGAATCTCTTTTGACCGCGTGCAAAACGCCGCCATTTATATACCTACTTCCCCCCTCACGTCGTTACACTCCTCTGTCGTCAAGACGTGTTGCTAGGGTTGCTTACTGTTAAATATTATTTACATCTAAAGATAATATCGCTAAAATATAAGTTTTTATTTACTTTGAAATCAAATTTGCGCCACTGGCCACTGCGCTGCGCGATCGCGTCGCGAGGCGAGGCGAGCGAGAAAAGGTCAACGACCGATGGCGGGGCTATTAAAGATTTGACGAAAAGCAATAAAATGCTGTAGGTACCTACTCTAAACTAAATTTTACCATTGGGTGAAACAATTGGCTACCCAAAATTAACTGTTCATGTCTTTTTACCCGACTGCGAAGAAAGAAGGGTTATGTGTTTGACCCGTATGTATGTATGTATGTATGTATGTATGTATGTCCATTCCTATGTCCTCTCGTAACTACTCAACGGCTGAACCGATTTTGATAAATGATACGTCATTGGATTCGTCTTGATAACGCGAGTAATACTGGATACATGAAATTCTTGAAAAAATAAAATGGGGGTTTTTTGGCGCCAAATAGTCATTCTTCAAAAAAATTTTTTTATTCAAACCTATCGAGTAGGGTATCAAAATAAAGGGATTTTAAAAGACATTACAAATATATATATATACAAGTTATGTGTTTAAATTTAATTTGGAATAGTAAATTGACAATAAATGCATTAAAACGACGACGTACGTTACTAAGATATCTTTGAGCAATAATTTTCTCTATGAAACCCATGTGGAAAATTAAGTACAAGTATATTTCATAATTGGTTTTGAACTTTAACTAAATAACAACCACAAGCATTCCTAATTCAAATACTCAATAATTTATTTGGATCTCAGGAGGTTACACTAAAAAGCAATAGGTAAATAAAAAAAGTAATTAAAAAAACTAAAAACCCGCCTGCAGATATACTGAAGAGGTGGAAACAAGATAAAATGTTCAATAACAATAACATTTAAAACACGTCGATGGCTGGCAGTCTTTCAAAATTTAATGCAACAATAAAATGCAGTCGGAGGCATGGGTGTCAGTGGCTGCATGGGATTTAATGTCACTTCATGCATGCCTCCGACTGCATTTTATCGTTGCGTTAAATTTTGAAAGACTGCCATCGACGTGTTTTAAATTTTATTGTTATTGAACATTTTATCTTGTTTCCACCTCTTCAGTATATCTGCAGGCAGGTTTTTTGATGTTTTAATTTATTATTTTATTGATTAATTAGGTACGAAAACGAAATAATATTTAGAAAATATTGCTTACCGCTCATCATCTTTGGGAAAACTAAAAAACTTAAGTGTGGCATCGTTTTTCCTTTATTTACACACCCAAATATACAACAATAACTTGACGCCATTGTTATAAAACGAACGCGCAAACAGTAAACAGCCAAACGCGCGGGCGGCGACGCCGGCCGTGACACCCTGACTGAGTTCTCGCTTAGCGAGTACTCTAATATCGTGACCTTGAGTCCGGCCGGAGCGAGAGTTTCCCTTCTACTCTGTTATTATTTATTCTTATAAATAAAATAAATAAATAAATAAATAAATAATATTTATTCAAAATACTTTCTTACAATACAATACAATTTATCTAGGAGACTTATAGGAAAAAGAAACACATATGGCTTGGACTTTCTAAGTACGCGAGGACTTACGAGGATAGAGCTAAGAAGTAAACTAAACTATGCTTGTAAATAGCGCGCATGAGTGGATAAAACATCGCCAAGACGAGCCAAGCGGAGCGCAAGGGCACTACCTACCTTTTCTCGAAACGTATCGTCGTTTTTTTGAACTCTTATAACTTTGCTTTAGATGATGTTAAATAGTTGAAAATTTAAATATACATTTATATTTAAATATATATTTTTATATATATTTAAATTTAATGAAACTAGTACAAACATGAAACATACAAAGTTTGGATGTCGTAGCTATTATACTTTAGATTTTATCAATGTCTAAAAACCCCCGATTTCGTCATTGATTCACTCACTCACTGATCATCAAAATTCTTAAGGTACTTCCTGAAGTCCTAGAAAGCTGAAATTTGGTATTCGGTATTTTGATATTTTTCGACTCGCCAGTTTAGTCCACGGTTTGCACGCCTACGAGGTTAATTAGTGTAAAATTAGGGCTTATAGATTTAGAGCTGGGCACGTAGGGTTAGAAACTTGGCTCTACAAGAGATCTGATTACTTTTTGACAGTGCGAGCTACATGGTCTCGTCTTGGCAACATTTAACATGAAATGTTTATGTGGGATAATTATTTCTGGTAAGACTTAAAACCCGTTAGCTTGGATTAATAAATTCGGTCGGTGTGCTAAGACAGGCGTCAAACGCAACGATATTAAAATGAAGTCCGGGCTCATCCTTTCTTTACCGGCCGTATGACAGCACTGTGGCTGATAGCTGAGTAATCCGTGTAATTTTTAAGTAAACGCAATATTGACACCGATCACTTGTAGCTTTCAACTTAGACCTGGCAAAGTCGTCCTGCCGGGCTAGAACGTGCACGTAGACGGTGCTGCCAACTGGTGATCAATTTGAATGTTTTACCCTGATAAGTTTCTTTTACTGTCCGCATAGTGTCTCTTCTGTCGCATTAGTGCACGTTCCCTAGTTACTGCACGTTCCCTAGGTATACATAAGTCCACGGCGTCATGCTCCCTGGCAACCCCACTATTTGTTTTGCGATTTTTTAAGACATAACGCTGATGTACCCAATATGGGTCATACACATTGTCACAGAATATATAATAGTACTGACGTACAGAATGGAAACGGTCCGCCCCGCACCGATTCGAATTACCCCACCCCTCAAGGCGCAGATTGCCGGATACCGCCCGAATCCAGAAGAGTGCGCGCGCGATGTATGTAGGCGTACGCGTGCACAGACGTTGTCGTGCTTATGTAGATTCAAGAACGCGTATTTGTACGTCGTGTCCGCCGCGTGACATTGTTTTGTTCGTGTCTCTCCTGTGGACACGGCAAAAGTTAAAGGTCTATAGCCAATATATTTTTGACGTGACGACGTCTAATAAATCGATGAACGCCGGCTGCACGCACGAAAAAGGATGACGCAATTGAACGTACATGTACGTACCACAGTATAATCTATTTATTATACTGTGTACCTACGTACAGAGCAGTCACAGTCACAGTATAATAAATAGACAGTAAAACGTCTTCATACAAGCGGCCGGAACGCGAGCGAGAAGTACCTACGCGCCACGAAATCTCAGCATAGCTCGGCTAGCATCAGTAGTGATGCAAAGTTTTTAAAAATATCGATATATCGATATCGATATATATCGAATTAAATCGATATTGATATATCGATATATCGGTCTATAGTCCGACAAGCTCGTGCGCGGCTCTCTGCGGAACCCTGTCGCAGTCAGCATTTGCCGCACTTATTAAAAACAATCTCGTTAAGGACAGCAGGAGGCTCCCTGCGACAGGGTTCCGCCGAGCGCCGCGCACGAGCTTGTCAAGGTATAGCCAATATATTTTTGACGTGTCAACGTCTAATAAATCGATGAACGCCGGCTGCACGCACGAAAAAGGATGAACGCAATGTAACGTACATATACGTACAGAGCAGTGAAGGCCCGTATGTACGGTCGAGTTCACCAATATATGCATCGCCAACCTGTCATAAATATCTATACATAGACCTTAATGTTACCGTAATAAGGTCTATGTATAGATATTTATGAAATGTTGGCTGTACAGATATCGGTGAACTCGACTGTACAAGAGCAGCGAACGCCAGGATGTACAATCTTAGTATAGTATAAATCTTCCCAGGTGAACTTTTCGCTTCGAGCCCTTATTTTTCAAAACAAACGGTATCGTCATAGTATTAAGGTTCAAATTTAATGTAATGGCTCGAAGCGAAAAATTCACCTGGAAAGATTTATACTATAGGTACTAGCGCTCGGGTAATTTTCAATGCGGGGGGTTGCGGGGGGGGGAGGTATTAAAGGGAGGATGAAAATTTCATTGATTTTGCCGTAGGATGCACCGTTTTCAAGATATTTGTCGGGCGCAGTCAGTACTTGGATGGGTGACCGCCTGGTTTCATTTTTAGGGTTCCGTAGTCAACTAGGAACCCTTATAGTTTCGCCATGTTTGTCCGTCTGTCTGTCTGTCCGTCCGCGGCTAAGCTCAGAGACTGTTAGTACTAGAAAGCTGTAATTTGGTACGAATATATATATATCAGTCACGGCGACAATGTGATTAAATAAAAAAAGTAAAATAAATTTTTTAGGGTACCTCCCGTAGACGTAAAGTGGGGGTGATTTTTTTTTCTCGACTAACCCTATAGTGTGGGGTATTATTGGATAGGTATTTGAAAATAAATAGGGGTTTGCTATAACCATTTTTTGATAAAGTGAATATTTTCGGAGATATTTACTCCGAAAGTTCATAATAATGTGTCCACCCCCTCTAACTTTTGAACCGCACCTTTAAAAAATATGGAAAAAATCACGTAAGTTAAACCTAATAAAATCTTACTAGGAAAATTATTTTCAACTTAATAAGTTGAGCAGTTTGTAATTTTTTGTAAAAAAAAATATATCTAAGCTAAGATTGTAATTTAACCGCCACTGCAAGCATTTTCTTTTCTTTAAGTACTTACTATAAGATCACCCTAACAGTATCTTCTTTCAAATAAAAAAAATGAAATCGGTTCATATAATAAAGAATTACATCTGAAAAACCAACAACATACATACTAGTCCTTGTAGACTGCAGATTAGATTAGTTACCCAGTTCGCCGATAGATGGCGCTGTACCGCCGACGTTGAAATTCTAGGTACATTGCGCTGTTAGTTTAACCCTAGCGCGCGGTGGGAGTTGGAACCTAAACAACCACATTAATAAAGTATGCAAAGATTTTTTTTTCGTATCTGCTACGGAACCCTATCTTGGGCGTGTCCGACACGCTCTTGGCCGGTTTTTTGTTTTTTGAATGTTTTGTTATGACGTTGTCACGTTAAACTATCGTCCGTAAACCGACTTTACAGACAACCGGTTTTTCGTCAAGTCTACATCGGCGTATGGGACGCCTGAGGCCGTATTGTCTAACGCTTTTGGCGCTTGCCTTCGCTTTCACTATCTCTTTCTGTCAACGTTTTATACCGTTTGACAGAAAGAGATAGCGATTGCGAAGGCAAGCGTCAAAAACGTTAGACAATAAGCCTACTGGTCAACTTTCAGCCCATTTAAATAAATCTTAAGTTTGCTGACTCGAAGCCGCTATAAATAAATTTTCTCAAAAATATCCGTAAAAGTTGACATTATTCTTTACATATCAGAACGTGAAGCGCATAGTTTATGGTCAGTAAAAAGATTAAAAAGTTAAAAACATTGCAGACTCGATAAACTCGACAACAATGTCGCATACAAATTCCATTAATATCGAGTCTCAAACTTTTTAAAAAGTTAAAACGGCGATGGTAATAAGTTGGCACTATTCGTATACAGCCAATTCAAATGACCGGTATCAGTTGTTTTGTTGGAACTCCAGACTTTTTTTTATTGTGTTTGAAACAGCTTGTGGTGTTTTCGGTAGAAAAATACACCTGCAGTTTTTTTTTAATGAAAAAAGGCGGGAAAGGGTTTAATGACATTTAATTTTAAGTGATTTGCAATTCTTTCTACCTAATAAAGTTAGTAAAAGTTTATTCTATTTTTTTTCCTTCACCATTTTTGAGAAAAGCTTTATATTAGTCTCGGCTGGAATAGCAATTACTCATACTCAGCCAGCAATTGCCTACTTCCAGGCCACGACAATAATGTACTAATGAGTCCTCACCCGCGGGGTACAGAGGCGCGGAGGTAGACGATAAAGGGGGCCGATAGAGGTGCGGGCGGCAGGCACACGAGGCGCGCTCGCCGCCCGCACCTCTCCCGGCCCCCTTTGTCGTCATACCCCTAGCCCCTGTACCGAGCGGGCGAGAACTCATTTAAACGTTAGCTATAAAAGTTATCTGTCCACAGGAGAGATAACTTTTGTTTCTTACGCTATTTATCACTCATTTAATTTTATGTACTGTATTAGGGTTCCGTACCCAAAGGGTAAAAACGGAAACCCTATTACTGAGGCTCCGCTGTCCGTCCGTCTGTCACCAGGCTGTATCTCGGGAACCGTGATAGCTAGAGAGTTGAAATTTTCACAGATGATGTATTGCGGTTGCTGCTATAACAACAAATACTAAAAAATGGAATAAAATAAATATTTAAGGGGGCTCCCATACAACAAACATGATTTTTTTGCTCGTTTTTGCTCGATATTGATAACGGCAACAGGTAGACACTTGAAATATTCACAGAATATTTAATTATATATTGACTTTAAAAATAAATCATTAAATTAAAATAAAAAAATATTTAAGGGGGGCTCCCATAGAACAACCCTTCGTGCGCGAGTCCGACTCGCACTTGGCCGGTTTTATTCTTTGTGTATGTAGTTGTCACTTTCTTGTATTCACACCAGTGAACATTAAACTCATTATTTCACTCTAAAAACTCTCCAGTTTCCTTCAAGTCTTCCTAGAGCAGAAAATGATATATTATTCAAACATTGAGACAAAGCTAATTAGACCTAAATGTTGGAATCTTAGTATAATACCATGTACAATGACGTACACAGCATCTAATAAAGGACGTTGTCTTGTCGAACCTCTATTTATTTTGTTCTAACTCGCCAAGTTGTTCGGGAACAAAAAGCTGCCAACTTTTGTCTTATCCCTTTAAGTCAGCAATTTATTTCGATTTAATGATCCTTCAGGCTTTTGTTAAGTCATGTTGAAAGCGGACGAAGTTAAACGAATGTTGAAGCTAAAGTTTCGTAAGGTCAAATTTCGGGTTAATAATAAAAGTGCTAATATTTTCATTTTTAAGGTGCAACTCGTCACCTACCTCATCATCCCAGCTTATATAAGTACGTTTCACTGCAAGGCATAGGCCTCCTCTCAGAAAGAGAGGGCTTGGACCGTAGTTCCCACGCGGGTCCAATGCGCAATCGGAACTTCACACACAACAATGAATTTCTTCGCAGGTGTGTGCAGATTTCCTCACGATGTTCTCCTTGGTAAATTTCAAACTCAAATGTGCGAGCCTGGGCTCGTACCCATGACCCTGTCCTTAAGAGGCCATGCAGCATGCCTGTTGTTAAGTAATTTGTATTCATGCAACTTAGTAGATAAATTTCTGTAGCGCGATTTTTAACCCAGCAGCGGTCTAATTGTTGACTAAATAGCCCTAGCCTCCCGAGGTCCAGTGTCCTATATCTAAGGACTTATTGTAATGTGACATCGAACTTACTCATAAGTGACATAAAGTTTAAAGTTCATTGAAACAAAATTTTACGTGCACTGCAGGAGGTTAAATGTCACTATACAACGTGTCTACTCTCTGGACACGACTGAAATCCTGAGTAGAGTCACTATTTTTGTAAAATTTTGAGTTTAGATAAAAAAAAATGATTTCAAAATACAATTAATAACCACAATCAAATCGACAATAACTAGGTACACACTGTATTAGTTGTTACCAATGAGTTTTGCGGTTCTCCTGATCAAGGTTGATCTAGTTAAAATACTCTTTAATTACCATTTAATCTACATACAGGTTGTTCCAAAGTATTAAATCGTAAATCGGTCATTTCTTCGGTAATGGGCTTTTTCAGAAAAAAGTGTACCCTGTCCTTTTTTTTTAAAAACCTAACAAGTTTTGGGTTATTTCTACTCAGAATCACAAGCACTATCGATTTCAGCAATAAAAAAAGTGTCCCTTCTTTAATTGTCAGTTTCGTGACGCAGTTAACCATACATGTTGTATGGACCGTCACAAAACTGACTAATAAATTTTGTATGGAAAAATTAAGGATAATTAAAATTAAGGAAAATGGGTACATTTTTTTCTGAAAACTCCCTAATACGGTGGCGTTTGGTGCGAGGCTTTGTGCATAGCTTAGAAATACCCTAATCAACACGTCCTGTTCGTCTATGTCCAGAGGGTAGAGACGCATTGTAGAAGTATGGGGCAGAGTGTTTTTTCTGAGCTATTTATATTGCCCCCAGTGTTCCCGCAAAGCAGCATGTGGTCGCGGAAGCAGTCGGTGTGCAGCGCCGTGAGCGGGGCCTCCAAGTGCGACGACGGCGATTCGCCGCTCGCTGGAGGCGTCAAAATATACCCCTTCGCCATTGCCTTGAGAGTGAGAGTTTTACAGGTAAATATTAGATCAAGACGACGGTTAAAAGGCAAAACGCATGAAGCGACACTATTTGTCAAAATGAGTTATATACATATTTGAAATCAGCGAATTTTTCTCCGTCGTTTGAGCTGGGTTGGGTTTCATGTAAAGTTCAAAAAATGTTGCTTGATGCGTTTTGCCTTTTAACCGTCGTATATAAGGTCTATGGTAACCTAAAAAAAAATATTTTCAACATTTAATTTTTCGACTTTGTTGGGGTACAGTCGGCCAAGAACCACCCTACGGTTGAAGTTCATTTGCACTTCATGGTACAACGAGGTCGATTTTCCCTTGCAATAATATGATGACAGTGACTTATTATAACTTTACTCAGTTTGAAATGTAAGCCTTAGCGATATTTACTGCCGTGCTAAGCCAAAAGGGCCTATGTCCGTTTTAATGGTTTCGAGAAAAACGTGTTTTTATGTTTCTTAGTATTTGAGTGAAAAATAAGCCTTTCTTAGCTATTTTAAAGGCACTTCTAATAAAAATACGACTTTTTCGTTAACAGAACTTTATTCCAAAAATAAAACAGAATTCGGTCATTTTCGGACATAGGCCCTTTTGGCTTAGCACGGCAGTTTAGATCTCACAGAAACTTTTGTTAAAACTGGTAGACCACTTTCTTGGCCGACCGTACCTACTTGTACCTACTTACCTACTTTCTGTAGTTTTGAACATAAAACTACCGTGAGACTCGCTCATAGTGAAAAAATACGTAACTCACGTCTATAGTGCGCGTTTGGCAGCCGCCGCGACGTGTGGCTCCGGGAAGAAGGGCTAAGAATATAATTATTTAGAATGCAAGCAGCTTCCAACCGTAATGTTTGGGTATCAATCAGGGGGAGGCTTATGCCCAGCAGTGGATGTCCATCGCCTGAAATGATGATGATCATGGTGAATTCAATTTAATTTTGAAGTGAACTATAAAATTTTATGAAATCAGTTTCTTAAATATAATTGACTTTTCTGAACAAAAAAAATACAGGGTGACATCTAAGACATAATACAAAATCATATTTTCTGGATCCACTCATGATTACTTACGATCAACTTTTATTATGGGAGTAATATCGAAATCGGTAGAAAAAAATTGAGCCTCCCATACTAAAAGCAATGAACTGGTTTCGCAATTTGTATGGAGACGTCGATTTTGTGTTTACGTTTTCGAAGTTGGTCCCTTAATAAAAGTTGATCGTAATCATGAGTGGATCTAGAAAATATAATTTTGTATTACTTACGTCTTAGATGTCACCCTTTATATAAGAAAACCATTGGTATTCTTTTAGACAAATTGCTAAACACATCCATGCAAAAATTTCAGCTTTCTAGCGCTAATAGTCTCTAAGATAATCCAGGGACGGACAGACAGACGGACAGACAGACATGGCGATACTATAAAGGGTACCGTTTATGCCATTTTGGCTTCAGACTCCTAAAAATGGCAAGGCCAAGTGACTCTGTTTGCGATGACAATATTACCATTTTTGATGTCAATGCATCTTCTTATACATAAACTTATGTTCTATGCTATTGTTTTAGATCGTATGCGGAATCGGCGGATTGGTGGTAGGAGCCGTCGGCTGGCTGGAGGAGCGAAAAGAACCTGAACTAGGGCTTGGAGTTCCTGCGGGAGCCATCACAGTGCTTGCGGCAGGTCAGATCTAAACACACGCCAAATTCGGTTTTAACTTTCAACTATTCTGGGTCCGCTATCAGAAAACTGAATCATTTTTTATAGAAATACATTTATATATTTTAAAATTCCATCAGAGGGATACAATGATAATCGTATCTATTATATTTCGTATTCGTACTTATTTTATTATAGTCATGGGTTCGAGTGGGAACTCGCACCTCTATGTTTTCGCAATTTATGAGTAGTACCTGGGCGACCGAGCTCTGCTCGGGCAGAAACTCGGTACCAAGCGTTTTCCCAGAGCTAAGACCAAGCTAGATCAATTTTTCATCCCCGAAAACCCCCAAATACCAAATTTCATCGAAATCGTTGGAACCGTTTCCGAGATCCTGATTATATACACCGGAGGGGTGGGGGGGGGGGGGGTTGAGAGGGGGGGAGGGGATGCGGGGGAGGGAGCGCGGGGGAATTAAAGGGGGGATGAAAATTTCATTGATTTTGCCGTAGGATGCACCGTTTTCAAGATATTTGACAAAAACACCGGAGGGGGTGGAGGGGTGAGTCACGTTAAACTATCGTCCGTAAACCGACTTTACAGACAACCAGCTTTTCCTGTTCTGTGCTCCCAATAGGGAACGTGCACATAGACGGTGCTGCCAACTGGTGCCATAAGGGTGCCATCAATTTGAATGTTTTACCTTGATAAGTTTGTTTTACTGTCCGCATAGTGTCTCTTCTGTCGCATTAGTGCTGCCGCCTATAGTTACTGCACGTTCCCTTTAATACTTTTTCTAACAAAAAAGTAACTTTTTCTCGCAAAAAATAACTTTTTCTCACAAAAAAGTAACTTTTTCTCACAAAAGAAGAAACTTGACGTTTTCTCATAAAAAATAAACTTAAAAAAAAAAACTAAAAATCTTGAAAAAAAACGTGGTATCGAACCGAGGTCGGCTGGATCCGCGACCACCCGATTTCTAATGTGCCATTATGATCTGCTCGAAGTCGGCGAAATTTAGCTTTATATTCTAATGCAAACAAAAATAGCCGGAAAACACGAGTAAAAGCGATTTTCTGAAAATGAAACATAGCTAGATCAGTTTTTCATCCCCGAAAACCCCCACATACCAAATTTCATCGAAATCGTTGGAGCCGTTTCCGAGATCCTGATTATATATTATATTAGGAATAAATAAGACTTGCAACACCACTGCGTTGATTTTAGAGATCGTCAATTGACTTCCGTCGCCGTTATGTCAGTGGTGAGCGCTGGAGCTCAGTCTCGTGAGCCATTCTTACCGGGCACTTGGTATAGGACGGTCGTATTGCTCTGAGCTTATCCTTTCGCGCCTAATTTTAAGATTAGAAAGTGTTTTCTCCATATTTTCGTTCTTTTTGCAATTATTTGTAACTTTACCTATTGTGATTAAATAAAATTAGTAGTTGTAATTTTTCGTTTATTTTGATCATCCCTAATATCAGAAGTGGGATCAAACTACGTGCTTTGCTTTTCCATCCGGTGTTATTTAGTTTGAAGTGCTTTAACGTAATAAAATATGGAGAACACTTATCGTCGTAGTCGAAGCCGTAAGCGGCGTAGGCACGAGCATAAGGCGCGGCGTCGTAGCTGTTCGTCGAAATCAAATGGTGTCCGCGAGTCCTTACAAATAATAGTGTCGCGTTTGAATGCGTTAGAAAACCGAGAATCATCTGCGGTGCGTTCTGAAACTCCACCCGTACCTGCCCCTCAGGCTTCCACGGTTAAGAATTCTACGGAGAAAATAGTCTAGGCCATAAATTCTTTAAAATCAGTGCATACGCAGCGGTATTATGTGTCTAGTTTCGATCCAAATGTGCATGACGTTGACGCGTGGTTTCAAGAGGTAGACATAGCTCAAGCGTGCAATAAATGGGACGATAGCGGGTATTTGTCACGTGTTGGGACTTTTTTTAAAGGTGATGCGAGCACCTCGTTAAGCGATTGGGTCACTACCGACCGGACGTGGTCCAATTTTAACGCGATTTTAAATTTTTATGCGTTATGAAAATTGATATTGCGGGTATTCTTTATGATGTTATGTCCACTGATTCTGACGAATAGACGACTTGTGCGGATTACGCTAGGCGTTCATTGTTGCGTTTAAAAGTCGTGAAAGTTCTGAGCGATGATTTAATATCGGCAATTGTGGTCAGGGGAATAAAAAACCCTCACGTGAAGGCGTGCGCGGCGAATGCTAATTTGTCTTCTAACGAACTTGTCTCTTTTTTATCGACGTTTATTAAGCCAGTTCATAGTTCACGATCAATTTCTCTTTTGAATAATAGCCACCGACATTCTAACCTCTAGAGTAGTAGCACTAGAAGTTTCACCAATATCATCTGCGATTGTTAATCACTTTTCGTGTGCTGGTAAACCCATATTTTGTGAGTGAAAGGGGGTTAGGTAGGTCAATAACGAAGGTTTCGTCATATGTGACACTACCCGTCGAGTTTAGCAAAATCACATTAGAGATAGATTTGCTCATAGTTCCTAGTGAAAGTATGAACGCTCCAATTATTATTGGAACTGACGTTTTGAACCGTTATTGCGTTACTTTTGTTCGAACGAAAAATCAGTAGTTACCTACACGTGATAAATCGGTTTTCAATGTGGCAACAGTTGGGTTAGAAAAGCTACCTTTGCCTGTAAAACCTTCTCTGGTTTCTCTGCGTCCATGATAGCTGGTACTGCCACGTCAACTGTTACCACAGGCAGTATGCATAAAAGTCAATAGTGACTCGCCAGTTTGTTATCGCCCTTATAAAATGTCGTTATGACAGTTTCTTGGACTAGCGGGATATTTTAGGCGGTACATCCCTAATTTTGCTAGGAAAACCGCATGTATAGCTCGCTTAACACGAAAAAACTCTTGAGTTTATTTGGGGTCCTGGGCAAGAGTCTGCTCGTACTGAAATTATTAACTGTCTTACTAATGAGCCAATCCTATTTTTGATTCTTAATTGCCAACTGAGGTACAAACAGATGTCAGTAGCGCTAGTTACGGGGCGCCGCTTTTGTAAGTTCACAAAGATGTGAAAAACGAGTAGTCTCATATTTTAGTAAGTTTACTTACCATTCATATGAGCCTGAAACATTAGCTGTGCTGTGTTTAAAGATATACAGCATTGTAGACATTACGTTTTAGGACTAAAGATTAAAATAGTCACTGCTTGTAACGCGTTAAAGGCTACGCAGTTTAAAAAAGATCTTTTACGACTAGAAAGCTTTTTGATTTGCTCAGTGAGGGTAAATTATACTCTCATCGATATGTGAAGCGAAACGACATTCTTTATTACAAGTATACACCGATGCGGTAGGTGAAGAGTCCAACTTATTATGTTTTGTACCCAAGGGGCATCGTTTAAGCCTACTTAGTCTTCCACGACGAACATAGCCATATTTATGCTGATAAATCCATTGACCTCATTTTGAAACATTTTTGATTTCCTGGCCTAAGACAGTTTGTCGTCAAATATATTTCCCATTGAATTGTTTGCTTATCGTGCTCTTATACGTGATATCATCGTAGAAGCACCGCGTAAAAGTCTAGAATCATTTAGGACTATGACGAGACAGGACGGCTGAGCGGTTACGATGAAACCAAGAAGCACAAGACGAATACGTCAATAAAGACGGGCGACCGCCTATGGTATTTAAAGTAAATGACTGTTTTTTTTAATAAAATGTTCGCAGTCTCTAGGCAACCAGATCCAGGCATGCGCGGGCCGTATCATGTTGACAAGGTGTTGAAGAATGACCGTTGCGAGCTGAAGCTACTGGCCGGGTCTTGTGGTAAGACCACTTGTGCTGCAGCTCGGTTTGTGGTGCCCTGGAGTGGAGAGTGGACGCCAGAGTCCTGCCCTGCCTTCTTTGAGAGTGAGTGTTGAAGTCTGAGCGGTATGCTAACTTGGAGCCTATGCCGGCAGCCACTGGGAGGTATGCGAACTTTGTGCCTATGCCTACAGTGTTGAAGTCTGAGCGGTATGCTAACTTGGAGCCTATGCCGGCAGCCACTGGGAGGTATGCAAACTTTGTGCCTATGCCTACAGTGTTGGCCACTGGGAGGTATGCGAACTTTGTGCCTATGCCTACAGTGTTGGCCACTGTGTGGTATGCCAACTTTGTGCCTATGCCAGCAGTGTGATTGTTTTTCTGTGTGGTATGCTAACTTTGTGCCTATGCCAGCAGTGTGATGTTGTTCTTCTGTGTGGTATGCTAACTGTGTGCCTATGCCAACAGAATTATTTTCATGAAACTTTGTTTTTCTGCGCGGTATGCGAACTTTGTGCCTATGCCTACAGTGTTAGCCACTGTGTGGTATGCTAACTTTGTGCTTATGCCAGCAGTGTGATGTTGTTCTTCTGTGTGGTATGCTAACTGTGTGCCTATGCCAACAGAATTATTTTGATGAAACTTTGTTTTTCTGCGTGGTATGCTAACATTGTGCCTATGCCAGCAGTACAAGTAATGACATCTTTTGTCGACTGTGTGATATGCTAACATTGTGCCTATGTCAAAAGTTCAGTTATAATTTTTACATACCTGCTACAAGCGTGGTAAGCTAACAAGGTGCCTATGCCAGCTTGTTAATAGGGACTAAAACTTCTGACATTTATTTTCTAACTTTTCTTTAAATACATGTTTCCACTTATTTTTCATTCCCGATTAAAATTTCGAAATTAAAGTAATACTTATGCTCAATTACAGTAATGCGGTGACTTGTTTGTTTAACAATCTGCTTATCTGTCGATAGCTCATTAGCAGTATCCGCTTTAATTTTGCTATTGCATTTTTTTAAATTGGTGACCTTTATAGTGAAACCTTTATTTTCTGCCTACATCTCCGATACGTTATTATGTTACTTAGGTATGTTTGCATTTTAATTAACACTTTGTTCGTATGTTTATTGTTTAAGCATTGATGAATGTGACGCGCCTAGTACAAGAGTCTGCAACCATTGAAGCATCAGCTGGACCTGGTCACGATGCTACGTCGACTGAACCAGCTGACGACACGAAGGCTAGCCGCGACTAAGGAAGGACCTGCCGAGGACTGCAGGATATCAGGATTGGCCGTATTAGGAATAAATAAGACTTGCAACACCACTGCGTTGATTTTAGAGATCGTCAATTGACTTCCGTCGCCGTTATGTCAGTGGTGAGCGCTGGAGCTCAGTCTCGTGAGCCATTCTTACCGGGCACTTGGTATAGGACGGTCGTATTGCTCTGAGCTTATCCTTTCGCGCCTAATTTTAAGATTAGAAAGTGTTTTCTCCATATTTTCGTTCTTTTTGCAATTATTTGTAACTTTACCTATTGTGATTAAATAAAATTAGTAGTTGTAATTTTTCGTTTATTTTGATCATCCCTAATAATATATATATATATATATACATATATACAAGAATTGCTCGTTTAAAGGTATTAGATAGATAGATAGATAATTACATATTAAGAAATTTACTATGAGCTTTATGGTGAAGGAAAACATCGATGTACATGCAGGTTTACACCTGAGAAGAAATTCTATGGGGTGTCTGTGAAGTTCCCAACCTGTATTGGGCCCGCGTGGGAACTACGGCTCAAGTCCTCTAATCCTCAGAGGAGGCCTGTGCCCTACTGCGAGATGTATATAAGCTGGAATGATAATGCTGAAATCAAAACTAAATAAATTTAAGTAAAATCTAATAGCTTAACGCATTCACTGCCGATACTGCGTAGGTATATGCGTTTTCATGACTTTCGCGTAGTTCCGTTGTCAGATTTTGAGAGTCATTTGAACGCCCATGTGCGTTTGTGGCACGTGAAGAAATCTCAAGTCTGACAGTCGGCAGCGAATTCGTTAAAACAAAATTAAATCTGGGGCCTGTTGCATAACAAAATACAACTTTTATATTACAAGCGGAACTCCCTTTCTAGTTAATACGAGTATAACTGAAGCGAAAGTTTCGCTTGTAATATTAGTTGTACTTTGTTATTCGGCGATTCTCAACAGTGGATCTCTTCAGGGAGGCTCGGGTCTTGAGTGTTCGAAGATTGTATATTTTGCGGGTCACTATGTTCGTCCATAAACAAGCCTTAAATCTGCCAAATTATTCTGATTTGATTAAAAAGAGGATCTTTAAAGTCCCCAAACCATTAGTCAAAACAAAATTCGCCAAACGGCTCAAATTATCCATTTTCCCTCACATCTACAACAAGATTGTCAGTAAATATGACATTAGACATTGTCGTCTGGCCGAGGCTAGGAAACGTATTCTTGGCGTTTTGTTAACCTGGAACTACGACGAGTCCGAGAGTATTCTGAGCATCATAGGATGAAGTAGTGTATTGGCGTCACTGTCGGTCCTCTTGGTCCACGAGCTACACCCAGCTTCCGCGCCTCTTGGTTCATGCTGTGAGCTGACACACGCACATATGCATACACATACACACACACAAACACATACACTCTACCACATACCACACACACACACGCTCAAACTCACACCTGTAGCTTTCTGTTTATCTTTAAAAAATGTATTTTTAGTTTGTTTAATGTTTGAATTTCTCCTTCTTTTTTTTTTTGTCAATATTTTGTAATTAAGATTCAGACCGCATCACTATGTGTAATTATTATTATGGTCTTTTGGCTGCCACGGTACAGGCCTAGCCTAGTGTGGAGTCATTGGTATTTCTTTTTGTATATGTTTCATATGGTTAATAAAAATTTACTTTACTTTTACTTTACTTTATGCAACAGACCCCTGGTTGGATGCGGGATCGCGTTGGATGCGGAAGGCGCGGGTTCGATCTGTTTGGCGAGCCTTGGTAGGCCAATGTTCAGCAGTGAACGTCTTTCGGTTGAAATGATGATGATGAAATTAAATCTAAAAAACATACATACGAATTGAGAACCTACTCTTTTTTTTTAAATCGGTTTGTAAATTATCCCCTGTGGCATGGGTATGTATTACAATACCGAAGTACGAAAGACCGAATGTATTAAAACATCGAATGGGTCAAAAGACCGACACGATTTTCTTCTGAACCCGTAAACTTCTCAAAATTTATTAAAACGGCATCATACAGAACCCATTAGGTTAGGTTAGGTTTGTTTTATAACAATCTTAAAAAGTTAACGGTTTCAGAAAAAAATCGTGTCGGTCTTTTGACCCATTCGATGTTTTAATACATTCGGTCTTTCGTACTTCGGTATTGTAATACATACCCTGTGGCATTGAGCTCAAAAGCCTCAGCGTATCCTCGTTGAATAGTAATGTTAATTCGTTGAGAGATAGCTGCCGGCTCTTTCTTCACTAGTTGTGTCGACTAGATAATTTAATTTTGTTCCTTGTCTATTACAATCAGTCCTCGCGGTGAGTAAAATAGTCTAAGATCCGTTCTAGAGGCGACCATGACCCATCTGTTTAGTGAATGAAAATAATTTAATATGAAAGGCCGTGCCAGGATAAAGTAAGTAATACTGTCCCTCTCGAGTTTGGACTTCAAATTTTTATTGATGGTATCGCTTTACATCAGTAATTAATATGCAAAATTTCAGTCCCCAAACTTTATAGTTGAGGTACATTTTATTTATTTTTAAAGAACATAAAATCAAAATATAATTAGAGAACTAGAACTAAATATAACTTAAACTAAAACTACAATTTTTCATCAATATTTTAATGCCGTGAAAATAGCCGTGGTGGCCTAATGGTTTGACAAGCAGAGGGTCGAGGGTTCGAGTCCGCCGGCTCGCACCTCGGAGTTTTTTGGAATTTATGTGCGAAATTACATTTGTAATTTACGATGAGCGTTACGGTGAAAGAAAACATCGTGAGGAAACCTACATACAACTGAGAAGAAATTCAATTGTGTATATGAAGTTCCCAACCCGCACTGAGCCCACGTGGGTACTACTTGCCCAAGCTCTCTCATTCTAAGAGGAGGTCTGTGCCGTGCAGTCGGACGTATATAGGCTAGGATGTTGATCAATATTTTATTTAACGACCGCTTGACCGCTTTAGCCTAGTTGGTAGTGACCCTGCCTACGAAGCAAGAGGTCCTGGGTTCAAATCCCGGTAAGGGCATTTATTTGTGTGATGAGCACGAATATTTGTTCCTGAGTTATGGATGTTTTCTATGTATTTAAGTATTTATTTATCTATATAAGTATGTTTATCGTCGTCTAGTACCCATAGTACAAGCTTTGCTTAGTTTGGGACTAGGTCGATTTGTGTAAGATTGTCCCCTAATATTTATTTTTTTTTTTTTTTTTATTTATTTAAGACATTACAAAATATATCTCCAGTGGGTTGAAATAAATCCAGGGCAAATAATGTTTGATTAAATATTGTACTCATGAGATTTCCAAGAGATAAATAGAATAATATAAATATTTAAGGGGCACCCCATACAACAAAAGTGATTTTTTTGGTCGTTTTTGCTCGATATTCATAACGGCAACAGTAGACGCTTGAAATATTCATAGCATATTTAGTTTTATACCTATTCACTTTAAAAATAAATAATTAAACTAAAATAAAAAATACTTAAGGGGGCTCCCATACAAAAAACGTGATTTTTTTTGCCGTTTTTATAGATAATGGTACGGAACCCTTCGTGCGCGAGTCCGACTCGCACTTGGCCGGTTTTCTCAAATATTTTCAGTGTACAGACACCGACTTGTTATAGTTTAATATATAGTATGGATTAAATATAATTATAAATAAATATATTTTTTAGGTTTTCATAATCTGGCCAGGATATTTTTAGCCAAACCACTGGAGATATACTTTTATTTTATTAAATAAATAAATAAATATTAGGGGACAATCTTACACAAATCGACCTAGTCCCAAACTAAGCAAAGCTTGTACTATGGGTACTAGACGACGATAAACATACTTATATAGATAAATAAATACTTAAATACATAGAAAACATCCATAACTCAGGAACAAATATTCGTGCTCATCACACAAATAAATGCCCTTACCGGGATTAGAACCCAGGACCTCTTGCTTCGTAGTGCTAAAGTGGTCGTTAAAATATATTAAATTTGATATTTTATTATTTTCATCCAGATGGGTGATGGTCGCCTCTAATGCGGATCTTAGACTAAAAGCGACCTCATTATTAAAACAAACTTACTTGACGTCGGAGAAGTGGCATTGGATAATTCCGCGTATCTGACAAATTTAGCTAATTTCCAATTTCCACTTCAAATTATCTAATCTAATACCTTTAAACGAGCAATTCTTGTATATATATATATATATAATCAGGAATCTGATTATATATATATATATATAATCAGGATCTCGGAAACGGCTCCAACGATATTCGATGAAATTTGGTATGTGGGGGTTTTCGGGGATGAAAAACTGATCTAGCTATGTTTCATTTTCAGAAAATCGCTTTTACTCGTGTTTTCCGGCTATTTTTGTTTGCATTAGAATATAAAGCTAAATTTCGCCCACTTCGAGCAGATCATAATGGCACATTAGAAATCGGGTGGTCGCGGATTCAGCCGACCTCGGTTCGAATCCACGTTTTTTTTCAACATTTTTAGTTTTTTTTTTAAGTTTATTTTTCATGAGATTGTGAGAAAAAGTTACTTTTTTTGAGAAAAAGTTACTTTTTTGTGAGAAAAAGTTACTTTTTTGTTAGAAAAAGTATTATAGGGAACGTGCAGTAACTATAGGCGGCAGCACTAATGCGACAGAAGAGACACTATGCGGACAGTAAAACAAACTTATCAAGGTAAAACATTCAAATTGATGGCACCCTTATGGCACCAGTTGGCAGCACCGTCTATGTGCACGTTCCCTATTGGGAGCACAGAACAGGAAAAGCCGGTTGTCTGTAAAGTCGGTTTACGGACGATAGTTTAACGTGACTCACCCCCCCCCCCCCCCCCACCCCCTCCGGTTTTTTTGTCAAATATCTTGAAAACGGTGCATCCTACGGCAAAATCAATGAAATTTTCATCCCCCCTTTAATTCCCCCGCGCTCCCTCCCCCGCATCCCCTCCCCCCCTCTCACCCCCCCCCCCCCCCCCCCACCCCCCGGTGTATATAATCAGGATCTCGGAAACGGTTCCAACGATTTCGATGAAATTTGGTATTTGGGGGTTTTCGGGGATGAAAAATTGATCTAGCTTGGTCTTATCTCTGGGAAAGCGCTTGGTACCGACTTTCTGCCCGAGCAGAGCTCGGTCGCCCAGGTATTTAAAATAAAACAAGTACCTAAGGTAAACGTACCAATGCTCGACACCTCAACGCCCTGTAGATGACACCCATCTGTCACCTCTCATACTGTGACATAAGATTGAAGGTGCCATGTAATTGGGTCAGAGTCGAGCACAGGGACGTTTACCTTTTGAAGTGAAAACCATCCCCTGTAGAACTACCTGTAGGGCAAATACTTGGTATTTCCACATGGTAGATAAACGGATTTGAACTATCCTTGACGTTATTATATTTAGTTTCAAAGTTACGTGGTTGAACTTTATGTCTAAGGCCCAAGCCACACAGTAGAGACGTGGGACGGGGGCGCGTCGCAGTCCGCGTCATTTGTCTGCAGGCCGCGTCTCTTCTGTCTGCTTTGGATCGCGACGTTTCGACATATTTAGTCATCACTCTAGCCTATATTATACGTCCCACTCTTTGATCAATTATAACTGAAGATACACATTGCCGAACAAAATCCCCTTCAAAGAATGTCCGAACTTTTTTATTTGTTTGCATAACAATTAAAATCATCACCTATACAGAAATTTGAACCTAGTCTTTAGTTCATTACAGTCGAATTTCGGTTGACACTTGACAGCTAAACTTGACAATTTCACGCAACGTACTGAGAAAAAAGAAGGCCACTTTTATCAAAGTGGCGCTCATTTGGCTCGGACATTTTCGGGCGCGCGACTGTGGATCTACAGTTATAATTGATCAAAGGTCCCACTGCATGGCACAGGCCTCCTCTCAGAAAGAGAGGGGTTGGGCCGTAGTTCCCACGCGGGCCCAGTGCGGATTGGGAACTTCACATACACCATTGAATTTCTTCACCGGTGTACAGGTTTCCTCACAATGTTTTCCTTCACCGTAAACCTCACGGTAAATTTCAAATGTAATTTCGCACATCAATTCCGAAAAAACTCACGAGGTGCGAGCCGGGATTTGAACCCACAACCCTCTGTTTGAGAGGCCGTAGGTCAAACCACTAGGACATTTAGTATGAAAACTGAGTCAAGGGGCGCTGCGACTGCGCCCCCGTCCCGTCCCACGTCTCTTCTGTGTGGTTTGCGCCTAAAGTAAAATAACGTGATTGATAAGTCAATTTCTGTTTCAATAAATATATTTACTCCAGTTTACTGAGCATCTGTTCATCGTCGAATATTTCTTAAGAGGGTACCGAGTTTTTCGCGCTAATCGATTTTGGGTGGGCGATTTCGGGCGTGGGGCCGCTTGGGGGAGGCACGATGGCTCAAGATAGTTTGGTTGGACTGCGCGTGTTTTTGGGTATTTTCATCATATTACTAAAACAGATACATCTTTTAAAAATGTAGCAAAACTACGCCCTAGAAAACATCTTGTTTTATAAACATTCAAAAAGTCATGACTATCCGTGCAGTATTAGCGTCGTACTACGAGTTTAATTTTTTTTTAGAGACTTTGGATTTTTTTTCTATCGAGTTAACTACAAATAATCGTGTTTCGAAAAAAACTGGTCGCTAGAGTGAATCCTCAAATATCTTACATATGAATTTCAGGACTATAGCATTGCTAGTAATAATACAGCACGAGTTTAAATGAATGTAATAAATGCGCCAAAAACACGGTACCCCCTTAACATCCAGTTTACTCCACGTGAAACCTTATTTATTTACTCAGCGATTCAAGATCTCTTAATCCAGAGAGTATTGTCAACAAACGGAGCTCGTTAGCCTTAAGTGGTATCGAAATGCCTCAGTTACGACTAAATTAAGTTTCATGGAATGATGGCTTTTGACTTGGAGACGATCGTTATAGTTCTATTCGTTCTATAGAACTGGAATCTGGTGCTAAAAGGGCCGTAGTAACGAACTGGACAGAAGTAAAGCAGCACTTTTAAGGACTTCATAATTTGAAGGGAATAAGTTGATAAAAAACCTATAGCATTGACCGGAAATCTATATTTCAGAATAAGAACTAATTAATTACAAAGACGTATAGATAAATAAATACTTACATTACATAATATCTTAAACTAAATTAATATTATAACTAAAAAATAAAAGTACCTAACTAATAACTATACTAAAACTAGGAAAAAATTGATAATGGATCCCCACGCGGCATGGGCCCAAATATGCTAGCAGCATTTCCTCGTTAAATATACATAGCATGCTGATACGTTGTGCGAGGAAGCTGCCAGCTCTTCGGTCCCCTGTGGTACCTAGCATTTGCTATTGCTCTGTACAAATCAAACAATTAACAAAATTTCATATTTCTAAGCTATAATTTGATTTGTTCTCTGTATTCTGTTTGGAAAGAGAAAGACGCTGATAGTTTTAAATTTTCACTAGGATTATTAATTAATTTGTTACAATTTTTTAAAGATGTGCTTATTCTAAAAGAGCGTAACGATAGAATAGATCCATTACTTTTGTCTAGTCTCTATTAAAAAAAAGGGATGGCGTAAATTTGACGTTAAGGTTGTTATCAAATTTAAAATTATGACAGCTCTTTTTTCTAGTGAAAAGGGTAAAGGAAACATATCTATTCTATGGAAGTATTTGTAAGTACATGTTTTTAAATTTGTTGTATTTTTTTAAATATAGAGAAATAAATTATAATAAATATTTTTCCGTGTTCAGGAGGCAAAACTCTTTCGATTCCTGCAGTAATTTTTAGGTGTTAAAAAGATGAATGGTTGTCAATTTCATACTTAATTTTTTTTTATTTATTTTTTTTTATTTGTAAATGTTTTGTTCATTGTTCTTGATATTGTTTTATTTATGTTTTGTTTCGTGGCAATAAAGCAAATTCTTATTCTTATTCTTATTCTTAGTGTTGAAAGAAATCGTAATACTGGTTTGACTTATGATCTCTCAAGCAGAGGGTTGTGGGTTTTTATCTCGTTTTGTACCTCTGAGTTTATTGGAATTAATTTGGAGTCAATACATTTAGAGCTTACCATGAGCTTTTCGGTGATGCGGTTACTTGTGAAGCAAATCAATGGTGTGCGAGAAGTTCCCGATCCGCTGGACCCGCGTGGGAACTATACTACAATCCAAGCACTCTCATTTCAAAAGTAGACCTGTGCTCAATAGTGAGCTTATACAGGCCGGAGATTAATAAGAGGGAGAGAGTACTTTGTGCGGCGCCCGCGCGTCGCCTTATTCACAACAACACTGTATTTTTATTATTTTATGAAGTCTGAGGTCTTAACACATTTAAGACAAAACGATTCTTTGTCTTATTTTATTTTTGTTTAGTAAGTGTTTTCGTTATCTTGAACATTTTACGTCTTTCTTCGCAATATAAAGTCTGTGTGACTTTACGGTATTCGGTTGAGTAACGTCTCGAAATAAAATCAGAATAATGAAGGAGACAAAAACATGTAACTTCTAACATATTTTGAAGAGGAAAGAGCCAGCCCTATAGCCACCTGTGGATTGGACAACTTGTTTTAATTAATATGTTGAGCTTTGATTGGCACGGCCTTTGAGTCTCAACAGCAAAACCCGCAAATATGTAACTTCGCTGTAAAAGCACCCTTCCCAATAGAAGCGCTCTGAATGATAAGTATTTGTAATTATAGCTTGTTACGTTTAGGTTAAGTTGGTTTAAGTTTTTTTTACAACCTTTTTTTTAATTTTGTGTGTAAATTAAATATATAAATGTCTTGAAGAGTGGTTAAATTGTGTCATAATGTCGTTTATGATCGTCTGCACTTATTCGACTTTTTATCTCTCGGCGACAACTCAACAAAATGGCTGACTGTAAACTCCATTAATCAAAAACATACCAACCGATGGGAGGACCTTTTACAACCGCCGAGCTTCCAGAAAAATCGAGTCCATCGTAAAAGCGTTATGCTTACTCACGAGTTACGCCACACGCCCCACCGTCGAAAAGAAAAATGCGGGTAAAAGTAAAAGTGGTTTTTATGGAGAAAACAAACGTTCCATTAAATATGACCCGATAGCACAGTAGTTAGAGAAACTGACTACGAACCTTGAGGTCCCGGGTTCGATTCCCGGTGCAGATATTATGTATGAAAAATACAATGGGATGTTATTGAAAGCATTCTCTGTCAAAAAAAAAACAAATCGGTTTATAAATGACGGAGTTTATGAGGGAACAAAAAAAAATATAAGTGAATTGATAACCTCCTTTTTGAAATAGGTTAAAATAAAAGTATTTAAAGTCAACAACGTAGAAAACTCAAAATAAAGGTGAAAAAAGTAAGGTGATTAAATTAAATATATCTTTCCTAGAAGATAACATTTTGTCAATACCTAAGTAATCCTTTGATTCTCAAAGATTTATGCTACCTTTTAAAGCTTTATCAAAACCCGGAAAGCCCTCGGGACCTTCTAATGCCGCCGAAGCCTTTCTAAATAGGAGTCACATATCGAAGGTACAACGTTACTTTGAACATGACCTTTCCTACGTCATAAATTGCGTAGTTTAGGTTCCGTTGTCCTAACAAGGAACCTAAACAAGGTCTTTTTGCCTGCTTTTTCAGTAGCCGTACTAACTAATTACTACTCAGTAATAAAAAGCTGTAATTTTCAGTGATCAGAGTAGTTAGTGCAATTTTGGGTTAAGATCTTAAACATTATACTTAATATGGATAAGATCCGAGATTCGTGTTTTTTTTAAAGAATAGTTTTTGACATTAATTAAAGTTAAAATGTATATGGTAAACGCAAAAAATAAAAGTTTTTGCTATCATACCTACATATTTCGTTTAAAAGTTACAAATTTTTGTACCACTTAATAAAACATCGTAATACGAAATGTGCAAAATCCAAAAAATCATGAAATAAAACACGAAGTAAAACTATCGAAAGCCTAATAAGCTGCTGGCACCAACTTCAAACAGATTAGGGTGAGGCCACACGAGAGTAATTTTGTGAGTTGTGAGCGGCAGAATTTCGGTTGCGCCATACATTGTGTCATGTGAGTGTCACGTGATGGCCCGAAATTCTGCCGCTTACGACTCACAAAATTACGCTCGTGTGGCCTCACCGTTAGAAGGAAGATATTTCTATGCTTTTTGTTTGTAGTCGGTTCAATTTTTATTTTATTTTTCATAAAAATATCTGGATGCAGTTGGGGAGTTGTTCATTATGGCGTTCTAAGAGCTCCCATTGTCCAACACTTTCAACAATTCAACAGTGGAAGTCTTCCATGATGATGATGATGGTGATATCTGTGGCGAGAGTCTCGGGCACGTTGCGGCCACGCTATGAACAATGATACTCGTAACTCTCGCCGCGCTTCCAGTCGAGCGTATTTCGCACGCACGCTTTCAATCCGAAATATTCTCATTTCAAAAGTAAACTTTGTGTAATTAAAATTACATCTAGTTTTGAAATAAGAATATTTCAAATTGTGGCAGTTTAATTTTAAGCGTGCGATTTCTAGCCCTACCGTTACGGTAAAATCATGGGTCTCCTTCCATTAATCCGTAATTGGATGTCTTTATCTATTGGGTCTTATGATTATCAGAGGGATAATTTATGCACAAGATAGTACTTATGCATGTACTTACTTATAATCCTTTGATAGAAATGTACGGCATCGTACGACCATTAATTTGTGACCCATTTTGAATAAAAAATGCTTTTAATGAGAGTTTTCTGGCCAGTGCAATTCAAGGTGTATACTGCATGGTCCCTTACGAATTTTCCTTCGTTGAAAATCCAATATTAAATTAAAAAAAGTAATTTTGCACATAAATTCCGAAAAAAATCAATTGGTGAGCGTTACTTAACAATACAAAATGACAGACAGGAAAAAGGTCAAAGAAATGGAACATTTCATACTAAGTATATATTTAACAACCGTTTTAAGATGTCGAACTTTTTAAAGTGACCCCCAGCTCAGCGGTGATCGCAGGCTTGAGATCACGATCCTAAGCGTAAAAAGCGACACATCAAAACACTTGACTACCATAGCTTCGATTCCTAAATGATACTTTACCTTTCAGCTATCTCAGTGTACTACAGCCGAGGTTTTGGCGGTTGGACGTCGAGCCGCTCCAGCACCACTCGCTACTGGGGGGCCCCGTGGCGGGCCCTGGGGCCCTCGCCGTGTGCCGCGGTGCCCCTCACCCTGCTGTGGACGGCCGCTATAGGGGCCCACGTCGCCATGCTGGCGTTTTGTTTTAGATCGCTCATGAATATTGGGTAAGTTTTAGGTGCTCTGTAGGCTTATTGTCTAACGCTTCTGACGCTTGCCTTCGCAATCACTATTTATTTCTATCAAACGGTATAAGCTGATGTCAGAAAGAGATGGTGAAAGCGAAGGCAAGCGTTAGAAGCAAGCGTCTGCAGAATTCCTAAGTTTGTCTATTTTTACTACAGTTCTTGCAAGTCATGAAGGTAAGCGAGCTTTACTTGTGGTAACTACGTATCTGTATATGTGTTAAAGTGTGCGTTAGAGCGAAATTGGGTATGGTTAAAAATTAGAAGAAATGTTTAACAAATTAATCGTACAACACAAAGCTTACCACATTCAATTTTATACGTTCACGAGTAAAGCATGGTCGCCTTCGTGATTTGCAAGAATTGGGGATGTCTATTTTTTTGCAATGTGTAGTAAATCGAAAACCATTTCGAGATAAATGCTTTTCAACTCGTTTTCTGTAGTTATTTAATTTTAATATTATATAATGAATTTATTATATAACAAATAAGCAATGACCTTCATTTGACATTGGTGTAAATTGCGTGACCGGTTCAAGTCGTACTTTATTCTATGTGGTTAGAATTCTTCACAATTTACGCGTGGATTATACTACGGAGTTTGATTTGGTCCCGCTGTCTGACATCTAGCACTTTGACAGTGCCAGTAAAGTGACACAGTGTATAGTGTACCACTACGCAAAAAATAATTAAAGGGGTTGCTTTATCGTACGCATTTAGATAGATTTAGAAATTTGGCATTGTGGGAGCCCTCAATTATAACCTGACGTCATCAACTAAAATAGTTTCAATAATTAATTTTGAAAAAGTAGAGAACTAAATGACAAAATATTGAAATTTGTTCCTTATAATTGACTTTTCTATACAAAAAAAATATAAAAACCACTGGTAATTTTTTTTAGACATTCCCAATTGTTGTTTGCTTGTTTTATGTGTTAGGTAATTTGTATTATGACGGTAACTGTGGAACCGTCAAGGCCGAACGCACCAAATTAAAAAAAATCTAAGAATCCCAAAGTAGGGTCAACGTCATAAATAAGTGATCACTTTTGTACCTTATCACATTAACGTCATGTTTGATAAGTCATATGAAATTATGTAACGACTGAAAGCGGCTAGGTACAAAAGTGATCACTTATTTATGACGTTGACTGTACCTACTTTATGACCGTTATAGTTTACTCCTAGTAATTTTATACTCTTTGGCAGCTGTCATCTAAAATGTGCTCTAATGATTGCTAGTAACTCCATTGGCGGTTCTGATTGGTAGGTCAATATACTGACTGTCAAACGCGAGTCTCGAATATTTCTGAGCTCGAATCTGTTATACATAGTTACTATTATGTAATCTGTGCTGCTACTATGTGCAAAACTAAGATGTCTTAGAACGCTTAATACAGTACATCTCTAAACGTTTTGAATGGTAAAACGTAATCTCTAGCGACTTCTGCGCTGGCTGCAATTGCTTTGAATCTCTTAACACAAACATGCTTCGCAATCCCTTTATTGCCGCTTGCATTCATACCTATATTAAGTCTAACTCAAAGCATATTCGGATTTAGTTCAATTGCACACTGTAGTTTTCCTAGTTCCAAATGGCATAAACGAAACTCTTATATTTACACTTTCGCCATGTCTGTTTACTTGTCCACGGCTTTTTAGCTCAGAAATTCTTAGCAGCTACTCGAACGCTACATAATCTCACCGCCATTTATACTATACAATAAATTAAACATGATATAGTCGGATATAACTTCAATGTGTTTATTATTATTATACACCCTTGCCAAATTGAAAATTTCTAGAACTAAAAGTCTCTAAGCTAAGCCGCGCACAGATATTACTAAAAGGGTTCAGCTTTTGCCTTAACTACGGAAACCTTTTAGTTTTTTAAACTAACACATAAACCTTTAATAAGTACCAATGATCTCTCACTCCAGCGATGTAATAAACGATCTAACAACGTTATAAGAAAATACAAGAAACAGCACTCCTCTTAATGGCACGTTGTTGAAAGCCATGTGCAAATATACACAGACTGCCGAGTTCCAGCCCAATTCGATTTTCGAACTTCGTATCATTCCGTGCCGTTCACACTAATAGTATTTTACAGAGGAATGAAAGGGATGACACGATACGAGCTCTGAATTTCCCTTTTCGTAGTAGCGCCCCAGCAATCGCCGATATTTATAGGCGATTGAACTGCCAGAGTTTACTATTAAAGTCTTTAGAGCTGGGTATTGGATAAGCATTGTTTTTGGTGGGATAATTTTTTAATCAAGCAAATTTGCCAGATTACTGATTTGAGTATATGTTAAACATGAATAAATATGAGCACGTGTTTTCTTATATCGGCTCAAACACATATTTTTCTAAAAAACACACCCTTCAAAGATTTATATTTCTCATCGGTGCTTTTTAGGGTTCCGTAGTCAACTAGGAACCCTTATAGTTTCGCCATGTCTGTCTGTCTGTCCGTCCGCGGCTAAGCTCAGAGATCGTTAGTACTAGAAAGCTATAATTTGGCATGAATATACATATCAGTCACGCCGACAAAGTGGTAAAAATAAAAAATATTTTTTTTTAGGGTAGCTCCCATGGACGTAAAGGGGGGGTGATTTTTTTTTCTAGACTAACCCTATAGTATAAAAATTTCATTAAAATCGACCGTCCCCCCCCCCCTCTCAAATCTAAACTGTTGGGTGGAAAAATTTGAAAAAATTCAGAATGGTAGTAAATATATCAAATTTACTAGGAAAATTATAGCGGCTAAGATTGCTTGGAAATTATTTGTAGTTTAAGAGTAAATACACGTAGTAGCCTAAGGTATAAAACATACCTAAACTTGGATGATTCCGTACACATACGAAATCCTTAGAAAAATATTACTTGATTTTTTCGTAATGGCTACGGAACCCTACCTTGGGCGTGTCCGACACGCTCTTGGCCAGTTTTTAATCCTACTTCCTACTAATATTATAAACGCGAAAGTTTGTAAGTATGGATGGATAGGTGTTTGTTACTCTTTCACGCTAAAACGGCTTGACAGATTAACTTATAACCTGGATTAACATATAGGATACTTTTTATCTCGGAAAATTGCTTAGTTCCCGCGGGATAGCGGTAAACGAATTCTTCGCAGACGGAGTCGCGGGCAACAGCTAGTATTTCATTAAATCTTTGACCTAAAAATTAACGAACACAATCAACACTACAAAAATAATTATCAAATTCATGCAGTCGTTCGGAAGTTCTGCGTGTGCGTACTTACATGTCGGCGATTCATTTTTGATAATAAGGATAGTTTAAAGAGTAGTTATTTGATAAGTCAACGTTCTTTTTTCTAAATATAAATATTACTATATTTGCCATCTCTTTCTAGTTCAGAATTCAAAATGAGATGATTTATCCACTAGCCACAACCAGCCATTGCAAACCAATTTGATCGAACGAAATGTAGTTTCATACATTCAACTAACACGCTAATATAATTTCACGACCACCTTATGGCTGGCTGTTAGCTGGTAGGTAGATTGGAAGTACTTAATTTAATGAAGCCGGATTACCTTTGACGACGCATTTAGCTAAGTGGCGGTACTGTCGCAATGGGACAAATAACCATTATATCCAATTTGACTAGGAGCTTTGCCATTTGTTCCATTCCACTTCGCCAAAACTACGCATAGCCTATGTCGATATCGACGACTCTGACACTCCAAAATTAAAGCTATAGCTGAACCGGTTAAGAGGGTTTATACCTGCTGAGCTGGCAACTTTGCATTTTTGTTAGTTTTTCTCGATTATTCCATAAAAATTGAATGAAAATTAAAAATGTTTTGTGTACAAATTGTTCTAATATATAAGCTAATGTGTCTACTGCAATAATAATTCGTGATAGACTTTTATTTTCTTTAAAAACGAACAAATTATTACCTAATGGTTTTTAAAGAAAATAAAAGTCTTATCACAAATTATTATTGCGGTAGACAGATTAACTTACACTAACTGTTGGGAGGAAAAATTTGAAAAAATCAGAATGGTAGTAAATATATTAAATTTACAAGGAAAATTATAGCGGCTAAGATTGCTTGGGAATTATTTGTAGTTTAAGAGTAAATAAAAGTAGCCTAAGGTATAAAACATTGCGTCACTACTTTGAAAAAGCTCGTATCTCAAATCAGCATGTAAACAAAACTGAACCTTGATAAGCGCGTAATAAAGTTCACTTAGCCAGATTATCGATTGTGAAATACGAGCTTTTTTCAAAGTATTGACGATACCTAATCTTGGAAGATTCCGTACACATACGAAATCCTTAGAAAAATATTACTTGATTTTTTCGCAATGGCTACGGAACCCTATCTTGGGCGTGTCCGACACGCTCTTGGCCGGTTTTTTTTAAATGCTGTCGTTGTCACACCTTTATCTCAGGCTAGGCTTTGCATTAACGTGGGCAAGGCTACCTGCGGCGTGGTGTTGATGTGTAGCGCGGAGTTGGGCGTGGCAGTGTTGTCTTCGGTCGCGCTCCACTGGCTCGGTGTTTCGGGCCTCAGCTGGAAGGGCAACAATACAAATTCAACACTCGCATACAACGCTCGCCGCCCGCACCTCTCCCGGCCCCCTTTATCGTCATACCCCCCCAGCCCCTGTACCGCACGGGTGCGGACTCAGTTGAACGGTTTCGCTATAGAGGGCACTTTCTAAGAACGTTGGGGTAGATATAGTATAAATCTTCCCAGGTGAATTTTTTTCTGGGTTTCTCTGTGCATCCATTCTTTGATCAATTATAACTGAAGATACACATTGCCGAACAAAATCCCCTTCAAAGAATGTCCGAACTTTTTTATTTGGTTGCGTAACAAATAAAATCATCACCTACACAGAAATTTGAACCTAGTCTTTACTTCATTACAGTCGAATTTCGGTAGCGGCAAAACTCCACTTGACAGCTAAACTTGACAATTTCACGCAACGTTCTGAGAAAAAAGAAGGCCACTTTTATCAAAGTGGCGCTCATTTGGCTCGGACATTTTCGGGCGCGCGACTGTGGATCTACAGTTATAATTGATCAAAGCATCCATGTATCAGTTTGTATTTAGTATGATAATATACAATTCTCCTAAAACTAAAAGACTTAAGAAAAATAATATAATAACTCAAAAATTATGAAAAGGATTCCCTTCAGGCAAGGTTCCGAAGATCTGGCAGCGTTCCCCCTTTGAATAGCTAAACTAATTCTTTGTCCGAGGTAGCTGCCAGCTCTTCGGTTTCCTGTGACGTCGACTAACCTCTAGTATTAGAATAGTATAGAAATTATAGTTATTCTAGATGCGGCAGCACCACATGCGTCGGCGTGGCGGGAGCCCAGCTGTCCTTTTCCATCACGACCCTGGCCGCTGCAGTGTTCATGGTGCAGTTGGACCTACGATACGATGCGTCGCTGTCGCCGCCCCCACGACAGTCTGATATGCACACCTGCACTGCTGTTTCTATGGTATGTTGCTATTTAAATCCTGTGAAAATTTCTACTGAAAGGAAAATGAGGTAAAGCGCCAATTTGGTCAAGGGTAAATCAACATTTTCTTGCCACCCGTTGCTATGGTTATACAAATTTTGTATCACGTCCACCTAAAAATTTTTCTGTGAAACAGTATGAAGATGTCACTTGGACAATTGGGGACTGAGTAAACAATACGAAAAACGTTGGAAATATTCGAATGCATTTTTTGGGTTTGATAGTAATCAGCGCACATTTTTGGCGCTTCAGTATACCTACTGTAAATTTGAAGAATTTCACTACCGGAAGGAACATCATTTTCCGAAAAAAAAATTAGTTTCCCAAAAATAGCATTTTGGCGCTTAAGCATTTTTTCCTTTCCACTGTCGATATGTATGTACTTAAGTTTTTTCTGTTCCGTGGTACTTAGTAGACTAAGAATAGCTGGGACATAACTGAGGCTATAGTATTTGATAGCACGCTGTGGTTTTAGTATCCATAGAGTGGCTGTTTGTTAAATAATATTTTTCACATTCTAAGTCGAATATGCCCAGCGCCCAAAAAAAAAAGAACTCAAAGACTGGCTGATACCTCTCGCCTTTTGGGACACCCTGCGCATGGGTCTTCAATCAAACTAACCCAACCACTTGATGAAATATTCCGAACGAATTTTACTTCATCATCATCATCATCATTTCAGCCGTAGGACGTCCACTGCTGGACATAGGCCTCCCTCATTGATACCCATTTCCCAATCATTACGGTTGGAAGCGGCTTGCATCCACCTTGAACCTCCGGCCTTTATCAAATCCTCCGTCCATCTCGTTGGTGAACATCCCACGCTGCGCTTGCCAGTCCGTGGTCTCCATTCGAGAACTTTTGGGCCCCAACGGCCATCTGTTCTGCGTGCTATATGACCTGCCCATTGCCATTTCAACGAGCTAATCCGGTTAATTACTTATTTTTGGCCTCCTCTCAGAATAAGTGGGTCTGGATTGTAGTTCCCACTCGAGCCCTGTGCGAATCGGCACTGCACACATGCCATTTTGCAGATGAATACAAGTTTCTTTGCGATGTTTTCCTTCGACGAAAAGCTCGTGGTATATTTCAAACTTTGAGATACGAGCCCGGGCATTACTTGTTGAACACATCATTATTATGCATTGATATTATTGTATGATTAGTACTTATAACATAAATAGTTATGTTCCATTTTCAGCTTAGACTTTATTTAAAAGGTGGTAATGAGTTTGAATAAGCTGGACTATTTACTGAAGCACCTTTTAGTTCATTTAATTAATTTTAATCTGATTATAAACAACAAGTGTCGAGGGTTAGTTGACTTAGGACCCTCACTTTACGCAAGCCAACGTTACATTTATTTGGCCCTATTTTTAGTAAAAAAATACGTTTTTTGCCTTTACGTTTATAACTTTTTCTCAAACATGCTATGAAATATTGACGTTATGTTCCTTATAATACGCCACGAAGGGTCACGTTGCAGGTGCAGGTGCAGCCGGTGGTGGGGGACCGCCTAGACGAGAGGTCAATAATGGAATTTCATACAACATTGCTGGCCAAGGCCAGCAAAGTGATCGTCTATTGTTTCATACCATGACGTTTATAGGTCTATGGCATCATAGCATTTAGCCATTAAAAAAAAACTATATGCAATATTTGCGTTTTGGTTCATTAAGACATTCTGCCACTACGCTTATTTAAGGTAAGGTAAGATGATGATGATGATGATGATGGTGATGGTGGTGTTGATGATGATGGTGTGATGATGATGGTGTGATGATGATGGTGATGATGATGATGATGGTGGTGGTGGTGATGGTGTTGATGATGGCGGTGAAGATGATGGTGATGGTGGTGATGATGATGATGGTGTAATGATGATGGTGATGATGATGATGATGATGATGGTGATGATAGTGATGATGATGGTGATGATGATATGATGATGATGATGATGATGATGATGATGATGATGATAGTGATGATTATTATGATGATGATGGTGATGGTGATGACGATGATGTTGATGATGATGATGTTGATGATGATGGTGATGATGATGATGGTGGTGATGGCGATGCATGTTTGAGAAAAACTCTATACAAGCCTTGGCCACGAACAGGGATTGCCGGCCTCGTATCTCTAGATGGCCTCGTTAACACTCGGCCATCTATAACTACTCGGCCGGCAATCCCCTATTTCGCGGCCGCTGCAGTAATGTACTATTAAAATAATCTTGCTTATATCAATTAACGTTTAATCAGGCTTCATTTTATGAACACTATTTTAAAATTTAAACATAGATATTCTTTCTAAATGGAATATTTTTGTAGTTATAAAATTGACCACTCTGATTTAAACTATTACACATATCCTATTCCTTTGAACAAGCAATTCTTGTATAAGTATTTATTTACATCGACTCTAACGATTTCGATACCGACGACAACGGCGACGGCGACGTATGTACGAAGTTTATTGAAAAGTTTGCATACCTACACTGTGTACCGACTGGCCACTAATAAAATTAGAAAACACGTGGCTCGGGAAGGAAACAAAAGACTATTGTGCGTCCTGTCCCGTCACTGTCCTCGTCCGCGCAGCGAGTTAATTTAACGTAAATTATTAAACGTTTGTTTCATTTTAAGATCAATTTTCAGTCTAAATTAGCGTGGAGCTTTTCGGACGAGATCAAACACTCTAACTTGATTTTTTCAATGGGAAAATGGGTGAGGATAGCTCAATGGCCCAGCCACAGACTCTCAATTGAATCAGGCGATACTTTGCAGAGGTCCATGTTCAATAAATTACAACCTTTACCGTGCTGTTGTGCGTCCACACGTGCAAGACACCAACGTCTACATAACGCACTCTAGATTAAGAGTGTATCAAATCTAAATAATAATCCGTTTTAATTTAGGGTTCATGCAGTTTCTGGAAGGTATAAATTAAAATGGCGGATTATTTTCAGTTGATGCACTCTCGATTTAGAAGTGCGAGGTCCGTAGCATCTTATAATGCGTTTGAGGTATGGTGTGGTGATCCACTGTGTGGTATTAATGCTGATTTACGATTTTTTTCTTAAAACTTCATGCGCATCGTGTAGCAGTGCTTTAAGTAAAAGGATGTTTTTAAGATAAGCGTGCCTTAGCAAGTCTCCGCTCTACTTAAATAGAAGCGCGGGGTCGCTATTGTTTGCTCGAATTCCTTATGGCATAATCATTATGCATTATGCCATAATGCATCGTTTTCTATAATTTTCATTAATTTATTTGTGAACCAGTATTTTCTTCAGAATTTCCTAAAAATGAATGACTATGATTTATGATGTTACGGTTTGTGATTTTGTGAATTGTTATATCTTTTTTTTAATGTATTTTATTCCCTGCGTGTGACTGTGTTCCCTGAACACTACAATTTGGCCGCTTTCAAGTCTAGGGTGAATGAGCATTTACTAGGCAAGCGTGCTCCATCGTAGGCCTCATCTTCACTCTCCATCAGGCGTGATTGTGGTCAAACGCAAGCCTATATTGTATAAAAAAAGAATTATTAAAGTAACCTAACCTGCAGTGCTGTGTTCTACCTATATGTTGACAATTCAAAAAATGCTGAAAAGAGCACGCTTTTATAAATATATTTTACGGCAGACGTTATGACAAATAAATTATGACAAATAAAATTATAGGAAACAAAGTAATACGGGAAGCGCACTCTTAAGGGGTTAACCCCACGTTAACTTCTTTAGTTTCACGGACCACTAAAGTACCCTCTAAAACCCCAGCAAAATTTCCAGCCATTTTTGATTATAGTTTCTTTGCAGGTCCCGCTGACTTCTGTAGCAATCAACAGCGGGAACAGCGGGGACGCCACAGACCCTGGGGGGAGTCCCCAGGAGAAGAGCAAGGAGTCCCAGTCTCCCCCCGAACCCCCCACTTGATGCAACAGTGCCTAAAACCCAGTGTACAAGTGAACTTTTTTGTGTACGGGAAATATGCCACTAGTGAAATTGGGAGTGAATGTGGGAGTGCATTTGAGATGTCGCTTTTTGATGTGAAGTGCGACTTGGTGATTTTTTAAATATGGAGTTCGCTGTAAAAAGATAACGCCGCTGCGACCGTGACGCTGCGTCAAAGCAGCATAAAGCTCCAAAAGCACAGACAGCTGAGGCGTGGCGGTGCCGTGGTGGTGACGGTTGTAATATTCTAACTTGTATGAATGGTTGTGCGGTACCATTCGCGAACTCGTTCATACAAGTTAGAATATTACAACCGTCACCGTCACCGCACCACCACGCCCCATCACAGTCTGTGCGTTTGCAGCTTTATTGTGTATGACCAGAACTGGATTGTCTGTGGTGTTTTCTTGCGTCTTCGTAATTTTTCATTTATCGACTGTCAACATTAGATTTGTATCATTTGTTCGAGTCGATGAATAAGAAATTACCATGGCAGCTCAGAAGTGTCACAAATATTCCGATCTAATGTATGACATTGACGCTGGGTCGGTGCCGCTACTTATCAAAGCCGTTCCGAACATTTACGAGCTAGATACTTTGATCCGTTGCTGTATCGCGGCGTCAATGTCGCGGCAACTTTGACGCCACTGACGCTTGCTTCGGAATCCCACCTTAATGTATTAAGAAGATTTGCTTTGTGTTCAGTGTTTGGAGTAAGCAAGTTGAAATATGTTACACTAGTGAGCAAAAATAACGGGACAATTTTCGTACAAAGTTATTAATACCTATACCTATTTCTATGATATGAGTCCCTTAAGAACGACATCGGTTGTAATAATCGAATAAATGCCTACTTTGTGCTTGCTGAAGCCCAGTAGCAATTTCTTTTGAGTACGAACTTACGAAGCTATAATACCAAATTCATTATCTTTTGTGTGCACGTTATAAGTAATATGATTTCTAAGTTATCCATTATAGTGTTCCTATTGGCTTGCTAAAAATATGTAGTTGGTGGTTTTATATCGTTTTCTCAGCTATTGTTTTTTTGTCTTCATACTTCTAATTGGAACGCTATGAATACTGTCGAATAGGGTTTGAGGTTTTTTGTTGAAGGTTCTTTTAAATAATGTACTACAAATTATTTATCTGGTTATTAACATAAGCCTCATCCTTTCAAGGCAACATGAGTAGTAGTAACCTACTCATCAAACCTTACGTAGGTATCGATTAGTGCCGATTTTTTATTCAAAAGTAAATATAGGCAAAAAACTCATGGAAGGACCTTCTTGCATGTAATAAGAATGTGACGATACGAATAAAATAAAATGTCATAAGTTCCATATCAGTTCTATAGACACATGCGAGAAGGATCTTTCTTTATGTTTTTCACTTAAAACGTCAAAAATACTGTATTATACCTATAATGGCAAAACACGTCAAGGCAATGTCAGGACAATTATGTCAACAGGAAATGAGCTAAATGTTTAACACATTGCCTGAAAAGTAATTTCCAGACCCCCTGGGAGAAGTTAATTAAAATCCGCGCACGAAGCATTCCGCGGGACTCTGATGCTATTTACATAGATAACACCAAATGTCTACATTATATTTTGTACTTACTATTACAATATCACGCTCAATGTTGCAAAGTTCCAAGCTCTTGACAGGAGATTGAAAGTGGAGCCTTCTTAAGAGCGTGGCTCTCGATAAAAAAACGATAATAACGCATCTGCAATTTTGACCAATTTTTTAATATCGTCACCACTTTGAAAAAGCTCTTATCTTCAATAAATTCTGTAATACAATCTGAATCTTAAAACGCGCCATTGAAGTTCACTTATTTATTTATTTGGATAACAAACAGAAATAAGCGTACAGGAGATAACACAAATATTCTCAATACAGGGTTATTTGTAATCCACTGACATCCTCTTAACCCTGAGTTCCTATCACTCAAACAAATGTTTTTTGTTTTACGACTTTTTAAAATGAAGCAGTTTTTTTCCCATACAAATACACAGAGTATCGTAAAAATAAGAGGTAATCTCAAATTTTCAAAACGTTATTACACCAAAAATATTAAGTTATGACAAAAGCCGTAAAACAAAAAACATTTGTTTAAGTGGTAGGAGTTCAGGGATAAAAGGATGCTAGTGAATTACTAATAACCCTGTATACTTACTAATTAACTTGCACTTACTCCCTAGCAGGTCTCACTAAGGGCCCGTTGTTTGATCAATAGTTAAATAAACTAATAGTTAAAAAAAAAGAAGTTAAAATGTATGACAAAGATAACAATAGTTAACGTATTTCGAAGGCAATTTCACTATTAGTTAGTTTAACTATTGATCAAACAACGGGCCGTAAGACACATGTATAATTATTAGTTGTTATTAGTTAAGTTAGTAAGATTATGGATTTCGAGGTTCAGAGGTACAAGTTTCTTTCAAATTGCCACACTGGATGCATTCTGCGGTCGCGGTCAGGTCAAATTGAACGCAGCCCGCATTATGTATGAACAACATTGTCGGTCTCTACATATATATTTTGTATAGATATGCGATCTGACCGTGCGGTCCAGTGTGGCAAATCCTTTATAGGATGGATATCGTTATCAATCACCGTTGTATGATAAAGCTGAATTGGCTTGAGTTTCTAAATTCAAAGGAGTTTGACATTCTGTCTTGAAAATGAAGCATAGAACGTTGCAACAGTTGTTTGACTGTGCGTATAGATCAAAAGAACAAAAAGCCAGTGCAGAAACACGATCCGCAGGCTAATTTGTCTAACTCCATCGCAATCGCCATCGTGTTAAGAGGGTACGATGGCTGAGAGACTTTTGAGAAATAGGTATTTTAATGAAATGTCGTTGTCTCGCCCGAACCCCTCCGTGTCAGTACAGCGAGAGCGGGACAACTGCAGCTCAGGCCGTTAATAGGCGCGTAAAATTGATCAAAACAGCATTTCGTAATCCCCTGTTTTCTTCTCGAAAACTGGACCAATAAAATTATTTTTTTCAAATATAATTAGAGGATAGATTTAGCTATGCTTCTATGTTTTCCTTTTTTTGTTTTTATAAGGGATTCTTTTCTGATGAGTGTCTGAAAATGATGTTGAAATTGGGCAATTTTTTCAGTTTTTGAAAGCTCATATTTCTTATGTTAATTGAAATATGGAAAAAAACGAAACCTAGGGGCATAGCTGTGGTAGATACAGATTACACAGTAAAAAAAATTTGGCTCTAAAGCTATTATCCAGGGAGGAAACAGGGGATTACGTTTGTATGGAAAAATGGTGCGCATCGTATCCTCTTAATTTTGACAGTTCTTGTATGGGCCGACAATTGGTATCGGAAACAGCCAGCTGTCACAGCCATACAAAAACTGTCATTTCAATCTGATGCCGAGGGTAAAAAAGTTACACAATTACCCTGCAGCTGTTTTGACAGCAAAAGAATACGTCAGTTAATTGGTGGTGTCGACATCCCTATTCTTATATCTCGTTCGTACCAAAGGGCTGTATGAAGTGCATAAGCAAGACAACAGTGACCAAACGACGAAAGAATGCTCTAGAACATGTTAGTAAAATGCCATATCCAATCATGCATAGAATGCTATTTGTTAATTTGGTCTAAATGCACCATAAGAGATTTAAATAAAAATAAAACTGTGATTTCATTTAAGTTTTATTATTTACACCTATGAGACCTTTAATATTTAAATCTATGTTTCTTAAAAGTTCTTAAAACTATGTTTCTTCTGGCGTACCTATTAATAAGTAATTTGCAAAGGCAAGACACCCATACGAAGATGTTATAATAAGAGCCTTCCAAAACCATGCGGCTAAAGAACCGCAAAACCGGCCAAGTGCGAGTACCATTATCTATAAAAACAGCAAATAAATCACGTTTGTTGTATGGGAGCCCCTCTTAAATAATAAATAATAATAATAATTAATATATAACTAATTAATATGTATAACTAAATATTCTGTGAATATTTCAAGCGTCTACCTGTATGGGAGCCCCCTTAAAAATATTTATTTTATTATGTTTTTTAGTATTTTTTGTTACAGCAGCAACCAAAATACATCATCAGTGAAAATTTCAACTGTCTAGCTATCACGGTTCATGAGATACAGCCTGGTGACAGACGGACGGACAGCGGAGCCTCAGTAATAGGGTCCCGTTTTTACCCTTTAGGTACGGAACCCTAAAAAACCATATATTTGTCCCCTTTCCGCTAACTGTCGTAACTAACATTTGATTCCTTGTTAGATAAGTACGATCTTGATACGACAGTTATCGGGGAAGGGGACGAAATTATCATCAACGCTGTAAAAA
The DNA here is from genome assembly GCA_947563465.1 of Archips xylosteana. Taxonomy (NCBI): domain Eukaryota; kingdom Metazoa; phylum Arthropoda; class Insecta; order Lepidoptera; family Tortricidae; genus Archips; species Archips xylosteana. The sequence continues at coordinate 5,426,643 of OX387351.1, read as the reverse complement.
ATTTGAAGCCATTCCAAGCGTTCAATCGGGCCAGAATATTTCCGCAGATGGTTACATATACATCGATCAATGTACGGAAACATTTGTCAATAACAATTACAATTAAAAAATCCTGAGAAAAATTTACAAGGAGTTGAGTTGATTAAATTAAGAACACTTTCAGTGGCGTAACTAATAAATAAATAAATAAACTAAATAAATAAATAATAAGTAACTATAGGGCGGCAGGGCTGAAAAAATGCCACGGGCCTGACCCTAGAGGGCCCCGTCCCAAGAAGCCACGAGCTCAGAAATAACATTAAAATTAAATTACAACGTGACGATTTTTACTGTCTAAAGTATATGCCATGGGCCTCAGATGGTACACATGGTATAGTTACGCCACTTTATAATTCGCAAGAATTCATTCAACGCTATTCCGCGGGAACTACGCAATTTTCTGGGATAAAATCCATCATATGTTCATCCTAGGTTCTCAGACTATCGCTATTTCTATTAGGTATATCTGTTCAGTGATTTAAGGTGGAACGGCACGCTCTAGGCGCGAAATTCAAAAATTTTACAGGTTTTAATTTATTGTGGGTAAACGGTGTAACTGTTTAACTTCTTATGGTATTTGCGCTTGTAAAACAGTGTTCTTTATATTATTGTGTAAAGCTTTTTAAGAATAAAACTATTAGCTTGAAATAAAAGTTGTCAAAGCGTTGATAGTCCGAATTTCTATGTTTACCCACAATAAATTAAAAACTGTAAACATTTTGAATTTCGCGCCTAGAGCGTGCGCTTCCACCTTAAGCATGAAGAGGTAATACACTAATTGACAGTAGACAGGTAGGTAGACAGTTCTCTTCCATATTGGGAGTGGTCGACCCTTATAGTATTTCGTATTTCCAATCATTTATTTTCTCGATGACAGCTCCCGTAGAATGTAACTGCGTTTTTTACGCAAAAATTAACTTTTAAATGCGAGGTATAAAAAATACGACAACTGCCTAATTTTGTTCCTTGATCCCACATAATATTCATCTGAGACGAATTGAGTCCATATATGCAGTAAATTTTTTTTAAAGTACGATAAATAATAAACGTTTTAATAAAGTTACATTCTATGGCAATACAAATAGTGATGTTATGATTGAAATATCGATATTGTATCGGTATTGTATATGTTGAACTAGATGTGTTGTGTTCCCGCGACTTTGTACAGTCAACGTCATAAATAAGTGATCACTTTTGTACCTTAATTGTCGCTTTCAGTCCTTACGTAATTTCGTATGGCTTTTCAAACATGACGTTAAAGTGACAAGGTACAAAATTGATAAATGACGTTGACCCTACGCGTTGTAATTTTTTTCCCGGGATATAAAATAGCCTATGTTACTCAAGTGAAATAATTTTTATTTGTCCAGTAGTTTTTAGCTTATTCATTACAAACATACAAATCATTCCTCTTTATAATATAAGTATAGATAGGTAATCGACAATGAAATGAAATAATTATAATAACAGGTAATTTTTATTTATTAATTTTAAAATTGGGTCGATATCGTATCTACTGATCACTTATTTGGTCACAACACTATAACTTTCAAACTAGATCTGTCATCGAGAAAATAAATGATTGGAACTACTATAGCACACGGCGGCCACGACGTATAAAATACGCGTTCTTGAATCTACATAAGCACGTCGACGTCTGTACACGCGTACGTCTACATACATCGTGCGCGCACCCGACTGGATTCCGGCGGTTCCGGCAATCTGCGCCTTGAGGGGTGGGGTAACTCGAATCGGTGCGGGGCGGAGCGTGGCCATTCTGTACGTTAGTACTATTATATATTCTGTGCCCTTAGTGAGAAAAGTTTATTTTCTTTTTTCCTTGTACTGTCAACCAATGTTATTAAAGTGTATGAGGTCCACGAGCGTGACAAGCTTAGAGTTGCAAAGCCGAGACCTTCGTCAGAAAACTCCCGAAGGAGAGATTTCCGGATTTAATGATTAAGGCATGGCCCTAAAAAGTTGGTAAGTGGGTTAATATCTCAAAAGCAGTGCAATTATGAGTTACAGTGGTATCTAGGTCAAGATTAGGGCGACCAGTTTACTAAGACAATTAAGTAAGTGCTTTGCCTTTTATGGTGCCAGATCCTACATTGAAGACAAACAGTAAACCTGATTGTCACATTGACTTGTAAGTGTACATAAATAACATTTTTTGATCTCAACCTTGACGCTGGCAAAATGGGTATGTATTACAATACCGAAGTACGAAAGACCGAATGTATTAAAATATCGAATGGGTCAAAAGACCGACACGATTTTTTTCTGAAACCGTAAACTTATCAGAATTTATTAAAACGGCATCATACAGAACCCATTAGGTTAGGTTAGGTTTGTTTTATAACAATCTAAAAAGTTAACGGTTTCAGAAAAAAATCGTGTCGGTATTTTGACCCATTCGATGTTTTAATACATTCGGTCTTTCGTACTTCAGTATTGTAATACATACCCGGCAAAATTGTCCAATTGGACAGACGCCATTTAATTAAAAAAAAAAAAAAAAAAAAACATTTATTGATGTTTTATGCTATACAAATGACATTGAACCTTGGAGTGCTAATAGAATTTCTTGATCCACCATAGGTACCTACCTACTATTACTGAAAATTTCCAAGTAAAGGTCGACAAAAAAATTCAACATCTATTTATTACACGCTTTATATTATTTTCAACACAGTTGCTCGTAAATTGACTCTTATTACACCGTTTTTAGTTTCATAATTCAGCATATTACCACACTTGTGCTGTTAAAACATTACCGTACAAGTGCTGTAATATAAACTTTTTTTTAATTTGAGCAAAAGTTTATGTCTAGGAACATTGTATATTTTCACGACTATTAAATTATTTTAGGGTTAAGATGACAAATAAACATTTTATTTCATCAAATTGTATATTTATAAACACAAATTAACTTAAATATCTTATTTACAAACATTAAATTTATAGTTTATTTTATTTTTTATATTGCTGCTGCTCTGGCTGAACAGCCGTTTTGCCAGTGCCTTTATTGAACCTGCGCGCGCATCGAAAGTGCGGCGCGCGAAAAAAACAAAACTAGTGTGTCATTTTACGTAAATATTTGGTAAAGTTGCTGCTGTGTGGTTAATTACTATCAAAAACATCTACTTCAAATAGTGAAGACGAGCAAAATATTAATTCAACCCCGCCGGAAATACTTATCGTGGCACGAACGCGAGTGATAGCATAAACTGGCAAATAAATACAAGCCCAGCTCGTTATATCCATGTTGAAAAGCACAGTAAAGACCAAAAATGAAGTTGGTAAACATATAATACTTAGTAACTTGACGGCATTTCTAAAGTGACATCCTGGCAGATCTATTGGTCGAAAGTCAAAGGTGTCGTCACCAACCGATGTTGAAAAGTTTTTAAAAGAAGCTCCGGACAGTCAGTACTTGACAACAAAGGTCAGTAAAACAATAAAATTTATAAAAATGTAAATTTATGTATCAGGTCTATAATTGCGTTAAGTACTATGGCAATACGTTCCTACAACTTTACTAATATACTTATTAATTTGATCTCTTTGCAGGTTGCGTTGATATTCGGTATTACTGGTGCGTTTAGACGTCAGGAGCTCAATAAATATTACAACCAAGGATGTAGAAACCCACGGTGAAATGTTCCTTGTAAAAATTACAAAAGTTACTAACAATACAAGTTTGTTTTTTTCCTCGCAATTGTGTTGAAAAACGTCGTATGCAACTCGTGTGCATTGATCATTACACACTTCGGCTTCCTTATCGCGCTCGCCTAACGGCTCGCGCTTACAATAATGCCTCATGTGTAATGACCAACGTAGCACACTTGTATCATAATGTACTATTATGACATAGAGTTCAGTTAACATTTACAGATTATTTCACTATCCCATACCCGATGAACAAAATTTATTTCACATTGTCATAACTACAGGGTGAATTCAAAATGGTGATACAAAATTAGTGTTTCGTACTCAGTTAATGCTGGACAATATAAGCACTAACTTAAAATTTGGGGCGTGCATACATTGAGTTCGTGATTTCATATATGAGACTAATTAAAACAAATGAGTTAGCACATTATTTGTCCAGCCTTAACTGAGTACAAAACACTAATTTTGTATCACCAATTTGAATTCATCCTGTATACATAATACGAGTAAAATAGCGCTAGTGACTTCGATAAAATATTGAGTAAACGGCACAGCCAAAGATAGAGTTTCGAAAGATGTTGGAGGAGGTATTCACTACATGAGGAGCGCTATGCCTCAGAAGTAAAAGAAACCGGAACATTTTGTACTAACACTATTTATAAACTAAATAAATAAAAATAAATAAATATTAGGGGACAATCTTACACAAATCGACCTAGTCCCAAACTAAGCAAAGCTTGTACTATGGGTACTAGACGACGATAAACATACTTATATAGATAAATAAATACTTAAATACATAGAAAACATCCATAACTCAGGAACAAATATTCGCGCTCATCACTCAAATAAATGCCCTTACCGGGATTCGAACCCAGGACCTCTTGCTTCGTAGGCAGGGTCACTACCAACTAGGCTAAAGCGGTCGTTACACTATGTAAAAAAGAGACAGGGAATAAACAGACTTTATATCTGATCTATTTTTATTACAAGCAAGTAATCCCACATACGTATAAATACAGACTTCTTTTCACCCATTTAATCTAGTCAAGCATTTTAATTTTTCCCAATCCGCACTGGGCCCGCGTGGGAACTACGCCCCAAGACCTCTTATTCTGAGAGGAGGCCTGTGCCCTGCAGTGGGACGTATATAGGCTGGAATGATGATGAAGAAGCATTTTAAAATTATCATATCGTTAGTATAGAATAAATAAAATAAATAATAAATAAATAAATATTAGGGGACAATCTTACACAAATCGACCTAGTCCCAAACTAAGCAAAGCTTGTACTATGGGTACTAGACGACGATAAACATACTTATATAGACAAATAAATACTTAAATTGTTTATAGTGTGATTAATTGAAGTCTAAATTTTAAAGTAATTAACTAATTATACAGAAATTAAAAAAAAAAATTATATATACTAGAACAATTAACCTAAAACTAAAAACCTTAAAAAATATAATATAGTAAATAACTAAAATACATTATTAATAGGAGTCCCTTTAGGCAAGGTTCCGAAGATACTGGCAGCGTTCCCCCTTTGAACACCTAGATTAATTCTTTGTCCGAGGTAGCTGCCAGCTCTTCGGTCTCCTGTGATGTCGACTAACCTTTTTGCAATTTCCTTAAAAAGCCTTATGGCGCTAGGACCCCACGGACCAAGGGTCTCGACACCGAATGGGACAAAATCATATTCGGAGCCTAGACCCCTGTATTTGCATGCTTTAGCTTTTTCAGCCGCTTCACAAGCCGCACCAGCTCTGTTATTGGTTCCATGTAGATGGGAGGGGGCCAGCGTGTCTGAACAGGTTGCATCCCATACCAGCACCCGGCCCATCTTCCATGGAATCAAACTCATACCGTCCGGTCTCTTGCCATCGTCTCTTGCAATTCCAGTCGGCTCAAGTAGACTTGGCACGTTGACGGTCGCAAGGGACCGGCGTATGATATCGTTTAGTGCGGCATGTCTCGAGAAGCGGCCTGCACTTTTTTGGCATGACAGTCCGTGATGTCCTAGCTTGTCGACATCACTGCCACAGGGACATACTTAAATACATAGAAAACATCCATAACTCAGGAACAAATATTCGTGCTCATCACACAAATAAATGCCCTTACCGGGATTTGAACCCAAGACCTCTTGCTTCGTAGGCAGGGTCACTACCAACTAGGCTAAAGCGGTCGTTTAGGAAAAGTCGTAAAGTTAAGGATAAGTTGTTGCTTCGCCCTAGCAGGGTCCATGTAGCACTGAAATATCTATTTTTCACCTTGTAATACCATGGTTGCAGCGAATAAATTAATATGAATATGAAATATCATCAATAACAAAATTCACAAATGGAAGGTAAACGAAAAATAAAAATTAAATGTTTCCGAAACACGAATCAAATGTTTGAACAAAATCACAAACTTCTTCGGTAGCCAATAGCAAGAGATTGCAGTACCTACCAAAAGATTTTCAACTTTACCAATCACAAGATACAACTCAATTTGTGGAGCTCTGGAATCGATATTATACTTTGAAACATTCAAGAGCGACGATATTTTAAAATTGGATTCAGTACAAACTGAACTGAAGTATGAAATATGCATTTAGTGGTTTGGTTATCTATATGTATTTGCATCGGTAAAGTTCAGCTCTTTGAGTTTATCGGTCTATAGGTCTAATATAATTAGGTGGGGCTTTGTAGTGCTTCAATTGCCGTTACAAAAAACGACTAATATGACGACCGGATGGCCTAGTGGTGAGAACCTGACAACGAAGCTTGAGGTTCCGGGTTCCATTCCCGGTCGGGGCAGATATTTGTGTGAATAACTTTAATTTCAATACAAGATGATAAAACCCGCTTGCATAATTCCCGTTCCCATGGGAATTCTATATATACCCTATGTAATGAACTGAAACAATAACTTTGCTCACCTGCGACCTTACGATATTTACGTTTATGTAAGAAACGCGTGTTCGTGCAGTTCCTCCACCTCCACACTGTACGAACATACACAAGTGTGACGACCTCTGTACGCTTAGTATAAGTTTTACTTCACCAAAATACTTCTCGATCGCGTTTACGTAAAAATTTCAATTCTATGGAAACTAGTACGCTTAGTATAAGTTTTACTTCACCAAAATACTTCTCGATCGCGTTTACGTAAAAAATTCAATTACTAGGGAAACATGTACGCTTAGTATAAGTTTTACTTCACCAAAATACTTCTCGATCGCGTTTACGTAAATAAATCAATTCTATGGAAACATGAAAGCGCGCGCGCGGAGACGCTGTCCATGTTTCCCTAGTAATTGAATTTTTTACGTAAACGCGATCGAGAAGTATTTTGGTGAAGTAAAACTTATACTATACGCTTAGTATAAGTTTTACTTCACCAAAATACTTCTCGATCGCGTTTTCGTAAAAAAATCAATTACTAGGGAAACATGGACAGCGCCTCCGCGCGCGCGCGTCCATGTTTTCATAGAATTGAAATTTTTACGTAAACGCGATCGAGAAGTATTTTGGTGAAGTAAAACTTATACTAAGCGTACTAAGCGTAATGGACAGCGTCTCCGCGCGCGCGCTTCCATGTTTCCATAGAATTGATTTATTTACGTAAACGCGATCGAGAAGTATTTTGGTGAAGTAAAACTTATACTAAGCGTAATGGACAGCGCCTCCGCGCGCGCGCGGCCATGTTTCCATAGAATTGAATTTTTTACGTAAACGCGATCGAGAAGTATTTTGGTGAAGTAAAACTTATACTAAGCATACTGGTTTAGAGCCTAGCCCATTTACTAAAATTGCTGTGAAGGCAGTTATTATTAAAGTGGGTTTAGTGTATACTCGCCATTATAAACATCGGTGCTGTCTAGGTGCTCAAAAATATTTAAACACGCGGTTTTCTATCGTTTGCCCGAATTTCATATGCCATGCCATGCATGCCATTATATCATTTTCCATAATTTTCATTTGTCATAAATAAAATTGTTTCTCAAAAAGTATTTGCTTTGGCAAGTGAAATTACGGGAAAAGAAGTGATCATCTGAATAGGCACTTATACGATTGACAATAAGGTCGTGTTCAGATATCCATGAGTACCTAGACTGCTCCGATGGTAACTATGTATAATGGCGATTGTACTCAAAACGCCCTTCGCTAGCAAATAAAAAAATATGGTCTGTGCGAAGGCGAAATATATGTTAGTAGAAGCTCGCTTCCATTGGCTGTTTTTCCCGGATAAGTACGATTTAGGGGTACTCATGGCCAGAGTTAATAGGCTAGCTACATATTCGGCCTCATTGCACTTACCATCAGTGAAATAGAGGTCAATCGCTGGACAGATTATTAAATAATTGTATGCCTAATGCCTCTTTTAAACAATTAGTTGATAAAATAATGGTTTCTCAGTTTACTAAACAATCAACGATTGTTTTAATGTTAGGTGACGGGTCCGACGTTAGGTATTCGGACGTAAAAAATGGGTTCGATTCCCTATCAAAACTAAGCGTGAAAAACATTATTGTAGGTGCGTTTCCCTACTCTGCTTCTCTAAGTAAAAGTAATAATCATTTTTACCGCTTAAACAAACTATTGTTTAAGATGACGAGCCGTCATAGTGACGTTTTATTTTTCGACACTAATAAAGTTATTAGTGACTACCGACTGACCCCAGACAAGCTTGCTAAATCCTTAGCATGTTTTATTAATTCCGTATTCGGAAATCACCCCCCTTCTCCCCGCTCTGATAGGACGACACTTTCGAGCGTGAATGTGTCTTTAAACTACCAGCACCGACAATAGAGAAGCAAAGTAGTCTATTATGTCTTCATCAAAATATAAATCGCTTCACTGGCAAAATATATGACTTAGAATTACTCTCTGAAAAGTTAAATTTAGATATTATTTGCTTAACAGAAACTTGGCTAAAACAGGATAGAATGCAATTTAATGTAAATAATTATGTAATAGCTAGTGCATTCTGCAGAGAGTCTGCGGCTGGCGGCGGGTCTCTTATATTATTAAAAAATGGTTTAAAATTCAAAGAACGTAAAGACCTGTCCGGCCTTTCTGTTGAACGTGTAACTTGAGATTATAGGATTTTCTAGTAATCAAAGCAGGATTAGTTCACCAAATCTTTAATTAACTTCAACGCACAATAACACAGCAAGAAAAACTAGTTAACAATAGCGAGGGCAGTGTTGCCATCTATACTAAATAATACACAACTTGAGTTAAATTTTGTTTTAAGTCTCTAATACTCCCACTAAAATTTAACTCTAAATAGTTATTTAAAAAAAATATTAACCATACAAAATTTGGTCTCTCAGACAGGCAAAAGTTTGAGTAGGTAACGGTTTGGTCAATATGTCAGCTAATTGACCTTTACTTGGAATGTACTTAATTTTAATTAACCCCAACTCAACCTTTTCTCTTATGAAATTATACTTCACATCCACATGCTTTGTTCTCTTATGATATACAGGGTTGCTAATCAGTTTGATTGCACTTTGATTATCAACATTTAATGTTATACAATTATAATTTTCACCTAAGTCTGACATTAGTTGTTGTAACCACAATATTTCCTTGGCGGATTCACATGCAGCAACAAATTCTGCCTCTGTTGTGGAGAGAGCGATGGTCGTCTGTTTTTGACTAGACCATGTGATTGGTCCTCCATTCATCATAAAAATGTATCCTGTAGTTGATTTGCGAGTGTCTACATCACTTGCATAGTCTGAATCTGAGTATCCAACAAGACCATTACTTTCTCCAAATTTTATGCCTAATTTTTTACTGTTTATTAGGTATCTAATTACTCGTTTGACAGCATTTACATGTTGTTCACTAGGATTGTTTACATATCTACTCAATAAATTGACAGAAAACGAAATATCAGGCCTTGAAACAGAACTTAAAAATAATAAACAACCTATAGCTTCTCTGTAAGGAAATTTAACAACATTTCCATCTACATTCTTTGTAATAATAACATTGACATCTGCTGGAGTATTAGCTGAATTTGCATCACTCATGCCAAACTTCTCGATAATTTGGTTTATGTAATTTTCTTGATGGATAAAAATACCATCACTTACTCTCTCAATTTGCATGCCAACAAAATATTTTAATTTTAATTCTTTTATTTTGAAAGCTTGTTTTAAATACTCTATTATTTCTTTAATAATCTTCCCATTTGATGATAGCACAAGAGCATCATCAACATATATTATTAGAAATACTTTAGTCTGCTTAAAAAAACCAACATAAACACAATTATCAGCTTGAGATTGTACAAAACCATATTTTGTTAAAAACTCAGTAAATCTTTTATTCCAGCACCGAGATGCCTGCTTCAAACCATACAATGATTTATTTAATTTTAATACAATATCATCTTTCATTATCAAACCTTCAGGTATATCGATAAAAATGTCCTCCTCAAGATATCCGTTTAAAAAAGCAGTTTTAACGTCAAATTGCTGAATCTCTAAATTATATTTTGCAGCAATAGAAAACATTATTCTAATAGAATCATAACGGGTAGTAGGCGAAAATATTTCTTGATAGTCAATATCCTTGATCTGATTAAACCCTCTTGCACACAAACGAGCTTTGTAGCGTTCAATTTCATTATTCTCATTTTTCTTCACAGTAAAAACCCATTTTGTGCTAAGGGTTCGCTGACCAGACTGTTTAACTGGAGTCCACGTGTTGTTTTCTTCATGTGCAGATAATTCTTCTTTAATGGCCTTAGACCATTCATCTTTATGTGGACAATTCAGTGCTTCGGCATATGTTTGAGGCAATGACAACTCCACAAGATTTGCTTCCAAATTTCTTCTAATTCGTGGTCTCAAATTTATAACCCGTGCCGAGCTATCTGGTTCTATTTCTTGAGAAGGTTCATAAGTTGGGTCATCACTGTTGCCACTATTACAACTCAACAAGCTGTCTTCACTTCCTGTTGGTGAATGCATAGTTAGAGTATTTTCCATATTAATGGCTTCTGCTTGACCTATTTCTGTTTCAGTTTCACTATGAGTAATATCATCACCAATATTAATCTGTGCAATATTCTTTCTTGGGATTGAAATCTGATGTTCGTCAAATATTACATTTCTTGATATTTTTATTTTCTTTGTATTTGTGTCATACATTCTATAGTTGGTATTGTCATATCCAACAAGTATCATTTTACTACTCTTCTTATCCAACTTTGTTCTTAATTGATCTGGAATATGGACATAACCAATACTACCAAACACCTTTACATGGCCTAATTGAGGTTTAATGCCTTCCCACAATTCATAAGGTGTTGTATTGGGAGTTTGTGTAGATGAAGTTCTATTTAATATATATACTGCACAGTTAATAGCTTCACACCACAGCTCAAGTGGGACATCTCGGGCATATAGCATAGAACGTGCACTCTCTACTATGGTTCTATTTTCCCTTTCTGAACGACCATTTTGTTCAGGCGTATATGGGGCTGTACGCTCATGAACAATCCCTTCTCTGTCCAAATATTCTTTAAACATTTTGTTCACATACTCAGCTCCATTATCAGTATGCAAAACTCTGACATTATGCATGAATTTAGTTTTAATCATAGCATTATATTTCTTGAACATTTCCAAGACATCACTTTTATTCTTGATAAAATATACATGCCTGTAACTTGTTGCAGCATCTTTGAACAGTAAAAAATATCTCATACCTTGTATTGAAGGGACGCTCATGGGTCCGCAGACATCGCTATACACAAGGTCACCTGGCTGTAGTTTTCCTCGCTCAGATTTGTGAAATGGGAACTTACACTGCTTCCCATATGCACAGGCTTCACAAATAAAATTAGGTTCCCCATTGTCAATCACTTCTAAACCCCCAACACTTTTGTTTGCACTCATGTTCTTAATTTGTTTTAAATTAATATGTCCTAACCTTTCATGCCATATTTTAATGTCACTTTGATTATGTTGAACCAAGTTACATGTATCTGGAACCACTGTTCTAATGTTCAACATATACAAGTTATTTTCTGTAATATTTGCACTCATTACCACTTTATTGTTTTTATAAATCAAGGCACATTTATCTTTCTTGACAATAGAATAGGATTTCCGTGTAATCACACCCTCTGAAAATAAGTTTCTTCTCAAACTTGGAACATATAAAACTCCTTCAAGCTCACTAGTCTCCCACTGTCCATTGACAAGCCGTTTTATCAATACTTTGCCAATACCAGATACTTCAATTGATTGTGTATTTCCCAATGTCAATGACTTTTGTTTGCACTCAAAAAGTTCCATGAAGAAATCCTTCCTGTAGGTCATATGGGCGGAAGCTCCACTATCTAGGATCCAAGTATTCTCTTCATTATTACATGCATTATTCTCCACATAAAACGCTAACATATTTGGATCGTCTTGTTGAGGTTTTGTAGACTTGGATTTTCTTGGGTACCGGCATTCTCTAGAAAAATGACCCCTTTTTCCACAATTATAACATTCATATCTATGTTTGGTCATTTTATTTTGATTTGTGCTGCTACCACCCGGCACTTGTTCATTTTGTTTAGGTTTAGGCTTCCATCCTTTATTAGCAACAAGGAGAGCTGTTTCTTGTTCTTCCTCACAGGCTAAACTCGCCTCTTCATCTAACAGACGTGCAGTTAAATTAACAATAGTCTGTTGCTTTGGATCTAATGACATCCAGGCCTGTCGCAATGACCTATACTTTGGTGGCAATGTTCCTAATATTTTTGTTATTATTGCCATTTCACTGACACTCTCACCACTTTCTTTTAATTGTTTAGCTAAAGTTTCTATTTTTGAGATGTGTTGGGCTACACTGTCACCGGGCGACATTTTGTATTGATAAAATTTCTCATGAATCAACATTTTACACATTTCACTCTTTTGCTCGTATATTGATTCAAGCTTCGACATTATTTCCATTGCAGTTTCGCAATTCTCTATCAATGTAATTTGTTTGAAATCCATTGAAGACGTTATGATAAACATCGCCATGCCATCATTTTTCGACCATTCACTATAGTTAATTTCCGGTTTTGGTTGCGCAATATCAATTCCTTTAGCCTTTAAAGCGCATTTTATTTGAAATTTCCACTGTCGGAAATTATTTCCATCGAATTTTTCAAGATTCATTGAACGCGCGGCGTCCATTTTGAGGTTATTTTGCCAAAGACTTTTCAACGACGATTGTAACTTTTTCTTTGCAGATTTCTTCTGTACTTCTAATTCCAGAGTATCCTGGGCCCATAACCACTTGAGATTATAGGATTTTCTAGTAATCAAAGCAGGATTAGTTCACCAAATCTTTAATTAACTTCAACGCACAATAACACAGCAAGAAAAACTAGTTAACAATAGCGAGGGCAGTGTTGCCATCTATACTAAATAATACACAACTTGAGTTAAATTTTGTTTTAAGTCTCTAATAGTGTATGCGAGATCGCTTCTGCGGAGACGGAACAGTATTAATTTTATGTATTTATAGACCACCAAATTCGAGTATTCCTTTATTTATAAATACTATGGAAGATGTTCTAAGGAAATCAATAAAACGCAACAAAGCGGTGGTGGTTTGCGGTGACTTTAATATCGATATTTTGTCACAATCTGTTGAAAAAGACCAGTTTATCTCTGTTTTAAAATCTTTTAATTTGAATTTATCATTTAATGAACCCACCAGAGTCACTTCCACTTCAACCACATGTATAGACAATATTTGCTTAACTTGTAAGTACCTAGAAAAAACTATTGTTAGTGGAGTTCGTTCGGATCACAAAGCTCAAATAGTGAAGTTACCTCGGGATAGGGGCGGTGTTGATCAAATCATAGAAATTAGGCCGTTGAACAAATAAAGACTTGACCGTCTCAAAACGAACATCGCGCAAAAAGTTAACAATGTAAAAGCACTCCCTAAAAACCCAAATGAAAATTTTAAAATACTTTTAAATACTGTGTGTGAGGAATTCGATAAAACGTGTAGTAAAAAGCGTATTAAGATAGGAAATAAATTGTCATTTAGTGAATGGGCCACACCCGGAATTCGTAAGAGTAGGGACGTCTTGTACGGTCTTTATGATAGGAAATCTTGTACCACTGATGAACGTTTTCACCAGTATGTCAGGGATTATTCAAAATTGTTTAAAATCATATGTAATAAAGCAAAAGCACTTCATTTAAGTAATAAAATTAAGTCATCTGATGACAAAATTAAAGCAGTTTGGAAAATAATAAACACTGAAACCGGCCGATGTAAAAACGCGCAGTCCTCAATATCATTAAATATTAATAACGTATTAACAACAGACGCGGTTAAAGTAGCTAACGAATTTAACACATATTTTTCGAAAATCCCCACCGAAACTACTAAATGTCTCGCTTCTTCTTCAAAAATAGCAGAATCCCTCTTAAAACAAAATGTTTCTTTTCCAAACATAAGTAATTTTAAATTTACGCATGTTTCTCCCTTTGACATTATGAAGACTTTTAAATTGATAAAAGTAAAGAAAACGGAAGACTTGTGGGGCGTTTCAGTTAAGGTTCTACAATCCGTTTTAGATGTCGTTGCTCCAACTTTGGCTTTTATATTTAATAATTGCATAGATGAAGGCGTATTTCCCGATTTAATGAAATATAGTAAAGTAGTGCCCATATTTAAATCAGGTGATAGGGATAATCCTTCTGATTATCGCCCAGTATCCATCCTATCAGCGTTTAGCAAAATATTCGAAAAAATAATGCTAACGCAAATAATGTCACATTTCAATTCACATAAAATCATGCATCCACAGCAGTTCGGATTCACGAAAGGTAGATCTACTACAGATGCGGGCTACAGTTTAGTTAAATTCATATTACAAGCTTGGGAGGAATCACATGATGCTATAGGTGTATTCTGCGACCTTTCGAAAGCTTTTGATTGTGTGGATCATGACACTTTAATTCGTAAATTAAATTTCTATGGTATTCGTGACCTCGCTTTAGAACTCATCAAATCTTACCTCACACAGAGAAAACAAAAGGTAGCGGTTAATGGAACGGTATCGGAGGGATCTGTGGTCGAAATGGGAGTGCCTCAAGGATCTATTCTAGCGCCATTCTTGTATTTGGTTTACGTAAATGACCTAATTTATACCGTGAGTCAGAAATCAGGGATAGTTATGTTTGCTGACGACACCTCTTTACTGTTCAAAGTTAGTAGAAAAGACACCGATTTCACTGAACCCAATGAAACTCTGTCCATGATATCCGCATGGTTTGCTGCCAATAACTTGTTACTAAACCCTAAGAAAACAAAATGTATTAAATTTTCATTGTTAAATCCGCCTCATTCAAATTCGGTCTCAAATATTAAACTTAACGGTCAAAGTATTGAATTTGTAAAATCTACGGTATTCTTAGGAATAACACTGGACTCTAAATTGCAGTGGGGATCGCACACCACAGCAATTGCGAATAGGTTGAGCTCTGCTGCGTTTGCAGTCAGAAAGATACGGCAGCTAACCGATGTGGCGACGGCACGGTTGGTGTATTTTTCCTACTTCAATAGCATCATTTCATACGGCCTTATTTTATGGGGATCTGCTGCAGACTTGGAATCAATTTTTATTTTGCAAAAGAGGGCTATCAGAGCGATATATAACTTAAGGACACGCGATTCTTTAAGATCTTTTTTTAAAGAAATAGGTATCCTAACCCTGCCGTCGTTGTATATATTTGAAATAATCATGTATGTAAGAAAAAACATATGTGATTTTCCCACTAACGTCGATAAGCCAAAGGTTACTAGAAACACAGGGAAGCTTAAAGTTCCATCTTACAGACTGGCTAAAACTAAAAAGTCGTTTCTGGGAAGATGCATACGTTTTTATAATAAAATTCCGAAAACAATAACCGAACAAACTGATACAAAATTCAAATCCATTGTGAAGAAGACATTAATATCTAAGGCGTACTATAAAATTAATGACTATATCATGGACAGGGATGTTTGGAAATAATTCCGATCCGCATTGGCGATCTCTAGTCTCAAATAGCGTATCTACTGTGTTAAAAAATTTAATTGTATTAAATACTTTAGATGTATGTCATTTAATAACAATGTAGATCTGATTGAAAAAAATATACCTTGTTGAGTTTCTTGCCGGTTTCTTCTCAACAGGGTTTTTTCCGAACCGGTGGTAGATTTTTCGACGTTCATAGGAGCATCAATTTGATGCCTAAATTGAATAAAGAATTTTGACTTTGACTTTGACTTTGAACCACAACCAATGACTATTGATAGGAACCAAATTGCCTATCAACATAAATCCTACAGTTATAGCACATAATTTCTGTTTTTCTTTCGATACGCCATACCTGTGACATTGATTAAAAAAAACCACTTTTGGACTGCTTATTTAGCTAGAAAAATTACAAATTGAAACAAAAATAATTGTCATCGTCGTCCATCAAAAGCGTCCATTGTTTGGATATAGCGTCACTACTTGGAAATAGCTCGTATCTCAAATCAATAATGTAATCCAAAAATCCTCAAAACTGCAAGAGAGGAATCAATAAATAGTGAACTTTTATATACAAAGCTCGAATCATCAGGTTATAGACCGGGAGATGGTGACACAAAATATTAGGTCATTTGTACCAATATGGCGGTTCTTCAGGGGTCTAATTACGTAATGATAAAAAAAAAAATATATATAAACATAGAACCTCCTCCTTTTTTGAAGTCGGTTAAAAAGGAAAATGATGGTCATAGCGCTGGTACCGGTGGCCCAATCGCGTGGGCGTTAATCGAACGTGTCGGATAAATAACGAGTGTCGAACGATTTGTTCCACAAAAATTCTTGTATTTTCCGATAGTCGATAAAAAAAGCAGAAGGTGATAGCGTATTGCCATACTTCTCAGGCACACCTTACAACTTACAGCCCGCCATACCGACGCGAACACATTAATTAAAAAAAAAAAAATTCAACCATTTGTACCAAGCTAATTTTTGCACAGCTAATCATCGTCAAGTAGCCATTCGCGAAAATCGTCTTGCCATACTTTTCCGACGGTTCCCAATGGCCGCCATACCGCCGCAAGGGAGTAATTTTTTTTGCAAAATGATTTGTACCACCCTTAAAATTTTTTCAACTGTTTGTACCGTCCCCCCCCCCCCCTTTCGAGATCCCTTCTTTCAACCCCTATCCTAGCCCCACTAACTAACCTTATCGTTACTTATTTATACCTGCCTATGTACTTATACGCATAGAATACGCCAGCGTTAGAAGCAAACCCCGAGAAAACATTAAACTGTCAAACCAATGAATGCCAAAGTGAAATACATGGCAATAGTAATAAATTCAGTCAAAACGTAACACGCTGGTCGTAAAGGAGGGTTAATAAAATGAAATTAAGTACATGAAATGGTGTTCTACCCGTTCTGCAAGTACTGTGGCCCGTTTAGTGCTAAAATGGCACCATATTTATATCTTTGTTATTGGAGCTCTTGAATTAAAGCGCACAGGAACATCTTTTGAAGGACGATTCAATGCCCCGGTACTTACAAATATTTACACGGTGGACAGATGTATAAAATTAACCCCTAAATTCAAAACTAAGCTTCCTTTAACATTCGATTATTTATGAAAATTATAATAAAAAACATGTGTTTTCCCACTGCCTGTAACTTTTTAATACTAAAAATGGTTGGTTTTTCGATTTGAATTTTCCTGACATATTCCTCTTCTGACGTTTCCCTACCTTTAATCAAGTGTCTATTGTATCAGGTTCATTACACCAGCTTTCTATTATCCCTGTCTTTTGATGGTAAACTAGCTAAATTCTGGCTAAGTACTTGCCAATTGCTTAAAGACGGCGTATTGAGGCAAAAATAAAGATCGCAATACAAGTTCCGTGATTAAGGAAAGCCAAAGATTTTGTTGATAATTTGCTTAATCGTCCATTACAAGGTGTAAATACTGTGGCCGAGTCATGTCACTCAAGTGTCACAGCCGCTCCCATTGCACACACCGTAAGGGCCATAATACATACCCTGGACGCAATAAAACCTAGAACTCATTAGCCTCTTTCCGACTGCCGACCCGATTCTGAGCCGTAGAAGTAAACTTTAGAGAGCGAGCCAACAATATGACGATTACAAAGTTTTCCGCCAGCTAAGCAGTTAAATTAAAAATTCTTTTAAAGAGGATTGGATTTAGACTGATTCAATTTTGCGTTGAATGTTGTGGCGTTTGCACATTAATGATTTATGATTATTGCAATGCATGTCACGTCAAATGATTGAAAACGTTATACATTTCGGAAAGTACCTACATCACTGCTGATCCGGCAATAATAAAATAATGTATCAAAATAAGTACAAAGTTTTTTTTTAATTCTAGTTAATTGTAAAATGCCGTGTAGGTTGTGGGGCGGCTGTATTTTTGTTTATTATTACTTTATCTCCTTACACAGACTTACACTGATTAGATGCACAGTTATTTTTGCTAAAAATACATTTTCGTTTTGATAATATAGCTGTTTTGCTGTTTGCTTTGTTTTTATTATAAGTAGAGTATTTATTTTGAAGTACCTTTTAAGTATTTTTTGCGGTTGGTCCTCCGGGTTGTTGCAGCATACGTATCAATGTTTTATTGTTCCTATGAACAAATGAAAATCTTGATCACAGCCATGGCCTTTTTGCACTACTATAGCGTATACGCGAGTAGGTATGTAGGTACATAGGTACATGCATACAGTATGAAATGTTTACTTTTAAGTTTGGTCCGATCTTTTGTATTTCTGTAATCTTTATTATGTTAACAGTGCCAAACAGACGTTAAATCTATCTTTTTTTCAATTTTATAGATCATAACAATAGGCTTAGCGTGTATCTCGAGATCTGATAAAAGATCGTAGGAACATCTGCCTTGAGAAATACTTCTCTATTGATTTATTATTGTGATGTTGAAGGCAATTGGTAATGGACACTACTTCGGAAACCGAATATTGCCAAAGCACATAACTTCAGCCGAAATTGGTTCTGTGCCTACAAAGATCTACTTACTATTTGTGTAATATCCGCGTACGCGGTTTTCCTTTGAAGCATTATCTCATTATTTCGGATATAGATGAATTTCCACATCGCTGCATCGTTTCGTAGTTTTTGTACGTGAGGCAAACCATCTGACACCATAATTTTTGTGTTTGTCAAATAACTTTTGCCAATTACGTGGACATTAGATTAAGTACATGTCTTTGTTCTCGGCAAGTTAATTTCCAGACCATTAGCGTCAAGATATGAGGATGTAAGAAGATCCCAAACTTTCAAGACTTCGTCCCTAGCCTTGGAAGTTTCGTACGTGGCTACTGACTACGAATATAAGTTCTACGACATTCTATAATCATATAAGTACCTACAGACTATCCTTAGTTAAAATGGATCGCTCGTTCCTTAAATATAAGAATTGCAAAATACTAGATTGCCGACTTATCCTATTTCTAAAATACTAAATTCCCAGAATACCAGACTTTCCTGTCACCGTGTTTTTCTCTATATTGAATTGCCAAAAAGCTTGTTTCAATACAACATGTTCCATTCAAAACCGAATTCCCATAATACCAGATAGTGAAATCACCAGGCTCGTCGTCGTCGGGCAGGTCATGGTCGTCGTGGAGAGGCCAGGGGGTCGTGTTTTACTATCTGGTATTATGGAAATTCGGTTTTGAATGTAACATGGTGTATTGAAAACAAGCTTTTTTGGCAATCCGATATAGAGAAAAACACAGTGACAGGAAAACATGGTATTCTGGGAATTTGGTATTTTAGAAATATTTAGGGTACGTCGGCAATCTGGTATTTTGCATTTCTGATGTTTAGGGAACGAGCGAAGTGGATGAATGGTTTTAGAGCTCAAACAGCTCAGCAAGCTCAGCTCAGCTCAGTTGTCGTGTCATGTAGACACGACATGATACTACTGCTATGAGGGTATGAAGATTATTGTTCGTTCCACAACCGTAACCCTATTTTTTTTTGCTTTAAATAAATAACTCCAGCCTCAAGCCTACAAAAAAAAGACGTGATATTCTTGATAGCCCAGTTGTTTGGCCTATGGCCTCTCAAGTAGAGGGGCATGGCTTCAAACCTGGACTCGCGCATTATTCGCGGTAGTTCTTCTTGCTGTTCCTTTTTTGCTTTTTCAAGAGGTGAAGGAAGAACTGCGTTTATTTTTTCGCCTTTGCTAGGTACTTGTCGCAGTAGCACCTTCAGTTCTAACATTCTGAGAGGAGGCCAGTGCCCTGCAGCGGAACGTATACAGACTGCGATGATGATGATGAAAAATACGTTACCACTACATGCAAGATGGGTTTTCTAACATCTTTTTTTACCTATTAGGTAGGTACTAGAAAATAACATTGGTTCTCAGAATGTGCTATGGCAATATTTCTCTACTGAATTCAAAAGCAAGCCAAATTTAGCTACGCAACGTAACCAACGTATCACAGGGGACTTGCTAGCTCAACGGAATCGGCTCTTGAATACTAATTTCTATGTATACCTGAACCTATAGGTATCAATTGTTTGTTGAACCTCACGAGACTTGACTGTACTCGAAATCTGAGTCGAAATCTTTAGTACCTGCCTGGAGGGAAGGTTCTGATTTCAAGGACACTTTAGATATGATACAACGTCGTGATAGTTCTTGATTTGCACTGGACTGGATGAATCCGGATTAAGAAATAATGCGCTCGTGCGAGATATCACGTTCCCAACAACCAGATTTTTCAAAATACTAACATATAACATTACACATTTAACACATTTCTAGCTTACCAGATTCTCGTTGCACCACATTGCAAAATCCAAAATTATTCAAGGTAGTGATTTTTTTGATGGAATGTCTTATTTTGGACATCTGGTATAAATAGGAATGTATTAAATAAATAAGTAAGTATGTAGTATTTGGAAAATCTGGTATTATAGGAACGTGGTATTTTAGACACGAGCGAAATGATGGAGTGCTTGTTGGAAGCTTTATAATTGACTTGCATTGTTATTCGTAATGTTCCACCATTCAGAGTCCACTGCTTTATGTAAAGTCAAAGTTAAAGATATGTTTACATTTTAGGAACTACTTTTTCGCTGTCACATGTTCGAACTTTTGTATGAAATCGTCGGAACGCATACTGTGGCAAGGTAAATAAATATATCTACTTATAACCTTGACTGTAAACAGAATTGATAATAAGAGGAATAGAAGATGTTAATCGTTGCTGACGAGTTAACGAACCTGACTACTGAGTTTGAGGTAATGGGTTTGATCCCCGGTCGAAGCAGCTGTTATGTATTAAACATACAAATAAATTAGTATAAATGATCTAAATAAGTCTGTTTATCCGTTGCCTAGTACTCACAATAGGTACGGTCAAGCGAAAAAATATGTATCAATTTAATAGCGACACCGGTCCGTAGTCACACCTACTACACTGGTGTAACTATGGTCCATTTTATTTATTCGTAGTCACACTGGTGTGACTACCGTTTATTTTACCCGACCCATGGTCACACCAATGCACCTCCCATCCATAATTCAGTTCAGAAAATAGGTAGGTTAGGTTAGGTAGGTAGTTTCTTTTGCCAGAAGGGCAAACCGCCCAGAACTAGGAGCCCCGCGAATTAAATATTTATATTTAGTCAAGGGTGAGTTGATCTATAGTGGTGTGACTACGGATAAATAAAATGAACCATAGTCACACCAGTGTAGCAAATTGGTGTGACTACGGATAAGTCATGGATTTAATCCTCTCATACTTTATACGTACCAATATCTACCTTAATTCGACGACATAAGAGATAAGGGGCATATTTATGAGCAAGTTGTATGCACCCATATTTTTATACTTCACTGTCCCTGTAAAATTCCCACAAAATATTGCATAAAAAACTAGGTGTGCAAACAGTGATCATCAGTGATGAAATTATAATATTTTCATTGGCTCTACAAATCGTCTTCTAAAATTATTTTCATTTCACTTTTTATTACTGTTCGTAAAAGGAGCCAGATAAATTTGAAACAACACTTCGCAACGCACCCGTAAATAATCAAATTCTTTCATAAACATAATTTATTAGTTAGAAACATCTATTTTAACTATCGAAAAACAACAAACTGGCCACGTAATACCCAAGTCGAGAGTAAATATTTTAACACTAAACACTCTGCATAATAAATTCATTCATTCTCGGTACTCTAGAAATAACTTTACTGGTCGTTATCATTATTCATTCGAAACAAATATAATTTCACTATAGATAATGCATAAAATATTTTTTGTAAAGCTGTTTCTGACTAAATTATGACTAAGCAGGCAAAAAATTGTATTCAACGATAGTAAATATTTAGAGATGATGTGATGATTACCATTTTTATCAATTTCAAGACAACTCACTTACTTTAAACAACTATGTGCCAATTTATTTATTTATTTCAGTCAAATTTATTCCTTAAGACAATAATGACTTTGTTTGAAATAACTTGTCAATAAATGACAGTGAATGCAAAAAACAACCGAGTGGCTAGTAAAATAACACTATTTTAGCCTGAAAGATTGATTGAATCAGTCGTGTTTTTCATGTTCAGTTCAAGTCTTTGAATTGACACGAATCCTTTGGGCCGCCCTATCCTTCTGAGGCCCACGAAAATATTGTTTCAATGAACTTTAAACTTTATGTCACTTATGAGTGAGTTCGATGTCACATTAGAATTAGTCTTTTACTAACTTACTTCTAATGTGACTTACTTCTAATGTGATATCGAACTCATTCAAAAGTGACATAAAGTTTAAAGTTCATTGAAACAAAATTTTCTGGGGCCTCAGGAGGCTATAACTTTTTGTCTGATTTTATACTGCTTAAATAATGAGATCAATGGTTTGACAGCTCATTTAACTTAATCTGAGCAACACGAGCCTGTTGCTTGAATATTTTTGGTGCGCGTACTTCAATCATCACAAGCATTTCCTACTAACTTTTGTCCAAGACTTCGTCCGCGCTGAATGTTTTGTGATAAAGCTTCTACAATATTTTCCTGCAAAGCAACATCCAACAATGTCACAATAATACAACATGCAACGCGTGCAGCAATGTCGCTAAAACGAAGCGACAGTTTGGCAAATGTATTTTCAAACAAGAAGGAAATTATATGGATTGGATGGATCTAGAAGGACCCCAGTGGTTGCCCATACAATAATGTTCAGCGTTAGGTTGTTAAGAACATCCCGACTCATTTTAGAAATTATATAAACTTTAAACAGAAGTAATCGCATAACACGTTATACAACAAGTTCACAATCATATTTGTGTGTGTGTGTGTGTGTGTGTGTGTGTGTGTGTGTGTGTGTGTGTGTGTGTGTTTGAGAGAGTGAGTTAGTTAGGAGACATTATAGTAGCCTCGACCAAGAAAGGTTCTAAGGAAGGAATTAAGGTTCTAATTTCTTTTTCAACAATTTCATCACATCCCAGCCTATATGTGTCCCTCTGAAAGGCACAGGCCTCCTCTCAGAATTAGTAGTATTTCTCACACGGGCAATTTCATTTCATCATCATCCCAGCCTACAATTATACGTCCCACTGCAGGCCACAAGCCTCCTCTCAGAATGAGAGGGCTTGGCCCGTAGTCCCCACGCGGGCCCAGTGTGGATTGGAAACTTCATACACACCATTGAATTTCTACTCAAGTGTATGTAGGTTTCCTCACGACGCTTTCCTTCACCGTACAGCTCATGGTAAATTATTTTCACTGAAAACAAAAAGATTATTATAGCCTAGCATACACACATAGTCGGCTCACAATGTTCGGTTATAATATGACATTCGTATTCGCGAATCAATGCGGTTTTTTTCATTTGAAAGAGGGTTTTTGGCGATGGTTCTTAGACATGCTTCATCAAAATTGGATCAGCGGTTCCAAAGTTAATTTATAAGTGAAAAAAACGGATCACTCACGTCTTAAAACGAGTTTAACTCGACATGCTTCGGGCTAATCCGTAGCCCTTCTTCCCGGAGTCACACGTCTTACTTCACTTACTCACTTCACTTCGTCACTTCATGGAATTTTAAGACGTGAGTGATCCGTTTATTTTCACTATGAGTGAGTCTCACGGTAGTTTCATGTTTAAAATGGTCATTTACTTTATTTTCAAACATATGTGTGACCAAATTATGTTGAGGTTTTTAAAAATTTTATTTTATAGTTATTGAGCAGTCGTGTAAAAATACTCATCTTGAGAAACGAATATACAGGGTTATTTTTAATTCACTGACATCCTCTTAACCCTGAATTCCTATCACTCAAACAAATGTTTTTTGTTTTACGACTTTTTAAAATGAAGCACTTTTTTTCCCCATACAAATACACAGAGTATCGTAAAAATAAGAGGAAATCTCAAATTTTCAAAACGTTATTACACCAAAAATATTAAGTTATGACAAAAGCCGTAAAACAAAAAAACATTTGTTTAAGTGGTAGGAGTTCAGGGTTAAAAGGATGCTAGTGAATTACAAATAACTCTGTATAGAACAAGTGGAGTTAAAAAGGTTCTCACCTTTTCGACAAAATTAAGATTCAGAATACCGATTGTGACATCCTCTTCAGTAATAAAATTATTATAACCTTGACATTTTCACTCTATTGCCTTTCGGGTCCTCTGGAAAAGTACCAAAGGTTGGGGGACCTAAAAATCTACATTTATATTGAGCTGTGTTAGAATAAGTAATTTTCATCGGAGCTATCCAAGATGTAAAGCTTTCGCCGCATATTTTCAGAAATCTTAAGCCCAATTTAGAGCAGACATGACCGAAATATGTAAGGGCTTTTAAAGGAGAAAATTCCAAATATTTAAGAAATTGAGTTAAGTTTGATTGATGTTACGCTCGATTCTAATTTTCACAGAAATCAGTGAAAATACCGGCTTATTCCATTATGCTCGCACTCTCATGATCCCAGTGGGATCATATAAAACTTTTGAGTTCATTATCTCCCACTATTTCTGGGATTCAAAAACTCCTCCCGTTTTATTCCATTTTGATCCTAGCTACATAGGGCTGTTCCATCGCATCACATCATTACTTCCGGGTGCGTGGGATTATAATGGAACGATGAGTGTTCACTGCTCCCTAGTGGCACGCGGCGGCCACGACGTACAAAATACGCGTTCTTGAATCTACATAAGCACGACTACGTCTGTACACGCGTCAATGTGTGCGTAAGATACACAGGGCTGATCATTGCAAAAACCTAGTACTATAAGTACTACCAATGACGTATAATACTTAGGTACTTATAATATATATAGGTAAGGTATGGCTTAGATATGTGCAAATAAATGTAATCGTTAATCTTATCTGTTTATTTAAATCTAATTATTTAAACCTACTTAAAATGTGTGTCTGTGTATTTAAGCATTATTATTTTCAATTACAATAGATATACGACTACAAACTTAAACGAATTTTTCGGTAGGTAGTTATTTCATGTATTAATCGCGATAATTTCAGAAAGCATTATTTATAAAAGGAAGTTGGTAGGGTAGGTAAACTCCTTTCCTTATCTTTGGCTGTTAACAAACACCCATATCTACAATGCAGAGTATATTACCATTTCGCAAAATTATTGCTCCCGGACTTAGCACCGCGCGGCCGACTCACATCGCGCGCGTTGCGCACCTGACTGGTTTCCGGCGGTTTTCCGGCGGTTTTCCGGCAATCTGCGCTTGAGAGGTGGGGTAACTAGAATCGGTGCGGGGCGGAGCGTGGCCATTCTGTACGTTAGTACTATTATATATTCTGTGCTAGTGGGAGCTTAATGAACTCAAAAGTTTTGTATGATCCCAATGGGATCATGAGAGTGGGAGCATAATGGAATAAGCCAAAATATTATGAGTACGTATCGTAAAGCGGTAAAGCATAAATTTCAAATGTAATTACGTACTTTAGAAAGACTCACTGGGTAATAGGCTGGGCTTGAATCTCCAGCCCTATGCTGGAGAGACTAAAATATCTGAACACGACCGTATTGTCAATCGCGTAAGAATGTATTCAGATATTTTTGGACACCATGACTGCTTCGATGTTTATGACGGCGACTGTACAATTGTAGTGTTTAACTATTAAAATACTAATAAAACGCCCGAGTAAACATAAACTGTTTAATCTCTCAATACAGACTGAATCTACATACACAATAACAATATTATTGACAACAATTAGTTCTGATTATATTTGTAAAAGGCGATACGAAAAACTTAATGATGTAGGATGTAGGTTATATTACCGTTTTTAGAAGAAATAATGAAGCAGTTGGTTAATTTTTGTGAGTGAATGCTCCAAAAACAGTAGGTCCAGTTCCAAATTGATTCACGCCTTATTGTTTGCTCTTATCACGTCGTACCAGACGCCGGATGAAGACGATTCTTCAGCTCCCATAAACAACTTTATGCGAACCCTATTGATTCTATTTTATTAGTGAACAGTATCCGGCAATCTGATATTTCGCAACTATGGTGTTACGGCCACGAAAGGTTAGTTGAATTGATTGGTGTCATCATTCCTGTCTGTTTACAAAAACGTCTTTTCCCATGCAAACTCTAGCAAGATTTTCTGCAAAATCCATTTCAACATGGACGCTAATATCATAAATTCATAAAGCTCTAGAGCTAAAGCGAGCTGTAATATCGTTCCATGCAACGGAACTCCCTCTGGCACCGTACGCTGCACACCTCATTAGACTGCG
This sequence comes from Archips xylosteana, assembly GCA_947563465.1. Classification (NCBI taxonomy): domain Eukaryota; kingdom Metazoa; phylum Arthropoda; class Insecta; order Lepidoptera; family Tortricidae; genus Archips; species Archips xylosteana. Next base: position 5,400,120 of record OX387351.1, on the reverse strand, counting down.
CTGGTTTGCATTATGGAAATTGCTTCATATCAACCGCCATGTACCCTTTTAAAATATGAATAGGGACAAACTTTTAAAATATGCATTTTGGTTGATCTCAGAAGGTTAATAACGCCAAAGAGAATAATAGGCCGATCTAACTTTATTTGGATTTACCTATTGCATCGACAAAAGTCTTTGACCAATGTGTGTTGCCAGTGATGGCTTATGGCGGCCACTAACGATTAACCTCATAAGAAAGCTCAGAGTCACTCAGAGGGCGATGAAGAGGGTTATGCTCGGAGTTCCTCTGCGGGATCGCATTAGAAATGATGAAATCCGCACAAGAACTAAAGTCACCGACATAGCTCGAAGAATCGCCAACTCAAGTGGCAGTGGGCAGGGCACATCGCTCGTAGAACTTATGGCCGATGGGGCAAAAAGGTTCTCGAGTGGCGTCCACGGACCGGAAGACGCAGTGTAGGTAGGCCTTCAGCAAGATGGAGCGACGACCTGGTTAAGGTTGCGGGATCGCGTTGGATGCGGATGGCACGGGACCGATCTGTTTGGCGAGCCTTGGGGGAGGCCTATGTTCAGCAGTAGATGTCTGTCGGCTGAAATGATTGCATCGACAAGACAGTTTGATGTTAACTTGTTGCAAAAACATCGTCCTGGCAACCAGCTGAATTAAATAGAGCACTGAGATGTTTTTAACCCCCGACACAAAAAGAGGGGTGTTATAAGTTAGACCGCTATGTGTGTGTGTGTGTGTGTCTGTCTGTCTGTCTGTGTGTCTGTCTGTGGCATCATAGCTCTTAAACGGGTGAACCGATTTAAATGAAAGCTGGTTTCTTGGCGATGGTTCTTAAATGTGTTTCATCAAAATCGGTTCAGCCGTTCCAAAGTTATCAGCACTTTTGTTAGCTGCGGACGGGATCTTAGACGCATAATGGGCATTTACTTTATGTTCAAACATTCGTATGGCATAATTGAGTTGGGGGTTTTAAAAATTTTTAATTTATAGTTATTTATTGGATCACGGATGTGATCCAAATTGACCAGACGTCAGGCGGTCGCGTGACAGCGTTGGGTAAAACACCCAAAGCTGCTACGCTTTAATAATGTCGCCCAGTAGTCTGCCTCTACCTATCTTACGTACTCTTCCGAACTACCGGTGCCTGGCTGAATATCGATTATTTTACCCTATATTTAATAATTAAATATGGGGTAAAATACCTATAAATACCTAAGTAAAATAAACTATTTAATAACCAGATGAGTTGCCAAAAAAGTCATTTGATATAAGATGCCTAGGAGCTGTCCCGTCAATGGCCTAGTGTTTGTGCTCAAACGTGCAAGTATACAAGTAAATCGTGTAAAGGTAGTTTATTCGGAAAAAGTGCTTAAAGATATCCAAGAAACTTAATTCAGCATATTCCTATTACCTCGTGAGACCCACAAAAGTTGAGATATGTTTTGGGGTCATTTTCAAATTTCGCGCTGGTAAACTTCTCCCAACCTAAAAAAAAGTTGATTTACACTGTCTATTTTCTGCCATTATTTGAACAATAATTATTGATTGTGATTACCAAATACCAATCAGCTATATATAACAGATTATTGTCTATTGGAACCGAAGAAAGATGCTTAGTATTATTCTGTGGTAATGCATGGTAACAGAGTGGTAGCTCCATACAAATAGTAGCAGAGAGTTTGCGCAAAATTTGAAAATGACCCGACGTGTCCTAAATTTAGTACACTTGGCCCAACGAGGTCAAACTCTTCTGTGCTTCATAGTCCTCGCGTAGTACTTCTTCCGTTGCACGCAATGCTTGGTCTCGAAGCAGACGATGGCTTGTTGCTCGCAATCGGCCATGCAAGCGCAGCCTGAAGCACACTGTGGAAGGGTGTCGGGACAGGACGGCGGCGGCGCGGCTCCGCGGCAAGGGAGAGAGCATTGGGCTACGCTGCAGTGCCCCATAGGAGCTGCAACAATAAATAAGAAAAAATAATAGCTTGAAAAACCATTCTGCAAAAAAAACCGGGATCCTACCTGTTCGCATTATATTTATTACGCCTAATTCATTGCATAACTCTTTTTTTCTCAAAAAATCCTTAATTATTCAGGAATTTTTGAATGGTTATTTGGTGTGATGTTTTAAATAATTTCATATAAGTTAAATAGTTTGTATATGGCTTACAAATACAAGTTATTTATTCTGTAAGTACGCCGCAAGGGCACTTTTACAAGTCACAAGGTCAGCTTGGGTTTTAAAAAAGGCTACGGTCTTAAAAAAGACTTAAGCTTTTTAAAAGGCTAGAACCCTTCAAAAAAATCTGCACTTTTTTTAAGACCTCGGTCTTATCAAAATCACGAGCTCTTCTAAACTCATTCCATTAAGCCAGCTCGGAAAAAGAGCTCCAGAGCTTCTAAATTCGCCCTAAAAATCTGTAGTCCTATGAAACACTACTTCTGCTGGCTAGGGTCCATACAATATTTGAAGAGTTCTCTCAACTTCCTCGGCCTCCACTCATCAAATTCTAACGTTGGTGACAATAGGACGTAATTGAAAGCATTCCCTATCAACGAAAAAAAATTTCAAATCGATTTATAAATGACAGGGTTCGGAAGTAACAAAAATAAATATAGGTACAACCGAATTGATAACCTCCTCCTTTTTTGAAGACTGTTAAAAATACTTTATTAGCAGAACGGGACACCGAAAAATACGTTTTTACACTAAATTGTAACAAGAGTTCATTTTAGCAGACGGTATTAATTCAATATCCTTGTTATTAAGAGCTCGTCTATCTCCAGAATTAATTAAAAAGGCCACAAAGGATTTGTAAGTTTTCCTCGTGAAGAAAGCGCTCAATTGATTGCTCCAGATACTGGACCATGAAACGAACGGATCAATTACTTGGTCTTTGTATTGTTGTGTGAAAAAACCAGGCAAGTGCAATCAAACGGCTACAAAATAAAAATAAAACGACAGTATCAAAGACGGCAGTAAAATTAGTTTGTACTTTACAGTATTTTTTCAGTATCGAAGAAAGAAGTAAGCTAGCTTTGGAATCCTAAAAATAACCATTTAATATTTTAAATTAGTCTATTTAGTTGGGTAAGGAAGCGTGGTGGGAAGGGCTTTTCTTATTTATTCAATTGAAATAGAAATGCACCATAACTAATAGATTAACCACGATGTACGGTTATTATGCGCAAATAGAAAGAGATGAAGGAGCCTTTTACCCATAGCGGGTATTAAGACGCACAAAAAAAACAATTTTATCAATTTTATTGTAATGATAAACATGAAATACAAAACTTGAATTGGAATAGCCCTGCATAAGCCTAAAATATAATTACACTAGCTGTTGCCCCGACTCCGACTGCTAAGAACAGGGATATCAAAATAGCACGACCTATTCTCAGACCTACCAGATATAGACAAAAAAAATCATAAAATTCGGTCAAGCCGTTTCGGAGGAGCTCGATAGCAAAAACTGTGGCACGAAATTTTTGTATAGGTATTAGAAAAAGGATATGACTTCTCTATAGGTACTTATGCTGAGACGTTCTCCAGAAGGAGATCTTAGGATTTTTTTAAGGACAGCTGGGTCAGGAGACGTGAGCAGAACTAACTCTACCAGATTCAGCTAATCGTAGGCTACTTTTTCATAATTACATTTTCGCAAAAATTATCGCAGTGCCTTTTTATGGAAAGTAGATACAAGAAGCTAACTTTATAAATCTCTACTCACTTAAATCTATCTTAGTGTTTATAAGGAAAAGTGTTTTGAGCGTTTCATTTCGCCAACAAACTGTCATGCAGTTTGGCGAAAAAATGTTTTTATCTATACACTGTGTAATTGTCATTTAAATAATTAAAAAAAAAATACCATCGAAATACTCCAATAAATAACTGAATAAAATAAAGATAGCGCAAAACAGCCTAATAAAAAACGCTTTGAACAGAAGCACTTGACGAGCAAGTCCCAAACGTTCACCAACTTAATTGAACCATTCGGGAGGCCGCCTGATTACATTACTCGAATGCTGTGATTGTGAACAATCCATTGAAGGGTGTAATTAAAATGTTTATTTCGGTAAAAGGCCACGGGATTTTTATTTGACCCCATTCCGAGTGTTTGCACGAAGCGAAAAAGTACTCGTCGAATAGAGGAAAAGGCATTTGGCATCCTATATACTTTGTTGTACAATCATCATCACCATCATTATCTCTGCATAGACACGAGAGGGTTTGGACAGTAGTTCCCACGCGGGAACTTAACACACACCATTGAATCTCCTCGCAGGTCACTTTTTTTCCCTCCTCCGTAAAGCGCATGGGAAACTTCAAATGTAATTCCGCACGTGAATTTCGAAAAACTCAGAAGTACAAGCCCGGGTTTAAACCCATTACCTTTTGTTTGAGAGGCTTTAATAGGTCAAACCACCAGGTTACCACGGCCTTTTTATTGAACAATATGGACAAAGTATTTCGTCGTAAAACTAAAAAAAACTGCATACAGTTTAATAATACCTACTTCGAAAGCTGGATGAAATATTCCAGATTCTTTATGCTTCGTATAAAGCCAGCTAAAAGTACAAGTATTTCAACACAGCACCATATCAGCCAAAATATGTCCAATGCTGGGCAGAGATCTCCTTCAAAGGGTTCAAAAACGGTCCTGCGCTGCCCGCGTCCAAGTAGTTGCTGTGACCTTTACCAGATCATCGGACAAGTATTTACAAACATTAGTTAAATATAATCATTCATTCAAACTTAAGGGTTACACTCTTGGTGGTGGAGTATCTTCCACTCATCCCTCTCATGAGCCATCTCCTTAACCTGATACGACACGACACTGGCTTTTTCCTTTCCTTGATCCATGTCGATCTTTCCTTCTAAAATAATCTTAAAGAAGGCTTATTCCATTATGCTTCCACTCTCATGATCCCATTGGGATCATACAAAACTTTTGACTTCATTAAGCTCCCACTAGGGAGCAGTGAACACTCATCGTTCTATTATAATCCCACACACCCAGAAGTAATGATATGATGTGAGCAAAATAGAGATCAAAATGGAATAAAACCGAAGGAGTTTTTGAATTCCGCAAAAAGAGGGAGCTTAATGAACTCAAAAGTTTTATATGATCCCACTGGGATCATGAGAGTGGGAGCATATGGAATAAGCCTTAAAGAAGCTGTCGTGTCGTATCAAATGTCCAATCATTTTGCCGCGTCTAGTATCTATGGTATTCAACCATGCTCAAAACTACATCATTGGTTTTTCTTTCCATCCAATTTATGCCATTCATTCTCCTCCAGCACCACATTTCAAAAGCTTCCAATCTTGCCTTATCCCTCTGTGTCAGTGTGCACGTTTCACGTCCACAAAGAGCAATATAAATATAGGTAATACTAATACGTATAGTATTTTGTTAGACGTGATAGTCTAAGAAAACTTGCGAACTTACCATATACTCCAAGTTTCGGATCGGCATTAGAATAGTTTGTCCTAAACGCAATAGACAAGTCCGCAATAATAGCGAACAAATATAAAATGCAAATCATTTTAATACTCATGACTACAAAACGATAAAGTAATAAAAATAATATAAAAAACTTTACCTACAATCAAAAGTAACAGTGGCATATTTTGCATTGAATAAAAACAAAACAAATGTCAAATTTCTTAAAGATTAAAAACGAGTAGCCAGTTCTACGTACTCAATGATTAGATATTTTTCTTCCATGAAGGTATTAATTTTCATAAGAAAAGAGAGTTATTTTCTTTCATTCAAAGATATTATTAGTGATTCTATCTCTTTTTTCCATCAACCGTGTATAATCATATCCACGGACATTATTCTCGGCTTGTTCCTACATAACCGTAAAATAGCGGGCTATAAACGCTAATATCACAATATTCTCAGCGCGTTTTAGTACAAGTATTGTTATAAAATCCGCCGAAAGTTCAAAAGGATTCTAGGTGATGGTATATTATATAAGTGATCCTCATATTTTTCTAGAGTTTTCTTAGAACAATGCTCAGGGATATGTTAGAAAAATCATGTGTAACTATTTATTTTTTTCTGTCTTCCTCCGGTGTCGGGCCCTCATGTTTATTGAGGATCGTGGTCAGTATCAGGGTTGCATCTGGAGCGGATAATCTGCCTCCACGTTTCTGTCCAGTGCGTCTCTTAACACCGTGTAGAGATTGTTGGGCGATGAGTCTTTAAATTGATCGCTCCAATCAGTTTTTCTAGACTTTTCTTTTTGACTGTGTATCCGAAATATGAAAGATTGCGTAAATGACATAATTAATTATGTAGGACAAACGAGTTTTTACTCGGAGCTGGGCCAGACCAGAATCGATGCATTAACAATGTAACTTTAGATTTTTCTACACATATTTCTAACAAAATAACGGCCGGTGTTTAGACGGCCGGATAGCCTAGTTGTTAGAGAACCTGACTACGAAGCTTGAGGTCCCGGGTTCGATTCCCGGTCGGGGCAGATATTTGTGTGAAAAATACGAATGTTTGTGCTCGAGTCTTGGATGTTTAATATGTATTTAAGTATGTATCTAATATATAAAAATCTCGTGTCACGGTGTTTGTTACCGAACTCCTCCGAGACGGCTTGACCGATTTTTATGAAACTTTTTTCTCTGTATTCGGTAGGTCTGAGAATACCTAGGTCGTAGGCTATTTCTTATACCCGTAATATGGCAAAACAACGTTTGCCGGGTCAGCTAGTTTATCTATACATATAAGTATGTTTATCCGTTGTCTAGTACCCATAGTACAAGCTTTGCTTAGTTTGGGACTAGGTCAATTGGTGTGAATTGTCCCGTGATATTTATTTATTATTTATTTTAAAATCGGTTTTTTCTCAAAACTATCACTTTGTGTGTGTATTAGTTCCGGTTTGCAGAACTACGTCCACTAATGGTGGACAAACGAGTTTTTACCCGGAACTGGGTCAGAATCGATACATTAGTGAGTTTTTAGGTTTCCGTACCCAAAGGGTAAACATGGGTTTTTTTTAGGTACTTATATACTATTTAACTGACATCATAATTAAAAAGTTGATTAGGATCTACGTAAGAACGACTTGCTCCTACTCGTATTCGTGCAAATGAAAAAATCCAGTAAGCGACTTAACAAGAATTAAGACTGTGCCCAAGTACTTGGGCCAACTTTTTTAATCAGACAATGTTTATTTCAATACTGTCTCCGCAACTTTAAAAGCGAAACTTTCGTGCCGCCCTTCGCAAGCAGGGGGGCTACTCCGAAATTCGAAAATCGAAGTTCGTATCGCATCGTCTTGCTCGCCCTTGTATTATATGTATACTATTAGCGTGAGAGGAATGGTACGATACGAAGTTCGAATTTTGCACTTCGTAGTATTAAGGCCTGGTTGGTATAAGAGTTCCTCATCTGGTTTCCTAATGGGATAAAAAGACTCGGACTTTGAGCATTAAAACTTAACGAGTAAATTCCAAAGTTTATAGCCTCAGTGTCATCTGTATTCTTGGTATTCTTGTGCTATTTCTTAGAAACGCTTGGCAGCTTGGCGTTATAGCCAAGTGATATTTCTCGATCGATACGATTTGGTTTGAGGACATACTTAGATAATGTAATGAAATATTTGTCATCTAACTGCAATAAAATAAGTTGTAAAAATATGTCAAACTCGAAATTTCGTTATTATAATATCTCTTTAGTACCGATTTCCAGCTATTCTGAAGCGTATAGTCGACCAACTAAGTGATTTACTATTTTTATGACAGTTCGTAGATCAGAATAAAAATAACAAAGCTGATTGTCACATTAAAATAGCCAGGTCGGCATCAAAAGTAGCTGGTCACTTTTGTACTTTGTCGTAATAAAGAAAGAAAGAAAAACATTTATTTTATAACAACAATAACACATACTCAGGCAAAAATAAGAGTACAAACATAGACATAGACATAGGAATGTACATATTAGTGCTGCTACAAAAAGGGACCCGGCTCAGCATGTCGCTAGTTAAAAACCAGCACTGGTCTTCCGCCGGGCCACAGTACAGCAACATCACGGAAGGCCACACAAAACAGACACAAATTATATAATAATTATAAAAAAAAGAAAAACTTAATAACACAATTGTCAGTCAAGTATGACGTTGCACCTACTGTAGAGCAGACAAGGCACATAAGTGACCAGCTACTTTTGATGCTGAGTGTGCAACTAACATTGAACCTTTGTGTGGTAAGGAATTTCTAGGAGGATTATACTGTGGTTACTTACTAAAGTCATTAGACGGATAAGGTAATAAGAAGCGCTTCTTTTACTCTCCGAATTGGCTACTGAAAATGTACTAGTATAGTGAACATTGTATTTAGGAAACCCCAGAGAGCATTTTTTTATATGAAAGGGGGCATACGAGCATGTGGATCACCTGATGGGAAGCAATCACGCCGCAACACTAAACGCAGGTGCGTTGACGGCCCTTTGACAAATAGATAGGCTCGTTTTATAAAGATCTCCAAGTTGTATCGCTCCGGGAATGCTGTACTAGGAAGCTGGTTCCATAACTCTTCTTTTCATTTCTTTTCTTTTCTCGAGTTGCAATGTTATTTGTAATACTTAACAAATTGATTAAGTTATCTACACCACCAATCAACTGACTTACTTTTTATGAGCTGTCAAAACACTCCCATAGAGTTTGAATGGCGATACCAATTTACCACGTAACTTCGCTAACTCAATTAACTAACTAACTATTCATTTGTTTTAAAACAACAAAAAATGTAATATAGCACATATGTTTATCGAAAATTAATCTGGACTTCAGGGCTGAAATAAATCGTTTTTTTTACTGGAGTCGTGTTTTCGAATTCTTTTTTAATGGCGTCAACATCCCTATTATGTTCAAAGTTCATTGATAAACAACGCCTAACTTAAATCGCCGCAGCGATGCAGATTACAGAACTTATCTTGTTTGTAGAGACAGGGCACGCCCGGACGACCAACTTGTTACGGCTGGGCCACGACTATGCGCGAGCGGCGGCGCGGCGAGCGATTTCTCTGTTCAATGAGCGCGTCTCACCACCGTCGTGGAAGCGATTAGAGTTTACGTTTACTAATGTTTCGGCGAAAAAATATTTCGCAAAATGATTGATTTGCCAAATGTTTCATTTGGCATCTGTTTATTTTTTCTGAAACTGTAAACTTTTTAGGATTGTTATAAAACAAACCTAACCTAACCTACAGGATAGTCCTGAAATATATCCTGAATAGTTTACAGTTTTAGAAAAAATAAACAGTTACCAAATGAAACATTTGCCAAATGAATCATTTTGCGAAATAATTTTCGCCGAAACGACAGTACCCGAGCGATTAGCCTTTGACCATTTTCTCGCTCAAGAAACGAATAAAAGATAAGAAATCTCGTGTCAGTGAAAGAGACACATACATATTATATTAATAGTTAATCTCTGACTAAAGAAGTCGAAGCCGTGGTGGTCTAGTTATTTGATCAATGGCCTCTCAAGCTGAGGGTCATAGGTTCGAACCCAGCCTCGCATAGACCTTTGAGTTTTTCGGAATTTACGTGCGAAACTACATTTTGATTCACCATAAGCTTTACGGTGAAGGAAAATATCGCGAGGAAGCCTGCACAAACCTAAGAAGAAATTCAATGGTGTGTGCGAAATTCCCAATCTAAGTTCAGAATGTACTGTTTTTTCTCGATCTTCTGTTTTTATGCGTAATATCTTCTGATTTTTTCGACCTTGCAACACTGACACATCGCCGTACCATCGGTCGCACATAGTCGTGGCCGAGCCGTAATACTTAGTCAGTGCCACGCTCTTATATTTCACATCACTCAGCTGACCTGGTTCCGCTATTCTTTATAAGTAAAAGCTCGTAGTTAGTTTTGTACGAAGGAAGATCATACAAAACTGTTCAAAGCTCCCGAGCTACCTTGAAGATCGCATAATCATATTCTTGGTAATTATCCTACTTTTTTAATCGAATCATTATACTAAATAAATGTCTTTAAAATATGAAGGAAATAAATAATAATATTCAAATGTAAAGAAATTATAATTTGTATGAAACTGGCAACTGTCGTTTCTGAGACAATCCCTATAAAAAAAAATATTCATATCTTCAACCGATTTGAAAAATTCCGTTTTGAAATAAGTAATCCGAGAAGTACAATAGCTATTTTTGCAACTGTATCGTAATAGTGGTCCTTAAAACGCGAATGTGGTTTCATGAAACGAGGCGTAGCCGAGTTTCATAAAGGGTCACATGAGTGTTTTAAGGCCTAATTACGTACAGTTGCATACAATATTTTATCTTCTCTCACACATTTTTTCCAAAACGAAGTAGCCTTTTTGCATTTTCCATGCATAAAAATCTTGATAGCATTTATCGTATAATTTTCTGGACTTTGCTAGTAATAAATTATAAGTCATTTCCTTCGCCGCATCTAAAATATCGGGCGGAGTCAAATTTTCTTTGCATTCACTGATATCAGATATCTTTAAGCAAGAACAAAGTTTTCCCACGAAAATTCGTACAACAAAACGACACGTACGTATGAATGGAATAATGGCGCTAAAACCCAGTACATCACCGCGCATGTGCGCGCATGCGCTAAAGCGGGCGATGCCACAGACAAGTGAAAATTGGAATCAAAACTTGGTGATATAAACTTTTTGGATTTGCCCTGTATCGAAATGGTAAAAAAAAATTGTATTATAACATTATTTCGTTAGAAGGAAAGTGTTATAATATGTTTTTTTTTTAATATTTCGGTATTGTGTTCAAAAAGTATGTCAATATGAACTCTTTTTGAATTTTATAATTCGAATTTTACGATATGAGAGTAGATAAAATAATATTATGACTTATGACGAACTGAGAACATCCTCTTTTGCTAAAGTCAAATAAAATTAGAAACAGAATCGGTCTCATAACAAAATCAATGATAAAATATATACAAATGCTAGTGATGTAACGAATATTCGCATGCGCATTTGCGAATATTCGCACCTTTTTTGACATTCGAATTCGCAAAATGTATGCGAACATTTTGCGAACGTCAACGCTCGAAAAAAGTTTATAGTTTAAGAGAAAATTCACTGTCACAGAGTTTGCATTTAGCTCGTTCAACATCACAAAGCGTAAAATACGTCCATATTGCACGTAACAATCTTGATCTTCAATGCTTACCAGTTTTGCAATATTTTAAATATCTCTTCGTATACAAAGGAGATATACTATCTCGATGACGCTCAACAGCGATGCCCCAAAGAAAACGCCACCCACTCCGCCGATGTCCACTAAAATAATAAAAATAATCACACGCAAGTTACGGTGTAATAAAGAGACCCATAATTAATATCTACACATACACTATGAATAGGCGTACAATCAAGAGATTTGATCTCTGGAACACTTCATACCTTGCCACAGTGAAAGTCAATAGGAAATCCGTAGAGATCTCATATTATTATCACTCTAACAAGGTACCTACCAAGTGGCGCAGAAATTACATTACTTGACCGTTCCTGCTGAAACTGAAAACACTGTACTGCTTTATTTGGACAAATTTAGTGAAATAAGTACACACATGGCACATGGTCACAATTTCGTCGTCTCTTTAAACTGGTGTTATTGTCCGCATCTGCCCCTAGAAATAAAATGAAATCACTCTCCTACCGAGCGACGTAACCGGGCAAACACACTTCAGCACGTATTAATTAAAATGAAATAACAACGAACGGACGTCCAGAAAATTGGCTCACGAAGCATAATGCTAGTTAAAAGTTACTCCAAGGAACTTCTCGCAAACTATCGCGCAAAATAAACTATAATAATGATAGTATTTTAGAAGTTTACCCAGAGACGTCGGAAATCAAGACACACGGCAGTGTCTCACGCCAAAGTTAAAAAAAAAACTGACTGATACTGCTGTATATTGATTGACACGACCCCTTTGGGTTGCTATTTCACATTCCTCTAGCTTTTCCCGGTACAGGTTGTTGTATTTTTTTTTTATAAAATGACACTCTCATTTGATTAAAACCGAGCAACGTGTGCCTGCAGTTTGCTTTTTTTGGCGCACGCACGACAAAGTCCATACAAATGGCACAATCATGCGCTACTGGCACGAGAATGTGTAAGCAACAGGCACTGTGTATGCTTGGCTTTATTCATCATCATCATCATCCCAGTATATACGTCCCACTGCAGGGCACAGGCCTCCTCTCAGAATGAGAGGGCTTGGACCGTAGTTCCCACACGGGCCCAGTGCGGATTGGGAACTTCACATACACCATCGAATTTCTTCTCAAGTGTATGTAGGTTTCCTCACGATGCTTTCCTTCACCGTACAGCTCATGGTAAATTATTGAGGAAACCCTCACGATGTCGAAGCCGTGGTGGCCTAGTGGTTTGACCACTTTAGCCTATGGTCTCTCATGCAGAGGGTCGTGGGTTCGAGTCCGGGCTCGCACCTCTGAGTTTTTCGGAATTTATGTGTATCAAATGTGGGACAGGTAGTTACGTATGGGGAATCTTCACAATCAATCCTAATAATATAAATGAGAAAGTTTGTAAATATGTTAGGATGTTTGGAGGTTTTAATTTAATGTTTGTTAGTCAATCACACAATACCGGCTGAATGACTTTAGATCAAACATATTGAGACATAGGATACTTAATATCCCGGTAATAAGTTAACGTGGGATTTTTTTTTTTAGTGCTGTCGTGGGTGGTTAATGACATAGAGTTGTATAGATATTTTTGACACTTTGTTAACGTATATATATTTTTGCACATAGTTAATTAGTAAGAGTATGTTAGTAAGATTTTAGTTAACAAACTATACAACCGTGGTCGTCTCATTACAAATTCTTTTACAATAGTTTAACGATGTCATTGGCAGGTCTGTGAAATTCCAATTTGCAATTCCATATTAATTATTGTTCCCGAGTAGAGCTGTCAACTTTGATTAGTCGTGCGGGAAATACGGCACCTCCTATTATTAAGTAACTTCATGCAATTTGATCACTGACATCAAAGAGTGATTGGCGTAGTTCGTGTGAACCAATCGTTCGGTTGAATGAATGTATTTCATGTTCGTAATGTATGTCCGAAATATGTATGTACTAATCGCTAGGTAATATTTGAGCTCTACACGATGAAAAGTTACAATCTTGTTAATATTGCATCATACTTTTTGATATTGACTTTGACTTCGAAAATACATATTATGGCAGCTCCATAGATTTTAGAACCACGGCATGCTACGAGAAGTCCTAAGCCTAAATAACAAACGGTAAATTATGACTTACAATGTTATGGATCGCCGATGGGAGATTTTTGAAGATATTAATCACAATCATTTAATGCAATAAACAGTTTGAGTTTAAGTTTTCTGAAACACTCCCAACAAATGTTTAACATCGTTGTTCCGTGATCTATAAATGTTGTCATCCCTTTACTAGTCTCATGACACTCATGCAGCATTAGTGATCGGATAAGTTGCTTTTACCACATCATAAACACCCCGCTGCGCCAGCCAGACAAGGGTAATAGCTGATTCGGTCCATAAACGCTTTATTAGAGGACAGCCTCTCGTCAGTGCCTGTACCATTTATCATCATTACGCTGGGGTTATTATGATATGAATAAACTATTTCACTAGAGCCAGATGGGGTGTGCATTTGTGCAAGTGGTGGTATAACATCATGTGCCGTACGTGTGTTTTGTTCTATTGTGTTTGTGACGTGATAATACTGCAATATTTTTTCGACTAGATGATCATCACAGGCACACATGCCTCTCATTGTGAGAGCAAAATGAGGGCATGGGCTGTAGTCCCCACACGAGCCCAGTGCGGATTGGGAACTTCACCGTGGTAAATGTTAAATGTAATTTAGACAGAGGAATTCCGAAAAACTCAAGTGCAAGCCCGGGCAGGCAGTGGGACGTAATGTAGGCTGGGATAAGGGATAATGATGGTTTTCTACTACCGACGAAGCCAAGCGTGTCCCTGATGGCATGGCGGCGCACACGCAGAGTGGGCAGCGAGTTCAGCCGCACTAGCCCTCTGGAGGCCCGTACCACTTTGTTTGACAGGTTTGTGTCACGCCTGCAACAAAAGTGAGCTTTACATTGCGGTAGTCGACTCTAAAGGCCGGCGTAGACGAGATGCGTGTGCGCGTCACGCACCGATTTTAATTAATGAAACTGTAAGAAAGATGGCACACCGAGTGCACACATCTATGCGTCATCTTTCTTACAGTTTCATTTATTACAACTAGTACGCCTGCCTTTAATTTAATTTAAACTAATGTAATAATATGTTATGCGTAAGTACAAATATACAGGGTTTCAGTGTGCACACTGCACAGGCTAATGTCGGAAGTACAGTCACGAGCTTTAATTTGGGACCCACTTAAGGTTGACAGTCCTGTCATATTGTATAGGAATTCAGAGGATATTTTTTCGAAATGGGTCTTAAATTAAAGCACGCGACACGACATTAGCTAATGAGTAAAATTACATAAATACCTTGTTAAAACAAAACGAGAAAAATCCAAAATTTTCGCAATAGATATTCCCATACAATTAGTACGAGATTAGTGGAAAGGATTTTAATCAAAGACAACATGTACGCTGAGAGAATACACAGCCTAGAAGAGTTACAGAATCTTGTACGTCGTACGATCGCTTTAATTACTCCGCAAATGTTAAGAAAAGTTCATTTAGAAACTGTAAATAGAGCCCGTTATTGTATAGCTCAGCAAGGACGTCACTTCGAAGAACTGCTTTGTATACAAATTTTTGTACTTACTTACGTACTAAGAAATAATTAAAGATCTTCTAGACAGATTTTTTTTCTTCCGTTGTAGACAGATACTAAAATTTTATTAAAATTTAAATTAAAATTAAATTGTAATTTTTTTGCTACATTATCGCCCTAGGCAATGCCTGTAATGATAATTGTTTAAATGTTTGAAATTAATAAATAAAGTATAGGTATCAAAAAATAAATAATTTTCAGGTTTTGGAAAATTTTCAAATTGACGCGTAAAACATATCACATTTCACGGGTTTACAGTATACACAGAGTCACATTAATATTATACACAGTGAGAATACTTACTCGTACGTTGTATGCAGTGTTTTATAACTTATTTCTTCGCATGCCACCGGACAACCGCAGTTAAAGTTCGATAAAAGGTCATCTGGAATGATAGATAAGAATAAGTGTCTTATATTTATGATATATATATCCCAAATAAAAAAAACTATGGCTCAGACAATGGACTGAGAGGGCAGCAGTGTATGTTGGCTCCCTACAGAAGGATCGTCAGCTTGAATAAAGTCGTATGCTTTCTGATTTACGAACGTTAGTTGTAGAAGCGTTTACGACGAACATTCAAAGTTTTTACGGTGTTTTCTCCCTCATTATTATTAAAAGAAATGATGATCAATGTTAGTGTCCTGCTAATATTATGAACGAAAAAGTTCGTGAAGATGTTTAGATATCTGGATGTCTGTTAGTCAATCACTCGTTAATGCCTGAAAGAATTTAAATTAAACTTAGCTTATATAAAATCGTCCAAGTGCGAGCGGACTCGAGCACGAAGGGTTCCGTACCCCTAGGGGAGCCCCCTTAAGTATTTAATTTATTCTGTTTTTTTAATATTTGTTGTTATAGCGGCAACAGAAATACATCATCTGTGAAAATTTTAACTGTCTAACTATCACGGTTCATGAGATACAGCCTGGTGACACACGGACAGACTGACAGACGGACGGACAACGGAGTCTTAGTAATAGGGTCCCGTTTTACCCTTTGGGTACAGAACCCGAAAAAGATCTGAATTGCGATATATATTCTTCAGTATTCCAGTAATGCGTTCGTGTGGGATAATATTTTAACTTTAGACAAAAATAGAAGGCTCTGTCTTTATGTACACCTAGTTTAGTACCTCAGTTTTTAAGATAACGCGTTAACTTTATCCGTAATCAGTAGATGGTACCAATGGAACTATCCGATCGAAAATTGTGCTTTAAAAATTCTACCATAACCTTTTTATAGGCAAAACTTTAAGAAGAAGAAATTAACTAAATGAATGAATATGAATAATAATAAATGGCGATGTAGACTTCATGGCTCACTTTCGTCTCAGCGTGCTACGAAAACTCCGAACTCCGAACCCTGGTAATGACATTTGACCGCCTGGTAAAACGCTCGAATAAATACCGATTAAGAAAATCGTTTTAAGGATTCTGAGTCAAAATATAAAATCGATACGTACTTGTTCCTTATAGAAACTGGATCAAATGGAACTGGAACTGGAGCGAATTGTACAAGCGAGAATGAACCCAAATAATAAAGCAGTAGGTATGGAGACCATTCAGACGTACTCTACTCACCCTTATTTTTGTATAGGCAAGCTAATCCTTGGATGTCGCACATATCGATCTCATCTGCAAAACGAAAGACCAGTAATGAGAAGTGAATGTACTCATAGACATCAAAACGAGGAATGATATTGATATTTGTAGCAATTGTAATGACACATTTGTATTCGTGCATAAAGTATGAATATGAATAAGTAAGTATTTAACATCATCATGGTCATTTCAGCCGAAAGACGTCTACTGCTGAACAAAGGCCTCCCCAAGGCTCGCTAAACAGATCGGTCCTGCGCCATCCGCATCCAACGCATTCCAGCAACCTTAACCAGATCGTCGGCAATCGTCGCTCCATCTGGTTGGAGGCCTACCTACACTGCGTCTTCTGGTCCGCGGGTGCCCCTCGAGAACCTTTCGGCCTCATCGGCCGTCAATTCTACGAGCGATGAGCCCTGCCCACTGCCACTAAAGTCTGGCGATTATTCGAGCTGTCTCCGTGACTTTAGTTCTTGTGCGAATTTCATCATTTCTAATCGGATCCCGCAAAAAAACTCTAAGTATTGCCCTCTCCAACGCCCTCTGAGTGACTTTGAGCTTTCTTAGCCCATCGTTAGCGGCCACGTCTCAGTGTCATAAGTCATCACTGGCAACACACACTGGTCAAAGACTTTTGACTTGAGACACTGCGGAATATTAAGTATTAATATGCTCTTTCCAAATTCCAGTGAATTTAGAGAGATTGTATACACACCGGCAAAAAAAGTGGCCATAACTACAAAGTTGTATTTTTGTTCTTTTTTGTCTATAAGCTATAGTTTTCGATAGTCTCATGCTTAACATGTATGGTTAGCATAGGATAAACATTAGATTATTGAGACTGAAATAATTTAAGAAGAAGGCTTTAAGAGAACAAGGAAAATCGAAGGAAAACTTGGCTATTTGACAAACTCATGACCCTCTGCTTGAGAGACCATAGGGCAAAGTAGGCTACCAAAGCTCAGGATAATATAAAGAGCGACAAATAAAATACCTACTTAGCTTCGGCATAAAATGGTGGGTGCAATTACAAACGTCCACTTGCATCACTGCCCTGCAGTACAGGACGCATGCGTTGTACGAGTAGTGGGGGAACGGCCAAAGTCGCGCAAACGCTGGCTTCTCGTTCTCCAAGAGGCAGCCACGTTTCACGGGGTCCATAAGATTGATCGAAATATCGCTTGTTATGGCCTCCGCCTGAAAAATACCTAAGTAAAAAAAAACGGTACAAAAAATTCAGGTAAAAGTTGTACATGGGTTAATCAACTTTGTCTTGCCACCCGTTACTATGGTAACACAAATTTTGTCTCCTGGACAACCTAAGCATTTTTCTATGAAACTGTATGAAGATGTCACTTGGGCAACGGGCGACAAAGAAAACAACACAACCAAGTTGATTCACCCACTTCATAGTATTTCTGCAAGGTCTTAATGAATACACTAAAACCCTCAAACACCTCGAATGCCATTTTACTTAAATCCTTATTTTTTTTATTGGTGTGTGTTTTGCTAAGTCAATAGGTAAGTCTACTTCATTCCTAACTCTACATTGGTAAATTTGTACAGTCACCTTGTAAGCGTTATTTTGGGACCCAATTAAGGTTGACAGTTCTGTCATAAATTATTAAAGCACACGACCGTACTTAACACCTGCGCGTCACCGTTTTAAGAAGAAAATCAAAACTGACAAAAAAACGGCCAGGGTTAAATTATCTAAATATTATACAACCTCGTTAAGACATTTAATTGATATATGATGGTGCGTTTGTATTTTTATACTTGGCTCTGTAAAAAAGGGATTAAAAAAACTACTATAAAAATAGTAGGTACTTATAATCGATTCTGCTCTCGATTCTGAACAATCTACTTTCATGTTTTCATAAAAAATATCAACACATATTATGTCCATTTCCACGGTTTCTTTAATTGGGAAGACCACGATGTGCTTTTAGACGCCAACTCATACTAATTGCATATTGCACCTTCACAGTGTCGAAACATGTGCCCTTACGTACTTTTAGTGTAATATTAACTTCGGAGTTCAGCGGAATCAGATCGACCTTTCCCGATATCTTGTCCGTTTTGATTGACACCTCATCGTCGGGAGAGTGTACGCGAATCTGGAACAGTTTCATATATCGTGAGACTGCTGAGACAATTAACCGACTCTAGAGAATTAGAATAATTTAGAATACAGTAGTGGCGCAGGTATCCTACTTTACTACCACTAATTACTACTTACCTAACACAGGCGCTTCTCACACAACGTAAATAAAGCAAACCTACGAAACCTAATAGGTTCATCATCATCATCATTTTCAGCCGAAAGACGTCCACTGCTGAACATAGGCCTCCCCCAAGGCTCGCCAAACAGATCGGCCCTGCGCCATCCGCATCCAATGCGTTCCAGCTACCTTAACCAGGTCGTCGCTCCATCTTGTTGGAGGCCTACCTACACTGCGTCTTCCGGTCCGCGGACGCCACTCGAGAACCTTTCGGCCCCATCGGCCGTCAGTTCTACGGGCGATGTGCCCTGCCCACTGCCACTTAAGTCTAGCGATTCTTCGAGCTATGTCCGTGACTTTAGTTCTTGCGCGGATTTCATCATTTCTAATGCGATCCCGCAGAGAAACTCCAAGCATAGCCCTCTCCATCGCCCTCTGAGTGACCTTGAGCTTCCTAATTAGACCCATCGTTAGCGGCCACGTCTCAGTGCCATAAGTCATCACTGGCAACACACACTGGTTAAAGACTTTTGATTTAAGACACTGCGGTATATCGGATGACAAGATATTGCGGAGCTTCCCGAACGCTGCCCAGCCGAGTCTAATTCGTCGATTGACCTCTTTCTCGAAGTTGCACCTACCCAATTGAATTGTATGTCCCAGATAGATATAGTCGTCAACAACTTCAAGCAAAGTATCTCCGATTACGACGGGAGTTGGTACAGTCGTTGCCCTCACTTAAGTATCCACTCAGATACGTGGCTTTGAACGCGCACTGGAATTGAATGAATATTATAAACATAAATGTCGGTAAATGTTTGTATGGTATAAGATCAATGAATGCCTAGTTGAACAAACTACCGTTTCTAATACCAATAGGTGCTTACTTTTGCTCATGCTATTAACACACTTCGTGGCTTAGCGGTCCAGTGCTGGCTTACAAAACGTGAGGCCTAGGGTTCGAGTCTTAAAGATGATTTCTGCAGTTAATTTCGTTTTGCTTTTTTTTTATTTGCTTTTCGTATTAAGTAGGTTGTTTAATGAGTTTACAAGTTTTATTTCAATTTGAATCTAATACAGAATTAGTGTAAATGAAAAAATAAAATAAGTTTTAAAAAAAGATTTTTATTTTCTTACAGAAAAACACAATTTGTTGAATTCGATTAACATTATTTATTCTGAAAATACCTGTAAACAAACTATAACATTTCGTAATTTAAAACTACTAATGAGTAAGGAAAGTGAGTGTTAAACATAATTGCTACTTATGATTTAACTTATTTTATAAAAGCAGATAGGCACATAGTGAATCATCATGTAAATATTTAGACAGAAACATGCGTTATGTTTTATCTAAACTACAATACCATCACTTGGCCATCTTACTTAAATATTTACAAAAATAAGCTTAGCAGTTTCAAGCGGGCAGAAGAAACTTAGTTATTTAATTTTCAATACCTCAAGGATCTACCTTCATTGTTGATTATTTGTTGAAGGCGGCTTCTCATACTATTTACTATTGTTAAACTTAAGTCACTACCTCGCATATCTATGCGAAAATTCAAAGAAAAAGGAAGATTCCCAAGTTGAATAAACTAGTTCCCCGAGGTATTGCGTTGTCTTTACGTTAGATGGATACGTTAGACCCCATAAATATTCGATAACGTTTAAATCTGGAATTTTTGACGGCCAGTAATAAAATCGCCCAAAACATCCAAATATTTTGCGACCACCAACTTCCACAATTTCACCAGGCCCCATAGTTGACATCTATCCCCAATAAGCTAAGGTTTTTCTGCCGCTAGTTCTGGTTAGTAACCCACAAGTCCCACAACATTAATTAAACATAATCTGCGTGTTTCCGCCATATTTAGTATCTTGCGACCATCTTTGTCAGACATAAACGACTTTTCGTCAGTGAATACATATAATTATATTGTCACACCAAACAAAATTTAAATATTCTTCAGCAAGACGAACCCTTTGTTTTCGGTGAACGTATGACAGTGCGATTTTTTTTGCTGGTCAATATTTTTTAAACCCATCAGAGTGTGTTTCAGCACTGTCTTTACTGCTTTACCGTGAGCAGTTGCTAGGTTGATAGCAAAGGGTTTGCAGTATGTCTTGTAACAATGTCTTGATAACGTGCAGATTGAGGTGTAAACATAATAGGTTGAAAAACTGGCCGCTTCCTTTCTATGTTGCCAGAATCTCCATACCGTTTTACCCACAGCTTGAAGGTTTCTCTCTGTAAAAGAAAATTATATTAAATCTAATGTTTATTTTATTACCTATCTACTTTTTTATCATAATGCAAATTTATACAAACAACATAACGAAACTATTATACAACGGTAAAAGGTTTAAACTTTACAAGATTTGCATAATATTTTAACTTACCGTTAAATTGAGCTGACGAGCAATTTCACCAATAGAAGTGTTATGCTCAAATAACACGACTATTTTTTCCTTCATAAAAGTAGTAAAATGGATGGATGACATCGTAGAAATAAATTAGGTTGGTATGTATTTATTTAGCGTAGTGACACTGTGGTTGGTCCGAAGGCAAAAAACGAATCGCTTAAGAAAAATCTATATTGCGGTAGAAAATTGACGAGTAAATAATCTTAATTGCGGGTAAATCGTTTTAAGTTGAGAACGAATGATGATGAAACGTTTCAAATGACGTCAGTTTGCAACAACCAGTTTAAATTTTCGTAGTGTAAATTAAGCTATCGTTTGGTCCAGTGGTCTGGATGCCGGCTTTGACGCACGAGGTTGACGGATCGATTCCCAGCATACCAATTGAAGTTTTTTGATTTTTTCCAGCTTCTAAAATTTCAAGAAGCGAGGAATAAACTAGCACACAAAATCTTATACGAGTGTGACAACAGGAATAAATAATAATAAAGTGAATTGATTCTGACGATAAGCAGCGCAGTGCTGCCATCTAGTAGTGGCAATAAATGAAAGCAAAAAAACTGACACGAACGGAATAATAAGCCGAGTTTAGACCTAAGACTAAGACCTGCGAGAAAAAACGAGCAAGTTGCATACATTGCGAGGCAGCAAGGCGAACGAGATTGAAGTGGCCAATCCAGCGCTGCTATGTAATGCAACTTTCACATTCTTGCAAGTCTAAACTTTGACTTAACTATTTGAATGGTGATAGTGACCAACTATGCTGTGTCATCTATGTATGTATGTATGTAGTTAAGAAGGGCGGTTAATAATATCGCCACTACTTTATAAAAATCTCGTATCTCAATTCAATACGTAAACAAAACTGAACTTTATTGCACACTCAGTAAAGTTCAATTAGCCAGATTATTGATTTTGAGATACGAGCTTTTTTCAAAATAGTGACGATATTCACAGTAGGTTGCGCAATGATTTTAATTTTGAGTAATACTATTAAAAAGAAAACAAATCAAAATTAAAATCATTGTGCAACCTACTGTGAATATCGTCACTACTTTGAAAAAGCTAATATTATCGATTTACAGAAAAATTAAAATAGGAACGAAAATACAGAACTACAAAATTTTATCAAATTGCATATACCTATTAATTTGTTTAAATTCCATAACAATCATTTTTAACATTCAAAGTAAACAAAAAAAGCAACAAAGAAGACAATTCGTCCCGAGTCTCGAATGCAAGGTGTTTCATGAATGAAATCGTCACTGCTTTGAAAAAAGCTCGTATCTCAATTCAATATGTAAACCAAACTGAACCTTGATGCACACTAAGTAAAGTTCACTTCGCCAGATTATCGAATTTGAGATACGAGCTTTTTTAAAAGTAAAGTTTGTAGAACTACTTTTTAGCGAAATAAAGTAGGGTAATAGTAGTAATAGTAGTAGTGCGCGTTCAATACCTCTTATTCAACGTGGTTACTTAAGTGAGGCAATCGTCTGTACAACATGGGCGTTCGACATGAACTTCGTCTTGTCCATGTTCAATTTAAGACCAACTCTCTCGGAGACTCTTCCGAGGTCAGCGAGCATCGCACTGAGGTCCTCCAAGGTCTCAGCCATAAGCACCACGTCGTCGGCAAAACGAAGGTGAGTGAAGTATTCGCCATTTACATTGATGCCACGCCCTTCCCAGTTCAGAGTCTTGAACGCATCCTCTAGTGCAGCGGTGAACAGTTTCGGAGAGATAACATCTCCTTGTCTGACTCCCCGCTGCAACAGAATGGGCTTCGACATCTGATCCTGAAGTTGGACGGACATTGTGGCGTTATTATACAGACACTTTAACACTTCGATGTACCGGTAGTCTACTTGTCACCGTTGGAGAGACTGCAGTACAGCCCAAATCTCGATCGAATCGAAGGCCTTCTCGTAGTCCACAAATGCCAGGCAAAGGGGGCGGTTATACTCCTCGGTTTTCTGTATAACCTGCCGCAACGCATGTATGTGGTCCACGGTGCTAAAGCCTTTTCGAAATCCGGCTTGTTCGGGAGGCTGGAAGTCGTCTAACCTGCGCGCGAGACGATTCGTGATGACTCTCGAAAACAGCTTGTAAACATGGCTCAGAAGTGAAATGGGTCTATAATTCTTCAATAAGGTATTATCGCCTTTTTTGAAGAACAGCACCACTACACTTCTGTTCCATGCTTTTGGTGTTTTCCCTTCACGGATGGCGGTATCGAATAGTTTCTGAAGGGCTTTGAGGATAGGTTTTCCACCCGCCTTCAGAAGTTCGGCTGTTATTCCGTCATCACCAGGGGCCTTGCCATTCTATAGTTGTTTGAGAGCCGTACTAATCTCGTACAGGCTGACGTCCGGGATGTCTTCGGTATAGTGCCGGGTTAATCTAGCTCTCGGGTCTTCAGCTAGATCCATGACGGGTTTCTTCGTTGATGTGTACAGCTGTCCATAGAACTTCTCAACTTCTAACAATAGCTCCGGTTTAGAGGTCACGATCCTACCTTCATCGGTCTTTAACTTTGCCAATTGGCTTTGCCCAACAGACAGATTCTTGGCAAAAACTTTAGAGCCTCTGTTGCGCACTATCGCCACTTCAATACTATTAGTATTAAACTGGCGTATATCGCGCCTCAGAGACTTTGAGATCTGTCTGTTAAGCCGCCTAATAGGTTACAGGGTATATAAAGACTACTAAAATCGTAACACAAAGCTTAGAATTCATAACAACTTGGGAAAGTGGTTATCGTACTGCCGCCATACCCCGCTGCAGTGTGGGCAACGACGAAAATCGCCGTCAAATTGTGACGTTGCTCGCGCCACACCCACGTACGGAGATGCGGACTCAACATTTTATAGTCAAAACCGCAACGCCGCAGTGAGGTACGACGGTAGTGCAATAGCTTCCTAAGCTTACCGAAACAGTTCGGATAGCGGTGAACACGAGGCTCGGTAAGCCAACCTGCCTATTGAGGATATACAGGGACTCGTTCGAGTTTAGTCGTGATCGCGAATTAAACACGAAGCACCCCCCGTACTCCGTCAGTATTGGACGAAATCTGTAATATTCAATAATAAAGTTAATTAATCACAAAAACCAAAACACAATATCTCACAAAACGGGCTAAAACGGAAAACCCTTTAATTCTGAAGCATTGGGTAGCTCAGAATTGAAAAAGCAAAATTTAATTTAAAAAATATACCAACTCCAAAAAACCACTTCGTAAGTTCTGAAAAGTTCTCCACAAACTCCGATTTCAATTAACTGTTACTAGTTGCACAGCAGTGAAACTGCTCCTCAAGCTCCAGCTTTGAGCCCTTCACCAGCTGTAAGAAGTTCTCCACTCCACACACATTCTTGTCAAACTTCAGTTTGTAGTCCTTCACCAACTCCAAAAAGTTCTCCATACACGTCGATTTCATTTAAGCAATAACCTGTCACAGCAGTTGAACGGCTTCTCTCCCCACCAGCACTCTGTCAGCATCTCCTCACACTTTAACCTGTAGTCCTTCACCAGCTCTAAGAAGTTCTGCACACATGTTGAGTTCATCCTGCAGGCCATACAAGTCTTGCAGTACTTGCTGTTGTAGAAGAACACCTCTTTCAAGAACGGGTTTAGGGTCACAGGGAGCTTCTTGCTGGATTTAAAAGGGAATTATTGTTAGTAAGGTGAGGAAAGTCATACTCATACCTAAGTTAGTATTTCTCAAATGTGAGTTACATCAAGTTACTATAACGATCACCAACGTCAAACCACTAGTTATATAATCGTGAGACTACTAAGTTGGTGTAACTCTCACTAAATCTCAATTTGCGTGAACATAAAATTAGTTAGGAAGATGGAATTTATTTATGACACTTCTTTATACAGCATCTTACTTTACTATACTGCTTGTGCTTACTCTTTTGTTATACACTTAAAATAATATTATATACAAAAATACCTATTGTAACAATCGGCAATTACTTAACAGTAAAATCTAACCAAAAACCTCCAAATCCGGTCGTAAAATATACAATAACAATAGGTACTTAGTTACCCAATAAAAAGTGGTGAACAAAACCTACACAGCAATATACTCCATGATCCTGCCGGTGTCGATACCTTCGCAGAGCGTGACCGCCGGAAAAGGTGTGTCAAACTTCAAGTAGTTGGTGTCTGCAGAGAACGACACGGGGCCCTGGGTGTACAGGCCGAGGGCCCCGCTCAAGATCTGGAAGGTTCCCAGGCCACAGGCTACGAGGATGGATAGCCAGAATAACCTGTAAGGGAGAACAGTAATAGGGTAAACGACACCACCAATCGACTGACGTACTTTTTATGGGCTAACAAAAAACGATCATCCCATTTTTTTTTTCGGCAAACTTAATGACTTCTTTGCCAACACAATTTGTTTTATAGCAGCTACAAATATAAATTTGCATTTATTTATTTTAATCATTATGTACCACAATCATCAAGTAGTATGTAACATCAGGTAGTTACATTGGCGATGCACGGTAACAATCAATCCCCAACGGATTGCCTAATTTTTTTTACTTGACATCGGTGATACTATAAATAAATAATTAATTCATATTTTTTCTACCATTCAAAATATTAAGTAATATTTCGTGAATGAATAGAAGACAGGGTTCCCTTTTAAATTATATCGTTTTAAGATAGCGGGTGCCCTTAATAAACTTTCACCAAAGGCAAATGTGTGGTTAATATTATATAATTTTGTAAAGTCATAAACAACTTATTAGTAATTCACAAACTTCTTACACTTGGGAATAATGAAAACTGTATACCAAATTTCGGCGGTTCAGATGGTTTGGGTGTGCACTTAAATAATGTGAGGTCTCATAGACAAATACGTAGGAGCTGTTGAATAATAATGAGCCATAGGTAAGGTAAGTCATCTTTCTAACCCCCGACACAAAAAGAGGGTAAGCTGTGATGTTGTATTAAGCAATGCACCCCATGCTAGTTGGGGAGATAGCACGAGACGACACGAGAAACCTTTGCCCAAGCAGCAACTATTACGCGTGTAACATAACAGAGAAGCGAGTTAAATAATTCATACGGAGAATTCAAATAGACGAGCCACTTACAACGACGATTAACATGCAGCTGGGGCGTAATGACGACATTAACAACGCTCTTTTATATAATGACTTGCCATTTCTCGCGCTTTTTCTGAGTATTTATTACATTTCGTGAAAGGAAAATGAGCAGTAAATTTTTAACGGTCTGGACTCTTTTTAAGTTACATTTAACCTAATAAAATAAACCAGACGGTCTGATAAGCTCCATTCTTTATAGCAAAAACATTCAGCAAACAGTAAGTGTTATAATATAAAACTTCTAAAATATAACCTTTGCTTCAAATTGTTTTCAAGTAATATTTGTGTTAAAGTTATCTATTTCTGTACCTAACAGTAAATTCTACAGATTTTTTTTTAAACCAACCTTACTGTATTCTATAAGTCGTAATTAAAAAAATCCTGAAAACAGCACGGCTGTATGTATTTTCCGGCAAACATCGGTACGGCAAGTGAAATTATGTCAAATGAAATTATAGGAAACGAAGTAATATCCTTTCCGTATCTACTGCAGCTAGTAAAGCCTCATTCAAGTGCCTCAGGACGACTTCGTCCACAGTCCCATTTCGCCTCCTTCTTAAATCGTTCTAATTGGGGATGTCTATTTTTTTGCAATAAATCGAAAACCATTTCGAGATAAATGCTTTTTAACTCGTTTTCTGTGATTATTTAATTTTAATATTATTTAATGAATTTATTACGTACGTAACAAATGAGCGATGACCTTCATTTGACATTGGTGTAAATTGCATGACCTGTCCAAGTCGTACTTTATTCTATGTGGTTAGAACTCTTCAAAATTTACGCGTGGATTATACTACGGAGTTTGATTTGGACCCGCTGCCTGACATCTTTGACAGTAAAGTGGCACTAGTTACAGTGTACCACTACGCAAAAAATAATTTAAGGCAACCCTTATCGTACGCATTTAAGGTGGAACGGCACGCTCTAGGCGCGAAATTTAAAATGTTTACAAGTTTTAATTTATTTTGGGTAAACGGTGTAATTGTTTAACTCCATGTGGTACTTGCGGTTGTAAAATAGTGTTCTTTATATTATTGTGTAAAGCTTTTTAAGAAAAAAACTGTTAGCTTGATATAAAAGTTGTCAAACATAGAAATTCGGACTTTCAACGTTTTGACAACTTGTATTTCAAGCTAATAGCTTTATTCTTAAAAAACTTTACACAATCATATAAAGAGCACTGTTTTACAAGCGCAAATACCATATGAAGTTGAACAGTTACACCGTTTACCCACAATAAATTAAAAACTGTAAAAAGTTTGAATTTCGCGCCTAGAGCGTGCGTTTCCACCTTAAGATTTAGAAATTTGGCGGTGTGTGAGCCCTCAATTATAATCTGACGTCATCAACCAAAATAGTTTAAATAATTAATTTTTAAATAGTAGTGAACTAAATGACAAAATATTGAAATTAGTTTCTTATAATTGACTTTTCTTTACAAAAAAAAATATAAAAACCACTGGTTATTTTTTTAAGATATTCCCAATTGTCATATGGTCTACACTGTTCTGATTCGTCAACATTTATCCCAAGCAGCACTGTGGTATAAATAGGAATGTAGACAAAATGGGATATTGACGATATCAGAACGTGAACAAATTGGGAAGGTGACGATTTAGGAATTGTAGCCTGACGACATGGCATTGTGGACGATTTAACCTTTTCGACGCCAACGACACATATATCAGCACCGCAGGTTCTACGCCAACGACTTATATATCAGTCATGGCATGCAGAGCGATATCTACCTTCAGAGCTGTTGTATTTGACAGAGCGTTGAAAAGGTTAAGAAGGTGACGAAATGGGTCTGTGGATGAAGTCATGTCCCATGCCATATTTACTCACCGTTTGATCCCCGTTATGGGAGTTTGGGATAAGACATGGCCAACGCCGTGTAGACTGCTGCGGTCCCCGAAGTAATTTATCTTATTTTTTATCCTGGTCAATAAGCTCTCGTAAGGGGAATTCTGCATGTTTGCTTGATTTCGAAGGGAATTTCCTGGAAAGTATTTTTATAGTTTAACTGTATAGAAAATTTATAAATAGATAGAAAATTATACGCATCTAATCTATGATAATTATTACAAGCGAAACATTTTTAGTACTTTTTTACTAAGTATCTAAATTTAAAAAAAAAATAACTAATTAGAATAGTTTATTCATATAGTGACTTAAGAAATAATTGTGATTAGATAGCTTGTGGAAATATGTACCTATCGGTTGAGAAGTTCCGTTTCCATAGACTGGCATACTAAATAAAAACAGCAACCTATGACCTATACTAACCTATAGCAGCCTGTTAATGGATTTGACATGTCCGACTAATGCACTAAGCTTACTAGACGCACGCAGGTCCCAGCATGCAATAAATAATTCAAATAATTTATTAGTAAACATTTACTTACACATTGTGTTTCTTTCATTTCTTTTAACTTTAAAGGAGGAATCAAAACAAACGGCTCCTATTTTCTTTTGAGTAGTAATATACAGACAAAAGTCCTGACTGACTCATGAACATATACATCGTTATCGCAGAAACTAGAACACATCAGTTAAATAACACATATAACAGAATGTCTGTTTACTATACGGATGTATTCTGCCTACAAGTTCTAAGCATCTAAGAAGTTTTAGTAGCATGAAGTTTTCGCTGAAAAAGGTCAATGAAATTTGTTTTATATTTACTGTTTAAACGTTTACCTACCTAGAATAATTGTGTCTACTTGAATAATAACCCAGCAATGTGTGTATTTTTTATAAACGTATATTTACTTATATTTTATTTGGATTTCGTAATTAAATAATTATGTTGCGAACACAATTATTATTACGAATAATTAATAGATGACAATGCCAAACAAGAAGAATGTCTGAAAAGTTTGACGATGTAATCAAGTCAAGTATGAAGGTCTGATATTAGAAATAAAGTTGATAAATTTCGAAGTCGTAGGCATAAATGTTGCTTGATATCAGCGTCACTTCTGTTATTGCTTATTTGTCATAATCTTTCAGTACTGTCAAATCGTTTTGCTCCCGCGATAACGATGTATGCTCATCAACGTGCAACCCAAATCCCTGAACCTAAGAAGTTAGTAGACAAAGGAAAGTTTTAAGCTGCGAAATACTTACTCAAAGTCTCTACAACTAGTTGCATAGTTGAATGAACATCCCTGTAAAGGATTTTCATCAAAATGTTTGATTCAAGATGCCTTTCATGCCTTAAACTTTAAACATCGACCAACCTATAGAAGCATTATGTCGATGACAATTAAAAAATCCTACAAAAACCCATGTTTTTCTGAACACCTATGTGCTCAGTGAAATTTGACCAACCATCTGCTAAAATATTAATTGCTAGCTGTTGCCCTTGACTCCGTCTGCAAAGAATTCGGTTTTCAAATAATTTATTGAATCAGGCGTTACTTTGCGGAGGTTCAAGCAGAACACGCATTTCTTACATAAACGTATCTATCGTAAGGTCGCGGGTGAGCAAAGGAATTGTTTCAGTTCATAAATTCGTTTTTTGCTATCCCGCGGGAACTACCTATGCATGCATATGTTTAGACGACCGGATAGCCTGGTGGTTAGAAAACCTGACTATAGTATAAATCTTCCCAGGTGAATTTTTCGCTTCGAGCCATTACATTAAATTTGAAAATTAATACTATGACGATACCGTTTGTTTTGAAAGATAAGGGCTCGAAGCGAAAAATTCACCTGGGAAGATTTACACTATACGAAGCTTGAGGTCCCGGGTTCGATTCCCGTGTCAGGGCAGATATTTGTATGAATAATACGAATTTAAACATGAAACTACCGTGAGACTCACTCATAGTGAAAATAAACGGATCACTCACGTCTTAAAACGAGTTTAACTCGACATCGTTTCGGGCTAATCCGTAGCCCTTCCTCTCGGAGTCGCACGTCACGGCGGCTGCCAAACGCGCCCACACTATAATAATACGAATGTTTGTTCTCGGGTATTGGGTGTTTAATATGTATTTAAGTATGTATCTATCTAGTTTATCCGTTGCCTAGTACCCATAACACAAGCTTTGCTTAGCTTACTTTGGACTAGAACAATTGGTGTGAATTGTCCCGTGATATTTGATATTTATTTATTTATATGTTACACCAGGCTATAAACTATGTGTGTGCCAAATTTCATCACAATCCGTCAAACGTTTTTAGCGTGAAATAGAAGCAAACATCAATACATCCATCCATTCCATCCAATTTCATGATCATGACACAGTGTGTAATGGAAACATAGATTTGTGTACTACCTACAGGCTAGTGCCGCCTATAACTCAATGTTTTCAAGCTATGTATGTAGGTATATTCTTATCGACTAGTTCAAAGTCTCAATTTAAACTCCTTGTTCTATAGCTTAGCAACAAATCGCATGTACAAATATGTTTAGGCACTGTGTTTGTTTGTGCTTAAAACTGATTTGATTAAGCGAACCGAACATCTATTTTGTTTTTCATTCAGCAGTAAAATGGGTGACTACCCTTGAATTTGCAATGGGATTGCACACAAATTTAAAATTTCGAAGTTAAATTTAAATATACTGTTTTATTTAAACTTTCGTGATTTTCACTCATAATTACTAAACTAAACGGGGCTTATCACGCAATAAATATTTATTTATTTACCTCGACGTTTCGGCTACATTGCAGCAACCGTGGTCACGAGTTAACTCGTGACATATTTATTGCGTGATAAGTCCCGTTTAGTTTAGTAATTAAATTTAAATGTTTCGCATTTTTAATAGGTAAGTATCGCACGGTAAGTGGGTCTTACACATATAGGAAGTCAAAGGATATTTTTTTGGAACCCTTTCAAAAAATGTGATGATGATATGAGAGGGAGGCAAACGAACAAGCGGGTCATCTGATGGAAGGAAAATGATCACCACCGCCCATAAAT
Source organism: Archips xylosteana (assembly GCA_947563465.1). NCBI lineage: Eukaryota > Metazoa > Arthropoda > Insecta > Lepidoptera > Tortricidae > Archips > Archips xylosteana. Next base: position 5,368,951 of record OX387351.1, on the reverse strand, counting down.
ATCAACAACTCAAAGAGAGTCACCTAACTGTTGCCTGTTTGAATTCCTATACAATATGACAGAACTGTCAACCTTAAGTGGGTCCCAAACTAGAGCTCGTGACTGTACCATTTACCATTGTAGAGGTATTTTACAATATTCATGTATTCAGCGACTGGTCCTGAAAACATTTTGAAAATAAAAGAAAAGTTCAATGTCAAGTGATAGTAAAAACAGTGATTATATTGTTACCACGCCATTTGGAAGAGCAAATACGATAAGACGATAAAAGGTAGCTCTATCTTGTTCGTGTAGGTCTTGGTAACTAATAAGAACGAGAATACATTCTATATTCTTATCATCATCATAATGCTATCGCAACACAATCATATAATGGTTACGTCAACAATCAACATTTGTAGTAAACACTTATTATCATTTTTCTCTCTGTCACATGTCCTCAGTATTGCTCGGATCGTGCTACCGGGCACTCGAGCGCAGGATGTTCAAAAATAGAACACCTTGAACTCCAAACATTTAAAACCAAATTAAATTCTTTATTTGAAATAATATGGCCAGTGTGTTTTGAAAATCGGTGTGCAGTGAAGTGAGATAGAATGTACGGGCTTAGTCAAGTGGGAGTGAGGCAGGTGTTGCGATGGAGGGAGAGGTTGTATGATAGAGTGAAGTATCATTCGGGTGCCGGCGTGTTCGGGCACCGACCGCGCGTCGAGAACGAAACTGGTAGGTTAACCAAAACAATGACATTAAACTGAACGCAGTTAATTACCGAGTGAAGTTAGGGTATGCACGCACGAGCATCTTAGTCGCAAGGCGATTTATTTGTGTTATGTGTATTTGTATCCCGGAAGTCGCGGCGCTACGTGTGCGCACATCCATACTAACCCATAGACTTGAAAAATAGACATTGAAGACAAAAGTTGCTCGTGCGCGCATACCCTTAGTGCATTGGGGATAGAGATAGATGATGATGAATTGATGAGATAGATGATCTACTTACTTAAGTGCTACAATAAAGTTCAAAAGTATTGTTTCAACGTCATATAAATATGGCCTTATTATCCTACCTAATGTTATCGCTCTAACAATAATAGGTTGTAATTAACTGTTCACAATAGAGTTAATGTTAGTTAACATTATACATTGTAAAATTAAATTAAATCTATAGCAAAAAATGCAGAAATTAGTAAAGAAACATAAAAAAAACAATCAAGACTATGTGCAATTATTTATTTAATTTAATAAAGAAACTAGAGCCCTTTTTAGGGTTCCGGAGCCAAAATAGCAAAACGGAACCCTAACAGTTTCGTCATGTCTGTCTGTCTGTCCGTCTGTCCGTCTGTCAGTCTGTCCGTCTGTCCGTCCGTCCGACCGTCCGTCCGTCTGTCTGTCTGTCCGCGGCTTAGCGTAGTGGCTATTAGTGCTAGAAAACTGTAATTTGGATATACTACACTGACGAGCAAAAATAAAGGGTCAGTTACAAAAATGACGATAACTACAAAACCCGTTGTGATAGCTTCTTCGAGTAAAATGAGTTTAGTGAAGAGTTTTATTCTTAACAAGAAAAAGTTTAATTGAGAATAAAACTCTTTACTAAACTCATTACTCGAAGAAGCTATCACAGCGGGTTTTGTAGTCATCGACATTTTTGTAGTGTCCGACCGAAACACGATTTTTAGCCGAAACCGAAACCGAATATTCGGTTTTTTTCTGATTTCGGCCGAAACCGAAACCGAAACCGAAATTTTTGAAGACATATCATATCAAACAAAATATTCCAAATTACTGTACAAATCGTAAGGAAAAGGTTATTGCAAGGATTTCTTATATGAGAACAGTTACTTTTTTTGATAAACAATAGTACATTGTTGTAGAGGCTGGAAAGTAAGCAATAGATGGACGAGTTTGTTTGAGGGCCGACGCGTAGCGGAGGCCCTCGAAAGTACGAGTCCATCTATTGCACTTTTGGCCGAGACTAAACATTGTGCTTTTCACGACTAATGCGAGGAAATAAAAAACGTTTCTTATAATAAAAATAAATATTAAATTAAAGTTTATGTTAATGTTTGCATGGGGGCAGTTGTTAAAACTCATTGTGATGTTTTTCCCTGGAAAGCTGATTTTAGTGTTCTGCGTCATTTCAGTCGGTCGGGAACTTAATCAAACATAGTTAGAGTTAATGTGAGCGGCCGTTGCGGCCGCTACGGCCGCTCAATTAACTCGAACTATGTTTGATTTAGTCACCGTCACGACGCGTCGCCGGTCGCCTTACCGGCCTAGTGGCCAGTATCAAAAACCACATAATTAAAAAATAAAAACCTTAACCTTGCAGCGCTTAAAAAGTTTAATGCTGTGGCGTTTTTCATACTTAAAAAAATTAAAGCATTTTGTGCATATTATGCGTTTAAGGAAAAAAAACACGTCATTAAAGTCATGAATGACGCATTCTCATTGGTCAATTGAATTTCACATGCAGCAGACGATTACTTTTGATTGGTCGTTTCAGCACGCCGGGAATGAAATTCAGAAATTATCTTTGAAAAAGTCGTATCGTATTATGAAATACATATACTGATACGACCTGTTTTCGATTACTGTAACATTGTTGTCGTGTTTGCGCGCCATAAATGAATCAGCTGTTAAATGTACATATATAGGCAGTTTTGTGTACTGGATTTAGGTTATCTATGGCCACATTTTCGAGCAGTGTCGTGAAAAATAAAAAACGTTTATTTTTAATGCAAAATGACTTGGCATAGGTATTATATTATTCAAAACAAACAACCTATTCTTATCACGTCTAAACTAAATTCACAATCCTAATATCAAACGTATTGTTCATTAATCACAGCATAAAATGCAGTAACAGATTCTAATAAAAAGTAAATAATGATTTAATAAATAAACAACATTCACCATATTTTGTCGCGCGCCATGTGGTTCACAAACAAACGTCACAAGCTGCATGCATACTACTATCCCTGGTCCCAGCTGGGCCGGCCGCCGATGCATTACCTATACCTAAAGGTAACGCCACCAGAGTTGAGGCCACGCACACAACCACATCTCATGTAATGACAGCGGGATTTTGACGTTGTGTTGTCGTTAAACGTCAACACAACGTCAAAATCCCGCTGTCATTACATGAGATGTGGTTGTGTGCGTGGCCTCAACTCTGGTGGCGTTACCTTTACCCGGCCGAGCGTGGCCGGATTAAGCCGAGCGCTCCCGATGCGAGAGCCGCGAGAGGCCGCGAAGTAATTTCGGCCCGGCCGAAGGTTTCGGCAGGATTCTGGCCGAAACCGAAACTTCGGCCGAAATCACTTTTTTGGCCGATATTGGCCGAAACCGAAACCGAAACTTCGGTCGGACACTACATTTTTGTAACCGACCCTTTATTTTTGCTCGTCAGTTGTATATAGCAAATACCCCGACAAAGTGATAAGAAAAAGGGTAAAAAAAAAATTAAGGGTACCTCCCATAGACGTAATGTGGGGGTGATTTTTTTTCTCGTCAAACTCAAGTCAAGTCAAGTTTGGGCTTTTGGGTTTAGGGTATCGTTGGATAGGTCTTTTAAAATCATTACCTATATTTTTTGATACAGTGATTCGTTTGCGAAATATTCAATGTTAAAGTGATTTTTTTTTGTTAAAATCGAATGTCCCTCCCCCTCTAAAAGATAAACAGCTTGTTAAAAAAAATTTTGAAAAATTCTAGATGGGAGTAAATATATCAAATTTACAAGAAAAACTATAACGGCTAATTTGTCTTGAGAATTAGAAGTAGTTTAAGAGTAAATAGCAGCCTGACCTAGATATAATATTGCTTGTTTAATACGGACAGTATAATTAATAAGATATGCAAGATTTTTTCGTAACGGCTGCGGAATCCTATCCTGCTCTTGGCCGGTTTTTTTAACTATGTGACAGTCCCACAAACCTCCAATGACCTCCATAGAGTGTAGTGGAGAGTAGACTTGAAATGATGTTAAGTTTGTATTTTTCATGTATTTTGGTTGTTGTTTAGGTTAATAATGTTATTACAATTGTTAAATGCAATTCTACTAATATTATCAAAAGTTAATTAAATCCATAATAATTTGGCTCTATCAAACATTTTATCTAAAACATTGCTTGCGTACAATTATTATTATTCAGAAACGCTGTCCTATAAAACAAAATACAAATTCTGTCGTTGGATAAATAATATTAACGAGTTATTAAACAAAGGGAGATTCTTAGTAACTTGTTCTTATTCAAAATTCGGCCGAATTTAGAACAGTCAGCAGTACAAGTAGCTGAGTTAACGAAAACGTAGAATAGTTCCGACGTGGCGTGCGCGCGACGCCGCCGAGGCTTGCTCAGCGCGTTGTATGACACTGAATCATATATACGGTGACAAACACCGGCAGCGCGGCGCATAATTCAGTGTTATACAATGCGCTGGGCTTGCTCCGTCGGCGTCACGCGCACACCCTGCGCTGCGGTTTGTGGTAGCCTTTAATGAAGGACTTTAGCTGTGGACTTTAGTTTAGTTGGAAGTACGAGAAGTCGTGTAAACATTGGTCGCCTTGACAGCTATAGCAACCTTCAGAGAGGTACTCACGGGACAGGGGTGAAGGCGTGCAGAATTAATCAATCAAATTAGTTAAAACACACGTCGCACTTTTATAAGCTACTTGGCATGGTGAACAGTTTCGGAGAAATAACATCCCCTTGTCTGACTCCCCGCTGCAATAGAATAGGCTTCGACATCTGGGCCTGTAGTCGGACGGACATTGTGGCAAGAATGAACAAGATGGAGCGACGACCTGGTTAAGGTTGCGGGATCCCATTGGATGCGGATGGCACGGGACCGATCTATTTGGCGAGCCTTGGGGGAAATGATGATGATGATCAGTTAACATGGTAAATAAATGAGCGACAGGACAGATCTAATGGTATATGAGGACACAATCACCCATAGACACCTGCGTGCGATACTAAGATTCATCAGCTGTCTTACTCTCCACGCTGGAACACAACAGCGTAAGCACTGTTGCTTGGAGGCAAGATTAGCGAGTTCTCGCTTGCTAGTTAGTGGTAGCGATCCGTAGCACATTTCACAAGGTCCTATACCATCCGCAAAACGATTGTCACGAGAAATTATTATTCTTAGGTATTGGATTAACCGTTACTGCATTGTCAAAATTACTTTAAGTTACTACAAACAAAGTTAGATGTCACGTCGCACTCGAGTGATTTGCGCGATGAGTCTACGCACACATCGCGCAAAGTCGTAAAGACAGTGTTCTATCTAATAGCCCTCTAAACATATTATACGAGCACAAATCGACGGAAGAAATTCTTGAACAAATGCTTTTGCTGCAGACTGTACCTAATTCCGACAGTAATTTGTCCGTCTGTTTTAGCAGTGTTTGCTATCAATCGGATCATTAGGGAAAATTTTGGGTGGCAATTTGAACGTTTTGATTGAGGAAGTTTCTAGTTTTCATTTCTTACCATGGCCTTGTTTCGCATTTATTTCATTGATGCTGTGTGTAACTATTTAAATCAGGCAAATAAGGCGGGCTAACTAATACCTATTGTTTTTGTCCTTGTTTGAAATCTTCGACGAATTTAAATTTTTCGAAACGTCGTAAGCAGCAAATTTGAATAAAAAACAAAGAGTGAATTTTAAAAAGTTACTTCTGGAAAATCGTATAAGTGTGTTTTCATTTCAAAACTTTTTATTCAGTGGCTGAACGACTCGATACTGGCCACTAACGGTGCGGATGCCATTTGATAGTGTTTTGTTTTATAAAGTTTAATTTTCTCACGCGCGTCGCCCACATTAAAAATGTAACACTTTATCACTGTTTTAAAAAGTAAGTAGTGTTAATTATAGCATAGCTAAGTAATTTTTATTTCCTTTTTCCAGAAATTCAGCAAGAAGTGTTGGAAAAGAGATATCAAAACTGCCGCGCGCATCAGCTGGTCACCGCTTATCGTACATACGGTCATTTAAAGGCCACCATAGATAATGTCGAATACAAAAATGTTGACAGGTAAGAACATTATATAAAAATTGCGTAAATTTCATATCGTTTTCGCTCATAGGCAACTACGAAATTTTTAACTATATAACGCTATAACGTTTAACGTTGCCGTTTGGGATGGAGTTCAAAAAATTAAACAACTGAATGATGGTAATCTATATACATATAATAAATCTGTAACAAGTTGGTGTCTGTACATTGAAGATATTTGAGAAAAACTGCCACTAGGGCTAATTACTAGCGCAATAGAACCCAAAACAATGTTCTTTAGAATTATTGTCTGTTTGTCTGTGCGTTTGTGCGCGCTAATCTCAGAAACGGCTTAACCTAGAAGGATGCGGTTTTCACTTTTATGTAGGTATTTTTTTGGATTAACATTTAGTGTTTGTTTCATTTGAATCGGTTCACAAATAAGAAAGATACGTCTATTTTAAGAATTTATAGAACAGTTTTTAGAAGTAGTGACTTGGGAGTAGGTACGGTGGTGAATGTGAACGCGGGTGTGCGGGGGGGGGGGGGTTCGGTGGGGGGTCGGTTTTATATCGAGGAACTAAGGAGAGCCATAATTGATGAAAAAGCAAATTGGATAAAAAAATAAGCTGCCCAAATTACTAATTCCACGCGGACGGAGTCGCGGGCAAAAGCTAGTTAAAAATAAATGTGTGAAAGTTTTCCGTTGTGATACGAAAATTAATCACACTCAGTATATTTCCAGTCAGTCGTTTTGTACTCGTATAGCTAACTGCGATTTAACACAATATGACTTCTCGTAGTAGCCCCCGGGCACAATCATAAACATCAAAGCTTCATGAACATCGAAACGCGACCATACCTACGTACTATGAATGGCGCACGTGCATGTTCAATTAATTTTAACGTATTTGCTGCAGACTGTCAGATTGGAGACTTCTTCAGGTGGCAGCAGCACTAGGTGAAAGTCACGCAAACGCATATACGAGTTCTAGGCAGTGAATGTATTAAGAGGCCACCAATGCCAATATGGCTTCGGCGTGGCGCAAGCCTTTACTCATCAAAAAACCACAAATAAAATTCTTACTATAAAATTACGATGTACCTATATTTGAAAAATGGAGCAATAGTTATAATCTTTACGTTTTGTTTGTAAATCAGACTTAGTAATTTTATTATAGTGCCATAATAAATAACGGAGTATTATACTCTATTCAATGTCTGCAAGCAAACTCACTAACAGAGTATAAACCATTACAAGTACTCTGTTAGTGAGTTTGCAAGCAGACATTGAATTATAGTTTTGACATGTGTACTTATTTTATATTATGGTTTGAGTTTGTATTTTACTTTTAATATTTTATTTCACATGTATTTTAATAGGTTGATCCCTGTTAGTGACATTATTATTCTTATTAATGTTTTATTTATTTATTTTTATTTTAACTATGACGATCCTGAGAGGAGAAAAAATTTAATTGTAATTGTTTTATTGTTATTTATTATTTTATTCAAGTTTTATTTTGTGACATCCATTTGATTCATTAATTTAATTTAATTTGTGTGCTTTTGACGACTTCAATATAAATTCGCGTGACTTGACTTTGTACAATTTATGATGTAATCTTATATTGATGGAATAAATAATCTAATCTAATCTAATCTATTTTCGGATTCTTAATACTTAATCAAAGTAAAAGCTCACTTTAGTATCAAAATATATCGAGGCCAAATTTGTTTAATCTTGTTTCGGAAGCAAACACGATTTAAGGAATACGATCAAGATTAAGTATCCTAATATTTTTTTACTTCCATAAAATAGACCAATTTTATAAAAAAGTCTTTTTAAAATTAGCATGGAACGGCATTGGTGGACTCTTAAACGCCTAGCACTATTTTTTTTTTTACATAGCTTATACAGTGTCCCACTGCTGGGCAAAGGCCTCCCCTTTCTTCTTCCACTCGTCCCTGGCTTTTGCAAAGTGTTGCCAGTCCGGCTGGAATCGCTCCAAATCGTCCCGCCACCTCCTTTTAGGCCTACCTCTGCTCCGGTGCCCGTCGCTTGGAACCCAATCAGCACTAGCACTATACCATATTAAAAAAAACTTGATTATAAAGTGAATTTTAGTTCGGCAATAGTTAGAGTTCAACATTTAATAGTTAACCTATACAACTTTTGAAAGAAGAGACCCATTTTATGTCTAACTACTATCACATAGCACATATTCTAGCAAAATTTTTATTAATTAGACTTGCCTTCGCTAATTGCGTAAACGCAGCAGGTTTCGGCCTAATTACCACAGAGAAGGTAGAAATTATGAATGCGGTAAATTATGCAGATATTAAGGACCATAAATTTAGGGGATTACTGTCTAGTCGTTGTAACGTTAAGCTTTGCTTTAAGGAATAGATCTTTGCCCTTTGCAAAAAAGGTATACTTACGTTTTTTTTTTCTGAAATATAATTTACAGAAGAGCAGTTACTAAGTACCAAATGCCAGCAGAATGTTAACAAATAATTAAATTAAATAATTTAATATAATATCTGAGGTATCATTAATTGTTGTTAACAGATCTGTAAGAATGACATGGCTTGGACTGTAGTTCCCATGTGGATTGTAAATTTCACAGACACCATTAAATTATTATGTATTTCATTTCCTGTATGTACCTATATAGGATTAGATAGTAGGATTCGACAGTAACAACAATACTACAACTCTCTTAGATATGTATAGTTTAAGATTAAGTATTTATGGTAGGTAGTCCACATTACTCATTTATTACTTGTCTATTGATGATATAACCTTACAAATGCCTGTATATTTACCAAGTAGCTCTTATAGACTGTTATTGCTCATGCCCAAATTGAAGTCGACCTTTTCGTATAAAGAATCACCGAAGAAACGATGTAGCACTTACAAGGAAACCTTTTGAACGCGTAATAGAAAACCATTTAACTAAATGGCTAGCCACTATTCATTCTTAGGCTAGGGCCACACCCTCATCACGCAGCCTTTTAAGATTTACACACACACAAGGCCTCTTACATCTTGACAGATGATTTATTTATTTATTTATCATCATCAAGAATTACAAGCCTATAATATTTAAACACTAGAGCTTTGATGACAATATAAATTTTAATGTCAGTGACCGTCATCAAAAAAAAATGTATTCATAATAAAGAAAATACGAAAACTTATTTTCAATCATCTTTATACCTACCGCGTGGAACAGAATGAAGAGTTGGGTATGTATTACAATACCGAAGTACGAAAGACCGAATGTATTAAAACATCGAATGAGTCAAAAGACCGACACGATTTTTTTCTGAAACCGTAAACTTTTCAGAATTTATTAAAACGGCATCATACAGAACCCATTAGGTTAGGTTAGGTTTGTTTTATAACAATCTTAAAAAGTTAACGGTTTCAGAAATAAATCGTGTCGGTCTTTTGACCCATTCGATGTTTTAATACATTCGGTCTTTCGTACTTCGGTATTGTAATACATACCCGAAGAGTTTTTAGAAAAACGGGGAAATGTTCACCCTAAGAGCTTTATTTTTTCCCAATAACTATGTTAATATTCTTTACCGTTTACGAGATAAAGCTTGTTAATAAACTGTCGTGCAAAAATCTGCCTGTTTCAACCCTAGCAAGTTGATCGGGCAATGAAGAAGTGAAGTGAATGATATGTATATGCGTCATGTGCAAACGTAAATAGTAACTTTATAGCAGCAGGGTTGTCACCTATGATAAAACGTTTATTTTTTAATGTATTTTTGTTTTACTTTACCTAGCTTTAAAATGGTAGTAAATTGATTGAAAATTAATTAGATAACACTATACTTTTAGCAAATATCATAGTAAAGAGCCACCCTGTATACTTAATAAGTGGATTAGGGATATTTGCAGTTAAGTAGAAATAATGAAAATTATGTACACTCTAACTAACCCGTCGAGCGTCTTATACACAGACAAAATATTTATTGTAAACTTTTTAATTTAAGGTTCCCAAAGGGTGCCGACGGGACCCTATTACTGAGACACCGCTGTCTGTCTGTCCGTCCGTCTGTCTCAGGGTTCTGTCTCTTGAACCGTAATAGCTATTCACTTGAAGTTTTCATCGATTATTATATTATTGTGGCCGCTATAACAACAAATGCTAAATATAAAATAAAGTTAGAAATTAAAGGTCGTCATACATGCGTGTCTATTCAGCGTTTTTAAATTGTTCTTTGTAATGGCATGAACTACATAAAGTACTTGAATGTATTGCTTTATGTATGTACCTACATGTATTACTGTGTACGTGTCCGCTACAGCAAAAAAGAATATAAATATAATTAAATTAAACATTAGGAGGAGTCCCGGTTAACCACAGCACCGTAACTATAATAAAACTGAATTATTATATTTACGCCTGTTTACGGCGTATACTTGGACATACTTACCAAAAATTTGTACGAAACAGATTGACGAAGCTCCGGGTTCGATTCCTCTTAATCTGAGAGGAGACATATGCCCAGCAATAGGACGTACCTATATAGGCCGAAAATGATGATGATATTATGGCGTTTGTGATCTCTTGTGTTGTTTTGAGAAACACTTCAAAATAAAATAAAACCTTGTTCTTATCTGCATTGATATGGTTCCACATTTACATCATAACTCACTCTGATTGCATTTGATAGGGTTGCCCCCATACTTAATGATTATCTGGAATGGTTATTGCCCTAGTTTCTTTTCGTAATTAGGTACACCATAAAGAAGAATGTCTTAATTATTGCTTCCGTGGTTTATACTGTTTACGACCAACTTACTGACCGAAATTAAGGACACGAAATCTTGAGGGTATAATTCGATCAACTCAGATATCTGGAAAAATAACTGTGATTTTCTCGTCATATTGCTCCCTTTCTCTCCTTTTCAATAATGTGGAAATGTAGGTAATCTTCTTCTTATCTAATATATAAAAATCTCGTGTCACGGTGTTTGTTATCGAACTCCTCCGAAACGGCTTGACCGAAACTTTTTTCTCTATAGTCGGTAGGTCTGAGAATAGGTCGTAGGGTATTTTTTTATACCTACTCTTATTCTCCACGGAATCGTGGGCAACAGCTAGTAAAATAATAAATTAATGTTGTTTCAGAAATGTAAAAGAGCTCCACTTACCTCGCTATGGCCTGTCAGCTCAAGATACAGTGGACGCTAGCTTACTGTACGGATACAATGGTAACCAGCCGGCAAGATCCCTCGTCGAGGAACTGGAGAAAATCTACTGCGGACCTATCTCTTACGAGTTTTCCTACTTAGAGGTGAGATTGAAAAGTAGCGCGAGTGTCTGGTGGAAGATTATGTGTGTGTGTTGTGTGTGTGTTCTAGGAGTTCTATTTGGGGTTCTACTTAATCTCGTTGGTGTCAATAAATAATAAAATTTGGATGTGTTTGTGTTAATTAGGTTTTGATTTGAGCAATGAAGGAAAGAAGAGTGGCTCCAAATGTAACACACGGCGCGGCTTCGCCAAATTCCTTTTGCTTGAACTTGGCTTGACACGCTGCCAGTGTCTAGATAATTCATTATTCAGTATTCATTTAGAAACCGTTCAAATGAACCTAATTTTTAATTCAATGCACATACATGCATTGTTCTTTGTGAACACAAACGGATTTAAAACTCATTCAACGGCCACGAGAAGCAGATGAATGAACCGGATCGGACGACCGTTTCGCATTTCGAATTAGCCTTTTGAAAATACAGAGAAATAGGATTCTTCTGGCTACCGAAAATAAATAACTGAAACATTATTTCCACGAACGTAAAAACATGAGTGACCCGATAAATCAAGACAACTTAATCAAACCGTAAATTACTGCGAGCCTGAAACAGAGTGAATGACAGAATAATTAAATTTTATGTGCCTAGAATATGTCCAAGTATTTACCCAAATACTTGGTACATAAAATGAAATTAAAACGCTAAATTGAATTTTTAGCATTGTAATCAAAGTTGTGGACTTTTGAAAGCCTCCTGACTTTTGCAGACTAAATTTTTCAAACGAAAGCTTTTTATCGGCAAATTTTAATGAGTTTTTGTTTGAATTTTAATTTTTAATACAAAACATTCTTACTGTATTTTTACTGCCAACCAATATCATCATCATCATCATCTCAGCCTATGCCTATACACTGCAGTGCACTGCAGGGCACAGCTCTCCTCTCAGAATGAGAGGGCTTGGGCCGTAGTTCCCACGCGGGCCCAGCCCAGTGTGGATTGAAAACTTCACACACACCATTGAATTTCTTCGCAGGTGTGTGCAAGTTTCCTCACGATGGTTTTCTTCGCCGTGAAGTACATAGTAAATTTCAAAGATGAAATTTCGCACGTAAATTCCGAAAAACTCAGAGGTGCGAGATCGTTATTAACTCTACGTAGATAATAAATACTTACCAAATTTTAAGTCAATTACAGAAACTAAAAATCATTGCAAATTAAATTAAAATTAAATACCTATTACGTAGGCATATTAACTCTTTCGAAATATAGATAGAGCATGATATGCTTAATGGTATACTCTTACTTACAGGCTAATTAGACGAAGTTTAGCACAAGGATCAAATCTTGATAAGCCTAACTTTTCATATTTTCTTCCAGACAGAAGCAGAGCGAGAATGGTTCGCGCAAAGAGTCGAGAGCGGCGTGGACGTCATAGACAAAGAGCGTCGCTTAGAAATAGTCAAAGAGATGTTACACTCACAAGCATGGGACAAATTCCTGATGGTCAAATACCCTACAGTGAAGCGGTACTGCGGAGAAGGTGCCGAGTCTCTCCTCACCTTTTTCTCGACGCTGTTTAAGCTCACTACTGCAGGTAATGAAGTTTCAAATGCTTGTCATATATTAGGTAATACCATTTAACCCTTTCGCCGCCGCGCCTCGACAAAACGTAAACCTGTTTTGAATCTTATGTCATTGTGTCAAGGTCACTTTGACACTGTACTTTGTGACCTATATATGTGTCGTTGGCGTTGAAGAGGTTAAATCAGGCGCAAGCCACGCAAAAGAGACGTGGGACGGGGGCGCGTCGCAGGCTGCGTCGTTTGTCCGCAGGCCGCGTCTCCGCCCCGTCTCTTCTGCCTGCTTTGGATCGTGAAGGTCTTGTCTCTTAAGAAACACTGCTCCTAAGAAACGCATGAAATTTCGAATACCTTTAGTTTCCAAGGTCATGCTTCAAACTTCACTTTCTCTTTTATCAGTCACTCACGTCAATTCCCATGTAGGTCCAACTGCATAATACAGTAAAAAAAAATATGGATTCTTATCCCGTTTAAATGCTGTTGAACCCCTGATGATGGGTGATATAGCCTAATCATTATTTTTTAATTAATACAAATCATACTAACACACAATACATACAATATAAATATTTACCTACACCACAAAGCAGTCCAACAAGATTACAAAAATGACAAAGGCAGGGAAGCGCGCTTAGCGGTTAAAAGCTAATATTATAAAAATTAAAATAACTGATTTGTTACCTCATCGTGGTAAAATGATTGAATGAATTTATGTATAGTCGACCAAGAAATTGCCTTTACCACCCTAATGTTCAGTGTCACTTGTATAGCTTAAAACATTAAAGACTATTTTCACCTAAAAGTCAATTTAACAATCAACCTTATTGTTTTTATTCTGATGGAGGAAATGTCATAAAAAAACCGGCCAAGTGCGAGTAGGACTCGCGCACCTAGGGTTCAAAACTTATTTGTAGGTATGTCAGAATATACGCCGTAAACAGCCGTAACTATATTAAACCAGTGTTAGCAGAATCCTGCTTCTAAGTAAAATGTACGCAAATGGGATCATTTTATATTGGTTTTTCAGGACCCCCTTAATGTTTATTTTAGTTTAATACATAATTAGTGAAAATATCAAGTTTCTAGTTATTACCGTTCAAGAAATAGAGCCCTGTGACAGACGAACGAACAGACAGACAGCGGAGTTTTAGTAATAGGTTTCCGTTGTCACCCTTTGGGTACGGAACCCTAAAATTGGTAAAACACTTACTTGGTCGCATACAGCAGAATGTTTAGTCAGTAAGGTTTATACAATTATGTTTGATTCCAATAAAAAGATCTTGCTAAAATTGCAGAGGGTGTCGAACAAGTGATCCTGGCGATGGCGCACCGCGGCAAGCTGAACGCTCTAACCGGCGTGCTGCAATGCCCACCCGTGAAGATCTTCCACAAGTTTAGCGGACAGCCCGAGTTCCCCATAGAGGCTGGGGCTGCTTGCGACATATCTACCCATCTCAGTAGGTTCTGACCCCTATTTCACCAACGTCACAATAGGGATGTTGACACCACCAATCAACTGACGTACTTTTTATGAGCTGTCAAACCACAATTCTCTCATAGAGTTTGAATGGTAATAAGTAGCAACATAAGACGTCACTTGTTCGCCAAATCAATCAACTAACTATTTATTTGTTTTAAAGCAACATGAAATCTAATTTTGCAGTTAATCTAAAATTAATCAGATTTTCAGGGCTAAAATTAAGCGTTTTTTTACCGGAGTCAAAAAAAAAAATCAAAACGTTTATTCTGCAAGTAGGCCGCAAAGGGCTTTTTACATGTCATTTTTTTTAAACTACCACCGCTTTCGTAAGGACCATCATTGCCAAGAACAATGCGCCGCAAGAAACTTGGCAGAAAGTCATCTTTTCAAATTAAAATATAATAAATTACAAATTAAAAAAATCATACAAATATAGAATTAAGTAAATAAAAAAAAATAATTATATAAAAAAACAATACAGGGATGTATTGGGTCCCTTAGTTAAAAAACTTAAACAATACCTACATCTTAACTATATCTACGTTAAGTGGGAGTGTAGAATGCTTCCACTGTCAAAAAAAAAAATTAAAAAGGAAAAAATAAAAAATAAAAATATTGGAGATGTCTTCCAATGTCACAATAATTAAAAATGATTGTGTTAAAAACACATTTCAGGTCAAGTAACCATTAAACTTTTGGATTCCAAAGGCAAACGCTTACGCCTGCCGCCCCCAAAGTTGGCTCGTGTCTTCGAATTATTTTTTAATGGCGTCAACATCCCTATTTGTCAGTGACAAATGTAGAAAAATTTTCAAATGACAATGGCATGTTACCACATAAATATGACAATTTTGTAAAATATTTTATTTACAAATACTTAAAAGTGAATTGAAATTAGTGCGCGAGGTGTCTCTGTCTTTTGTCGATTTTATTTGAATTAGCGGGTATATTACCTACCTATGAGTGTTGTATTTTATCGCTGTATTTCGTATTTCTCCAGGTGCCTCAGTCGACATAGCCGTGAATGACAAATCGGTCCGCTTCTCACTGCTAAACAATCCATCTCACCTAGAGGTAATAATTAGAGCTAGTATAATTGGTAGCACGCGGTGGTTCAAGAACCCATAGAATCGCTTTTTGTTGACAATAATTTGGTTTTTTTAAATAAGAATTTATAATTTTACGTATGGACTCTCCGGAATTATAGGTAAATGTCTGTGTTATAATATTTTAATGATTTAATGTCTTACAATTTCAGATAGATACTACAATTTCCTAATTTTTTTCTCTAATATACAGGTTGGAAAAAACGAACGCCACATGGAGGGCAACTTTAATTATTAGAAATAGCACATTCTATGTAAATGAGACTTTCTTTTATGTTTAAAAACAAAAAATACTGCATTTATGGATTTTTAATAATCGCTAAGAGGTAGGTAGGTAGATAAGTAGGTAATAGACTAGGGAAAGCGATTTTTCAAAAATCCATAAATGCAGTATTAATAATAGACCAAGGAAAGCGATTTTTTGAAAATCCATAAATGCAGTATTTATTGTTTTTAAGAGTAAAAGAAAGTTTCGTACACATAAAATGTGCTATTTCCTAAGGTAGTTGCCCTCCTTGTGGCGTTCGTTTTTTCCACCCTGTATAAAAAACTCCTGTCACGGTGTTTGTAGTCGCACTCGACTGAAACGGCTCGACCAATTTTTATGATTTCTTTTTGCGTATTTGGAAGGAATAGTTTGTAAAGTATTTTTCATAGAGAGTGGGTTTCTGTTATATTTTTTCGTGCATGTTTCAAATCTTGTTCCCATTTTAATACGTTTTCAACCACAGGCAGCAAATCCCGTGTCGATGGGGAAGACGCGATCCAGACAGTTGCAGTTGAAGGAAGGGGACTACTCGGGAGATGGCTCGTCCAAAATGGGAGACAAAGTGTTGAATGTACAGGTATGATTTATTGATGAATCCATTTGTGCGGAATTCATTTATCAGTATCCGGTGGGATATCTGCCATTTTCCCGAATAGAAAGTGGAGATATCTTTCGCAATGTTTTGAGATGAGAAAAATATTAGTGCTAGTTTGACACTTACTTTTTCCGCTTTCTAGAGAAACAGACAAAAAAATCTGGAAAATAACTATGCTAAGTCGAAATCGATGCTAAGCGATGTCTTTCTTTATTTTATTTTACACACTTTCTATAGAAAATTAGAGCCTATTCTTAGAGTGTAGAGACTCTAGAGACAAGAATAGTCCTATAGTCCCTCACGATTTGTGCTCGGCGAAAGCCTTTGAAACTTGTTTACTCTTAGCATCCTTTATTCTATTTTCTAGCTAAGTATCTATGTTTTAGAGCCTAATAGTAAATTTCATTTTGCATAGGAACTTTAAACGAGATTCTTTCTGTTATGTTTTCAGACTCACCCCGAGGCTACTATTAGGTATCAATATTGAGTTAGGACGGATACTTTGTATAGCCTTTATTTGCTTCCTCGGACCCATTATCGTGTGTAAATATCGGCGTGATATAATTTATTGAAGCTTCACAGCCACTGACGGTTTTTGAAAGGTTTCCTCATCATTCATCAATTAATTTAAAAGGTTAATTGGAAAATTATATCATTGCTAAGTTAACATAACACGGTTAATTAAGTTTAACCTAATCAACGCTCTGTCAATACAACGCCCTCACTCATACGCCATGACACAGCGGAATGTCAAACGCAAAATTGAACCCTACAGAAATAGGTATAGTCGGGGTAAGAAAAGGTTCGTCACTTTTCGACTCTATGGCAACGAGTTAAGGTCGAAAAGTGACGAACCTTTTCTTACCCCGACTATACATGTAGGTAGATATTGCTTTGCACGCCGTGACTGATATTAGTTGTGACTGTTGACCTCTTATTATGCGTCACGTTTTTATAAGTAGGGGAGCCCAAGAAGGGATTTGTGAAGTTACTCGATCGTGACAGATTAATATACGGCGGGATACCTTATGCCCTCTAGAGTACCCCCATTGAATATGAGCACTTCATGTGGGGGGGTTCGCCTAGGGCACCCCGTCAAAATATTTAGTTAGTAAAAAAATTGTTTTTTTAAAATGCTCGAGCGCGTCAGATTAAGATAAGGTGGCTTTATTATTAGCAGAACAATGCACGTTTCACTTCTAAATCGTCAGGCTTTGGAATTAACATCCCCTATGAAAACCTGACGCGCGCCCTTCCGTATGGCCACCCCCACTATGCAAAGTGGCAGATTATCTATCATACATTTATTATCAGTGGCAGTGGCACGCTGGAGTATCAAATTATCAAAATCTGACGCGCTCGAATATTTCTATTTTTTTACTTAGTTTTTTGACGGGGTGCCCCAGACAAACCCCCCCACATGAAGGGCTCATATTCAATGGGGGTACTCTAGAGGGTATAAGGTATCCCCCCGTATATTAATCTGCCGCGCTCGAGTAACTTCACAAATCCCCTCGTAGGCTCCCCTACCTACTATATGGCGTAGGTACGGTCGCGTGCTTTGGGACTCATTTCGAAGAAATGTCGTTTGAATTCCTATACAATATGACGAGACTGTCAACCTTAAGTGGGTCCCAAATTAAAGCTCGTGACCACTCGTGACTGTACCATGCACATCATTGACAAACACTGACACAGTGTAAATCAATGCGTATTTTAACCACCAGAGACAGTAGGTATTGTCTAACGCGCGGGTGCTTTAAGAGGCTGACAACACCTAATTTTGTTGAAATTGATGTCATTTAAACAGTTTTTTAAGAAAAACTGCTTGTTCTATCACATCAAAAAAATTATATGTTAATATTCATCATATTTCAAAGACCGTGGACGGACTCGATACATAATTGGACGAAATCGGCTCGATAGAAAATAATTGCAAAGATAGGTCTTAAAATCATCATTAAACGGTTCTATGTCTTTATTTTTTTGGCGTATGCGTCTGCAATTAAAAACATGAAGTCAACATATTCATACCTAAACCGCTAACGAGTCATATTTTACAAATAATCCACAGTTTTTTTTTAATTAAATATTTGCCCGATAAATTTCAATATTCCCGGCTGCCCAGTAATAGCGGCATCTCGTTTACTCCGATACAAATAGACAGTGTGCGCCGACGTTGGTGTTGACAGCGTCTTAACCATCTCTTTCTGTCATCATCTTAATAGCGTTTGACACAAAGAAATGTGATTGCGATAGGTCATATTGTCTAAGGCACTGGCCTTAGACAATATGACCTCTTTTTGGAAGTTAAATACGCGTCAAAAAAGTTATGTAAGAGTAAAGTCACTGCATTTACGGATTTCAGCATTTTTTGAGCAGTGATGTGAACTGTACGCGTTAAAAACGTGACGCATGAGGCACGTTCTTCCGTTTAACCTGCGTCAGTACATTTTGAGCACCGGTTTGGTTAATCCTTTTCATTATAAGTCTCTGGGTATGTATTACAATACCGAAGTACGAAAGACCGAATGTATTAAAACATCAAATGGGTCAAAAGACCGACACGATTTTTTTCTGATACCGTTAACTTTTTAAGATTGTTATAAAACAAACCTAACCTAACCTAATGGGTTCTGTATGATGCCGTTTTAATAAATTCTGAGAAGTTTACGGTTTCAGAAAAAAATCGTGTCGGTCTTTTGACCCATTCGATGTTTTAATACATTCGGTCTTTCGTACTTCGGTATTGTAATACATACCCAAGTCTCTACAGGGTGTTTCAAAAATCCCGTACGATCCGAAACCCAGTGACAGTAGGGGAGACCGAGGACAGTTGACACAGAGGAGAGTAGAAACAACGTCGATTTTTTTAGAACTTATTAACTGCTAGAGAGCTCGCAATAGCGCGCGTTTTTTAGTTCAAGTCTCGAGCTATCAAACACGCGCTATTGCGAGCTCGCTAGCAGTTAATAAGTTCTAAAAAATCGACGTTGTGTCTACTCTCCTCTGTGTAAACTGTCCTCGGTCTCCCCTACTCATGAAACTGAACAACTTTCCCCAAGGAACGTGGGTCGGAATATGAAATTAAATTTTGGTCTCTTCATACTAACTCTGTCAGCTGATCGGATGTTTTGTATGGACAGTCCAATTTTTTTTTTGTTGTTAAGTTTCATGAGTACTGTCACTGGTTTTCAGATCGTACGGGATTTTTGAAACACCCGTATGATACTGTTTGTTCCGCAGGTACACGGAGACGCTGCGTTTACCGGCCAAGGCGTCAATCAGGAGACGCTAATGTTGTCTCGCGCCCCGCACTTTGACGTCGGAGGCTCCATACACGTCGTCGTCAACAACCAAGTAAGGTGATCCTCTGTTTGAGAGGCAATATGTCAAACCACTAGGCCACCACGGCTTTTTAGACGGACACAGTAAGAATTTTTAATCACACATGTTGAGTCGCTGGCACTAAATGTGTTAATTATTTATAATTTTTGAGACGCAAACCATAGCCTCTTAGAAAAAGCGGCCGTTCGTTAGAAAATCGCATGAGGAGAGTAAATTAGAGACAATTTTGTAAAAGCTCTGCCAGCTTGTTAGGAACGGAACAGCTTTTAGACGTTATTATTTATTTATTGCCCATGCTTCATAGCACAACTGGGGAAAAGCAAGACTTTTCAAAGCAGAAAATAATAAATTGACGACGTCTGACCTAAATATTCATATGAGACCATCAGACAGACTTCAAAGAGATCGCGTATAATAAGCATTAAATTGAAGAGGGTAGCTATTGTTTAGGAAAAAGATCAATTGTTAAATTTTCGTTTGTTTAATTTTCTACTTGCACTAGCTTTTACTTGCGGCCGCGCGGGTTCCCTAACGTAAACCATTAGATATAGCAGTCGACTGAAATTTCGGGATTACATTTAACTATTATAGCTGACTAACTTCGCACCCGCTGAAGTAGATTAAAACGTGTTTTCAAATCAAATCAAATCAAATGTATTTATTTGCCAGAACACAGTACAGTAAGGTCTTACCGTATGGTTTTTCACAGTGTGTTCAGCCTGCATGCAGGCGTGCAAATATTTCATTGAAAGGCGATTAATTAATAAAGAAGAAGAAGACAGAAGAAAAATATTTATTCGTGACATAAATTAACAAAGAAAAATACACATTGAGATACAAATTACCTATGTCAATTATAAAATTAAGATACATTGGAATCATTCATTCATTTCATCCAAATCTGTCCAGCCGCTTTAGTATGAAGGAGTGTCAAACACACACACCCACATATATACAAACTTTCGCATTTAGAATATTAGTACCTAAGATCTTCATTATTCATTACAAACTTTTATTTTAACTCGCAATGTTTTCTGTTTGTATTTTTAAGTCTTGATCCCTTGCCTGTTGTCAGATTAACTTGAAATTTAGTTGACATTTATAGGTTGGATGATAATGCAAGTGCAGTTAACAACAAGTTAATCAACTAAAAACTTTGAGATTTATGTCTCATAAACAAGACAAAGAACTCGAATAGGTACTGTACATACAGATGCGGTAAGAAACGATAACAGTTTTCGATAGGCATTTTCTGTTTTAGACGTCAAGCGACAAGCAAACGTTATAGGTATCGTATGACCCCCAGAGATGTGAAATTCAATTTCCAACCGAAACAAAGCTACGGAAATGCATTGGTGTGGTGAATCGGTTGGGGCCGCACCCTCCTCGGATATGTTTAGTCTGTTAGTAGGTCAACCGCTAGCAGCTATTTGTTTTGAGCTTATTGCACAGGATATACTCGTACATAATATGAACCATGAATTTGAAAAATGAGATTTTAATCTTAAATTATACTTAGAGCTGGCAAAGTACTATCACTAACCATTGGATTAAACATGGATATCTGAAAATAATAATTGACGAGGTTTCATTTTTTTGACACCTGAAAATTACTACAGGAATCGATAGAGTTTTGCCTCCTAAACACGGTAAAATATTTATTATAATTTATTTCTCCATAATTTAAAAAATACAAGAAATTAAAAAAATATGTCTGAATTTACCAATACTACCACAGAATAAATATGTTTCCTTTGCCTTTTTCACCAGAATAAAGAGCTGTAATAATTTTAAATTTGATAACAACCTCAACGTCAGATTTACGTCATCACTTTTTTTAAATAGAGACTAGACAAAAGTAATGGATCTATTTGTGTGGTAGTTTTGGAGTTACGCCATTTTAGAATAAGCACATCTTAAAAAAATTGTAATAAATTAATTAATAATCCCAGTGAGAAATTAAAACTATCAGCGTCTTTCTCTTTCCAAACAGAATACAGAGAACGAATCAAATTATAGTCTTAAAAATATGAAATGTTGTCAATTATATATTTTTCGTCTTTAAAGAAATGGTTATCTTATCATAGTATGTAATGGTTTGTGATGTGATGACTATAGCTAAACCGTTTAAATGAGTCGTCGCCCGCGCGGTACAGGGGCTGGGGGTAAGACTACAAAGGCGGCCGGGAGAGGTGCGGGCGGCAGCCACACGAGGCGCGCTCGCCGCCCGCACCTCTCCCAACCCCCTTTGTCGTCATACCCCCACCACTGTACTGCGTGGGCGAGGACTTGTTAAACGGTCTTGCTATAACTTTCATGTTAAACATGAAACTACCGTGAGACTCACTCATAGTGAAAATAAACGGATCACTCACGTCTCAAAACGAGTTTAACTCGACATGTCGACGTGTCGAGACGTGAGTGATCCGTTTATTTTCACTATAACTTTCATGTTCTTTCCGTGTACCCTTCATATTCATCATCATCATCATCCTAGCCTATATACGTCCCACTGCAGGGCACAGGCTTCCTCTCAGAATGAGAGGGCTTGGGCCGTAGTTCCCACGCGGGCCCAGTGCAGATTGGGAATTACACACACATCATTGAATTTCTTCGCAGATGTATGCAGGTACTTATTACTTCGAACATATATATTACCAAAAAGAGCTTCAGGCTCATTATCCTTACTAATATTATGTCTGTCTGTTACCTCTTCACGCTTAAACTCCTTTATGGAGATGTTTGAGACCCTGGGAAGGACATAAAATTATAATTTGCACAAGTTTCTATGGCGTTAACAAGCAAAACTCTTAGTTCTTTAGTCTTGGAGAAAATTGTTTTCCTTGACTTGATACTTTACTCAGTGCAATCCAAAAACAGATTCCTTAACTATGTTGCTGTTTACCATTTTGCTTTTGATACTTTTCAGCTTAGAAAATGTTCGCTCGTATAGCACCTTTAATTAAACTGGGCTAAGTCAGACAGTGAAATAAAAGCGCCATTTTGTCTCATTATTCTCTCAGTTTAACGCTTTGAATGAAAAACGCAATTGCTGCAGAAGTGATAATTAAGGGCCATCTGAGGTACACAAAGGCGTTTCCAACCTAACGAAAATATTCAACAAAGTTAGGTTATTAAGACAAAGCCCTAAATTAAGTAAATCCATGCTAAAGACCCAGTACACTTATTGTCTAACGCGCTGACACTTGCTATCGCATCCAGTATTTCTTTCTATCAAACGGTATGAAACGGTGACAGAAAGAGATGGTGAAAGAAATGGCAACCGTCCACGCGTTAGACAAGACGGCCTCTGAGCTTTGCGGTGAAGGTAAAACATCGTGCGGAAAACTGCACACACCTGCAAATTCTATGGTGTGTGTGAAGTTCCCAATCCGCACTGCACGCGTGTAATTCTGAAACCTGTGCTCTGCAATGGGATGTATGTAGATCCAAGATAATTTTACGTCAGGCAACCCACTCACAAGCCTCCGACAAGATGGAGCGACGACCTGGTTAAGGTTGCGGGATCGCGTTGGATGCGGAGGGCACGGACCGATCTGTTTGGCGAGCCTTGGGGAGGCCTATGTTCAGCAGTGGACGTCTTTCGGCTGAAATGATGATGATGATGAATTCAATCACAAAAGCTGATAAAGCTGATTTATTTCATCATCACGCTATATACGGCCCACTGCACGGCACAAGCTTCCTCACAGAATGAGAGATTTCGGGCCGTAGTTCCCATAGGGACCCATTGCGAATTGGCAACTTCACACACACCACTGAATTTCTTCGCAGGTAGGTATGTCCAGGTTTCCTCACCATACTTCCTTCACCGTAAAGATTATGGTAAATTTCAAAATTAAATTTTGCACGTAAATTCCAAAAAACTCAGAGGTGCGAGCTCGGGCTCAAGCCCACAACCCTCTGCTTGAGAGGCTATGTCAAACTACTATGCTACCATTTATATTACATTTCATTATATTTACTCTATTCCCTCTCAAGGATGACTCCATAGCTGTAGGTGCCTCCGCAAATGTACACATACCGAAGCAAACCATTTACCGGAACGTAGCATGGAAGGCGCGTTAAATAACTTTCACGCACGTCAAATATTGCTACGAAATTGCGTATTTTCTCGCAGGAAAATTCTTTCTTTTTTTATCGTTCTCGCAATGAAGTTAGTCGTAATATAAAAATCTAGTTTCTTTTTGAACATAAAACGGTTCCAAGTTTTTATTTTTTATCGTACCTCAGAAGGGAAACCAAAATCCTTCACGCTAAACATAATGTTACAGGCTCAACTACCACAAATATAACATAAGATTTCAATCGTAAACCTCACATTGGACGGCAGCGGGTCGGAAGCGAGTCGGGTAAACTAATCAACGTCATTGCTTTTAAGATACACAAAATAACACGAAACTTTTTTTACAGGTAGGATTCACACTACCCGCTCATCGCGGTCGATCCTGCCGCTATGTGACAGACTTGGCCAAAGCCATAGCAGTTCCAGTAATACACGTCAATGGAGACCATCCAGAGGTACTGTTTCATGCCTTGGTTGTTAGCGCGTTTGCCGTCGTCGGCTCAAGTCGGCTGAGAAACCCGAGACTCACTCAGATGCAACAAACGAACATAATACGTTCAAATGGCTATAAATTCATGACATGATGATGTATTGTATTTGTATTGTATAGACAGCGGCACTGAGTGAAAATCATGAAAACGCATAAGTATATGCGTTGTCGCACCCATTTGCTTGACATCCAACTCAAACTAGAAACACTCAACGTCGGATTTTGAATTTCAGCTCCTGCTTGTACCTATGTAGTTATTAATGGGGTACTTGATAATTCCAAGAAACAACTTTGAAAAATATCTCTTTTTAATCCAGAAGCTTAGAAATAGTACTGCCATCAGAAATCTAATAGGGAATTGCGTTTTGAAATGTCAAAATAAATGTAGGTATAGCAAATTCAAAAGATCACTTGAACATTTGGTGTGTAAACTGATCTTATACCTACATAACATTAAAGTGAAATGAAATGAGAACGAAATGAATGATTTTATTGATGCAGAAACGATAACATAATTTCAATGTCAGCGGGCCCCAAACTAGGCAGTGCCTGTATCTTGGGCGCCCTGAAGTGTTGGTATTCCAAACAAAAACGAATTACAGTGTTCTTATCTAGGTGCATAGAGCTTAAAAGATATATTGAAAGTTATATAGAGAAGAGGAAGAGAAATGCACAGAAATAATAACCCTAATAACATTTTGCATATAATATTATTATCTTATCATCCTTAGTTTTAAGTGACATGCAAGCTTTTGGCTTCATTCTCACCAACTCTATACCGACTGCTAAATCAATTCGAGCGGTTATTATTTCGAAGACCAAACCAATCCCGTCATATTCTAGCTGGTCCAGAGAGCGACGGCCATAGCGTTCGAGTACCAGCGCAAATTCCGCAAAGACGTGTTCATCGACTACAACTGCTTCCGGCGCTGGGGACACAACGAGCTCGATGACCCCACCTTCACCAACCCGCTGCTGTACAAGATTATACACAACAGGAAGTAAGATCACCTTTAACCCTTTTCCAGACATAGTGCATATAGCGACCACAAAAATCAACACAAAGATTCGAACTTGCTCTCTTTACAATATGGTAGAAAATCAATTGAATTTGTTTATAATGCTTGGCTTTTAAGTTAATCTTGCATATGTAAACAATATAACACAATGATTAATTTTGTAGTAACGTATCTAAATAGACGGTGCCTGGAAAAGGGTTAACCTCCTTAGTCTCGACTATTTATGCTTAGAAACTACATGCGATATTTATTAATTTTGAAATTGTTTAACAATATTGCAAGTTCTTTATTCATTGAGCTATTTGTACTGTATTGAAGTACATTCGCAGTTATTCTTACAATTGATTTGTCCTTTATAAACTCACGATTTACGAGGATATGTAGGGTCTGGATATTTGGTAGTTCTAAAGCGATAAGGCTGCCTATTGCTCACCTTTTAAAGCTTTTTCATGTACTTTTTAATGTTACATACCCAAAGGGTGACAAACGGAATCCTATTACTATCTTTACGCTGTCCGTCTGTCTGCCACGGGATTGTAACTCAAAAACCGTAATAGATAGATGGCGCAAATTTATACTCGTACCTAATGTGAATTTTTATTGCCGCTACAACCACAAATACTTACTTAATAAAAATTACATTAAATTAAAAAGTAAGAGGGTCCCAACTAATCAATATAAAATGACTCCACACTGCGTAAATTTTGTTTAGAAATAGGGCTCTGCTAACACTTGATTTTCATTGATTACGGCCGTTTAGCATAGAAGTATTTTGACATAACTATAAATTTGTACGGAACTCTTGGGGATTTGTATGGAGTCCGACTCGAATTTCGCCGGTAGCGGTTCCCCACTGTGCAGACCACATTTGAGTGCTTCGTGTGTATTGAAGATCGCTAAATTAGAACTAAATAATGTCAAAATTACTCTACTATAAAAATTAACTATACGATCTGTTCGTATTATTAGATCAATCCCTGATGTCTACGCAGAGAAACTGGTCTCAGAAGGAGTTATGACAGAAGAAGATGTCAAAAATATATCCGCAGAATACACCAACCACTTGCAGGCGCAATACGCAGCTATCAATTCTTATAAACCTGAAGTAAGTATTTTCAAAAGTAAATAACTGTTCATTTTGATTAGTTGTACCTACTTTCTCTGAACCTGCCAACCGCAGGGTTGTTAAAGCAAATTATGGCTTCCAAAAAAAATCCTAGTAACGTCAAATTTTTGTAGTGGTAGAGCCAATGTTGTAGCTACCCGCTGCATAACGAATGGGCTGGGTCGTTCTCGGCGGCACTACCCTGTCACAGAACACCGGCGTAATGCAGCAATACCTACTCCTACTGCGTTACCTAATACTCTAATACCTCTCCCCCTCCCCCTCCTCTATTTTCTCTCATTTTTTAAAGGCCAGCAGAACAGATCAGTGAGTGAGAGTTGTTGATATTTATGGGCGGTGTGGATCATTTTCCATCAGATAATCCGCTTCCTCGTTTGCCTCCTCACAATAAAATGAAAAAAAAAAACTAAACTAAATGTATTGTTCCCAGGCAGAGTACTATCAGAGACAGTGGGCAAATGTGGGGGGCGCACCGCACGCGGTGGAAACGTGGGACACAGGCGTGGATGCAGGTTTGCTGAAACTAGTAGGGAGAGCATCTGTCATCACACCTAGTGACTTTGTGAGTATTCGTTGTTGGCATTTGTATTACGAGGACTGATAAGTACTTGCTGGGAGTGAGGCATCCGTGGAGAACACCGGATTAGTGTTGCCTATCGATAGTATCGCCATGTGTCAATACTATATCGATAGTTGTGTGTCCAATAGAATCGTTAGTATCGGCAGTATTGCTAAATCCTATGCTATGCTATGTTATGCTTGTGCCACCTAGCCGAAGAAAACTTCAATAATTTCTACAGCTATTTGTAATTAATTACTTTTCGTGTAAAAACAGGAAGCGTTGATAGGTACTTATTAAGAAGGGTTTCGTCGACACAGGTGTTCGTCTCCACAAATCGAAGATAGGAGATAAGGCACGTAATCGATGAGCGAGGAATGAATTCGCTCGCTCAAGCATGAGATAGGTACGGTGAGCACATTTACAGAGATCGACGAAATGCTTGCCGCCTCTCGAGTTTTCTATTTCATGGTACTTGAATGCATCAATCACATCAATACGAACATCATAAAGAAATTGTTTTGTATAATCAATTTAGAATTAAAGGCTGCCTTGAATGAAATAGAGAGACACGCAATTAAATTAGGTATGTAATAGCAGCAAAGCTCAGAATGGAATGGTCGGTATTTAAAATTAGTAATTTTCGTTCTAACTTACATAATACGTAGAAACTTGAGTACACTCGTATACTTAAATTTGTTGTAACCATTGTAGCAACGAACATAATAAGCACGGCAAGAAAAACCCAGCATCATGTTTACAAATAGTTGTCATTAGTCTCCAGTTTGTCTCACAAATTTCATCCCCGACAATTTTGTAAAAATGGGAAGATATGCTTTACTTGTAAAAATATGTTCGCTTCTTCAGAAACTCAATACTTTATTTCAATTGTAAACTCCGTAAGTACTAAAACAATCAGGTCTAGTTTTAAAATTAGATTATTTCAAATTAATTCAGTTAAATAGGGATGTTTTCTATAGTGTCAGAAAACTGTAAAATTTGATTTTTGAAACATATAAACAGTAAACCGATTGAACAGGCATTGCAATGGACGTCATGACGAGCAAATTTTACCTTACAAATTCTATGGGAGAGTCCTGTTTTGACAGCTCACAAAAAGAAAGTCAGTTGATTGGTGAAGGTGCGCTATCCGCTTTTAGGAGCTTGAATCTCTTTTAATTTAAATCATCCTTGTTAGAACAGGATGCAACAACAACATCAACAAGGGAGTCACTATATTTCAAATTGCTAAAAAGGAAAAATAAATACGACATCTTAATTGTACGAGACCTCAATGAAACGTCAACATGTTCCTTGTTATTTCAGAACATTCACCCGCACTTGGCGAAGACGCATGTGAAGAATCGTATAGCGAAGTTAACTGACGAGAAACAATTAGATTGGGCCACTGCTGAAGCTTTAGCTTTTGGTGAGTACATACTTAAGAGATAGGTACATAATAGGCAGGTCCTTTCATTTTCTAAACGTTATTTTTGTTTGAGTAATCGTCTATTGCACATTAGCTGTGTTTTATAGTCATTCTTTTGTTTTTTTAACCATTAAGTAAAATTTAGTTAACATAGTAAGAGAACAAACATAATATTGTTATACAAATAAATGAAAAACTATGACAGTATGTAGGTATATTAAAAAATGTCAAAACCCTGAATTTCGCCTAACCGGGGCAGCGTGCCGAGCATGCTTGCGGCATTCCCTCGCTGTACGGCTATGCTGAGCCTCTGGGCGAAAAAAGACCCGGCCAAAGGAAAGGAAAGGAAAGTACGATTCAAATAGTTCGATTAAACTACATTAAAAGTAGAAGAAAAACTTCGTAGTAAAATGTTTCACGTAGAAACAAAGTTATGCTAGTGTAGGAAACGTAAACGTGGTTCACACATGCGTGATCCTTCTGCTTTGATAGGGCCGTTGAGTGGAAAATGCATTTAATGTGAATAATTTTATAGGCGTAGTATGGACATACATACATCCTTCCCGGCAAAGGGGTAGGCATAGACAATTTGTTTCCACCTGCTACGATCCTGACATACCTCTTTTGGTTCCACAACACTAATTAGTCTTTCACACACGCCGCCGGTTTTGGGTATACTCTTGACGTGAACTTTCTTCAAGACATCCCCAATCTGGTCTTAGAATGACCTTCTCGGTCTCTCTCTTCCAACATTCCCAATTCAACATTCTATTTAAATTATATTTAGTCATCATCATCATCGTCCCAGCCTTTATACGTCCCACTGCAGAGCACAGGCCTCCTCTCAGAATGAGAAGGCTTGGGCCGTAGTTCCCACGCGGGCCCAGTGCGGATTGGGAACTTCACACACACCATTGAATTTCTTCGCAGGTATGCAGGTTTCCTCACGATGTTTTCCATCACCGTAGCTCATGGTAAATTTCCAATGTAATTTCGCACATAAATTCCGAAAAACTCAGAAGTGCGAGCCGGAATTTGAACCCACGACCCTCTGCTTGAGAGGCCATAGGTCAAACCACTAAGCCACCACGGCGTTTTAGATCTTTCTAAGATCAATAAAGGTAACATAATAATACTTTGTCACAATATTAATATTATTTGAAGTGGGACTGGGCTGGCCATGTTTGCCGCATGCCAGACGAGTTGTGGGCCAAGATAACCACCGAGTGGAAACCCAACAACTCGAGAAGGCGACCTGGCAGATGGCGATGGCGGGATCAACTGGACTTCTTCTTAGAGGACTGGCCCTCGTATGCCGCTGCAGACAGAGAGCAGTGGAAATGTTGGGGAAGGCCTTTGCTCAGCAGTGGAACGGAATAGGCTAATAATAATATTAATAATTGTCAGGTTCCCTGCTGATGGAAGGGCGCCACGTGCGCCTAAGTGGCGAAGACGTGGGCCGGGGAACTTTCTCCCACCGCCACGCCATGCTGGTTGACCAGGAGACGGAAAACATCTACATACCGCTCAACCACATCCATGACAAACAGAAAGGATTTCTGGAGGTAATGTTCTTTTTCATTTTGTATCACTATGCCGCGAGATCTATGTAATTTCCCGAGACCAAACTATCCCTATGTCCTTCTATACTACTGCATCAAATTTTATCTAAATCGTTTCACAAGGTTTGTGTGTTACCAGTGATGACTTATTGCACTGAGAAGTGGCTGCTAACGATGGGCCTCATAAGGAAGCTCATGGTCACTCAGAGGGCAATGAAGAGGGCTATGCTCGGAATTTCTCTACGGGATCGCATTAGAAATGATGAAATCCGCGCAAGAACTAAAGTCACCGACATACCTTGAAGAATCGCCAGACTCAAGTGGCAGTGGGCAGGGCACGCTCGTAGAACTGATGGCCGATGGGGCAAAAAGGTTCTCTAGTGGCTTCCTCGGACCGGAAGACGCAGTGTAGGTAGGCCTCCAACAAGATGGAGCGACGACCTGGTTAAGGTTGCGGGATCGCGTTGGATGCGGAGGGCACGGGACCGATTTGTTTGGCGAGCAGTGGACGTCTTTCGGCTGAAATGATGATGATGTTTCACAAGGTTTAAGCGTGAAGACGTAACAGACGGACAGAGCTACTTTAGTCGCAATTATAATATTAGTACGGCTTCAGGTTGGATGGATGACTTCCTACGTACACCTTCTAGCATCGGTATCAAACTAACGTTCATCGCGGACATACTGGAAATAGTGTCAAGCGAAAGTCCATACTAATTTCCATACTAATATTACAAATGCTAAAAGGGTGCAGCTTTGTTTGTTATATACCTCTTCACGCTTAAACGCGATTTAGATGAAATTTATTTTGATTCCCGAGAATGGACATAGCATAGTTTTTATCCCAGAAAATTGCATAGTTCCCGCGGGATGGCAATAAACGCGTTAAAACTTAGCGTCTCGTTGACTAGAAATCACAAACGCAGAGAGCATTTTATACCCAGCATGTAGATGTAACTGAATTAAAAAAAAAACATTAAACCAAATCCATAGCATAAACTTCAGCTGCATCTAGTCACAGCACTTAAATTGCCTGCAAAATTAAACAGAAAACACAGACAAATTCTTCAAAGTATTACGTACTACAGAGATCTTACGTGTTGCACAAACACAATGAGAACGAGAATATTAATAATTGAACGCCTCAGTTATTTATTTTGAGCTAAGGCGAATGGGTTTTCTCTGATTTCATTTTAACTCCTTTCGAACCATTTATGCGCATAATCAACTGGTACTTGGTACTATTGTCTAGAGTTCAATATCCTTTGAGCCAGATATTATCATCTGTCGTCTGAAATAGCTCACTGCAATCACACGAAAGTGGTTGTAAACCGCTCATATTTCAAGAGGCGTCGTATACCTACGTAAGTATTTTCCTGTGAAAGCGACGGAGGATTATTAATGTCGCAAAGCATTTTACTTCGGAAATCTTTTTAACTCCCGACTCAAGGGGTGAAGTTATTAGATTGACGGCGTGTGCAGTTTTCCGGGAAGATTTCTATTTTATTGGATTTAATACGGGTCGTCCTTTAAACGGTTTGGGTTAATGTTCAAATTTTTATTTGATCTCGGATTATCTATTATGGATGTACTTAATTGATTTCGTCATTTGTTCTTCTTACCTGAGCACTATGTACAGTCAAGGGCAAAAATATGTATACACTTTAGTACCTTGTCTATTTTCGTCATATTTGAACTGCCATATATGAACTGTCACAGTGATTAAAGTGACAAGGTACTAAAGTGTATACATATTTTTGCCCTTGACTGTACCTAACGAGACAGACAAGGTTATGACGTCATTCAAGAACTTTTCTACATTCTTTGATCATTTAAATAACTATTTTGTATTCAAACGTGGCTCTTCCCCATCCATCCATTTAACATTATAAGTACCTACTCATAGCAAATATATTCATATAATGACAGTCTAACCCCCTGTATCACCATCCATTGATCAAATTTATTTGACGGATAAGGGCATTTACAGAAAAAAGTGTACCTACCCTGTACTTTTTTTAAAAACCTAACAAGCACTATCGATTTAAGCAATAAAAAAAATGTCCCTCTTTTAATTGTCAGTTCTGTGACGCCTTACATGTTGTATGGACCGTCACAAAACTGACTAATAAATTTTGTATGGAAAATTAAGGATAATTAAGGCAAAACGGGTACACTTTTCTCTGAAAACCCCCATAAATGTGATGCCGTCTCTGTATATTTTGTTCGAATAGACGGAGACGGCGTCACATTCAATCAATCCACCATTAATGGGTGGTGACACAGCCCCTAAATCTCCCAGCAATATTACTTGCCTGATGGGCAATACCAATTTAAAACCGAACATTTTATTGTGATTTAGATTTGGAATCTTAATAAAATGGTAATTACAAGTTTATAAGTTATGGAGGGGCTATTGCAACTGGAAGCAATTTGAATTGTCAATACAATCTTCGGTGTTATTTAGGGATAGTTTGAATTGCCCCATAGCTGCAGTACCTAATCCCACTCTCCCTTAACAGTGTACATAGTTTTGTCACATAACTCTTGTAACCACAGGTAGCCAACTCGATCCTGTCCGAGGAAGCAGTACTGGCTTTTGAGTATGGCATGGCCTACGATTCTCCCGATAACCTTTGTATTTGGGAGGCGCAGTTCGGAGATTTCTACAACGGCGCACAGATCATCGTTGATGCTTACATCGCTTCCGGGGAATGTGAGTTACTGTATGAATGTGGTTGTGGCATTTGGGCCATACACATTTTTTTTGTTTGCGTGTCTCCTATGGACACGGCAAAAGTAAAGGGTTTATACCCAATATTTTTTTCACACAAAGGTGAATGAAATGAAAGCATTCGGAAAAGTAGATTTTTCTAATCAAGCTAATTTTTTAATTTATTCATTTGCATATCATTTACCCAATGTGCCAATGACATAAATAACTATTAATCATGTCTACATCGTCGTGTGCGACGCCTGACCAACATTCGGTCCTTTTAAATAAATCTTATGTTTGCTGATTCAGAATCGCTCATTTTATGTCCACAGGAGAGACAACTTTTGTTTCTTACGAATGTGTAGTTTTTCACCCATTTAAGGAAATACCAAAATTCTTCTAGCTAGATAAAACATGAACAAAATAAAGAAAAATAACGAGGACTACCTAATTGTCATCAGTTTTTAACCCCCGACACAAAAAGAGGGGCGTTATAAGTTTGACCGCTATGTGTGTGTGTCTGTCTGTGGCATCATAGCTCTTAAACGGGTGCACCTATTTGGATGCAGTTATTTTTAATAGAAAGCAGGTTTCTAGGCGATGGTTCTTAGATATGTTTCATCAAAATCGGTTCAGCGGTTTCAAAGTTATCAGCTCTTTTGTTAGCTGCGGAAGGCATCTTAGACGCATAACAGGCATTGACTTAATGTTCAAACATACGAGTGACATAATTATTGCGTTGGGGGTTTTTAAAATGTTTAATTTATAGTTATACGTTAACAAACTGTTAAATTGAAGCAGTTCTTTATCAAGCATTGTCTATGTCCAATTTAGGAAACCTTGATTCCAATGTCTACCAAAAACATATCCCAAATATAACTTTCCTCAGCTAAATGGATGAAAAGCAACGGCCTAGTAATGCTGCTCCCGCACGGTTACGATGGTGCAGCGTCAGAGCACTCTTCCTGCAGGATGGAGCGATTCCTGCAGCTCACTGACAGCAAGGAGTCAGCGCCAGACTCTGAGGCTGTTTGTCTGCACGTCGCCAACCCGACCACACCAGCGCAATACTTCCATCTACTGCGTAAACAGGTAAGCTTCTACAAGACAAAGTGGTTACAATTATGACATAGGGTATGTATTACAATACCGAAGTACGAAAGACCGAATGTATTAAAACATCGAATGGGTAAAAAACCGACACGATTTTTTTCTGAAACCGTAAACTTTTCAGAATTTATTAAAACGGCATCATACAGAACCCATTAGGTTAGGTAAGGTTTGTTTTATAACAATCTTAAAAAGTTAACGGTTTCAGAAAAAAATCATGTCGGTCTTTTAACCCATTCGATGTTTTAATACATTCGGTCTTTCGTACTTCGGTATTGTAATACAAACCCATGACAAACGTGCACAAAAATAACGCTGAATTGGTAAAGTATTTGAATAAATCCTACTTTGTCTGTGGGTGAATCAACTTTTTCTTGCCACCCTGTCCTGTCCCTGTCCTTGTCCCTTGGACAGCCTAAGCATGTTTCTATGAAACAATATGAAGATGTCACTTGGACAACCGGGGACGAAGTAAACAGCACAAAAAATTTCATTCACCCCTGTATTTCATAAAATTAACATTTTCCATTGTAGATGGTTCGCAACTACAGGAAGCCGCTTGTAGTGGTGGCACCGAAGCTGCTGCTACGTTTAGCTGATGCTGTATCACCGCTGTCAGATTTTGCACCTGGGACGCACTTCAACCCTGTTATTGGTAATTTAATAGGCTAGATTCCTAAAAATATATACTTAATTAGTCTAGTCCGTCGCGTATACGTATTAGTACCTGGGCGACCGAGCTCTGCTCGGGCAGAAACTCGGTACCAAGCGTTTTCCCAGAGATAAGACCAAGCTAGATCAATTTTTCATCCCCGAAAACCCCCAAATACCAAATTTCATCGAAATCGTTGGAGCCGTTTCCGAGATCAAAACACCGGAGGGGTGGGGGGGGGGTGAGAGGGGGGAGGGGATGCGGGGGAGGGAGCGCGGGGGAATTAAAGGGGGGATGAAAATTTCATTGATTTTGCCGTAGGATGCACCGTTTTCAAGATATTTGACAAAAAACAAAAACACCGGAGGGGGTGGGGGGGAGGGTGAGTCGCGTTAAACTATTGTCCGTAAACCGACTTTACAGACAACCGGCTTTTCCTGTTCTATGCTCCCAATAGGGAACGTACACATAGACGGTGCTGCCAACTGGTGCCATAAGGGTGCCATCAATTTGAATGTTTTACCTTGATAAGTTTGTTTTACTGTCCGCATAGTGTCTCTTCTTTCGCATTAGTGCTGCCGCCTATAGTTACTGCACGTTCCCTATAATACTTTTTCTAACAAAAAAGTAACTTTTTTCACAAAAAGTAACTTTTTCTCACAAAAGAAGAAACTTGACGTTTTATCATGAAAAATAAACTTAAAAAAAAAAACAAAAAATCTTGATACAAACGTGGAATCGAACCGAGGTCGGCTGGATCCGCGACCACCCGATTCCTAATGTGCCATAATGATCTGCTCGAAGTCGGCGAAATTTAGCTTTATATTCTAATGCAAACAAAAATAGCCGGAAAACACGAGTAAAAGCGATTTTCTGAAAATGAAACATAGCTAGATCAGTTTTTCATCCCCGAAAACCCCCACATACCAAATTTCATCGAAATCGTTGTAGCCGTTTCCGAGATCCTGATTATATATATATATACAAGAATTGCTCGTTTAAAGGTATTAGATTACGTATTCTGCGATGCGATGCGATGACGGTGCCGAATGCATTAGACAATATCGACCTCTAACTAACTATATTTTTTAAGGCCGCACTGAGTTTTTAGCGCATTTATTGCATTCATTAAGTAATACCTTGTTGTGTTACTAGCAAAGCTTTAGTTCTGAAATTCATGTGTAAGATAAGGTAGGTGGACCATGGAAGGCCACTCTAACGAGTAAACACTTTTTATTCGTTTATTTACTGGATAAATTAAGGAAACAAATTATTAAGTAATATTTTGTTTTATTGCGCACCATATAATTGACTTTCTTTTTACCTAACTTTAACCACTATTTATTAAATTTAAGTTTTATAAAGCTCTTCCAAATGGCCTTGCAAGGAACACGGCTCCAAACAAGGCCAATATTATACATCAGTCGTTAAACTTAAAAATAGAGTGGTAACAATATATATATATCTGCTTTTACAAAAACTACATAATAAGCTCCATCATTTAAGCGAAACATTAAATGCTCAATGTATTTTAATCATCTATAAAAAACTTAATGAACATTACTTGAACACCATCGTGTAACTAAGAATATATTAATGCAAGTTATTTAAAAATAGTATTATTATGTATCATATTAGCAACAAAGAACTTGCCAACGTGTTTTATAATAAAATTAAAAACTTTTATTTTTATCCAAAATGGCCTTCTTATGGGTCCGTTCTTTGTAAGGCCACAATGTTCCTAAGAAAGAAAGTTATAAACGCTTAAAAGTAAAAATGTTATAATATAAAACACTGTTTTAACTGTAACGGTACGTACTTATTTATAACTAAAAAGTAAATGTTCATATGTTCATGGTTTGTGAATGGTCCTTGTAAGGCCCAAGTACCATAGCAAGGCCAACGGTCAAATTTTCGATTGGCCTTATAAGGAACAACCGGCCATCCTAGGAACACTGCCAATATTTAAACTTAAATCGAGTTAAAACCATGTTTTTATTCTTTAGAAACCATAAACATAACCTTATACAACAATATACAGTAAAAAATATGAGATAATAATAGGTTATTGACTAAAAACTTACGTTTTGCTAAGCGCGCGAATAACAACTGCAACGTCGACGACCGAAGTCTACGAAACGTGAGCTCGCACTGCCACAATAATGGCGCGGTCGTCAAGCCGCCGCGTTTGTGGCCTTGAGTTTGATGGAGCTTAGTATTTAGTAAAAAGGATGTGTCTTTACATGTCGATAACTACGACTTTTTAATAGTTGGCCTTCAAAGGAGCGTGGCCTTCCATGGTCCACCTACCTTATTTGACGATTCACTCTAATGACCAGTGTCTTTGGAAACACAATTACTTACAGTTTGCTCGTTAGAAAAAAAATCCAAAACCGTCTCTAAAAAAATAAAATAAATCCTTAGTACGACGTAAATACGGCACGGCAGGTCATGAATTTAATAAAACAAGATGTTTTCTAGGACCTAGTGATGCTACATTTATAAAATATGTATTTGTTTTAGAAGTACGATGAAAATACCTAAACACGCGCGCGGTCTGACACCTATCTTGCTACCCCCTTGTCCGTATAGTTAGTTGCGTTAGTTCTCCTTTGGCCATCGGACGGGGAACCTGTGTCGCTTGCGCTTACGCACGGCTTTGATTCTAGCCGCTCTCACGCACACATGCACGAGTGCATAGAATACCTAAAATCGATTAGCGGTGCGGCCTTAAAGCTCAAACACTTGATCGCTTAGCTAGATACCTATATCTGTAGTGTGGCGCAGCTCACACTACACCTCCCCCTTTGAAAACTGACTGTTGCGTTAATACTGTATATTAAAGAAAAGGCGCCCCTATAATTAAATATTACATAGTGGAAGAGTGTGAGTGTGGCGCAGCTCACACTACATATCAACATCCATTGTTCTTTCCAGGCGACCCATTAGCAGATCCCTTGAAAGTGAAGCGGGTGATCCTGGTCAGCGGCAAGCATTACTACGAATTGCATAAGGAAAGGGTTAAGGCTAAGATCGACGACGTGGCCATTATACGCTTAGAAGCACTAAGCCCCTTCCCGCTTCAGGCACTGCAGAAGGAGTTGGACAGATTTGGGAATGCCAGAAGTAAGTATATAGGTAGTCCACAAAAGAATAGCTTCAGACCACGAGTACATATTTCGTATACCTAGATCAAAAGAGCATCAACTTAAAATAATACAGGGTTATTTTTAATTCACTGACATCCTCTTAACCCTGAATTCCTATCACCCAAACAAATGTTTTTTTTGTTTTACGACTTTTTAAAATGAAGCACTTTTTTTCCCATACAAATACACAGAGTATCGTAAAAATAAGAGGAAATCTCAAATTTTCAAAACGTTATTACACCAAAAATATTAAGTTATGACAAAAGTCGTAAAACAAAAAACATTTGTTTAAGTGGTAGGAGTTTAGGGTTAAAAGGATGCTATTGAATTACAAATATCCCTGTATAGGTACCATTTTAATTTAGACCTTTGAGAAATTGACTGAAGTCTGAAAATTGACGCTCTTTTGATCTGTACCTATGCGATTTGTCATTTACAAACGCGAAAATTTTTGATGTACGACCGAGTATTTGACGACCTGGAATGTATGACAATAATGGACGCCATCATGTAACTGCCAAGGTTTAATGAACTGAAACAATTACTTTGCTCAAACTTACGATAGTTACGTTTATGTAAGAAATGCGTGTTCATGCAGTTCCTCCACCTCCACACTGTATGAACTTACACAAATCACACAAACTCAACTATCACCACCACCAAACTACACTGACGCGTTTCGTACTCAAGCAGAGCTCATCTTTAGAGTAGGTACCACAACCGTACGCTATGCTACCAAATGTTAGACAGCAAATGTTATGCATGAACACGCATTTCTTACATAAACGTAAGGTCGCGGGTGAGCAAAGTAATTGTTTTAGTTTATTAAAATGGACTTCCGCAAAGTAACGCATGATTCAATAAATTAGAAAGGTTTAAATTATCAGGTCGTATACTAACCGAACCATACCCTTTAGACCAGTGGTTCCCAACCTGAGGTCCGCAGACCCCTGGGGGTCCGCCAGTATATGTATGGGGGTCCGCGGTAAACAGTTATAAGTTATAAGTACCTATTTTGTATCTGTAATAACTAAAATAAATACCTAATCAGGATTATTTTAGGCTGTTTATTTTATTAAGGGGGTCCGTGAAAACTGTGCTTGATTTCCTAGGGGTCCGTGGCTGAAAAAGGTTGGGAAGCGCTGCTTTAGACCCTCTAAGCTTAGGTTTTTATTACGTCGACTGTACTTTTTACTTGATCTGAGCAAACAATGAGTAAATTTTGCTTGTCCATTTTTCAGAATTCATTTGGAGCCAGGAGGAACACAGAAACATGGGGGCGTGGACGTTCGTCAAGCCTCGTTTTGAAAATCTATTAGGAAGAAAGGTACGAAATATTACAGTACTTGCTTAGTACCTGTGAAGCTTAACCTTTCGTATGCCGGAATTTAAAAAAAAAAAAAGTTGTGCATTCTAGCCTCAACAGTTTCATATAAATCCAATGATACAGATTTTAAAAAAAATACAAAAAGAAAGCCTTAAATTGGGTACGGATCCGGTACAAGGCATACGAAGGGTTAAGTTAATATTCGTCATCAGTAAATTAAAAACAAAAACCATGTAAACTTCCACCGAAAAATGGTTTGAACGAGATCTAATAAGTAGTTTTTTTAATACGTCATAAATCGTAAACCGCAATTTTTTATAGATAATGGTACGGAACCCTTCGTGCGCGAGTCCGACTCGCACTTGGCCGGTTTTTTTCTATATTATAGTATACTCATACATAAGTCTTTGGTTACGTGTTATACAAGTAGTAAACGCTGATATCTAAAGTGTAAAGTGAATTTTTCTGCTTCAGTGGTGCTCGCTCGACGAGCTCGGTCACGGACTTTCCGGGCAATCCCGGGGATCTAGAGCGTAGAAAACTTTGCTCTACCATTTTTAAATCACGTTATGAACTATGTTTCGATATTGAATAGTACATTATTGCTAAGAACTGGAAGTAGCCCATTACTAGCCGAGACCTATTACATACTTTTAACTTGTGAGTCTGTTTAATAAACTGAAGCCAACAATCGCTGTTCCGGCCGTGGCGAATATTGTGCTTTCTCGAAAACCGGAAAAGGGAAAAACAAAGAACGATAAGCGAGAATGTAATTGACATACATTATTGAGTACCCCTTATCAAAACAATTTGTTGCCTTTTATGTTTTAACGTTATTTTGACAACGTGTTTTTTTTAATTTAAAGGCACAAATAAAAAACGTTGTCTTACAAACTTTAATTTTTATTTTTTGTTGGTATGGCGTATGAAGTACTTGTATTGTGCGTTGTTCATTTTATATTGGTGTTTTTACAACAATAGAATTTGCATGTAACCTTCATCATTTTTAGGGTTCCGTACCGACTTCGCTGTCCGTTCGTCTGTCTGTCTTTCTGTCCGTCTGTCACCAGGCTGTATCTCATGAACCGTGATAGCTAGACAGTTGAAATTTTCACACATGATGTATTTCGGCTGCCGCTATAATAACAAATACTAAAAAACAGTATAAATTAAATATTTAAGGGGGCTCCTATACAACAAGCGTGATTTTATGGCCGTTTTTATAGATAATGGTACGGAACCCTTCGTGCGCGAGTCCGACTCGCACTTGGCCGGTTTTTTTTTTATTTTTGTTCAGATTGACTTTCAACGCACTTCTCTTTCTAACAATGACGACTTTTACGGACATTTTTGAGAAGTACTATTTAAATCCCGAACTCAATTCATGATAAATTGTAAACGCCTACACTTATGTATTGTACAAAGGCCGGCAAGGCACCTGTAATTCCGTTTTCGTCTATAAGTAAGTTTATGTGTGTATATGTAACACTCAAAAACACCTTTATCCTTTCAGCTAATATACTCTGGACGCGCCGAAGCCCCCACACCGGCCGTTGGCGCTTCCGTACTGCACAGGAAAGAAGTCGAACACGTCCTGAGGGAACCCCTTTATAACCTCAAATGATCGAAGTATCTCGACTTGACGCCAACATTAATCTTATAGACTCTCAGGAGTTCCCAAACTTTGTCAGTTTGAGGTCAAAGCGCTCTTTATGGGTTACAATTTTGTCACGGCGCACTTGTCAATATACTTAGAAACACATTTCAATTGATATATTTTATTTGTATACAACTATCCTAAACTAAAAGAGTGTAAGGTAAAATACCCCAGTTCCCGACGCTGCCCCAATGGCCGACACTTTCAATCTTGATTCGTAGCAATAAAGGCAACAAGCAGGGTGTCGATTATTGGAATTAAAGTGTCGAACACTCCATCTTACATTTAATAAAACGTATTATGAAAAGGAGTCCCCTTCGGCAAGGTTCCAAATATACTGGCAGCGTTCCCCCTTTGAATAGCTAAGCTAATTCTTTGTCCGAGGTAACTCTTTGGTCTCCTGTGATGTCGACTAATCTTTAATTTTTCCTCATAGAGCGCTGGAACGCCACAAACCAAGGGTTCCGACACCAAATGGAACAAGTCGTATTTCTGTGCCTAGGCCCCTGTATTTGTGTGCTCTCGCTTTTTCAGCCGCTTCAGAAGCTACACCATCTCTGTTTCAAGTTCTATGGAGATGAGAAAGAGCCAGCGTGTCAGAACAAGTTGCATCCCATACCAGAACTCGACCCGTCTTCCATGGAATCAAAAGCATATTTTGTATGGGATGTCTAGGTACATCATCCACGTAATATGTCTAATGTGTATCATTTAAACACTTTTAGTTCCCATAAGTAACGAGAATATGCCAAATACAAACCCAATTTGTGCTTGGTCTTAAAATATAATAGATAAAAGTCTCTCCATATTGCGCGTATCGAAATCAACGCTGCGTAAGGCTGCACTTAGCCGCTTTTTGATCCTCCACAGCGCTTTTATTCGCAGCGCTCGTAAAACAATTATAATCTTGACCCGTTAATTCGTAGGCATTATGCGAAGTGACATGTTGCAACGTTGGTCGAGTGTAAACGTTGATATAAACCACCGCTTATTTAGAGAACTCTACATACGGCGCAAAGGTTGGGAACTTTTGAACTAGTGGGCGTAATATTATATTGTTATGATAAAGTTGCATTTATGAAATTTGTGAATTGTAATTATGTTTATGACTGGTTATAATGTGATAAGAATGTATAAGAAAATCGTAAATAATAAAATTGTTACTGTTCATATAAGTCATGTTTTTGATTTCGCAACATTACCTTTCTTAGAGCTGTTTCTTTAGGTGCATTGCAACTGCAACGCCAACTGCCATACATTTTTCATTCCAGTTCCATTGCAGTCGGAAAAACTGCATGCAGACTGCGCGCTGGCTGCAATTTAAATTTATGTGAGGTCGTCAGTCTCAGTTTCGTTGTAGTTGGAACGCAATGGCGGTGCAGGGCCTAAATTTTTACCCGACTGCGAAGATGGAAGGGTTATGTGTTTGACCCGTATGTATGTATGTATGTAAGTATGTATGTATGTATGTCCATTCCTATGTCCTCTCGTAACTACACAACGGCTGAACCGATTTTGATAAGTGATACGTCATTGGATTCGTCTTGATAACGCGAGTAACACTGGATACATGAAATTCTTGAAAAATTAAAACGGCGGATTTTTGGCGCCAAATTGCGAGTCTTCAAAAAATTTTTTTTATTCAA
Source organism: Archips xylosteana (assembly GCA_947563465.1). Classification (NCBI taxonomy): domain Eukaryota; kingdom Metazoa; phylum Arthropoda; class Insecta; order Lepidoptera; family Tortricidae; genus Archips; species Archips xylosteana. The sequence continues at coordinate 5,326,756 of OX387351.1, read as the reverse complement.
ACATATCGAGTAGGGTATCAAAATAAAGAGATTTTAAAAGACATTACAAAAATATATACAAGTTATGTGTTTAGATTTAATTTGGAATAGTAAATTGACAATCAATGCATTAAAACGACGACGAACCTACTTACTAAGATATCTTTGAGCAATAATTTTCTCTATGAAACCCATGTGGAAAATTAATATTCCTAATTCAAATACTCAATAATTTATCTGGGTCTCAGGAGGTTACACTAAAAAGCAAGAAATTAAAAAGTAATTAAAAAACTAAAAACCCGCCTGCGGTGTAAATAAAATAATGAATTAAAAAATCAAAAAACCCGCCTCCAGATATTATACTGAAAAGGAGGAAACAAGATAAAATGTTCAATAACAATAAAATTTAAAACACGTCGATGGCAGTCTTTCAAAATTTAATGCAACGATAAAATGCAGTGGGAGGCATGGGAGTCAGTGGCTGCATGGGATTTAATGTCACTTCATGCATGCCTCCGACTGCATTTTATCGTTGCGCTAAATTTTTAAAGACTGCCATCGACGTGTTTTAAATTTTATTGTTATTGAACATTTTATCTTGTTTCCTCCTTTTCAGTATATCTTGCAGGCGGGTTTTTGACTTTTTAATTCATTATTTTATTTAATAGATAAGATAATTTTGCGAGGCATAGCACGCACAATAAAAGACAGATTTCTAATTGAGCAAAAAAGGAGAACCTTTCGAGGCGCGACCACTGCTTGGTTTTGTATGAAATAAGTGTTTTGTATAAAATTAGTTAAAAAAACAATTTTTAATACAATATTTTTTTGCCGATTGTACTTTGTGCCCCGTGTTACTATCTAGGACGAAAGTACTCGTCAAGACTAACCAAACAAGGCGTTACTCGTTGAGGTCGTGTCTTTTTATCACAGAGTTCCTAAGGCCACCGTCCAGCTCCATCATCAGGACAGCTCCATGTCATAATAATATTGTATTGTCACCTGATTTACACATGCATGCACAATTTCAGCACAATCTGAAATCAGGGAGTGGGTCAAATTTAACTTGCAAGATTTGATGAATGACACACAGACAACCGGACAGATGAAAGTAAATAAAAGCTTGTAAAAATAAAATATACCTAATTAGGTAGCTTTAGTGTCGAATGAAAAAATATCAGAAGTTGGCCAACATTGGCTTACGTTTAGGGGCTTGAAACCATTATCGCCATTTGTACAATACATTTATAAGCCGTCACTACACAAACCCCTTTAAAAAAGGTACAATGAATACAAAAATAATCCACCAGTTCAGTTCCCACGTTTAATTTACTCTAAAATATAAAATGCACTGACGTTGTAAAACTCGAATCTGTTGGAAGGTCGTGATGCTGTCCACGTATACTTGTCTATGATGCATTTAATTTGAATTTGTATTATGTTCTTTTACTTTTGATGTACGGTGTCATTATATATTTTCTCCTATACAAGTAAACACAATGTTTTAAGTATTTTACGTTTTATTTAAATGCTATAGCCGCTAGTCCACCCTATCAGTGGTAGCAGAGCGTGGTTGGATGAATATCTAGTGGCAAATGGAAAAAGCATAGTTAAAATCGTAAGTAAATGAGAAAATAAAAATTTTAAAATGAGCTCGAGTATTAGAAGCATAGAACCGTTGACAAAATCGAATTACGATACCTGGTGCTTACAAGCACAGGCGATTCTCATAAGATACGATTTGTGGGAATACGCTAGTGGTGAAAAAACGTTAGCGGCAACCGCGACTGCCGATGAAAAGAGTGCATTCCTAAAGGAAGACTTAAAGGCAAGGTCAGAGCTACTTTTACTTATATCTCCGCCAGAACTTAAACAAATAAAAGGGTGTAATACATCCAAGGAGGTATGGGACAAACTAAAGTCTGTACATCAAAGTTCAGGACCGGCAAGAAAGGCTACGCTATTAAAGCAACTAGTATTGAAGAAAATGACTCCACAAGAAGATGTGAGAGACCATCTCAGTAATTTTATGGACGTAGTAGGTAAATTAGAAGACATGGATGTCAAAATTCATCCAGAGTTATTAAGCATAATGATGTTATACAGTTTACCTACAAATTTCGATAGCTTCCGAACGGCTATTGAGTCGAGAGATGTCCTGCCAAGTCCTGACAATTTAAAAGTAAAAATAGTAGAAGAATACGAAGCAAGAAGGCAAACCGAAGCGAGTGAACCTCAGACTTCAGAAGCATTCTACGCAAAGACGAAGAAAAAGGCACAATTTTGCAAGAATTGTAATAAGAAAGGGCATTCCACAGAAGCTTGTTGGTTTAAGAAGAGACCCAATAAACCCAATAAAACTAAAGGTCAAGAAAAGACATGTAACATCTGTTTAACAACAGGAACGTCGAAATCAAATGGCAATTTATGGTGTCTTGATAGTGGCTGTACGTCACATATGACGGGTGATAAAAGTATACTCCATAACTTAATCCCCGCGACTGACACTCTAAGGCTAGCTTCAGAAAAGCATACGACCGAAGTTAAAGGGAAAGGAAAAGCCGAACTGTATACAAAGGATCGACTCTATAAAATTAGTCTTTCTGACACATTATATGTACCTGATTTGTCGAATAATCTAATATCTGCAAGCAAAATTACGGATCATGGCTATAAAGTTCTATTTGAAAAGGAACAAGCCAGTGTCACAAAAGACGGAAAAACTGTATTAAAAGCTAACAGAAGCAATGGATTATACTATCTTGAATTTGATAAACCGGAAGAGACAGCAAACTTCACGCCTAGTGACGAAAGCGAAATTATGAAATGGCACAAGAAATTAGGTCATGTCAATGAAAGAGACCTAAAAGAAATGGTTAAAAATAAAATGATGCGAGGACTCGACTTTAAAGAAAAAACTTTGGGTACCTGTGAGACTTGTATCAAAGGAAAATTTTCCACTCTACCATTCCAAAGCCATGGACAAATAATCTCTACCGAAGTGCTCCAGATAATTCACAGTGACGTATGTGGCCCATTTGAGAATGAATCAATGGCCGGATCAAAGTATTTCGTAACATTTATTGACGATTATACAAGATATTGCTGTGTATATTTCTTAAAAGAAAAAAGCGAAGTAATCGACAAATTCAAGGAATATAAAAACTATGTTGAACTGTTTCATAAGAAGAAAATTCAAAATCTTCAATCTGATAATGGAGGCGAATACAGGTCTAAAGCGTTTGACAAATTCCTCAAAGATAACGGTATAAGCCGAAGACTATCTGCACCTTACACGCCTCAGCAAAATGGCATGAGTGAACGAAAAAATCGATCGCTGATGGATAAAGCAAGATGTCTGATGCTAGATTCCAATATCCCTGCAAAATTTTGGGCAGAAGCAGTAAATACTGCAAACTACTTGATAAATAGAAGCCCAGCAAGAGCTCTGAAAGGTAATTCCCCATATGAGAAATGGGTACGTCGAACACCATCAGGAAATCACCTACACGTGTTCGGAAATAGAGCGTTTGTGATGAACAAAAACCGAAGAGGAAAATTCACAGCCAAAGCCACAGAAGGAGTATTCTTGGGATATGCGGAATATACAAAAGGTTTTAGAATCTATATACCCGAAAGGAATGATGTTGTTATCAGCAGAGATGTAAAAGTAATCGAAAAGATGCATTATGGCGGTACTCCTGCTGAGAAACGCGAAGATGTCAATCCAGAACCTGAAACAGAACAAATTGAAATTGAAATACCAGAAATAAGAAACAAAATTAATAATAACTTACCTTTTCAGGAGCTTAACCCTCTTCCTTCCAGATCTAGTCAAAATCCTGTTGATGATGAACCATCTCCCTCAAGTGGAAGACCACAAAGAGACGTGAGACCACCAGCATGGACCAAAGATTACGAGTTAAGTCGCTGCGTGACCATGTTTACGTCAGAAAACAATGACGACTATGACTGCTCTTTACTGACATATAAAGAAGCTGTGACTGGCACCGACAGACGAAATTGGGAGAAGGCAATACAGTCTGAAATGGAATCACTACAGAAAAATAACACCTGGGTATTAGTTGACAAGTCAGAAGCCAAAGGACACAAAATACTGTCGAACAAATGGGTATTTCGAATTAAAGATGACGGTACGTACAAGGCCAGATTAGTCGTACGTGGATGCGAGCAGAAAGGAAACCTAGATTTCGAAGACATTTATAGCCCAGTAGTAAGTCAATCTGCATTAAAAACTTTATTAGCCATTGCCGCATCTAAATCTTACTACTTCATGACATTTGACGTCAAGACAGCTTTCTTATACGGAGAGTTAACAGATGAAGTTTATATGAAATTACCTGTTGGCTATGAGACTAACTGCAATACTACTGACGTAGTTTGCCGATTAAAAAAATCGTTGTACGGTTTAAAACAAGCTCCATTTACATGGAACAAAACTTTTACCCAAGCAATGTTTGATTTGGGCTTCAAGACAATCAAAACCGATCGATGCGTTTTCATAAACGAAGATAAGTCAATAATAATCGGACTATTCGTTGATGACGGACTTGTCATAGGAAAAGACAAGAAAAAGATCGAAGTTATTTTGAAGAAACTTGAAACCAAATTTGAAATGAAAAAGTATGAAAATCCAAGTACTTATCTGGGTATGGAAATAAAAAACTCAAAAGAAGGAATAATTCTTACTCAGAGATCCTACATAAATGACGTACTGGAAAAATACAACATGAAAAATGCCAAACCTTGTGACACGCCCGCAAGTAGCGATTCAAAGTCGATACAGGAAACTGCCCAGGAGAAGGAATATCCCTATAGGGAAGCAGTGGGAAGTTTACTGTACCTGTCTACCAGAACCAGACCAGATATCGCACAAGCGGTCAATCAAGTTAGCAGGAAGGTCGAAAACCCCACTAGAGAAGACGTCACAAAAGTCAAGAAAATATTCAAATATTTAGTGGGAACCAAAGAGAAAGGCATTTTGTTCAAACGGAACAAACCGATAGAGAACATCGATGCTTACAGCGACTCGGATTATGCTGGAGACCCATTGACGCGAAGAAGCACCTCTGGCTCCGTGCTAATGATAGCTGATGGACCAATATCATGGGCATCCAAGAGGCAGCCTATAGTAGCGCTATCGTCGACTGAAGCCGAGTACATAGCCGCAGCAGACTGTTGCAAAGAGGCATTGCATCTCAAATCTCTATTACAAGAAATAACCGGTTTGGACATAAAAATAAATTTGCATGTTGATAATCAAAGTTCGATTCAACTTGTGAAGTCTGGATCCTTCAATAAAAGGTCGAAGCACATAGACGTGCGGTACCATTTTATACATGAACACTTCGTGCATGGTTTAATAAATATCAGCTACTGTCCCACAGAAATTCAGTTAGCTGACGTAATGACAAAACCATTGTCAAAAGTAAAGTTTGAAAGACACTGTGCAAGATTAATGCATGTATAGAAACGTGTCTCGGCAACATGAGTGGACATCAGGAGAAGGTGTTGGAAGGTCGTGATGCTGTCCACGTATACTTGTCTATGATGCATTTAATTTGAATTTGTATTATGTTCTTTTACTTTTGATGTACGGTGTCATTATATATTTTCTCCTATACAAGTAAACACAATGTTTTAAGTATTTTACGTTTTATTTAAATGCTATAGCCGCTAGTCCACCCTATCAGAATCAATGAGCTTTAGGGAATCAATGCTTTTGAGATACACATTAACTCGTCTTGCACGTTCTGTGTGGGAGCGATTTCTCGCTGTACTTCTCCGTAAAGGTATGTTTGGACCCCGCCACAATGAAGACATTTTCGTACGTAGTTTTCACCAAATCACATTGCCGCACGGAGACGCTTTTCAAGATTGAGATAGATTTGTTCAGTTCTGAAAGGGAAAAGTTTTTTTTTTTAATGAACATGAAGCTGGCAAAATATGTAGGTATACCTAGTTGAAATTTATCATTCAACCAAATCAACAAACTCCAAATGTCGGAGAAAACCATTCAACAAAAAAACCGCCTTCGAACAACTTTCTTAAGGATGGTATTTTTTCTACAAATTTAAATGGGATCAAACGGAAACTATAAACCAATTTGTTCAAAAATAGGACTTTGTATTTATGAAATGTTCACAAAACAAAAAGTACAACCGAATGAAGAACCTACTTTTTTTTAAGTCCGTTAAAAACAACAGCGTAAAAAGTGAACTTAGCGAATGTCCACAATAAAGATGATAACACCACCGATCAACTGACGTACTTTTTGTGAGCTATCAACACAGGGTTCTCCCATAGGTTTTATATAGCAATTACTAGTTATGACGTCACTTCTATACCACCTCAATCACCTGACTTATTTGCTTTAAAGCAGCTAAAATTTAATTTGCCAGTCTATTGTAAATTAATCTGATTTTCAGTGCTAAAGTTTTTATGATATCATCATCCTTTTTTATGCATATTGGTGCTTGATTATAAACCTACCGTTTACTAGTGACGGTGTCCATGAGGTTAACGATGTAACGCGGACACGCCTCGTAGTGCATCATTCGGGCATGGAAGAGCAGGCCTTGGCAAAGGCAGAATATGACCTCTACCAGGGGCCAGTGCTCTGGGATCAAGCCGCTCTGGAATCCCCAAGAGCCGAGGATCTGCAGACACGTTTGGTTATTACATGCAGTCCATTTCTTAAATTTGAGTGCAAATATGGATTATTCGCAGCAGTTCCTTACCTTCTATACCTTCGAGTTCCTTCACAAGAAGTAATAAAAGAACTGGGCTTATTTTTTCGCCTTTATTCCTTTGCTAGAACTGAAGGTGCTACAGCGACAAGGGACAAAGGCGAAAAATTAAACGCAGTTTTTCCTTCATATCTTGTGAAGGAACTAGTGCGAAAAACAAAGAAACATCCTTCGAAGAAACAGCCAAAGGAATATAAATATACCGCGAATAATCCGCAAAGATCTCAAAAGACAACCGTTGATCTGACAAGTCGAAGTTGACGAAGCTTGCATATGCATGGTTAACCTATCACACAGACGCTAGTCTTTTAGCTTTTTAGTGATACTGATACTTGAGATGGAGTTTTGAAAACATGTTCATTCATCATTATTACATTTATTACCTATGTATATATATAGCAAACGTTGTCGCATTGGTTAAGAGGGTTTATACCTGCTGAGCTGGCAACGTTGCATTTTTGTTAGTTTTTCTCGATTATTCCATAAAAATTGAATGAAAATTAAAAATGTTTGGTATACAATCTTTTCTAATATATACGTTAATGTTTCTACTGCATTAATAATTCGTGATAGACTTTTATTGGGTTGAATGGGTTCCGAGGGATGGCCAAAGGAGCAGAGGCAGACCCAAGAGGAGATGGCGAGACGACCTGAGCGCTTTTCAGCTCGATTGGCAGGTGCATGCCCAGGATAGGGAAGAATGGCGGAAGAAAGGGGAGGCCTTTGCCCAGCAGTGGGACATATTATAGGCTATATAAAAAAAAAAAAGACTTTTATTTTCTTTAAAAACGAACACATTATTACCTAACGGTTTTTAAGGAAAATAAAAGTCTTATCACGAATTATTATTGCAGTAGACACATTAACTTATATATTAGAACAATTTGTATACAAAACATTTTTAATTTTCATTCAATTTATATGGAACTAGCAGCCCGTCCCGGCTTCGCACGGGGTAGACAATTATTTATTTTTGGAAATTTGGATATAAAACACTTTTTTTCACAAATATTTTTATTTATTAAAAAATTATTATTTATTATTTATTTATCTACATCTACACTAATATTATAAAGAGGAAAGATTTGTACCTATTTTTGTATGTTTGTAATGAATAGGCTCAAAAACTACTGGGCCGATATAAAAAATTCTTTCACCAATAGAATGCTACATTCTTCCAATTTGACATAGGCTACATTTCATTTTGAAAAAAATTAGGGATCCTTGGTAAAATTTGAACAATGTAACCAAAGGTGTAGAAAAATGAGTCTTAAAATGTCTTTCGTCGAATGCGCTGCCGAAACTATTAGCGATAGAACAAAATAATGTACAACAATATTGAAGAACATCATAATGTCTACAAAAAACTCCGCGGTAGCATATGTCCAACTATTGTAGTTATGTCACTACAACAACTTTTTTCATTTTAAACATTAATGAAAATGCTAACCAAATTCAAACCATGCTATTTATGTGTTTATATTAATCCTTATCCAAATAAATTATTTTATGGTCAAGACCATTTAACTACCTATAAAATAGTTTTTAGATTATTTAAATTGGACTTTCCATTCAAAAGATATTACAAATTAAAAAATTCAAACAGTAAACAAAACCGCCATATCGTCGTGGCCGTTGTTTGCGATGCAGTCTGAAAAGCGCGCCGGGCATCGCGGCGGGCGGGGTGGAGGGGGCACTGAAATACAGGAGTGGGGCGTGCACGTCTGTAAGATAGGTAGGTCGGCTCCTTACGCAGCGGACGCTACCGATATTGAACATTTAGATTTTTCCATAGAACACATTTCAGATAGAGCACATTTTCTTTCTATCGATTAGGAGTTATTTTCAAAACTGCGCATAAATTACTTGATTAAACCTTGACAGTTTATTTTTATGTAAGGAAAATACTAAATAATGATAGGCAAGTTTCTATCGACACGAACAAAAATTTCTTTGAAATACCTAGATGTATAGGTAGATACATTTTTAGTTGAAAGTTGTCAACGTTTAATTTAGACTGTATATATTTTATTCGACTCTGCTTTTATTCTAATTACTTAAAAAAACCATAGTAAAAATGTATATAATATCCTATGTAAATATTACTTATTTAAGTGCCCGCCACTTAAACCATCAAATAAATTGAACATAAATAGACTTACATACAAATATAACTGTGGGATTTTTTTTAATATACAGTGGTGGCCATATAATTAAGAACGATTATTTATTGAGATGATTTTTTCAAAGTAACAAGTATAACTAATTGCCCGTATTTTTTTTATTTCTCTCGGTATTGCGAAACTTTTCCGTACTACCGGTACAATCATTTATGCAACATAGTTGGTTAAAAAATTAATAGAGAAACTTTATACATTCGATCTGAACCTAGTATTAGTACTTACTGGCTGGTCACGTAATTAAGAACGCTGGAATAGTTTATTATTTTTTCAAATTTAAATAGAGAACACTGTGTGGCTCTGTGGTTGTAGATTATTATTCGTATAATTTTGGCGCCATTTCGTGCTGTTAAAGTCTTAAAAGTGATTACTTCGTATAAAAACAATGGGGAAAAATAAAAGTTGAGATAAATCTACAAGAGAAGTAATAATAAAACTTCGCGAGAAGAATTGGTCGTATAAAAAGATAGCCGACTATCTGCAATGTTCAAAAACAATGGTTTTCCATGCCGTAAAGCATTTTTCCACGTATCAAACTACTTCAAACGTTCCACGTGGACCTAGACAAAGAAAGTCATCTCGTCGAGATGATCGAAATATCGTTCGTTTGGCAAAACAAAATCCTTTTAAAGGGTCTAATGAGTTGAGAAAAGAATATTTTGGCGAAAACAACCCTTCAGCAATCTCTGCACGCACTATTCGAAGGCGTTTGGTAGAAAATAAGTTGAACGGAAGGATAGCAAGGAAGGTGCCTATGTTGAAACGATGTCATAGGCAAGCCCGACTTGCATTTGCAAGAAGGTATGAAAACTGGACAGTCAGACAGTGGAAAAACGTTCTTTTTTCTGACGAGACAAAAATAAATAGGGTATGTTCTGATGGAAAACGATATGTACGACGCCCTCCGAATAAAGCATTCGACCCAAAGTACACAAAAGTGACATTAAAGCATGGCGGGGGAAATGTGAAAATTTGGGGGTGCTTTTCTGGACATGGCGTTGGACCTGTTAGGCTGATAGAAGGAAACATGGATCAATTCCAATACAAAAATATACTGCAAGAAACAATGTTACCATATGCCGAAGACGTGCTTCCGGTTATTTGGACATTCCAGCACGACAATGATCCAAAGCATACTGCACGCACCGTTAAGGAATTCCTCACATCACAATCAGTTTCTGTCTTAGATTGGCCAGCCAACAGCCCAGATCTTAACCCAATAGAGCATCTTTGGTGCGAAGTCAAGAAAAAGGTTTCATATCGACAGTGTGGCAATTTGAGAGAGCTGTACGACGTTTTCTTAGAAGAATGGAACTCTATTTCTCTTGCGAAATGTCAAAAATTGATAGATTCAATGCCTCGCCGGTGTAAAGCCGTAATTAAAAGCCGTGGACATGCTACTAACTATTAATTTTAATTCAAATGTATTAAATTGCTTTTTTTTTCTATACCAACTTCACATTAATATGATTTATTTAATCTAAGTTTCATATAAAACAACTCTCGAGCAGTTTAATAAATCGTTCTTAATTATTTGTCCAGCTTCATTACTGTTTGAATTTATTAGTATAGAGAACAAATAAAATTTGTAAAAAAAAATGTTAGCAATTATACACTATTATTCTTAATCCCGTTTGCTCTATCCATGTGGCTATTTTATAACATAATTTGTTACTTCTAAGAAGGAACACAACTAGACATATGACATGATTTAGATAAAAAAAAATCGGAAACTTCAAATCGTTCTTAATTGTATGACCACCACTGTATAATTAATAAATAAATAATATTTTTTTAATAAATAAAAATATTTGTGAAAAAAAGTGTTTTATATCCAAATTTCCAAAAATAAATAATTGTCTACCCCGTGCGAAGCCGGGACGGGCTGCTAGTTAATTATATATTAAAAAAAATCCCACAGTTATATTTGTATGTAAGTCTATTTATGTTCAATTTCTTTGATGGTTTAAGTGGCGGGCACTTAAATAAGTAATATTTACATAGGATATTATATACATTTTTACTATGGTTTTTTTAAGTAATTAGAATAAAAGCAGAGTCGAATAAAATATATACAGTCTAAATTAAACGTTGACAACTTTCAACTAAAAATGTATCTACCTATACATCTAGGTATTTCAAAGAAATTTTTGTTCGTGTCGATAGAAACTTGCCTATCATTATTTAGTATTTTCCTTACATAAAAATAAACTGTCAAGGTTTAATCAAGTAATTTATGCGCAGTTTTGAAAATAACTCCTAATCGATAGAAAGAAAATGTGCTCTATCTGAAATGTGTTCTATGGAAAAATCTAAATGTTCAATATCGGTAGCGTCCGCTGCGTAGGCCGTGGTCGCTTTCACCCGCCGCACGCGGCCGACAGCGGCCCGCCGCCCGCGGCGTCTGAATGGTGTGTTCGGGAATGCTCGGGAGTGGTCGTTATCGCCCGCCGCGTGCGGCGTCCCCCCACGCCGTCGCGAAAACGACCACTCCCGAGCATTCCCGAACACACCATTCAGACGCCGCGGGCGGCGGGCCGCTGTCGGCCGCGTGCGGCGGGTGAAAGCGACCACGGCCTAAGGAGCCGACCTACCTATCTTACAGACGTGCACGCCCCACTCCTGTATTTCAGTGCCCCCTCCACCCCGCCCGCCGCGATGCCTGGCGCGCTTTTCAGACTGCATCGCAAACAACGGCCACGGCGATATGGCGGTTTTGTTTACTGTTTGAATTTTTTAATTCGTAATATCTTTTGAATGGAAAGTCCAATTTAAATAATCTAAAAACTATTTTATAGGTAGTTAAATGGTCTTGACCATAAAATAATTTATTTGGATAAGGATTAATATAAACACATAAATAGCATGGTTTGAATTTGGTTAGCATTTTCATTAATGTTTAAAATGAAAAAAGTTGTTGTAGTGACATAACTACAATAGTTGGACATATGCTACCGCGGAGTTTTTTGTAGACATTATGATGTTCTTCAATATTGTTATACATTATTTTGTTCTATCGCTAATAGTTTCGGCAGCGCATTCGACGAAAGACATTTTAAGACTCATTTTTCTACACCTTTGGTTACATTGTTCAAATTTTACCAAGGATCCCTAATTTTTTTCAAAATGAAATGTAGCCTATGTCAAATTGGAAGAATGTAGCATTCTATTGGTGAAAGAATTTTTTAAATCGGCCCAGTACTTTTTGAGCCTATTCATTACAAAAATACAAAAATAGGTACAAATCTTTCCTCTTTATAATATTATTATAGTGTAGAAGTGTAGATGTAGATGTAGATGTAGATAATCGAGAAAAACTAACAAAAATGCAACGTTGCCAGCGCATCAGGTATAAATTATACATCTCCAGCTCTTTTTATTAATATTATTATTAATTTTGACCTTGGAGGCTTCTTACACCTCTAATGATTATGTAACTAGTTTACGTTGATATTTAGAGACATATTATAGTCTAAATTTAGATGAAGTATTTTCTATTTATTATTAACTCGGGGACTTTATATATCCCTTTGCTATATTTAAGGCTGTATATTGTTAAGCTTATGGATTTAAACTTTTATATTTTAATTAATACTTTATTAACTAGTCACTGGCCCGCGACGTCGAAGTTCCTAAGACGGTCCCATAAGGCTTATGGGAACGGAAGCGATACATGCCCTCGGTACCGCTCTGCTTTCAGAGCATGACATGAGTGCGTGTGAGCCAACTTTGGGGGCGGCAGGCGTAAGCGTTTGCCTTTGGAATCCAAAAGTTTAATGGTTACTTGACCTGAAATGTGTTTTTAACACAATCATTTTTAATTATTGTGACATTGGAAGACATCTCCAATATTTTTATTTTTTCCTTTTTAATTTTTTTTTTTTTTGACGGTGGAAGCATTCTACAATTCCACTTAACGTAGATATAGTTAAGATGTAGGTATTGTTTTAGTTTTTTTTTACTAAGGGACCCAATACATCCCTGTATTGTTTTTTTATATAATTTTTTTTTCTTTTATTTACTTAATTCTATATTTGTATGATTTTTTTTAATTTGTAATTTATTATATTTTAATTTGAAAAGATGACTTTCTGCCAAGTTTCTTGCGGCGCATTCTTCTTGGCAATGATGGTCCTTACGAAAGCGCTGGTAGTTTAAAAAAAATGACATGTAAAAGAGCCCCTTGCAGAATAAACGTTTTGATTTTTGATTTTGATTTTGAATTATCTATCTGTAATACTAGGTACTTAGTAGCAAATCTCATGCTTCAAGATCTATTAAATAATGTGCGAGACTGAAAGTACTGACAGCGTCTAACGTAGGTACAGACCCGTTTACAAGTACCATTAATCAAAATGTAGACAAGCGCGTTTTCGTGAGTGAACAATCTATTGTGTTTCTTTCTAATTGTTGCGTTATACCTGTAGTGAAGTAGTCATCGGCATCAAAGCGATACCTAGAGATGGGGATGCCCTGAACGCGGCGCCGGCCAGCAAACCCGCGGGCAACGCGTAAAGCGCACTGTCACGCCCGTGCGCACGGCACAGCAGACACACTATTAGCTGTAGAGAAGAAAACAAAAACGATTAACAAAAAAATAATTCCTCATACCTACTGTCTTCGAGATCCTATAACGATACTCCCTAATCGTAACGAAGTAGAGAGACATAAGAGTAAAAACTTGCGAGTAGGTACCTTTTAACGGCCCTCCTGTAAAATAAGTAAGACGTGTAAGTACTTTACTATTGTTTATGACAATTCCTACATCAAACAAAAAATAACGGGCTGTTTCACCACCTTGTTGTTAAACTGCTCGTTAAGTATCTAACGAATAAACTACGTACTAGATAAATCAATCACGCAGTGTTATTAAGTTTCACCACTTCGGTCCTGTTTCCTAGGTCCTTTAATAAATGACGTCGTGTTCTAATTTGTTGCAACATTTCCCTTGGGCTCCTATACTATAGCGTAATAATATAAAGTAGTGGGCGCGCTTCGTTTCGGTGCCAACTGCCTAAAATCGGCAGAGTCCCAGTGCACTGAAAGTCGCATAGAGTGGTCTTGCGAATAAGCGTTATGCCCTCCTAGCCAAATCAAAAGGAGGTACTGCCCCCTTCCTCTGTCTTTAATTAGTAGGTAATTAGCAAAGCTCTTGCCCCCAGGTCGTGGAATACTCCTGCGGTCCCTAATTTGTGGTTTATTCTTTCTAAGGTTAATAAATAAAATTGTGGTGAACATGAGATCTTACCCTATAAATACCGATATATCCTCCAAAGAAAATGCCGAGTTTTAGATGTGAGAGCTTGAGAGATTTGAACGCTTTGGCCGGCGTCATTATTCGCGGAATGATTTGTCTCAGAATCGTCATGGCGCAGCCTGCGCCGAAAAGCTGCGCAGTGCCCTGAAACGTAAGTCAAATTTTAAAAAGTTTACTAGAGCATCATTTCCGTCCCATAGCTAAAATATCCGTTTTGTTTTGTGTTACTGCGACTTAAACGTTGGTGGCCACCGAATACTGATCTAGAAAAATTGATTCCTGATCACATCGATCAAATGTCATCACTCATCGTGTATAAATTACCCTACCTTTAACTTACCTTTAACACGTAGTTAATGCAGTCGCCAGAATGGGGACAAGCCGCACTTCTGCCTTCGATTCCAGTTAACGGTTCGCAAACTTCTTTAGATACTCGGGGCGGTGTAAATATCCTGAAGAGAAGGATATTTTTATAAATTTCTTTCTATTAACGGTATATTATTGTTCAGTTGCAATGTTATTAATATTAAATAAACACACGCTAACTAACGACTGCCCTAGACATCTTATGTTAAACGAACGGTTTCTGCCAAAGGCAATCCTGCATTTTAGCCGATAATATTTATCTCTACTGATTCATTTCCCAACTGTTTTTTTTCTGAAACTGTAAACTATACACAGCTACATAAAGTACTGATTACAAAAAAAGTAGTGAATGAATGAAATGAGTGAATGAATGAAAATGTGAGTTATGCTTATGATCTTATGATGAAATACCTCACGCAATACTATGCATATTATAATTTTTCTTTTTCATATAACCTATTTTTGAAATAAACCAATTTGAAACTGATAGAAATATTCGCAACAACAATAAACGCTATTGACAAATAGCGAAAATTTTGCTTATCTGATTTAAATAAAATGGATCAAAATATTTTATTTTCCGTTTTGTTTGAACTAGATGTATTTTCCTAGATAATTCTTAACGAAATAGGTTAAAGAAATTTTTAGTCAATTGCAATTCACTGTAGAGTCTGTTGAACTTGCTATCAGTACGAATAAATGTCAAAATCCCGCTGTTATTACATGAAATGTTGTAGTGTGCGTGAACTCTCGTGGCATTACCTATACCTACCCTTCATTTATTTTTTCCATTTACTTGTTTTTCTGTATTGCTATGTACCTATGTGGGGTGCATAAAGAACACAGTACAGGCGACGATAATAAAATGGTTTAAAAAATAACTTCATTTATTGTAGGTCAATAGTTGGCGCTGTTACTCAAAGGTAACCTCATCTGTGTATACATGACCTTTCTGAGACGTAAACGTTTGACGCACTAAGCCTTTGTATGAACCAATGTCACGTGTAAGTTGTACCAAAACATCACAAGTATTAAAGGGATTATGGAGAGTTTTTTATTGTTTTTCACAAAATTGTGAAAGTAGCAGTTTGATGTTTTCGGCCTCGATTTTATTTATTACTTACATGGTAGAAGAATAGTAGATTGATAACCAAGGGTGGAAAGCGACCCATATGACCCGATTCGAGCGCCAATAGTTCTAGGGGAAATGGGTAATTTCACCCGAGTTAGACACTACTTTTCATTTCGACTGTGAGGAAAGTAAAATACAACAAAAAAATGAGAATAATAATAAATTGAATTTACTTATAGCCAACCTCCAACCTTTTCGCCCTGGCCACTTGCCACGGCCGAAAAATCGAGTTGGTCACGACCAAGGAGCTTATATACAAAACTGGAGGTTGAACGCCAAACGAAGAAGTTTTGACCTTAATTACTTATTTATATTTTTCTTTCACATTTTCAAGAACCTACTGACCTGACTTCCATCTATTTCTTAACCTAACTAAAGAAAGAGATGGAACATTTTCGTGACGTAATAAAGATCAAATTTCTTGTTTCAAACGGATGTTCGGCGTACAACCTCCTGTGTAGTATATAAGCTCCTTGGTCACGACGTGCATCTAGATGGCCATGCTAAAACGTGAAAAATAGTGTCATTGACGTAACTGAATTATCTTCGACTCCGTGGCTAATCGTAAAAATTAAAAAAAAATTATTTCCACCCTAGAGACGAAAACGCGCATTGTCTATCGCGCGGGCGCTCGTGAGCGCATTCACTATCTCTTTCTACCGTTATCCTACACCGTACCAATAAATCTGTGGCTCTAGTGAAAAAGGGGTTAAGTCTGCAGAAATTAAACAGCTATTTTCTATTTTATGTGTAAAGGGGGCTAAGTCGAAATCAGGTGTTCAACTTCTGAAGACTTAACCCCTTTTTCACTAGAGCCACAGTAATACTGTAATACGCACCAAAACAAAGGCGTCCGTTTCTCATTATCTCGCTCTTTCCGCAAAAGATAGAAGAAGACAGCACTTCCAATCATGAACAGGAGCGTTTCTTTTCCAGGCGTGCGTCGGAGATATCCCTTCATGTGCAACGTCCTTATCCAATATTCAAATACCTGTGAATTACATAAAACGTTTTTAAAACGTTTAACGTTAACCAACTTTATCAAGCTACTCTGAAGAGCCTTATCGCACCGGCGATTTGCGACGAGAGCGCAGCGAGTACAATACGTTTACTTTTAGTTTACCACTGACAGATAGCTTGCCTTCATTTAATTTCCAACTTTAACACCATACAAATAAAGTAGCTATTACAAAATCTTCAAACGTGGATAACAGTATTCTAAAATTGGCTTTATTTGTAGGTCGTTAAAGTTGAATATGAAATCTGTCAGTGGTAAACTTTATGTAATTTTACTGTAAGTAAGTAGATAAAGCCTGCAAAAAAAATTTGGGGCCCCAATTTCATTTTTGCACCAGATTCCTGGGTTATCCCTGCGGCACTGCCCACTTACCAAGTTAACGAAGAGATTGGTGACTGGGATTCTTCTGACCATCGGCTCCAAGTACAAAGCCAGGCCACTAATGATCGACGGCAGAAGCATAGTGTTGTAATAATAGAACCTGCTGCAAAATAACCACCTGGAACAAAGTGAGAGTTAACAAGAATTCAAATTGAATTTTAATATGTATGGCCGGCCGACATCATTAAGCATTCAAGGTGGTCAAAAAATATCTGTTTTGTCAGTCGCGTAGGTACGTGCTTGTTCAGAAAGTATTTTTGAGTACTTTGACAACTCTTTAATGTTATGTATGTATGTATGGAAACTCTTTATTGTACAAAAATAAGGAAAAAAAAAAGAAATACATTATTGACAACCGTTGAAATGCATGTACAAATGCGAACTTATCCCTTTAAGGGATCTCTACCAGTCAACCTTAGAGTGGATGAAAGGTGTATTTAGTAAGGGACCGACAAAGAGTAAGTCAAAATAATACAGTCGGACAAAGCAAAGGCTACAACTAATACAACTTTTAGTAAATACAATACATGAACTCATAATATAAAGAAACCTAATAAAAATATACTACCATATACAACATATATATGCAAAATACATACAATAAATAAGCAGTGTTCTCAATATATTAAAGTGATGAATGTTAAGGCCCTACCGAGCTTTTGGCGCATTTATTGCATTCGTTTAATCCCTTGCTGTATCATTACTATTTAGCAAAGCTTTAGTTCTGAAATTCACGTGTAAGATATTTGAGGATTCACTCTAGTGACCAGTGTTTTTCGAAATACTTGTAGTTCGCTCGATAGAAAAAAAAACCCAAATTCGTCTCTAAAAAATAAAATAAATCCTCAGTACGGCGCAAATACTGCACGGCAGATCATGACTTCTTAAATGTTAATAAAACAAGATGTATTCTAGGGCCTAGTGTGCTTCATTTTTAAAAATATGTATTTGTTTTAGTAATACGATGAAAATACCTAAATACACGCGCGGTCTGACCAACCTATCTTGAGCAGTCGTGCTTCCCCCTTGTCCGTATATTTAGTTGCGTTAGTTCTCCTTCGGCTATCGGACGGGGAACTTGCGTCGCTTGCGCTTACGCACGGCTTTGATTCTAGCCGCTCTCACGCATACACGAGTGCATAGGATACCTAAAATCGATTAACCTTTTCAACGCCGCGCCTCGACAAAACGTAAACCTGCTTTGAATCTTATGTCATTGTGTCAAGATCACTTTGACACTGTACTATGTGACACCTATATGTGTCGTTGGCGTTGAAAGGGTTAAAGTAGCGCAAGAAGCTCGGTGCGGCCTGAATGTTATAGCTCCTCTACACGATGGGCCATTAAATGGTCGGTGTGATGACCCAGCGATAGCTGCAACGCATCTACACGATGGCGACGTTCTTTTGATGTACAGTCAAGGAATTTAATTCCCCACCCTTTTCGTAAAAATGTCGTGTAATATTCGCAATGCATTAAGGTCGAAATGTCAATTGGAACAAGTCAAAACAACATCTTTGCTAGCTCTTATGGTGACAGTTTGCCGTACGATATTCAAACTTAGGTGGGTTGGAAATTAAATTCCTTGACTGTACGGCTAGATACCGACACCGACGCCATAAGCCATCCGACACCACGGGTATGTATTACAATACCGAAGTACGAAAGACCGAATATATTAAAACATCGAATGGGTCAAAAGACCGACACGATTTTTTTCTGAAACCGTAAACTTCTCAGAATTTATTAAAACGGCATCATACAGAACCCATTAGGTTAGGTTAGGTTTGTTTTATAACAATCTTAAAAAATTAACGGTTGCAGAAAAAAATCGTGTCGGTCTTTTGACCCATTCGATGTTTTAATACATTCGGTCTTTCGTACTTCGGTATTGTAATACATACCCGACACCACTACGCCCTCCACACGCTCACCATCGATGATCGCTAAACGAGATGGATGGCCCATCGTGTATTGGATAGTGTAGTGCCATCATTAAGCTTCTTGAATGACAATGGCAGCCATACCTGACTATGCAGTTGTATGTTACGACGGAGGTCCCAACAATAAAACCGAATATGCCAGAATTTAAATACAGCTTGAATTGCTCCAGTAGTTCGGCCTTGTTCAATATCTTGCCTTTCATAAGTATTTGAAACTGCAATAATTACTAACATTATTTTTGCATTATAGATGTAGATGAAAAAAGCCGCGGTGGCCTAGGGTTTGAACTTTGGCCTCTCAAGCAGAGGGTCGAGAGTTCAAATCCCGGCACGCACCTCTGCGGTTTTCGGAATCTATGTGCGAAATTACATTTGAAATTTACCCTGACCTTTACGGTGAAGGAAAACATCGTGAGGAAACCTGCTTACACCTGCGAAGAAATTCAATGGAGTGTTTGAAGTTCCCAATCCGCACTGAGCCCGCATGGGAACTACGGCCCAAGCCCTCTCATTCTGAGAGGAGGCCTGTGCCCTGCAGTTGGACGTATATAGGCTGGCATGATGATGATGATGAGATTTAGATAAAGTACTACTATTAAATCCACTTCCACGATCCAGGCTTAAAGCCCAGTTTTGATCTGCAATAAAAACAAATTGCTTTACATGGCGGCGCTCGCTTGACCATTTCAAATTCGTTCACTTTACGGCCGCACAATGTAATGCGTTGAGGCCGATAAGTTCTCGAATGGAGACCACGGACTGGCAAGCGCAGCGTGGGACGTCCACCAACGAGATGGACGGACGCTTTAGTGTAGGCCGCAGGTTCAGGGTGGATGCAAGTCGCTTCCAACCGTAATGATTGGGCGTCAATGAGGGAGGCCTATGTTCAGCAGTGGACATCTGTCAGCTGAAATAATGATGATGATGATGATGATGAAATATTTTTTACTATACAATCTATATCTTACATTATAGCTACCTTTGCCATGCCCTTATTTTACTCTTAATCAATCTTCTAATATATAAAAATCTCGTGTCACGGTGTTTGAACTCCTCTAAAACGGCTTGACCGATTTTTATGAATTTTTTTCTTTATATTTGGTAGGTCTGAGAATAGGTCGTAGGCTATTTTTATACCCCTATTCTTTGCGGACGGAGTCGCGGGCTACAGCTGTAGACCTGGAACATTGACCTATTTTTGTATCACAATAAAAAAAATCCTTTAAAACATTTATAGTGATGTTCAGCCAACCTAACCCAACTAATGCTAGCTAGACACGTAACGATCAATCTTAACGATTAATCTGCGCAAACCGATTTGCGCAGACCTATCGGACTTATCGGACTTGTGTATGACAATAATCTGCAACGATTTGTCATACACACGATCGATAAATCTGCGCAAATTGGTTTGCACAGATTAATCGTTACGATTTATCGTTACGTCTGTAGCTAGCATACGGAATGTTCTGGAATAATTTAATTTATTTATTTATTTATTTATTTATTGATATAATTTACATTTACAGGCTTACAGTAAAAACCAAATCGCCTATAAAGCTAGGGTAGTATAAAAAAAAAGGAAAAGAAAAATCTAAATGAACAGCAAATAAAACAAAAACAGAACGGGATACAAGAGGAACATTACATACTAACTAAGCATGCATGTTGCAATAATTACATATTTTTTGCAATAAAGAATGCCAGCTATCGGCAAACACGTCAGCATCTTGGATTTGTGCAATAAAATCATTGAGAAGCGACACGGCGCGTGTACCAGGAGCGTTGCTAGCGCGGCGGGTGCGCGCCACCGCCGGCGCCGCGAACAGCTGCCGACGGCGGCGCCCCGCGCGCGTGTACTGCTCAGGGACAAAGAGACGCATGCGCTCCAGAGCATCTGGGTTGTCGACCTTGCTCTGCAAAAGAAGACAGTAATGCACTAGCAAGTGCATTTTCCGCCGAAAGTTCAATGTTTCTAGCCCTACCATACCAGACACAAACAAAGACGGGTATAAGTATGGGTAATATCCGAATACCCGCTTGTACAAATATCTGCCAAACTTTTTCTGAACCCTCTCCAGTAATAGCTGATACTTCGATTCCGAAGGATCCCAGACGATCGAGCTAAACTCCAATTTGCTTCGTACAAAAGAATTAAATAAAATTACAGGAACAGTAATACCATTAAATTGAGATGCCGTGCGCATAATAAATCCGAGCGTCTTATTTGCACTTTTGACCACTGCACTGATGTGGTCATGAAAGTCAAGTCTAGTGTCCATAATCAAGCCCAAGTCGCGGATAGTGTACACGCGATCAATTGATTGATCACCCAAAAAATAAACACCTTCAATAGGATTCTTAGATCTGCTAAATGTGATAATCTTACATTTATTGGTATTAAACATAAGTTTATTATCCCGACTCCAATCAATCACGGCATTTATATCACTCTGTAAATATTCACAGTCAGAAGTAGAATTTACGGCAAAAAATATCTTCAGGTCATCCGCGAACAACAAGCACTTAGCACAATTGATGACAGCCGGAAGATCATTTATCATGATTAAAAATTGGGTGGGTCCAAGCGTGCTACCCTGACTGACCCCAGATCTAGTGAAATATTCCTTGGACTGGTAACCAGACATCTGAACGAACTGCTTTCGGTCCCTGAGATAGCTTGCAAAGAGCTTTAATAACCCCCTTGAAAAACCAAACTCAGATAATTTGCGTAACAAGACGTCATTATCCACCAGATCAAAGGCCTTCCTGAAGTCGAAATAAGCAGCGTCAACCTGACGAGCATCGTCCATGCGCCGAAGAACGTAATCTACAAAGTTTATGTTATTTGTAACTGTAGATCTACCAGCGCGAAAACCATGCTGTGCATCTGCCAGACGCCTGGATATAAGAGGAGAAATGTGCCGGTTAATGACTCCTTCAAACACTTTAGCAAAGACAGACATAATGGCAATGGGTCTGAAAGTATCAATGTCCATCGATGAAGCATCCTTCGGGACCGGGGTAACTCTGGACACTTTCCAAATAGACGGATAAACACCCTCCCGTATAGACAAATTAAAAATAAAAATCAAGGGCTGCTCCAACGCAGAAAGACAGTCTTTAAGCAGAAATGCCGGTATACCATCGGGGCCAGGCGAAGAGTTAACCTTCAATTTACGTACTACGCGACGAAGCTCATCAAGAGAGATTTGGCTCAAACTGACACAAGCGGCATTCACTTCTCCGCCAGCAGTTCTTTCAACCTCGTCCGCATCCAGTAAAGGTGTACTAGCGTGAAAAACTGAACTGAAGTGCTCGGCAAATGCGTCCACAGCGGCCTGGTTGGCCACATTTACATTGTTATGCATAAAAGAGTTCTTCGGCTGCCGACTACAACGCTTATCCTTAACATGCTTCCAAAACTGTTTAGGATCCATATAAATACTATGCTCAACTGACTTTAAATGCTCCTTATAAGCAGAATCAATGAGATCTTTAACACGAGCCCTGTAATACTTAAATAACTCCCTATTGAAAGCCAACCCGCTACGCTTGAATTTCACCAGATGAAAGTACTTTAGCTTTATATGCTCAATCACTTCCGGAGTGTACCAGGAAGGATAGTTGTAGCGACGCGATCTACCAGTAGAGCACTTTCGGAGCGGAACATTGTGGTCCAAAACACCATTGAGGACCCCATAAAAAATATCTACAGCTGCATCAACTTTCTTTGGCTATACAAGCAAGACCAATCTATTGTAGATATATCACTATATAGTGCAAATAAGTCAGCCTTATTAAAATTCCACCGGAAACTTTGTGGAACGGACGGACTCAGTGACTGAGATGATTGGTCCGTAGCCCTGCCACTCCTGGGGAAATTGAGGGCAATATCAAGTGGAGGATGGTAAGCGTCCATAGGTACCAAAGAAAACCCACAATTCCGGATACACACACCATCGGCGCCCATATTGGTTAGTACCAAATCCAAGATGCCGCCATGCGCATTATTAATGTTATTACATTGATCCAACCTACAAGCTTGAGTGAAACAGTGAAATTGACTAACAACGTGCGAATTAAATGAGTTCAAATTAAAGTCTCCTAAAATTACAATATTCAAAGAAGAAAATTTACATACTGCGTTCTCAATACAATCCAAAACATCTAAGTATTGCCCTTCAGTATAGTTTGGTGGCAAATATACTACACATACTAAAAATTTTACATTTTTTGACTTTAAACACGCAAACAATACCTCTTTGTCATCCGATAAGCCATCAATATCATTGACAAGACGCACTGAATAAGTGTCCCTAACAGCAAGCAATACCCCACCCCAGCCGACATCACCGATACGATCCTTGCGCAAGACACAGTAATCAGGCGGAAACAGCTCGCCGTCACTGACAGAACTATTCAGAAAAGTTTCAGTTAGAGCTATCACGTCAGGGCAACAAGTTTCAACGTTTCTTCGGAACGACGCTGTTTTTGTCCGAAGTCCTCTAACATTCTGATAGTAAACGTTAAGCTTCCTGCTGCGCCTTTTTCTGACCTTTAAAACGAAAATTCTGATGCCATGGTTTCACACATATATCCTTCGCCCAGTTCACGGGATCCAACACATGATCCGCAAGGCGCGACGGAACACTCAACTTAAATGATGCATAATCCCCTCTGGCCTTCATTGTTTCCACGGTGCAAACATCTTCTCCCAATACGGACGAGACGTGAGCACGAACTTGATTGTCTGCAGTTCCTATTTTTAGGTTGTAAACGTGGACATACTGACGCCTCTCAGATGCTTCAAGCTGCGTAGTTCCAGGCGCCGCCGTTCCTCGCTTCACATCCAAAGATTTACGGGAACGTTTACCAACCTTCGACCCGCTTCCCCTCTCACGGTCACCACCACCGACGACAGCAGGCAGACCCTGGCGGCCAGTTGGCTCTATGATGTTTGCCTGGTCCTCCTCCTTCAGGTCGTCATTACCAGTGTTCACTGGTGAACCTTGACCGTTCGTTGGTTTTTCAGCAATCTGTTTCACCATCGAGAAATCGTCCGACTTTAAGGCTTCCCTATAACTCACTTCGCGACTCCTATCCAAAGCGACGGCCGAACCCACCGCCTGAGGATTAACTATGGGTTGCAGCATCATCATAGAGCTCAATCTGTCTTCAAGAGCAGTAACTCGAACACTCAAACTACTAACTGTGTCAACTATCGATGCAAGCTGCTCCCTAACGGAATTGCCAATTAAAAACACTAGGCGCTCACTTATAGCGTGCTGCAACTCATCTCGTACTACGTCTCTAATATTTTCTAGGCAGATAGTATCCCTTTTAAGAAACGTATCAGAAACGTTCGAAAGGTTCTCGGCAGGCTGCTGACGCCGAAAAGTTACGTTGTCCATGTCGTCTGCACGTGACTGATCGAGGGAAATGTCGACAATTGAGTCGTCACGCGTGACAGAATATCTAGTCACATCCTGCAATGTTGCACCTCTCACTGGAGTATTAGAGTTGTTTCCTTTTGGCTGTATGCAAATACAAAGCTGGCAAATCCAAGCATCAATCCGTTGCACAGCCATCATATTTAAGTAATGTTTTTCAGAGATATTAGCACATTGTAAATCATAAGTTGCCTTGCACAGACTACATTGCAGAAATTTATAGCCCTCCTCAATAATGCTCAAACACCCAGCACAGGTATTAGCCACAGTTGTTTTAGATGCCGACGCCATCTAGTGAGCAAGAAGCAACCCAATTGAATGGCAAAGATCAAGCGAACGGATGGAAGCGTACAAGTAATTTCGACGCGGTGCTTCACTGCTCCTGTAGCTAAGTTGTTAGCGCAGTGGACTCACGTGCAAGAGGCCCGGAGATCAAATCCACAGCTGGCGCGAACTTTTTCTATGTTTCTTCGCAACAATCTTCACAAGCACAGCCCCCGGGGACAATCCTCGACGCTGCGTCTCGCTCACGCCGCCCACAGGGTGGAGTCTTCCGTAAAGCGATTGCAAGAAGAAACGAGAATCGAAAATTTGGGTCGCAACCAATCACGAATTTACAATTCGAATTAAATTAAAAATATAAGCAAAACTTCAACACACGTCCAGTCTCAAACAAAGGCAGTGAGCAACCACACACGTCCAGTCTCAAACAAAGGCAGTGAGCGTTAGTTTAATACCTATTTTAAAACATTTTTTTCTGGTAAACATGTTTTCTCGAGACGTTACATGAAAATTAGTTTCATTAACATAGTGTTTTAACGTCAAACTACGAAGATTTAAATGTTGGTAGGTATGTTAGTCAACCAAGTAAGTCCTGTAACATTTTTGTGTATAACAACAATATAACAATGTTTTCACACTGAAGTTTACTAACTTACCTAACACCCGTGTAGGAAATTCTCGGTTGACTGTACTATAAATCAACGTCAATATTATAGTAACTATTTCATGTGTCACGGCTGCTGTCAAGGTTCATCTATGTTTTGGTGGTTCAGAGTACATATAGAACGTTTTCACAGTAAGTGACATAAAAATTTGGATGCTGAGAAGGTGATAAGCAATATCATCAAACAAAAACTCTAAAATTGAGATTTGAATAAGAAATAAATAAATAAATAAATATTAGGGGACAATCTTACAAAAATCGACCTAGTCCCAAACTAAGCAAAGCTTGTACTATGGGTACTAGACGACGATAAACATACTTATATAGATAAATACATACTTAAATACATAGAAAACATCCATAACTCAGGAACAAATATTCGTGCTCATCACACAAATAAATGCCCTTACCGGGATTTGAACCCAGGACCTCTTGCTTCGTAGGCAGGGTCACTACCAACTAGGCTAAAGCGGTCGTGAATCGACGTCACATTTCAAAATCTAATACATCTAAGTGTAAAATTGCCCAACTAGTTATTAACGAAAAACTTAAAAACTTCCGTATCATAAGGTCACTGGCTCTTTACGAAACTGAGACAAAAAAAATAGAAAAAAGGGTACATTTTTCTATCATCAAAATCATAACGTTCTTGATTCTGAGTAAAAAAAAAACCCAAATTTTTCTCCTTTTTAAATAAATAAAAATAAGGGTATGAATAATAGCCTACGACCTATTCTCAGACTTACCAAATACTTATAGAGATTTTTTTTTAAAAGTCATTGACGTCATTGTATAAGGTCCATCAGAGTTACAAAAAGTTAGTTTCAATACTGAGTTTCAATATGACTGTTTTAACTTCGCTTCGACAGCACAGCTCACATTAGTTCCACATCATGTACCGCCCATAATTAATTAAATATAAAGGATTGCGATTAAGAATCGAGAATGATTATCTTTTTAACAATAACAGTTAGGACACTAATGTCTTAGAGAAATTAACGTCATTTGACTGGTTGAATGTGGGAACATTAAAGTTAGTAAACCAAAAATAACACGACGTCGATATAAACTGATTAATTTCATTACTTACGACATAGACTAACGCATAGAACTTGTAAGATCCTTTTATACAGCTGGCCAGCATGATCCCCGTACCACTGAAACAGCTCTTCGCCCACGGGTGGGCCATTTCGTGGCAAGTGCACCCACCGACAACTTTCTCAAAGAAATGTTTACTCGCTACCACCATGGTATAACCGAGGTTTTAATTAACAAATCTAACCAAAACTAATTAATTACCAATTGATTTGAGCAAAGTGAACGTAATTATATAATACGTTATGTAGCGCTTCGGCAAAAGGTGACTACTGATTTGGTTTCTAAAATGAATATACTCGTACGTAGAATGCGTAAGTGTGGGGGAGCTGATGGAATTTGATTTCATTCAATATAATATACATGAGACATGTGGGACTAATAGAGAGGTGTACAATAATAACAATTTTGAAATGAATTAGTATACGGTTCGACATTACCCCTGGAAAACTGAAAAATGCGCCAATTCTGAGTCGGCCTAGACCTAATTTAAAAGTCAGCAAGAAAAACAAAGTTATACTTTGTAGTATTTCAATAATAAAAAACGGTCAAGTGCCGGTCAGTTTAGTAAAAATCGCCGAAATTTAAGCATAGAGTCGCTCGATCATATGCGCGCGGCCATGGTCTGTCAGCTGTCGCCTACCTACCAGTGCCGCCATTAAAAACTCTGATAAAGACACGTTTCTTGCATGACGACCCACTTTCATTTTTAAAATCCTAAAAAAGTTTAGTTCCGTGAGAATTAAAGAAAAACCTTTAATGCACCACTATGATATTCAAGGTATATCTGCCTAAGTCACTCGCTCCTTTGGTTTAGGGTATGCGTTGTCTATTAGTCAGTCGCTTTTTACAAGTTTGTACGCATGTAACTATGTAAGTGGTCTTCAAATCTTGCAAGGATTTACTTGAATTTGGGTACAAAAATGCACATAAGATGACAATGGAAGGACAATGTGTGTCTGTGTGACAAAAAAGCTGTTTTTTCGTAATAAAGTACTGGCATTTGATACTTTAATTTTGCAGTGTTTAATTGCAAATAATTTTCACAGTGTCGTCTTTGTAGAGTCTTCTATCCATGTTGTGTTAATTGTGGCCTTATTAACTACGTCTCTTTTGCAATAAATTACGTCGCCCAAGTCAAACAAATCGCATCCTTTTTGGGGTAGAAAAGATAGTAGCAATATTAGACATAATGCCACCAACTCCCGTGCTATAATCATCAAAATACACGCACAAGGTCGCTGACCTATGCTGCCCCTTTTTGTCAAAGCAGCGTGTTTTTGTTCCAATGCTCAACATTTTTTTTTCGCTGTCGTATTTTCACTTTTCAGTTAGGTTCAGTAACTATCGGAAAAAATATTATGAGTTGAAACCGGGTTTTGTTCCGCGTACCTTGATTTCAGAGAAGCCCGATATTTCGGCACAGTTGCATGCGCCATGATCACGAGACAAAACCCGATTTCAACTCATAATATTAGTAATGACCGCGATAGTCTAAAATATTGTGTTATCGGAAAAAGCCTAAATATGACAAAAAAAAAGATACTTAACAATTAAGTTCTAGGTATGGTAACCATTTCTTTAAAAGTAAAAAATATATAAATTATATCAATTTCGGTATCCATATTTAATCCAATATTACTAAATGGTAAGTTAAAATAAAATAAAAATAAATAAATATCACGGGACAATTCACACCAATTGACCTAGTCCCAAAGTAAGCTTAGCAAAGCTTGTGTTATGGGTACTAGGCAACGGATAAACATACTTATATAGATAGATACATACTTAAATACATATTAAACACCCCAGACCCGAGAACAAACATTCGTATTTTTCATACAAATATCTGCCCCGACACGGGAATCGAACCCGGGACCTCAAGCTTCATAGTCAGGGTCTCTAACCAATAGGCCATCTGGTCGTCTAAGTCGTCGTAGTTATAGTACTTTACAACCAAGCTCGACATTTTGAGATTAAATTTCATCATCTCTTTTTGTTTTGTCATCATCTTAAACCGCTTGACATAAAAAGAGTGACTGCGAACGCAACTGTGAAATAAATAATAATAAATATCACGGGACAATTCACACCAATTGACATAGTCCCAAACAATACTATGGGTACTAGACAACGGATAAACATACTTATATACTTATATAGATAAATACATTCTTAAATACATATTAAACATCCAAGACTCGAGCACAAACATTCGTATTTTTCACACAAATATCTGCCCCGACCGGGAATCGAACCCAGGACCTCAAGCTTCGTAGTCAGGTTCTCTAACAACTAGGCTATCCGGCCGTCAAAGAAACGTTAGACAATAAGCCTGCTGGTCGTGCTCCATCTCGTTGGAGATCTATCTAGACCTGCGTCTACCACTGCATGGACGCCATTCAAGAACCTTTTGGCTCCATCGGCCATCAATTCTACGAGCGATTTCAAACAGTTAAGCATAATTTTCTATGCTACAGTCTGGCGTAATAATAGGTACTTTAAAAAGGTAAGGAAGTCCTTTAGGTACGATTTTTTATGACAGTTTCTATATCAAAAAAAGTACAATAATGCGCGATTGGCTGTCGTGTTTCTATTATTTATGAACACGGGCTGGACAGCTTCCATGTTTATAATGGCGACTAAACCTGAAAGAAAATACACTGTCGAGCAAAAATAAAGGGTCGGTTACAAAAATGATGATAACTACAAAACCCGCTGTGATAGCTTCTTCGAGTAAAATGAGTTTAGTAAAGAGTTTTATTCTCAATTAAACTTATTCTTGTTAAGACTAAAACTCTTTACTAAACTCATTTTACTCGAAGAAGCTATCACAGCGGGTTTTGTAGTTATCGTCATTTCTGCAACCGACCCTTTATTTTTGCTCGTCAGTGTAGTAACCATGACACCGGGCTTCAGTATAATCGATAACTCACAACAAGCAACAAGCTATTCCTGACTTTGCCATGGCCGGTAAAGGTAAAGGCAAAAAAAAAGAAAAGAAAGAAAAAGAGGAAGGAGGTGACAGTAAAAAGGCTAAGAAAGGCGGAGGCAGAGGCAAGAAAGGCAAGTCTAAAGGATGCCATGTAGACATGTTGACCGATGCAGCTATGGATAATGTGTATTACGCGTGCCATAATGTACAAGAGCTGCTGCAGGCGAGAGGGTTTCATCCACCGGACTTTAACAAGAAAAAGAAGAAGGGAAAGAAGTAGTGTAGCTTTTTAACTGTTTGAGGAATGTAGGCTGAAAAATCGTCTGTTTAATAATGGTTATGTGCTAAAGCTCACTATTTGTCACTAACTTAATCCTCAATCGTCGGTCCTTCCCTGTTCATTTGTTTACATTGTGTCTTAAATCAGAGTTCCTTTTCTCACGTGCGGCCTTTTGACATTTTCTCATTGATATTCTGTATATGTAGTGTATAAGTATTATATTTTTATGTATATGTTTATTTATGTATATAAATATTGTATATTTGTATTGTTTTTAATATTTTATTGATTAATATCTCTTCATTTCTCCTGTCTGTTGTTTCCGCCACCTACATAAACCTGTTCATATTTGTATATGTATCCAGTATTGGTTGTCTGGAAGAGATCGCTTTTGAGCGATAAGACCGCCTATTGTCTGCCTGATTTTTTAATGTTATTATTATTTTTTTCTGTACTTTTTTTTGGTGCTCAATAAAGAATATTTGTATTGTATTGTATTGTATTTTGTTATGTGGTTCTCCATGTGGTTAAGTAATCAATATTTAAATTAAGAGAGATATAAAGAGCTATAAAGAGTAATGAGTGTTAAAGTCGTTTGTTATTTTTGATTTATACTGGCTGTCCCAAAACTCGACAATGTCACATAGTTAAGCGATAATAAGTACAGTCGGGGTACGAAAACCTACGTCAGTTATTAAATTGATTCCTTTATAAAGTCAGACTCTTAGTACCTCTTGAAAAATGGGAAACGTCAATAGGATATTCTGTTTCGTTTGAAATAAAATGTTGACAGAACTGACAATTGCTTTGGTTTGTCAACTTTAAGGCGACGAACCTTTTTTTACCCCGACTGTACCTAGGCATTTTTTCGAAAATATTTAATACTAAAAGTGATATGCTTTGTGACTATAACCTACGATGAGATTAAGATTAGGAATGAAACTAACAAATAATGCTAATTATAATATTTGTGACGAAATAAATATGTACGAAGCAATAAATCTTTCTCATATTGTGGTCTCATCCCAACCCCTCTGGCGAACATGCTCCTTAACCGAAGCACAACCAAAAGACTCAATCCATCGCTTTCAAACTATCTAATTATAGTCTGTCGACTGATTGTAGACCAAAGAAAAAATATACATATAATATATTGCGGACTAACAATACAAAGTTCATTCATTTCATCAAACGTTCATTGTAAATTTTGTTTAGTTGCTCGGATTTTTTGAAATTAAAATTGAATGATATACCCTCAAAGAGTTTGCATACAAATTGTCATTGTGACATTGGTGACTGCATATAAAAAAGTAGTTTGCCTTATTTTTATTTAATGAAATCGAGTATGAAATCTCCAAAACGTCAACCATGTCATCTTCAACCAAACGTCAGTTATATATAAGCTAGAATAAAATGCAGAAAAATAAAATAATGTAAAATTATGGCTATGACATATTTGTACGGAAAATGCGTAACGAGATTGTCCTACCAACTAGTGCAGAGAGTCGCCTGCTGGTATTTTTAAGGCAGTGTTGAAGTTAAAAGTTTTGGCGATGTTTGATACCTTATCTTCAGGAGCTAGTTTTATGTCAACAATGAAAATCCACCGCACCCTATAAAGTTCACTTATTAACCCAGAAACAGTAAGTAACTAGTATATCTTTATTAGAATCCGTTGGTATAGCTGTTAAGATGTTAAAGCTAAGATCTCTGACTTTTGCTAAACAATCCAAACTTCCAGAAGTACCTATCTGGTCTGGATTCGGACCAATATCCTGGGAATCTACTTACTTACCTATAACTACTTTAAAGAAAAAAAGAAAGAAAATACATATTCACAAAATTCGGGACATATAAATAAATAGCTTTTGCCCGCGAATTCGTCCGCGAAATCAACTTATGAATGAACCGCCTGTGCCTAATGAATTGTTTTAGTGGTAAACCATCTTCGCATTATTGCCTTTCAAGTGAAACGGGTTTGGGGCACATCAGTTAAATGGCTTCAAAGTCTATAACGACAAAGGTAGAAACAATTGTATAGATTAAACAAAAGAACTAAAAAACAAAACCAACACAGACACTGCATAACACTATAATTTACAGGGTTACTATTAAAATGACACAATAAATTCATTACAATCAAATCAAAGACCATATACAGTCTTAACTTTTCTTGCAACATTGCCATTTCAATACGAAATCAAGGCGTAATAAACCATGCTATCAAACTGAATAATCCATTGATAGACACATAAAGTAAAGCATGAAGTAGGAGGTCTCCACAAAATTACGCAGACAATTTTATAGTTCTTCAAACAAAGCCATTTTAGTCATTTTTCACTTGTGAGTTCATTAGTGACCTCAATTTAGCCCATTTATGAATGGAAAAAAATCATCCACAATCTAGATTGAATTGGGGTGTATCGTAACGTCATAAGAAAATCTCTACCAAACGATACAAGAAAGACCTAACGGTCTTTAAAATGGCGGGCGTTTTTCCGACCCTTATCGGAGCTTCTGAAAGCATGCCCTAAAGGTATACTAGGATACAGCCGACACATTTAAACCATACCATACGTCAGTTCAATCTCTAAACGAGAATTCAGTTAATAGAGAACTATCTAATTTATTGAATCACGCATTACTTTGCGGAGATTCATATCAATGAAATGAGTCTAAATCTGGTAGCACGGTGACCGGTAGTGTTGCTCTGGAGTGAGCTCTGGTTGAGTTCTAAACGCGTCAGTTAGTATGGTGGGATAGATGGGTTTGTGTGATTTGTGTGTGTTCGTACATTGTGGAGGAGGAACTGCATGAACACACATTTCTTACATAGACGTAGCTATCATACCTTCACAACGCCTAGACAACATCTTATAAATTATTGCTATCATTTATTTTTTATTAAATTCATCCAAAGTGAGTTAATGTAAATAAAATTGGTGTCATTTTGTAGTGTGTGATGTGCTGTACAAAATAGTTTTTGCCACTTCTGAAAATAACTCAGGATAAGTGAAATATTATCGTTAAACTGCAACCGCTCACCGACCTACACAACTTGTACCCACTGCGCTGCGCATGAGTCATCGCGCTCGCTGCTGCTAACGACTTGTCGACCGTCTATGCAGTTGTTATTATAAATTATTAAACAACAAATATTTGAAGCTAAGTACGCGAATACTGGCTGATATTACCAAAATTATCAATAATGCCTTATTATTGCGGCGGCTGTAAGGAGGATATTAAGCGACAGCGGGTTGTGTGTCCTAGGTGTAATAACAGCTTTCATCAGGCCTGTGTTAATTATAAGGGTCCCAAAACCTTGCCGAATACTAAAATTTCTATTGATTGGCTGTGCCCCGATTGCACATCAAAGGCTCGTCGTGGCGGTGACAACTCGAGCACCCCACTGCGCGCGTTGATACACGAAAGTGACCCAAGGCATGCAGGCTCGGGCAGCGAGCGAGTCTCTGATACCGAAACTGAGCCTGAAGAAATCGTCGTCGCTGCTCCACGCTCGCCTAGCGTTATCCTAGATGATAATATCGTATCTGCCATCCGTCTGGAAATTCGAAACTGTCTTAAAGACGAAATCGTTCGTAACGTTTCGCGTATTCGTTCGCTTGAATTTGTCAGTGGGCAGCACGAAGATCTGGTAAAGTCTGTAGTGACACTGGATGCGAAGGTAGTAAATATTGGGTCAGCTCTGCCCGGCGTCCAGTTGCATATTAAAAACCTTGAAGATCGCGTCAATGAACTTGAGCAGCAGCTCCGTGAAACTAATCTCGAATTTCATGACATCACTGAGCGCAAAGCAGAGAATCTTAACACGTTGATTCTGAAAGCTGCTTCGGTTGTGTCCCATCAGCTGTCGGAGTCGGACATTGTATTTTGTACGCGTGTAGCTAAACTGAACCAGGAGAATAACAGACCTCGAACGGTTGTTTTAAAGCTGCATAATAGACGTAAACGTGACGATTTCTTATCGGCCATCATTAAGTATAACAAGGCTAACCCGGAAAATCAATTAAATACATCTATGCTTGGCATTACCGGAAATAAGGCACAAGTATACGTTTCTGAACATCTCTCTCCATTCAATAAAAAATTGCACGCCGCTACTCGCATTAAATCTAAAGCCTTGCAGTACAAAGTTCAGGTGCGCAACGGGCGAATCTTCGTTCGTAAGACCGAATCAGCACGGCCTCTAATAATAAAAAACTTTGTCGACTTAGACGCCTTGCAATAATAGTTTAAATTTGTTACTTTCTTATCATTATTATCATTGTTCAAAATTTTAACTTTACTGTGATTATTTTATTACTAATATTATTTTTGATAATCATTCATATTAAATAGGTATTATCCTTTTTGTATTAAAAGTGGCTTTGTCGATATATTATCAAAACGTACGAGGTCTTAAAACAAAATGTTTGGATTTTTATAACTCATTAATTGTAAGTAACTACGATGTCATTTGTCTAACGGAAACCTGGCTTGATGAAAAAATAAATTCGAGTGAAATTTTTGATGACCGATACATTGTCTATCGCCGAGATCGTCCGTCTTACTTTAAAAGTGATTATGGAAAGGGTCATGGGGGTGGCGTCCTTGTTGCGGTCTCTTCCAGGCTCACATCCGAATGTAAACTGCAATGGCGATCGTCGCTTGAGGATCTGTGGGTGACGGTTGCGGTGGGCAGGATTGTTCTCAATTTGTGTGTGGTCTACATCCCGTCTTATATCTCACATGACATGTATGCAGCTTTCTTGAATAAGTGCGAGGATATTGTTGTAGCATTTCCAAATGCCTGTACTATACTTTTGGGCGATTTCAACCTGCCTGATATTTTGTGGAATAGTGAGCTTCCTGGTAGTTGTCCGGTCTTTGCCTCACAGGAACCCAAATACTTAGATCTGAAGGATTTTCTTTCCGTAACTGGTCTAGTACAGGTAAATGATATTAAAAATATTAATTCTAGAATTTTAGATTTAGCGTTGATTAGCCCCGGGCCCCATGTGACCATTGCCAATGCTGAACCGTTGAGTCGTGTTGATACTCATCATCCGCCCTTTGACATTGTTCTACAAATGAGAAAGGATCGGACCTTGCCTGAAAAACTATCTAGCCCACCATACCAATTTCACAAAGCAGACTTTGTCGGATGTTCCATTGCTTTAAATAAAATCGATTGGCAGGGTTACTCACATTTAAATTGTGAAAGTTTTTTGGAAATGTTTTATAATGTATTATGGAAAGTTGTGGATGAAAATGTACCAAAAAGAAAAGTTCGAACTAGTCATTACCCGGAATGGTTTTCTAGGGATTTAATACGCCTTCTTAGGTTAAAAAGTAAAGTACATCGCAATTATATTAGGTATAAGAATCCTCGGGATTATGATGAGTTCTCGATTCTTAGAAAAAAAGTTAAAAAGTTGGTTTCTACATGCTATAAATCCTATATATCTAGGATTGAGTATAGTCTCAATCAAAATATTAAAGCGTTTTGGCGTTACACCAAATCAAAGAGATCTACAAACCAAATACCTAATAGAATGGTCTACGGTGATAATGTTGCAGATACTGGTCAGGATGTTGTTGATCTATTTGCAGACTATTTTTCGTCAGTTTACGATTCCTCCGGTGAAGTAAATTATTCACCTGACTTTCCGGAGAGTAATTACTCCTTAAATACTGTTACATTTACTGAAGCCAATTTGCTGAAGAGGCTAGAATCACTTGATGCTAGCAAGGGAGCTGGACCTGATGGGTTACCAGCTATATTTATCAAGTCTTGTGCTATAGCTCTAGTTACACCTCTATCAATAATCTTTAGAAAGTCCTTAGAAGAAGGTATTTTTCCTAATCTCTGGAAGCTCACTAAAATCACTCCTATCTACAAGAAAGGTAATAAAAATGATGTATCAAACTATCGCCCCATTAGCATTTTATGCTGTTTTGCTAAAATTTTTGAAGGTATTATTTTCACGGAGGTTTACAGTCATTTTGGGCATCTGATTAGTCCTAACCAGCACGGATTTGTTAAGAAACGTTCAACCACAACTAATCTTGTTTCTTATGTACAGAGTCTTTCTTCGACATTTCAGGAAAAAACTCAAACGGACTCCATTTACACGGACTTTGCCAAGGCATTTGATCGTGTTAATCATCAGATTCTCCTTGCTAAGCTCCAGCACCTGGGTATCCATGGCAGTCTTTTCAGATGGTTTCAATCGTACCTCCTCCGTCGCACCCAACTTGTCAGTCTGTGTGGTTACGATTCTGTCCCCTTTATAGCTGAGTCCGGCGTTCCTCAAGGCTCGAATTTAGGACCGCTGCTATTTGTTTGTTTTATTAATGACTTACTGGGTCGTTTGACATGTAATTGTCTGGCTTACGCAGATGATATAA
Source organism: Archips xylosteana (assembly GCA_947563465.1). Lineage (NCBI taxonomy): Eukaryota > Metazoa > Arthropoda > Insecta > Lepidoptera > Tortricidae > Archips > Archips xylosteana. Next base: position 5,290,610 of record OX387351.1, on the reverse strand, counting down.
AAATATACCGGACAATTGATTCGAGAGAGGATTCCCTGGCTCTCCAGCATGACCTTGACGTGATAAGTGAATGGTGCAGAGTGAACATGATGTCCTTAAGTATACCTAAGTGTCAATATATTAGTTTTACAAACAAAAAATCTACTTTAGACTTCGGGTATAGCATTGATGGAATAGAGTTGGAGAGAGTGTCAACTGTGAGAGATCTTGGGGTGGTTTTTGATTGCAATCTTTCGTTTCGCAGTCATTATGAGAGCATGGTGTCAAAGGCAAACCGTATGCTGGGATTTATAATTCGTACGGCTAAGCCTTTTAAAAAAATTGATACTTTAAAAATCTTGTACACATCGTTGGTGCGAACGAACCTTGAGTACTGTTCCTCGGTGTGCTACCCCATTTACAAGACACACTCGGATAGGTTGGAGGCAATCCAGAAAAAGTTTCTTAGACATCTTTGCTTTCGGAATGGCACCCGCCGTACCTTGCCAGAATACCGCGACCGACTCCTTGCTTTTGGTCTGATGTCGTTGTCTAGTAGGCGTCAGACTGCCGATCTTGTGACCCTTTATAAAATATTGCATGGCGATCTCGACGGTGGCCTTGTACATCATGTTTATTTTAGAGCCACTAGTAAAACGACCAGAAATCGTAATTTGTTTGCCCTGCCGGTAGTATGTAACAATAATGTCTCGAATAATGCTCCAATTACAAGAATGTGTAGACTTTTTAATAACATTGATCTCGAGTTAGACATATTCAACATGACGCTAGCAAAATTCAAATCTGTTGTAAATGAACATTTCACTCAGGTATTATGAATCTTTCCTGGATTCCTATTGTATGATCATTGGCCTTCGTTTTTAGCTGTTCATAATGTGCTTATTGCGATGAATTAAGTACCACTTTTTCATGTATTTTTATTTTATTATTCTTTTTTTTTGTTTTTGTTTCTTTTTATGAGGGTTGTGTTAAATGCTGTGTACAATTATTATTGTGATGTAATGCGCTGTAATGTCTTAGATTAAGTCACTAATTGTAAATTCTTTAGCTTGCATTATGTTATTGTACCCAAGTTAATAAAATAAAATAAATAAAGTTGCGGGTGAGCAAAGTAATTGTTTCAGTTCATTAGACTTTAGATAACTATCTGCTTTGGACACTAATATCTAGTACTTGAATACAACCTTAGGCAGTGGGTGGTGGTCATAGCTCGAAGAATTTACGTCCGTTGGGGCCAATGTGTTTTTGAATGGCGATCACGTATTGGATGACGTAGCAATGGATAGAACGTCCACATGGTGGACTAACGACCTAGTGAAGGTCTCAGGAGTCCGATGGACGTGGGCGGCACTGGATTGGTCATTGTAGAGTTCAAAGTCAAAGTATCTTTGTTTAGTTTAGACTATAGCAAGCACTTATGAAGGTGGAAGATACAATTAGTTCGGAATACCCTGTTGAGAAGAATCCGGCAAGAAACACAATATAGTATATTTTAGTGTGCGGTGCAGTTGGTGGCATACTCGGCACGTAAACCCAAGGAATACGGGTTCGAATCCCATCGGATAGAGCCGAAATAATATTTCTCTATGTAATCGTTAAAAACCATGATGGCCTAATGGTTTGACCTATATTGCCTCTCAAGCAGAGGGTCGCGAGTTCGAGCCCGGACTCGCTCCTCTGAGTTTTTCTGCACAGTGTGTGATACCTTCAGACGGATAAGTTTTTATACGCAGATAAAATCCACAGACTTCAAATATACCTAATAGCAGACTTGACATAACGAGTCCAAATAATGGCAAATACGCACACATCTCTATCACACAAACACTTACCGGTGAAAGGTTAATCCTGGTATATTTCCATATGTAACACTTTCACAAAGGTAGGCACTACATTTCACCATCTTTAAATCTAAATCAGTTCTAATTATGATGAGAAAAACATTAAAAAATCTCAGTTTACCAAAAAATTCGCTTGCAGCTTCGGCAGCTTATTTAAATGAACTGACGTTCAAAACAGCATGTGTCATTTTTTTTAAGGTTTCTTGGACAGTGTTGCGACACATGAGAAAACGGGATGACAATATTCCTGATCATTGTAGCGTGAGGGAATAAGAAATATGTACGCGCACACACGTTAGTTATGTCAAGTCTGCTACATATATTTGATGTCTGTGATAAAATCTTACCGCATCTGCGCTGTGTGTGACACGCTTTAGATGTATTTCATTATCTGCATTAAGTGCCATCGAGTTGCGCATCTTCGCCTGGATTTTGATACTTTTCCCAAAAAATCTTTCAAATTTGAAATCATTTTAGTCTGTTGTGGCAAAAAAACGTTTTTATGTACTCCTGGCTATCAGTACAGACCATTAAAGCTTTGAATTACATTGGTTAACTTCTTTGATCAATTATAACTGTAGATCCAGTCGCGCGCCCGAAAATGTCCGAGCCAAATGAGCGCCACTTTGATAAAAGTGGCCTTCTTTTTTCTCAGTACGTTGCGTGAAATTGTCAAGTTTAGCTGTCAAGTGTCAATCGAAATTCGACTGTAATAAAGTAAAGACTAGGTTCAAATTTCTGTGTAGGTGATGATTTTAATTGTTATGCAAACAAATAAAAAAGTTCGGACACTTTTTGAAGGGGATTTTGTTCGGCAATGTGTATCTTCAGTTATAATTGATCAAAGGTTAACTTAGTAATAAATGGCCCCAAAGGCAATAGGCGAAGTATGGGTATTTTCCCCTATCTTCGCCTACCAATAACAAACCACCAATAACATTACCACCAATAACAAACTTTCTGTGACTTACACATGTTAAGTCTTATCTCCTTGGAATGTGCTAATAAAATATGAACCTTAACTTCACCACACTAGACATATTTTAAAAAAAATGTGTAGTAGGCGAAGATGGGCTACAGTCTGAAGCTGTTTCCATACATTTTCTATAATGATGCTAGGGTTGTCTAAAATTAACCAACATGCCAAAAAAGGGGAGTAATGGTTTATAAGTAAAAAAATATATTAACAAGATTGTTTTTAATTTAAACAAAACGCTACGCCACTGATTGTACCACGTTTCATACTATGTACTGGGATCAAATAAATGTACCTACACATGTCATATCTATAAGGCATAGCTTAATCTACTTATTAACTTTCCTCCAAATCGTTAAAGCCATTTTCGACAAACCAAACACAAGAAAATATTTAAATTTGGAAACAAATAATGTCTTCCGCCAATTAATGTGGTACAACAAATTTGACAACCCTAGAGGTAGGCGAAATTTGGCAATAAGGTGGACGCCAAATACCCTCACCAATGTTTTATCCAATTGTGACTTCTAAACGTAAGCTAGCCATTAAATAATAGTTCCATATGAAAAAGAAATAGTCATAGGGTATCATCATGTAAAAAGTTTAACATTATCTGGGTTGTATCACTGCTTAAAACTGAAGTTAAAACACTGGCTTAAAAAAACTTTTGTTCGGTGTCGCGAAAAAACCTCACTGAACGTCAACTGTGTGAAGTTAGCCGCAGATCGTACGAAGAATGTTGACAGCCGTAAAAAATACTTTGTGTTTAGCAGTTTTATGTAAGGCAAGCACTAGAAACATTTCGTCAGTGTCAACTTATGTCAAACTAGGCGAACATAGGTAGCTTAGGCGAAGATAGGCAACTCGACGGTAATTACGTAGCCAGGCCTCATGCATGCCATGTACTTACGCGCGATATTTACCTACCGCGGGGACGATCGCCTGCGATCGAAATTCCAGTAGGTTGTCACAAGCGCGCGCCGACGCACGTTCATTCGTGTTCCACGGAAAAAATATGCCGCCTGAACTTTTATAAGTGAATGGTGAAACAGGGGGCAAATTTTAATATGACTATGCTAGAATTAATAGCTAATATAACAATTTGGAACTTCGTATCGTGCTGTCCCTCTTACTCTTCTATAAAAAGCTATAAGCGTGAGCAGGATGGCACGATGCGAAGTTCGAAAGTTAACCTTCGTATTTAGTATAACGCTAGGGTACTATGAGCATGGCAATGTGTTCTACGCATTACAATAAATATCCTTTTTTGTTAGGATTCCAGAGCTAAAATGGCAAAAACGGAACCCTTATAGTTTCGCCATGACCGTCTGTCTCTTTGTCCGTCCGTGGCTTAGCTTAAAGAATATTAGTGCTAGAAAGTTTGCATGGATATAATATATAGCAATTATCCCGACAAAATGGTAAAACAACATGTAGAAAAAAAATATTTAATCCAAACTGCCAGCCCTTGTCACTGTCGGCACGCACACATTCTTAAGGAGACGGAGTAGTATAATCTGTGGCTACAATCGCGGTAAGTACCAAGATTTTGTACGGGATGCAGTATCTGTTACGAAGTAACTATTAAGTAATCTGTGACGTAGCTCTTACTCGATACTGTTTCTAAAATGGCTATTTACCCAATTTAGAACGAACATAATTTAAATATCCCTTCTCTGATACTTAAAAGGGTTTTAATGAATGGATAATTTGTGATCCCTTGTACTAATGACGAGGAAGCGTTTTGCCATCTACAAAGGTTTCATTATGATATAATGCGCCTTTTATGGAACAAGTGCTTTTAAAAGTGATGATGGATGCCAACAATCTGATCCTTTTAAGGTTATACCTAAATGCGAAAATTTCTAAACGTGTGTTTTGCCATTTCACGCTAAATCTGGATCTTTTTTACTCGTAAGGGCTAACAAGTTTTATTTTTGTTTGATGAAATATGTTACATTTTATGTGGGATTTTTAATTGAAGTAAAACCACTTTTTCTTCGAAGCAATAAATATGTATATTCCAAAAAAAAATCATACAATAAAGAGGCATGCTTGTTTTGTTCAATTCCTCTGTTTTATACAGTTTTAAATTCAAAAACTGGCCGTCATTCAGGATTTCTCTTTCTTACTCATAAGTACAATCGAATCTTATGCTATCTGTTTTACGTCATAAGCATAAGTCATACTGCGCTTAATTTCACTCATCTTACATTTATTTAAAACTAACGATAATTGACAAAACCGTAAATCTAATCTACAATTATAGCCCTCGTGTCCTTTCCTAGTTGACTAATGGTAAAGAAAACATCGTGAGGAAACCTGCACACACCAGCCGAAGCAATTCAATGGTATGTGCGAAGTTGCCAATCCGCACTGAGCCCGCGAGTGAACTAGAGAAAGAGTTATGAAAATACATTAATCCCAGCTTATATACGTCCCGCTGCAGCGCACAAGCCTCCTCTCTGAATGAGAGGGTTTGGGCCGTAGTTCCCACGCGGGGCCAGTGCGGTTGGGAATTACACACACACACCACTAAATTTCTTTTCACGATGTTTTCTTTCACCGTAAAGCTCATGGTAAATTACAAATGTAATTTCGCACATAAATTCCAAAAAACTCAGAGGTGCGAGCCGGGATTTGAACCCACGACCCTCTACTTGAGAGGCCATAGATAAAACCACTAGGCCGCCACGGCTTGAATAGATTATGTATGACAAAAATTACATTATGATGCAACCCGATAAGCACCCCACAAAAACGCATACATATATTCGTTCCCGGCAGTGAATGCCGTTAACCACACCCAAATATCGTACAAGTTGCAACATTGCCGTCTATGTAAATTCAGTCGCGCGGCACGGAACGAAACTCATGCAAAACGTTAAGCTGCGTACGGACTGCGCGCACATTACGCGTACCCTACGCGAGCCCGGGTACGCGTGTCCTGGAACGCCATGTCCGTACGCTATGTACGCGTACACTGTCCGTATGGCGTTCCAGGTCACGCGTACCCGGGCTCGCGTAGGGTACGCGTAATGTGCGCGCAGTCCGTACGCAGCTTTACGATATTTCTCGCACCAGCTAAATGAAGCTTTTCTTAGTTCCAGTGCTTAAACGACAATGAGTGTACCAGCAGTGGGCATAGACCTCGGCACGACGTTCTCCTGTGTTGGAGTCTTTCAGCACGGGAAGGTGGAGATCATAGCCAACGACCAAGGCAACAGAACCACCCCGTCATATGTCGCTTTTACGGAGAATGAAAGGCTGATTGGAGATGCAGCTAAAAATCAGGTACTTCTCGCCTTCAGTATTAAAGTTCGATCACAGCGTTTACGGCGCGTCAGCTTATTTTGAGTACGGGTGTTACTGTGACGTGACTGGGCTATTTTTTATTTGATTGTACCTTTTGACTTTTTTTAATTCCGAATTTTTTATGTGATTTCTGCTCAGAATCACGAGCTGTTTCGATCGTACTAGGACATGCATATTAAAACTTTGGCGACATTGTAGTCTTTGGCCTGACGTGACGTCGAAGGAAAGGACAACCGTGGTGGAGACCAAGAAGTTCGACCACGTTAAGTCGTAGTTAGCTATACAAAACGTCAGACTGGAAAAAGTTCCGTTGTAACACGAAAATTACCCATAAAATTGTATTATAGTACGGAAAACTTTGATACAAATTTTAACTACCGTCATTAAGGTCCCACTGTTTGAACTCTAACCGTACTTGGGCCAATCAACTTTTAAACCGACACTTTGGGCGTCTCCTGCGTTACCAAAATTGTCTCTGGCGTTACCAAAAAATCGTACTTCCAACAAGATATTTCACGGTTTAATAGGTTGAACTTACGTAGGATGGCATGTATTCATGTACACCATCTATTAAATTGCAGAAAAAACATGTTTACTTACAAAAATCTGCAAATGTTTGAAAAAAATCGCGGACAGATTAGCGTCGGTATAAAAGTTGATTGGCCCACCTACGTGTGCGTGCTGCCGCTAACTTCTGAGCATGTTTTTCGGTTGTTTTGTGAGCATATGACATATATCTTTACTAATAAAATCTTATTACTGAGTTTACTATTTTATTGTATTTTAGGCGATACTGAGTGGCCTTCGTTTTTACCATTTTGTAGTTATAGATTAAAATTGTAAAGTAACTTAAATAGAAAGCTGGCACTTTTTTTCTCAATCTTAGCCACCTTTTCAATGTAACCATACCTGAAGTCAGAACTGTGCTATAGTTCGTTGAACGTGTGTGAGATCCGTGCCGCCTCAAAAGGTCACCCGGTCATTGCTTTACAATGCATAGAGTGACTTCATTGTCATACTAAATAACAGACGATTTGCATGTCTATACATTTCAGTTGGATTTATTGATGTTTTACATTTTGCATCCTTTCAGGCGGCAATGAACCCAAAAAACACAGTTTTCGATGCGAAGCGATTGATCGGGAGAAAGTTCGACGATCCGACCGTGCAACAAGACATGAAATATTGGCCATTTCAAGTCATATCCGAAAACGGTAAACCTAAAATCGTTGTTGAGTACAAAGGAGACAAAAAGAAATTTGCCCCGGAAGAAATATCATCGATGGTTTTGACTAAAATGAAAGAAACAGCTGAAACATACCTAGGCGGAACTATCAAAGATGCTGTGATAACAGTGCCTGCGTATTTCAATGACTCGCAACGTCAAGCCACGAAGGATGCCGGAGTAATAGCCGTCCTCAACGTCCTGAGGATCATCAATGAACCTACCGCTGCTGCTCTCGCTTATGGGCTAGATAAAAATTTGACTGGTGACAAAAATGTCCTCATATTCGACCTGGGAGGTGGAACTTTTGACGTTTCGGTCCTTCAGATAGCCGAAGGATCACTTTTTGAAGTCCTCTCCACGTCAGGTGACACTCATTTAGGTGGTGAAGACTTCGACAGCAGAATGGTCGAACACTTCGCTCAAGAATTTGAAAAAAAGTACAAGAAAAATTTAAGAGACAGTCCTAAATCAGTAAGAAGACTCCGTACAGCCTGTGAAAGAGCTAAGAGAACGTTGTCATCCAGTACCGAAGCTAACTTGGAGGTGGACGCATTATTTGAAGGCATAGACTTCTATTCAAAAATAACAAGAGCTCGTTTCGATGAATTATGCTCCGATTTGTTTCGTGCGACCATAGCGCCTGTGGAAAGAGCGTTGAAGGATGCAAAATTGAACATTAGGGAAATACACGATGTCGTATTGGTAGGTGGTTCGACACGAATTCCTAAGGTTCAAAGACTACTGCAGGCAAGTACTTTTGTATCCCAAGAGGCCCAGTTGTAACTATCTTTAGTTTTTAAGACTTGGAAAGGTATATTCTTGTTTTTTTTTATAGGAATTTTTCAATGGAAAGTCTTTAAATCTCTCCATAAACCCTGATGAAGCAGTAGCATACGGAGCAGCTGTCCAAGCAGCCATCCTCACTGGCTCGAAAGACACACGCATCGCAGAAGTTTTACTCGTGGATATCATACCGCTGTCCCTCGGCATTGAAACAGCTGGAGGCGTCATGACCAAACTGGTGCAAAGAAACACCAGGATTCCTATAGCGCAAAAACAAATCTTCACCACGTACGCTGATAATCAACCAGCCGTGACTATTCAGGTAAAAGGAGAATTTAAGCATATAATAAAATGAAGTTCTTAGATGACTGAAACGCAACGTAAGTGCCTATTATATGTTACAGATATACGAAGGCGAAAGAGCGCTGACCAGGGATAACAATTTGCTTGGTACTTTCAATCTTACTGGTTTACCGCCTGCTCCTAGAGGCATACCACAAGTTGAAGTAAGTAGTTTGAAGACGTAATAATGACTAACGTCATAGCTTAACTAATGGCTAAAGCTAATGAAGAGGTTTTATTCCCTTCAAAGGTGACTTTCGACATCGATGCCAACGGGATATTAACAGTAAAAGCCGAGGACAGAAACACAGGCCGATCGGAGAACATCACCATCTCCAACGACAAGGGGCGTCTTAGCAAGAAAGAGATCGAGAAAATGCTCAACGAGGCGGAAAAATTCAAGAATGAAGACGACGCTGTAAGGCAACGCGTGGAAGCCAGAAACCAGCTGGAGGGATACTTGTATGGGTGCAAAACAGTGAGTAGAACATGATTCATTTACAATTATAAACGGGTTGGGTCCTGATCGCCTTACTTGCATTTAGCCTTGGTATTCCAAACGTCTCAGTTGTTCACTGGCCAAATATGCAAAATGACTTGTTTATCTAATCCCATGATTACAAAATGGTCCAAGTTTCAAGAAGACTTAGGGAGCAAAACGCCTAGGTCGTGAAATGCACAAGTAGGCAGAATGTCTCATGTCTCAATTGTATAAAGTCTTGATTGTATTAAATACATTTTCAAGACCAGACCAGACCATGTACCTACTAAAACATTATGACACTAAGTCGTTTTACAATCAAGTCATTCCGTCTACTATGGCTTATAGCAATGCGGGCGTTTTACAGACCAAGGCATTTTGCTACCCGGACAAAATACAACTAAGGTGCTCTGCTCGCTAAGGCTAAATACAAGTAAGGCCAACGGGACCCGACCCTTATAAACGTTTGAAATTACAGTAGATAACTTTGTCCTTCATGCCCCAAAAACTGACGCAGTAAACGTGTAGTAGGTAAGTAGGTACGTACCTAATAAATTGGGAGCTTTATCGTCAAGTTGAAATATTGGTTCCCCGTATCTTTTCGTTAAGCCTTAGGGACGAAAATTTTACTTTCCAATTCACAGCAATCAAATATTTAACGATCAAAAATCTCGGAATCCGCTGAATTTCCAATAGCTCAATTTGAATATCAATATTCAATTAGAACCTTCCCCGCTTCGAGCAGCCATGCCCTGGGTGTGCGAGATGAAAACGAAATTCGACACGAACTCTGCTGGAAATTTGGAAAAGTTTAAACTGGAACGTTGGAATTTTTTAATCAAACGAAGGGAATGATAAATGTCTTTGTTTTTTCCAAGTTTATTTAGCTACTGCCATAAATGCGCTATATCTATATGAGACACAACGTAAAGCGATTTCGGACGCCTTGTCAAATAAGGCGGCAGTTTGTCGTCGGCCTGCCTCCGTAAGTAGGTATATTAAAACTTACTCGAACTTCACAAGTTTCATCAGTCACTGTCATTATTTTAGTAGGTATAAAGGAGATAAGGAATCCAACAGCAATGTACAGGACTTACCTATATTTATTATAACTTTTGAATCTTACGGTCCTTCCTCAATACCTACCGTAGAGTCAGCCCTGAAAGAAAGGCAACTTTGCCCATTGGAATTAACTCCGTCAATTTTATTGAACCCTTCTTAAGTGCTTTTAATTAGGGTTCCGGAGCCAAAATGGCAAAAACGAACGCTATTGATTCTAATGATTAAAAAAATTTCCCTAATTTTTCATAAAATAAAATTTTTGTCACTTTTGTGACGAGCCATATAAAATATATGAAAAAAATCACAAACAGACTCAAAAAATAAGGACACTTTATTCTTTATGAAAATGAATAATGCTGGTGATTTCGAATTAGAAAACTCCAAAAATTTCTCATAAAAAAAAGTACCTAAAGGGTAATTTTTTTATTGAATATGCCCACCTACCTTATCTTAAGTCTAACGCATAATCTACATTTCATAGGCAGCAGAAAACGCAAGCACCAGACTGACCGACGGGGAAAAAGCTGCCGTGATTTCAGAGTGCACTAAGCAACTACATTGGCTGGAGCAAAACCCCGACGCCTCCAAGGATGACCTTGAGAATAAGATGAAGAAAGCCCAAGAAGTCTGCCAGCCTGCCATGCTGAAACTGCACGGGGCGGTGGGGGGAGGCGGACCCAGTTGTGCCCGCCCCGCAAGCCCCGGTGGACCCAGAGTACAGGAGCTTTAAAATACTCGAACCTATACAAATGTTGCCACTTCTACGTGTCGTTATATTTTCAATCGCAAACTTGGAGCAACTATATTCTCGTCCTGCCCAATGTACTTTATTAAGGACATACCCATTTCAAAGGACTGTATATCATTCTAAATTGGAACAGAGTTGGATTTATTTTGTTTCAAAAAGAAACAAATTTGAATCTTTTTCCAATTTGCAGTTGATTCATATTTCACTGGCATTTTGCTTGTATGGTGGGCAGGATATTGGAAGACGCCAGTACAGTGCGATTTGGATAGTCGAAGAAATCAGTGGCGCTCTGGACACCACAGCTCTCGATCTTCGGTGTTGAAGTTTAAAACGTAAAAGGGCTTGCTTCTTTGGTACAAAATAGTAATCTAAATCAAATTTACAAATGTAGTGATTGCCTATGTTTAGATTTATGCGTTGAATTACTATATTGCGGTCGCTGAGCAAAAATATTTACGTAACAATCGGTCGCTGATTTTCTCTACCACGAGGGCAAGTATAATCTTGCCGACGCGCTTGCTCATCTCATCTATGCCCATGTGATGGCAATGTCTATGTGCAGGCAATCAAATGGTAATTAACAAGTTTCTAACCACCAAACGATCGCATTTTTGTTTTTGGTTCCTTCCTGCAAAATAAATTACAAATTGTGGAACTATTAAGTCGATAAAACATTTTTTTTTAGAACTTTAGTAAATTAAAGACAGTTTGTAATATAAAATCATTTATTACAAAAATATAACAATTATGGTGAAAACAATTTGCAATCATTCCAAAACTAACTGTATAAGCTAATTTGTGCTCCTATTTCCAATAAATAAATGCAAAGTTGTCTTTTCAATACTTGCTCATTTCCTAGTGATTTGTTTATAAACATCGAGTCAAGAAAACTGAATCGCGTACCAGAGTGGAACCTTTTCACGACCAATTTGACAATAATTTATTTGGCAGATGTATGGAATGTCAACATGATATTTGCAATTACAAAGGTTCACCGGATTATTCGCGGTAGTTCCTTTTGCTTGTGCCTTTGAAGGGACTACTGCGAATAATCCATACTGGGTTACAAAAAAAAACGCAATTGTTCCTTCAAAAGGAACTACCGCGAATAATCTGGTTCACCCTGGTACGTGATTCAGTTTCCTTGATTGTACATATATTAATTTATCAGCTACGCGAGAACCGTACAACTTAAGTATTTAGTTATTGCTTTATTTTTCTATCAATAATTTTAGCATATCTACATTCACAGAACACGCCTAAAGTAATATAACGGGTAGACTTTAATAATTCAAATGGACTATATTATTATAGCAAAGTAAAATCTTGAAGCTACAAACAAGTAACTTCTACGAGTATATGTAATTATAGTGGTAGCTATTTCAAGAAATGTTATTTTTAATTTTGCATTACTACAATCATGTTTGCATGTGCGTTGAAAGCTACTTCAAAAGAAATCTTATCAAAATAATAGTGGTAACTATATATTTAAATAAAAAAATACAGGACTTATATTTTACTGAATAAGACATCGGCTGTATTTGGGTGAATCAACTTTTGAAATGAAATTAAATTAAATTAAATTTATTTATTTGCAAAACATTACGTTCATAAATTAAGATGTTTTTGTGTTGTTTACTCTGTCCCCGGTTATCCAAGTGACACTTCATACTGTTTCATAGAAAAAATGCTTAGGTTGTCCAAGGGACAAAATTTGTGTAGCCATAGCAACGGGTGGCACTTAAAAATTGATTCACCCATTTATGTTTCGGGTGTCATCGTTTTTGTACTCTTTGTGCTTTGCATTCTATGTAGAGCTGCAGCGAACTATCAAAGCGGACGATTTTTACTTTTCTACTAGCTTTCGGCCGCGACTTCGTCCGCGAATAGACTCATGAATGGGTTGAATGTGCACAACGCATTCTCTTAGTGGTTTAAAACCATCTTCGCAATATTGCTTTTGCAACTGGTTTAGGGCACATCGGTTGGATGGTTTCAAAGTCTATAGCGGACACAGGTAGTAACATTTTTTGAAGCCTTATTTATCATTTCGACAAAAGAGGTGTAATTGCAAAGACAAAGTATAGAAAAAATACAAGTATAATAACATTTCTTAACACATCACAATCTAGACCTACAAACAATAGTTTTATTGCTCTCTTCACGACATCGCAAGAATGTTATTTTTAGAGCATCGTTTTATCAAGCCAGCTATTTAACACTTTCTAACTCGATAAATTGTGGTTTAAAGAGCAATGTACATCATCCAAATCAGAATAACGGTTAAGCGATAAATATGGTGATCCAGGGGACAGACCACTATTTTCCATAAAAATCGAGAGTCAACCTAAGTCCATTGGACGACCATGACTACACAATATTTAAACATAAATAATATCAGTATGTCTGCTAGGGGAATATATTAATTATTATATTGCGTAGTAAAAGAAAGAAAATAAAAACTTTCAAGTTTCACTAAATAAAATATATAGGTACTTAAAGAACTAAATAATGAGCATTTGATTTAATTTTGTATACTTAAAACGCAAAATTGGTATTTAAAACTGGTAATACATATTTGTTCTTACTGTTCGATGTAAAATTGACTAATACTTCTTCGAAAATTAACGCTTATTTCTAATCACCTCAATAAGGAAACTGTTAACAAAATATAGACAAAAATAAACATAAGCAAAGTGACTGTTTGTTAAAATATTAAAGTTCAAATGTTTTCGTTTAAGTTGCAGTTCAGTGCACTTACAGTACTTATAATTTTTTTTATAATAGAGAGTAATATGGAAGAAAAATACGTATCAGTACTTTTAAAAAATCTCGTAAAATCAATGTGTAAACTAAAGTGAACCTCGCAGCACACGTAGTAAAATACATTTAGTAGGGGTTCAAGTTTTTTTTCAAAAGTAGTGGCCATTTAAAATGGAAGTAAATGGAAGTATTTTTCGTGGCTGTGCCCGAAACTGTATCGTAATGGATGACATACGTACGACAACGTACTATGAAAAAATGTCACGGATGAAACGTGAGCAGGGAAAGCCGCTACGAGACGACATCAGATTTGGAAGGAAACACTTGCGATAGTCAATTTTCACAAAATTTTTGACATTGCGTGCGATGGTAAACGATTACCGTCGCCCATAGACACCTGCCACACCAGAAGAGTCACAAGTGCGTTGCCGGCCTTTTAGGTAGGAGGTTTTTTGGGTTGGGTCCGGAAAGCCTTGCTTGCATTTAGCCTTCGCTTTCAAAACGTCTCAGTAGTACGCTGACCAAGTATGCAAAATGACTTGTTTATCTAATGCCATGATTACAAAATTGTCTGAGTTTCAAGAAGACTTTCTTAGCAAAACGTCTAGGATGTGAAATGCACAACTAGGCAGAATAACTCAATATTGTATAAGGTCTTGATTGTATTATATTGGTAATGAAGGTTTACTAGACCATTTACCTATTGAAACATTATGACATTAAGTCGTTTTACAGCCAAGTCATTCAGTCTACTATGTCTTATAGCAATGAAGGCGTTTTACAGACCAAGACATTTTGCAACGCGGACAAATATACAACTAAGGTGCTCTGCTCACCAAGGCTAAATGCAAGTAAGGCCTTCAGGACCCAACCCAGTTTTTTCAGCAAACATAAGCGTTAGGTTAAACGGTAATAATAATATTACTTTTTCACTTCTCATGCTCTAAAAGTAGGTCAATATAGCCTTACGAAACGGGAGTAAAAGTAATTTATTTTTTAATTCACTTCGAGTGACTTAGATAAACTCAAACAGCCAGTACTTGCTTAGTGGCAAAACAAAATATATATAAAAAAATAAGATTGTGTAGACCATTTTCATGACGAAAATGTTACGTTCTTAGTCTACGTGGTCTTAGTTCTATACTTTTTCCGCATAGAAGGTGGCGCCATTCTATTTTTTCCAGTTTGTGTATAGACCATTTCGCCGATGCGATTTTATTATATCTGTGTCTGGTTGGAAAAAAATACTTACCACGAAAACTTTGAAATTGTTGTAGAGCGTAAATCGTAAACGATTAAAATTTAAATTGATTATTCTCATAATGTCGTCAAGTGATAGTGAAAATTATGATGTCTAGCAAAGAGCAAAAGACATATTGAAAATCTTTTTTTTTTCTCGCATTCGAAGTGAAAAATAGAGTTTTCACCTGGAGACTAAAAGTCAATATAAACCCTGGGATAAATAGACACCCTCGCTGAAGCTCGGGTGGCTAACCACCTCGGGTATATATTGGCTTCTTTTAGTCCCTCGATAAAAAATATACTATTTTATAAACGACTGAACTGATGCTAAATTTAGTTTGATCAAAATTGTTGCGACGACCTTCCGTTATGATAATGATGGCGGGAGGGTAATGACGTTTGACCCACATGTCAAACACATGAATATTCATCCAACAACAACAACAACATTTATGTTCGTCTTATTTTTGTGATATTTGTCAACGAAGCAATCCATTATTGTCACACGCTAAAACATATTAGATAAGTATACAGGGTGTCCCAAAACCCTACGATAACCTGGTACCGGGCGAGAGATCAAATTATACCAGTTGTGGAAAAAAATAAAAAAAACCATGTCAATTAGTCAAGCGATAGTATTTTTCGAAAAAATATTCTATTGTCACTTCACCTCTCGTATGCCGAAAGTAAAAAAAAACCTGCATTCGAGTCTTATTTATCTCAAATAGTACCAATATTACAGATTACAATAAAAATTCAAAAAAATAGTCTAAAAATCTGGCGCGGATCCGCGTTCCGGCCAACGTTACACACACATTGGCTGCCCATACAAAAATAGTGAGCCCACCGGTGATGCTCACAGCATCGCCCTATTCTGTTACTGAGGTGCTAGCCAGTATTTGCTAGGTATCTAAAAAATCGAAATAGTTAAGTTTTTGTATAATTATAACTATAGATTATCCTCTACAAAATAGCATTCAAAGTTTCACTCCAACCCCCAAAATAATAATAAATACCCGTGATGCTCATGAACACACAGAGTAGATTACGTGATCCCACTGGTGATGCCCATGGCAGCCAACGTATAAATTATGTGATAGTGATATTTTTTCTATTTATTTCCAGAACTGTCAAAATTTGGCCTCTTGCCCGGTACCAGGTCTTCGCTGAGTTACGGGACACCCTGTATATATAAAAACTATTTTGCTTCCATACATTCTAATAAAAATATCCACGCAATATCCCAACATCAAAATTATACTACTTATGTACACAGTATACCCAGATAGCGTTTATAAATAGTAAACAATCAGAACAAAACACCGTTTCAAATGAACCCTGTACCGTAAATTAACATAATCATCACAAAGTCGCCATTGTAATGGTATTGCGCTATGAATAAATATAACTTGATTTACACCTGAGTAAGGGTGCGCTTCCATAGAGGCAGAGACCAAAGACGTATAGTCGACCAAGTGCTTCACCATTTCTTTGACAGTTCATAGTGATATTAAAACAATAAGGCTGATTGTCTCATTGACTAGTGAATTAAAACAGTCTTTGATTTTTTAAACCGTACTGACATTGAATCTTAAGGTGGTGAAGGAATTGGTCAATTTTATGTACAAACATATATACTATACGCATTACTTGGAATCTTAATAATGTGATAGTGTACGAATCTTCGCTCCGCAACAATGGAAGCGTATCCTAAAGCCAAAGTTCGTCAGCCAACCTTTTCAATGTGTTGCGAAAATCAGGGAGTAACGTTAGTTTTTACATCGAATTATCAAACGATGATAAATAAGTAGACCAGTCTTTTCATATACTCGTAATATGTACACGCATAGCTTTTTACAGAGTAGTCCGAATTTGATGATTTTTATTTATCAAAGTGAAACTCCTGTAAAACAGTATTGTCACTTGTGACCGACTGGCAGACAATCCACAGCTTAAACCACTGCAACTAGACTTAAAATTTGCCATACATACAAGTAAGCATACCTTTATCCCATTGCACTAAGACAGACGGGTTTTTCAAAGCCGAGGACATAAGCAAATCAATATATGTTAAAAATACGGTATCATTTAATTATTTGCAGATATAACATTTTTGATGTAAAATACTTTACGTACGATAAGTTACTTGGTCGAATATACAAACACAACACAAGTATTAGAACGGAAATCGACTCAGCATATGCCTGTGCCCGTGAACTTAATACCTAACCAGGACTGAGTACTAACTTTTATTAGTCAATCAAAAGTGACTCATATTACCAAGCCATACAGTTTAATAATGGCAACTAGAGACAGCGGTCCGAGAGATAAACATACAAAGTAGAGAAACTAGAGAATTGTGTCCCACTCGCGCCATTACTTGATCACCCTAATTAGAACGAGATGTAACTCTCTGGTTTGGTTTTTTTTTTGTCTCACTTTTTTGTCGCAGTACTCAGTCCTAGTTAGGTATTAGGTCCATGCCTGTGCCTCACGGACCTCTCTTATATAGTAAGCAGACGTTATCTGTCAGGTATGGTATACCTTGAAATTCGTAACACATCGAAATATTGCGCGGCTTAACAATGGAAACTTTTCTCAACATTACCCTACCCATTTAGTAGATCCACTCACAACTTCACATCGCTCTCAGGACGCGCTGTACAAAACCACGTTGGATTTCGTCCGCTCTGCAAAGAACGAAATAAAATGTCAATGTAATAAAATGTTCTATTAACCTTTAAAACGAACATAAGCTAAGCTGTTAATCTGCCAGTGTTGTTATAAGTCAGGATTGGCGCGACGGAGACGATTTTTGAATATAATTTTGTATAGGAACTTCTACGTATTATTTACGTATTACGTATTTATTTGACGACCAGGTGGCCTATTGATTAGAGAACCTGACTACGAAGCTTGAGGTCCCGGGTTCGATTCCCGTGCCGGGGCATATATTTGTATGAAAAATACGAATGTTTATTCTCGGGTCTTGGGTGTTTAATATGTATTTAAGTATGTATGTTTTTCCGTTGCCTAGTAACATTACATAAGCTTTGCTTAGCTCTTTGGGACTAGGTAATTTGGTGTGAATTGTCCCGTGATATTTATTCGGGTGAATCAACATTTTAGTGCCACCCGTTGCTATGGTTACACAAATTTTGTCCCTTGGACAACCTAAGCATTTTTCTATGAAACAGTATGAAGTGTCACTTGGACAACCGGGGACAGAGTAAACAACACAAAGTTGATTCACCCATTTATTTATTTATTTACATGATCGAAGTATTCGAAGTTCATAAGCATAAGATTGTTAACTTACTTGTTACTAGTGACTGTATGCATCAAATTGATGATGTACCGCGGGCACACGTCCTCGTGCATGACCCTCGCGTGGAAGAGCAGGCCTTGGCACAGGCAGTACAGGATCTCCACGAGCGGCAGCTTCTCGGGGATCAGGCCCTTCTGATAGCCCCAAGAGCCGAGGATCTGAGGGACGGAAGAATAGAGATTATTAGAAGTATGTTCCCGAACTTTTAAGGAATCTTCACCCTACCAGGCCACGAGGAATACAATACAACGACTCTTTATTTTACGTCATATAGAAAACAATACAGAAAAACAAGTATGTACCCATGTACATTTAATCTTCTTCTTCCTATCTTTCTTCTAATATATAAAAATCTCGTGTCACGGTGTTTGTCATCGAACTCTTCCGAAACGGCTTGACCGATTTTTATGAAACTTTTTCTCCATATTCGGTAGGTCTGAGAATAGGTCGTAGGCTAATTTTCTTCGCAGACGGAGTCGCGGGCAACAGCTAGTAATAATATAAATGCGAAAGTAACACTGTCTATCTGTCTGTTACCATTAACCCCTGAACCAATTTAGATGTGTTATGGAGATAGTTAAAGACCCTAGGAAGGGCATAGGATACTTTAATTTTATCCCGGAAAATAGTACAGTTTCCGCTGGATAGCGATAAACCAATTTCTTCGCAGACGGAGTCGCGGACAACAACTAGTAAAAGGGTTTTTTGTCGCATGTTTTGTATATTCAAAAGCATTCATGCCATCCACGAATCCGATTTCCTCGTGATTTGTCAAATACTTCTAAGCATTAACTATATTCTTAAGACGCAATATGAATCGACAAAACTTCATACTGTTTCATAGAAAAATGCTTAGGTTGTCCAAGGGACAAAATTTGTGTAACCATAGCAACGGGTGGCACTTAAAAGTTGATTCACCCGTATGCTGCTTTAAGAAACGTGCTGTTCAATCAGCAGCAGAAGTGGATGAGCGAAATTATAAATAAACCGTTCAAATGAGTCCTCGCCCGCGGGGTACAGAGGCGCGAGGATAGACGGCAAAGGAGGCCGAGAGAGGTGCGGGCGGTATGCACACGAAGCGCGCTCGCCGCCCGCACCTCTCCCGGTCCCCTTTGACGTCATACACCCGGGCGCGGACTCATTTAAACGGTTTAGCTATACCATCTCGTATTACCTTAGCAGTAGTCGTGTTATTATTTTGAGCACCAGAACCGCTGACTGTACACTTACTTTACGTAACCATAGCGGATGCATAACGTAACCGGTAAAAGTGTTAAAGCGTCGAAATCTGGTTTTATTTGACACAGTTACATCGACAGTTATTCGATTCTGGGCCTTTCTCTCATCGCAAATAAACAAAAACCGACCTTGTCTGACTTGAATTTGGGTGTGGCTCATATTTTCTGAAAAACAATTTTTATTTGTGGCAATTATTCCATTCCCATATTTTCCCAGTGGCATTTTTTCCCAATTATTATTATTTATCACTGTTTAATTTTACTGTTCTCTTTTTTTTATTCTCTTAATTACCCAGGTAGTATTTTTATTATTATTATATTTTTTCGATTAACATATTGTTTTACGATTAATGTTGTTAATCGACGGAGGTCAGCTTCGCTTCGCTGACCTCCTATTCCTGGGCGATTTGCCCACAGAAAATAAAATATTGGGAAAAAATGCCATTGCGAAAATGTGGGAATAGAATAATTGCCACGAAGAATTTGAAGAATACGAATTGAATTTGAAGGTATGTGTGTCAAATCAACAAAAATAATGACAAAGTTACATGCATACATAGTGACATCGTTTGAAATCTCTTATCAATAAATGACAGCAAACGCAAAAAAAACTCCTGAGTGGTTATATCAATTAAGTGTCAAGTGTTTTGTGATACTTGTTTATTTTATTTTATACGTGTTTTAGCTAGTCAACAGATATGTGTCACTTTCTGCTTTTTTAACCGACTTCAAAAAAGGAGGAGGTTCTATGTTCCACTGTTTATATTTTTTTTTTTTTTTTTTTTCTATGTATGTTCATCGATATCTCCGCCAATTGTAGGCCGATTTTCAAAATTCTTTTTTTGTTTAAAAGAGCATACTTCCGAGGTGGTCCCATTGGCACCAAGTCAAGATCTGATGATGGAATCTTGGGTAAATCGACGGAAACCCTCAAATTTTATAGGCACAACTATGATGATTTTAGAATTTTTAGCATCTAGTCAAGCATTTTCATTCAGAAAATGTCATTTGGTAAACTGGATCTGATGAAGAAGATCACAGATGGCCAACGGAACTCCTCAACGGGTCAAATCTTGCAAGTTGAATTTAACCCACTTCCCGGTTTCTGAATTGAAATTTTGCATGCTTGTGTAAATTGGATGACAATGCAATATTATTGCAACATGGAGCTGGTCTGATGATGGAGCTGGAAGATGGCCAAAGGCACTCTACAATAAAATGACACAAACCCCGTCGAGTTTGGGCTCGTTTGATTCGTCTTGACGAGCACTTTGATCCCAGATGGTAACCAGGGTCTGATGATGGAGCTGGAAGATGGCCAAAGGCACTCCACAATAAAACGACACAACCCCGTCGAGTTTGGACTCGTTTGATTCGTCTTGACGAGCACTTTTATCCCAGATGGTAACCAGGGTCTGGTGATGGAGCTGGATGATGGCCAATGGCACTCCAGAATAAAACGACACAATCCCATCGAGTTCGGGCTCGTTTGATTCGTCTTGACGAGCACTTTGATCCCAGATTGTAACCAGGGTCTGACGATGGAGCTGAAAGATGGCCAAAGGCACTTCACAATAAAACGACACAACCCCGTCGAGTTTGGGCTCGTTTGATTCGTTTTGACGAGTACTTTGATCCCAGATGGTAACCAGGGTCTGATGATGGAGCTGGAAGATGGCCAAAGGCCTCAACAATAAAACTACACAACCCCGTCAAGTTTGGGCTCGTGTGATTCGTGTTGACGAGCATTTTGATCCCAGATGGTAACTAGGGTCTGATGATGGCGCTGGAAGATGGCCAAAGGCACTCCACAATAAAACGACACAACCCCGTCGAGTTTGGGCTCGTTTGATTCGTCTTGACGAGTACTTTGATCCTAGATGGTAACCAGGGTCTGAACATGGAACTGGAAAGTGACCATAAGAACTCCGTAATAAAACGACGTAACCCTATCAAATTTGGTCTCGTTGGATTTGTCTTTATGAGTATTTTGGTAACCAGGGGCAAAAAGTACAGTGAGCAAAAAAAAAGTTGTATTAAAAATAGATTTTGTAACAAAGTTATTTCGAGGTCAAACTGATGATTTTATCCTACGTATCTAACAAATACGTATGTACAAATACAACTAAAAAGCAAAAAATAAAATAATTTTTAATTAAAAAATAAAACCGGCTTCAAAAAAGACCCAAAAACTAAAACGCAAAAGTAAAATAAAAATTGAACCGACTACAAACAAAAAGCATAGAAATATCTTTCTTCTAACGGTGAAGCCACACGAGCGTAATTTTGTGAGTCGTGAGCGGCAGAATTTCGGTTCGCGCCATACAATATGCGGGCCATCCCGTGACACTCACATGACACAATGTATGGCGCAACCGAAATTCTGCCGCTCACAACTCACAAAATTACGCTCGTGTGGCCTCACCCTAATCTGTTTGAAGTCGGTGACTCAGCACGAGCCAGCAGGAGTGGACCTAGCCATCGACCTTACGTACGTACTATCTATTGGGTTTCTTTCTACTACTCCTGCTGGCTCGAGCTGAGGCACCGACTTCAAACAGATTAGGGTGAGGCCACACGAGCGTAATTTTGTGAGTTGTGAGCGGCAGAATTTCGGTTGCGCCATACATTGTGTCATGTGAGTGTCACGGGATGGCCCGCATATTGTATGGCGCGAACCGAAATTCTGCCGCTCACGACTCACAAAATTACGCTCGTGTGGCTTCACCGTTAGAAGAAAGATATTTCTATGCTTTTTGTTTGTAGTCGGTTCAATTTTTATTTTACTTTTGCGTTTTAGTTTTTGGGTCTTTTTTGAAGTCTGTTTTATTTTTGAGTATATAAGTTATTTTGATAGAAAATAACGCGTCGATAACTCGATAAGATAAGATAATTTTTAGTAACTTCCAACAACTAGATGTACTGTAGTATAAATTTCACACGTAATTTTCAACTTTGACCAAATCCGCATTTACATTGGAATATAATTGTTCTAACAATACGGGTATATCTGTCATGCGCGAAAAAATAAAAATCAATTGTAAAACTTATCTACATAAAATACTGTGTTGATATTTTTCGCTTCGAGCCATTACTTTAAATTTGAACCTTAATACTATGACGATACAGTTTGTTTTGAAAGATAAGGGCTCGAAGCGAAAAATTCACCTGGGCAGATTTATACTATACATAAAATACTGTGTTGATGTCATAATGGTTTCACATAACATCGCTCCGTAATAATTAGAGATCTAAAAATTTATAGTTCATTGATCCACAAAACCGCACAGCTAAGGGGTGGAATTCCCTGCCCGCGACTTTGTTCAGGGAACACTACAATTTGGCCGCTTTCAAGTCTAGGTTGACTGAGCATTTACTAGGCAAGTTGTTTTTATGTTTGTTTTGGTTGTTTTGGCTGCATGTCTACGACGCATTCAATTTGGAAAAATATTATCTGCCAACAAAGTTTCATTTAAAATGAACTCTCTACTGTAAATAATAAAGTCTTTATTTCAATAAGCTATTTTATCTTATATTTCCGTTCAGTTTAAACTGAGGATTATGCACTTGAGGACATAATAGAATATTGTGGCTTTGTTCGAAAGGTGAGCTGTTAAGAGGATACGATGCGCACCATTTCTCCATACAAACGTAGTCCCCTGTTTCCTCCCTGGATAATGGCTTTAGAGCCAAATTTTTTTTACTTTGTGATCTGTATCTACCACAGCTATGCCGCTGTTTCGTTTTTTTCCATATTTCAATTAACATAAGAAATATGAGCTTTCAAAAACTGAAAAAATTGCCCAATTTCAACGTCATTTTCAGACACTCATCAGAAAAGAATCTCTCATATAAACAAAAAAAGGAAACATAGGGGCATAACTACATCTGTCTTCTAATTATTTTTGAAAAAAATAATTTTATTGGTCCAGATTTCGAGAAGAAAACAGGGGACTACGAAGTGCTGTTTTGATTAATTTTACGCGCCTATTAACGGTCTGAGCTGCAGTTGTCCCGCTCTCGCTGTACTGACACGGAGGGGTTCGGGCGAGACAGCGGCATTTCATTAAAATACCTATTTCTCAAAAGTCTCTCAGCCATCGTATCCTCTTAACGAGATCGGAACACCTGAAAAAATTCGTACTTTAACTATTTATTTGTTTTAACCGCTCGTGCCTAAATACCAGGTTCCCAAAGGACCACATTTTCCAAAAAAATACTACATTACATATTTACCGCATTTTTAGCTTACCAGATCCTCGTTGCACCACAATGCAGAATCGAAGATTACTCAAGGAAGTGATTTTTTGGCGGAATGTCTTGTTTTGGTCATCTGGTATAATGGAAATGTAATAAATACATAGGTAACTAATGTAGTATTTTGGAAAAAGTGGTATTTTAGGAACGTATTTTAGGCAGAGCGATTTTCGCTGTCAGACTCGAGACTTCTTCAGACCACATGTGCCACAAACGCACACGTGCGTTTAAATGACTGCCAAACCATGACAGCGGCACAAGGCCAAAGTCACGAAAACGCATATATACGTTCCCGGCAGTTAATGCGTTAAAGCAGCAAAAATGTTTCTTTTTGCGTTTTGGAATCATTCTTTTAAGGTGTCATTTAACCTTTTTTGCTGTGCGTACCAAAACTAGACATAATAATAGAAATAGTTATCTGTTATCTACCTAGACTATTTAAATAGTTTTATCATCATAGATTATCCCCAATTGTACACGCATAAATAGTGTACTTAAGATACACATGTGTTGAACATAAATTAAAAGATTAAATCAAGATAACCACATAAATATTATGTTCAAATCTGTCAAATTAATTTACAAATATCAAAACAAACTTTCTAGTATATCTTAAAATTTTCAACTAAATGCTATAGCCGGGATAATTGCACGCAAATTTTTTTTTTAATTAGCCTACTTTAGTGTCCCACTGCTGGGCAAAGGCCTTTACTCTCTTGCTCCACTCTCGCCTATGTATTTTATTATAAGCTTTTATTTAACTTGGCTTGTTTGTTTCGGTCAAATCTTGGACGTCGAATTAAACCAAGGATGATATAGACTGGATTAGCAATCGCCATAGTACAGATCGGCCGCGGAAAAATAGTTCGATTATTAAATCTAGATGGCGCTGACATATAGCCCGAGGGTTTGAAAGCAAAACAAAAAGACCACAGATATTTCATATTACTGCAAATGTATTATTATGCAATATTTTTGAAAAATAATACATTTGTAGTAATATGAAACATCTGTAGTCTTGTTTTGCTTTCAAAGCCTCGGGCTATATTTCAGCGCCATCTAGATTTAATAATCGAACTATTTTACTGCGGACGATCTGTACTATGGCGATTGCTAATCCAGTCTATATCATCCTTGATTTAACCCACTTCCAGTGGTCGGATTGACATGAAACTTGGTATACTCAGAGATGGGCAACGAATAATTTTTTATCCGAATAATTATTCGAATAAACAATAATTCACTATTTTTATTCGCAAATAATTTATTCACGAATACATAAAATATTCACGGATAAATCATTCGGCCGTTTTTAAATGACGAATGATTTATTCGCTATTTTATACGGATTCGAGAAAAGTTAACGCATTCATTGCCGGGAACGCATATATGCGTATTCGTGACTTTCGCCTAGTGCCACTGTCTTAGTTACTTTTGCAGTCATTTGAACGCACATGTGCGTTTGTGGCACCTGAAGAAGTCTCGAGTCTGACAGACGGCAACGAATGCGTTAATAGGTTTTCCAATAAATTATTATTATTCGTGGAATAATTTATTCGAATGAGAATAATCATTCGATAATTTTATTCATCATTCGCGAATAATTTGTTTATTTTAATTCGTTACCGTATTCTCATCTAGGTTGAATGACAATGGAAGTACAGTCAGCAAGACTTTTTGGTCTACCTCTGCTTCGGTGCCCGTCGCATATGAGCCAATCTGGTAAATGTTCTAGCGATCAGATTTTAAAAAAAATTACCTGTAGCGTGGAAGTAAGTGGCGCCAAAGCGATGGGCGTGGATGGGGCGGCTCGGAACGCGGCGCCGGCGAGGAAACCCGCGGGCAGCGCGTATAGCGCGCTGTCGCGGCCGTGCGCGCGGCACAGCAGACACACTATTAGCTGAGGATGAATGAGACAAATAAACATACATAGAATACCTCGTAGCTTATTCGGACTAGCACGTCGCATACCGTGCTGTGTTTGTAACGCCAGCCTGTTACAAACAAAGCTCGGAACCATGTCATAATGACATTTACGTCTTTCATAAAGCAGTTATAGATGAATAAAATATACTACTGATTCTATGGTGGCCTATTTAGAATTTAAATTGGTTGACGAGTTGAGGTAATTTTTTTTACATAATATTTCGGAACAGTAACCGTCACAGTGGCGTGGATTGGACAATTACATGCTGTCAAAGTCAAAATATCGTTATTCAATTCAGACTACAAGTATGACTGTCGATGAATCTATCATTGGTTCGGAAAACCTTTGTTGAGAAAAATCCAGCAAGAAACCCAACAAGGTAGAGTCTACGTCATAACTAAGTGATCACTTTTGTACCTTGTCACTTTAACGTCATGCTCGAAAAGACATACGAATTTATGTAACGAGTGAAAGCGACAAGGTACAAAAGTGATCACTTATTTATGACGTTTCCTGTACATTTTTTTCGAAACAGATCTAGAATCTATCCATAGGTACTGATATAATAAAAGCGAAAGTGTGTATCTGGCTTTCCGTCTGTCTGTCTGTTATCTCCTCACGCTTAAACCGCTGAACCAATTTAGATAACATTTGGTATGGAGATAGTTTGAGACCCTGGGAAGGACATAGGATAGTTTTTATCCCAGAAAAATGCATAGTTTCCGCGGGAAAGCGATAAACGAATTATTTGCAGACGGGGTCGCAGGAAATAGCTAGTCTATACTAATATTATAAAGAGGAAAGATTTGATTGTTTGTTTGTTTGCATCGAATAGGCTCCGAAACTACTGGACCGATTTCAAAAATTCTTTTGCCGTTAGAAAGCTACATCATCACTGAGTGGCATAGGCTACTTTTTACCGCGGGAAAATACCTTTTCCTACGGGAAAATTAATTTATCGCGGGCGAAGCTGCGGACGGAAGGCTAGTGTTTATATAAATACTTGGCATTTAACACACCTACAACTTTAAACACAGTAGACCCTATTTAAAGCCAGGGATCGCGCATGCGGATCGAAAATTTATTCTATCAATTTTAGCAGTTTAAATTCCTAAACATACTTGGTCGCATTTTTAACCCCCGACACAAAAAGAGGGGTGTTATAAGTTTGACCGCCATTTGTGTGTGTCTGTCTGTCTGTGGCGTCATAGCTCTTAAACGGGTGAACCGATTCGGATGCGGTTTTTTTTTCTTAGAAAGCAGATTTCTTGGCAATGGTTATTAGCAAGGAGCGGAATTTCTCATAGCAAAAATCAAACATCAAAGGGATTGACCAAAAGTTTTATCGACTAGGTATTCCAGCTATCGATGTTATCGAATCGACTCTTCGCTTGTAATCGCTTTTTAACATTATTCTGTAACATTTGACCTCTTTGATAAGCGACTTGCAACTCCATATTAAAATAAATCGCGTTGGGTTAGTTAGAAAAAAAAATGAAATAAGTACCCACTAGGATCAGGATTCCGGACTATGACCTAATTCGCGACCATGCCGGTTTTATAGCAAAAACTGAATACAACCATAACAGCATTATGGAATACTACAAATACACTCCTGTTACATATATCAACGGAGGTAGAACACTCTTTCTCAAACTATAATTGGATCTACAATGATAACAGGACCAATTTAAAGGGTGACATTATAGAATAAATTATGACAATTCTCTATTACTACAGAGAAGATGAAGAAAATGCGATTAGTACAGAAATAGATTCGATTGTTATTTTGAATGAAGGTTAGATTTTAGTTTTGTTGCATTTCTGTTTTATATTTTTATTGTAATTAACTTAAAAAGTGCTATTTTAAAAGTACCTACTATTTTCTGTTTTATTAATTGCTGAAATATTTATCGATAGTCGATAAAACTTATGTTCAATGCCTTTGATGTTTGATTTTTGCTATGAGAAATTCCGCTCCTTGGTTATTAGATATGTTTCATCAAAATCGGTTTAGTCTTTCCAAAGTTATCAGCTCTATTGTTAGCTGCGGAAGGGATTTTAGACGCATAATGGGTATTTACTTTATGTTCAAACATACGTATGACATAATTGCGTTGGGGGTTTTTAAAATTTCTAATTTATAGTTATCAATCAAAACGCTGTCCATTGGGCTGCTTATCTCATGCGTATCTTTGGATCAGCCGATCGATTCACGGTGTCTAATCGATATTTCAGATACCACCAGCTGATAAATACTTACCATCAACATTTTGCATTTTTCGTTTCTGTTCAAACGCAGTACAATACGTTTACTTTTAGTTTACCACTGAAAGATGGCTTGCCTTCATTTCATTTACAACTTTAACACCATACAAATAAAGTAGCTATTACAAAATCTCCAAACGTGGGTAACGTTATTCTAAAATTGGCTTTATTTGTAGGTCGTTAAAGTTGAATATGAAATAAAGGCAAACCATCTGTCAGTGGAAAACTTTATGTAATTTTACTTTAGGTAGGGTCGGTTCCCTAACATAAGTATCCACTTTTCCATACTAACTGCATAGAAAAGTGGATACTTATGTTAGGGACGACGATTAAATAAAGAAGGACAATCAGTCTACGGGTGCATCAAATTTTTCTTCACATCCGTTGCTACGGTTACACAAATTTTGTCTCTTGGACAACAAGAATTTTTCTATGGAACAGTATGAAGATGTCACTTGGACGACTGGGGACAGAGTAAACAACACGAAAAAGTTGGTTCACCCTTATAAAACGTCGCGTTCTTTTAAAATAATAAACCTCCTGTAACAGTTTTAGTTTTACTATAGAGAGATCTCAATACCGTTCATTACATGGGTGAATCAACTTGTTCTTGCTACCCATTGCTATGGTTACACAAATTTTGTCTCTTGGATAACCTAAGCATTTTTCTATGAACAGTTTGAAGATGTCACTTGGATAACTGGGGACAGAGTAAACTACACAAAAAAGTTGATTCTCCCATTTACCTACTAAAAAAGATAAGACAAGGAGCAAGGCCTGGGGTGGGTTTTTAAAATCACACTCGTCTAAATAAATAGGTACTATCCGAAAGTGGGAAGTCTGCGTATAGTTACAAAGTTACTGCTTGAATAAATTTTTGATTAAAGCACGGTCGCAAAGCATAAAGAATATCGTACAATGACCTGTCTCTACGTGTCTCTATCGCTCGTACGTAAATATTCGCCATCGCGCTCGCACACTTGAATTTGTACGAATGAGACAGGAAATATTTACACGGGAGCAACAGAGACAAGTATTGAAGGTCATTGTACGAAATTCTTCGTGGTGCGCGACCGTACTTCACATGAGAAACTGTATAAGAAGTAATTCTCTACTACACTGACGAGCAAAAATAAAGGATCGGTTAAAAAATGACGATTACTACAAAACCCGCTGTGATAGCTTCTTCGAGTAAAATGAGTTTAATAAAGAGTTTTATTCTCAATTAAACTTTTTCTTGTTAAGAAAAAAACTCTTTACTAAACTCATTTTACTCGAAGAAGCTATCACAGCGGGTTTTGTAGTTATCGTCATTACTGTAACCGACCCTTTATTTTTGCTCGTCAGTGTATTTCTCTGTTATTTCACAAGTGAGTCGGTCCCAAGGTGCCACCAAACATAACACATTTTTACTATAGCTCCAAAGTTAAACACACAAGTACTTTTGCTGCACTTACCCTATAAATGCCGATATATCCTCCAAAGAATAGGCCCAGTTTCAAGTGAGACAGCTTCAATGATTTCAAAGCTTTAGACGGTGTCAGAATTCGCGGAATAATCTGTCTTAGCATCGTCATCGCGCAACCAACGCCAAAAAGCTGCGCAGTGCCCTAAAAGTAAAGTTAAAATTACACTATCATATCACCACAATATAAACAAGTTTCTGACCAACAAAAGAATATTCGGCGCGTTGTTTCGGAGATCATATACAAATTTATACTGTTGTACAATCTCATTTCTATACGGCCCACTACAGGGCACAGGTCTCCTCGGCCCAAGTCCTCTCTCAGAACAAGAGGACTTGGGACGTAGTTACTGCACAGGCCCAGTGTGGATCCTTTCTTATATGAATTTATGAATAAATTAATTTAAATTTAGAATTTGTATAGTCGACCAAGTATTTTCTTTACCACCCTAAAGTTCAATGTCAGTTATACATGTAACATTATACTAAGTGTAAGGCTATTTTCACTAATAACTCAATGTGACAATCAGCCTTATGGTTATTATTCTAATGTAGGAAAAAATTATAAAGCACTACTACTTGGTCAATTATAGGTACGAAACTCTACGGTGCACAAGGACCAGATTTGCCAGCCGCCCTTTTCACACGCTTACTGAAGATATCGACAGTTTATTTCAAAATCAATCAAAGTAACTATCGAATCAACACGTCCTTTGGCCGATTCCATAATTTTGAACTACGCTATCCTAATGCTAATGTCCCCAAAACATTTTTTTACTTCGGAAACAGGAATGACATTTCTACATATTGCAAGTTACCTTAAGTACATAGTTGACGCAGTTCCCAGAGTGTGGACATGCCGGGCCTCTGCCCTCAATGCCCGTTACTGGCTCACCAACTTGCTTGGATACTCGAGGAGGGGTGAAGAACCTATTCAAACGAAACGCTCTTTACAAACAAGTGTTACAGAAAGCTGTAGAAAATAAGTGAGCAGAGATTTTTAACTGAAGTACAAGTGGGCAGGCCATATTTCTAGAGCAGCTATAATCTTCCTACGGTTCGCGGGTCGCAACCAGAACACCAAGTTGTTTGAGGTCCATACAAAAAAAAAGGTTGAATCTCTAATTAAGTGTTATTGTAAACTATTTAGGACATAATACTTGTATATAGTATGTCAATAAGAGCCTGTCTTTATCTATGACAGCACCGATATTTTACTACAATCACTTTGTAGGAAAAAATCAAGAATGTAGCGACTTTAGCATACAAAGAAGAGAGAGCAAACCACTTAGTACGGGTGTGACATTCTTTGCAGAAATCCTATTTTTAAGCAATCGGTGTCGTGTACAATATTTCCAATACATACCAAAACAAAGGCGTCCGTTTCTCATTCTCTCGCTCTTTTCGCATGAGGTAGAAAAAGACGGCACTGCCGAACATGAAAATTAGTGTTTCTCTCCCAGGCGAGCGTCGCAGCCATCCCTTCATTTCCAATGTCCTTACCCAATATTCAAATACCTATGGATATAAACATGTCTTTTGATTGCGATCTTAAACAGCAAATTCAGGGAGAAATTCATTTTTAAACTGATGATAGAGAAATGCAGTTTATTATGCTTGAATGCTTAAAAAGGGGATATGAACACACAATTTAAGTAAATTTTATTTATCTCAAAGGTGGAAATAAAGCTTTGCGTACATGTACAGTTGAAGAAAGTGAATCGCGTATCAGGAAGGAACCTTTTTTAAAAAACGTCTAAAAAATAACTCCTATGTCACTAACCATATGGTTGGTGTTTGCAAGTATTTTACTCGATAGACATAGATTCAACTGCACATTGTGAATATTAAAGATGAAAATTTAAGTACTTTTTCACTTATTTCGTACAACTCACCAAGTTCACAAACAGGTTGACAACCAGGACTCTTCTGTAGGGTGGCTCGAAGTAAACCGCTAACCCACTGATGGTGCAGGGAAGCAACACTGTGTTGTAGTAAGAGAACTGACTGAAGAATAACCTCCTGAGAACACACAAAATAAAGTGTTTTCGTAATTTTTACTCATAACCAACACCCAGGACACATACTTAAATCCATATCTATACTAATAAATATAAATGTGCAAGTGAGTTTTTTTGTTTCTCTTTGTTTCACATTCATACTAAACAACGGATTGCCCTCGTTTTTTGTATGGACATAGTTGAAGACCTGGAGAGTGACACAGGCTCCTCATTCTTATTCCGGGTTGATACAATCGTGGTCGTGACGTTTAATATCAATTAAATTTTTAATTTGAACTTTATTGTCATTTTGGGGATTCTAAATTAAAAAATAATATTAGTTAATTTCACAAGGTCCATTATTGTAACACTTTTCATACTCAGCTGGGTTCGAAAGGGATAGAGCCTCCCTTTATGATAACATACTTAGTTTTTTTTAGCATTAGAAATAGGGTAAACAATCTTGATGAGTCTTTTTATTGAAAAACGGTTTAAAAAAAATAATAGCTATTACTTATAAAACCAAAATAATGTAAATTACCATTATGTCCTTGCTAATTGTTACATATTTGCTGTGATTTAATTTTCAAAAGGTTTTTTTAATAAAAAGACATGTCAAGATCACTTACTTTCTTTCTCATGCTAAAAAAACGAAGTATAGAAGAGGAATGAAAGCAGATTTTGCAAAATCTTCAAAAGACAATGAAGTTCTTTATCAGTAATTTTATAGCCAAAAGGATTATTTGTGGGTGAATCAACTTTTTAGTGCCACCCATTGCTATGGTTACACAAATTTTGTCCCTTGGACAACCTACGCATTTTTCTATGGAACAGTATGAAGTGTTACTTGGACAACCGGGGACAGAATAAACAACACAAAAAAGTTGACTAACCCTTGTATGCTTTGTCATGTTATGAGGGTAACAAATGGTAGGTAAGTTACAAGAATACCTAAATATGCAGTTCAGTGTTACGAAGGAGCTCCCAACGGTGAGCCCGAATATGCCAGACTTTAAATACAACTTGAACTGCTCCAGCATTTCCGTTTTACTCAGCTTTTTGCCTTTCATCAGTATTTGAATCTGCAACAATTTTTAGTGATAAGTTCAAAGTTTTTTGGAAGAAATTGTTTTTTATTGCAATAAATACAAAGAAAGACTACAAAAGCATTCAAACTAACTAAAAAAACAACTAACAATACCAGAAATTACTTGTTGATTAAAAAGAGATGAGACATCTTTCAAATTCAAATTCAAATTCAAATTCAAAAACATTCATTTGTAAGAATACAGTAGGTAAAAAGATTTTAAAATAAGTTTAGCACATGTATTCAGCATGCAAGCAAGCATACAAATATTTAGTTTCAAGTCACTAAGATTAATTTACAATAGGGATGTTTCTTAGGTAAAAAAATAATAATTCTTATTAGTCCGTATTTTACATTATCAAAAAATATTAGACACGTAATTTTTCTTTTGACAATTAAACAAAAAATTACGAAGATATGGCGCGTTGAAGTTCCGCGTGACGAGGCGTGACGTCACTTGTTCCTAAAAAGCTCATACAATACAAAGTGTAGGAACAAGTGACGTCACGCGAAACTTCAACGCGCCATATCTTCGTAATTTTTTGTTTAATTGACGAAATAAAAAATACGTATTGATGATAGAACAAAAAAACGTATTAATATCTACAAAAAACTTCGCGAGACCATACGTCCAACTATTGTAGTAATGTCACTATTACTACTTTTTTACATTTTATAAGATGCATTTTATGCATTATTTTTTGCATTTTATGAAATGCCTATCAAAATCAGACCATGTTATCCACACCTTTGTATCAATTCTTATCCAAATAAATTATTTCGTATGCAAGACCGATTCAATACCTGTTGATTGTTCTTTGAATTATTGAAATCGAATATTCCATTCAAAAGATAAAACGAAATTAAAAATGTCAATATAAATTAATGTCAGTTTTTAATTTTGAAAATTTGGGCCTCCTGCTTGGATTCTCGCTAGCATGCCTGCTTGCATGCTAGCTTGCTTGCTTGCTTGCATGCTTGCTTGCTTGCATGCTTGCTTGCATTCTTGCTTGCTTGCATGCTTGCTTGCATGCTAGCTTGGATGCTTGCTCGCATGCTCGCTAGAATCCTGCTTGGATTCTAGCTTGCATGCTTGCTTTTATGCTTTCTTGCAAGCTTGCTTGCTTGCACGCTTGCTTGCTTGCGTGCTTGATTGCGCGCTTGCTTGCGTGCTTGCTAGCGTGCTTGATTACGTGCTTGCTTGCATGCTTGCTTGCATGCTTGCTTGCATGCTTGCTAGCATTCTAGCTTACATACTTGCTTGCATGCTTGCTTGCATGCTTGCTTGCAAGCTTGCTTGCATGCTTGCTTGCATGCTTGCTTGCATGCTTGCTTGCATGCTTGCTTGCATGCTTGCTTGCATGCTTGCTTGCACGCTGGCTAGAATCCGTTTGTCGCTTGCATGCTTTTTCACATGCTTGCTTGCATGCTTGCTTGCTTGCATGTATGCTAACTTGCATGCTTACTTGCTTGCTTGCATGCATGCTTGCTTGCATGCTCGCTAGAATCCTGCTTGGATTCTCGCTTGCATGCTTTCTTGCATGCTTAAATGCTTCCTTGCATGCTTTCTTGCAAGCTTGCATGCTTTCTTGCTTGCTTGCATGCTGTTTGCATGCTTGCGTGCGTGCTTGCTTCAGGCTTGCTTGCTTAATTGCATGCTTCTCTGAAATATTTATGATTCACGCGAGCGAAGCCGCGGGTAAAAAAGCTAGTTATAATTTAAAGCACTTGCTACATTATTACATTATATCTTGGATTATTATTATATTAGGTACTTATACTAAATCATTATTAAGAGAACAAAAAATGAAATATAAAATAACCACAGACAAATAAATAAATTACAACTCCTTGTGACTCAAGAAGTCCTTGACACTATAATATGTAGAAACATTTTTCCAATAGCCATTTTATTAATTTACATTTAAACATGTCTCCTGATAGAGTTTTTGAATTTTGTGGTAAATGATTAAAAATTACAATGCTCATATTATATACATGTCTCTTATACACAACAGCACATCATTTTTGATCAGGATGGGTAGCTGTTTTTTTGTACAGACTGTTGTTGTTAGCTTCTGGTGGCTCTGGTGGCGGTTGATGACGGGCCTTGTCGTGACTCAGACTTCATTCGTTTTACCTCTGAACAGATTAAAGATGTGGTTTCTAAAATGACTAGAGGAAAGTCACCGGGTCACGACGGGCTCAGTATAGAGCACTTGCAATGTGCTGGCGGGGGGATATTTGAAGTGTTAGCCAAATTTTTTTCTTTATGCATGTCACACTCGTATTTACCTAAAGATTTAATGAGAACTATTGTTGTTCCTATTGTCAAGGATAAGACTGGCGATGTGTCTAGCAAATGTAATTATCGGCCTATCTCACTGGCTACTGTACTGGCCAAGGTTCTGGATAGTCTACTAGAATCTCGACTTCAGGATCATTTAAATATCCATTATGCGCAGTTTGGCTTTAGGCCGGGGCTTTCCACGGAAAGTGCGATCTTGGGTTTAAAACATACGGTTCAGTACTACACGGAACGCAAGACGCCTATTTACGCTTGCTTCCTGGACTTGTCCAAAGCGTTCGATCTTGTGTCATACGATGTTCTTTGGAACAAGTTGAGGGAGCAAAAAGTACCGGCGGAGCTACTGCGTATATTACAGTATTGGTACCTTAACCAGGTAAACAGTGTGAGATGGGCTGGGAAGCTCTCGCTTCCGTACAGGTTGGAGTGTGGGGTGCGTCAGGGGGGTATAACCTCTCCTAAGCTCTTCAACTTGTATGTGAATGATCTGATTGCGGGGCTGAGCAGTAAACCTGTGGGATGCCGAGTTGATGATGTTAGTGTTAACAACATCAGCTACGCTGACGACATGGTGCTGCTCAGCCCAACGGTCAGGGCATTACGGGAGCTCTTGTGTACATGTGAAGTGTATGCACGTAAGCATGGCTTAGTGTATAATGTCAACAAGTCTGAAATTTTGGTTTTTAGGGCCGCCGGGGGTAAATTGCCTGAGCATGTACCCGCTATTAAACTAGGTAACAGTGAGTTAAAGCGGGTATATCATTTTAAATACCTTAGACATTATGTCACTGACGACCTTAAGGACCAAAAGGATATCGAGAGAGAGCGTAGGGCGCTGGCGGTCCGATGCAACATGCTGGCGCGAAGGTTTGCACGGTGTAGTGAGCAGGTGAAAGTGTCGCTATTTAAAGCTTTTTGTCAAGTGTTCTATACGTGCAGCCTTTGGGCCGGCTTCACCCAGAGGACCCTCAGTACCCTACGAGTGCAGTACAATAATGGTTTCAGGATGCTGATGGGGCTGCCCCGATTCTGCAGCGCATCGGGCATGTTTGCACTGGCTCGCACTGATGACTTTTACGCTATAATGAGAAAAAGAATCGCCTCGCTGCTCTGCAGAGTGCGGGCCAGCCCCAACCTCATCCTAAGCACTGTAGCAGTCAGATACGACTCCCCTATAATGCGGCAGTATGAAAAGATTATGTCCGCGAGGCGGTAGTTTGTGAGTTGTGTTTGTTCTTATTATTAATTTTTTTTTTTGTTCTGTGTACTAACGTTATCTACCTTAATTTTGTTAATATTTATGTTATGTTACTAACAACTTGGACCAGTATTGTTGTCTGAAATAAATAGAATTTGAATTTGAATTTAACAGCTTATCAGAGAGGGGGCAAGCTGCCAGACAAGCCGCTCAGCAATGGGAATTTTTTCTTTCCATGTTTATGGCCACCATATGAACTGACCACACTAAGGGCTAATAAGGACAGCAAAATAAGGCATAAGGGGGGATAATAAGGGCTGTACTTCACTGGAAGTATCTCCCTAGTCATACACCACTACCATCTGCTTATAGCGTACAGGGCTGATTGCAAGATTAAAGAAAAAAATGAAGAATTTGGTAACAGAAACATTATATGCATTCCTTAGCCTTTGATACAGCATACTCTGAACATTAACCAATGCATAGAAAAATTACACAACTACAACTTAAAAAATCTTGTAAAACATTCAACAAATTAACTCAACAACCAGCTGAAATATTTGGGAAGAATTTTAAGACACTTTGCATACTTAACTGTTCAATCAAGTCATAAATATTCAACATACACCAAAACTTCCTACAGCCTAATTGTCTTG
Organism: Archips xylosteana; assembly: GCA_947563465.1. Taxonomy (NCBI): domain Eukaryota; kingdom Metazoa; phylum Arthropoda; class Insecta; order Lepidoptera; family Tortricidae; genus Archips; species Archips xylosteana. Next base: position 5,254,097 of record OX387351.1, on the reverse strand, counting down.
TCATGCATAACATGACAATTAGACAATTAGTGTTGTGCATGGAGCGCTCGGAAACGGACGTTTCACACGGCACTGTTCGATTTTTGTAATCGCGTAGCGCGCGGCTCTAGCCGCTGCCCGCTGTCGTCGCTATGGGTTCGCAACAACTCATAGCGAATGAGTTGTTGGCGTTTGTTTATTCAAAATGCTATCGACACCACGGATGAAGTCAGCGTCGTGCAGATCTGCAAGTCTAACTTCAAGGAGGACGAGATTTGCAGTGGCAAGGCGCTGCTCTTTCAGACGCTCGGCAAGACCGACCAGATGCCCTCCCGCCGAAGAGATGGAAGTGCAAAAAGTGTCCAGGACATCATAACGTTGTTCAAGGAGACCGACCCAGACGACGTGCCTGATTTCGTGGCGAAGGAGCTGCTCAAGCTGCCCCCCGTCACTTTCGACAATGTCGATGTCACCAGGCTGCTGAAGGACATTACGTTCCTGAAAACTAGTCTGGCCGACGTCCAGTCTAAGTTAGAGGTGTCAAGTAACACCATAAGTGAGCTGCGGGCCGAGGTAGTGTTGTACGCAACACTGTTTCGGTAAGTAGGTCGCACGTGCCCTCTAACGTAGACGCATGCAGCGGAGTGCAAAGTGCATTCGTCGGTAGTTTGACGTCACCGGCTACCGTCATAACACCTGATGCCCCCCGCCCCGCCGCCGCCGCTTCTGTTCCTGTGGATACGTCGACTCCTCGTCGCGCGTACGCCGCTGTTGCCCAGAAGCCGAAGGTGAAGCAGAGTCGCTGTGAACCTGCTCACATAGATCCGCCACAGCCGATTTTGAAGAGGAACAGTCGCCATTGCGACAAGGATGGCTTCATCAAGGTGAAAAGGAGGAAGAAGCCCGCTTGTCGCAATCAGTGCGGCACCGCCCTGACCGGACCGAACCATCTGCTGCGTCCCGCGACACCGACGACACAGCTGTACGTGTCCCGCCTGCATCACTCCACGAAGGTCACGGACATCGTGGAATATGTGCGTGTGAAGACCAAGCTCACTCTGAGGGTTGAGCGGTTGGAGTCCCGCCATGACGTGAATTTCAATTCATTTGTGGTGAGGGTTCCGACTGATCAACTGTCGACCTTCACAAGAGAGGAGTTTTGGCCGAAAGGTGTTGCTTACCAGCGGTTTCATGGCTGGTTAAGTGACACTGCAAAAGTGCCCACGTCACAGACTTCACGTGCTTGTAATTAGGTTGTTAATTAAGTGTAATATAAATATGTATGTTAGTCTTTAAGGTATTTTTATATGGGCCTATGCAGCCTGAAATAAAATTATTCTATTCTATTCTATTCTAAAACATACTTGAATATTTCTTTTTAACCCATCGCACAACTACTTTTTTTGGTCATTTTGTGTAAGTACTCTATGTTAAAAGGTGACCGATACTAGTAAAAAAATTTACATCGAAAACATTTATTTACACCCACCCCCGCTGGGGCGCGCAGGACATCCCACAGGTTAATGATCTAAATTTTTTTCCATATTTAACTACTACTTATAATTAAATTACTAAATGGATGAAATAACTATGTACCTACTTATGTGCCACTACATAAAATTACACCCGACCTGACCTGATAGAATTTACCCGACACACGAAGATTAGAGTGTTTAACTCCAACGTCAAGTCAGTCCTACTGTACGGATGCGAGACATGGTTCGTGAGGAAGGACATCACCGATCGGTTGCAGGTGTTTGTTAACAAATGCTTGAGGCGCATCCTGGGAATTTATTGGCCGCGAACTGTCTCAAACGCAAGACTGTGGCAAATGACTGACCAGAAGCCAGTAAGCCGAAAAGTTCTGACAAGGAACTACTACAAAAAAAAAAAAAAATATGCCTGTAGGTATTTTTTTTCTGCAGATTTAAGAGGATACAATGGCTGAGAGACTTTTGAGAAATAGGTATTTTAATGAAATGTCGCTGTCTCGCCCAAACCCCTCCGTATCAGTACAGCGAGAGTGGGACAACTGCAGTTCAGACCGTTAATAGGCACATAAAATTGATCAAAACAGCATTTCGTAGTCCCCTGTTTTGTTCTCGAAAACTGGACCAATAAAATTATTTTTTTCAAAAATAATTAGAGGACAGATTTAGCTATGCCCCTATGTTTTCCTTTTTTGTTTATATGAGGGATTCTTTTCTGATGAGTGTCTGAAAATGACGTTGAAATTGATCAACTTTTTCAGTTTTTGAAAGCTTATATTTCTTATGTTAATTAAAATATGGAAAAAACGATACATAGGGGCATAGAGGTGGTTGATACAGATTACACAGTAAAAAATTGGCTCTAAAGCCATTATCCAGGGAGGAAACAGGGGACTATGTTTGTATGGAGAAATGGTGCGCATCGTATCCTCTTAAGGCACAGGAATGTGTCTCATTCACTCCATACTTGTTATTTATAATAACGGTTAACCCGTCACGCATCCCAGGGACTACGTTAGTCCCTAACTTTTTTTGCGGGAAATGTCCTAGAGACTACTACTGAAGTCTCTAGGACATATCCTGCATAAAAATAAATTTTACTAATTTTAGTATGGTGGACGCGTGACGGGTTAATTGGATTTTCACTAACTTATTTACTTATAAATAAGAAGAAACTCTACATAGTGCTTTGTGTATTTAAAAATTTAAGGTGGTGATGATGATGTGGTGATACAAATAAGGTCGCACTACGCTTGTATAGTAACTCGAAAAACACGATCCTGATCAACGAGTTATTAATTAATTGAAAACAATAAATATGTAGTTGGTTAGAGAAGTACTTACAAGATACACCATGGCATAGAACTTGTATGCACCCTTGATGCAGCTAGCCAGCATCATACCCGTTGCATCCGAACATTTGTAGGTCCATGGATGAATTAGTTCATGGCATGCACAACCACTACAGGCTTTGTCAAACCAAAATTTACTAGCCTCCACCATGGTTGTAAATTCGCAGATCAATTTTAAACACAGACTCGCCCGGATATATAAAGTGAATCACTAACGGATAATTTTAGAATCAAGATACGGTTTCAATAGGATATTATTTTCACTAGTGTTTAATTAATTTTAATTCAATGTACGTTTACAATCCACCCAGTCACGTCACGACAGCACAGCCAGCCGCCTCGCCTGAGTAACAAACAATACTCTTTGCTCTCCTGTCAAATATGTGTCAAATTGACAGACAAGTCAATGCAGGTACAAAAAAAAAACAGATGTTTCTTTTTTTTAATTTCACGTTAAATCTAAGATTTTTTAAAATCGAAATCGCAACTGTAATAGAATCTAAGTATAAAATAAGCAGAGCGAGAGATGACCATCATAATAATATATTCTCACATGGGGGAGAGAAAGATGGATAAACCACTCCCTTCGACTCCCAAGTGGCTTCGAGCATAAGGATCATACCTAGTACTTACCTACTTACCTACTTTCGATTATTTATGAGAGTAATCAACTAATCAAGGAGTAATTTTAATTCATACGAATAGAGGCAAAACTTTGCAAAGTATCTAATGTCGTACTTAAAGTAAATTGACTGCCATTTAGTTGTAAAATATATAAATGAGCCCAGTTTTCATGGAAAAAGAATTTTGTAAACGTATGTATATTTTGTTAGAGGCCTACCTACACTGCGTCTTCCAGTCCGTTGTCGCCACTCGAGAACCTTTTTGCCCCATCTGCCATCAGTTCTACAAGATGGAGCGACGACCTGGTTAAGGTTGCGGGATCGCGTTGGATGCGAATGGCACGGGACCGATCTGTTGTTTGGCGAGCCTTGGGGGAGGCCTATGTTCAGCAGTACAAGTCATGATGATGATGATGATGATGTATACAGGGTGACTGGAAATTCGACGTATTCATATTAGGTAAGTACCTCTTCGATCATAAGTATCATAACTTTATAACTAAGTATCATTTGAGTTGCCGTTTTTCATTTTTATTTATTCAAATTTAAATCTGGCGGAAACACGGTGGAAAAAATACGTGATCGTTAATCAGGCCCTATACTACGAAGCGCGAAATTCGAACTTCGTTTCATGCCGTTCCGCTCACGCTAATGATATTTATTACGAGAGTGAGAGGGACCGCACGATCCGAACTTCGAACTTCGAATTTCGTAGTAACCCCCCAGCTCATTAGTTTAAAGATACTCGTTCTATAGACTTTTAAAAATTATAAATATTTAACTATAGGATAATTAGTAAGAAAAAGGCTGAAAAAGCATAAAGTACCACACTGTAATGTAATTCATCACATCACGGTAAGCCAGAGGCCCTACCACGAAGTGCATAATTCGAACTTCGTTTCGTGCCGTCCCGTTCACGCTAATATGATTTGACACGAGAGTGAGAGGGATAATACGATACGAACTTCGATTTTCGAATTTCGTAGTAGCGCCTCAGTTTAGCCAATAATGCCCCCAAGCTAACTTCAAACGCGAGTTGTATGAGAATGGATTCAGCTTAGAGTTCTAGTCAAGTTAGGCAGCAATGCAAAACTAATCGAACGTCAAACGACGACGAACGACTAAAGTCTTTGTTTTTGCTTGTTTTATTTAAAAATGCGTAAAAATTCCAGATTAATATTTCAAATCTCTTTGTAAAATAAAATAAGCGAAATTGAAAATTTGAATGAAGATTGTTTGTTAACTTTTACACCTTGCTGATTGAACTGCGAAGAAAACACTTTGATACTTGGACGGAATTTAAGTATTTTCTTTAACTATTATTTAACCCACTATGCATCGGTTTTTTTGTGAAGTCATTAAATTTTCGCAAATAGTTGATGCTGCCTGGGTAACCGAGCTTTGCTCGGTGTATCTGTGCAAAATTGGAGAAACGAGTAACCGCAGGGAAATGATCGATCTACATTTTTAAATACCAAAATCCACATGTAAAAAAAAATTAGAGCGGTTTTCAAAAGTCCGAAACTATGCAAAATACACATGTGTGCGTATGTATTTACCAAAAAATATTACTCATTTAAAAGTATAGGATCATCATTTCAACCGAAAGACGTCCACTGCTGAACATAGGCCTTCCCCAAGGCTCGCCAAACAGATCGGCCTTGAGCCATCCGCATCCAATGCGTTCCCGCTACCTTCACCAGGTCGTCGCTCTATCTTGTTGGAGGCCTACCTACACTGCGTCTTCCGGTCCGCGGACACCTATCCAGTGGCGTAGCTACCGTAGGGCAAGCCGGGGCAGTGCACCGGGGCCCCCAAGCTCAGGGGCCCTTCGGACTCTGACTTAAAAACTATAAACACGGACCTATGAGAAACGCGGCGCGCTTCAACAGCGTGACTATAAAACGCTACTTAGTGAGTTTACAAGCGCGCGAGTCTAGTGAACTCAAAGTGCATTCATTCTTACTTGTCTTATCATATTAAACAAGCACGGGTTGGGGCCCTAGTTTATTTTTTGCCCCAGGGCCTTTGGTTACGTAGCTACGCCACTGCACCTATCGAGAACCTTTCGGCCCCATCGGCCGTCAGTTCCACGGGCGATGTGCCCTGCCCACTGCCACTTAAGTCTAGCGATTCTTCGAGCTATGTCCGTGACTTTAGTTCTTGCGCGGATTTCATCATTTCTAATGCGATCCCGCAGAGAAACTCCAAGCATAGCCCTCTCCATCGCCCTATAGTATAGGATAACATGAGTAAAATAATAAACGTACCTGCATAGTACATGGGCGACCGAGCTTTATTCAGAGTAATTTTTTTGGTAAAACACGAAAACATGCGTTTCCAAAATAAATCGATTATTCGTTCCCGAAAGCCCAAAATAAAAAGAAAACCACAAGAATTGCTCGTTTAATATTCAAATTGCGATACTTATTTCAAATGTTTCTCGCACGCACACACACACACAGACACTCGTAGTATTTATGCATCTTTGTGAGCATCTTCACGTATTCGGAGTTCACTCAAGGAAAGTTCATTTAGGTAATTTACACACAATCGTGTTAGGCTGGTTTTACATTACTGCGACACGGTCCTACATTATGTTGTGGGATCGCACGTTATGGCAATGACCCTATCCCAGCTGACTATAGGTAACGCCACCAGAGTTGAGGTCACGCACACAACAACACGTCATGTAATGACAGCGGGATTTTGACATTTATTCGTACCGATAGCAAGTTCAACAGACTCAACATAGAATTACAAGATTGACTAAAAATTTTCTTCAACCCATTCAACCTATTTCGTTAAGAATAATTTAGAAAAATAGATCTTGTTCAAACAAAACAGAAAATAAAATATTTTGATCTAATTTATCAGATAAGCATATTTTTCGCTATTTATAAAATACCGATTTTTTTGTTGCGAATATTTTGTATTAGTTTCAAATTTTTTTATTTCAAAAAAAGATTATATGAAAAAGAAAAATTTTATTATGCATAGTATTTCGTAAGTATTTTATCATAAGATCATATAACTCACATTTTCATTCACTCACTCATTTCATTCATTCACTACCTTTTTTGCAATCAGTACTTCATGTAGCTGTGTGCGTAATCATTCGCCTCAACTCTCGTGGCGTTACCTATACCTGCCAGAAATTGATGATCTCGATGACAACACACCACAATGCCGGCAACTTAGAGTATGCGCGCACGAGCAACTTTGTCTCCGCGACTATTTTATCAAGTCTATGGGTTAGTATGGAAGTGCGCACACGTAGCGTTACGACTCCCAGGGTACAAATAGACAGACTTGATAAAATAGTCGCGGAAACAAAGTTGCTTGTGCGCGCATACCCTTACAAAGAGGCGCGGCTTGTAAACTTCGACTGAAGGTCAAAAATGTTCTACTTTCGATAAAATCTCACAATGGATATTGACATCTATGGCAGAATCTGAGCTCAGGTGCCGATATTTTCAATCTTGGATGGAGATCAATTTACCTATTATTATGACTAATTATGAGCTTTTGAGCTTGCATGGTTATATACTTAGATCTGTGTGTGCGTGTTGTTCTATTGGCGAATCTTCAGGAAGGGCTATTATTAAGCATTGGACGTCTTTCGACTGGATGATGATGGTTATTTGGGGGTGGCTGCAATAGAGAGATTTCTCTCCAGGCAGACGTTATGCCTGGGGATCGAAGTCAAATGGATGAAAGTTGGAAGTTGTATTTATGCAGCTGAGTTGAGAAACTTCGATAGTGCGATACAGGATTGTAGTAATTAGTTTCTTATGTGATGACTCTGATGACTAGATGGCGCTAGTAGTCGCTACAATTACTTAGACTGCAGGTAATCATTGATTACTAATCAAACGTAGTTTTGTGGGATATCGCAATCGAGATAGGTAGATCGATCGAATGAGAATCAATGACATTGACAGAACTTTCAAACTACCTATCGTGCCGTACCGTTCACACTAATAGTATTAAAAAGAAGAGTGAAAGGGAAGGCATGATACGAACTTTGAAGCTCGTAGCCCCCTGAGCAATGGTAGAGTACGGAATAAAAGAGGTGAAATGAAATGAGATCGCCACTTTCTTCGTAACTGTCACATTTTGAAAGAAATAAATAATAGTACATTGTGCATCAAGGGCCGTAAGTAGAGGATTACTAACGAGAGTCTATTAGAAGCCCGACACCGAAGGCGCAGGGCTTTTTATGACATATATACTAAAATTATTGCAAAACTATTTGATATAAATTTAAAATATAAAAATAACGAAGTTTCATGAAGCGTAGATAAGTTTTGTGTTGTAAAATCGGGTTACAGCTAAGTTTTACAGATATAAATAAAACGTTGGCTGACTTGAAACCTCCTTAGTCTGTTTGCAAATTTTAAAACTAAAGTTAGAACTCCCTTGGGAACAAAAACTGTACGTAAATCCATAACTCCCATAAGACCAATTTAGGCCATTGTCATTTATACAGGCATGGAATAACACCATTGACGAGCAAGTGTGATGAAAAATATTTATTACAAACTTTTTAAGAGTATTAGCAAAAATCCGTGCGGCGTTTTGACAATTGTACATAGGATAGGTGTATGATAAAATGATAAGTTTATACGACGACAATTTTGGGTCGTCAAAATGTAATGTTCAGCAGTTTATGCGTACACAGTTGGAAAGCAATTATTACTCACAATAAATATTGCATGAATCGGTGTCCAAAACGTGATACCTCCATAAACACAGGACATGAGCATGTCTTTGAATCCCAAAAGGCAGCTGTCGGTCCAGGGATGAATTAACTGGCTACAAGGTATGTGACCCACTTTCGAGTAGTCCACCATAAATTTACTGAGTACAACCATTTTTTAATAAACAATTAGGTATTCAAAACTTGCGAAATACCCTGAATGCTTCCATCGACTGATGGAAATTATTCACGAACTAACCAAATATGTTAATAAAGGTCATAAATTATAATTACAATGAGACTGATTTATTCGCATTGTAAAGTATGATGCAAAACCATTTAAATACTCGAGCGAGGGCGTCATATTCTTTGAAACTGTCACACTTGAAAATGTGTCTGCTAACGCTGGATTAGGCTCTTTACGGTGTATACTTTGCGTATATTTTAACATACCTAAAAATTTTAACAGAACCCTCGGTGCGTGACTCGCACTTGGCCGGTTTTTACTGTTTAATGTCGAACTCTAAATATATTTACACCTTAAAATAAAGTCAATTTCACACATATTGTGATTGGTTGTACAGTCAAGTGTAAAAAATATGGGTGCACACAACTTGCTCATAAATATGTCCCATAGCTCTTATATGTCGTCGAATGTAACGATGGGAGGATTAAATCTATACTTATTTTTGCACTTGACCGTACATTGCAAGTCGCAGTGCTGCATTATTATATTAAAGCCTTTCACAGACCGCAGCGCGGGGCGTGCACGCGACGCCAATGGAGCGACTGTGTCACCGTATACATATATGATTCGCGGTTTTTTAACGCGCCGTCGACGCGCGTTTTAGGAACGCCCGTTTACAGCGCGTTTTTCATTCCATTAGACCAGCCTTAAGGCCGCTAGCACACGGCGTTTTTTAAATAACGCGCCATCGCCGCGCGTTTGTATCGATACAAACACGCGTCGACGGCGCGATAAACATTCGCCGTGTGCTTAGGCCCTCAGTATTATACAACGCGCTGAGCACGCTTGGTTGACGTCGCGCGCACGCCCTGCGCTGTAGTCTGTGGTAACCTTTAGCAAATGCCATTTGACTGTGCGTTCCATCCTGTAAATGTTTGACAAGCTGGACAAGGCCGAGCTGGCCACCATAATGCTGGCACTTCACTTGGCGTATTTGACGAAATAGTTGCGTGTGCGAGAGAGGAGCACTATGCTGATTCTAGCGTGAAAGACGGAGATGGCAATAGCGCAACGCGAACACGCAACGCCAAGTGAAGTGCCACCATAAGGTCGGCCACATACACGCGGAATTTTTCTTCGGTTTCCGTACGGAATGACGTGTGCGAGCGAGACAACGCTATATACTTTCGTAGCCCTGTCTCGTTTGCACGCGACATTCCGTACGGAAACCGAAGAAAAAATCCGCATGTATGCGGCCGGCCTAAGCCGGAAACGTGGGGCGCCGACAGAGCATACCCAGCGCGGTCAATAACACTGAATCATATACGCTGTGCCGCGCTGCCGGTGAGTGTCACCGTACTCGTATATATGATTCAGTGTTATTGACCGCGCTGGGCACGTTCCGTCGTTGCCCCGTGATTCGGTTTGTGGTTGCCTTAAGGGTTTTTAAGGGTTTTTCACACCATTTCACTCGTAATATTTTAGTTCATCTTTCATCCGTTTTCTACTCTATTGTGATATAATAATTATAATATATTACAATATAATAAATAATTATTATGTACTCTGCTAATATAATTTTCTATACATAATGTCGTACTTCAAATATCAAGACCTATTGAAATCCTATTGAAATATCAAGACTTCATAGTGTTTGCACTAAAATAACTTTGCTAATAAAAAAAAGCAGGAGACTCTTCTCCATGACTATGCTATTAATAATTTATTGCTTAAAACAAGTAGGTAAATAATGAAGATTTAAATGGTGTATTTATATCACAAAATATTTAATAAGTTATTCTATATATATCTACCCAAATGTGGCTTATTCATTTCCTCAAAGGGAAAAAATTCTCGCTTGAGAATCGGGTTGTCTATGGTCGCCACAACACAAATTTGAAGTTTCTAGAAATGGCCGTTTCATGGCCGTGTCGCTGCAGTCGGTAAATGGACGTTTGATGTGGTGTTTGTCAAGATTGTGCTATTGTGTGTTTACAGTGAAATTATTCCCCAATAATAAATCCTAATTGAAGTATAAGTTTTTAAGGAGTAGATGAAGGTAAATATAATTAATTATAAGATTGTTCCTTCACACAATCGGTTACCAGTTTTTGTCGCGAATTCGCGCTTGGATTAGATTGGAGTTGGGACGTCGTCTGCGTCGACCCATCTCTTTATGTCAGCTGTGTACAAAGATGATACGCATTTACGCTATTTTCGTTGTAATAATGAATTAAATCAACACTTTTTCTCCAAAATAGGCACACTATTATCATTGGAAGCTGATTATATCGCTTATTATTGCAATATTCTTTAGGTTTTCCTACCGAACGGCGGAGGTTATGGAACGATTCTGTTGCCCTTATTTCGCAAATGAAGACAATCCTATATCAAACAAAGTCTTTTTAGCACCCCTAATGACCGGTGCTAGTAAGGTACAATTCTCACAATTATCTTATATGTTGAACGAAACAGGCTGTTTTGTATTCCATAGGTACAAACAAACTTATCAATGTTTACTTAGATTAGTATAGATTTCACTTGATTTCAGTAATGTAGTACTTACTGCTGTAGTTGTAGCTTGTAGAAGTATTCAGAAAAATTATACCATTTTTAAAATAAATTTACTCAATAAGAATCTGACATTGAAAACTGTGAATGCAATAGTTGGTCTAAGATCCCAGAAGTATGTATCAATGTATGTATGTAAAACTCGTTATATAGAAACATGAAACTTGATAACAAGACAAACATATTTAGAAAGGTGAAGTCAAAAACCATCAAAAATAATTATGATAATGCTGAAATTTCATTTGTACACAATTTTTTTCTAGTGTGCAACCATTACTTTCGAGTTGAGTAGCTACAACACTGTTCCCCTGTTTATTTGTAATAAATTATGAATAACCTAGGAGATAATAAATTTTTTGCCCTATTTGAGACAACATGTAACTGCAATGTTTAGTTATACTATTACATGTTATATTATGTCTAGGTTATAGGTCTATGATATACATAAATAAAATAAATAAATATCATGGGACAATTCACACCAATTGACCTATAAAAGTAAGCAAAGCTTGTGTTATGGGTGCTAGGCAATGGATAAACATACTTATATAGATAGATATATACTTAAATACATATTAAACACCCAAGACCCCAGAACAAACATTTGTATTTTTGATACAAATATCTGACCCAACACGGGAATCGAACCCGGAACCTCAAGCTTCGTAGTCAGGTTATCTAACTACTAGGCCAGAAAGTATGAGCCATCTGAGGCCGTATTGTCTAACGCTTTTGGCGCTTGCCTTCGCTTTTTACGTTTTATACAGTTTGACAGAAAGAGATAGCGATTGCGAAGGCAAGCGTCAAAAACGTTAGACAATAAGCCTACAGGTCGTCTAATAAAGTAATGTAATAAATATTGCTGTTTTGTGTTGTCACATCTAGAGCAACTATTTATTTATTGAAGATAATCATTCCAAAATTTGTTTATCAATTTATTTGTATTCAGAACTGATAATATATATTTTAAGATATATTTGGTAACCCACAATATTCCTTAATTCATCAATACATTCAATAATTGACCTGTCAAGTCTAAAATTAATTGTTATGTTGTTTAAAATCTTTAGACAGTACACATCTATAATATGTTTGAATTGTTTCACCAATTATGAGTATGAGTAATTATTTACTCTATCTCTAATATTTGCATTTAACCCGTGGGACGTCCTACGCGCTACAGTGGCGCATAACTAACTGTTATTAATTTTTATTACTAGTTTCAACTCAATCACCTCTTAACATAGTAGGGTACTTACAAAAAATTGCCCAAAAAAGTTGTTGGTTGTGCAACGGGTTAAGCATGCACCTTTTTCAATCAACAGATTTAATAAAAGTACTAAGAATTTCTACTTAAAATTGAAAAGTTCAAAGTATTATATCAGTTTTGTAAAAAGAGCATGGATATTAAGCCCTTGTTTCTTACAAAAAGAAAAAAAAATAAAGAAAATAAAAGGTCTGGTTAGACCTGCATCAATAGGGAACAGTGAGTTTAGTTAGGATTATTTATGATTATTCAATATGTATGTAATTTCACATCCACACCATCATATTATGTCTGATATCCTATGGCTCTCTGACCCAACTTCATAAAAAGATTTTGCTTAATTTTTATAAGGGTTTCTCTTGCAGACTGTTCACTTTGTTGACTATAATTATAATTACTTGCATCATAATCGTTCCTTCATATCCATACCAAATTTGAAGTCAATCCGAAGGCTGGATGTAGATTTAATTGATCTTTCAAGATTTGATTTCGTACACAGTCATTCAAACAGGTGAAACTAAATAAAAGCTTGTAAAAAATATGTATACTCTACATGAATTATACAACATGGAGTTAGACAGTGGTCAATGCATTTTTAATCGTAAGAACCCCAGACCTTTTAAAGTTTACCAGTAGGATGAATAGATTAGAAATCAACCTACTTCCCTAAATAACATGCTAAATTTAAGCACAGTAATGCTGATCTAAAAATAATAGATCTACTACACTTCAATTGCTAAAACTCATGGACAAACAGAACATAAGCAGACAAAAAAGTGGGAAACATGTTTTTTTAATATACAGTGCTTAAATTAGTAAATAGTTATTGGAGAGAACTGTATCAAATTTGATGAATACATAAGTTTAAAAGCATACTTTTGCTTCTGGAAAATAGCTGAGCAACTGCCCTTGTTAAAATGAAGTGATCTACTTTTTGCACACCTTTTAACCCTTTCAACGCCAACGACACATATAGGTGTCGCAAAGTACAGTGTCAAAGTGATCTTGACACAATGACATAAGGTTCAAAGCAGGTTTACGTTTTGTCGAGGCGTGGCGTTGAAAAGGTTAAACATACCTAATCTACCTACTTACTTAGTCATCATTCCAGCCTATATATAAGGGCATGGTGAAACAGGTCCTAAGAGTTATTTCTCCCCCTTCTATTAGTTATGAAACCCGATTAAAGTAGGTGTAAATACAGGCGCCTGCATTGCTTGTAGGTTGTTCCATTGTGTTCCCGAGAAATACACAATCAAATATACTAATCTCAGATATTTCTAAAATCCTATATGGTGAGGAAATGCTGCCAGCATCTTTAGGTCCATGCCACAGGGGGATTTACAATTTTTTTCTAGTTTTAGTTTTCTTATTAGTTACTTTTATTTTATTTTTAATTTAGTTTTAGTTATTATGTAATTTAATTTATTTCTATTTGCGTGTAATTAGTTTATAGTTTTGAGTAAAAAGTTAAATATATTGTATCTAATAGTAATTTGAACAACTACACCTTTAGTTTCTTGCTGGTGTATTCTCAACAAAAGTATTTCCAAATTGGTGGCAGAATTTTATCCTAAGTTGAATAAAGATGTTCAGATTTTGACTTTGGGGACATTAAGGGACTGTTTCACCACCCATTGATTAAATTTAACTGACGGATAAATGTGATGCCGTCTCCGTCTATTCGAACAAAACAAACAGAGACGGCATCACATTTATCCGTGAAATAAATTTGATCAATGTATGGTGAAACAGGGGGTAAATGCTACAACTGATGGGAAGTAATCTCTCTTGTTTATTGTTCTAACATGGACACTGTTGATTTCAGGTGACGGTATGTCTCGCAACAAAGACAAGCATGAGGGCGCGAGCGGGCGCACGTATCACATCATGTCGGAGGCGGAGCGAGCGTCCGGCCGCCGCGGCGGATGGACCTCGCTTGAGGTATGCTGGCCCATCTCTATTGGTATTGCTAGACTTTTTATTATCAGGGGCTTTCAAGGGGAGCCAAAATCATAAATGTTACTATGAACTAAATAAAAAAACTTGCTCCACAATGCGCCTAACATAAGGAAGCCTTGTTGGCTCACTGTACACTTGTATAGTTGGAATTTTATAAGCTGGGGGTTTAGGACTGCAGACCTCATCTGGTAAAGATAACATTGTTCTCGTTTGTTCTATTATGGACGTACTACAACGCCGACGATCCACCTGTGTACCGCTTACAATGACGAAAGGCCTTTCTTAATGAGTTAAGCTTTTGCAATTTCAACCTTGGAACTTAGAGAAGACGGTAGCTATTTGTTTGCATTTTTTGTTACTTGTTCTGATTTGTTATTAGCGGTAGGCTTCAACAAACGAGAACAATGTTATCTTTACCAGATGAGTTTTGCAGTCCTAAACCCCCAGCTTATAAAATTCCAACTATAAGACTCAAACGCTGAAGAGAGGGGCGCCACTATAAAGTTTTTGCCCCGGTTCAAAAAAATCGCGGGGGCTAACGCTAGCTTGGCAAAGCAATATCAACCAGAGGCGGCGCTAGCTTGAGCCTCCGCCTACGGCCTCGTTGTCTGAGGGGCCTCGCGTCTCGAAAGCTTCTCGTTATTTTCCTTTTGCACACACCAAACTTAGGTCGTGCGCCGTCACTACTTTTAAGTATTCTGCTTTGGAGTGTAAGAAATCCCGGAAAATACTGGCAAAAGGTTCTGTCCTAAGTCCTAGCCTAGTACATCATTCAATTCAATTTATTTATTTATTTTCTGAGAAGCAACAGCTACAGATTACAGAGTGTAGTTTAACACGTAATAAGATATAAGTTATAGGATCTCACAAATTATCACATCCTTCACTATTCAAATACTTAAATGTAGGAAGGATCATTATTTCACCGAATGACATTTGACTATGTCATTCTCCTGCTGTGAATTAGGCGGCCCCTAAACGGTCAATTATATTGCGCAATATTGCGAATTGTGCAACATTATTGACCGTTTAGGGTTAATATTGAAGATTGCGCAATGATTGACCGAAAGTTTGAGCGAGTTTAATTTTTATTGCACAATATTTTTCCATTGCATCGTGTAGGGTCAGTATTGTGCAATATTTTAGTATCCGACTGAACACGAAAACATTGTGCAGTTCGTATTATTGTGCAATATAATTGCTCGTTTGGATTCAGAGCGCCGTTCAATCTTATTGTACAATAAAAAGTATTGTACAATGTTATTGTAGGTGCAGGGGCCGCCTTAGGTAGGTATCAGATCACACTCAGTAACATGGGCAACAGTTATTGTTATTAGTTATTACAAACCATCAAGTGACCTGATGGCTTAAAAGTGTCAATTTCTTTTAATTAGTTTAAGTCTTGATCGTCGCTCCAACTCGTAGCCGACTTTGCTGTATGAACCAAAAACCAGATCCTATAACATCTTACTTTGTGCGTAGGCAAAACACACTTATCGCTGCCTTTTACTAATATATATTACGAGGTGTTCAGCTCTAAATAACTGCGATAAGCCGCCCATAAGCACCTTTCGATTCACGTCTGCGAGCCGCGTCGGAGCGCATCAGGTGATACACGCTACATCCAGCAAACCAACTGCATCCAGCAAAGCTAACGTGTAATTATTTCGATTCAGTTACGGTCACGCCGCGTATAAAACGAATAAGAGTCTTATGACGGGCTACATGGCGCTAGAATCTCAAGCAAGACCACGGCAAACAGACCTCACGATACTAACTCCATTTAGTGATATTCCACCGGTCAGTAAACTCATTCCCAGTGTTTTGGACGATTCCTTTACTGACCGACAGGTATCGCTGTACTTAAAATGAAAATAGGCAACGTTTGACTGTTCGGGAATCTATAAGAAATGTACATATGTATTAAAGGCCGGCGCAGATCGGATGGGTTGTGGTGAGTGGAGCTGTGGGAGGGATGGCACATGCATGCCCATGGTGTGTCGTCTTTCTTACAGTTTCATTCATTACAACTGGTGCGTGACACGGACACGCATCTGGTCTGGACAGGCTTTAATTAAACATATCGGCATAGCAACAGCGTTTGATGTCAACAAAGTGGTCCTGCGAACCGGATAGGAAACAATGACAGTGACACCCAGCATAAAAAATCCCCCCTTCTAATTGCAGGTAACAGGAGGTGTCCGCGCTTTGGCGCCCCCACTTTTCCAGCTGTCGCACTTGACCGCTCTGTACCTGAACGACAATTCGCTGCAGCGGATCCCTCCCGACATCAACATGCTCGTCAATCTGCACACGCTCGATATCTCTAACAACAAGCTGCGGTCGCTGCCGGCAGAACTCGGCGACCTTATACAGCTGAGGTGAGTTCACGCTCGGTGCTGACGTTCAAATTGACATAGGGTTGATGCAGGGCTGGGCAGTATTTGAATTACTTGTAATTGAAATACGTAATTGAAATACAAATACGTATTTGGTATTTGTATTTCAATTACTCGCTGAAAATGTAATTTGTAATTCGTATTTCAAATACTTGACGCTAAGGTATTTTGTAGTTAGTATTTCAAATACTTATGACTTCAAAATACATTTTAACAAAATACATTTAGATTTCATTTAGCGATCTTAAGTTGAACATGAAAACGCACCGGTGTAGACATGACTTTATTCATTCCCCTATGAGAGGCAGATAACACTTAAGTCTGGTGTTTAGGAAAGGAAACTCTGCTTTTAATCAGTAAAAGTACCTAATTTCCTTTAATGAGAGTAATTTTTAGTAAAATAATACTGATTACCCACGTCTCAAAACTAGTTTAAGTCGACATAGGTATTTCAGGCCGTAGCGTACTTGAGTGCACGTTTGGCACAGCCGTAGCGTGCTCTTCCGAGAGGAAGGGTTACGGATTAGCCCGAAACTGTCGAGTTAAACTCGACTCGTTTTGAAACGTGAGTAGGAGAGCTGGCACCAATTTTTGGGTAGGTGTTTGAGGCAAGCTGAAAACTTGTCACATACTTCTCCTATTATACCCCAACACAAGACTACAGACCTGGCTGGTGAGTAGCGGGGCTAAATGAACCTATGAATTTTTAATTTTAATTTTTTTTGCTTCCAAAAATATATTTGAGGCAATATGCAATTTTTATATGTTGTAGTTTAATGTATAAAGAATAAAAAAAAATAAGCCAGACGATTTAGTCGGGGCTTTAATATTGCCTGGGGCGTGCAAACATATTTTGGTTTTTCAAAAAAATATAAAAAATTTATTTGAGGCAACTTGAAATTTTATTAGGGTATTATTTATAACTATAAAATAAGATTCTCAAAGAGACAGGTCATTTTGGTGGGACTTTCTACCTGCCAGGTGATCTAGGTGATCCAGGTGTCATATTTCCGTGCGAGTGAGTATATTTGTTAAATCACCTGGCAGGTAGAAAGTCCCACCAAAATGACCTGTCTTTTTGAGAATCTTATTTTTTAGTTATAAATAATATACTCTATTAAAATTTCAAGTTGCATCAAATACA
The DNA here is from genome assembly GCA_947563465.1 of Archips xylosteana. Classification (NCBI taxonomy): domain Eukaryota; kingdom Metazoa; phylum Arthropoda; class Insecta; order Lepidoptera; family Tortricidae; genus Archips; species Archips xylosteana. Next base: position 5,236,421 of record OX387351.1, on the reverse strand, counting down.
TTTTTTATATTTTTTTGAAAAGTATGTTTGCACGCGCCTGGCAATATTAAAGCCCCGACTAAATCATCTGGCTTATTATTTTTTTATTCTTTAAACATTAAACTACCACATATATAAATTGCATATTGCCTAAATAATATTTTTGGGACCAAAAAAAAAAATTAAAAAGTCATGGTTTCATTTAGCCCCGCTACTCACCACTCACCAGCCAGGTCTGCAGTTTTGTGTTGGGGTATAATAGGAGAAGTATGTGACAAGTTTTCAGCTTGCCTCAAACACCTACCCAAAAATTGGTGCCAGCTCTCGGACCATAATCTGTATTGTTTCACTATGAGTGAGTCTCACGACCTCACGGTAGTTTCATGTTTAAAGAGAGTAATTTTCTTTTACTCTGCTTGTCCATGCCGGGTTGGATTCGTTTTAATTCTACTTAGTATTTTGTAATTTGTATTTTGTATTTTAAATAAAAATACCTGAAATACTGTATTTTGTATTTTATATTTCAAATACTCGACTTAAAAGTATTTTGTATTTCGTATTTTAAATACATGCGAGATAGTATTTTGTAATTTGTATTTTAATTAAAGCAAAGCATGTATTTTGCCCAGCCCTGGGTTGATGACACCACGAATCAACTGACGTACTTTTTTTTTATGAGGTGCCAAGTCGCACTCCGAAATCAAGAGACTATTAACTCAAAGTAATTCATCATTTTAATTAAGATTTAATTGAGTTTCTGGAAGCTCTGAATTAAAATGGTGGATTATTTTAAGTTAATAAACTCTTGGATCTAAGAGTGCTACATAAGTGTCAAAACACGATTCTCCCATAGATTTTGTATGGGACCTAGCTATTATTTGCCAACTTAACTATTTATTTATTTTAAAGCAAGTTTTTTTTTGTAATAGAGTTGCATCTTGGAATTATTGCTTTTTTATGGTATCATTTACTCTATTCATTGAGTTTTAAATGAGTGGGTTCCTAATGTATTTATTTTATACAAGCAACTATCATTATTGATTTAGAGTGCCTAAATTATAGTTTACAATACAGATTAATTATAGGTATCTAACAATTTCATATACACATTTATTCATGACTAGCTTCATTCCGCTGGCTGCGCTCCCATGGAAGAACAAAAAATTGTCTAGCTCTCTATCCCGTGGGTGTTTCAGAAAATCTCTTCTTTGTGTACCTCTATGATACACACAATCACGCCTCCTTTCCAGCAAAGGGATAGGCAAAGACTATTTGTTTCCACCTGCTACGACCCTGACATACATCTTTCGCTTCCACCACCCTCATTAGTCTTTTCATACGTGCTCGCCGTTTCGGGTACTCTTGGCCTGACCCTAAAGACATCCCCAATCTGATCATGGAATGCCCTATGATCTTTACGGGATATTTGTGACAATTTTCAAGTCTAGCTTCAGTGATTTAGGCAGTGCAATATCTATCAGTCAGTCAGTCACGTTACTCTCTTATAGGTAGAAATAAGACTATAGCTATATTTTTTCCACGTCATTTCTCAGACAATGGGTGAAAACAGTGCAATGCACTATCGCTCACTGTTGCAGCAGGTGCAAAATTAGCATAGTTTAATGTATGCGCTATCTACATAATCCTTCAAGTATAATAAGTCCATTTGAAAAAACATTCCGACGAACTGACAATGAAAACGTCCTTTCTTAAAAAGTCCTTTTTCTAAGTTGTTTGATAAGTTGTGTCGTGTAGTTGTTATGCGGCACTTGGCTGTGTTTGACCTGTGAGTCTAAGACTAACATTGTCTTTAGATTGCGAATTACTGACCGTCAAGGCTAATTCTGTAGGGATTGTTTGTTACACGGATAATCGGAGTGACAACTGCTATAGCACGCCTATAATGACCAATCTTATTATTGTATTTGCAACTTAATGACAGATCAACAAAGACAAAAAGCAAAACTTTCCTCACACAAGAGAATATTTTTCAAACCGTTTGCTAAAAATAATAAATATATAACTAAAATGTTATAAAGTTGTTTAGAAATAACAACGAGGCTTAAAATAACTAGGTACTTTAAAAAATAAGAATATATTGAATAGCCTCCTAATTCATACAAACTTGTATGCCTGTTAGAGCAATATGTGTTTTGTTTTTGGCAAGGGCTGGCTGGCCAAAGTGACAGAAAAAGACAATCAAATGCAGTGGCAGATTTACCAGCAGGCTGAGTAGGCCGGAGCTTGGGACCGCAAATTTTAGAATTTATTTTCGCTTAGGCATTTAGGCATAATACATTTGTTTCACATGGACCCTGGTAGGGCACAGCATAATTACTAGTAATTAATGATAGAAAAAACATATAATTAAAGGTGATTTGTGATTGCTTTGTTTGAATATAAATAAATTTTTCATTAAAGGTGTAGGTAAATACAAGACTAAGGGGCTGTTTCACCACCTTATTGTCAAACTACTGGTTACGTGACCAATGAATAAACTAAGTACTGCACAAATCTGTCAGCCAGTTTTTTTTCAGTTTCACCACTCCGGTCCTGTGCAAACTAATACCACTTAACTAATCATCGGTTTAACAAAAAGTAGGAATAGCAACGTCCCATTTCACGACCACGGGTTCCTGTTCGCATATTTTCGTTCAAAGAGTCGCTCATTATTAAAGCAAAATAAATCGTAAACTATGTAATTTTTAAACACATCTATTTTTTTGCATAAACAAATGTGTAACATTATAATAAATCCAAAAACGGTATTTATTTACGATACTTTGGTTAACAATAACAAAGAAAAATAAAATCACGTAAAACGAATCGAAAAGTGGCGCCAAACCCTTTGACAGATTAACTTTTTTTTTAATGGCGATGTACAAGTTCAGGTAGAACAAACGATTGTGCCACTGAAAAAAAGTCTGTAATTAAAAAATATTACGAAATTTTGGATTTATTTTTAAATACTAAAAGCGTACCTATATTTTTTATTCAAATCTTGATATTTAAATTCTCGTTTGCAATTTAGCATGACTTCTTTCTTTAAAAAATAAAAAATACTTTGATTTATTTTTCTGAAACCGGCTGAAGGGCTCTCCAACCATGGCCACAAAAAAATAAACTAACTAATTAAAAAGATATGTGACGGATAAAAATGCTAAATGCCACCTGATCTGATGGTCAAATTAAGAAATAGTTTGTCCGTCACTTAGCGCTAATCAAGACTGGTGAAACAGAAATTTTTATTCCATGTGACAAATAAGGTTATGATCAAGCTAATCCGAATTTTAAAAAAAGTGGTGAAACAGCCCCTAAAACAACTTTTAAATTAAAATAACTAAAACTAAACCTAATTAAAAAAAGAGAGGTGGGCCTCTTGGCATGGTGCCCATCACGCAGGCAGCATTCCGGCGCTGAACTGCGATTACGATTCTTAGCGCGAGAAAGCTATTAATTAATTACTTGATACAAGTAGAAAAGAAGTCTTGAAAATTTGTTAATTCGCCATTGATCAAATGTTAAGCAATATGTACACTCTCGATGCACACTTGCATAACAAATTTTTCCGAAATGTAATCATTCTTAAGACAAAACAGAATAATCCAATGCGGTATTGTGAAGAAAAGGACTAAAGATATGTTTTTTAATAAAAAATCATCATCATCATCATCCCAGCCTATATACGTCCCACTGCAAGGCACAGGCCTCCTCTCAGAATGAAAGGGCTTGGGCCGTAGATCCCACGCGGGCCCGGAGCGTATTGGGAACTTCACACACACCATTGAATTTCTTCTTAGGTGTGTGCAGGATTCATCACTATGTTCTCCTTCACATTAAATTTGAAATATAATTTCGAAATTATATTTGATAAAAAAAGAAAAAAAAAGCTAATTCATGGAGATAATGTAAATTATGTGGAAAACTGTGAAATTAAAGTTTAACAATAACAAATTTTACCTTCTAACTACTTACTACTAGCTACTTGCTTGGAGTTACAAATTCAAATTCATTAAAAAATAGAAGTCAAGTCCGACATGGACCTGCGCACCGAAATAATCCCATACCGAAAAATTTAACACATTTTTCAAGTTTATGAACTACTAGCTGTTGCCCGCGACTCCGTCTGCAAAGAATTCGTTTATCGCTATCCCGCGGGAACTATACGATTTTCCGGGATAACAACTATCCTATGTCTTTGCCAGGGTTTCAGTCAATCTCCATACCAAATTTCATGTAAATCGATTCAGCGGTTTGAGCGTGAAGAAGTATCAAACATACACACTCACAAACTTTCGCCTTTATAATATTAGTGTGATGAAAGCTCTAAAAATTGCGAAATTTAATAATTCTAGATTATTGGGAAATATCCTATCTATAGGTTTGGGTTTGTTCGGATACATACAGACACACAGACAGACGACAACAAATTGGGATTATTCGCAGTAGTTTCTTCGCCAGTATCTTTAATGAAGTTTTTTTTCGCACTAGATCCATTACAAAAAGTAAGTAACTAACAAGGAAGTACCCAACTATCCGGTTCTGATTTGATTTATTTTGACATACCTATATGTTAGAGAGTAGTCTAAAATAACAGACAGTATTTTTTTTAGCTGCCCAATCTCAACCTTTTTGAAGAAGTTGATCTCCAAAGTACTGAAAGTGACTAAACCCTCGAAATTCTGTAGAAAGTTTTGTTCAAGCAAATGGCTAGTTATTGCTGATAGAGATAGTAATTTCATAAAATATTTCATTAGATATTCAATGACGTGGGTTCTTCATATCTATAAGATAGGTATAAGGAACGATCATAGAGTTGAGTGACCTTTCAATTCATTTCAATCTCAATGTTTACTGTCAGTTGAACAGTTTAGTCGTCCGATACACCAATCTTTGAATACAAAATAAAGACAGGTATGATAATAAACAGTATACACGATTGTATATTATTCGCCATAAATTTGGCGTTTCGCGGCTTGTTTACAAATATCACAATTTACATTTATCACAACGCGACAGGTCAACGACCTTGGGCACATGTTTTGCTCAAGTTGTTGTGCGAACAAAATGATATTGTTTTCATGTGATTGCGAAGATAACGCTACGAAGAGTGATTTATTGTTTTCGTTTCTAAGCGAAGCTCTGATAGGATTCCGAAAATAAAAAAATAGTTTTTTCTTGTTATTGTTATTGTCACTACATAATACCTACTTCTTAAGCCACACCCACTGACCTTTCGACACGTCAAATAGCTCAAACCTAACAGAAGCAACCATGTATCTCTAAGAAATTATACATAAAAATTTGAATAGTTAAACCCGCGCGATGGAGAAAATCGCTCTATGAAAATTACGAAGTGAGAGTCATCTTTTTAGGGTTCCGTACCCAAAGGGTAAAAACTGAAACCCTATTACTGAGGCTCCGCTGTCCGTCCGTCCGTCCGTCCGTCCGTCTGTCTGTCACCAGGCTGTATCTCTGGAACCGTGATAGCTAGAGAGTTGAAATTTTCACAGACGATGTATTTCGGTTGCCGCTATAACAACAAATACTAAAAAATGGAATAAAACAAATATTTAAGGGGGCTCTCATACAACAAACATGATTTTTTTGCTCGTTTTTGCTAGATATTGATAACGGCAACAGGTAGATACTTGAAATATTCACAGAATATTTAATTATATATTGACTTTAAAAATAAATCATTAAATTAAAATAAAAAAAATATTTAAGGGGGGTTCCCATACAACAAACGTGTTTTTTTTAATAGATAATTGTACGGAACCCTTCGTGCGCGAGTCCGACTTGCACTTGGCCGGTTTTTCCTATAGTATAAATCTTCCCAGGTGAATTTTTCGCTTCGAGCCCTTATCTTTCAAAACAAACAAAAAAATCAAAAATCAAAACGTTTATTCTGCAAGTAGGCCGCAAAGGGCTCTTTTTTTAAACTACCAGCGCTTTCGTAAGGACCATCATTGCCAAGAAGAATGCGCCGCAAGAAACTTAGCAGGAAGTCATCTTTTCAAATTACAATATAATAAATTACAAACTCTTAAAAATTACAAACTAAAAAAAAATCATACAAATATAGAATTAAATAAAAAAAAAATTATATTTAAAAAGAAACAATACAGGGATGTACAGTCAAGGGCAAAAATATGTATACACTTTAGTACCTTGTCACTTTAACCACTGTGACAGTTCATATATGGCATTCAAGTATGACGAAAATAGACAAGGTACTAAAGTGTATACATATTTTTGCCCTTGACTGTATTGGGTCCCTTAGTTAAAAAACTAAAACTATACCTACATCTTAACTATATCTACGTTCAGTGGAAGTGTAGAATGCTTCCACCGTCAAAAAAAAATAAAAAAGGAAAAAATAAAAAATAATAATATTGGAGATAGTCTTCCAATGTCACAATAATTAAAAATGATTCTGTTAAAACACATTTCAGGTCAAGCAACCATTAAACTTTTGGATTCCAAAGGCAAGCTTACGCCTGCCGCCCCCAAAGTTGGCTCAACGGTAACGTCATAGTATTAAGGTTTAAATTTACTGAAATGGCTCGAAGCGAAAAATTCACCTGGCAAGTTTTATACTATACCTATTGCTTATCTAATAAATTTGAAGATCTATATTGCATCATCCATAGTTGTCTTATTTAGTAAACAACTTTCTAACCTCAAAATGCATCAATATCGTTGAAGCAAACACATCAAAGTTAGACTGTTCCGTGTTCTTTATTCTCAAAGTGCGATTTAAGTCGTTTTTTCCGTCTAGAACTATCACGACTATTTACTTGACATACTCAACTTTGAAACAGTGTTTACGGAACTTAAATAAGTGGCATAACTGTGAAGTAACGATCTAAACAAATCTAAGTTATAAATCCTTCACGGCGTTAATGATCTACGACTACCCTCGCATAAACACAACTACCGCTGCGCTGCGCAGCGGGTGTGTGGGGGGATCGGTGGGAGCGGTGGAGAAGGGGGGGGGGGGTGCGGGGAGGGGAGTTTGCGGAGGGTGGAGGGGGGTGCGGGGGTAATTTTTTTTATATAGAGAAACTAAAGAGAGCCATAATTGATGAAAAAGCAAATTGGATAAAAAAGTAAGCTGCCCAAATTACTAATTCCACGCGGACGGAGTCGGGGGCAAAAGCTAGTCGACTATATTTTTTACGTCCTAAATACCTCAAAGTCATATCTTACTTCAAATATGTGTATTATTAGGTGTATTGCATTGATTTTTGCCTTTTCTTTAATCAATATAAAAGGTTCTATTTTGGTTAAGTTGTAAATAATTTAGGTTTATCCTTTGATATGTTTTTAATAAAGAAAATTTTAGTTGTATTTCTATTATTTCTACGATTCCAAAAGTAAACACAAATAAATCTCTCTAACGTGGCTTATCCCCACGAACACATTGACAAACGAGAATTTAATAAATAAATAAATAAATGAATAAAATAGTTCCGAATGCTTACCACGGTACAAATGTTATAAGTAAATACTCACATCCTGTTACTTTCTGTCTAACTTTTACCGACATCATTTTATATATATTTTTTGTATCACTTTTTACTCTCTCTGTTACTGCTCTTTTCAAAATTACTAATTAGGAAAGTCGCGATGAAAGGCGGTGAAAATCTGTTGTCGATTTAAAAAACAAAAGGCCAACGCCACGAATTGAATGGAGCCTTTATTGTCACTGTTAATGACTAGCCAAAAACAAAACAAGGTTGCTCGGGAATTTATTTTGAGCTCTCTATGCAGGAAATAAAAGTTAGTTTCCAATGGTATTAACTTGTTTTTCTACGTCAGGGAATTGGGCCAAGATGTCACGAAGAATGAGGATATAAGGTTCCCAGTAGCTTAAAAGATTAACTTTGGTGCACTTGTTATATGGTATAACCACGGATTTAATGATTTCTCACGTATAAAATAAAATACCTAATTAACTATATATCTTACTGGAGAAACTTTGGTCCGTCATACATAATTTGACACGCATACACTCACTTCATCATAAACATTACGGTGTTCTTTAAGAAACCATTCATTCTGGACGAAGGGTCTGAGCAGTTGTGCAGCGCGCGCGTACCGGTTACAGTGCCCCGTATTTGTTGTACGGTTTGCGCTGCTTGGGGGCACCACCGCGCTCAACTGCCTTCTTCCTGGTTATTCCCCTAAGGGCCTAAGCACACGGCGTATTTTAAACGCGCAGACGACGCGCGTTTCAGGGGCAGGTCGTCTGCGCCGTAGATGCCCCGATTTGCGTTTGTACGCGCTTAACGCGCTTAAAACGCGATACAAACGCGCGTGTGAAGCGCGCTCGAAACTCGTTTTGAAGCGTGTATTATAAACGGGGGAGGGGGGGGGGGGGACAGAGGAGTTGCGCGCCCCGCACGCCAAACAATCTTCTTTCACTCGTAAATGGGTCTATCCAATACATTCGCTTATTTTTACGTTTTTTCCTATTTAAAAGCAGTACTAAAGCCAGCGTAAGCAGTATAGTCTCAACCGATGCCATTGTACAACTGACGAGTCTCGGAGTCTCTGATGATCAAAACGCGGAAGGTACGACCGGCTACAGCGCGTCTGTATCGCTGTATCTGCGCGTATTCGCGCAGTAGACGCGCGGTTCACGATCGCTCCGTGTGCTTAGGTTACAAGGCTGCGTTCGAATCTCGCTTGAAGCGCGTATACGCGCGTCATCTGTGCGTCGTCTGCGCGTTAAAAATACGCCGTGTGCTTAGGCCCTAAATTCAATGATGCGCATTTACTAGTCAAGCGTGCTCCATCGTAGGCCTCATCTTCGCTTTCCATCAGGCGTGATTGTGGTCAAACGCAAGCCTATATTTTATAAAAAAACTTAACCAATAGTGAATGTTTTCCAGCTGATGGTAAATTGTAACTAACATATACTTTTTATTCCAGAGAGCTACTCCTCCACAACAATTACCTCAGGGTCCTGCCTTACGAGTTGGGCAAGCTGTTCCACCTCCAGAAACTCGGGCTCCACGGCAATCCCCTCAGCAAGGAGATGCTATCAATATACAACGACAACAACGGAACCTCCAAGCTGCTTACGTATATGCTGGATAATTTACAAGGTAAGTTTAGATGTAGTTGTGTGTATAGTGGAATTAGTGGACCAAGTAAGTGCTTGACCATTTTTAATGACAGTTCTTTACATCAAAATGAAAACAACAAGGCTGATTGTCACATTAAGTTATTAGTGAAATTAGTCTTTGATGTTTTAAAGTCATACAACTGACATTGAACTTAAAGGTGGTAAAGGAATTACCTAGACGACTATAGCTTGAGATAATCACGGCAGTTAAAGTTGATCTCCATTCTTCGTGCTGTGCAACAGATTTGCTCATGGTTTATGGAGCGATTAAAAATCATCATCATCATCATCCCCACCCTATAAACATTCCACTGTAGGGCAAATGCCTCCTCTCAGAATGAGAGAGCTTAGGTCGTAGTTCCCACGCGGGCCCAGTGCGGATAGAGAACTTCCGCACATAAATTTCGAGGAACTCGGGTACGAGCCCGGGCTCGAACACACTATTGTCTGTTTGAGAGGCCAGAGTTCAAACCACTATGCTGCTACGACTGAAGAGAAAAAAATAAAGGTAAAGATGTATAATAAAAAGCTTTTTCTTGTTAAGATTATCCCTATTATCAAATTATAAGGGGATAGGTGCGAGATGTGGATTTTAACCGACGCAATTATATGATTCTATATAATAGAACGAGATATAGGTATGTCTCGGCTCCGCTCCGTTCCCATGGCAACGCATCCTTGGTTGCTATTTGGTTGGGTAGCAAAGCGACCATGTATACGCAGTACCGATATATTCTTGCGATATTTTCTTCTATTGCATTTAGCTGCCGCTTAATGATTCCGATCGCTTTTTTGCGCTAGTTTTCATGTTATTTGCTTAACTTGTTTTTTTTTTTCATTAATCTACATTTTGTCCGTTTGACGTTTGTGTCGATCAATAAATACGCTTCAAATTTACATGCATGCCACCTCCGTTGAGGCTGTAGCTTAAGAGCCCGCGCAGACAGAGCGTTCTGGATTTCCGAGTTCCGCTTTCAGAGTTCAACGTTCTTTCGAATGTACTGAGTCTCTTACGATACCGCACACAGCAGGCGACTGGAAAACTCTGAACGCGGAACTCGGAACTACAGACCGCTCTCTGTCTGCGCGCGCTCTAAGACAATTAATTCAAATGAATAGTTTGATGTTTGGCTTTAAAACCCCTGCTAAATTTTAACTACAAATAGCACAGAGTACCTACTTGTAGTGCAGGTATCGCATACCATACATTAGGATATGCCACGTTATTATTTTGTCACTATTGTTAATTCCAAACAGTATTGCGTATGGCGTAAACAAAATTGTGTAAAAACCTAGCAAGGTTTCTCATACCCCAAGGTTATCCGTCAACCACTGTCATTTTAGTTGTGACACAAGTGAAACAGCCCTGGCGTTTGACAAGGTCTTTTATCAAGTATTATTTTGAACGAGAGAAATCATATGACAGGTGACGGACGATTGTGTTGGGACTTAATGAACTTGGTGAAAATGGAAAATGAATGTATTTTTACTTTTGGCAATTCGCTTTCTACGCGACGATTACGTTTCTTTGGCGTGGGGTGCTCGCCAAAATCACAACTATGCAGGGTCGGAAATTATGAAGATAATAAAATTATGTTTATTGATATTTATCTGATACTTATCCAACATGACGTGTAATGAAAAGTAATATTAGTATAATAAAAGACACATTTCTCGTATTCGGATACTAACAATCGAATTCTTTTACTGGACTTTATAGTGTAACTAGCTGTTGCCCGCGACTCCGTCTGCCAAGAATAGGAGTAGGTAGGTATACAAAAAATAGCCTACAACCTATTCTCAGACCTACTGAGTATAGACAAAAAAGTTTCATAAAAATCGGTCGAGCCGTTTCGGAGGCGTTCGCTAACAAACACCGTGACACGAGATTTTTATATATTAGACTAGTTTTTGCCCGCGACTACGTCCGCGTGGAATTAGTAATTTGGGCAGCGACAAGCAAAACTCACTAAAATTTCTGTCGCTGCTCTTCAAAAAGTCGTATCTAGTTAGTAATTTCGACCAGACTTTGACGACCAGATGGCCTAGTGGTTAGAGAACCTGACTACGAAGCTTGAGGTCCCGGGTTCGATTCCCGCGTCGGGGCAGATATTTGTATGAAAAATACGAATGTTTGTTCTCGGGTCTTTGGTGTTTAATATGTATTTAAGTATGTATCTATCTATATAAGTATGTTTATCCGTTGCCTAGTACCCATAACACAAGCTTTCCTTAGCTTACTTTGGGACTAGGTCAATTGGTGTGAATTGTCCCGTGATATTTATTTATTTATTTATTTTTATTTTATTTCATACTGAGATACGAGCTTTGTTTTAAGTAGGTATTTGGTACTTTGTGACTATTGCTTGTCACCCGACGATATAAATGTAAACGTTATCTCGTTTAGTTGATAACAATTTTTAGATTGGTGATGGCTACCAACCGGGGTAGTTAGTTTAGTCAAAACCCAAATATTAGAACGATTTTGAGATAATATAGGTTCATATCTTACTTCATTATCATCATGAATATGCATTATTTATTAAAATATGATCTCAACAATATAAAAACAGCAATTGTTTGTGCTGCATGTGAAACAACAACATAAAGTATGCTGTTATTGAAACTGTCATATTAAATTTAATTTTGATAAATTGCTAAATAACTAATTCCTTGATAAAAGAAGCCTATAATCGCCGACTCATGCTACTGGATGTTTTTTTGGAGATTTCTTAGTAATTGTGAGAAACGACGTACGTAAATGAGTCGCACAAAGTAGTTCTCAAATTCCGTCTATTGTCTAATAGGGTTATCACCCTTCCAAAAATAATGTCTTTCTAAAGCATAGTGTTTTTATAGGGAAACTAACCAGTTTACATATGGGGTCGTCGATTAATCAATGATGTTTTCTAGCAAATTTCTAAAACCCCTCTGGATGATACGTGATGAGGATTTAGACTACCCCTCCCTCATCATCATCATCATCATCATCAGCCTATGCTCGTCCACTGCTGGACATAGGCCTCTCCCATGGCACGCCACTGAGCACGATCCTCGGCCACTCTCATCCAGCTCTTGCCAGCCGCCTTGCGAAGATCATCGCTCCACCGAGTCTTAGGACGTCCTACGCTACGTTTGCCGATCCGTGGTCTCCACTCTCCACTCAAGATCTCGTCTACCCCAACGGTTATCGGTTCTTCGGGTTATATGGCCGGCCCATTGCCACTTCAGCGTGCTAATGCGGTGGGCTATGTTGATAACTTTGTTTCTCTGTCGGATCACTTCGTTACGAATTCGATCTTTCAGAGAAACTCCGAGCATAGCCCTTTCCATAGCATGTTGAGCAACTTTAAATTTGTGGACCAGCCCTACCGTGTGTGTCCACGTTTCGGCACCGTATGTCATGACGGGTAGGACGCACTGATTGAAAATTTTCTTCTTTGAACTCTGTGGAATTGGCGATGTGAAGACTTGACGTAGTATCCCATACGCTGCCCATCCCAGCTGTATTCTTCTGTTGGCCTCTTTCTCGAAGTTGTTTTTACCTAATTGCATATTTTGCCCAAGGTAAACGTACTTCATAACTACCTCGATAATACTGCCTTGAACTGCAATTGGTTCCGGACTTACATGTCCATTGAACATAACCTTGGTTTTATCCAGGTTCATCTGAAGACCAACGCGTTGAGAATAATCAGCTAGGCCATTCAGCATATGTTGCAAATCTTGCAGCGTTTCTGCCACGATGACGATATCATCTGCGAATCGCAACCCCTCCCTACCCTATCCAAAATCACGTGTCGTGTATTTTTTGGCATTCCCTTTAATGAATAGCGTGTCCAAAATGAAACCCTCTGTTTTAAAAATACACTTCTAAATTTGAATATTGAAAAACTTCGAACCTTACTGCTGCACAAATTATAAATTTTTAATTTACTGAAAACATAATGTTTGAACTTGAAAGACCTGTATTTAACTTTAATGATTAAAGGATTAAAAAGTGTTTTAAGATTACTTAATCCTGAATAGGTACTTCAACAGATGATTATCTTAGCTCTAATCATTGTAAAAGTTTTTCGTCGGAATATTTCATTCAAAAGTAGATAATTGTACCTAGTCACCGCATTGACGCTGTACTTTTTTAACATCGACCAATGTATTAAAACAATTGTCAACTACAATTAAAGTATCCAGAATAGTAGATTGTTCAACAAGGGACTAAAACAAGCCATAATGACACAAGATATTTAGCCACCCGAGCATAGCGAGGGTGGCTATAATTCGCGTGTCATTATGGCAGTTTAGTCTCGCGTTAAACACTCTACTTTTCACTTTGAATGCGAGGAAAAAAACTATGTTTTAGGTATACTAATCTACAATATTACTTTTATACAACGTACGCTCAATACGAGCAATGGACGTCTGTTCAGAATTCAAATAGCAATTTAAATTTGTTCCGCGGTTTTTTTTTGTTGAGAGACGCTTTAAATGTTTGCATATTTAGCCAACAGATTCAAACTTGAAAATTATTTCATAGCTAATTGGATAAAGTATGCATAATAAAATGAATTCATCTTTAATATAATTAAATAGATTAACAATCGTAATTATTCATGGTGTTTCACGAAATTATTATTTTTTAAAATAATTTTTATACAGTTGTCATTTTGAGGTTAGGTATTTCCACGCACTAAAGCTTTCCACAGACCGAAGCGCAGGGCGCTACAGAGCGCTACGGAGCGGGCGCTACGCAGCGCTTCGGAGCGTCCGCAGCGCGCTGCGGTCTGTGGAAAGCTTTAAAATTGTCTATGCCCAGTCACTGAAAATGGCAATAATCCTCCATCCACAAACACCGTGATTGGCAGTTTAGGGGTTTCCAAAGTAAATTAAAAAAAAATTACTTTAATCCCTAGAGATCAAAAAAGAGCTTTTCTCAAACATGCTATGAAATATTGACGTTATGTTCCTTATAATACGCCACGAAGGGTCACGTTGCAGGTGCAGGTGCAGCCGGTGGTGGAGGAGCGCCTAGACGAGAGGTCAATAATGGAATTTCATACAACTTTGCTGGCCAAGGCCAGCAAAGTGATCGTCTATTGTTTCATACCATGACGTTTATAGGTCTATGGCATCATAGCATTTAGCCATTAAAAAAAAACTATAAGCAATATTTGCGTTTTGGTTCATTAAGACATTCTGCCACTACGCTTATTTAAGGTAAGGTAAGATGATGATGATGATGATGATGATGGTGTGATGATGATGGTGATGATGATGATGATGATGATGGCGATGATGATGATGGTGATGATGGTGATGATGAGATGGTGATGATGATGTTGATGATGATGGTGATGATGAGATGATGTTGATGATGATGATGATAGTTATGATGATTATGATGGTGATGGTGATGACGATGATGTTGATGATGATCATGATGGTGATGATGATGATGATGGTGGTGATGGTGATGCATGTTTGAGAAAAACTCTATACAAGCCTTGGCCACGAACAGGGATTGCCGGCCTCGTATCTCTAGATGGCCTCGTTCACACTCGGCCATCTATAACTACTCGGCCGGCAATCCCCTATTTCGCGGCCGCTGCAGTAATGTACTATTAGTCCCGATATGCAGAGACTAAAGTAACATTTTAAGAGCATGAGAAGTGAAAAAATATTAAGGAACAGGAGTGTTCTGTTAGGTAAACTAATCCAGCAAACCTGCTGAAATATTTACGAATTCGTTTTAATATATCTTGTAGTGGCGACTGGTGGAGCTGGATGATTGTCGCGGCGGGGAAATCGTTGCATGGCAACAGCAAGGTCACGCGCCGCTTTTTGGGCCGCTTTTTCGTGATTTTCTGACTTACTTTATTTTTTAAGGGACAAAGACTGAACGATACCCGCTCTTCTGCTACTATGGTCTAAAAATCATTTTATGGTTTTGTTATTTCCTGTACCGTCGACCTGGCTTTATAAGTACTACGAAATTCGATTTTCGAATCGTGCCATTCCGTTCAGGCTAATTGTAAGAAACAAAAGAGTGAGAGGGATGGGACATTACGAATTTCGAATATCGCAGTAGCCCCCCAGTTCGGTCCAAACGATCGAGCTAAAAACTGTTGCTGTAATATTGTATGTAGCTTACACCGCTACAATAGGCATACTGCTTTATCTAGAGGCAACTTCGATGCCGGCCTTAGGGAAACAAAGCCAGTAACTTAGGAAATTTTCACAGACCAGTGAGCAAAGGCAGAACTCTCCACCTAGAAACGTTATAGGTATTAATTGATCGATGCTTCAGAAGTTTGACCTCTACGTTTCCCATTTATTGACCAATGCAATTTCAATCTAAATTTAATACGAAGCGTTACGGTGTGCTTCAATTTGCCGAGATTCCATTATCTAAACCTTAAGGTAATTGATTAAATTCAGTAGGTCAGTAGGTACAGTCTTCGCTGTAAAGCTGAAACCGATAACAAAATCAGTCCGTGATTTTATAGGTACGAACGAGTGGAGGTCAAAAGTTGGACCACGTTAGTCGACAATTGCAAACAAGATGAGATTGTAAAAAAATTCCGCTGTCGCAACCTTTGATCAATTATAACTGTAGATCCACAGTCGCGCGCCCGAAAATGTCCGAGCCAAATGAGCGCCAGTGGCCTTCTTTTTTCTCAGTACGTTGCGTGAAATTGTCAAGTTTAGCTGTCAAGTGTCAACCGAAATTCGACTGTAATAAAGTAAAGATTAGGTTCAAATTTCTGTGTAGGTGATGATTTTAATTGTTATGCAAACAAATAAAAAAGTTCGGACATTTTTTGAAGGGGATTTTGTTCGGCAATGTGTATCTTCAGTTATAATTGATCAAAGGTCGCAACGGAATTTTTTTCATAATATTTTTAACATCCAGTGTTGAGGTGTCCAACTTTTTGAACTCTAATCAACTTTTTATTTGACTCTACCATGGTCCCTTTCCCACTTCCACTCCTTCCACCTTCCTTCCTTTCTTTCCTTTTCCACTTCTGGGAACAGGCCTCCTCTTAAAACGAGAGGGCTTGATCTGTATGTCCCACGCCGACCATGTGCGGATTGAGAACTTCACACACACCATATATTTGCTTCGTAGGAGTGTGCAGGTTTCCTAACGATATTCTTTAAGTAAAGCTTAAACATGTAATCAATCACTATCTGTGAGGTCCTGTAATTGGGATGTCCCAATTTTTGACAACGTATAATAAATCGAAAACCGTTTGGAGAAATAGGCTTTTTGAATCGTTTTCAGAAATCAGATTCCAGAAATATGATAAACTGAATTAAATAAAGAAAATTTAAGTAATGACCTTCATTTGACCCCTGCAGTGAATCGTCACATAGGCAGATATAAAGCACGTCTACACTCTAAAGCAAATTGACAGTTTGAAATGTTGCTGTCCTGCTTATAATAGCAAAGAGTGACAAAGACAGAACTTTAATCACATGATGCGCACCTGGCTTTAAACAGTTGTCATTTATCATAAAGTCCGAAATGTATACAATACTCGCAATGTATTTTTACAAATTTAATTATTAAATTACTACGTTACAAGTAAATATGAAAGAATTTTAATATCAGATTTTAGTAAAAAATATCTATTTACTATCACACCATTAAACAAACAGGAATAATCGAAGCTAAAAGAAGATAAATAAATAAAACTATTTGTCATGGTTCATTTAGGACCCTAAGCCGTGCTTGTATTATTGACAGTGACAAGACAAATCAGTAGTGCCACAGATTATGTTATGTACGGCTTGAATTTTTGTAGGCAATGGAACGTGGCTCTCTCACTGTGACGTCATCCAACGTATTTCTTAAAAAAATTATAAAAAATTAAATACTCAACCAAATTCAAAATCGATGAAAATGGTATCTTAAAATATCCTATTCTTTCCAAAAAAAATATAAAAACTATAGGTTATTTTTTTTGGTACATCCCAATTGGCTTTGTGTTACTATTGACAATACCTATCACTACATAGTATAAAACAAAGTCGCTTCCCGCTGTCTGTCTGCCCCTATGTATGCTTAGATCTTTAAAACTACGCAACGGATTTTGATGCGGTTTATTTTAATAGATAGAGTGATTCAAGAGGAAGGTTTTTTAGTATAATACATGCATATTTAAAATCAGCATTGCACCCGTGCGAAGCCGGGGCTAGTATCGCTATCGGTAGTATTATGTTATATAAGCTATTGGTTCTCCTTAAATAAATAAATAAAGCTAAGTTTAACTAAGTGGTCCACGTTAATAGATTCAACCTTAATTGTTTAATCTGACCAATCGGCACAGAATAACTCTTATTATTGTTAAACGGACCTGTAACGAGTTATCTCCGTGATCGTCTAGTCATCGTGACCTCGTCTTTCGACGGACCTGGGGCTTTCGATGATTGTGGAACAGTTTAATTGTCGGACGATTGTCACGCTGTTGATAATTGTTTGCCTTTGAATTTGACCTGCTTCTGATGCCACTTTGTCTTGGTGAAGTAGACTTTATTAGACGTTCTTTCTGTTTTATTTTAACAAACAATGGTGGTCTTAAGTTTTGTCTCTTAGTTATACAATTTTAATTGATCCAGACATTTAGTCCATGCGTATGAGTAGTTTTCAAAAAATTTGTCCACAGTTTAATTTAATTAAAATAAAACTTGATTGTTTTCAGGTTTTTACTGGAGTCGTGTCTTCGAATTATTTTTTAATGGCGTCAACATCCCTATTAGCGATAAGATTGTCTCCGAATATTTTTATAAACTTGATGTGATGCGACTGTGACATGAGAGTTAGACGTTAAAATTCATATAAACATTATTAGGTATAGTCGGGGTAAGAAAAGGTTCGTCACTTTTCGACTCTATGTCAACGAGTTAAGGTCGAAAAGTGACGAACCATTTCTTACCCCGACTATACATGTTGTTTATTACTCCTTTCAATCCTTTGTGTGTTACAACATCATGTACAGCAAACAATAGAGCAAGTAAACGAATCACATGTTTTCTTAAATCGCGCAATAATGCGTCTGAGAAAATTGTGTCTGATTAATAATATCAGAGAATATAAAAAAAATGTATTGTAAGATAAGTTTATGTCTTGCGTGTTTTCCTTCGAAAGCAGATACGCAAAGATCGTGATGTTCTAAATGAAAGTCAATACGATACGAAAGAATCCCGGTTTCCAACAAAAATAATGTCGTGACTACTGCATGACAATAATCCGCTGGAGATATGATTGTCTCACTCGGATACAATGGCGTTAGAAAGTGTGGGAAGACACCAGACCCGATAGTTAATTGTTTTATTTAGTAGCACTCTGTTGCCGCGGCCTATCGCAGAAAATATTTATGAAATGCTTTTTTGTATCTGAGATTAATTGATTGTTTTGACGCAGACTTTGACGTCTTTCTTTGCGGATACTAGAATGGAAAGCCGTGTTAAAAGTATCTATTTTGAGATTTCGACGGGCTTTCATTTTGCGATTCTCTCCACTTTTAAACCTCACGCTTTGCTTTAGATCCGGGAACAATTTTACAGAATTCTTCAAGGTTATATCAACACAATTTCTTGCTTTAAATGTCCGCTAACCGGATTTGGGAATGTAAACTTTTGACTCGGATAATGCTTAGGAAAAAAAAGGTTTGTTATTTCTATCATTTTTTATCTTCTGTGTGGTTTTAAATTAACTAACAAAACAAATTCGTGATTTGATAACGTCTAAAAAATCTCTCGTCTTAGCATCTAAAAAAATGACAAGTATTTTTCCTTATTAAGATTTTCGTCAGATCTATTGGCATGAAAACTATTTTCTTGCGAACATTTCAGGGACTTATTGATTCAATTGTGTAGGTATCTTATATGGAAGCTCAATGGTTTTCTCGCTGATTTCGCAATGAGAATCAAGTAGAACACTACACAAGTACCTATCGCTGTTACAATGCTGCTTACAATAGATACTTTTTGCAACATGTTTGAAAAAATATAGCATTCTTAAGAAAACAAAATTCTAAGAACAACCACTTAGTCGAGATAGCTCAATCGCCTTCGATTTAATGTAAACGTTATTGTGTAAAAATAAAAAAAAAAACGAAACAATTAAATCATCGAGTTCGAATATTATTTATTTTTTATTAGCAGTGCGGGGCTGCTCACCGAATCTAAGATTATTTAAAAGCGAAAAAGTTTTTCGGGTGCGCCGGTGGGATTCGAACCCACGTCTCCTGGGTATGCGCCCCAACACGGGTGTTCTACCAATTGAACCACGTCGCATCCGAGCGATCGCGTCGAATCGATCTCGAACGTCGAGTTCGAGTTCGATATATTCTGGTTCGAAGGGTGCGCCTACTATGTTAGCAGTCAATTTGACAATCAATTTGCAGCCTACATATTGGGCACATGGTCACATTCGTATCCGGTGAAATTTACCATGGCGAAGGCGCCCAAAACGAGTAGAGAGCCCATAATGTCTTGTCTCCATAACAAAAGTAGGGTGGCCATAGTGCGTTAGGTTATCGGGACATTCTTACTTTTACAGTACTTTATGAATGCGTTTAGGTTCATTTCGTCCACACTCCCACTTCGTCAGCAATCCCATTTCGTCCACAATCAATTCCCAGTTCGTCCACATTCTCATTTCGTCCACATTCCCACTTCGTCAACATTCCCATTTCGTAACAAAATAGTAACGAAATTGGTAGTGTATCTGAGTAGTATTGACCCGCACCGTGCTTAGCAAGTATTTTTCTTAACATGAATACCTAAATCACAAAATAAAATCTTCCCTGAGAATTAAGTTAAGTGATAGCGAAAACCGCATTAAAATCGGCTAGGAATGTTGAATAAGTGGGAACGTGGACGAAATGGGAATGTTGACTAAGTGGGATTGTGGACGAAGTGGAAAAAGGACGAAATGGGAATGTAGACGAAACGGGAATATGGACAAAATGGGAATGTGCACGAAGTGGGAATGTGGACGAAATTAACCTAAACGTATGAATGTTGGCGGGGTAACGAGACAGTTGGGGCGAACAAATGAACAGGAAAGCTGTTTCGTAGGTTTAATTTATATGTATATTTAATTTATTTATAGGTATGTTTAAATGCAGTCGCAATTAATTTTTTTGCAAGCTTTTAATTAACTTGTAATATTCGTAGAATTAGTATTGTAAGTTTACTTCAAATCTTGCAAATCGAATTCCACCCACTTCCAGTAATCGTATTGAGTAGAAATTTGGTAAGAATATAAAGATAGGATGACAATGCAAGTACAGTCAGCTAAAAGTACAGTTAGCGTAAAAGCTTGTACGTACCTACCTACTGAAAAATTTAAACTAAACTAAAATTAAAACTTTAACTAAAATATTGACTATCTTGGCTCTTGGAAAGATATTTGTAATTGAATTGTATTCTGCTATTTGTGAAAATTTATAATTTAATAATTAATTCATCGGTCACTCACCGTGATGCGGTGTACAGATATAATTAACTAATCAATCGATATTCAAGAAGAAGAAGAATCAAAATCAAGAAGCTATTAACTCTATCCGGTTTCACAATAGTATGGTCAACACAGTATGTTGTCCGAATAAATTATCGAGTCTGTTTTGGTTCCTCATCGATTCTCATCCGTCGAATGATAATGTCTATCGCAGGGGTCGTCAACCGTGACACGCATTAAAAGTAATAAACATATTTACGAATAAGGAAACTTATTTTATCTATAAGAATGCCTTGAACGCTCCTTCTTTGGAGAATCTTTTAAAACTGGTATCATACTGAAGTACACTTTTTTGGCGCATTCAAATATCTAATAACAAGATAGACGATTGACGCTGATAAATGTTGCCGTAAATGTTCCTTGATAAGCTTATACAGGCCCCTCATCGTGATTGAATTTGACACCTAAAACGTGTTTCTTAGAGCTAAATGGTTACAAAAACCCGGTTTTATCGTGATAACGACAAACACATTCTAAGAAACGTAATTATTTTGGAAATTCCTGACTAAAAACTGATTTTGTAAAGCTTTGGACCAATTTAGAATTCGAACTTTTTGCTGACGTTTTTGACAAAAAGCCACGAAGTTTTTGAACATAGCTTGTTAAGGATACTTATAAAAAGAGACCATGCTCGGCATTTGTAGCGTTTAGAAGGGGCGAGAAATTCAATTGACGCATATTTCAACATTTAGACTAAACCTAATGCTTCATTTTATTTTTGAGATTTTTTAACACCTTTATAATTATGTAATATAACTAACAATTTTAGAAATGTGAACTAATCCTGCAACTCTATTTTTCACACTCCCAAGCGTCCGATTAAAAACTTGAAATTGTTACCTACATATATCTATAGGGCACCGATAATAAGCAATAATCTAATCCCATCAACAAAAGTTACTAGGTACTATTAATTCATAAAACTTATTTTTAACTTGCTGTTGCCCGCGACTCCGTCTACAAAGAATAGGAGTAGGTATAAAAATAGCCTACGACCTATTCTCAGACCTACCGAATACAGAGAAAAAAGTTTCACAAAAATCGGTCGAGCTGTTTGGGAGGAGTTCGGTAACAAACACCGTGACACGAGATTTTTATATATTAGATAGATATAAAGTGGGAAACATTAATAATTCTGCGCTCCGCGGGAACGTTCACATTCTCAGGAAAGAAAATATATATGTTATCAGGAATAGTATAGTTAAAATTTTATAAGCTGGGGGGGTTTAGGACTGCAGAACCAATGTGGTAAAAATAACATTGTTCTCGTTTGTTGAAGCCTACCGCTAATAAAAAATCAGAACAAGTAACAAAAATGCAAACAAATAGCTACCGTCTTCTCTAAGTTACAAGGTTGAAATTGCAAAAGCTTAACTCATTAAGAAAGGCCTTTCGTCATTGTAAGCGGTACTCACTACTCAGGTGGATCGTCGGCGTTATAGTGCGTCCATAATAGAACAAACGAGAACAATGTTATCGTTACCAGATGAGTTCTGCAGTCCTAAACCCCCAGCTTATAAAATTTTAACTATACATCTGTACAAATCTATAGAAATCTTTCTATTATGATTTTTCAAACATCGGGTTAATATTTGCAGAGGTTACCTCTATACAGGTTGTCCCAAAACTCAATAAAAACCTGGTACTGGGCGAGAGGTCAAATTATAACAGTTCTGGAAAAAAAATAAGAAAAAAGCCATGATATAGTATAAATCTTCCCAGGTGAATTTTTCACTTCGAGCCATTACATTAAATTTGAACCTTAATACTATGACGATACCGTTTGTTTTGAAAGATAAGGGCTCGAAGCGAAAAGTTCACCTGGGAAGATTTATACTATACTTAGTTAATTGATAATAGACATTTTTGGAAAATATTTGACACTAAAAGTGATATAGTGATATGGATACGTTATGTGACTATATTATCGCTTAACTTGGATTTTATTTTTGGATTTTTTTTTCAAAACTGCTATAATTTGCCTCGTCCAGTACCAGGTTATCTTAGAGTTTTGGGACACTGTAAAAATAAAGCAAATAAGGGTTTTTTTAAGTGTGGTTATGATTCAACCCCAAAGGCTGCGCACTTCTGAACAGATCGTCGACGCCGGCGCCACGGTCGCGGGTGAAAGTGCCTCGCGAAAGTGAAGCCGGAACCGAACGCGGTGACGTCACAGATTTGCGCAAGACCACCTCCTTTGGCATGTTGCGAAATGTTATCTCGCATTGTTGCCGTTTCAGCGCATTATGAGTTAACCGCCATATAAGGTATATCCTCATACCGCAGCTCTGGCATGCCAAGGAAATGGTCCGTTGACCCGGCGGCAACGAAAGCTGCTTGGTCATTGTGTAAGGATTTTGGTGTTGACTTCATTTTCGTTATATTGCGAAATCCAAAGCTCCGAGAACATATATTTATTATGTTGAACGATTACGTCACTTTAATTTCGAATATAAGAAAACGTGTAATTATAGTCTTTCATTACCTAGTTATGAAACATTTGAATACCTCAAAATCAATTTACTTGTATCAAAGAATTCATTAGGCGCTCAGACGCCTACTTAATTTGCATGCGTGAAACGTAATTATTTTTAAATAACCTCTGCGAAGTCTATCGCGCTCGTTAGGCTCAGCGAGGCTGCTTTATGCTAAACAATTTTCGGTGAAACTTTACGACTGGTTAACGATCAGTCGTAACGAGAGCTGACTAGTAAACATGTCACGTAAACGATCATAACAAGGGAAAGCGGTATCTGACATGAAAACTTTTATTGTGAAGCTCTGATGACAGAGGCTGATGGCGTCCGTAATCATTCTAATTGCACGTCTTTAACGAATCAAGCTGTTATTTATACATGCATCTTATTTCGTTTCTCTAATTAACCTGTCTACGTTGTCTAGTAACCTACACAGCCGGCAATTTTTATGCTTCACGTCGTTCCTCATTACATCCGTGTCACATTGTTTTTGCCTCATAAAGTAGCCCATAGTGCTATTCGATTAGATTTTAATTTCCTTGAAGTCATGTAGCGATTTGTTTTACCATTCAAACAGAACACGTCACGGCCGCGACAGTAATATGACATATTGCATTGATTGCAACGTAATCAGTTACATCGTGGTCTGACTCCGCCACCCTCTGTGTCCGCATTGCATTAGATTAGAACAACAGACAAATCGAAACAATAACATCCCGGCCGGCGCCCGTATACAGTATAATCCTGCTAGGTACGTTTTCCAATATAGCAGTGCCCCCTTGCGACGAAGGGCGAACGGTAGGTGAAGTGCAAGGGCACACTGACGCCCTTGTTGCTAGACGGGGCGCAGTCTGGAGGTCGCTGATGTACCCTTGCCACGAAAATCGCAGCCCTTACCGTTTGTTCTACGTTAAATCGACCATTACAGAGGGCGAAAGAACGAAACTTAGCTTATTATGATCGTTTGTTTTTATTGCACTTTATGTTGGAATGTTATTTCAGAGAATGTAAGCTTTACGTCTTCTCTCGTATAAGTTTAAATGCGTTTTACCGTTGTGCTATAACTGTGCCCATAAGTTGAAATTTTTGCTAGACATTATTAGAAGTTCGTCCTTTTAGGTCATCTTGAGTCTCATCGCTTTCTTTGATTATTCAGGACTCATGTAATATTAATATTTGGTGAAGGTAGACCATTAATATCTCCAGAATACTATGTAACTCTAATAACTATCCCTGATTTATGAGTAAGATTGAGCTTGAGCCTGTTATTCCCAAAAAATACTAATCTTCGTCGAACGCTACTCGATCTTTATATAATTCATAAATCTACTGTCAAAATACGTAAAGGATTTATGGAACATGAACGCAATCGTAAATATTTCAAACTGTTTCAAAGTTTAGAAGCAATGAAACTATAATTTGTCAAAAGACAGGTATTCGAGTTAATACGCAATAAAAATATTGGTGTTTATGTAGCAACTTTTATTAATCGGGGTTATATATTTTATCACTATTGCGAGGTAACTTTAGTATTTATTCTACTACTACAATTTTTATAGCTCTAAATGCCAGCAAAAACTGGCTCTTATCAGAAATTGGAATTTTACTATGTAAACATAAAACCGACATATCTACAATTGGGGATGTCTATTTTTTTGGAATGTATAGTAAATCGAAAACCATTTCGAGATAAGATTGTGAGATTGATTACCTACAAGCTTTGATCAAATTATAACTGAAGATACACATTGCCGAACAAAATCCCCTTCAAAGAATGTCCAAACTTTTTTATTTGTTTGCGTTACAATTAAAATCATCACCTACACAGAAACTTGAGCCTAGTCTTTCTACTTCATTACAGTCGAATTTCGGTTGACACTTGACAGCTAAACTTGACAATTTCACGCAACGTACTGAGAAAAAGAAGGCCACTTTTATCAAAGTGGCGCTCATTTGGCTCGGACATTTTCGGGCGCGCGACTGTGGATCTACAGTTATAATTGATCAAAGCCTACAAGGCGTTTTCAAATATATGCGGAATATTTCAGCAGATTCTTGATTATTTTAACTGAACACCCCTGTAAAGGTTGTTTAGAATTGCGGGTGACAATATCTACAACAACGGCGAACTTATCTTTATAAGGAGGAAGGATTTAAAGTATTAATCGAAACGTTTATTCTGTAAGTAGGCCGTAAAGGGCTCCCTTACTGGTGACTTTTTTATACTACCAGCACTTTCAGTAGTTTCAGAGATTACATAGAAACAAAGACAAGGTTTACCTCTTTATTCTTGTTAGTTTAGATATTTTAATTGATTGATTCAGGCGTTACTTTGTATTAGATCCATATCGATGAACTTAGAATCTTTTCCTTTGGTACTCCGCCACCAGTGGATCTGCTGCTAGTCGGTTGCGGAGTAACAAGGTGAAAAGTATATAGATAACGGGTACTTATGTATTATTATACCGAAGTACGGAAGACCGAATGTATTAAAATATCGAATGGGTCAAAAACCGATTTTTTTTAAAGATTTTTATAAAAATACCCTTACCTTACCTAACCTAATGGGTTCTATACGTTGCTCTTTTTTTAAATAAATTCTGATAAGATTATGGTTTGAGAAAAAAACTTTTCTGTCTTTTGATCATTCGATATTTTAATACATTCGGTCTTACGCAGTACGGTATTATAATACATACCCTGGATAACTCTTCTATTTATTTTGCACTTCAGTTGCGGTAAACTAATTAAATATATCCTGTAGCGCATGAGATTATGATAGATAGGCTAAAATGTCAAAATAACCCATTGTTTTATACTGGTATACCAAATTAAACATCAAACTAAGGAAGGTGAGACTCACTCATAGTGAAAATAAACGGATCACTCACGTCTTAAACGCCTACCAAACCAAACCCAAAACCAAACCACCAAAGCCGTTAGAAGCTGTAATTGATTAAATTTAAATTAACTTCTGCGGCCGTAGGTGTCGCTTTCCTATACCCTTAAATACCTTCGTTGTGAGCCTTAGTAACTTCAGAAATGTAAACGTGATACCAAATTATATGACACCTGTTCTCAAGAACCTCGATACGAAATAGATGTACCCATTCTCCTTTCAATATAAATCGTCATAGGTATTTTCTTAATGACATTTGCGAAGATACTGCTCTACTATATAGGCCCCGGATTTATGACTGAATGGAATACAAATGAGCACTAAGTCTACCAGACGGCTCTAAATATTGCGAACTCATAGAGGCTCGACACACGGTTGTTTATTACGTCGTAAAGCAAGCTCGTGCTACGAAAAGGCATGACTTAGTATTGAGTTACAGTTTTCTTTGTCGATACCCACCATTATAGTAGAAATGTGCTTTCACTGCCACTACAAAGCGTAAACTTGAAAATGATTGTTCGGTAAACCCGGACTCGGGCAGTTGAGCCTTAAAAGGTAGATGCGGAGCTCGAGACCAACGTAAACGCATGTGGCGACAGCGACGTTTAGTGAAAGTGCAGCGTTGAATGACGCCAATCAAAAAGGCATTAACCGGCCGGCACATCGCGTGCGCTTGGGATTATTAAAGCTGCATGACTGTGATAAGTAGCTTGCGTAACTTTATTTGACGTTCGAACTAGCGTTTAAGAGCTCGACTATTCGCTTATATTACGATTACAGAATGCAATTGTTGCGTTTCGTTTTTATGATGATGTACCTTTGAGTTACTAGCATTTGCCCGCGGCATCGTCCGCCACAAATATAATTTATGGTCAACTACCGATCCCGGTCCCGCGGGAAATTCCAAAAATCCCTTTTTACTGCACTTGATCCCAAAAGAAAAGTTTTTTTCATCCCGTGGAATTTTCCGAAAATCCTAAAATTATTTTTTTACTGATAAAATTACCTATTTGCATGCCAAATTTGAAGTCTCTCATACTTAATTATATGTAGTTAGGGACATAGGATCACTTTGAAGTGAAAATATAAGTCTCATTTGGTCCCTATCCCGTGGGAATTTCTAAAAATCCCTTTGTGTACCTCTATGACACTCAAGGACTTATATGTGTGCCAAATTTGAAGTCTGTCTTCAGCGGTTTGGGCTGTTCATTGATAATATCCGTCAGTCAGTCAGGACTTTGTATTTTATATAATACTAGCTTTTTTACCCGCGGCTTCGCTCGCGTGAACCATAAATATTTCAGAGATGCATGCAATTAAGCAAGCAAGCTATTATGCAAGCAAGCATGCACGCAAGCATGCAAACAGCATGCAAGCAAGCATGTAAGCTTGCAAGAAAGCATGCAAGAAAGCATGCAAGCGTAAGAAAGCATGCAAGGAAGCATTTAAGCATGCAAGAAAGCATGCAAGCGAGAATCCAAGCAGGATTTTAGCGAGCATGCGAGCAAGCATCCAAGAAAGCATGAAAGCAAGCATGCAAGGAAGCAAGAATGCAAGCAACCATGCAAGCAAGCAAGCTAGCATGCAAGCAGGCATGCTAGCGAGAATCCAAGCAGAAGGCCCAAATTTTCAAAATTGAAAACTGACATTAATTTTTATTGACATTTTTAATTTCGTATTATCTTTTGAATGGAATGTCCGATTTCTGTAATTCAAAAAACAATCAACAGGTATTGAACCAGTCTTGCATACGAAATAATTTATTTGGATAAGAATTAATACAAAGGTGTGGATATCATGGTCTGATTTTGATAGGCATTTCTATCATCTTTTAAAATGTAAATAAGTAGTAATAGTGACATAACTACAATAGTTGGACGTATGGTCTCGCGAAGTTTTTTGTAGATATTGATACGTTCTATAATATTGTAGTACATTTTTTTGTTCTATCATCAATACTTTCTGCAGCGTATGCGATGAAAGACATTTTATGGCTAATTTTTTTACACCTTTGGTTGGTTTTAGTAAGATTTTCTGAGGATCTCTAATTTTTTCTAGTAATAAATATAGCCTATGTTACTCAGTGAAAATGTAGCTTTCTAACGGCAAAAGAATTTTTGAAATCGGTCCAGTAGTTTCTAAGTTTATTCATTACATACAAAAATACAAACATACAAAAATACAAATCTTTCCTCTTTATAATATTAGTGTAGATAGATTGTTATTTAATTTTGATTATAAGAGCAGTAAATGATTATCGCTAGTGGTCAGGCCGAATTTATATATTCATAAAGCAATCACCACACCGGACACTCCTCTTACTTAACACAACACAATTTCCTTTTCTTATCCCATTCCTGAACGCACCTTTTGATTGTATCTGTGATGTTGGCACTACTGCTCGACACACCGAACCGAGCCCTTCGATGAACACTACGAAACGCGCGCGCATTGTCTCTCTCGCAATATATTTAAATAAATACTAAAAAACTCAAAAGTGAACCGCAAACTACCGCAACGTGTTTGGTGCAGTGACGGACAATTTAGAAGAACTAGTGGCAGCGCTCAAGACCTCTATCTAAAAACGCAGAACCAGTGTATCCAGTCCAGTTACCTACATCCCTCTTTATCCTCTTAAAAACTATCCATCCTCTTTGTTGGTCCTTCGAACCGGATCCTCTATACATTCCAATTAATAACCGCATCTTATTTCAAACATACACCACTTTAAACTACTCAAAATTCGTACTTTTCATATTTTTTCATTCTGCCATTTTGGTTACCGTGTGCTGACCGCACTAGATTTATTTATTTTGTATTTAGCGCATACATTCATAATTTGCAAACATGGATAAAGCAGTAATATTAGATGCTAAACGTAAAAGTTTATTTGCTTTACTCCAGAATATGTACGATCTGAGCCGTACAGTTGAATCCGCGGAAGCTCGAGCAAGTTTTCTAATCAGAACAAAAACAATTGACAAATTACGATCGGAATTTACTGAAGTAATCGAACAGTTGAACTGCGTTAGGATGACAAATGACCCTAAATACATACCATCTTTCAAAGACATTGAAGCTTTTGATGAAATTTACTGTCATGTCAAATGCGTCGAAGAATCGCTGAATAAACCTATTAAGTCTGAATCTGGTCCAAGACCTACCACTAGCTCCAAACTTACGTTACCTGCTTTGGAGTTAATTTCATCAACAAAGAGGATGGATAGTTTTTAAGAGGATAAAGAGGGATGTAGGTACCTGGACTGGATACACTGGTTCTGCGTTTTTAGATAGAGGTCTTGAGCGCTGCCACTAGTTCTTCTAAATTGTCCGTCACTGCACCAAACACGTTGCGGTAGTTTGCGGTTCACTTTTGAGTTTTTTAGTATTTATTTAAATATATTGCGAGAGAGACAATGCGCGCGCGTTTCGTAGTGTTCATCGAAGGGCTCGGTTCGGTGTGTCGAGCAGTAGTGCCAACATCACAGATACAATCAAAAGGTGCGTTCAGGAATGGGATAAGAAAAGGAAATTGTGTTGTGTTAAGTAAGAGGAGTGTCCGGTGTGGTGATTGCTTTATGAATATATAAATTCGGCCTGACCAGCTAGCGCTTATGTCATTCATTTCATAGGGTACATTTAGTTGTTAGTTATGTAAAGAAAGAAACTTAGATTAAATCAAGTTAGTTTCTCTTAAAGCTGTTTTCGTTAAATAACTCAATTTAACGACAAGATAAATTATAGAAAACGTTCTTACTTGCGAGCAAAGGTTAACTGTGTGGAAAATACTCTCATTATTTTTGGCACAAGAAAAGTTGAAGCTAAAACTGATTCTTTTAATGGCTTCTTCATTTTTACAAGTTGCGAAATCTTATTAGTCTTATTACATTACAATTTCAATTTAACTGTTTATAGTTAAAAGAAAAATATCGCGTATTATTAATTATTACTAGTTTCTTTTTTTTATTGAGTCTTAAATTAAAACGTACACGTTTTATTTTTACTTCTTTGTTTACTAGTAAAAATCGAAAGTAGTGAAAATGGAAAGTGGAGTGCCTTAATGGTGATAATCGCAAAGTGAACGTTTTCATAAGGTTTGACAAGTAGGTGACAATAACTGTTAATTTGTTGTTGTGCATGAATCTTTGAAGTGCGCGAAGGAAATGTCGAGTTAATAAGCGTCGTGACTCGAAGTGGGTGGACACTGAAATAAAAGTTACGCACGCCTCTACATAAATTGGTCTGACCTGGTTATACTGTTCTGAAATTGATTTCCATTCGCTTCTCTTAATGGAAACAATGAGACGAATTTCCCAACAATCCAACGTACGCTATGTATACGTTGTTGGTTGATTTTCTCTATATTGGACCACTTCCAACACAAAACGATATTAAATAAGATTTGTAGTTGCTATCATCATTATTACAGAAGTTTCAAATATATTACGCAGCTTCACTCTGAATCCCTTTCCTAATCATATTCGTTCATGTTACGTTGTGATCGTTTGACCCGTGGTACACGAGGTCCGTCTGCATAGGCTATCATAATAACTTTCACTTATCTCGAAACGATAATAATCAGGCGTGTGTTCGTAATAACTATCATAACTCGTAATAGCAAGTTGGCGTCGCGTAACGCATCTAAGCGAGAGCGAGAGTGGGTAGAAAATTAATTTTGTCTAACCACGCGATGCGTCGGCAAAGGTCGATGGATCGGGTGTGCACACTGATCACTTTCTCTGCTGGTGTTGCGTAGCTAATCTGGATGACGAATGCGAAGCCGGCAATCAATCTTTATTTGAAATCTTGATTCTCAATCGATGGGCTTTTTCACAGAAGTCAAGATTCGCTATCGCTCGAGCCGCTAAAGTGCCACCGTCCTTTATTTCTGTCATGACTCGGCATCAATGAGTCCGGTTTGAGAACAGGATAGTCTTGACGCCATTACTTCTATATTTTAGATGTATTTGTAGCTCATACACTGAATTATAAGCAGTTTATGTGAGTGTTTGCAACTAGAGAGCATCATTGAGTTATCAACACAAAGAAATAATTTGTTCAGGAATAAAATTTCTAGAACACTTTATTTTTAAAATTTCTTTGCGACCATTATTTCTCAACAATCAACAGATCACCCCAAAATAGCTTCATAGCCTCATAAAACATAAAACTGACGTAACTGCCACCCGGAGAAGAGACAAACCATGATTTTCCATTAACACGTACCATTTGAGAATCAATGAATTCAATACTTTATTTGATCCAAACTTTTGTTACATGCAAACAGGTAGCTTTATCCATAATGCTCCTGTCCATGTGCATTGCATTTTAGGCATCAGTGGGCGTTGGTTCGTAAACGTTCATGTCACTGAACTCCAATCCAAGTAGGTGTTACTGAGAGTCAGCAAGCGGTAATCGTTATCACCCTACATATATTATAATAAAATTTTAATTCACTTCTAAAATACTTTGTTTGAGAAGCGCTTAAGTGTCCCTGCGTTCATTAGCATTTTTACCTTGGTTTTCTCTATACTGAGTCTGTATGTACGTCTCATTGACTTTCGATATTCGCGGCCAGCGATGAAAGTTTGTGCTTATGCATACGATAAATGAAAACATGCTACAGCTTGTGTACGTGCCACTTTTATAATTATGTGTTGTAGAAACATATTAAATAAATAATAATAGATTGTAAGAAATTTCTTGTAGCGCACATGGGGTTTTATTTGTAGATCTAACATGTTTAAGGTGGGGTTTACAGTGCTTCAACCTCTTCTTGATTACATCTAAGTGGAACAGATTTATCAATAGATTGAGCTATTTCTTGGCATTTTGTATATTAAAAGTCTTATCTTAAAAGCTGAATTAGCGTCACAAAAAAATGTTGATGCATTACATGCGCACATTATTTATGTTTATTGAAAAAAGAGAGAGGCAAAGGATGTGTGATGTGATGACTCACTGAGTTTACTTTCTCTCAGTAGTTAGGGAAGACAGCCGTTTTAACGACTCATTTCATTGTTTGAAATACACCCCAAATAAAATGCCGTCCGTGTTATTTTTGTAACAATTTACACTCCAGTAAAAGCCTTTTTATTGCTCCAGCTTAGAGGCATCCGATCCTTTACGAGTGTTTAGATGCCTTTGAGGTGTCTCCGAGTATCGAACCTGATATCTTGATATTTATTATCAATTTTATTGTTTCAGGTAAGTTTATGGGATGCCGCTTTTATTTATTTCTAAGAACGGGTGAGTTAAGTATATTCTTTGCTTTATATATTAATAATTGTGGTCGTTATGGTGACCGGGCGGCGAATTTCAAGTGCATTTCTTCAGTCTAATTTTTTTTGCGAATAATAATATTAAATGAATTTTATTTTATTTCTATTACATCATATTTATAAGAAAATGGAAATTTGCGAGCCCTTTGTCCTATGTTATGTTATAAAACAAGGAGCACATTATCATATATCTGAAAGAGATAGGCTAATAACATGTATATGTTACGGTATTCTTGCTATTATTTGCACGTCCGTTCGTTTAGTTAGTTAATTACTGCATGTTAATTGTTGTTACACATCGCTTGAAAAGTATACAATGCGTGCTTAATAGAGAAGCGATTAGGGCAGCAAAGCTTTCCGGTGCATCGACTACGCGAGTGATAGAGTTAGTCGCGTGGCGCGGCGCGGCACTCCCACTCGGCACTCGCGGCCGGTCCGCACTCATTCACTCCAGTTCTCTGCCGACGGCCGCGACGATCGCACGCGACCACTCTCCGTGCCGCTTCCGATGTTACACTACGATTACGACATCGTATCGCACATACAACTTTTACCGTGACAGTGAAACTTATTCCCGTGAATATGGGTTAAACACCCTGATCGACGTTATGAGTCCGGGCGAGCGCGCCGCCCTAGGGCGCCGCGAACCCGCTCGCCCTCAGTACGCCACCACCGCACCAGGATTCCCGCCGCCCTACTATCCGCCCTACGGAGTACCGCATCCAAACACATGGCTGGGTGCTCCGCTCATCTCTATGGCAGGTCGTGCACCGCCTGCCCGGCAAACGCCTGTCTCCAAATTGGCGATGCACGCTCAAGGAGCTCCTCTTATTATTCAAAATCGTCAGGATCGACGAAAATTCACAAATGGGCTGGAACAGCGACCGCATCGACCACTCGTACACACAGAACACGTCGCCAGGGAAATATGCGAAGCGAACGAAGGGAACAGGCCGCGTAACCAACAACAACAGACGCGCTCCGCGCGAAGCGGACGCAACAACAACGCGGATGCAGTCAGTGTCGCTAGCGACGAAAGTTCCGGCTCAACCAACTCTGAAACGATGCTCCCAAGGATAATAAAACCAAGGAAACGACGCAAAAAGGACAGAAAACCTAACAATATGTTGCCGCATGACATGTCATCTGCTGGGTTAGAGCTTGGTGAAATTGATCATTGCGCCGTGTCCGGCATTTCTTCAGCTCGGCGGAATATTTATGAAGATTCGTACTGCCGAGACATGTCCATGTCTTATCGACTGGATACTAAAGTGTTAGAATACCCGGAACCAGTGCCAGAATCTTATCGTGTGTCAGTGCTTGAGGAAGCGTTAGAAGCAAGTCGCTTCGGCTTGGCGGAGGCTGCTTCGCCAGCCGAGTCTGCCGTTACTTCGTGTCAGTGTCGATATTGTGATCCCGTGGGGCAAATATGGGATGCAGATTCGATTGCAGATTTGCTTAACGAGAACTCCAGTGGAGATTTCGCTCCTACTAAATTAGAGGATTCTATGAAGGTGGTCGGTTCATTAGGTAGACGAGGACCTGACACGACGCTTAGACGCAGCTGGAGCGATCCTTCTTCACGAATACCTGAGCAACGTGCAGTTTACAACGGAGACACATTTTCTGCCCCTAACCTCTACTCACTATTTCCCCCTACAAATAGAGCAAGCTCGCCTGAACCTCGTTCGCCACTTGCTTTGGAAATTTCTTCAGAAATCGTCACTTCTATGAACGGTCATCGAGACCTGGAAATCAAGCTGTTTTCGACCTCGCCCCCGGCCAAAAACTCTGACCGGCGTTCGTTCTTCGCCGATAAAAGTGAAAGTGCCGTTAACAGATGTACGATGTCGGGCTACGATCGAAAAGTAAACAGTGCGGTGTTATGTGACAAAGTCGAATCTAGTGTAGATAATAGTGGAAAGAGTGAAGGTTTATCCGAGTCTGTGTGCTCTCCCTCTGGGCGCTTGACGGATGAGCACAACATTTGTGATTTAGCCTTAGTTACCGCCTAAGGCTTGTGATCGTGCTTGATATGTTTGTGTAGACGTTTGTGTCGTCAATCGGTCCAGAGAGCTCTACGCTCGCCATTTGAGCTGGACTCAAGTCGCATACAGCGAGGCACGCACGGAGCATCTCATCGCGACCCAATAAAATTGAGATCTCCGAATCGGTTTCCTGTAGATTCTAAAATAATTTATTGTTAACAATAGCGTAGGGAACTGACGAGGAGCTTTATCTGGCGACGTGATATTGTGTTTTATGATTCGCCGTTTGTCAATGCCGCGGACGGATGCGCAGGAGTAACTCGCAGCACGCAATTAGCGTTTCACACTACTGACACGATTCTCGCGGCTGCGGCGGCGCTCTTATTGCGGTTTCCCGCCGTTTTCTCCGCGCGCGCCGTTCCGGGTGGCGCCTCGCGCGCACATCGCCGGTTCATAACACTAATAACGCTTGCATTTAGACTAGTTCATTATGTTCAAAAGATCATTCTATTTAATTTCTTGCTACTTGTTTTATCATTCCATGAGCTTTGTAATCCATAAGTTACATACAAATTGTATTTAGTCATGGATCGCATAAGAAATAGAGCGTGAATACTACACGTTAAAGCCATACTTGAATATGTTACTTATCGTTAGTAGATTTCTTCATTATTTACATTTCGCCTGAGTTTACGTTTCAATAGCATACAACATTTTCGTCAACTCTCTTCATTTCATTTCGCACGCTTTCTTGGTCATAATTCCCATTACATCGCTGTTCACTAAAACCACCACAAGCGAGGTTAGTTCATTGCGCCTTGGGCGATCATTTGAATGTCCACATAGTTTCGTATCAGAATTTACATTTCATTTATGTTACCCGATACCGGTCAAATTACTATGATTTCCTTAAAGTTACGTGACCGGCGTTAGTAACTTCTTGTGTTGAAGCTAAATATGCTTTGTGATTATGTTCCTTATATAACCAGGTGCACCGCTTGGGCAAAACCACATTAACTATCAAACAGGCACGTAGATAGAATCCGTCTTTTAGAGTTAAAAATAAGCGCTTTGCGTTCCGCGTTCTTCATATTGAGACTCCATTGACAAGCGGCTGATTTCCAATATAAGTATCTGTATCTGATTGGCTGACAAGTCTCTTTTTGTTTTAATAAGGGTCCAACATCGTAAGTGATACCAGATAAAGTTCCACAATGTAGATATGTGAATACATATAACTAAGTTATTCATGGACTGTACACCGTCTCTATCGTTGGGTATTACACTCCATGGGATCTTCGATGTTCTCTATTTTATTTTTATGTTGTGTTTGCTTATGTTGTGCGGCGCGTGCGTGGGACGACCTGATAAATTGGTTCTTGCTTACTTTTTATTGTTATATACGACTAGCTCGGCGTGCCCTAGCAGTTCTTGCAACCTCTTCTCTTGTGCACCGAATCGTTTAAGCGACTTTGTCACTTGCTTAATTTGAAAAGGTGTCCATAAGACCGAACTGTAATTTAAATTTTAAAAAGCAACCCGCAAGTTAAGCCTGCTTCATTTTGATCCATACTTTTATACTAAAAGGAAGAAGGCTTTAGCTTATCGAGGCGTGGATAGACCTTATATAACTTTGGGTTCCTTAATCGAATATTTTATCGAATTATTTAGATGAATGAAGT
Source organism: Archips xylosteana (assembly GCA_947563465.1). Classification (NCBI taxonomy): domain Eukaryota; kingdom Metazoa; phylum Arthropoda; class Insecta; order Lepidoptera; family Tortricidae; genus Archips; species Archips xylosteana. The sequence goes on along the minus strand of OX387351.1, from coordinate 5,200,446 downwards.
CTCGAAATCATCGTAAAAAGATGCAAATTGAAATTTGAATTAGTTATGGCCTCGCTTCGCAGCGCCGAGCTTGTAGTTGTGTCGGGATTAGGAAAGGGCGTTTCGCCTAGCACGGCTGTAAGACTCAACGATACATCACTATAATATAAACAATATAGGCTATGTCTAACTTACTGTGTGACTGCATTTTATGCATAAATAGTTACGTAGGTATAATATTTTGTTTGTGTACGTACTATCGCCCCAAGCGCCAGATAACCACCTTAAAGGCCCAGTTTGCGTGCAGTGGCTAGACATCTGTCCATAACAATCCATAGCAATAAACATCAACGGCTGCAAGCAAATTTGTTATGAAAATGGGTATCTGACGTCTGGGGCGATGGTACAAGAGGCATGAGTTACACGCTCGCACACTATTTTTCTACAATAAAATACCATGTCCAGAAATAATAATACTTGTTTTATTTGTTGCATATTAATTTACAATTCTATATAAACCACCAAACTACCTAATGGTCATTTGCGGTACGTATGAGGAAATCCGTTTATAGTTTATTTAAATTGAGTGCTGCTTTTGCACTACCAAAACGTTAACGACTTTGCAAGGATTAATAAAATTTGTACTAAAATAAGGAAACTACCAATGAAATGTTAATTTCTGAGCAGAATTTTGGTTCGAAAACAAATTGAAGTCATTTACGTAACTCGTAAAGGAGACTTTCAATTGTGGTCGAACAGCTGTTGGTTCGTTACGCATTTGCCATTGTATTCTTGTTTACATTCAAAACGCTTTATGCTCGGGTTATGAGCGTTGAACGATAACCCAAGGATGCCGAACGATTCGCTTTTACTTCACATGACAACGGAAATTGCATCGAAAATCTCAAAAACTACAATTAGCTCTTAGCTATTGATTAATTTCTCGCTTCGAGTCTAGACCAGAGAAGTTCCCTCAAAGGAAATTACATAATAAGATACTTATACGTGTTCAGAGTCAACTTTGCTATCATTTGAGGACTGTTCTAATAACGAACTGAATCACCACCTCATAGCTTCATTAACGCAATCCTTTTTCGTCTTACATTGTTTGTAGAACCATTTACTATGTTTAGTGAGGTGATAAATGTCGGCTTGTTTGTCTCATAATCGCAAGGACGCCGCCATGGTCAATGTCATGGTCTTTAGTATTTTATGGGTCTTGAAACTGCGCAATTTGTTCTGAGACGTTAGCTGTACTTTCGTCTCATTTATTTTTGCATTCGTCTCCATTCAGTTTATTACCTACATTATGTGAAAGTACAGAAGTTGCTACATTACATAATGGACCAGTCTACGCTTTAAATTGGTCTTGTGTTGTTAATAACCACTCTGTTAGAGCATGTAAACTATCCATAATGTCTCTTCTCATGCTTAATGATCATAATTATTCATCATTTCATATTTGCATAAGTATATATCCTTACAGTTACCTATATTGACATCATATCTTTATCTTTCATTTATAACTAAAAGTGCTATTTAATTAAATTGCCAATCCAAGAAGGGCATTAAGTTTATTGCTAACTGTTTCAGAATTTTATTCCTTTATGCAAAACCATCCTTTTGGGACACGCTATCTTGGATTTGTCGAGAGTACCTTTAGTTTTATGTGAGCATTAATATTTTATAGCTATAATATGACACTTGTCACACGCTCATGCGTGGCTCACATTATTTACTAACTTCACGAGATTGACAGCTCGATATTCTGTGACTTGTTTGTCGCAGTGTTATACTATATGGGAATGTCCAAATTTGGCTTTAAAGACATTTATTGATATAAAAAAATGTTCACATTTCACTTACTGAGATAAGTTAGATACATAGTTATTGTTCATTTTTTGCGACTGAACGTCAATATACTATAAAAAAAGAATTTACACACAGTCAACCAAAAATGAACCATTAATCTACTAACAGTTACGCAACTCCACAATATTTATTTGCAAATAAGATTAAGTTAAATTCATAAGTTCTAGCATTAGAGTGTAGGTACAATTAAATCCCAAAACAAAAGCTTCCTGCTCTGCAACTTTAGGCGAATGATAAATATGTATGTTACATATTATCATATCACCAGGTTTAAAAATAAAATGCGGCCACGGCATGTGTAATGTAATGTTTTAAAACAAGAAATGTGCTACAATATAAATGCCACCACCACCAATTGTGTTTTAGGTGTTCATGGGCGGTGGTGTAGTGATGACTTAGCATGAGGTGGACCAGCCCGTTTGTTGGATTTAGCAAAATATACAGTTTTAGACTACCTTCACACTATTTCACATTTAAAATTATGTGAAACGAACCAGTTTTCTGTACAATATGTCTTTTTAATACAGACATAATAATAGTTCATGTTATGAACTCTGTTATCCTTGGGAGGTACAGGTTTAGGTTTGAATTGGTTCGACCTCCAGCCTCGTACTTTGGCTGGATCCAAATTGAATAAATTATTTTTACTTTACTTCGGAACGTTGGCACTATACATCTTTCACTTTAGGTGTGTCAAATTTTAATTCTTAATGTGAACTCAGCAGGTATTCACTGGTTTTACGTGTAGCTGACTCTGATTTTTGTTCGCATGGTTAGAAGTCTTCCTTTTCATATTAGGTTTAACGGATTATCCGTTTCATGCTATCTCTCAAGTTTGTAATATTTTGAAATCTTAGTTGTGCTATATTTAAAACAATCTTATGCGTTAGCGTCAGTGGAATTCCATTTAAAGTTAAGAATAATAATAAAAGATTATCATGGTCGCTATGTCTTGTCATCCACATTTCCGTGAACCGATTTGAGGAAAGGTTTCGTAGATATGTTTTAAATGAAAGTGGACTCTAACAAAATATTTGTGCAAATAATCCTTGAAAGTCGCAATACGCAAGTTATTTTTAAAAAGCACTGGAGAAAAGCCGATTGTATGATACTTGAAAAATCTCAAATAATAACATTTGCCTTAAATTAATCGTTAGCATCAATGCCAAGAACGTTTGAAGTAAACAACTGTTTTATTATTGTTTGAGTAAACTGTTCTTCGAAAAATATTTCTGCTGGAAAACAGAGCCGTAAAACATTTACAACAACTTATGCGTATAAACTCAAAGTCAAATCTATTAGCGTGTTTCAATTTAACTTTCCCAGTGAAAATGTACATAGGCTTAACTTTGCGCTTTGCATTCGCACTCCAACTTCGACTCCCAAGTGTCAATAGAAGATGAAGAAAAACAACTTTCTCGGCGAACAACACAATGTTGCCCCGGCGCACGTGGTGCGCGACCTTGCCATCGCCCGCCGTCGAATAGAACTCGCACCGACTACTGTAAACATACGATGTTACGCGTTAACCGTGAAAGACAGACACGCTGTATTACATTTTACAGATAACCATGTGTGTAGTTCTGCGATCAGGAAGTAAGATAGCGCTCTTAATTGTTCAGTTACATTGAGGAAATGGTCTTATTCCTAATCTGTGTCGGCATCTTCACACCTTACTTTACTACCTCTTAAATCTCTTAAAAACGAGTTCCTTAGGCCAAAATTCTGTTAGTTTGTATCGTGATTGATGGGGTAAGATTATAGATTTATTGGGATGTCCCAATTCACTATCCCACAAAAAAAGAGTATTTGTTTTGAAGCTCAAAGCGTAAGCGTTTACTTCTATCTATCTTCAGATTTATAAAAGTCTCCTCTTTTGAATGTGCTGTTATAAAACTCTTTCCTTCAGCATAAAATGTATATATTATGAAGTTTACGAGAGTATAACGACCGCCTTAGACGGGATTTGTAAGTTTTCTCTCTTAGCAAAGCGGTCGGGGCTTGGTCACCCGTTTAAGTGCAATACCCTCTCTAAAAGCCAGGGTTAGTTTTCTTCACGCTGGCAGGAGGCGGGGTAGAAAGCTGCTTCCGTTCGGAAGTTTCACCCGCTTTCACTCGCCTGCACTCGCTCGCTACCCGTGATATTACGCCTTATCGTCTTAGCGTATTAATAAATTTAATACTTGAATAGATTACTTCCTTATTTAGTAGAAGCTTGCTCGGACGGCGCTTTCTAAACACTAGGGTTTCATGTGCTAGATAGTTAATACCTATTTACCTTGAGAGGCAAAGCAACTACTATAAAACTTTCTTAGTATAAAGTATGAAATTTAATATAATTTTAGTCCCTCGGTATGAATATGGTTAGGTTAGTAGTTTGCTGCTGGTCTCCGGAGTGATTAATTATCATCGTTTCCACTCGATTGTCCCAAATTTAAGTAAACAATCCTCGTTATTTTAATTGTTGGTCCACAGTCACTGAACCTTCTTAAATACCTAAAATTACAAGAGTTGCTGATCATTTGTCACGCTGAAAACTTATTTTGTTTTTCAGTAAGACAAATGACGGTCAGTCGAATATTCTAATTTAAAACCGTTTAAGCTCTTGCAGCGTCTCTCGGGTCGTTGCTCGAAAAATTATCATGTATTATTTTGAAGGGTTTAATTTGGTAAAATACATTGCTGGAAGTCATATTCATTGACCTCAATTTGCAATAATAATTTAAATGTCTCTACCAAATTCTGAATATAATTTTACGGCCAAAAGAAAACATATGCGTATCTCATTTTATAACATAACACACGTGTTACACCGACGACATGCATATACTCTCGGATGTTGATCTTACTTTGTGCTAACTTATTAGCAATTCTGTTAAGTCATCTGATGAAGTATTCACGGACTGACTCGCAATCGCAAGCAGTGTTGCCAACAAGAGTAATATAAAATATGCTAGACAACAGTAAAAAATACGCCAGAATTATGCTAAAATGTATGCTAGCATATTTCTGTGTCAAATAAAAAATTATTTAATTTTAATTGTTTGTAAATCAACTAAATATTGATCGCACTTTTGATGAACAGTTTTTAATCGACTCTGTTTTCGAATAAAATGTTTATATCTTGGTCTTTATCCGCAACTGACGTGCTTGTAGATGTGCAAGATTGAGTGTCCGCTCTCCTTGGTAAGTATAGAGCGCAGTAGACTATGTAGGAAAAGCAGCACTTCCCTGCCTTCTTAAGGTCGCATCTGACATATAAATTTTATTTGCTAAAAAAATATGCTATATGCTATATTTTATTTTATTTTATGTTCTTACTAACATAGGTATTAAGAATGTAACTAACACAATGTATATGGGACTCCTAGTCCTGAAATAAATGATTTTTATTTTATTTTATTCTTTTTTATGCTAAACAACAAAAAATATGCTATGCGGCTTAATAATATGCTTAATTTAGCAAAAAAATAAGCTAAATTGGCAACTCTGCTCGCAGGCTCCCTGCATCCAGTGCTGTCCGGTTTTAATAACAAATCATCGCGTACATTGTGATCGGGATTATAAGGAGTTACTCGCCGCTTTAATCTGTTACCGTCGCTATATTTTAAAATAAATCATTACGATTATGATTTACGCTGTGTTTATATATTTGCAATCCAGATTGCTGTGATAATATTTGTTCGTATTTCACTATGATTTATTTAGAGCCACAGGCTTTGAACTTAGTATGTATGTATACTGTGACATGATCAATGCTTTTTCAATATTTTCATTGCGATGGTCAGTCAGTATAAAATATTTGCTCCCGACTTAGTTAACATACCTATTAACCTATTAAGTATTCGAATGTAGGAGGGCTCATAAAATATTCTGCGTGCTCTTAATCAAGAAAGCTTTTCGAACGTGCGTTCACCTTTTGTTTTGACTTATTTTCTTGATTTGAATGCGGAAAAAACTTAAATATTGCACATAATTTGATGATTTCTACATTATCTTCTGTTAAATCGCACTTGCAACGTAGAAACAGAACGCAAAAGCAACCTATTCTCACGCGTCTCGCGGAAATTAATGTTAGTGGAGTCGATAATTGTCACGTGTTTTCTCTGGGTGCGGGCTGATGAAGCTGTTGCGAATGGCGAGAGAAAGCCGATACTGTGCGTTTCCCGACGCCGACTCGTGCCAGCCGAGGTGTTGTCTGTACAAGTTACTCTACAAGAATAAGAAAATTTACTTAATTTTACACTGACAGTAACTGATTCACGGTTGCTTCGAAATATCAGGAGCTCATTAAAGGTAATCTCGGTCTACATTCTATTGAAACATGTCTAATTTAGTAAAGTTTACACTAGTTTTTCTCGTGGCATTAATTGATTGATTTTTGTTGTCCCTATTTAATAGGTCAAGTCCGAACACAAATTCTCTCTCACAACGAGCTTCGTCTTTTATTGATCTTCCAAATAGAATGTTTGATCAAATTGTATTAAGTTTGATTGGTGAAACAGTATCTAACAAAGTTTGTCTCTATATAAACAAGAGCCGAGTATATTTGACTTTGAGAAGTTTCAAAGTCTGGATTGGTTATCTTATTATTCCTTTTTTTATAACTTAGAAGACGACGAAAGGACAAACGTTGATGCTAATAAACATAGAAAACTTTTATTGTTGGGGTTTGATAATTGACGTCTCCGTCCAAAAATAGTGATTGGGTTTGTACTTTTTCGCTTCAAGGTCCCTATAGTTTCTTAAGACCAATTTGGGGCCATCCAAATTACGTCAGACCAATTTCGACCATTTTAGAACCCCCCCCCCCCCCCGTCACACGCAATTATTTTGATGTCGCCAGATCCCTCCTCCCACCTAAATGTGTGACATAACATGATATATGGATAGCGCCAACAATGATTGTTTCAAAGATATAACTGGTTTCCGATTAAATAGCACTCAATATAGTTTCTACGTCATATTTCTCGCAATTTACGCCAGCTACTGCCGTGGCCATACTCGTACGCAACACCGGTCGCACTCGCCAATACGATAACGGCGAGAAAGTTGATCCGCTGCTCTCTAGACACGATTGATTTGACGCCAACTGACTTGCTCGGTTAGATATTGCTCAAGTTATTAAACTTTTTATAAGAATCACACTTCGTACACGTTTTATATACCTGTTTCCATCAAGATAATCACAAGCTGCAGCTTCTGCTACAGTAGCTCCTGTTAATTGAATTTACAGGGTGGCAGCTTGAAACTTGTTATTGTAATTATGGTCGCAACATTTCGCATAAATTGCGTCAACGTTGACGACTAATTTGCCGAAGTGTGGCTAGATTCCGCCGCACTGAAGCTAATAAACCGAAAGCAGAAGCATATCACCAGGCATCCCAAAACGGATGGAGGGTCCGTACAGAAATAGACGCATCGCGTAGACTCCTGACTATTAATCGAATGCACGTGCCCGAAGCGCGGGATCCTTAAGAGGATACGATGGCTGAGAGACTTTTGAGAAATAGGTATTTTAATGAAATGTCGCTGTCTCGCCCGAACCCCTCCGTGACAGTACAGCGAGAGCGGGACAACTGCAGCTCAGAACGTTAATAAGGCGCGTAAAATTGATCAAAACAGCATTTCGTAGTCCCCTGTTTTCTTCTCGAAAACTGGACCAATAAAATTATTTTTTTCAAAAATAATTAGAGGACAGATTTAGCTATGCCCCTATGTTTTCCTTTTTTTGTTTATATGAGGGATTCTTTTCTGGTGAGTGTCTGAAAATGACGTTGAAATTGGGCAATTTTTTCAGTTTTGGAATGCTCATATTTCTTATGTTAATAGAAATATGGAAAAAAACGAAACATAGGGGCATAGCTGTGGTAGATACAGATTACACAGTATTAAAAATTTGGCTCTAAAGCCATTATCCAGGGAGGAAACAGGGGACTACGTTTGTATGGAGAAATGGTGCGCATCGTATCCTCTTAATGCGTGTGAAATGCCTCACGTGATTATTTACCACCAGCTGAGCCTAAATTTACCACGATATTATCGTGAAGTTAAAAAAAAGTTAACAATTCGGCATTCGGCAGATAAAACGTGTTGACATACACTACCAACTTAACTGATGACACTAGCTGACGAAGCCTGTTGAGGATCTCAATCTGTTTCTGTTGCTATGACGAAGCTTGTTGCGGATAACAAAATGATTTTTTTTTTTTTCATTTACGAAGCCTACGCTGCGGATCTGATTTTATTGTATACTGATACGTTACTTATACATTTATAATTAATTACACTGCCGTTTTCCTTTAATTAAGTACTAACTATAATCGGAAAAAAATGGTTTTAGTGATGTTGTTATTTGTAACCATTATCCTCATAATGTGTTATTATGTGCAGTTAATTGGATTTTATTAAGTCATACATCTATTTGCGGTGCAGAATTTTACCATCAATTTAAAGGAAGTTTATGTTGGGTTTTAGATTATGCTCCGGAATACGTGTCTTATAATTGAAATGCCCTAGGCTCGGTCCGACCTAGAAACAGTTGACATCGAAAAATTATTGCACGAATGGCCTCAGCGTTTAGTTTTACTGCAGATTCAATACTGTATCCTGATTTATTGGATTTATCTTTGCCCATATCTAGGAAGAGAGCTGTGGCCTGGATGCTTAGCTTGAATAAAGGAGTGTCTGGCAGTAAGTTTAGTTTTAATCTAGATGAGTTTGTTTTATCAACCACAAAAGGTTGATCATGTTAAACTTCTATGTTTGTACATAATTTAGAAATAAGTTTGGATACCAGGACAGGTAAAGTCGCCACGGTACACTATGTTATTGGAAATGGTGACAAATGATAAGTAAAAAACTTGAATTCACTTATTTTGGATCATCATAACCATTCCTTAACCTAGGTTGCCGTAAAAACGTACGCATTTATTAGTACATTTTGTTCAAATCGCGGGAAAAACCAACCATGCGTGTATAAAGGTTGTATCGTTTACAGCTATTTGATATCCAATGTACCAGTTCAATGTCTGATTATTAGCTAACGGAAATTAAAACCCTCGCTGAACGAAATTAGATCCATTTTCAGTTTTACAACATATGAGATTTTTTGCGCACGTTAATAGCGAACTGTTGTATAATAAATGTCCGTAATGAAAGCTTTCGTAATAGTGATAAAGTTCTTACATTATCTTATCGTCTGTGTAAGTACATGATAACTTTATCTGACTGAATGCATAGGGGTTAGAACGGCTATCTAAGTCCAACGTGAAAACCGTTCATTTAGACGTTGGGTAAGCGAATAATCTTTTTATTTCTATGGCTCGACAACAGTCGTAAACGTCATTGGTAAGAAATAACGTCGTGAGATATACGTAGAGGAAGGCGCCCCTCTCGCGTCTGTATGCAAACCACAGGCTGGTAGCGATTTGGGACTGATTGACCTCGCGCTAAAACTAGATTTATTGCTCGTAATACTCTCGGCTCTGCGCAGGAACAAATGTTGTGAACGCTCGCGATCTCCGTAATAGCACACCACGACTCCGCCTCGGCTGATTTATGGCGTTACGTTTAAAAAATGAGTATATCCTAACCGCCTATCAAAGTGTAGTAGGCAGGTATACGTACAGAGAATTTACACTGCGTGCGAGACGACTTCTCAGACTAAGTTGTCTCTCGCGATAAAGCCGAGACCAGTTCGGGTTATCGTTCACATAATTTACATATTTATTGTTTGGTTTGACACATTGGGATGAGCCGTAATTTAATGCTCGACCAATCAATTTCATGGCCGCACAGTGACTTGGTGTCGTTGAAATAAACATAGGCGTTTAAGACATTACATTTTAATTATTTTTACAAAGTATGCAGATTAATTATTAATATTGCTTTACTATTTGATCTGATGTTAAGATGATTTTTGATGTGCGTGTTTTTTTTATGTGACACAATCATCTTTAATTTAGGTGAGCCATTGTGTCAGACAAGTTTTTGCTGTCGATGACCAATTATGTTCAATTATGAACCGCCTGCAACATAAAATAGCCCAAGTTGGTTTGCATTATTTGAGCAAGGTTGAGTCCCTCAATTTTAGAGGACACGAACTAATAATCTGTAATAATTTTCTGGATTTTAGTCAAAATGTACCTACTCAAAGTTTGATGTGTGACTACGACGTCTGCTCAAAGATTTCAAACTCTACGATTTTTTATTTCGTGAAAATTTATGTCACAACGGAAAATTCCAATTAAGTACCTACCTGGGTTTCTAATTAAATCTGTTATTCAGCGCTAATGACTAAGGAGGAAATAAAAGCTCTTTAAACGAGGACAAATAAGCGCAATATCACATTACAGATTCTCACTGCATTAGTAATTACAACATTCATAGAACCATTTAAATCTTGACAATGATTTAATTGCAGTGTAATTTGTGTTGTCGCGAAAAATTATCGAACGACTTTCAATTTTGCAACCAATAGTATCGAAAAATATTACATATCCTAGTCATTTATTATTGTAAATGCTGCCCGTATCGGTTGCGTGACTCATAACACTTTGATATCGAAACATAAAGTCAAAGGGCTGTTCCATACAGGCCTTCTTACCGATACGGGTGCTTTTTAGATCGGTATATACGCATAACGTTTTAATTTTAGTGCCATAATAAAACTGCAATAAAATTATACAAATCCCATGTCTGTTAGGATCAGCGAAGGACGTGATCACGTTTCAGAGCAACATCTTGTTGCTGAGTCTGCTGACCACTGTATTGAGTTTAATCTATGTTTTTCTTCATTACGGCTGTGTCATGCTAAAAGGTATCTACTCGTAGCTTCTGATCATAAATGTGAGTACCCACCCTTAGCACTAAAACGCCGAGGGGGAACACTGGCGATATCTCCAGTTGGTTACTCGTGGCAGGCGTGTCATGTAGGTATAGGCTGTCTAAATTGTCAATTTTGAACAAGGAAGGAAACACGAGGATTTGTACGTTGCTTTGGTGTCTATTTTCATCGAATCAAATGGTGGAGACGTCTCCGAAACTTCAATTAAAAAAAAGAGATATAGCGACCAGCAGTATCCAAATAGTGGTTTCTCTGTCCAATGTATTGTAACCGCAAATTTAATGCTATTTATCTCAGGGAGTGCAAATAAACAATGTGCATTTAACTTTTAAAAGGAAAGTTGCACTTTCATACAGTAATACTGTAAGCGTTATCATTTCCGTTACACTCTATAAAAGCTTATTAATGTCACGAACAAAGTAATAGACCAAGCGCGACAGGTGTAGCGTACTGATAGTTCAATAATGCTACGTAAACAAATACCCCGTTTGCATTCGTTCTAACACCTACTTATTTAAACGTGTTTCCTTTTCATATTTTCGTCTACGTTGGACACTTAAATATTTAGTTACGGAAATAATGTCGGCTTTCACGCCGGGAAGCCGCCACGTCTGGCTCGACCCCGGAGGTCTGTCTGATTATCAATACACTGAGACACCTGCTTCCTACACACACGTCTTTAAGTCAAGTTGCATGTTATTAAACCAACCTGCGTTAAAACGACACACATCCCATTTGCAAAACGTTAACAACGAGGCTGCCTTTTTTATTCACCTAATTTAAAGGAACGAACGGCATGAAGAACAATACTTTGTATGCAAACAGAAAGATATAGCATCATGTTTCCACGTAACAGTTTTAAAACTTAATGTTTAAACACATAGCAGTAAGGTAGAACATTCATTGATTTTCTATTTCGAATAGAGCAAACATATCTTTGTTTCTTCCACTGACTGTTTGTCAGCATTGTTTTGTGATTCGCACTTTATATCATGCGTGATCGGATGAAAGTACGATTGTGGCTTTATCTTGCGTCTTCCCACGAGTGAAGAACTGCGTGTACCGGGCTATTGTACCCTCAAGATATAATATCAAAGACACAACCCAGACAATAATAAATTATAATAGCATGGTTCTGTTAAGGCAAGAAGTATGTCACGAATATCTTCTTCGGTGTATTTATAATTTCGAGTCCGCGTTTACTCCTCGCGCCCGAAAGTTGAATTCCGACCGGTTTTAATTGCTTCAACACAATCAACAATAAAAACCGATGTGAGGTAACATTTTCAGGTTTCGCCAAATAAAGTGTCGTATGGTGCGATACTTGCGGTTCTCAATATAACAGCATACAGCTGTATGCTTTAAATTTAATTAAAGGATGTTATCGTTGGAGTATGTCTGCACGTACCTACCTATCATGTTGCGATACGTTCCATCTGTTCGTCAATTTGTATTCCGTGTAGGTTCTTCAAATTTAACTTGCGCCTTGTGAGCATTATACCATTAGTAAAAATCAGCATAGTATAAATTCAATCTGAATTCTATGGGTAATCCTTTTAAGTTGTCGACGCGCGTTGACATCCGCCAAGGGCCCGATTTTTTGTCCTGGCGTTATTCAAGGCATGACATCGATTAAAATTCCACGTCGCGACCGTCCATTTTGGGACAGTTGACATATTATTTCTTTACTTCATAAACGGGCCGGACTTTTTTAACTGTTGGCAGCAATCAAACACATCCAGTTCTTTCGTAACATCCCATAAGTAGCTACACCTCGAGGTAGTAATAGTCGCCGGAAATACATAATGAACACTTTCGGTTAATAACTAACATCCACACTAGACTTAGGAGAATTCTGACACTGTAAAATAATTATTTGTATGAGAAACGTACTCAGTAATACGCTATCGATAGAATAGTTGGATGCAGAACTATCGAAGTGAAACCCTAATAATATTATAAATGCGAAAGCTTCTGAATATGTGTGTGTATTTGTTACTCCTTCACGCTAATACGGTTGGATGTATTTAGATGAAATTTAGTTTGCCGATAGCTGGATCTTCAGAATAACACATAGGCTACTTTTTATCCCGATATTCCCATGGGATCGCGATATTATCTCAACCGCTAAGTTTGACATGAAATTTGTCGGGGGCGTTTCTTATGCGACTTTGATGAAGGCCACGTTGTAATTTTGGGAATATCCACGAAAATTTTGTGAAATACCTACCGGAATTTCAATTAAGAGCCGGATCTAATGGTTACTGCGAGCGAAGGTAAGTAAAGTAAAGGCTAGTAATTTATTTATAAAGTGAAAACTTAGTGATATCAATCCTTTTCTAGGCGTTTACGATATAATATGACATTACCTGGCATCTCGGTTCGACCAACGGTAGTTTAACTAAAATACCAAAGTTCGTAGCAAATTGGTTGACTGTTACTGCTTTCGATATATCCTGTCATGTGCCTGGGGTGGCCGACGCGGCGGGAAGGCGTGACGCGAGAAGCGACACTGCGACGCCCGTGTCGTTATTCCCTTCGCGAGCACATTGTGTGGCTTGCCCGGGAGCAGCAATTGCGGCTCGATTCCCTCGCATTTCCCGCAATAACTCGCGCTCCTTTCAATTGCCCGTACGTGATACCAGCGCGTGCCGCCGACCACAGCCATCGACGTATCGTTGCCCACAATTTCAATAAATCCCTGTGTTCATCGCTTCGTCTCGTCCTACCCATGTAGTTGGCGCTGAATAGCCGTATAGTTTCGTGTCTTTGCGAGCTGAACGCTCTAAAACGGTCACGGCTCCCGCAACCGATCGTTTTATATTCCATTTTGAATTTGAGTAACATGATCGCATGGATCACAACCTGACCGCGAGGAACGATTTGGCTCTTAGCCAAACCGTCTAAGCCACCCGGAATGGACTTGATTGATTGCTAATGACTATTGTTACGCTGTTACGCAACCCCTCGGGGAGCAGTCTCTACTGACAGCAAACATGACGGCTAATGTTAGTATTATTTTCCGTGATGTGAAAACAGGCTGTAAATATATCTTGCGCTCATTATTTGCAACAATAAACGCTCGCACTGAGTCATTAGTATGAGTACGACCACATTTCAATAATAATGCAAAAATAATCAAGAACGTTTAAAAAATAATGTTACAGTCATTTTTACTGGAAGACTATAGACATAATTATCTAGCAAAACTATTAACCGTATTTGCACGACCGAATATCTTAGTTACGGATATAACTAGTAACTGACACCGGCAGCTTATTAAGCTTAAGTTTTTATTATAATGTGGACAAAGGATTTAACGATTGTGTTAGCCTCAGGCCTTCCTGAATACCAACTTGACATGACATAGGTTTGCAACAGAACTGTCACATATCTTACTGCATAAATTAACCCTTCCTAATGGCGATTGCATCGATTTCTGTTTCTGGTATAGTGGTAAGAATTGAAATTATTTACTTCTTAATTTTAATTACAACTTTATTTAATTTAAGTATTGGCACAAATATCAACGTCTGTTACTTTGAAATGGTACCTAAGCTTTAAAAGCATTAAGAATCTCTTCAATTATCTCGCGTAATATACTACTGTTCCCGGTTGTTAAGTTACTGCTAATGAAAAGTGTGAGTTCTTGTTGTTATTGTAGTGCCTCGAGCGTTTAGATAATTCGGTTTATAGCTCAGCAAAACGTGATAGCCGTTTGTCTTCACATACATCATTGCTAAACACTTCGCGTGCGCTCTTAATGTTTTTGTTCGATTAATTAGATGTCGCGACATTGCGTGTAGTGTGTGCCCTGATTCGCTTGCAACTCGTGACGTGCGATAATCGATCCGCAAGCATCGCAACCCGCTCTGCCCAGCGACCCGGCAGACCTCGATTTGAATCAGCACGCAGCCGATTCAGCGAACGCTACAATCTAACCAAGTTAAAAACGTACAACAGCCGACGGTGTCGCGGCGCGCCGACTGACCGGCCAGCTAGCCCCCGACCGCAGCGCAGCGATCGCATCGATGCACCGAACCGTACCCATTATGGCCATTTACGTGCCGATTGTATCGATTGTGACGGTGATTATTTATCGAAAACCCGCCGAGGTCAGACCTAACAACAAAAAGCTTTTGAATCCATTCATGCATCTATAAGGGAATGTGTAATATTTTTTGCTCGTTCTGTGATATCTATCTGACGTTAATATTCAATGGGTCGCTTTTAAAATCAGTGTTCCGAGTAACATTTTTGGTCTTATCCGAAGGTGATCACGATCAGTGATGGCTGAAACAGTTTTGAGTAAACTAAGGCGGCAGGGTCAGAGCTTGCGCTGCCGAGGGCGATATGCTGCTTGATTTATGTGTATGTACTCGATACCGGAGCTCTTCCGCGGTGTCCAGTAACAGCATGAAGCTCTGCTACACTTCTAGCCTAACCGCTACGGGATCACTTACTTTGTTGAACGAAAGCCTTATTCCGCCTCTGTGGTATGGTACTACAATATCCAACAACAGTAAATTGCCCTTTTTTGAGGCTCCGTATGCGAAGGGTGACAAACAATGGGCACAGGGATGTATCTCAAGAACCATAATATTATATAGATACATAGCTGCAATGTACACACAGTTCATGTGTAATTTAAATATCATTAAAATTAAGGAGTTCCAATTAAACAATATTACATATTTTACTTATAAAAAGAGCTCTGCTAGCGCTTTTTTTTTTTTAAATAAGTCCTATCTTACCGACAAATTTGTACGGAACCCTCGATGCGATAGTTCGACTCGAACTAGGCCGGTGTCTTTATCTACTTATAATTTTAATACTTTTTTATGTTGTCGTGCAAACTTAATAGCAAGCGTTATTAATGCTCTTTTAAAGCGAGGGAAGTAAACGAACACATAATGATGATACGGACCTAGGTAATTACCACCTGCCTACAGTGGTGACATTATTATAAATGAAGCAATGGACACGCTACGCTACGCCAGCGCGGATTGATGTAAACTGGCAAAACCTACATTTATTGCATTAAGCAGATGAGAATAACAGGACTTACTAATGTATCCTCCACTATTAAATCATTAATCGTTCTTGCGATAGTTGCGGGGTAGTCTCGTGATCAGCCGGTGAAATTGGCATAAAGTAGAATGACTGATACCAGTGCGACTAAACATGTTCTTTGGCCACTACTGCAATGGGCGCTGCGGTTTCTTCTCGGACGGTAACATAAGTAGCTCAGGACGGAATTAATTATCCGCAATCCCGACTACAAGTCTTAACGGTTTCTTGTGTAAAATGAGACGAGGGAAACATGGTTCAATAATTTTATGTCCCCGTGGCAATAACTGAACGTGCAATAGCTATAATCATTGCAAGCTGTATAATATCGGCAATGAAATAAAAAAGCTAAGTAGCTTTTACTCTCTCGGTTGTTTGTAATAGATTTTTTATCATCGTAATCTTTGTTATTATGGTACATGGTGTATGGGACCGGTGGCCGTGCTGTGCTGCGCCGCGGTGTAGGGTATCGTAGTAATTGGATACACTTACCGTGGCTGCCGCGGGCGGGTCTGTCCCCGTCTGCCGCACCGATTTATCGTCGCTACAAATCATTGCGTTCATCTCACCAGTCTTTCTATCCTGCGAGACCTTTTACTCGCAATAAGGGATAACTTACGTTCTCGTACCTAGAGGTAACGCCACCAGAGTTGAGGCCACGCACACAACCACATCTCATGTAATGACAGCGGGATTTTGACGTTGTGTTGACGTTTAACGACAACACAACGTCAAAATCCCGCTGTCATTACAAGAGATGTGGTTGTGTGCGTGGCCTCAACTCTGGTGGCGTTACCTATACAGGATAGTGATGCTAGGTATGCACATTCCTTGTAACTAACCGTTCCCAATCTTTAATCGAGCTCAACGTATATCGAACGAACGTTGATAAATCGTTTCCCTTCTCGTGGAATGTGACTGAGATATTCAATCTGAGAATATTCTATTCATCTTTATTCGTTTTGTTAAGTTTCTTAATTACTGGGTTTATTTATTATTATGCAACAAATAGAAGATTAAACGCAGAGATAAATAGTTCGTTTCTTTTTATAACAAAACCATTATTTATACGAACCCTTCTTACTGATTATAAAAGCTCGTCCTTTTATTTAATACAATATATTATCAATCAGTGGCCGAGAACACTTAAAATAGTCCGACAGAATAACATACGGTATACGGTCATTAAGTTAGGTTTCAATAAATTGTTGCTGTGCATAAATGATTTCGATCCTCTGCATAGTAAAAACTTGATGATATATCGACGATATTTATTTCTGCTGCAAAGTTTTATTCTCAAGGTTTTCAGCCAAGGAGATTGCTATTAAATACAAGTATAGGTAGTTGGTGGTCCCAAACAGGGGAAGAAATCAATAAATCATAAAGTTATTTAATAACGCTACTGATATTTATTTAATGATATCCAAAAAAGATGGTTTCCCTACAAATAACTCTGTTTCTTCGAAATGTTCCAAATGTCGATAAACATTATGTTATCCACATCCAGTGTGGAATTCGTCAGTGTCTTCTCAATCACACTAAATCTGTTATTTATCATCGTTTTTGTCTGCCGCTTAAACTGTTCCATGATAAATGAGTCACGTCAACCGTGCGACTATGAATCAGCGTCTTTAGTTGGTAAAAGCTTTCATTTACCTTCGTCGATTTCGTTGATGCTAAAATATCTAGTATTATTTTCTATCCTAGACCTGTCGGGGTTACATTGTAAGACTCTACCACGACAACCTCTACAAGGTTGGCAAACAAAAGGACCATGATTTGTTATTTGACTTGTAATTGACTCTTAAATTTCTTCGATCGAGTCTGTGACATGTGAGCGGTAGTGTTCTTTTTTTAATTTTTTTAGGTGATTATTTATCAATCTTGCTTTCGTTAATTTGTCGATGATGTGAATATATCATGTTACTAATCGTGATCACTCATTCACTAGGAAGTATTATTCAAACCTGTTTTTAGAATGCTACATTAATTCAGTTCAATGTGTCAAATCCATTTATTTTAATAAAATAATCATTCATTACATATGGTTGCTCGTTTAACGATCAGTGCCTTGGCGATGAAGCTTTGCTTGGCGTCTTTCTAGTTTATTTGTAGGTATCACACCGTGTAGAGCAGTACAATTTGTTAATAATTAAATACTAGGTACTTTTTTAATGAAGCGTATTCTGAACATCTAATATTATTTATAAAAATCTCGTGTCTCGGTGTTTGTTACCGATATAGAACTCCTCCGAAACGGCTCGATCGATTTTTATGAAACTTTTTGTCTGTATTCGGTAGGTCGTAGGTCTGAGAATAGGCCGTAGGCTATTATTTATATCCCTATTCTTCGCGGACGGAGTCGCGGGCAACAGCTAGTATATGTATATGTATGTACATTAATGTTGCATGAGATGACAAACACCAGTAACTTGTTAAAGAAAGTACAAAATATAAGGCTTCGATGCAAATTGCGTGAGCCCAGGCTTTCCTTTTCCCAAGCTTGTTCGAAATCCGATACCTCGTTTCTCACACTTTCATTGGTAATTTAAGGTTTTAAAAACAGTTGAGTAGTTCCAACACTATCTTGTATTTTTTTCGGAGTTTTAACTAGAATACTAGTATCAGTTCACGGCACGTATCTACTATTAAATGTAGCATGTGGCTACGGAATTTTATTCCCAAAACGTCGCGAACAAAGCTACAGACTGAGAATAATATAACGATAGTGACTAATTAATTAGAATCCAATCCAGGCTAAATGAAAGCACATGGTCGCCATGCGGTAAAGCCTCCAGTACCTCTACCATGAGTTACACTAGTTTACAGTGACCGTACTCGCTAGCGACGGCGTAAATGATTTGTATAGAGAATTGTGTACAGTACGCTTAGTATAAGTTTTCCTTCACTTCAATACTTCTCGATCGCGTTTACGTAAAAAATTCAATTCTATGGAAACATGGACAGCGCCTCCGCGCGTGCGCGTCCATGTTTCCATAGAATTGAAATTTTTACGTAAACGCGATCGAGAAGTATTTTGGTGAAGTAAAACTTATACTAAGCGTACAGCGCCTCTAGCGGTCACTTATGGAAGTACAATTCTCCATACAAATCATTTACGCCGTCGCTAGCGAGTACGGTCACTGTAAACTAGTGTAACTCATGGTAGAGGTACAGCTTCCCTTTGCGTCATAGGATCACGCGGCGACGGTGAGGGGCGAACGTGAGTTGTCGAAACGGGGTGAACTAACCACGATGCTCGCCGCGTGACCTGCGGTTTGCTAACTACGCCTTGGATACTGATAGAATATTATACTGGTAAAATTAAAAATATAATTAAATACGAAGATGTCGTATTGCGAGGAAAACTCTAGTGAAAATTTACTATGCGACTTAGATAAGTTTTGAATTTTGCCATTTACGCGGGGCGACCAAATATAATTTTGAAAAGTTTACTTAGTGGGTTATTCATTTACTCATTCAACTAGAAAAAGCTGTATCAGAATAGCTCCTCACGGCATGCATTGTCAGGTGGTTGAAGGGTGCTCCAACTCGCTCTTTTTCGCTGGTGGGTTGTTCGGTCAAGTTCGTAAAATAGCAAGGATGAAAGCCAAGCAAAAAAAGAAGAAGTACGTGAACTTGGGGTCTCCCCATATCTATCGACGCGGAATCGGCTTCAGCAGCCGATCGGAAAACCTTTATGTCTGCGTTGACAAGACACTGCGAAAAAGATAATCGGCTCGGCTACGCGGGCCGAAATTAGCCGAGCCGATCGACGTCTTTCAATCGATAGATATGGGGAGACAGTAACACGCAAACACATGCCCTTCCTCACTTAGGCACTTTTCATGCAAGTGTGTTATGTTGTGTTTGTTTGTTAGTCTTTTTTGCTGTGTGAAAGTGTGCGAAAAGTCTTGTGTGCGAGTAAACACTTGTCAATGTACTTTTCTTTTAGAACTGCATAGTTGCATCCGTTGTCAGATGACCTAATAAACTAATTATCAGTAGTTACTTTAATTACTGGCAACGGCAGTCTAGCTAACGTCATCACACCATTTAATAAGTATATTTAAATAACGTGTGATCGTTATCATGCTTACTTCTACAATCTATTCAGAATACTGCAGGCAGGAGCTGCGAATATTAATTCACACATAGAGAAGTGGTTCGGCGCTACCTTACACGGCACGCCCCGGGCGTAGCGTAGCAGGCGTCTTGTGAAATTGAAAAAATAATTAACTGAGACCGCGAACCGCTTCATTACAAAATTGAACTGTCTTTTAAACGCCTACTGCATAAATTTTATTAACATTAAAGCAGCTGCAAAGTTGGCTGACAGCTCGTTCGGTTTCATATCCCTTGGATAGATAACATCGCCGTAACTTATTCAACGATTCGTCCGAACCTCATTATTCATACTTAATAATAATTCAGCACTCGAAGATAAGTAACCGTACTGGTTACGATTAATCGAAATTAGTCACTTTAAAATGCAAATGTCAACTTTTTACTCACGCGATTTGATCGTTTGCGACGAAGCAAAAGATAAATAGGTAGACACCGACTTTCGACTTATGTGTTTTTAAGGCAACTAAATGACAAAGTGTTGTTACTAACAGAATTAGTGGGCCATGTTGTTATTAATATCTAATAATAATATGGATTGTATTAAAGACTAACATTATGTAGGGACTACCTTCTGAATTTAATGATTTCGACAAGATCGACCTTCCTGCACATCTATTAACATGCATAAAATTATTTAAATACTTGTTTGGTAATTGATCAAAATAAAAAACATTTTTTGCCCCTACACTTGTCGGCCGTCTTATATTAAACACTTATTCTTATTGGTTGGCCTTGCACTGAGAGAATTGTACATGATCCAAGGTTTTTCGATGCTAAGCTAACCTACTCAACATAGGTATATTTTAGTGCCAAGTTTTCTTATTCTGGTTTCAATACGGTGAACCTTGGAAGAGTTTGGTATTTTGGGATCATATAGTACTTACTTAAAATCAATAATTAAAACCATAAAATTTATTCAATTTGATTTGCAAGCTATAATCATGTGACTGTAGCAATCATCTACTCAAAAATTAAAAATTTTCGATTGTTTTGTTACATAAACGGGTTACAATTCATTGATATTGATATTAAAGTTGAACCTGCTCCATTCCTCCCTCCGAAAGTACGAACAATTATGACGTTTATCTTTCAACGATGGCTATATCGATCTAGGTCAGTCATAATAGGCGATTCCATATCTCAGGCGGGGTTGTAACCGGCCTTGTCCAAGAGAGAACCAGTTTTTTCTATCAACGGAGAGAAAATAACGACTGTTGATCTATTCAATTACACATCATCCGATGCACGATGTAATCAAAAAGAGCTGAGCGTTTTTAAAACTTTGTTTTAGGTATTTATTTTACATTGGAACACGTATGGATATGACTCTTTGTCAATTTAGGTACGTACACCGGTTGAATCCAAAGTGATTTGGTATCGAATACCGCTTCGTTCATTGTTAATTTGACAAGCCACAGGTTTGCTCGAATTGACGCAGAAGGTCATGCGGCTGCGAATATCTTTGAAGGTGGGTAGAGAACTTTATAGATATGCCATTGAACCTCAATAAAACATGATTGGCGTGAGGTGTTAGGCGTCATTCTACTAACATCGATGTTGCACAGTGTACATGATTCTAAACCACATCCATGAGAAACCTGTACCTGCTGTATTTGTTTGATAAATTTTCTCTTTTCTCCTAAGAGCTAACCAATATTGTCAACGTGTCTTCAGTGAGGTCACAAGGTTTACGATTTCACTCGATACGTCTAAGTAGTTTAGTGAGTGACGACTGGCTCTTGACGGTTTTGGAAACCGTTTGCCATACAGTCGTCGCGTCGATAGTAAAATCTCATATGAAATGTTAGCTTTTAATATTCGAGGATGATTGTGAAGCGATCGTAAGAAATTTAATGTCACTCTATTTACGACGTTCTAAATATGAATCCAGCCTCCAGTCGTGTGTGAATATCGAGTTTCCAAAGCGGTTATTCGTTCTTCTCGTTAAAGATAAATATTATCAACGTCAGACAGTAAAAATTTTCTTCATATATGTCTAATTTAAAATGTAAATTTAATCTTTCCCGCAGGCTTAACGTTGTTCATAAACCGTTATCAGAAGCACTGTATTTCGCCGCAGAAGCTCTCCTGAATTTTACTATCAATAAGAAATGTAATAACCATGTATACGTAAACAGTGCTGTAATTGTAGCTGGTTAGTGGTATTTAATAGCTGCCCCGACATTGGTGCTGCGCTCGTGGAGAGAATGGAAGGTTGTCGATCCGCACACACCTTACCGATCCGACGTGCAATTTGCGTTGCTGCAGCATTCCTGCCCTTAGAGATTGCAGTTTACCGCATAATTAGACCAGCTTTGAAATGTTAGAGCCTGTTTACTACTGTTATATTGATCGATAACGACATATTGTATTTTTATCGGCTTGTTAGTGTGTTGAAAATTTAATGAAAGCAGAAAACAATTTGCGAAAGAATGCAGCTACCATATAATGATAATTATACGGCAACGCTCCGGCTGGTTCCCAGCGATTTACATTTCGCCTTGAACGATTTTTTATTCTGGCCGAATCTGACCGCTCTCCTGCTTCTTTAAATCATGCGTCGTTACTTGACAAGTCTATTTGTCCGTTCCGGTGTTTTTTTATCATCGTAAATGAACCGTAGGTATTATGTTCTTAAATAGACAAAAAGTAGCCTTGCGTTTGTGGTACACGAAGCTATTTAGATGTAATGTAAATCTAAAGGGCAAAGGCGTGGCGAAACGTACTCGTAAATACATCTGACTGGGTGCAGCAGCGCACCTTTAAGCAGGTAACCTTTTAGGCGTTATTCAAAATGCATCCCAATCTAAATTATACGCACGTCGTTATATTTTCTACTGTAGAGATCGTGTCTCGCTTGACCCTTACATGCCTGCTATGAATTACGGTGTTCTTTTACAAGTCGTAAACATAATCTTCGTGCTCATTAAGGTATCCCTATTTATTTGACACATCGGTGAGCGTTTCTATATGGTATCTTAGAACCTTACTGCTTAGTGTTATTGATGTCCTCCTGAATAACTGTGTTGCTTAGTAATGCTGCCATTTGCCGATGTTTTAGTATAACAGCACCTGTATATACGAAATCCGCGTGGGAACCTCCGCCTGCCCCGGGCGTTTGTTGCGCAAGCCGCTCGGAGGCGCTCGGCAACTGAAGTTTCGAAAACGGTTGCGCCCGCGCACAGCCATGCAATGTTTCGCTGACTGACTCCAATACTGTTACATAAAGAGAAACATAGGGTCTCAGAACTTTAAGTGCTAATTGGCAATTTCTAGAAAAACTACACAAAAAACAGGTCTTCGTGGCCCAACGCGACGTTTCAACCGTCTTGCAATTGTTGTTCCTATAGTAATAGTAGTTGTTGATTGTGATAATAAGCTGTCACTTCGTATTTGCAGTATTTATTTAGCATTCATAATGCGTGCTAATAACGAAATTTACAAGATTAATTAATGTAACAAAAACTAGCACTAAATATGCAGCATTGCTTGCGATAAGTGCTAAGCTGATTATATATACTTTTTCAATTTAAAATAGGTACGTCTGTTATTAACATTATCCTACTAATAGTATAGATACGAAAGTTTGTGAGTATTTGTGCGCGTGCGTGTATGTGTCTGTTACTTCTTCATAATTAGAACGGCTGCACTTTTTCAAAACCCACATTTTCCCGAAACACGTTTGCACGTTTGTGACACGGCCGTTAACATATACGCTGTACAAAGGCAGCTCTTTTGAAAAAAAAAACCATTGAGAAACTTAAACTGCACCATCTGAGAATGCACTTTTTGAGTTAACGCACAATCCGAGAAAGCGATCCTTCTAAAAAAGTGCATCTCGTTAAAGTTGACTTTAAATTCTGAACCATCGAGCCGTTGGGCGAGCCCGTCTACGGTTTAAATATTTAAAATAATTATAATGTGTAACTATGCATGCCAAGACGCGAGCGAGTGAGCCGTTCACCTGATTCCACCGGAACCAGCAGAGCCATACTCGCATTGCAGTAGCCTCAATCAGCGCCAGTGCCTACGCGTAAGCACGCTAAATCATTCTTAAACGCTCTGATTAGTCTTCAATGTGTGCTTGTTATTTTTTAGGGTTCCACACCCAAATGGTGCCAACGAACCCTACTTTACTAAAGCTCTGCAGTTTGCGTATCGGCTGTCTGTCACACGGCTTTATCTTTAGATTTATCTTCTTGGCAATTATGGTTTTTCCGAAAACGTTGGTAGAGTAAAAATGTAAAAAAGATTGATGACTGATTACAGAAATATTTAGACCTTTTGCGATTTTCACTCATAATTATTATAAGTAGATATGTAGTACCTACTCGGATCTTACAGTTTAAAAATATATATTTTTAAGTGTTCTTAAAGCTTTTGTATTATTGTAGTCACTATTATTATTTTGCGCCATGGACTATGGAGGGACGACCTGGATAAGGTTGCGGGAAAGCGTTGGATCCGGATGGAGCACGACCCGTCTGTTTGGCGAACCTTGGAGGAGGCCTATGTTCAGCAGTGGATGTCTTTTGGTGCTGAAATTATGATGAACTATTATTTTTATACCTTAGACTATTAATAGAAATATTCCACTGCTAGGCAGACCTGCATCAGTATGTCCGCCTAGGCCTACCACGTCGCTATAACTACAAATATTAACAATTTAACAAGGTTAAAAATTAAAATGGGTTGCCAATAAAAGAGAAGTGTTTTTACCGCGATGTCAAGGAACCTTTCGTAAGCGAACCTGCGTCGCAGTTTAGCCGGTTTTTAGGGTTCCGTAGTCAACTAGGAACCCTTATAGTTTCGCTATGTCTGTCCGTCTGTCTGTCTGTCCGCGGCTAAGCTCTGAGACTGTTAGTACTTTAAAGCTGTAATTTGGCATGAATATACATAATTTATTGAATCAGGCGTTACTTTGCGGAGGTCCATATTAATGAACTAAAACAATTACTTTGCTCACCCGCGACCTCGAAGGTCGCGGGTGAGCAAAGTAATTGTTTTAGTTCATGAATATACATATCAAATACGCGAACAAAGTGGTAAAATAAAAAATATTTTTTTTTAGGGTACCTCCCATAGACGTAAAGTGGGGGTGATTTTTTTTTCTCGACTAACCCTATAGTGCGGGGTATCGTTGGATAGGTCTTTTAAAACTATTAGGGGGTTGCTAACATGATTTTTCTATTCAGTGCTCTGTTTGCGAAATATTCAACTTTAAAGTGAAAATTTTCATTAAAATCGACCCCCCCCCCCCCTCTAAAATCTAAACTGTTGGGTGGAAAAATTTTAAAAAATTCAGAATAAATATATTAAATTTACAAGGAAAATTATAGCGGCTAAGGTTGCTTGGGAATTATTTGTAGTTTAAGAGTAAATAGTAGCCTAGGGTATAAAACATACCTAAACTTGGAAGATTCCGTACACTTACGAAATCCTTAGAAAAATATTACTTGATATTTTCGTAATGGCTACGGAACCCTATCTTGGGCGTGTCCGACACGCTCTTGGCCGGTTTTTTTCTCATAGCAGTTGCAACGTCAGGGCAGGCGTTAGTATCCTGATTGAGGTAATTCCTCATGGAAAATGTCAAGCTGTAATCTTCTGTAATTAAATACCGATAGACGCGCAGACATCTTGTTGTAGTACAAAGTTATCGCATATGTAGAATATTTATCTATATCTGGGAGCCACATGTTAAATGATGGCGGTGTGACAGTTACATTTTTGCATAATAGGTGCATTGTATACGATTAATTTTTCTTTTATGAGAATCTAGTTTTAGTTAATTTGTCTGCGTTGTCTAGTTTACCTATGTATACCTACCTAATTACGAAAGGTATTGATTAATTTTTCTTAAAATTTACAACATGCAAACGCTGAGCATCTAAAATTTAAATAAAGGCAACTGACACGAATTTATTGCATCTTTAATAAAGATATTTCACATGATCTACGTGACTTCTCAGTAAACACAGAACTAACCGCAACCCCGCGGAAAAGTATTAATTTGCTTGAAATCGTCGCATTATGCATTGTTTAACCGAATCGTTGCATGCAATCGCCATTTGTTTTTATTTACCTCCGTGCGTACTATGAATTTCCATCCTGCTCCAGCTGAAAGCTATTCTAATGCGTTAGAAAAAGATAGTGTGTGTCAGTGGGCGCAGGTGAACGGCCGGCATACATTCGCTTATCAGCCACCGGCCCGCTGTGACGTCCCGACACCTGTCGATTTCTACATCTCGAATTAATATACGGTGCCTTGTCGCGAACCACGAGAAAGTTCCACTCCGGTCCACGCTAATTTATGTTCAGAAACACGTCCGCAGCTCCTGATATCCGATAACACGACGCGACATTAATCGGATGCCTTATTACAGTTCTACGCCATCGTAACCGGCATGTCATTAATTATTAATGAACAACAATGTAGTGTTTAGCGACGCATCCAATAGATATCACCATAAAACTGAAATACATATTCGCGGCACTTTGAATTACGACGTTAACAGTTCCTCGACAAGATACGAAGTTTCAAGATCACCAGGGATGCTGCCGCGTTTATCTGTTAATTAACCGCAGCTTGTTACATTAGATGGTTTTAACAAAGTTGTTTTAAACTAAATGTATCTGATGTACTTCTGAAGATTGTCGAATACATATTTCTCTTTTGCGGAGACTGCGTTGTCACCTCAACCTTTTAATCTTATAGCTTTCGAATTGTAGGAACAAAATCATGATTTACTGTCACTGTCTGAGAACACGTTAAGACTGAAACAGAGATCATGTGTCATCAGGAAAGCACAGAAATAACACGTCCCGTGGCTTTCGTAAGTACACGAAATCTTGACGACCTCAGAGAACCACAAATTAATGTATTCGAAATCGTTATTACATTAAATTATCATGTAATTTTTTTCTGTGTTGTGTAATTGACTATAATCGAAGCGTTCTAATTGTGCTTCGAGTTGCAACGGAGAATCGATAAATAAACTGGTTATTTTATCGTTTCAGGTACGTACACATTGCCTGTTCAAAATAGTTTAATGAAATCAAGTAAGTTACATCTCTGACATCCTTACTTCAGTAATAAATTGTTGTGTTATTGCTAGCAAAATAATAGCTTTTCTCCGGTTTCCAGCCTACACGAATGAAACAGGTAAGATTTTCATTATTATAATACACATTATATACAAACGAAGGTTACGCCCCGTATGTATGTCCAGTCCAGTGTCATGATTAGCATTATGTCTTGTTTCGGACTAAGACTGCAAAAGGTTGTCACTTGGCTTACGAGCGTACCTTGGCTTTGGCAGATAAGGCAGTGCCCTCGTTCGGTGCGATGGCAACCTTCTGGCTAACGCAGCGTTCTAGAGCGAACTCAGCGTAGCCTAACTAATCAAAAGCCCCGCTCATTAAGCGAATGGGTATCATCCACCACGCTCCCGAGCACGTTAGCGTTGCAACATTTCATACATTCTCTTCATAACGGCCAAGGACATCTGCGGACGGCGGATGACATTGTTTATTGTTTCTGCCTTCACTTGTTTTGTTACCAAAGAATGACATGTCATGAATGAGTTGTTTCATCGCAAAAAGCCTCTAAGCACTTGGGAACCCACGATGGAGTAATTGGCGATTGTTTCGCAAGAATAGGATGTCAACAGTACGTAAAAGGTTTCATTCGTTGGCGTCGATGTCCGTAAAGTTAACCATAATTATTAATTATGGTAAGTTGAAATTTTTATTCATGAATAAAAGATATAAAATAACATTCGGTTCACTTCGACAGTAGGTATAAGTAAATAAAATAAATAAATAAATATCACGGGACAATTCACACCAATTGACCTAGTCCCAAAGTAAGCTTAGCAAAGCTTGTGTTATGGGTACTAGACAACGGATAAACATACTTATATAGATAGATACATACTTAAATACATATTAAACACCCAAGACCCGAGAACAAACATTCGTATTTTTCATACAAATACCTGCCCCGACACGGGAATCGAACCCGGGACCTGAAGCTTCATAGTCAGGTTCTCTAACAACTAAGCCATCTGGTCGTCTAAAATAAAAAATAAAAACTTTTTGTTAAAAAGCTGTGAGTTTACATTTTTGTTATTCCATCTAATTTATACCAACTAAAATATAGATAGGTATAACTTATTTTCGATTCGATTGAAACTGTCGTCACATAATTCGCTCGTGTAAAGTCCGCAAAAACGTCAGTTTAATCTTTAGTTGCTTCCTGGTTTTCGGCTGCGCAACCCTAAACTGAGAAGGCTTTGTTGTATTATTTAGATGAAGGCATGTCGTTTGCATTCGCAATTGCGATCTTGGCTAATACGCAAGGTAATTGTGATTTGTATTATAGCATGCAGTACTTGCCTTTCACCCTGCGTCGTTTGCTGCGGTTTTCTTGCCTTGATCGTATTTTATGGAGTCATCTCGGTTGTATTTTTCGACGACTTAGCAATCTTGAACAATACGCGTTAATTTTACAGTATTTGTAGGTATATTTATAGCACCTATACTTTTTAGGGTTCCGTACCCAAAGGGTAAAAACGGGACCTTATTACTGAGACTTCGCTGTCCGTCCGTCTGTCTGTCACCAGACTGTATCTCTTTACCGTGATGGAAATTTTCACAGATGATGTATTTCGGTTGGCGCTATAACAACAAATAGGTACTAAAAGACAGAGAATAAAATAAATATTTAAGGGGGCTCCCATACTGCAAACGTGATTTTTTTTATCGTTTTTGCTCGATATTGATAACGGCAACAGGTAGACTCTTGAAATATTCATTTTAAAAATAAATAATTAAATTAAAATAAAACAAATAAATATACCTTCCCATACAACAAAACGTGTTTTTTTGCCGATTTTATAGATAATATAATGCGGGGAACCCTTCGTGCGCGAGTCCGACTCGCACTTAGCCAGTTTTTTAAGATACTGTTTGTTAGTAGTAATGTATTATATCATCATTGGGTTTAACGCGTGTAGTCTATTTCAGACTGTATAAATCAGAGAACGAATAATAAGGCGGCCTTTTCCGGACTAGAGGTCTTATTGTCTTAAGAGGATACGATGGCTGAGAGACTTTTGAGAAATAGGTATTTTAATGAAATGTCGCTGTCTCGCCCGAACCCCTCCGTGACAGTACAGCGAGAGCGGGACAACTGCAGCTCAGAACGTTAATAAGGCGCGTAAAATTGATCAAAACAGCATTTCGTAGTCCCCTGTTTTCTTCTCGAAAACTGGACCAATAAAATTATTTTTTTCAAAAATAATTAGAGGACAGATTTAGCTATGCCCCTATGTTTTCCTTTTTTTGTTTATATGAGGGATTCTTTTCTGGTGAGTGTCTGAAAATGACGTTGAAATTGGGCAATTTTTTCAGTTTTGGAATGCTCATATTTCTTATGTTAATAGAAATATGGAAAAAAACGAAACATAGGGGCATAGCTGTGGTAGATACAGATTACACAGTATTAAAAATTTGGCTCTAAAGCCATTATCCAGGGAGGAAACAGGGGACTACGTTTGTATGGAGAAATGGTGCGCATCGTATCCTCTTAAGCTGCGTACGGACTGCGCGCACTGTACGCGTACCCGGGCTTGCGTGTCCTGGAACGTCAAGTACACGTACTGTACACGTACACTGTACGCGTACATGGCGTACGGACATGGCGTTCCAGGACACGCAAGCCCGGGTACGCGTACAGTGCGCGCAGTCCGTACGCAGCTTAACGCACTCAGAATCACAATAGTTTTCACCACTTCTTTCTGTCACACGGTATAGGATGAGGGTAGAAAGAGACGGTGGATGCGAAAGACAATACGGCCTCAGAGTTAACTGCAAACCCAGGGTTAAGTAGAGTCAAAAGCAACATACCGAACTATCAAAGCTAACATTTTTAACTCTACACCGCGTATGTGGCCGTAAGTGGAATAGAAATGTTATCGTTTGAATTTCCTTTAGTGGTCGCTTTGTCCCCTGTCCTCGCTATGGGGCATGTGTTTTTGTGTTTTCATAAATTTTACTAAATTGCGTGCATACTACTAACTCAATATGTTTTGAAGTACAATGGCTGCAAATCCATTTTTATGCATTTAACATACTAGCTGTTGCCCGCGACTCCGTCTGCTACGAATACGTTTATCGCTATCCCCTGGTAACTATGCCATTTTCCGGGATAAAATCTATCCTATGTCCTTCCCAGGATCTCAAACTATCTCCATATCAAATTTCATCTAAATCGGTTCAGCGGTTAAACTTTAAAGAGCTAACAGACAGACAGACACACTTTCGCATTTATAATATTATTAGTATGGATAATCGAGTGGAAATTCCTTACAGACTTAACCGGGAGATTTCTTAATGTGATAAACGCCCTAACTTTTAGCTCTCATCACATTTCTATACATCCTTCTATTAGTTATGTGATGTAAAGCGTCTTAACCCTTAGGAACCCACAGACATTATGTCCTTCGTCAAAATTTGACAGTCTATCTTTGTAACATCAGTTCATAATACAACATTGTAATATGTTAAACTGACAGCAAGTTCCGAAGGGTTAGGCTGCGTTTCCACGAGAGATGTGCGGGGATGTGTTTGCCATGAACCAATAGAAACACTTCATTTAAAAGGTCCTAAGTGAATGAAGTGTTTCTATTGGTTCATAACAAACACATCCCTCGCAACGCATCCTCGCACAGCTCCGGTGGATACGCAGCCTTAAGGAGGAATGCAATTTTTCATCGTTCTGCAAGACAATATGGAAGCAACATATGACACGAAGCCCTCGTGTTTCGCAAGTGAAGAAAAAATAAACGACTAGCGTATTATTTATCAAATTAACTCTCAGTTTGGCCAATTTGGACATAATTCGGTAATAATACTAATAATTATGTGTAAAGAAGATTGTCAGGCGCTCAATGTCATGTTGTCACGCGACGCCCTTGCGGATGCCCAAATGTAGTCTCCATTACGGCAGGGTAGGCTTGTGACAGTAGACAAGGTCTAATTTACTGACTGACGCATTTTTCACATCATATGATATGCTTAAACTAGCTTTTGCCCGCGGCTTCGCTCGCGTGTACCATAAGTATTCCAAAGAACCAAGATATCAAGCAAGCAAGCATACAGGCAAGCAAGCAAGCAGGTCCATAATTGACCGAGAAATCGGTGAACATACCTACATAAAAAATACATAAAGTGGAATGCATAACCTCCTCCTTTTTTACAAGTCGGTTAAAGAGCCCTTTGCGGCCTATTTACAGTATAAACTTATGCATTTTGAAATTTTAGCTTTTTACAACCAGTAAAACGCAAAATCCCGTTTTTTCCCGTTCCCGTAAGAATTTCGGGAAATGTTTTCTTAATGCTCCCCTACACTCCCCAAGGAACCCACCTGCCAAATTTCAGCTTTCTATGACCAGTAAAACGAAAGATCCCGTTTTTGCCGTTCCCGTGGGAATTTTGGAAAGTCCTCTCTCAATGCTCCTCTACACTCCCCAAACAACCTACATGCCGAATTTCAGCTGTCTACGACCAGTAAAACGAAAAATCCCGTTTTTTCCCGTTCCCGTAGGAATTAAAAAAAGTCCTCTCTCAATGCTCCTCTACACTCCCCAAGCAACCTACATGCCAAATTTCAGCTTTCTACGACCAGTAAAACGAAAAATTCTGTTTTTCCCGTTCCCGTGGGAGTTTTGGAAAGTTCTCTCTCAATCCTGCTCTACACTCCCCAAACAACCTACATGCCGAATTTCAGCTTTCTACGACCAGTAAAACGATAAATCCCGTTTTTTCCTTATCCCGTGGGAATTTCCGAAAATCCTTAAAACTGTTTTTTACTATTATAATTACCTACTTCTATGCCAAATTTGAAGAGTCTAGTAATTATAGTTCATAGAATCCCGTTGAACTGAATATATAAATCCCGTTTTATCCTTATCCCGTGCGAATTTAGAAAAACCCTGAAATTAATGTTTTAACTAATGTAATACCTACTTGTTATCAAATTTGAAGAGTCTAGTTATTATAGTTACTGAGATAGGGTCACTCGGAATCGAATATATAAATCCCGTTTTTTCCCGTTCCCGTGGGAATTCCCAAAAATCCTTCCTTAGTGGATGCCTACATTGTATAAGGTATCTTTGTGCAAAATTTCAAGTCTCTAGGTCCAGTGGTTTGGGCTGTGCGTTGATATATCAACAGTCATTTAGTTTATTTAGACATTTCAACCCCATCGCACCCCATCCAGGGATATGGTATTTTACGTCTGCCACGTCGGATTTTAAAACCGTTGTTGTTTTCATCACCAGCGACCCGATAAACCATAGAAACAACACCCATGTTGATTTTCAGACTTTGTTACCCCTTTCCCTCCTTTTAGGAGTTGAATTCTCAAAAAACCTGAAGCACGTGTTTATTCATTTCTCATTAGGAGTACTTCTGTGAAGTTTCGAATAAAATAGTCGAACTAATCTTGTTTCCCCATACAAACTTTGGACCCCCGTTTCATCCCCTTAGGGAGTGAATTTTGAAAAATCCTTTCTTAGTGCACCCCTAGACCTTATAAGGAACCTACATGCCAAATTTGGAATCTCTAGGCCCAGTGGTTTGGGCTGTGCGTTGATATGTCAGTCATCATTTCACAAACATCATTTCACTAAATACAGGGTGTTACATTGAACGTAATACAACTCTTGTTTTTTAATTTCGTCTCCCTGATGCTAAACGCCTCTACTAGGTCTCGTGTTGTTAAAGTCATCTTAATTAATTAATATTGCTGTTTAAATTTTTCCTATTTTTTGGTCTCATCGTGGTTACCCTAATTAGAGAGTTAAAAGAAAAAAGTTTGAATCTAGTTTTGTAGTGAACACTTACCTTTTTGCTTTCCTATGTTGATAATTTATGAGTAAAATTCATTCTGACACATTACTGAAGTTATTTGTCATAACAAACCAGCATTTCGTTTGATTCTTTATTGTCGCAGTTTAATTTTAAACAGAAGTCATGCCTCCTGCTTATCCGTTTACTAATATTCAGCGATCAGTGATGGTAGAACTTTATTTCACATCGCAGAGTACGATGAGGGCACAAGAACTATTTCATGAGCGATACCCGGAGAGTTCAATCCCCACTCGTCAATTGATCAACACAAGTGTACAGAATTTGAGAGACTATGGACAGTTTACGGTCCCAGCTCATGCCCAAGGTAGAGGCCGGCGTCCAAGGTACTCAGGGGTTTTTAAAACACGAGTACTTAGGTATTTTATCCGCCACCCAGAAGCCAGCACCAGAGAAGCCGCGGCACGATTTGGTACAACCCACATTTTTATTTTGAGACTTTTGAATGCCGAAGGATTACACCCGTTTCACTTTCAACGGGTGCAAGATATTGTCTTAGCAGATTATTCCAGGAGAGTACGGTTTTGTCGTTGGCTATTACAAAACCAACACCTTAACATTTTATGGTTAGATGAAGCTACCTTCACCAGAGTAGGACTGTTTAACATACACAACGAGCACTGGTGGAGAGATGTCAATCCTCATGTGACACGGCGAGACTCGTTTCAAACACGCTTCTCAGTTAATGTTTGGGCGGGTATTCTCAATAATTATGTCATAGGACCTTATTTCATTGAAGGTAATTTAAATGGAATTAAGTACGAAGCCTGTTTAAGAAACGAGTTGCCAATGCTGTTGCAACAAATTCCCGAACAAAATTTGCAAAACATGCACTATCAACAAGACGGAGCTCCAGCACATTTTTCCCTGCGGGTTCGGAGTTACCTGGACCAAGAGTTCCCTGGACGTTGGATAGGACGCAGTGGTCCAGTGGAATGGCCGCCTCGTAGCCCGGATCTAACTCCACTGGATTATTTTTTGTGGGGTGAGCTCAAAAGACTGGTATACAAACGAGAGTCTGATACTGTTCTGGAGCTCCGCCAAAAAATAATCCAGGCGTTTGAGGTAGTAAAAACCAACGAGTTCGTACTCGGCAGAGTGCAAAGAAATCTTCGACGACGTGCAGAGCTATGTGTTCAGGAAGGAGGTGGACATTTCGAACACTTGCTGAAGTACGTTTGAACTTAACAGTTAATTTTACTTTCTAATAAAAAAATATTTTTAACAGATATCACTTGTTGCTCCTTATCATTTGTTTTGATGTTTTGACACACTGATAACTGATAACAAAGCTTGAGGAATAGATACGTCAAGTAAACGTGACGTCATGATGGGTGACAACACTAGGAGATTTTAATTTCTTTATTCTGTTAGCAAATAAGCAAAAGTTAATTACGAAGTATTTTAATTACTCAATTCGTGCATTTTGTTCTCTATCGTTAACTGAGCCGGAATTACTTAATTTGTACTACGTTCAATGTAACACCCTGTATAATCTGTAGTTTCAGTTCCATCATTGTAATCATCATTATGCACGATTTATTTTATAACAGTCTATAATGTTTATAAAATTGTTAACGTCTTTAGTTAGTGTGTTTATGTCTTCAATGAATATATATCACACTAAATACGAACTGAAACATGGATGCACAGAATAACACAGAAAAAAGACCAGCTCTGGGAATCGAACCCAGGTCCTCAGCATTCCGTGCTGCGTGCTAACCCTACACCACAACAGTATGCTTAGTATAAGTTTTACTTCACCAAACACTTCTCGATCGCGTTTACGTAAAAAAATCAATTACTAGGGAAACATGGACAGCGCCTCCGCGCGCGCGCGTCCATGTTTCCATAGAATTGAAATTTTTACGTAAACGCGATCGAGAAGTATTTTGGTGAAATAAAACTTATACTAAGCGTACAGTACCTCTACCATGAGTTACACTAGTTTGCAGTGACCGTACTTGCTAGCAACGGCGTAAATGATTTGTATGGAGAATTGTACTTCCGTAAGTGACCGCTAGAGGCGCTGTACACAATTCTCTATACAAATAATTTACGCCGTCGCTAGCGAGTACGGTCACTGTAAACTAGTGTAACTCATGGTATAGGTACTGGTCGGGATATAGACACCGTAATTTTTCTATGCATCACACGTCTCAGCTCGCTTAATCACTTATTGCAGCGATTCTAGCGACATCTATGTTAAATACTCTCTCTATACGTGTTGGTTGGAGCTGAAAAATAAAAAATACAAAAAGATACTTCATACCAATCTTGTCTTCAATATAATCAAATAATGGCTATATCGAATCAAAATAACAAAATAACGATAACTATGTACATTTCATAATTATTTCATCTTTTTTTCCTCCTTGCTTTTGATTCTTCGCATGCGCTCGACAATGACGTAAACTATTTTCTTCGTACACGAGTGCACGAGCCGTTATATTTGCATTATAATGAAGTTGAATTTCTTTTGCACGATTTAGCGTGAAAAAATGGCATCTTGTGTTTATAAAGTAAGTAGTAGAAGGGTTCCGTACCTTTGTACAATTTATTTTTGTTATTTGATGTAATAGTGGTTATAGCAATATATATTCTGTGAAAATTTCAAGTATCTAGACAAAAAAAAGTATCTAGTTAATGCCATTATAAAGATTGAGTTAAAACACTGAAATAAATAACACACTTTTCGATCTTAACTCGTTGGCATAGAGTATAGAGTCGAAAAGTGACGAACCTTTTCATTCCGCGACTGTACAGTCAATGAATTTAATTTCCAACCCACCTAAGTTAGAACATCAAGCAAACTGTCACTGTAAGCTAGCTACGATGTCGCTTTGACGTGTTATATTTGACATTTCAACCTTAATGCATTGCGAATGCTTAACGACATTTTTACGAAATGGATAAGGAATTAAACTCCTTGACTGTAAGACAAGACGACTCTTTTTAATTTTTGTCTTTATTTTATTTTTAATACCTGATCTATTTGTTGTTATAGCGGCTGCAGTAATACTTAGTCGGTGAAAATTTCAAGTGTAGCTATTACGGTTCAAGAGAAAGAACCCTGTGACTGACTGAGAGTCAGCGGAGTCTTAGAAATAAATAAGTAGTGTTTCGATGGCACCCTTTGGGTACGAAACCTTGTATGATTTCCAATGTTTAGCTAACGGATAATTTAGGCACTTTGAGTTCCTTATCTCACTTCACGACTGGTCGGCTCGGTACAGTGTGTTGTCGACTGTTCAATAACTAAATAGTATTTTTACGATGTATAATTGACGCCAATTGCATTTGCATAAATGTATGAACACAAAGGGGTTATAGTGCAAACCAAACGCGCGTGCGATGATGAAACCGACTTGAATGAGCTATTGTAGCGCAAATAGAAATCGTTGATTGACTAGCTGCAAAACAGAACTCGAGTTTACACAGTTAGATTGACAGGTGAATTAGAAGCCCCATGGTGAACACCGAAATTGAAATATCAAGGTTAATTCGAGGGTCAGCAACTGAATTGAAACTTTTAACAGACGAGAATACAAAAGAAACATGCAGAGAAACGTCTCCTCGTGAAATAATAATTGCACGGACAACAGAATGTACTCAGCGTTCACCCTCGTTGACCCCTGTGAGCTTTAATAATTTAAAAATTCTTTGTCCCCGAACGTGGCTCGACTCTTTTTTGTCTACAACTTGCAAACAACGAGGAAAATAACCATTTAGA
Organism: Archips xylosteana; assembly: GCA_947563465.1. NCBI lineage: Eukaryota > Metazoa > Arthropoda > Insecta > Lepidoptera > Tortricidae > Archips > Archips xylosteana. The sequence continues at coordinate 5,163,880 of OX387351.1, read as the reverse complement.
AACCCCATAGGGTTTCCTTGTATGTATACATTCTCGATTATAAATCATACCTACAAACTATGTTCTATGGCGCGGGTGAATTGAATAAATAAACGCGTACACACCTTAACGTTGCCTTTTGTACTGTAGAGTAGACCAACTTTAACTGAAGTTATGATATGACGCCGCGTTCCACAATAAAGGGTGGAAGTAATAGTATCACGTTTGAGGGTTGCGTTATTTTTTTTTTTTTATCATATATTTTCTGAACAAAATGTCCGATCAACAGGTCGAATAAAATTTATGTATAGTCGCGGAATGAAAAGGTTCGTCACTTTTCGACTCTATGCCAACGAGTTAAGGTCGAAAAGTGACGAACCTTTTAATTCCGCTACTACCTAATGCTAGTTTTTTCCCGCGACTTCGTTTACAAATAATTTGGTTGTTGCAATCCCACGGAACTATTCCGGTATAAAAAGTATCTCTATACCAAAATTCATCAAAATTTATTAACCTTTTAGGTATGAAAACGAAACAGGCAGTGTTACTTTCGCATTTATGATTAGTATCGCTACAGAGCGATCTCTTCTAAGAAAGATTTGAAAACAGAAAGAAACATTAGTTTCAATATGATATTTCATATTTTTTGTTCTGCTTGTCATTCTATGCAAACAAAACCAGCAATTATCGTTCAACATTATATGGCTCGTGATTTATCAAATAATATGTATATTTAATAGGACTCATGGTCACGACTTGTTCCAAGAAATTGAAATATAAACGTGATTATGTTGTTTCTGTAAAACGAGGAAACGTTCTAATTTCAAACATTTATGAGTTAATAAAAATTAGTGCTTAAAATCTGTTGAAGCACGAAAGAACTTATCTAAGTAGTATTAACTAACAAAAGTTGTTACATTTAAATTATTTGAATTCACACGATTTTTTTTACATAATCTGAAACCAGTTTGAGCGATCTTCTATATTGTCACTATTTGTCACGGATTTAAATTTCAGATTTAGGTATTTTCAGAAAAGGAAAAACTATAAAAATCAATAGGCAGCCGGCATCAGACGTGCGATATTTGTAAACACACTCAACGCTAACAAACAAAAGAATATGAGTTATGTACAGCTTGTTACGCCTGCAAATAAGATATTTGGTTTTAATAGCGAGGTTTGCACAGATGTCTTACAACCTACCGTGAATAATGATTGCAAACAAGTAATATCGCAGAATCTTCTACGACGGTTACCATATATAATTCATAGATTGCAGAATACCTTGTAATTATTCTAGCTTGATTTATAGATATCATTATTATCAAGTTATTAATTCTCATCTTCCATATCATCTCTTTCGTATCGAATCATTATTGTGATTAAATTCAATAGTATTCAGCTTTTAACTATTTATTAATTTAAACTCCAGATTCCTTTTGTGGTTTAAAGAGATCCCAAATGAGTCGTTTTAAAAAAAATTTTACATAGTTAATTGGCTTAATCAAAACAAAATCACGATCGCTTCCTTTGTGTTACGAAAGTTAGTCATACAAAATATATGGGTAACTTTCGTCACGCAAAGGAATCAATTAAGTTTTGTTTTTATTAAGTCTCTTAATTGTGTACACTTTTTTTGAAAACGACTCAAATGTCTGTGGTATGTACTCTACGTTTATAATCAAGGCGCCAGTGTCGTGTTGGTTTAATATCGAACTGGTTTAGGCTTACTTTAATAAAATTGGAAATTATCATGCGGTCAAGCAACTTTAGTAATTATATTTTTATGCTAATATGGGTTTGTAGTAAATTAGTATGCGCGACTGTTTTCTAATGCTACTCACGTTCCAACCTTAAATTTTTTCATGAATTCATTTGTATCTAGATACATGGTCTATTTCTCGATGCATTTTATATAATTCTTGCAATCGTCAAGGACAGCGTTAACAGTTCAAAGATCGTCTATCATTCCGTATTGATGTATGTGTGACAAGCAAAACGAGAATGACAGGCAAATTGAAACGCAACCTTGATATAACAGATGCATCGGGATTCCAATGAATATATAAATTTCCATTTGCAGCCGACTCGATAGTAGATTTATTACGAGTGAATTTTCTGATTATTGTGAAGTATCTTGCGCAACTACGAGGGCGGGATGATAAGTAACTAGCCTAATAAGTAAATACTTGAGTTTCAGTGATAAAATTGATTTTATTTTTTGATCCCATTTATATCCCAAAAGACGGAAGCCATCACTTTTCCAGCCGATTTTACAGCCATAACTTTTTTAAGGCCAAATACCCCGATTGAGTTCACTGTTTAGATTGTATTTTTGATTCTGCCTTACAATGTTGCACCTATGTTTCATCTGTTGTTACAAATCGACGTGAAAAATCAGCTTTATTACTCTCAAAACGGTCCAAACATTCTTTTGAGTTTTGCATCAGAATTATTTTTTGATCGTGCATAAGCAGTTGCGGCACCCAACGGGCGGATAGTTTTTTTATGTACAATTTCTGACTTAGGGCATGATGTACCCATCGTTTTAAATTACCTATAGTGTCAGCTATTTCAAATAACTTCAATGGTCAATCTGTTAAAGTCATATTATGTACTTTCTATACCTTTTCTGGAGTCATGACGCTTTTTAGACGTCCGAGGAGGCTATCGTCTTGGACACATGTACGACCGGATTTATACTCTGCCACCCAGTATTTTATTGTGCCATAAGAAAGAGCACATTCCCCTAAAACATTCTTTTACTCTTTCTAAATATCTTTCTCCTTCATGCCCTTCATATAAAGAAGCTTTATAACCGCTCATTGTTCAATTTTATCCAGTTTGAAAACAAAAAATAAGTAAAATTTTCAAGCCACCAAATTCAAATTTAGAACACAGATACAGGCCAGAGACATGAATTTAAAAATAAGAGTGTTTTTAAAAATTCTAAGTGTTTAAATAGTAAAGGCTAGTATTTTACTTATCATCCCGCCTATGTACTATAGGTTTAGGTTAGGCGTAACTGGCATAAGTACCTATTTATTGGGGACGTATTTGAAATTTTAGTTCCTGGTAAATTCTAGGGATTTAAATTTTATGTACTCAATTTTACGGTCACATTACGAGTTATAGCTGTTTTGGATAATAAAACTAACTCGGTTACAGATTTTATGAAGTCTAATTTAATTTTGTCATTGGTGGTTGGTTTTGTAGTTGCCTCGCAAACTAGCGAGAATTTATTTATGTTATGCTATTTTGGGCTATAAAAATTGAATTATTGGATATTATTTAGCTCCTTGTGATCTAGTATGTTTTACATCACTTCTTGTTTCTATTGTTGAATAGTAATAAAGCACTTAGGAGCCCTCGTTCGTAAATCACGTGTTTATCTATGTATTTATGTAAGTTTGTGAGTTGTGGTTTCAAAATTTGCAAATCATTTTTCGACCACTTCCTGCTACCCGATTGAGCTGAAATTTGGCATACTTACGTAAGTCCAATGACAATACTACAATCTGCTAGTGAATTTGACAATGCAAGTAGTACACAAAAAGTTATTATTAATTTCACTAGTAGTTTTACCCCTTTCCGCACCAATGCGCGCGAGGGTTTTTGTTGCAAAAACCAACTCTTAAAAATCTTTTGTTTTTGCCTGATTGGACCCCCCCCGCGTTAATAATATATATCCCCGTCGTTAATACAACGAGGATGAATTTAATTTAAAGCCTACTAGATACGCTTTTCAACGTCAATAAGTTCCCTCCAGGGTGTATTGGCCCAAATGTCAATATGTCCAAATGTTAGAACGTCCGAATGTCAAAACGTCCAAGGACACAATACCCAGTTGCCAAAAAGTCCAGCGAACATAACCTCCAGTTGTCAAAATTCCCAATTGCCGAATCGCCTAATTGACATAATGTCAAGCGAATATCACGTCCAGTTGCCAAAACGTCCAATTGCCGAATCGTCCAATTTCCAAGAAGGGTAATGGGTGGAACGTACGGTTACCAAAATGCCGAATGGCCAGTTGTCCCAGTAGTCAAAATGTCCCAAGTGTCAAAACGTCCAGTGCTCAAAACCTTATTAGTTGAGCCACTATAGCGAGGTCATTATGGTATTTTTCTTTATGATGGCATCTGGATCTTACAACATCCCGGACAATTTAACACTCGGGCCAAATTGACCAGTGGTTTTCATGGTATCTGGACATTATGACGTCCCGGACAATTTAACACTCGGGCCAATTTGACCAGTGGTCTTTGTAGCATCTGGACATGACCTCCCGACAATTCAACACTCGGGCCAGATTGTCCAGTGGTCGTTGTGGCGTCTGGACATTATGACGTCCTGGACAATTTAATACTCTGGCCAAATTTACCTGTGGTGTTTATGGCATCTGGATATCTAGACCAATAAGTTATTAGTGCTTTGGTTATGCTTTCATGCTGTGCAATTGTTTGGAATAAATAAATAAATAAAATTTTAGCTCGCCATTAAAGTGTCTGTCATTCAATCACAACAATGTCTGTCATTGAATTTGTTTTTTTTTTCATAGAACTATTCAGTGTTCATTGTTAACATCTATAGTGTCTAAATTAGATTAACGAGCATAAATACCTGCAATTGTGATTTGTACAATTCATTCTCAGTAATGTTGAAATATATAGGTACTACGCTTTTTCGTTATTAACAACTTCTCGGCATTCGTATTTCCAAAGTCAATTATAAAAATACTTAGCCTATAACATGATTGCCTCGAAAAGTTTTTGTGTTTGCTTGACATTCGACAAATTATACTCTAGCACTTTTTGCGATAAAGCAGGTAGATATATTTCGTTACGGCGGTCAGATTACTTTGTCCGATCAAATAATAATATCATTATATCATTGACATGTATGTTTCGTATTTTTTTTGTAGGTACATAGGTAGGTATATCTTGAATGTATGTACCTCACGTCTGACGTCCAACGATTTTTTAAACCTCAAGTCTTGTAGATACATGCATAGTACTTATAACATTATTTTTTAACGATATGGTACAGTAATTTAAAATATGCGTTCAATTAAATGCATCATCTATTTAATAGTATCAAAGCCGAGTCTCTACTATAATATGTATCAATTCATATGTCCACTACTCAAGGTTCATATTAGCAGTTAAATGACTTCGCAAACTTGTAAATAAATTTGCAGCTAAAAACGAATTGCACTTTGCGGGAACAAGGATATCATTCGACTGCTGGTAAAGGTCACTTGGTTTGAGGAGACCGGTCTGCCTTGAGCGGCGTAGTTCACTTTCGTAGGTACTCGAACTGCACATGGCCCTTGTGGCCTCATTTCTTGACGTTTGCTTTGTTCAACTACCGAACGCCGTAAGCTCACTGCAGCGACGGCTTCTTTGTCACCTTGCGATTTAATTTATTTTTTATTTTATATTTTAATCAATGTACAAGAAACCATTACGATTGGAAGCGATTAGCATCCACCCTGAACCTGCGGCCTTCACCAAATCGTCCGTCCATCTCGTTGGTGGACGTCCCACGCTGCGCCTGCCAGTCCGTGGTCTCCATTCCAGAACTTTTGGGCCCCAACGGCCATCCGTTCTACGTGCTATATGGCCTGCCCATTGCCATTTCAACGAGCTAATCCGTTTGGCTATGTCGGTGACGGTGCTTTCGACGAAAACAAACTTACTTTTCTGCACATCTGTAAGTCATTCTCATTTCAGTGGGAAGAAATAGATCAAATTTAAAAATATTATGAACAGTAATCGGACGGAATGGCGTCATTGCTCGCAATAATGTGGGCATGCCTCCAAAATCAATTAATAAATTAATTATTTCTAGAAATTAGTTATGAATTCCCGGCAGTGTTTTTTTTTCTAATTAGGTTAGTTACATTCATGAAAAAACTATATGTACAACTTAAAATAGAAAGTAAAAGTAACTACAACTAAAGTAATTCTTAATTCTTATTCTAACTCTTATTCCCGGCGATAACAATTTATACATGCATACAAATATCAGTAAATGTTAATAAAAGTGACAGTTGTCGTTTTCGTAATATTTTATCATAATGAAGAATTTTTCTAGTTAATATATATTCGATCTATATCATCTATAAATATAAAACCTCCGTGGATGTTTTTATTATTTTGGAAAAAAATACTGATTATTTTCTTTCATAAATCTACATTATAAAAAAATGTTGCGTTAGTTATTAAACAACTTCGAGAAAGAGGCCGACAGAAGAATACAGCTGGGATGGGCAGCGTGTGGGAAACTGCGTCAAGTCTTTCACATCGCCAATTCCACAGAGTCTAAAGACGAAAGTCTTTAATCAGTGCGTCCTACCCGTCATGACATGACATACGGTGCCGAAACATGGACACTCACTACAGAGCTCCCTACAGGGCTGGTCCACAAATTTAAGGTTGCTTTCAACGTGCTATGGAAAGGGCTATGCTCGGAGTTTCTCTAAAAGATAGAATTCGTAACGAAGTGTTCCGACAGAGAAACAAAGTTATCGACATAGCCCACCGCATTAGCACGCTGAAGTGGCAATGGGCCGGCCATATAACCCGAAGAACCGATAACCGTTGGGGTAGACGAGTTCTTGAGTGGAGACCACGGATCGGCAAACGTAGCGTAGGACGTCCTCAGACTCGGTGGAGCGATGATCATCGCAAGGCGGCTGGCAAGAGCTGGATGAGAGTGGCCGAGGATCGTGCTCAGTGGCGTGCCATGGGAGAGGCTTATGTCCGGCAGTGGACGAATATAGGCTGATGATGATGATGACGATGAATTATTAAGGAGTAATCAAAATTAAATTTCAGGTTAGAAATTAATGAAATGATTAATTATTTGATAAATTTTGGAGTCATGTCCATATTATTGCGAGCAATGACGCCAATCCGTCCGATCTCTGATTATGAATGACGAAAGATTTATGTGTAATTTTTTTTTTATTAAATTTGGATCGTGCTAATAAGTAGGTACAACAATTAATTTTTATAACCATTTAATATGAAAGCAATATCATTACATTACAGAATCGTGATTGGTGTCTTTAACTATTAGCATACGTAACCCCCCACCTTAGAATTTAGAGTCAGATTTGTGACATGTACCTATTCCTTAATGTATGTAAATTACCATAAGTATTAAATAGCACTACGCACAGCATTTTCTTTGAAATAAAATTTTAAAAAAAATACTCATTTTTAAATATCTATAACTACTACGGTTTTATGTCCCAATTGTCAAACCCTTCCTTCGGTTCGAAAAAATATTTCAGTTACAAGTAATAATATTGTAAATAGGTAAAGGTAATTGACATTTGGATTAGGGGCTCCCACTTGAGAGTTGACTAGACTATTAAATTCGGATTTGCCATTTTAGAACTCCTTCCGGGTAATGCCACGTTTTATTGGTCACATTAAACCCCGTATTAGTGAGTAAGTATTAGTATTACGCAAAATAGGCGCATAGTGTCTTCGAGTTGCGGAAATTAGCCCGTTACTACCTAGTGAGTAAGTACCGTCTTCAGAAACGTAAGTGTGTGGTTGATGGTTAGTTTAATCTAATTTAATTTAATATATAAAAATCTCGTGTCACGGTGTTTGTTAACCGAACTCCTCCGAAACGGCTTGACCGATTTTTATGAAACTTTTTTCTCTATACTCGGTAGGCCTGAGAATAGGTCGTAGGCTATTTTTTATCTTCGCAGACGGAGTCGCGGGCAACAGCTAGTCTGATATATAATAAAATCTCGTGTCACGGTGTTTGTTATGGTACTCCTCCGAAACGGCTCGACCGATTTTTATGAAACTTTTTTCTGTGTATTCGGTAGGTCTGAGAATAGGTCGTATGCTATTTTTTATACCCCTAGGTGATATATTATATGGCAAAACAACATTTGCCGGGTCAACTAGTATAACATTTGCCATTTTAATTTAAATTTTTGCCAGCGTACTAAATTTAGTACGTACGTCGAAGAAGTTTCAAATTATGCCAGTTAAAATTTGACATGGGCTTTACGAGGTTAATATAAACAGTGACTTACGCCCATTAGGCTTGTCGTTAACGTCGAGCACGCGCGCTGTTTTCCCCGTTTGTCGGCCTGGATGTTCTTTTTTTCGATTGTGTTAGTCAGTAAAGGACGCACTGAGCGACAAGTACGAAACTTCCTTTTCCTCGTACAATACAATTTACTTACTAATTTGTGTTTACACCACCTCGTAACCTGGTCAATCCTGTGACTTAATCTAAGAATCCTGCGGAATACATTTTTTATATGTACTTGTCGTCCAAGAGCGGTTAGACATTTTACAGTAAGTAAGTACTTATTTGAAACAACGCAAATCACGTATACTTAACCTTCATGATATTTCTATCATTTTTTAAATACATTTTAATTATGTTAGGCTCTTTTTTTCCAAAAAACGTTCTTGAGGAAAGTTTAATACCTACTTATTTAATAACTTTCAATTTGATAAAACAAGTAAATTTTTACGCACTACCTTAAATGTCTACTATAAAAAGTCTATGGGCTCTATTATGTTAGATATAATTAAGGTGCTGATACACTTGAGCATTCACTTGTTGAACAGCGAGCATTCGCCGTTTTTAACTTTGTTCGTCGTGTGATGCTCGCTAAAACGCTTCTTTTATTTTGTGAGCTTTCACCTGTAATGTAACATTCGCTAGAATGCTCATTACAAGTGAACGCTCAAGTGTATCAGCACCTTAACGATATTAGTGTACCTACTGCTGGTTAGTTGAATTTATTTAGTTAGATCTTGGTAATGGTATCTTAATCAAATAACAGTTAATATGTTGAGTTAGTTTGTGAAACAATTAGTAGATCTAAAAGTAATCAATCAATAATATTTTTCATTCCAAAGTGTTATTGGATTAAATGACTTGATTTTAATAATTATTAATTTGCCAAAATAATGGCCTCCTTTGTGATTTCAAACTCTTTACTGTCGGAATGCACGTAATAGCTATATTGAGTATATTTTAGATCGCTGATACGTCTTTGCACCTAGGGTACAACCAGGATAGTTGCCTATCAACTATCCCATTACGTGAAATAGATGTCACAAAATGAAGAGATCTGGTAAAATCGCTAATACTCTGAAACTATTCAAGAACATGTTTTAAGCTTTTATAAATTAGTCGATTAAAACACAAAGTACCGGCCGGTTTTACAAATTCAACATTTACTTTTTTTAGATACGGAGTGATTTCGTAAATTGGGGCAACTCTCCCGGTTTTACCCTATAGTTTGCAAGGATACTTAACGATTAGTGAATAAGGTACCTACACATGTTCTCTTGTGTTCATAATCATAACACAACATTACGTAACAGATTAGACATTTCGTTACGAAACTTCTCGCTCGATAAACAATGCCGTAATAGCACTCTCCCTTTGTCATTGTAAACTGGCCTCGCTCGCATGCCCATTAGGTTCACAATTGTATATTAAAGGGCTCTAACTCAAGTACCTACCCATAAGAACGTTGCTCAACAGACTCATCTCCGAGTATCCTTGGCCGCCTCGACCTGTGCCCTTACAATTGAAGACGTGAGTGGATGAAGGGGTTATGTACATTTTTGCTAAGTCATTATTTATGACTTAGCACCTTCGTTTAGGGCATAAAACCGAAAATCGAAAAAACGTACATAACCCCTTCATCCACTCACGTCTTCAATTCCATACATACAATATTATGTAACCCCGGGCTGTATATTAATTTTGGTTTGCTAATGCAAAAGGCTTTAAAATGTAAATAAACGTTCAACCTTTATTCTAATTTAATTATGGACAGATTTCGTTCAATGTAAATTTCAACATCTTCTACAACTGTTGGTTTGTTATTAAGTTATTATGTATTTGATGATTTTTAGGATTCCGTACCCAATGGGTAAAACGGGACCCTATTACTAAGATTACGCTGTCTGTCCGTCTGTCTGTATGTCTGTCCGTCTGTCATCAGCCCGTATCTCATGAACCTTGATAGTTGGACAGTTGAAATTTTCACAGATGATGTATTTCTGTTGCCGCTATAACAACAAATACTAAATAAAAAACAGAATAAAATAAATATTTAAGGGGCTCATACAACACATGATTTTTTTCCATTTTTATAGATAACTAGCTGTTGCCCGCGACTCCGTCTGCAAAGAATTCGTTCATTGCTATCCCGCGGGAACTATGCAATTTTCCGGGATAAAAACTATCCTATGTCCTTCCCAGGGTCTCTAGGGACCTCCATATCAAATTTCATCTAAATCGGTTCAGCGTTAAGCGTGAAGAGGTAACAGACAGACAGACAGACACACTTTCGCATTTATAATATTAGTATGGATGGTACGGAAACCTTCGTGCGCGAGTCCGACTCGCACTTGGCCGGTTTTTTTTTGTTTGGTTACCGATCAGAAACGAGGAGATCCGTACAAGAACCGAGGTCACCGACATAGCCAAACGGATTAGCTCGTTGAAATGGCAATGGGCAGGCCATATAGCACGTAGAACGGATGGCCGCTGGGGGCCAAAAGTTCTGGAATGGAAACCACGGACTGGCAAGCGCAGCGTGGGACGTCCACCAACGAGATGGACGGACGATTTGGTGAAGGCCGCAGGTTCAGGGTGGATGCAAATCGCTTCCAATCGTAATGATTGGGCATCAATGAGGGAGGCCTATGTCCAGCAGTGGACGTCCTACGGCTGAAATGATGATGATGATGATGATGATACAATTGCAAACCAGATAGAGACAACGTTTCGCTTTGTTGCTTGTTATGTATGTCAGTCGATCCTTTGTTGTAAGAAATTTTGAAATCGTTCGTCCGCGCTGCAAACTCATATAAATTAATGCTGTAAAAATATTTTTACCAATGCGCAATTCAATGTTTAAAATTGAGATTTCAATTACAGCCAATCGTATAAGATATTAATTTACGACAATCCTAATTTAACCGTTAATGAAACGATTGGCGTTTCATTTCCTCCGTGGCATTGGTTTAATTATCAGCTATCGTAATTAACGGCATTTTTTAACTGAATAAGTCTTCTAATTAAATATGTATTTTATTGATCAGTATCAGTTAGTTCAATTTACTTAACAAAGTGCCTATATGTTTCCTTTAAGATTATTGAGGATATGAGTACACTTACTGTTCTCGAGTCCCGTGCCATTTATTACTTGTTTTTAGGGTTCCGTAGCCAAAATGGCAAAAACGGAAACGTTACACTTTCGGCATGTCCGTCCGTATATCACAGACGGGTCTATATTGGAATCCACAATATAATATCTTTTGTCCTAATTTCTAAATCCATAATAACTGGCCATAATGATCTTTTGCCATAATAACGTTTGTCATAATGTAAATGCCATAATATTTTTGTCCTAATATTGAATATCCTAATGCTCATTTGCACTAATTTCATATGTCCTAATAGTCATATGTCCTAATATTAGTTGACATAATCACTTTTATACTAACATTGTTTGTCATAATATATGCAATTGCATATTTGTTATAATAATTTATACTCATCATCATCATCTTAGCCTATATACGCCCCACTGCAGGGCACAGGCCACATGTTTATCATTTAATAAAAAAAACCGGCCAAGTGCGAGTCGGACTCGCGCACGAAGGGTTCCGTACAATTATCTATAAAAATCACGTTTGTTGTATGGGAGCCCCCCTTAAATATTATTTATTTTAATTTAATGATTTATTTTTAAAGTCAATACATAAATAAATATTCTGCGATTATTTCAAGCGTCTACCGGTTGCCGTTATCAATATCGAGCAAAAACGAGCAAAAAATTACGTTTGTTGTATGGGAGCCCCCTAAAATATTTATTTTATTCCATTTTTTAGTATTTGTTGTTATAGCGGCAACCGAAATACATCATCTGTGAAAATTTCAACTCTCTAGCTATCACGGTTCCCGAGATACAGCCTGGTGACAGATGGACGGACGGACGGACGGACAGCGGAGCCTCAGTAAAATAGGGTTTCCGTTTTTACCCTTTGGGTACGGAACCCTAATAAAAAGTAATTAAATTATACTCGTAGTTCTGTTGTTCCATTCACTTTCGCCCCACCATCATAATACATAAAAAATGGGTCACTTTTTATGAACAATTCTATACAAAATACTTTTCTGACTGCTATTTGTTATTGTAGGGGTCGCAATTCTAACCTAATCTACTACTTTTCTAGCAGCGGTTCGTTTCTGTTGGGTTCGCAGTTCTAACCTAACCAAACCTACTTTTATGACACCGGTTCGTTCTAACCTCACCTAGTTTTCTGGCTGCGGTTCGTTTCTGTAGGGGTCGCAGATCTAACCTAACCTACTTTTCTGGTACCGGTTCGTTTCTGTTGGGGTCTCAGTTCTAACCTAACCTAATCTACTTTTCTGGCTCTTAAGCCGCTGTTTGCCAACAAGTGTTCTGTTATGGCATTTAATATTATGGATTTAAATATTATGACTCGTAAGTTTTTGTCTTACTATATTAGTACAAAACATATTAGGGATTTAGAGTATTAGGACATGTGATATTATGGCTTATGATCATTAGGATATAAGATCATTATGGCAAAAGTGGTATGGCATTTGAGTTTAGAACAAACGATATTATGGATTACGAAGGAGACTCATCACAGACATTTCACTCAAAACCTTACATTGTTAAAATTTGGAGTATAATAGGTGTCTTATATTTCATACTAAATACGAACTGAAACATGGATGCACAGAAAAAACACAGAAAAAGATCAGCTCCGGGAATCGAACCCAGGTCCTCAGCATACCGTGCTGCGTGCTTTTTACCCCTTCACCACAACTGGTCTTTTTGTGTTTTTTCTGTTCATTCATGTTTCAGTTCGTAGATATAACCGTCGTAGTGCTCAGTACCGAATCGTCTATGAAGCAAAATGACCACGATTACAGATGGTCTGAAAAGCACATGTCCAATTATGTAAATTAACTATTGTGTGAAGATGTGTTAACGACCACTTTAGCCTAGTTGGTAGTGACCCTGCCTACGAAGCAAGAGGTCCTGGGTTCAAATCCCGGTAAGGGCATTTATTTGTGTGATGAGCACGAATATTTGTTCCTGAGTTATGGATGTTTTCTATGTATTTAAGTATTTATTTATCTATATAAGTATGTTTATCGTCGTCTAGTACCCATAGTACAAGCTTTGCTTAGTTTGGGACTAAGTCGATTTGTGTAAGATTGTCCCTTAATATTTTTTTCTTAATCGGCCAAATAGCAACACGCCTTTAAAGCTGAACACCTAAATCGCAAAACGTCCATAAAATATAATGTCGCGTATGTCACGATATAAACTTAAATATATTATATAAGCAAACCGTAATCGTCTTGAAAATCGCTTAGTCCAAAACTACCTTGCTTAATCTAGCAACAGACTTAGGATGAGGCCACACGAGTGTAATTTTGTTGTCGTGAGCGGCAGAATTTCGGTACGCGCCATACAGTATGCGCGCCATCACGTGACACTCACGTGGCACAATGTATGGCGCAACCGAAATTCTGCCGCTCACAACTCACAAAATTACGCTCGTGTGGCCTCACCCTTAACTTCAATACTTGAAAATCGTAAAGCTGCGTACGGACTGCGCGCACTGTACGCGTACCCGGGTATGCGTGTCCTGGAACGCCATGTCCGTACGCCATGTACGCGTACACTGTACACGTACACTGTACGCGTACATGGCGTTCTAGGACACGCATACCCGGGTACGCGTACCCCGGGTACGCATACAGTGCGCGCAGTCCGTACGCAGCTTTATATCAGCACCTTTCTTTACGGTACATTTTGAGTAAAATCATTGGTATATAATCATTATACTTATATAATTAAAGGACGCGTAGAAAACAAAACACAGCTCAACATTTATTAATTTGTATTAAAAATATAATTATTGTTAAGGCATTCTTTTCACAAATCGTCATTTTAAAGCATTATTGTTATCGAACTAAAATATCAAAAAGACTAATCAATTTCATGTACTTGAAGTTTAATCGTTTGACCGTTACCTATGTCAATAGTCTTCTCGTCTAGGTCATAGTCTTCAGAAACCGTATCAGTTTGAGGTGACTGATAATTGTTAAAATTATCTTGAAAATTTATGCTCTCATAGAAGTTCTGGTCAGCCTTAAAAATTATGTCACAAATAGCCTGCTGTACTGCGTTTTTAGTGGTTTCGCTGTACTTCTTCATTTTGTATGCTATGAAGTTAGTAAAAGACTTGATTTCCTCTAAAGTTTCTTCGCGGTGTCGAGCTGGTATTAGAGGTGGTATACTAGGTGGAACTTGTATTTCTTGAACGGGTGCTGTTGTGGGCATGGATACCTTGACTTGACAAGGACTTGATATCGGACTTATACTAGGTAGTATCTTTACTATTTTGGAATTAGTCCGCTTTGGTTTCTTGGTTTCCACGTTTTTTCTTTCATTGTAATGTTCTAATAAAGACCTTTTGATGGCAGTTGTACCGTCTTCATCGTCTTCTATTATACCCTGCGAACAAAAAATAAGTGAGTTGTGTTATTGATTGGAGAAGATGATGCATATTGTGAGGTTTATTTAAACATGTTATGATGAGAATGATATGAACCATTGAAAGTTTTTAATGATTAACGGTTTATTACATTAGTCATATTTATTACGGGAAGTAGGCCGTGATTCCCATTAATGAGCTCCCGATATTTTGACGCAGTTCCACACATCATAAATTACATGATGAAAGGTCATCACGACGGATCGCAGGACATTACTTACAAGACTGGTAGTTGATATTCAAAATTTGTTGTAGCTGTTATGGCATGTCTGAAATCCAGTGATTCATTTATATAAACCTCGACCCATATAGTGATTGCTGTTGTGTTTGTATCGAATGATAAGTGAAAACGAGTTTAATGGTAATTGGTAGTGATAATGCAGTCGACGCGCGTGAAAATGGGTAGACTGAGGAAGGACGGTCTAGACAGCTAACAACATTCACCCGCAAATTCTTTAGTCTACCCGTGTTCATGACTATCACGCACGAGAAATGCAACTGCGTCGAAATATCGGGAGCTCATTAAAAGTAAGTACCTAACAACCCGTAACAAATATGTCTAAAACCCAAATTTTAGTCAATCGTAGCGTAACCTATAGCTGCTATAGTATAGGAGGTTAAACTTGACGTCTCCTCCGTTCAATTTTGACACTACTAAACTGAACTTAACTATAAATATAAGTTTTTTTCCTGCACATGGCCATTGCAAAAATTACACTTCGTTTACCCACTGCAAAATGTTTTCCCAAATATTTAAATGGAAATACAATTCAAAACGAAAGTGTTAATTCTTACCGTTGTTTGGCGTTTTCTTTCCATCTCTTTATCTATTAAAAATGCCATTTCTTCGAAGGCAAACCACGTACTTGTATACTTGGCATCATCTGAAACGATATTTAAAAGTAAGAACGAGAACAATATTTATTAGGCTAAAATAAAAATAAAAGATATTTTAAACGTAGCATGATGTAGCATGACACATTACCTGGTGAATCTCTGATGCTTTGCATTATCTTCGATTTTTCCCTTCTAAAAGATGACTGCAAAATTACCATTTTATGTTTACATAAGTCTGCCGGCATATTAATTGCTGCCGCAATCCCTTCCCACGCTTCTGGTTTCATGGCCTTTTTGAAGAAAAACTGGTCTTTGGGATCCCATAATATTGGACGTTTCCTGTACTCGTGTATTAGTTTAATGCAGAGATCTTCTGTCCAGTCATCGTTTGGCGCAGTAACCATGATTAAAACGAATTAATTGTGACACTCTTTACAAAATGCGCGTCAATTCAAGTTCGCGGGAACGCTACACTGAATATAAAATGGCGTCGGCGCGCTGGCCAGACCGTTGCTGTAACTACCTGGCATGTATCCCCTTCTCACTCGCACGCAGCTGTCGCGAGCCGGCGCGAGCGAGCAGGGTAGCCACGCTTGGCGTCTATCCTCTGTGATTGGCGCGCGGTCATCGCTCCGTTGCTGTAGCGTTATTACCCCACAGTGTGCGTGCCGCGCACATGTATGCGTTATCAGCGCGTGTGTACACGCAGATCGTCGCGCCGCGCCTCGATGTTTCGGTCTGGGTTTGTGACGCGCGCATTACACTACACGTACTATTTACAATGGACCGAACGCTTACTTCTCTTTATCATTATCAGACAAATATTAGACTTATTTTATCAGATCAGATATTTTTATACCGGTAGGTTTATCAAGGTTAATTTTGTTAATAGGATGCTTTCGTAAAAACCAACATCAATGTTATCCTCTGCATTACATACTGTTTAAAAAAAAAGCTAATAGAAAAGTATTGAAGACCGCCAAAATTTGACAAAGTATAGAGATCTATCTATAATGTTCAGTCAGTAGGTACCATGGTCATACTGCCACTATGGTCGTGGAATTTATTAGAGCACTATAAACCGGTTTTTGAGCCCCACCTTATAATGCAACAACCCTTAAATAAAGAAATAACAAACTCACGCAGCCCGTTTCGACTCCGTGTGGGGACCTAGTTTCTATTTATTTTACCTGCTTAGTTGTAAAGAGCGGAACAAGCAACATTACTGTCTGTATATGGTCATTTAGGATAATGCACTTGTTTACTTAGCAATGTTATTCTCGTATAACTGTACTTACTATTTTGCAAACAGTACAACCAACGTGGGTCTGAAGAAAGCGGCGCTTCCCAATCTGGAAACAGTCGCTCGAATTATCATGACTGTGTACTTTGTGAGTCTTTGTGTGCTCTGTACCTACAGTAATTGTCACTGCGCGCACATACTTTACTTATAGCAATAACTTTGGTTACCTACACTAAGTATATGTATGTGTCCCAGGGATCCCTAAATCGAAAATGATCTTAGCAGACCTATTAAACGACACTCATCTACACTACCTATGGGTTTATCTATCTAATCTATCTAATACCTTTAAACGAGCAATTCTTGTATACAGGGTTATTTGTAATTCACTGACATCCTCTTAACCCTGAATTCCTATCACTCAAACAAATGTTTTTTGTTTTACGACTTTTTAAAATGAAGTACTTTTTTTCCCATACAAATACACAGAGTATCGTAAAAATAAGAGGAAATCTCAAATTTTCATAACGTTATATTACACCAAAAATATTAAGTTATGACAAAAGCCGTAAAACAAAAAACGTTTGTTTAAGTGGTTGGAGTTTAGGGTTAAAAGGATGCTAGTGAATTACAAATAACCCTGTATACAAGGTGACATCTAAGACGTAATACAAAATTATATTTTCTGGATCCACTCATGATTACGATCAACTTTTATTATGGGACAGATATTACGAAATCGGTAGAAAAAAAATTGAGCCTCCCACCCATACTAAAAGCAATCAACTGGTTTCGCAATTTGTATGGAGACGTCGATTTTGTGTTTACGTTTTCGAAGTTGGTCCCTTAATAAAAGTTGTTCGTAATCATGAGTGGATTTAGAAAATATAATTTTGTATTACGTCTCAGATGTCACCCTATATGTATATATATATATATATATATGTGTACATATAATCAGGATCTCGGAAACGGCTCCAACGATTTCGATGAAATTTGGTATGTGGGGGTTTTCGGGGATGAAAACCTGATCTAGCTTGGTCTTATCTCTGGGAAAACGCTCTGGTACCGAGTTTCAGCCCGAGCGGAGCTCGGTCGCCCGGGTACCTATATATTTTAATTATTTTACACTACCTGTTGCCCGCAGCTTTGCCCCCGCTGAAGTAGATTAAAACGTGTTTTTCTGTGGAAATTAGATATTTTCCCGTGGATGTGGTGGTGAATGTGAACGCGGGTGTGCGGGGGGGGGGGGGTTAGGGGGTATTTTTTATATCGAGGAACTAAGGAGAGCCATAATTGATGAAAAAGCAAATTGGATAAAAAATAAGCTGCCCAAATTACTAATTCCACGCGGACGGAGTCGCGGGAAAAGCTAGTAGGAAATAAAATGCTATACTTATTGTACCCTGTGAATCCAATACACTGTATCTTCAGTACACTGTCTATTACCATAGAGTTACAGTGTATTGGATTCACAGGGTACTACTGTTCTGTCACACGCAACAAGTATGTATAGCATTTATTTTCCTATGGTTGACATTGCCAATATTCAGATACTTCATAGTTGTGCAATGTGTCAGGATTTACTTCTTAGCGGCCGTTGACTATAGTTATACGTAAGAACACTCTTAGGTTGCCTTTGCACGAGAGATGTGCTATGCAACTATGCTGCGAGGATATGAAAATATGAAAGCTACTCTACGAAACTATGTGACCGTTTCCACTAGGTAATGCTAAGCTATGTAGCCGCTCGAGCAAGATCCAGAGCACGCATCCACAGCACGCATTCACAGCACACATCTTTCCATATAAAAAACATAGCTTAGTTGAACCTGTCTCAACCAGTGCTATGCTATGTGGACCAATGAATATGACTGGTGGATATCAAACGCATCCATAGCAACGGAGCATAGCACATCTCTGGTGGAAATGCACCCTTAGGTATTGCTTTCGCGATGATCAGTTAGTAATTAGTATGTTTATTTATTGATTGGAATATGCACGTATTTTAATTTTATATTGTAGTTTAGTTTTTTTAACTTCCAAGTTTTATGCCGCAAAAAACGTAAGTAAATTTCGACACTCTCAAGGGAGTCAAAGTTTAAAGGGTATTTTATTTTCCGTTGGCAAGTAATACCATCTTATACTCAAGTATAGAGAAATATCTGAAAACTATACATTTGTTATTTTGTAAGGAGGTCCCGACTTCAATAAAATGATCCCACGCTACGTGCATTTTACTTAAAAGTAGGGCTCTGCTAACACTGCGGCTACGGCTGTTTACGTTACGGCGTATATCTTACATACAATACAATACAATAAAAAATATCCATACCTACAAATTTGTACGGAACTTTCGGTACGAAAGTCCGACTCGCACTTTCCGGTTTTTTTTAATACCTACGTAGGGTCGAGTACTTGCTGGCTAATGCGAAATAGTGCAATTTGTATATGCATTGTTAATGTGAGACTTTACCAGCTGTGTCCCACCTCACAAACCTGTACACGCCAATATATCGATCGATTTCTGCAACCATTGCCTTTCATTCCATTATTTTTTTGCTTACTAAATATGTGTATGTGCTTCATGTAGTTCGAGCAGTCGGAAATGCAATATTTTAAATATAAAATCTATACTAGGTACTCATAAATAGAGTGACTGACTGACTGACTGACAGACAACCCACAGCAGGAACAAAGCCTCGAGCGTAAGCTAATTTTTGTGTAAGCGATTCTTTGGTCGACTTCACAGTTTTAATGTCAAGACCATAGAACTTATGCATGGTTCTACTCTTTAAAAAATCTTAAGCTTATGTCTCTATTAACTCTACTAAGACACGTTTTTCAGATTGTTCTAATCGAAATCATGTAGCGTGTCAGTTAATATATCGCTGGCTTTGCGACTAGAGGTGCACGCGGTCACGTTCTGAATAACCCAGTTTGTATTATATTTCACGTTGTTTGTCGCGCATTCGTGACAGCGCTCCTGTCGGTGTCATCGTTCATATTGTGCAACCGGCCCGAGGTCTGTTCCACTCCACGCTTCGTGTAATTACTTAGTCAATATCAAAAATACTCTTTCCATTATGTACATACCTCTACCTACAATCGCCATGATGATGACGCATATTGGCGTGGCCTAAGGAAGCGTGGATTGGATTATGTTTTCGGATGTTGTACAAATTGCATTAGTGTATGTTGTTTCTCTATCAATCGCGTAGGCAGCGTTACGACTCCAACTACTCCAAAAATAAAAAAAATACCGTGTTTCAAAATAAAATTTAAAAAAAAATGCCGAGGTGATCAATATATTTTCTCATCGTTTACCATATAATAAATAATACTAGCTGACCCGGCAAACGTTTTTTGCCATATGTATACATATGTATCGCCTAGGGGTATAAAAAATAGCTTAAGTATGACCTATTCTCAGGCCTACCAAATATAGATAAAATAATTCATAAAAGTCGGTCATGCCGCTTCGGAGGAGTTCGATAGCAAACACCGAGACACGAGATTTTTATACAGGGTGTTAGGTAATGAGTGGATAATCCTTGAACTACGGATAGAGGGCACTTAGGACGTTATAATAAAGCTAATAATAATATAGTTAGTAAAAGTCGCAGTTTTCGAGATATTTGGACTTTTAGGTTTTTTTCGAAAATTAACACCCTTGTTCAATGTTTTGATCATAGCACCATTTTTAACTATTTTTTTTTATTTATTATTTTTGCTCAATATTCTTGAGGTCTTGTGTAATCAGATAGGCATCACCATTTTTGTGAGACTTTTTTGGATTTTTTTAAAAAAAAATCGCAAACTTAATTTTTGCGTTTTCAATCGTACATTGACCAAACTTTCAGCTCTCATGGTAAAAAAATACACTACCGTCTAGTTGCCAATAAGCTTAAAAACATGCCAATTTATTGACAATTTAAAAATAGTAATTACTTTATAATTTATTGAATCAGGCGTTACTTTGCGGAGGTCCATATTAATGAACTAAAACAATTACTTTGCTCACCCGCGACCTTACAATAGTTACGTTTATGCAAGAAATGTGTGTTCATGCGGTTCCTCCACCTCCACACTGTACGAACACACACAAATCACATAAACACAACCATCACCACCACCAAGCTACACTGACGTCACGTCACGTGACGTGCACGAACACACATTTCTTGCATAAACGTAACTATTGTAAGGTCGCGGGTGAGCAAAGTAATTGTTTTAGTTCATTAATAGTAATTACCTTTTGAATTTAAAATCAAAATGCCAAAATAATAAAAAAAGACACGCTCACCCACATTTTTCCCAGTGTGTGTACTTTTTGTATCCCGGCCGTAGAATTCAAAACTTTTTGTTGCAAAAATAACATTACTGGCCACTAATTTAAATGCCATTTATTCCAAAATTTATAACGCTTTATTATAACGTCCTAAGTGCCCTCTATCCTTAGTTCAAGGATTATCCACTCATTACCTAACACCCTGTATATTAGAAGATGTGAATCGTCATAATTATCAAAAAATTTGATACAGTATGTTTGGACTTTTCAATGTCAAATTCTCGCATCAATCGCAACACTGGTGTTAGGTTTTGAGTTTAATTATTTTAGAGCACCTAGACTGGTGGCTGTTGATATAGTGTTAGAATAATTAGGGATACAACTTTGAATTATTCTAAAATTATAAATTTTGGACTCATAAAACAACGAAGCTTCATCGTGTCGATGGTTTTTTCAAGTTTTTTTAATTGCTCATGGGACATATTTTAACTTATTTCCTTGAAGTAAAGTAATTGATTATCATACTTTTTTAATTCCTTAATCAAGGTTTAAGTTTTTTTGAAGTTATCGCTTTTAATTATTAAATTAATCTAAACCTGTTTCGAATCAATTAAGACCATTTTTAATAACAATCCAGATAAGAGCTCGCATTTTACTTTTGCCACTTAAAATCAAACTTAAAAATTATCTAGGACCGTGCAACAAAATGCGCATAACAGTGAAGATATTAGTAATATGTATGACTAGCTTTTGCCCGCGACTCCGTCCGCGTGGAATTAGTTATTTGGGCAGCTTATTTTTTTTATCCAATTTGCTTTTTCATCAATTATGGCTCTCCTTAGTTTCTTCCGGAAGAAGTGAAACTTTATAATAAACCAACCCGCTCCCAATCCGCCCCCAGCCCGCTCCTAACCCGCCCCCAACCCGCTCCCAACCCGCCCCCAACTCGCTCTCAACCCGCTCCCAACTCGCCCCCAACCCGCTCTCAACCCACCCCAACCCGCTCCCAACCCGCCCCCAACTCGCTCTCACTCCGCCCCCAACTCGCTCTTACCCCGCCCCCAACCCGCTCCCAACCCGCACCCAATCCGCTCCTAACCCGGCCCCAACTCGCTCTCAACCCGCCCCCAACCCGCTCCCAACCCGCCCCCAACCCGCTCTCAACCCGCTCCCAACCCGTCCTGTCTAACTGGGCTATCTAACACTGAAAGAATTTTTCAAATCGGAGCAGTAGTTCCTGAGATTAGCGCCTATAGAAGTTTTACTTCAAAAACCCCCGATTTTGAAACATTCTTCCGCTCCGCTCCGCTCCTATTGGTGTTAGCGTGATAATATATAGCCTATAGCCTTCCTCGATAAATGGGCTATCTAACACTGAAAGAATTTTTCAAATGGGAGCAGCAGTAGTTCTTGAGATTAGCGCGTTCAAACAAACAATCAAACAAACTCTTCAGCTTTATAATATTAGTATAGATAAAAATAGAAACCTTAACATGAATAAACCACTAAGGCGACGTAGGAATATACCCAGTAAGATGTGCTGAGGTTCTCTCGCGCCGGTGTGCCTGTTCACAGGGGCATTACCCAACCACTTTCAGCCACAGTCGGTTTCCTAACCCTAATGGGGCTCTTTTTGCCTATACGTTTGGCTAGATTTATGAAGCCGTGCGGTGAAAGTACTTCGCACTAAAGCTGAGATTGATAGGCGAAACTCGTGTATGAAGTTGATTGAGTGCCGATTATGAAGTTTAACGCTGTGAAAAGCTCATTGCTCCAACAATAATAAGTTTATTTGGTACTTAAATGAAATTAATGTTATTCTATCTATTGTGGTTTCTGATCTTCTAGGGTCCACAGTCTTACGAAACTACCCGTGTACGTCGAGTTCACCAATATCTGTACAGCCAACATTTCATAAATATCTATACATAGACCTTATTACGGTAACATAAGGTCTATGTATAGATATTTATGAAAGGTTGGCGATGCATATATTGGTGAACTCGACCGTACATATAGTAGCTTTAATACAAAATTATGCACCTTAAACAAATGTCATTTCATTCTTCGACTAATTTTGATGATGCCGAAATGCAGTACTTATTTAAGTGTAAAGTCCATAATCTAAAGTTACAGTCGTCTCAGCAAATGCAAGTACAGCACAAAGGTTGGCTGTATGTCACTGCCTAAGCCCGTGTCTCAATAGGTTACGAGAAGCGTCGGGGCGTGAGAAAATATCACGTTCGTCACGTAATCCGATATCAGACACATGGCGATTAACTGTCGCGCTGATACACGCTGTAGACAGGCGGGACCTTGGCATGGATTCAGGCTCGTCTCTTGTAAGCTGGGATCTTCGAGATTGGGTACCCGGCACCTGCCCGAGCCATAAAATTTTATTCACGACTTGAATTAAATCATAAGGAGCATTACATGAAATTGATCATGTTCTTGTTAACGGTTTTACGCACGATTTCATCCACGACACTAATAAAGTATGTTATCTGTCATCTTATATATACAAAATTTTAAGTTTAAAAATAAATGCAGTTTATTAGTGCATGAGTATAAATTATATGGGTTTATATTGCCGACTTAAATTTTAATTTAATGTTGTTCGTGGCAAAAGTTCTCATTATATTTTTTAACGTGTGATTCCGTCACATTTATTTCGAAAACATAGTGGAATTGAAAAACCGCGTGCAAACGTACACTGACGCTTGACGCTTTCCCAAGTTATTTTAACTGAATGCACCTTTGCATCGTAAACGACTGTTGGAATTTCATTATATCACCACATGTACAAGTTTGAAGTTGGAACAGCATTTCACTTTATGCGCCAGTGAGCAGGTGAAATTGGTGTCCGTATGGATGGATGTTTAAAGGGGGCATCTGATGAGGTGCGCCCACCGGACCGCGTTTCCTGCTACATGCTACATGTCCCTGCGCAGCTAAGGGATCCAGTTAAATGCAATGCGACCCAAGCGCAATTGCAATCATTCTTCATCCAAACCTCCATTTGTTACCCTAAATGTTTTAGTAAGTTTGCTTGGAATGTACAATGAAATTATTCCTGACGACTCCCGGCTACCAAATAAATGGTTCATATTAAGGGTTTGATTGAAAATTCATGTTCTTTAAACTATTTTTTGTCTGTATCTTCGTTCTGATAACGCAAGACTAAGCATACGACGACGACGCGAGCACTCCCTTTGGTGTTAATCGTAACGATTTCATGGTTTTTACTCAAACGGGTATCTTGGCGAGCGTTGGCATTCGCGCTGAAAGCAGATTGATTAATTTCCGTTCACGTCCTGTTCTGGAAATAGATGAGTTTACCCACGCGGCGAGCGTGCTGTCTCTCGTCGGCTTCCGACTGATTTCCACTATTTGTGCCAAGTTCATTTTATTTGCCCCCATCCCCTACCCGACTCATTATTACTATGGCCACTAATTATAACCAACATGAACGCACAAGACAAATGTTAGCTCGTTTGTGGGCACCAAAAAAATCCTCGAAACGTAAATGTTTATCCTCTTAAACTCTTTATGATTGGGTCGGCCATTTGAGCCCGGCCGCATTTTGTCTTACATATCAACGTTATAATTATGTATATTAACCAATCCTTCATCTCTCAAAACTTGGGCTTCTGCCAGTAGGCACTATCAGTCCTTAAAAAATATTTCCTACAGCATTTAGCGTACTGCTTTGCTAAATATCGGAGTAATTACCGGGAATACATTTTAAATGAAATATGCTTGTGTAGATCACGCGTTTTGGCATACTACCTAGTACATACCGTTAAAGAGGGCTTTGTATAAACGGCATAAGGACTTTTTTGAGAAAGTAATTAGTGAGATTGATATACTTTTTTGTATAATTTTGATTTTTCAATGTATTAAGATACGTATTTATTAATAAAACAGTTGGTTTTTGCAAATTTGGTAAGTTTCTCTTTTACCCCTCATTTTTCTGAACTCTGTTCCTGACTGGCAAGAACTTAAAAGAAAAAAAATTATGTAATTATCTTTACAGACAGCATGCATTTGGGCTCCCAGTATACCTATACCTATGAGTTTAATTAAAATATGTAGGTATCATATATATTTTTCTAAATTTCTCAAACTACCTAATCTTGTTTAAGTCGATTTTAATAATAGTCAAAGGTATACATAAGTATGCTTATTATTTTCGTATGCTCGCAAAAACTTCGCGTGTCATCGTCTAGCAGTTCCATACCATGTAATTTATCCAGTTAGTTATTTGTTCTGTTCAATTACTATTAAATAATATTGTTGTTAAGAAGCGCTCGTTTTTAACTCGTTTTGGTCATCGGGAATTTACAATTGTTCTTTATTGGTATTTTACTTCATTCAAATTGTCTTTAATTTTATGCCTGATAAAAGTTTTTTTTTTTCGTTTTCTAAAGACTTTCGCACAATTTGCATATAAGTAAACACTGAAATACATTATGATTCTTTCACAGAAGCGAATATCATTTCTTTAAGAAAATACTTAACTTACATCAAGCAATACTACGTTTTCTTATCGTGGCGTCACATGGGAAACTCGTCAGAAGTCTATACATCTATAAATGTATGCACAATGGCGTCATATAAAATATGCACTAAAAACGAGTGTCCGGACGACGCGAACGCCTGGAGGTCGTAACGACCGGTCGTCCGTAGTGCACTGAAAATAATTAGGGCGGAGTGCGTCAGTGCATGCGCGGGCGGCGGCCGGAGTGCGGTCATCTTTTGTTCGTTTGGTGGCAGGGAGATAAGAATGGCAAGCGTGGCATTACTGATTGACATCAAGTACTCAATTATTTTCATGCTAATCCCCTACTCGATATTCTAGGTCACATTTAGTATGAATTTAGAGAGCGATGTGAAAATTGAGTAGGGTCGTATAAAACTGACATGTAATTTTATTGTTCTTTTTTCACGGATATCTTGTCGAATAGAGGTGTTGTTTATGCCGTCATCTTTACTTCCGTCTTCATTAAAATGCCTGTCGTTATCTGATTGAATACTTAGGACAACAACAGTCTGTCTAGTGTATGTTTATTTTATCGTATTGGTTGATCCCATCTGTGTATCTAATCACGTAATGTGGTTTTCTGATATTCTTAGATTCCTTTAGTTAAATACAGGTAAACGTTTCGAATACATTTAACATAGTAACACGATCAAAGAAAATTAATACAGAAATCCGAGCCGGCTCGCTTTGCATTGGCAGTCAATCAAATTATTTCATATTAGACATTATAATGTGCATTTGGATACCCCGTCTGGAATTACAGACGCAGTCACATATGTCCAATTACATGTGCGTCAAACGCATATCAGACAAATTATAGTTTAAATAAACTCAATGCGCTACGCTAACGTTACGTTTGTAACTGTAAATACAATCGAACCTATTCAAAAATTTTACAGTAACAATTATAAAATCATGATAGTCGCAGACAGTTTTTTAAACGACAGAAAAAGGGTCAACAGAGCAAAGTCCAAATTATTACACTTTGATTTGTATTATGCTAAGGTTTGCATAACAGTCGGACACACATCATCCCACTAGCCTACTTCGCGACTATGTGCGGACTTTATAGACGCTCGATAAAAACGAAAATGATCACAAACCGAAACGTTTGTTTATTTATTTTTTATTTGTTTTCCACCTAATTCGTTGCACCTCTACTTTTTTAGCTCTTTCAAATGGTCTGATATTGCAATTCCATTGAGGCCCCGTTACGTTTCTTTTTAATCTCAACATGTTGGTGTTGGGCACTTCGATACTTAACTAAATCGATGCGAAACACCACCGCTTTCTTCACTTGCTACTAGCGAACATAAAAAGCTTTTTAACGTAGTATTGTATTCGTGTTACCAGACAGGCGAAATGTCAGCCGGCGCCTTTGGAGATAGCGATAGTGCTCACCTACTCCATAAAACAAATAATTACACAAATCAATGCCTTACTTGTATTGTAAGTTGCTTGTGCTTTTAAACGTGCAAATGATTGTCCACTGCATTATTCTTATCACTACTTCTCCAACTTTAATGGCGGTCACTCCAACAGAACTAATAATAAGAGGAATAGGAATTTTATCATGTGTTTCGATGTCGTCATGTTTTCGTTTCCTTTGTTTTTTTCGTGTTTTCGTAGTTTGTACTGAATTACTGTACCTACTCACCAGTGAAGTGCAATCCTTTTTGAAGTACAATCTCTGCAATACCTAGCACATTTTTTAGTAATTAGCTAGTGTGGCGCTTTTACCGACTGAGCTGAGAAAATAAATAGATATTTGGATTTTTAGCCATATAGGTGTCACGTGTTTTGAACTCGCTCGATATTTCTATTCCTTTTATCATTACTTCTATTGCCCTGAAAACAAAGCACCGCATTTCATCAGCAACAAAAAATGACGACTGTGTTATTATTACATTACGATGATCTATCTGAACACGGGAACTAGTTATGAAAGGATCACTCTAGATTGGCTATTATTGGTTGCACCAGATTACATCTATCGATTGTTGACTTTCTAACAACCCCTTAAGATCGTATCTCTATGCTCGAACAGTTCTGCTGCTGTTCGCGAGTGCCTCCGCTCAATTCGCTTTATCTTGTTAATTAGAGAGCAACACTGTCGCTCGCTGGTCCGCTCCATTTCTGCCCATTGTTCGACTCACGACACTTTCTAACATAATCTATCGCTTTATCTGACTGTGACGGCAATGGGAACAAACCTTTGCTTACCTTTACGTAGATGCTTAGCTCGGCTTCATGCTTCTGTTTACGTGTTCTGTTTCATACGACCGATTTCAATAAATGTTCATAACTAAATTGAATGAACGTTTTGAACAATTATTTGATTACTTACTACAACTTCATGAATCGCTTCTCTCAATAGTACGAAAGTCGATTTGATGTAATAATTAAGATTATTATTATAGTTGATACTTTTATAGCTTCTCGAGAATGTGTGCTTGTTTGCAAATATTTTATTGCTGCTACTGAGAAAGCGGTTATGCCAATTATCGTAAATTAATGCTTTTTGAGGGCATCTATCTTCCACGTTCTTTGTTTCCCTAGTTGTTGATTATGATTATTGACCCTAATTTAAATTTTGATACAATTATCGTGTTTTATTGTGCGTTTCTTATCTGGCTGTGCTTGGATGAGTGGGTGGGCACGAAATATCTTCAACATAATTACGATCTCCTCGGAGTTCTAATTCGTGAGTCACGGCCAAGTGAAATGGTACGCGGCCCATGATCGCGCTAGCTCATTCAATTACTGTGCGTGATACAACCTGCATTGTATACTGCTCAGATTTGCCGGTAAATACACGAAATACTTTCCCAAATCAACCCGAATAAAAGTTTCCCTCTTTCAAAACATGACACACATCAAAAAATGAACACCAATTTAAATAATAGTCGATATACTTTCGTTCGTCACGATGTAGATAATAATTCCTATTATAGACGCTTCATTATAGTGATGGATCTCTAGACGGCTTTTGATGGGTGGTAATAGATGTTTCATGTTGTAAACTAGCCTTTACCCGCGGCTTCGCCTGCGTAAACCAATAGGTCTGGCAGTCTAACTGAAATTCCGGGATTTCACAAAAATTACATCTTGCTCTTTATTAATATTGCAAATTCATGTCTCTGGACTGAGCGGTTGAGGTTTCAGGATTTAATCCCTCTCCCGTGTGAAAAAAGTAGCTTATGTGTTATTTCAGACGTTAAATTGTCTGCATAACTAATTTCATCCAAATCCGTCCAACCGGTTTAGCGTGAAGGGGGTAACAAATACAGTATACATACACACCAACTTATGTACGCGCACAAATACTCCCAAATGTTCGCATTTGTAATATGTATTAGTTGGATGCATCGTGCTGATAAACACACAATCATTATATTGTCATAGCCCGCCGACGGGTGTGGGCTGGCTGGTAACGGTGCGCCTTCGAAACTGGGACGCTTCGACGTACGTAATCCTATTACGAACTCGTTAATGTAATCCCACCTGGACCTTAATACGCGATACCTACGCAAGTCGCGCATATAATACATCTTTTTAAGCCCCTTTCAATCATTGTTTCGCCTTCAATATCCATTAGTCGTCATTGGAAAATAGAATTATATGTCTGTTACTTACTACTAAGTTTGCGTAAGTTTTTTCTATAATTCAAAACGTATCGACATATAAATAGGTCTGTTATTTTTTTTGTATGAATCACTCGAACTCGTTACCTACATTAAAGGTCACAACTGAATTGATCGAAGTTGTTATATCCAATTAAGATCATTTAAGCGGACTGATTGATCCTTAGTCATTTAGCTGACGTGTTATTTCAGCACGATAGGTATCTAATTAATGTGTGAAGATAGCATATACATAATATTTATGTCTCAGAATAATGGTTGAACTTTGTTAACTTATATAAACTATGATTGATGGCCACAAGCCCCACCCTTTATTCTTCATCATCAACTAATAACGACAAATTATCCTATTAAAAGATGACGTCTTGTTAATGACAGGAGCGTGCCACTGCGTAACTTGTAATATTATCTACAGCATGAAGTGTCGTACCAATTTTCTAATCTATCGATTTGTAAAATTATCTATTGCTATGATTTATTATACTTATAAATTACACATTAAAGTTATCTTAAGTGACTGAGAACATTGTTATCTCATGTTAACAAAAGTTTGTTCATCAATAATGACCTAATGATGTGTATTCCTCCCGCCTACGCCACAATATAATCATTTTGTCAGTACGTACATGTATAAGGCTTTATAAATGTAGTGTG
Organism: Archips xylosteana; assembly: GCA_947563465.1. Taxonomy (NCBI): domain Eukaryota; kingdom Metazoa; phylum Arthropoda; class Insecta; order Lepidoptera; family Tortricidae; genus Archips; species Archips xylosteana. The sequence goes on along the minus strand of OX387351.1, from coordinate 5,134,071 downwards.
TCTCATATGAAATCTACAAATTGCTTCCAAGTAAATGTCGTTCTGGAGGCCCAATTGCTGCGTGCCCGTTGTTGACGGCGCGATGTTATCTTACGTGGGCGTCGCTCACGATAAACCGGGTACTTTTGCTATCACCACTAACTTTTCTTCATTTCATTATTCAGTACAGTACCTACTTGCCTCCTTCGTGGCCCTAGAACAACATTTGTACACGAAATGAATACGCACTTTAACAAATTGCTTAGTCCGGAATTTGTACAGGTCCTGTTGACAAGTTGACTTTTGTAGATATCATAGTAGATTGCTTTCCTGGCGGAAACATTAATCGCTTTACGTGAAAGTGGCGTAGTGGCATTGAAGTTTGTTTTTTTAGGTTAGAATAAATTACTTAGCCTCATGTACTATTGGCTAGCTACTGACTTAGAAGCTAAAGATATAGACAATAAACGACCATTGAAGTCATTATTTTACTACCTCTTTTTGTTTATTACACAGCACCGGTGGACATGCCACAATACAATATTAGGTACAACTCGCAATACTGCGCCAAGCATCAAGCACATGAAAATGCTCATCTTGTTAAATATAAAACCAAACCAGTATACACGCAGGCGGCGTGCCTTATTTTCTTACTACCTATATCTCCAGCTACACGTAAGAGTACCTTTGTCCTCATTGCGGCTTCCTTGAATTTGTCAGCGCTTCCAAAGATAGTAATAATGTTATCTTTTAAACCCTGAGGCTAATATAACGTATGGAATAGACAACTGTACTTGGGAACCGTTGAGCTGAACTTACATAACATAATATTAGACTGCTCATTTTAGATAAGAAATCACCGTTGCTTCAATTTAATCCTGTGTTTTACCATGTGGTTCACAAACTGAGTCATCTAATGGCATTATTCTTTAACCAGTGCATTACACTGAAGCACTTATTTTGATTCAAGATTTATTTATAAATTCATTAGTACCTAAACTTACGGATTTTATTCCCGTTAAGGTAACATACCCACAATTATACTCCACCTTGTCATTGAAGGTCTATGCAAACGTTGCTTCCCCGTTTGCTCCATTGAAATTGCTTAATGATCCGCGTAACTCGAATGTAGGTAGTAATGGAGGGGACGGAAGCCCAACTTACTGGAAATGTTAAGCCCAAAGTTTTGCCTGCGATAATATTTGTCTGAAAACTATTCGATAAATAAAAATCATTGTGAGAGAAATGCGGAGTGTATGTTGATGACCCCGTTACGCACATGACCCAGGGTAAATTTATTAGAGCATTCTGGTTTTACGGCATCTGGTGATATAATGTGGCTAGCGCACCCTCAAAGACATTTTATGGCGTTTGCTTTCATTGCCTGAATTTAGGTGCTTCAATGGGTCAAGGCCTTATAGCGATAAACTCGGTATAGCCAGGGTTTACGTCGCCGCACTTCCCAACTTGTATGGTGTGTTGTGAACCCGAGATTAGTGTAGGACGTAATGTAATGAACTGCTTATACTCCACATAAATCCACTTAATACCAGTGCTGCCAATATTATTTTCCCGATCCATGGCCCTGAATGGTTCCTGTAATCCACCGCAACCAGCTTTAGGTGACACGAACCGGTATTTCTCACGGTGTGCCACAAGGCACAAGTGCTGACCTTTACGAGTATCTTTAATACTAGCTGCTGCCCACAACTTGGTCTGCTTCCCTCGGGAACGTTGCACTTTCTCAAGATAAAAAGTAGCCTATGTTAAATTTAACATAGTGTAGCCTACTATTAGTGTAAGAATTTTGAAAGGTTCAGTAGTGCCAGAAATTACCCCCTGCATACAAACAAAAAACAAACACACGCACACAACGTACTTCATTATTATTTAGTAAAAACAAGTTATAAAAAAAGGTTAAACATGTTATGAGATTATTTAGTAAACTAAGTACCTAAATACATAATAAAATAATATATGGTCTGTCGTTATAAGAAATTTGCATGTGACGGGCTATCAATCAAGTTAGTTTCGATTTACAATGGTATTAACCACAAATCATCATGTTATGTCGAATGTTATTTCAGAAACGTATCTACGACACTACTCAAAAGAACCCAGATAATCGTTAAGTAAAGCGAATCATCCAAATAAATTAATGATCCGATTACTTTCGAGTTCACTCTCCATCCTTTATGTTATGTACTTGTACTCGGCTTATGACTTTTGTGATTCATGCTATCGGAAAAGTTAAGTTCGCCTCGTGAATGTAAATGCTTAGTAGCAGATTAGTCATGCCATGCACTCGTATATTGTCGTTCACACGCGCGGCACCAGTCTTCGACAGATAGTGGACGCATTACCACTATACACGTCCCGTCAAACCGCTGTATTTGCTAACCAATGCTTATATTATTTCATATCTGTTTTTCATACACGAATGTGGTCACCAATAGGCAGTTTATTTTTAAATACAGACCTATGATTTAATTCAGTGTGACTACAGTTAAATTAAACCATATCGGCATAAACATTGCTCAAACTGTTACGGCGTATTTGTAGTTTCTAATCGATTAAATAGATTGCCACTTTTTATTGTGGTACCAGCACGGTATGATATTATGATTATTTTTAGAAGATTATAGTTCTACACTTTGTGCCCAGAGACTTGTTGTATGTAACCAAATTGGAAATATAACTGAACTCGTTGGTGTGCATTTGAAGTTACAAATCGATTAAGTGAACTGCCACTTTATTCCAGTAATGCTCGCTCCATCCACTACCAGTCGAGCAAATCATAAATATTATTTAAAGTATAGTTTCCCAAACTTTTTTTTCTCATAGACCACTTTCAAAATTTAGCTGATTCCGGTGGACCCCTTGCAGCTACATTTGTACCATATTCCCAAAACTCGACAAAAATGTGAAGATTGGATTTAAATCCCGTCGAGTCTCCCGTGGACGTCTGGGGGTCCACGTGGACCTCTTTGGGAAGTACCTATTTAAAGTCAAAAAATTAGCTCGAAATACTTATGTATGTTTAAATTGAATATCTACTTTCCATATAATATAAATGTATATTTATCGGTCTATTTACAATAGAGTCATTGGGCTCAATTAACACGATTAACCTGCCACTATAATGTTTTACTTCCATCAATTACTCATGCAAATGATCTTCTTCGTGAATATTCATTTAATTAGTTTTGTAGGTATGTTTTACAATGGATATAAAAAGGTGATAGTCGACGAGATAAAATCCAGTATTTTATAACTAGTCTTCATCATCTAGAAATCATCAAGGTTCTATTTCTCATTATTAAGGAACACCAACACATTTTTAAGATCGCGTGACGACAACGACAATTTTGTTAAACAAAAATAATAAACGCGAAGACATTATGTACTGTATTTGTGACATCAGTTCTTGACACAGATGTTTCTAGCCATCCATGATCGGCTGTCAGAATGTCCGGTTCTACTGAAAATTTCGCGTAAACAATGTGATTATATCTGCCAATAACTTGTCCGCCGTACTCGTGCGTTTATTCGACTGACGTCCGTTGTGATTAGGGTCCGTCGCTGTCGAGGTTTGAAGTGCCTTATGTTCTCCAGTTTCTATATTTAAGATTGTTTTTGGTACTATCTTTTTTTGTATGAATGAAAAGCTTATGGATTGGTCACGAAAATTACCGTTTTATCTTTTTTCATTGAATTAATCAAATACTTAATTTGTTTTAGGAAGGATATCATACACACATGCGGTTTTAGTGTTGAGCTAATTGGACAGAATGTAACACCGTTAAATTTATCGCCGATAAAAACCTCTGGGAACGGTAGTCTTGTGTCTAGTGACACACTGACCAACAACCTCTGCACACATCTCATCCGATGACATGTGCTTTATTCTTTCCAACGGACACCAATCAATCGCATGAATAATTAATGCCCATTGTTCTTTAACGTCCTACCTAGTGCCACTGAAGTCAGGAAGGAAATTCACTCAATAACCGGGTTTCTTGAAATGGTTTTAACACTAACACGACTATTTGTTTTCACGTAGTACAATACTTATTGTATGTATTATTATCTCTTGCTTTTTATTAAATGTCTATTAATACTATATTTTGCATTGAATTAAAAACGAGCTCTTTATTTTGTTGCAGGTAAACACATTTACAACAAGCCCTTCAGTAAGTTCGCGGGCTTTAAATACAGGCTTTTTGCGTCAAGTGTACAGCCGTAGAAGAGGGAACTACACAATATTTAATGCTTATTTTATTTTATACCCGCGAATCCGACAGTTCACAGAATATTATTTCAGTTTCTTTTTTTAACTGCAAGCACTTTAACGTCGCATCTCTGTCCCATCATTGTACAATTCATGGTAGTATTTATCCCAACATGGGCGTACCTCGCAGATACTTGAACTGGTTTCTTATTATGTTATTGTTGGTCTCTGTCCAATAAAAAAAATTACACCGGGACTCGATAAACACACAGCGGCTGGCACTAAAATGGATTACTTATGTGCTGCCGACTGAGCTTATTGTTTATTTTTTTACCATTTATGGTAAAATATTGTTCTAGAAAATATCTTCTTTATTATAATTTCTTTATTACAATCTTTATTGTAAGTTAGTAAATGGATGAAAGCACATTGTTCATAGTGCTAGTATTCTTAGTATTTTCAGAGTTACGTTTGTTACGGATGTTTAATGTAGAAATTATTGCGATAATATCTTAATAAGATTCCTAAGAAAATTTATTGATGTTTATTGGAAAAAGTGAAAATCTTTCATTTCTTCGCATCTAGCTTGCGGCTTTCATTACGCTTTCTAACTCTAGCCGTCAAACGGTTGATTATTTACTTTAGACTTTCTAGGCAATTTGTTTTGTTGTTTTTAAAATTGCTGCTTAATACTTTTATTACTTAATTACAATTAGGTACATCTTTTTTTTAATAAATCTGAACTAATCTACTGAGTTCCTAATAATTCAGATGATTTTCCGAAAATTTGATGAATATTTTGACTAATTGGATATTTGGTGGTATTTGATAGCTGCTAATGTAAACGGTAGGAGAAATAATAAATACCCCATTGCCTTGTCGGCGGCACGATTAACAGACTATAAGGAAGACTTAATACCAATGAGATCTTGGATTCCTCCACATATGGTATCGGAGCACGCCAATTAATGGATCAAACGGTCCATTCGTTGGAATTGATTTCCGCATCATCCTCATTTAGACCATCATCACATAAACGATTGTGACCTCGCGTAAACCAATTTAAACGATCGTTCGTAATTTATTTAATATTATGGTCCGCCATATTGCGATGTTCGGTTGGAGCTTCCCCAGAAAAAGTAAAAAATCCAAAGGCTTATCAAGATTGAAAAGAATCTCGACACGCACGAATAGTTCTCAATCCTTTTTGATCCTCCATCTCTAAATCGATTTATATCTGTCCCTTTACTCGTTGGCGTGACGTTCTCAATGACTTATTGATTTACTTGGCAGTCCTCATAAAAGCTCACATCATCTTTCATGGGTAGGTATTTGTTTTATTTTCAACGTTGTCAATCTAAACAAAAACTGAGAACCATTCAATTCAACCTTTGAAAGTATAAATTGAATGTTTTTTATTAGCCTAGCAGATATCCCACTGCTGGGCAAAGACCTCCCTTTTTTCTTTCACCCTGTTTCTATCCTTTGTAAAATCTTACCAAATTGGGTCAAAACGGTTCAAACCATCCTGCCATATCCTTTTTGGTCTGCCTCTGCTCCGGTGCCTGGGGCTTGGGAGTTGGGACCCAATCGGTGGCGATTTTTGTCTAGTGATCCTGATGCATTCGGCAAATGTGTACCATCTGGTCCTATTTGTGTTTGGCGGTCTTCGTTCTCACATCGACAGTTTGAGTTCTGGAGGACAGGTCGGTGTTTCTGATTCTGTCAGCCCTTCGAATACCAAGAATGCTCACTGGCAAATTTTTAGTTTGGCCTTCTGGGCCTCAGTTAAATACTAATTCTGGGCACCGTGCACCGTAGGTTAGGATAGGTACATATCGACATGTCTGCGCTTCAGGGTTAAGGGAAGTTTGCCCTTCATTAACGCTTTCATGGACTAGTAGTTTTTCGATGCGTTTATTCATTAAACTTAAGTGCATACTGCTAATTAAAATTATCACCACTTTCTCATGCCGGGTACTGCTACGTTCAAAAAATATTGCTATGCGTATTTTCTTTTAAGTTTCTGTTCAGTGCAGACAGTCCTTGACGTGCCGAGCCGTTCATGCTTTGTCTGTTAGGGTCAGAAGTGAAAAAACTGGCTCGAAGGGACGGGCTTTCTCTTGCAGGAAGCTCGTGGGAGGTGAAAGTCAGCCAACTTGTCCTTGAGTCCCTGGAATAAACAAGAAGCGCCCAGCGAGAAATTGACTTCCTGCGATAAGATCTTATTAGGTGTATTGTGTAAGTTTTTCGAGCTAATTGGTATTAATTAATGGTTAGAAGTACAACAGCATACATGAGAACAGCTGCCTCTAAATTCGAATAGAGGAGTCGACGTCATGGTGCATTGTTAGCTCTTCTTGTTTATTTATTAATAATTTTGTTTATGACTGTTAGCCGTTCGTGCGTCTCATCTGTTTTGTTTTTGAATGCTCTGCACTAAACTTTATTTTCAGAGAAGGAACAAATTGTCTTTAACTAGAATTGCTTTAAACTTGTACCGTTTTCCAACCACAGTCGCCACGGTCGATGAAGTCAAAAACGGTCGGAAAGAATAATTACCGTCACTATTATGTTAATTAATCCTTTCAACTACGCCGCATGTGGTCAGGAATGCACCAAAAACGAATGTCAACAACTCCTCGAACATTTAAAACTAGTATTATTACTATTAGAGAATTGAACTGTTATTTTTCTCGCATAAAACCGTAACGCGGAATACATAAACATTTCAGCAACAGAGAACAGTTGTTTGATCCGTTATCGAGCGTATTATGTAAAACAACATGCTCACGGACAAAAGATTCAAAACGTCATCCAATGTCTAATTCATGGTGGCATTTTGAAAAGCAACTACATGTTAATGTTAAAATAGGCTGTTGCCGATACATTTATCAAACCTTACACAAGCGGATTGACGGTGATTCGGGACTATGTCAGCTGTGAACAGGCAACTAAACGTGAAATAGTTCTTTATTTCTGCATGTTAACAAACATTGTGCTGACATAAATTGTGTTATGGGCTTTTTATTACCTTTAATAAAGCTCATTTGTGTCAATGGCGCATTTCTCCACTGCTCCACATAATCATGCTATTTAGTGTTTAACTCTGTTTTATATTGAATTAATTGGAGTATGAATAGAATAATTATTTACCTAATTATAAATAGTAATAGTAATTGTTCATTTTCTACTTTTTTAATTTTTTTTTTTATACGTATAAACCTCGAAAGGTATAAGAGAAAATAATCTTCGTCCAAAGTAGATATCTAAACTCAAAATATTCTTATGAGAAATAAATTTCTTTAAACCGAAAAAACCGACTAAGTGCGTGTCGGCCATGCGTAGTATAGCGTTCCTTACTATACATACGGCAAGTATTCAATATTAAGTTTTAACTTTAATGTAAAACTCTCTTGGCTGATCACAGCCCCCAAGTATCAAGTTTTCCTTTTAAATTCGTTTACTAGTATTACTGCCGTGAATTTTTTCACATATCAAATGCAACCTATTACCCGAGGGTGATATTAACAAAAATTGTATTTTAAAGCTTATATTTCGCAAAACTAACCATCCCTGAATTGAAACATGGTCTTCGCAAAACGGTAATATTTTCGAAAGACCTATCTAACGCCACACCACACTTGGGGTAGATATGGAAAGAACATCCCTTCTGCATATAAATACTTAGTACTACCCCAATTTTTTTTTTAAAATTTAATTTCATGCTTCCACTTTGTCAACATGATTATTTTGTACACCGGTAGGTACACCTTTGCCAAATTACATCTTTCTAGTACTAGTCTCTGAGCTATTAGCTTAAAGCCACGGATAGACGTTCAGACAGTCACACAGAGGGACGGGACGGCCATAACAAAACTATAAAGGTCTCTATTTTTGCCATTTTAACTACGAAACCTTAAAAAGGAATGGACGAATGCTTAACATGTAGGTATGCTAGTTAACACAATTCCAAGTTAAGTCTGGTATTTACGTAGAGTAGACAGGGCTCGACATAGGAGACGGCAGCCCGAGGGTAAATGACCACCTGACCCATATCTGCGCCTCGACTTTCACCGGCGGTCGTTCACCCGGGAACCAACATGTAAACACCCGGCCCGATTTCAAAATGGAGCCATTGGGAGCGAACGAAGTCCACCATTAATTGGAGCGCATTCCAATTAAGACCTCGTTACGTCCGTCTCTTATGCAATTAGCACCGTCCATTTCATTCATTAGGGCACAAGAAAACTGATAATTTGAACTTAACATACTCACATGTATGTACTTCTAAGTTGCCGCAAAATATAGATAGGTACGATATTTTAATTTTCATCAACTGCTAATAAGCGGGTATTGAATCGGTTTAACGAAGAAACAAAAAATTTCGTGCATAGTAGAAAAAAGTAATGTACGATCAGAGTGAATCGACGCAGCATTAATCATGATGTGATAAATCAGTACACAATCGCGCTGTTGCATGCGCGTAAGTTGAAACGCGGCGATTCCCACCAGAATCGAATCTATTGCAAAACAATCAACTTTTTGTTGCTAATGTATAAACGGGATGTTGATAGTACAATTGTTACAGAAACAGAAATGAGAACTGATCGACACGATAGATACAATCAAAGATTTCAATTTTGGACGCTGCAGTATGCTCGGCGTTACTAATCTATTCCCAGTATGTTTGATAGTCATCTACTTGCTATTCATGCGGTCTAAAACAATGACGTGTGTTATTGTCTTCCTGCTACAAAGAGGTCCTTTTGATGCCGGATCCAGCACAATGATCTGCATTTAACCAATTCATACCACCATTGTCCCTGTGCCAGGGCTGCACACACAAAGAGTTGTTTGCATAACGTTATCAGACACGTCGCTCGGATCAAATTGTTTATTTCACTATCTCTTGCACATAATAAAGCACAATTTGCTTCATAAAATCAGTCAATCCTCCGAGTTCTCTGATATACAATTCGAGTGCAACGAAAGCGTTTGCAGCGCGTAGCGTAACCACGAACTTAGATAATATAATAGCTATTACACTTTCTAATTCGTTTCATACAACCAGTGAAAATTTCTTTTGTATTCAGATTATTATTCTTTACCCGCTACTTTCATGGTGACTAACCAATCAAGACAAGATAAAACTGGTTGAAATGTTTTTTTTTTGCATAAATAACCAGTAGTTAAAATAACTACTTGCCGGATATAAGCCGCAAGTAATTATTGCAAATAATCATAAACCTTGGAAAGACATTCATTACAAAGCAATGCAACTTCTTCTTACGGGGCCGTGGTGTTTTTTCAATCGGCGCCTGAGTTTATGAACGCCACTGGATAGGACTTCGACGTTTGGAGGCGAACCGGGTCTGTATTCAGAATCGAAGGGACATGTGGGCCTTGAAGTCACGTCGCTTCGACCGACCGCAGGCGAGATGCGGTAAAATATGTATACAGATTACTATCTACATATTGGTAGCTGTACCACTAAACAAGGTTACAAACGGCAAACATGATTCAGACGCCGTGATTCAACATTCACTCATATCAAACAAAAGCATCAATATTATCTATATTACGACCACCATATATTATATGCGGTTTTATTTTCGTGTCAATTCCCATATTTAACTAATTGTAATTCTCTTCATCCCTTATGCGTCTTAAAATTACATTGTTAATTACTTCGCTTTTACGATACAATTGGATAAATATTGGGGCAAATGGTACTCAACTTTCTACAAATTGACATGGAAGTTTATTTCATTCCCTTGGATTGCTCGTTAACATGTGTGAGCGAGGGGTTTTATTTCACCAACGGGCCGCCGGCATTCTCCTCATCGCTCTTTTGTCTTCTCGCAGTGCACTTCTTTTATATTCTTCTTTCCTTATTTTTTGAAAATAAGACCTTGTTATCTCGGCCATCACTCCCGTGTACTGTTATAAACATTAAACTTAACAATTCACATTACGATTGCTTGCTATATTTATTTTTTACGTCGTGAGTAGGAGCATCGTCAAGAATTCGGTTTGCAGTTATCTGAATTGGATCATGGTCATATTCCACCTGAACAAAAGAAAGTTCGTGACTTTGCTGATTGTTTTCGGCTTTTTTTTTATGTTCCGGGGCTCTTTACCTACGTGGAGTATGGTCGTTGATTTATCTTTAACCTGAATCCAATCAATCGTATTGATGGTTCGGTAAAAGAAATAGCTAATACAATAACTGTTTCGCCGTATTTGTTGTGGGTAATTTCTATTGGTTGTGAATGCATTTATTGACGTGTGTGTTGAATAATCAGTTTTGCAACATCGGTCGCATTGTTGCGGCGCGCGTACGGCCGGCGGGGGCGTCGCCCCAGTGAAAGTGTGAAAGTGAGGCGAATGCTCTTGCGCATCGCAGCTAACTCGACTATCTATAAACCGTTCTACTGCGCTTTTCACATTAATGCTTGCTTATTAAGCTCACTGTCACCCAACATCTATTCAATAGCACAATATACTCTCAATTTATGAAAAAAGTCTATGAAGCGGATTTAGTAACGCTTTCAACTTTAATCGAATTCGATGCTGCCAATTTTGAAGGAAAGGCTTTATAGTAACTGATTAATTTATCAAGTTTCATTATTTTAATATTGAAAACAAGTAAACAGATTTATGAGGTACCTAAATAATAACACGTTTGTTGTAAAATAGTCACGTTCCAACTTCACTAACAAGAAGAGATGGCAAAAAAATTAACGAGCTCCGCAAATAATGTATCTAGAGCGTGCTGGCTCACAGTTCGTCCGTTGTTTCCGCAGACGGCTTGTAACGAAGCTCGCCTCAACTTGATGAGCTCTGCCAACCGGACCAGATTTCTGTAAATTGTTACCAAGTAATTAAATTTTCTCTTCGAAGCTGTAATATTACTTAAGTCAAGATTATTTTAAAAACTTTATTATTTTGTTGCCCCTAAAATACGGGTCGTAAATATATTTTCATGGCTAAATGCAAACACTGCCAGAACAGCTACGGCAAGTAATATGTAATGGTGGGCGATTAATAGTTTTAGCCAGGCTAGATCATAAGATTTGCTGCAGCCTTACATTGTACGCTACTACTAAAGACACTAGCTGGATCATCAAAGCATTTTAACGGCGTCCACATAACAGTTAAAGCGTCCAATCAAAATGGATATACCAAGCATAATTCCTGCGCTTAAGAATAATAGCTGTGAATTACCGCACTATATCATATATTATAATCGTCCCACAATCGATTTATTGAGAAGCGACCTCTATAGCCGTAAAACATCCTTCGCAACGATGGGATGTGGCGAATACGAGCATAAACTTAATAAGTACCTATAGGACAGACACATGATCAAACCAGATGCATTGTAAATAGGTGTAATACAAAAATTCCAAAATATTTTAAAGTTCGATGTGACTGACATTCATTACTGCAACCTTTATAGTGAAGTCAAAATGTATCTATATAAAACGCGACTAATACCGCAATTTGCTTCTTATCATGATGCCTCCTATACTCAATCGAATGCAATTTCAAAACGTCTGTTCGTAATCGCTACAGAGATGTTTGGCGTTTATTGTTTTATTGCTGCATTCTGTTGAACTGTATCTCAGACATTGCAGCTTGCAGCTAATATCTGTTATTATTGTTTTCTGTTTATACATTATGTAGAGTGTAAATATTAAACAGTTTGGCAGTTCGAAGTTTAAACTATGAACTATAATCCTGCATAAGTATGATACGATATGGTTAACATAGTTTTCTCTCCGCAATATAGCATTTTTTATGTAGACGTTTGAACATACCTTATTTGTGATGGTGACAAGTGCATCTCGAGTTAAGATTTAGATAGTTACGATTACGAGACGCATAGTCTCTGCCATGATTAGTTATGCATGATGATCACGATCATGTCGCTCTCTCTATTGTGCCGGCAACTCGCATGACGTTTCACAATCTTTTGTGCCACAACAGTGCTCAACGTTCTTTTAATGCAGACCACAGTTGAACATTTTGTACTTTTTATCTACCCCGCTTTGTGTTGGTTCGGCATTAACTAATGTCGCCTGTCAGTCAGATGATATCGGTCTCTCGTTAGTAGTATTGTAGCGCCCACGCCTGGTCAACTGCGCCCTAATGGAGCCCTGACAGGATTACATAGTGTTTGATAGATCGTCCTCCCTCAACTTCAATGAGTACTGATTTACGCAGTTTTCACTTTAAGCTTTAGCAAGAAGCTTCTGATGCTACGGCATGATTCACTAGCATCAAGCGAGTATGCGTAGGTGTGTGACAAAGATACAGATGGATAGTGGAGAGCGTGTGAACGGCAATCCCGGTGTATATGTGCTGGGAAGGAGGCGCGACGGATCGGTCTCACGCGCCGCTGATTGTATCGGACGCCGCGCACCGACTCCGACCACAGCTAATCATTAATCTTTACGTGTGCGATAAAATGCGTAAATTGTAAACGAACTCATATAATGTATAAATTTATGGCACGTTCTACTGGTACTACTAAGTAATAGACTTTAAACCGCTCTCACTCTTTTAATTTGAATGCGAAATCACTGTCATTGTCTTGTCCGCGCTTTCCGAGCACGTTATCTAATACACTTCTTACAATGGATAAGCGAATAGTGCTCGATGCGCTCCGACACAATGCTTCCGCAGACGCCGGTTCCGCTCTCGTGAATTAGGTAAGTATGGCATTTGACGAAACTTCACTCTTCCAGTAGTCTACTGTCCCGATTTAGACATCGTCACTAACTATTGATAAATCTGTTCAGTTGTTTGCCGTCGATTATCACCGGACTTAAGCGTAAAAGTTGATTTGCACGCCGGCTCAGGGGTATATTAGAGAGCTGTCGATTCGCGACGCGGACCGTTCGCACGACAATCGGGAGCGCGACGCGGCAACTGGAGCGATTAATATTCAAATGTACCCGATTTCAGATCGGCTATATCTCCGGCTAAGAAATTGTTCTGCACGTACATTGGATTGACTTGTTCCTTCACAATTTAACCTTTAATTATATGATTTGACAGCTCTAATATACTGTAAATTCAGAAGAAACCAATGAGAATCAAAGCTGTTTGATTCGGTTTAATCAATGCTTTATCATTCTTATTGTTGATAAATTCCGAATTAGCGCAAATAAAGGTTATTTTTTTATGCACGCGCCTGCAAAGGATGCCACATACAAAATACCGACATGGCTTACATATGCACGATTATAGTTTTGTGTACAATATGCAAATCGGAGCGTGATATCCACCGAGCGCTTTCGCTTCTCTTCCTGCCCTGCTGCACTTGTTTATATTTTCGGAAACTGACATCGTAAATATTGACCCCAGCCTGCATCATCCCATAAGTCGCATTGTTCATCGTTTAGAATTATTATATTATACCCGTCCGCATTTCAACCTACATTATTCAATCAATTATGAGTGTTGAATCCTGCTATAAATTTCAACATTACTTGCATTGCAATACAGTCACAACATTCACCCAGTAATGTGTGGGAAACGGGCGTTCCAACTTTTTCTAATTGCCTTGTGTCGGTTGTACGATGTGTTATTATTGCGGGGCGTAATGCAACACGGGCCACAGAAGTAAGACGCCTAGCTGTCTCCGGCCAATTTCGTTGTTAATTATCTTCCATCGCCTGGCTGACTGCTCGACGGCACGTCTGGCCCGTAACTGCTGTCTCGAAAGTAGGTAATGCGTGTATGGTGGCTCATGCACGTCGGCTATTCTTACCTGCTATTCCGATGCAGCTGCTGATGCACGGTGTCATATGGGTGTATCATCGGCGATAAGTCATGTTTATTTTACCATTGTCTTATTGCAGGAACGACTTGTTGCATGTTTCTACTTAATTTTTGTTACCTGTGATTATTCTCCCTTGAGACTTTTGTAATAAACATTATAATATAAAGTTTCTTCTACTTTTTCTAGAAGTAACGATTCTTTAGGTATTGATATGTAAAATCTATTTAAATAAAAATTATTCGGTCCTAAAAGTTCTTCTCTTTATCGATGCGCGCCTTGCATTACAACTGACCTAGTTATTCAAATTTAACCGTTTACCAGTTTCATCCTCATCTCAAGACTGCTTCCGCGTCGAATCCACTATCGCATTTGACACAGCCACTAATTAACTCGTTGAGGTCACCTACAGAACTGTTTTTATTTCTCGCTTGGCATTTATTACACCAACAAACAAACTTCCTTAAAGATATCGAGGCCGCCATTAATTGCGGCTGGATGAAATAGTGAACTCGTTAATTTAACGACTTTTATCTCTTGTTCTTTAGTTATTTGGTCCTCGCCTGAACTAATATTCCTCATGTTACCTTTTTTTTCGAATCAAATTGGTACTGATGTAGGTTCTATATTAATATCTATATAAATAAAAATGAATAGTCAAATGTGTTGCTAACCGCAAATCTCGAGATCCACTGCACCAAATTGGAAAATCTTTTTTGCTGTGTTCGTAATTGTAGGATAAAGTTTTTAAAAAAAAAACTTCATCGGGGGCGAAGCCGAGGGCATCAGCTAGTATTGAAATATAAATAACGTAACTGTACCTACATTCCCCATGTTCGAGGCATTTGCATAACTTAATTGTTATAAAACAATTCAATTATACAATTTACTTTTATAGTTACCCTGAAAGAGAAGCTGTTTTAATTTCAGCGTATTAGTAAATCAGTTGTTCGCCGTTACTTTGAGGCCTAGATGGCAACGCGGCTGGAAAGGTACGTTTATATTCTGGTATTTGGCACATAGTGCCGCTCGCTGCGAAATTGGAATTTCTCTTAATAAGCCGATTGTTTCCACGGAATAAGGTACACGACCTTCATTATCCGTGCCTCATCTGCCGTTGATTAGGACGTCGATATCGACCAGGAATTCGTATTGTCAGGCTAGATTGCTCTTGGGTACCTATCCAACGTACCTACGTTTATTTTGAATTTGCAGTGGTTTTGTATTAAAAATAGGCTTTGAATTAGTTATACCCAATGCCGTAAGGCTTGGATACGCATAGCATCATCACATCATCGACCCACCATAATAAGAGACAATAAAATCATGTTAATTTACTATTAAAAAGTTACGAGCTTGATAGGAGTAACCGGCGAAATCATCAAAAGTAATTAAATTTGATTCCTTATAGCACAATTAAGAGTAATACGACACAACACTGAACATTACCAAAGCATTTAAGTCCTAATTCTCACTGTGGGTGGCTATATTGCTGAATTAATTAAAACGAAGCATGTACCAGGCTATGAACATGAACTTAGTAATGAGTTACCTCTGCGCAAATGTTTTTGTACAGCCATACGCGTCTCAGATGACTCACCTTTAATAACAAGGTAATCGTGACGTAGAACATGTAATTTTGTAAAAGATTTATGAGATGATCTCCAAACAATAAATAATTATAGTAATTTACCCGTAGTTGCCGAAATAAAGAGATTATTATTGCACACGTGTGCAGTAGATAATAGCATAGATAGCATCCATGTTAGTATATTTATTATTTCGCTCAGCTGCGGCTGGTTTCATGTCCAAATATGTATAATTTTTAGCTTACGAAACAAAGTTTTTGTTTAACACAATCCTTACTAATATTAGATACTTCTTTATTATTTAATATTATAAACAACGAAAGTAACTGTAATTTAAATGAATTTTTGGCATGGACACAGTTTGAGACCCTGGGAAAGACATAGGATAGTTTTTATCGCGGAAAATCGCATAGAACCCGCGGGATAGCGATAAACAAATTCTCCGCAGACAGAGTCGCAGGAAACAGCTAAGTAGTCAACAAATAAAAAGATCTTTCACTTGCTTCGGAATTATAATACATATAATAGGTAAGCTTTCAAATCTCCTTTTCAAACTGTATTAGTTTAAACGGTATTTTTCTTTGCTTAACGCTGTTACTGCTCTTCATTTTTTGTTTAGATCTATTTGTATTGAAGTCACAGCCCGTTAAGGGCTTGATTGAAGTGGAAAATTTCACTGATTTATTTGCAGATGACAAATTATTCTGCAATCTTGTAGAATACACATATTTCATCCACAGGGGTAGACTTTTCTTTTCCTATTGAAATAGGACCAACTTTGAAGTAAATAGCATCACTATCTAATAAAAAAGGAATCATCAAAATCGGACTACTCTGTAAAAAACTTAGCTGTGAGGAACTCGTTCTTTCTTTTCATCAGTTATAAACGATGCAACATTTGCTGAATATTTGCAACATATTCTAATTTTAATGGATATCCACATGGCAGTGTTGCCACGTGTCCGCTCGTGATTGCCTCTTTTTGTAATTGGAGCTATTTCCTGCCTGACAACACCTGGTATGTACGTGAGGCGTCTGTGACCATCAGCGTTGTTCTGCTATATAGCAAAAACTGCCGAGCCAGTTTCCGCAATGCCTCGTGTTTCTTGCGAAACTACTTCCTACGACTCGGGTTAAGATTGAAGAAGTAAGAATTGAATAATTTCTTAGACTTACATCGTGTGTGGTGTGGTATATTTGTTCTATTGCTGATACGGAAATTGGTAAATATTAGCTGTCAATTTGTGTTATTATATTAAGTAAATTTAAAGAAAGTGTTTAAACAGTAGTATTTTTTCTATCAAGTCTTCAAACAAAAGCGTGCTCACATCAAACATGTTTACCAAGATCAAAAGTTCAAATATCATCACAAATGAACCCGGTCTGTCCTTATTCTGTCGTACACCAAATGCGATTGTCTCAAGTCAACGCACCGTCTCGTTTCGGGCTCGGTTACACTATCAAAACGCTCTCGCTCTTCCAAAGTCCGTAAGCCATTGATAGTATCAGATTGTGCGTTGCGTTGCGAGCAATATCTTTGATATCAAGAACGCATTCGCTTTTCACTTTAGGTAAGCGAAGCTTTTAGACTAAACCCTGACAATCTTATACTTACCATGATTATTATTATCGTACACTATAAATCGATCAAGTCCCATTTTCAGAAAATACTCGTTTTTTATATTATCAGCTTTTGATAGCCATCTACTAGATTTGTAAAGCTGGCCAAAATCATGATACAATTGCCACTGCTGGGCACTGCTTCTACTTATATGACATGACTTAGTTTGTAGTTCCCACACGAGCCTAGTGAAGATTGGGAACCTCATACACGGCATGGCTGTGATTTATAGCGCTGTTATTCTTTGTCGTAAAGTTCGTAGCATATTTCAAAGTTTTTAGCTTGAGCCCAACCAAACCCACGACCATCTACCATCTTAAGAGGCCTAGTTCAAACCTCTGATCTACCACGGCTTTATCACGCTTCTGCTGATTTGTTATTTTCGCATACTAACATAATTTTGAGAATTTCAACGATAAATGTGCACATGCCCGGTTATTTTCTTCAGTGTTGATGCGGTTATCGACTGGCAGACGAACCCTCTTCGTTTTCCCCGCGATGTCCCATGCCGACGTCTTTACTGCCCGGAGGCACTTGCCAAAACTCCTTCTCTCAACGCAATTAGGATCAACAGAATACACCCACTTAGTCTGCAAGTGTACTTAACAATCGCATCTTAATGAACGATGAATCAAACAGCATTTCTAATGCCCAACCAGAGGCGTTGAACTGCCAGTTTTTTGTACTGTTTGCACTATAAATTTACGAGTTTTTCTGATTTTACCTCCTGGTCGCGGGTAGTGGTTTATTGCTGAAATGCTTGTCGACGGAAAACTGTTTATGGGTTAAGTTTTGAAGTCCTTTTTTAACAAATGCCTGAATTATTACGAATTATTAATTATAATGATTGTATACATTTATGGAGCAATGACATTTAATGTTCGATTGATATTACTTGACTTTCAATTAAATTTTATTTAATTTAATCTCATTTACGTACAGCGTAAGTAGGAAGAGGTAAGGTAAGGACAACAATAAAATCATAAAAATAGGCAATCTACTAGCGACGCTAGCACAATAATGATGTCACACTTCTAATATAGTGTGTCTACTTACGAAGATAACATGCCATTAGGTTATTCACCTTCCACAAGGCTCATTGTACCAGTTGAAACATCGCATGATAAAATACAATGTGACTTTTCAATGCTCGCCTATTTTGAAAGCCGCATATAAGCATAAGTAACTACAAAAGAGTACAGTTCATGGCCTCCGCTTTTGTATATGTTTTGATAGATTTACGAGTAGAAGCCCTTGATACATGTTCAGTCTTGGAAATGAGGCCGCATGCTCTAGAATTTGAGTTGAATATTGTAGTTCCTAAACAGCTTGTCTTGTTTACCTGACGACCATAGAAACTTGAAGGGTAATTTAAGGTTAAGGTCGCACTGACAGGAGGTATCGGTAGCACATCTAGCTAAGCAGACTACAAAGTAAGTGACGAACACTAAAAATAAGGTCCAAATATCTAGAACGTTTGTACTTTAGCTAGACAGGCGCTTCACGTAAGCCTAGAGGTTCTGAACAAAGCCACTTGTTAGTGTGCTTTAACTTACCTAAATGCTCCGGCGCCCTCAGGGACGCTGACTCATTTGGGAATGGAGTTATGAACTTGTGAACATATTTTAATATTTATTCATTGTAATTTGTTCAAACGAAAGTTTACCCACTCAAACTTTCGGGTCATACAGTTTCATCATAACGTCGCTTTTAATTAAAACTGCTTTTAGTTCTGTCGAGCTTTCATGTTCCCTTATTATGTTGCTCTTTTCAATGTTTCGCATTTATTAAAATAGAGATTGTTTGCAAAATTTTACCTCAACGTGACTCCGTGAAAAGTATCCTAAACAAATACACTTACATATTTAATGCGTTCCGGATACATGTTTCTAAAATAAATTACGAGTGCTAATGAATTATACTGTCAAATAAGGCATTTATTTACATGCTTCTAGAGGTATATTAGCCATTGCTCGGCTTGAGTGGTTAAACTGTACATATTGAGTAATGCTAATTTAAATTGTTATTCGTTCAGCGCAGTATCATAAAGATAAGTAAGTTTTCTTTTATACTTTTAAGTTATTCTATGATTTTGAATTGAAATAAAATTAGCCACACATGACATTGCCAATATTCAGAAACTTTATAGTTGCGCCATGTGCCAGGATTAACTTCATAGCAGCCGGTGACTGTACCTTATCTTAAAATGACATAATTATGTCCGTATAATTAGACTGAAATAACACTGCATCAATTTCTTAAGCGTGCTCATTACCAAACTTCCATCGAAACTTATTAAGGTAACTTAGTATTTAGTTGGCCTCCCGCAGTCTAATTTAAATAATGACGCAACATGTCGGACAAATTGGAGCAATTCGATTCAATCATCTATCTGTTTATCATCTGGTTACGCAACTGCCTCTGTAACATCTCCCGAACACTTTCACTCCCCCCGGCGACCTCTGCCATGAAAGTTGCGAACTCCTCCCCACCGTATCCGGTTACGAACACTTGGACCTTTCACACGAGTTCAGTGTTTAATGTAGGATAATCCGACTCGGCTAATGCATTTTCTATGAATGATCTGTACAAATGCCCTATTAAAGTTTGAAGGAAGAAAGGCTATGAAATCTCTGCTCGATTTCACTCCACTACTGCATTTCCTTTAATTCAGATAGTAGACATTGGACTTGTGGATGTTGCAAATCGCCGGGTCTCAATAATTTACCTATACAAATTGTGTAACGAATTTCAATGTTGTAAGGAAATAATTTCTTCACGATAAAGCTATAAAATTGTACTCTTCTCTATAAAAATATCAATTGCAAATACGCGTGTTTTGGAAACTTTAACTAAACCAAATTGAATATTAGTTTGTATCCGTCCTCAAACCACTTTCTTTCAGCTTTAACGGTGTACAGTCAAGGAAACTGAATTGCGTACCAAGGTGGAACCTTTTCACAACCAATTTCACGATCATTTCTTTGGCAGATGCATACATCGAATTCCATAGAATGTCAACATGACATTTGCAATGAAAAGGGGTTTACCCTGGTACGGTACGTGATTCAGTTTCCTTGACTGTACATAAGCATTGCGTCATTAAGTAATCAATGATTACTAATCATAAATTAATAATGCACAAACCGATCCGAATTATAAATAGACCAAAACAATATACAACTTGTAGAGTGTCTTTTTCTTTCATTCCGAATCACTTTCTTCTGAGATAGTCATATTGGCTTTAGTCTGGCTTAATGGTTCACTTTAGCATTTTGTTGTCACGATTGGTTATAAGTTGTTTCACTCTGGCTGAGTTTGACTAAAATTATAGCTACTTAAAAAACCATTAAAAATGATGAAGATTGAATATTTTATTTTATTTTATTGAGAAGAGAAACAAACGGTCATATACAAGAATGTGTACAGAAATACTTATGATTAACATAAGACCTACAGTTTCCTTAAATTGTAAAAGTGCTAAATACAATATAAAAAGGATTATAATTAAAATTATTTTAAAGTTAAAATTATTTTATGATAATTTTATGATGTCGGATTCTTTAGTAAAGATTTTATTGAATTTTGAACATTTAATTTTGGATATAAAGGTAACTTACGGCATATATTATTTTGATACGGATTCCGACATCTCAAAATTATCACTAATATTTTATTTTTTTAAGTATAACTAAATACAAATAGAAATGTATTACATGCAACATTATATTAAATATAAAGATGCATGCGTCAGTGACATTATAGTTAAATGTGAACTTAAGAAATACCTACATAGTTACACATTATGATATAAACTAAGTATGGCTAAAGTTAAAAGTTTAGAAACAGTTGTGTATTGTACTGCCAATCATTGGAACAATTTCTTCAAAGATATAGTACTGTTAAAAATATCAAAATTTGTTAGTTTTACACATTTATTAAAAAGTCTGCAAGCACGTCTGATAAACATATTATGAGCGTAACATGTTCTGCTTGTAGGGATAGAGAACAATTCCTTTCTGCGACATTGACGAATACGGGCACGAGGGACCTTGAGAATATCTTTAATTAAGTGTGTACGTTATAAGTTTCAGGGCTAAAAATCCTTGATGCAGTTGTATCTTATACGTATAAATATAAATAGAAAAAAATAAATACTCCAAAAGCACCACAAAAATAATTAAAATAACCGGTCATGTGTGAGTGAGGGTAGTTTTAAAAACGTGATACCCCACATTTCAGTCTCGTGAGTGCGACCGCCTTATTATGGTGGAAATGTCGAGTAAATTTTATTCTTTCTTAATCTTCTAATATAAAAATCTCGTGTCACGTTGTTTGTTATCGAACTCCTCAGAAACGGCTTGACCGATTTTTATGGATTTTTTCTTCATACTCGATAGGACTGAGAATAGGTCGTAGGCTATTTTTTATACCCCTAGGTGATATAATATGGCAATACAAAATTTGCCGGGTCAGCTAGTTAATTTCTATTAATTACAAGCATAATTATGATCACTAGAACTGTTACTATTACTGGCTGGCTAATGGCAAGAGACAAATGAAAGTAAATGTTTAATTGGGTAGAAAGTTTAATTACCCTAACTACTTCCCATTTTAGTCCCTTTGTTTCTCCTCCTATATTTAGGTTTACATTTACATCTTTACAGAAACGCCATTTCGTTTAATATCACATTTTCCTTTCATTGTTGACGTCTATTACAATACTACAAACAATTCCACTTTGAAATACACTTTCTAGCCATCATCATAACTAATCCAAGAGTCATTACTACCGCATTTGAGACTTTTTCTAGTAGATCGACCCACGGTAGCGTATCTGTAATTTAGTAAATAAAGTAAAAGTTCGTAAAATGCATGCTAATGTTCTATTGTTACTTTCGACAAAACCATTTCGCTGTGGCAACTTGTAAAGCGGAGAATGAGGTCATATCGGTAATGTTTTTATCAATCTATCGTGTACGTTATTCTACCGTTTGCTTGTGCTCACTTTCTACTGCAATAAGTGTTCTAATTTTTAAAAAAATAAGTAAGTTTATTGTTAATTTTAAATGATAAGTATGACTTTCTGATTACTAATTAAAGAATATTATGATGTTTCTTTAATTTTCTATTGGGTATGTTTCCTTCCTGTTTTTATAATTTTTCGTAAATGCTGTTTTTAATAAGTCATTTAAAGAATGAAATGGTTTTGCTTAATTGAATACATACATACATACATTACTTGGGCGTGGACAAGCTTCACTCGGCGTCTTTTGAGTTTAACCCGTCGTGCAATCGGCGACATTTTTGGGTAATTTTTTCTAAGTACCCTATGTTAAAAGGTGATCGAAACTAGAAACAAAAATTTGCAAATTTTGACAGTTAGTTTAGGCACACGCCTAGGTCGCTCGACGGGTTAATTTATATCCAAGGGTTATGTTGTATTGGTTTCTACCACACGATGTTGGGCAGTGTCATCTATTATGATATGAAGTAGCATATTCCAATCACATCTACTGATTTAATGTCGTAATGTGAAATTTATAATGCCGTTGAATTTTTTTTTCTCGATTTAAGCTATCTTGTCTACTTACAAAATTTAATCTAAATCGTTGAAACAGTGTCCGAAAAAAACAATTTATGCAAGTAAACAAGTAATGAGACTGTAATGTGATAGGTAGTTTCTATGTGATACTTCAACTTCATTAAGAGCACGTACAAACTGATCCCACCAAACCAACGAGCTTACCATCTCAGTTGGAATGACATGCCAAAGCCGTTTTCGACGTGGCCCTACGTCCACAGACGTAGCGACATTGCCATTTGTGACATTTGATGGAAGATTATTTTATTTACATGAGAACCCCTTTGCCCCCTACTTGGATGTGACCGTATATATTCAAGCAATCCTATGCGTACATCTCTCAGAACTTCATTTAGTTTGAGCCTATGACTCAATGTTGACGATTACTCAAAAGGTGGTCAATAGCAATTTTGTAATACGTTCGTCTCAGTTCGGAGTTCGGATTTCATAATAAAAGTCAATAGGCGTCTTCAACGCTTGCCTCCGTTATGCCCTGTCAGGTGACAGATGATTACAGACTATTATTTTACCAAATAGCCTCTCACAATATTCCACCGGGACCATTAGTCGTCGGATCTGGTAATCAATCAGCGCTGTGTTTACAGATCGTCAGTTCGTTCACCTCCACATCAAGGTCTCATGTTGAGCAATATTTTCGCGTCCGAAGGAACCCACTCATGCACAAAGATGCACATTTCCAAGTACGATGCACTAGGTTGGAGGAATGAGAGCGCGTGATATGAATGCGAGAGCGACTATCTGTCGTGTGTTGATCTTATCCGAACGTAAAGCCTCTGAGCCACTCCCCAGTGAAACGGTGCGGACAAATTGAATTCCTTCATACAACGGCTCGTAGAATCATGATAGTCCTATTACACGTGATTACATAAATATGCGTTAAACCTTTCCAGTTTAGGCCGCCGTCACCATCCCCTTTACTGCTATTGCCACCACTTAAGCGGTAAACTAACTAGAACAGTTAATCTCGAGACATCACCAAGACACTTTTTCGTTAAGTGTCTCGTTTCTGGCGACGCAATTTCATTATGGAGAAAAGCTTGCGCAATGTTCAATTTGTTTTAAACGACTTTTGTCTTGTGAATAGTGGGAGTCCATTAGCAACAAAAAGGTTAGTATATCGCGCAATAGTTATTTACGTCTACTGTTTCACTTGAATGGCTCCTTGTAGCCAACTAATGAAACCCTCGGACAGTAGCTGTTTGCCTGCCACTGACCGCCGTTCACGACTTGCAGATGTACGAAAGATACTATTTGATAAATGGTTTCCGTTCACTGAATTTTATTTTACTAGTCTAAATTAATATTTTTTTTTATTATTTAAATTTAAATGTATATTAAATTCTATTTTTCCCATCTACATTGTATTTTCACGATCATTATATCGAAAATTACTTTATTTAATTTTTATTAAGTCGTGGTGGCCTAGTAGTTCGTCCTGTGGCATCTCAAGCAGACGGTCGTGGGTTCGAATCCGGGTATGCCTCCAAGTTTTCCGGAAAACATGTGCGCAATATCTTATGAAAATTACCATGAGCTTTACGGTGAAGGAAACAGGAACATCGTGAGGAAACCTGGGAAGAAATTCCATGGTGTGTGTGTGTGAATTTCCCAATACGCACTGCCGCGTGGGAACTACAGCCCAAGACCTCTTATTCTGAGAGGAGGCCTGTGTTTTACTCTGGGACATATATAGAACGAGATGACGATGGTGCATTTTCATTATTAAAATAAAATTATGGCTGTATCGACTTCTACAAGCAAGGAGGTACCTGTACCTCTTTACCCGGTCCAGTAGTTCAAAGAGTGCCGAGACTATTTAAGAATACATCATCAATATTTACACAGCTAACAAAAACCTGAATCGCGATGCTACGCTACATTTTTTCCTTCTCGATCGAAATCACGACGAGGAACATCTCTACGGTTGTCACGCAAAACATTTTCATGACAATGATGGGATGGGATAGATTCGTCGGTAGCGTTGTAATTTTCCGAGTCATTAAATCTTGTCAGAGGCTCATAAAGACTCCCCACGTGGGCCTGCGCGCGCGCTCGTTTTTTGCTTGGTAGCACATCGTTCATCATTGCGCGTTTATTTATTATCACTCTGACCTTGGCCGTGAACGGTCGCGAGGACATCGCCGCGTGGGCAAAGGCGATGATTACATACAGAGTTAGTCGCGATGTGAATTAAGATTGACAGCACAAAAAATGCACATTGTACTCGCCGCCGCGTGGCCCGCGCTTGCGCCGCGCAGTGCCGCCTAATCAAGAGTATTTGACTCGGAGCCGGGGACAAAAACTAAATTAATATCAACTCTATTACAAATGGTTTGAACTGAAACACCAAGATTGACGAATTGAATTTATTAATCAAAACCTTAAAATTCATTCCTTTCAAGAGTCACAATAGGTTGGGGTTCAAAGACATCAAAACGCACAGAAGAAAGGATAATTATATTCATTCGGCTGGTTTACCATTCATAAAAAAAGTAACATCGTGCTTTTTAAATTCCGTAGCAATCGATACGAAAATTGTAAAAACAGCCCCCCACTGCGTCCGTCGGAGCGAAACGACAAACGATCATCAAAATAGCGTAACGCTAAATAATGTAACCATGATGTCATCCCATCAGTAATTATAGTAAAAGCTCGTGACCATCGCACGCTTCGCCGACCAACGCATGTACACAATAATATATGGCCGAGCGAATGTGTACTCCGAGTGCCGATCAATATCTTAATGACTCCCCATTCGGTACTAAATACTTGAACAATATCTATACTTTCTCAGGAGTACTTCCTTGTGGATATTTTATTGCCAATGTATTCAATCGTTCTCTTTCGTGGTTACAAGCCATTATTTTTAGTTATGTGAGCGTTGAGTTTCTAATACAAATTTACTTTTCCAATCGGTGTACGTGTCGCTAGTATCTATGTTCCAATAGCTAATCAACGACTTATATGATTGAAATATGTAGCAACGGTTTGATACTGCTCGAATCTAATGCTGAAGATATTAGAGACGGAAATTGGCCGTTGCCGGTTTATTGGTGGTACTAATCCTAGAGTACAATTGGGTCAATTGCATGAATCGGCACATCGTTAGGGCCGCCCACTGCCACCCGCCGCACGCGCACTCGCTTCGACATTCGCACATCCGTCCGAGTAGCCAAACAAATTGTCTTTGATAGTGGTAGGTAATTGTTTGTGATAAACTTTGTGTGTTTGCCCTTTCTTTGTCTCTTTTTCGGAAATCAGCCATTGAGCCGGCAGTGGTGCTGCTTTTGGTACATATTTCTTCGCTACCGCACCAAGACCAAGACAGTTAAATTTAAATATTATCCTTTTCATCTCTTGTGTTCCCAGAAGTCGTGACCTAAAGCAATTTTAATATTACGTAACACTGCTTTCGCGAAAAATACGTTCCTTTGCCTAAATATTAGCTTTGTGATAAAATCGCCGCTCGAGGTCAGTGCCCTATTCTCAGATTATTCACATATACTTGTAAACATGATTATATTTTTTTTTTAGAAATATCCATAAAGTAGATCCTCTTCCATCGTAACGTGATTTTGTCTGCTCATATGCCGACCGCATTTTCTAACGAACTTCAAATGTCCTGGCAGGGCATCAGCAAGTTGCCTCGCCTGGCAAATAAACATAATATCTCAAGGAAACCACGAGCAAAATACGTTCAGCGCTCGCATATTGAATAAACAAAAGATTGTATTCGTCAATGTCACATTAAGGGGATGGTAATCTAGAAGCAATGGCTTCATAAAATCGAACAGTGCGGTTGTAGATATTCGCGTGCGTTGAGAAGTCGCCTCACGCAGACCAGCACGATCCGGGCAGCGAGTGACACCGTATTTTCGCTCGTAAATCCAGAAGGACAATGGCAATGAGTTGTAAACGACTCGGTCACGTATACTGTCGGGGTCCTTTATTAAACGCGTGCACGAAATGTTGGAAAATAAGCCGAAAACATTTGCTATCTACTCGTATACTTCCAAATTATAGGAAACACTGAATCGCAAACTAAATGAGATATAAATTCTGAGCAGCAGTTTCTTCTTATAGATTTTTCTTATTTTAATATAGCCTATAGTTAATGTTCTAGTATGTTTGTGAGGCAATAGGCTTGATACCGGTTTTCGCTCTATCGGCTCCCCGGCGTCTGGCGAAGATGCTATAATACCTAGTCAATGGACTGAAAATGTTTTGCATGGAATTGATTAACCCCGTGCCCGTGCCCGTGGGCCGTTTGATATTGTTTTATGATTATAATAATAACATTAAACGTCCAGCCTAGAGATGATAAATATTATTATTATGTTGTTATTTAATAATTAGTCTAGATACTTTTAGATGATTTTTAAAAATTTGAACATTACAACCCATGTTTAAACTTATTAACCTACTACGTACTATGCAAAACGCCAGCACATTATGGATGCAATCTGAATTATATGATTATTATTATTATTATTATGCTCTCACAGCCGCTGCCGGTTTGGTTAAATGGTCTGCAGATCTTATACATATCTGACAAAAGATGCTCCTGTTTGCAAATGTCGACTCATAAACCACGGGTGTCTTCACAGTAGCTCATGAGAGACGAACGGAGAAAGCCTTATCTCATGTATCGGAGCGCGAACAATGTGAAGAGTGTGCCGATGCTTATCACCGTCAGCCTATCTTGTGTTCAGTCGACTTTCACTCAATTCGCCACTCGTGTGTTGTTTCTTACACCACCTTGTTGTTTGGCTTGTCCCGTCTTGTTAGTGCTGTCGGAACTCGTGACGAGCTGAAGAGTTCTCTCGAGAAAGTAGCGGCGGTACGAAACTTCGACTTATGCAGTTATCGCAGGCTATAAATGGCGATAATGATACATCTCGTAAAGTCTCCACAGAGAAGTGTACAGCCCTAACACGGTGGATTGTTTACGTCCAAATATGTAAAGGACGTCCTTTCGACAGCAGTTTTTTCAAACATGAAATATTCAATAAGCTGTCCATAAAGGCGCATTGTGACGCTGTGAGCTATGCCCGTTCGGAGGGCGCCGGTCGCGCATGTTAAACCGGGCCTGTCGTGATTTAGTGCAGGGCCGCGTCTTGCACGCAGCCCACGGCCCTATTTACAAAGTGTAATGAGGCGACGCCCGCGCCCGCTGCACCGGCTCGACGCCTTGCACACCTCTGCCTGCCCTGCAGCGGACGCGGACAGATAAAAAACATTGTTGTCAATAGACACTCACTTAACTTTAGTTTGGCAACAGACTATTTTCACTCAATAAACCTTTAACACCCGCTTTGAAAATCAGCGGTCCGAGTCTTCGGCTTAGAAATTTTGACTTGCGTTCCATGAACACAGATTGAGTGTTCATGGAACAGTTAAATGATCAATCAACGATTTAGCGAAGTCAGTTTGTCGACAGGAGCATTAAACTCCAATGAAAAGGCATATCCATTATTTTTTACTCCCATCATCCATTGAAGCACTCTCTGAATACATTGTCATCAATCATGCAGGCAGCGAGTTGGTCTTTAAACAATGCAGTCTTTGACCGTAAGATATTCAGCTAACACCCACCGGAGCAAGTTCCTAACACGAATCTATTAGGCCTTAGGTTTCGACATGAAGATAGCAGCGCAGCACAGCACTTGGTAACAAATACGTTATATCTAATCTCGAATCTGATCGGGACTACAACTCATTAAATCACGATGGCTGACTTTGAATTAATTTTTTGTAGCGTCTGTCTGTTAATAGATAATGTATCTGTGGCCACATCGAAAAGCTACGAAAGTTAACTCTGGTTATTACATAATTTGTGGACGAGACGAGCGTTTCATTATTTTGATTTCCGCACGAACGGACGCGGTTTGCGTGGTAACTATGCAAAAACTTTTACTTAATAACGCATTCACTTTATTTATCAAGAACTATGTAACCAAAATCTTATTTTTGTTAGGCTCTTTCTATCGTAGTTATTTATATACGTATGTATGTATGTATTTATTTTTATAAACAGTCTGTGACATCATCTTACCTTACCAAAAATATTTATTACACTCAGTACCTATCACACACAATATTTTTAAAAACTCTTATAGGTTTTTTAATATTGAAATAACATCCCCGTCGGATCATTTGACAACGCAATTTAACCATTGATCAATCATTTATTTATACATCACAACATATGTTAATTTAATGATTGGCAATATCCGGACAAAAACTTATCAAGATCTTTACCAATGTTTGATACTTCAGTAAATTGAGTAGCAGTAAAAAATATCTACTTTGTTTTTTCGAAGATTGAGGTAATCCATACGTTATAAATAACTTTGCAAACAATGGCATTTTCTAAATTAATATTATCCCAAATGTTATTGTGCTTAGTTGTAATATTTCGCAGAATGAGTAAGCGCAGCTTCCTCTAAAAGATGAGTCGGTTTTTCTCTTAGTCACTGGAGTTACGGTTCGTCAGATGTAGGTAGGTAGGTGGGCGGCTTTTGTTCCGCTGTTAATTTTACAAGGCGTCCCAACCTTTTTTTAGGGGGAAGTAACTGCTAACTTATGCAGTCCCGGTGTCGTTTCCATGGAGCAGACGCTGCATCGTCATCCAAGCGCCGGATTTTACACTCGATTTCACGTTTAGTACGCATACTAAGTAGAACAATGCAACTAGCTTTTTCATCTGGCTTTGTTCAAACAGCACCATAATGTAAATCGAACGCGGAGATTTCCGTGGCGATTGCATTATGAAACCAGCAACTTTTTGCTCCTTTCGCGAATTATGAGGGTTCTCTTAATGCTATTGCAAAATGTACGCCTTTAATTGCGAATAAATTTATTACGTACTCCACTCGGGCACGAGGCACGAGCAACAATAACGGTACGGATATTGTTGGCTTTTTGCGATTGTGCGGAAGCTCACAAATGAATTTTTTCATCGATTTCAAATTCTATGGATCCGTTGTTTGAATTAATGGCGGTCGAACGGTTAGCCATCTTTTTAAACGTTGTCGTCTTGCTTTTGTTTCAGTTACTGCAACCTTACCACCACAGAGGCCTTGGATACCCTTGACGCGACCTAACAGAACTCGTCCCACATGTAAGTACATATACTCTTTCTGTTAACCAAGTTATAAATAATAGGAAAATCTTTACACTATATTCAGGTACACAAATAAATCGGTCAAGTAGCTACGTGACGGGCCACGCGCAATGTAAGGTTAAAATGCGGCAAATATTCAACTTATACACTTTAAGTGTAGGGAACATACCCTAAAAATGCTTTTTTTTCATAATTTTGTTCTAACATTTTGTTGGCGTGATTATTTTGTACATCCATGCTAAAGTACAGATTGCTAAGCCTCGGACAGACGAACGGACATGATGAGCCTATAAGGGTTCCGTTTGCTCGACTTTGACTACAGAATTCTAATTAAGTAAGAAATAGTACTTTTCTAATCCTGACTAATACCAGCTCTCGACTTTATTACGTTTTAATTAAATTAGCCAGTTCGCTTACCCGCTGTATTTCTTAGTTACGTAGCGTAATTTCGAGCGATACAATCTCGAATTCACGTTTTAATTTGCCAACTAAATACCTTACACTACACGATGTTATAAGATTCTTGGCGAGTTGATCATTAATAAAGTGTCATAGTGGCACGAATGGGCGCGGCGCACGCGGCGCGTCCCATAAATATAATCAGCCGCGGTCCGCCCCGCCATCACTATGGTAATATTCCCATACGAGAACTTCGGGATACGGGATCAGTCCCGATCGTGACTCGTACCATGAATCTTTCATATGCGCCGGCACCGTTATACTCGGAATTTATAACGTAATGTTTTTAAACGACACATCACATATAAAGTTAATGTTTGATTCTTAAACGTATAAACTTGGGCCCACTGCATTGCATTTGAATGTTTATGTGTACCTGGAAAATGTCTGATTCAAGCAAATATATCAGGATATTAATATTAAGTTGTGGTTAATGTGTAAGATTTCTTTGTAGAGTTATCAGCGAGACTTGCTGTACAAAATTTTTGCGTTGTTATTCAAACCTACTATGAAAGAAAATAAGAAAATGACCATAAAATTTTTATTCCGAATTTTCAAGCCCATAACGTTTTCTGTCATAATTTTTCTTCGTCATATTATCGGAAGTCATAATATTAAACAACATAAATTGGAGTTACGATTTTCTTAAGTCATAATTATTGTTAGGACTAAATAAGTAAAGTCATATCATTCAGTGTCATGGATGCATCACTCTTCACAATGTTAAAGGTAATAAAGTCACTCATAATAATTATTACAAGGTCTTTTTTCGCAAATCATAATTATTTTTAGGCATAATATTACTTTGTAATAACATTCAATGTCATGGTTGTACGACATTTCATAATATTAAAGGTAATAATCCTTTTCTGTGCTGTCATAAAAAAAATACCTAACATCGAAGGCTAACCTTCTGAACCTAACCTGTACGAGTCGCTTCTGCCCTGAAAGGTTTTGCTCGCTCGCTTCGCTCGCTCGCTGTCAGCGATATGCCTTGCAATGTTTCTGAATAATTATCGATATTCCTTTGGATGTTATAGATTTCGATGTATATGCTTAGTACATTTTAAAAAATTATGACTAAAAACAATTATTACTTTAAGATATATGCCTTACAATGTTTCTGAATAATCGACGCTACTCCGTTAAATGTTATTGATATCAATATTATGACTTTTTAAAGTTATGATATGATCAATTGGATTATGGATCATTGCAATTAGAACTATTAAGCGATATGCTTTAAAAAAATTGTGACCATCTATATTCATGAGCAAGAATATTATGGATATCAATTTCTGACTATCAAAATTCGGATAAAAAAGATTATGGGAGAAAAGGGCAAGTTAAGAAATGGCCTTCAAATCAAATATGCTTGTATGGTCTTTTTTTTCCTTAATAGTCAGCAATTTACGAAAAGTGTAAATAAAAGTCGTCGCACATTACTGCTATACATATGATATTGAGTTAAAATTAGTCTCAGTGTAGATAGTCTTATAAATGGAATGAAACTCTGGCTAAGTAGGTACAATAACTTTTCTTGTTTTTAATCCTCTAAATTAAAATGTTATCTCCAGACAGATAGACAAATAAATACTATCGCCCCAAGCGCCAGATAACCACCTTAAAGACCCAGTTTGCGTGCAGTGGCTAGACATCTGTCCATAACAATCCGTAGCAATAAACATCAACGGCTGCAAGCAAATTTGTTTTGAAAATGTGATGGTACATACAATTAAATGCGTCATTAAACGACTCTTTCGCACATATTATCAGTCATTGCCGCGCTTTATCATGCCGTCCATATTTCTCCGTTTATAGTGTTCGTAGTAAACCCCGCTGACTTCAGACCTTCCCCGTGCTAATATCTCCCCAATGTATCTTTATTGGAAGACCCATACAAACATACGAGCAAGCCAGCCCCTTGCAATTCATTCTCTAGCCTTCTCGACTTTGCGCGTTTTTAGAATCTTTTCATTACAGTCCCAATGGAGATAATGAAGTCTGAATAGCGACTTTTTTTATGTGCTTTGCCAGTTCTGTTCATGGTCAAATGATATAGGAACAGAGGAAATGCCCTTCGTCCCGCCGAACGCAAGCCAAACAATGCACAATAAGAGACATTGACTGCGACCTCAATGTATCCGTGAACCTATAATCGGACGACCGATCCGGAGACAGATCGTAATTGCCATTGACACTTATCTCTATACCACTGCGATTTTACCGAGATAACTGTTCTCAATAAACTGACTCTTTAGGTGACGGCTTAGTAAACTGCCAAAGGAATAGTGCTTTCGAGTAACTGCTCGAAACGTCAAGAGTTTGTTTAGGACGGATAAATCCAGTTCACTGCCTAGAAAAGAGCACATCGGTAATTCGGGAACCCTGTAAGCCAGTAACGTCAGCGTTCTTTAAGAGCGATTGGCTGCGATAATGCTCCTGCTGCTGATGTTTTCTTTCTTGTCCTAAATGTGGAGGGAGTGTAACGTAATAAAAATGCATTAAATTAATAGAGTTTTTTACCTCATTCTGAGCGTAATTTTTTCTACTTAATCTTAGGATACCAGAAATCATCATCTAATGACAACAAAACATAGTACTGAACGAAAAAAGAGATGAGGTATGCAGTTGTGCTTTCCAAAAATAATACATCGGCCATCCTATCTCTAACAATAGCACTCATACTATATCAAAATGTCACACTGTTGCACAGTCGAGTCGAGTGTCACAATCCATGAGTTATGCACTGGGCAGGGCACAAGTGGAGTTTTATTTATTTGACAATAAAATATATTTATTTCATATACCCCTGAGCAATTGGCTTCTTCGTATCTGCTGTAAAGCTCGTAGTTCTTCGTACAGGCAAAAATACCATAGGATAATAATGTGAACGTAGAACACTTTTTTGCGAAACAACCTTCGTGTAACTTTAAATTTTAAGAATATGGCTGCTCCAAGTGTTAAACACAGTGCAAAATGACATCGACATTTTCGACCCCCGCAAAAAAATGTCGTTCGCATAATGCAACGACTCTTTGCGAATGCTTATTTTTTATGCGTTTTATATTGTCGAACCCCTGATATTAAACCGCTACCCCGCTGAGTGACGAGATTCACAGATTTTACCCTCGTCGGGAACTTGATGACACTTTGTATTAAGCGCTAAAATACTGCCCATTCGTCCAAAACAGGCTAGGAAATATGAGTAGTTGGAGTTGATCTTAATGATAATTACATAAATGAAAATTATCTATCTCGCTCAGCTCGCTGTGCTCTCAGTTAAACTTAACCTTGCCAAGTTAGTATTAAGTGTCCTATCAAATAAATTTAAAACATTATCTCTTAATTCAAATTCCTCACAGGCACGATGATTTAACATACGGTAAATCATTCACGTAAGTCTTGATGCTGTTCTCAGGGTAACTGCAATTGCATTTAACCCATTACATGTGATTAATGGGCATGCATGAATCTCACAAACGCGATCCGTACTTTCCGCGCACATCAGGTTCCTCGCACATTCCCGAGAGAATCCTCTGACGAGAGGCGCGGGAAACACACAGTACCGTTTCACTGAAGAACCTCTTGTCAAAGTCTACAAAATAATGCTTCTATTGACTTGTATCAACCTCTTTCCTCTTAACTATCTTTTGACAGTATTCTTTTATAGAACATAGTTGCGAAATTGCTCAACTGTTTTGCTCATTCGCCTGTTAGGATCAAACTGGTGATGTGTGATAACTGTTACATATTAAAAATATTAAAATTTCATTCCTGATATCTCACGCCACCAGGCCCGCTTAGCTTTATTACGAAGAGGATTTGTAAGATCTATAGAAAAAATGCGTCAGGTGTAATAACATGTTTCTGTCGTTTATTGTGATGTAATTATTAGCCAGTCACGCTGTTATGAATCAACTTGTTTGCTGTTGTGTCTATTGTGCGCCGTGTTTGATTAAATTAACTACGCGTTAGTCATTGTCTTCTTTTACAATTGCTTTTATGTCCAGCTGGACACATAAAGAAAACTCGTAAACTAATTCTAAGAATTTCAGCTATATCTTGAATTAGCTTCCTTCCTGCCGCAGTAATAATGCAATGCGATATCTTGTTGGAATAGAGTGATTTTTAACGTATACATGTATTTGTGAAATTCAATTTTGCAGGAAATGGTTTATTCACAAATTTTCAGTAATAATGATGAATGATCTTGATAAAGCCGTGGTGGCCACTAGGCCACCAAGACCACCCACTAGGTTTGACCAATGATCTCTCAAGTAGAGGGTCGTGGGTTGGAGTCCGGGCTCGCACCTCTAGTTTTTCAGAATTTATGTGCGAAATTACATTTGTAATTTACTATGAGCTATACGGTGAAGAAAAACATGGTGAGAAAAACTGCATAACCTGAGAAAAAATTCAATGGTGTGTGGGAACTTCCCAATCCTCACCGGGCCCTCGTGGGAACTACGGCCCAAGTCCTCTCACTCTGTGAGAAGGCCTGTGCCCGGCAGTGGGACGTATAAAGGCTGGGATGATGATGATGATGATACTAGTAATGATGATGATACAGTTTTTTCTTAAAGTAACATGTAATGTAACGTATCATATTATGCAGGTACGTTACTTGTAACAATGACAATAGAGACTCCTGGTACTCAAGTAAGTACCAAGACAATAAGTAGTTTAAGTTACGGAAGCTACAATACATTAGGTACTATATATTACCCAAAAATCGTTAAGTTCATTGCTTAATCATTAAAAGCAACGTGCTGTACTCTAGAAACTCTACACGCAAAAGGCAACAATCATAACAGATGTGCGACTTTATCTAAACATACCATATGTTGCACTCGACGTTGTACCGCGTTCGAAATAAGGCCTCGATTCACTGCAATTATAGGCTTTCTTATGCAAATTATTACGAACTACTCCGGTACGGGTATCGCAGTCTACAAGAATATAGCGCTGTCAGTATTATGAACCCGCCCTATAAATTAATACTGCGTTCTTGTATTTTTTTATGTACAAATTCATAACCTAACCTTGTTTGCATTTTGCGGAACTGTACATATCATTAACATTCAAACTAAACAGCACCATTAGCTAAATGTGAAATCTACAGAGCCGAGCAGTCGGCAACAAGATACATTTCAACGCCACTAACAACGACTTGTTAGCACCTATTGAGAGTTCTTACGTCATATCGCCGATTGCGCTGCCGGTCTCTACGTGATCTAATGAGTTCTTTACAACGTCAATCCAAAAAGGTGCCTCGGTAGTTTTATATCGTAATGAATCAAGTGTTTACTTTGCACAAAAAAGTTAAAGAGGGAATAAAGAAGACTGAATGAAAAACTTGAGCAAACCACTGTAAACTACAATATAATTATGCGGCTTGACGCATTGGCTAGTTCTTTATTGATTTATCAGAGGTGGCTTAATGTCAGTCAGGCCGCGTATCGTAGTGATTCATTGTCTCTTTGCTAGAATATGAGTGATTTGTCGCGAGTTGTGGTAGTTGAGGATAAAAACCGGTGTGTCGCGGTGCGGCACGATCGTGGCAGACACTCCCACTCTCGGCGTGACATGCTTCACTTGCCGCCCGACATCCGCCGCCACCACGCCTTTTCCGATTGCTCCTTTTTGCTGCACGCATCACCAGCCTCTGAGCCCCACATAAAATGTGACATATCTCTTGTATCAACGCACTGGAACACTTTAAAACCCATTAAGATCTGACATACAATGGGCACATCAAAAGTAATGTAACTGCCCGCAGCAAGTCACCTTCCCCTATTGTTCAGTGTGATCGATGCGACACTCTGGTACTTCATAT
Organism: Archips xylosteana; assembly: GCA_947563465.1. Taxonomy (NCBI): domain Eukaryota; kingdom Metazoa; phylum Arthropoda; class Insecta; order Lepidoptera; family Tortricidae; genus Archips; species Archips xylosteana. The sequence continues at coordinate 5,097,829 of OX387351.1, read as the reverse complement.
TTCGTCATCGTTGTCTATTTATTTGAAATAAAGACACGCGTCCACATGTTGGACAACATTACCATTTATTATTTGCGTCGGGGTTGAGCTTTCGTTTTGCTTCGACCGTAGTTCCCTTATTCAAAGTCGAGTATCGATGCATGTATTGTTTCGCGATGTTTGGCATGTGCGCCACGTCTCAGCGCGTCGCATCGAGCATACAATGGAGTCGGTCACAGCACGTGCTGCGGCCGTATTGATCGTTGGGTGACATTGACTCCTTGACGATTAGCATGAGCGCGAGTGCGCTTTATGATCGTTATCAATTTGTCCGAGCCTCAGCTCCATGCCCATTCTCCCCGCATTGTCCTGTCCCTCTACCCGTCATTCTTCTGCCAGGGCCTCTTTGTCTTATAACCCGCTCTCCCGCTTTATTGTTTGTTGATTGACTGAGACCGGGCGCGATTATATCTAGATAATTGCATCGCCAAGGTCTTCCACGAAGTCGACATTTAGACGAGCGGGCTTCATCCTCCCGCCCGCCTTTTGATCCGCGTAATGAGACGGGTGCGAGTGCGAGCCCGCCGCGTCCGCATAAATCTAAGATAATGCCTTGCAGCGTGAGAGAGCACAGTCGTGCCACTTTAGTTTACGTAATAAGTGGATACCTTGAAATGGCCCGACTAGGGGACGCTGATGTCTAATTTCCTAAACCGTTACTTGCAGAACGTTATAGTCTTCTTTATAATGATATATTATTCAGTTAAACAACTATATTGTAGCCATAATAATATACTTACAAGTTGTCAATAACTCCTATATAAACGCATGTGCTATTTCCTCATCATCAACAATGGTCATAATACGTCTAACACGACTAACCCGCGGGCTCGCGCGTTGACGGCCCGTGTGAGTGCTAAACGGCTCAATTTCATCCCTCTTCAAAAGAATAGAGGTGAAAACCCGTAATCACACGCTGAGACTAGCAATGGAGTCACGATACGTCGACACGCTGTCGAAGATATACAATTACAAAAACACAAGCTATTGTGTCGCGTGCCACGCGAGCGACGTACGGCACTGCCGCCGAGGCATAATTCGCGGGCCGTGACACATGGCAACTTAAAACAACTCTATTTTAATTGGAACACTTTTTATCTGCCGCGCAACGTGCTCCGCCAACTTCGCCATTTAACAAAGTCAACGACGACTAATTGGTCTCCGAACGACCACTTGACACGAACCCGTTACTGTAATTGAAACAATTGCATGACAATCAACTGTATACGATACAGATTCAGAGTACTTATTTAATGTTTACATTTTCGCGTTTTCCAGGTATCTTCACGGTCATGTGCTACAACGTTCTCTGCGACAAATATGCCACAAGACAGATGTACGGCTACTGTCCCAGTTGGGCGTTAGAATGGGATTACCGCAAGAAAGGAATTCTGGATGAGATAAGACATTACGCCGCTGACCTTATTAGTTTACAGGCTAGTATTCACTGCGTTCTATCACGTCATAAGTTTAGAAATCGACACTGAAACGTATTAATCGTTATAATTTTATTATAATTTATCATTCCAGGAAGTAGAGACCGACCAATTTTACAACTTCTTCCTACCAGAACTAAAAAGCGAAGGCTACGATGGTATTTTCTCACCCAAATCTCGGGCGAAAACAATGGGCGAGTCGGAGAGGAAATACGTCGATGGATGCGCCATTTTCTTCAGATCTGCAAAGTAAGTCTACGAACCTATACGATTCCCATTCGAAGCAGCTTGTAGCTTAATGACGATTCATTTAACTAGGCCTAATGAATAACAAATGAAACCTGTTTTCAGATTCACGTTAGTCAAAGAGCACCTGATCGAGTTCAACCAACTGGCGATGGCGAATAGTGAAGGCTCCGATAACATGTTAAATCGTGTCATGCCCAAGGACAACATTGGCTTAGCAGCATTGCTCAAAACAACCGAAGCGGCGTGGGAGAACGGTAAGTCAAACCCCTTCATTATTTTTGACACATTTTCCAATTCAATTTGAAATCCTATCCTATTCGAGTAATCTAAATATTGATTAAGAACAGCAAATAGAGCCAGCTTTACTTATGTTTTTTTTTGAGCGAAAGAAGCTGTTTAAGTTATTTTTCGTTAGAATTAGACCGGAACAGATTAGTCCAAGCAACGTGTTATTTAATTGGGGCTTCAAGAAAATTATGTCATGCTTACATTTAATTAATTATCTACTAATAAATATAATATTTTAAAAGAAAGCGTAAGATTAAGTTTAAAACTAGGAGTCTTGTACATGTAAAACATATTTATCTAGGACCCGTTCGTGATTCCCTTGTACTTGTTGACGCACCTAAAGCAATTTGCTATTCAAATCTTGTAATCTTGTCTGAGTAACATACATCGCAAGGTTCGTTCTATGTTTCTTGCGGTAAACTTTATATGGTGCTACTGATATTTTTAACAGCTTCTTAGCAGCTGCGACCTACTCCAATTTGCGGTTCAGATTTATTACTTACGCATGCAGTAACGCCAGTATATGAAACAAAACTTATTTACCTACTTATTTAAGCTTGGAATTGCATCAATCTGGTGGGCATACCTTAAAATTTCATAAGGAATATTTTATTATGAATAACTTATTTGAAATGTGAACACAGAAAGACACGGCGTTCCAATAAAGCGGGGCATATAGAATTGACCAATCGCATTATAAGGGGAGTGGAGCGAGATGTGATTGCTCGACGCTGCACAACTCTGCTGCACCTTCATGTGAAAGCGCACCCTAAACGATATACCATGCCTTGATTAAATTGATAAATATTAACCTGTACAAAGGCGGCATGTATCCAAAGTTGTTACGGTCAAAATAAAGTTCTCATCCAAACTATTTGTAAGTTATTAGTTTATTATAGCTTTTAAATTTTTTTTCCTGACTAACCTTTTTGTTGGCTGTAGGGGAGACCGAGGAGAGTTGTGAAATCGTCGATTTTTGGGAACGTATTTACTGCTAGCAAGCTCGCAACAGTGCGTGCTTGATAGCTAGTCTTGAACTAAAAAACGCGCGCTATTGCGAGCTCGCTAGCAGTTAATAAATTCTAAAAAATCGACGTTGTCACTACTCTCCTTTGGCACAACTGTCCTCGGTCTCCCCTACTTGCATTATCATCCAACTTTACATATGTATAGTCGACCAAGTAAGTGCTTTACCATTTTTTATATATAAAAAAAATATGACAGCTCCTACATCAGAAGAAAAACAATAAGGCTGATTGTCATATTGACTTGTAAGTGAAAATAGCCTTTTATGTTTTAAGCCGTACCTACATTGCCATTGAACTTTCCTTGGGGTGGTAAAGGAATTTCTTTGTCGACTTTATACCAAATTTCAAGTCAATTCGACCACTGGAGGTGGGTTGAATTCAACTTTTAAGATTTGACCTATTCAAGTATTCAAGGGAATCCAGGGTATAGCGCCCAGGACATTTTCTGCATTTCCCCCCGCACTGCGAGGATGAACCTTCGGGCGAAGTAAGAGCCAGCTCTGGGGTCGCCAGAGATGCCAAACTTTGATATTTTCCAACCCACAATAATGGTTTACCTCTCGGTTTACTATCTCAACTCTTCCGCAGGCATACCAACAGACTCGTCGATGCTCGGGCAGCCGATCCTGGTGTGCACGGCGCACATCCACTGGGACCCGGAGTTCTGCGACGTGAAGCTGATTCAGACGATGATGCTGAGTAACGAACTCCGCAGCATCCTCGACGACTCGGCGCGCACGCTGCGGCACGCCGGCCAGCGTGACAACGTACAGCTACTGCTGTGCGGAGACTTCAACTCGCTGCCTGACAGCGGTAAGTATCAGGATATAGCTAGACTTGTGGCTAGTACACCATCACTTTTTTTTTTATGTTAGAGAAGCCAGACAAACGGGAACGTATCAAAATATATAAAGTTTAAAACGAATAATGGACGAAATACATAATGGTCATAATATATACTAAAATTTTCTATGAAACTATTGATAAAATGAAATTTTTTAATCGTGTAATCTATAGATTGGTTTAGGTTAGGTTAGGTTTATTTTATGAAAATTTTGTAAAGTTGAGAATTTCCAAGAAAATTGTATTCTATCAAATGACCATTATGTATTTCGTCTATTATTAATTTTAAACTTTATGTATTTTGATACGTACCCCAGACAAACGAACTAGTGGGTCACCTGATGTTAAATGAATACCACTGTCCATAGACACTCGCAGCGCCTTACGCGATACCAGTGCGTTGTCGGCCCTGCAGAAAATTGTACACTCGCCCCTTAAAGGCACCCAGGTCGTAACTCGATGGGAAGACCCCAGCAGGAAGCTCGTTCCAGAATTTGCAAGTTCGTGGCTAAAAAGACCGCTTAAAACGCACCGTCGATGACTGCCATTCGTCAACATGATGACAATGAAATGAATGCTTACGACGGGTGGATCTGTAATGGAACCCCGCAGCTGGAATGAGGTCAAAGAGTTCCTCAGGTTCACTCCATAAAAAGTAGTCAGGGAATGGACCGGCATCAAGACCGTGGAAGAACTGATTCAGACGATGATGCTGAGAAGTTTGCAAACTCCTCGATAACTCGGCGCGCACTCTGCGGCTGCACTTTGTCGGCCAATGCGACAATGCAGGCCAACGTCTGTCGGGTCCGCTAGTTATATATAATTTGTGACGTAGAAATGACATGGTGCTGACCAGACGATGATGAAGACTTTTTTAGGGAAGATCCGGAAAACGTTTTGCACTGCACCTGGCACTTGATTGATGTTTGCATCATTCACTTGAAGTCGTTTCTTGCACCAAACGTTTTTTGGACTTTTATTATTCTGCAAATTTAATTTTGCCTAATTGTCTTTTCTGATGACGCCTATGCGAGCTCTAAAACATTACGAATTAATTAACCACAAAAGGAATTAGTCTACTCTGTTAAGACGACCCATATTGTAACGGTTGCACAATACAAAGTACTTAGTTTGAATTAGCCGGGTCAGATCCGAGACAAACAGACCAATTAACGGTTTTCTCGGTAAATGGACTTGTTTGTCTGTCACTTTGAAATAAATTAACGATTTCGAAGCGGTTAGCCGCAGCCGCTCGGCGCTGCCTCTTTCAAACTGATTTCTCTCTGGACCCGGCGAAGAAGGCTTTGTTCACCACTTTAATAGTAAAGCAATTAGATGTATTGACAATGATGTAAATTAATTTGGTTTACATTGTAAATGATCAGGGATTTTCGTCTTATGGTGAAACAGACAGCTTTTCTTAATGATATTTTGTAAAGTTCGGCACAGTGACAGTGAAAAACTAAATAAGTATGAACCAAACCAGAGTGGCACCATTAAAATTGTCTTTGGTCATTTCTTTCGACGGATCCTATCCGATATTTAAATTGGTGAAAATATGTGTAGATGTTGACGACGATTGATTGCGCTAGCCAAGAGCAGTTGTGGTGGCCGGTGATGACGTGTAATTGACAACAGTTCAAATGTACTAAGTAAAATAAAAAAACAGTTTGTAGATTTTTCACTGCTGATTACAGGAAAAATATTTTGGGATTTTTTTATGCAGTAGTTTTTTTTTATATCTAGGAAAAAGAGTAAAAAAAGTTGAATTGTGAATGTTAGGCATACACTTAGCGGCTCTTAGTCCATTTATTACCATAAAATGAAAAAAAACAACCGTCAGTTTATTTTTTGTCTGACGGATTACTTAAATTCTAATTCTAGCGACACGCTTTCGGTTCTCTTAATATCATTGTTTTGAATTACGCTTTGATAACATTTTCAAATGGAAGTGACTGGCAGATTCGTAAAAGCTGATAGTCCCAATCTGCCCAAAGTCGACGAATGGATGTTGTTACAGTTCATGCGAAAAAATGACTGTTTTAATGTTGCGAAAACTTAAGGAGCGAAGGTTCTCATATCCTCTAGCACATTCTACACGCTACGCTCGTAACCAGTAAACCAGTAGCAGTACAAAATACAAATGCACGCTACAGGAAAAAGTAAGACATGATCTCGTGTGGTTGATCCCAGTTTAGAGAGAACATAAGTAATCAATCATTATTGGCTCTCATAACATCAATCATATGTTAACTGGTGCGGAAGAATCTCGGAGAATATTTATACTCGAAAAAAGTGTGATTCTACTACATTGTAAAAGTGTTACTTTTATATTACAATACTAACCCACAAATTCAAGTTTTTTTATTACAATTACATCAAGTCATGAACCCTTATGTTTACATTAAAATCGCTGTCAATTGAAATTGCGAACAATGTAAATAAACCATATCCATATTCTAGCACTTGTTTATTGTTTTAATGGTTTATGATAGTGTTGTGGTCTTGTGGTAAGTATTGATTAAATAACACATGGATTTAGCAGTATTTGATGAGGGAAAATGGAAATTAAAGACATTTTAAATAGGTACAAGGTTTGTTTAGATTGTTTGCAATTTCAATTCACTGACAGTTTATCATACCTAGCTAAGGAAACTTATCCTGTACCTGTACTGTACTGCACAAAGACGAGTCACTTTATAATTGTTTCAGAAAATTTAAGTTCACAACAGTAGGTACCTGCTTATACTGTTTTAGTTGAATATTTTCCCTAGTTACCTGTTTAAAGTTACTGACTAAGTAGGTAGTCAGTGGTAGGTTATGTCAACTTTGAAATACCGGTAGGTCTGAAGGATAAACAAATAAAGATTACAGTGTTTTATTTACTATGTATTTAGGAGCAAAAAGTAACAATACATGTAAAAAATATTTATGAACTAAAACAATTACTTTGCTCACCCGCGACCTTACAATAGTTACGTTTATGCAAGAAATGTGTGTTCATGCAGTTCCTCCACCTCTACACTGTACGAACACACACAAATCACATAAACACAACCATCACCACCACCAAGCTACACTGACGCGTTTCGAACTCAACCAGAGCTCATCTTCGGAGTTACCACAACCGTATGCTATGCTACCAAATGTTAAACTAACAAACCAAAACAAATGTTTTAACTTGTCAATGTAACTTCACAAGTACCCACTTTATTTTTCTTATTCTCAAACTACCCCACAAAAATTAACTTTTATTGACATATTATAAAACTACCTTGAATTTTTGTTTATTTATTTATAAGGTATATTTTATTAATACTAACTGTTCAAATTAGACCCAAGCCGCAGTAAAGGAGAAGATACTAAATTTACCTGTTCATTAATAATAGACCCCATAGTGTTGTACCTAATTATTTCCATGCATTCCAGAGCATCCAGACGCAACCCCTTGCCGCAATAATGTAATACTTCATAAGAATCTGAATCTAACAATGAATGATTTGATTCCAACAAATGCTTTGCAAAATTCGATCTATCTGGATGCTCATTCCTATATGCCGAAACATGCTCTTTAAATCTAGTATTAAAACTTCGGCCTGTCTGTCCTACGTATATCCCTTGCGTAGCTTGGTGGTGGTGATGGTTGTGTTTATGTGATTTGTGTGTGTTCGTACAGTGTGGAGGTGGAGGAACTGCATGAACACACATTTCTTGCATAAACGTAACCATTGTAAGGTCGCGGGTGAGCAAAGTAATTGTTTTAGTTCATTAATATGGACCTCCGCAAAGTAACGCCTGATTCAATAAATTATTTAAAAATATTTATATTTTATTTGGTTACAGTTCAAAGTTCTTCAATTTTCAATTCCATCCACTTCCATTAATGCCGTGTTTCTTGCAACTTCAATCTTGATGCTACTTTTTTCCGGTCGTCATTATAAAGAAATATTTGAAAACTCAAAGCAACAAACGCAGAAAATAACAAATTCGTGAATTTGCAACGGATGGTTGACAAAATATGTGACGCGAATTGACATAATGCCATATTATGACAGTTATGTTTTTTTTTAAATTTTATATCATGCTAAGACTGCGACATTATTATTCCTATCTTTGTATATACGGACTTTTTAATGATCATTTCTTTAATTAATTATTAACGACCAATTTAAGCAAAATAAAGGAAAACCGAGAAACACGGGTAGTCTGATTTTTAACCAGCTATTATAAAAGTAAAATAAAAAGAATGATTTTTTTTAAAATGTTGTCAATTGTAGTAATAAATAAGCCTATATAACTTAGCTCGAAAAGGCTAGATAGACAAACGAGCAAGCGGGTCATCTGCTGGAAAATTATCACCACCGCCCATAAATATCAACAACTCAAAGAGTCACTGATCCGTAGCCGGCCTTTAAAAAAGGAGAGGGAACAGGGGAGGGGAGAGGGAGAGGTATTGGACCCCGCGCTCTCACTGACCGTACGAAACGCAGCAGGAGTACTGCTGCTTCACGCCAGTGTTTTGTGACCCACTGTGGTACTGCCGGCCCATTCGTGATGCAGCGGCTAGCTACAACATGGCTCTACCACTCTAAAATTTGTATTGTAGGTTATAGAGTAGCGACCGCGAACCGAAAGACGTGGGGTGAGAAGCCCTCCACTAGACGGACCTGCGATTTGGTAAAGGTCACAGGAACCACTCTAGGTTGCCTTTGTCCAGCAGTAGATTTCTGCTAATATGATTGTAGGTTTTACACTTTAATATGAATTCCGTATAATTCCAGGCGTGGTGGAGTTTCTATCAGCGGGCCGAGTGCCCACAGAACACCGGGACTTCAAGGCGCTGGGGTACGCGACGTCGCTGCGTCGCATGGCCGGCTCCGAGCACGAGTTCACGCACAACTTCAAGCTCGCCTCCGCCTACAGTGAAGACATCATGCCCTACACTAACTACACGTGAGTTATGTCCAAAGCCCGGACGACGGGAGCAAAAATGCACTTTTCACTAGTGCAGAAGTGGAACTGCGTAGTACAGAAGTAATCCATAACCACTATGAATTATTCAAATTTGCCCCGATTACTACAGTACCTAGATTTAGAACGGTCCTTTAGTTGGTTGAAATGGATTTTATTACCTAGGCGAAGGAGTTTAAAATCGGAAAATGTCGAAAAAATACTATTGTTTATTACGAAAATTACATAAAACATTTAAAAAAAATACAAACAGCTCATTTTAATTTTGTTTACAACTAGGTACCTATAATTTTTCTGAATTTCGTAACGGTGGTCCAGTACATCGTGCTTTTTATCGACTTATAAATTGTGTGTCCTCGCACTATTGAGACGTCAACACATAATTTCTCCCGTCATCCGGGCTTTGGTTATGTTATTAATATACTCCGTTATCAAGCGGGCAGTTTGGTGGCTGGCTGCGGCTACCTAACATTAGTGTTGTGCGTGCAATACAAACTACCTATTCTCAGACCTACCAAATATAGATAAAAATTTCATAAAAATGGGTCAATCCGTTTCAGAGGAGTTCGATAACAAACATTGTGACACGATATATTAGAGATAGTCTCATTTACGCTAAGGTAACTAAATGAGAGCATGTTCCGTTTCCAGATTTGACTTCAAGGGGATAATCGACTACATATTCTACTCGAAGCAGTCGATGACGCCGCTCGGGCTGCTGGGGCCGCTCTCGCAAGACTGGTTCCGGGAGCACAAGGTCGTAGGCTGTCCGCATCCACACATACCCTCAGGTGAGACACGATAGCAATGACGACATATTCAATGGACAACAAGGGTCTGACTAAAGTGGACGTCAAACTAATTATGCTGAATGCAGCTGCCTCGTGAGCGAACGCTCAGTCTGTTCCCAGCTATTGGTGAACCAGATGGCTAATACAGTCTGCTCATCCTGTTTCCTACTTCTTCTTATACTTTTTTCAACCTTTATCCACCCACCGCTGAGTATGCCTCTTCAGACTCCTTCCATGTTGTGCCATCGCGTGCTTTGCTTCCCGCATCCAGTCTCTTCCCGCCAATCGTGTCAAATCGTCAGTCCATCTCGCGGTTTGCCTTCCCACATTTCTGCGCCCATTCCGTGGTCTCCACTCCTCCACTTTCCTCCCTCATCTGCCGTCGGACTAGCGGCATATGTGACCCGGCCACTTCCACTTTCTTTTGGTTATTGTTTCAGCTATATCGGTTAGCTCTCTTCTTTTACGGATTTCGGTATTCCGTACCTGATCACGGATAGTAAATAAAACCCAACATAGCTCTCTCTCCACAGCCCTTTGAGTGACTTGTAGCCAATATACTACTTGCATAGTCAGCGTCCAAGTTTCGGCTCCATATACCATCACATTTATATTAAAATATTATACTTGCGAAAGGGCTAAAACGGCTGGACGGATTTGGAGAAAATTTGGTATATAAATAACTTGATCTCGGGAGCAACTCATAGGCTAATTTCTATTTCATTGTTCCTGAGTTATGGATGTTTTCTATGTATTTAAGTATTTATTTATCTATATAAGTATGTCTATCGTCGTCTAGTACCCATAGTACAAGCTTTGCTTAGTTTGGGACTAGGTCGATTTGTGTGAGATTGTCCCCTAATATTATTTATTATTTATTTATTTATTCCGATCTCACACATCACGATGTAATTTGTAGCAATTCCCACCAGAAGTAAAATCCCGAAATTTCTGCCCAGCGCCACCGCGGTATCCACTAGGATATTATTGTACCTGGTGAATAGTTTTAAAATTGCGCTGATTTTTTTTGTATGAAGTATCTAAAGCCTCGTTATCTGTTCCAGATCACTTCCCCCTACTAGTGGAGTTGGAGATGTGTCCGACGAGCGGCAACTCGAATGGGCTGATCGGGCGCAGGTAGCACGCGTCCCCGCGCGCCCGCCGCCGCCGCGCCCGCTCGCCGCACGACCACTGACGCGCCGACGCCGACGCCGTCGCCGACACTACGCCGACACGCGGACACGCCGACACACTACGCCGACAAGCTACGCCGACACGCCGCGCCAACCAAGGAGCACGGACGGGAGCGTTTGACGCTGACCTTGTGCTAGTGATGGGAAAGAGGATGCTAATCGTTACGTGTACATTGACTAAATTCTACTGTCTTTGGGATTCATGACTCTATTCGAATTATTCTCTTTTCAAAACTTAACCTGTTCTTCTTTTTACATGATTTTATTTTTGAAATGACAATAGTTCGAATAGTCAGTGTCATTTTAAACGTCCGAAATGGGTGGACGTGATTGTTCACGTGTAAAGCGCTGCTTCTGTACGACTTATGTTGTCATGAAAAGTGTGACAGTAAAGAGTAGAAAACGGGGATTTGGCTGTTCCTTCGATGTTTCTTTTCGCACTAGTTCTACTACGTTACTTTTACGTTGCGTTATTTTTGTCGTCTTTGTTTCTTTGCTAGAACTGAAGGTCCTACTGCGACAAGGAAAAAAGGCGAAAAAAATAAATAAACGCAGTTCTTCTTTCATCTCTAGTGAAGGAACTTGTGCGAAAAAAAACGTTCTAGTTCCTTTGAAGGAACAGCCAAAGGAACTACCGCAAATAATCCGAAAACGGATGAAAGGGAAACTAAGATTTTTTATACTAGATCATTGCTAAATCAAGCTTTTTACGCCAGTAATGTAATAGTTACGAAGAGTAGCGACCTCATTTATTTTTTACTCTTTATTGACATACAGTCGGTGACTGTTAATTGATCGTTCGTAAAACTCATTACAATGGACAAAGGGAGCACAAAAGGACACATTCAAATAAATTAGAATCAGATTTTTTTAATAAACATATCCATTTCCATGATTTGAGTACGTTTAAGTAAAAATAGCAACAGAGAGCTGGTCTAACCAACAAAAATTTTTGTTTCATCCGAAACAAATATTTTGATAAATAATACCAGAAATCAAATACTTATTTTGGAAATATTTATTGTGCGCTATTTTCGTCTAAATGGTAAATTTTCTTTTGATAGCATACTTTGACTTTAGGGACATACCAATTGTCTATTTACGTATTGAATTCCGGAACAGAGAACTAACATTTTCTTATTATCCTCTTTCGTATTAATCTAGAAAGATACTCGGCGCCAAAGTAGGCCTATGCTAGCCGTGAACCCTAGACATACGAAAGACAACTTGTAACACCTATTATATTAGCTGACGTAACACACAGTTGTGAGACTTTAATTTATAATGCCCATCACATTGCAACCAACTTCTGCCTGAGCCCATCTCAGGCTGGACGAAGTTACGATAGTTTACAGGTTTTTTTATGTTTGTAGGTCTTATTGTACCTGCTGATTACATTTTTCGAGTTAACGAACGTTCTTTTAATTTAAAGTCTCAAACTGCTCATAAAACCGCGTGCGTGTTGGCACTGGTTTTTAGCAAATAATGACAGAAGGTCATGTTCGTCAGACACATTATTATTTTATTTTATGGATTTGGTGAATTATTATGGTAATTTAATACGTTGTTTGTACTTGTACTGCTTTAACTTATTTTGTTATACTAAACTAAGCTTGTTTACTGTGTCTCATATAATCTGTTTATCAAGCATTTTCTAACCAACCATTTTGTTGAGCAATAATGAGTCTGTACGGATGTGATAATTGGTTTCGCTCTTCGCTGGACGCGCTTACCGTCGTGTAACTGTAGCTTTAGCTGTGCTCATTTTATTTGCTTATAAAAGTAGACATGGTGGTAATTCACAGTACAATGTGGTAGTTAGATGTTAGCGAGTCGATGTTTTGCCGAAGTAAGGGTCCAGGGAGGAGCGGGCGCTGTGTGCAATGTTTAATGTTTACGTGTTTCGGAGTACCTCTTGTACGCCGCGATTATGTGCGAATATTATCATTTAGACGTGGAGTTGGTCTTTGTAGTTTATCAATCTACAAATCGGATATTAAGTAGTGATAATTTTGACGATTCTATAATTAACGTATTCAATGAAATAAATCAGACCTACGCTTATTGTGTCAATGAATATTTATGATGAAATAATGTAAATTGAAAATGAAAAATATTTTTTCAATAGGATAGTTTGTGGCGGATAAATGCTTAGTTTTTCGATGTTACATATTATACAGTTGAGGAATCGCTCAAGAATTATATGAAATTTTTAAATGTGGTTCGATCCCTGTACAATATAATGTAAAATGTATATAATTTTAAATGTTTTGAACGTTGATGAGATGGGTTTTGTGTCGCGAAATGTCCAACGTCCATTTACCACTGTTAGTTATAATTCCTCCACTGTATATTATTTAGGTATATATTTAAATTTGGGGCGTACTTTGCAATGTTCGTGTGTGGTATTGGTTGGGTCGCGGGGGCACGGGGCGGTTAGCCCCCCTCTCCCCGGTTCCCTACCGTACTATGTAAGGATCAGTGAGACAGTTATATAGTATTAAAAAAAACTTAGACACCAAATGTACACTTGTTTTTAATTTTTTTAACTTAATTGAAATTAATATTTTGCATGTTTCCAACAATCACAATCTTGAACTTATGAGTGATCAAAAGTATGCTGTGCTACTGACTATTGTTAATATATCAGTGTCTCAAAATAAAATAGAACCGATAGTCAGTAGCTAGTGTACTATGAAGTTCACCAATGTTCCACGAAGCAAGACTCCTATGTACAGCGAAGTTTTAAAATAGCATGAAAAATTAACATCTTAAGATTGTCCTTATTGTAAAGTAAAGTAACTTATAATTTAATTCCGCGTAGAAAAACTTATAAATAATAAGTTTTTTTTAATCCATGCTGTCTCACAGACCAGTTAGAGTCATAAAGGGAATGTTAGAAAGTTAGTAACGTATCGAAGAGGCGTAGTAGATTCGGTAAGGTATTCGCGGTGATGCGAGTGGGCGATTAGAACAAAGCGGCGAGCGATCATTAGGTTAATTAAAATCGCATTGTGTGTTCTAACAAACTTCTCAGCGAGACTATTTTAAATATTATATTTTTACCTTGTTTTAACGTCTGTCTACGTTAGCAGAGAGTAGGTTAGTGTTCAGTCTGGGTGTTCTAAGAACGATCTTTTCCGGCGGGCTTTGCTCCGCGACACGCCCCCTTAGCTTTTAAGTAGATATATTGTGACGACTCTCGACTCTTAAGTACCCTAACCGTGACCGGACTACGACTTTCACAAATCTATCATTAGATTAAGTTAATTGACTTAGATAAGTTCCCTTCTGCTCATCAGTATTCGTATTCTCGATTTAGTCTGAACTAAAATTGTTACATGCATTTTTTTGTTAGGTTTTTTATCATCGACGTGCCGGGACGTGTCGCGCGGCAATGGATTATCATTGAATAGCGGGTAGCATACTGCCGTAGTACAAATGCATGTGTGAATGTTTTACTGTTAGTGATGTGGTTGTCTCAGGTGTCTTTGTAGTAACCCTTTCGGATTTGTCGGCCCGCAACCGACAGGCGTGCGTGACGTCGCCTTGTTCCGCTGTCAGTATCGGATAAACAAAATTGGCTTCGAAAAGTAACAAAAATATCAAATAACTGTGCATTTTGTGTACTCGTTTAGTCCTGTCGTCATTGTAATTTAGTTGTATCGCTTCTCAAATGGCTCTCGATTTTTCTGATTATCGCAATGTTAAATTTCAACATAGACTACTTAGCGGTCGGAATTCATTTATATTGACTAGCTGTGTCAGTATGACCACTATTGTCCATTCATTCGTTTTAATTCTTGCAGGTTCGAAGTGACACCCTATAGTTCTTCCTCGTATTCAGCCCTTGTAAAATAAAAATAAAAAAGAAATGTGCGTTTGTCCATTTCCACACTCCTTTGAGTATTATTGCTATTCATCACAAACAAGTTGGATCTCACTTCTATAATCTCGCTTCTCATGAGACGGTAAACTTCGAGCTAAAGTAGTTATTGATATTCGGGCAATATGCCGATTTTTAGATGCACTTTCCATCCGTCATTACCTACCCGTGATCGAGCGGGCTAAAAGTCTTGCCTCAGTCAACTGACAACCGGCATAACATCTGCCAAGAGAAATATTTCTCTGTTGTAGCTTCTCAAAACAATCAATCCCAATCAATCCCAAGCTCGCACTTCTCAAAACTTGCACTGTTTCAGTTGAACTTTTTTCAGAACTTGCGATTCGCTTCATAGAATACTGTAGCGGTAAAAAAATAGAGTAATCCCTATCGTATTAGTTCCAAATAGACTGCAGCGCGTCTCGGACAGCCTTATCGCCTAGTCATACTGACTCGTTGTGAAGCGTAAAGCGTAAATTGGTAATCGGAATAGTGATATAAAATGTTTACAAACAAAATTCGGACCACTGCATAGTAATTACGCTTATATTTTTTTCACTTCATCAGAATAGGCTAGACGACTAAAAAAAACTGTTTAGTCCGTCAGTTAGATTATTAAAAAATATTGTACACGTATTTCTTCTTTTGTTTGACAAACAAAAAATGAGGAGGATACAGTGCTTAGAAGTTTCGAGTGACGTCACTATATGGTACAATTTTTACCTAAGGGTGACGTCACAAGCCCCCACTCCGGAAGTTTGATGATCTATATCTTTGTCGTTTTTTAATAATTTGATAAACCAAAAAATACGTGTCCCATATTTTCCCATAATCTAACTGACGGACTAATTAGAATGACAAATTTTTAACCCAGTCGTCATCCCTATTATGTGTATCGAATAATTATTGATTTTGATTGTTTTATTCATATTATTGTATATCAAACGATAGGTGCTGTTGTATTTAATTTTTAATGTTACTAAATGCGATTGTGATAGGGATAACGTCTCTCTTGTACCTTACTATCGGATGAATTGTAAAAATGCCAAATCATGAAAAGGGTATATTGAATATTACTTTTAGGATAAATGGGGTTAAATGAAGTTTTATACGAATCAAATTTTTACTAATGACGCTATATAATTTATCTAAGTACAGGTAGATTTTCAAATCATATCAAGATTATGATTTTTTAAGAGTTTTCGTGTTAATTATTATACCTAATGTAGGGGTGGGACGAGATCTGACGTTGGAATTCTTCCGCTAACGTTTACTGGGAGCACAAACTAGATAGTTACAATTACTTACAACTGAAGGATTTCAACTTCGGCACTCCACTTGCCTTTGCTACCTTCACTCTTTCCTAAATCAATTGTCATCTATAAACAGGTCTAGTATAGCAAGTATTTTTGCATTTATAAATTGTCAATATATTCACTACAGTCTTGTAAAGCATAATAATTGTAGATTTAATAGTCGGAACAATGATAGCAATAATAGATGAGCCACAAATTAATCATCGCAGTTTAATATAGCGCACTAACGCCAGACATGGTTGTGAGGCTACTGTCGACACACGATACGCTGTATTTTTAAACGTTTATAGCGATTTTGACGGGTTTTTTTTCGATAGCGTCATATAAAATACCTACCAACGAGAAAAAATATGTGTGACAACAGTAGCCTCAAGTGATGACTTGGTTTTACCAAATTCTATTCCGAGTTATACTTGCGGATTTTTGGAACGGATCTGAAGACCCAACTTGGCAATCCTTAGAGATAAACCGAAAGTCTTGCACGAATGCGCAAGTATCGCTTAAGGATAACGAGAGCTTTATCGTAACAAGTTTATCTTATTTGTAGTAGAACATATATGATCTCTTTATTTTAATATAATTTTGATGGACATTTTACTTAATAGTTTTAGCCGTGTGTAGATGAAATAGGATTTTTAGAGATCGCACATTTCGTTTGTTACATGCCACTGTACAGTTGTCTGATAAATTGATGCAATCTGAAATTGTGAGGTCCATTGTTCGATTTTCGCAGCTGCGTTATCTCCGGAGCTCCCCAGGTGGCCGGTTTAGACTTTGTTTGTGAACCTATATTTATTTACTCCTTTTAAATAATTTGGAATTTGTACATATTTGTATATAGCACGTATATAGTATAATAACCTCCGGCGTTTTTGTTTATTTGTAAATATTCGATTCAATTACCACATTTCTTTATTTACCCAATGCACTTGTGAAAACAACGACCGACTGGGAAGCTTCCGCTGCGATGGAACATTCGAATTTACCAAAAGAAGCCTTCGTGTTGTCTGTACATTTTATTTGTAAATAATGTTGTTTCGATAACGATTATTGGTAAACAACGAGCGAGCAGTCGCGTATGTCAGCCGTTCGGACTTCTGCGCACACCGAGACCGAACCGATTTAGAGTTGTAAGCCACGCATCGACCACCCGAGATGTTTATATCCTGACAGACATTCCATAGGCCCCGTCGTGTTAGCTCAAGACTAAAGACTGTTTGAGACTTTAAAAATATCATGTTAATGAAAAAATATTTTCTGATGCACCTTAATGACTTTATAAACTGTGTTATAGGTGATTTAATGTAAGATCGAACAGTGTAACTCACTAGAATCTAAGAAGAAATGCTTTACGTCACTGTGATAGACAATACTGCTCTACCTGAGAGGCACTATAGGCATTTATGAGAAAACAAATTGTTCTTATGAAATGGAAACGTTAGCAATGTTACCTATCTACTCTCAGTATTCAGCAGGTATAGCTTTATTTTGAGATCGATTTGAATATCGGTGTTACATTTAGAGATTTCCATTCACCAAGTTTTAAGCAGGCTATTGAATTGCTACACAGGTTTCAGATCAAAAGTACCCTTAATATCAAAATAAAGCTGTACCCGTTTCTACGGATGCGTGACGTGTGTATAAAAGTACAAAGGCGTATGTGCAGAAGTTCTGTCGCGGCTCGATGGATCGAGCGGTAGGTGCGCGCGCGCACCGCGTGTTGTGTGTGAGTGGCGGCTGTGTGCAGACACGTCGTTTGACTGTGTGTGTGAGCCCGCGTCTCGCTGTGCTGTTTGTTGACACATTATGTATATTTGAATGAATCAAATTATAAGAGAATATGAATTTTATACATGATTTTTATTTTATCCTCACACTGAAGAAGTATTCTGTTTTACTATGACTGATGATGATTATACAAGAAACAAACAAATTTTGTATGTGAACTATATTTACATTGACTAAATAAAAACTACAAAATTAAATATATTTGAAGACAACATCCTTGAAACTGTCGACCGTCTGCAATTCCAAGGTGACTGGACACTGCAGCCAGTTGGACAAAAGTTCTTCTGTGTATCCCAGGAGGAAGTACATCTTGGTCGGTGACACTGCTCGCCTGATAATGGCTGCTACTCTAATATGGTTGAACTGGCGTTTTATTATGACCTGGAAACAGCACACAAGATGTCAATAAATATTAGTAGTAAATACTTAGTAGTAAATTTCATGTTTTACTTAATGATATTTATTATTATTTTATTTTGTTGTTTCCAACTCGATCCTTTGGCTTTGCGGAGGGATGTGGCGTCTTTCTGCATATTATATCGTATTTATCATGGGGAGTGTTCTGAGAAACTGTTTGAATTGCTGCCTGTGGCTAAATTCCACTACCACACTTCGAGGAACCGTCTGTCTTTCCATCCTCACCATCTTGATGATTAGCAGTCTAGTACAGTGCGTTCTTTCCTCGCACAACAAAGGTCTGGAATCAGCTTACTGTGGCAACATTCCCAGAGCGTTACAACTTAGGGATCTTTAAAAAACGAGCCTACCAATTCCTAAAAGGGTCGGCAACACACCTGTGGTTCCCCTCGTGTTGCGGGTATCCATGTGTGACGGTGATCGCTCTCCATCAGGTGATCCGTCGGCTCGTTTGCCCCCTCTTATATATAAAAAAAAAAGTTTTGTTCTTTGGGCATAGATCAGTGCAAAACTAAATGCAGTTTTCTTTTATTTTAATTTTCATTTGTAAAATTTGATACTATTTTTTTTACTTCCTGCATACAAAAGGTTGAACAACAAACATGAATAGATTTCAAACTAATATCAATTTATTCAAAAATTAAAAGTACAAATGGCTGAAAATAAACATAACTTTTAACCTTTTCAATGCTCTGACAATTACAACTGCTCTCACTCATACGCCATGACATCGAAATGTCAAACGCGAAGTTAAACCCTACAGAAATGCATGAAAGTAGATATTGGTCTGCATGCCGTGACTGATATATGAGTTGTTGGCGTAGAACCTGCGGTGCTGATATATGTGTTGTTGGCGTCGAAAAGGTTAAGCAAGGCAAGCCACTCACAGGAGCTTGGCAAGCAGCAGGTTGACTATACCTGGTTTAAACCAATTTTCAGCTAGTACTTGCCTATTTCCAGGCCTAGGGAATAATGTATTACTGATTCTACGCAGTGCCTTTACAATTTGTATTTTCCCAGAAACTGGATAGTTTATTTCCCAAGATGCTTACCTCACTACAAACAAGCCCATGCCAGGAGCCAGTCATGAATCTGCGAATGAACTCGTCCTCAACTGCTGTTTCTGATCTTCTCAAACCATCCTTCAAGCTAGCTGTAACACACATTAACACTGAGTAATAAAAAATAGTAAGCAGTGAGAAAAGTTAATATTATATAGCTTCTGAGCAACAGTCAGTTACTAAAACAAATTTACACTTTCAGTGCTATTCAAGAGTTTTGCCCAGTGCCCATGTCATAACGTTACAGTCTTTGGATCTGACTGCCGGCAGCAAATGTGTCAACCTGTTACACACAATTACAATTATCTGGATTATTTTGTGTAAGTACCCTAAGTTAAAAAGTTACTGGTTACTAGTAACAAAAATTGGCTAGACAAACAGTTACACACAACCGTGGCGCGCGAGACGTCCCACAGGTTAAAGTAATGTGAAATTCCATTATAAGACTGGAATGGTAGTTTTGCCCTTGGTCATAGTATCAAATGTATCAGCTTATACTGCCAGAAGTGCCACCTGGCACCTGAAGAAATTTCGAGTCTGGCAGCCGGCAGGGAGTGAGTTAAAAAGTGTTTGTTTCCAACTGGACTTACAAGTATTCCACGAGTTCCAAGACTTGCGGTGAGCAATGTAGTGCGGTGGATTTGCCATTTCGTAGGTTAGGGGCTTGTCCCGCTTCTTTGTTATTCTGTATTTGCCGGACACCACGCGACATAGTGCAGCAGATGTGTGTAACTGTGAATCCACTGAACGCTGTGCCAAAGGCCCTAAAGCGCAAAGCTTAGACTGAAATAGAAATGAAGAAAACATTTTACTCTAACAGGCACGTATTTTATTCTCCAATACGTGAAATGAAGGTTTATTGAGAAGTTATACCTTGGCAAGCTTAATAATAGACGTGTTCATAATTAATAAGGGTCCAATTCAACAGATTTTTTTTTTTTTTTTTTTTTTTTTTATTTTTTTTTATGGCTACGAGGACATTAGCCAATGTCAAAGTTAGGGAAACTTATTTAATTATATGATAGGACATTATTAGGATTACGGATAAAATTTTGGATGGAGAAGGATTGGATTTATTAATATACATATATACAATTTATTTATTTTTTATACTTTAATATTGTTATCTTCTATGAAAGATGCTAATATGTTATATACATCGCGGGTATTAAGATACAATAAACAAATTATGGAGGTAGGAAAAGGGACTGCAATTGATTGGAGTTGGGAAAAGATATCGGAGTGGTCGTAAAGCGAGCAGGAAAAGAAGATGTGATTCAGATCTCCATATTCTCCACAGGAGCACATGGGATCATCAACTATTTTGAACTTGTGTAAGTGTGCTGGAGTACAGGCGTGACCCAAACGTATCCTGCAAATAACAGAAGTAGCCCTTTTGGTTAAAATTATTTTGTGGAACCAAGGCTTACGTGGAAGAGACTCTTGGACAAGGCGATAGTATTTCCCTTTAGATGGATTATTAATCCAGAGTCTATTCCATTCTTCGTATAAAAATGATTTGGGCAGACTGGACAAATCGTGACAATAATTAGTATATGGGAATTTATCTCCATCAAAGATAGCTTCGTTTGCCAGTTGGTCGGCTCTCTCATTACCTAAAACTCCAACGTGGCTAGGAATCCATGCAAAGACTACACTGAGACCTCTCTTGGAGCATTCAAGTAGTCGGTCCCTAATGCTGAAAACAATCTGGGACTGCTTTTGAGGTTTAAAAGGAAACTTTTCTAAAGACTGTAAGGAACTAAGGGAATCACAAAAGATTACAGTATTTCGTAGCTTTGATAATAGTATATATTCAACTGCTTTTAAGAGACCGTAACATTCTCCTGTGTATACAGAAGATTCTGGAGGTAGTTTAATTTTTTGTATAACTTTATTTTGTGAATGGTAAACTCCAACGCCTACACAGGTTGTATCTGAGTGTTTGGAAGCATCGGTGAAAATATAATGCCAACTACACCATTTTTCACTAACTATACTATTAAATTTAACATTTTGGAAATAAGTGTTTTTAGAAATACCCAAATTATATTCTACTTGTGGAGTATTAAGTAGTGCAGTATAACTATATTGATACAAAGGCAACAGAGAGCTTTGGTGAGTAGATGCTACGATATTTTTGTATTTTTTTAAACTTTTAACCAGGCATGGCGCGTCTTTATGGTCCCAGTAGGCAGAAGAATCTACTTCCTGAGCTAGACTACAAAGTTTAAGGTATAAAGGGTGGTACTTTAACTGAATGCTCCGGAAGAAGAACCTATCACTTAAATATTGTTGTCTTAAACTAAATGGTGGTTCGCAACATTCAACTTGCAAGCAGTTAATGGGACTGGATTTCATAGCACCAGTTATGAGTCTTAAAGCTTTTGCCTGAATGTTATCTATTTTTTTTAATGACCTACCATAACTAGGATGCAGTAGGAATGACCCATAATCTAACACACTTCGTATTATCGCGTTGTATAAAAGCCTCATTGTGAAGGGATGGGCACCCCACCAGACCCCTGATAGACATCTAAGGAGGTTTAAATTTTTTTCACATCTCTGTGTAATATATTCAAAATGATAGAGCCCAGTCAATTTAGCGTCTAGTATAACTCCCAAAAACTTTACCTGGTCCTTTACAGGCAGAAATAAATCGTTATACATAACATTTATTGTGGGTAGAGTTCGTTTACGAGAAAACAAAACTATAGTGCTTTTAGATATTGATAATTCGAGACCATTATCTTCTAACCAAATCTTAAAATCATCTAATGCTGTAGACAGCGACCCACTCATATCATCTATAGATCGTCCAGACACATAGAATAGAAGGTCATCCGCATATTGCAGCACATTAACATACCTGTCCACCAATAATTCTAAATCATATGTGTATATATTATACAAAAGAGGGCTCAAAACTGAACCTTGGGGCAAACCTTTCCAAACAGTTCTGGTTATATATTTATCTGTGCTTGGATCTATACAAAACTTAACAAATCGTTCACATAGCATGTTGACAATAAAATTAATCAATAAAGTTGGAATATTTAACTGAATTAATTTTTTTTTCAGTATAGAAATATTTACACTATCATATGCACCTTTTATATCTAGAAAAGCAGCTAAAACGGAATGATTATTAGAAAAGGCTAAACGGATATCTGTGGTAAGGATGCTAAGACTGTCAAAAGTGCATTTACCTTTCCTGAACCCATATTGACTTTCTGATAACAATTTATTATGTTCTAGAAACCATTCCAAGCGATTTTTCACCATGTGTTCAGCTATTTTTACCAAAACGGATGACAAAGCAATGGGTCTGTAAGAAGATGGATCTGATTTAGGTTTCTTTGCTTTTAACAATAAGATCAAAATTTGCGTTCTCCAAGCCCGAGGAATAATCCCCGTTAGCATTACTTTATTGATAAGTGATAGATAGTAAGTGAGACTGTTATCATCAAGGCTTGACAGAAAAGAATACGGGATTCCATCTTCACCTGGTGCAGAATCTTTAACATTTGAAAGAACCCCTTTTAATTCGCACAATGTAAATGGAGAATTCAAATTCAATTCAGTATTATTAAAATTGCTATTTACTACAGGCGATAATAAGGGAGTATGTAAGACAAATTGCTCGGGTACAGAAGGTGGTGCCAACCAATCCATAATTTGTTCTGCTAAATTATAAGATAAATTGGGTTGTTGAGTGTCATTAAAAGCAGATCTAAATTTTCTTATATTTTGCCACACAATAGAGGGCTTTGTATTAGGACAAATAGATAAGCAGAAACTACGCCATCCTTCAAATTTCTTTTTACGTAAAAATTCCTTAGTCTCATTAGCTATTTTTAAGTAGTTATTGAAATTATTATCTGTCATGGATGAGCAATATTGTCTCTCAGCCTCCTTTCTTTTTTTTACAGCGTGGGTGCAATCTTTATCCCACCATGGTGGTGATGGTATTATACCCGTTCCACAGCGTTTTGTGGGAAAGGTTTCGTCAGCTGCTTGCATCAATGCCTTTGCTATGAATTCAGAGCAGTCAGAAGTATTATTAGAATCTATTTCTGGAGCATCACCCATTACTTGAGTTACTTTTTCTCTGAATGTTGCCCACTCTGCATTTGTTAAGTTATACTTCTGACGTGGTTGCCTTACCACCCTAATAGGTTTCTTATGTGGAAAAGTGACAACCAATGGGTAGTGATCACTGCCATATGTGGATTCCATAGGGCACCAAGAAAGAACTGATGCTAGATCAGGTGTACAAATAGATACATCTGGTGAACTTGTTGATCTGGCAAGGCGCGTTGGAGCACCAGTATTCAGTACACACAAATTATGAGAGGTTAGTAAATCTAATAACTGCTCTCCATAATATGTAGTTGTAGCACAGCCCCATAACTGATTGTGACAGTTAAAGTCGCCTAAAAGTATAAAAGGTTTTGGAGCAATATTTATAATCTGATTGATTTCATCAAAAATATGTCTACTTGGATGGGAATAATATACAGATATATAACAAATATTATTTACAGACACAGCACAAACCGAAAGTTCATTACTGTGAGGAGGCAAGGTAACAGGAATAAAAGAAAATAAATTATTGATGAGAATGGCAACTCCGCCATACCCATCTGGTCTATCCTCCCGAACACAGGTGAAACCTGGGATTTTGAAAACAAAATCCTGTTTCAGCCATGTTTCTTGAAGACAGATAACAAAGGGATCAAGTTTGTTAATAATATGGATAAGGTCTTGTTTTTTAGGTATTATGCTCCGGCAATTCCATTGAAGTGCTTGAGCTCTGTGGGCCATTATTATTTTTTGGTATATTGTAGAGTGTGTCGATAATTGCTGCAGCGTTGGACGGTGATATGTTGGATTGTGATAGTAATTGAATAATTAAATAAATAAATCTTTATTCAAAATAGGTTTTTACAATATAAAACTTAAGTCTAAACAAATTAAAATTAATTTAATGATGTCTGTAATTTGCATATTTTCATTATTATTATTTATGTTTTGAATGGGTTTGTGTTCTATAGTTGGAGTTCTAACAATATTTGCATGGGCATGATAGTCATACCCCTTCGAGAATTTTGGTGGTGATTTGGGTTTTAGAAAAACTGTTTTCTTGTATGAAATGTTTTGTGAATTTGTAGTGTTTTGAGAATTTGAGGTGTTTTGTATGTCTTTATATGAATTCGATGGAGTTGGAGAGGAGAGTAGAGCGTCTGCATATGATACCTTTGAAACCGGTGGGTGTATTTTAAGAGCTTCTATGTAAGAGATGCAACTTTTACTCATTGTTTCTTTAATTGACTTTTGTCTGGCATATTCAAGACATTTTTTGTCAATGGCCTGGTGGCATCCCTTACATAGGATACACCAATGATTTTCCTCTTCCACATTGCAATTACTACCAGAGTGACCTTGGCCACACTTGTAACATCTTGGAGTAGAACGACACTGGTTTTTTACATGTCCAAATCTGCAGCAATTATAGCATTGGATAGTGGGATATATATATAGCTCCACAGGAAGAGCAGTATAACACATATATACACGGGTCGGGAGAGCTCGACCATCAAAAGTTGCAACAATGGTGCCTGTGTTGACATATTGATTAGATCCATCATTTCCAACTGTAACTTTCCTTTTTAGTCTTCGCAGCTTTATTATTGGGCCTGACCCGATTGGCACATTGATGTTAGCCAAGATCTCCTCATCTGACCAATCAGATGGGACACCCCGTATAACACCCAAACGTGTAACATTGAATGTAGGTATGAAGGCCTTGTACTTTTCTTCAGTTAAAATTTTGTTCCACAAGAACGAATTGGCATCATTAAAATTTGAGAATTCCATACTAATCCTATTTCTGCCAATGCGTTTTAGAGTACCATTCACAATTCCAGTAATATTGTAAAGTTTTAAAAAACGACCAAATGTGACTGGGTGCAGAATTGTGGCATCATTTGGGTTTAATGTTTCTTTCTGGACATGGATAATAAAAGGTGACATATCAGTCTTTAAATATTGGGAACGACCAACCGGCATACGAGTAGTATTGTCACTGGTGTTATTATTAATATTGATGTTATCATTTTGTTGTGTATTTGTGTGTGTATGTTGGGGTGTCTGGTAGTTGGGTTTATTGTCTTTTTCCGTTATTAAACATTGACAGTCGTGACGCGCGTCTTTAATTCCTCCTTTCCTTTTCCTTTTATGACACAGACTGCATTTTACTGTGAGGTGTTTTCGTTTAAGTAACTTTGCATCAGATGTGGAGCAGTCTGTGTCCATAGACGACTCCAATGCATCTACTAGTACATCAATAGATGATGGAATTGATAGAGGTGGGATCTCAGCCCCTCCTCCAGGGTCGGGCGGATCGCCCATATTTACAATTTATTCAAAAATGACTTACCAATTTATATACACCTTAACTAACTGTAACTATACATAAACTACTAATAGAATAATAAGTATATACACTTTAATCTACTTTACACCAATCCTTAGCCAATTATTTTAAGTTTTCAATTTCCTCAAAGAAAAAGCGCGCCCGTTCCACACGAAGTTTCCCGCCCTTCCACTAACTAACTCCAATTCAACAGATTGTATAATGGTTATATTGATTTCAAAACATTTATTGAGGTTAGGTTCAGTCAGACAGGGAAGGAGTGACACTGACAATGTCAGCTTAACTGTCAAATCTGACATCTGGTAGTTGTTTGAGACATGGTTTAAAATGCCCTAGAGGTTTTAATTTCGAAAGATTTGATTTTCACCCGACTATCGAAGGAGAGTTATGTTTTTCGAGCGTATGTACTTATGTATGTATGTAAATAAATGAGTGTGTATGTATCACTCTTTGACTCTCTCCCTGCAGCCTAAATGGCTCAATGGATTTTAAAGTGTGAGGTGTCATTAGATTCGTTACACTTGCGAGAGTGACATGAGTCGTTTGTAAAAAAATTGTACATAATAGGAACGTTGATGTTGACACCACCAATCAACTGACGTACTTTTTATGAGCTGTCAAAACACAATTGTCCCCATATTGTCCCATAGAGTTTGAATGACAAGCAAATTATGATGTCACTGGTTTGCCAACTCAATCAACTAACTATTTATTTGATTTTAAGGAACAAAAATTCTAATTTTGCAGTTAATCGAAAATTAATCTAGTTTTCAGTGCTAAAATAAAGCGTTTTTATACTGGATTCGTGTCTTGGAATTATTTTTTAATGGCCTCAACATCCCTACTAAGGGATTTAATAAAAACAAAACTTAATTGATTGAACTATCTTTCGTTACACAAAGGAAGTGATCGTGATTTTGTTTTATTAAGTACTTTGCTACATTTTTTTTAAAACGATCTCCATAATATGTGAACTATAAATTTTACAGATGTTGTTGTTTGTGGTATAAAGGGTAAAGGCGTGTAGATGTTTTATGACTTCTTGAGCATACTCCCAGTGTATAGGTATTTTATTTTATAGAATCGACTGTACAACCAACATTCCCACAATGTATAGTGCTTACATTCTGGGGTGATGCAAAACCCTCGGCGGGCGGGTGGTTAACTTGTGTCTGGGGTTCCTAATTAAGTACATTCACATGTACAATAAATACATACATGACAGTGTAGGTACAGTTATTACATAACCAGCATATCTAACTAATTATAACAATTAATTACCTATGAAATAGTAAAATATTAAATTGAACTATTATTGCAACCTAGTACCTACCTATGAACATATTAATTAGTACTACGCTCTTGAATCTTTTGATAAAACGTTTAAATTAAAAACAAATGAAGGCATTTTTGTCAACTGGTTTATTTTTAGTTATCATTATCTATTATAGTCATGGTGAGTACAAACACAAATACATCTATCTATCTATCATCTATCTATCTATCTAATCTATCTATCTAATACCTTTAATCTAATCTAATACCTTTAAACGAGCAATTCTTGTATGTATATATATATAATCAGAATCTCGGAAACGGCACCAACGATTTCTATGAAATTTGGTATGTGGGGGTTTTCGGGGATGAAAAATTTATCTGGCTTGGCCTTATCTCTGGGAAAACGCTTGGTACCGAGTTTTAGCCCGAGCGGAGCTCGGTCGTCCAGGTACTTATTTAAATGCGGCTCATCATTTTAGCTGAAATACGTCCACTGCTGAACATAGGCCTCCCCCAAGGTTCGCTAAACAGATTGGTCCTGCACCATCCGCATCCAACGCGGTCTTGCAATCTTAAAGAGGCCATATTGTATAGGCCACTTGATATCGCATTTACTATCTCTTTCTGTTACCATCTTATACCGTTAGACAGAAAGAAATAGCGAAAGCAATAGCAAGCGCCCAGGCGTTAGACAATAAGCGCACAGGCCGTCGCTCCGTCTTGTTGGAGGAAGGCCTACCTACACTGGTTTTTCTATCTTATTTATTTATTATGTACGTAAGTACATGTAATTTCAGCCACTCACGGAGATGCAAAAGATAATTCGGAAGCGGAAAGTCTTAAAAATCAAATAGTAAATGATATTATTCACAAGGTAACTAATTTAACGACTAATGCATTTGCTAAAGTTCCTGCCAAAGATAAAGCGAAAATGCTAACAAAAATTAAAGATAAACTAATGAAAGCTTCAACATTCACCGGACCGAACTCAAAAAAACATGTGGATCTTGTCATGGAAGGTGTAGAAGTGCTAGCTAGAGGCGTCCCTGATGGGGAAGAAAGTAGAAGAGCTGCATCACTTAACCCACAGATCGAGAAAAATGTACAAGGAAAATCGAAAAAATCTAAAGCGGAAAAACGGACACTAAAACACAAATCTACCAAAAATAAATTAGTCCGCTCTATAGCAAGGAAAATAGAAACCCTTACAAAAGTTGCTTTTTATAAAGCTAAAACGCGTGAAGAGAAAGAAAAAATTATGGAAAATATCAAAAACAGAGTTATTGAGGCTGCAAAGAAACACAAAATAATGATTCGCAGTCATAATAACGGTTTAAAACCGTATGGTGAATTGGTTATTGAAGGCGTACAGTTAGTGCTTCAAAATGAATTTCCCAACGGTACAGAGAGAAGAACCAGCGTTGAGTTGGAAGGTGACACATACACCCTCAGAAGTAAACTAATCAAAGAGCTTTCTGGCAATAAAAACGACTTGGTTGATGGTAGTAATATGAAGAATTCGCTTAACCAACTGCAGGTAGCAAATAAACTCGATTTGTGTGATTGTGATTGTATAATAGTAAAAACTTGTGCTAAAATATCTGCTTTGAATACATTTACTTGCCGAAATGAGAGTACGATAGAATTAAATAAAATGTGTGATGGAATACCTAACTGTGCTGATCAATCTGACGAAGAAGAGTGTGCTATAAATGGTAATTTAGCTCATGTTGTTTAATTTATGAACACTGTTGTTGTTGATTTCTTTCCTTTCATTAAATATCTTGAAATTTTCAGCTATTAAAAAGTTGCAGAGTGCTAGCAGTCTTATGTTAGACATAGAGGCACTGTTACCTAGAAAATGTTTAAAAACTAATTTAGAGGATGATGTTTTGACAAGTCAAACTGCTATTCTCGCTGAAGTTCTGAAACAACAAGTTGAATTCATTAAGAAAAATGATCCTACGAAAAATCCTCAGTTTTTAAAGTATGATAATAATCAAATCAAAATTGTGGTTAACGACATTGGTAGAATAGTAAGCACGGTCGCACTTGCGCTTGAAGCGGCTTTTTGCGTCCATGAAATAGATCCAAATATGTTCAGTCGCAGGGTGTTAACGGGGATCGAAGACGATTTGGATGAATTAATTGAAGAAAGTTCATGGGCTCCTCCTAAATGTACCTGTAATGAAGAGTTTTGCGCAAAATTGAATTGTACTCCTGTTTGCCAGCGCACCTGCTGGCAACGGTACAGTTTAGGTCGGTGGGTTTGCGTAGGAATTTCCACTAAAGACACAGTACCGCTGGATGTTATATGTGATGGTAAAGTTGATTGCTACGACGAGTCTGATGAGATTGGTTGCAGTGCAGGTAATGGTACTTTAGTTAGATTCTTCATGGTATAGTCATATGTGTCCTCCTTTTATTAGTAATTAATTTAATTTGATCCCTTTTTCAGGCAAAGGTGCAGATAAGTTTGATGCCAGAAAACTGTACGATTTTGTCCGTAATGTTTTAGCCAGTAAAGTAACTTTAAAGGAGTATCATCCAGTTCTAAACAAATTAAATGCTTTGCAAAACTCAGTGCTAAAACTGCAGGAAATCAGCACAGGAGACAAAAATGATGTACCCTCGGTGCTTCGTTTACGAGACACGTGTTTTAAACAGCTAATTTCTATCTATGATAAAATACGGGATGAAGCTGAAGTTATAGGACAAGTAGACGAAGCTTATCTTCTATTGTTTTCTATAAATGAGAAACTTGTAAGTGCTTTGAAGAGTTCACAAACTGGTAATGATAAGATTGTCATAACCAGCGAATGTTTGTGCCGGGAAGGCCAGTGTCAGGCGTCTTCTTGCTCACCAACTTGCCGCCGGGCTTGTTCTGTCAAACCTATACTCACCAAATACACATGTACCAAAAATTCTAACACCACGATCCACCTTGACAATATCTGCAACGGCAAATCCGACTGCCCGAATGGAGAAGACGAAGAAAATTGTAAAGGTAAGTACATATTTAATAAAATAAGTTACAAAACCTCTAAAGCTTTACGACTTTTTTTATTGATAGACAGAAGCAAACGACCAAACAGCAAGCAATGAAAAAGCAAGCAAACGACGAACCAGAAAACCCAAGAGAGTCGCTAATTCTTTATCAAGTTTTCGCACATACTCTTTAGAAAATAGACGCTCTATTCTTGAAGGCCCCGACTTCTGGAGTACCAAAATAATATTTACCTAACAATCTTCACAAATGTAAATAATGGTTTCAGATGAAATATGTCGAAATCATCATTTGGTGCTGCTTCGCCATGAAATTCAGAATATCAATTTTAAGAAAGGATACACGGTTACGGAAATATTGAAATCCTGGAAAACTAAGGTGTGTTCAGACTTTCATGTACCTATTAAGCAGTTATTATAACAAAACGTTAAATAAATACGATGTATGCAGTTAAGTTTAATGCGCAAAGTATCTTGTTGATGGCTTGATGGATGACAGTGATGTTGATGACAGAGTAGAAGTTGGTTATTATGAAAATTCTGTGATTCATTTCGGTTCCTTGATTATTTTTGTTTAGGCAATAGCGACTTCGACTTTTATGGAGAAACAAGGGCGGTCTACGCGACGGGTGCTGCAGAAATTGGTCGCCGAGTTGCTACAAGACCTGACGATGGCATATGCTTCTCTCGGAGAGATTAGGAGAACCGTCTCGGAACAAAGTGTCGAAGAGTTCTTGGAGGTGGCACTTCGTATACAGAATATATTAAGATCTTGTTCAAAATAAATGACAGTGGTCGTAGTTTTTATTTAAATCCAGACCTAAACTAAAACCCTTCTATGTAAGACGTATACTTGTACAACGAGGTTTATAGTCAACCAGGATCAATTCGCTTGCCAAACCTATTTAGCGAGCAATTTAGATTTTAAATTTCATATCAACAATAAAACTTATTGTAATGATAATATGTAACTGAAAGACGTAGAGTGCTAAGCTGCCCCAATATCACCATTCAAAAAGTGCGCGTCAATTTCAAGACTAATTTTTCGTTCCTTATTATAAAGTCAACTAGGATTTTTTATATATTTTTGTGGGTATATATAAGTAAGAGTAAATAGAGTAAGCCCAATTTCAACTCTATATCTTGAGTTCATTTGGATGCACATTGGGTTTTTACGTTATGGTAAAATTATAATAATAATATGAAAATATTTTCTTGACTTCAACTTTTATTAAAAGTTAAGACACAAAGTCACATATTTCTATGACAAATACTCTTTTGTTCATCTTCATTAATAGTTACCTACATAATATTATAATATTATAATTATATTAAAATATTATATTTTATAGCATTTTAGAGTCTTAATTTAGATAGTTAAATGCTTAAAAAAAATCATTTAACTATCTAAATTAAGACTCCAAAATTCTCGATAACAAGCCTTCTTATAAATATTTATGGAGCTTGAATAACATAAAATTGTTTGGTTCATTATAAAATGCTTAAAAGCCTTGATAACGCTTAATCACAAGCATTGACAAATAGAAAACATAACAAAAGAAAACTCAAACTCAAAACTTCATATCCAATTTTAAAAAAAACAACAGTTTGCAAATCTCGTTATCGTAGAGTAAGAAGCCCTCCAGCTTGGAATCAGCAAGCACAATCATTGATTTCTTTATCAGGTAGATCTAAAAAACTTCCATTAGTTGTAAGTAATTCTAATTTTTGTAACAATAATGCCCAATGTTCAGTGTAATGTACATAATCTTTCGATTGCGAAATAAAAATAGTTATTAATGTCTTCGACTAAAAATAACATCAAATTTTAATAAATCACATTTTCACGTTAATTTTAAAACAAAAAAGACAAGATTCATTTCATAAATCAAGATTCTTACTTGCGTGTTTGCGATTGCCGACATATGACGTGGTAAAAAACTTGTCTGTGAACATCTGTAAAATTACAGCTGTCAAAATGGCTACCGAAGAACCGACCATTCACGAACTCTCGACGAATTTCACTTTAGCGCGAAAATTTTAAAGTGACATTTGATAAATGTTTATGTACAGTGTAATGTACACTGGGCGTTTAGGCCGTGGTCGCTTTCACCCGCCGCACGCGGCCGACAGCGGCCCGCCGCCCGCGGCGTCTGAATGGTGTGTTCGGGAATGCTCGGGAGTGGTCGTTTTCGCCCGCCGCGTGCGACATCCCGAACGCGGCGGGCGAAAACGACCACTCCCGAGCATTCCCGAACACACCATTCAGACGCCGCGGGCGGCGGGCCGCTGTCGGCCGCGTGCGGCGGGTGAAAGCGACCACGGCCTTAGCTCAAAACTTTATGGCTTAAGTCTGGGCGATTATGCTGAGTGTTACTTTGGATAATGTACTGTACATTGGGCGGGCGGTAGCAGGATAGGATATCGACAAAAAATGTACACAGAGGAAATCGTGACCCGCAGTCAAGGGCGGATTTAAGGGGGGGGGGGGGCACGGGGCCACGTGTATGTATGATACTTCAAGTTTATTTCTAACTATTCTTTTTTTTTGCCTGTCCGCCCCTTGTGCCCCTCCCAGAAAAAAATCCTGGATCCGCCCTTGCCCACAGTTCCAAATAAGAATAACTAAAAAAGAAATTATTAGTAAATTTGCTGTCATCGATAAATAGAGTAAGCGATATACATCGAATTTCACGTAAGTATAAAGCGATAAGATAACAATGAGTCACAAGTAAGTTAAATATTTTCGATACGGCTGTGGAGACATCAGTACGTAAGGAGACGCTCAACATGGCAGGTAAGTGGCTGATTATAACTGATAAGTGATAACGCTAGTGAACTAGAAAACTATCTTTGAATCAGTGCCTTGCCTTCATTTCTAACCTGAATTTTCGAGATACGTTACGGCAATGGTTCAAGGATTCAAATAAGTGTTTTGTCCATGATAGAAAATACTTGTTTACGACCAAAATTATCTCTACTAATAAGATTTACATTCGTGTAAAAAGCATTCTCCATATAAATTTGCGATAGCAGGTACTGATCGTTTTTAATAATAATTGAGTAGGTTATTGCAATTGCGTAGGACTATTGATCAAAATGTGTTGTTTAGGCAATTAGAAACTTTATTGCTAGGGCTAGCTAGTTGTTATTTGCAACAAAGTGGTAACAGTAAGACAATCGATGTTTCTACGCTGATACTTCACGTGAGCCACTACGTTTTTAGGGTTTAGAGCCAAAATGGCAAAACGGAACTCTTATAATTTCGTAATGTCTGTTTGTCTATCTGTCCGCGGCTTAGCGCAGAGCCTGTTAGTGCTAGAAAGCTGTTATTTTGCATGGATATATAGCAATTACCCCGAGAAAGTGATAAAATAAAATTAAAAAAACAAACCCTGTACTTGTAGTATAGGATTAAAATAGCACTGTCTAATATCTAGATTATTTGTGTTCTTTGTAGTGAAGAGAAGTATCTAGAAGCCTTGTTTATCAGCCTCGAGCGGCGCATTATCATGTAAATTGCGAAACCTGCGCAAGATCACACGATGCGTTCGCACTGAAATAACATCTACTTTCATCAGAGAATATTTACATTAAAAACCTTCACTAAATCAATATAAACTGACAATATTTAAAAATCAAAGACATTCTAAGGGTATCAGGGGAGCAGGAGACAAGTGTGTTACTACTTGCACATTATTTTCTATCAAAGTTACCTACACTAACAAAACCTGAATAAGCATTCTGAGAGGAGGCCTGTGCCCTGCAGTGGGACGTATATAGGCTGGGATGATGATGATGATGTAGCATTATTCTGCTTCATTTACAGATTTTTTTAAACTACCAGTTTGCCGGCCAGTGCTCAGCTTTGTCTTTTTTTCATATACTTAGTAACTTGTGTCATTGTTTTCTGAATTATTATTTCAAGTGCTACGTGATCTGGCGAGTGCAAACAAATGGCGCACAATACCTATTTACTGCGAACTGCCATTTTGTTCTAGATTATAAAGTCAGGGATTAATTTTGTTAAAATACATAAATCATAAATTATGGGACGATTGACACCAATTGACCGAGTCCCAAACTGAGCAAAGCTTGTACTATGGGTTCTAGACAACGGATAAACGTACTTATATAGATAAATACATACTTAAATACATATTAAACATCTTAGACTCAAGCGCAAATATTCGTATTTTTAACACAAATATCTGCCCCGACCGGGAATCGAACCCGGGATTGCATGCTTCGTAGTCAGGTTCATGAATCATTGGGCTATCCGGTTCATCATCATCATCATTTCAGCCGAAAGATACGTCCACTGCTGAACATAGGCCAACCACAAGGCGCGCGAAACAGATCGGTCCCGAGCCATCCGCATCCAACGCAATCCTGCCACCTTAACCAAGTCGCCACTCCATCTTGTTGGAGGCCTACCTACACTGCGTCTTCCGGTCCGCGGACTCCACTCGAGAAGCTTTCGGTCCCATCGACCAATTTGTTGTGTGTGCAATCCTCCGTTGTGGTCATCATGGTGACGGCTCTGCTGAACTTGTGATCACCAGGATGATGACTTCTCTCAGCTGTGGCCATTTGGTCGTCCCTAATGTCACTTATCTTGCACACATGAAATAAAATTACAAAACACAATTAGAAATAACATCAAATATAACACAAAAAATCTTAAGTTATTAAACAACTAAATTGTCATTCTTAAACAATACCTATTAACTATAAATTATTTCATTATTTACCCCACTAAAATGATCAACGGGGCCGAAAGGTTCTCGAGTGGCGTCCGTGGACCAGAAGACACAGTGTAGTTAAGGCCCCATCAAGATGAAGCGACGACTGGTTGAGGTTGCGGGAACGCGTTAGATGCGGATGGCGCAGGACCGATCTGTTTGGCAAGCCTTGGGCGAGCCTATGTTCAGCAGTGGACGTCTTTCGGCTGAAATGATGATGATGATTTATACCTGGAACCTCAAGCCTGACTACAAATAGTCTGGTTCGCTAACCATTGGGCTCTGGGTTGTCCACATTATAACAATTTTATTGTTATTAAGATTGGAATTTACCCACTGTTTCCAATGTTTCGCTCTAATCATAATAATCCATGGAACATGAAACTGTTATCTGTAAGTAAGTACAGTACCTAAAGCTGTTTGTTCGAATTTTAAACTTTTAAATGATAAAATTTGGATTTATCTTTATAGTTCTAAAAATACCTCGTGTTACTGAAACAAGCATAACGCATACGCAAAATGAATTACCACGTGCTTTGTGGCAAAATATCTGGTTGTCTAGTTACTTAATAATTGAAGAAACGAAGGCATGAGAGATGAGCTTAAACAAATGTAGCAATGTTGTCCAAACTTTTAACAGTAGCTGCAGCAGTATCAGTAGTTGCAGTACCTGCATGGTATTTACCTACATGTTATCTAATTTTTTGTGAAAAAACACTACTTATATATGAATCAATAGATTATTTTTTTATCAAAAACTTTATTTATGCAAGTACTTACTTACTATTTATTGTTGGCAAAAAATTATTTGAGGCTCTTTAAAAACTTAGAAATTTTGTAAATTGTAATTTTTAACTGCACCGACTCGATTGGTTGCCGACCCCTGCACTAGTTGGATGGCGGTGACATGGTCAGCTCAGGAGGTGCTGGTGGAACGATTAGACATGCTCCTTGACCACAGGCCGAACACCGCTCAATACGGGACGAATGGAGAAAGTAGAAGAAGCTTTTGTTAACTATGGGCCACTTCTCTAGGCTAATACTTAATGACCTTCAGATCTCGCTGTCCAAACTTTATTT
This sequence comes from Archips xylosteana, assembly GCA_947563465.1. Lineage (NCBI taxonomy): Eukaryota > Metazoa > Arthropoda > Insecta > Lepidoptera > Tortricidae > Archips > Archips xylosteana. The sequence continues at coordinate 5,061,978 of OX387351.1, read as the reverse complement.
ATAAACTTTATACCTAACTTGACACTGTACAATAAATATGTTATCTAGGACGTCCTGGTGGATATGGATATCACGGTTACGGCGGCCCGCCTCCCCCGCCGGGGCACCCACCCCACATGTACCCTGGTCCTCCGGGCGTCATGTACTATCCCGTCCACCCCGCGTACTTCTACCCCTACCCTCCTCCCCCACACCCCGACCCAGTCGAAGTGGTGGACAGCCCACCCGAAGATGTTGGCCCTGAACTGCCCGGAGAAACAGTCGAGTTGCCGTGGAGTAAGTCACGATCCACCGTAATCCTCTCTCAAGGAAACCCCTCGCAAGTAAACCATTTTTATAAGAGTTTCTTGAGAGCCAGTGGTCTTGGGAGAGAGTTATGAATGTGGACAAGAGGGCACGGTATGGCGAGATAACACCTTTTACTTGACAACAATCATCCATTTTCATAAAGTCTGTTAGGATTCTATCGATAATGAAAGCAGAAAAAATCTGTTAGTTTATTTTGGAGCTGAACTCAAATAGAAGTTTTAAGAGACACCTCGATATCAAAATTCTAGTCGGATCTTTAGTCAACACCAGCTCCAGGACTACTTCAATAAGGTGTTCTAAAATATTATCACCGTTAAAAGTTTAACAAAATTGATTCAGGCTAGGTACTTGGTGCACAAAAAAATGTAATCTAATCCAAAGATTACTCATTGTCAGTAAATATCGATAAAACATTTGTTCATACACTGTTCGCAGAAACATTTAATCAAGTATTTATCAATCTCCGTTAGCTAAGTTTATGTGTAGGCCTTGATTAGTACACCTTTGTTGTTTCAATGACAAGTAAAGAGCCACATGTTATTTTATCCATATCAATCAAGGGCTCTCCTACTTAAGGATTGAAAAGAAACTTACACGTTAGGAATAAATACATGTTTGAAGTAAAGGTGTTATCTTTCCCTTTAGCTTGAGTTGTCTGTCTGCCGATGTTGGGCCAATCCTCTCTATGGACTCCTATAAAATCCTTTCCCAACCCAATTTAGTTCTTCCCTTCCGCGAATAAAACACAATTATTGTACTAAATACGTTTATTATATACTCCATATAGAGTTTTGGCCGTCGCTTTTATGTGTTGTGTCTCGCAAAGTGGAAATTTGGAGTATACTGTTGTTGTGCCATACACTACTTTATGTAAACTTTATACAGCTGTCATTGCACTGTTCCTACGTCATAGATTAGTTTACTTCTAGGCTCTCTATCAGCACTCTGTTAGTCATAAGCGTACACGCATTTTCCTGTTCAATTCTTCTGTCTTTCATATTGCATCAGTGTTTGTTTTATAATCTTTCATTACGTAGGTTGGTTTAAGTACCTTGATCATTTAATACATGTATGTATGTAACATATGTTATATGTCCACCTTTTCATACCTAAAGATTTTTTTTCATGTTAATTTATGTTTTTTGATGTCGTATTTATACTAATACTGATAATCTATCTATGTATACCTACGAAGTATTAGACATATTAGACAGTTTTTTACGAACAGGATTCTAAGAACGAAATAATTTTTTATTAATGATTAAAATAATGCCTTATTATTTAATATTTTCATGAATAAATAAATCACAACATTCACAACTGATGCTCACTGACGTTCCAAATTTGCCTTCCTTTGATTTAACCGCATTCAGACTTCATATTATATTTATTGTGGCCTCACGTCATAATGTGGGGGTTTGCTTCATTCTAAGCAACCCCCGAAATGTTTAATAGTGTAGGTATGCTAGGGCTCTTGGACATCAGGCACTAACGAAGTTAGGGTCTTGTTAGAACGCGAAGAGAGTAAATATTTTTCTGTGTATATAGCGAATATACAGGACTTCCGGTGCTCCTACAAGTTCAGGAACCTTGGGCACGAATCTTCTGCGCTCTTATGAGAAACAAAGTACTGACCTTACCTTATGCATCCAGGTACATACCGTTGGGTCCCAGCTTGCCTCAGCCAGCGCAGCATCCCGCCGGGCGCGCTGCGCGTGGGCACCGACGCGGACGGTGAAGAGATCTACGCAGGCCGTGCACCACATGAGGGCGATATCCTGCCCGCGAAGGTCATACCCTCAAAGAACGCATGCTACGTAGCTCATAATGGGGAGGAGATACTGATTGATCAGTTTGAGGTAATTCTATACTCTTTGTCGTGTGAACACGCTTTGTGATATAGGTAAGAGACTAGCTGATTTTTTTTTTTATTCAAAACTGACCAAAAATTAATGTGTGTCTTACCTGATGGTAAGTGCAGATGAGACCGCATCATCCACCACATCTGTGTCAAATAGGTTGTTCGCAGTTTGCAGATTGTTCTACCAGTTATTGTAAGGACCAGGAAGGTATTAACCCTGGATATTTCACGTTGCAGGTTCTGGTACCAGCGATGTTCTCCTGGCAGTTCTCGACGAACGGCGCCGTGCCGCCGGGCGCGGTTGAGGCCGGTGTCACCGCCGACGGAGAGAAGCTGTACTTCGGCCGCGTCAACCACGACGGCTGCACGACTCCTGGCAAGGTCAGTCCATCCATCCCAGCCTATTGGCTATGTGCGAAGCGGGTGGTGATACAGAAAACGATCGCAGCGCACAACATGGCAAAAATTGGAAGTAAATGAGGAGGAAATGTTGTCAACGCTACGCGGCGCCACCGTCGTGCACGGTCCCAATACAGGATGTAAATAATCGTTAAGTGTGTCCAGGCTATTATTTCCTGACTACTTATTACAGATATAAAAAAACTGTAAACTGATATCGAAAGTACGTTAAGGTAAAATATCCCAGTGCCCGACGCTGCCCCAATAGCCAACACTTTCAATCTTAACCCATACATTTAGTAAAAAAGTAGTAAAAAAGTTTTAGTTTCCTTATTTTAAAAGGTTATTTTATAATTTATAAGTTTAGTTTTGGTATATTTAAAGAAACGGTTTTTTAACCCAACAAAGTAATAAAACTATCTTTTACTTGAATAATATTTATTTCTTAGTAACTTACCTAGGAAATACAAAATTTACGAAGTGACGTCCTTGTTGTGCGACACAATGACGGGCTCTATGTATGGAAGTGTTTGATGTCAAAATTATGGATCTTTTTATTTTTAAAAAGTTAATGATGTCTGGTAACGTACTTTCGATATCAATTCACAGTTTTTTGATATCTGTAATAGTTGGGCATTTTCAGAAAAAAAGTGTACCCTGTACTTTTTTTAAAAAACTAACAAATTTTGGGTTATTTCTACTCAGAATCACAAGCACTATCGATTTAAGAGGGTTTATACCTGCTGAGCTGGCAACGTTGCATTTTTGTTAGTGTTTCTCGATTATTCCATAAAAATTGAATGAAAATTAAAAATGTTTTGTATACAAATTGTTCTAATGTATAAGTTAAATTGTCTACTGCAATAATAATTCGTGATAAGACTTTTATTTTCTTTAAAAACTGTTATGTAATAATTTGTTCGTTTTTAAAGAAAATAAAAGTATATCACGAATTATTATTGCAGTAGACACATTAACTTAAATATTAGAACAATTTGTATACAAAACATTTTTAACTTTCATTCAATTTTTATGGAATAATCGAGAAAAACTATCAAAAATGCAACATTGCCAGCTCAGCAGGTATAAACGCTCTTAAGCAATGAAAAAAAGTGTCCCACTTTTATTTGTCAGTTTTGTGACGCAGTTACATGTTGTATGGACCGTCACAAAACTGACTAATAAATTTTGTATGGAAAATTAAGGATAATTAAGGCAAAACGGGTACATTTTTTTCTGAAAACCCCCAGTTACACAATAATCGCCTGGACACACTTAACGATTACACCCTGTATACGTCCCAGAATGCGAATGAGAGGGCTAAGGCAAGGCAAGGCGGAGGGCAAAGTCAGTAACGAGCGCTTTTAAAACAGTCCCTGACCCCTTTTTAGTATGTTCCTATAATTTCTGGTATATACAACCATAGTGAGACTTTGGTGTCTGCAAAGTCTTAGCACACTTAATTTTCTCAGGAAAAACCAAAGATGATAGAGAAAGACTTAAAAATATTCTCATCATCCTCATCATCATTCCAGCTTACATGTGTCCCACTGCAGGGCACAGGCCTCCTCTCAGAATGAGAGGGCTTGAGCCGTAGTTCGCACGCGGGCTCAGTGCGGATTCAGAACTTAACTCACACTATTGAATTTATTCTCAAGTGTGTGCAGGTTTCCTCACGATGTTTTCCTTCATCGTGAAGCTCATGGGAAATTTCAGTTTTTCGTCAACGTCTCAACAAATACTGTTGAAGCTAATAGTCAGCAGGTTAACTTTTATGAAAACAAAAGACTCTAGAATCTATTTTGACCAAAATTTTTGCGATTTGTCCTTCCATTGTGGTCATTAATAATAGTAGGAAGGTAATGTTTGACCCGAACAGTTAAAAGCTTGGAGGAATTCCTTCGGGGTCAAAATTCACGCATATAACATAATGTTTATAACCGACCACTGCAATGCGGTCGAAACGTCGAGATAACTTTAGCAATTTATACATAGTTTGTGATTAAGTCCTAGAAAATATTAGGCACGAATATCCTTCGGTGAGTAAAAGTTCGGTGCATTTTTGTCGTTGGTTAGTTTTAATATTTGCTTTCATTTACAGATCCATCCAAGCCACGAGACATGCTACTACCCATTCGACGGCGAAGAGAGGAGCTCTGCCGAATACGAAGTTCTCGTACTCATGTAAATTAAGATACATTTACCAGAAAAACTTCCTTGTGCCAATTAGCTAAGTCAAAATGGTGCAGTCGTTGAATTTTATGATACGTAATTTTGATTGGCCATGGGTATTGTGAGAGTCGTATTGTTATATGTATAACAATACTTGCCATTTAATATCTTATGTGTAAAGACATTAGCTATGATATTTTATTAATACCTATTAGATTGATTTGATAGCTTCGTTTTTAACTGTAAATTATTTAGCAAAGTGCAATAATGATATTTATTTTTTATGTAATACGTAATAATCCGTTTAGTTTGTACACAGACAGAAAAGACAATTACATTTAACTATTAGATATAAATACATTATTACTTTCCAGTCAACTAAGTAATATAACAAAGTATTTTTATAAATTTTGTTTCATTTATTTTCATTTGGATGCACGTTGTGTTGAAATATTTGTAGCGACTTCTAGCGCCATCTAGTCGTTAATTGAAGAAACCGCTACATTCTACATCGCACTATCGAAGTTTCTCAACTCGAAGGCATAAATACAATGTCTAACTCGCTTCCTTTGGAATTCAGTCCCCAGGAATAACATCTACCTGGAGAGAGAACTGAATTCCAAAGGAAGCGAGTTAGACATTGTATATGTGAAGATACATTATTCGTATGATATTGGAAGTAAGTACCCTGAACATAGACTTAATTAGACACTAATTGTAGGTGCAACTTAGCTGACCAATATTTCGCATAGATAAATATAGTGGTAGATGCAATATAGTCAGTCAACTAGGTTTAATATGTATTGAGACTTATGGCAGACCTATGTAGAGTTGATCTGGGAAGGTAGAGTTGCCACTTCTGACGGTACATGATACAACATGCTAGTGATGTGCCAACTCGGGAAAAAAGAACTCGATTTAACTCGAGTTAAAATTCACGTAACTCGGGTTGAACTCGAGTTTTTTAACTCGAGTTAACTGGATGAAACAAAGAGATTTTTCAAAGTTTTTACCAATTTATTCCCTCACATTCGCACTAATAGTTTAAAAAAAATGGTGCAGGCAAACAAATGATATATTTTTATGTTACAATTCTTTCATTTTTTATATTATTTATTTATAATGTATTGGGAGAGTTATACTAACTGAAGTAAAAAAGGGATCTATTGTTTGAGATCGAATCATTTTTCGTATCATTTTTCATTGCTTTCAAACTCGAGTTGGAGAGAATTCAACTCGAGTAGATTCGAGTTAAGCCCAACTCGAGTTAACTCGAGTTTATAACTCGAGGTGCCCATCACTACAACATGCTGCGTTTGTAAATATATATGGCTTACCAATACCATCACACCGCGGCGCAGCGTATATGATTCAGTGTTATACAACGCGCCAGGCACGCTCCGTCGGCGTCGCACGTTCGCCCCGCGCTTCGGTGTATGGAAGGCTTTAGCGATATTCCACCTCTCAGAAATCGATGATTTCGGTAATATCGAGACTTTTATTTGGCCATTGTTCGGTGTCTAACCTAATCTACCCTAATCCTTTTGGATATTAGCCAACGATGTTGTTGCGTAGGATGCACCGTTATAAACAGGAGAAGAAACGATACGAAGTATACTCGTAAATAAATAAATAAATAAATATTGGGGGATCATCTTCCACAAATCGACCTAGTCCCAAACTAAGCAAAGCTTGTACTATGGGTACTAGACGACGATAAACATACTTATATAGATAAATAAATACTTAAATACATAGAAAATATCTATCGTGCTCATCACACAAATAAATGCCCTTACCGGGATTCGAACCCAGGACCATCTTGCTTCGTAGGCAGGGTCACTACCACTACCAATTAGGCTAAAGCGGTCGTTAATGACTTGGTCGTCGTAAATTACTGCAATTCTTCCATACAGAAAAAAGAATCACGAGGGAACAAGCATATTATCACTATTTATACATACCAGCAAAACGGTTGATTGTACTTACTAGATATGAGAGATGTGTCAACTGAATGAAAAAAAAAACATGGTACTCGTAAGTAGGTTTAATTAGACAGCTAATATTTATTTATGTTTGTTTTTCTTTTTATTATCAGGAACCTGTCAAATCGTAAATATCAGAACACCCACATTCCATGGAAATTATTATCAAAGGATTAAACGCCTACTTCGATATAAGTCCGTTTTACATTTGACGGAAGAAGTACGACAAGGACCCATGAATGTTCAACTAGATTTGTACCCGCATCTTATGGAAATACGTAGAAGTCGCCCTTGAATCTATAAAATGTCCCTATTTCAGTAATATTCGTGTCAGGTTGTTCGAATTTAATACATCATCATTTCAGCCGAAAGACGTCCACTGCTGAACATAGGCCTCCCCAAGGCTCGCCAAACAGATCGGCCCTGCGCCATCCGCATCCAATGCGTTCCCGCTACCTTAACCAGGTCGTCGCTCCATCTTGTTGGAGGCCTACCTACACCGCGTCTTCCGGTCCGCGGACGCCACTCGAGAACCTTTCGGCCCCATCGGCCGTCAGTTCTACGGGCGATGTGCCCTGCCCACTTCCACTTAAGTCTAGCGATTCTTCGAGCTAATTTAATACATAAATAAAGAAATGTTAAATTTAGTTTTAAGTATTATTGTGTGCCCTTGCAGGGCGTTATGGACTGACTTATAAAACTATAAGTACTTAACATCTTTTTAAAATCTACATGACTTGCAGTGAAATAAATAAATAACTCAAAAAGTTTTGATAATATCTAATATCATTAAACGAGCAATTCTTGTATATTTACCAATTTATTTAATTTGGGATCTCGGAAACAGCTCGAACGATTTCGATGAAATACCTATGCTGTCGAAATTTTCGCGAGCTACTGTAGTCAAAAGAAAATGCTATGAGTTGCTCATTTTCATTACTTAAGGTGGATAAGATGGGGTAGCAGTTCATCTCTTGAGTTCATCTAATCGATGATTACGTGGCTAGGTAGCTAAGTATGACTTTAAATATTGAAAGGAGGTAGGTAGATACTGTGAACTTTACCACAGAATATATAATAGTACTAACGTAACGTAACTTTACAATCTTATTCCACATTTTTGTCCCTACGATAGGTGCGATCTAATTTTTAACTTGCAAGGTACAATCGTTGCTTATATACTTATAATGTATTACGTATTTAGTTTAGTTTACTGTATTCATTATATTTAAGTATAAATGTTCGTTATATGTATATGTATATTTTTAATGTAAATAGGTACTTAGGTACCTACTATTTGTTCGGTTAATTTCTGATTTCGGTTCTCTTACTTTTCATTGCATGCCCACTCTTGTTTCTATGTCTTGTCAATCGTTTAAAGGTTTACTAGAAGAGATCCCTTTAAAGGATAAGACCTTTGTACCTACATCTGTTTCTCTTATTAACTGATAATTTAATGTTTTTGTTTGCCCTACTTGAAACGTACTAATGCGAGTAAGGCCAAAGGTAACACTAGGTGTACAGTCGAACCAACTGAATCGTGACCCACTGGAACCTTTTCACAGAAAATATCACAGTGACATCAAATATCATTGTTTGACAAGGAAAATCATTATGACGCTAACTGTGAAAACCTTCTATGATGGGTCAGATATTATGGTTCGACTGTACATGGATCCTACAAACCTGCGCCGGCGCTGACCGTGGTGACACCACTACATAACGCGGTTTAGCTCACTCGCCGCCGGACACTCGATCCGACCGCGCGCGACGGTAACTAATCTATTTTCTATCGAACAAAAACGTTAAGGTAACTGTTTTTTCACTCGGAAGTGCACCTGAACCATGAAGGTTTTGCTGTGTTTTGTGGCGATCTGTAAGTATATTGTTTCTAACCTTTTTAGTTGTACTTTTCTTACGAACACAAAGTAATTTTCCGAGAACTATGATTCCCGCGATTTTCATTTCAACTGTCTATTGTAATATGATAATGAAGATGATTTTTTAATGCTTTTCGATATATCCAGACATGTGTAGATTAAGATAGTTTATAATTAGAAAAACGGATTTAATTTTAAAGAAAAGTGACTTAATTAATATAATAAGTTACAAAACGCCGATGTACCTAGCGATTGGCTTAAAAAATAATACGCGGAGTTTCTCTTTTGACGGCCGCATTCATAATAATGTACCTACTTAATTACCTTCGATAAAAATGTTGTATTAAGTATTCTGTTGTACTATTATAATATAGTTACTATAATATACTATAGTTATTATAATATAGGTACTTATAGTGTACACATAATATTCCTTAACCACACTCAGTGTACCTATACAAAATGACCGCATGGTAAATGATAGGTCTCGCTTGTAACTTGTGCATTGACTATTGATTGAGTTTCAAAGGCACTACTTATTTGCTAACTAAAGATTATATAAAATAAAATAACTAGCTGTTGCCCGCGATTCCGCCCGCGAAGAATAGGGGTATAAAAAAAGTTGAAAAAAGATACATACAGTTGAACATAGAACCTGCTTCTTTTTTTGAAGTCGGTTAAAAAGTAGCCTATGACCTACCGAATATGGAGAAAAAGAAATCATAAAAATCGGTCAAGCCGTTTCGGCGGAGTTCGAAAACAAACACCGTGACACGAGATTTTTTTGTATTAGAAAGATTAGAAAGAATATAAATATGCTTACTCAAGAATATTTTTTTCCGTTTTAATTCACCTAAGTACCTACCTAAAACATTGTCTGAATTTCGACTTATAAGTTTTCGCAGTTATCGGTGGTTGTCGATTTTGACTACTAGAAACGTTGTTTTTGAAAATAATTAATTTTGAAGGGTCCATTTGATGGGCTTCCAATCATATATGAAGTTATGCCTCATCATGGTGGTAGGTACTACTGTTGATGATGTCATCTTCATCCTTCAGACTCACTATTTATCAGTCTCTAAAATGCTACTCTCGTCTATTAAGAGTTTGACTGGCAGAGATACCTTTAAAGGATGAGTTCGCCGTCAAACGGTAATGGTCAATATGTTTGTTTCTTTATTTTCGTACAATAAAGTGTTCACTTGCATCACATGACCTAAAACAAAATCTACGGCCATTATTATAATATTCTAACCGTGTTAAGTATCACTAAAACTTAAAGAACCGTTGAACATTTGTTTAACACATGTCAGTTCATACAAAACTGATACCACTGTAAAAACTGGCTGCCAAGACTGTTTTACTTAATTCATAAACTTAAAATATTTATTCTAGAATTTCAATAAAAAACGAACATGTCAAAACACAGTCGAGGTATCCATTTACCGATAGGATTTGCTAGGATAATGACGTGTAATTGAAATATAAGAATTATAAAAATAAACACCTTAAAAGGGAATTCTTTTATTTATTTAATATAGTTAAACCTAATTTCCTTAAAATTACATTACAATATTGCCGATTGACTAATACACTATTTAAACTAGGGAAAAAATAAGTACTAAATAATCTACCTCTGAATACATTGCATGGGCTGCACGCATCCCCACACTACACAATTTTAGTGGTAATATTATAATTATCTACATTATTTAATATCTAATTATGATAAATACTATAAGCATTTACTCGCGGCTTCGCTCGCGTTAAACATTAGAATCATCTGGGATTTTATGATTTACTTATATCTAATTCCGGGATTTACCGAAAACCGTGCTTTTCAATAACGTTCCATAAAAAACATCCGAGCCAAATTTCATGTTGACATTTCGAGATGTTGAGATAGAAGCGGCCTATGTGTTATTCTAGGGATCTTCAAATTTCATCCAAATCTGTTTTAGTATGAAAGAGTAACAGACACACGCACGCACGCACTCACGCAGGCTCACACATGCTCAGAATCTTTCGCATTTACAATATTATAGTAAGATGATAATGATACTAGGTCAGTTACTTAGGCGAACCACTTACTTACCTTCCTCTGTTCTACCTTAGCTTATCAATCTACATACAAACAACCTGCTTTGAATACAGGACGTAAATAAATACAGAAAACATAGTATGTTTAAGGTTGCAGAAACAAAGTAATCGATTTAGTTAGAAGGTAAACAGATATTTATCGCTATCTGTTTTTATCATAGTCTCAAAATGTGGCTAATGTAATTCAATTTAAAAAAATCTTTTTTGAGATGACTCATTGATGATACCTACGGTCAATTGAACCCTCTCATAATTATGTACCTTTCCTTAATTCGATGACTTACGAGCTATAGGACATAAGTATTTATGAGCAAGTTGTAGGTTTTTTTTTGTAGTGGTAGAGCCATGTTGTAGCTAGCCGCTGCATCACGAATGGGCCAGCTCGTCCGGGGCAGTACCACCCTCTCACAGAACACCGGCGTGAAGCAGCAGTAATCCTGCTTGCGTTTCGTACGGTCAGTGAGAGTGCCGGGGGCCCAATACCTCACCCCTTCCCTCTCCCCCTTCCCCTATTCCCTCTCCTTTAGGGCCGACAACGCACTGGCATCGTGTAAAGCGCTGCGGGTGTCTATGGACAGTGGTGTTCATTTAACATCAGGTGACCCACTAGTTCGTTTGTCTGACCTATCTAACATAAAAAAAAAAAAATGTTGTAGGTATGCACCCATACTTTTACACTTGACTAAGTATACTTTATCCGGATAAGTGATAGTGCTAATATTATAAATGCGAAAGATTAAGAGTACATTTTTGAATAGCACCAGTCTCACTTATGTTTACACATGAATCACTTTGACTTTGAATTTAATGGTTGTTCAGCGCTAGCCGTGGCGCGAGCTGACATGGCGGGCGAGTGCGACGTGGCATTCTTCTACCTAGAGCTGGGGTGTGCTCCTGTGGCCAGCGACAACAGCACCAGTTGTCCCCAGGCCTTCACCTGCCCTGACCTGCATCCTGACCCTACCATGTGTTACTACAGGTATATAACAGTTACAATGATTCACGGTTCAGACACATTAAGAGACAATACACGTATTTGCTACGGTATGTAGAGCCTGATTAGTCCATTACCAGGGCCCCCGATCTCACGGGGATCCAGAAAGTTAGATATATTCGTTTTTTATCCGAAAATAATAAGTTCGTGTGTTAATGACATTCACTTTAATATTTTCCAATGGGGCCCATATTTGTTGGTGCCCGAGGATCACTTTACACGCTTGCCAAGCTTCGAAAATCGACAACCTTCTTCAAGCACAAGCATGTGCACAGGGGTGTTTGGCTTGGCTTGCGTGCCCTTGCAAGAGCTTGTCGCCAATCCGGGCCAGTGCCGGTTTTTGAACACAGATCAATCAAAGGAAGGAACAACCTGGAATGAAAAAGACCCAGCCTGAAGGCGGCGTGGGAAGAAAGAGAGAACGGGAGAAATTTAGGGGAGTGGTGAAGATTTGGGCACCCCGTCGGAAATCCAGTTATTACGGGCCTGTCTTAAGTGCTGCAATTTCGCGATCAAAGTCAGATTGTCGGATCATCAAAACAAACGATTTCATCGAACCGGGCGGCAATGATGCCCACGCTTTTTGCGACCTTAGTCGTGACCTCAGTGGATTCCCGAGAAATGTCTGTTAGTATCGGGCAATTCTTGATTGAGACGGTCAACAAAAAGTGACCAGGTGACCTCCGCGTGCGAAATGTGAGGATTGGGAAATACATTGACCTTACGAAGATATATGACATTGTTGCTATAAGCAAAACAGTTTTTGTCGCGGAGATAATAGCATACGTTGCTTTCGCACAAGGTTGGTATAGTGGTATAACAGATTGTTATGAAGTAAACCCGCTCTATAGCCGCAATGAATGCGAAATAGTTATGATATCTCTCTATATATAAGTATATTTCGTTATGTAAGTATGTATGTACCTGTAATCGAGACACGACAAGATCAATATCTAAATCTAGCAACAGAAGTATTAGATAAGGTATGGTTAAAACTGCGAAGATGTTAGGTACATATTTTGAGAGAACCCCGAACGAGGTATTCGTTACGAACACGTTATCCTAATCTGGAAAACTGACACAGTTTTGTCTGGCAGGCTCGAGTTTACGGTTATCATTTAAATGACGAATGGTTTCCATTTGGCTTTTATAAACACTTTACGCAATTTTGTTGTTTTATTTGTGCTATTTAGTTTTTTTTTAATATATCGAGTTAAAGAAACTCAATGAGAAAATATGCTTTAAGGTAAATTTAATGAGCGTTGTTGTCACCCAATATATTAAGTCATTCTTAATACTTTTTCACAGTGGAATAAATAATATAAACCAACAAAAGAAAAAATACGCTAAAATTAAGTTTTTCTTATACAATATTTTTTTTTAAGTACAAGCCTTTCCCGCTGACCGTATATAATATACAGGGAGTCCCAAAACTCAACGATAATCTGGTACCTGCCGAGAGGCCAAGTTATAGTTCTGGAAAAAATAAGAAACATAAATACATGTTACTTACAAGGAAAGGTGTCCAACGTCGCTTTTCAGTACTTTGGAGGACAATTTCTCCAAATAGGTTGAGTTTGGACTGCTAAAAATAAATACGTGTGTGTTATTTTAGACTACTCTCTAACACGTATCAAAATGAATCAAATCGGAAACGGGCAGTTGGGTACCTTACCTTGTCAGTTAAGCGATAATAGACATTTACGGTGAAGGAAAACATCGTAAGGAAACCTTCATACACCTGCAAAGAAATTCAATAGTGCGAAGTTCCCAATCCGCACTGGGCCCGAGTGTGAACTACGGCCCAAGCCCTATCATACTTAGTGGCCTGTAGCCTGCAGTGGGACGTAGGCTGGAATGATGATGATGAGACATTTCATCGAAAATATCTAATGCTGAAAGTAATATGAGTGTCTCTATCATCACTTAATTAAGTGAAATAGATTATTTGATATTTCAAGAACTGGTAATACTTGATTACTCGTCCTGTACCAGATTTCTTTGAGTTTTGGGACACCCTGTATGTATATTAACTTGACAACTGTATTATCTTTAAACATTTCCACGAAAGAATGTGCCTATTTAAAAACCAGTTAATAGGTGAGTTTAAAAACTTGCAGTTTTATTGTAGGTAAAGCCTACACCCTGTCTTAACAAATTTCTTATAATTAAAAAAAAATATATATAGAGGTCTTTCCCTAAATTTCAAATGAATGGGATTGAGTAAAAATAGGGTAAAACCAAGAAAAAAAAGTGCCCAAAACAAAAAAAAAAATTGAAGAACAACGTCGGCTCAAGTTTTGGTATCAATATCTTTACAGCCAGTCTTAAACCTTTTTTTTCCCGTTTCCAGAGGAGTCCCTTACGCAGCCAACGCAATGGTCCCCCAGAATCTGGTGAAGAACCCTTGCTCCCAGCGCTGCACGTGCCAGGTCTACGGAGCCCCGCAGTTCGAGTGTGCAGCAGTTGACTGTGTGGAGACCTTCGACAAGGATTTACAGCAGTGCGTGAACGTGTATGAGCTGGATTCCTGCTGCAGTGTCGGCAATGTGTGTGGTGAGTACCTCGCAGTGCATGGTCGAACGGGCACGGTTTGATAATCGAACGTTAGTAAAATCGAATGGGTTATAATATCGAAAAGTTTTTAAGAATTTATTAAAATGGCATTGTATATAGAAATCATTAGGTTAGATTAGGTTAAGGTGATATCAGATGGGTCATTTATCTTTTTTTCTTGTTTCATTTTGCATCTTTCACTCAAAGCGACACATCTGGGGCCTGTTGTATAACAAAGTACAACTTATATTACAAGCAGAACTCCCTTTCTAGTAAATATAACTGAAGCGAGAATTCCGCTTTGTAATATTAGTTGTACTTTGTTATGCAACAGGCCTCTGAACGCAAAGTGAAACAAAAATGCCAAATGAATTCATTAATGAACTAATATTCATTAGTTAAAGTGAACCCATCCAACGAAGTTGGATAATTTCATTCGGCATCATTCATTCCACTCCGAATGAACGAAAAAATTAACAGTCTGAACACAGAGAGAATGTTCACTCAGATTCGCCCATTTAAACTTATTCCAAGACGCACGACTTCATTCGACGTCATATTGAAAGAAACTACGGATGAATGTTCATTTCTACGTCATTTCAGCTAAGTCGTCCGAACATAGAATGAAATAAAAACCGGCCAAGAGCGTGTCGGACACGCCCAAGATAGGGTTCTGTAGCCATTACGAAAAAATCAAGTAATATTTTTCTAAGGATTACGTATGTCTACGGAATCTTCCAAGTTTAGGTATGTTTTATACCTTAGGCTACTATTTACTCTTAAACTACAAATAATTCCCAAGCAATCTTAGCTGCTATAATATTCCTTGTAAATTTAATATATTTACTACCATTCCGAATTTTTTAAAATTTTTCCACCCAACAGTTTAGATTTTAGAGGGGGGGGGGGGACGGTCGATTTTAATGAAAATTTTCACTTTAAAGTTGAATATTTCGCAAACAGATCACTGAATAGAAAAATCATGTTAGCAACCCCCTAATGGTTTTAAAAGACCTATCCAACGATACCCCGCACTATAGGGTTAGTCGTGAAAAAAAAAATCACCCCCAATTTACTTCTATGGGAGATACCCTATAAAAAACTATTTTTTATTTTTTTATTTTACCACTTTGTTGGCGTAACTGATATGTATATTCATGCCAAATTACAGCTTTTTAGTACTAACAGTCTCTGAGCTTAGCCGCGGACAGACAGACAGATAGACGGACAGACATGGCGAAACTATAAGGGTTCCTAGTTGACTACGGAACCCTAAAAATAAAGTAATCACTCGACTGAATGTTCATTCAAGTGAACCGTCTGATATCACCTTTAGTTTTATAACAATTTTAAAAAGTTTACGGTTTCAGAAAAAACTTTTCGATAATTATAACCCATTCGATACTTAACTGGAATACGGTGGATCATTACGTCAATATTATTGTTTTATGGGAGCACAATGGTCTTTTATTTATCAATAAGTATGAGATTTATAAGCACCCTCACGTACTCTGTATGCTAATCAAGGACTTGTTCTCGTATTTTACGACTGATAGCCGATACGCCGCTCGCAAGACAATAGGCTTCCGCTGTTGGTGCTGTGACCAGGATGAATGGTGGTTAACACACGTTCTACGTGTCAAAAGTTATTATTAGACAATCATTGGACTTTAAATGGAAGATGTTGTTACGGAAGGGTTGTTATGTAGTTGGTTGTGGTTGTCACTATGTTGTGAGTAAGTTCTTGAATAGCATTGTTAGATAAAATAGTTACTCAGTTATTTTAATATTGGCAAATTGTCTCTGACACTAGTGCATTCATAGGTTTTAAGGTCGTCTTATAGACAGTCTTTAGTCGTTAAACCTGACAGTTCAATACATTAGACACTACCGAACTACTCGTAAGCTGAACATTAAATACCAGATTTAAAAAAAACTGAATTGACCAGTACGTACCTTATATTTTCTAGACACTTGTAAATACAAATTACAAAAGTTATCGAATGGTGAACGAAAACATCTTGAGGGATAAAGACAAACGACTAACTATTAAGCTAACAGAAGCTTACTAACCAGTTATGAATAAAATATGTTTCTTTTAATAGGAAAAGACGCTATCGCCAAGTTGAAGACCTGTGAAGTAGACGGCAAGATATACCGAGAAGGTGAAGCTTTTGAGCCCAAGAACACGATGAAGACTTGCATCTGCACAGCTCAGTGGAACGGCACAGTTGACCCCGCTTACTGCAGAGACATCGACTGTGGAATTGAGATTCATTATCAGAATAACATCCTGAACAACTGCGCACCGATGTTCTTCAAGAACGCACGTAGCTGTCCTATCGCGTTTAAATGCCGTAAGTATCTTTATTTTTTAGACGACTAAAATATTATTTTCAGCTTGAAACCTTGATGTGCCTTAGTTTATGAGTGTGTAGGTGGAGTGTTGCTAAATGGTGTTAGGTTCGTAAGGTCGTGATGTCTGTCTTGTCGCAGGCGTTGGGGGAGTTTAAAAACAACTTTTTAGTTGGGTTTATTCCGGACTGATATAAACTAAAATACAATAAAAAATAAAAATAAATAAAAGAATCTGATAGATAGAAAATAATCTGGCGCGCCTGCTAGAGAAATGTTAACTATCTATATATGTATAGGTTTCACCGATATTTTTTTTTAGATAGAAAACTAGTTTAATTAGAAGGTTCAAATTTAAGATCCATTAAAATCAGTTATGCTGTTTTTGAACTTTAAAATTAAAATTTCAGGGATTTTCCAACTTTTCTAAGCTAGTTATCATTTTGACTACATCTAAGTACCGCGTTAATCATGTGTCATATGTTAATTTCACTACTAAATTTTTTTTCAGCCTCGACAGAAACAAAGGTTGTCCGTGGGCTGAACACCCGCGCCGTCAGCTCCAAGTGTGTCTTTGGTAATGATACCCTGGCCGTCGGAGACGAGGTGATCGTCGAGGAGAAATGCACCAAGTGCTCCTGCGAGGTACCACCCTTCGTTAGTTGCACGCAGCAAAACACCTGCAGTTAGAGCTTGAAGAGTTTGAGGACTGATGGAGTGGTGGCGCAGGATCTAAATTGTGTGTCAAGATTTGCGTGGCCCTATGATGGCGAACTAAACATTAAATAACGGATTTTTATTTGAAAAAAAAACCAGAGTCTCTTGAGACCACTGCTGTTGAGAATGCTTACCACATTATGGGCTGTACAGTCACCATTTTGATTACTAGGACACCACAGAACCTTTATCTTAGTAAATGTTTTTTTTGTCTACAGTGATATGCTTATCGAATGACGTAAATGCCACTGTGACAAGAGTCTATGGTAGCTTAGGAATCAAATAGCCTCTATAAGCGGCGTAGGACGGTCAAAGGGCGTGTTTTATTGAAATTGAAGAATTTTGCGTTTAGCCTAAGTATTTAGAAACATTGTCACCACCAAACCACGACCAAATGGCCTAGTGGATGGAGCACCTGATTACGATGCTTGAGGTTCCGGGTTCGATTCCCGCGTCGGGGCAGATATTTATATGAATGATACGAATGTTTGCTCTCGAGTCTTGGGTGTTCAATATGTATTGTATTCAAGTATGTATCTATCTATATATTATGTATGTTTATCCGTTGCCTAGTACCCATAACACAAGCTTTGCTTACTTTGGGACTAGGTCAGTTGGTGTGAATTGTCCCGTGATATTTATTTATTATTTATGAAAAAAATCATATTTTTCTTAGTCACGTTTGTGGCATTTTATATTTGGCTTTTCGCAAAATCGATAATAAATATTTGTAAATTACGAACACTTTTTTACATTATAAAAAGTAATAGTATTCGTAATTCTAAATGGGAAAATGCCAAAATTTCCTCATTTTGGAAAAAATAAAATTGTACGTTTTAAAATGAAAAAGCCCGTTAGAGCCCTTTTTGGAAAGATCTATCAAAGCCTATTCATTAGTTTAAACCCGTATTAAACTACTGGATGGATGTTGATAAGGTAATATGAATAAATTATTGAATTTAATTTGTAATATCTGTGATGATGACGATGCACTTAATTTTTATTTTTATTTATTACAATAGAATAAGTTTGATTAAATGTTGTCAGTACCCAGATGTGGCGTTAACCCTTTCAACGCCGCGCCTCGACAAAACGTAAACCGGCTTTGAATCTTATGTCATTGTGTCAAGATCACTTTGACACTGTACTTTGTGACACCTATATGTGTCGTTGGCGTTGAAAAGGTTAAGATTAGATGAGTCAATTAAACTACCTTTAAAGTAAAGAATTTATTATACAATTTGTATTTTCTTAAAATTAACTTAATATCATGGCAGTAACGTCAAAATTAAGGATATATTTACATTATGTACACAGCCTAAGTAGAACCCTTGTGAATATTCTAAAATAATTATAATAAAATGTTGTGACAACCTAGATTTATTCTTAAGTACTTAATTGTTTATGTGATATGTTATCAATAAAGATACTTTTAACTGATAGTATGTTTAATTACGTATAGTTAAACATGAAAATAAGTATCACCTGCATTGAGGCTTTTCTCGCAACTACTCGTAAGTCGAAAATATAGGGTAGTCAAAATGCCGTTTACATCAGCCTATTGAACCCAAAACTTATATTAGTTGCGACTAAATTAATAAACCTTAGAGGTATAGTAATATCCATTTATTTAATTAATCATATTTTTTGTCTAAAAAAATAAAATCCATATTCTAACTTATTATAAACAAGTACATAACTAAGTACTTTCGTAATAAACAGAAATAAATGAATGTATTAGTTAGTTAAATGCGAAAGTATTAATTCATTTTATCCATTCTATATGAAGAATGCAGAATAATACTTTTTATAATGACATTAAATCTTTGGTACATTATTGCAGTAGCCCGACACATCATAAATATAAGTTTCTATAAAATAGTAAAACTTTAAACATGAAACTACCGTGAGACTCACTCATAGTGAAAATAAACGGATCACTCACGTCTCAAAACATGTCGAGTTAAACTCGTTTTGAGACGTGAGTGATCCGTTTATTTTCACTAATAGTAAAACTGTATAAAATTAGACATTTTTTACGGCACGTAGACCATGATTAGCTTGAAATATTTAGAAGGCTTTGTGAACTCCCGATATTTCGACGCATCTCCTAACGTCATGGTCACGGGTAAATTTATGATAATGTAATTCACATTGATCAGGGGGTCTACTACGATTTTTGAAGTTCGTATTAATCATGCCGTCCTTTTTCACTCTTCTGCTTAATGCCATTAGCGTGAACAAATCGGCACAATACGAAGTTCGAAAATCGAATTTCGTACTACAAGGCCAGCGATTTGGTTGCAAGCCGCGGAATATCAAGTACTTAGAAATGTTAATATGGATACGCCACTAATTTATCTATTTATATGAAATCGTTTACAAATAGACGATATTTAATAAGCAGCGTAGATTATAACAGCGTAATATTTAATTCACATTTTTTGACTTTAAAACCTTACGTTAAATCAATTCAAAAGAATTGTATTCAATAGTAAAAACATTTACATAAAATGTTGAAATTTTGTGATAAGATTAAAATAATCTTCATTATCTAACCACACGAATATGGCATATCCATACTAGTATAATGATTGAGGTCATTGACAGCCAGCTGTAACCGAATCCTCCTCACTGATAATTAAAACTAAAAACATCATTTAAAGAATGTTACGTATAAAATTGAACTAACTGCTCCTAATATTTAGAGTCATTTTACCTTGATTTCTATGACACTTTACTTTTGTCAAAATGTCATTTCAGTTATTTTTGACGAAGGCTTACATACCTACTGTCACATGGATCATCGTAAAATGAGTTTTCTATAGTCCGAAATGTCTGAATGAATTCTCGTTACTAAGCACACTGAGTTACGAATAATAAACCAGAGGCCGTATTGTCTAACGCGCGGCCACTCGCCATCGATTTGAACATCTCTTTCTGTCACCGTCTCATACCGTTTGACAGAAAGAAATAGTGAATGCGATAGCAAGTGTCAGCGCGTTAGACAACAAAGGCAACAAACAAATCGGGAGCGCGGGGCACCGACGGAGCTCGGAGCGTGCCCTGCCCAGCGCGCTCTATAACACTGAATCAAATATACGGTGACACACACCGGGAGCGCGGCACACCGTATTGGATTCAGTGTTATTGACCGCGCTGGGGACGCTCCGTCGGCGGCCCGCGCTCCCGGTTTGTTGTGGCCTTCAGAATCCGCAGTCACTTCACGTCGTCATGACGGTATCAAAGTTAGACAGTTGAAAAGGAAAATGTTTGACTGCATTTTTTTACTTTTACATGTAAGTGTAAATTTTATGTTTAAGCACTTGATTCAAGGCATGCTAGAAAACTGAAATATTTCGTTAGAGATAATATTAAGCGTATGTCATCGTAAGTTTTCAAATATTCCCTTATTTGTCATACAAACTTTCAACTGCCGATATTACCCCACCATCCAGGTGTCCAGGTGTCTACGAGAAGCAGGCGAGTCCCAATTCGACGCGGAACTGCTGCTTTTCACGGCCCAAGTCGCGAACCGCCACGTCCAGGAGTGGGAGACGACCTGACTTCTCCGTTTCGAACAGGACGACGGTCTTAGCCCACTCCGGTTGTTTGTACTGTAGGAAGGGGTGAATTTATTTTATATTTTTATCTGTTCTAGCTCAAATAATAGAGTAAAATATCCAGAACTCAGCCAGGCACCGGTAGTCGGCCTCTGTCAATCTTTCGTACTCCTCGCACTCATACACGGTCGACTATCGGTGCCTAGCTAAATCCCTTTATAAATTGTATTTTATTATAACATAATTTTAACTCAATTACTAGGTAATCTAACTTGATATGGGAAAAACTCGTGAAATAAATTAATTTCACCTGGGATAGCACAAAACAGCTTGTCTACCATACGTAAATACTGCGTATCTTCACTACATTTACGTTTACAGGGATTTAATTTCATATTTGCTTTATTTTAACGAATTTGGTGAAACATTGGAAATTGTCTAAATTTGCAAGATACACGGAATTATCCAATGCAATAAAGTGGGTTTGCACTATCTCCGACGTTCACTCGTACATTAAACGAAAAAGTACGAACCTGGCATTCATCCAGCAGCACCTTATATCTTAGCCGGTTGTTAGCCTTCGGCAGGATCTCCGCGTCGTTATACGCCAGCAGCTTGATGCCTCGTCGGTGGTTGTTGGCAGCTGGGTCGAAGTAGCCCACGGTGTTGCGGCAGTGGAAGGTCACATTTTGCGCAGCCCTCACAGAGAGCAGCTGGAGGTAATTGAGCTGGCTGTGGTCCGCTTTGTAGGTTATCTAAAGAAAAGATTTCGTTGTGATCAGATTATTCGGATGCAAATATGGTGCCCTTTGTACACTCTCGGGTGAAGATATCGACAGAATTTTAAAACAAAATTGAATTTAAAGGCATGTCTTGACATTTACTCAAAAAATCAAATCATCTCGACCTAAATACACTGCTGAGCACAGACCTCTTCTCAGAATGGGCTTGAGCTGTAGTTCCCATGTGGGCTGAGTGCGGATTGGGATGGGAACTTACAAATACGATTGAATTGCTTCGCAGGTGTTGACAGGTATCCTCGCGATGTTTTCCTTTACCGTAAAGCGCAAGGCAAATTTCAAATGTCAACATATGAATACATGATACATGAATTCCGAAAAACACGGGAAGCCACAAGTTGAACTACTTATTAGGGTTTCTCGGATTGTTTTACTTACAGTAAATCCGTCTTCCATCTCGCTGAGCCAAGTCTCTTTCTCGTCACCCTTGTATGTGATGTTCTTGGATTCCATGGGTTTGGGGTAGATGCAGCTGCCACCGGTCGTCATGTCGCAGTGGACCAGGATAGAGTCCTTCACGTCACCTCCGTTGGGGTCGATCCAGTACTGGCCTGTTTTGTAGTTTAAATGCTGGATTAATGATGATGAGTCAAGGGTTACGTAGCCATTGTTGGAACAACAAGTTAAGAGAGAGGGGAGATCATGCTAAATATATAAATTCCAGTCTTTAATTACTACTTTAATTACGTTACTTAAGTACATAATATCCAATAAAGGCAAGGTAAGGTAGCGAACTGTACTGAACTGAATAAAATGTAATTTTAAAACTCACCACTTTCAAATCCAGGATGGTGATGCTTGATGTCCCCACAGGTCTTTGCTGGAGCTTCTTTCGAACCGTCAGGTCGTAGGAACTTGTCAAGCGAAACCTTCAGTCTCTCGTAAGCCTTCGTCACTATCTCCTTGCGCTCTGCATCTGACATGTCTTCCTTGAAGAATCGAGCTGGGAACGAGTTCGGGTCATCACCGAGCGGGTCGGGTCCTTTCACTGATCCTGGAAGAAGATTGAATAATACAATCGTAGTTCTTAAGTGATCAATATTTGCTAGTCGTAATCATTACTTAAAGACTGGTTTACACTACACAAGATAACATGCTACCTATGATGCAGCAAAATTTGTACCTACTGACATTTTAGTTCTTAGTAGCTCTGCTTAAGAAGTAAGTAAGTTTTTTTATTTGCATCACTATCAATATCCTATTACCCACCCTACCCAACTAGTGATACTAGGTAAGTATCACTTACCTTGTTGTAACATCGCGGCAAGAGCGGCAGAATCGTACGCAAGGCCTTCACCAGGGGGTCCAGGTGGACCAGGGGGTCCGGCCGGTCCAGGGGGGCCGTGGCGGCCCGAGTCGCCGGGGGGTCCGCGGCCTCCCGACGGGCCAGAAGGGCCTTGAGGGCCAGGAGCGCCGTCGCGGCCAGGTGTTCCTAATATAGAGGAAAGGTTAATTTAATAGAATGTTTGTGCTAGATATTTTAACAAATGTTTCTGTGCAATCTTAATTTGTACCTCGTGGACCAGCGTCACCGTCTTTTCCTGGATTACCCATCTGCCCGGGCAATCCTCTTTCTCCCTGTCTTCCCGGTGCACCTGCCATGCCCGGTAACCCTGGTAGCCCTGCGTGCCCCTTAGCCCCGTCCGCTCCTGACTCTCCCCTCTCTCCCTTCGCGCCATCAAGGCCAGCGGGCCCTTGCTTGCCGGCCGGCCCTTGTGGGCCGTCCACTCCTTGTGGACCGGTTTCACCTCGAGGTCCACGTTCGCCTGCTGGACCAGAAGGCCCTGCTTGGCCTGGAGAACCCTACATTAAGAAAATCTTTTTATTTATCTTAAGTTAGAAATTAATAATTACGACAATGTGAATTTAGAATAACTTCATTTACTTATTTTGAACTTACTTGAGGGTATAACAATTAAAGGTAACTATATAAAAAGGAAACCTTTTCTTTTTAATTTTGCACCTATACACTCTACTCCTACAACTTAAAGTCGTAGTTTACCTGTAGACCTGGTGCTCCCGGGGGACCTGACACACCCGGCTGTCCGATAAGCCCCCTATCTCCTTGACGTCCGGGGATACCGGGTTGTCCGAGTTTTCCTGGCCGTCCTTCTGGCCCTTGTTCGCCCATGGGACCCGGGGGACCTTGAAGTCCGGGGCTGCCTCCTGGGCCCGGGGCTTCATCGGCTCCTGGTTTTCCTGGGGTACCACTTTCACCCTAAAAGTATCCAGTTATTTTAGTACACAGTTTATATTTCACTGTCAGATATAATATGCTTCAAATAATATATTCAGGTTCAGGTACAGTTCCAAAATATATATAAGTACCTGGGCTCCACGTAATCCTTGAGGTCCAGGCGGTCCAGTCATTCCTGGCAAACCACTTGGCCCTCTCTCTCCTGCGGGGCCTTGAGGTCCACTGGGACCCTGAGGTCCAGTCTCTCCCTCGCTACCTCGTTCACCCTTAGCGCCCTCAGGTCCCTGGGGACCCGTAAGGCCCTGAGGTCCTGGTGCGCCGGGACGTCCAGAATCTCCTGTTGCTCCTTTAGGTCCCGCCAAGCCTGGAATACCTGCCGGCCCTGGGCTGCCTTGAAATCCCTGAATGCAAGAGATTCGATTTAATTGACATAAAAGTAGGTACTTCAACTTCATAATAGACTTACTCCGACATTAAAGTTCAGTAACGCGGTAAGCGGTACCGCAAACTAGCAAACGCGACGGCAGAGATTTATGCCCGTCAGCGCATATTGATGAAAATGTTACAACCCCTTATAATACCGCAAGTAGCAGGATCCACCAATATGCCACTGGCCGCCCAGATTTGGCTCCTGAGTAACCGTCGTCACAAGCCATGAGGGAGCAATCTACTGCAAGTCCACGTTACACTGAGAAATATAATATGCTCTGTCTTACTGTGAAGTGGTAGACATTAACAATTAGTCGTTACCTGTGCCCCTACGTCGCCCGGCCGGCCTGGGAGCCCCGCGTGTCCGGCTTCGCCTTTGGCTCCGTGTTCCCCTCGGGCACCCTTCGCCCCTGCCTGACCTGGTAAACCTCGCAAGCCTGGCTCCCCGGCTATACCTGCAGAATAAAAGAAGAAAGTGTTTATTGTGTCCTCAGTTGAAAACTAACGGCTGTTGTACAAGGTTGGCCACAGATAATAATTTAGTGTGAAGGTTAGGATTATACACATAACAGCGACCTATCTGAACATCTTATTCATACCGTAGAGCAGCGTTTCCCAACCTTTTTCAGTCACGGACCTCTAGGAAATCAAGCACAGTTTTCACGGACCCCCTTAATAAAATAAACAGCAAAAAAATTCGGATTACGAGACTTATTAGCATTTATGTATGGTCCAGAGATGACACCGCGGACCCCCATACATATACTCGCGGACCCCCAGGGGTCCGCGGACCACAGGTTGGGAAACACTGCCGTAGAGGCATAGACCAAAGATTTGACATTTGCTTTGCTGCATATCTACAGACAAAAGGTTCGTAGAGCGGGTAGAAGGTCGATCGCGGACGGTTGCCTTTGAAGAAAAAAAATAAGTTCTCTTTAAAATTTAGAAAGCTTTTCGATGTAAATTAGTTAAATAGTGTTTAAATAGTTGCTACTCCTTATTTTAAATTGGTGGTGGTTAACAGGTAAGTGGTGTTTGTCATTGTCCTTGTACGTAGAGTTGTTATAATATTTTAGTTTAATTTATAGACGTTAATCCACGCCGGCATCCTCATGTTTGAGGGTGCTGGCCTGGATGACCCAGGGGATGGCAACTTTCCCCCTGTCTTAAGGGGTATTAGCCTATCAGCACATGAGCAGTTCGAAAACTCCGTGCTAAAATTTACTACCCCCGAAATGGGAAAAAAAAAATTTAAAAGGAATTCTCGATCTCCAAAGAATGATAATGGAAGTAGATCTCGCTCGCGATCTGGCTCGTCCTCGCAGAGGCAGCTTGAGGACAGGGACGTGGAAGACACTCAGCTTCCACCAGGCCAACAATCCGGGAACATATTTTCGCCGCCTAATATGTCCACCCCTCCGGCTCATTTAATTACAGACCCACCGAGTGAACCTGTCTCCCAGACCCAGTCCTCCCAACCAACCAACTCGCCCTTCTCATCTATCGGACGTGATAGGTATAACTTGAATGATCAAGGACCGTTCGTAGTTCATGTCAGAAAATCTGAATCATCTCCTGATTCCGGCACGATTCTCCATCCGGTATCTTTCGGACTTTTCATTCAAAATAGAAAGCGTGAGTTCCCCAACATTAAAGAAGGAAGCATTAAGAGAATAGGACGAAACAGGATTTCGGTTAGTTTTCACTCTGGCGAAGACGCAAACAATTTTATTGTATCCCCCACCCTGATTAACCACAAATATGAGGCATTTGTTCCGTCCTTCAACGTCACCCGATTGGGCCTCGTGAGAGGGGTTCCGGCGGACCTGTCTCCCGAGGATGTAATTTATAATATGGAGATTCCCCTCCAGTGTGGCGGTGCTCGCCCTGTTAAGGTCCGTAGACTCAATTTTAAAAAACCCAAAATTGATGGTGGGTACAATTGGCTTCCCTCGGAAACTGTTGTAATTACTTTTGACGGGCAAACTCTCCCCAACAGAATCTTTATGGGATTTAATTCCCATGCAGTGGAACCCTACGCGTACCCAACAATTCAAT
The DNA here is from genome assembly GCA_947563465.1 of Archips xylosteana. NCBI lineage: Eukaryota > Metazoa > Arthropoda > Insecta > Lepidoptera > Tortricidae > Archips > Archips xylosteana. Next base: position 5,035,603 of record OX387351.1, on the reverse strand, counting down.
GTTTTAAGTGCTGCCGTTTTGGGCACACTAAGGAAAAATGCCGATCGCTCCCGCGTTGTCTCAAATGTGGTGGGCCCCATTCTGGGGACTCGTGCTTAGCAGAGCAGTCCAACTGCTGTAATTGCCCTCAGGGACTGGGCCTCGGGCATTCTGCGGACAGTAAAGTGTGTCCAGAATATAATCGCCAATTGGCAATTAAAAAAACTATGGTTGACGAAAGCATATCGTACATGGAGGCATCCAACCTTCATACGAAAATCACCAAAAAATCATACGCAAATGTAACTGCAACTACTCATCAGTCCCCGCCCCAAGGAACTACGTCGTACAAAAAAACGTTTTACCGTAATCCCCGCTCCCCGCCCCCCTTGCCCAAAGGATACGACAGACAGACACACGAAAGGATTATAAGGGAACCTTCGATCCCTTCAAACCCGATCCTTCCCCAGTTTCCCCCTCAAAAGTCTACTGAAGATTTGATAAGAGAACTCATCAATATCATTTCTTCCTTTATGAAAGTCTTCTCTCCTTCCAGCCCCCTAGCGGACCCCTCTTTGCTATCCCACGTTGCCCCCTTTATTTCATCTTTAATATCGAATTTTAACAATGGATCAAACAGTCTTACAGTGGAATTGCCGTAGTATCTCCAATAAAAAACAAGATCTTTTCTTTCTAATTAATAAATATAACCTCTTTGTTTTAGCAATATCAGAGATATGGTTGAAAAAGGACTCTAATTTTAGACTACCAAATTTTGTCTCTCTAATGGACCCGCGGGCCGATGGATATGCCGGATGTGCGCTTTTCATTAGAGACCACATAACTTTCTCTTCTATCCCCGTTCTTGAACACAGTCCCAGTTTTCATACCGTTTGCGCCAGAGTTGAAGGTATAACTTTTTTGTCCTTGTACATTCCCAGCCCATCTTCTGCCATCCTTAGCGAACTAAAAAAGATTATAAAAACTTTACCACCTCCTGTTATCATTTTGGGTGATTTTAATGTTCATCACCGCGTATGGGGTTGTGATATTAACGACGCATTAGGTGAACAACTTTTAGAAATTCTAGACGAAACAAACCTATGTTTGCTCAATTCAGGAATCCCTACCTTACGTACTTTGCCTAATCAATCCTTAAGTGCAGTTGACTTAACTTTAACCTCTCCATCCCTCTCTTCTCTGGCCACCTGGCAAGTATTAGATTCCACCTTCGGGAGTAATCATTTCCCCTTAATTATCAGTCTTGCGCCATCGCCAAAAAAAACCCCCGTTCTAAAGCCTCTTTTAATATACAATCTTAATGGCGCTGATTGGGAAAGCTATAAACAATTCCTGGACAATGAGGTTAAAGACTTTCCTTCCATTAACCCTTTATCTATCCAAGCAAGTTCAGATGCAGTGGTGTCTGCTATTAAGTCTGCTGCGGATAAAACATTTCCTTTAAAGAACTCAGCTACAGGTAAAATCCCGTCTCCCCCTTGGTGGGATAGTGAATGCACCAAGGCAGTTAAGGAGAGGAAGCTAGCCGAACGTTCTTATGCTGCAAACATGTCCTCAGATAACTTCCAAGCTCTTTCCAAAGTTATGTCGGAAACAAAAATCTTGCTCAGTAATAAGAAGTCCGCTGGCTGGAAATCTTTCTGCTCTACTCTAAGCCCCTCTACACCTGATACGGTAGTCTGGAATAACATCCGTAAGTTTAGGAGATCATTTAATAGTAGTAATTGTCCCTACCCTGCCACACTTGATTGGGCGGAATCGTTTCTAGCTAGAATAGCGCCCCCTTATGTGCCGGCTGTCCTAGATTCTCCTATAGGGCTTCTCAACCTTAACTCATCCGATCCTCTAGACCAACCCTTCTCTTTATTAGAACTCAAAAATGTCCTCTCATCCGTAAAAGATTCTTCTCCGGGCCCAGACGGTGTCACTTACTCTTTCATTTCTAAAGCTGGAGACTCTTTTCTTAACTATTTCTTGGAATTAATCAATTGCATCTTAGCTTCCGGATATCCTCCATCATCTTGGAAATCTCAACTAGTTTTGCCAATACTGAAACCATCTAAAGATAGTAATGATCCTCAGTCATACCGTCCTATTGCCTTATCCTCAGTTCTAACAAAAATCCTTGAACATCTAATAAAAAATAGGCTGGAATGGTTCCTTGAGAGTCGAGAATTGCTTGGCAACTCGCAATTTGGATTTAGAAGGGGAAAGAGTACCGTAGATAGTCTAAGTATTTTCACCTCTGACATAAGGCTCGCTTTTACAAAAGGTTCATCTGTGGTAGCTACGTTTCTAGATGTCGAGGCTGCCTATGACAATGTCCTGCTCCCCATTCTCAGGGAGAAACTCCACAAGCTGAGAATTCCGGCGAGGCTGGCCTGCCTCATAGGTAATCTTCTGTCAGAACGACAGGTCACTTTCCGTGGAAGAGATCCTGACATTAACCCTTCAAGAACAGTGTGGAAGGGTCTTCCTCAAGGATCTGTCCTGAGTCCTTTACTGTACAACATTTATACTAGTGATTTGGAAGAATCAATTGGTCAGGGATGTCAAATTTTACAGTACGCAGATGATCTGCTGATCTACTCATCTAATCTCAATATTGAGCATGCCTCCGAAATCATTTCCAACTCTCTTCATTCATTAAATTCCTGGCTCTCAAAAAATGGTCTCTCGATCTCTCCGTCAAAAAGTTGTACAGTGGTTTTCTCCCGCAAAAGAAAACTTCCATCAATTAGAGTCTGTATTGGCGATTCTGTCATCCCGGTTAGTTCTTCATATAAATTCCTAGGTGTGGTTTTGGATAACAGACTAAACGGTTCCCTTCATTTTGATCATTTAATTAAGAAATGTGAAAGACGCCTTAATACCCTCAGATGTTTGGCTGGGGTTTGGTGGGGCGCTCACCCATCCTCTCTCCGAATTCTTTACAATGCCACTGTTAGAAGTATACTAGATTATGGCTCGTTTCTCCTCGAGCCAGGAAATAGGGCGGGGTTGAGAAAACTGGACCTCATTCAATATAAATCATTAAGGATTATCTCTGGGGCAATGAAATCTAGTCCTACCAACGCCCTTCAGGTAGAGTGTGCTGACCCTCCTCTCCAACTTCGGCGTCAGTTTTTAGCTGACAGTTTCCTATTTCGAGCCTTTCAAATTTCTCATCACCCCCTAATTCATCGCCTCCTTGATTTAAAAGAATCCATCACTCATAGTAATACTGATCAACCTTGTCTTGTGAAAAGTCTTATAAAATTTCAGAGTATAAAAGACCCTACTTTTCATTCGGCTAAAATCCCCCTATTTCACTTCAGCTATGAAACTATCATTTTCCTCCCTCGCGTTATTCTTAACTTTGATATTTGTAAGGGCGACCCGCATGCGGATGAGTACCTGCGTCAGATTCTCTCACGTGAATGGCACGACTGGAATACTATTTATTGCGATGCTTCTAAGCTGTCTCCGACGGGCTGCGTGGGCGTGGGAATTTTTCATTCACAATTTGATATAGTCCAAAAAGTGAAATGTCCCCCGGAAACCTCAGTATATACGGGAGAATGCATAGGAGTATTAGAGAGCGTTAAATTCATTTTATTATTTAAATTAAATAAAACTATAATTTTTTCTGACTCACGTAGTTGTCTGCAATCGTTGTCATCCAATCCTTTCTCGGTTAGAATACATAATCCGATTATCTATCAAATCAAAGAACACTTACAGTTGTGCAAATCACGTGGGTATGAGGTGGCTTTGGTGTGGGTCCCGGGACATACAGGGATCGCCGGAAACGAGAGGGCTGATCAGGTCGCAAAAGAAGCAGTGGTATGTGGTGACAAGGTTCCTTTCCGTAACTACTGTCATGATTTGGTCCCTTTGGCATCTAACTTCTTATTCCAAGCGTGGACTAAATTATGGACTTCGTCAAGCAGGAAACGTGGAAGGAATTTTTCTCTTGTTCAGCCTACGGTATCAAGAAGGCCCTGGTTTGCGAAGTCCTTTGTCCCTAAAAAGTTATGTTCAATAATAATACGGATGAGGCTGGGTCATTGCTGCACCCCTTCTCATTTAGCAAAAATTCACGTCAGGGACTCCTCCCTCTGCGAGTGCGGGCTGGACGACGGGAATCTTAACCATATTTTTTTTTCTTGCTCCTTACTTAATCATTCTGAACTTTACAATGAATTGATCAAATGCAATGTTCAGTTTCCCACTCATATCTTATGCCTGATTGATGCAAAAGATAAAGAGATTCTCATGGCTTTGGGTAATTTTTGTGAACTAAACAATTTAAAATTGTAATACATATTTTTAATCTATTATTCTTCATCTTGTCAGTGTGTTTATATTTTTATTTTTATGTTTGGTGGTGGTACATGTCACTAATAATACTAATTTCGTTGTGGTGTCTCTTCTGCAGGAGTAGCAATTATTAGTTGATGGTAAATATATCGCGTTCGTTAACCCGTTTTTATTTTTGTTCAGTTGTAGTAATCAAATCGACCCGACACTGGCTTAATCAATAGTATAGCCATAATCAAAAAAAAAAAAAAAAAAAAGGTTCGTAACTTTTTATAAGGGGTTGATCTGATCCAATCGGATATTGCATTCCTTTGCAACACTAAGGGGCTGTTTCACCGCCCATTGATTAATTTTAACTGACGGATAAATGTGATGCTGTGTCCATCTATTCGAACAAAACAAACACAGACGGCATCACATTTATCCGTCAAATAAATTTGATCAGTGGATGGTGAAACAGGGGGTAAATATTCTATAATCTATGCAGGGTGTCCCAAAGTCAACGATAACCTGGTACCAGGAGAGAGACCAAGTTATGGGTCGTTTTAAATTTTTGTTACATAATTAAGGGCTTAATGAAAACGATATCGCGATCGCGTCTTTTGTGTAACGAAAGTTAATCATACAAACTATAAGAGTACTTTCATTACAATTAAGTTTTGTTTTAATTAAATTCCTTTATTGTGTACAATTTTTTTTAAACAGCTCTTATCACAGTTTTGGAAAAAGATAAGAAAAACAACCATGTCTCTTAATACAGCGATAATAGAGATTTCTTCGAAAATATCTAATGCTAAAAGTGATATGTTATGTGGGTCTATTATCGCTTAACTATACGAGTAAGTGACATAGTTTTTTTTTCACAACTGTTCCAACTTGAATTCTCGCCTGGTAACAGGTTACCACTTACCGCTGAGTTTTGGGACACCCTGTATATTAATTTCACTTCGTATACTAACGAGTATTTTGCTTATTTGGATAATAAAAGTAACCAAACTGGTTGCAATTGCCTCATTACTTACCAGGACTGCCGGGTGATCCTTGTTGGCCTTTAAGTCCGCCGTAGCCCCTGTCTCCCTTCAGCCCTGGCATGCCAGTCAGGCCCGGCGAGCCTGGCAGGCCCTGCGCTCCCTGCAGCCCTGGCTGCCCGCGCTCTCCGGGGGAGCCATGGGCGCCGGCTTCCCCAGGGACACCAGGGGCGCCCGGCTCACCCCGCTCGGCTGGCTCGCCCGGGGGCCCGGCTGGACCCACTGGGCCTTGGGGACCCTGTTCTCCTTGCCGACCTTTGAAAAATACACGAAGTATGTAAAACTCTTTATTGTCCATAAATACATAAAATTAACAATTAACAAGAAAAACAAATCGCACTCCTAGATCAAAACAGCATCAACTCAAAATAATGTACCATTTTAATTTAGACTTCAGTCAATTTCTGAAAGGTCTAAATTAAAATAGTATATTAATTTGAGTTGACTCTCTTTTTATCTAAGTGTGCAAAATATACAAAGATAACTTATCCCTTAAATGAACCTCTTCACCTTTGAACGATTGATAGGATATCAGTAACAAGGCATGAAATGAAATGTAAAGAGAGCCAAATTCTAAAATTAACCCAAACAAGTTATATTAAAAATACTCATACCAGTACATAAATAATGTAATTAAAAGTATCCAATCTTACCTGGAGGTCCGTCGCTGCCCGAGGGACCAATTGAACCTCTTTCGCCCTTGTCTCCGGGAGCTCCCGTCAGACCTCTAGGTCCCGGTAGACCCATTGCACCAAGTTGACCTGTTTGCCCTTTGCTGCCTCTAGGACCTTCAGGACCCTAAAATAAAATGATAGCACTTTTGTACGATACTAATTTTGATTGACTTTTTTTTTAGAAGGTGGTACTATAAAGCAAAACTTTTTTATTTTAGTACTTAATTTATTTACTTAAAGGCGTGATAGCCCATTCGTTTCACCCATGTTCTCTCAAGCAGAGGGTCGTGGGTTCGAGCTTCTGAGTTTTTCGGAATTTAGATGGGAAATTACATGTGAAGAAAAATATCACGAGGAAACCGCACACACCTGAGAAGAAAGTCAGAGGTTTGTGTGAAGTTCCTGATCCCCACTGCGATGGGATGAGAACGACGACCCAAGCCCTCCAGTTCTGAGAGGTGGCTTGTGCCCTGCAGTGGGACGTATATAGGCTGGGATGATGAATTTACTTACAGGAGGTCCGTCGGGTCCCTGTGACCCTGTTTCGCCTTTTTCGCCAGCCACGCCGGCTGGGCCTGGCAGCCCTCTTTCGCCGCTGTAGCCTCTTTCGCCTCTCGGACCGGGTTGGCCTGGAGGCCCAGCCGGCCCCGCAACTCCTGGCTCTCCCTCTTTTCCAGCAGCACCTGGTAAGCCAGCTGCACCAGGCATTCCCTGTAATATTTAAGTAATGACATTGGTTAGTTTATACTAATATTCTTAGTCCAGTGGGCAGCTCGCATGCTGCATGCGGCTCTTTCCGTGTAAAGTTGAGGTCCTCTTGTTTACACTTAATCTTTTTATCTCCAAGCCTAGCCAAACGTAAAACTACTTTAAACCATTGCGTGAAGATAGATTTGATGTTGTACTTTGGGACCCATAATGTCCGACGTTGGCGTTGAAAAGGTAAACCGCTGAACCTAGTCGATTAAATCTGGTATGGTGATAGTTTGAGACTCTATTTTTATCCCAGAAAATTGCAATGTTCTTGCGGAATACTGATAAACGAATTCTTTGTACACACAGTCGCGGGCAACAGCTATTTATAAAATAAAACAGATTCATACAAGAAAATAGTATAATATTATTACGAAAATATTATTGCCTCTTTATAAGCTGGCAAAATTTGTGTTTTGGCTCCTCTGCTTCAAAAGGTTTCCGACCCTGGGGGGCTACTCCGAAATTCGAAAATCGAAGTTCATATCGCATCGTCTTGCTCACTCTTGTATTAAATACTATTAGCGTGAGAGGAATGGCACGATACGAAGTTCGAATTTTGCACTTCGTAGTATAAGGCCTGTTCCAGTCCCAAACTAAACAAATCAAATCAAATTCCTCCTAAAACAAGTAGGCTATCCGGTAGCCGCAAGTAAACGAATGTCCTATCATCTGTGGCGTCTACTGCTTAGTGTTAAGTATTTATAATAGACTATTTTTGAATTCAACTTAAATATCATAAAAAGTAAGTCCCTTGCTTAGCGGCCTGTCTGGCAGCTCGCCCTATCTCCAGTAAACTGTAAAAGCCATCAGAGGCTAACAGCAACAGTCCGTCCGAAAAAAGTAGTTATTATAAAGGTAGGTTAATTAGTAGGACTTACAGGGAAACCAGTCGGTCCAGCCGCGCCAGTTGGTCCACGGTCCCCTGCAGGTCCCTGCGGCCCTTGTGGTCCTTGGATCCCGTTGTTACCATCTCGGCCTGCGTCGCCTTTGCGGCCTTCGACTCCCTGTGGACCTGTCTCTCCGTCTTTACCTGGTTCGCCCTAAAAACAGATAAATTATAAAACCTGATTGTATATACAGCAGATTTTTTGTTTTTTTGATTTTTTTAACATTAATCCATGAATTTCTAATGAATGCGACGTCAGAGATAGTGAAGCAACAGGGTTCTTCAGCTGTCTCCCCTGAATCGTTTTCTGTTTTTAATTATGTGTATGTTAGTCCGTTTATTGTTTATGCTATATTGCCCGAAATATTGTTTTTATTATTATTTTGTCAATTCGGTGTTTATTATTGTCGTTTTATTGTGCTAAATTCAAAGACCTATAGCTGTCTACTCACTTGTAATCCTCGTTCGCCCGGCCCACCCATGGTGCCAGGTGGTCCTTGCAATCCTTGGGGCCCAAGTTCACCAGGTCTGCCGTCAGCTCCCGGTATACCGCGTTCCCCAGGAGAGCCCGTTTTACCCGATACTCCCGGTCGCCCCACCACACCCCTCGGTCCTTGGAGCCCCTGAGGGCCAGGGCGTCCCACATCACCAGTACTGCCTTTCTCTCCAGGCAAGCCAACGTTTCCTCGTTCACCTGGCTGTCCTCTAGCTCCGATCGGACCGTCAGCACCGGGTAATCCTCTCATTCCGATTTGACCCCGCTCTCCTTGAGGTCCAATGTTACCAGCAGGTCCTCTCAGACCTCGTTTTCCACGTTTTCCCTCAGGTCCAACGCTTCCAGGAAGACCACGTGGGCCCGGAGCTCCTGCTTCGCCCCGTATTCCTGGTTCACCTCTAGCGCCTCTATCTCCCTGTTGACCCTAAAATGCATATTTTTTTATCGTATTTTCATTTCTTTTTAACAAATCATAATAATCCTAGAATGTTATCAATCTTACTGGCTCTCCTTTAGCACCATGAATACCAGGGTCACCGGCTACGCCTGGTAAGCCTCTTGGTCCAGGAAATCCTTGTGGACCAGAGTTTCCATGTGGGCCTTGTGCTCCCTTTTCTCCCGGAGTTCCGTCTCTGCCTGCGAGTCCTGTGGGCCCGACGTCTCCTGGTATCCCTGGCCGACCCGAATCTCCTCTTGCACCTTGTAAGCCTTGCGGGCCTTGTGGTCCTACCGCACCTTGTTCGCCTTTAATGCCAGGGTTACCAGGAAAACCGGGTGCGCCGGACTTACCGACGTTTCCCTAAGGACAAACGTTAGTTAATATTGACCAGCTCTTTATACTTTATATTAGATTTTTTATAATGCTAAAGTTGTCTTACAACAGGTCCAGGCGGTCCAGTAGCACCATCAGCTCCGCGCATGCCCGGAGATCCAGGAGAGCCTTCACGGCCTCTCTCCCCACGGGGTCCTATTGGACCCTGATAAGAAAAAAAATTAGTACAGTACTTGATAACTTCGGGCCTCAAAAGTATACTTGCAGGAATAGCAAGCAAAATTGCTTGATCGTGTTCCACTTACTATAGGTCCAGTGAGACCCATTTGTCCCGGGAGTCCAGTGGGACCCTTCTCCCCAGCGGGACCCTGGTCGCCCTTCGCGCCGTCCTTGCCGTCGAAGCCCCTGTGTCCCTTCAGGCCTTGGATGCCGGGCACGCCTGGTGCCCCACGGGGTCCAGCCTGGCCAACCGCTCCTGCTGGGCCTGGCTCACCATCGTCACCCGGGGATCCCTATAAGTATTAATGATTATAAAGACTTCATTACCTGGAATTATTGTTTCTTTAGTGATGTTTTCATAATGTACCATGTCCACAAAACAACAGAGCAGCTACAAAATAAATCTTATGACTACGAACTGTAACTTTGAATAAAATGTGTGTATGAATCTCTAACTCTTAGTTTAAATTAAGTTCCACACATTTCGATGCTATCTTGGGCGGTGCAAGTCTGCTTTAATAAATTAAATAGGGTAGGTACTTATTAATGTTGGTCAATAAAATATTCTGAAGTCAAAACAAATCTCACATCTTTTCCAGGAACTCCTGGTGGCCCTCTTTCGCCTGGGGTACCCTGTTGACCTGGCAAACCAGGTTCTCCTGGCTCGCCACGGGGTCCTTGGAAACCTTGAGGACCTGGTGGTCCTTGCGGTCCTACATATATGAAAAATGCAAATTAGGACCAAACATATTTCAAAAATGCTTTACAGGTATTAATATATACGTGTATCTACCTTGAATTCCTCTGATTCCTGGAGTACCTACTGAGGCTTGCATGTACTGGTACGGATCGAAGGCAGGCCCCTTGTCACCACCAGCGGTTGCGGCCAGTTGAGCTAAGTACGCATTTACCTGCAAATTAGCGTTCGTAATCAAATAAAGACACATTGCCACCTGACATGCTATTCTAAAATAGTCTAGACTTTGCTTACATCAGGCATAGGTCCAGGAGCTCCAGGAAAACCAGGTGCCCCAGGGGTGCCGCTGGCTCCCGGCGCCCCGGGCAAACCACTGGGCCCATCGTCGCCAGGGTGCCCGGGAGCGCCACGAACGGAAATAGAAGACTGGGCGCCAAATCCGTAAGCTGGTCTAGATGTTGGTTGGGCTGGGGAAACAAATAATTTGAGTTATGGGTGGACACTATGAGTGTATCAAACATAAGAGACAAAAATGTTTTTAGTTTAAATGGGTTTGGATGTGAGGTGAGGACGCTTAGCACACGACCAAAAGCGTGAAGCGAACATTTTCGTTATGTAACCCGGAGAGTAGAAGAAGAATATTAGATGTCTTCAGCTACAAAACCTAGCAAGTAGTAGGTACACAAACTTGGCCATACTTGTCATCGGTCACGAAATGTAAAAATTTAGAGAACCAGTTGTTACAGCGAAATGGTAGAATTTTTGATTTATCGTTTACAAAATTCTACTGCATATGTAAAAATACTATTCTGTGGATACAGATTTGTGATCAAGGTGTTGGTCTTAAGCAGTCAAATTAAGTAGAACAGTCACTTAATTTTAAAACTGTCAAAGAGTGATGTCGGGCATGTCTGCCGGATGCACCCATAAAGATGGGCGCACTCAGCCACGTGGAGGGTACCGCCCAACGGGCACCGACAGCAGAGCAGGCCGAGGCGGAGATGGCGAGACGATTTGGACGCGGAACTGAGGGAGTGACCAGATATAGCTCTGGATAGGGAGATGTGGAGATCAAGAGGAATTGCCCAACAGTGCTAATAATAATAATAATAATAATAAAAAAGAATGATTTGATGATTGTCTGACCTGTGAGGCAGGCGGCGATAACGGAGCAGTTGACACGGCCCCCAAAGCACTGGCAAAGTGTGCAATTGTCGCGCTTCCAGCGCTCGCCTTCCGCCCACGCGCGCCCCAAGTCGATGCAGCGCGGACTGCTGGGAACTGAAACATTGGAATTATTATTAAAAAATCATCATTCCTGGTGTATCAACACGTCCCATTGTTAGGAAAACGTTTTCTCTCAGACAGGGCTTGGGCTGTAGTTTCCAGTGCGGATCGAGAACTTCACAGACACCATCGAATTGCTTCGCATGTGTCTGCAAGTTTCCTTACGCAATCTTCCTTAAGTTTCCTGCGTCTTGTGGTAAATTTCGCACTTGAATTCCCAAAAACTAAGAGGTAAGAGCCCGCAGGTTTGAATCCACTTTCCTCTGCTTGAGACGCTATATTAAGTCAAAACACTACATACCACGATTTTTTAAACATGTCTATTTGTCATGATCCATATATCTACCTAAACATTTGAATTGGCGTCGGTGTTTCCTAAACATTAAAATCTGATCCGAGCCTGCAGGAGTGGTAGAAGCCGTATAGATCGTAGATATGTAGGTGAGGTACTTAAATTACTAGGTAGGTACACTCCTGCTGACTCGAGATGAGGCACCGACTTCAAACAGATAAGTAGAAAGATTTTTTCATGCTTATTGCGGTCGGTTCAATTTTTATTTCATAGATTTGAGTGTTTTTTGAAGGCGGTTTTATTTTTTATTTAAAAAATTTCATACAAAGTATTTCAGAAGGGGGTGATCCACTGTGGAACTTTTCACAGTGATTTTATAACACTAATGTATAAAAATCTCGTGTCACGGTGTTTGTTATCGAACTCCTCCGAAACGGCTCGACCGATTTTTATGAAACTTTTTTCTCTATATTCGGTAGTTCTGAGAATAGGGCGTAGGCTCTTTTTTGTTTAGGTACCCCTACATCGCAGACGGCGTCGCGGGCAGCTAGTAACATAATAATATTTACTTGGAAAGAATGAAAGTTACTAATTTGGTACAGTTGTGTGTATCTGATTCATATTATGAAATAAAAGGTTGTTTTTTTTTAATTTAACATTTACGTCATTTCGGTCGGCAAAAGTTTTTATCATTTTTTTTTTGGGAGCATATTTATATGATCACTGGTAATTTTTAATTCGGGTTTAAAATATAATTATAATGCACTAATCAGAAGCCTAGGTACTATAATTGCAATGAGATTTAAAAAAAATGCTCAACCGAAATGACGCGTAACTAAAGTTTCTAACTCACCCTAAAATTACAAATAATATGCCGATTGCTTTCACCCTATCTTGTTTAGCAAAAACCAACAGGGAATAATCCGTAGCGTTTCGGTTCTCTCACGAAATATTACTGGCTTTTCTAAGCCGAATCGGATTTAGAACAAACTTAGGGAACTTAGGAGGTCTTACAAATAAATGTTGTATATAAGTATCGCTTACTTCGAGTCGCCGCCTGGGGCGGCCTTCGAGTTCCAGTGCTAGCTGAAATATTAAGAAAACTGTGAATTAAACAATTTATTTGCCAAGCTTTTATTTAACTTGCAATGTTTGTTTGTATGTTTCCTATGGTCGAATTTTGCAAGTCTAATTTGATCCAGTTCCAGTGGTCTGCTTAACTTGAAATTTATATTATTGAAATTGATAGGTTCGATGACAATGCAAGGCAGTCAACCAAAAATAACGTAAGCCAAAAAATCTTGTATTAAAAATGATATAACGACCGCTTTAGCTTAGTTGGTAGTGACCCTGCCTACGAAGCAAGAGGTCCTGGGTTCAAATCCCGGTAAGGGCATTTATTTGTGTGATGAGCACGAATATTTGTTCCTGAGTTATGGATGTTTTCCTTTGATCAATTATAACTGAAGATACACATTGCCGAACAAAATCCCCTTCAAAGAATGTCCGAACTTTTTTATTTGGTTGCGTAACAAATAAAATCATCACCTACACAGAAATTTGAACCTAGTCTTTACTTCATTACAGTCGAATTTCGGTAGCGGCAAAACTCCACTTGACAGCTAAACTCACGCAACGTTCTGAGAAAAAAAAAGAAGGCCACTTTTATCAAAGTGGCGCTCATTTGGCTCGGACATTTTCGGGCGCGCGACTGTGGATCTACAGTTATAATTGATCAAAGATGTTTTCTATGTATTTAAGTCTTTATTTATCTATATAAGTATGTTTATCGTCGTCTAGTACCCATAGTACAAGCTTTGCTTAGTTTGGGACTAGGTCGATTTGTGTGAGATTGTCCCCTAATATTATTTATTTATTTTTATATTGACATAAACAAATTTTTCCAAGTTTTTATTCGTATGGAGACAAAGAGATAAAAGTAAAAAGATTACCCGTTCCTAACCCTCGGAAGTCTTGTTCTGCTAAATCTGCTCCGTCTGTAAATTAAGTTAATTTAAAGTGCATTAAAAGTTTTGCTCTTTGTAATTATAGGTATAGGGCTCAAACGAGCCAATAAATGAACTGAAACAACTAGGTACTTTGCTCACCCGCGACCTTACGATAGTTAAGTTTATGTAAGAAATGCGTGTTCATGCAGTTCCTCCACCTCCACACTGTACGAACACACACAAATCACACAAACCCAACCATCGCCACCACCAAACTACACTGACGCGTTTCGAACTCAACCAGAGCTCATCTTCAGAGCTGCCACAACCGTACGTTATGCTCACCGAATCATAAAAACAAACACATACATATACACATAGTTTTTAACATTTGGTAGCATAACGTACGGTTGTGGTGCCAGCTCTGAAGATGAGCTCTGGTTGAGTTCGAAACGCGTCAGTGTAGTTTGGTGGTGGTGATGGTTGGGTTTTGGTGATTTGTGTGTGTTCGTACAGTGTGGAGGTGGAGGAACTGCATGACCACGCATTTCTTACATAAACGTAACTATCGTAAGGTCGCGGTTGAGCAAAGTAATTGTTTCAGTTCATTATAATATATGGACCTCCGCAAAGTAACGCCCACAGAAATATTTCGAGGTAACGCCTGATTCAATAAATTATTTAAAGCCAATTAATCGATCACTCTAACTAGGTATATCAATAAGTCTTAAAGTTGTGTATACTTAAATTTCTTTTTGACACTGCAGTAATAATGTCGGTTACCCACTACGAAATAACTAAAAACAAACGAACACTAATTTCACTAAAATAAAGGTTTAGATACTTTACTAAATGTAAACAAACATCAGCTGCCAACACGATCAAAAGTTATGGCGTCGGGTTAACCAGCCAAATGCAATATCTGTAATTGACTTTCACGCGTCACATTTTTGACGTACTCTTTAGTTTAGTCGCATAATATGGAGTTTGTTTACATTTAGTAAAGTACCTAAACCTTTATAGTATAATTAATGCGACGAAAGTACTAGGCTACTAGAAGTCACTTAGTTGATTAGGGTTGGTCCTAGACCCTATTTTCACCACGCTGACAAATGTCATTTTTATAAACATTTCCACAGAAAACCATTTCAAAAAACTTGTCATATGTCGCTTGACAATTGGCACGTAGGTGAAATACAAGCCTGACACGTTTCCAGTATCGCTTTGTATTTGTTTAGTACCTTTAAATTTCATTAACAAAAACTTGAATTCATAAATCAACCAATTTTTCTCTGTATCTAATATCTCAATGCGTACCGTATTCGTCATACGAGAGGCCAGGGTCTAGGTCGATGTTGTTGGGGTCTTGCGCCTGAGGCAGCTCCTCCTTGGTCTCGGGCTCCCTCAGGGCACCCTCCGTCAGCTCCTTGCAGGACGCCTGGAGCGCCAGCAGCGCGAGGACCGCTACTCCGGTCTGCCACATCTTTCCTAGGGGATATCAAAATAAGTTATAAGTTTTTAGGACGAACCTTCTATCTAATCCTCGACGCAAAAACATAAGGTGTTATTACTTTAATATCTAGCCTAGATACAGGGTAAAATCTAAATGGTGATACAAAATTGAGTTTCTAACTCAGTTAATGCTGATTAACATAATGCATTAACCTGTCCTAACCCACGACCCGCGCACTCATTACCCCCCTTGACTCCCAGCGGCACAAATTTGTGCCCAAAATGGCGATACGCGCAGTACCCAGGCCCTTTGCGACAGCTGAACTCCGTGTTGCCCACAGGTTTTTAAAAGCAATCGAATGAAAGCAAGCCCAATTGAATATAAATCGTATGCACTCACTAATAACGTTTAAAACTGAGTAAGGAATTTGGGCACAAATTTGAGCCGCTGGGAGCAGACGGGGTACGAACTCCGCGGCACAAATTTGTGCCGGTGGGAATTGACGGAACAAAAAGCGCTCAAGGTCGTGGGAGCTTCGGAAATTTTATTTTGGGCACAAATTTGTGTCCGTGGGTTACGACAGGTTAACTCAATTGTTATAGTGTGTTGTATGAACACCTCAAATTAAATAAGACTAAATGAAAACAAATGAGCTAGTGACTTGGAGTGTACAGTTTCGTTAGGTACCTATCCCTGGGAGACAGCATGCAACATCTCGCCGTTACTGTACACAAGTTTTGCCTAGTTGAGAATCGAGTTGTTACGGTGCTACGCCACTGGTGACGTCAACGTCATAAATAAGTGATCATTTTTGTACCTTGTCGCTTTCAGTGGTTACATAGCTTCGTATGGTATTTCAAACATGACGTTAAAGAGACAAGGTACAAAAGTGATCACTAACTTATGACGTTGACCCTACGCTATGTATCTGTGTCTATACGTAGCCTGACGGATGCCCATTCGGACCTGAGTGCTTTTAAAATGCTAGTTAAATAATATAGACGTGAAATAAATTTTCAATAATAACTTCGTCTTCATATAAAACAGTTGGTAGTTTATCCATTGAATTTAACACGAAAGAAACGAGGTATGCTTAATAGCGCGTAATAGAACGACCTACACTGATCAAGTACCTAATCTTTTATTTTACTGCATTGTTGGACCGCGCATTTCGTTTTACAAGTAACATTGGTTACATTGGTAACTGAAACGAAGACCAACGGTTATGACAAAATCGTGACTGCAGACATAATTGCCCAAATATTAAGAGGCGGTGCACTAAATATCAATAAGTGGACATCAAATGGCCCAAATAAATCAGTGTATAGCACACGAGTCCGACGAGTATTTGTCAATGGCTATCCATTAGGTACTGCTCGCTCGTCCCACTGACCCGTCGCTGCCTTACATCTGTCTGTATAGAGATGACAGAATCAATTGGCGAGTCATAATTAATTTTAGCAATGCAACCATTGTGTGAATGAACCAATTTGTTTATTGGACAATTGTATCTATGAGGCCGTTGTCCACTTTCGTTAGAGATTTCGGCAACGGTCGAGAAATTTACGAGATTGGTTTATTAGTGGTGATGAGTTTATTGATGTAAATGGATGATTTACTGCTGTGGAATTGTCTCATAATTATGTTGTTATTGACATTTTTGTTATATTAAAGTTGAAATTTTGTCTCTACTTTTTTTACAAGCTTTTATGTAACTTGCCGTACTTCTAGTTCTTAGTGCATTCAACAAAAAACTAAGTATAATCAGCAAAAGCTTATATAATTATTAAAAAAAGTTTTTCTTTAACAAAAACTTATTTATTCACGGAAATGATTGTACCTAAATGTTGTGGTCAAAAGAAAAATCTCGTTTATGCGCATACCTTAAAGGGGGAAAAGATAAAATACTCCGCTTTGTGATTCTGAACGCGTGGTTATTTACTTTTTGTGGCGAGAGTTTTTCTCGAGTTAAGAAGTAATTTATTTGTTTTTTGCAGTCTAAGTAAAGGAGAGATTGATGAGTGTTACGGAAGACTCCCTTTCAGGGAGAAATTCCGTAATAAAATAGGGGACCTAAAGATACAAAAAATTGTTGCTCGTTATGATGGGAGATTTCAAAAAAGCAGGGGTAAACAAGCTAGTGGATTAGATATGGCGACCGACCACAGAGAGTGGTAGGTACAATGAAATGTATTCTCGTAATATTATACAATTTACATACTAACCCTATGTACTGTTTTAAACTTTCGTGATTTTCACTCATAAAATTAATGTGTACCTAGTAGTAGTCCTACTAACTAAAATAATCATCATCTGTGGCTATATACATCCCTCCGTAGGGTAGGTACAGGTCTCCTCTCAGAATGAGAGGGCTTGGGCCGGCCTAGTTCCAACGTGGCGGGAACTTCACACACACCATTGAATTTCTTCGCAAGTGTGTGCAGGTTTCCTCATGATGTTTTCCTCCACCGCAAAGCTCATAGTAAACTTTCAAATGTAACTTTACACAAATTGCACCCTTAAAAAAAAACTTTTTTGAAATTAAGCTGGCTGGGACTTTTTTTGTAAGGTCTGTGATGGTTCAATTAATAATTAATTGCAACACAATTTGATTTGATTTGCATTACAATTTGATTTTAAATTATTAACGTATTGCTTCGGTTCGGTCAATAAATGATCGAAGGCTTGAAACTTAAACGAGTAGGACTTTATTTATTTTTTGTTACGTTTTGTATTATTCCGTGAAATGCAGTAGACTACGTTAGGAAAAAGTAGAATTAGTACCTACTGTGCATAAATAAGTGCTTAACAAAAATAATACATTTTTCTTTCGAAGTCTCACATGTTATATTTGTAATTAATATTCGAATAGATCAGTCTACTATATTTTTCAAGTTAAGTAATTTGCACAACACAATTTTTTCCTTTTTATTTTTAAATCATTAAAAATAAAAAGGAAATGATTTGAAAAAAAAATGTATAAAATTGTGTTGTGCAAATTATTTAACGTGAAAAATATAGTTCCCTAAAACTTTTTAGCCGAAGGTGGTATTAACATTTAATTCCTTTTAACTCCTCAGTCCTCAGCTATGTTTATCTTTTCAAATTTTCGAATCTAATACTTCATTAATTAATCCAAAACACTTTGTCGACTGCGAGCACATTATCGCAATCTAATTCCTTATTATACAGCCGCAAAAGCGCTAAGCTCGCTGATTTATGAGTCAGAGATTTTTCACGCATTAGGTGTTGTCACTGTGGCGGACGTAGATTTGGCTCCACGCTTAAGGACACTTGCTAGGATTTCGATCTTGAGGTAAGTTAAACTCAATAGTAAAGTAAGTAAAGTTAAAATATTATATGAAAGTGACATGTTCTTTCCAGCATGCGGTCATTAATTAATCTAAAAACGATATTTTTACTTAAGTTCATCAACCGAACCGAAGCAATACGTAAATTAATTGAATCACCACAAGCCTTACACGCAAAAAAAATCAGCAAGTTTAATTTAAAAAAGTATTTAAAGTTAAAACGCTCTTTGTTCGTTGATATTCAAACCTTCGCAAAATAATGCCTGAATCAATATTATTACAAAAGTTTTTTGGCCAAAGGGGTGAAAAGAGGGTGAAATTTGGTCTTACCTTCTAGGACGTAGGGGATGCGCGGGCGCCGGCCCGCGAGTAGCGAGCAGCCTGCGTGCGCGCTCATAAATAGCACGCGCGGATGCCTAGCCAGGGGATGCCAACTGCAATCATAGACCAACTCTTATATGAAATAGAAAATTTCAAGAAAACTTAAAGCTTTAACCTTCCATGGCCATGCCGTCATTACAGCGTATGACGCCACTAAAACGTTGGCTCTTGGATATAAACTAAAGAACAAGTTCGCGTAGTTAATCGCTCGTGTGTCACCTAAGTTTGCGAACTTACCCGAACAGGATGCGAGGGCAAAACCTCGCCGAGCCAATGTGTTCAAATTTCCTCGTACAGCTATCTGACACTTAAGATTCCAAAGCTTTAGATAAGATTTGAGCTCCCAGTTTGGAGAAGTACCTACAGACAACCAGAGCTCAGCGTAAAATCGCAATCTTCATTGTTGTTTTCTGTTCTCTTTTTACATTCCATTTAACGAAAAATTTGTCAAGACAAAGTCGATATTTATCTTACTTAATTCAATTTACTCATATTATAGCAAGCACTTTGAAAGTCGAAGAATCTATCACAGATTTGGAAAAAACCTGTCCAAATTGTAAATCAGTTTGCTGGCGAATGTTACACTCGGATCCTTGGTTATTTCTTTGACAAACTCGCATTATTTTTCAACTCTATCGGTGGTGCTGGTGGTAGGTGGTACAAACTTATGTTACCACTTCGATTCCATGGAACAAAACTGTTACATAGGTTCTTTATTGAGTTGGAAATCTTAAAAAATCTCAGCGACCCAGTGCGTGTAAGATTGGCCGGCCCGTTTTCAGCCAATATTTAGGCCGCGTGTGTTGGAGCGATCGCCTCGCGCACCAATTCCTGCGCATACGGCGATGACCGCTTTTCAATTGCGGGGGTCAAAGTGCGCAGTTTTTATGGCGCTATTCTAATTCGGCGTTATTGAGAGAAAGCGTTGGAGACAGAATAATTTGTTATTTATGGTGGTTTTAACACGTTAAGGGCCGTGGTGGTGGTGGTTATGGTTAGGGTTTTAATGTCATTTGTATGGGTAAAATTAGCAAGAGTCGAGATTTTTGTCTGCATCTGTACTTTCCATCAGGTGAGATATGGAGTCAACCTCTGATCGGCTTACTGTAGGTTAAGTTTTTTTTTTTTTTTACTAGCCTATAATTGTGTCCCACTGCTGGGCAAAGGCCTCCCCTCTGGTCCTCCACAACTCCCTGTCCTGAGCGAAATCTGGCCAATCGTTTAATTCTGCTACCAGGTCGTCTCGCCATCTACGCCTGGGCCTGCCTCGCCGCCGGTAACCGTCGTTCGGCACCCACCACGTGGCTGAGTGCGCCCACCTTTGAGGATGCATCCGGCACACATGCCCGGCCCAATCCCATTTGAGCTTGGCGGTCTTTTTTCCCACGTCGGCTATTCGAGTTCTGGAGCGCAGAGTGGTGTTCCGAATACGATCGATTCTCTTCACACCCAACATGCTGCGCTCCATAGCTCGTTGGCAAACCTTCAGTCTGGATTTCTGATTCTCAGTCAAAGACCATGTTCGTGCACCATAGGTCAGGACGGGCAAGATACACGTGTCGACGAGTTTGCGCTTCAGTGTCGTGTAGGTTAAGTTTATGTAAAAAAAATACAATTTTAATACTTACAATATTTTGTGGACTGTACACTTTGTTAACTATACTTACGTTGTCATCCAAAGTACATACATAAATATTCGTACTAAGTTTTAAGTTGATGCCATTAATCATTGAAGAGTTCCGTCTTGCGGAGACGTTCCTTGCCAAACCAGCAAACTTATCATCGGACTTAGATGATGGCAAATTTCAGCTCAATCGGATACCAACAAGTCCTCGAAAATGGTTTGCAAATTTTAAAACCGACAAGTCAGATAAGAATCGCCAGACTCAAGAGGCAGTGGGCAGGGCACATCGCTCGTAGAACTGGCCGATGGGGCAAAAATGTTCTCGAGTGGCGGCCACGGACCGGAAAACGCAGTGTAGTGTAGGCCTCTAACAAGATGGAGCGATGACCTAGGCTGGTTAAGGTTGCAGGAACGCGTTGGATGTGGACAGCACGGGACCGATCTGTTTGGCGAGCTTTGGGGGAGGCCTATGTTCAGTGAACGACTTTCGGTTATCTTCATCATTACTGATGATGATGATGATACGAATAGTGCAAGCATGTTAAATAAAAGACAGAGCGCTTGAGAGAGAGCTTGTGTACACGTCTTGACAATAATACTTAAACGATTTGTGATTTAAGATTTTGAAAAGGAGAGTAGCGTTCGAGTGATGTTTTTCCCAGAATCAAGTCGTATCAATATTTTCTAATTATTCAAAATCCACTTTGATCCTCTTCAACGCAAAGCTTAACAAATTTCTGAAGCCTAAAGTAAAGTAAAGTAAAAGTAAAATAGTTTATTGCTGAAAACGGGTTTCACAAGATGGTAAATAAATTAAATACACAGCTACCTACCAACTCCTCTTACAAAACATCACAAGGAAAAATAAATTAAATCTGAATCTGAAGAAAGTCAATTCGGAATGTAAGCCTAACTTGTTTACTTTATTTCCCAAATTCAACGAAAACGTAATTCGCTCTTTCAAGTTAATAACTAGGATTCTATCTATTTACGTCCGGAGGAAATTAGTTTTTCGGATGAACTTATTTTTTTTATAAGGTAAACTCCCTGTGCTCGACATTGACCTAATACATGGCACCTTCAATCTTATGTCATAGTAAGAGAGGTGACAGATGGGTGTCATCTACTGGGCGTTGAGATGTCGAGCATAGGGATGTTGACGACATCAAAAATAATTCGAAAACACGAGCCCAGTAAAAAAACGCTTTATTTAAGCACTGAAAACCAGATTAATTTTAGATTAACTGCAAAATTTGATTTTTTGTTGCTTAAAAACAAATAAATGCTAATAGGTACTGCTAAGGAATGGAATTTACTCCGTCTGTATTTCCAGATAAATACAACCTGGGTCTCTTCAAGGGTAGAGTGAATAGGCTGTTACTGCACCAGTGAGGTACACCTTTGGCCTCATCTTCACTTTACATCAGGTGAGATAGTGGTCAATCACGGGTCAGCAGTTCTATGTAAAAAAAAATAGTTAACTAGTTGATTGAACTAAAACAATTACTTTGCTCACCCGCGACCTTACAATAGTTACGTTTATGCAAGAAATGTGTGTTCATGCAGTTCCTCCACCTCCACACTGTACGAACACACACAAATCACATAAACACAACCATCACCACCACCAAGCAGCTACACTGACGCGTTTCGAACTCAAACGCGAGTGAGCGTCAAGCGTGAGTTCGAAACGCGTCAGTGTAGCTTGGTGGTGGTGATGGTTGTGTTTATGTGATTTGTGTGTGTTCGTACAGTGTGGAGGTGGAGGAACTGCATGAACACACATTTCTTGCATAAACGTAACTATTGTAAGGTCGCGGGTGAGCAAAGTAATTGTTTTAGTTCATTAATATGGACCTCCGCAAAGTAACGCCTGATTTAATAAATTAGTTGATTGAGTTGGCGAACAAATGACGTCATAAGTTGCTATTGCCATTCAAACTCTATGGGAGAAATGTGTTTTGACAGTCCATAAAAAGCACGTCAGTTATTGGTGGTGTCAACATTCCTATTGGTAAGTTTACCTTATGGAGCCTTGGTTAAAGCCGCCGATTCTTGTATTCAAAGTAAAATAGCGAACCCTAAAAATTTTGTTTTTACTTAGAAACTTCTTTTTCATAATGTGTCATTTCATTTCATTATACACAAGGCAGGGCTCCTCAAATCTCGTCCTGTTCATAGCCAACATAAATAGGTACTTTAATTTCTTCATAGCGGTCCACTGCCTTGACATTTTGTGTCTCCCGACGGTACGTTTTCTGGCTATTTCCCCGATCACGATGGTTTGCAGAAGCCAATATCATTGGTATCGGAGAATACGGCCCAAATACGGTACATTTTCCTTTGCTTTACTTAGAATACATATAATAGACGTTTTTAAATAAATAAATCACCCAAAGCTAACATAGCGCATATCCGATCGTCCGAACACAGCAATGTCTGTGAACTTTTTCAGACTAGAGAGGAACTACAAAAGATATTAGGATAACAAGACATACTTATTTGCTATTCAATTCCTCCTTCGATTTTGTCTCAAAAGCACTGATATATTTTTGCTAATGTCGTCGTAAAAAGACAACCTAAGAAAGAAATAAATTGGTAGCGCCTTAAACATTCTTGTTTTAGTGAAATAGTAGCTAAGAGCGCTATTATTCAGGTTTGTTTAAAGAAGCGACTTGTTATTACAGCATGATTTATAATTTCAATTTCCCCAATTTAAAAGAAGTGTGTTCCGAAAATCGCCTGTAATCAAATACGCATTGAGTCTGCGTTCGCTGTCCAAGGCAAAATTAATTTATTATGCTTTTCAAATTGTGACAATTTAAAATATTAGCCGGTTTAACGGCGGTGCCAATCCTGCTAATTCATTTGTCTTCTTTGCACTTAATTAGACGTGTACATGGTCTATGTCGATCGCGAGTTCTAGAGAATATAATGAATTGTAAATATAATCGTAAAGGTTCTTGTTTCATAGGTTAAATTAGGTTAGGTTAGTTAATTTAAACTTAAAACTCCCGCCATAAATCTAAGTTCTATCGTCACCATCTCGATGAATGGCGGTCTACCACTGAAAGTTTCCTCCAGTAGGTACTTCCTGCCACGTACAGTGAAATAGGGAAATCGTTTTCCAGCAGCAGCGGCAGTTTATAGGCCGGAAACAGAAAGCCGATTAGTGACTCTCCTTGAGTTATTGGTATTCATGGTATTATCATTTCCCATCAGATGACCGGCTCGCTCGTTTGCCTCTTCATAATAAAAAGAAAACGAGTAAGTACTTATTGATTTTTGGCTACGGAATGATTTCATTTAAAATTAAAGCGATCTACTGAACAAACGTGAATATTGCATAAAATAAGAACGGCTTTGTTTCGCGGTTGAGAAATCTCTTTGACAACGAACATTAAGAGCAGACATTGCTGGTATACAAAAACCTGAAAGGTTTATAGGCAGGTATTCACTTGAGTCAATTAATTAACCACTTAACCGAATTAAAACCGAAAATCCATAACCGTACTAATATCCTTACCTACTCACCTATTACCTACTAATTATTATAAATGCGAAAGTGTGTCCGTCTGTCTATTACATCTTCATGATTGAACTTGTTTAGATGAAACTTGGTAGGTAGAGTTTCGGGAAAGGACATAGGATCGTTTTATCCCGGAAACTGCATAGTTCCCGCGAAATTGCGATAAACGAATTCTTCACGGACGGAGTCGCGGGCAACAGCTAGTAAAACAAAAACAATCGTTTTCTTTGTTTCTTGTACGAGGACCGCCTTTAATTTGTAACTTTATTTCATTTTTATCATTTGTCATTATACCCGCAATTTTATTGACTAAATAATTATGAACATACTTTTATAAAATATCTCCCAATTAGGTATGGTTCAAAGGATACATGTATGACAGACAGACAGACAATCATCCGTTGAAACAACCCCTTAGGTACAGAACCCTAAAAGCGTTTTATTCAGAAATTGTTTTATTGTGTAAAATTCTAAGCAAGCGCAAACTCTCCCGGTTTCGAACTAAAACTAGTTACTTAACTTTATTTCTCTTCGTTGTCAATCAGCCAATTAATTAACAAAGAACTTCGCCTATTACTCAAATTGTCACTTCGGTTAATTAAGTAAATTAATTAAGAGGGAGGAGTATCGTACTGGTGGCTGATATTGCGGGAAGGGCGGCTTAAGAATGCAGTACAACCTTTTACTCGGGGCGTGACACATGTCAACATTGTGCTGTTGTGGTACCTAAGACAATTAAAAACGATAGTGTTTTCTTCAAGCTCGCTATTGGCGGAATCATCAATCGTCAATAATATCGAAGGTGCTATATTAAAAAAAAAGTTGATTTCATACTCGAAACCGGAGGCCGATTAGCGGATTACAACAATCTGAAAGTTTATATTCTTGGAGATTGCTTTTTGAGATTCAAACGATCTAAAGTGTCTTTAGGAAATGTGGTTGTCTCAATGGTTGTTCTTAAGAGTTTGCTAGATCAGTATAAGTACTTACAGGTTGTATTATATGTAACTAACCCTAAATATTTCAGCAGATGGTTGTTGTTTTTCAGAATTTATTTATTGAAGTCGATGAATGTTACATTGGACTTTCAAAATATTCTACCTATAATATGTTAAAGGCGTGACTAAGTATATTTTGACTAAAAAGTTTCGATGAAAAACCCTTGTAGACGTTGGTTAACCTTGCCCAGCGATCCGTTGAAATATTGCGGTTTATTTTTATGACACTGTGTATTTTTATTATATCTTGCGAATCTGTTACTCTTGAGATACTCTTAATTAGATTTAGGTAGTTGTATGTATCTTAGGATCAAATGCTTTTTGACATTTCGCAGTTATTGTACCTACGTCTGTGAATGTGAAGGAACGATCAAATGCAAACTATGGATTATTCGTCCCAAAAAGTTTCTGTTGCATGCCACCTGTGCTAACCATGCCAACAGTTTGCCAAATAATAATAAGTTTGCAGAAATAAATGTCATGGGAAAATTTGCACCAATCGACCTAGTTCCAAACTAAGAAAAGATTGTACCTACTATAAACATACTTATTTGAATAACTACATATAAAATTCACGGCTGAGGTACATTATATTCGTATAAATTGTAATTTAACGACCGCTTTAGCCTAGTTGGTAGTGACCCTGCCTACGAAGCAAGAGGTCCTGGGTTCAAATCCCGGTAAGGGCATTTATTTGTGTGATGAGCACGAATATTTGTTCCTGAGTTATGGATGTTTTCTATGTATTTAAGTATTTATTTATCTAAATAAGTATGTTTATCGTCGTCTAGTACCCATTGTACAAGCTTTGCTTAGTTTGGAACTAGGTCGATTTGTGTGAGATTGTCCCCTAATATATTTTTTTTATTTTTTAAATCATCCAAGCGGCTGCCACTACTGGGATTTGAACCCGAGCCCTTTAGCGTCACGGTCAGGATTTTTAACTTACTTAGGCCATCTGGTCAAATACTAATTTATGTGAGCACATGTTAGTCTTTTGTTTTGTGTTGTTCCTATCGTACCTTCTCGAACAAGGCGTTGAAGACACTTTAAGAACTCAAAAATCAACCTCATTAAAGAATTTTTAGTGGGTTTTTAGCTCGATGGAGCTGTAATTTAATTGAATGAAGGCACCATTTTATCGAAAACATGTACGGGATACTGTTGGAGAACATACAGTTTTTCGTTACGGTAAGTGGATATATAAATTTCAGAGTTGGATTTTGTCGCTGCAATCGAACGTTAGATGGAGTGAAGTGGGTATATTATTAACTAGCGACCCGCCCCGGCTTCGCACGGATGCAATTGTGCATGTATTATGTATACATATTATAAACCTTCCTCTTGAATCACTCTATCTACTAAAAAAAACCGCATCAAAATCCGTTGCGTAGTTTTAAAGATCTAAGCATACATAGGGACAGACAGACAGCGGGAAGCGAATTTGTTTTATACTACGTTATATGTAGTGATAGATCACATTAATTCATGCTTTGAGGGTGGTAGAGTTCTTGCATAACACGAAGGCGAGTGGGCTTTACTTGTGATTAACCTTTTCAACGCCGCGCCTCGACAAAACGTAAACCTGCTTTGAATCTTATGTCATTGTGTCAAGATCACTTTGACATTGTACTTTGTGACACCTATATGTGTCGTTGGCGTTGAAAGGGTTAAACGTGTATATATACATTGTGGTAGTATCTGTAATGTGTTGTCGTAATATGTTATTTTGTTGAATCCATACCAAATCAGATCTAATCATTGTAGCGTGAGGAAATAAGAAATATATCTACGCACACACACGTAAGTAGTTGTGTTTAGTCTAGTCTGCTAATATTAGAAGTCTGTGATCCATCCTAGGATCATTTAATCCCATCGATCATTTTTTATAGCAGTTAAAAACCAAAAAAAATCCAATATGGCTGATTGCCACATTGACTTCTACGTGAAAATAGATATAGATAGAGATAGGGTTCCTTAGCCAAAATGGCAAAAACGGAACCCTTATAGTTTCGCCATGTACGTCCGTCCGTCTGCGGCTTAGCTTAGAGGCTATTAATTGACGATGTCAATCGTACAAATGACATTGAATCTTAGGGTGGTAAAGCAAATTCTAGGTACTGACAAGTTAAAGTTAAAGGACGACCAGATGGCCTAGTGGTTAGAGAACCTGACTACGAAGCTTGAGGTCCCGGGTTCGATTCCCGTGTCGGGGCAGATATTTGTATGAAAAATACGAATGTTTGTTCTCGGGTCTTGGGTGTTTAATATGTATTTAATATGTATCTATCTATATAAGTATGTTTATCCGTTGTCTAGTGTTTGTGACATAAAAACTCATTTTAGTTAAAATTGTTACTGGCCATCAATAATGCCATATATATACTTTTAGAAGAAATAAAAACATTCTTCTTCTGTCATAAGAAAAGATTCATGCATTTTATTTTATAATAATTAAATTTAATGTTGTTATAAACATCTAGTACCCATAACACAAGCTTTGCTTAGCTTACTTTGGGACTACCTAGTTCAATTGGTGTGAATTGTCCCATGATATTTATTTATTTAAAAGAAAAAAAAATGGCTCTACCACAAAGCGCAATGTTGATATTAAGTAAAACACAGTAAAGTGATTTCAAACAATGTATTTTATTGTTTTCCGGCTCGCGCCTCTGAGTTTTTCGGAATTTATGTGCGAAATTACATTTGAAATTTACCATGAGCTTTACGGTGAAGGAAAACATCGTGAGGAAACCGGCATGCACCTGCGAAGAAATTCAATGGTGTGTGTGTGAAGTTTCCAATTCGCACTGGGCCGGCGTGGGAACTACGGCCCAAGCCCTCTCGTTCTGAGAGGAGGCCCTGCAGTGGGACGTATATAAACTTCGTTTTTTTAGCATTTCAAATAAGGTAATCAATCTTTGATATGTCTTTTTATTGAAAAACGCTTTTTATGAAACCAAAAGAATATAAATGACCATATTTCCTTGATAATTATTAGGTACATATTTTCCGTGATTTTTTTTTCAAAAGTGTTTTCAATAATAATACACGTCAAGATCGCTTACCTTCTTTCTAATGCTAAAAAAACGAAGTATAGGCTGGGATGTTGATGATGATGATGATTTTACTGTTTTAAGAAATAAATTGAATTGCAAAAATTTGTATACATCGAAGAGTTATAGAAAGTACACGAGTGTACGAGGTCGAGCCAGAGTACCACCGAAATGTAAGACACGCACGCTCACGCCAGAATAGGGATGTTGACGCCATTAAAAAATAATTCGAAGACACGACTCCAGGAAAAAAAGGCTTTATTTTTAGCCCTGAAAACCAGATTAACTTTCGATTAACTGCAAAATTAGATTTTTTGTTGCTTTAAAACAAATAAGTAGTTAAGTAGTTGATTGAGTTGGCGAACAAGTGACGTCATAATTATCATAAGTTGCTATTGCCATTCAAACTCTATGGGAGAATGAATTTGACAGCTCGTAAAAAGTACGTCAGTTGATTGGTGGTGTCTAAGTCTAACATCCCTGTTGTGTTATGTTGTCTGAAATAAAGAACACATCCGGATGATATCTAGCATTCCCTCCAATAAAATTAATCTTGACAGCAATAACCTGAATACAGCTAATGGAGCGTCGTCCTTGGAAGGGCACGACAATTGGCCCCAATGCGTTTCACCGAACGTATACGACGCATCCCGGTGACGTCACTGTTGCTGGGCGCGCGTGATCACATCACTGCAAACAAATGTTTTATATCATAGATTGATATTATGAGAGTTTACTAAATTGCCTTGGGAATACCGAATAATTACAGTACACTGTGAATGAATCTGAACTTGCGAATGGTGTGTGTAGTTCCCAATCCGCACTGCGCCCGCGTGGGAACTATACGTCCCAAGCCCTCTCATTCTGAGAGCCCTAGTGCCTTGCAGTGGGACGTATACATACGCTGAGATGGTGACCTACACCGTGGTAACCCGACAGATTTAAAACTGAGATTCCTCAAGTTACGTATTTCATGTCAAAAATGTATAAAGTCAAGTCGATTTGGCTTACTTTGGAAGATACACATTTTTTGTGAAGAATAATTTTGAAAAATTCTGCATTACGACACACTCTAATAATAGGCAACGTTGCATTATTATGATAACAATAGTTAAAAATATTACTTACTAGCTGTTGCCCGCGACTCCGTTCGCGATGAATTCGTTTATCGCTATCCCGCGGTATCCTATATTATTCCTAAGGCCTCAAACTATCTCCATACCAAATTTCATGTAAACAAATCCGGTCAGCCGTTATTGTGTGATTAAGTAAAAAACATCCAAATATCCAAACGTGGACCGGAAGACGCAGTGTAAGTAGACCTCCAACAAGATGGAGCGACGACCTGGTGAAGGTGGCGGGAACGCATTAGATGCGGATGGCTCGGGGCCGATCTGATTGGCGAGTGGACGTCTTTCGGCTGAAATGATGATGATGATGATCCAAACATTTTCACAAACTTTCACACTTATACCTAATATTAAGGAGGATTTTTCTAGTAGCAGTCGGTGCATTTCCGAGTGCCAACTGGAAAAGAGAATAAGTTGCTTTACGGAAAACTGTTTAAAGTTTCTCATTTAATTGGAGTAAGTTACGTAGGAATATTAAAGCAAGCCTTCGCGTATGCAACGAACAAGTCTACCCCATTCCTAACATTTTTTCATCACACTTGCTCGTCAATGGTGTTATTCCATGCCTGTATACTAAATGAAAATGGCCTAAATTGTTTTTAAGGGAGTTATGGATTTACGTACAGTTTTTCTTCCCAAGGGAGTTCTAACTTTAGTTTTAAAATTTGCAAACAAGTTAGTTAGTATGTCATTTCAGACTAAGGGGGTTTCAAGTCAGCCAACGTTATGTTTATATGTTTTTAACTTAGCTATATCCCAATTTTACTACACAAAACTTAGCTACGCTTCATAAAACTTCGTTATTTTTATATTTTAAATTTATACAGGGTTATTTGTAATTCACTAGCATCCTTTTAACCCTAAACTCCTACCACTTAAACAAATGTTTTTTGTTTTACGGCTTTTGTCATAACTTAATATTTTTGGTGTAATAACGTTTTGAAAATTTGAGATTTCCTCTTATTTTTACGATACTCTGTGGGAAAAAAGTGCTTCATTAAAAATGTCGTAAAACAAATAACATTTGTTTGAGTGATAGGAATTCAGGGTTAAGAGGATGTCAGTGAATTAAAAATAACTAGTTTTGCAATAATTTTAGTAAGTATTTTTTTAATATGTTGGCAGAATCTGGCCGTATGGCCATTCGAATTCTAAACACAGTTTAGATTATCTATGGTAGATGACATTCAGCTGAAGTGTTTAGAGACCAAATAATTTTATTTTTGGTTTTTTTTTCCGCGCAGTGTGATGAAAATCATTGTGTGTATCACGGGCAGTAAGGGGATTACAAACACGAGTCATTAAAAGCCCTCCGCCTTCGGCGTCGGGCTTCTAATAGACCCTTGTTAGTAATCCCCTACTTACGGCCCTCGATGCACAATATACTATAACACCCACCTCCCCCGTTTTAGAGTAGTCAGAAGCTTGTCGCAAATGCTGCCAGTATTTGCTTTGGACACTCTGTGCTTGCACAACCTTATGTGTTATTTACTCGTTCTTTTGTGCAAAATTGCTGTTTTATAATCATGTTTGTGCTTATGCTAACACAGCTATCCGATAAACGATAACTGCAACCGTTGTTAAGTTAATAATCGGTAAAGTGAAAACTCCACCGTCTTAGAACGGAAACAATCACTAACTTTAAATGTAAAAGAAATTGCAATTATTCTGAACTGGATGTTCATTAAAATTATATGGGAGCACCTCGGACGTATGATTTTTCAAAGGAAAAAATAACTTTTCATATCTAACCACAATTGTTATCGGTGTACATTTTTCTATTAATGACATAAAAAATACATTGAGGGACAGACGAAAACTTAAACCGCTTTTAAAAAAATTAAAATAAGTATAGGTACGTATTACGTTTTGGTATTACTTGAACAATCCGGTCTAAATATTTAATTAGATTAGTAGGCTTCGGCTTCGGCCGCGGCTGGGCCCTATAGGTTGAGCCAGGCCGCCAAGCGACTCATCGTGTTCCGGTCTGTTGCCTATAGTAGCCATTCTGGAGGAGGGTATGTATTACAATACCGAAGTACGAAAGATCGAATGTATTAAAACATCGAATGGATCGAAAGACCGACACGATTTTTTTCTGAAACCGTTAACTTTTTAAGATTGTTTAAAACAAACCTAACCTAACCTAATGGGTTCTGTATGATGCCGTTTTAATAAATTCTGAGAAGTTTACGGTTTCAGAAAAAAATCGTGTCGTTCTTTTGACCCATTCGATGTTTTAATACTTACATTCGGTCTTTCGTACTTCGGTATTGTAATACATAGGTACCCCTGGAGGAAGAGTCTGCACAGTTGTTAAGCCCACGCGTACCGGTTACACTGCCCAGTATTTGTTAAAGGTAACGCCACCAGAGTTGAGGCCATGCACACAACCACATCTCATGTAATGACAGCGGGATTTTGTCGTCACAAAATCCCGCTGTCATTACATGAGATGTGGTTGTGTGCGTGGCCTCAACTCTGGTGGCGTTACCTATACGCTGTTACGGTACGGTTTGCACTGATTTGGCCGCGCGCAATACCTCGCTCACTGCCTTCTTTCTGCTTATTTCCCTCATCAAGTCTAGGGTAAATGAGCATTTACTAGGCAAGCGTGCTCCATCGTAGGCCTCATCTTAGCTTTCCATCAGGCGTGATTGTGGTGAAACGCAAGCCTATATTATATTAAAAAAAACAGCATAAATATTTAGGTATGTACGTGTAAAACATTCCTAACGAACACTTGATTAGCATTTCTTATTGTCCGCACTGTCAGCGCTTCGCTAGGAATTTCCAAATGTTTTCTTCCCCATAGTGACAATTGAAATCATTTTCAAAGAATCTTCAAATTGTGTTCTTTTTTAGTTTTGTTTCTGAAATTGTGGTTGACAAATTTTTCCATAAATTTATCGATGTTCAAAGTGTACCGCTACAACGGCGTGCCTACACTTCGAATCAAAAACTTTTTCACTTCTCATGCTCTTAAAATGTTACTTTAGTCTCTGCATATCGGGACTAAAGCTCTTTTTTGATCTCAAGGGATTAAAGTAAAATTTTTTTAATTGACTATGGAAACCCCTAAACTGCCAATCACGGTGTTTGTGAAGGGAGGATTATCGCCATTTTCAGTAACTGGGTATAGACAATTTTAAAGCTTTCCACAGACCGAAGCGCGCTGCGGACGCACTGTAGCGCCCTGCGCTTCGGTCTGTGGAAGCCTTTAGGGCGTGGAAATAACGTCATAATGACAACTGTATAAAAATATTTAAAAAATAATAATTTCGTGAAACACATTGAATAATTACGAATATTAATCTATTTAATTATAAAATATTAAAGATGAATTCATTTTATTATGCACGTTTTTTTTAAAAACGCTGTCGGCAAAGCAGTTCCCTGCTCTGTCGATAAAATAGCAATCCGTACTGTCAGCAAAGCAGTGCTGGATTGTACGGTAGATAGAGCAGTTACGTTTGAATGTTAATATGGCGTGACTTCAAAATAATGCGATGTCAGTTGCATTTAATAGTAAATAGAAAGTATAATTAGATATAATTTAACAAAGAATTGGCATATAGAAAATAAACTTAAAAAGTCGTTTCTTTATTCACGGGTAAGTGTTTCAGTTAACAATATATTTTGTGTGTGAACTTAGATCAATTAGGTTAATTTATTTGCCGATTCTAATGAATGAACAATTATCATTCTTACATGCATAGTCCAATTAGTTTTAACATAGTCTTTAAGTTAGAATCTGTTGGCTAATTATGCAAGCATTTAAAGCGTCACTTTACAAAAAAATATAAAAGAAAAGAAAAGACAGCAGTATTTTTTTTGCTATTTGAATTTTGAACAGATGTCCATTGCTCGTATTGAGCATACGTTGTAAAAAAGTAATTTTGTACGTCGTTTTTTTCCTCGCATTCAAAGTGAAAAGTAGAGTGTTTAACGCGGGACTAAACTACCAAAATGACAACTCGAATTATAGCCTCCCTCGCTATCGCTCGGGTGGCTAAATATCTCGTGTCATTATGGCTTGTTTTAGTCCCTTGTTGAACAATCTACTATTACACGGGTGTTTATAGTCTAACTAACCCAATAACCTGTTGAAAAGACGTCCACTGTTAAACATAGGCCCCAAGCCGCCAAACAGACCGTCGCCATCCGCATCGCTCCATCCAGGTCTACGTCTACGTCTTCCAGTTCATGGACACCATTCGAGAACCTTTCGGCCCCATAGGCTAACAGTTCTACGAAAGATGTGCCCTGCCCACTGCCACTTGAGCCTGAAACCTAATCTGTTGATATATTCCGGAACAATTGACGACAGACTGTATAGTTTGACTTTTAGCTGCAAAGGCACACTAATGAAAGTAATGAATAACATACAATGTATTTTGTAGTATAGCCACATTGCAACTAGGTACGAGTAGTCTAGCAACATCACAAATGGAGCTGAACAATTAATTATAGTACCCCTACGACGTAAAAAGACAGCATCCCTGTTGCGTTCCTCGAATGAATGAGAGTGCTGGAAACTTAAGTATTTCCATTTTCTTTCCTTCATCTAAAATTCAACACGCACTTAGAATAATTATTGCAGAATACTTATTCACAATTTGACTGTTAATCTGCCTAGTGTTGTTCGAAAGGTATTGCACGACAAAGTATTTTTAATATCTTTCAGCAGATGTTTGGGTTAGTTTCACAAAACACCCCGGTCAAGGTTTTCCATCGAAATTAGATTCAAAATGTATTCAAGCCTTTGAAGCGATATAGTTTGAATTTTTTTTTTAATTAAATTGACACGCGATTGACTAAGTATCTCATCTGAAGGAAAGTGTATCTCACCGGTTATTCACTCTAGACTTGGAAGAGCCCTAGGTTGTGTAGTTATCTGGAAATACATGATGGGAGCGAAGTCCATACCTTAGCAGTACGTACCAGGGAAGATGAAGCGAACCGCTTTTTGTGTGATACATAAGGGTGAAGGCGCTCCCGTCCGTTTCGATGTCCGTTGGTAAAATGGAGATGAAGCGATTAAATCAAATAATCGATCGATTCTATCCATTAACATTTGTTAACAATCATTTTAAAATCTTATAAAACCTTCAACAACTCAAACTAGCGAAGGTATTTAAGTATCAAAAAATAACAAGAAAAATGTCATTAACTTTTCACATCTGCTTTTATTCTATTCCTAACAATAGTCGGAAAAACGACCGTCAAGTAATTTCAAAGCCTTATTAATTCCTGTTACGTAGCTGTATAAAAGAAAATTATTCCTGACGATGTTACAATATGTCCCAATTAATGTAGATTGTGAAACTGTGACTGAACTTTATCGAGTCTTACATAAAGTTCTAAATTGCCGCTGTTACTCACTCATAATGAAAAGACGGATATTTTTTGTTACTAAATACAACGTCCTACCCATAATCCGTAACGACAAAAAATCTCGACCTAAAATGCCATTGAGCTCGCACAAAGGCGTAATTCCAAAGAGCTAGGTCCTTAAACGTCAAGCGCAGGCTGTACTAACTCATAGCCCGAGCACCCTGCCTCGGCCAGTGGGAGCGCGAAAGCCTTACTGGCTACACGGGTACAAAGCTAGACCGAGCGCCGTCAGCGAAAGCGTGACATCGTTTAGTTTCCTATTAGTCAATGAAAAAATATTTTTTTTAATTAATAAAGAACAGATCCGTGATGGTTTAAAAGACATTTTTTTAACACACAGTGCAAGCTGGTCTAGTTAGAATAAAAGTAAAACTTTTTGAAATAAATTGAACTGCTAGCCAGCTGACCTTACAAAAAACTATCTGCTTATCTTGACTTTCTTTCAATGATAATGATTAATTTCCCTTAAGGGCGGTTAAGAAATCTTCGTACTTTTAATGAGCTGATCGTATCGTGGGAGTTTCACTCGAGTGATTATTAAACTCTTAAGCCTTGATGACTGAGGCTCAAGATGTACGGTTGGCTGCTTGAAAGCGTCCAGCACTATATTGTGGTAAGCTTTTGTTCATAAACAAGGATATAACATCATGAATAACCTAAATTAACCTTTAAAATAAGATAAAAACACCTTTACGGTATTCAAATGTAAAATTATTAAAAATTATATTAATTTAAAATTATTTTTCGCTCATATGTGTAAAAAGCCAACAAATACCCTACTCATTTTGTATTTATTTTTTATGAAACACCACAAAAACCGATACAAGAGATATCAAATAAAATTACCGGAAACAAAGTAAATTAGTCTAATAAGACCAGAGATGAGGTCACTTTTAATTAATAAATTAAAAGTGATCTCACGAAGACAAAACCTTAACTTTAACGTTTAAATATCTCGAAATCGGTGGAATTTTTTAACGTTAAATAAATATATATATAATTTTAGGAACCAGAGGCGTATATGAAATAAAAAACAATTGTCAGGCTAGTTTACTTAATATTTCAATCACAAATTTATTATTAATGTTAAAGATCACACATAATTTTAGAGGAAACAATCTACTACATCTATACACAATAATTCACAGAAAATAGCCACAAAATAAACCACTTAGCTGAAACCTCTCCGCGCGAGCACCGACCGGTAAAAAGCCCGGTAAACGAACTGACACCTAGTTTTATTGAAGTTGCCGTGACGTCACAGATTCCTACCATACGAAGTTTAGTACTACCCTAACACGGCCTCTCCTGACTGTGCGCCGTCCTCGGGCACGTCTTCAGTTGAAGCATTCTGGGCTGGATCCTCATCTTGGCTCACATGTGGCTCGGTAGGGGGTCCTGCCTGCGCATCGTCATCATCATTATTCTTGCCTGAAAGAATGAAGTTAATATTAGCAGGGAAAATAAAGCTCATTATTGCCTACTCAGCCATTCATCACACATTCAAGGCCCTCTTTCATTGACACAAATCAGCTAAGGAATCTAATCACTTTCAGACAGTCACAGACATGTTCTGACGTCCATCTATCTATTTCACTCAGCATCACACATTATCATACCAAGAACGTGGCAAACAGACAGAGGCATCACTGAATCGCTTGTCCAGGTGACAGACAGAGGCATCACTGAATCGCTTGTCCAGGTGACATACAGAGGCATCACTGAATCGCTTGTCCAGATCTCATAGGATAGTACCGCAGCACTCATCCACATTAAGCACACATGACAGAAGCACCGCAGCGCATTCTACACATGATTAGGATCATGATACCACAGTAATCATGTCCGACCGTACACGTACAAGCCGTGTCTGCAAGACAGAGGCACCGCAGCGCATGTCCAAATCTCATAGGATAGTACCGCAGCACTCATCCACATTAAGCACACAAGACGGGAGCACCGCAGTGCACCACTAGTCAGCTGCTGGTCAGCTCTGCAGCCACACCATCTGGTTGCAGGACTAACAGGTCTGCTCGGCTGGCCGCCAAGAACGGGCCACAACCGCTCCTTATCATTCACAGCCATCTGTGAACCAATAAAAACATCACTCACATTCAAAAAAACAAAGGAAAACTTTTCAGGACACCATTTACCCTTCCACGGCACCATATATTGGGCCACAGCTTGTTTCATCTTGCTTCGAGCACCGGCCAATAGCCTGAGCTCATATCGGTCACTCGGCCTAACCTGACCGCAAGTAACGCTTGTTTTACTGAACTTTCGCGGCTATGAGATCTACGATTAGGCCGCTCTCGCGACATACATATAACGGGCTCGCGAACGTGAAACGATTCACAACGTTTTAGGGTGAAATTGTTCATCACTACGACGGTGGGGTAGTTCGCGAGAATGACGACGCGAGGGTACACGAGATCGACGGCGGGCACAATAGGATTCATCCGAAAGGGAACTTTCATCCGAATCTCGTCTTCGGCGTGACCGCTCACGAGGTTTTTTACGCCTGTGAGGGTAGGATGCGACGACCGACTTACTACGCGATCTCGATCGAGGCATTATACAAAACGGCGATAGTAGTGGATTGTTTCAAAGTACAAATCGAATATTGTGGACAAAAGTGAATCCCACTTCTGATTTTAGGAACCAGAGGCGTATATGAAATAAAAAACAATTGTCAGGCTAGTTTACTTAATATTTCAATCACAAATTTATTATTAATGTTAAAGATCACACATAATTTTAGAGGAAACAATCTACTACATCTATACACAATAATTCACAGAAAATAGCCACAAAATAAACCACTTAGCTGAAACCTCTCCGCGCGAGCACCGACCGGTAAAAAGCCCGGTAAACGAACTGACACCTAGTTTTATTGAAGTTGCCGTGACGTCACAGATTCCTACCATACGAAGTTTAGTACTACCCTAACAATAAATATATATATATATATATATTGCTTAGTTTGGGACTAGATCGATTTGTGTAAGATTGTCCCCTAATATTTATTTATTATTTATTTATTTATTATATATGGGAAAATCCCAGATTTCATTGAAAATCACGCAATGAGCTCGGCCCAGTCGTTTTCACTCTAAATTGAAAGTGAGAAAACAAGTAAAGCTTTCCTTCCAACTGAAAGAGAAAACCTTGTTCCTACGAAAATACTATAATTAGATAGGTATAATATAATTGCGTTATTAACGTTAGTTAACTAGGCTTAGTCGTTAATTACGGACGAACTCATATTTCAATTATTATTATAAGTACCTGGGCGACCGAGCTCTGCTCGGGCAGAAACTCGGTACCAAGCGTTTTCCCAGAGATAAGACCAAGCTAGATCAATTTTTCATCCCCGAAAACCCCCAAATACCAAATTTCATCGAAATCGTTGGAACCGTTTCCGAGATCCTGATTATATACACCGGAGGGGTGGGGGGTGGGGGTGAGAGGGGGGGGGGGGAGGGGATGCGGGGGAGGGAGCGCGAGGGTATTAAAGGGGGATGAAAATTTCATTGATTTTGCCGTAGGATGCACCGTTTTCAAGATATTTGACAAAAACACCGGAGGTTGGGTGAGTCACGTTAAACTATCGTCCGTAAACCGACTTTACAGACAACCGGCTTTTCCTGTTCTGTGCTCCCAATAGGGAACGTGCACATAGACGGTGCTGCCAACTGGTGCCATAAAGGTGCCATCAATTTGAATGTTTTACCTTGATAAGTTTGTTTTACTGTCCGCATAGTGTCTCTTCTGTCGCATTAGTGCTGCCGCCTATAGTTACTGCACGTTCCCTATAATACTTTTTCTAACAAAAAAGTAACTTTTTCTAACAAAAAAGTAACTTTTTCTCACAAAAAAGTAACTTTTTCTCACAAAAGAAGAAACTTGACGTTTTCTCATAAAAAATAAACTTAAAAAAAAAACTAAAAATCTTGAAAAAAACGTGGTATCGAACCGAGGTCGGCTGGATCCGCGACCACCCGATTTCTAATATGCCATTATGATCTGCTCGAAGTGGGCGAAATTTAGCTTTATATTCTAATGCAAACAAAAATAGTCGGAAAACACGAGTAAAAGCGATTTTCTGAAAATGAAACATAGCTAGATCAGTTTTTCATCCCCGAAAACCCCCACATACCAAATTTCATCGAAATCGTTGGAGCCGTTTCCGAGATCCTGATTATATATATATATATACAAGAATTGCTCGTTTAAAGGTATTAGATAAGTGGCAACTTTGAACGGAAAATTTTGAAGGTAAAATAGTTACGATGGTAAGAAAAGTATCGAAGAATCCTTTTTTACGCCCAAATTTGCATGAAGTTAAAATATGTTTCTCTTTTTTTAAATTAAATTCGTTTTTCGACAAATAAACTGACTTCATTATGACTAACTTAATTTAATTATATTTAACTAACAACGTTTTGCGCAGATGTGTTAACTTCCAGTTAAAACGGAGTATGTAAACAAGGATATTAATTAGTAGGTTAGTTAATATTAATAACCCTTTGTCCGTTAAATGGTTCCGTCCAAGGCGAAGGCCATGAAATTCAATTAAACTGCGTAACTTATTTGGCTGAGACAGGTAAGGGTTGCGTCAAGATTAATGTGTGTTTGAACGAGATTTTCGTTGTTACAAAGTTGTTACATTAATGTTTTCTGTCTGGATTGAAAGTAACAGACACGTTTTTGGTTCGTCATCAAAGGCTAAGGTAATATAGCTACTGTATAACTGTATGCTCTGTGGTGGAGATAATAAATAAAATATTATTATTATTATTAAAGGCCTCCTCTCAGAATGAGAGGGCTTGGGCCATATTTCCCATGCGGGCCCAGTGCGGATTGGGAACGTCACACACACCATTGAATTTCTTCGCAGGTGTATCCAGGTTTCCTCACGATGTTTTCCTTCACCGTAAAGCTCATGATAAATTACAAATGTAATTTCGCACATAAATTCCGAAAAACTTAGAGGTGCGAGGCGGGATTTGAACCCACGACCCTCTGCTTGAGAGGCCATTCGCCAAACCACTAGGCACCACGGCTTTTGTTTGACTAGGTATTAAGGCGCGCTTTCATCAAGTTCGATTAGGATCTGAGGCCGTATTGTCTAAAGCGCGAGCGCTCGCGTCGCGATAACAGTCACCATCACTTTCTATTCTACCCTTATCTTTTACCACACGGTAAAGTATCGTGTCACAACGGAAAAAAATTCATACAAATTTTAAAGCTCTAAACGCACAGACATCGGAGGCGTAGCGGTGCGGTGGCGGTGACGGTTGTAATATTCTAACTTGTATGTGAACGGTAGCGCGGTACCGTACCGCGAACTCGTTCATACAAGTAATATTACAACCGTGCGTTTGGAGCTTAACTGCCATCGTTAATATGCCCAACTTATTGAACTCCACCCATATGCTACGGTGCTACGAGCGTAGATTCCGTAGCACCTAAAACTATATTGCTAAAGTATATCATACAAACGCGCGTACCTACATACACATTGTACAATATACAATGGCAAAGTTGAAGATTTTTCAGTGTCCTCGAGCCTCTATTTTGAAATAGAGAGTGCTATTTGGCAACAATTTAGGCGGTAGGACGTCGGCACGTACCGCTCCAAAATTAGGCGGCTATTTTTATCTACACAATGGGGTGTTACGCAAAATGAATACTGCAACTTAATTCCTTCGCGACACGTTCAAATACCGTTGGTGGTCCTCTTATATATTAACTAGTCTTTACCCGCGGCTACACACGCGTAAATCATCTGGCAGTCGAATTAAAACTACGGGATTATACTTACCAAGGGCCGATCAAAATGGCCACGAAGATCTTTTTCTGTTTCAGCTGTTTTCTCAGTAGTTCTTTTGCATGAAACACTATCTATATATTTTAAAAAAATCGCTTCGCCCTTAAAAATAAATTTCAATGAAGACAAAATAAAACGCAGTGAATCCATAAAAATGGAAATAAAAATCTTCCATTTTTGAAGTACGGAAACGATTATGTCTAAAATAATTACACATCGAGCGGTACTTTTGCTAAAGCGCCGTTCCCGGTGCCTGTGACGTGTTGCTAATTAATCTGCGTGAATGCCGCCAAGAGCGTAAGCGACTATAGAACCATAAAAGAAAACATTAACACGCCATTTACGCACTTAGTGTGACGTAATACGGTACCAATTTGTCGTAAAAACTCGATTCTAGTTTAGTAGAACAGTGATGACTAGTTTGGCAAAGTTGTGTGCACTGACTGCGAGGTGTTGAATTCGAAGAAACCTAACTCACGTTTGTCTCACTCTCCGGATTGTCAAATGAAAATGTTGACTCCACGCCACTGCCAGCTTGTATTACATAGTTGCTGATGATCCCTATCAAAGTATCCATATACTATAATATTTTAAATGCGAAAGTGTGTCTGTCTGTCTGTTACCTCTTCACGCTTTAACCGCTGAACCGATTTAGACGAAATTTGGTACGGATATAGTTTGAGACCCTGGGAAGGACATAGGATAGTTTTTATCCCGGAAAATTGGATAGTTCCTGCAGCATAGACTATTCTATTCTTTACAGACGGAGTCGCGGGCAACCGCTAGTTTATAATAAAATCACAAGTATCATCTACTATAATAAGTATTGTGACAAAATTCCAAAAAAGCACAACTCTACCTTTCCTCTAAAATTCTCTATTTTTTCCTGCTACCTACATACTTGGAGAATGTATTTCCTAGTTAAAGTAAACTTTTTTTAATGTAATGTATACTTAGTAATATTTTAAGCAGTATTAGTAGATAACCAAAGAAAAAATACAAAATAGTGATAGTTATGTATCTTACTAGCTATCTATTTTTAATTACCTTCTGTATCTTTTACATCCAGCAAGAATGCGGGGAAGAAATATGGGAATCCATACTCCGGGAAGCCGGGGCCAGGAACACTGTGTTCAGCGCCACTCAGGTAAGACACTATTCAGGTAAAACAAGTAGACGGTCAACCTATGGAAAGCAATTACCGCTGTCCATATGGCACCCTTAACATAAGTAGAAATTAAGAGGGAGTTGCCGGCCCTTTAAAAAAAGAAAAGGCTCGTTTTTAAAAAAAGAAAAGGCTCGTTTTTTGAAGAATACGAGTACCTAGACGTATTTATTTATTTACTTATGTACTAAGTATATTTTTAATCGAGTCAGTAATTAAGTAATTCAATTATTAAGGATGTACGAGTATCTAAGTATATACATTATAGTGATGGGATGATATAAAGTGAAACAAACTTTCAATTGAACGTTCAAGGTCCATATCAATACTGTCAATACAAACATCGACCATCAGAATACGGTGTCGATGGTCTACACTACACAAATATAATTCAAAACAATCAACCACATTCAATGGTTTCTAATTGAAGCTCTTGACTGTTACTTTTCTAATTTGCTTAGTGTTGATTGAAATCCATAAATGACCTACTTTCACAGACATTAATTATTCTATTGTATTATAATTGTACCGACCCATTCTTTAAGTAAGTTCGTCTTGTATTAATTTGATATTCTGACAATACTTCTAATTTGCTTTAGAACTGAGAAATCATAGAATTACTAAGACCATTTCTTTATACCTAAAGAGAACATACGCTTTTATGATTTCACAGTTCTGAATAGACCATTTTTTTGCTTTTTTTTTAGCAATACCCGGATGCGCTGATGCTGCGTCTAGCAAGCGCATTAGCTCGTCTAGTCGGGGAAGAGCCGAGCAGCCCCGCCGGTCCCATCGCCCCCAAACCAGCCAGCCCAGCCCCAAGAAAACCCTCCCTTAAGTCCAAACCCAGCTGGCGCAGCGCCTCTCTCCATACCGACACCAGAAACGCAAACTTCAAATGCCCCTTCACAGCAACGAACGCCCTCACCGCCGCCACCAAAAAGGAAATAGACGCCTACAACTCCAAAGAAGAAATTAGAGCGGTTGCAGACAAGATTAACGAAGAAGCCAAGGGAGGCATCAAAGAGAACACTTGCACGGACATCGTTAAGTATAACAGAAGGAGTTTGGGCTTCAAACTTGAGGACAACAAAGTCTTCTCGAATGTGGTTTCCCCTTCGTCTGAAAACAGCCAAGATACTAGTCCTGAAGAGGCGCATAAATCTGAGAGTTCTTTACCGACGTCGCCAGTTTCTGATAGTGGAAAGAAGAGTGCAAAGGCGACGCGTAAAAGCAGTTGTACCGTGGCTCTGGATGTGTACAGGCGGCGTGGCAGCGGCCAGCCCAGTGCCCGCCTGAACAGTTTAGGGCTCATCCGCGAGGGAATGCTTCCCGGAATGAAGGAGAAATTCGGAACACCAGAAAAAGTCATGCATTTTTTTGGGAGATGCTTCGTCAAATTCTTCAGTAAATACCAGTAAGTAGATAGTAGAATCAGATTGCCAGAATCATCATCATCATCCCAACCTATATACGTCCTACTGTAGGGCACAGGCATCCTCTCAGAATGAGAGGGCTTGAGCGTAAGTTTCTACGCGGGCCCATTCGAAACGGGTGGATTGGGAACTTAACACACACCGTTGAATTTTTTTGCAGGTGTATGCAGGTTTGCGCACGATGTTTTCCTTCACCGTAAAGCTCATGGTAAATTTAGAAATGTAATTTCACACACAAATTTTGAAAAACTCAGAGGTGCAAGTCCGGTCTCGAACTCACGATCCTCTCCTTAAGAGACCAGAGGTCAAACCACTAGGCAACCACGACGTTTTTTTTTATAGAATATTAATAGAAAAATATTCAAACATAATCCTAGCGAAGGGAGATTCAAGCTCTTCAAGTGATTAATAAATCTAAAGATAATTTTAGATAGGTAGGTTCTTCATTAATTTGAAGCTATAGTTTCAAACTGTGAAATTTAAAAACCTCCAAGATTGTTAAGTTATTAAAACTAAAACAGTTTTGAAACAATAACAACAACAGTCCGCCTTGGAAAACGTATACCGTTTATAAATAATGATAATAAATCATCGTAATTTTGGCGAGAATAGGAAGCGAAGTCGCCAATCGGCCGTCATTTATCAAGCGAGCCAATAACACGTATAACTCACGCCGTCATTGGTGCGGATATGATAGCGTGAGTGGCACCTAATCGATGGGGAAAACTTAGCTCTGATTTTGTGGTTTTCCTTTTTGCGGTTTTCATTTTTGCGGGTTGGCTCGAGATTCAATGGAATGAATTTCGGTAAACATCCCATTTTAAACTGTAAAAAGTGTGTCATGTAAAATCACATCATTTTACTGTAAAATATAAGTATGTATGTATAGCTTGTCTAATTTAAAATGACGCGCCCTACCATCGCATTAAAGCACAGTATTTTTCATGTGATTTGTCGATCGTGATGTTGGACACTAATGTTGATCAACGGAATATTCGACGCTCCCAAACAAATGAAGATTCGTAATTAATATTTACACTTAAACATCAAAATCAACTGATTCAGTAGAGGGGCGCTCGTCAAAATGACTAAAAGCTAAAGATAAGCTAAAATAGCTTAGACAAGCTCTACCGTGAAACAGCCATAGAGCTACAGTTAAATAATATTAAAATGTCAAAAAGCCGAAAAAATTGCTTAGCATATTCAGTCTGTCTTAAAGAGTGACATCAACTAAGCTACCATATTGCCTTTATCTACCACGAGCAACTTTGGTATTTAGTCTTGTAGAACGCCTACCAATATTTAGCACATGAACAATCCTGCTAACTCAATGAAAAAAAAAAGTAATATTTTACTCCAACAAATTTCTTCATTAGCACGCTGAAGTGGCAATGGACCGGCCATATAACCCGAAGAACTGATAACCGATAGCGAGTTCTTGAGTGGAGACCACGGATCGGCAAACGTAGCGCAGGACGTCCTCAGACTCGGTGGAGCGATGATCTTCGCAAGGCGGCTGGCAAGAGCTGGATGAGTGTGGCCGAGGATCGTGCTCAGTGGCGTGCCATGGGAGAGGCCTATGTCCAGCAGTGGATGAACACAGGCTGATGATGATGATAATGATGGAATTTCTCAAAGCTCATAAAACTGGTGGCCGTTTGGGTGGTAAGGTTCTGGAGCGTCGACCGCATACCAGAATTCAAAATGTTTACTTTCTGTAAAATTCGATTTTATATGAATCAATTGAGACTTGAATGCACGTTTTTTTTTCACTTTCCGCATAAGTACCAAGTAGTCAGCCAGGCGCCGGTAGTCGGCCGTATATTATGAGTGCGTGGAGTACGAAAGATATCTCTCGTGCTCTTCTCACACGTGCGAAAGATTAGCAGGGGCCGACTGTGCCTGTGCCAGGTGCCTGTCCCTGGCTGACTACTGGGTATTTTACCCTACGAGGGACTAATGATTTAATTTCTCTACCCAGGTACGACCAGATGATCCGCGCGACGGGGCGCTACTTCTGCACGTTCTTGCAGTCGGTGGACAACATCCACCAGCGCATGCAGTTCACGTTCCCGCGCATGCGCTCGCCCAGCATGCAGCTGACGCGCGCGCACCGTCACGGCGCGGAACTAGTCTACAGCAGCGGCCGCACGGGGTTCACGCATTACCTCATGGGTAACGGCTTATACTACGAGATTCCATTTTCGAATAGTATAAAACAAAAGAGTGAAAGGG
Source organism: Archips xylosteana (assembly GCA_947563465.1). Classification (NCBI taxonomy): domain Eukaryota; kingdom Metazoa; phylum Arthropoda; class Insecta; order Lepidoptera; family Tortricidae; genus Archips; species Archips xylosteana. The sequence continues at coordinate 4,990,697 of OX387351.1, read as the reverse complement.
ATTACGAAATTTAAATTTTGGAAGTCGTAGGTATTATGCCCAATACGAACTTCGAATTTCGAATTTTGTAGTAAGAGATAAGATATAAGTAGACACAAAGTATGGAACAAATAAAAATTGATTTGTGAAACGTAACACCATCTTAGTACACTCAAAGTAGTTTACCAGGTAATACCTAATTATGGAGGAGTGAGTGATGCCTCTTGACACAGGTATGTCCAAGCTGAAGAGAAGGTCCCAGCTACTAAAATTTTATGTACCTATCTACTTAGAGGTAGGTACTGAATCTAAACGAAATTAAATAATTTTATTTTTCATTTTTTATCCATAACAAACATTCCTATAGACATGCTACTCAATCGTGCAAACGATCAAAATTTTCGTTAGGGTTGGTCGGGAGTCCCGCGGTGCTGTGCACTAGGCGAGTGTAGCCAGCCGATGCGGCCCTATTCTTACAACTTTTATGCGTAACAATGGCTTACAAACGTCTAAAGCACTCTGCGTTAACAAAGGATAACTGGAAGTGATCCCTTTATGGGATAAGTTCGCCTTTGTACATGTACATCTGTTTTTCTTGTTAACTGTTTTTTTTTCATGTTTTACGTACAATAAAGAGTTTTACATACACACATACATACGTTTTCCATCCAACAGGACAACTGTATGAAATAGCGGAAGACATATTCTCGCTGAAGCTGAAAGTGTCGGTCGTGAAGGAGAGCATGGAGGGAAGCTACTACGTGGCGGTTCTCAGACTGGAATTCGATAACAGCGACTATGTAAGCTTTAAACATAACTCAAAAGTCCTTTGTTTCAAGGGATAATTTACTTACCATAAGAACATAACTTGAGTCACATAACTTCAAACTCGAATAAATCCACTCTACCCTCTTTGGAGATTATCTTTATTTTCCTTTTCTTTTGATCTGATTGACTAAAATCTTAAAATTTCCAGCATTGGATTTATCAGAGTTTGAAATCAAGCGACTCTCATAACTCGGACAAGTCATCGCAAAACCAGATACGGAAATAGAACAAGATTCAATAGTGTCGTACGAACGGGTGCAATGCATGCATTATACATATAAACCTTTCTCTTGAATCACTCTATCTATTAAAAAAAACCGCATCAAAATCCGTTGCATAGTTTTAAAGATCTAAGCATATAATATGGACAGACAGACAGCGGGAAGCGACTTTGTTTTATACTAGGTATGTAGTGATGGTTATTATGATGGGTCATACGCTGTGTAGGTATAGGTATGACCCAAGAAACAGAAGTTGTCACTCCTGTGGACATAAAATTAGCGACTTTAAGTCAGCAAACTTCAGATTTATTTAAATGGGCCGAAACTTGGGCAGGCGTCCCTCACGCCGATGTAGACTTGGCTAAAAAATATTGGCTTTAAACCCTTAACTTTTGTCATGTCCACAGGAGAGACGCGGACAGAAAAATGTGTATGACTCAAATGCGAAAGTGTGTCTGTAGCCTGAAATTTGGTATGGAGTTAGGTAGTTATCCCGGAAAACTGCATAGTTCCGGCGGGTTAGCGATAAACGAATTCTTTGCAGACGGAGTCGCAGACAATAGCTAGTTTAATATAATCTCTACTGTCATATTGCTCTACCTACATACGTATGATGATGTAAATTTTGCAGTGTAAAGACGAAGGTTTGGATTACGAAAGCTTCTCGTTAGATTGAGTAAATAGGTACGCGTGCCAGATGTAATACATTATGGATTATGGGATAAACATCACAGCTGTCTAAGTGCTCTAAAATATTTACCGATTGACAATACGATCGTGTTCAGAGCACCTTAACAGATTTGATGTTTATGATGGCAACTACGACAAGAAAATCTTTGTACCTAATGAAAAAAGTAGGTAAGTAACATGTAAGAATCCCAAATTTAACTATTAAGCATTCTTACGATCGACATTTCCCTCGAGAAATAGGAGTGATATTGCTTCTGCAATATTCAACGTTTCTGCGATTAATCGTGTGGTTTACCTACTCTATCCAAGCTGACGTTAGCTGCGACACGACATAGAAAATTATTGAATTTTTGTCATAAGAATACGTACATGTTAGAAGGTAGTAAAAGCGTAAGTAAAACCATCGCAGATCCACTTTTAGCCAAAAGGCGTCTTCTGGCAGAAGCTTGGTCCCGTCTTTATAAGTATTCAAATTTATTCCAGTAGGTACGGCTAGACAAGAAACTTGATGACACAGATTCTATCCTTCCAATTGTTACCCAATTCCCTTTACATCGCTTTCCAACATAGACGAATAAATTGAAACAAACCCCTAGATTGCCTAATAAACGTCTAAGGTGCTATAAGGTCGCAGAGTTTTTGTCTACACGAAATAGGGTGAAAGCTTTTCTAAGTATATCGGCCAATTGAATCCGCCTGAATATAAATGAGTCTCATTGTAATGCTACTCGATAACATTACAACTGTCAACGAATTTAGTGCGTAAGTAAGTGTTTGTCGCACTTGATCTATTATTCGATAGTGGCACTAAATAATAAAGTACTTATACATATAAAAAAAAAACATTTATTTAAGTTAAAATTAAAAAAGTACTTTATAGATAATTGAAACTAAATTGTTTAACAACAAGTGCGGTGCATATGTATCATGCTTGTTGTAATAGTTAAATAGTTTAAAGTATAATGTCATAAGCTATAACTTATAACATAACACTAACCATTTCAAATCTTATTACTAACTATACCTATGTTTAGCGTTGCTTGTAATTTGTAATTTCAAAAACCAAGAGCTAAAGTGCCGACAAACTGCTAGTTTGGCACATTTAATGTAAATTGTACATAAATGTAACACTAAACAGAAATAAATGATTCTATTCTATATAAACTTAAATAAAACCGGCCAAGAGCGTGTCGGACACGCCCAGGACCTCTACCATGAGTTACACTAGTTTACAGTGACCGTACTCGCTAGCGACGGCGTAAATGATTTGTATGGAGAATTGTACTTCCGTAAGTGACCGCTAGAGGCGCTGTACACAATTCTCCATACAAATCATTTACGCCGTCGCTAGCGAGTACGGTCACTGTAAACTAGTGTAACTCATGGTAGAGGTGCAGGATAGGGTTGCGCAGCAGTTACGACGTGTAGGTACTATCTATATTCAACAAGTAATATTTTTCTAAGTATTTTATATTTTGTGCGGAACTTCCCAAGTAAATAGGTTACATATTTTATAGGTCAGGCTGTTATTTACTCTTAAACTACTAATAATTCTCAATCCAACTTAGCCGTTATAGTTTTCCTTGTTAATTTGATATATAAATTTGCTCCCATCATGAATTTTTGCAAAATTTTCAAACCAACAGTTTCGGTTTACATTATACCTAGGTTATGTAAAACTTTTACATTTTGGTCGACTATTGCTCATAGATTTGCAATTTACCTACCTATTAGTTTCAGTATTGTACTATTAGAATTTATTCTCGAATTAAAGTAAAACCTACGTATCACTCAGTTTTTAGATACTCAAGAGGTCAGCTTTTGAAAGAAAGAAAGAAAGAATACGAGTGCTGCAATACGAGTTCCGAAAAGTTACAACTATAATTAATTTTATCAACTACTTAGTTAAAGTTTATTTTAATAGCTGTACTCAAAATTATGTTGCAATATTATACTAAATTTAAATTTCACGAGTATCACTAAACTTGAATATGTCCACAAAAATCGGCTACCAGGGGATCGATTTAGAAAAAAAAATCATTTGTAAATAGGTACCATCCGAGAGTGGTGCTGAATCTGAAATATCATTAGCTCTGCTCTAATTATAGTAGGTAGATGTAGTTAAAAATTCTATTTAAATTAGGTATAGTTTTGTAACAATATGAAGATTTTTATCAGTTTTTGGATGGTCACATATACATTAAGTATTACATTGCTGTGACTTAAACATGTAAACAAACGTCACAGAGTGCGTTCAATTGAACACGTTCGGATGAATCAACTGGTAGAAATCAAATCACAAAGGACATTTAACACTCCCTTGTAGAGTTATTAATGGGTTTACAGCCCAGTTTGAGATGTTATTGCGCTAGCTTTACTATTGTTCGGAGAAAGCCTTGAACGTTATGAGCATCCTTATGTTTTGTCGAGCTCCAGCACATCGTAAAAATATAGCTTAGAAAATATATAATATTATTTTCAGATGTCAAGGTTTGGCTGGATGGTTTGTTTAGGTACTACTACTTACGTATGAAATAAACATAAAATGTTACTCTTTGTTACCTATCAAGCGAAATACTTAAGTTAGGATAGATAACTATGTAAGTATGTAACTATGTGCGTGCGTGCATGCGTGCGTTATTTTAATTGAAACTCAAGAAACGTAGCTACCTACCTAAGTCTTGTTATTTAAAATCAAGCAGATCTAATGGTTATCTCGAGCGAAGCCATTAAAGGCTATATATAGTTCAAAATACTAGTTTTTAGGGTTCCGTACCCAAAAGGGTAAAAATGGGACCCTAACTGAGGCTCCGCTGTCCGTCCGTCCTTCCGTCCGTCCGTCTGTCTCCAGGCTGTATCTCATGAACCGTGATAGCTGGACAGTTGAAATTTTCACAGATGATGTATTTCGGTTGCCGCTATAACAACAAATAATAAAAACCAGAATAAAATAAATATTTAAGGGGCCCCCATACAATAAACGTGATTTTTTTGCTCGTTTTTGCTCGATATTGATAACGGCAACAACGCTTGAAATATCCACAGAATATTAAGTTATATATTCACTTTGAAAATAAATAATTAAATTAAAATAAAACAAATATTTAAGAGGGACTTCCATACAGAAAACATGTTTTTTTGCCGTTTTCATAGATACCTAATGGTACGGAACCCTTCGTGCGCGAGTCCGTCTCGCACTTGGCCGGTTTTTTTTATAAGAGTGGGAAAACGAAAGTGAAAAATGGGAAGCAATCACTGCCGCCCAAGGACACTCGCAACACGAAGGGTGTCACAGTCGCGTTTCCGGCCCTTTGAGAGATAGATAGGCTCGTTTTTAGGGTTCCGTACCCAAAGGGTAAGAACGGGACACTATTACTGAGGCTCCGCTGTCCGTCCGTCCGTCCGTCCGTCCGTCCGTCCGTCTGTCACCAGGCTGTATCTCGGGAACCGTGATAGCTAGAGAGTTGAAATTTTCACAGATGATGTATTTCGGTTGCCGCTATAACAACAAATACTAAAAAAAAACCGGCAAAGAGCGTGTCGAACACGCCCAAGATAGGGTTCCGTAGCCATTACGAAAAAATCAAGTAATATTTTTCTAAGGATTTCGTATGTGTACGGAATCTTCCAAGTTAGGTATCGTCAATACTTTGAAAAAAGCTCGTATCTCAAAATCGTTAATCTGGCAAAGTGAACTTTATTACGCGCATGTCAAGGTTCAGTTTTGTTTACATGCTGATTTGAGATACGAGTTTTTCAAAGTAGTGACGGTATGTTTAATACCTTAGGCTACTACTTACTCTTAAACTACAAATAATTCCCAAGCAATCTTAGCCGCTATAATTTTCCTTGTAAATTTAATATATTTACTACCTTTTTGAATTTTTTCAAATTTTTTGACCCAACAGTTTAGATTTTAGAGGGGGGGGGACGGTCGATTTTAATGAAATTTTTCACTTTAAAGTTGAATATTTCGCAAACAAATCACTGAATACAAAAATTATGTAAGCAACCCGGCAAATGGTTTTAAAATACCTATCCAACGATACCCCACACTATAGGGTTAGTCGAGAAAAAAAAAATCACCCCCACTTTACGTCTATGGGAGGTACCCTAAAAAAATTTTTTTTAGTTTTTTTTATTTAACCACTTTGTCGGCGTGACTAATATATATATTCATGCCAAATGACAGTTTTCTAGTACTAACAGTCTCTGAGCTTAGCCGCGGACAGACAGACAGACAGACGGACAGACATGGCGAAACTATAAGGGTTCCTAGTTGACTACGGAACCCTAAAAATGGAATAAAATAAATATTTAAGGGGGCTCCCGTACAACAAACGTGATTTTTTTACTTGTTTCTGCTCGATATTGATAACGGCAACAGGTAGACGCTTGAAATATTCACAGAATATTTAATTATGTATTGACTTTAAAAATAAATCATTAAATTAAAACAAAAAAAATATTTAAGGGGGCTCCCATACAACAAACGTGATTTTTATAGATAATTGTACGGAACCCTTCGTGCGCGAGTCCGACTCGCACTTGGCCGGTTTTTTAAAGATCCCTAAATTGTGTCTGGTTCCATAACTTCGGGTCGTGCGTGGGACAAAGTTCTAGATAGCAGGATGGGACTAGTTACAGGTCGATTCACAAGAGTTGGCACGAATGGATCGAATGAGTGAATGAAAGTATCTAGGTAAGTGTTACCTATTTGAATACACTTCACACAAATATGAAAATGTCATGCATCAGTCATTTTCCTACTTACAAAAATGTCAAAGTGACATTGCTTTCGTTCAATCCATTCGTGCCAACTCTTGTGAATCGACCTGTAGTGTGTATGAACCCGTGTTCTTCTAATAGTTAATTGGATCATTGGCGTTCCAGGTTCAGTCCCTGATGCTCCGCAAGTCTCTGCCGTGCCCGCTGCCCTCCGTACCAGTGTCTCTGCTTCTGCAGCTATTCCCCTTCGGAGTGCTGTTTGACAGGAGGATGAAGATTGTCAAGGCGGGCGAGCGAGTAAGCTATAAGACCCTTAAGACCCTTAGGGCCACTTGCACGGTCCAAGGTTAAATTTATAAATCTTCCCAGGTGAATTTTTGGCTTTCAGCCATTACAATTAAATTTGAACCTTAATACTATGACGATACCGTTTGTTTTGAAAGATAAGGGCTCGAAGCGAAAAATTCACCTGGGAAGATTTATACAATAACTAATTTTTCTTGCACCGCCAAGAGATAAGACTTAACTTTAAAAAAAAAAAACTTGAAAAAAAACACCAAAATTGGAGGGTTAAACGTTTGTCAAAATGGTGAAGTTTTAGGATAAATAACCTCGAAATAAATTTGTTGTATATGTGTACATATAAAAAAAACGGAGCGATGGAGCGATGATCTTCGCAAGGCGGCTGGCAAGAGCTGGATGAGAGTGGCCGAGGATCGTGCTCAGTGGCGTGCCATGGGAGAGGCCTATGTCCAGCAGTGGACGAACATAGGCTGATGATGATGATGATAAAAAAAACGCAGAATTGGTAAACTTTGTACCAATTTAACACACTGAAGACTTACGCAAGTTCTTGTTATGTGAGAGAGAGAAGGATACAATGTTAATCGTCATTCGTTGCATTGTATTTGGCCGATGCGTGTAGAGTGAATGAATTCGAATTTGACACATAAAATGGTCGCGTTAGTTAATTTCCCGTAAAAAACCCTGGGTTAATTTTTTTCCGTACATGACAATTCGGGTTAAAAAAAATACCTGGGCGACCGAGCTCTGCTCGGGCAGAAACTCGGTACCAAGCGTTTTCCCAGAGATAAGACCAAGCTAGATCAATTTTTCATCTCCGAAAACCCCCAAATACCAAATTTCATCGAACTCGTTGGAACCGTTTCCGAGATCCTGATTATATACACCGGAGGGGTGGGGGGGGGGGGGGGTTGCGAGGGGGGGGAGGGGATGCGGGGGAGGGAGCGCGGGGGTATTAAAGGGGGGATGAAAATTTCATTGATTTTGCCGTAGGATGCACCGTTTTCAAGATATTTGACAAAAACACCGGAAGGGGTGGGGGGGGAGGGGGTGAGTCACGTTAAACTATCGTCCGTAAACCGACTTTACAGACAACCGGCTTTTCCTGTTCTGTGCTCCCAATAGGGAACGTGCACATAGACGGTACTGCCAACTGGTGCCATAAGGGTGCCATCAATTTGAATGTTTTACCTTGATAAGTTTGTTTTACTGTCCGCATAGTGTCTCTTCTGTCGCATTAGTGCTGCCGCCTATAGTTACTGCACGTTCCCTATAATACTTTTTCTAACAAAAAAGTATCTTTTTCTCGCAAAAAAATAACTTTTTCTCACAAAAAAGTAACTTTTTCTCACAAAAGAAGAAACTTGACGTTTTCTCATAAAAAATAAACTTAAAAAAAAAACTAAAAATCTTGAAAAAAACGTGGTATCGAACCGAGGTCGGCTGGATCCGCGACCACCCGATTTCTAATGTGCCATTATGATCTGCTCGAAGTCGGCGAAATTTAGCTTTATATTCTAATGCAAACAAAAATAGCCGGAAAACACGAGTAAAAGCGATTTTCTGAAAATGAAACATAGCTAGATCAGTTTTTCATCCCCGAAAACCCCCACATACCAAATTTCATCGAAAACGTTGGAGCCGTTTCCGAGATCCTGATTATATATATACATATATATATATACATATATATATATATATATACATATATATATATATATATACATATATACCAGAATTGCTCGTTTAAAGGTATTAGATTTACTCCAATTCATTTTACTACCTATCTCAAAATTTCCGTGCAAGTGGCCCTTACTGGTGTACACTCTTTATTGAATTGTTTCAGTTGGTATCAACATGGGGAGGTCCATACAGTAACATGGCCAAATCACCAATATCGGATATATTGCGACTGAGAAAACCAAAAGTAGCATTTACTTGGGACAAGGTATGTAAAAACTAACTTACTTTTATGTGTACGTACCTCTATAAACTTTTGTTTTTCTTTATTGTTGCGCAGGGTACCTATATTATGATTTTAGTGATATACAATGCGCTGGGCCCGCTGCGTCGACGTCGCTCGCACGCCCCGCGCTGCGGTCTGTAGTGGAGTGGCCTTAAGAGGGTTTATACCTGCTGAGCTGGCAACGTTGCATTTTTGTTAGTTTATCTCGATTATTCCATAAAAATTGAATGAAAATTAAAAATGTTTTGAATACAAATTGTTCTAATATATAAGTTGAACAATTTGTATTCAAAACATTTTTAATATTCATTCAATTTTTATGGAATAATCGAGAAAAACTAACAAAAATGCAACGTTGCCAGCTCAGCAGGTATAAACCCTCTTAAGGACCTTATACTTTTTCCAGGTGGTATGCATGCAAACAGTAATGTTTGAGCTGGAGCTGATGCGCTGGCGCGGGAAGTGCGTGGCGGACGCCAGGCGCGGATCACAGGGCGCGCGGACGATCCTGCTCAAGGGACCGTTCTACTTCTTGGAGGAAATCGACTGTCTTATGTTCCTGTGTAGTCCTATGTGAGTACGTGAATACGCTACACGATTGGCCATGATGTTGTGCTAAGTGGGGTCATGCGGGTGTTAAAATTTGATTAACAAGTAAATATTTTTCTAAGGATTTCGTATGTGTACGGAATCTTCCAAGTTTAGGTATCGTCAATACTTTGAAAAAAGCTCGTATTTCACAATCGATAATCTGGCTAAGTGAACTTTATTACCCGCGTTTCAAGGTTCAGTTTTGTTTACATGCTGATTTGAGATACGAGCTTTTTCAAAGTAGTGACTGTATGTTTTATACCTTAGGCTACTATTTAGCCGCTATAATTTTCCTTGTAAATTTAATATATTTACTACCATTCTAATTTTTTTCAAATTTTTCCTCCCAACAGTTTAGATTTTAGAGGGGGGGGGGGGACGGTCGATTTTAATGAAAATTTTCGTTTTAAAGTTGAATATTTCGCAAACAGATCATTGAATACAAAAATCATGTTAGCAACCCCCCAATGGTTTTAAAAGACCTATCCAACGATATCCCACACTATAGGGTTAGTCGAGAAAAAAAAATCACCCCCACTTTACGTCTATGGGAGGTACCCTAAAAAAAAATATTTTTTTATTTTTTATTTTACCACTTTGTTGGCATGACTGATATGTATATTTATGCCAAATTACAGCTTTTTAGTACCAACAGTCTCTGAGCTTAGCCGCGGACGGACAGACAGACAGACATGGCGAAACTATAAGGGTTCCTAGTTTACTACGGAACCCTAATAAAAAACACTTACTTTGAGTCACTTACCAATATCTAAAGATGTTACCTATTTAAAAATATGTATAAACGAATACATGGTTTTGCGCGTTAGGTATTATAACAAAGAAGCTCATTTTAGAAAGAAGATACATATATATTTACAAAGTTTTAAAGTACTTAATAATTATGATGGTATCTGTTCTAACTGATATCGCATCTGAAGTACTGTCGGACAAAGAATAAGCTTAGCTGTTCAAAGAGGGAAGCTGCCGGCATCTACAGAACCACGCCACAGGAGACATCATTTAAAAATTATTTTAGTTTTTTTTATTTACTCCAAGTTTAGGGCAATTATTTAGAGTTTTAGAATAGTTTTTTGTGTAACGTAGGCCTACAGAACGATTAAATATCGACCACTTGACTATAAATTATTACATATATTGTAATTTCAATAATTAAATTACCGTAGAAGCAATGAATTATCTTCAGCTAGCCAATTGAAGACAAACTCCTTACCCAATATTCCTCATATTTATATTTTGTTCTAGTTTCAACGGCCTCGACGAACTCCAACAAGCCGATCTTTTCCTCGCCGACATGAACAGCCACGGCATGTCCAAAGAGATGCTACTCAAAGGCACCCAGCACCTGTCGAGGCTTGAGCTACTCTTCGAGAAGGCGGAGTGCAGGAGCCTCTCGCTGGAAAAGTCTCTACGGCTGCTGGATCAGTGGAAGAGAAGGTCCGATCAGCTGCTCTACTCAATGATACCTAAGCCGATCGTGGACCATCTGAGGGCGGGGAAAGATGCGATGTCGGCTTGTCAGGTTTGTATCATTGTTTTTGATGTTTTCATTATTTTACTTCTTAAAACATGTCTTAAAAACGCAAGTTATCAAGCCCCGAAATCGATAAGAGAGCTAGCGCCTTTATTCTATTTAAAAGACCTCTTTCTGTATCTATTTTAAAGAAAAACAAAATCAAAAAGTAGGCACTTGTATGTTCTTGAAGGGAAACAGAATACGTTGCGTATTCTGACTAGGGTTGCTAGATTCAGTCATTTCATTTCCGGGACAAGTATGTATTCGAAATCCGGGACTATAAAGTATAATTCCTGGACACGGGATAAGGACGGTAATTTCGAGACAATCCCGGATTTACCGGCCATCTGGCAACCCAAATTGGGGATGTCTATTTTTTTGCAATGTATAGTAAATCGAAAACCATTTCGAGATAAATGCTTTTTAACTCGTTTTCTGTAGTTATTTAATTTTAATATTATGTAATGAATTTATTATATAACAAATAAGCAATGACCTTCATTTGACATCGGTGTAAATTGCGTGACCGGTTCAAGTCGTACTTTATTCTATGTGGTTAGAATTCTTCACAATTTACGCGTGGATTATACTACGGAGTTTGATTTGGACCCGCTGTCTGACATCTAGCACTTTGACAGTGCCAGTAAAGTGGCACAGTGTATAGTGTACCACTACGCAAAAAATAATTAAAGGGGTTGCCTTATCGTACGCATTTAGATAGATTTAGAAATTTGACATTGTGGGAGCCCTCAATTATAATCTGACGTCATCAACTAAAATAGTTTCAATAATTAATTTTGAAAAAAGTAGAGAACTAAATGACAAAATATTGAAATTAGTTCCTTATAATTGACTTTTCTATACAAAAAAAATATAAAAACCACTGGTAATTTTTTTTAGACATTCCCAATTCTGACGTACGCATTCGTGGCTAATAAGTTGCGCATTCGCGCCGAATCCGTTGCGCGTTCGCTCCGCTTATACTAAGTTCGCAAATCGCCAGTGTGATTTGGCTCGAATATTTAACTGACAAAACTACGACAGGTCAGTTATGAGGCTGCATGGTAGGTGGCGTAGCGGTGGTGTTCCTACATAGGCAAACAACATCATTTGCTTGTGTTAACCTTCTCATCACGGATACTTCCTCCAATTATAGCTATTAGGTAACAGGCAGAGTTACTTTCGCGTTTAATATTAGTAATTATTCTGTCTCCGTCATGTTCTGTTTATTTTCTTTTGTGACAGCGAAGTGCAAGCGCACCTCTTGCATCTGCCTTCCGGCCGCTATTAAACTAGCTTTACCTACTATTTAACAAGCTTGGTCCTTCAGGCCGGATAAATTGAGTACTGTTGGATAAGATATCGAGTACTTTTGCAAGCGTCCGACGTGACGAATCTAGCTTTACTATTTAATTAGCTTGGTCCTTCAAGCCGGATGAATTGAGTATTGTTGGAAACATTCGACGTGACAAAACTAGATTTACTATTTTTATTTAACTAACTTGGTCCTTCGGGCCGGACACTTAAATTGAGTACTGTTGCAGGCGTTCGACGTGCCGAAACTAGCTTTACTATTTAACTAGCTTGGTCCTTCAGGCCGGATACTTAAATTGAGTACTGTTGTAGGCGTTCGACGTGATGAAACTAGCTTCACTATTTAACTAGCTTGGTCCTTCAGGCCGGATACTTAAATTGAGTACTGATGTAGGCGTTCGACGACACGAAACTAGTTTTACTATTTACCTAGCTTGGTCCTTCAGGCCGGATAAATTGAGTACTGTTGCAGGCATTCGACGTGACGATAATGTTCTGCGGCGTGCAACTGGCGGAGGCGGGGTCGCGGGCAGACGTCATGCACACCGTCGCGCACATGAATAACGTGTACTCGCGCATCGACCGGCTGCTCGACGGACACCGCGTTTACAAGGTCAGGCATTTGTGCTGCTCCGTTCATGCTAACAGTTTATACATATAGTGAAAGGGATGGCACTTTGAATCACGAGTTTCGTAGTAGTCCCCCAGAAAATCGAAGTAAAGGTCGTGGGTGCAAGCCGGGGCTAAACCTCTGAGTTTTTCGGAATTTACGTGCGAATTTTATTTGAAAGGCTATAGTCGGGTTTTCATAGTAAGTCGGCCCTTACATCATATGGGCTCGGGTTTTTTTTCTGAATACCTCTTGTAATGAAGAATATTTCAGCCGAGTATGAACATCCTACTTGTAATAGTTTTTGACTTATGATTTTTTCAAGTTTTTTTTATAATGTTTAGTTTTTCAGGATGTATTCAAGCGATTTGCTTCAAATTTTGAAATGATGTTCTTTAGATAGATTTGAATCTCCACTCTAATAACTAATACTAGTTATAGATTAAAAAAAGAGAAAAAAGACTAAATTATAAAAAAAAAAAATTTTTTTTATGTGGTTGTGAAGTAGTGACACCTCTAGATTTTTTTCTCAAAATAGACCATACATTGGCCTACTACTTGCCTAAATATCAAATTTATCCAGGTGGTACTTCCTACAAAAAATCAGCAAAATGTGTGGCCAAGTTCTGTATTCAATCGGCGTTATTCAGTGTAGTATACAAACTCTTCGATTATGTTTGAGTTTTCTTATCAGTACGCTTAGTATAAGTTTTACTTCACCAAAATACTTCTCGATCGCGTTTACGTAAATAAATCAATTCTATGGAAACATGGAAGCGCGCGCGCGGAGACGCTGTCCATGTTTCCCTAGTAATTGATTTTTTTACGTAAACGCGATCGAGAAGTATTTTGGTGAAGTAAAACTTATACTAAGCGTACTGTTTGTCGTATTTAAGAGTAAAATGCTAACATAATCGAAGAGTTTGTATACTACATTGAAACACACCGACTGAATACAAGAGTCCAAGGTCACACATTTCGCTGATTTTTTGTTTGAAGTACCACCTGAAAAATTTTGATATTTAAGGAAGTAGTAGGCCAATGTATGGTCTATTTTGAGAAAAAAATCTAGACGAAAAAAAAAAAAAAACTAATACCTAAACCTAATCTAATCTATCTACTGTTTTTTTTTTTTAATTTGGTCTTTTTTTTCTTTTTTTATACATAACTAGGTAGTATTAGTTTTTAGAGTGGAGATTCAAATCTATCTAAAGAACATCATTTCAAAATTAGAAGCAAATCGCTTGAATACATCCTGAAAAACTAAACATTATAAAAAAAACTTGAAAAAATCATAAGTCAAAAACTATTACAAGTAGGATGTTCATACTCGGCTGAAATATTCTTCATTACAAGAGGTACTCAGAAAAAAAAAACCCGAGCCCATATGATGTAAGGGCCGACTTACTATGGAAACCCGACTATAGCCTTTACCATGAGCTTTACGGTGAAGGAAAACATCTCGACAAACCTGCGCAGAAATTCAATGGTGTATGTGAGTGAAGTTCCCAATCCGCAGGCCCGCGTTGGAACTGCGGCTCAAGCCCTCTCATTTTGAGTGAAAGCCTGTGCCCTGCAGTGGGACGTATTAGGCTGGGTAGATGATGATGGATGATAAAGTTCGTATCGTACGCCTTTAAAAAATTATTCGAAGACACGACTCCAGTAAAAAACGCTTTATTTTAGCCCTGAAAATCAGATTAATTTTTGAATATTTTGATTAACTGCGAAATTAGATTTTTTTAAATAGTTACATAGTTGATTGAGTTGGGGAACGAGTGACGTCATAAGTTGGTATTGCCATTCAAACTTTATGGGAGAATTGTTTTGACAGCCCATAAAAAGTACGTCAGTTGATTGGTGGTGTCAACATCTCTATTGCAATCGCTGTGTTTGATCTTGTGTCCAGGTGGAGACGGTGGGCACAGTGTACATGCTGGTGTCGGGCGCCCCGGAGCGCCGGCGCACGCACGCCGCCGCCGCCGCCAGCGCCGCGCTCGCCGTCTCGCGCGCGCTGCCACGTCTCACTATTGGTATACCGATGCTGAAACACTAAACAGTAGCAAATATACGAGCCTGACTCGCACACTGAAAGGTTTTGTAGAAATCGAAAAGTCCGCAAAAAACGAAGTGGTCTTTTTTTGCGGATCAATGATTTTCGAAATTTTTCTTTTTTTATGTGTTCATGAAAAAAAATCTTAATTTTTTTGCCAACGAGCAATACCTACCACTTGTATTTTTTTAATAGGAAAATAAAACATAAAGTTGACAATAGAGCCTCCTCCTTTTTTTAAGTCGGTTAAAAACACACGTTTAATAGGTGGAATATCTAATACCTTTAAACGAGCAATTCTTGTATATATATATATATATGTATATATATAATCAGGATCTCGGAAACGGCTCCAACGATTTCGATGAAATTTGGTATGTGGGGGTTTTCGGGGATGAAAAACTGATCTAGCTATGTTTCATTTTCAGAAAATCGCTTTTACTCGTGTTTTCCGACTATTTTTGTTTGCATTAGAATATAAAGCTAAATTTCGCCGAGTTTGAGCAGATCATAATGGCACATTAGAAATCGGGTGGTCGCGGATCCAGCCGACCTCGGTTCGATTCCACGTTTTTTTTCAAGATTTTTAGTTTTTTTTTTAAGTTTATTTTTCATGAGAAAACGTCAAGTTTCTTCTTTTGTGAGAAAAAGTTACTTTTTTGTGAGAAAAAGTTACTTTTTTGTTAGAAAAAGTTACTTTTTTGTTAGAAAAAGTATTATAGGGAACGTGCAGTAACTATAGGCGGCAGCACTAATGCGACAGAAGAGACACTATGCGGACAGTAAAACAAACTTATCAAGGTAAAACATTCAAATTGATGGCACCCTTATAGCACCAGTTGGCAGCACCGTCTATGTGCACGTTCCCTATTGGGAGCACAGAACAGGAAAAGCCGGTTGTCTGTAAAGTCGGTTTACGGACGATAGTTTAACTTGACTCACCCCCCCCCCCCCCACCCCCTCCGGTGTTTTTGTCAAATATCTTGAAAACGGTGCATCCTACGGCAAAATCAATGAAATTTTCATCCCCCCTTTAATACCCCCGCACTCCCTCCCCCCCTCTCACCCCCCCCCCCCCCCCCCACCCCTCCGGTGTTTTGATCTCGGAAACGGCTCCAACGATTTCGATGAAATTTGGTATTTGGGGGTTTTCGGGGATGAAAAATTGATCTAGCTTGGTCTTATCTCTGGGAAAACGCTTGGTACCGAGTTTCTGCCCGAGCAGAGCTCGGTCGCCCAGGTACTTTAGATTATACGTCTACTAAAATTTTTTTTTACGCTTACAAGACTAAGTTTTTATAGCATCCAGTGTTTTTATTCCACGCAGCACGCATTAATACTTATTTATACCAGACAAACAACCAACGACTGTTCGTTGTTCCTTAATAATAAAGCAAGTACGGAAGCAGTACCTATCGTCTTTCCCATACGAATACACTGTGCCTAATGTCGCCGTCGATAAATTCGGTGGTAAAATGTGGTGGCAGCTGTACATAATACCAAGGATGATATAGACTGGATTGGCAGTCGCCATACTACGGATCGGCCGCGGTTTTTGTAGTTCGATTATTAAATCTAGATGGCGCTGAAATATAGCCAGAGGCTTTGAAGGCAAAACAATAAGACTACAGATGTTTCATATTACTACAAATGTATTATTTTTCAAAAATATTACATAATGATACATTTGCAGTGATATAAAAAATCTGTAGTCTTATTGTTTTGCCTTCAAAGCCTCTGGCTATATTTCAGCGCCATCTAGATTTAACAATCGTACTACAAAAACCGCGGCCGATCCGTACTATGGCGACTGCCAATCCAGTCTATATCATCCTTGATAATACGCTGTCCAGGCGTGCACTCCGGGCCGTGCGTGGCGGGAGTGTTGGGACTGAAGCTTCCGCGGTACTGCCTCGTCGGCGACTCCGTCAACACGGCTAGCCGCATGCAGACCACGTCTGAGGTAAGGCTTGTGGCTTTTATTTATTTAGTAGGCATAGACGCAGGTACCGAAGATTTCCGGAAGGGATTGCGCTTTCGTATGCGAGAGGCTCGACCATTTGTACCTGTCGTATGCCGAAGAGGCTCACACACTTGTACCCGTCGTATGCTTGGTGCCGTAATCATCCCTATACCCGTCGGATCCCTCTGTCGGGTCCCTATATCCGATCCACGTTTTGAACGCGTACCTAAGTTTATTCGCACAAATGTGCGAGCCCCTCCGGCATACCTACGACAAGTAGGTATAAGTACGGATACGGCACTAGGCATACGAAACGTTAAAATATAAAATTGCACTGACACTGCATAAATTATGAGGCGGGTCATAACTGTTGTAATATAATGCGTGCAATGAAACGCGGCGCCCTCACGCGGCTGTAACTCGAACTAACGGTCTAATATGAATGTCAAAATCTTAGCTTTAACGTAAACTGTTCTCTCCTGTCTGTAATATTTAAATACATGAAATACACTAATATCATCAGCGTAATGTTTTGTTCCGAGGGGATTTGATCAGTTACAAAATTAGATGAAAAATTACAGATAGGTAAACGTAGGTATATAAACAAATTGAAGTTCCAAATTAGTAAAATGACTTAAACTCCGTATCAATTATGCACACTAACTACTACATACAACAGGTCCTTTACTTAAGTTTTTCAGCTATACGTACCTATATTATATTGTTAAAGTCTTGCTTGGTTTCAGCCGGGCCGCATACAAATATCAGCAGCGACGGCAGCGCAGCTCCCGGCAGGCCGGTTCCGGCTACGGCGGAGAGGTCTTATCAAAGTTAAGGTAAACTTCACAATTCTTATTTACTGACAGGCGGCTTTACCTATGGTGGAGGGTGTGCGTTGCACACGGGCGCAGCGGTGTTAGGGGCGCCGGCCGCCTGATTGCACACGGACGCTACATGGGCTAGAGACGCCTCTAGCTGTTTACTGTCTGAGAAGTTGATGTTTGAAATCTTTGCCCGATGTCAAACTTTGGTTGCTAACATTGATATAGGTAACGCCACCAGAGTTGAGGCCATGCACACAACCACATCTCATGTAATGACAACTGGATTTTGACGTTGTGTTGTCGTTAAACGTCAACACAACGTCAAAATCCCGCTGTCATTACAAGAGATGTGGTTGTGTGCGTGGCCTCAACTCTGGTGGCGTTACCTCTAACATTTATGTTGATATTAGACTTAACTCACCATGCGCCTAAGTTTGTGTGCGTAATGATTGTTGTCCACATTGGATAATCAGTGGACGCACTACCTACTTAGATAAACCTCGTCACTAGACTACGAAATTGTACGCACAACTTTTATATGATAAATACGAGCTCGCCTTTAAAGCTTCCATATATTTTTTTTAGACCCTGCTGGCATTTTGAATTGCTCCGAATAATTTTACTGCCAAAACACCCCACCCCAACCCTGGGTTGGGATACTACCCAAAACTACATTTATCCTTTTAAAACCTTATTGACTTTCTTGCCGAATTCTTCTCAACCGGGTTTTTCCGAACCTGTTTCACATTCACAAGTGCTTTAGCCTAAATTAAATAAAGATATTTTGACTTTGATTTGAAACAATGGGGATGTTGACACCACCAATCAACTGGCGAACTTTTTATGAGCTGTCAAAACACAATCATCCCATAGAGTTTGAATGGCAATAGCAACTTATGACGTCACTTGTTCGCCAACTCAATCAACTAACTATTTATTTGTTTTAAAGCAACAAAAAATCCAATTTTGCAGATAATCGAAAATTAATCTGGTTTTCGGGGCTAAAATGAAGCGTTTTTTTATTGACACGACTGTGTCTTCAAATTATTTTTTAATGGCGTCAACATCCCAATTCCTCGTTTTCAGGGTAAAGGCATGATGGAGACGTTCTGGTTGGAGGGCGAGGTGGAAGAGGACGAGCAGCACGAGGCGTTGCAGTTGTTCTCTGCGCTTTGCGGGGAAACCGAATAAAGGGAAACATACGTTCGGGAAGATGTATGGAGAATGCGGGAGGTTTAAATTCAGCTTTGCATTTGTTGTTTGATAGGCCGAATATCACTGCATACTCTTTATATATGCACTCACACAATTTGTTTAGTTATTCGCCGATCAGTCAAGCTGATGTGCAAAAATCTGACAGGATGGGCCACGAAAATTATGATGGCAGACCTTGAGATGCGCAGGGAGGGGTGTGAGAAATCTATCTCACCCTACCCTTAGGTAAGTAGGTATGCTACGAAATTATATTTCGAATCTAGTATCGTGCCGTTCCATTTACGCTAAAGGATTTGCCACACTGGATGCGCGGACCGCAGGATCAGATCGCATATCCATACAAAATATATAGAGACCGACAATGTTGTTCATACATAATGCGGGCTGCGTTCAATTTGACCTGACCGCGACCGCAGAACGCATCCAGTGCGGCAAATCCTATTATAGTAAACAGAACAGAGTAGTATTAAACAGAAGAGTGAAAGGGACGGCATGATACGAACTTCGAATTTCGTAGTAGCCCGCCTGAGTCTACCCCGTTCAGAAGCTAGGGCCCGGTGCTGCTTACGCAAATACAAAGCTGGGCTTATGCCTCGCGTATCTAGATTGAAAAGAAAATATACCTACTTACTTTATTGAATCAGGCGTTACTTTGCGGAGGTCCATATTACTGCTAAAATCGAAACTCTCATACGGAGACGTTCACGGTTGTCAAGAATTTTAATTTAGACTCCTATAAATATTGCACAGAAGTTATAAACAAACAGCACTGGCTGTCGCGATCTGCCATCTTACGATGATGCAAGCAGATTCTATCAATATCTAAGTATTTTGAGTGATTCGTTGACGTCAGCAGTTTGTCTTACAAGCAAAAGTCGACTTTAAGATAACGAGGCTTTTCATTCCGCGACTGTTCCCAATGTAAGGTGGAAAATGCCGAGAATTAAATTAAAACAATATATTCAGTAAATAAATAATAGTTTAATATCAACAAATGAATTCGTATCATTTTAAATTAGATTTATAATATCATTTCCCTATAGATGACTATAGAAGCGTTTAAAAGTTTCCTTATGTTATAGCTAATCCTTTAACAATACGTAAACTATTGGGTATTATGGTATGCGCGCACGAGCAACTTTGTCTCCGCGACTATTTTATCAAGTCTGTGTATTTGTATCCTGGGAGTCGCGGTGCTACGTATGCGCACTTCCATACTAACCCATAGACTTGATAAAATAGTCGCGGAGACAAAGTTGCTCGTGCGCGCATACTTTTACAAGACGAACGCACTGACGCCGTTATTTTTTTTTAATTTACTATAAATCAAGCCGCCGCCGTGGTAGCCTAGTGGTTCGACCTATAGCTTCTCAAGCAAAGGATCGTGAGTTCTAACTTTTCGGAATTTATGTGGGAAATCACATTTATAATTTACGAGTTTTACGGTAAAGTAAAACATCTTGAGGAAATCAACACATCTGCAAAGCAATTCAGTGCTGTGTGCAGTTTTAAACCGCTCTTGGCCCGCGTGGCAGTTGCAGTTCGAGCCCTCTCATTTCTGAGAGGAGGCAGCCCACCAGTGGGTTATAAGCAGAGATGATGATCACCAACCAGATGCCATATTGTCACACGCGCGGCCGCTCGTAATCGCATTTACCCTCTCTTTCGGTCATCATCTTATACCGTTTGTCAGAAAGAAATAGTGCATGCAATAGCAAGCGCCCGCGCGTAACACAAAAGCGTACGGCATTAAAGGTCACACATTTAAGTGTAAACATTTTTTGAGGTTACTTACACAGTATGCAATCAACATCGATGAAATCAAGTAAGAATTTTAGACAATGAGCATTTCATTTGATCGACGCCGATCGCATATTGGCAGTATCGCCACTATTTACAAATAGATCTATATTCATTAATTTCATTCTATCTTCGCTAATAACTTAGATTATAATATATCGTCTTTTATTTATAAATGCATAAATCTGGTTATTAAGCGCCTATGTGTAGGTATACATATTCAATGACGATTAAATGAAGAGGACTGTCAATATCTATACAACATCGGGTTCCGTTAACCTTTTCAACGCTCTGTCACTTTCACTCATACGCCATGACATCGGAATGTCAAACGCGAAGTTGAACCCTACGGAAATGCATGTAGGTAGATATCGCTCTCCACGCCGTGACTGATATACCTATCAGTCGTTGGCGTAGAATCTGGCTGCGGTGCTGATATATGTGTCGTTGGCGTCAAAAAGGTTAAAACAATAAGCCTGCTGTAGCTATATTCGCTATAGAGAGGTCTTTGTGCTTCTCATTTTATATGTTAGTTAGACATCTCCATTTAGTTTCTTTATTGAGTAATCATTTATTTCAAATAAAATTTTAATCAGAGGTCGAAATGCCATACGAACTTAATCGCAAAGAGACCTGTCTGTAGTAAAGCTAGTTCTCTTGATTTAATCGTCTTGGTATATATCTTAGTGCCAATATAAACTGATACTATACCTATCGTGCATTCTATGGATGGCGCTGAAGCGCTTTGCCTAAACTGTCGCGCATTCCATGCACGAGTAGTCGTAAAACAGTCCGCAAGTGTCAACCCTGCTTTAAGTCTATCTATTTCACGATGAGGTAATCCCAGCATCTCCACCATTTTATCGTGCATTATTCAAAGCACAGATAAAACTGAGGTTACCTCATCGCAAAATAGATAGACTTAAAGCAGGGTTGACTTACCGACTGTTTCACGACTACTCGTGCATGGAATGCGCTACAATACCTACGATGGCTAGTAGATACAACTGGCGTCAACACGTTCTTAACCCGCATTTACAATCCAAATTAGGAGATAAGGTGCAACAATATTATTTTACGATGCAGATACTTAAAATGTGAAACAAAAAAGATTAGAACTAAATAAGCGAGGCTCACAAATTTCTCATACTATACAATATATCTATGGCTAAAGTCTCATTAAGACGGTGCGCGAAGTATTTTAGTTTCATTATGCGACAATTAACATTACTTCGTGTCACAAACACAGCAATTGGCCGAAGTCGGCGAGACAGCTGCAACCCGTGATTGACCATCGATGGTAATGTACCGCAACTCACAAGTATTTCTCGTATGTCTAAATGAGACCTTGCCTTAATACTACGAAATTCGATTTTCAAATTCCGTATCGTGCTGTTCCGTTCACGCTTATAGTATTAACCAGAAGAGTAATAGAGACGGCACGATACTAATTTCGTAGTAGCCTCCCTTGTTCAAGGATCGTCAGTCGCATAGACAGTGGCGCCCTTGTTTAGTTTCTGCTCTTTGTTGAAGTGTAGTACCTATCTATAATTATGACGAATCACCAACCTACAACTTACGCACCTAAAAATAGGGACAATGACACCATTAAAAAAAAATCCAAAACGCGACTAGTAAAAAATACAACAATCAAATTAATTTTCAATAAATTGCAAAGTTGCATTTTTAGCTGCTATAAAACAAATTAATAGTTGGTCGATTGAGTTGGCATAGAAATGAGTTCATAGCTAACAGTTGTCATACAAAATCTATGAGACAGACGTGTTTTGACAGCTCACGAAAAGTACGTCAGTTAATTGCTGGTGTCAACATCCCTATTGTCGCAGTGATCAATATAAGAGCCCACGCAGATAGCAACCATATTTCTGTGTTCACAGGTGATAGAATATTGGACGTTCTAACCATATTTCTGACCCATCGTAGAACGTTTTTACAGTAAGCGTCATAATAATTTTCCATTAAGCAATGTGATGCCACTGTGACATTTTCTGTGAAAAAGTTCCAATGGGTCACGATTTAGATGGTTCGATTGTAAGTCTATGTCAAAAAACGCTGAACACTACTGTATGCAAAATTGCTCACAGTAAAAATAGTAAATTAAAGACTACAAGGATTGTTACTTCTGCGAGCGAAGAAATCGACTCGTATTCATATGATACTTTTATTTCCATGAGGAAATATAAAAACTTATTTTTGCCTTGTTATAGCATTGTTCGCGATTTATTTAATACAAAAAGTTGCTACGTCTATTTGCGTCACTTTACGTAGGGACTCTAATATTGCGTGCAGTTTCTACAAGTCGCGAAAGAGAGGGTGGCTTCACTCGTCATTAAACGTGTATATGCATTGTGGCAGTATGTGTAGTGTGTTGTATGATACTTAAATGTGTTGAAAGTGTATTCTTGTTTTTTATGCAAACCATAACCAATTTCGCTATAGCGTATACTTTAACACATATGCAGATGAGTTTACCAGAAGTCAAGCCCGCTCGCTTTCGTAATTTGTAACAACTGCAAATGCTTTTACTGATATACCCGACGACGTTAACTTTCAAAAAGACAACTTTGAACTGTTTACGACAGTTTTTCCGCACCTCTTGTGTAACTTGCTATAATTATTATGTGCCTTCTAACTACTTTGATGTTTTTTACGATACGTATCGCCGAAGTGATAAAAAAGTTACGCATTAAATCAATATGCTGATTGTTTAAATATGCTGCATATTACTGCATAACTAAGGCTTTTACAAAGCCCAATTACTAAGTGTTTTGAAAAGAAAAAATTGAATGTGCTCCACCTTTACTTCTAAATTTATTATTGGCACTAAATTACTCTAGGACGGTGACATTACGTAATCCAGATGGAAAGACAAAGTGACAATCGTATTTGTAGTAAAACATAAAAGTTAAGGCACTGGAATATACAAATATTAACAAACAATTTATTAAGGCATCTACTAAAACACATAAATCTAAAAAAATATAACAAACTTTCATATGTACAAACCCTAGAATGCTTATAAAAATAACTATGAAACCGAAAAATATTTGTATAAGGGACAAGGTAAAAATATAAATAAATAATAACATTTGGTCCTCAAACCTACGTTTGAACATCCATTTTCAAAAGTATAAAACTATGACTGACAACAATTCATTTCAAACCTGATTATTTACACAGTCGAAAACATTACAAAGTCTGATTATTCCAATACGTAGAAACACTTAAAACTTGTCATAATTAATTTATGCTTATCTGTAAATGCGCAATATGTATACATGATTATTTTTTTATTTTTGCTCAGATACATCATTTGAACTAACAGCGACCACTGAATCTAAGTGATAAATAATTCATTCTCAAATGTAGTCATCTTACTCACCATCTACAAAATTTACTCGAATAAGTACTTTATTTCGAAATATCAAGTAGGTATAAACAATTACTATAAGTGAGTTCAGTCTTCATGATTTTATGCGAAATCGATAGTCAGCCAGCGTAGACGATTTCATCGACTGTCTAAATCTATCCATTATAGTACTTTACATTAGATAATACAGTAGCTATCACAATTTGTAGTGTAGACTTATTGCAATATAAATCGGGTAACTTACGTCTAAGGAATGTTTCTCGGTCAACGTAATCGCCGCCGTTCATTTCTTGAAGAGAGCCGTGACTTCCTCGATCGACTTGTTCTTCGTCTCGGGCAGCTTGAAGAACGTGAATATAAAGAACAGGATGAGGAAGCCCGTGTAGGGCAAGAACACGTAGTTGCCGAGCGCGCGCTCCATCGGGATGAAGGAGATGCCCACGATGAAGTTGGCGAACCAGTTCACCAGCGCGCCGATGCTGACCGCCGCACTGCGGGCGCTCTGCCCGAACAGCTCCGACAGGATCATCCAGGGGATTGAACTCGGGCCCACCCCGAAGAACGCCACGTAAAGCAGCGTAAAGATCACAGCGAATACACTCATTGTCGTGTTGTCCTCGTACGTAAAGAACGCGACGGTCATCAGTACGGAGAAGACTGTCATACCACCTAGTCCCACCAGCTGAAGCGTGCGCCGCCCCAGCCGGTCCATGAGCGGGATCGACACCAGCGCCATTATGAACAACATGCTCCCCACTCCAATAGACGCCAAACGCGCCACGTCCGGCTCAAGCCCGGCGCTTATGAAAATAGTCGACGAAAAATACAAAACGGCATTGATGCCTCCCCACTGTTGTGAGAGATGCATGACGATTCCGATAATGAGCGGTGTGCGCAGCGACTGGTCGGTGACCAAGCCCCAAACGGTAAACTTCTCTTCCTGTCTTTCGGCTCTGTCTTCCGCGTGCATGTCGTTGATTTCGTCATCGACCGCGGGATCACCTCTGATTTTAGAGAGCGCTACTCTCGCTTTCTGCTCGTCGCGGGACGTGAGGAGCAGGAACCTCGGTGACTCGGGGACGAACGGCAGCATCGCGCACTGAAGCGCGGACGGTATGATAGCTAATCCAAGGAGCCAGGGCCAGCCCTCGTCGGTGCCTAACATGGCATCGATTCCCAAAATCTGAGCGAACACGAGTCCGAAAGCAACGGCCAACTGGTTAACGGTGCCGAACGCGCCTCGTAGCCTCAAAGGGGCCACTTCAGAGACGTAGGTAGGCGATACGGTGGTAGCGAATCCGCAGTTGATTCCGATGAGGAATCTCCCTATTATGAGCATCTCGACGGAGGACGCGAGTTTGCTGAAGCCCATGAGGGCTGCCGCGACGACGCCGAAAGCTGCATTCATGAGCAGAGCGTTCTTGCGGCCTTGCTTTTCGGCGATCCAGCTGGAGAGCGGGCAGCCGATCATACCGCCCACGGGGAAGATGGCGACGACGACGCTGAACAGTAGATCGCCATCCTCGATGTTGTACGCGTCACGGATGAACGTCTCAATAAACTCCCGCGGCGCGTTGATGACCCCGGTGTTGAAACCGAACTGCAACATGCCGAGCACCGCCGCGGTCACCGCGTACAGCAGTGGTCCTGTGGTTCCTCCTGCCATCTTTGAGCTCGACCACGCCGCTCTGAAACGTATACAATTATAATTAAGCTTTCAACTTTGTATAGGGCTGAGTACACTTTAGTTTAGGAAATAGTCATTGGTTTGGTGCAAGTATGCATGAATGTAGTTCTAAAGTTGAGAAATTAAAAAGGCAGGCCTCCTTACATCTCAGTAAATACATATTATTTTATTTTAAGGAACCAAAGAAAGGCGTTTTGTTCTTCGTTAAAGAAAATAAAGTTTTTATCTTTTTAATATTTACACTGTGGCATGATCATAACATAACATAATAAAGCGTGTAAAAATACTCCATGTGACAGACTATCTGAAAATCTCTTGGCGAAACTGACTGACAAAGTGCAACACGAGATAAACAGTGAGATAAATGTATATATTGACAAGTAAGTACATATATATTTGCGTAGGTACTTGAAACCTGAGATATAACTTGTGTTTGAGATATGAACTGCAGAACATACAGTTACTGAACACGAAATATCTCGGTTAAAATTCCATACATATTATATTCTGGTAATTTCTATGTAACATCAACGCTGTATATGTATGACTTACCGACACACGCTTTTGAACTATAATCTGTACTAATTAATAAGCATTATTTGTATTCCATATCTAAGCGGCAACTTGAACATTGTAATAGATAAGTTGATAAAACTCATTAGTATATTTTTATCTAACAATAATTATGATATTATTTGGGGAGCAATATAGCTAAGCTAGTAACGGCAGGTAGGTGTCAATAAGGAAATGATAGTGCAGATTGTGGAACGTCACACTCGTCACACGATTGTCTTGTATTCAACTTTTTGTGGCTTTACTTAAGTGCGCTAACACCCGGACCGGACAGTTTTTGCTGGCACTATTTAATGGACCAACGGATTCGCAATTTGAACTATCCTATAGCACGGTTATAAATGAATTAAATGATATAACGTTGTGTAGGCACTTACGGTGGACAGTATACTTAAAAATAATAGAATCAGCCGTAACCGAATATCTCCAGCCACATTGTAGCTTCGAAATTCAAACGGGTGCAGTTAAAACACGACCCTGTATTTGTCGACAGTAAATAATAATGCACGACCTGATAATTCAAATCCTTGTGGCAATAACACGAGGCTTTGGGGAGTGTATATGGTTGCACAAAACTTTTAGTCTTAATGTAATGTTTGTCATAATTTTTGATAGTCATAGGTACATAATTTTTTCCCCATAGAAACCGTATTTTTTTCAGAATTTTTTAAATGGCCATTTTGGTTTATTTTATAACAATTCTTATAGTTTCTAAGAAAAAAAGAGTTATGCGAAACGATGAAGATAATGCGTAAAATTTTTATGCAACTCGATGTGGACCCGAGTGTTTGAATTGTCAGGTCGTACATTTTTGTCATTGATTCGGGGTCGATAAATACGGGGTCGTATTTTAACCGCACCTGATCAAACATAGGTCGCCCTGGTTGATTTGGTGCCTTTGAAGCCTGAATAACGAGTCCTTATTGTCTAACTCACTCTGAATCACAATCTTTTCACCATTTCTCTCTATCACAAGGCAAAGGATGAAGGTAGAAAGAGATGGTGAATGATATCGTAAGACAGTGCAACCTCTGGTATAACTTGATAGTTGGACCGTCGTACAGGTACAGGTGTTCCCACTCTGTAGGTATCTACAGGATACAATTTGGTTGGTGTATGCTATGTATGTATGTAAGTAGGAGTAATCTCTGGAGAGTCTGAACCAATTTAGAAAAATATTTCCCTAAATTAAAGCTACTCACTCAATCTCTGATTAACATAGCTTACTTTTTGTGATGGAAAAGTGCCATGTTCTTTTGGGAGACAGACAAGGTCAAGGTCAACAGCTAGTTTTAAATGAATTAGCTGAATTAATTAATTACGCACACTAAGACTCATATTATTATTTGTAGTTTTAATGAATAAGAATAATTTCAGCTAACTAAGTATACACATTAAAAGCAAACCACAAACTCCGACTCATCCACCGTCACTAAACACGGCAACGCATAGGTACCTGAATATAACTGACTAATGAATCTAGCACGCTGATAATGTTAAGACGTAGGTATTGTTATGCTTATTAAATCTTAAAATCGTTTTTACCACCACGGATCTACCTATAAATACGGTGAGTGATGTAAAATTGATTTTTGTTTACCACAGTTGTGTTGTCGCGATACACGCTCATAATTTCAATTACCATAACTCCCATTTTATTTACCTATTTTCCGAGAGAAGCAACCCGAGAATCATTATTAATTACTAGCGGTTATCATTCGTTTGTTGATATCCCGCAGAAACTGTAATTTTCCGGGATAAAAAAATATACAATGGCCTTATAAACGTCTCAAACTATCTCCTTACCAAATTTCATCTAAATCGCTTCAGAAGTTAAAGCGTGAAGTGGTAACAGACAGACAGAGCTACTATCGCAATTATAATATTAGTAAGGGTTAGTAAGTATATGCAAGTGCAAGGGGTCCGGCGTTTCAAATACAAAATTAAAACGTAAAATAAACAATTATGGTTCCGCTTGTGGTTGGTATTGTTCAAAAAACATAACTGACTGGACTGGTCACTAAAAATGTCAGTATATTTGAGCGCGAGGGCCCAAGCCCTCTCATTCTGAGATGAGGCCTGTGCCCTACAGTGGGACGCATATAGGCTGGGATGATGACGATGATGATGATGATTTGCGCACGTAAGTTACAGAAGGTATGTGATATATTATATCCCTCGTAGAAAGCTTAGGCCTACAAAGAGATGTAGGTAGGTCTTTAGACAATTGGCTAATACGTAAACCGGATTATTGAATTGATTTTATCATGAACATAAATTAAAAAAAAATTGATAAGATAATAATTATGTCGCATCGAGGATGTTTTTAACCCTTAGCTAATGGTTTGAACCGGTAAAACCCTAAAATTGTATTTTGTTTAGTTTTACTGCATGAATAAATCCTAGTGACCTATGCAACCCGCATAGGATACAAATAAAAAAGAAACCACTGCTATAAAGAACAAAATATCTGCTGTAAATCGTAAAAAAAAATTGAGCGTAAATTATAACAAAAGTCAACTCTAGTTTCTGTAAGAGGAGATCGTAACTTAACAACTTAACTCCTGCGTAAATAGTAACTACATAGTAATACCCAAATAAATAATCCATAATTTTTTTGAGATTCCAAGTTCCCAAATTGTCTTTCTTTATCACATATTCTATCCCAACCACGCAATAGTGTCATACATAGCGTAAGAAACAAAAGTTGTCTCTCCTGTGAACATAAAATTAGCGACTCCGAGTCAGCAAACTTAAGATTTGTTTAAATGGGCCGAATGGTGGCCAGACGACCCACACGCCTTGTAGACTTGACTAAAAAATATTGGCTATGGACCCTTAACTTTTGCCATGTCTATAGAAGAGACAAATACAAAAAAGTATTTAATATTTAGAAAAAACTTTTTTTTGGTAAACTTACATACAGCATTAGCCAACGCGCCCAACAAGCAAGCCATTTACAAATATAACATAAAAGAAGAGAACAAAACAAAACAGAGTATGTAAACCCAACTATTATGTATGATCCAATAATATACAACATTATGTAATAAAGCAATAGAGCACTTACGTAGGACCGTCAATACCGACTTGGCTTCGGCTACTATCGGAATATCAACTACTGTTAACAAATCTTCACGATACACACAATCCAGATCTTTTATCAACAGATAACGGCATTAGATTTGGAGAATAAATTATTTTGAGTGCAATATACAACATGGTAGGTACGTCGAACGAAGTAAACAATGTAGGTAATCCGATACTTGCTGAATTAATACTCCGCACTCACACAAAATTATAGGCATTCAGAAATAAATAGTAGTAGGTAGGCATTTTTAGGGTCCGAACTTAAAAAGGAAAAAAACAGAGCCCAGTACGCTTAGTATAAGTTTTCCTTCACTTCAATACTTCTCGATCGCGTTTACGTAAAAAATTCAATTACTAGGGAAACATGGACAGCGCCTCCGCGCGCGCGCGTCTATGTATCCATAGAATTGAAATTTTTACGTAAACGCGATCGAGAAGTATTGAAGTGAAGGAAAACTTATACTAAGCGTGCAGAGTGCTTAGTATAAGTTTTTACTTCACCAAATACTTCTCGATCGCGTTTACGTAAAAAAATCAATTCTATGGAAACATGTGACAGCGCCTCCGCGCTCGCGCGTCCATGTTTCCATAGAATTGAATTTTTTACGTAAACGCGATCGAGAAGTATTTGGTGAAGTAAAAACTTATACTAAGCACTCAGTATGCTTAGTATAAGTTTTACCTCACCATTTGGTAAGTATTTACTTCTCGATCGCGTTTACGTAAAAATTTAATTTACTATGGAAACATGGACAACGCCTCTAGCGGCGCGTTTGCGCAACAAAAATTGCGAGTAAAAATTGTTGAACGGAACGCAAACTATATCGTACGTGACTCAGTCGATTCACTGAACGCAAACTATATCGTACGTGACTGAACAAAACTATTCGACAGCGTTTTTCGAATCCGCACGAAACGAAATGTCATCCGTCAGTGTCATGTCAAATGCAATAAGCAATTTTGCCTTGTTTTACGATATTAATTTGACTAGTAATGTCTATACCTGTTTTATTTGCGGTTTTAGAAGATTATCTTATCAATATTTTGTAATTGACAAGCATAAAAAAATTGAGTGACTCAATTTGAGTCCGTGAAATTGTCCATAAGTTTTGCATTGGCAGTCAATGAATGAATTCAACCTCGGAAGTGTCGTGTCGCCGCATCATCATTCATTTCAATCATCAATTAATTCATGTGGGCAAGATCTATATTGCAAGACCTGAGGCCCATACTACACGAGCGGTTTCCCGCCGCGGTTTCCCGCTCGACGGAGCTGCGCAGTGTAGTTTGCACCATACAACTTCCATATAAAATTGTGTCTAGTGGCGGTTCAGAAGCGGTTTCCCGCGGCGGGAGAACCGCCCGTGTAGTATGGGCCTTAAGGGCCATCTGAACCGCCACTAGACACAATTTTATATGGAAGTTGTATGGTGCAAACTACACTGCGCAGCTCCGTCGAGCGGGAAACCGCGGCGGGAAACCGCCCGTGTAGTATGGGCCTAATTAAATTATGATGGCAAACCAATAGGATAAGAGCTTAGATTATTTATACACTATCTAAGGATAAGAGGATGGATTATTAACAACAAAAATTTGAAGCGCGCAACCTCAACGGCTCTAAGCTCAAGACAAAGAAAGGTTTGTTTATCTATTAGGTATTTGTTATTACTCTCACTATGGTTTTTTACTGAACCTTATTTTCACAATCGCGTTTTTCCTCCAACTTCAATTGACACAGAAACATTAGGTAGGTTTAGGTCATGACAAGTTTACATCGGCCCGAAGGGCCAAAAGCACACAGAAGAGGAGCTCCATCAACACTGTTTCTGTGTCAATTCAAATTGGGAAAAAACACTAAGTACTGTGAGAATAAGCTTCAGTAAAAATCTATGGGCTCCTATTATAGTATAAATCTTCCCAGGTCATCTTATAATTGATCAAAGGCGTTACCTATAATAATATGCGCTATGAATTACGCTGTAGTAGATCCCGTGTCATAAATATTTACTTAAATGTTAAAAATAAAAGGAAACTGTTTTTTTAAAATAAGCTTTTATTTAGTACATGTTAATAAAAATAACTAAAAAGTTAACTGTCTATTTATTAAAGGGGGAAATTATAAGTTAACTAGAAAGTATAAATACAAATTAAAAACTACATAAAATAAAACTAAAACTATAAACTAAAACTACATACAAACTAAAAAGTTAAAAAAATGAAGAAATAGACCATGTATTCAAACATTGCGTTTTTGTCACAGTCAATCATCGATTTTACAATAAAAGCATGTTAGGTATACAGAAAAAAGTTTTATAAAAATCGGTCAAGCCGTCTCAGAGGAGTTCGATAACAAAGACCGTGGCACAAGATTTTTATATATTAGAAGATAGATAAATATTGCTTAATTAGTACCAATTTCAGAGTTATGGTAAGTACACAAGTTAAGCAACGGGTGTATACCCATATTTATACTCATACTCACTCATTTAATTAATACAGAAGCAGCAAGTAAAATAATTGTAGATGAAATAAATAATTTGTATTGAATTAAATCATATTTCAATTAAAAATAAAAGCTATGCAATAGCTTAAAAATAGTGTCACTCAATAAAAATATGCACAATGAGATTAGAAGTTGAGCATAGGTCAGACTTTTTCTGTGGCTTTGTAAGTACAACATTTGAATTAGAATTCTAGATAAAGCCTTAACACATATTATTCATATTCATTTATTAATTGCAACCATGATATTCAAAGATGACAAATAAATATTACAGTGCTACATATTATATAGCCATAGTGGCCTAGTGGTTTGACCTATAGCCTCTCAAGCAGAGGGTCATGGTTTCAAATCCCAGCTTGCGCCTCGAGTTTTTCGGAATAGAGTGCAAAATTACATTGGAAATTGACTATGAGCTTTACTGTGAAGTAAAACATTGTGAGGAAACCTGCATAAACCTGCCAAGAAATTAATTGGTGTGTGTGAAGTTCCCAATCCACACTGGGCCCGCGTGGGAACTACGGCCCAAGCCCTCTCATTCTGAGAGGAGACCTATGCCACGCGGTAGGAAGTTTATAGGCTGGGATGATGAATGCTACATGGACCCTGCTATGGCAAAGCAACAACTTATCCTTAATTTATTCTAGGACTAATGCTAATATTTTAATTTTACTTTAAAGCTTAACAAAATAATTATGTAGTTAATCCTAAAGTTATGGTTCCTTAGAACAGATCATCAGCAAAAGAGTACACGTACAAAAGTAGATGATCAACATCAGCAAAAGAGTACACGGACAACTGTGATTTTTACAATATATATTTTATTTTTTTCAGCCTGACATACAGTATATTTGAGAATTTTTGAGACGTACTTGAAGACATCTACGGGTAATTTTTAAAATAGCTCTAAGTACAAGCGGACATGTTAGCCAGTTGTCCGTTAACTCGTGAAAAAAGCACTAAAAAATGCTCTAAGATCGGTTTTTAAGAGGTGATGTACTGATGTATAATACAGGTTGTAAATTTATTTTCAAATGATTGCTTTTTGAGTTTTGTATAGTGTGATGAAATTTGATTTCCTTCTGCATAACCGGATAAGTGGTAGTTATCTCATCTACGATTATTTTTGCCCCAAAGTAGATGAAGACATGTACACTATTTCGGTAAATATACAAATATATTTTATTGGCAATAAAGTATCTATAAAAATATTACTTCTTATGAGCACTGCTCCAAATTTGAACAAAATCGATCCATTACTTGAAAAATATTAAGTTTTTTTCTTAATACATCTATACTGTAAAATTTAAATTCCGTAGATAACCATTTACTCTTTGCTGCCGTCGATATTAGGCCCATACTACACGGGCGGTTTCCCGCCGCGGTTTCCCGCTCGACGGAGCTGCGCAGTGTAGTTTGCACCATACAACTTCCATATAATTGTGTCTAGTGGCGGTTCAGAAGCGGTTTCCCGCGGCGGGAGAACCGCCCGTGTAGTATGGGCCTTATAGTATCAGACTTTCCCATACTGACCAATCTAAGTATGAAACATACAGTTAGTCACACCATGCCAACACAATTTGATGACAATGAAATGAATATCAATCAGTCAATAAATTTGATTAGTATATTAGTTATCCAAAACGCAGACAACTTTGAGGGACAAAAGTCCTTGAGTAGCAACCACTTACAGGAAGACAGCATTCGCAGTCCTCCTACTAGCTGGACTGACGATGAATAGTGGACATCCTTTGGCTTATGTTGATGACTATAGTGCTGATGTTATCTTAATTTATCCATTTGGTCTCCTAAAACAAATATCAGTTGAAAATATTAGATAGTAGTCAATGACCCTATGTATATGAATGTTTTGTCTCACTTGTTTGTTGTGTGTTTGCGGTCATGGATAACAAACAGTGTATTATAAATTAATATAACAGTTTCATACAAAAATCTTTAGGCTTTGGTTTTCTTTTTTTTACAATAATTATTAGAAAGGCAGTGATGGCGATAACTTTCCGAATGTGCGGCCTCATGGCGATCTTAACTCTTCTCTTCTCTTTAACACACTCTCAAACGCCCGAGGCATCAGTACAGTTACTGAATAAAATCAGCCTAACTTTGCGGACCCAATTAATGACAGAACCTACCTGAGAACCACAAATAATAACTTATAAGGCGAGATTACCAATTCCGCAATGTGTATTTAATAACTTTGCAAGAGAAACAAAGAACGATCTTACGAAATATAAGGTAAATGTACACTATGCCGGGGTAGTACATTATGCCGTGTCATTTTGGTTTTTGTCGTATAATAAGAAAACTATCAGTAAAGTCATGATTTAATACAATGCTTCATCAACTATAGTTTAATTGCAACCAAAAAACACTATTTTTGAATAACCGTAATAAGTTCTAACAGCAGTATCGCATTTCCAAACTCATCAGTCGTAACCACGCAGTAGTTCCATACGTCGTGTTGTCTGTGAGCACAAGGTGACAATGGTAACTTCGTAAGGATTTGTTAAGATGCCGATAAGTATATTTAATCTAAATTTGTAAAATTATTGTACAGTGGTTATTAACTGAAGGTTTTATAACGATTTCAAGTTAATATAAAGCATATTTTAAGGGAAATTGACGAATTTATGACTGCCGTAATTATGTTCACAGATCTGACGCGATGAACCTAATTGCGGGAGTATCACGGAATAAGAGAAACTCAGTATGAAATGTTTTAATCGTTGAATTATAGCTGGGGCTAAATTTATTCATAAATTTGATGTAAATAAGTTTATTAATGACTGTAGATTATTATGACGTAATTACGGTATATGTTTTTTTTTATCCTGAGCCTTATAATTGAGTCTGAAATGATAACTCGTTATGTTATTATGTACGAAAGAGTGGAGTACGGCATCGAAATTAAATTATATTTTTTTTATAAAATCATAACACAATTTTTTTTATATCAATGTCCAAATGTTTCTTTCATTGAAATGATTAAGTGGAATTATAAATTTCGATTTTTAATTTTGTACTTTGTATTATATTTTAATACATTTATACGATAAATTTGTAATTTTATTTCATGATTAAAATAATTTAAAACCATTTAAGTAATTTTTTAAAGAAATATTTTTTGGGGTTACCTAATATAGTGTGAACTTTGAAGCTAGCACGGAATTACGTGCAACGATTCCCGGGATTAGATCAAGAGCCAAATTATAGCACGGAATTACGGACAAAGTAAGGGTTTAGAAAAATAACGATTATTTCTTTAAATTAAAAGCTACGAGGCCAAATAATATCCTATATCCATCTTTTAAGAACAGTCTCCAAAATAAAACAATTTCCACTTCTAGTACCTTCGTATTTTTTTTAAAATCTTACCTTAAAGTAGAAAGTTCCTTAATATGCCGTAATATGGTACATTTACCTTAATTGGCTTTAATCGTTATCTTAAATTGCTCGTCAAAACAATGTTGACAAGTCAAGAAAGTTATATCTAATTTGCGTGTATAGTTCTTTGGATTAGACGCAGTATGTAGTCGGAAAGCCAGTCTGCAACAGTAAAATATATTCGAAATACTCACCACTTAAGCTGCGAACACAAAATTATGATTCCAACCAATTCCGCAATTCAACCAATACTGATTGGAATGAATGATTGCAATGCAACCAACAACCAATACTTGTGCTGTGGGAAAGTCCTTTGAAGTCTATTCACAGACTTAGCTATTGTTTTGAACAGTCTTTTACAAGTCTTTTAGTAACGGAATCCATTTTTAATTTATAAACGTCAAAACTGACTGTCGTAAACGTAACTTCAATCGAATCGTGTAGTCGGTCTCGCAATAGTAAGTGACGATCGAAGTGCGATCGAACGAATGTGACAGAAATAATTTTTCGAATTTCATAATCGAGAGCTCACTTCGACGATAGTACAGACTAACCAACTTATCTGTGAATAAAACCAAGCAATAATACACTTTTTGCGAACGGCATAAAAACTTTTTCAATGCACAAATAAGTTGGGTTCACGCTCACGATCGCGACAGGCAGGGCTGCCTTGTTAAAAAATGCCTTAATATTAATGGTACCACATTAAAAATAGACATATTCCTAAGACAATCTTGAAATAAAAAAATCGTACATTATTATTCATCCTTCTTTCACTTTAATTATAAAATAACTCAAATTATTTCAAAAACATTAAAAAGCAGGTTATATGATACTTTATTTACACAGATTTGTACTATTCATTATTTTTTTTCCGATCAACTGAAGGCCACTACAAATCGCAGTGCGGGACGTGCGCGCGGCGCTAACGGAGCGGGTCCAGCGCGTTATATGGCACTGAATCATATACGCTGCGCCGCGGTTCCGGCTAGTGTCACCGTATATATGTTTCAGTATTATTCAACGCGCTGAATACGCTCCGTAGTCGGCGCGTGAACGAAATGAGTCGTCACCGTCGTAACGTTGTCGTCGTTTTATAAACATCACCTATCTATCTATCTATCTATCTATCTATCTATCTAATACCTTTAAACGAGCAATTCTTGTATAATATATAATCAGTATCTCGGAAACGGCTCCAACGATTTCGATGAAATTTGGTATGTGGGGGTTTTCGGGGATGAAAAACTGATCTAGCTATGTTTCATTTTCAGAAAACCGCTTTTACTCGTGTTTTCCGGCTATTTTTGTTTGCATTAGAATACAAAGCTAAATTTCGCCGACTACGACCAGATCATAATAGCACATTAGAAATCGGGTGGTCGCGGATCTAGCCGACCTCGGATCGAATCCACGTTTTTTTTCAAGATTTTTAGTTTTTTTTTTTAAGTTTATTTTTCATGAGAAAACGTCAAGTTTCTTCTTTTGTGAGAAAAAGTTACTTTTTTGTGAGAAAAAGTATTATAGGGAACGTGCAGTAACTATAGGCGGCAGCACTAATGCGACAGAAGAGACACTATGCGGACAGTAAAACAAACTTATCAAGGTAAAACATTCAAATTGATGGCACCCTTATGGCACCAGTTGGCAGCACCGTCTATGTGCACGTTCCCTATTGGGAGCACAGAACCCCTAAGTCGAAAGGATTGCATTGTCGTCTAAGAGCCGACCTTTTTCTCCGAAGAAAATTACGCTCATCTTGCAATTGAGCTTCCTGGAGCATTCTCCAGGCAAAAAATTGTCTTCTTGCCATTTTTCGCATTTACTTTTAGACTGATTTTTCACTATACTAATTCGCGCGTGAACGACTCACTAGTCAGAAAGCATGTGAGAGCTTTACTTTAGCGTTTGCGTTTGCTTACTTCTCACTAAACCTTGCGAAAGTGAAACGTGGTATTTACGCTCACAAATTGCTCGTCCCAAAGTTTACGCTGTCGACGTGAGCGCTAAACTATTCGAAAAGTGACGCGTACTCGCAGGATTTGTTAGGAAATCGAGCGGAAAATTTACAACGATGAGATGATCGAGCTCACCGCGATAGTCGAAGTGAAGACAAACGCATCGACTAACGTTCATTCGATTTACGCAGTCGAATAGTATTCGAATGTTTGACGTAAAACTTATACTAAGCATACAGTACGCTTAGTATAAGTTTAACGTCACCAAAATACTTCTCGATCGCGTTTACGTAAAAAAATCAATTCTATAGAAACATGGACGCGCGCGCGCGGAGGCGCTGTCTATGTTTCCATAGTAATTGAAATTTTTACGTAAACGCGATCGAGAAGTATTTTGATGAAGTAAAACTTATACTAAGCGTACTGTATGCTTAGTATAAGTTTTCCTTCACTTCAATACTTCTCGATCGCGTTTACGTAAAAATTTCAATTCTATGGAAACATAGACGCGCGCGCGCGGAGGCGCTGTCCATGTTTCCCTAGTAATTGATTTTTTTACGTAAACGCGATCGAGAAGTATTGAAGTGAAGGAAAACTTATACTAAGCGTACAGTATGCTTAGTATAAGTTTTCCTTCACTTCAATACTTCTCGATCGCGTTTACGTAAAAAAATCAATTACTAGGTAAACATGGACAGCGCCTCCGCGCGCGCGCGTCTATGTTTCCATAGAATTGAAATTTTGACGTAAACGCGATCGAGAAGTATTGAAGTGAAGGAAAACTTATACTAAGCATACTGATTAGGTTCACTACGTTGTCAGTCTGTGCATCACTTTCACAAAAGTATTTTCTCAAGAAGTGTTAGAGGTATCATATCGATCTATCCTCTTAACTCCTCGAGTAACTTATAAAGTAAAAATCCATCTTGAGAATAACTGCTAAATGTAATATGTGGAGTAACATTTTTTCAATGAAATGAAAACTTTAAATTTGTAGAAATAAATTCCAAAACCACAAAACTGTGTAGGTACCTTACTCGCGGCTCGGTCTGTAACACTACGTCTGTTAAAAAGTCACGACTTACGAAGATAAATAAGATTTATGTATGAGAAAACCCTTCTGGACAGGGATAAGAGATAATTAGGTAGTATATTTTAAGAAGGAAATAAAAATAAAAACAATTTATACACACTCTTGAAATAAGTACTTAAAGTAGGACCTGATACATTATCCGAAGTGTAATTGTCCTCCTCATGTATACAATAACTTGTAAATAAGACCGAATGTGAGTAATTTAACAAACATTAATACGTAAGTAAATGATTAAATTAATACAGTAGGTATGCATGGTTCCGTGTTGTAAGTATATAATATTATCAGCAGTGATCGGAACTCTGGGTGCAAAACTTTAACAAAACTTGTAAAGCTGACATTAAGAAGAATTTACAACCAAGAAAAATAAGAATAATATTGTCAGATTAGTGTTCAATTTAAATCTATATCAAAATCTCAGATTTTCAGTAGTTTATTAATATTTTCATGTCTGTAAGCACTGTTTCATGCCCGCTTGGCAAGTTTTGTTAAAGTTGTGCACCCAGAGTTCCGATCACTGATTATCAGGGCGAGTTTAGAAAGGGATTGGAGTTGACAGTAATTCTATATGCTTACGTCAAAATATGTATGAAAAAATGACAGTTCTGACAGTCCCGTTCAGATTGCGGTTAGATTATACAACATTTTCATCACATGTAATAACTTAACTAGCTTAGTCTTAGGTTAGGTTTAGGTATAGATTCGAATGACATTGACATCAGTTTCGGACTCGTTCTGAATTATAGAACAATAGAAGACGCGTATGTTTTCAATGTAATAGGTACAGTGAAACCATTTAAATATAGATCCTTCGAAACCGTTTCTGAGTAGACATATTTTCTACGGGATATAGAATATCACCGCCATTATCACCCACAATTTTCTTCATTTTACTCGTGATCCTGACGCATGCAACTGCGTGAAAATATAGGGAGCTCATTAAACACAACCGTGGACTACTTCCCGTAAAGAATGTGTTGTGATTGTGACTGAAACCTGAACCGTGTGAATCATTAAAAACTGTAATTTCTCAATGACATGTCACGGAAAACACTATGAAGACATTATTAAATGGTTCGACAAGGAGTCAAGCACGACACATACACGAGGTTACCACTTACCACAATACCGTAGAAAAACTAAGTGGTATCAGTATCGTAGGATTCGTAGGGGAAAGTCACGCAAGATAACAGAGGTATGCAAACGAATATCAACAAATTATATCCAAAACAGAGTTGATTATGTAAAAAACATTTTTAAACAAAGCACTATCACTTCTCAATTTCTGCTTATTATCATGACTATAATATCGTCTTAATTGAATAGGTCTAATAGACCGGAGAGTTATTGTCTGCTTAAGTGCGAACGATATAACGAACGATAATATACATATGCAAGTAAGAATAAATTGGAATAATTAACGGACTCCTCAATTCGTATTGTATTATGTGTTTGTGGTAATTAATTACTTATTTACTGCGATGGTCTATCATAGCTACAGGTGATTGCAGGACGGGTAGCGAGACAGATCGAAAATTAAATGAAGGGATGACTCAGACACCACAGAAAAGCCAATCGCTTTAAATATTGACCTCAACAAAACTCGAACTTTGTTGTCTACTTAAGTCTTGAAAATGGAGATATAAGATAATTATGTGTCAATTAGAACTAAAGTGTACGTAGAAATGTAATTAGATAATGGACAATGAGTTGCCGCATACTACATTGAACTCAAAACTAACCGTGACACGTACGAAATTTTTTTTATTATCATACCTATTTAAATACAACGCAATTCGAACAAAACCTTGAGTCAGAAGCCATAAGAAATGTAATGTTCTGTTCTCATATGTATTTTTATTTTAATGCAATAATATTATCTTATCACCTACCTATAAGTTAAATAACTTACTCAGTCTTAGTAAGATTCAGTGGCCGTGGAAGTGAAGGGTGATACCCTACCAAAACCAAATGGTTAAAGAGTTCCACTGAAAAAATGCACTCCTGCATTATAAACAAAATTGACTAACTAGAGGAAGCTGTGGCCAAAAACGTTAGCCCCTCCCCCTTCTGGTCACCATGTACCTACATAGGTACTTCGGTTCGCGGTTTCTAGTAAGACTCAATGTCATCATTATCTCTTGAGTCTGCTGTGGACACGGTGTTTTAAAGACGTGTGAACACGCATAACGCATGAGCGTTGTTGACAATAGAGTCGAATTTATACTATTTTTAGCACCTTATTCTGTTTATCAAACACTAATTGCATCAATTAAAACCTCCCCAATCCATGAGTTCAAACTGAGCAAATCCTACCAAACTTAAGAGTTTAAATTAAAGACTTCGTAAACTCTCGTACAAAATTCTTATTACACAATATAATAAATTCACTGGCTTTATCGCATAAACAACTAAACCTACTTTCTAATATAGGTTTATTAAAATCGATAGGCTGACAGGCGTGAATGCACGGTGAATTAAACATGTGCAAGAAATTAACGTGCCAGGAAATCAATAAAATGAAAAGAAATGTTACCCACTTGGAAACTTCTGCCAACCCTATACTCAGCAGCAGTGAACCTCGTGATCGCTGTAATTGTCCCTCGTACCAGGCCAAAGGCAATCTTCCTTGAGGAAAGCAATTATTTTGAGTGAACTCTGCAAGACAATCTACAGTTCTGACTTACGAGGCTCGTAATCTCTATTTAATAGGTATACGCATCAACAAGCCACAAAAATATGAATCTAACGAGCGGGAGCGGAAAGAAACCAAAAACTTTTAAGACATGTACCTGTGGTTCGGCACTAAGCTAAGAACATCAGTGACCATAACAATCCTAACTTCGTTATGCAAAATCTTACATGAATTGTTGTCTCAGTAACTGATAAACGAACAAGTGCGAATAAACAACATCACTTACCTAAATCAGACTTCAAAATGACAAAATCCAGGTCACTCCGAAACTACTATCTTGGGAAAAAAGCATTTGCAATCAAGTTTAAAAGGGAAAAGCGTCAAGTGTGGCGACGGCGGCCGAGCGGAACGGACTGGCACTGGATCGGCGAGTCGTCGAGTGGCGAGTGACTTGCCGTCACCGGCTAAGGCCGAGGACATAAAGAAAATTAACTTGTTTATGTTTATTTACCCATATATACCTAATTTACTTTAAGCGTATTTTGATGAGTCGCGTAACATTTCACTTTGTACCAACGCTTGTCAATTGATTGATGTCTGTTGCGACTTTATCTTTTTATGTAGCGTTGATCTACCCGTTTTCATTGCGTGAGCAACTGAGTTAAATAAGAAATTAATTGTTACCTTACAGAAGTTCTAATGTAGCCTTATCACAGGGCCTTGCATACTTATACGTAGTTAACACATAATGTTCCTTATTTATTAGCAATGGCAAATCTAACGGCCCGGCTACGACTTCACGCGACCGGCGCGCGGCGAGCGTTTTATAAGTTCATTGCGTGTGCCGCCAGGTAACCACTGTGCGGCGAGCATCTCGGACGCGCAATGAACAAAGAAACCGCTCGCTGCGCCGTCAGTCGTGCGAAGTCGTGGCTGGGCCTTAAGACTAGCAAAAACTTAACGTCTTGGACAAGCCTAAAATTACAGTTTTTAATGAACTGAAATGTCACAGAATCTTCAACGGTTTTCTAATTTTATGTGGGCCAAAATCTTATTCAAATTAAAACTAAGCTTGAAACATTGAAGTAGCAATACGAAACTTGCCGGGGCACAGCCTTATAGTAGTAATACTGGGTTACACTCAACCACGTACAAATTGTATACCGTAATATGAATACCGGAGGTTATACCTCCAGAATCAGAGTGATTAGGTAATCATACATTGAAGAATTGTAATGACAGGGTACCTCATTTAGCGCTCTTCTTAGCGAGCGCAATCTACACATCATCAAGTGTAGTCGGACAGGAAAATTATGATTACTAATGTAAATGAAGTATCGCGTGGGAAAAATAGCACAAAATAACATATTCTCTTGAACTGTGTGGTGAATAATTAACGCCTAAGCTACGATTAAAGCAAATAATAACAGGTTTGACCTTAATATATTTCCGGCAAGGTTTCGACCATTATTGGTAAAAAAGAATCCTTGTTGTCACTACAGAAACCAACATTTCTCAAAAAATACTAAAGGGCATGGACTAATATGTCTGTATGTAGATAAATTTGTCTGTATGTAGATAAAACCGTATGCATACGGTTGTGTTAACTCCGAAGATGAGCTCTGGTTGAGTTCGAAACGCGTCAGTGTAGCTTGGTGGTGGTGATAGTTGTGTTTATGTGATTTGTGTGTGTTCGTACAGTGTGGAGGTGGAGGAACTGCATGAACGCACATTTCTTGCATAAACGTAACTATTGTAAGGTCGCGGGTGAGCAAAGTAATTGTTTTAGTTCATTAATATGGACCTCCGCAAAGTAACGCCTGATTCAATAAATTAGGTAAGTACATGTTCTAGATTCTGCACCAAGAATGCTGTGTGGCTGTTTTTCAGAATGAGGTCAAAACTGGTGCAAATATAAACAAGAACACCTTTTAATTAAAGTACCTTTCACAAAAGTATTGTACTACATCCACAAATGTTACAGGAAAACGTTACCAAATTAACACCAAGCCTTATATCGTCAATTTGCGTATCAATTCCTGTAAAAAGAAGGGGAAACAACTAAACTTCAAAATTGCTTGGGGTTTTTCCGAAACCAACGCACGCAATTTTACCTGTCAACAGGGTGTAGGTGTAAGTAGGGTCCGGAAAACACCGGGTTTTCCCGGTTCCGAGGATTACAAAAAAACCCGGGTTTGATTTTTAAAACTCGGGTTTTTCGGGTATTTTTAATACTTTTCTTTTTGTTATTTATTAAGTATAAACCACTTCAAATGCAATAATAAATGGAATAATAACACGCTTTGATAAATTATTACGTAAAAAGAAACTTAGTTGCTACGTTCCTACTACCTAGGTTCCTAGACTGTCACAAGTAAATGTATTATTATGCAATATTTATGAAAATTAATACATTTGTAGTAATATGAAACATCTGTAGTCTTATTGTTTCGCCTTCAAAGCCTCTGGCTATATTTCAGCGCCATCTAGATTTAATAATCGAACTGCAAAAACCGCGGCCGATCCGTACTATGGCAACTGCCAATCCAGTCTATATCATCCTTGATATTACTTAAGTAAAAAGAAAAACTAATAATTCAGTTCAGATTTCTGTCATTTTTTTTTTGTTACGTTACGTAGGATATATACCGTAAAAACTTACAACTTTGCCTTTTCATTATAGCTTTGCCCACCGCGTCACATTTCAGTAAAAGCGAAATGTACCAAAAATAGTTACAAATACACTTACATTATAATCTGTGCCTTATAGCTAAACATATTGCTGGCAAATCTATCTTCTGTCACGCGTGAGCTGGCTTGAAGTGCGGACGTGTTTTTTGGCGGGCCAATTAGGACGAAAAAACTTCGAGTGTATTTTAAGCCAGGAAAGTCCCACAAGTATTTAATTTTAACTGTAACTAATATTCAGTTTAAAAACGATGTAGAAAAAATCTCAACACCTTATCTCTATTAATTTTGTAATTATGGTATTGGGCAATGTCATGAACGTTTTTTCGTATAACTTTCTTCAACTTTGCCCAGCAAAATTTT
The DNA here is from genome assembly GCA_947563465.1 of Archips xylosteana. Classification (NCBI taxonomy): domain Eukaryota; kingdom Metazoa; phylum Arthropoda; class Insecta; order Lepidoptera; family Tortricidae; genus Archips; species Archips xylosteana. Next base: position 4,946,698 of record OX387351.1, on the reverse strand, counting down.
ACCCTTAGGGTTGTCACTAGTATGTTATATAAAATCATCATCATCATCATCCCAGCCTATACACGTCCCACTGCAGGGCACAGGCCTCCTCTCAGAATGAGAGGGGTTGGGCCGTAGTTCCCACGCGGGATATTTTGAAATGATATGCAATAATACGTATTTAATTTTCTTTTACTGAATATAAACAAGCCTAATAAATTCTAAATATTTTTTTTTCGGTATGCAACGTTCAACAAAAAAAAAGGAAAAAATTAGGTGCCAGGGCCGTTACGACCAAATAAAAATATTAATATCATACTGGACCTTATTTAGTCATAGTCGGGTAAAAGCAATAAGTAAAAATTGACAACCCTAGCATATCCAGGATTTTGTATGAAGGATTTCAAATTTTTTTTTTAGGACTTTGCCCACACGTTTTTGGAGGTAAAATATATTACTTAAAGGACTAATAATACGACACATCGTTGCTATGCCTATTCTAGATTATTAGACTTTAAGAATCATGACCATAAAATTGATAATCCCGAAGTTATAAAAGTGTAAACAAATGTGGGCAATCTCGAAATTTTTTCAATATTTTGGCCCGCCTGTTTGAGGCCCGTTTTCTAGAGTACGGAAACTCATTTTAAATGTAGTGTTCTCATCGACACAAAGAAAAGTATGTCAATATGTGAGTGCCACAGATAAAGTTGCACAATATGGACCAATTGACTCTAAAAAAAGTAAAAGATCGCAAAAAGCGGGCAAAGTTGTACGTTTCTACGGTAATTATCCAAAATGGATATTAATTATTATAAAGAAGAGTTTTATTAATGTTACAATAATTGGTGATTATTGTGATACTAAAAAAAATTCTAAAAAATCTATATGACTTTAAAAATATTAAAACTGTTTTTGTAATTTGGAAAGTACTGTCTCATTTATTTTAAACCTTCCTCATCCTTTACATTTTGTACTTATTGTAGAAAATCGATATATGAACACAGTTTCTTGTATTTTTAAAAATTATAACAAAAAGATCGAAAAGCTCGAAAAAACCGGTCTACCCGGGTTTTGATTACTCTTAGACCCGAAAACCCGGGTTTTCAAAATTGAACCGAGTTTCGATGCCCTACTCACCCGCGACCTTACAATAGTTACGTTTATGCAAGAAATGTGCGTTCATGCAGTTCCTCCACCTCCACACTGTACGAACACACACAAATCACATAAACACAACTATCACCACCACCAAGCTACACTGACGCGTTTCGATCGAACTCAACCAGAGCTCATCTTCGGAGTTAACACAACCGTATGCATACGGTACGGTAACCACCACCAAGCTACACTGACGCGTTTCGAACTCAACCAGAGCTCATCTTCGGAGTTAACACAACCGTATGCATACGGTACGGTACGGTACGGTTACCGTACCGTATGCATACGGTTGTGTTAACTCCGAAGATGAGCTCTGGTTGAGTTCGAAACGCGTCAGTGTAGCTTGGTGGTGGTGATAGTTGTGTTTATGTGATTTGTGTGTGTTCGTACAGTGTGGAGGTGGAGAAACTGCATGAACGCACATTTCTTGCATAAACGTAACTATTGTAAGGTCGCGGGTGAGCAAAGTAATTGTTTTAGTTCATTAATATGGACCTCCGCAAAGTATCGCCTGATTCAATAAATTAGGTAAGTACATGTTCTAGATTCTGCACCAAGAATGCTGTGTGGCTGTTTTTCAGAATGAGGTCAAAACTGGTGCAAATATAAACAAGAACACCTTTTAATTGAAGTACCTTTCACAAAAGTATTGTACTACATCCACAAATGTTACAGGAAAACGTTACCAAATTAACACCAAGCCTTATATCGTCAATTTGCGTATCAATTCCTGTAAAAAGAAGGGGAAACAACTAAACTTCAAAATTGCTTGGGGTTTTTCCGAAACCAACGCACGCAATTTTACCTGTCAACAGGGTGTAGGTGTAAGTAGGGTCCGGAAAACACCGGGTTTTCCCGGTTCCGAGGATTACAAAAAAACCCGGGTTTGATTTGATTTTAATACTTTTCTTTTTGTTATTTATCTATATATATAAAAGAAGAAACTGACTGACTGACTGACTGACTGACTGACATATCAACGCACAGCCCAAACCACTGGGCCTAGAGATTCCAAATTTGGCATGTAGGTTCCTTATAAGGTCAAGGGGTGCACTAAGAAAGGATTTTTCAAAATTCACTCCCTAAAGGGGTGAAAAGGGGGTCCAAAGTTTGTATGGGGAAACAAGATTAGTTCGACTATTTTATTCGAAACTTCACAGAAGTACTCCTAATGGTAAATGAGTAAACACGTGTTTCAGGTTTTTTGAGAATTCAACCCCTAAAAGGAGGGAAAGGGGTAACAAAGTCTGAAAATCAACATGGGTGTTGTTTCTATGGTTTATCGGGTCGCTGGTTATGAAAACAACAACGGTTTTAAAATCCGATGTGGCGGACGTAAAATACCACCTCCCTGGATGGGGTTGAAAAGTCTATTAAACTAAATGACTGTTGATATATCAAAGCACAGCCCAAACCACTGGACCTAGAGACTTGAAATTTTGCACATGATACCTTATACAATTTAGGCATCCAGGATTTTTGGGAATTCCCACGGGGACGGGAAAAAACGGGATTTATATATTCGATTCCGAGTGACCCTATCTCATTAACTATAATAACTAGACTCTTCAAACTTGATACACAAGAAGGTATTACATTAGTTAAAACATTGATTTCAGGATTTTTCAAAATTCCCACGGGATAAGGAAAAAACGGGATTTATATATTCAGTTCAACGGGATCCTATGAAGTATAATTACTAGACTCTTGAAATTTGGCATAGAAGTAGGTAATTATAATAGTAAAAAACAGTTTGAAGGATTTTCGGAAATTTCCACGGGATAAGGAAAAAACGGGATTTTTCGCTTTACTGGTCGTAGAAAGCTGAAATTCGGCATCTAGGTTGCTTGGAGAGTGTAGAGGAGGATTAAGAAAGGACTTTCCAAAATTCTCATGGGAACGGGAAAAAACGGGATTTTTCGGTTTACTGGTTGTAGAAAGCTAAAATTCGGCATGTAGGTTGCTTGGGGAGTGTAGAGGAGCATTGAGAGAGGACTTTCCAAAATTCCTACGGGAACGGGAAAAAACGGGATTTTTCGTTTTACTGGTCGTAGAAAGCTGAAATTTGGCATGTAGGTTTCTTGGGAAGTGTAGAAGAGCATTAAGGGAGGACTATACAAAATTCCCACGAGAACGACAAAAACGTAATTTTTCATTTTACTGGTCGTAGAAAGCTGAAATTCGGCATGAGGTTGCTTGGGGAGTATAGAGGAGCATTGAGAAAGGACTTTCCAAAATTCCTACGGGAACGGGAAAAAACGGGATTTTTCGTTTTACTGGCCGTAGAAAGCTGAAATTTGGCAAGTGGGTTTCTTGGGGAGTGTAGAGGAGCATTATGAGAGGAATTTCAAAAATTCCCACGGGAACGGGAAAAACCGGGATTTATATATTTGATTCCGAGTGACCCTATCTCAGTAAGTATAATAACTAGACTCTTAAAACTTGATACACAAGTAGGTATTACATTAGTTAAAACATTGATTTTAGGATTTTTCAAAATTCCCACGGGATAAGGAAAAAACGGAATTTATATATTCAGTTCAACGGAATCCTATGAACTATAATCACTAGACTCTTCAAATTTGGCATAGAAGTAGGTAATTATAACTGTTTTAAGATTTTTTGGAAATTCCCACGGGATAAGGAAAAAACGGGATTTATCGTTTTACTGGTTGTAGAAAGCTGAAATTCGGCATATAGGTTGCTTGGGGAGTGTAGAGGAGCATTGAGAGAGGACTTTCCAAAATTCCCACGGGAACGGGAAAAAACGGGAGTTTTCGTTTTACTGGTCGTAGAAAGCTGAAATTTGGCATGTAGGTTGCTTGGAAAGTGTAGAAGAGCATTAAGGGAGGACTAATCAAAATTCCCACAGGAACGGAAAAAACGGGATTTTTCATTTTACTGGTCGTAGAAAGCTGAAATTCGGCATGAGGTTGCTTGGGGAGTGTAGAGGAGCATTGAGAGAGGACTTTCCAAAATTCCCACGGGAACGGGAAAAAACGGGATTTTTCGTTTTACTGGCCGTAGAAAGCTGAAATTTGGCAAGTGGGTTTCCTGGGGAGTGTAGGGGAGTATTAAGAAACTATTTCCCGAAATTCTTACGGGAACGGGAAAATACGGGATTTTGCGTTTTACTGATTGTAAGCTAAAATTTCAAAATTCATAAGTTAATAATGTAAGTAGGCCGCAAAGGGCTCTTTAACCGACTTCAAAAAAAGGAGGAGGTTATGCATTCCACTTAATGTATTTTTTTTATGTAAGTATGTTCACCGATTTCTCGGTAAATTGTGGACCGATTTTAAAAATTCTTTTTTTATTCGAAAGAATATAATATACTACTGAGATGGTCCCATTGTCACGCAAGCAAGCAAGCGTGCATGCATCCTTGCATCTTGCTTGCATGCTTGCTTGCTTGCCTGTATGCTTGCTTGCTTGATATCTTGGTGCTTTGGAATTCTCATGAAACACGCGAGCGAAGCCGCGGGCAAAAGCTAGTTAAGTGTAAACCACTTCAAATGCAATAATAAATGGAATAATAACACGCTTTGATAAATTATTACGTAAAAAGAAACTTAGTTGCTACGTTCCTACTACCTAGGTTCCTAGACTGTCACAAGTAAATGTATTATTATGCAATATTTATGAAAATTAATACATTTGTAGTAATATGAAACATCTGTAGTCTTATTGTTTTGCCTTCAAAGCCTCTGGCTATATTTCAGCGCCATGTAGATTTAATAATCGAACTGCAAAAACCGCGGCCGATCCGTACTATGGCAACTGCCAATCCAGTCTATATCATCCTTGATATTACTTCATCATCATCATTTCAGCCGAAAGACGTCCACTGCTGAACATAGGCCTCCCCCAAGGCTCGCCAAACAGATCGGCCCTGCGCCATCCGCATCCAATGCGTTCCCGCTACCTTCACCAGGTCGTCGCTCCATCTCGTTGGAGGCCTACCCACACTGCGTCTTCCGGTCCGCGGACGCCACTCGAGAACCTTTCGGCCCCATCGGCCGTCAGTTCTACGGGCGATGTGCCCTGCCCACTGCCACTTAAGTCTAGCGATTCTTCGAGCTATGTCCGTGACTTTAGTTCTTGCGCGGATTTCATCATTTCTAATGCGATCCCGCAGAGAAACTCCAAGCATAGCCCTCTCCATCGCCCTCTGAGTGACCTTGAGCTTCCTTATAAGACCCATCGTTAGCGGCCACGTCTCAGTGCCATAAGTCATCACTGGCAACACACGACATCGAAGTCATCGAAGTGTTGAAGTGTCTGTATAATAACGCCACAATGTCCGTCCAACTTCAGGATCAGATGTCGAAGCCCATTCTGTTGCAGCGGGGAGTCAGACAAGGAGATGTTATCTCTCCGAAACTGTTCACCGCTGCACTAGAGGATGCGTTCAAGACTCTGAACTGGGAAGGGCGTGGCATCAATGTAAATGGCGAATACTTCACTCACCTTCGATTTGCCGACGACGTGGTGCTTATGGCTGAGACCTTGGAGGACCTCAGTGCGATGCTCGCTGACCTCGGAAGAGTCTCCGAGAGAGTTGGTCTTAAATTGAACATGGACAAGACGAAGGTCATGTCGAACGCCCATGTTGTACCAACTCCCGTCGTAATCGGAGATACTTTGCTCGAAGTTGTTGACGACTATATCTATCTGGGACATACAATCCAATTGGGTAGGTGCAACTTCGAGAAAGAGGTCAATCGACGAATTAGACTCGGCTGGGCAGCGTTCGGGAAGCTCCGCAATATCTTGTCATCCGATATACCGCAGTGTCTCAAGTCAAAAGTCTTTGACCAGTGTGTGTTGCCAGTGATGATATTACTTAAGTAAAAAGAAAAACTAATAATTCAGTTCAGATTTCTGTCATTTTTTTTTGTTACGTTACGTAGGATATATAATTATCCAAAATGGATATTAATTATTATAAAGAAAAGTTTTATTAATGTTACAGTAATTGGTGATTATTGTGATACTAAAAAAATGTCTAAAAAATCTATATGACTTTTAAAATATTAAAACTGTTTTTGTAATTTGGAAAGTACTGTTTCATTTATTTTAAACCTTCCTCATCCTTTACATTTTGTACTTATTGTAGAAAATCGATATATGAACACAGTTTCTTGTATTTTTAAAAATTATAACAAAAAGATCGAAAAGCTCGAAAAAACCGGTCTACCCGGGTTTTGATTACTCTTAGACCCGAAAACCCGGGTTTTCAAAATTGAACCGAGTTTCGATGCCCTAGGTGTAAGTCTAGACTTAGGTCTTAACGTTACTAATGGGGTAATACATTAGGGCAAAGTTTAGTTAGTGGAGAGGGGGATTGAACGCACTCAAGTCTGAGGTACAAAAAACACAGCAATTTACATTCGAAAAGAGACATCAACAAACCAATTTAGAATAAGAAGCATAGAAGAATAAGAACCGACTTCTAAGAAAGTGATACAGTAAGAGCGCGCGCAGACAGAGAGCGGTCTGGAGTTCCGAGTTCCGCGTTCAGAGTTCTGTGTATTGACCGCTCGAGAGTTCCGACCGCCTGCTGTGTGCGTTATCGTAAGGGACTCAGTACCTACATTCGAAAGGACGCAGAAGTCTGAACGCGAAACGCGGAACGCCAGACCGCTCTCCGTCTGCGCACGCTCTAAGAATTAGTAAGTCATGCTAGCCTAGTGGTTTGACGTGTCGTTTGAGTAGTATCATGGGATCGAGCCCGGGTTGGCACTTCTAAGATTTCGAAATATATTTGCGACATTGGAAATTCACCAGAAGCTTTACGGTGAAGGAAATCATCGCGAGGAAAGCTGCACACACCTGCGAAGAAATTCATTGGTGTGTGCGAAGTTCAAAATCCACACTGGGCCCGCATGGGAACTACAGCCCAATGCCTTTATTCTGAGGGGAGACCAGTGCCCTGCATAACCACCTGCCGAACAGAACCGAAAAGCGAGTCGTTGGCAGGCCTCTAGCTACGTGGACTTAACAAGAATAACTTAACTTAGAATAGTTATAGAAAATAAATAAATAACATTGCAAGAATTGCAAGCAACCGGTGAATACAATTGGAGAGTTGTGGTTCATTGTGGCATTCTAAGGGGAGGCCTATGTATGTTCAACAGTGGACGTCTTCCCGCTAATGATGATGATGATGATCTTCTTCATTATTATTTTCTTTCCTGTCTAAACTCCTAAAAAACACTGTTAACTTAACATTCGTTTGTCTTCATCTGTCCCTTGGATAATTTGCTTCCCATACGCAGACAAAAGATCGTATTTTTATTTATTTGTGCCTTTTTATGAATCATTAATAGAATAAGTACGCTATTATTACTACTAATACGCTTCACTCTAAAAGGTATTCCATTCATCAAAGATCTAAGATCTCACGATACGCTTAAGAGGTGCAAGTTCTACCTAATTTAACCAAAGTCTTTAAGATTTTTTTCACGTAATTGATATTTAAGCACTTCCCGATCCCTATGACTGTTATAGTTTTCTATGTATTAAGTTACTTAAGTAGCATTTACTAAAACTTTGGAACCATTGGCGTATTCGACAATCATTTAAATCCTCCATCGTGACCATGACAAGATGAAGAAAAACAACAAAGATAAAAAATATTAAGTGCTTTTAAGTAATCCTTTTAACAATAATGTAGTCTTCACAATGGCCATTTTTTCAGATTTATTGCTAATACTTACTTAAGTGTATTCCTTTTTAAACTAACCGACTCGTAACGTAAGATAACACTTAAGCTTATTCCTTTTTAGACTATCCGGCTCGTAGGACCAAAACGTGGTGCTTAGCTCGCTTCCAGCATGTCGTTTCTTTTTGAATTTGACATTAGTTAATCATCATCCCAGCCTATATACGTCCCACTGCAGGGCACAGGCCTCCTCTCAGCAAGCAAGGGCTCGGTCCCAGGCACAACATATGCCTTGAGAAATATTACTCTATTGTAGCTTAAATTTTTTTTTTTTTGTAGTGGTAGAGCCATGTTGTAGTGGTAGAGCCATGTTCTAGCTAGCCGCTGCATCACGAATGGGCCGGCTCGTCCGGGGCAGTGCCACCCTCTCACAGAACACCGGCGTGAAGCAGCAGTAATCCTGCTTGCGTTTCGTACGGTCAGTGAGAGTGCCGGGGGCCCAATACCTCACCCCTTCCCTCTCCCCCTCCCTCTCCCCCTTCCCTATTCCCTCTCCTTTAGGGCCGACAACGCACTGGCATCGTGTAAAGCGCTGCGGGTGTCTATGGACAGTGGTGTTCATTTAACATCAGGTGACCCACTAGTTCGTTTGTCTGGCCTATCTAACATAAAAAAAAAAAAAAAAATTGAGCTATCGCATTAGTTAATATTAAGTATTAATTATCTTTCACATTAAAATAATCCCTTCATGTTATTGACAACAGCAAAATTTTGAATCATTTTCTTAAGAATTAGAATTATTTATTTGCCAGAATACTTAGATATAGGTATACAAGTTGTTACAGTATATGATAGTACAAGTATCCAGTCGATAATAAAACGACATGCAAATCTTTGTTTTCAGATGAGATAACAATACAATAACTAAGGTACATTATATAACTATTAACTATGATAGTAACAATAGTTTGTCAGCATGTCAACAATCACATTCAGACTTATAATAACAGCCATGATTCAAACGTCGAGCCCAATTTACAATATTATATATAATCATTTACACATTATAACAAAGCCGAATTTACTTAGCACTAATTTCATGCAACTAGCAACATTACGGTGTTAGATCGGTAACTTTAACTTTTAATTCGATAGCTCATCGGCCTCGCATTGTAATGCTAGTCATCATCTCGCCCTATATACGCCCACTGCTGGGCACAGGCCTTCTCTAAGAATGAGAGGGCTTGGCCTAGTGCGGATTGGGAACTTCACGCAAACCACTGAATTGCTTCGCAGGTATTTTCAGGATCCCTTACGACGTGTTCCTTCACCGTTAAGCTCGTGGTAACCTAGTTTCGCACGTTAATTCTGAAAAACTCAAGAGGTGCGTGCCTGGATTAGAGCGAGGCCTTAAAATTTCATTTCAATCACTTAGATACCTAAGACCTAAGGCAACTGATATGGATTCATGATTGATTAGGTTCCTAAAAATATGAGTATAATAGAAAAACAAAAAAAAAATTTTAATCACATCACTAGGGATCTAGATAGTTCGGTGTCCATGTCAGTTGGCTAGAAGTGTCTAGAAGATTGAAATAAAATTTAGATGAAACCAATAGGCTACCACGGCTGCACATATATGGTGTAAATTCGGCTTTAAGGAGATACGTCACTTGAGGTCGTTACGTTAAGTGGCGCCGACGCGATGCGATTTGCGTCTGCGGATAATTGTGAAGCATTCCACGCGGCATACTGGGGCGGAAGCGTAAGGGACAATGGATATTGCTCCCAGTGACGTACGCCGAAGTAATATTTGGAATTAATCAGATGTTAATGCTGCGACTACATTGGATAGGGCGAAAATTTGTGTTTTTGCAACGTCTGTTGTTTGGGTGCAGTTAAAACACGCTCCGTATTTGTCGACCAGGAATAAATGACGTGAGACTTGAAATACTGGCTGGGAAAAGCTGAAAAGCTGGCGGAAAACAGCACTGTTTGGCGCGAACGTGTTTTAGAGGGTCGCAAATATCGCGATGAGGCCTGGTTAAAGGCACTTGCTGACAAGAGACAGAAGCGACATCGAGGCAGCTCTGCATCAACCTCCGCAACCTTCCCTTGTCAGGCCTGTGGATGAACATTGAACATGTCGCTCTGGCATCGGGCTAATCAGCCACGAAAAGCGTTGTGCTGGCAATACGCCATAATTCGTCTGAAACAGACGCATAGGCCTAAATGATGTTATTGCCATAAGGGTTTGAATTATCAGGTCGTGTATTACTGTCGTTCATTCCGGGTCCACAAATACAAGTCGTGTTTAAACTGCAGCAGTCTGTTTGCCGTAAATCGACAGTTATATGCAACACGAAACTGCGCGAAAATTTAAACGTAGCATAAAAACCGAACCGTTTGAAAACCTACCGTGGAACCCTTTTCCAATAAATATTGTAACCATTTCTTACTCATATTTGGCATGTCATGTATTAATGTGCACTGACGTTTTCTTGGTTAATTTCAACTAGCCTTTACCCTTAGATCTGAAATTTCACAAAATTCCTTTGGAAATCCCCAAAAATTACATCTTGGTCTTGAAAACGTGGCATAAAAGACACCCGTGCCAAATGTCATGTCTCTAAACCTGGCGGCTGAGATCTCGGGATTTTATCCTGTTCCCGTGGGATAACGGGATAAAAAGTAGCTTATGTGTTATTCCACAAATCCAGCTATGCACGTACCAAATTTTGTCTAAATCCATCCAGCTGTTTTAGTGCGAAAGAGTAAGAAGGACTCACGCACATATAATCACAAAGCTTCGCATTTATTATTGATGATTTACTGTAATGTCACGTTTATTAAGTATTTACATAGTCGCTTTTGTGCGAAATGTGATCCTATTTCAAGTGATATTTGGGGCGCCTGCTTGCCGTTGCGGTGCGTGTTTACCCTTACTGCGAGTGCGTGGGTGTTTTGGGTTGGGTATTTGGTGTTTTTAAGAGAAATTTCCAGTAAATTATAGGCAGTTTTTGGAACATCCGTCGTATTTCTTAGTACCAAGCTTAAAAACCTATTGATGTCGGTTTAACCTATTAGTATTAAAATCACACTTATAATACAGAATATTCAACCAAAGCAGTCACAAATAATAGTATCATCTAATCGTAATCACCTAAAACTACTTAACAGAATGAAATATTTACAACAGAATTAACAATTATTTAACTTACAGAACGTTTACACATGTCATTAGTATTAGAAGATAAAAAAATCTAAAGATCTTATGACATTAAAGTTATTTATGATAGGTACAAAATCTAGGACGATTTTGTAAAATAAAGACGAACGATTTCCTAGCGGAGTCCAAGGTGAGCCAGGAAATTCCAATAGATTCGTCGAATGCCATACATATTTGACCTATATTTTGTCGACAAGTACCTACTTAAAGGCACAGTCAGCATTTACGGCAATTGATTTACCTCCCTGAGGTTTCTAAACGAAACAAAACAATCAAACCTAAGGCATGTACCTATTGAATGAGCGTGTATGTATTTAAGACTGTCTTGTCATCGTGTTTTGACTAGGTAATTAAAACATTCGATAACCCCACCACGATGTGTTCAATTTGGCTGCATTGTAAGGAGTTATACCCAACAGTTACTAACTTGTATCTTGTGGTTAATGAGTAAGGCTCAGAAGCGTTTCAACCGCCATGTCTTAGCGTTACGAAAATCGACGAAGACGGCCATACATAATTGTCACGAAGTAGGAAGTGGTTTTTGTTCATGAACATATTCGTCCATTTTGGCAACGAAAAGATATGACAGCGGTCGAAACGTTTCCGAACCTTATCCACCACGTTCCTAATTAAAGATAGAACAGAGTGGAAATAAATATGTCCCATACTATGTAAGTAAGTAATGTAAGTATGTATTAGTCAAACACCAAGGCTAATAACTTCGATTATACCGCTCACCCACGGTTAGAGTGTTAAAATATATGAAACTTTCATCCATAACCCAAGTTTAACGATTTTTTTAAACCTAGACCATGCAAGTGGCCCTCTTAAATTAGGACCTGCAACTTTATTTATTAAATTAATATAACTTACCTAATATCCGGTTCGTAGGACCAAAAAATGTAAGGGCTGAAAGTAACCCTTTGCATTAACTTTCTAGGTTAGGTTAGGTCACGGATATAGGAACACTAGGAATTACACGACCGTGAAGGTAAAATGAGTTTATTAAACTAGTAATTCGTACGATCAAGTGTTATATTATAAGGTAAACTTATTATTTGTAACAGCTGACGCGCGTGAGACACTGCGCTAAAAGTAGTACGAACTCGTGCATACACTATGTTTAGGCCCCTGAGAAATGTAATTCTTGGGGCCACTTTTCAGCCGTTTGAAAATCAACAGCTTTTTCAAGTTCAAGTTTAATCAAAACAACTGTCAGTATGCGCCGAAAAAAGCAATACTCGTAATACCTTGTCAATGAGGATATTTTTTTTAAATTAAATTCGCTCTCGTATTTTTTTTCCGCCAGCATGTGCCGCCGCGGGGTTTTAGGCAACTGCCTACTTTGCCTAATGGTTAACCCGGCGATGAAGCTGATGACCAAACCAAACAAGTATTTAAATTTTATGCAGTTCATATGACACACACTTTTAGGCACTGGTTTTCGGAGTATAACACGCACTAAGCACCGATTCTTTGGCAATATCCTATCTAATTCCAAGGGTATGTATTACAATACCGAAGTACGAAAGACCGAATGTATTAAAACATCGAATGGGTCAAAAGACCGACACGATATTTTTCTGAAACCGTCAACTTTTTAAGATTGTTATAAAACAAACCTAACCTAACCTAATGGGTTCTGTATGATGCCGTTTTAATAAATTCTGAAAAGTTTACGGTTTCAGAAAAAAATCGTGTCGGTCTTTTGACCCATTCGATGTTTTAATACATTCGGTCTTTCGTACATCGGTATTGTAATACATACCCAATTCCAAAGAGTCCGCTATGAATGGCGGATAAATCCTTTTCATTCAAACAGTTTTGTCAGACAACATAACAAAATATGTTTATATTTTTGAGTCTCTACAAAATTACTCCGCATGGACTATTGTCACGAAGATAATTACCGTAACTAGCTGCTTTGACCCTGGGGAGGACGGTTTGGAAGCATGCATTTCGACTATATTTTGAACTAGCTTTTTCTCGCGACTTCGTCCGCGTACAACGGTAACGGAAATTTATGGTTTACAGATCTCTATCCCGCGGGATATTCCAAAAAAATAACCCTTTTTACTGCACCTCTAGTATCCTAAAGGAATGATCACTGAAATAGGGTCCCATTGAATTGAATACCTATACAGGGTGTCCCAGGAAGTAGAGTCAAGCGAAAGTCCTGACGTAGAGCAACTCAAGGGGCATCCGAATCACCCCCTTGTATGTTCCACGATTTTTCGTAGTTTAGGAGTTATGGCCTTTTTTCACATTTTTTAAATGAGATAGGTACATGCACGTAATATTCAGCTACACGTTAAAAAACAAACAGCCAATTATCTCAATTATTTCAGTCAGAGTGAGCAAACCTGTCTCCGTGGTCGCAAATTAATAGAAAATGTGAAAAAAGGCCATAACTTCTAAACTATTAAAAATCGCGGAACATACATGGGGGTGATTCGAATGCCCCTTGAGTTGCTCTACGTCAGGACTTTCGCTTGACTCTACTTCCTGTGACACCCTGTATAAATCCTGTATTTTCCTTACTTATCCAGTGAGATTTTCCGAAAATCCTAAAGTTAGTTTTTTACTGTTATTTATAATCAACTGGCATGCCAAATGTAAAGTCTCTAACAATTACAGTTACGGAGATAGGGTCTTAGGGTCTTAGAGTCATCCTTTTTCGTGTATGCAGCCGGCGTTCATCAATTTATTAGACGTTGTCTTGTAAAAAATTAAGGGGTGAACCACCCTTAACATTTAGGGGTATGAAAAATAGATGTTGGCCGATTCTCAGACCTACCCGATATGCACACAAAATTTCATGAGACCCTTTCAAATTTCGGTCGAGCCATTTCGGAGGAGTTTGGTAACAAACACCGCGACACGAGAATTTTATATATCTTCTTCTAATATATAAAATGCTCGTGTCACGGTGTTTGTTATCGAACTCCTTCGAAACGGCTTGACCGATTTTTATCAATTTTTTTTCTCCATACTCGGTAGGTCTGAGAATAGGTCGTAGGCTATTTTTATACCCCTATTCATCGCGGACGGAGTCGCGGGCAACAGCTAGTAACTGTATGTAAATAACTACACGCGAACTAACTGTATGCGAATAAATTCAATGGCGTGTGTGAAGTTCCCAATCCGCACTGGGCCCGCGTGGGAACTATGGCCCAAGCCCTCTCATTCTGAGAGGAGGCCTGTGCCCTGCAGGCAGTGGAACGTATATTGGCTGGGATGATGTAAATAACTGATCATTCAGACCTTTATGGTAATAACGTTGTTAGCGACGTGCTCATTGGGGTCCTAGATTTTAGTCTTTAATTATTTTTTATATAAACATATGGCAGGTAGGCTGCGTGTGTGACGTAGCGACAAACCAATGGCCGAACGGCAGTCGTCCTCACCTAACCGCGCGCGACACACACGTACTTACGCCCTTTCGATTTTGTACTGTGGTGACGGTTTTTCAAATTATACTGAGTTCTCTCGAGTTCTATCTGCTTGTTTTTCTTACGGAACATCTACATCCCGAACAAACGTGATGATTTGAATTGCCAGGTCGTAACATTTTGTCATTCATTTCGGGGCGACAATTACAGATCATGTTTTAATTTAACCGCACCCGATGAAACTATACATCACTAACTTTGTAGGATATTGTGATGGCATATATTTGTGCTCTAGAATTGTAAAGAAAAACTCGAGGTTCTTATTAATATAAGAAAGAAGATACAAAGGTGGTCTAGTTCCGCCTATCCATATGCAAATACCACATAATTAGCAATGTGAAGGCCGTAATAACATAAAACAAATGGCTATACAAAACTTATATGTTATATGTACTATGCTTCGAAACATTATTTCGGGATTTCAGTGTAGCCAATTTGAAGAAGATTTATTTATCGAGTCAACTAAAATAACATTCAGATTTACATGAAAAATAAAACCATAGTACAGGTACAGGGGGCTGGGGGCTATGACGACAAAGGGGCCGAGAGAGGTGCGAGCGGCGAGCGCGCCTCGTGTGCCTGCCGCCCGCACCTCTCCCGGCCCCCTTTGTGGTCTACCCCCGCGCCTCTGTACTCCGCGGGCGAGGACTGATTTAAATGGTTTAGCTATACTATAGCTTGCACCCCAGACTTCTGCAGGGCCGGATTAACCATTAGGCAGAGTAAGCAACTGCCTATATCTTGTCTATTTAACAGAGTTAGTACTATAAAAACAGAGAATGCACGTAATTGGTCAGCGATAAGGACGATGCACCGGCACATAAGTACGTCCCACTGCAGGGCACATATTTAAATATTATTATCTACTACTTTAAATTACATAATTATGATTAATAGATGAATAAACATGACATGTAATTATTTGAGGTGACACGAGAAAAATCAAAAAATCACGAGAAATATTACGAATATTCCAACAAACGGCATTGTAAGCCGAGCCCGCCAACGACGTGAGATTGTTGTTGTTGAGTTTCTTGTCCCTTTCATTTGCATACAAAAGTGCAACAGAGAGAACGCCTTGCTAACTCTGTTAAATAGACAGGATATAGGGGCCCCGCATCGCCAATGGGCCCCGCACGCGCAACAAACAAATTAAAAAGGTTTCGGAGTGAAAATTTAATTGGAAAATTTATATCCTCCATGACAATAAGTATTCTTGCTATTTTTCGGTGTATGCTACCAGTTGATTTCATTTGACTTCTTGAAAAGTGCAGTTGATATTTGACTGAAAGGGGGCCCCGAAAATTGCATTGCCTGGGGGCCCTGGACTTCTGCCATGTTGCAGAACTTTCTATCTTGTAAGAATTGCATTGCCTGGGGGCCCTGGACTTCTGCCATGTTGCAGAACTTTCTATCTTGTAAGAATTGCATTGCCTGGGGGCCCTGGACTTCTGCCATGTTGCAGAACTTTCTATCTTGTAAGAATTGCATTGCCTGGGGGCCCTGGACTTCTGCCATGTTGCAGAACTTTCTATCTTGTAAGAATTGCATTGCCTGGGGGCCCTGGACTTCTGCCATGTTGCAGAACTTTCTATCTTGTAAGAATTGCATTGCCTGGGGGCCCTGGACTTCTGCCATGTTGCAGAACTTTCTATCTTGTAAGAATTGCATTGCCTGGGGGCCCTGGACTTCTGCCATGTTGCAGAACTTTCTATCTTGTAAGAATTGCATTGCCTGGGGGCCCTGGACTTCTGCCATGTTGCAGAACTTTCTATCTTGTAAGAATTTCGCAAAATCTGCCCTTACACTTTGGACTATTTGTATTTAACGTAAGGATCAGATTAAAACATTACACAACCATACTGAGAAGAAACATTAAATATCTAGCATGTTGTCTCTCTCAAATAATTTTAAGTGAATTATACTTTATACCATGTACAATGTATGCACAATCAAATCAATGTAAACAAGTACAGTCACATCATTTGATATCTGACTCATTGTAGAACATGTTCACAGTAAGTGTCATAATGATTTTCCTTGTCAAGCAATGCAGAGTCACTGTGACATTTTCTGTGAAAAGGTTCCACAGTGCGTCACAACACAATTCAGTTGGCTCGGCTATACCATGTCTCGAGGCTCTCACAGTATGATGACTGAAAGTGAGTCCTAACAAGAATATGAACATGAATGGTAGAAGGATTGGTACGGGCAACACCAGATTTATCAGGGCAGGCCAGTGTGTTCAATAACATTAGTAAAGCTTTTATCCACTTCATATACCTAGCATGAGTATGACGATATTTCTTATTTTTCCATGTAATGAAATTCTGATGAACTGTTTCAGTTTAAATAGTACACAATTTAATTCAAACACATTTTATCATCATCATCATCATCCCAGCCTCTACGTCTCAGTGCAGGGCACAGAATGAAAGAGCTTGGGTCGTAATTCCCACGCGGGCCCAGTGCGGATTAGGAACTTCACACACACCATTGAATTAATTTGCAGGTGTTTGCAGGTTTCCTCATGATGTTTTCCTTCACCGTAAAGCTCATGGTAAATTTCAAATATAATTTTGCACATAAATTCAGAAAAATCAGTGGTTTGAGCCAGGTTTCAAACCCACCACCCTCTGCTTGAGAAGCGATAGGTAATAGGTAAACCACTAGGCCACCATGGCTTTTTTTTTAATCTATTATAAAAGATTAAAATCTAATATTTATTGATTCATACAAATATATTACCTACAAACCCAAATAAATCCACAATTTCATAATAATTTCAGTCCAGTATTATGGGTTTAACTATAAATACTATGATAAATATACACATAAAATTATATTAAATAAGAGATGCATAAATAACAGAATAAACTAAATAAAACTAACACATACTTAGATTTTTTTTTTAAGAATTGTAATTTTACTGGTAATAAAAAGGCTTTTTATTTTATTTTATTTTATTATGGGTTTATAGTATGTGATTGTTTGAAATAAAGAGAAAGTTTAAAATATCTTAGCACACAACCTAACTAGCTATGTATAACTTGGCACAGATACAACTTTCCAGTTTGCATAGTAAAAAATAACTCCTAACAATAGGCAAATACAATGTACCTACATCCAATTCACCCACTACATTGGTTAAAAGGAAAATAGACACTTTCTAATCTAAACACCATTTTTTCTTATACCAATTCCAGTACATTGGAAATCTATTGAATATAAAATGTCTTGCACTTGCAGGAATATTAATTTTAATTAAAAAAATATAGAGTTCAAAGCAAATTTGTGAATATATTCATCATGATCATCATTACAGCCCATATACGTCCCACTGCGGGGCACAGGCCTCCTCTCCAAATAATATCCATATATCCGTTTAACCCCTCGTATGCGGGAATTGAAAAAAAATCGTGCAATCTAGTCTCAACAAAAAGAATACCTTAAATTGGGCACGGATCCATGTCTTAAGCATACAAGGGGTTAACTGATTTAGATGAAATTTGGTATTTTTAGTCTCGAGGCTCTAGGAAGCACATAGAACAGTATTTATCCTGAAAAATTGCATAGTTCCTGCTAGATAGCAATAAACAAATTCTTTGTTCGGAGTCGCTGGCAACAGCTAGTATAGAATACATTCTAAACTTATTAAATACTAGCTTTTACCCGCGGCTTTGCACGCATAAATTATTATTAGGGCAGCCAGATGAATAGAAATAACTAATCTTAGCGGTTTAGATTTTGGGATTTTACATGGATCCCATGGGAATACAAAGTAGCTTAGGTGTCATTCCAGAAGTCAAGCTACCTATAAACAAAATTTTATTGGAATCCGTCCAGTTGTTTTAGCGTGAAAGAGTAATAAACACAAACGCACATACTTACAAACTTTTACGTAAATTTATAATATTAAGTAGGATTAACTTGGAAATAAAAATAAACAGATTGAAGATCGCAAATTGTATCGCTTTTTTAATTCACCAAATCCGTTCCACCATCGGAATCGTAGGATAAATATCCATGTTCTTCTGTTTTAATTAAATGCAACTTATCGGAATGTTAATATTTTAAATTTACCATACGCAACACAATAAACATACCTTTTTAAAACCAGATGCAATCAATATCAAGGTTTCAGCTCCCAAATTATGTCACGATAGCATTTTCCTAAGCACTACACATTTAAAATAAAAAAATAAAAATTAAATACTATTGAGCAACTCAAATTATTCACTTTCCCTTCACAACCGCCCTGCCAAGCTGAAACCAACCAAACACGCAACCAAACTAAACCAAGTCAACCGACCAATCAAATCACAACAAACCAATCCAATCAATTAAGCTGAATACTCTTGTAGTCACAAGTTTGGTTAATAAATACTAATAATTCCGGTAACACAAACGTTCATATTAAACGTTAAAGTCAACCGCGTAAAGTCTTTTGTCTCACTTCAGCAAGTTTGACATCCATGTCGTCTACCCTAACTTGCATTGTGGGCTAGCTAAGATTGTGGGAGTATTGACAAAACGTCAGCCTTTGTCATTATCTGAAAAGTTTGTGTAGTTTCTGCAACATTGATAATAGAATAGACCTTTTTACATTTTCTTCAATAAAGTCTTATTATAATAATTGAAACTTCAATATATTTCAATAAAATTCGAATTGCCATTTAAATAAATAAATATTATAGAAGCAACACTTTTCTACTTGACAGCGCGACACCTTGACACTACACAATAAACAACGTTCAAAAACCATAATACTTGCTTCTTAACTTTCTTAAACGAATGGCAAAATAATTTAATTGCTGACAAGAAAGTATATTTGAAGAGCTAAATACCAGAAATTATTATTTCTATGATTATAATTCATCACAAATGGGACCATCAGAGCTTCAAACTAATGCCTTTTTTATTGGAACTTTTCAAAAAACACAGTAAGGTAAGATAACGTAGGACAGTATTTCAGATTTCAGAACAAATTTTGTTTGACTTTGACTGACTGACATCGGTGACTTGATGTTGTCGGTGGTCTTTTATTTGTTGCGCAATAAAACTATCAGCCGTAAAAGCCATTTAAATAAATAAATATTATAGAAGCAACACTTTTCTACTTGACAGCGCGACACCTTGACACTACACAATAAACAACGTTCAAAAACCATAATACTTGCTTCTTAACTTTCTTAAACGAATGGCAAAATAATTTAATTGCTGACAAGAAAGTATATTTGAAGAGCTAAATACCAGAAATTATTATTTCTATGATTATAATTCATCACAAATGGGACCATCAGAGCTTCAAACTAATGCCTTTTTTATTGGAACTTTTCAAAAAACACAGTAAGGTAAGATAACGTAGGACAGTATTTCAGATTTCAGAACAAATTTTGTTTGACTTTGACTGACTGACATCGGTGACTTGATGTTGTCGGTGGTCTTTTATTTGTTGCGCAATAAAACTATCAGCCGTAAAACAAACATACTCCCAGCCCAACAGTCTTAAATCACTAAGTAATATTATCAATGACAAACAATCCCTTCATGGAAAGACTACGATCGTTCCTGGGGATCGGGATCCCCCAGGCGCCGCCGAGAAATGATTTCCGCAATCCAATTTGGGGTGACGATGACGACGACGATGGCGACGAGCTTTACACCCGCGACCACATCGATATTCACCCGCACGACTTGCACGACCATTTTTCCAAGCAAATGCACGACATGTTCCAGTCTTTCGGCTCCATTTTCGGGGACATGAGAACGTTCTTCCACGACTTCGAAGGCGATCGCGTGGACTCTTTCACGAACACCGAACCTCGCTCCGAGACCGAAAACTACGACAGCAACAGCATTAGAGACTATTATCTGAAGCCCGGCTACCATAACCACAAACAATATCATGGTAAGGAAGATATCGATTTGGATGGCAAAATTTCCTCGCACGACATAGCAGGCTTGCTGAAACAGAGGGAGCAGCAAGATCAACCTCCTGTGACTCCGTTCAATGGCAGCCTGGTGCCTGGAAGGTCGTTCTGCAGAACTATCATCACAACCAGTGTCACCAAACCTGATGGTACGAGGGAAACCAAAAGGATTGTTAAGAATGGGCATGAGGTGATTGAGGAGACCATTACTACTACCGAGCCAAGCCCCAAGGGTCTCAGTTCTGCCATGGACACATTCTCACCCTCTGGTATGATCTACAGCAATGTCTTGTCAGAACTAGGATCTCTTTTCAAAAATTTTTACTAGTACTTGCTAATGCTAGTTTAGATTTATTTCCATTAATACTGAAATCGGTAACTTGTGTTAATATTTGGTTATAACTAAGGTATGTAAAGCTGTTGGTCATTACTTCACATGTCAAGGGTTTTAATTGCAACCATTACATATAAATGGTATGGGTCTTTAAAATAATTCAACATTTTCGAAATTAATTCCTATATAGAACTAGCTCAAAATATTAAGTGATTTTTAAGGTTTTTGTGTGATAACTATTCTTAGATTTTTTTGGCTATTTATTAAATACTATTGGAATAAACATAGATATTTGCTAGTGTTTGAAGATTGACATTTCTAATTTATAGTGACTTCTACATGCTTTTGAATATTTGAAGTCTGCATGAAAATTCTAATGATAAAATGTAGAACATGTAACTAGGAGTATACCTATTTAATTTTAATAAAATAAAAACCGCAACATATAATTGTTTTCTTAACCGATCTACCTTCACTATCTCCGAATGAAATAGAAAAAGATTTTTTTTTTACATGTCTACCTAAAGACAATAAGATTTTTTTTTAAATGTGATTGTTTAAGGTGAATGAATTTATTATAGACTACCTATCAATTACTATACTAAATGGGACTTATCATGCAAATAATATTTACCTCAACGTTTCGGCCACATTGCAGCAGCCGTGGTAAATATTATTTGCGTGATAAGTCCCGTTTGGTATAGTAATTATGAGTGAAAATCACAAAAGTTTAAAACAGTAGACTACCAATTGGTTGCAATTCTGTCTATGAAGAACTAATTTATTGCTTTCCCACTGAAACTATACAACTTTCTGAGATAAAATCTATCCAATGTCCTTCCCAGGGTAACAAAACTATCTTTATAATCAAATTACATCTAATTTGGTTCAGCCGTTTGAGGATGATGAGGAAACAGACAGTGTTATTTTCACATTTACAATATAAGTAAGGATTAATAATAAAATAACAAACACCACAAACATTCCTTCATTTTATTCTTATAAAATAAATAGAGAGCTGGGTTGTAGTAAAAGTACAATATAAATAAATAGTGATGTACATAGCAAGTTTGTAGAAGTAACAGACTCAATATCCTCAGTGCTTTAAATAAATTTCAGGTCAGACAGAACTGCGTGTAATAGTATTCATTACTTCATTAATTGTGCACAATTTAATGCCAGTTTGATCATTTCACAAACTACATTGCAAGAGCCACTCTGATACTGGGTGGCTTTAGTTATGTAGTTAGTTATGTATACCCCCCATGAAGCATACAGACAAGATGGAAGCTAAGAAAGCTGACATTACAAAGTTGACGTGTGGAACCTGTGGTACTAGTAAGGTCTATTTGCTCTGCATCAAAAATACTGAGGATATTCGTCACTTGCATTCAATATACTGCCGGGAGAAGACGTACTTATTTTAATGAGGACTTGGCACGCTAGGTTTTTTTCGCTGACATGTAGCATCCCTTTCTAACCATAGTGTGTGAGTAAGGGATGAATGCTTTGTGAGCGATAGATTCTAGTGCGCTAAGTCTATTGGCGGTAAAATGTCACTAATTGCAGTAGCAGGCATCACGCGTGTTTGTCTTTATCCATGTCAGGTAGCGGTTGACGCGTGTGTATACGCCTGGGCGGTCCGGCCGCGCACAACCTTCGCCCCACGATACAACACCTGTAACAGAGACGGAGTGATATAAAAATAGAAGTTCAGTTTGGCGATCGGCAACGTTATTAAATCTTGATGCAGCTTCATGCCACACGTCGATTGGTCATCTGGGTATCGAAAAATCACGATTAGCTTAGTCCAGTCCAGGTTACTTCCAAGATACGACAGTGAAACCGTTATTAGATTTCCCGTGCACATTTCTTACCTACCTCTTTGCGCAAGACATTGGTTCAGCAATGTTCAATATTTCGGTTGTAGGATTCGTGGGTAAGTAGGTATTGGACTAGCTTGGCTTAGTGTTCGGAGGGCCGATAACTTGGTTAATTAAGATCACTAAAAACCGATAGATGAAGAAGAAGAACGGATCGAGTTCTTGCCACGTGCTAAGGCATTATTGTCTAACGCACTTGGAATCACAATCGCTTTCACCACTTCTTTCTATCGAACGATACAGGATAATAATAGAAAGAGATGGCAAACGCGATTGCAAACGCCGCAATTGACAATACGGCCTCTGGTCCCATTGTCAAAGACGTGCAGCAGACCACCGGAGTCGCCTTGGTAGGCGTCGAGCCCACTCTGGACCTTGCCCACGCAGCAAGTTACTATTTTTTTATATGAAAAGGGGGAAAACTAGTACGGGGGTCACCTGAAGGGAAGCAATCACCGCCGCCCATGGACACCCGCAACACTAAGTAAGAGTGTAACAGGTGCGTTGCCGGCCCTTTGAGAGATAGGCTCGGTTTTTAAAGACCACCATGCTGTACCGCTCCGGGAATGCTGTCCTAGGAAGCTGGTTCCTAACTTCTTCGTACGTGGCTAAAAATATCCGCTAATAGCGGACAGTGCTAGACTGCCAACCACCAAGATGGTGAGGATGAAATAATTGACGGTTACGCGAAAGTGCCTGTGGTAATGATATTTGGCTGCCGGCAACAACCCGAACAATTTATCGGAGCACTCCCCATGATATATGCGATACATTTAGCATCTCTCCGCACAGCCAGCTAATGACGATCTGTTGACCACATGTGGCACTAACGACGTGACTACTGACTGACATCCTGTCACGTACCTACTGGATCCATTGTCATAACGTGCAGAGAACCACTGGCAGGCGTCGAGTCAGTTCTGGACCTCACCTACGAAGCATGATGCCAATGACTCTCTGTTGACTGCTATTAGGCACTACCGACGTGATTACTGACCGACTTCCTGCCATGTGTTGGTCGCGTTGTCTTTCACGTGCAGCGGGCCGCCGGAGTCGCCCTGGCAGGCGTCGCGGCCGCCCTCAGGCTCGCCGGCGCATAGCATGTTGTCGGTGATGCGTTGCTTGTACGCAGTCTTACGGCAGTCCGCATTTGAAATTATGGGCACGTACACCTGGAGTTGAAGGTTAGCTTGGTAATTTCTACGATTATTCCCCTATTTACCTAGTCACTAAGCACTCGAGACAAGGGAAGGTCTCGTCGATGAGGAGAGTGATAAGGCCCAGTGCCGGCGTAAGGGGGGGGGGGGGGCGCGATGGGGCCATGGTCCAGGGCGCCAAATTTCAGGGGGCGATCGTTGGGGGCTTCCCCCGCCAAACTGACACTCGATTTTGATTTCCTTAAGTGGGCGCCACAATATTCTTGCCCGGGGTGTCAGTGGTCGTAACACCGGCACTGAAAGGCCTTTTCGTAGATAGGTAACGCTTGAAGCTGCATGATCAATTATTCTTCGTTTGATGTAATTGATTATTTTTGTCTTAATTCAGGAATTTTAACCAGCCAATATTAAACAGCCTTAGTCACTAAGATTAACAAGAGCACCAGAAATCACATAGGTACACTTGACGGGAGACACTCTCCATGATCTTACATATTTATATCCTTACCTCCTGCAAAGTATTAGAAACGGAGCCACCTTCCTCAGTGGTGCCCCAGCCAGAGACCATAGCGGTGTGGTCGCTGAAGGACTTGAGAGCAGCAGGCAGGCAAACAGGGCGTATGCCAACGTCTTCCTCGTCCTCCTCGTCGTTTTCGTCGTTGCCTTCCTCGCCAGAGCTGTTCTCGTCACCGTTGCGAACGCGCTTCAGGGCGTTGCTTAGATCCACCTGCAAGATATACATACATACAATCACGCCTCCTTCCCAGCAAAGGCCCTTTGCTGGGAAGGAGGCGTGATTGTATGTAACCTATGTAGAGACTAATTGTTTCCACCTGCTACGATACTGACATAAGAACGATGCATGGGCTGCAAAAGTGCATGGACATCTCGGGCGGGGCGATAATCGCGTGAGCAGTGTTTGATCGTTTGATGTTATTAACATAACATACCCGCGCGCTCGCGCGCTCACTCGATTATCGCCCCGGGTGTCCATGCACTTTTGCAGGCCACCGTACATCTTTCGCTTTTTTCTTGCTGTTTTAGATCCACCTGCAAGATGCAGGAGTAAGTTTTCAATGGAAAACTTAGTAAGACGTGGTTTAGTCTGACGCACTGGGTGGGCCCCCTGAGAGTAGGTTACGGATTAAGCGCATAAACAATCCGTAGTACCTAAATATAACTTATTCAAATTTAGTGAGTTTCTTCTATAGAAATTCTCGCAATACTTAATTTAAAGCCTAAAAGTAGTAGGCTCAACATCTATGTGATTCGTAGGGAATTGATGTAACATATAAATGAGATGGTGCAATGAATGCGATTGCGAGAGATTTAATTAATAAACTAAAATACCTAAGTACATCATGCTGCATGATATGCAGACTCTTTAAAGGTTTTACATTTAAAATTATACTTACACTTACTCATAAATATACCTATATCTAATCTAATATATAAAAATCTCGTGTCACGGTGTTTGTTATCGAACTCCTCCGAAACGGCTTGACCGATTTTTATGAAACTTTTTTCTCCTATACGCTTTTATTCGCTAGTTATTTTTTATACCCCCATTCTTCGCGAACGGAGTCGCGGGCAACACTTCATAAGTAAACCATTAACATTTTATTCGTTGCTCTTACCCTCTGATCCAGCTTGAGCAGCGCGATATCGTTGTCGTACGTCCCAGGATTGTATCGAAGATGTCGGATGATGGCTTGGACTTTTCGGTCTATGGTCTTAGTCTCGTTAACGTTGGATCGGTCGTGTTCCAGAAACCGCACTGTCATTCTCTCTTTCCGGAAACTATTGGTATAAATTTTTAGTTAGAATTTTGCCCGAAACTGTTACAATAGTAATAATTTCTCTATTCACGTATTTATAGATTAGAATAGATATTATAATATAGTCTCGACTGTCGACTTGTGACCACGGCCGCTGCAATGCGGTCGAAACGTCGAGGTAATTACAGTAATTAAGCAGTTCGTGATTAAGTCCTACGAGCCTACTTTTTTCTCAAAGGGCTAGGCTGGCAACGTAACTCAACTTGAGTTCTGGGTGTCCATGGGCGGTACTAATTGTTTTCCATCAGGTGAGTCGATTGCTCGTTTTCCCTCTACCATATAAAAAAATAAATGAAATAAAATCCCCAAAAATATTAGTTATGTATTGAGTGAAAATCAAAACGATATAAGTATGCGTCTATTGCTAGATCTCTCAATAGGGATGTTGACGCCATTAAGTAAAAAAACAATACGAAGACAGGACTCCACTGTAAAAAAACGCTTACTTTTAGCCCTGAAAACCAGATTAATTTTCGATTAACTGCAAAATTAGATTTTTTGTTGCTTTAAAAACCAATAAATAGTGTTGATTGAGTTGGCGAACAAGTGACGTCATAAGTTGCTATCGCCATTCAAACTCTATGGGAGAATTGTGTTTTGACAGCTCATAAAAAGTACGTCAGTTGATTGGTCGTATCAACATCCCTATTGTGGCCTCTCATCGGCCTCGCCACACACACATTTCGAAAAATTAAAGGGTTTCCTTGAGAATGTATGAGATGCAGTTAGAGCTTGTCTATTTTTAAAAGACGCGCCCCACCACCGCATTTACGCACAGGATTTGAAACTCAATTTAAGCTACAATAGAGAAATATTTCTCTTGGCAGATGTGCGTAAATGCGGTGGTGGGGCGCGTCATTTTAAATTAGACAAGCTATACCCAGCAGTGCAATGCGCAGCAGTGAGCACGTAGAAGTCGTTGAGCAAGGAGCCGCCGCAATAGAAGCGTCCGTTGTACAGCAGCACCGCCATCCAGGGCAACTCCTTCGTCTTGGTCTCGTAGCCGCCCACGATGCGCCGCCGGGTGCGTGCGATGCCGCATTCTAGAAACATAAATTGATATGAATCCTGTCGTCTACTAGTAGCTGTAGCTGAATGTAGACAAAGCCTCCCCCAATAACGCCACAATGACTGGTCATGCGCCGAATATTCTGTGCGTTTCAATAAGAATAACTAAGTAATTGCTATACAAACGTGTCTCTACCCTCTGGACATAGACAAATAGGACGTGTTGATTAGGGTGTTTCTAAGCTACGTACAAAACCTCGCACCAAACGCCAACGGAGAAATTACTTTTATTTAAATTATTTACGATTTAATACTTTGGAACAAGCTGCATGGTAATTAAAGAGTATTTCAAGTTGATCAACCTTGATGATGATGATGAACCTCTGAACCGCAAAACTTAGCTACTTAAGTAAAGTTTTTTGAAGAGGTGCTAATTATATATTTTTTCGACAGTCGGCGTTCTGGAGATCGAGAAACTGCAGTTGTTTTATTTTTATCTCCTATTGTTTACTGGAAATATTTTTTTAAGTGTTCGAGATGACATTTGTGAGATTTTATGGCGGACAAGCCGTACGTGCTCAGAACTTAGTAGAAGCAGAAAAAAAACCGAAGTGAGCTGTCACTTCTGTCAATGTCAAATCGTTTGCGTTTCGTTTGCTTTGCATTTTGGTGTGCTCAGTGTGATTTTTGGACTATTTTTATCGACCTCCGCATAAAATCCGGACTTTCAATTTTACTGCATTTCTCCACGACCTATGCACGATAATTGGATCACGATTGAATACTTTCGATCACTATTTTGGAACTGATTCTTGGACAACGCAAAGCAAACGAAACGCAAACGGTTAGATTTCATTTGACATTGACAGAGCGACAGTTGACTTCGTTTTTTTCTCTATTTCTTCTTAGTACTGAGCACGAACCGCTTGTCAGCTGTAAAATCTCACAAATGTCATGTAGAACACTTAAAAAAATATTTCCAATAAATAAAAGGAGATAAAAATAAAACAACTCCAGTTTCTTGGTGTTGAAGTCGACCACTGTCGAAAAAAAATATAATTAGCACCTCTTCAAAAAACTTTACTTAGCTAATTGCGGGCAACTGATACAGTATGCAGTGTTGTCACATACAATTTTGAAAAATTGGTAGAATAGAATTAAAATTTAGTAGAAATAGGTAGAACTGAAAATGAAAATAGGTAGATCTACCGTTTTAGTCAAATCAGTCCCTATTATAGAATAAAAACGCGTTAAAATGTTGAAAAGGATTTATTGACGCTGCTTTAAGGTGGAACGGCACGCTAAAAGCGCGAAATTCAAAATTTTTACAGGTTTTAATTTATTGTGGGTAAACGCTGTAACTGTTTAACTTCATATGGTACTTGCGCTTGTAAAACCGTGTTCTTTATATTATTGTGTAAAGCTTTTTAAGAATAAAACTGTTAGCTTGATATATAAGTTGTCAAACATAGAAATTCGGACTTTCGACGTTTTGACAACTTTTATTCCAAATTAATAGTTTTATTCTTCAAAAACTTTACACAATAATATAAAGAATACTGTTTTACAAGCGCAAGTACCATATGAAGTTAAACAGTTACACCGTTTACCCACAATAAATTAAAAACTGTAAAAAATTTGATTTTCGCGCCTAGAGCGTGCGCTTCCACCTTAACATGTTTTTGTAAAACAATTTCAAATGGTCGGAGTCAGGAACACAACTTTTAAAAACAAATCTTTGTGTGTGCCAGCAGTCCCTCTAAAGTTTGACAAGTTTTCATATTATTTATGGACAAAAACAGCCTCTCAACATTCGCACTTCTGATAGAAACAAAGAAATTGTTTGCAACGGAAATGTTTTGAAAAAACAGGTAGATTTGAGGCCGCGGGTGGTAGATTGGTAGGACGAAGGCAAAATAGGTAGATCTACCAAAAAGTTGGTAGATGTGACAACACTGACAGTATGTATGTTCCTACTTATTGTTGATTTGTTTGTGGGTATTAATTGTATTTTGATTTTTTTTTTATCTAATCTGAATAATTTTACAAACTCTACTCAGGTTTTCGGCTTGTGTCCAGAGAGTAGGACACGTTCTATAGCTCCATTAATTTAAAGCCTGTCTAATGATCTCAGTATTACTAGATAAGTAGTCACAATAAGTAGGTAAGTGGATGGCCAGAACAAATTACACAGTAACAACTTAGTAGAACTGATTGTCCTAACGTGCAACTAAACCGATCTCAGTCATGTTTAGCTCTACGTATGCTCTACAAAAACTAGAATAAAATTAAAATGCGAAATTAACTCTTTTGGTCTGTCTGTTATCTCTCCGTCTTCACGCTTAATTCACTGAACTGATTTAGATGAAGTTTGGTATGGAGATATAGTTTGAACCCTGGGAAGGACATACAGTAAGTTAGTTTCCATCACAAAAAACTGCGTTAGTTCTTGAGAGATAGCGATAGGAATTCTTCCCAAACGATATAACGAGAGCTACACCAGGGTCCTATATATATAATACTAGCTGTTGCCCGCGACTCCGTCCGCGGAGAATAGTATTGGTTTGTAGTACATGCTTATCAGAGATGGCGCTGTATATTGGTTTGTAGTACATGTTATGTATCAGAGATGGTGCTGTATGTGAAAAAAGATTTTCCCGCTTTTCTGTTGAAATTATTCTTGAATTTTCTTTGCTATAAACCTCACGGAGCCCGAGACCTTTCCAACGAATGCAAAACCGTGGAAATCGGTTCGTGCGTTCTGGAGTTATAGCGTCAGGAAAGAAAACCCGACTTATTTTTATATAGCAGAAGATATATATACACATTTTTTCGTCCACGTCGCTCCTGTGAACATGGCTAAAGTTAAGGGTCTATTATAGTCCGACAAGCTCGTTCGCGGCTCTCCGCGGAACCCTGTCGCAGTCGGCATTTGCCGCACTTATTAAAAACAATCTCGTTAAGGACAGCAGGAGGCTCCCTGCGACAGGGTTCCGCCGAGCGCTGCGCACGAGCTTGCCAAGGTATAGTCAATATTTTTTACTCAGGTCTACATCAGCGCGCGGGACGCCTGGCCAGCTTTCGGCCCATTTACGACCGGATACCGAAGACGACCGGCAGGCTTATTGTCTAACGTTTCTGACGCTTGCCTTCGCAATCACTATCTCTTTCTGTCAAACGGTATAAAAGGATGATAGAAAGAGATGGTGAAAGCGAAGGCAAGCGCCAAAAGCGTTAGACAATACGGCCACGGGACCGGATAGCCTAGTGGTTAGAGAACCTGACTACAAAGCTTGAGGTCCCGGGTTCGATTCCCGCTCCGCTCAATTGGGGATGTCTATTTTTTTGCAATGTATAGAAAATCGAAAACCATTTCGAAATAAATGCTTTTTAAAACGTTTTCTGTAGTTATTTCATTTTAATATTATGTAATGAATTTATTATATAACAAATAAGCAATGACCTTCATTTGACATTGGTGTAAATTGCGTGACCGGTCCAAGTCGTACTTTATTCTGTGTGGTTAGAATTCTTCACAATTTACGCGTGGATTATACTACGGAGTTTGATTTGGACCCGCTGTCTGACATCTAGCACTTTGTCAGTGCCAGTAAAGTGACACAGTGTATAGTGTACCACTACGCAAAAAATAATTAAAGGGGTTGCCTTATCGTACGCATTTAGATAGATTTAGAAATTTGGCATTGTGGGAGCCCTCAATTATAATCTGACGTCATCAACTAAAATAGTTTCAATAATTAATTTTGAAAAAAGTAGAGAACTAAATGACAAAATATTGAAATTAGTTTCTTATAATTGACTTTTCTATACAAAAAAAATATAAAAACCACTGGTAATTTTTTTTAGACATTCCCAATTGGTATCATTTGTCCCATGATTTATTTATATTAAGTATTCATTTAAATAAATCGTAAGTTTGCTGACTCGGAGTAGCTAATTTGACCACAGGAGGGTTAACTATTGTGTCTTACGCTGTGTATGAAACGCCAAAACAATCTTTGAGCGAAATTTGCACTGGTTTTCTTATTATAACCATGTAGGTATAGTAGGTATACTTACGGCAAGCAGGGCAGTCGTCCGGCGGGTCTTGCGTAGGGCGCAGGGTGGTTGACGAAGTACCTCCGAGGAGATTGTTGACCCAGTCTATGAAGCCCTTTTCTTTCTCGGGCGCCTGCGTCGGATGGCAGCTCGCTACGCTCACCAGGCAAATAACCACTAACCAGCGCATGATGAAATTAAACTGAAACAATAAGAATGGTTCGGAAAAAACAGATTGGAAAATTAAGATTCATCATTTCAGCCGAAAGACGTCCACTGTCGAACATAGGGGTCTCCCAAGGCTCGCCAAACCGATCGACTCTGCGCCATCCGCATCCAACGCGTTCCCGCCACCTTAAGAGGATACGATGGCTGAGAGACTTTTGAGAAATAGGTATTTTAATGAAATGTCGCTTTCTCGCCCGAACCCCTCCGTGTTTACCGTCAGTCAGTACAGCGAGAGCGGGACAACTGCAGCTCAGACCGTTAATAGGCGCGTAAAATTGATCAAATCAGCATTTCGTAGTCCCCTGTTTTCTTCTCGAAAACTGGACCAATAATTTTTTTTTTTTTGAAAATAATTAGAGAACAGATTTAGCTATGCCCCTATGTTTTCCTTTTTTTGTTTATATGAGGGATTCTTTTCTGATGAGTGTCTGAAAATGACAATGAAATTGAGCAATTTTTTCAGTTTTGGAAAGCTCAATATTTCTCATGTTAATGAAATATGGAAAAAAACGAAACATAGGGTAGATATAAGTAGTAGTAGCTGTGGTAGATACAAATTACACAGTAAAAAAAATTTGGCTCTAAAGCCATTATCCAGGGAGGAAACAGCTTAGGGGACTAAGTTTGTATGGAGAAATGGTGCGCATCGTACCCTCTTAACCAGGTCGTCGCTCCATCTTGTTGGAATTGAGATTATTCAGAACAAATTGGTTCTCTGTCAGATATAACAAGGAAGGTCCTACCTACTTCAGTACCGAGAACAAGGTAGTAATGGCGTTCATCCTTATCGTACTCACTGACTGGTTAAATTCCTATCTACACAGAATCACGCGGCGGACACGACGTACAAATACGCGTTCTTGAATCTACATAAGCACGACGACGTCTGTACACGCGTACGCCTACATACATCGCGCGCGCACTCTTCTGGTTTCTGGCGGT
The DNA here is from genome assembly GCA_947563465.1 of Archips xylosteana. Taxonomy (NCBI): domain Eukaryota; kingdom Metazoa; phylum Arthropoda; class Insecta; order Lepidoptera; family Tortricidae; genus Archips; species Archips xylosteana. The sequence continues at coordinate 4,914,828 of OX387351.1, read as the reverse complement.
TTCCGGCTATCTGCGCCTTGAGGGGTGGGGTAATTCGAATCGGTGCGGGGCGGACCGTTTCCATTCTGTACGTCAGTACTATTATATATTCTGTGACAGAATATTGTATAGTCTAGAGCTCTAAGAAGCAATTAGCCAAATTTCGTTCTGAGTTTCGCATTGCATTTGCGGACCCCCACGTAACATCTAGGCAAACGGTATACCTGTCTAGATCAAGCCGCATCGACTTGTTTATCCGGTGAATCTACGTTGAACTTTAATTCTTCTTACCCCTTTTAAACACAGCTTATATAGTACGTCAGACAACAACTAACAGAAACTACTTAACACGTTAACTGCGGGGCCATTTTCAATGAACTCTCAGCCAGTGCGTTTGTGACCTATAAGAACTCGTAACCAAGCTTTACTTCAGTGCGTATGAGACCCAATCAGCCTCCTAAAAAATAGATTTCGAAAATAACGTAAATCTCGCTCAAAAAGCTATGTATCGTTATGTTTTTGTTTATAGGTAAAGATAATCCATTGCTCTATCTATAAACGAGTTCGGATGCAGTTTCGACATAAAAAAAATAAATATACAGAGTAAATACAAAACAAACATAGGGTATCGATTGTATCTCACGTCGCAACTGAAGTTAGTTCAATATGTCTACGGACTAATGATGGGATTAATAGTCGACAACTATGTTTTATTCAAAGAGTGGCATCAAGAAAAGTGTTATTCGTTAATAAGTGATAAACACAATGTTTGTTTAAATATTGAACACAATGGGTAAAAATTCTTTTAGTTATTTTTTTTGGAAGTTTGTGTGCTATTCATTGTGAGCCTTAATTTGTTGTTACAGCCCACGCAACGTCTTTTTTTGTCACCGCGTTTTAAAACGTGGTCTGAACTGAACATTTTCCCTCAGAAAATAAAGTATATAAACAGTATTTTAAATAGTCGGCATACCTACAGGTTGTCCAAAGTCTTTGTCCAAAACAATATTTTTTATGGATATCTAGGTAAACAAATTAAAAATATTCTACCAACTTTTTTGTAATCAGTATTGGCTACCCATTAAGTTCCCTAAGCGATCGTGCGTTTGTTTACACTTTTTTCTTTTTATGGCACTCATAACTGTTTTATAAATACTTTAAGCATACAGTAAATTCACAGATTTTAACGAGATTTTTTTTCTAAATAACGCGCGGCCATTCACATCGATACTTGAACAACACTAAAACAAAATGTGCGGCACCCGCGCCACTCGCTCCGCTCTCCTTTCCTTGCGGCTATGAGGCCTGCGATTCAGGAGACTCAAAAGATCTCCTAACGCACCAAATGAATAAAGTTATTACTCAGTGCGTTAGGGACCTAATTTATCTCCAATTTTTTTTAATACGTCGATGAGTTAAATTTTTAGCAGGAAGCAAGTTTCTATATTTGTCTCCGTCATACTCGTAGTAATTCAGCTGCTATTGCCTCCCGCACAGAGGTGCGAAATACGAAATCGGGCGCCGCACTGAATGAAAGACTCATAAGAGATCTTTTAGATCTCGTAACGCAGTGAACGTGTTAAACAAACAAAATAAATTTAAAACCTGTTCGTTTGTTCTAGCTAAAAAATATTTCCGAATGAACAAAGTTGATACTTACCTGCTTTTATGGAGGAGCGGTGTCTCCAAGCAAAGGTACTTAAAAAGAGGTACCAATATAACGTATGTGTACCCTTAAGAAAATTAATAAATAATTTTTGTTTTATTTATTTTTAAATGCTGATCAAACTACCTACTTGACTACTTAGATAGGTACCCATAACCTGGTACATAATCAGCGTTATGGAATAAAGAGTTTTTTGTTTCATTCATCATCATCATCATCATTTCAGCCGAAAGACGTTCACTTTTAGACGACCAGATGGCCTAGTAGGTAGAGAACCTGACTACGAAGTTTGAGGTCCCGGGTTCGATTCCCGCGTCGGGGCAGATATTTATATGAATAATACGAATATTTGTTCTCGGGTCTTGGGTGTTTAATATGTATTTAAGTATGTATCTATCTATATAAGTATGTTTATTCACCTAAAAACCAGGACTTGGCTGGACCCTTCGAGGTAGATGAAGTCGTGAGGGCCATGAAACAGCTTAAAAATAATAAAGCTGCTGGTCCGGATAATATCTTTAACGAGTTTATCAAACTATGGGTCCTTTGGCGGTCACCTGGATCACATCATTTTTCTCACATATTCTGTTGACCAATAACTTACCCAGGCAGTTTAAATTATCCAAAGTGATCGCCGTACTCAAGCCAGGAAGGCCTGAAGACCTACCGGAAAGCTACCGACCCATTGCTCTCCTTAGTTGCTCATATAAGCTGCTGGAGCGCCTTCTTCTGGCAAGGATCGAGCCATACGTGGAGGCGGTGATTCCCCCGAACCAGGCTGGTTTTCGCAGAGGTAGGAGTTGTGTTGATCAGGTTCTTGCCCTTACCAACCATATAGAGACCGGATTCCAAAAACAGCTCAAATCGCATGCCGTCTTTATTGACCTCACGGCTGCTTACGACACAGTTTGGAGGCATGGCTTGATATATAAGATGTTATCAGCAATACCAAGCAGAGAAATAGTCGATCTCATTTCGAACATACTGACTGAGAGAGTGTTTGAGGTTTTTCTGGGTAGCAAGAAGAGCAAGAAACAGGGTTCCGTCCTGGCGCCAATACTGTTCAACCTCTACACACACGATCTGCCATCTACACAGGCTCGGAGATTCATCTACGCAGACGACATAGCATTGGTGGCCCAGAGTAGAGATTTCGAATCGGGAGCGCACGCGTTGTCAGTGGATTTGGGTGAGTTGGCCGCTTACTTCAGTTCGTGGCGACTCATACCTAGCTCATCCAAAACAGAGGTCTCCTGCTTCCATCTTAACAACCGCATGGCCTACCATCAGCCGGATATATATTTTAATGGAGACGTGCTGAGACACAATCCCCTCCCGAAGTACTTGGGTGTCACGTTGGATAGGACCCAAACATACAAGGGTGATTCTTCGAGGTCGTGATTTTTGTTTTATTCCTGTGTCGTATTTTTTTTTACTTATTTGACAGAATAATTCATGCTCCCATGAAAATAGATTTGTTCAGTAACATAAATATTGTTTTGGCACTCATTTTTATAAAACCATTTTGAAAATAATTAACATTTTAGTTTTTGTGTCCAGAGGAATAAAAATAGTAGTAAAAAATACGTTAAATATTAATAAAAAAAATATAAATAGTAATTAGAGTATTATTATACGTAAAAATTAACAATCTAGGTACTTGATTATTCTTGAAAACATTTTCTGTGCTTATTATTTATACTCACCGGCAAATCTAAAAAATCTAAAAATTGTCTTGAAATTTTATTTTTTTACTGTTAAGGCATGTTTTATTTCAAAATAACTAAGTAAACTGTACTTTTATTCAAAAACTACTATAAAAACTGTATTTTTTTTTATTCCAATGTCCATTTATCCATAGGAATAAAGGACAGAGGAATAAAAAAAGTAAATAAAAATACTGATGATTCATAATATGAACATTCTGGAAGGTTGCCGTTAATACTACAGAAAGGTAGTACTAAAAGCAGTGAATCAAGCATAATTAAAAAAAATAAGGGTTATACAAGTGTCAAAAAACCTGGCAGAGTAATAAAAATGTTACCTGAACCAAGGACAGAGAAATAAAATATTTACCTTCGTATCTCTGGAGCTAATTGCACCAGCTAAAATATCCACTACTAGACATGTTCGAAACGCGAGTAAAAACAGCCCACGTGTGAATTTATCACCAGTTACTTAATTTTTCTTTATGAAACAACTGATTGAAACGCGCTCCAGAGTAATAAAGAATTTACGCCGGACACATCTTATTTCCTCAGCTATAAAGTTAATACCTACTACAAGTAAAAATTATTCATCAGTTGTTTATTACGTAACAACTAATATTCTTTGATTGTGGTCACTCAACATATTGTTACAGTTCACTGATTTTGAGATATTATCGTATGTTTTCATGAAAATGGGGAACGGACACGACAGAGTAGTAAAAATCATGGTGTTAATTATTTTTTTGTAAATAATTAGAACCAGTTACACAAAAACTGACATATGTCCCAGTTAAATACAGATATATGCTACCTCTGGAAAAAAAATCAAACTTCTAAACTGAAGGGTTCATTAAAATTAGCCCCCGGACATCGAAAATCAGGGCCTCGAAGAATCACCCACAAAGAGCATCTGATGAAGCTATCACAGAAACTCGCAACGCGCAACAACCTTGTTCACAGACTTTGTGGCACGAGTTGGGGAGCATCTGCCGAATGCCTTCGGACATCGAGCTTGGCCCTTGTGTATTCAACTGCGGAATACTGCGCACCGGTTAGGCTCAGAAGTTCTCATACGAGAAAAGTGGACGTCAAACTCAACGAAACGATGCGTTGCATCTCCGGGACTATTAGATCGGCACCCGCCCACTGGCTGCCGGCATTAAGCCATATAGCTCCGCCGCCGCTTCGCCGAAGTCAGGCCCTGAAGAAGGAAGCCACCAAGATCATCGGTAACCCAGCTTTACCAGCTCACAATGAGTTTTGCCATCCGCCTCCACAGCGACTTAAGTCCCGAAACCCCCCGTGTGTCGCAGCCCAATGCCTTAAAGAGTTCAACCTTATGGATAGCTGGAAAAAACAATGGGCCGTGGACACGGCAGGAGGAAGTGCTCAGGCCATTGATCCAACAGCCAAACCAAGAGGATTCGATCTTCCCCGAATTCTCTGGTGCCGTCTTAACAGTCTACGAACTAAGCACGCCCGTTGTAATTATCACCTACACAAGTGGGGGTGGAGGGATTCTCCGCTCTGTGAGTGCGGAGAAGAGGAGCAGACAGTAGAGCACATCATCCGACGCTGCCCTCTTCACTCCTACCCTGGACCTGCCGAAGACCTGGATGCACTGAAGCCTGATGCAGCCGCATGGCTTAGCAATTTAAGTGTTTTACTCTAATGCCTGTATATATTAATTATGCCATACGATTAAATAAATAGTATGTTTATCCGTTGCCTAGTAACCATAACACAAGCTATGCTTAGCTTACTTTGGGACTAGGTCAATTGGTGTGAATAGTACCGTAATATTTATTTATTATTTTTATTTACTGCTAAACATAGGCCTCCCCAAGGTGCGCCAAACAAATCAGCCCTGCGCCATCCGCATCCAATACGTTCCCGCTACCTTCACCAGGTCGTCGCACCATCTTGTTGGAGGCCTACCTACCACTACCACTTAAGTCTAGCGATTCTTCGAGCTATGTCCGTGACTTTATGATGATGATGATTCGATAAACAGGAAAACCATTTTGTAAGAACAGATCACTTCTTATCAGTAAACTTTCCAGGTTATCGTGGAATAGTCGATCAAAACTTAATATTTAATATTTGTCGCATGTACGGAACCCTGCAATACTCGTGACCCGACACGCACTTGGACGATTTTTATTTCTTAATTAACCACCTCGATCATTTATTAGCAAGTTCAACAAGGACTTGGGGTCAATCAACTCGCGTTTTGGCAGTACCGCTACCACCAGTGGAATTAGCATACGCCGATTGACAGACCTGTTCTTGAGAGATGTTTGCACTTTTATTTTTGCGATAAGTCATCTCCTCGCTCATCCGTTGTTTTGCTTAAGTATTAAGAGTTTGATTCGTTGCCGAAACTTTTGAAAGCCTTGTTTCTGTTTAATTTCAAAGGAATTGTCCGCGAATCAGCTTACGCAGATGAAATGGCGAATGTGAGAAAATAAAATTGTAACTTTTAAAATATTGAAGAGGCAAATAGTATTAATATTTGAAATATGAATCACTCAAAAATACCATGCTAAAGGGGTTTAAACTGTAAGTAATGTATGTTACCGAATTACGGCTTAAATTTCAACTTCTATTCAACTTACATACTACTACTACTTCCATTCTATTCTATTCGACCAGATGGCCTAGTAGTTAGAGACCCTGACTATGAAGCTTGTGGTCCCGGGTTCGATTCCCGTGTCGGGGCAGATATTTGTATGAAAAATACGAATGTTTGTTCTCGGGTCTTGGGTGTTTAATATGTATTTAAGTATGTATCTAAGTATGTATCTATCTATATAAGTATGTTTATCCGTTGCCTAGTACCCATAACACAAGCTTTGCTAAGCTTACTTTGGGACCAGGTCAATTGGTGTGAATTGTCCCGTGATATTTATTTTTATTTATTTTATTTATACCTCTACTTGTACTTATATCAAATTCAGGGGAATTGGAAAGGATGTGATTTCAAAAATCTGTATAACAATCAAAATGTGTTTTATGAGCTTCACTTACATATGTAAGTAGCTAATTCAAAAATAATTTTAATATGTCTATAAGTAAATGTCGACATTGACCTACTGATGACGGTAATACTAAGTATGGCGCCCGCATCGCACTCCCGATTGGTATGCGCAAGCGTTTCCCGGCGTAGGAGGCGATTCAACTAGAGAGCTGTATTTTCCTGTTCCTCTATAAAACGTTTACCGGAAAAGAAAGTAGCTATCTGCTGCACTAGAAGTGGGACGATTAGACTAGACCCACAGGCCCTATAGATCAATGTAGGTTAATCTATCTGTTAACACGGTGCAGTGACATGCAAAAATAACGGCTTATTTTCCATAAAAGTTTTCGAGCAAAGTGACTAAGTACTTATATTTTTTCTCGCTATCCACATTACACCGAGGTACAGGTATTTACTCAAAGTAAAAATTTTCACAAAGAACATCATCATGACATTTACCTACCTACGAAAAAATATTTTACAGTTGGCCCCGATTTAAATGGTTACATTTGAAATTTATAGGTGTTTCAATTCACAGGAATAATTATATAAATATGTAGTTAGAATAAGGCCACTTGTAAGGCTATCGTGTCGTGTGTGTGTGTAAGGTATCGTGTGTGTGGGGTGATTCGCGATCAAGGGGTGGGCTGGGTTTTAGCTCACCTCTGAGTAAAAACCAACATCAGCAATGTCTTTCAACGTGGCAACGCTGATAGACTCCTGGGCACATCACCAGTAGTTTGTGAACTAGACCATTTTTTTTTATTTGTTAAGTTCTGTAGGGTCTTTGGTTTATTCTTTGAGTGTTCTCTTTGGTATGTGTTTTTTTTGTGTGTGTAATAATGTAGAGTCCAGGTAGAGTTACCGAAGCAATAATATGTTTTCGGTCAGAAAAAATCAGATAAAATATGTAATCACTCGTCTTTGAAGACAATGGTAAAGATATTACACGTTCCTTTTTTTGCTGTTTTTTTTAACGGTGAATGGCACTTAAATATCACAACATTCGAGACGAGTTTTCGCTAAAAATTTGATGAAATATTCGTGCCATTTTTGAGAATCATATACATTATCGTATGTAAACTATGTCTTCAATTAAATATCCATATACCTCATTAATTACGATTATACGATTATATCTTATTAATTGATTTAGTTACGTACAATAGGACCGCAAAATATTAGAAAAGAGTAAGTATATTTAAAACAATTTAAAAAGTTTTTTTTTAAGCAATTCCACCATTAATAAACAAACTTTAACATCTTCAACGTTGGCTGAATGTGTCAACCTCATGAACCACTCAACTTTAAAATTTTTCAACAATAAAAAAAATACACTTCAAAAAAGACTCACACTGGCAATCTAACGGTTTGTAAAAGGAACGCAATGGCGCAGCACGCACCTCGCGAATCCGTGGTCACACTGACGGACGAAAGGACTGGCCACTTTCACTGAGCAGCTGAGTCCTGGCAACACTCCCAAATGTACCACAGTAGCGCCCGCACGCTGTTATATCCACCCTGATAACCGCCATGCATTCCATAACAGATACACGGCAATTTAACGAGAATTACTATCATACTTAATAGTATAATTGTAGCATGAGGGATTCAAATGGGTTTTATACACACGCAACCTTTTTTGATTGCGTAATTTATAATAGGTACGTATATAATTCATGCAAAGTAGAGTCAATTTTAGTATTTTAGACTCGTTAATACTACTTAATAATTGTTTTTTTTTTTGTGATTTGGTTCTGATATCTGCTCTTGATTATTTAGATACCGATCTAATTCTATCTTATTTCGCTTTCTATTGTACGAACTTGTTCTTCTTTTATATTGGCAAAATAGTCCCTCAATGAACAAAGCCATATTTTTAAATTAATTCCTTGCTCTGCAGAAACGAGTCGCATATTCAAACTTCAAACAAACAAACAAACTTTTTAAACTTTTTGTGGCTTTGTTATTGTTAGTAAATCAACCGACCTAAATTCGTATTATTTTACACAAATTATTATCATAGGAGATTATTGGCTCTACTTTTACTTAGTTTAGATTATTTTTTAATAGATAGATAGATAGATTCATTTATTTCTGATTGAAAATTACAATTATATCCAGCATTCGAAATGTCAATAAGGTTTTGTCCGTTGGAGGACGAATTTTGTGCAATGTGAAGTAAAAGACAGTAGGTATATACAGTCGCGGAATGAAAAGGTTCGTCTCTTTTCGACTCTAAGTCAACGAGTTAAGGTCGAAAAGTGACAAACCTTTTCATTCCACTACTATACGTACGTATTTATAAGTAATTCTTTATTGGACACAAAACACATCAAATTAACACATACATTACGCCACATTATATTTGGTAGCATAGTGAACGGTTGTGGTACCTACCTTCTCTGAAGATGAGCTCTGATTGAGTTTGAAACGCGTCAGTGTAGTTTGGTGGTGATGATAGTTGGGTTTGTGTGATTTATATTGTGTTCGTACAATGTGGAGGTGGAGGAACTGCATCATGAACACGTATTTTTTTTACATAAACGTAACTATATCGTATGGTCGCGAGTGAGCAAAGTAATTGTTTCAGTAACTTATATTGAGAATTGATATACAAAGGCGAACTTATCCTATAAAGGAATCTCCTCCAGTTTTAAAACATAATTGTTAAATGTTGCCCCGAAACGTAAGTTTAACGTTTCGTGTGCTCTACCTTCTCCCTTTGGGAATAAGGGCGTGATTTTACGTATGTGTCAAGTGTGTGTGTTAAAGCTTATCGACCTTTATGTAGTAAAATAATTCAATACGGAGCATGAGTCATATTAGCTGTAGTTGACTGGGGCCTTAAGGGCTTAAAATGGACCTTAAGGGTCTGCTGAGTCTATGCTACATAAATCAAATACGTATGCACTGTTTAATAGCTGTAATGAGACTCCAAAACCAACTTGACAAGCAAATAAAAAACAAGATAGGAAGGATTCTAAAACAAAAGCGTTCAAAATTGGTAAAAAAAGTATAAAAACATAAATTCATATAAAAAAGGTTGTGCCTGCGGCACATTTCTCCCCTTTTTAGTTAGCTAGTAACCTAACTAACTTTCTAAGGGGCCGTCGGAGCACGCCAGCTGTCGTTGCCACGTCCGCCACCCTAATAATCCCGTCTGCACCAGGAAATAACGCCGTCACTCGTCCTCTGGGCCATGATCCTCGAGGTAAATTACCATCAGCAATGAGGACCAGGTCTCCCACGGCCATGGTGGGGGCTTCTCCGTTGGCTGGTCTCGGTATAAGAGTGGGCAGGTATTCTCGGACCCAGCGTCGCCAGAAGTAATCTGTTAGGCGCATAGCTCTGCGCCAGCTGCTCCTACTCAGTAGGTCTGTCTCCGTCATCGTCGCAGGAATCGGTCGACCAGATGATGCGCCAAGCAGGAAATGGGCAGGGGTGAGAGCCTCTTCACCGTTAGGGTCGGACGAAACATGAGTGAGCGGTCGCGCGTTGACTAGCGCCTCAGCTTCGGCCAGCAGTGTGTTCAGCACCTCATCTGACGGCGTACGCTCGGTGAGGGTCACGCGCAGAGCAGTTTTGACGCTCCGCACGAGGCGCTCCCAGGCTCCACCCATAAAGGGAGCTGATGGAGGCAGGAATCGCCAGTTAATCTTCTCATTAGCCGCGTAGTTAGAAGTGGCGCTTGCGTAGAGTGTCCGCAGCTCCCTGTTGGCACCGACAAAGGCAGTCCCATTGTCTGACCATATCTCTGTAGGTGTGCCTCTTCTAGCAACAAATCGTCGCAGGGCCATAATCGCTGCATCTGCAGACAGACTGTGAACAACTTCGAGATGTATGGCACGAACGACTAGACACGTGAATAGAGCGACGTATCTCTTCTCACGCCTGCGGCCAACTGCAACTTGAATTGGGCCGAAATAATCAAGTCCGACGAAAGTGAACGGACGTCGGTGATGCGCCAACCGGGCTTCAGGTAAATTTCCAACTGGTGGCCGAAATGTGACAGTACGACGTATGCGGCATAGTTGACATTTAAAAGCAACTGATCGGACTGTTTCTCGTAGGCTGAGCAAGTGATAGTGCTGTCGAAGTTCGTTAACTACAGTCTCTGTGTTGGCGTGGGCGGCGCGACGGTGATGATGCTCCACAAGAAGACGAACAGAAGGGTGTCTACCATCGAGGATGACAGGATGCTTAGCGTCCTCAGGTACTCCTGAAGCTGCAGTGATGCGACTGGAGAGTCGGAGTAAACCATCATCACCCATCACGGGGGCTCTTTTGGCTAGACGGCTGGCGCGTGGTAGGGGTTGGCCAGGAGTACGTAGACGTGCTACTTCGCCTGGAAAAGAGTCCAGCTGAGACTGGCGTAGAACGTGTGCCTCTGCTAGGCAAATGTCGCTGGCAGTCAACTCGCCAGAATCCATCAGGGGAGGTGTCGATGAGGAGGCGCTCATGGGCTGAAACATAAAGGTACACAAACCCCCCTCACATTGCACTAATTGAGCTACATCTAAACCCCTCCGACTGAGACTACGCCTACGCAGTAGTGTTATGAAACGGTGTGCTACAGCGGTGGCTCGCACCAACCTAAGCCATGAGCTGAAACGGCGTGGATTGGCTGAAATTGGTGCTGCAATGTTCATATCACTAATAAAATTTACTATGAAAGATGGCTTCAGTTCATCTCGGCCCAGGGTCTGTTCGACATGCGGTTCACTGGGCCAATCTGAAGAGAGCAGAAATTCAGGGCCTGAGATCCAGCGGCATTCTTGAGTTAGCGCCGTGCGCTTCAATCGAGTTGCATCATCTGCTACGTTTAAGTGACTCGGCACCCAACGCCACTCGTTGACGTTAGTAGTCTCAAGAATCTCGCCCACTCTGTGTGCGACAAAAGGCTTAAAAGAGCGTGCGTCACTGCGAAGCCAACCTAGAACTGTCATGGAATCGCACCAAAACACTCTTCGCGATGCCTTCAATCTATGTGCTTCACAGATCGACAACGCAAGACGTGCTGCAATAAGAGCACCTTGGAGCTCTAAACGCGGAATAGAAACTGGCTTTAGAGGTGTTACGCGTACTTTACTACAAATAAGTGCGAGTTTCACGTAGCCGTTGGTGTAAATAAATCTCCAGTATGCAACTGCGGCATAGGCAGATTCGCTAGAGTCTGCAAATATGTGAAGTTCGCACTTCTCTAGTTGAAGCTCGTTCAGTGAGTACCAGCGTGGGATCTGCAAATTGGAAACAGACAATAAATCCTCAAACCAAAGGCTCCACGCGGCACAATCGCTCTGAGAGAGTTTCTCGTCCCAGTCGAGACCCTTGCGCCATGAATTTTGGAACATAATGCGGCCTCTTACGACTATGGGCGCAAGAATGCCGAGTGGGTCGTAAATTCGCATGACGTGCGCTAGCACTTCACGCTTTGTGAGACTTTTGGGCAACACCTGTTCTTTGACACCAGTATTGAAGCCGATGGTGTCGGCAGCGGGTCTCCAAATGAGGCCTAGTGTACGAACAGGTGTCGCTAGGCTACCTAAGTCTACATCTATACTATGGCTTGCTACCGGTGCTGCCAGCAAACTCTCCTTCGGCAACAATAATAGTGCTTCGGGGTCGTTTGACACCCAACCGCGCATCTCAAACCCAGCGTTCTTATGTACAGTGTAGATATCAGCAGCTAGGCGCGCTGCCTGCTCTACCGTATCTAGACTACCTATATAATCATCCATATAATGATCCAGAACGATGGCTTTGGCTGCTTCGGGATAGCTGTCCTGAAACTCGGTGGCATTTTTATTTTTAATATATAAAGCCGTAAAAGGGCTAGATGCGGCACCGAAAATCATTGACGACATTCGATATACTTTAATCGGTCCGGTAGGGTCGTCGCGCCACAAGAACCGCTGAGCATCGCGATCTTCGTGTTTAATTTTTATTTGTGGAAACATCTCACGAATATCAGCAGTTAATGCGACTCTACCTTCACGAAACCGCAACAATATTCCCAGAAGGGGTTGCAGTAGGTCTGGGCCCGTCAATAAAAACGAGTTTAGTGACGAGCCCTGCGACTTTGCCGCAGCGTCATGCACGACACGCAACTTAGCTGGTTTATTCGGATTGACTACGCCGAAGTGAGGCAAATACCAGACTATCGACTTGGCATCGCATACTTCTGTGCATAGTTCGGCGTAATCCTTCCGAAGCATGTCGTGAATGTTCTGACGGTACCTTTGCGCGTAGACGGCGTCTTTTTTCATTTTGCTCTCGAGATTTAAAAACCTAGACAAAGCAAGTCTATAACTGTCAGGCACAAGTAATTTGTCTGACTTCCAGAGCAATCCTACTACAAACCGACCATCGGGCAATCGATGAGCTGAGCGTTCAACTATATCAACGGCGCGATCGTCGTTGGCACAGCGAGCGACGCGCTTAGAGATGCCGATAGAGTCGAGCTTATACTGTTCTCGAATTAAATGCTCTAACTCTGAGCGATCGTTCGACTGCCCAAGCTTGGTTTCGTCAAAGGTGGCGTGATTCACGAAGTCAACCAGTGCGGTCTTACTACACCCAAAACCGAACAAAACCCAACCTAGAGCCGTACGGATTGCGACCGGTTGAGTTTTACTACCGCTACGTGAAGCCTTAGCCATAGTTAGAGACCAATTGTCAATACCAATAATAATAGTGGGCTTCACGCCACCGTAGGAAAACTCATCGGCAATGTCGGCTAGGTAAGGGAATGCAGCAACGCTTTGCTTTCGAACAAACTGGCGGGCGGCACCTAAACCAACAATCGACCTAGCCCTGCGAATGAAGTGAGTCTCGTCAGCGCTGCGACCCTTGATGTGGAAATCCACGTATTGCACCGTCGTCTCCTTCCTTAAGCCACCCACGCAATCCAGATGAATCACTTTCTCAGGACCGGTAACACCTAGTTTGGTTGCGATTTCCGCGTCAATAAATGTGGCTGTCGAGCCATCGTCCAAAAGGGCGTAGGTATCTACGCTGCCAGACGGGCCGGACACAGTGACCGCAACCACTTTCAGTAATGGTCGAGAAAATGACTGCTGTGAACAAGGAAGGTCGCTGGAAGTCATCGAAGTCGAAGTGTGCGTGAGAACTTCTTTGAACTGGGGCTCGGCGCCGCGGGGCGCCGCGGCGGGATCGGTAACGTGAGGCTCGGCGACGGGCTCGGCGCGGCGCGCGGCCGCCGACGTTGACGGCTCGGCGTCGTCCTCCACCCCAACATGTGCAGCTGCGGCTCGCTCGAAATCCGTATTGTGCAGCAAAACGTGATGGCGGAAAGCGCAGCCATCAATGCCACATTGACCTTTCGCCTTGCAAAAGTTGAGTCTATGCCAACCAACCTTTAAACAACGATGGCAGACTCTATTCTTTTTCACAAAATGCCATCTGTCATCAACTGACATATGTTTAAATTTATGACAGTCAATCAAACTATGCGATTGACCGCATAAAATGCAGCAAGAAACGCTGCTCGATGCCGCCGTTGAAGACCGGCTCTTAAATGATGACGCGGACTTAGCGCGCTGGGCTTCAACAACAACATGAACTCTGTCTTTGAGCCGCCTGTTGTCCGTAGCGTGCGACACGGTCGGCGCCACAGACGGCTCAAAAATAACGCCGTATCTAGACTGCAAATCAACTTCGTACTCCAGGAAATCTACGAAAAGTTCTAACTTCGAAGACTGATTCGAGTCATGATATGCAGCGTACTGTATCCATCGCGTCCGTAATAGTGGTGAAATTTTACTAATGAGCGCTTGAAAAAGTTCAGGCGAGCGCAAATAATCAGTCTGTTCTAACAAACGTACTACTTCCACACAGTTACGGACGCGGCAGGCAAACACGGCGAAATCGTTACCTTCGCCGCTCACCTTAGGAAGGGCGCGCACCGCGGCCACCTCGCGCAGCACCACGAGCTCGGGCCGGCCGAAGCGCGCCGCCAGCGCGCGCAGCACGGCGCCCGGCTCGCGCGCCGACACCAGCAGCGCGGCCACGGCCTCGCGCGCGGCGCCGCGCAGCGCCGCCCCGAGGCGCGCTAGATTTTCGACCGGGCTAAATGTGCTCTCGGTCGAATCGTAGACACGTTTGAATGTCAACCAGTCTAAATGTGACTTGCCATCGAACTGAGGCAAAGCCAGGCTAACTTTATCAGGATGTATATTTTTATTGACATGAGAAATCAAAATATCCAACGATTTTATCAGCTGCGGCACGTCCGATGCTGCAGCGACTTGTTCGGAGGGCGGCGCCGCGCCCGCTGGGAACTTGCAGGGCGGCGCAGAGCGGCCGGCCTGGACTCGCGGGTCTCGTTCCGGCACGAACGCGGCACAATCAGGCTCACCTTGCCCGACTTCAGGGACTTCATATCTGAAATTAGAACCATGATTGAGCGTACGTTCTTGATCACAATGGTCTACGCTGTTGTCGACCCAATCTTGAATGGACACGCGGCTAGAGAAGGCTGAACCGCGGCGGCTCGCGTCTGCGTCAATAGCAGCGAGTTCCGCGCGCAGCTCGGCCTCCGCAGCCTCACGTTCCTGCTCAAGCTGACATTGTTTGAGGTCAGCGAGGCGGCGCGCGTGTTGCGCCTCCGCGGCCAACCGTCTGGCCACCACGGTCGCAGAAGAGCGAGACGTGGTCGTACTCGCGGGCCGGGACCGGTAGGTCGCCTGGGCTGCTGGGGCCGACATGGCGACGAGTCCGCTAGATGCGGAAGGTTGCTGTGCCTTCGAAGAAGAGCGGGACGTGGTCGGGCTCGCGGGCCGGGAGGTCGTCGGGGGTGCGGTCGCCAAGACGGCGAGAGGGCCGCTAGGTGCGGACGGTTGTTCCTCCCTCTCCGCACTGTTAGAAGAGGTTTCAAGCAAACTCTTCGGCTCTATATCAATACTGGCTGTATCTCTGTCTATCTGATTTGTTGTCATGTTTGTTTATTGTTAAATTAAATTTTCACCTCAACATGGTAGCAGAAGCGTATCGAAAAGTATTTTAAAATAAAATATTCGTAATGTTATATTTGTAACGAGCGAAACGTAACTATTTATCCAAGAATAATTAGTAACAGTTTTCACAAGTTTTTCTAACAAGGCCTGTCAAAATGTCAACTTCATCAACGAGCTGCAAAATTGATATCGGTCGTTTAGAAGGAAAAGAAAATTGGTCTACATGGCGTTGCAAGGTACTGTTATTGCTAAGAGGAACGTCTGGAGGATTAGACGCTATCAACGGCAATCTAAAGCCACCTACGCACCCAGATGCAGCAGCGAACCCGGTAGCCATGGCTTCTTATAAACAAGCTCTACAAGACTATAACGAAAAAGATAGCGCCGCCATGCTTATTTTAATGGCTAATATGTCAGATGTTACTCTACAAAAAGTAATGAGGCTAACAAGTGCGAAACAGATTTGGGATGAATTACACACTCTGTTCGACGGCACATCTGAGGATAAAAGCTATAACCTTTGCTACAGCTTCTTCAGTTATCGCAAAGATCCCCTACATGATATGTCCATGCACATATCCAAATTGAAAAATATATGGCATGAATTAAAGGTTGAGCTACAAAAGGATGAAGCTAAATATGATCTTCCAGAGATTTTAATCATATGCAAGATTTTAGAAACGCTACCCGATGATAGTTACTTCCCGTTCAAATCAAGTTGGATGCTCATGTCTAAAAAGGATCGTAACATTGATAATTTGACTGCCCAAATTTGCAGTTACGAAAGATCATTGGCGAATAAAGAGGAACCTGATGCTGAAGCGCTAGTAGTACAGAACTTCAGTCATAAAACAAAGAAATGTGGATACTGCGGAAAAGTCGGTCATAAGGTCAGACAATGTCGTAAATGGAAAGCTGACGGGAAACCAGCCAAGCCAGAAAATAAACAGACACCAAGCAATTTGAACTTAATGCCAGTTATTACGGATGTAAACACAATGCTTATAAACTATGATGCAGCAAGTTGGTTTGTTGACAACGGAGCAACTAGTCACGTCACATGCCGGAAAGACTTTTTCTCTAGTTTCGAGCATTTTAAGGATACTCGTACAGTGACGACTGCTAATGGAGCTACTGTCAAAGCTATTGGCAAAGGTACTGTTGACTTGAAAACTGTTATTAAAGGCAAGGAGTCCAGGCTAAGACTCTGTGATGTCTGGTACGTACCTGATATTATGCGAAACCTATTCTCTGTGCTGGCCACTCAAGACAGACTAAACAATAGTGTTTTCATGTCTGAAAGGGAACACTGCTCGCTGAAAGTTGATGGACATGTAATATTGACTGGCAAAAGAACGAAGAACGGAGGCTTATACAAGCTTAATGTAGAGACTATTACAAAGACAACTCCTGATCTGAACGCCTTGTCAACAGATAACATACTACAACTTTATCACGAACGGTTAGCTCACCAGAATAAGAAACACGTCAAAGGAGTTATTGAACGGGAACTCGGAATTAAAGTTCGTCTAGATTCTGAACTATGTACCGGATGTATTTACGGAAAGACTCACCGGCAAACGTTTGGAAAAAGAGAACGAGCTAAAGAACCTGCGGAAATTATTCACGCTGATGTGTGTGGTCCATTCCAGCCTTCCTTCAATAAATTCCGTTACTTCGTTCTGTTTAAAGACGACTACAGCAAGTATCGTCACGTTTATTTCTTGCGACAGAAATCAGAAGTTCATCTAAAGCTCCGACAGATGTTGCAGGAATGTAAAGTGGCGGGACACTCTGTAAAAGAATTTCTGAGTGACAACGGAGGTGAATTCGATAATGAGAACGTAAGGTGCATTTTACGAGAAGCTGGAATAAGGCAAAGGCTCACGATGCCCTACACGCCGCAACAAAATGGCCTTAGCGAACGTGAAAACAGAACATTAGTCGAAGCCGCCCGCACAATGATGCATACTCATGAAGAATTACCTCTTGCTACATGGGCAGAGTTGATAAATACTGCTGCGTACGTTTTAAACAGAAGCGGCCCAACTCCAGAAAATGGTAAATCACCATTTGAATTGTGGTTTAAGAAAAAGCCAGCAATCAGTCACCTAAAAATAATTGGATGTGAATGTTACGCTCATATTCCTCAACAAAAGAGAGCGAAGCTATCTAAAAAGGCTGAGAAATGCATCCTAATTGGATATGATGGCGATGAAGGCTACCGCTTACTGAGTAAGAGTGGGAAACTCATAAGGTCAAGAGACGTTATATTTAATGAGTCAGTACTTACCTCTTATGGCCCAGATAATTCGGAAGAACAGCACTCAGCTGAAATCTATTTTCCACTTTCAGAACCACCGATGTGTGATGCAAGGGGGGATGATCGCACTGAAAACAGCTCGGATCGCACTGCAAGTAGCACTGATGAGCCTAATTCAGTTGTGCCTTCCACATCGACGGATCATGTTGAGAGTCAGGAAGTAGGAATCCAAGGCAGATGTATGGAATCATTTCAACCGTCTTCAGAAGCATCACTGCCGGGGTCACCTTTCTATGAAGATGCTTTAGATGATGATGACAATGATGATACTGAGGCTCCAAGAAATAATATAGATGATATAGCTGAGATAGCTACAAGAATGACTTTACGGGACAGAAGTCAGATTCGACAACCTGATCGTTTTGAAGACTATGTTATGATGTCAGCTGATGACGTTAACGAGCATGAACCCACAACATATAAAGATGCCATGAAAAGTCAGCATAAAACTGATTGGATGAAAGCAATGAAGAGCGAAATTAAATCTTTAAATGACAACAAGACTTGGATCTTGGTAGATCGCCCAACAGATAGAAAACTAATTTCTTGTAAGTGGGTTTACAAAAAAAAAGTTAATGCCGATGGAAGTCTCGATAAATACAAAGCTCGACTCGTAGCAAGAGGTTACACGCAAGAAAAAGGAATTGATTATGAAGAAACATTCAGCCCCGTTGCTAAAATGGCTACAATAAGATCAATCCTAAGTATTGCAGCTAACGAAGGACTATCTCTCATGCAATTTGATGTAGCCACTGCCTTCCTTAATGGCTCAATAAACGAAGACGTTTACATGAATCAACCAGAAGGATTCAGTGATGGCACAAACAAAGTCTGCAAATTGAAGAGGAGTCTTTATGGTCTCAAACAAGCTCCACGATGCTGGAATAAATGTATTGTTGACTATTTAAAATCGATCGGATTTAAACAATGTGACACAGATCCATGCTTATTTATTCGACAAACGAATGGAAAAAAAATCATAATCGGTCTTTACGTTGATGACGGTTTAATAGCCTCAACGAATCCAAAGGAATCTGAAAAGTTTTTGGCTGAATTGAAAAGAAGGTTCAAGATAACCACAAAGCCAGCTTCCTACTTTCTTGGACTAGAAATCTTTAACGGTAAAGATGGTTCTATAAAAGTGTCTCAAAAACACTATACAAACAAGCTTCTAGAGAGATTTAAAATGAGTGACTGCAAGGCTATCAGTACACCAGTAATTAAAGAAGCACAATCAGATACGGAAACGGAGAAGGAAGTAAAGTTCCCCTACCGCGAAGCTGTCGGTGCACTGGCATACCTTCAGACAGGAACCAGACCAGACATATCGTACGCCGTAAGCGTCGTATCCAGAACACTAGACAGTCCATCAAATGAAGACGTTCTCAAAGTTAAACGAATTTTTCGTTACCTGAAAGGAACTATCGATTCAGGGATTGTTTACAAAAAAGGACACAAACCCGGAGTGTTGGAATGTTATAGCGACTCCGATCACGGCGGAGACACAAATACAGGACGTTCTACATCTGGAATTTTGTGCATCTATTCAGGAGGAGTAATCTCTTGGGCAAGTCGCAGACAAACATCTGTAGCGATCTCGAGCACAGAAGCTGAATTAGTTGCGGCTAGTGAAGCAGGACGTGAAATAGTTTGGCTGAGAAGACTTTTCAATGAGATTGCCACACTGAAAGATATCCCAACTCTACAAATTGACAATGATGCAGTTATAAAGCTTGCACAAAACCCAGAAATGCATAGAAGAACGAAGCACATTGCGATAAGGCATTTTTATGTCAGAGAACTTGTAACTGACAAAGAGCTGCAAGTTAAATATGTTCCCACAGAATACCAATGTGCAGATATTCTCACAAAAGCTGTTTTTAAGCCTAGATTGGCATTTATTAGTGGGTTAATTGGTCTAACGCTGTAGATAGAGTTTGCCAAAAAGGGAGGATGTTAGAAGAGGTTTCAAGCAAACTCTTCGGCTCTATATCAATACTGGCTGTATCTCTGTCTATCTGATTTGTTGTCATGTTTGTTTATTGTTAAATTAAATTTTCACCTCAACACGCACTTGACGAGCCTTCCGGGGCTGTCGCGAGTTTTTTCACACTGGCGCGTGTTTCTACGACCATTTTCACTACAATAAAACTACTTAATTAATTATGTATTGTGTGTACTCCCTGTTTCTTCATCCGATTGTAGGCTTGATGTTTCACTAGTTCACTCACTTTACCGGAGAAGGACCAAAATGTAGTTGACTGGGGCCTTAAGGGCTTAAAATGGACCTTAAGGGTCTGCTGAGTCTATGCTACATAAATCAAATACGTATGCACTGTTTAATAGCTGTAATGAGACTCCAAAACCAACTTGACAAGCAAATAAAAAACAAGATAGGAAGGATTCTAAAACAAAAGCGTTCAAAATTGGTAAAAAAAGTATAAAAACATAAATTCATATAAAAAAGGTTGTGCCTGCGGCACATTAGCCATGTCAATTAATACTCCATAATGGCTCTACTTTTATAAGAACCTTAGATTTTATCATAAAATATCAAATAAAATAAATAAATATCACGGGACAATTCACACCCCCAAAGTAAGCTAGACAAGCTTGTGTTATGGGTACTAGGCAACGGATAAACATACTTACATAGATAGATACATACTTAAATACATATTAAACACCCAAGACCCGAGAGCAAACATTCGTATTTTTCATACAAATATCTGCCCCGACACGGGAATCGAACCCGGGACCTCAAGCTTCATAGTCAGGTTCTCTAACCACTAGGCCATCTGGTCGTCTAAATCAACTGTTATCTCACTTACCTATTTAGTAACGTTTTGGTTATTAAAAGAGCAATTTGTCGTAATTTGCTCCATACTAAAACCTTTTCACAATAAATGTCACACATAAGCCCCTTGGCTTTGCATACATACAACATTATTTATTATTAAGTAGTATGTATTGACACCGAGTCTGAGGACGTCCCACGCTACGTTTGCCGATCCGTGGTCTCCAATCAAGAACTCGTCTACCCCAACGGTTATCGGTTCTTCGGGTTATATGGCCTGCCCATTGCCACTTCAGCGTGCTAATGCGGTGGGCTATGTCGATAACTTTGGTTCTCTGTCGGATCACTTCGTTACGAATTCGATCTTTCAGAGAAACTCCGAGCATAGCCCTTTCCATAGCACGTTGAGCAACTTTAAATTTGTGGACCAGCCCCACAGTGAGTGTCCACTTTCGGCACCGTAAGTCATGACGGGTAGGACGCACTGATTGAAGACTTTCGTCTTTAGACTCTGTGGAATTGGCGACGTGAAGACTTGACGCAGTTTCCCATACGCTGCCCATCCCAGCTGTATTCTTCTGTTGGCCTCTTTCTCGAAGTTGTTTTTACCCAATTGCATAGTTTGCCCGAGGTAAACATACTCCTTAACAACCTCGAGAATATTGCCTTGAACTGCAATTGGTTCCGGACTTACATGTTCATTGAACATAACCTTGGTTTTATCCAGGTTCATCCGAAGACCAACGCGTTGAGAAGAATCAGCGTCCTCAGACTCGGTGGAGCGATGATCTTCGCAAGGCGGCTGGTAAGAGGTGGATGAGAGTGGCCGAGGATCGTGCTCAGTGGCGTGCCACGGGAGGGCCTATGTCCAGCAGTGGACGAACATAGGCTGATGATGATGATGATGATGATGTATTGACAATTTAAAGTAATGCGGGCACTACAATAATTACGACAAGTTGGATACTGTCAAATTTACCAATTCGAGCAAATGGGTCACCTAATGCTAAGTGATCACCGCTGCCCATTAATAGCAGGATTAAGGTAGAACAATAAAAAGGTTTTTAAAAATATTCTTAACATAGCAGTAATTTTTATTTTTATTGACATGTTCGCCATAATCGTCTTGCGGGTGTCCATGTGCGGCGGTGATTGCTTCCTTTCGGGTGACCCGCACGCTCGTTTTCCCCTCTTATATAAAATATATATTCTGAAAAAAAACAGCCAACCACCTAATGATAGGACTTAGGCGTTGGAAAGTAAATAGGCCCTTTTCACTGCACGACCGTCCTCCATGCGCTCGAGGTGGCCAAGCCACGGATGCCAGTGAGCTCTGATCGCTCCTTTCCTGGTCTGGTCATGTTCCAATACTTACATATTTTTTATTTAGTTAGCAGTTCCACCGGCCACAGACTTCCTTGAAAAATGAGAGAGCTTGAAACGTATTTTTCTCAAACATGCTATGAAATATTGACATTATGTTCCTTATAATACGCCACGAACTGTCACGTTGCAGGTGCGCCTAGACGAGAGGTCAATAATGGATTTTCATACAACATTGCTGGCCTTGGCCAGCAAAGTGATTGTCTATTGTTTTATGTGACACAGCACCATGACGTTTAATAGGTCGACGTGGTCGACGTGGATGGATGGATGGATGGATGGATGGATGGATGGATGGATGGATGGATGGATGGATGGATGGACGGACGGACGGATGGATGTTGATAGATGTTGATGATGTTGTTGGTGATGGTGATGATGATGGCGGTGATGATGGTGGTGATGATGATGATGCATGTTTGAGAAAAACTTTATACAAGCCTTGGCCACGAACAGGGATTGCCGGCCTCGTATCTCTAGATGGCCTCGTTAACACTCGGCCATCTATGAATACTCGGCCGGCAATCCCCTATTTCGCGGCCGCTGCAGTAATGTACTATTCCACGCGGGCCCAGTGCGTATTGAAACTTCACAGATACCATTCAATCACTTCCTGAGGCCGTATTGTCTAACGCTTCTGACGCTTGCCTTCGCTTTCACCGTCTCTTTCTGTCATCATTTTATACCGCTTGACAGAAAGAAATAGCGATTGCGAAGGCAAGCGTCAGAATCTTTAGACAATAAACCTGCAGGTCGCAAGTTACCCCACGATGGCTTTCTGCACTGTAAAGGTCCTACTTTTGAAATATAATTTCGCACATAAATTCAGAAAAATTCAGAAATATGAGCAGGTTTCGAATTCTCGACCCTCTATGAGACGCCATAGGTCGAGCCACTAGGGTAGCAGCTCACCAGCGTCGGATCTACGATTTTTTCGAACCGGGGCAAAAACTTGATAGTGGCGCCCCTCCCTTCCCTTATTCGATATCTCGAATTCTTACCTCAAGGATTTGGCACCCCCATGAAACTGCCGCCCGGGGCAAGTGCCCCGGTTTGCCCCCCCTTATATCGGATATGTATTACAATACCGAAGTATGAAAGACCGAATGTATTAAAACATCGAATGGGTCAAAAGACCGACACGATTTTTTTCTGAAACCGTTAACTTTTTAAGATTGTTATAAAACAAACCTAACCCAACCTAATGGGTTCTGTATGATGCCGTTTGAATAAATTCTGAAAAGTTTACGGTTTCAGAATAAAATCGTGTCGGTCTTTTGACCCATTCGATGTTTTAATACATTCGGTCTTTCGTACATCGGTATTGTAATACATACCCGTTAGATCAGGCGCTGGCTAGCACGATTTTTACGAACACGATACATAGATAAAATCGTTCTTGGGGAAAAGCGCCTGGTTGAAATAACTGGCGACTGCAAAGCGGACTGCTTTTATTTGTCAACGATGATGCATTGCTATTAAGCATTCAGAGAAAGGAGAGAATTTTATCAACTTTGTGCACTAGGATTAACCATAATGTTTTTTTTTTGTTGATGTAGGTGATGAACTAGCTCGATGCTGCTGCGCTTCAGTATAAGAATAAAAGTAAAACTAGGTTCTATGATGTGGCAATTTCGGAAAGTCCCCTATTAATGCATCTCTATGATCCTCAGAGAATTCATATGCCTGCTAAATTCCAAGCGTTAAACTCCACTTATTTATGACGTCCGTTATCTGTCTGTCAGTCAGTCATGTTACTCTTTTATAGATATAAAACCGGTAGATAAAATTTTTGGTGCCAAAAGCCAGAATAATTTCAAAAAGACAAAAATTAATATTCACATCCTGGTTGTACTGTACGTAGTACCTCCATATAGACATATATAATTGTAAATACTCTTTAAAATGTGTACTTACTTACCTAAATTAAATCCAAGTCATCTCGTTCCTTCTTTGTCTTGCTACATTTTCCTGATGCAATAATGAAAACTCGATTTGTAGACTATGCTCTTTGAAATAACTTGCTTTGCTATTTGAATAGGCGCTTCATCATTATAGCGTGCATCTCTTGTAAATTTGTATTGCTCAACATACAAATTTACAAGAGAAGTAAGTAAAATGGATAAAGTCATGTCATGATATAGCTAGTGACATTCATGAAGACGTGTATGTCAAAATAATAACTTAATGAGTAATGACATTGCAATAAGAACCACGCACGGCACGCGTCATCATGAATAGACACTTTGATCAATTATAACTGTAGATCCACAGTCGCGCGCCCGAAAATGTCTGATCCAAATGAGCGCCACTTTGATAAAAGTGGCCTTCTTTTTTCTCAGTACGTTGCGTGAAATTGTCAAGTTTAGCTGTCAAGTGTCAACCGAAATTCGACTGTAATGAAGTAAAGACTAGGTTCAAATTTCTGTGTAGGTGATGATTTTAATTGTTATGCAAACAAATAAAAAAGTTCGGACACTTTTTGAAGGGGATTTTGTTCGGCAATGTGTATCTTCAGTTATAATTGATCAAAGCCTATACAGTTATTTCCTCTGGGATACAACAATCATTTAACTCTTCTTATATTTCTTACTAGGAATTGAATTATGAAACGAGCAAGATCTACTTATTAGGTAATACAATAAACTCCCGCCTCACTTAACGTCCTTAACCTTCAACCTAACCCGACAGCATAGTATCAATCAACTCTACTAGCTTTTGCCCACGACTCCGTCTGAATTTGTTTATCGCTATCCCACGGGAACTACGCAATGTTCCGGGATAAAAACTATCCTATGTCCTTTCCAGAGTCTTAAACTATCTTCATACCTACCAAATTTCATCTAAATCGGTTGAGTGGTTTGAGCGTGAAGAGATAACAGACAGACGTTTTGTAGTGGTAGAGCCATAGTAGCTGAAAAATGGGCCGCCCCGTCCGGGGCAGTACCACCCTCTTACAGAACATCAGCGTGAAGCAGCAGTACTCCTGCTGCGTTTCGTACGGTCAGTGAAAGCGCCGGGGGCCCAATATATCTCCCCCTCCCCTATACCCTCTCCTTTTTTAAAGGCCGGCAACAGATTGGCGACTCTCTTAAAGTTGTTGATATTTATGGGCTGTGAAGATCATTTTCCATCAAATGACCTGCTTCGAATTTATAGCATTAGTATGGATTAATTTATATACGAGACTTGTTCGATTTTTTCCTTAAATTTTGCTTAAATAACGCTAAGAAAGCCTATTTGTACTAATTACAAACTACGCAATACTCTCGGAAATGTAGAGCAGTCGAGCCTCCATGCAGGCAAGGGTGCCCCAATTTGAAGATAACTGTGCCAGTGGTGCATTCCATTAAAATAATATTAACGTAAACATAAATAACCTTAAATGGGCCCTACTACGGAAAACTATCGAGATTAGAAATTTACAAAGTTTAATTACTATTGAACGAATTGAGTCGTGACACATCGTGGAAACCTTTTCAGAAAAAAAAATCACAGCGACCTGGCATGATGGTGGTGTGATCGATCGCAAATATATTTTGCATAGTAAAAATTTAAAAGCACAGAATATTGAACGATTTTTAATCGTTTATTCGATGCATTAGCATTCGATGGCTCAAGAATGGATGTTTTGGATGGGTCAAGTGCAAAAATATGTAACGATTTTATCCTTTCATAATTATGAACCGATTCCTTAATTCGGCGGCGTAATAGCTATGGGACATATTTATGAGCAAGTTGTATGCAACCAAGCCGCAGGAAATATGTATGTACAAAGTACGTAAGTTACATAAAGCTGTCGGGGACGTAACTCCATAAATAAATCAAAATCAACTAGAAACGGAACTCAAAACTCGAAAGCAACTCGCCTAGTCTGCGCGACCAGTAGTGCAGCAAGGCTGCAGTGTTATCAACATGCGGGCACCTTGGCACAGTTGCCGCCACTGATTCAGGCTCTTTCCATGAGACATCTTCGCAAGGGCAGACAGTGGGATCTTTCCAACACGCCCCCATGCTTGCATTCCTCATCCATGTTTGCTTGAAGTATACTTTGAAGCTTGGTGGTTGATGAGAACCCGATTACATCGTATAGCAATTTATATAGGAATTCACGAGGAACTTAAGACAGTGCTCCCGGCGGCGATCAGAAGTGTGGTCGTCAGAATAGGATGATTGAAAATATGAGAAAAAACTTTAAAATATCCGCTTGGAAGTCGGTTTTCTGTACTAACTCGAAGCTATGTGAGTCGGATTGTCAAAACTGGATAACACTTTATTAGTTTATTTGCCTTTACGTTCAATAAATGGCGATTTTATTTAAATGTCTGAATCTATTCTATGCAGTATATTTCTCTGTTTCGGCGATACTGCGCGCGCTGCGACCGCTCATGCCCGTTCTTTATAACCGACTTCAAAAAATAAGGAGGTTCTAACTATGTTTGATTTCTGTCCCAATAGTAGACCGATTGTCATGAAATTATTTTTTAATTGAAATAAGTAGTATACTTCTAAGGTGGTCCCGATGGCACCAAATCAAGATCCGATGATGGAAAATCGAGAGCAACCTTCAAATTTTATAGGCATACCTATGGCGATTTTTGGTATTTTTAGCATCAAGTCATGCATTTGCATACAGAATGTATAATTTGCAGATGGCCAACGGAACTTCTCAAAGCAAAGTAAGATTTGGTTTTGAGCCGACCTTGTTTCCTTATTCCAGGCACAAGGGCGTAGCCCTTCGATCAACAATACAATTGTTGATCGAAGGCGTAGCCACAGTGGGGCAGGGTCTAGGCCCTCTTTCCCCACCTTCGATACCTTAATCTACTTTTTTTTTTTATGTTTGATAGGCCAGACAAACGAACTAGTGGGTCACCTGATGTTAAATGAACACCACTGTCCATAGACACCCGCAGCACTTTACACGATGCCAGTGCGTTGTCGGCCCTAAAGGAGAGGGAATAGGGGAAGGGGGAGAGGGAAGGGGTGAGGTATTGGGCCCCCGGCACTCTCACTGACCGTACGAAACGCAAGCAGGATTACTGCTGCTTCACGCCGGTGTTCTGTGAGAGGGTGGTACTGCCCCGGACGAGCCGGCCCATTCGTGATGCAGCGGCTAGCTACAACATGGCTCTACCACTTACAAAGTACATTTGTTTTTATTAGATTTGGGTTCCGTACCCAAAGGGTAAAACGGAACCCTATAACTAAGACTCCGCTGTCCGTCTGTCTGTCAGTATGTCCGTCTGTCACCAGGCTGTGTAGGTATCTCATGAACCGCGTTAGCTAGACCGTTGAAATTATCACCGATGATGTATTTCTGTTGCCGCTATAACAACAAATACTAAAAAAAACGGCCAAGAGCGTGTCGGACACGCCCAAGATAGGGTTCCGTAGCAGGTACGAAAAAATCTTTGCATACTTTATTAATGTGGTTGTTTTGGTCCCAACTCCTCCCACCGCGCGCTAGGGCTATCGGTGAATTAGGTAACTAATCTAACCTGCAGTCTACTAGAACTAGTACGTATGTTGATGGTTTTTCAGATGTAATTCTTTATTATATGAACCCATTTCAATTTTATTTTTTTATTGGAAAGAAGGTACTGTTAGCGTGATCTTATAGGTACTTAAAGAAAAAATTATTTATTTATTTATTTATTTATTAATCTTAGTTTAGAAATATTTTTTTACAAAAACTTAAAAACTGCTTAACTGATGAAGTTGAAAATAATTTTCCTAGAAAGTTTTTATTAAGTTTAACTTACCTACGTGATTTTTTCCATATATTTTAGACAAGCGGTTCAAAAGTTAGAGGGGGGGGAACACATTATTTTGAACTTTCGGAGTGAATAACATACATGTTTAACATTTGGTAGCATACCGTACGGTTGTGGTACCTACTCTGAGCATGAGCTCTGGTTGAGTTAGAAACGCGTCAGTGTAGTTTGGTGGTGGTGATGGTTGGGTTTGTGTGATTTGTGCGCGTTCGTACAGTGTGGAGGTGGAGGAACTGCATGAACACGCATTTCTTGCATAAACCTAACTATCGTAAGGTCGCGGGTGAGCAAAGTAATTGTTTCAGTCCATTGATATGGACCTCCGCAAAGTAACGCCTGATTCAATAAATATTTTGTATATATATGCAATCTGACCGTGGTGCGGTCCGCGCGGTCAGATCGCAAGCACGCGCAATATATAGAGACCGACAATGTTGTTCATACATAATGCGGGCTGCGTTCAGTTAAACCTGACCGCGACCGCAGAACGCATTCAGTGTGACAAATCCTTTAGAGATCCTTCGCCGGATATTCTGACCACAGTTACTTTCCGTAGCTTTGCCCATCCTGAAACCGATTCTGGCTTAATACTATGCAGGCAGGCGCCATTCCAAAACCTGTGAGTAGGTACTCAACCGTATCCATACATACTATCCATACTTAATATTATAAATGTGAATGTTTGTTTGTCTTTTTTTCACGTCGAAACTGAGAGCCGCGATTTTTGTATGGACATAGTTGAAGGGCTGGAAAGTGACATACTTTTTACCACGGGAAAATACCTCATTCCCACGGTAAACGCGTTTTAATCTACTTCAGCGGGGCCGAAGCCGGGGTATCAACTAGTTCTCGATATACAGGGTTATTTGTAAATCACTGACATCCTCTTAACCCTGAATTCCTATCACTCAAACAAATGTTTTTTGTTTTACGACTTTTTAAAATGAAGCACTTTTTTCCCATACAAATAAATAATAATAAATAAATACTTCTAACACAACTTCGTACTCTATGATTTTTACGATACGCGGTCGTGGCGGGCAAAGAATGAATGACTTACAAGGTACAGAGTATCGTAAAAATAAGAGGTGGTCTCAAATTTTCAAAACGTTATTACACCAAAAATATTAAGTTATAACAAAAGCCGTAAAACAAATAACATTTGTTTAAGTGGTAGGAGTTTACGGTTAAAAGGATGCTAGTGAATTTCAAATAACCCTGTATGTTCATCTAGCGCCACTTCCTACGCCAGATTTGCTTTACAATAGGCTTTTGTTAAATTAATCAGTCGGTTAGCTGTTAGCAAAAAAAAACTTGTCTAAAACTAATAGCTATATTATACGTCCTAGTGCAGGACACAGGCCTCTTCTCAAAATAGCTTGAGCAGCAGTTCGCACGCGGATCTAGTGTGAATTGGGAACCTCACAAACATCATTGAGTTTCTTCGTAGGTGTGTGCAGGATTCCTCACGATGTCTTCCTTCACCGTAAAGGCCGGCGCCTTAGGTACCTTTTTCTCAGGAATTCGTAGAAGTAACATGTTATAAGTAATGTTAGACCTCTTGTAACTGTAAAATAAAGTTAGTACCTAGTATTTTCAGACGAAAATCTTGGGAATTGTAACCTGTAGGGTTTCTGTAGATAAGGAATTAAGAAATTTGGCAAAAAATAATATCACAACACAAGTAAAGGAAATACCTACTATGAAATACATGCTTATTATTTGGTCGCTTTTAAATTTGTACGGAACCCTCAGTACGCCAGTTTAACTTTTTTATGGTAGTATAAAATTTAAGCTTTGTAAAATGGTTGCCTGGAGGAGATCGCTTCGAAGCGATAAGGCCGCCTATTGCTTACCTTTTATATTTTTTCATGTACTTGTTTTTCTGTATTGTTTTCTTTGTGATGTACAGGGTCCGGATTTTTCATCGCACGGTAAGATGAAAGAAAACTATGGAGTCGATATTAAAGTTAAAATTTAACTCATATTCATACTCATACTCACTTATTTTCTTAGTCTCGTAATACTTTTATCCCTTTATCAGGCTGACAGATCGAAAATGTCAATCGAAAGTTAATCTTACTTACTTAATGTAATTCCAATGATTTTTTGTAGTACGATGCGAGAAGTCTAGAATATACTACCAACCAATATATAACCTCTTTTATTCTAGAAAATATGAAAAGTATAATGTCATGACATTATACTCTTTTTACGATTGTAATTTTGAATTGGACAATACACACGCCATACCTACCTCATCAAGATTTTGACGCTCATTCCTGTATCTCCATGCCCCATGGATATTACGAAATAGAAGCATTCTAAATGTTATTTTTTTTATTGCGCGGCAGTTCGTTTTTTTATTTAAAATATCATTTAATTGAATTCAAATTGTTTGTTTCATTTAAAATTTACTCTCGGTATTAATTACGTGAATGAGTATGAATATGAGTTAAATTTTAACTTTAATATCGACTCTATAGTTTTCTTTCATCTTATCGTGCAATGAAAAATCCGAACCCTGGGATGTACAATAAAGAGTCATTGTATTGTATTGTATTGTAAGCAACAATTTATGACATGCTTTTCAATAACCTTGCATTACTCTATGATATCACATAGCGTAAAACCTTACCTGCCCTTACGGAAGACTCTTGGCCCAATTTTCTAGTTGACACAGTGCTTTCCTCAAGGTCCGTCATTTCATTACGCCACAACCTAGTTATCCAAAAGATGGTTTCGTCAACACCGCAAGACCCTAAGGACAACCTTATTTGTTCAGTATAGGAAATGATTACGTTACTGCGCATATTCTTTCCAAAATATCTGAAGGAATCTTCATGGATCCGTATGCCCTTAAGATAAAGCTGTTTGTTTGGGAAATAGTTCCGTTTTATCGCCCATGGCTGTTGACATAGGGCTAAATGCAGTGTACTTAATCATAATCATAGCGTAACATTTCAAGTATTTACATCAGCCCATCAGAAATGTCCTCACAGATAAATTTTTGGAGGTTATTGTATATTTTTGTAAAGTGGTCTTTTTTTCTTTTTGATGCAAGTAGGTAATAAAAATCTTCCAATTTATTTAAGCTACATAATGAATTAAGATGCGTCTAGGAACGGAATAAGCTTTTGAGAGCCATTTCTTCAGCAGAAAGCGGCGTCTGGCCTCCTATGACGGCGACCTTGCAGCATCACTTGACCCACAAACAAAATCGAAAGTAAGGTGCAAAAGTAATACATTACTTTGTTCTCAATCTCAATAAATCACAATTAACAGACATATAATAAATAAGAAAGTGGGATGGCGCCACACAATCGCTGTTATAACAGGCTATTTATTTTGCAAAATGCAAGTAAATTCGTTCCGATAAATAAAATATTACAAAACAATGAGTGCAGTGTGTTAGTCCTGGGGTTGTGTAACGCATTGGGCAAGATTGTCCAAATATAAACGGATTGAATTAAAACTCGGTCCATCCGGCCCGACACGACGGTGCGAAATTGCGCGTTGCGTAAAAAAGCTCACGCATTCGCAGATGCAAGCCACAACACGCCGCTGCACTCCGCCGCACCGACTAACGCGGATATATTTTTTATATATCCATTATTCTGGTGCACTAATTTGATCACAGCTTTTTAAACTAGCCTCCTCTAGTTTTGTGGTGGCATATTTACGTTGATCTAAATCCAGTCAAACTAAAAACCTCTGTAATTTTTAGGTGCTTTATTTAAATGACGAAAGTACACTGTGTGCAAATAAACTTACATAATCCAAAATAAATGCAAACTTTTAAGGAGCAAGTAATGAGATAGAGCAAAGTTTCACAAAATCGACTCCCTAATTAACACCAGTTATGGTATTGAAGTACAACATTGCTTTTCGTCAATGCAAGCTTTCTTTCGGCCGCATTTTATGACCATGCATCCGTGTGTTATGATAATCGCGGTTGGCAATCGCGATGAATGGCGATGTTTGCAGCGTAGTAGAATAACGTAACACCTTAATAATATGTTAATTCTAATCAGAACGCATTCCGTGTGCTTTTTTTTTTCTTTTTGCCCGCCTGCCTTACGTTGGGTAATGTAGGATATATAGTCAGTAGTTTTTATTTAACAAGGAAAAAGTTGTTATCGACGCATGGATTGCAATTGCAACATACCCGACCTTCTCCTGTCAAGGTCTCTGCGACCAGCGCTGCACATTCGGCAGTGGGGTGCGTCGCAGCGCCGACGAGTCATTCGCTTCGTGGCCGCGTTGCCGTGAACTTGGCTTTACCCTGGCCCTGGGCTTATCAGAGCCGCCGGCGGCGGCCTATAATAGCTGGGCCGGCGTCTCCCCTGGCATCCAGACCGGCCCGAGCCTTCGACAGTCATGCTCCGTGCTTTGTGTTGCTTCGCCGTCCTGACCGCGGTCGCCGCCGCCACCTGCAAACC
The DNA here is from genome assembly GCA_947563465.1 of Archips xylosteana. Classification (NCBI taxonomy): domain Eukaryota; kingdom Metazoa; phylum Arthropoda; class Insecta; order Lepidoptera; family Tortricidae; genus Archips; species Archips xylosteana. Next base: position 4,882,755 of record OX387351.1, on the reverse strand, counting down.
CTGCAGTGAGTGTCCTGAACATCTTCACTAATTAGTACCGTGTTTCAGTGTTTTGTGTTAAAGGAATTAGTGGCCAGTTATAAGAAACTCACTGCAATTTCCGGCTGTGAAAGAATTTTTGAATGTTTAAGTAGACTATAGGAAACCTTTACTGGAAAAGTTAGTCGCGAATGGGGTTGCTTTTATAAAACTACTAAAGTGCTCTACCTTTAACAAGTGTAAGTAAGTATCCGCTTGAAGTGGTTATTATATTTTCAGGTGTAGCCTATTACAAAACTGTAGAAGATATTAAAGACCCAAGATTAATATAATTTTCACGTGTCCCTGTTCGTTGCGTTTGTTTACAACATTTCATAACTCTGACTACTGCTCACCAATTCCATTCAAGTTAATTTCTATAAACAACATTTACAAGCCACGCTTGCATTGTTATGTCACCGAATGCTAATGTCAGCAAGTGCTTTTAGAGAGCCACTTACACATGTTAATCCTGGGTTGCGACCTGATGAAATATTGTTCGCTAAAAACTTTAGAAATCTATAGTGTCATATGTCAGATGACATCCGCGTCAGACTGATTGCGGTTTCCTCATCATGGGGGCTATTTACTAAACTACTAGCACGATGAGGTAAACGACTTCAAGCGAATACCTAATCTTCAGTGAGTACCGCTACCACTATTAAATATTAACAGATTTGAGAGCATAGAATACTGAATTACTGATTAGTACGTACTGTAACAACTAAACTGAGTCCAATCATGTAGCCAAGCAAAAATTCCCGACTGCCCTTCTCGTCTAAGCCCACCTTGGTGCCTGTGTCCCATAATTTAACAATACAATACAATACAAAGTTCTTTATTGAACACCAAAAGCAGTATAGTGACATTACAAAAATAAAAATTCAGGCCGGCAATAGGCGGTCTTATTACTAAAAAGCGATCTCTCCCAGACAACCAATTACTCAGAAATTAATAAAATAGATCTAAAATCCATGAATTTTCAAATTCCATTCAGTTAAGAAAGATCTATACTTTTTCTATAGGTATCTCGTTAGAGATGCACCTCTACCTACCTAAAGAAAAAGACCTACTTAGTCATATTGCCAACATAACGTAGACACTTAGATATAGAGTATGCAATATTTACTTTGTAACTTACTTTCGCTACCAACATTAAGAAGTACTTACATTTTTCACTAAACCAAATACCTACATATAAATAGATAACAGTTATATGTTTAGGTTAGGGTCATGTACGTCTGTTGTTGCCTATTTTCACTACGATCAATAGCTACATCTAGGTATACAGCAAATATTGACTATAGATACTTAGTTTTTAGGAGTGCAAACCTTAAATATCGTTATCAGGCAATGCAACTTAACCCACTTTTTCGACTGTAAATTATGACATTGTTCGCTTCAAAATAACTCATCGACAGAATGTGGGTCAGTGAGAATTTATGGCCATATGATGAGTTCAGATTCGACGTAGGGCGAGATATTGCGAGACACAGGGTTTGGTACATTATGGCGCTATAAGGTCCTAATTTGGGTGGTTACTGGGAGTCTAAGAGCAAACTTTCAAAACCGGCCAAGTGTGACTAGGACTTGTAAACGAAGGCTCGTAGCATCATGTAAGGTAAACGTCCCTGTGCTCGACAACTGACCCTATACATGGCACCTTCAATCTTATGTCATAGTAAGAAAGGTGACAGATGGGTGTCATCTACTGGGCATTGAGGTACCTTAATTGGCCCATTAAAATCAAGCTAGAAAACACGGAAAATACATGTATGGTAAGAGGAGCTTTATGTGTTTTTGTTGTTATTTCAAGTATTCAAGTTCATGTAAAAAAAACCGGCCAAGTGCGAGTCGGACTCGCGCACCGAGGGTTCCGTACAAATTTATATATGTATCTATGAACATCCAGTTATAGCAGACCCCTGCTCCTAAGCAAAATGTGCGCAGTATGGGATCATTGTAGATTGGTAACTGATATAGACAGACAGAGAAAAAAAATTATGCTTTTCGCAATTTTTCCTTTATCTGCGCTATAAGACTTTGCTTCGTACCAAATTTCAAGATTTTGAGTTTACGGGAAGTACCCTGTAGGTTTTGATTCCCTTGCGAGAGTCGAAAATTTTCGGCATAAATATATTGGTTACTGGTATAGACAGACAGACAAAAAGTTATGCTTTTCGCAATTTTTCCTTTATCTGTGCTATAAGATCTTGCTTCGTACCAAATTTCAAGATTCTGAATTCACGGGAAGTACCCTGTAGGTTTTGATTCTCTTGCGAGTGTCGAAAATTTGCGGCATAAATAGATTGGTTATTGATATAGTGATATAGCCAGACAAACAAAAAAATTTAAGTTTTTCGCAATTTTTCCTTTATTTTTGCTTTAGGACCTTGCTTCGTACCAAATTTCAAGATTCTGAGTTCACGGGAAGTACCCTGTAGGTTTTGATTCCCTTGCGAGTGTCGAAAATTTGCGGCATAAATAGATTGGTTACTGATAAAGACAAATAGACAAAAAAATTTATGCTTTTCGCAATTTTTCGTTTATCTGTGCTATAAGATCTTGCTTCGTACCAAATTTCAAGATTCTGAGTTCACGGGAAGTACCCTGTAGGTTTTGATTCCCTTGCGAGTTTCGAAAATATGCGCAAATTTGCGGCATAAACGGCTGTATCTTTTGATTGCGTTGGCTTAGAAGTTTAATTTTTTCACAGCTCCAAGGGACAGTAGACCTGAGTATTTGATATAAATTTCAGCTTGATACCTTCACGCGTTCCTGAGAAAAAGGGTCTTGACAGACAGACGGACGGACGGACAACAAAGTGATCCTATAAGGGTTCCGTTTTTTCCTTTTGAGATCACAACAACACAACAATCTTTCTTTACATCTCTTGCTATTTACTTTTGAAGTGGTTGCGGACTAAGGTAGTAACTACTTTTTTAGTGTGGACTTGCAAGATCGCTACGTCTGTGCGACAGATATGTTGCCTTCTTGTAAATTCCTACTCCGCTTCATCATAAAAATAAATATGTCTACTGTGTTATTGATTTTCTTTTAAGACGGTTCCATATAGACGGTGTACTCGTATAGCTTTGATTAAGAATTCATATAAAGTTTGAAGCGCATTAGCGTCATATGTGCCATTAATGATAATTGGGTCTGTGTGATATAATCGTAGGAGGGTCAGGTTGTGTGGAGACACATGTGAGCGTCACAATGACAGCCATAGCTGTCTTGCACTTGCGGAGGGCTCGAACTGGACGTTAGTGGAGAGCGGTGCGGCAAACGTTTTCCCTGTCCATTGCGTGCGCGCCAGGTAACCACTGTGCGACGAGCATCTTGGCCGCGCAATGAACGGCGGTACGCCGTCTGCCCGCTGGCATCCGGTCCACCAGTTGCATAGCGTTTTGTTCGTTGTTGTGAACCTCCGCAAAGTATCGCCTAATTCAATACAAATCACTAACTGCTGGTCGTGTGAAATCGTATCAGGGCCGTAACTAGAATAAAATATCAAATTTTCAAACCACAACTTACATAGGTACCAACATTGCAAGTTAAATAAATGCTTGTGAAATTAAGAGCGATAATGCTGCTATTTACAGATGTTCTGATGAACCTAAAAAGTTTATTTGATTTAGGTATCCATTTTTCCTTTCGATATTGTAAGCAAGATAGTCAAAGTATGTTCGAATTATATTGTACCGAATGTGAAGCGAATGTGCTATTTTCTCATCATAATAACTAGCAAATTGGGGTGGGGTAATAGGATTAGTGAAAATTTTCTCGATAGATTTAAGCTCCAAAGAAGCATCCAGCGTAGCGTTTTGTGTATTTATGTAGGTAGCTTCTAAGAATCCATATTACAAAATTTCCAGGAATGATACCAGTTTAACTGGGAAATTCGGGAGAAATAATTTAATTTAGCTGCCTAGTTTACTTTCTATGATTCATTTAACACTTTGGCGGTGCTGAAAGGCAAAGCTGGCCTGGGAATTGTTTTCGGCTTCTTAAAAAGTAATGTTCTGTGTTCCAGCATGCGGGGTAGCGCGAGGTGGGCGCATCATCGGAGGCGCCTCGATGATGAACGGGGAGTACCCCTGGCTGGCTGGAATCAAGAAGGACGACAAGTTCATTTGCGGAGCCACCGTCCTCGCCAGGGATCACCTCATGACCGCCGCGCACTGTGTTAGCGGGTAAGGTCTTGCATTGACTCTGGGCTAAAGTTATTCATGTGCAGGTTTTAAAAATGCCGAAGCTGTTAAAAACAACCACGTCGCTCCCGACCAGCCTACTAGAAATCATACGTTAATAGCGGCGTGTGGTGATATCTGTCAAAACGATTGTACCTAAGTCACGACTCCTATAACACTGGGCGTCTTCATAGTGATACACATACCTAATCAGGCATGGAGCAGGGAGCAGCACCTATACCTATGTGTAAAATTACCTAAACGGCCGCGTTATAAAATTTTGATAATTGGTCTGTCCTTTTAATATTTCATGTTAGCTGGAAATACTTTTTTTTTTCAATATATACGTAAATATCTAGATAGAACGGACGATTATGTCAGAGAAAAAGTGAGCAAACGGGGCGTAATTTGACATAAAAAAACAGCTCGCAGTTTTGAACTAAGATAAAAAAGGATTCATCAGGACAGTTTAGGACAGTTATCGTGCTTCTTATTCTTAGCAACATTAGTCTAGATTTGCAAACTTAAAATTACCAGGCTACGTTCGCAACAAAACAATAACGAATAACTTTTCGCTCTGCGGCAACCCTACCTACTCTAAACTAAACATGCCCCATGTCATTAATTTGAATATTTATAAGCACTAAAGTAATGTTCATTAGAAGCGCTTTGACGCCTCGGACCGTCGGCAAACAATGGAGCGTCAGAGAAAGCCGATAATCATCGGAGCCAGAGTTGAACATGACATCAAATCACTATTATTTGCACATGTGCTTATTGTTTCTGGTATATTAAATGAGTCGACTGTAATGAGGTTTTAAAAGTTCTGCACAAAGCATTGCTAATGAGAACAAGGAGTTCGAATTTGAGCACTATAGCGGCAGGCGCAGAACTAATAATAAATAGAATAGATACTTTTTCACGCGAACTAAAAACGCGAGGCCCATATGTGGCTAAAAAGACATAAATATTTTTTTCCCAGCTTAGTCTGTAACGAAGTTAAAAACCTACTCAAAGAATTGATTACTACGAAGATTGTGGTTCAAAAAGGTTTACATTTTATTGGTTACTAGCTTTTGCCCGCGGCTTCGCTCGCGTGTACCATGAGAATTCCAATGAACCAAGATATCAAGCAAGCAAGCATACAGGCAACCAAGCAAGCATGCAAGCAAGCATGCATGCACGCTTGCTTGCTTGCGTGACAATGGGACTATCTCAGGAGTATATTTCTTTCGAATAAAAAAATAATTTTAAAATCGGTCCACAAAATTGACCGAGAAATCGGTGAACATACCTACATAGAAAAAATACATAAAGTGGAATGCATAACCTCCTCCTTTTTTTGAAGTCTTACAGTATAAACTTATGAATTTTGAAATTTTAGCTTACAACCAGTAAAACGCAAAATCCCGTTTTTTCCCGTTCCCGTAAGAATTTCGGGAAATACTTTCTTAATACTCCCCTACACTCCCCAAGGAACTCACTTGCCAAATTTCAGCTTTGTATGACCAGTAAAACGAAAAATCCCGTTATTTCCCGTTCCCGTGGGAATTTTCGAAAGTCCTCTCTCAATGCTTCTCTACACTCCCCAAGCAACCTCATGCCGAATTTCAGCTTTCTACGACCAGTAAAACGCAAATCCCGTTTTTTCCCGTTCCAGTAAGAATATCGGGAAAAACTTTCTTAATACTCCCCTACACTCCCCAAGGAACTCACTTGCCAAATTTCAGCTTTCTACGACCAGTAAAACGAAAAATCCCGTTCTTTCCCGTTCCCGTGGGAATTTTAGAAAGTCCTCTCTCAATGCTCCTCTACAATCCCCAAGCAACCTCAAACCGAATTTCATCTTTCTACGACCAGTAAAACGAAAAATCCCGTTTTTCCCGTTCCCCTGGGAATTTTGGAAAGTCCTCTCTCAATGCTCCTCTATACTCCCCAAGCAACCTACATGCCAAATTCCAGCTTTCTACGACCGGTAAAACGATAAATCCCGTTTTTTCTTTATCCCGTAAGAATTTCCGAAAATCCTTAAAACTGTTTTTTACTATTATAATTACCTACTTCTATGCGAAATTTGAAGAGTCTAGTAATAATAGTTCATAGGATTCCGTTGAACTGAATATATAAATCCCGTTTTTTCCTTATCCCGTGGGAATTTTGAAAAATCCTGAAATTGATGTTTTAACTAATGTAATACCTACTTGTGTATCAAATTTGAAGAGTCTAGTTATTATAGTTACTGAGATAGGGTCACTCGGAATCAAATATATAAATCCCGTTTTTTCCCGTTCCCGTGGGAATTCCCAAAAATCCTTCCTTAGTGGATGCCTACATTGTATAAGGTATCTATGTGCAAAATTTCAAGTTTCTGGGTCCAGTGGTTTGGGCTGTACGTTGATATATCAACAGTCAGTCAGTCAGTTTTGAATTTTATATATATAGAGTACCGTTTTGTGTGTGTTTCTAGACACACACAAAACTACGTGTACGAATAGAGGCGGAAAAACAAACGGTAACATTTCCATTTCTCTATTATTTTTTCTGTGATCAGCAGGGCACAAAATTATATCGAACATGTTGCTTTCTATTCCCGAAAGTAAAGGATTATGCCATACCTCCATGCCAAGTAAATTATCAGACCCAATCTTGATAACAAAAAAAAAAGATTGCCTCGGTTCCTAACTTATTATTATAATTATAAAATTTCAGCCCCCTTAGCCGCGAAGGCTAAAATCTTGACGGTTCTTCTTCGTTTACCTTAAGTTAATATTATATTTATTTTCCGCGTTTTTAAATCAACTATCAACCTAAGTAACAAAGATGAAAGTTTCCAAAGAAAAGTGACCTTTGAAATAAGTAAATTATCGGTTTATTTAGCTGCAATGATCTTTATAGCTCTTAAACCAACGCCGAATGATATTTCACGGTCACATTTATTTTCGCACACGTATCACAAGAGTTTAACGGCATGAGTGACTTTTTATTATGCCCACCTACTTTCTGCACCAGGATATTTGCAAATAACTTAGAAGAAATTTTTTAAAATATCGAAATACGCTGATCATCGTTAATATCTTGTGCAACTACATAATTCTGTTTACTTAAGTTGCTGCAATGTTTTTTTTAGTTTTTTGCTCTTATAAAATAACTTGTGTCTATCTAACATATTTTGAACTAGCTTTTGCCCGCGACTCCGTCCGCGTGGAATTAGTAATTTGGGCAGCTTATTTTTCTTATCCAATTTGCTTTTTCATCAATTATGGCTCTCCTTAGTTCCTCGATATAAAAAAAATACCCGCACCCCCCCCCCCTCACCGACCCCCCACCGAACCCCCCCCCCCCCCGCACACCCGCGTTCACATTCACCACCGTACCTACTCCCAAGTCACTACTTCTAAAAACTGTTCTATAAATTCTTTAAATAGACGTATCTTTCTTATTTGTGAACCGATTCAAATGAAACAAACACTAAATCCACTCCACTAATCCAAGAAAAATCCACTAATCCAAGAAAATACCTACATATCAGTGAAAACCGCATCCTTCTAGGTTAAGCCGTTTCTGAGATTAGCGCGCACAAACGCACAGACAAACAGACAATAATTCTAAAGAACATTGTTTTGGGTTCTATTGCGCTAGTAAATAGCCCTAGTGACAGTTTTTCTCAAATATCTTCAATGTACAGACACCGACTTGCTACAGATTTATTATATGTATAGATGTTCTTGATTTTCTTTTCCGGACGACAATCTCTGCAGCATATTTTATTAACCATACGAGTTATTTATCAAACAAAAATGTAACTCTACTGCTTCCCTCTGAGTTCTCTCGGCCGGCGAAAATAACCCCAACTCATTGTGGTCAATTAAAACTATTTCATTAACTAAATAAAGACCGGCTTTACCTTGCATACTTTACGTAACTGAGCAAATCTCTTCTCAAAATATATTACTTAGCATGACAATACAAATTGGTAATTAATGCACATATTGGCTGTGCCCTGTAGGGCTTCGACCCACTTCTGGGACCCGCGGCCCACTTTCTTATTGCGCAAGCACTTTGTCATCTTGTGTGCATCTGCATCTTGCGATCCATGCCCATTGTTCAGTGTATATTTGTCAGCAGTAAACCGAGGAAACATTTTGCAGTCAAGCTAATTATTATATCTCCTGGGTATATAACAGGGATGACGATACGACCAGTCAACTGACAATCCTTTTTACGAGGTGCCAAAGTTTAAACACGGTTCTCATGGATTTTGTATGACAAATAGCTAAATATTTTGTGCTGGAATTATTGGTTAACGGTATCAAATACCCTATTGGTTAATTCCCATCCCTCTATGTCTCAAAACGTGGGAAATTACTGAACGGGTCGTGGTCAAATATGGGTAAGGTCTCATCTTTCTCCATAAATTCCTTCCTCTATCTCTGGCAGAGTCATCCAATCTCGCCCTGCTTCTACAACAATATCATCAGTCCTTCATTTTGTTTGTCTACCGACACTTATTTTCCCTAATGGCCCGAGTCGTGTCACTTTTATGGTCCATGGTCTAGAAACCTCAAAATATAACCAGCCCATTGTCATTTTAACATCAAAGCTTGTGTTAAAGCATCTGTTTTTTTTACATAGCGCTTAAATTTCTAAAACCTACGTAGTTTCAGAGCCTATGGCTCCATACAAATGTAGTGTAATGACATACGGATTCCTTGCACTCATTTTCAAGGTGGTTCGAAGGGGGTCAAGATCAGTTCTTCACCGGACTGTTGCGAATCGATTCTCTCAGCTAACGACTAACGCTGAATGTTAAATGTGTGCTCTATGCGTGCTTAGAGATTAATGAATGTGGTGATATGAGACTTAAGAGTACCGTGAACCCGGGTTAAATAGGCCCTTATAGGTCAGTCGGAGTCCTAAAATTTTTCATCTGATTGCATAGAAAAGTGGATAGCAACTTATGTTAGGGCATCGAGTGTACTACATTATCCGCTTGAGAAAACCCTTTTCAATTAGTTTTTCAAAGATTCTTTTTTAACTTACACTACATACATTAATTGTTGTATTTGTTGCAAGCTGCAATTTAATTGGTATTTTTGGATGGACCAGCATTTTTCTCCTTTGCTGCGTCATTTATTATCTCTATTTACTTAATATACGTATTTCCTGTACAACTCGATGGTTTTAATCATTCAGTTTCAATCTTATTAAGGTAGACGTCCCTGTGCTCGACACTGACCCAATACGTGGCACCTTCAATCTTATTTATTTATTTATTTATTTATGTCATAGTAAGAGAGGTGGCGTTGAAGTGTCGAGCATTGGTAAATGTACCTCACCTTTATATGATTTTAAACTAAACATTAGGTCAAACTACAAGAAAATGTTCATTAAATGGTTAACATTTTTACCGCTACATCACAAAAATTCAAATTTAAAATTTGTCATCGAAGTACCTCTACACGCTGTTCTGATTACTTCCGATGTCATTACCATTACCATAAAAAAAAAACTGTCAAACAAACAACCTGATTAACACTTAAACAAGCAAATATCGAGAATTTTATTAGGACATGATATATTGTGGTTACTTTTTAATCGCCTCGTAAATCGAACGCTTAAATTTAAAGTGACTAATAAAGTGACACCTACAGTGTCGTTTAATGACCGGCCCTTAATTCCGAAGCCTTAAAGAGGTCAAGAGATGGAAAGTGAAAATTTAAATGTTTCCGTTAGCTATTAAAATGCTAAAAAGAGAGTACAATCATTCATTTATTTTTAGAAATCTTGAATGTGATTCGACTTTCGGCCATTTTCTCAAGCGTCCACATTGTTGCGCGTGGGAACTACGACCCAAGCCCTGAGAGGAGGCCTGTGCCCTGCAGTGGGGCTGGGATTGTACCTAACACTAGCTTACTAGATACAATTTTCTTTAATTTTATATTGTAATTTATATGATTTTTTGTTTGTAATTATTGATTTTATTTTCTTTTGAAAAAATTACTTTGCGCTAAATTTCTTGTTGAAAGACAATGTAATGCAGTCTACTTAAACTTCTAGTTACTGTTGGTTTTATTGTGGTGGCAGCACTGTTGCTTTTTTTGTGGTAGAAATACTGTACTCTTGATGTGAACGTTGCGGATTAAAAGTTATTTCATTAATTGCTAAATACCACTTGTTTTACTCAATTTCTATCATTTCTTGCGGAGCTTTCTTCTTGGCAATATGACGGTGATTCCCAAAGCGCTGGTAGTTTAAAAAATTTACGTGTAAGAAGAGCCTTTTAAGGCCTACATACAGAATAAACTTTTTTTTTTTTGAGGCCAGGATTATAGCTACTAGCATAAAAATATGCACTTACTGAGATACTAATTACGTTGAGACGTTTTCTGAATGAGCATGCGTGACATCCATACAGCCAAAAAAATTGTATTTTTACATGCTTGCCGTGTGCATGAGTAAAATCTTGGAAGCCGAATTTAACCCACTTGCAGTACTTAGTCGGATCGCCTTGAAATCTGGTACACATTATAGATAGAGTCATTCACGATCTTTGATTCTTATTCCAATGGCATTAGTGTCTAATTTTGACAAATTCATGCGTCTTCGTAAATGGCACTATCTATCTATGTATACCTATGTAGGATGACAATGCAAGTTTGTACAGTCAGCAAAAAATTATAACAAAAACTATTGTTTATAGTGTCGCTACGTCTCGCCTGAAGGTGCTAGTGGGTGTGCACAACATAACTGACCCGACAGCAAAAACCTACTCCGTCCAGAGCATAACCGAACACCGTGACTTCAACAGCTACAATTACGACCACGACATCGCCGTAATAAGGTTGACGGAGCTTGTGCCCGAGAACATATTCCGGCCTTTATGCTTGCCAGGTAAGTACAGTATCAAAGTCATAGTGAAAGTCTATTATATTTATATTATAAAGACTAAACACTTATGAATGTTTATAACTACCTCTGATTCGGTAAACCCCTGTTGAAAAGAATCCGGCAAGAAACTCAATTATCAATCGATTTTATGATAGGTACGCACCGATTAACTAGCGGTAGAATATTGAAGTCCGTTGTTAAAGATGTGCCCGATGTTGAAGCCCGGCCACGCACCTCTAAGTTTACGGAATTTATGTGCGAAATTACATTTGAAATATAATTATTTACCACTTCAGGGCACGGCCTCAGAATGAGAAGGCTTGGGCCGTAGTTCCCACGCGGACCCAATGCGAATTGAGAGCTTGTCACAGGCTTTTGAATTTCTTCACACGTTTCCTCACAATGTTTTCCTTCACCGTAAAGCTCTTGGTTAATTTCAAATGTAATTTCCGAAAAACTCAGAGGTGTGAAAGCGGATTCAATGTACTCGAACCCACGACACTACTTGAGAGGCTATAGGTCAAACTAGACTTATAGCTTTTAAATTTTAACGTAAAACTTCGTAAATACGAACTTTAATTCATTAGCCAGGCTGACCGTGTTTAAAAGTTTGTATAAGTACTTTAGTAGAATTTGTTTTTCGTTATAGAAGACGGTGATGACCGACAACTCATAGAAGAAGAAGCGGTCGTGTCTGGATGGGGCAGCACAGAAGAAAAGGGATACCCTACGGATACGCCCAATAAAGTAAGTCGATTATGCTGAGTTGAGGTCGTCACGTAACAATTTGTTTCTAGCAAGTTTAGTTTAGTATGAAGTATCTTTTTGTATTTATTTTTTCAACTTCATTTTTTATTACTTTTACGGTCATCCCGTGAAACCTTATTTTTCATACTAAATACAAACTGAAATATAGATGCACAGAAAAAACCCCAGAAAAAAGACCAATGCTGGGAATCGAACCCAGGTCCTCAGCATTCCGTGCTGCGTGCTTACCCCTACACCACCACTGGTCTAGAGATTACACACGAATCTTTTCTACACATCGTACATTTCAGTCTGTTGGATAATCATCTTATGCAGTGATAAACGCCCAAGAGCCCTGTAGCGCCATCTTTTGGTCCGGGTGGGCGGTTAACTCCAAAGGACTGTTAAAGTCTCTCGATAGAGGGTGTAACATAGATGTGCGTTTATCACTGCATAAGGTGATTATCTAACAGACTGAAATGTACGATGTGTAGAAAAGATTCGTGTCTAATCTCTAGACTGTGGTGGTGTAGGGGTAAGCACACAGCACGGAATGCTGAGGACCTGGGTTCGATTCCCAGCATTGGTCTTTTTTCTGTGCATTTATATTTCAGTTTGTATTCTGTTTGTATACTCTGTAAAAGAGTATGATATTATCATTATTTAATTTTTCATCTGAATTTGTATGTATTTTTATTCTTTTTGTTTTTATTGTTATTATTTATTGATTATTTGGTCTTATGACATCTTCACATTATGTGAATTAATATTATTCATTTAATATTTATATGTTGTAGTTTTTAAATTTCTTTGACATTCACACATTATGTGATTTAATATTTTATTGACATTTTTGTTTTATCTCACTTTTATTGTTTTTAATATTATTATCTTCGTGACATTTTAAATTAATATATTATCCATTTATGTTTTTCAAATTCTGTTGACGATCTTTTTGTGAATTCTTTATATTTGTGACATTTCGAATGCTGGATATAATTGCAATTTTCAATCAGAAATAAATGAATCTATCTAATCTATCTATCTATCTATTTAGTATGAAAAAAAAATTTTTTTTTCTTGGTAAATTACTACGAGTATCAAACATCAGAAAATTTACTTCGCAAATTTTATATTAAATTTTTCGGATTTCCCGTTAATGCTTAATTGTTTTTGATGTAAATTAAAAAAAAACTGTCGCAACAACACATATGAAAATTGCACATTTTATCTCGGGTTAGTGTACCTACCTACTTACCTAAGAGTTTAGCACGCTTTTTGGGTTGACCAAAACCCGGGAACGATCCCTTTGGATTTTTCCCGTCGTTAATATTCTTCGGTTTTCGTTGTGACTCTTATAACCCCAGGAATAAATGAAAATACTACTGCGACACAATACATGTACTTAATCACACATTATTTAGAAGGCCGGATAGCCTAGTTGTTAGAGAACCTGACTACGAATCTTGAGGTCCCGGGTTCGATTCCCGGTCGGGGCAGATATTTGTGTCAAAAAAATACGAATGTTTGTGCTCGAGTCTTGGATGTTTAATATGTATTTAAGTATGTATTTATCTATATAAGTATGTTTATCCGTTGTCTAGTACAGTCAACAGCATAAATAAGTGATCATTTATGTACCTTGTCACTTTAACGTCATGTTTGAAATGTCATACAAAATTGTCAAACGATTGAAAACGACAAGGTACAGAAATGACCACTTATTTATGCTGTTGACTGTACAAGCTTTGCATAGTTTGGGACTAGGTAGGTAAATTGGTGTGAATTGTCCCGTGATATTTATTTATTTATTTTAAGGCGCGAGAAATGACGTGCAAGTTGCTGCCATTTGGCTCAGCATCAGCAATGTAACGAAATTTAGGGGGACAAAATGTCTCCCGTGGTCTAAATTAAACTTTACGAAGATTATTTTTAATATGCTGTATTTGCAGGTGACTGTAAAGATCTGGGACCAAGAGGAATGCGCGAACGCGGGCTATGGGCGACGCAAGGTGACGCCGCGCATGCTGTGCGCAAACAATCCCGGCAAGGACGCCTGCACCGGCGACTCTGGCGGCCCACTGCTGCTCACACACCCCTACAACACCGTCGTCGGTCAGTTTATGTGTACACTGTCATAGTCATCATAATCACTGCTGAACATTACAGGGTGCCCCAAGGTTCGCTAAACATACCGGTCCCGCGCCATCCTCATCCTGTACCTGCATGTACCCATCCATCCATCCATCCATCCATCCATCCGATTGAGAGGATTTATGGGTAGTTCTACTAGCGTTTCAACCGCTATCACTACATATATACAAAATGAGTCACATCGAGCGGAAGATTTTTATATACTTAACAATAGGTACTTACGGTACAATTTCAATTTGTAAGCATCTCATGCTAACTGTAGCTTATTTCTTCAACGAATGCGACAGGAAAGTGATAGCGGTTAAAACGAGCTAGTAGGTACAACTATACCCTTTTTATCAAAATTCTTGATACGGTACAATTTGGATATCGACCAATGTTGCAATGTTTGAAAACATTAGTCGCTACTTTAGCTAAAAGTTCCTGAGAAACCATTACAGAGGTGTTCAGTCAAACTTGCGCTGAGATATTCCGGAGAGTTAGCTAATTGAGTTGGAAAACAAGTGACGTCACGGCTCGCTATTGCCATGCGAAATCTATGGGGGAACCGCAATCAAAAACCCTATTAAAAAATTGATTCAGGCGTTAACTTGGGGGAGGTCCACATTAATGAACAACTTTACAACTCCTTAACCACAACTTCAATTAATTGTAGAGAAAATTGAATTTGATATTTTCGCATTTAAAACGGTTCCAGAGTCACTACAGCTTCCTACCATAACAATTGAATGAAAATTCTTTTTCTTTTTCCCTTCAGGCGTGGTTTCGTGGGGTCGCGGCTGCGCTCGCCCTGGCTACCCGGGCGTGTACACGCGCGTCATCAAGTTCCTGCCGTGGCTGAAGAAGGCTCTGCGCAATGCCTGCCTCTGCACCCCACCACAACACTAAACCTGACACGATAGCTAAATAAATACTTCGGCCGCCCGACCATCAGAGGCTTTGTCTAACATACTCGCAACTGCGATCGCATTCACGATTTCTTTCTGTCAATCACATGAGGGATGGAAGAAATGGTAAATATGACCGCGAGTGCCTGCGCGTTAGACAATCCGGCCTCAAAGCTAAATAATTAAACGGCTTCACGATTATAAGTCGGAAATGTTCCGTCTAGTTTAGATATTTTCACACTTTTGTTCGGTTTCGGGACATCTAGAAGTACGCTGGGATACGATACTTTGTGAGACAGTGCGTGGAGCTTGCTTTAATAAGATCTTCCGATAATACCGAAACTATTCATTCGGACTGTTCCTGACTTATAATCGAGTAGTATAATTATTTAGTTTTAAATTATGTCTCACGAGAGCTCAGTAGTAATATTATTACGGCCTCAGGTCTTTTTCCGGCCAGATGGCATTCCAGATGTTCGTCAAAAAAGGTCCTACTGAAATTGGTGCCACGCCATATTTTCCTACTAGCTCTAAGTTACACATTTACATGACTGGATTGGAATGGATTCAAGAACACTCTTAACTGAATTGGCAAACGTGAATTTTATCACAATTCAAGGTGCAGTAGTGCAAAATGTTGAGTTAAGTGTTTTAGTGATTATATATCGGTCTGATTTTATTTGGACTGGATGTAATACTTAACATCAACAGTCCACAGCAGTCTATGAGAGGTACCTATTCTGCTAATAAAAATGTAAAGTCATAAAGCTGTCACCAAGTATCGCTATACCTGCATACTAAAGCGACATTGCTTGAAAAGTTTGACAAAGTCGTGCCTAAGCTAAATAGGTATCTTCGATAGTACCTATAAAAGGATGCCATATAAACAGCGTCATTTTTAGTACATACAGCAAACAAAATTAACAGGGTATTTGTAATTGCCATCGACAAGACAGCCTTTAAACGCCCAAAGTTAGGCTTGTTGAAAAACAATCGTTCTGACAACCACCTGAGGAAGGGCACTACCGTTTAAGGTTCACGAATGTAGTCGGAACTAACCGGATTATGCCAAATGTATTTCAGTCTTTGAGGCTGTCTTTTCAATGCCAATTATTGAAGTTGTATTGTATCACTGATGCCGACGCCAAAGTAGACATAGTTACCAATTTTCATGAAAACTTGCCAACGCGCTACGTGTAAAGTTACCGTTACTTAACGTTACTTAATAACACCAGTAGCTGAGCAGCAGTATTAAGTTTAAGTTTATATTTACTTTTATTTATTACTAGTAGCTGTTGGATAGTTTTATTGTTACATAGTTACTTAAGTGTACTTGTACACTTTATTAGACCTCCATTATCGCACGCGAAAAACACAAGAACAGCTAAAAGATGGGAACTCTTTTCCAATGCTCAACATATCGAGGGATTAAACGCGTGATTGGATTGTTTCCCTTGATATGTATATATTGTTGTACCTAGTACAAGAAATTTCACGAAACTCCATCCATTGCGACGTTAGCTACGCATTAAATACCGCATACAAGAGTTTTCATTTTTAAGCTTTTTTCGCCTATTTACAGGGTTACTGAGGCTATGGGTGAAGACCAAAAAGTTACACGTCTGTTAAAGCTGCATTAGCAGGTATTTATAATTACTATTATTTTTTTCCATTGTGACACGAAAATTATGCATACAAAAGTATGGTTAAATTTCGTGTCACAATGGAAAAAGTTAATGGTAATTTTAACTACCTGCTAATGCAGCTATAACAGTGTGCAACTTTTTGGTCTTCTCCCCTATACGTAAACACGTTCTTAATTCGCAAGAGAATGCGGAGTTTATTTAAGAATATGGCTGTGATTGTTCCTAATCTAAAATAATTTAAACCGAGAGCATATATATAGAGGTAAACGAAGGGTTGAAGTAGCTTCTTAAAAATTCGAATCGGAGATAATGATGAAGCTATAACCATTTACCGCTTCCTGTGTGCTCGCGTCTTTGAACTAACCATTAGAGTTCTAATTAGTCCTTAGCTTCTATATTAAGTGTTACTCTATTGTATTGACGTGATTTTAAATTAAAAGAAAAGCATATTAAACAATTTATTATTTGGAGCGCCTGTCCCAGGCCCAGGGACCTTTATTTGTTACTAACAATAAGCATAGGTACAGTCAATGTCCTAAATAAGTAAGTGATCACTTTTGTAGCTTGTCGCTTTCAGTGATTAAGGTGATTACATAATTTAGTATGGCTTTTCAAACATAAAGTTAAAGTGTTAAAGTACAAACTTATTTATAACGTTAACCATACGATTTAAATCCACATCCACTTTTCAAACTTCTAGTAGGAGAAAGGAATTTTTGATTAAGTTTTTTTTTTTTCATGTTGTTTACTAATTCTAATCTTGTAACAAGCTTTTAACCCTTTCACCGCCGCGCCTTGACAAAACGTAAACCTGCTTTGAATCTTATGTCATTGTGTCAAGGTCACTTTGACACTGTACTTTGTGACCTATAATAATATATGTGTCGTTGGCGTTGAAAAGGTTAAAACGCGGCTTAAAAGAAAGCGCATCTCCCGCGAAAATTTGACATTTGACGTCATAAAGTAAGATAAAAATAACAAAAGGAATAGAGAGCGTACAGTCAGCATCAGATATATCTACGCGCCCCTCAGTGCGTCACAATTCTCTTGACAGCCTAGTTTTCATTAATACTTACACCACTTGAAAGTCATAAAGGTAACTAAGCACTGACAGTTGTCAATAACATCTATACCTACGCTCTACCTATAGTCCGACAAGCTCGTGCGCGGCTCTCCGTGGAACCCTGTCGCAGTCAACATTTGCCCACGCAAATTGACGCACGCACGCACGCACGCACGCACGCACGCACGCACGCACGCACGCACGCACGCACGCACGCACGCACGCACGCACGCACGCACACACACACACACACACTGTAATAATAATCTGTAGTATAAGTAAACATGTCACATTAATTATTAGTTTTAAACGTTAAATAGTTTTATGTAAGTTATTGATTTTTCGCGTCTTATATTTTGGCAACACATAATTTGTTTTGGTTGCCTACAAGACAGGCTACGCCTAGTGTAGGAGCCATTGTAATACATCCTGAATAACGCTGTCAAGTACATCTCTAATCTGCTGTAATCTGTTGTATGCTTACTTATTAAAAATAATCTCGTTAAGGACAGCAGAGGCTCCCTGCGACAGGATTCCGCCGAGCGCCACGCACGAGCTTGTCGGGCTATAATAACAACACGTGAACAGCCAGAATGCCACTTGTTGCTAAGCAGTTATTATTTCAATGGTAACTAAGTATCAATTTTGTCAAAATATAATTTTTATAAATTTGAATCTTACCTATCTGCTTGCAATAAAAGTCCGCAAGTCGTCACGTCATTCGAATAAACTCATAATAACTTCAATAAGCACAAATCAATTGTAAGAATAACTGCCGAATGCACTACCTAGTTGGAGTACAAATTTTCCAATGAAATAAGAACTTTAAATCTGATAAGTAATTTCCAAAATCACCAAAACTTAGTATTCTCGGCTTGTTTTGTATAAATATTATATTTCGTAAATACTACCATGACAGTCAACAACTTTTTGACAATTTAAACGTTTACCTGTCTTTGAGCACCTGAAGCGTATAGCGACTTTTGATGCTGACTGTACTCAACCCAATTATCTGTCACCCCGTTTGACGTGACGCAATATCTATCCTTACTAATATTATAAATGCGAAAGTAGGTACCTAAGTTTCTTAGGGAGTGTAGGGGAGTATTAAGAAACTATTTCCCGAAATTCTTACGGGAACGGGAAAATACGGGATTTTGCGTTTTACTGGTTGTAAGCTAAAATTTCAAAATTCATAAGTTTATACTGTAAATAGGCCGCAAAGGGCTCTTTAACCGACTTCAAAAAAGGAGGAGGTTATGCATTCCACTTTATGTATTTTTTTTATGAAGGTGTGTTCACCGATTTCTCGGTCAATTGTGGACCGATTTTATAAATTCTTTTTTATTCGAAAGAATATAATATACTCCTGAGATGGTCCCATTGTCACGCAAGCAAGCAAGCGTGCATGCATGCTTGCATCTTGCTTGCTTGCCTGTATGCTTGCTTGCTTGATATCTTGGTGCTTTGGAATTCTCGTGGTACACGCGAGCGAAGCCGCGGGCAAAAGCTAGTTCCTTTATATAACAAGTACCCGGGCGACCGAGCTCCGCTCGGGCTAAAACTCGGTAGGTACCAGGCGTTTTCCCAGAGATTAGACCAAGCTAGATCAATTTTTCATCCCCGAAAACCTCCACATACCAAGTTTCATCGAAATTGTTGTAGCCGTTTCCGAGATTCTGAATTATAAATATATAAGTATATACAAGAATTGCACGTTTGAAGATATTAGATAGATAGATACACCAAGCAATGGACACCAACCGCTCTATCCTACGAATTAACCAGCAGATCAGGGTCAAGCTTACTTTGCATTGAAAACGTGATGTCTTGCACTTGCAATTGTTCAGGTCCAATTACTAATTCGTCTTTAACTTCGTGACCGGCGTACAAGCCTTCTGTCGCGGCCGCCTCGCTCACGCCGCACTCGCCCCACTCGGGCTCCTCCTTCACAGGCTCGCACTCCGCACTCATAGTGTATGCCCACGCCGACCGTTCTGCGTCGGAAGCACCACGGCGGCAGTCTGCTGACTGTATGATCACGACACGGATCTAGGTTGATCTCAACGCATAAAATGTAACTGAACTGCTAAACAATGGTTTTGCAGGTTATTGTTTTTTATTAAAGTTCTTTCTGCTATATAGGGAAATGGTTTTGCAGGACTTCTTGACTTCAAGTATAACTAACTTCGTAATTCTGAAAGATATTTACGTACTAATCGCTTAGAGAGAACGAAGAGTTCTCCCTGTCTGTATTTCTTTCTTCAGCCGTACATTATTATTTACTCAATCAATTTACTCTAATATTTTGATCTGATGATCTGATTCTAATTTTGAATTCAGTAATCAAGTCAAGTCATAGAGGTGTCATAGAGTAAAATAAATATACCAACCAAAAGGAATAGAGAGCGTACTCAACCCAATTTATCTGTCACCCCGTTTGTCATGCCGCCAAATTTAAAATACTACCTAGCTGCCCTCTGTAAATTGGATGCTTGTGGAAGCCATATACATACGTATGTATATGTGTAACCATATATGTCTATACCACTCGTATAGTCTAAGTAGGAATTGAAAAAAAAACAAGTATTACACACAAGATTTATTATTTTCACGACACTGCTCGAAAATTTGGCCATAGATAACCTAAATCCAGTACCCATAAAGCCCATCACACACAGCGTAGATGCGGTAAGATATCTGTATCTGAACAGATATCTGTCAATATCGCTCCCTATATAATTCAATGGAGGACCACACACAGCGCTGATGCGTTAAGATTTTTATCTGCGTATCTGTGAGCACCGACATATTATATCGACAGAATCCGACAGATGTGTAGCTTATATCTGCAGATAAATACAGGTGGATGCGCAGAAGCACACTTTCATCATCATCATCATCATCATACCAGTCTATATTACGTACCACTGCAGGGCACAGGCTTCCTCTCAGAATAAGAGGATTTGGGTCGTAGTTCCCACGCGGGCCCAGTGCGGATTGGGAACTTCAGTGTATAATAAAATAAATATAAAATTACGTACTACTTAAGCAAACAACAAGTCATCCTTGCGTAGAAATGCATTTTCGCATTTTTTTACATTTTATCGTGAAGAGAAATAAAGAAAGTGTAACGCGCTTTTATTGAAAATTCATTGTAGCCTATCTATCTCTCAAAGGGCCGGCAACGCACCTGTGACACCCTTAATGTTGCGGGTGTCCATGGGCGGCGTTGATTGCTCCCCATCAGGTGACCCGCATGCTCGTTTACCCCCTTTTATATAAAAAAAACACCCTGTATAAGCCATCCGCACCACAAAACACGTCTACTCGGCTCCGAAATTTTAGAATGAATGTAAAACCTCGCATCTGCGCTGTGTGTGATACCTGCAGACGGATAAGTTTTTATACGCAGATAAAATCTTACCGCATCTGCGCTGTGTGTGACAGGCTTAATACGTACATTTAACAGCTGAAGCAATCGGATTTTTTATGCTACATCGTTTCGGAAAATTTACGTTAGTCCCGACTGAGAAGAAACAACAAGAAACTCAGTCGGGTTGTGGTCTAATTGAGGAAAACCTACCCGGTATATGCCGGTATCGGTTAAAATAGTGGGGCCGCCCACGTGTTGTGTATTGTGGGGTACGTCGTCGTCGCCTCCT
Organism: Archips xylosteana; assembly: GCA_947563465.1. Lineage (NCBI taxonomy): Eukaryota > Metazoa > Arthropoda > Insecta > Lepidoptera > Tortricidae > Archips > Archips xylosteana. Next base: position 4,861,494 of record OX387351.1, on the reverse strand, counting down.
CCGGAGGGGGCGGTGCGGTGAGTTGAGAGAGCTAGTGTTACCCTGTGGTGTTATTGGGCATTGACTATCGAATTCGGCACGGGCTTGATTTATTACGATAATATCGTCATCGGGGTCTGTGAGAACATGGCGCGGACGTCTAAAACGACGGGAAATGTCCTTTTTCAGACGATACTCCACCACCTCCCTAAGGAGGCGATTGGAGTGATGAGGTGCGGAATCGAAGTACCTACGAGAGGTCTGTTTCATAAACTGAGCAACGGATGGAAGTCCGGCATCCCAGTGTAGGTCGACGTTGCGCTCATACCATTGAGCCCCGATGGCGTTGCGCAGGAAACGATTCTGGAGTACCTGTAAGGAATAAAGTGACATTTTCGAGGCGGCGTGCGCGAACACGACGCTCGCGTAACTGAATACCGGTCTAACACAAGTCTTGTAGATTGTCAATTTATTTCTAAACGACAGTTTACTCGACTTGTCTAGCATGGCGTAGAGGCGGCCCATGATGAAGGCCGCTCGTCCCTGACCAGTTTGATGTGCGGGCGAAACGTCATCCTGCTATCCAGGGTAACACCTAAGTATTTGACTTTTTAGTCCATGGGATGGGCCTATCGTTGAGCCTAATACGGCGAAGACGCGCTGTTATAAGCTCTGATCTGAGCTTGCGCGTGAAAAGAATTGCAGAACTTTTGTCAGGATTGACTTCAATCCTCCAAAGCCTAAACCAGTTTCCTAGGGACGTGATGGCTGCTTGGAGTCTTCTGGCGATAAGGCCAGGAGATATAGAAGAAGTGAATATAGCTGTGTCATCCGCGAATAAGGCGTAATGCACGTTTGAAACTTTGGGAATATCGTTAGTGAACAACGAAAAAAGAATGGGAGAGAGAACGGAGCCCTGATGGACACCGGCCCTAATGGGGTGAGGGGCGGAGAGCGTACCCTCCACTTTATAGCGAAAGCTGCGATCACGTAAGAAATCTGTATTATGCGTACAAGTCGGTCGGGAAGCCCCAAGGCATAGAGCTTGTAAATCAAGCCGTTATGCCAGACTTTATCGAATGCTTTCGCTACATCGAGGAAGATAGCCCCCGTGGGATAAGCTGAGCTTTTACCTATATTGAGCCTATTGAGTATATGCTCCGTTAAGCGGTGCACCTGTTGGACGCATGAGTGTCTGGGTCTAAAGCCAAACTGCTCATCTATCAGAATATTTGAGCTATTTAAGAACGCCCAGATACGCGTCTGAATGACGCGTTCCAGGAGTTTTGCTGGAGACATAAGCAGACTTATTGGTTTATAGCTATCCGCTTTCGTACGCGGCTTACCCGGTTTATGGATACCGATGACGGATGCTTCTTTCCATATACAGGGTTATTTGTAATTCACTAGCATCCTTTTAACCCTAAAATCCTACCACTTAAACAAATGTTTTTTGTTTTACGGCTTTTGTCATAACTTAATATTTTTGATGTAATAACGTTTTAAAAATTTGAGATTACCTCTTATTTTTACGATACTCTGTGTATTTGTATGGGATAAAAAGTGCTTCATTTTAAAAAGTCGTAGAACAAAAAACATTTGTTTGAGTGATGGGAATTCAAGGTTAAGAGGATGTCAGTGAATTAAAAATAACCCTGTAGATGGAAAATGCGCATTCGTCAGAGCGGCGTTGAAAATAGCGACTAAGATAGTTAATAATGTAACTGGGAGCATCTTCAGGATTCTATTTGGAATGCCGTCCGAGCCCGGAGCTTTTTTGACTTTGAGCCGTTTGACTAGGTCACCAAGTTCCGAGACAGTAACTGGAGTTATAGGGTCTACTAAGGTGGTACGAGATCTCCTATCGACCTCATTATCCACCTTTAGGAGGTGGCTGGGGTCGACGGGTAATTTACTAGGTGAGCACTGATACTCGAGGCTGGCTGCTATGCATTCAGCTTTTTCGTCGTCATCGAAGGCTGGGGACGTGTGATCAGAGCGATCCAAGGGGGGCATAGTAGAAGTGATTTCCGATTTGAGAGATCGCGCCAGCTTCCAGTAGGCCTGGTGACTAGGCGAGATCTCCCCCATCAGTTCATTCCACCTTTCGTTACGAAAGTCTGACATGCGTTGTTTAAGTTCCCTCTGTAAACAACGCAATCGGACTCGGTGAACTTCGCTTGGATATCGCCGTCAGGTGTGCGCGGCAACTAACAGCACTAAATATTATTACACCTTTCCTAACTAGGATGCTAAATCATTCAGCTTGTCAGAGACCATCCTCGCTTCTAATTAGGATACTTTTTAGGATCCTTACTGGATAAACGCGATTACACTTTCCTAAATTTGGATTCTAAATCATTTAGCATTCTAAATTTAGTCAAGTTTAATAAGCCCTTTAGTGCGCGAGTATACATCCTCGTCATGCCCGACTTGCTGCCGCCGGTCGGACATGACGAGATGAGGTATTTATTTTTTAATTATGTGGTTTTGGGTACTGGCCACTAAGAATGGTCTCGGTCGTTTAAAAAAAATAATTATATCACAAAAGAAAAGTAAAATTGGCGGGAGCAACGCAGTATTTCGATTATTTAATTGTCATTTCCTCGCATTAGTCGTGAAAAGCACAATTTTTAGTCTCGGCCAAAAGTGCAATATATGGACCAAAGAGTATTGTAATATTATATGAACGTCGGCCCTCAAACTAACTCGTCCATCTATTGCTTACTTTCTAGCCTCTGCAACAATCTACTATTTTATGTCTCACTTAATACAAATAAGAATCTTGTTTAATTTTGTCATTAGTACCATCGTTATTAGTAATCACTACCACTATGTTTGTAACCTAATGTACAACACACATATCGAATGTCGCGATAAACACAAATTGAAACAAAAATAGCGTCCAAATCGCAAACACAATAAACAATAATTCAAAAGCGTCTTTTCATTTTCACTACGTAAAATCCCGCAACACATTTAATAAACTTTCAAGACGAGAACGAATCATACACCGCAAATGAAATTTTGTCTTCTGTGTTGCTAACAAAACCTTGACAAATTTTAAAAGAAATTAGTACATGTTTTTGAGAATAACTTAAAATAGACACTTTAATTAGTTGTGTTTGATGAATGAAAATTATAAAATGCATAGAAATATATGAAAAAAATTAACAGTGTGTATTTAAAACTAGATTACTAGTGACATCTATTGCATTATTGCGACAAAACTTCGGGTCCAAAAAGAGCTGGGGACTACGTGATCTGAAGGTGGCGCTGTAATTAAGTTTCAAATCTGTCAAAACCAAATGCTCTAACTTGTCTACCCCTATCCTGTTTGACGTTTAGGACGCCGTGATCACCCATCAGCTGATGCTTATTTTATCGTCTTCGAAAAATAAAGACATGAAACTGTAGTTTAGACAAATAATTTTAGTAGTAAATTTAAACAATTGCTTTATCAAATAGACAAAATGAACATATCAGATAATGAAGCTGTAAGTACACGTGGTTTTCATTGAAATATAACCGCTTCATAACCAAACAAAGAATGAGTTGTGTTTTACCGTTTACCGTGTACGTAGGATGATACATCGAGTGTGGAGAGTACGTCGAACACAGACAACACGTCCCGCAGCGAGACTCCGACGAACTCTCGCGTGAAGAAACGGAGACGCGGAAAGAAGAAGACCGCCCCTAAGCCAGTGAAGCCACCCTATAAGTTCAAGTAAGCGCTTTATAAGCAGTGATCGGAACTCTGGGTGCAAAACTTTAACAAAACTTGTAAAGCTGACATTAAGGAGAATTTACATCCAAGAAAAATAAGAATATTATTGGCAGATTAGTGTTCAATTTAACTCTATATTGAAATCTCAGATTTTCAGTAGTTTATTAATATTTTCATGTCTGTAACTTTGATCAATTATAACTGAAGATTCACATTGCCGAACAAAATCCCCTTCAAAGAATGTCCGAACTTTTTTTGTTTGCGTAACAATTAAAATCATCACCTACACAAAAATTTGAACGTAGTCTTTACTTCATTACAGTCGAATTTCGGTTGACACTTGACAGCTAAACTTGACAATTTCACGCAACGTACTGAGAAAAAAGAAGGCCACTTTTATCAAAGTGGCGCTCATTTGGCTCGGACATTTTCGGGCGCGCGACTGTGGATCTACAGTTATAATTGATCAAAGGTCTGTAAGCACTGTTTCATGCCCGCTTGACAAGTTTCGTTAAAGTTTTGCACCCAGAGTTCCGATCACTGTTTATAAGCGTCACATACTACCTTTTCTGTGTATTTAATATTCAAATTAAAAGCTTGTAACTCGTGAGTTTGCTAAGAATTATAATGTATAATGTATATCAAAAAACAAAACAAATGACCAACTTTTAACCTTTCGTATGCGGGAAGTGAAAAAAATTGTGCATTCTAGTCTCAACTGTTTCATATAAATACAATGATACAGATTTAAAAAAAAAATACAAAAAGATAGCCTTAAATCTGGTGCAGATCTGCTACTAAGCATACGAAAGGTTAAATGCGAGACATGTTCTCCACGAGATATAGATCGCGATTACTTACCTTTAATGAGCTTCCAATATTATGAGACACCCATAATCATGATCTTGTTGATCATTTTAAACCGTGAATAATTTAAAATCATTCCCATCTGTACTGTCTTTCCCATAAGGGCAGGGCTGTGCCCAAGGCCCTCTACCTCATGGGAGCACCGATAGTCAAATATTTTTATTTACACAAAAATACAGTACCCGGCCATAAAGATTGCACACGGTCTTTGAAAAAAGACTCTGCAAATGTCCAACGTTTCACACACACAAAATAGTACATTACTGCAGCGGCCGCGAAATAGGGGATTGCCGGCCGAGTAGTTATAGATGGCAGAGTGTTAACGAGGCCATCTAGAGATACGAGGCCGGCAATCCCTGTTCGTGGCCAAGGCTTGTATAGAGTTTTTCTCAAACATGCATCACCATCACCACCATCATCATCATCACCATCATGATCATCATCAACATCAACATCATCGTCATCACCATCACCATCATCATCATAATCATCATCACTATCATCATCATCAACATCATCATCATCACCATCTCATCATCACCATCATCATTATCATCAACATCATCATCATCATCTCATCATCACCATCATCATCATCATCGCCATCATCATCATCACCATCATCATCATCATCATCACCATCATCATCACCATCATCATCACATCATCATCATCATCTTACCTTACCTTAAATAAGCGTAGTGGCAGAATGTCTTAATGAACCAAAACGCAAATATTGCTTAGTTTTTTTTTTTAATGGCTAAATGCTATGATGCCATAGACCTATAAACGTCATGGTATGAAACAATAGACGATCACTTTGCTGGCCTTGGCCAGCAAAGTTGTATGAAATTCCATTATTGACCACTCGTCTACGCGGTCCCCCACCACCGGCTGCACCTGCACCTGCAACGTGACTCTTCGTGGCGTATTATAAGGAACATAACGTCAATATTTCATAGCATGTTTGAGAAAAAACACATTAGACTTTGGAAAAAGACTGCAAATGTCCAACATTTGCTGACTCTTTTTTCAAAGACCGTGTGCAATCTTTATGGCCGGGTACTGCAATTAGTTCTTGTTGTCAATGTCATTCACTCTAATGCTTCCCAATGAGGCCCTATATGATGCAGGGCGCATATCTTTGGCATTTGACTTTTTTCTTTGCCAAAGACACAAAATATACTTCAGCTACAACCACAATACAACAGCTCTACAACTTTTTATTTTCTTGCAGTACCTCTCCAATTGGGATGCACCAAAAAAAATAACCTATAGTTTTTATATTTTTTTTGGAAAGAATAGGATATTTTAAGACACCATTTTCATCGATTTTGAATTTGGTTGAGTATTTAATTTTTTATATTTTTTTTTAGAAATACGTTGGATGACGTCACAGTGAGAGAGCCACGTTCCATAGCCTAGAAAAATTCAAGTCGTACATAACATAATCTGTGGCACTACCACGGCACTACTGAGACCCTACTACGAAGTGCATAATTCGAACTTCGTTTCATGCCGTCCCGCTCACGCTAATATGATTTGACACGAGAGTGAGAGGGATGATACGATACGAACTTCGAATTTTGTAGTAGTGCCCCTGATTTGTCTTGTCACTGTCAATATTACAAGCACGGCTTAGGGTCCTAAATGAACCATGACAAAATAGTTTTATTTATTTCTCTTCTTTTAGCTTCGATTATTCCTGTTTGTTTAATGGTGTGATAGTAAATAGATATTTTTTATTAAAATCTGATATTTAAATTCTTTCATATTTACTTGTAACGTAGTAATTTAATAATTAAATTTGTAAAAATACATTGCGAGTATTGTATACATTTCGGACTTTATGATAAATGACAACTGTTTAAAGCCAGGTGTGCATCATGTGATTAAAGTTCTGTCTTTGTCACTCTTTGCGATTATAAGCAGGACAGCAACATTTCAAACTGTCAATTTGCTTTAGAGTGTAGACCTGCTTTATATCTGCCTTTGTGACGATTCACTGCAGGGGTCAAATGAAGGTCATTACTTAAATTTTCTTTATTTAATTCAGATTATCATTTTTTTGGAATCTGATTTCTGAAAACGCTTCACAAAGCCTATTTCTCCAAACGGTTTTCGATTTATTATACGTTGCCAAAAATTGGGACATCCCAATTACTGAAGGTTGGTCAACTACTCCAAATTTCTTCATACTACTTTTTATAAATGCCACATTCTTATGCAGTTGCAGCGCCAAAGAAGATCACGGGCAGCCATTGTTTGGATGCCAGTTCAATCACCACCTGGGGGAAGGTGAGCCTCAGGTTTTTGCTGTGGTGGGCAGCAACCGAGTCTCCATCTACGAGTGTCCAGAGGCAGGGGGGTTCAAGTTCCTGCAATGCTATGCTGATCCTGACGTAAGTTGCTGCTAATTCAATAGAATTAGTACATTTTAGGAGTTCAAATATTTATCACAATATTATGTTTAATTCATGAGTCATGCCAACAATTTATTTAGTTATTAAGACAAGAAAATTAATTACTAATACAACTAATTGGGGATGTCTATTTTTTTGCAATGTGTAGTAGTTTTACTGCCGTATACATACATCCCAATACACCAGAAGTGGTGTAAGGCATGGGCGACATGGACTACCGCCTACGATTTCTATAGCATTGCACCTCGAAAGTTCCTTATATTTTCTTTGTTGATAATCCATTCCTTTGTGTCCAATGAGTAGTACCCACGTCACATTAAGGTCTTGCCCTGCCACCACAATATAATACTGACAAACTTCAACTTTTTGACGTGACAACGTCTAATAAATCGATGAACGCCGGCTGCATACACGAAAAAGGATGACGCAATGTAACGTACATGTACTTACAGAGGGGCGAAGGCCAGTATGTACAAGAGAGAGCGAACGCCAGCATGTATTTAATGAAGGGGGGAGTTGAGGGGGTGCGGGGATTTTAAAGGGGGATAAAAATTTCATTGATTTTTCCGTAGGATGCACCGTTTTCAAGATATTTGAGAAAACACCGGTTCTCGTCCGATCACCGAGGTTAAGCAACGTCGGGCGCGGTCAGTACTTGGATGGGTGACCGCCTGGTTTCATTTTTTTTTTTAGAATGTTTTGTTATGACGTTGTCACGTTAAACTATCGTCCGTAAACCGACTTTACAGACAACTGGTTTTTTTTAGGTGGATGAGACATTCTACACTTGCGCATGGTCCTATGAGGAAGAAACAGGCCTGCCGCTGCTGGCAGTGGCAGGCTCCCGCGGCGTCGTCCGCGTCTTCAAACCCTCTACACACTCCTGCATCAAACACTACGTCGGTCATGGGCATGCCATCAACGAGGTCAAATTCCACCCGCGAGACCCAAACCTACTGCTCTCAGCCAGCAAAGACCACGCCCTACGCCTTTGGAACATCATGACTGACGTCTGCATAGCCATATTCGGTGGCGTCGAAGGTCACAGAGACGAAGTCCTCAGTGCTGACTTTGATTTGAAAGGGGAACGAATCATGTCCTGCGGGATGGATCATTCTTTAAAACTCTGGCGGCTCGATAAACCGTCTATGCATGAGGCGATAAAGCAAAGCTATAGTTTTAATCCGCACCGCGCGCTAAGGCCTTTTAATTCGCTGAAAGAACACTTCCCGGATTTCTCGACGAGAGATATACATAGGAATTATGTGGACTGCGTGCGGTGGATGGGGGACCTAATCCTATCAAAGGTATGATTACATTAACTTTACTTTGTTTTCGAATCTATTTTGAGCCTGATATTGTGTTTATTTTCAGTGACTCTCTTTGAGTTGTTAATATTTATGGGCGGTGGTGATCATTTTCCATGAGATGACCCGCTTGCTTGTTTTCCCCTCATAATAAAAAAAAATCATTCTGAATATTTATTTTGGAAGTAGGTACATGGTATAAGATTGACCACACAAAGTTTATGATATGCTGTCGCTGCGTAATTTGATAAGCGTCAAAATCGCAAAAATGGTTATCTTTAGGGCTTTTAATGACGTTACTGCGTATACCATACATCATAATTCATAACATTTTAGCAAATATTTTGTCAACCAATTTGTTTTCCCAAATCAATTAATTTACAAATCGGTTTAATTATTACTTACTGACGATACGCGGCGCGTGTTAAGTGATATCATCATTTCAGAATTACACTATTAGCATTCGACGCGACGCCTTTTAATAAGACTACTAGGTATACGAGTATCAATATGTTGCGTTTCAATTGTGTTTGTAGTAATTTAATATTGAATTGATTATTCACTTAGAATCCAATTCATTAATCGATTAGGTATTATAAAAGCCAATTTTCCTCCCGGACTTTGATCCACAGGAGGCATAACATCTGCTTGGAGAGAGATAGGGTGAAGTAGGTACTCGGTAGTCAGCCTGGCACCGGTAGTCGGCCGTATGAGTGCGAGTAGTACGAAAGATATCTCTCGTGCTCTTCCCACTCGTGCGAATGATTAACCGCCGACTAACGGTGCCTGGCTGACGCTGACTACTGGGTATTTTACCCTATCTCTATTTGTGGCCTATTACCACAACTGAGCCGTGGTGGCCTAGTGGTTTGACCCATTGCCTATCAAGCAGAGGGTCGTGCGTGGGTTCGAATCCCGGCTCGCACCTCTGAGTGTCTCGGAATTTATGTGCGAAATTATATTCCAAATTTACCATGAGCTCTACGGTGAAGGAAAACATTGTGAGGAAACCTGCATACACCTGCGAAGATATTCAATGGTGTGTGTGAAGTTCCCAATCCGCACTGGGCCCGCGCGGGAACTACGGCCCAAGCTCTCTCATTCTGAGAGGCCTGTGCCCTCCAGTGGGACGTATATAGGCTGGGATGATGATGATGATTTTTTCTCCCAGCTCCACATGGAGCATCATCATACACTGTAACAGTGTTAAGTCAAATCTTACAAGTTGAATTTCACCCACTTCTACTGATCGGATTTAATAAAATATGGAATATTTCCAAAAACTTTTTTAGATACTATAGGATGAAGACCAAAAAGTTGCACACTGTTAAAGCTGCATTAGCAGGTAGTTAAAATTACCATTAACTTTTCCATTATGACACGAAAATTAAGCATACAAATGTATACAAATGTAAACACAAATGTATGGTTAATTTTCGTGTCACAATGGAAAAAGTTAATGGTAATTTTAACTACCTGCTAATGAGTAGTTTTCAAAAAAATTGTACATAGTTAAGGGCTTAATCAAGACAAAATCACGATCGCTACCTTTGTGTTACGAAAGTTAGTCATACTAAATATATGGGTAACTTTCGTCACACAATTAAGTTTTGTTTTTATTAAGGGATTAATTGGACGTAGTTTAACGAAAAGGATCCAAACCACTGACATTTTCTTCTTTAATTTATCTTTTGTTGGTACTGAAACTAGATCCAAAATCAAAAAGCGACTTGTTGAGGGTTGGATCCTTTTCGTTAAACTACGTCCAATTGTGTACACTTTTTTGAAAACGACTCTAATGCACCTTTAACAGTGTGCAACTTTTCGGTCTTCACCCTATACAGTGCGGTTGCTTTGTATTTTACCTTCTGTTCACCTTCGCCCGTGTGGTTGGCAGTCTTGCGAGAACGCCATAATCTGCTGGAAGCCGGGGCGGCTGGAGGACGCCGAGCCGCGCCCCGGGGACGGCTCCGTCACCGTCGTGCACCGGTTCGACTACAAGGAGTGCGAGATCTGGTTCATACGGTTCGCTGTGGATTACAGCCAGCGGGTAAGTGGGCTGAGTATCTTCAATTTTTAACACGCTTTTATTAGGTCGACCTGCAGGCTTATTGTCTAACGCTTCTGACGCTTGCCTTCGCAATCACCATTCCTTTCTGTCAAACGGTATAAGATGATGACAGAATGAGATAGTGAAAGCGAAGGCAAGCGTCAGAAGCGATAGACAATACGGCCTCCGTATGTAACTATGTAATGGAAACTTTGGACATGATTTTGACCCACTTCCCGGTTTCCGATTGAGCTGAAATTTTGCACGTATGTGTAAATTGGATGACAATGCAATATTATGGTAACATGGAGCTGGATGGTGGCCATAGGAACTCTGTAATAAAATGACACAACCCCGTCGAGTGTGGGCTCGTTTGATTCGTCTTGACGAGCACTTTGATCCCAGATGGTAACCAGGGTCTGATGATGGAGCTGGAAGATGGCCAAAGGCACTCCACAATAAAACGACACAACCCCGTCGAGTTTGGGCTCGTTTGATTCGTTTTGTTTTTACGTGCATTTATAAAACCGTGTTTTTCTAGTGTTTTTATGTTTATACCAAAATACAAAGTAGTCTTATATTCATCAAAGCTTTCTATCAGTGGAAGGTTCAGTAGGTCCAGAGAAGTATTACAAACATACATACATACCCAGGAGACGTGGGTTCGAATCCCACCGGCGCACCCGAAAAACTTTTTCGCTTTTAAATAATCTTAGATTCGGTAAGCAGCCGTACTGCTAATAAAATAAAATAATATACAAACATACAATTATAATTATTTGTCTTTGGATTATTTACAAGCGAACATTTTACATTTCACCGCCCTTTTCGCTTTAGGGTTATTTATGTGATAATGAGAGACCGTATCCGCTCCTTGTCACACTAATTATGTACTATGAAAATCACAATTACTTTGTACCTACTCGTTTGCATATCGTCAGATCCTCTCCCCCCTCAAATGTGTGACATAATCAGCGTCATTATTCGCAATAATGTGGACACGACTGCTAAATTAATTAATTTCTCACCTGAGATTTAATTTTGATTTCTAGATGCAGATTTCTTGTATTAAATGTATATTTATTAAAATAAATAATATTTTTTCCAAATTTACTGTGGTCAGGCTATTCCTTTTAAAATCAAAAATTAGTGCTGAAAAGCTCCGCTCGCAATTAAGTCACGTCCACAATATTATAACAATGACCCTAATCCATCCGATCCCTGGACATAATTTATCGATAGCCCCTTAGACAATAGGGCAGTGGCGTAACTATAGGGCGGCAGGGCTGTCAAAATGCCACCTGACCCTAGAGGGCCCCGGCCGAAGAGGCCGCGAGTGCAGAAATAACATTAAAATTGAATTACAACGTGACGATTTTTACTAGGAGGGTCCCATCCATAAAACTTGCCTCGGGCCTCAGATGGTATAAATACGCCACTGCAATAGGGCCTCTATATATGACAAGACTATTATGTTCGTAGGTGATAGCGCTTGGCAACCAATGCGGCAAGACTATGGTCTGGGAGCTAGGCAGTGTCGCTGGGGGTTCGCGCGCTTCTCAGCTGCAGCATCCGCGGTGCGTCGCCGCCGTACGACAGGTAAAAACTACTACTCATTCCAGCCTATATACGTCCCACTGCAGGGCACAGGCCTCCTCTCAGAATGAGAGGGGTTGGGCCGTAGTTCCCACGCGGGCCCAGTGCGGATTGGAAACTTCACACACCATTGAATTTCTTCGCAGGGTGTGCGGGTTTCCTCGCGATCTTTTCCCTACCCTAAAGCACATGGTAAATTTTGAATGTAATTTCGCACATAAATTCAGAAAAACTCAGAGGTGCGAGCCGGGATTTGTACCCATGACCCTCTGCTTGAGAGGCTATAGATAGGTCAACCCACTAGGCCACCACAATAATAAATTTTTAAAGTCTGTTTAGTAATGTTATTTGTTTCTTCTGTCAGCTGTACGTTAGGTCAAAGAAAACTAAGATTTTATAAAAAAACGTACGAAAAAACAAATAATATTAGAAAAATAGAAGTGACACATTTCCAATGCTAAATGATAGTTGCGATAGATGGCACCACACGCCATTATTGGCGTATGCAAGCGATCAGAATTTTCGAGTGGGTTGGTCGAGGGCAACATACAGCCAGGAGATGCCGGTTAGATTCCGTCCGGTTCTCATAAAATTTTCAGTACATTATATTCCGAAGTTTACATCACCTACAGACAAACGAATTGTGCCTCTTATGTTAATATATTAATCATATTATAGATGAGGAAAATGGCCTTAGCTTAATTCTAATGAAACTATTGAAAAATTAAAACCTATCATGTTGCGGCGTCAATACTGACTTGGTTCCTCACTTCCACTATATCTTCAGGTGACACTATCGCGGAACGGCAAGGTGCTTCTCACGTGCTGTGACGACGGCACCATTTGGCGCTGGGACCGCGTCACCACCACCGGGACCAATTGACGGCGTCAAACACTAGTCTAAGATGTAATCATGATCAAATCAGTATTGGTACTTTGAGTTAGATCTGGAGGCGCCTTTAGTTTGTTGGAGCCTGGATCAGTGCAGTGGACTTCTTGTTGGATTGAAAATCAAAATTACACACTTTTGTATTCACCGCTCTATATTTCTCATAAATACACATAGTGAATGCTACACACAAAAGATGACCACGATGGCGAGAGATAACTTGGCGTCACACGCTCACGCAGCGCCTCAGCAACAGGCGATGACACGGAGTCGTCTTCGTGCTCACTTCCAGTGCAGTAGATTTCATCACCTCCGATTCACTCTTGATGAGATATCCAAAGAATTTTCTGGTGAAGTCATCGGTGAAAGTCAGGATGTACCGGGCACCCCCGCCCCACTCTTCACTGGTAAGGGGCCGCACACGTCGGTGTGTATGAGCTCCAAAGGTTGGCTGGCGCGGTGGCTAGTTGCTGCAGGAAATGGCTTCCTAGCCATTTTTCCTTGCAAGCACGGCACACATTTGTTGAGGCATTCTGATGAAGAGACCTGAAACAAAATACCGCATGCCATACCATTCTTAAGAGCTAACATGCCGGACATACCTAAGTGGCCCCTCCTGTGCCATATATCGACTGGTACCTCAGCTAAGTTGGCACTCTGTGCATCTTGCATTGGCAAGATAGCGAAGAATGCGCCATTGCACACGATGACTCATCCAATGTATTTTTCTCAAACATGCTATGAAATATTGACGTTATGTTCCTTATAATACGCCACGAAGTGTCACGTTGCAGGTGCAGGTGCAGCCGGTGGTGGAGGACGACGAGACGAGAGGTCAATAATGGAATTTCATACAACTTTGCTGGCCAAGGCCAGCAAAGTGATCGTCTATTGTTTCATACCATGACGTTTATAGGTCTATGGCATCATAGCATTTAGCCATTAAAAAAAAAACTATAAGCAATATTTGCGTTTTGGTTCATTAAGACATTCTGCCACTACGCTTATTTAAGGTAAGGTAAGATGATGATGATGATGATGGTGTGATGATGATGGTGATGATGATGGTAATGATGATGATGATGATGGCGATGATGATGATGATGGTGATGATGAGATGATGATGATGGTGTGATGATGATGGTGATGATGATGATGATGATGATGATGGTGATGATGGTGATGGTGATGACGATGATGTTGATGATGATCTTGATCATGATGGTGATGATGATGATGGTGGTGATGGTGATGCATGTTTGAGAAAAACTCTATACAAGCCTTGGCCACGAACAGGGATTGCCGGCCTCGTATCTCTAGATGGCCTCGTTAACACTCGGCCATCTATAACTACTCGGCCGGCAATCCCCTATTTCGCGGCCGCTGCAGTAATGTACTATAACCTATATAAACCTTTTATACAAGGTGCAGTACAAACTGGTTTGCCATAATTTTCCTTACCCTTATTCAAACAAATAAGACAACTGCTTTGTGAAAACATAACATTGTATCCCGCAGAGACAAGTCAACTAACAGACAAAAGATTGGCAGAAAGTTCTGGCACTAATAATACATCGTTCAAAGTTAAGATAACATCACCTGAAAATTTTAATTTTACAGTACCAGGGCGCCTATGCAATTTAACTTACTGTTATTTGCTATCATGACATGATTTCGACTTACTTCAAAATGAGAAAACGCTGATTTTGAGTTACACATGTGTTGACTGCAGCCGCTGTCAACGAACCAGTCACCACTAGTTGCCGGGAACGCTGAAGCACAGGCCCTGGCCAGGAGACACTGCCTGTTCATATTTCTTCCTCTTCAGGCGAAAACAGCGGTTTCTAGTATGACCTAGCTTGCCGCAGAATGTGCACTTCTTGACATTCTTAGTCTTCGTTATAAATGCGGTTTCCCCATTATGACAATTGCCATTATTCCGGCTTTCCTCCTGAAGAAGTCGTGAGCGAACTACTTCGCTAGACAACGCCGTGGTCATGCAAATTGTTTCCAGGTTGGATACAAGCGCCTCGTACTCCTTGGGTAATCCAGACAGCAAGATTTCCGCAACTTCCTCATCGTCAATGACCTTACTTATGTCCGCCAACTGCTAGACTAGCATCATGGTAGCCCCTCGATCTATTCCGACATGGATCTATAAGCCGCTAGCTCAATCCTGTGAAGTTTTCTGAGTAGCATAACTTTCCTAGCTAGACCGGAATTTTCGGATACTTGTGCAAGGCTCGTCCACGCTTCTTTGCTTATCTTAGCATTAAGCATATATTGGTGACACGTGGATTTTATCGTCGATGATAAGAAGATTTTTGATGTAAAACTTCCACGCGGTAAAATTCTGGTAACCTTCGAGCTTCTCCATGTGGTAGCCCGATATCGAACTTGATGATTGATTCGGTAGCGGTGACGTGGTAGGCGGCGAGCGCCGCAAATGATCTTCAATGGCTTCAATCCCATCCTGGGGCATAATGGCGGCCTGGGCCCATAACCTGTTAGAGCCTGGATCAGTGCAGTGGACTTCTTGTCGGATTGAAAATCAAAATTACACACGTTTGTATTCACCGCTCTATATTTCTCATAAATGCACACAGTGAATGCTACACAGTTATAAAAGACGACCATGACTGGCGAGAGATAACTTTAACATCAAAAAGTACGTACAATCGGCCCAAGCGCCAGCTTGCCAGTTTCAAAACAAATTTGCTTGCAGCCGTTGAAGTTCATTGGTATGCATTGGTATGGACTAATGTCTAGCCACTGCACGCAAACTGGGCCTTTAAGGTGTCAAGCTGGCGTCTGGGCCGATTGTACAATGCATGCAGCGTCCGAAAGGGCAAAGGAGGCGGAAGCGAAAAGCCAAATTAAAAAAAAAAACAATTTTGACAGATATACTCTACAAATGGCACAAGTCATTTTAGGTACTAATTTAAACGTTCATGCCTATGATCCTATGTATATTTCCAACATAGTTCAAATTTGATAACTAGCTTCGAAGTAGGAAATGTAATTTCCCTCTTCGTAACTACTTAAGATATTAAAACTTTTTCTGCCTCTTAACAAAATTTTACATGCCGGTTACGAGATGGGACCAAATGTCTCCAGTTGCGAAACTAGCTCCGAATTGGGATTGTTTCTCCCATTTTGAGACACGAATCCTAACTAAAGAGCGGGGCTGACAATAAATTTATTTTTTATGTGTACGCTACAGACGTAAAAATGACGGTATTAATGCATTATAAGACTTATTGATATTCTGATTAGCTATTGTTAATGAAAATAAAGACTGTTTTAGTCAAATTTAAACAGACGTTTTTTTTGTAAACCCATCATCATCGCTAGTCCTATAAGACCTGCTGCTGGACAAATGCCTCGCAATGAGAGGTCTGTAGTCGTCATGATCACGATCAGCTGGAAGGTACCTGCATACAACGGTTGCCTCCAACTGTTGCAATGTCGTCGGTATGTGCACCTAGTGAGATGCCTGTCAATGCTGCATTTTCCGGTTTGCGATCGCCGCTCGAGAACCTTTCTGCCCCAACGTATACCTACCTGTTTTTCGAGCGATGTGACCAGCCCAATTTCATATTGTACCTAGTCCTTGGTCGTTGGCTCTAGTTATTCGACGAATTTCCGGATTCTATCGTGCAGAGAAACTTCGAGCACAGCTTGCTTTAGCTGAATCTCTCAAAGGATCAACAGTCAAGGAGTCTTGTACTTCAAACAAATAAAACAACCAAATTCTATGACAAATTTTATTTAATGGCTAACAAATCCTACATGTAACAAAATGAATCACAGGGGCCAAGGTGTTATCTCGTGTCCACTACTCTTTAACGACATATTATATTGCTTCTAATAACGTGTCCTAGTACGTATATAATCACTTCCTTCTAAGCTAACACCGATATAATGAACCCTATTGTTCACTACGTAAGACAACTTATTGGTTGTGTTTTGGTTTATCTCGAGGAGTGCAGAAAACAAGTGAATGAAAGTTTTAAAATAATTCCTCAAAATCTATTAAATTAAAATTAAGTAAGAGTTCTACACTTTCTGCCAACAAACTGCTATGCAGTTTGGCAGAGGTATTTAGAGATAAGTATTTCTGTACTTCTTTTGCTTGTTTTTGAGTAAATAAATAATTAAGGCATTAGGGATGTTACAGAGGGACTGCATTCTAACTGCAACTAATCAATTAATTCGCAATCGTAACTGGCTTGCAGTTTTACCGCAATGAAACTGCAATGGAAAATGATGGGCACTGCTTATCGGGTGGTCGACAATAATGGCCTGTTTTTTTTTTTTAATTGGGTGGGATTATCTAGTGAGTTTAAAATATCATAGTATGCTTTTAGACGTGTTTTCTGCACCCTTCGAAATATACTGCGATACCAATACACAACATTCACGACAGCGTAATTGATTTAGTCAATTCATTTAAATTCAGTCTTTAATTTTTATTTTAATCAAACGAACAATAAAGACTGTCTTCAGAAACAATAACCAATGTACAATTGTTTTAAATTCTTTTAATATCAATGCACCTAAATTACAACTTTTAACTTTCAATAACTTTTTAACGGAGTATTATTTTACATCGAAACAATTGAATTAAGAGGTGCCAATCAAAAATAACTTTTGGCTGCTACAAGAGCTTTATTTTACTTAGAAAAACAACAGCCAAGAGTTACTAATAACTGGCCGCCCTACATTGAATACCTAAATTATTAGACTCGATCATACAAAAGATGGGCAATCATACGAAACATCACAGTCACAACGAAGAAAATTGAGCTTGACAATACGAAACACACAAACATTGTAGTAGGTATACGTGCTGCCACATAGTCACGCCGCATTGAGATGAGAATGTAAGGTGAGCGATAGATATTATCTTTGATCAATTATATCTCATAATTATCAATTATATCTTTGATAATTATATTATAATTATTATTGGACGACCAGATGGCCTAGTGGTTAGAGACCCTGACTATGAAGCTTGAGGTCCCGGGTTCGATTCCCGTGTCGGGGCAGATATTTGTATGAAAAATACGAATGTTTGTTCTCGGGTCTTGGGTGTTTGATATGTATTTAAGTATGTATCTATCTATATAAGTATGTTTATCCGTTGCCTAGTACCCATAACACAAGCTTTGCTAAGCTTACTTTGGGACTAGGTCAATTGGTGTGAATTGTCCCGTGATATTTATTTGTTTATTTATTTATTTAACTGTAGATCCACAGTCGCGCGCCCGAAAATGTCCGAGACAAATGAGCGCCACTTTGATAAAAGTGGCCTTCTTTTTTCTCAGTACGTTGCGTGAAATTGTCAATTTTAGCTGTCAAGTGTCAACCGAAATTCGACTGTAATGAAGTAAAGACTAGGTTCAAATTTCTGTGTAGGTGATGATTTTAATTGTTATGCAAACAAATAAAAAAGTTCGGACATTCTTTGAAGGGGATTTTGTTCAGCAATGTGTATCTTCAGTTATAATTGATCAAAGGATATTATAGAGGTAGTATCACCATACACACACACATTTAACACTTGAACTTTTGGCGCAACCATCTGGCAAACTTTTAACGTGGCTCACAAGACATCAAATCAACTCGCTGTTACACATGCACCGCGTGTATGAACCATGTAAATGAACTGGGCAATCGGACCAAACTTTAGGTAATTTATTTTTAAGGCATCATCCCAGCCTGTTGTCCCACTACAGGGCATCCTCCTCTCGGAATGAGAGGGCTTAATTAATTCCCACGCGGGCTTGGGGGGGGGGGGGGGGGGGGGGTTAATGTCTTCGCAGGTGTGCGCAGGTTTCCCACAGTGTTTTACTTTGTTGTAAAGCTCTAGGTAAATTTCAAATGTAATTGCGCGCGAAAATTCCGAAAAACTCAGGTGCGTGTCCGGGCTCGAACCGACGACCCTCTGCTTTAGAGACCATAGGTCAACTAGGCTACCACGGTTTTTTAAAATAAGTTTTAAAGTATAGTCGGACAAAGATTTCTGTCTCAGAAAACAGGTAGCTGTAAAAAGTGGGTGATATTTTATTTAACCCTTCCATCTTTGGGATTCACTGGAACTAGCAAATCAATGGCTCATACACACGGTGCCGAGGTAAATAATTATTTAAATACTAAATTGAGATCAATATTCAACGGTAAGAATGTATATTATTAATACTGATAATGAACGTTTTTCTTTATCAGAACATAACAAGATGCACTTTCAGTGTTAAAATTGGTTTGTTTTTCATTGAGATCATAATTGTTGAGACTAGAATAAATCCATAGTTATTATTAAACCCCGGCCGCTGTAATGTGGTCTTAAATTCGAGGTAACTTCTTATCTTAAATAAATTATCGCAATAACTCCCGAGTGCAATAATAACTATGACTGAAAATCACGAAAGTTTAAAACAATGGAACAAATTAGTTTTTTTAATAATTTCAGTACTGAATGTGCGATCAATAGTCAATGTAAAAGGTACATTTAACGTTAAAAAGACACGCCAAACCATCCAAAACAAAGGTAGTGCTGGTGATTGGTTAATCCTTTAGAAACAGATTAATTCTGGTTTAACTAATGACTAACTGCCACTCTGCACACTGCTGCTAACTTGCTGGTGCTGACTTTACACCTCACGAGCGCGCCTATGTTACGTTTGTGTACATGTCTCAGGACACACACACATTCACAAAATTTTATAGTCTTAACACAATCAAGAGCTGAACCAGTGTGAGAATTACAATCTACTAACGCTTCGTGATATCTTGCTGACTTTGTTTGGTTACTATAGCTAAACAGTTTAAATGAGTCCCGAGCACACGAGGCGCGCTCACCGCCCGCACCTTTCCCGGCCCCCTTTGTCGTCTTACCCCCAGCCCCTGTACCGCGCGCGCGAGGACACAGTTAAACGGTTTACCTATAAACGTAGCAACGAGGTTTTTTTACTGATTGCAAATTAAACGGCATGAATCAACGACGCAGCAGTGTTCTCCGGTTACATTTCATACGCCAACATTAACAATTCAGTCGTTAAATATCTAGTAACTACATCTACATTAGGGCAACGCGCGCTATAACAACTACAGAGCGAGAAGAGTTGAAACCTCGAGAAGGTAACGCGTTCGCAGCGAACTGATAAAGCTACCGTATACTTGGCCACTATTGACGGAGGCTTGTGGCCACCAATGCTGGTTAAGATCTTTCAGTAACGGGTCTAATGGATCTAAACTTTTACCCATTTACAGTCGCGCGCGAGTAACGAGACGAGATGGTAGGCGAGACATGAGAAATGTGTGTTTCATCCATCACTCATCAGGCATTCGCGCCTCGTCTCGTCTCTCGCCGCGCTCGCTTCGAGAGAAGTTTTTTAGGCACTCGTCAAAATACTTCATGCTGAAAGCAACCCCCACCAGTGTAAGCAGAAACTTTTTTACCTTTTGTCGCATATGGTCCCGTTCGCAATTCGTCCCTTTACAAATCGTACAAATCCGAGGTGCGTTTCCGGGACGATTTGCTAATGGGACCAGCCGCGAACGGGACGAGGTGCGTTTGCGGGACGAATTCCCGAACGGGACCATATGCGACAAGGCTTTTTTTCAACCGGATTCCACGCGAGACACTAACCGCACGAGACGAAGTATAACAGGTTGTCTCGGACGCAGCAGGACACTTTAATTCATTACCACATACAATGCACCAATGAGGGTTTCCTGACAAGTATCACAAGATGGCGTTGGTATCGCGAGATCCATTTGATGTTCCATTCTTGCTTGCGATTGGCTCATTTAATTATAAATATAAATTAATCCCAAACGTGATACAAATGTTAGAGTTGTCAAACGGATCTCACGATACTAGCTAGCCTGTCAGAAACCCTTAAGCTCCAAACGCACAGACAGGAGGCGTGGCGGTGTGGTAGCGGTGACGGTTGTAATATTCTAACTTGTATGAACGAGTTCGCGGTACGGTACCGCACGACCGTTAATACAAGTTAGAATATTACAACCGCCACCGCCTCCGCTGTCTGGCCTTATACTACGAAGTGCAAAATTCGAACTTCGTATCGTGCCATTCCTCTCACGCTAATAGTATTTAATACAAGAGCGACCAAAACGATGCGATACGAATTTCGGAGTAGCCCCCCTGTGCGTTTGGAGCTTTATTACTGCGCCACCGTCTCCGGTAGTTTATATCCAGAAGCCTATAGGGCTTTTATGTTTAACGAGGTGATACATTTAGGCTACGGGTCATGCATGGTGAATAGGTGAAATCATTTACTCTTAAGTCAATCATTATAAATAAAATAAAGGTTACTATTGCACTAGGTTTAATGCTGGCATTGTAAATGCATGCCACATAGCCTAAATTTGTGATGTTAGATTTAAGTCTAAATGTTGGGGCGGTTTTACATGACAAACGCACATTATGTTAAACTTAACAGAAACAATGTCCATAAATTAAAAGTAAATGATTAAGAACAAGGATGATATAGACTGGATTAGCAATCGCCATAGTACAGATCGGCCACGATTTTTATAGTTCGATTATTAAATCTAGATGGCGCTGACGTATAGCCCGAGGGTTTGAAAGAAAAACAATAAGACTACAGATATTTCATATTACTGCAAATGTATTATTATGCAATATTTTTGAAAAATAATACATTTGTAGTAATATGAAACATCTGTAGTTTTATTGTTTTGCTTTCAAAGCCTCGGGCTATATTTCAGCGCCATCTAGATTTAATAATCGCACTATAAAAATCGCGGCCGATCTGTACTATGGCGATTGCTAATCCAGTCTATATCATCCTTGTTAAGAATAAAACAATATCTACAGTAAATAAACTCTGATAAAGTTAAACATGTTAGTTAAAAAAAATTACATTCGTGTATAACAAATATATAATAATAAATATACCCTGACTAGATATTTGACTAGATTTTATTTAAAAATTCGATATTCATATTTTCTAAGACGAATTCGGAAGCCATCCTTCGGGGCGTCTACATGTACGAATACGAATTATTTGTGTGTTCGTACATTTAAACGTTCCAAAACCTACTTCTAACCACTACTGGTGATCACAACATCAAGATTATGTTATCATAGATATATTATGTAGAATATATAATATGATAAATTGAAGTCGTAAGGTGCACTAGTGATGTGATTCAACGTAAGCTGAGATATCGATATCACGGTATATCTAGGCAACCTGTGTCGATAATCTAGATAATTATTATATTATTACTTATGGTGATGATTTCTAATTCAGATACCTTTTAAGTCGAAAGGACGGACGGTAGTGTAAATAGTCTAAGAAATAATAAAAGCACTGGATATTACAGTAAGCAATGCATTTAGTCCTGAAGTAACTTATCGTAGAGATTGTCGTTGATTCGGAATTTTACATAGATGAATTATGAAATTTATGAATATCATAAGTTTTTGACAGATTGAAAGAGAAATTACTTTTTAATTTCTACTGTGACGAGAACAGACAGAAAATAAAAGAAGAATAAAGCTAAAGCTGGGAATCGAACACAGATCCACGTCATTCCGTGGCATGTGCTTGCCAATAGACTAGCCCGAGCTATTATTATACTCGGCGAAATTTTCCATATATCTCCTAGAATCAGTTACTTAGTTCAAATATGTGTGCACGCCCAGACTTTTTATTTTTCTTTTGTTTTTTGTGTTCACGTCTCAGTAGAAAGAGAAAAAAATTGTAACGGGATAACCGTTTTAAAAAAAGTTGGCAATTATATTTCCGTTGTTGAGAGAGAAACATTGGTTTTTTCCTTTTTTTTCACATGTATAAATGTAGAACGTGTATAAATGATTTTGTAAATTTTGGCCAGTTATTTTTGAGGTCTACTTGATAATTGAACCACAAGGATATAGTGAGCAGATTGAGTACTACATTTCTATGCAATCATAAGAACTTCTGATTAAGGTAAATACCCCAGTGTTCGACACCCCAGTGTCGGTTATTGGGGCACCGTCGGCCACTGGTGTATTTACCTTACAATTCCGTGATAATGGCGAGCACGGCCTAATGAATCAGACATCTTCCACATCATCAAAATCTTTAAGATCATCTCTTTGTACAACAACAAAATGTGCTCTAAACTTGAATATTTGTTGCTTACGGAGTTTTAAAATAACAGAAAAATTCAGTTCGAGCAACAACATCATCTATTGAGAAAGACATTTATTTAGGTTGTTTGAACCAGGACTTTAAATACTCTATCTGCTGTCTGTAATACAAGTACGCGTTGCGGTGGTCAAACAAAGGATAAACAGCTATTTTGGGGACTAATAGCAATACAGCAATTTAAAATTGACATGACCTTACAATTAAATAAATAAATATCACGCCACAATTGACACCAATTGACTAACGCCCAAAGTAAGCAAAACTTGTGTTACGGGTACTTGACAACGGATAAACATACTTATATATAGATAAGACTCGAGAACATCCGTACACAGAACTGTGTATTTTTCATACATAATATCTGCCCCGGTCGGGGATCGAATTTTGGACCACAAGATTTGTAGTCAGGTTCTATAAACACTCGGCTATCCAATCCGCATTGAAACGGGACAATGACGAACTGCCATTCGGTATATCATACACGACGTACTTGTATTACAGCTCAGCGTTGTACTTCGTCGACAAAAAAAAAAACTATTTCATCCTGGCAACTCACAAAAAAAAACTAAAGTAGTACAAAGAGGTACGAACCGTTGAGGTAATAACGCTGCGGTCTATTCTACGGGTTCGGGCGGTCACCGCACGCGGCCCGACGGCGAGCGAAGGTGCGAGCGTATGTAGCCGGTGCGGAAGTCCATGGCGTCGCGGCTGCGCCCGGAACCGTTGTTGCCGCGCTGCCGCCGGCTCCATCTGTCACAATCATCATCATTGTCAGCCGGAAGACGTCCTCTGTTGGACAGCCTCCAGCCGATCGTAAGCTCCACCAACCAGCAACCCCAAGAATCACTTGCCCTTTGCCTTTATCTTATTAAGTCCTGACTTTTTACAACAGGCATTGTACAGTCAGCAGCACAAGTGAATGAGCAGTTGTGTAGCTCAAAATGACCTACATACTACTCTGTTTAAGGAAATAAGACGGTTTGTAGTGAAGGTGATTTTGATCTTCATAACTGCTCATCCACTTTTGCTGCTGACTGTACTTCAGACCGACACGACGATTTTGGAAATTCCAACTTAAAAGATCTTACTTTCAATAGTTACTTACAATTTATTTGTATTTTATCAAGTATGCTGGGACTCAAGGAGTTCGGGGAAAAATATGCTATTTTCTTGAAGGCCCCAATAGCTAAAATATATCGCGAATTCTTCGTTCGGGACGAATCGATCTATACCTATACATATAAAAGAGAAGCATGACTAAGTGATTGACAGACAGCACAGCCGCAAGCATATCTCGTGGATACCATAGAGATGCACTAAAAACGATATTTCCGAAATTCCCACAATATAAGGTACCAGTTTGTTTTTCTTCCACTGGAGCAATGCCGTAGGTGTAAGCTAGTATTCTATGAGTTACCTGAGCAAGCGCATGATGTAGTTTGGCCAGTTGTCGGGGAACATGACGAGGGAAAAGCCGACAGCGATCAGCACTATACCGGCCAACTTCATACCCTCAAACTGCACTCCGTATAGCACCACGTCTAAACCTGAAACACGAGTTGCGTAAGACGAGGATAATAGGGACTATTACGCTTAGTATAAGTTTTACTTCACCAAAATACTTCTCGATCGCGTTTACGTAAAAAAATCAATTACTAGGGAAACATGGACAGCGCCTCCGCGTGCGCGCGTCTATGTTTCCATAGAATTGAAATTTTTACGTAAACGCGATCGAGAAGTATTGAAGTGAAGGAAAACTTATACTAAGCATATATGACACCGTCAATCAACTGTTATACTATACTATGTCTATTTAACGAATTAGTACTAGAAAACAGAGAATGCACGTAATTGGGATGTCCCAAATTTTGACAACGTATAAAAAATCGAAAACCGTTTGGAGAAATAGGCTTTGTGAATCGTTTTCAGAAATCAGATTCCAAAAATATGATAAACTGAATTAAATAATGAAAATTTAAGTAATGACCTTCGTTTGACCCCTGCAGTGAATCGTCACAAATGCAGATATAAAGCAGGTCTACACTCTAAAGCAAATTGACAGTTTGAAATGTTGCTGTCCTGCTTATAATAGCATAGAGTGACAAAGAAAGAACTTTAATCACATGATGCGCACCTGGCTTTAAACAGTTGTCATTTATCGTAAAGTCCGAAATGTATACGAGTATTTTCAATGTATTTTTACAAATTTAATTATAAAATTACTACGTTACGAGTAAATATAAGAGAATTTAAATATCAGATTTTAATAAAAAATATCTATTTACTATCACACCATTAAACAAACTGGAATAATCGAAGCTAAAAGAAGAGAAATAAATAAAACTATTTGTCATGGTTCATTTAGGACTCTAAGCCGTGCTTGTATTATTGACAGTGACAAGACAAATCATTAGTGCCACAGATTATGTTATGTACGACTTGAATTTTCCTAGGCAATGGAACGTGGCTCTCTCACTGTGACGTCATCCAACGTATTTATTAAAAAAAATTATAAAAAATTAAATACTCAACCAAATTCAAAATCGATGAAAATGGTATCTTAATATCCTATTCTTTCCAAAAAAAATATAAAATCTATAGGTTATTTTTTTTGGTGCATCCCAATTGGTCAGCGATAAGGACGATGCATCGGCACATACGTCCCACTGCAGGGCACATATTTAAATATTATTATCTACCACTTTAAATTACATAATTATGATTAATAGATGAATAAACATGACATGTAATTATTTGAGGTGTCATGAGCAAAAAACAAAAAATCACGAGACCGCGCGACGAAAGAGTTCAACAGTCTGTGTTTCTACAAAATAGAACATTTTTACATTTCCAATTAAAGTAATTGTAACTATTTACAAACAAAAACTACCGATCTGATTAATAAAACTTTCCGATATGATTTAAACTCAATTGCGTCCGAAGTAAATTTGATACTCTACACTTGCCTGCTGAAACAGGAACCGCTGTAATGAGTGCGAGCGAGACGAAGATGTTGTACGTCACAATGTTCCCAAACTGGAACACGAGGTGGAAAACTGAAACAACGATACAGTTAGAAATTATAGTGACCTAAAAAATACACAAGTGTTTTGAATATTGTAGAACATAAGAAACATGGGGCGATAGACAAAGAAATTACTCGAATCGCAGCTGTCGCACGAGCCGAAGGCGAGGATTTTAGCAAGCTAACTGACTTTTATCGCCGCCCTTGGTGTGTACATAATACAGATTAGATTTAGTCAAGTTAGTTCAATTTCTCGATATATCACTTCATAATCTTAATATGGATATGACTTATAATACCGTGATTCTCCCCGCAAATGGTCGGCAGTTCATAAAAAAAAAACAAATAACTATTTCAATAAAAAAGCGTATATTATTGAATTAACCAAATATATGATTACTAATGCAATTCGTCAATATTTAAAAACGTTATTCTCTGACAAGAATTCTGGGGATTTACTGTAATTTATTAAATACAAATGCAATTAATTGAATTCGTTTTATTTCTTTCGCCCAATAACAATTTTGCCAATTTTACCATGGGACATAATTCCATTTTCGACAATATACTGAACGGGCAACTTTCCTTACTGATGTATTTAAAATTTGCATTTTTCTCATTGGACGTATAATTGCGAGTGAACGATTTTCCATTTGTACTTAGTTTAATGAAATGACAGTAAATCATCCCGGGGCATGTCCATATTAAGTATAGCGCTTAAATCCCAAATTGCGCCAACTAATTCGATTACGGTTATTTTTGCCATCGTGTCCGGAATGTAACTTACTCAGCAAGGCGAGGCTGGCTGCCAACAGCTGTAGCCAGGGCATCCGGTGCTGGACTGCAGCGTACCAGATCCAGCAACAGGTTCACTGTGTCCACGAAAAAGGACAGAACCCGCTGCCTTTCTTTTATTGAATGTAACTTCAGCAAGGCGTGACTGACTGCCAACAGAAGCAACCAGGGCATCCGGTGCAGAGGTGTCGCTAGGAGCTGGGAGCCTATCAGATCCCGCGCCAGGCACAGAAAGAGAGGGTGAGAGAGAAAGAGAGAGAGAGAGAGAGAGAGAGAGAGAGAGAGAGAGAGTCACTGTGTTCACAATGGAGAATTAAACCCGCTGGTGTTCTTTTAGTGAGTGTAACTTACTCAGCAAGGCGAGGCTGGCTGCCAACAGCTGTAGCCAGGGCATCCGGTGCTGGGGCGGAGGCAGCAGCTCGGAGCCGGTCAGGTACAGCGCCAGGCACACCGGCCACAGCAGCGACAGGCTCACTATGCCCACGATGGAGAAGAACAGAGCCCGTTGCCCGGTGTTCACTTCGCCCATCACTTTGCGGAATAACACCTGGTGATGGAAATAAAAACTTATCACTGGTCTTTGAATGTGCTTGTAAAGTTGACTCAGAAATTATCTTAGGTAAGGATTACTCAAAGGTAAGTTGTACAGCTTAAATCATTAATAGTAAATTGTGTCTTAAGAGTGGTAAGTAATGAATTACAAACGAGATTTCATTAACTGAGGGTTTTCTGACTCTAGAGCATATTATATTTTTCATCACATTTGTGAGGAAACAAACAAATATTTCATAGACTGTAAAATACAGGGTTATTTTTAATTCACTGACATCCTCTTAACCCTGAATTCCTATCACTCAAACAAATGTTTTTTGTTTTATGACTTTTTAAAATGAAGCACTTTTTTTCCCATACAAATACATAGAGTATCGTAAAAATAAGAGGAAATCTCAAATTTTCAAAACGTTATTACACCAAAAATATTAAGTTATGACAAAAGTCGTAAAACAAAAAACATTTGTTTAAGTGGTAGGAGTTAAGGGTTAAAAGGATGCTAGTGAATTACAAATAACCCTGTATAACGTACCTACTTGCTTAGAAAAGTGACCAACAATGAGTGTCAGAACTCAGACTGCGAGGCCGTAGGTCGTGGCCCACCGTTAAACGCTAAGCCTATCATCGAATTTGTAACCCATTTTAAACTTAATCGAATGGTCTCTCTATGTCTAAGTGTTTCGACTTATTACTAATCTAGGGTGTGGTCGCTCATGCGTGATGTGAGAGCGGAAATCATAGGGTAAGTTTATCAATGGGTTAATAAAGTGATAGGGTTACCCTACCGTTAGAATTAATCAAATGAAGGGGTTTTCCGGTCCCTGCTCTGTACAGTCTCATATCGCACATGTCGCACAAGGGAAGTTATGCCGTGGATAGAGGTACCTTGAAGATGGCGAAGCCGGCGGCGGCGCAGGCGGCCAGCACGACCCCGCCCAGCGTGGAGCTGCCCGTGATGCCGTCCATGTACGCCAGCAGCGCGATGCCCGTGTCGCACAGGATCGCGGCCACGATCTGTCGGACACAACTTCATCATCATACCAACCTATACAGGGTGGAAAGATCGAACGCCACATAGAGGGCAAACTACCTTAAATATTAGAAACTAGCCTTCCGTCCGCAGCTTCGCCCGCGATAAATTAATTCTCCCGTAGGAAAAGGTTTTTTCCCGCGGTAAAAAGTAGCCTATGCCACTCAGTGATAATGTAGCTTTCTAACGGCAAAAGAATTTTTGAAATCGTTATAGCAGTTTCGGAGCCAATTCAATGCAAACAAACAAACAAACAATCAAATCTTTCCTCTTTATAATAATAGTATAAATAGATAGCATATTCTATACAAAGGAGACATTCCTTTATTTTTAAAAATAAAAAATAGTGCATTTATAGATTTTTGATTGAAATATAGATTGTCTTAGTCGGGACTCGAATCCGGTCAAATGCCGCATTTTATGATGCAGATCGAAAGGGTTGCTGATTAGGTGCATTTATCTCTAAATAACATACACAATTATTAACTTTGCTTAGTTTGGGACTAGATTAATTGGTGTCAATCGTCTCATGAATTATTTATTTATTTACAATCAAAATACCCAAAGGCCGTGAAAACTAGCAATTACGTGTGCATTTTGTTTTCACCAGTCACAGTTCGCAGAAAATATTATTTAAAGAGTTAATGCTAAAGTTATTTTTTTACGAAAATAAAACACAACAATGTAACGCAATTCTTTCTCTTTTTAAGCATAACGCATTCACTGCCGGAAAAGCAAATGCGTTTGTGGCTTTCTTTTAGCTCTTCATAGATTAGCTGTCATTTGAACGGACATGTGCGTTTGCGGCACCTAAGGAAATCTCGAGACAGTGAATGCGTTAATAAGCGTTTATGAGTAAGGGGGCACGACAAGTAAAACTCACCCTAACGCCAACGAACTGTTCGTGCAGTATGACCCAAGACAACAGGTAGATGCAAGACACGTTGGTGGCAAAGAGCACCACCACGTCAGTAGAGAGTAGGATCTTGAGCGAGTATGTGTACATGTAGATCGTGACCACCCATAGCAGGCAGAAGAGGCCGCAGCGGCTGATGAAACGGGCTGCAACAAAGCTGTGCTATGCGATATCTATACCGATTTAGATGTACCTACTTTGCTATATTAATACAACCTTAGATTTTTTGATTTTTTTTTTTAATTTATTTTGTTGCATGTTTGAGAAAAGCACTATACATACGTCGGCGGGAAATGGAGTTGTCAGCCTCATAAGCGATCACCGCCCGGCCACGACTTCGCGCGTTTGGCGGCGCGGCAAGCATTTATCAGTTCATTGCGTGTGCCGCCAGGTAACCACTGTACGGCGAGCGTCTCGGCCGCGCAATGAACACAAAAAACGCTTGCCGCGCCGCCTAACGCGCGTAGTCGTGGCCGGGCGGAAGACCTCGCTGACGCTCGACCGTATAAAACTATTCGGCCGGCAACCCCTTACTTCCCGGCCTCTTTAGTAATGTACTATTAGAGCCATATCACAGTGGCGATTTGCGAACGTATTAGAAGCGGAGCGAACGCAACGGATTCGCCGCGAACGCGCATCGTATTAAGGGTCTACCGTGTTTTTGGCGCATTTATTGCATTCTTTTAATCTCGTGCTGTATCATTACAAGTAAAGCTATAGTCTTGAAATTCATGTGTAAGATATTTGAGGATTCACTCTAATGACAAGTGTTTATCGAAACACGATTACTTATAATTCGCTCGATAGAAAAATAAAAAAAATATATTAGGGGACAATCTTACACAAATCGACCTAGTCCCAAACTAAAGACGATAAACATACTTATATAGATAAATAAATACTTAAATACATAGAAAACATCCATGACTCAGGAACAAATATTCGTGCTCATCACACAAATGAATGCCCTTACCGGGATTTGAACCCAGGACCTCTTGCTTCGTAGGCAGGGTCGCTACCAACTAGGCTAAAGCGGTCGCCAAAAAAAAACCAGAAACCAAAGTAGTCTCTAAAAATAAAATAAACTCGTAGTACGACGCTAATACTGCACGGAAGGTCATGACTTTTTGAATGTTAATAAAACAAGATGATTTCTAGGACGTAGTGTTGCTACATTTTAAAAATATGTATTTGTTTTAGTAATAAGATGAAAATACCCAAAAACACGCGCGTCCAACCAACCTATCTTGAGCCATCGTGCCTACCCCACGCCCGAAATCGCCCACCCAAAATTGATTAGCGCGAAAAGTTCGATATGCCCTTAAATACTTGTGTCTAAATACGTTGGGCGTTCGCGGCGAATCTGTTGCGCGCCCGCAAATACGTTCGCAAATCGCCAATTTAATATGGCTCTTATAAGTTACCGAAGGTAAACCCCTTCTCCCTGAAGTCCCGGAAGGCGTCGTAGACGATATCGTTAGCGGACTTGCACTTGTTGTGTATCAGCATCACAATCATGTAGATGGGATAGAAGAAGATCAGCCAGTTGGTGCAGAACCAGGCAGTGAAGAATGGGGCGTTGTACAGGTTCTGAAACAACACTTGCGGGTTATTTTTTCACTGAAAAAAGTAAGTTAAACATTTTTAGGGTTCCGTGAACCCTATTACTGAGATTCCACTGTCCGTCCGTCCGTCCGTCTGTCACACAGGCTGTATCACATGAACCATGATAGCTAGACAGTTGAAATTTTCACAGATGATGTATTTTGGTTGCTGCTATAACAACAAATACTAAAAAACAGAATAAAATAAATATTTAAGGGGGCTCCCATACAATAAGTGATTTTTATGCTCGTTTTTGCTCGATATTGATAAAGACAACAGAATGAGACGCTTGAAATATTCAAAGAATATTTAGTTATTTATTATAGATAATGTACGGAACCCTATGTGCGCGAGTCACGCTTGGCCAAATTTTTTAGCTCAGGACTGTCGCTCTACAATGACATTAGCCAAATATACCTTCCTTATACAGCAAACTATGGGAATTTAGCCACTATTCTATATGATTTGTATCTATGTATTAGTACAGCAAATTGGAAATTTTCCTCCAATTTGCTCTACTAGTTCTAACGATAGAACAAATTGGAGGAAAACAGTTTGATTTGCCCTACTAGTTGGAAAGCTAGAGGCAATCCAACTTCCTATTTTCATAATTTAGAGTACTTTCCCTGGAGGTGGTATTATAAAATTCCACCCTGTATAATAATATACTGTAAACAGGAAGTTCATAGTTATAACATAAGCTTGTTATGACTGCATGCATAAGATCCATGCACTGCTTTCAATGAGATCTTTTCAGGCTTCTTCAATTTAATTATAACATGTTATGGCTAGATTTCCTGCCTAGGCCAATTTTTTTAGTATATCATGTAGGGATACCAATTTTGGTACTCTGACTTACTTGTTGATAGACATATTAACAATAGATAGACATTATTTAGATTTAGATAGCAACCAATGAGAAGTTTGTAATTGCATAAAGTATTTTCTTATTTTTCTGCCATGCATTTTTTTCATATGAAAGAGGGCAAACGAGCATGCGGGTCATCTGATGGGAAGCAATCACCGCCGCCCATGGACACCCGCAACACTAAGGGTGTCACATGTGCGTTGCCGGCCCTTTGAGAGATAGAAAGGCACGTTTTTTAAAGATCTCCAAGTTGTATCACTCCAGGAATGCTGTCCTAGGAAGATGGTTAAATAACTTTGCTGTGTGAGTGAAAAAGTTCCGCTTAAATTTGCGCCCACCACCGGGCATAAGCAGAGTTGTTGCGGGGCATACTGGGGCCCTGGGGCACTAACAAACATAGGCCTTATTGGAATTTAAAAAAATGAATGTCATTGACACTAAAAATTCATGATTTACATGTAAACAAATATAGTATTAAACTTTCAGGGGCCCCAAGAAGAATTTTATTTTATTTTAATCTGTAAAATTGGCTTTATATGAAACAGATGAGCCTAGAATGCATGTTTTTTTTTCACTTCCCGCATACAAGGGGTTAAGACCAATAACATTTAGTGGAAAATAATGATTGCTTACACGACTTTGAAGCTTTGTGGTGTAATTGAAAGGCTGGGAACTGGACTCTGTGCTGCTGGTATAGATGACAGCGGGATACTCCTCTAGATACATGTGTTTGATGCAGTGGGTTGATGTTACCCAGGAAGCCGTGAGCACTAGAGTCACACAGATGCCATAGTAGATCTGAAAAATGTATTACTTAAAGGCACAGAACATGGGAAATGCTGGAGCTGTTTAACACAAACTATGCAAAATTACGGGCACACCCTACAATTTAACAGCTTTTTTATATGGCTTTTATGAGAGTTCTAAGTGTGTTTGTAATAGGGATGTTGACACCACCAATCAACTGACATACTTTTCATGAGCTATCAAAACACAATTCTCCCATAGAGTTTGAATGGCAATAGCATCTTATGACGTCACTTGTTCGCCAACTCAATCAACAAACTATTAATTAGTTTTAAAGCAACAAAAAATAATCTAAAATAAAGCGCTTTTTTACTGGAGTTGTCTTTGAATTATTTTTTAATGGCGTCAACATCCCTATTATGAATGACAAACGGAAAAGGTTAAAATAATCTGACTTATTTACTCATGAGTAAACATGATGGAAGGTAGCTTTTAATGTGTAAGTTTTCTTAAGCCTTATGTGTCCAAATCTTAAAGAATTTCCTTTAGATAATAGAAGGCTGTTTTCCACAACTAGATGACAATTTTAAGGCATAAATTGTTTTTGCCAAGCTCAGAAATATTAACAACTTGCAGAGTCTACCAAAAACATTTGTGATTTTCAATCACTACCCCTCCCTAGGGTTTAAATCAATTAATTGGGAGTGGAAGTAACTATGTGTGAAAAACATGAAAGTTTAAAACTTAACTTATTTAATACCTATGGATGGATTGATTTAATCTAATCTGAAATAAATAATTTCAATTTCAATTTAAAAAAAATAATTCCACTGGATTACCCTCAGCCCTGTTATAAGCCAGTTTATTTGGTGCATAATACAAAAGGTTCAATATCTATTTGAACAATTATTTTTTTTCTAATTTTTGTTGAGGCTTTGAACACTCCAGATGATCATGTCAGCCTCATGGTTATTTACTCAATTTGTTATTCAAGGGACAAATCAATAAAATGGATATGCTAATCGCTTTGTCTAATGAGCCAAAAATTGCCCTGGCCAATTCATGGATGCATGGAACACAAATAACCAAGAACTCTTCTTCTCGAGTCTGAATTACGGACGGCCTAATAAAACTATTGAACATTTGAAATATTAGTTTTGAAACATACCCAATCTATAAATTTATTTATTTAACAAATCATATAATCTTGCATAAACCTGTTTATTCAATTGTATTGAACCCAGTTTCTGACAACAGATTGACTGAAAACTACAAGGTCTATCACAACTGTCCGCAAACTTTATTTTTAATAAAAGAACTATTAAATTTAATGTAAAAATATTGATCACACAGTAAGTTGTTCTACCTTTTTGGCAAACTTTGAGCAGCAAGAATTGGGGCATTGCTTTTCGCGAAGCTGGCGCTCCTCGTCCTGGCTACTGGCCGCAGACTCGCTGAACGCGTGCTGCAGCGAGGGTTGTGTAGTAAGCGGCGGCGCAGAGGATACGGACGTCTGGGGCGTCAGCGGCGCCCGTGGACTCAGCGGTGTTGGAGGCCCGTTCGGACGATCCCGGTCACCGTCGCCCCCTCGCTCTGTCTCAACTTCCTCACTCGTTATTATCACAGAAGGAGTGCGAACCCGTTTCGGATTAAAAATAGTAGGCAGGTCCCCATCCCTTGCCATTTTGCTCGGTAATACTACGAAGACATCTTAAACACTCCCATCGACTTGTAAATACTTACAAAAGAAGCAGGTACTAAAGTAAAAACTTATTCACAATCAAAGGCCATGATAAAATTATTGGAAATATTGTCGTTACATTGTTTACGTCAACTTATATTCCTGTTGTATAATATTGTCGCACATAAGTCGTTTGTTTCACTTCCTTGAATAAAAAAACATACTTCAATTACATTTCAGTATTATTATATTTTAGTATTGGTTACTTCTAGTGTCTTGTAGGTACTTCAAGATATTTATTTTGTTAAATATTTTTCGGATATTTTCCGCGGCCATTCTAATTAATTTTCATACATGGCAATATTTTTAAAAAAGACCGCATGACGCTGTTTTTACACGCTCATTGAGCATATTAGAATAATCTATAACTTTATGTTTCAGTGAATATTATTTACTTATGTTGTGAATATTTTATTATAAAAAATAAAAATCGTAAAAATAAAATGTCAAGATATTACAGAAATAGTCTAAAAATGTTGGAATAGTGTGTACAGTCGGCGTTAAAACTGGATGCCGCAGTAGGGTTGCCAAGCTCTAAAATTCGAAACCAAGGTTGCCCGGTCATGAAAATAGAAAATCTTGACCCCTTCCAACAAAAAGCCAAACATTTTAGAACAAAAATCATCTAGGTTTTCATATCACGTTTCCAAAAATGATCAAATTTCACAAAAAATTTAGTGGACCAACACGTTAAAAACTGTCTTGAGTGTTTTGAGAAAATAAGTAGTGATAATGACCGACCACTAAACTGATCTAATGCATAATGTTTATTGTCCTAATTTTTTTTGCCCGAGAATGTTTGACACTCAACTCGTTTATCCTATTCATTTTTGCACATACACATTTAAATGTCCTAAAGCATGTTCGTCTTAATATTGATAACTTTAACATCGAATTACCTAAAAAAAATATTTCTAATATTAATTTTCCTAACAATTATCTTATTTTTGTCCTATCATTAAGAAGATGGCTAGAATTACAAAAAACTCTGCTACGGCAGCTACAAAAAAGGGGGACGGGGGGTGATCCCTCAGGGGGGGTGGGGAAGCGAAGCCCCTCGCACTAAAAAACTTTCAGTCTACACCTAGTTTATCCTGGTTAGGTTTGTTAGGTACCCTTTGTCCCTGTATTAGAATAGAATAGAATAGAATAATTTTATTTCAGGCTGCATAGGCCCATATAAAAATACCTTAAAGACTAACATACATATTTATATTACACTTAATTAACAACCTAATTACAAGCACGTGAAGTCTGTGACGTGGGCTCTTTTGCAGTGTCACTTAACCGGCCACGAAACCGCTGGTAAGCGACACCTTTCGGCCAAAACTCCTCTCTTGTGAAGGTCGACAGTTGATCAGTCGTAACCCTCACCACAAATGAATTGAAATTCACATCATGGCGGGACTCCAACCGCTCAACCCTCAGAGTGAGCTTTGTCTTCACACGCACATATTCCACGATGTCCGTGACCTTCGTGGAGTGATGCAGGCGGGACACGTACAGCTGCGTGTTGAGGGCACATTGAGGCATGCTCCCGGTATTGAGTTTGTAAGGCGAGAACCGGGGATTCCCGGTTTCCGGTACCATATTTGTATGGAAATCCAGTACTGGGAGCTCACCCAGAGCTGGGGACTCGTCTACTGGCTCACACCCCCCCGCATCCTTAGACATATCTCACATTCTTCGGCCTGGTTAGGTCCGTTAATTAAACACTTTTAATTTTTAATGTGTAATCAAATCAGAAACAGGTTTACATCAAAGTACTCGTAATGTTACTGGATATTGCCATCTAGAAATCTTTTTTTTTGTAGTTAGTTTTATTTTTATCAAAACATTGTTCATTCAATCACTTGCCGTCCGTTGTATATTTACGTTTTTTAGCTGGGGGAGTCACTCCACCCACATGCTAGTTTTTGAATTTCTGCCCGTGTGAATTTCATCTCCGTAATCAATTGAGTCGCTAAATGATAGAACTCCACGTTATGATTGCCCAATAATATCGCTCATGTAGAATAACACTGACACAATCACAAATTATTGTCATTTCAAAACTTCTACATGAGCGATATTTGAGTTCTGTTATGCCATGATTCTGCACTGTTTTGAGTTCTGGGTAATTTATTAACATTTAACTAATGACAAAATAGTAATTTTAGTACATTAAATATAGGAACAAAACAGTTATACACATTAATCAATCGACAGTAAAATCTTAAACACAAAAAAACGATAGTACATATAATATTTAGCACAAACGACATTAGGAACAACAATTCCGGCAAATAAAAAATGTGCAAAAGAATGATTATGCCATACGATATTCGGCAGAAAGTAGTTATGCGACACAACATTAGGACTAATACTTTTATGCTATCTGCTATAGACCCCGATTTATCATTTATTTACATGAGCATTTTTCACTTACGTAAATAAATAAAAAGTTCAGAAATTCAATTATTTTACACATTCAATAAAACTGTAACGACTTAGGTTTTCATTAATTCGTTGTTGTTTTGTAGACTGCTGTAGGAGTCCATAGCTGAAATGACAGCAATGGAAACGTGAGTGGATGTAGGGGGTATGTCGCATTTTTTTCATTTTCGGTTTTATGCCATAAATGAAGGTTCTAGGTCATAATGCAACACCGAACGCTATCAGTTCTCATGTTTTTAAACTATAACAGCTTTAAACCCAGTGTATGAAGGACCTATGTACAAGAATAAGTTACCTTCTTCGTGAATGAACGTGCTAAGGCCCTCATGAGCAGGTTACTAAATTCTCAACTCACCACATTCTCAACATACCACATTCTCATCTCACCACATTCTCGACTCACCACATTCTTATCTCACCACATTCTCAACTCACCACATTCTTATCTCACCACATTCTCAACTCACCACATTCTCATCTCACCAGATTATCATTTCACCACATTCTCAACTCACCACATTCTTATCTCACCACATTCTCAACTCACCACATTCTCAACTCACCACATTCTCATCTCACCACATTCTCAACTCACTACATTCTCATCTCACCACGTTCTCAATTCACCACATCCGTAGGTACTATTTAGATATTCTTTCAAAAAACATTCTTTACTATGTTACACTCGTAGTCGGAGGCCCTGAGACTCGTTTTATGAAAGCTTGAAACTCGTATTACAAGTGGAAATCTCTGTATAACAATACAGGATGTTAGGCAGTCGAGTGTATAGGGGTTTTAAGGGGTGATAGTCAGGGTCATCCTGAATATTTTTGACCGCATTTACAATCTATTATACCAATAATAATAATATTATGCATTATGCCAAACTGCATGGTTTTTGAGATATGGGCATTTTTTTTTTGAAAAATCACTCTTTTTGCCAGATTTTTTTAATTTTAACATCCTGTATAGCCTGTATTGAATAAATTTTTAGTGTTTTGCCTTCGCAATATCCTGGTTCTTCAAAATAAATTAAAATAGTTGCCTATTACTGCTAGATTGATTAAAAAAAAAAACTTTTAGACATGACGAGAAAAAAATCTCAAATATTTTGCGTGTCTTGTCCACAAAAAAAAAGTAAAAGCGATTTACGCGTAAAAATTAGTTGATAAACTTCTTGGATTTACTGGCTTTCTAAGCATGTGCCATTTAAAAAAGAAAAACTAAAAAAAATATTACAAATTGAGATATTTCCAAAAAAAAAATGTGTATGACTACGACGGAACTGGCTTTACGACTACAATGTTGTGTTTTCATGCTCCTTGATTAGTGCATCACTTTCATTTTGGATTGAAGGGAATTATTAATCAACCTAAGAGTGATCTACAAACAAATTGTGTTATTCACCCGAGTTAGGAATGGCAAAATAAAAAAATACATTCAACTTTTGTCACTTAACTAAATAATTACTAACTTACAAACGACAAGTAACTAAATAGCCTGTATACTAAGATAGATAAACAGATAGATAGCGTTTATTTCAGGTAAAAAACAGCAGGATAATGTTATTAACTACTTAATTACGCTTTAATTAGGTGTTCGAAAATGTCCTTCACTGTTCCAGACACACGCACTAGCACGTCTTCGCACCTCGGTGGTAGTCACTCCAAGTTTCATTTAATTTTTAGGGTTCCGTACTTCAAAAGGAAAAAACGGAACCCTTATAGGATCACTTTGTTGTCCGTCCGTTGTCCGTGTGTCCGTCCGTCTGTCTGTCTGTCAAGACAATTTTTCTCAGGAACGCGTAGAGGTATCAAGCTGAAATTTATATCAAATACTCAAGTCTACTGTCCCTTGGAGCTGTGAAAAAATCAAACATCTATGCCAACGCAATCAAAAGATACAGCCGTTAATGACGCAAATTTTCGCATATTTTCGAAACTCGCAAGGGAATCAAAACCTACAGGGTACTTCCCGTGAACTCAGAATCTTGAAATTTGGTACGAAGCAAGGTCCTATAGCAAAGATAAAGGAAAAATTGCGAAAAACTTAAATTTTTTTGTTTGTCTGTCTATATCACTATATCAATAACCAATCTATTTATGCCGCAAATTTTCGACACTCGCAAGAGAATCAAAACCTACAGGGTACTTCCCGTGAATTCAGAATCAAACATTAACTCATATGCTTTGTGCAACTATGTTTGCCAGGTTTCAGTGGCGTAACTAGACCATGGGGGCCCGTGGTAAAATCATTGGATGGAGCCCCCTTAGGCTAGGGTTCCTCTCGACCCGCGGGGCCCCCTCTGGCCGGGGGCCCGTGGCAATTGCCCGCTCTGCCACCCTAAAGTTACACCACTGCCAGGCTTACATATTTTTCCAATCCACTTTATTGCAAAAAGCAACTGAGTGATAAGGTGAGGTGAGGTGAGTGGGTGAGTGGTATTATTTTAGTTTGAAATCTTTATTAAAAAATCAGCCAAGATAATGAGTGAGAGGTGGACTCGTGCACTAACGGTTCCGTACATAACAAATTGATTGGAGCGAAAATGTAAAATTATTTGCACAGGTTTTACTTCTCTGAGTCAAATAAGGATATGTAACATTATTAATTTTCACTGCCAAAACATCTAAAGTCAAACAGAAGCTCACCATAATTTTTTTTTGGCTGCACGCACATGGCTATGAAATGGCGATATATTTGGTTAAAGCCGTTCACTTGGCAACCCCGTCTCGTGTGCCAAAACGAAGAAAAATGCATTTTTATGAATTAAACTCATAAAATTATTTTAAAAACGTGTTGGATTTTTTAATAATTTAATAACAAATATTAACTGACCGTTTTCGAACTAGTGTTTTCTGAGTTCAAAAGCTCTTTTGTAAAGTCGGTGAAGATTACACATTCTTGCCCATAGGGGCAGTACGTAAGAGTTCAGCATATCTCCGCCAGAGGGAGATAATTACTAGCCTACTTGAAGCATCCGGGAGGAACTCGCCATAGTAGTAGACATGGCGGGTATCAACCTGGCTAAATGACGAAATAAATTTTGTTTGCTAATATAAGAACGTGTTAATTTCGTAGACAAAGTGTTGATACTGAAAGACTAATTAAGTTAAATTGGATTAGGACAAAAATGCAGAATGTTGGACAGTCTGAAAACCGTAATATCGATAAGGTGAATGTGCAACTTGATGTGGTAAAATCGTCCACTCCTCAGAGTTCGGCTTCGAGTCCGGCCAAATCTGAAACCGAAACGTATTCAGGTGCGCCTGCCAAATACATGACGGACTCTTCTGAAAGCGAGGATGACTCTGTATCCGAGGTAAAACGTGTTTTGTTTTCGGTAGAGGCGGTGGCAGTAGGGAATGTGACTATCTGTATCGCTCTAAAAAAGCAAGGGACATCTTGTATGTCTGACCATCCAATTTCTTTTCTCTCCAAATCTACTTATCTCACAATAATATTTGTTTTCAATCACGTGTAGCACGTTACAATGAGATAATCCATTTCTTATTCCCATTAGAGTCGTCGCTTGCCAAATATTCCGTAAAACGTCAGAAAGTTCTAAGTACATACGTACTACTGAGTAATGCATGAAATTATTTATGCCAGCCGCTCCTAGACACTATTCAATTGATTCTGTGTAAATCTTCTATATTGGCGAAACATATCGCCGTAAGGTTCTTTTCATTGTCTATTTGTGTTTTGGAGGTTTGAAGTACGGTGGCCATGTTTCTCAAATCACATGCATTTATTCATTGTGAACGACTTAATTTTGTGTTTTCGTGACGTTATTTCGCTACGATTAGGGGAATTATATAATTTAGGGATGGATTGGATACAAACATCGATAACGATGGTGTGTTTTGTGTCGACACGCGCACACGTCTCGTACGGAACGCCTACTGGTATTCGCGCAAAATAATGGTTATTGGTGAATTGCAAGGACCATCCACAGTCAATATTAGGTGTAAGCTCGTCCCTAAGCACCACATTGTCAGTATGTCTCACATTTTTCTCGTTGGTGTTATAGATCTTGCTGGCTTGTTTGTGCCTTAGCAGGCCAGACCTGTTGGTAAGTGGAAGAGGACTAACTGAGTGCAGGAGGCTTCACCTACATAATCCCTGTTGCTGTGCAGTGTGACTTACCTGCCTACCTGCATAATGTGTGTGCAATGGACACTTACAATCTGATAATCAATGTTTTTGTTTTCTTCATGTTGAATGGTCCTTGTGATTCTAACATATTTTTTGACATGCATCAGCCCTAATGTCGCCTGTAGCTGTTGTTTTTAACATTACTAACTACTCACCTGTGTCTGTCCATGTCTGTGCTATATTTAGCGAGTCAGCTGAACAATATGAATGATCCAACTCCAATGCTATAAATGACTCCATTGAAACTAACCTATAATTAGGTACTTTTTGTTTTACCTTAAAAACATACAATATTTTTTTAAAGAAACTGAAAAATAATTACACAATTTTAATTAATCAATTAAATGTAATCACTGAACAGTACAATAATAACATTGAGCAGCCACATTACAATTTGGCCCGAATATATTACTAGCATAGCTTTTTACTGTTTGCCTCAAGGTTGCTTGACAATTGAACCTACAGCTTGATATTTTCATAACACAAACAGATACAAACTTGCTTTTTAGTAACTTTCAAACTTTACCCGAGGTTGAGATTTTGTTATGCATCAACTGAAATTGTGAAAATTATTTGAAAACTCATAGGACAATGAATTAACCATTTATTTTTCGTAATTATTCTGAAGGATAAAAAAATATAGCCGGATAAATATTAAATACTGTATTATTGCCATATCCCAAACTGGTAACTCACTGACTTATCTAAACTGTGTATCTGGTCAAAAGTAATAATAAATGACTGAAATGGAGTGAAATAACAGTGCAATATACACAGATACTATTATTAAGAGTCAGGGCCTTAAAGGTCATTGACTTCATATTTGGCTGTAGCTTTGTTAGCACTGTCTTTATTTTTAAAGAATTAATTGAATATGACAACAACTGATATTTTTGGAAGCTACTGTGTCAAAAAGCACTTTAAATGAGATTTTGAAATAATAAGGTTTCATTTAAAAGTGTTGTATTTCTTTATTCTTTGTCTTGTCTTATGTCCTTAATCCTTTAGTGATAGGGTTTGCTCCCGGTACTGGATTTCCATACAAATACAGTACTGGAACCGGGAATTCCCAGTTCTCGCCATACAAACTCAATATCGGGAGCATACCCTAATTAGTGATTAAAAAATATGATTTTAAATGTACAAGTATTTATACAATGAAATCCTGTGGGAACACATGATGGGTGAAGTGTTTATAAAAACGTGTGATTAATATGCAGGGATATATCACAAGTATCTAGTTAATGATATCAAAAGCTTAGGTATATTCCAACGCAGCTAAAAATTTTACTTGAATAGCTTTAGATACCTGCCTTATATAAAAAAAACAGGGTTATCATCCTCCCTGACTGTTACCGACTCAGTCTAATGATACTAAGCATGTGTTAGTAGATTATGTATAAACATCTGATGTGACTTCAGGCGGAGATGGAAGAGGAAGGCGGAGGTGCGGAGTCATCTAAGTTCCTACTGTCCCATGACGACCCCGAACGGGCCGTTGACCCCGAGATGCAGGCAAGACTGGAAGCACTCCTGGAGGCCGCTGGTGAGTTAATAATCACCTGTTTCTATCTTAAAAATAAATTTTGCATTAACCTTTTAGCTACTGGTACTAATATCACAAAGTACACAGTGTAATAGCAACCTGAAGAGGGGTAAACAATCTAGACAAGTCTATTTATTGAAAATTGATTTAAAAAAATAGTAACTGTTACTTAAGAAACCAAAAGAATGTGAATGACTGTCTTTGTATATA
Source organism: Archips xylosteana (assembly GCA_947563465.1). Taxonomy (NCBI): domain Eukaryota; kingdom Metazoa; phylum Arthropoda; class Insecta; order Lepidoptera; family Tortricidae; genus Archips; species Archips xylosteana. The sequence goes on along the minus strand of OX387351.1, from coordinate 4,818,834 downwards.
ATTAAAAAAATCAATCAATCAATCAATACATATATTTATTTGTCGAACATAGGTATATACACTGCAGGTTTAATTACAATGATTAGTCATGTTCAGCTATGTCGTACCCGAACGGGCATACGAATTATTACAAGTATTATAAAATTACATCATTTTAAGAATTATTACAATATAAATACAATTAATTCATTAATAAGAAAAAAAAAATTAAATAAAAATTTATATAATAAGAAACAAGTATTTTACGTATTCCATCTAAATATGTCAAATTAATACACTCTTATGTCACAAATATAATAATAATCAAATCACAAATCAATAAAGTAAACAAAAGCTGAATTCATAATCATAAGTCAGGATCGCTAAAGTACTCTTTAACACTATAATAACATTTATGTATCAATAGTTAAATAAATAAATATTAGGGGACAATCTTACACAAATCAACCTAGTCCCAAACTAAGCAAAGCTTGTACTATGGGTACTAGACGACGATAAACATACTTGTATAGATAAATAAATATTTAAATACATAGAAAACATCCATAACTCAGATACAAATATTCGTGCTCATCACACAAATAAATGCTGTTACCGGGATTCAAACCCAGGACCTCTTGCTTCGTAGGCAGGGTCACTACCAACTAGGCTAAAGCGGTTGTTACATATTGCATACATACATACATACATATATGCTGTGAGTTATTTTTAAAAGTATTTTTCAATAAAAAGTCATGACAAGATCTACCTAACCTACCTATATGACCTTCTTTCTGATGCTAAATAAACTAAGTATATGAAGTTACTGAATATTAACAATGTGACCCATAGGAAAAAAATGCCATTACTATTGTGTCACATGGAATAAGTATGTGTAGTATTTATTTTCCTATGGTTGACATTGTCAATATTCTGAAACTTCATAGTTCTGCCACGTCTCAGGATTTACTTCATAGCAGCTGTTGACTGTAACCAACATACACATAATACACAGGAGTTGCCCGTTTTCACTGCATTTTACGTATTTCTGCTCACCAATCAACTAACTCTCGATAATTATTCAATCTGTTTATATTATTTAAAAATTTGAGTAACTCAGTGTATTTCATTATTTATAACAGACTTTCACGGCGATTTTCAATATAAAACCATTTTTTTTTATTTAACTGTAGATTGTAGGGTCAACGTCATAAATAAGCAATCACTTTTGTACCTTGTCACTTTAAGGTCATGTTTGAAAAGCTATACGAAATTATGTAACAACTGAAAATGACAAGGTGCAAAAGTGATCACTTATTTCTTATTTATGACGTTGACTGTACATATTATAATAATATATTTTTTTTTCTTATTTTTGTCACGGCTTTGAACACTCCAGGTGATCATGTCAGCCTCATGGGTGGGGTACTCAATACTCTATTCAAGGGAGATATCAATGAAATGGTATATATGCTGACTGCTTTGTCTGATACGGCTCAGTTAGCCATCAATTGACCTGGCCATTGTGCATGGAACCCAAACCCCCAAGAACTCTTTTTCTCAAGTCTGAATTCCTGACAGACTCTAACAACACATGGGTCAATAATAATGGAAAGGCAATAGTCTGGTTTCCATAGTAGAACGGCCCTTACATCAAATGGGCTTGGGTTTTTTTTGTGAGTACTTCTTTTAGTGAAGAATATTTTAGCCGAGTATGAACATCCTACTTGTGATAGTTTTTGACTTATGATTTTTTCAAGTTTTTTTTTAATGTATGGTTTTTCAGGATGTATTATTATTTATTCAGACTTTTCAATCCAATTTTGTTTGTAATACATAATCACTTATTTATTACATACTTTAATTTTTGAAATGATGTTCTTTAGATAGATTTGCATCACCACTCAAATAACTAGTACTAGTTATTGTATAAAAATCGGCCAAGTGCGAGTCGGACTCGCGCACCGAGGGTTCCGTACAAATTTATATGTATTTATGAACATCCAGTCTTAGCAGACCCCTGCTCCTAAGCAAAATGTGCGCAGTGTGGGATCATTGTAGATTGGTTACTGATATAGACAGACAGAAAAAAAAATTTATGCTTTTCGCAATTTTTCCTTTATCTGTGCTATAAGACCTTGCTTCGTACCAAATTTCAGGATTCTGAGTTCACGGGAAGTACCCTGTAGGTTTTGATTCCCTTGCGAGTGTCGAAAATTTGCAGCATAAATAGATTGGTTACTGATATAGACAGACAGACAAAAAAAATTATGCTTTTCGCAATTTTTCCTTCATCTGTGCTATAAGACCTTGCTTCATACCAAATTTCAAGATTCTGAGTTCACGGGAAGCAGTGGCGAAGCGTGAAATTTTTTTCAGGTAAAGCCGTAGCGAATAAGTACCAGTGGCGGCGCAGGACCTAAATTTGGTGTGGGCAAGACAAGACACATTTTGTGAGGCCCTGTGATGGCGCGCCACACATTAGATTACGGATGTAATGAGCAAAAAACGGGAAACTTTCGAGGCGCGAGGGCCCTCAGACCGCGAGGCCGAGGACGGTGGCCCACGTCGCCCTTACCCAGCGCCGCCTCTGGCGAAAACTATTAACCTTTATCTTACCCTTTTTATTTATTCTCTTCTTGAAAATTAGGACATAACTTCTAAAATCGTCACTCAACAAATTCGCATCCACAATCAGTTTTAATTAAAGGAGCCTTTTCTACTTTTATTAAGCCTAGTAAATACAAAATAATTTATCTAGCGAGTCCGACCGAAGATAAAATATAAATTAAACTGACCACTTGACACTATAAGTTTGCACAATCCGATATTACGAAATTTCACTGGTTTCGAGCATCAACACTAATCTGGCTATGTATTTTTTTTATTAAATTAAAACAATATATGTACTACTAATAACAAACAATAATATAAGTTTATAGACGACCAGATGGCCTAGTGGTTAGAGACCCTGACTATGAAGCTTGAGGTCCCGGGTTCGATTCCCGTGTCGGGGCAGATATTTGTATTAAAAATACGAATGTTTGTTCTCGGGTCTTGGGTGTTTAATATGTATTTAAGTATGTATCTATCTATATAAGTATGTTTATCCGTTGTCTAGTACCCATAACACAAGCTTTGCTAAGCTTACTTTGGGACTAGGTCAATTGGTGTGAATTGTCCCGTGATATTTATTTATTATTTTAAGTACTTCACAACAAGAAACGAAATATGAAGTTTGTAATCAATGACAAATCAATCGTAATGTTGCCATTACAATTATTTCCAATAAGTGACGGTGTTATTTTATAAAATTCTAATCTAATATTAATTTCGCCAGTTTATAAATCTTAATAATAAAAGCAGATAAAATATAATTGTTTTTGTTTTACACTAAATCATCGATATTTTACGTTCCATTTCGCTGCAGTAATTTTGTATAAGTAGGCGATCGTAGCGCCAAAAATGTTCTAAGAAGCCGCTCACGGCTCGCGGCTCGCGGCTTCGGCAGGCAAAGTGAAAGTGAGCCTTACGCACAACACACAAAGTCTTTTTTTAAATGTAATAAGCCGCTTAATCCCGGGTTATCTAAGTAGCATAAACACACGATGTTTCCTGGAGTGGTGTGGGTGTTAATCAATGAATTATTTAAATGTCTGAGTGCACAATTTCTAATATTTCCGACCGGCATTTACTATTAGAGATCGTGAATGAATCGTTTTTGTGAGAGTATTACGTTGCGTTTTGATTCTGCATCGTGTTGAAAAAAAGTTAAGTTTATTAGGGAAGAGTATGCCTGTATTACAAACAACGGGTTATTAATAGAAGCGTTTGATTACTTCAAAATTTTAGGCAACCCGGAAGGAATCGGGTTGTTAGCACCCTTCGCCACTGACGGGAAGTACCCTGTAGGTTTTGTTTCCCTTGCGAGTGTCGAAAATTTGCGGCATAAATGGCTGTATCTTTTGATTGCGTTGGCTTAGAAGTTTGATTTTTTCACAGCTCCAAGGGACAGTAGACCTGACTGAGTATTTGATATAAATTTCAGCTTGATACCTCCACGTGTTCCTGAGAAAATGGGTCTTGACAGACGGACGGACGGACGGACGGACAACAAAGTGATCCTATAAGGGTTCCGCTTTTTCCTTTCGAGATGCGGAACCCTAAAAAAGACCAAATTAAAAAAAAAAAACATTTTTTTATGTTTTTGTGAAGTAGTGATACCTCTAGATTTTTTCTCAAAATAGACCATACATTGGCCTACAACTTGCCTAAATATCAAAATTTTCCAGGTGGTAGTTCCTACCAAAAATCAGCAAAATGTGTGGCCAAGTTCTGTATTCAATCGGTGTTTTTCAATGTAGTATACGGTTCATGAGATACAGCCTGGTGACCGACGGACAGACAGACAGACGGACGGTTAGCAGAGTAATAGGATCCCGTTTTACCCTTTGGGTACAGAACCCTAAAAAGCAAGTTTTATGTATTTGTGAAAAGTAATACATAAAAATACAATAAATACACGACAAAAAAGCATTGCTTGTGGCAAAAGGCATAAACAAGGTGGATTTGTATGGCAGAATCCCATTTTGACAGTACCTTATGGTGGCACTTCACTTGACGTTGCGTGTTCGCGTTGCGCTATTGCCATCTCCGTCTTTCACGCTAGAATCGGCATAGTGCTCCTCTCTCGCACACGCAACTATTTCGTGAAATACGCCAAGTGAAGTGCCAGCATTAAAAGTATGTCAGTTGTTTGATAGATATTGTTAAATAGAGTGTTGATAGTTAACGACCGCTTTAGCCTAGTTGGTAGTGACCCTGCCTACGAAGCTAGAGGTCCTGGGTTCGAATCCCGGTAAGGGCATTTATTTGTGTGATGAGCACGAATATTTGTTCTTGAGTTATGGATGTTTTCTATGTATTTAAGTATTTATTTATCTATATAAGTATGTTTATCGTCGTCTAGTACCCATAGTACAAGCTTTGCTTAGTTTGGGACTAGGTCGATTTGTGTAAGATTGTCCCCCAATATAAAAAAAAAAAAAAAGTTAATGAGTCGTTTTCAAAAAAATTGTACGTAGTTAAGGGCTTAATCAAAACAAAATCACGATTGCTTCCTTTGTGTTACGAAAGTTAGTCATACAAACTATATCGGTAACTTTCGTCACACAAAGGAATCAATTAAGTTTTGTTTTTATAAAATCCCTTAACTTAATTGAGTACACTTTTTGAAAACGACTAATTCCTTTCATGTCATAATTGATATGATGATTAAACATTATTTGTTCTACGGTAAATAAATCTATTTCCTTACTTAATAATCCCGAAAAATTCTCAATAAATCTATGCAATAAACTTTGCTCTATGTGTCACCCTCCTGTCAACTCTCAATTTAGTATAAACAAACAATATTATCTATATTAATATTATAACGCTGAAGAGTTTGTTTGTTTGCTTGAACGCGCTAATCTCAGGAACTACTGGTCCGATTTGAAAAATTCTTTCAGTGTTAGATAGTCCATTTATCGAGGACGGCTATAACATTACGCTACGACCAATAGGAGCGGAGCACCAATGATTAATGCGGACGAAGTCGCGGGCACCAGCTATAATTGATAATTATTACTTACTCAAATTTATCGTCTATACATTTTATGTGCCAAATTCTACGAGCCTTTGCTGGTAAGGCTTCTTCAAAGAAGCGTCCATATGTTTGCATTGCAAGCAGAAATAAGTATTACCAAGAATTATTAAAAGAAGAGGATGTCTATACCAACTCGAGTCTGCCATACCTACCTAGTTTCTCTATAGAGAGGTATATACATAACATGACCATTTTTTAGGGTTCCGTACCCAAAGGGTAAAAACGGGACCCTATTACTAAGGCTCCGCTGTCCGTCCGTCTGTCACCAGGCTGTATCTCATGAAGGTGAAATTTTCACAGATGATGTATTTCGGTTGCCGCTATAACAACAAATACTAAAAACCGGCCAAGAGCGTGTCGGACACGCCTAAGATAGGGTTCCGTAGCCATTACGAAACAATCAAGTATATAAGTAATATTTTTCTAAGGATTTCGTATGAGTACGGAATCTTCTAAGTTAGGTATCGTCAATACTTTGAAAAATCACAATCACAATCGATAATTTGGCTAAGTGAACATTATTACGCGCGTATCAAGGTTCAGTTTTATTTACATGCTGGTTTGAGATACGAGCTTTTTTCAAAGTAGTGACGGTATGTTTTATACCTTAGGCTACTATTTACTCTTAAACTACAAATAATTCCCAAGCAATCTTAGCCGCTATAATTTTCCTTGTAAATTTAATATATTTACTACCATTTTGAATTTTTTTAAATTTTTCCACCCAACAGTTTAGATTTTAGAGGGGGGGGATGGTCAATTTTAATGAAAATTTTCACTTTAAAGTTGAATATTTCGCAAACAGATCACTGAATAGAAAAATCATGTTAGCAACCCCCTAATGTTTTTAAAAGACCTATCCAACGATACCCCACACTATAGGGTTAGTCGAGAAAAAAAAATCACCCCCACTTTACGTCTATGGGAGGTACCCTAAAAAAAAATATTTTTTTATTTTACCACTTTGTTGTCTTGACTGATATGTATATTCATGCCAAACTACAGCTTTTTAATACTAACAGTCTCTGAGCTTAGCCGCGGACGGACAGACAGACGGACAGACATGGCGAAACTATAAGGGTTCCTAGTTGACTACGGAACCCTAAAAACAGAATAAAATAAATATTTAAGGGGGCTCCCATACAACAAACGTGATTTTTTTGCTCGTTTTTGCTTGATATTGATAATGCAACAAGTAAAAATATTCACAGAGTTTTTAGTTATATATTCACTTTAAAAATAAGTAATTAAATTAAAATAAAACAAATATTTAAGTCTAACTCCTATACAAAAAACGTGATTTTGCCGTTTTTATAGATAATGGTAAGGAAGGAACCCTTCGTGCGCGAGTCAAACTCGCACTTGGCCGGTTTTTACACGCTTTATTTATAACAACAAACGTCTTACCACCCAATTTTGTATTTAATTTTTTCCGATCCGCAAATATACTTTAGTAGAGGGGACCGAGGACAGTTGTGACAGAGGAGAGTAGTGACAACGTCGATTTTTTTAGAACTTATTAACTGCTAGCGAGCTCGCAATAGCGCGCGTTTTTTAGTTCAAGTCTCGAGCTATCAAACGCGCTGTTGTGAGCTTGCTAGCAGTAAATTAAGTTGCCAATAATCGACGATGTCACAACTCTCCTCGGTCTCCCCTACTGTGTGACAACTTCCAAAACGTGTACAATAGGCTAGACGACTAAAAAAAACTGTTTAGTCCGTCAGATTATTAAAAAATATTGTACACGTATTTTTTCCTTTGTTTGACAAACAAAAAATGAGGAGGATACAGTGCTTAGAAGTTTCGAGTGACGTCACTATATGGTACAATTTTTACCTAAGGGTGACGTCACAAGCCCCCACTCCGGAAGTTTGATGATCTATATCTTTGTCGTTTTTTAATAATTTGATAAACCAAAAAATACGTGTCCCATATTTTTCCATAATCTAAATGACGGACTAATTAGAATGACCAATTTTTAACCCAGTCGTCATCCCTATTCTTGTCAAGATTTTTGCAATATTATCTTTAACAATTACCATTAACATAGTTTAAACGACGTAAACATCTATAACACATAATTGCGTTTTCTTTTCTGCCCGCAACTAGTTTATTGAAGAAAATACCCACATGTACGACTACACGCGCCCCTGTACTGAATCAGTTAAATTTGATGTGTGCGTGCAAATATTAATTACGACTCTTCATCTGTTTGCGAGCGTCGACTATACCGTGAACTATGATCAGTGTCCAACATCACGATCGACAAATCGCATGAAAAATCCTGTGCGTAAATGCGGTGGTAGGGCCCGTCATTTTAAATTAGACAAGCTATAATTATAAGTGGATGAAATGGATACGTATTTTTGCACTTGACCCTACCATTTTTAGGATTCCGTACCCAAAGGGTAAAACGGGACCCTATTACTAAGACTCCGCTGTCCGTCCGTCTGTCACCAGAGGCCGTATTGTCTAACGCTTCTGTCGCTTGTCTTCGCTTTCACCGTCTCTTTCTGTCATCCTTTTATACCGTTGGAGAGAAAGAGATAGTGATTGCGAAGGCAAGCGTCAGAAACGTTAGACAATAAGCCTGCTGGCTGTGTCTCATGAACCGTGATAGTTAAACAGTTGAAATTTTCACAGATGATGTATTTCTGTTGCCGCTATAACAACAAATACTAAAAATAAAATAAAGTTAAAAATTAAAGGGGGTACACAAGAAACGTGTTTTCAAGAGTTGGCAAATTTTTATACCTAAAGTTGACTTTTACAGAGTGATCCTTCTGTACGCTCGCTAGTACTATTAGTTATTCTGTGGTATTACTTAGTTAGGATATGCAGTAAAAGAGCCAAGATTGTTGTCACCTTGTAATATCATTGCATTTCCTGCTAGGTATAACTTCAATAGATGCAATTGGTTTATTTGCTAAGTCTCCTTAATCTGTTGCCAGACGCTTGTAGTAGATAGCAACATATTTTGAACTCAGACATTATGCAAATTCCTGCTCTCTTTACTAATCTATTATAGAGTAAGATAGGTTTGAGTGCTTGGACAAACCAGGGACACCAGGGCTGGAGCGTATTGCATCTTTTATAGCGAATGAATACTATCTGAAAATTCCATAGAGCTAACATACAAAAGTAGCTGCTCAGTCAGAATTCCAAAAAGATCTTTAATATAAGACTAGATTCTATTTTTTTGGTAACGTTATATATATTTTTGTGAGGTATCTGTGATATCGCCTGTGTTTATTCGAAGAAATAAATAGAGACTGTATTACACACAACTATCGCTTAATTAAAATAACAAGAATTTATCAGAGTTGTGAAACAGAGCCTTGTACTCTCTAAGACCACAGTTTAACGTGAATTCTGCTCCTTTACCAGCGATAATATCGGATAGGACAAAGCACTCAAAAATGTCTGATACGCTCTAACGGCCATACGAAAAGAGTACCATTAAATGCTAGGTATCATTAAGCGAGTCCACATTAAGCGAATCGCCTCGCGAGGCAACATTTGGCTCGATATTAAGCACTGGGCCTTACAAGATAAGATCGTGCTTTCGGTATAAAGACTCGCGAGTCAGCTCTCTCAGTTCGAAACCGGCTGCCCGTTATTTTTTTATTCGTGGCGATTTAAATTTTTAGGAATTTAGTCGTTGTTAAGGTGGAGATAGGGATTCAGTTGCTATGATTGTTAACTTTTCATTGTCCGTATCGCACACGACGTCACGTCTAAGCAGACGCGGCACCGCCGCCGGCGCATCGGCGTTTAAGTTACAGGCGATTATCCGGCGTAAAATAAATAAAAATAGTTAAAAGATAATATCTTTGATCCAATATTGGTTATTAAAAAAAACGTTTAGACTATGTCAGTACCCTATAGAAAATTTGTAAGTTAGCGGTCAATAGTAATTTATGACGCGTAATGAAATTGTTTGAACAAGGAATAGGTACTTTATTGTTGGTTTAATTTTTTGCGTTAGGCTCTTTAAAAATTATCTTTTTTTGACACTCATTTAGCTGCACAAATATAGCTCTCTAAACATCTACATCGACTTAAACAGGCATTGTTGTGGTACAATGGCTATACGTTTTTGAATTAAAAGTACAGTGAGACGTTGACTTATGCCTGTAATTAGATAATTACTTAAATAATAAAAACACGGGTCACTCACGTATACGTACGTACGGTCGACCAAGAAAGTGGTCTACCAGTTTTGACAAATGTTTCTGTGACATCTAAATATCCCTAAGTCACTGTCATCATGTTATTGCAAGGGAAAATCGACCTCGTTGTATCATGACGTGCAAATGAACTTCGACCGTAGGGGGGTAGACCATATTTTTGGCCGACTGTACCAGTCACAGGTATGTAGGTACACGTACATCACAACTGATTACGACTTAAAGCGTAGTTGTACTTTTCAAGTAACTATGTACTTGATTTACAATTCTATTTAATAATCATTTTATAAAAGTGCTTAGGTAATTTAGCTGTTTCAGGGTCAAACGAATTATAAATAACTCTGTTAAGTAAAAATGTGTTACTAATAGCTTCGGTCTCATCTATTCTAGTAGTTTCATCCGCTGCGTTCTTTCATTTACGCCATGCCCTTTTGCCATAGCAATTGATATCGGCGGGCACCTTAAAACGCGCACGCTATGAACGCCGAGCCAGATGTTTGCTTGCTACGCGAGTACTCCACGATAAACAACTGCTTAATCAACAATACCCATATAAAATATACCTAAACAAACAATAACATTTCTAACTGTACGTAAAACTGTCTACTACGTAGAAAACATTAACACGGTCAACCTTGACATTTTATGCAACATGCATTCACCAAATCAATATCTTAACGTAATGTACACCACAGACTATAGACACGACCTTTCTGAACCATTGTAAGATCACTAGTACCTACAATATTACGCGGCTGCATTTCTGAGCTGACCGTTTCTATATAGAGCTTTCCATCGATCCTTTAAAAATGGCCATATTTCCTGATAACATCGGGGTATCGAGCTCTGCAGCGATCGTCTATCTGATAGTGACATGTTATCCTACTTCAAACGAGCTTATCCAAAGCCTAACCACCAGACTGAGGTCTGCAACTATAAGAGCCGGTTTTGTTTCCTAGTCATCCTTGCAAAAGTTATAAGTAAATGAAGTCCGTTGGAATGTCGACGCTTACCGTGATTGCGTTACGGTAGTCTATCGTCACTATTGCTGATGCGTAGGAACTCCCTTATTTTAGTAAGACTGGTTCAAATTTGAAACAGTCAGCAGTGGAATACTTTGAAGATAGTCCGCGTCCGATTACAAGATCAAGTGTCGATGACCAACCAATACCCAAACGATGACACCATTGTACGCAATTGAATGTAGACAGCTCTGACGTTGTGCAGCGTTTCGACTGGACATAAGAAAGCTTAATGAAAAGTAGGTACTGTCATAGATTGAGTTAAGCTCTCATAAAAACATTTTAGTTGCATGTGAACTGGCGTCTCAATGTGCTTTCCATGTGAGGCGGAATATACAGCTGGGTGTATTTAGTGGTCCATAGGAATACGTTTTTATGTTGAGTGAAGTCTGCATGGATAAAATGTTCCTTCAAAGTATGATATGTTGTGCGGCGCTTACCACGGATACATTCACAATAGATTGTTAAACAACAATCGATTAATCTACTTTCGCTGAGATCGAATGAAAGTCAATAATAGCCTTAAAAGCTCAATCAATCGTTGCATAACACCAGATAGATATTTTACCGACGTAAAGACGGAGACTCTTTATTGTCATTTCCGCATCGCTCTTCGGCTTTCAGTGAAATAATAGTTTTATAGTATTTTTTTTTATTAACAAAACCACAAGGTAGCGTTTTCATTTGTTTGTATTGAAATTAACCATAAATTGGTAGTATTTTAATGATCTCTGGACCTGGCACAGATTTTCAATTGTATTAGTGTAACTTTTAAAAGAGTACGTAAAGAGTACCTTTACTAACTGGTACCTAAGTGTATCTATCTACATATAATTAAAGTAATGAAATAAGTAAATAAACTTAATTATAATATTGTGTTTAATAAGGCGCATGTTATGATGATTCTGATAATACTATTTTTCTGAGAAATGCATCAAACGACGCCCTTAAAATATCTATAAACCCTCGTTTGAAACGCGTGAATGAACCACGATTGGCTCCTACAATAGAGCTAATAACTGCACTAATTAACGCTGAATGAACTGACGAGTGTGTTCACGTGACCCGCGGGCCTTCGCCGTAGCCGACCGATCGAAACACAATCCCAGAATTTACATAAATTCTCTTCTTTCATAGGTATTTATCATTGGCTTCAATGTTGGTACTGGTTACCAACACAAACGTTTGTCACAAACATGCGCTAGTAATGCATAGTGAAATTGCTTCGTAACTGCGATGCTTTCTTGCTTCAGTGCCGTATTTCCCCACCGACTGCGGACGTTATGTGACTCTTGGAAAGATCAATTTAAATGTCGAGCGTATTTTCTCGACGGTTGTTTGGAAACACCGGATTCTTAGAAGACTGCCGCGTCCTTAACCGGAAAGCCCCTATAAAATGTAATAATCAAACAGCTATCATTCAATTTGTGTAAATAATTGAAATGTTTAAATGATAATAAATGCATGTGCCACCTTTCGCCAACGAATAGATAATTAATGATTAATAATTGACACTGTACATGTACATTTGCCCTTGTTGGGCATTGTATAGGTTCAGCGCCCGTTTCGGCGGTGATTTGTGCGCTATAGCATTTGTCGGGGCCGTTACTGACATTTGCAGTTGGACAGGTAAATTGAATGTTGCTCGGCTGTCTTACTTCATGGTATTTGAGTACACGAGCGAGGAAATTAGCTCGAATCAGCGCGGCAATAACGAAATGCCATTATATTTATACATCGATGTCAACTTTGAAAGCGTAACAAGATAACGCTCTACATTGACTAATTTTGCTATAAATAATGTATCTATTTATTTTTAATACGCCCCCATGGTAAATATTTATAGGCACTTTGTTTACACCGAAAATTTCATTAAATTACGAAACATGAATGTATACTTATATGATTGCATCACATTCAGAACTCCCACGGTCCTCCAGCCCTGTCTACATGATGGCGTCCAATTAGCGTATCTTTCTAACCACAATCTGATCCCCCATGTTTGATTTTTGCTCCTTTCACAGTACAATGCGTTCGTTCGGTTTACGTAAACTTTTACAATCCATCAACATTATCCCGCAAGTGTATTGTATAACCCATCTTTCCCAATTTTTTTATTTAAGAAATCGTCGCATTCCATTCTACCAATAATAGTCAGCAAAATAATGACAGCTAAAACTAATTAAGCGCTAAAACGAAAGCTCTTAGTCAATGATATTATCACAAGCCAGCCAACTTCCACGCGGCCAAGCCATTGTTAGTAGTAGGTCTTAACTAGACGTCGTCTCAACACTACGCTGTATCTGCTATTGTATACATAGTCGTATATAATTTACTAGTCTGAGTGGATACAGTCGTTGTATAAGTCTGTAACCCAATTTAAAAATGCAATGCGACCTAAATCCAACCGCATATTGTGACACGTCTGTGTCTAATACCGAAAGTTATCTATTTAAAACAAGTTTTTTTTTAATCTAGCTGCATAATGTGAAGAGTTTGTAGTGCAGCTTGCAGCAATGCAAGCTGCATCATGACTTAATATTTACAATCCTACATAATCTAGTATCACTTGATTTTCCTGTTGTTGTTACTTAGCTCGTCCGAGTTTCAAGTGACCTCTTTTCGTGACGTCACTGCATCGCCTAACATCTCGAGAACGCGTCACGAGCTCCACGGAGAAAATACAAAATATGCACCACTGTATCGCTACGGCTCGTCCGACTAAAACGTTATGCTTAATTTAGACCGGCTAATTCCGAAATCAATACGCCATAAACACGTATAAATGCTCTAATCCAAAATCCGGTTTGTCCGTGTAAGCTCACGGGGAAGTAATCCTGTCTGTTGATACTGGAAAATGTCATTGATTTTATGCCGTTTGATTAAGACGTTTACAGACATAAAGTTGCCCGGCTTAAGACGCGTTTGCTTTTTGTTAATGGCTAAAGGCATAACATAACTTTCCGAGAGAATCACAGATCATTAGTTGTCCAAAAATGATGATCGCCAGGTAACTGGGCTAACTGAGTGTTTTTCTTTTTTCCCACTGTAATATTGATTCGGCGTAAACGATGGCACTTAATAAATCATTGGTGTCATCATTAAAATTTTACTGAGAGAGACCCATTAAGTTATACGACCACTAATCTGACTCATCGTTAAACGCATTCGTCAAAGAGATTAACTGAATACAAACGCTAAACCGATTTTGTAATTCTTGAAAGAAAATTAGTTAATGTGTGTTGCTTTTAATATAATAGTGTGCCCTTTTCAGACATTGTGACATTTGACTCCAAGGGAGAAAGGACACAGTCGTTTTGTTAACCACATCCCTTATTTTTGAGCGTATTAGATAAGAGAGTTACTATCGCGAGAGGTGAATTGGTCCCCCATGTGCCAGTACACTTGAATTAATCTTCCGCTCAAAGAGCAAGGTTCACAACTAGGGCTACAATTTGTTAAATCACTCACGAAGGACTTCTCGCGTCACAGATCTAAACAAAGCGTCCAGATACATTTGAAATGATATAAACCGTCGGCTTTGGGTGATGCAAAAGTTTGTTGAATTCTGGCAAAATGACATTGTGAATCATGATTTTTTTTTCTGTTCAATTATGTACAGTCGGCCAATAACATGGTCTACCACCCTACGGTTGAAGTTCATTTGCACGGCATAATAGGTACGGTCAAGTGCAAAAATAAGTATCGATTTAATTTAATCCTCCCATTGTTACAAACCTATACCTTATGGGCCGGCGCTCACTGACGGCATGGCACGGCATGGCATTTTATTACTATCAAGTTATTTTGAATCTTATTTCAATGAGTTTAGAATTCATGTTACTTTATTTCGATACCACGATGCCGCGACGTGCCGAGGGATGACGCAACGCATAACGAATAAAGTAACATGAATTCTAAACTCATTAAAATAAGATATAAAATAACTTGATAGTAATAAAATGCCATGCCGTGCCATGCCGTCATTGAGCGCCGGCCCTATTTCGACGACATAAGAGCTATGAGACATATTTATAAGCAAGTTTTGTGAACCCATATTTTTACACTTGACTGTACAACGAGGTCGATTTTCCCTTGCAATAATATGATGACGACAGTGACTAAATTTCGTGCGCGAGTCCGACTCGCACTTGGCCGGTTTTATTGATTCCGAACATGCGTGTCACTCAATTTTGAAAAAAAAGACATGCGTCCTTTTTCTAGGACGGCAGTATAATGACTGACTGATTGAACGAGTGCTCATTTTGTTGCAGGCATCGGCAAGCTGTCCGGTGAGGGCAAACACCTGGCCGACCCGGAGGTGTTGCGGCGCCTCACGTCGTCGGTGTCGTGCGCGCTGGACGAGGCCGCGGCCGCGCTCACGCGCATGCGCAGCGACCAGCCGCCCGCGCACCACCGCCACCACCACCAGGACAAGCCGTGAGTACAGACACGGAGACAGCCACAGCGGCACCAACAAATCAGTGAATACACCTATACACGCCGGAAGGGGTGCCAGGCTTTGGGGGAGGGAGGGGAACGATCAGTCCTATATCATGGACATGGGATGTTTGGAAATAATTCCGATCGTCGTTGGCGATCCCTAGTCTCAAATAGCGTATCTATTGCGTTTAAAAATCTAGTTGTATTAAATACTTTAGATTAGTTTAGATATATGTAATTTAATAACATTGTACAGTAAGATTATTTCCACTTTGACACTCGGGACGTCTCAGTTTTAACATAAAGGTTCGTGTTTCCCCAAACTACTTATATAAAATTCTAGAATTTGATCACATAAAATATCCAAACCTATTTAATGTATTTAATAAAAAAATGTCGAGAAATGTATGTCGAGAATTGCCGAGTGCCAAAGTGAAAATAATCTTACTGTAGATCAGTTTGAAAAAAATATACCTCGTTGAGTTTTTCCCATGCGGTGGTAGATTCTTCGACATTCATAAGAGCTTCAATTGAAGGCTAAATTGAATAAAGAATTTTCGACTTTCACCCCCGGCCTTCTGGGAGGTACCACCAAAATTCGGGAAGTTTTCTTATGGATATATGTAATCGTCAGCAATGTCACCAGTTTTAAACTAACTATACTATTTAGCTAGGCGTGGTTGAAAGTTTCCATGGCAACCAGTCGCTTTAGATTAGCAATTAGCACTACCAATGACCAGTGGCGTAGCGTGCCTTGGCGGAGCCCCGTATAAAAATTTGTTTGGGGGTCCTTATGAAGGGTAAAGATTTCTCACAAAAGAAAAAAAATGTTTGCATAAAATTAAAAGAAATATTTATTCATCATAATTATCTATCTGTCACTTTTGCTTTTTTTGACTTTTGTCATTTCTGAAATAAAAAAAAAATTGGGAAGTTTTTATTAATTTTTGCTTACGCACGTCGCGGGCCCCCGTGGCCCGGGGGCCCCGTATAATTGATACGGTAGATACGGCGGTAGCTACGCCCCTGCCAATGACTCCTAACACCAGTATAGTGTATGACACGTTTGTTGTCTATCTGAAATCGTGACCGAATACAAAGTAAAGACGAAATTCTGCGAAGGACAAAATGAGGCTGATAAAACTACGCCTCGCCCCTTGTACAAGCACAACTTACTTATGTAGTTCTAAAAGTTTCAGGACCGTGTAGGGATTAAGACCTAAGAAGAGCTTATTAAATTAAATTACTGAGAAAATCGACTTCCTGCCGCGCTACTCACGGCCATGCTTCGTCCAACCAACCCAACACATTTTTTTTTACATAAAACTGACCTGTAAATGGACGTCTATCTCACCTGATGAAAAGTGCAAAAGAGGCCAAAGTTGTATCTCCCTGATTCAGTAACGCCTATACACTCTAGCCTTGAAGAGCTCTAGGTTGTATATATCTAGAAATACAAACGCTGGGAGAGATGCCATTCCTTGGCAGTTAGTATTAGGAAAGATCCGATGATGACAATCCGAGATTGAGCCGACCCGCCTCACCTCTCGGACCGGTCGCGGTCGAATCTCACGATTCCCCCGCTCCGATGCGATGAGGCGCCGGCGCGGCTGTGACCTATGAAGCTTTGATCTTATCTGACGTTACCAAAAGCTATACTCGATTAGCTAAAAAAAAAACTAGTGTTTTGATAGTGTTTTGTTTTATTCCAGTACGCAATGCGGTTCAACGGCGACTGGTACCACTCCGAGCGTAGCGGCGTCGGTGGGCGCGGACGGGGCGCCGTCGTTAGCGGAGGCTTGTTCGGACGGGGACGTTGGCACGGTCCGGAAACTGCTGACGGAGGGACGGTCCGTGCACGAGACGACGGAGGAGGGAGAGTCACTCCTGTCCCTCGCTTGCTCGGCGGGCTATTACGAGCTGGCGCAGGTGCTGTTAGCGATGCACGCGAGCGTCGAAGACAGAGGGATCAAGGTAATAAGTTAATAACAATAACGTTGTAATTGATGTCGCCTCGCAGAGGCGTCTAGCCCATGTAGCGCCCGTGTGCAATGATTACTTCTAACGCCCAGCGTCATAAAACGGGCGCGTTCATTGAAAGTGCCGCGGCCGGCGCCCCTAACACCGCTGCGCCTGAAGCTACGCACACCCTCCACCATAAAGCCGCCTCCAGTGGCGTGGCGCCAACGAGATTCTCACGGTGTTGTCTAATTTTTTTTTACGTGACGTCAGTGATAACAGTTATGTCAAAGATCGTGTACAGTCGAACCAACTGAACCGTGACCCACTGTGGAACCATTTCACAGAAATTTAACAGCGATATCGTATTCCTTGACAAAGAGAATCATTTCAATACATTCTATTCTACGATGGGTCAGAAATCAAATGGTATGTCTGTACACTAACTGTGAGGTAATGCTTATCTCATTCTCCGGGTTGCCTAACGTAAATGTTCACTCCACGCCACTGGTCGCCTCTGAAAATAATAGAACCTATTCACACTATTTTAGACTAGGTGGGCAGCATTATTGCCTGCATTCCATGTGAACATTCCTTTTTTCCGGGATAAAATAAATAACAAAATAAATATTAGGGGACAATCTTACACAAATCGACCTAGTCCCAAACTAAGCAAAGCTTGTACTATGGGTACTAGACGACGATAAACATACTTATATAGATAAATAAATACTTAAATACATAGAAAACATCCATAACTTGGGAACAAATATTCGTGCTCATCACACAAATAAATGCCCTTACCGGGATTCAAACCCAGGACCTCTTGCTTCGTAGGCAGGGTCACTACCAACTAGGCTAAAGAGGTCGTTAAACTAGTTGTTTGTATCTTAAACTTTAAGCTGGCTAAGTTTTTATGCATCTTAAGCCGAATCTAGAGCTAGCTTTATAGTCTTATCGACATATGTGCCAGTTATTTATGTTTACCATCTTTTAGCGTTCTTCGTTCACACGATCCCGCGTAAACGTGACGCATCCATTAGTCTAGCTAGACATTCTTTTGTTCCATGTATTTGACATTTTGTTCAATTATCTATTCTATTTTTATCTTACTGCCCCTAGAAAGCAGGGTTATTTGTCACGTAACTTTCTGTTTATGCGTTTTATTTTGTTAGTGAAACGCAAAGATTAATATAGTTGAGTCGATAAAAACCGGCCCAAGTGCGAGTCAGACACGCGCATTGAGGGTTCCGTGCTAATTTATAATCAAATAAGATAAGTTTTGTTAAAAAATCTATTTTTAATACAAGCTTTGCTAAGTGTAATTTTTGACCCTGGTTACCAAAGTACTCGTCAAGACGAATCAAACGAGCCCAAACTCGATGCTAGTTCCTAGGGCCACCCTCCAGCTTCATAATCAACTCAACTCCATGTCATAATAATATTGCATTGTCTTCTGATTTATGGGCATTTTCAGAAAAAAGTGTACCCTGTACTTTTTTAAAAACCTAACAAGTTTTGGGTTATTTCTATTCAGAATCACAAGCACTATCGATTTGAGCAATAAAAAAGTGTCCCTCTTTTAATTGTCAGTTTTGTGACGCAGTTAACCGTACATGTTGTATGGACCGTCACAAAACTGACTAATAAATTTTATATGGAAAATTAAGGATAATTAAGTCAAAACAGGTACATTTTTTTCTGAAAACCCCCTTATACATTACATGCAAAATTTCAGCTCAATCAGTTGAAGATATCTACTTCAAATTTGAGTTGAATTGAAAGATTCCACCCGAACAAACATACATTGCATGTATATAAAAAGCTTATAAAAATAGCTTTAAACCATAGTATTTCTATGAAAGACAATGTTATTTTTTACTTTACTGTTGCTGGTGGGCCGCGACTTATGTTAAAATTTCATATTTCCAATGTCAACAGGAAGTATAGGTAACGCCACCAGAGTTGAGGCCACGCACACAACCACAACTCATGTAATGACAGCGGGATTTTGACGTTGTGTTGACGTTAACGACAACACAACGTCAAAATCCCGCTGTCATTACATGAGATGTGGTTGTGTGCGTGGCCTCAACTCTGGCGGCGTTACCTATACCCTATAGATTTTCGTTCCCCCACACGTTCTTGTATGAAAATACACTTTTAAAAGTTTTTTTTTATCGCTTGTGAACTTAAAAACTATTCCACAACTCCCAAAGGTATGCAAATCGGAGTATTGATACTTTGATACTAATTACAACTTGATACCTTCTCCACACATTTCTGAGAAAAAAGGTCTTAATAGACACAGACGGACAATGAAGTGATGCTATAAGAGTTCCTTGTTTACAAGCTTTAACTTGCAGTATGTGCATGTTTATTTGTTAACTGATTTGAAATTTCGTACTGTTATGATGTTTGGATGGATGACCGTACAAGTACAGTGTACCAAGAAATTTCTTGACCACCCTAAGGTTTATTAAATGTCAGTTGTGAATCTTAAAACATCAAAGGCTGTTTTCTCTTACGAGTCAATGTGACAATCGTCCTTATTGTTTTTCTTCTGTACGCTTAGTATAAGTTTTACTTCACCAAAATACTTCTCGATCGCGTTTACGTAAACATTTCAATTACTAGGGAAACATGGACAGCGCCTCCGCGGCCGCGCGTCCATGTTTCCATAGAATTGAAATTTTTACGTAAACGCGATCGAGAAGTATTTAGGTGAAGTAAAACTTATACTAAGCATACTGATGTAGGAACTGTCATAAAAAAATAATAAAGCACTTACTTGATCGAGACTACACAGTCGACTATAAAGAATTCTTTACAGCCAAAAGTTACATAAATATGTACAGGGTTATTTGTAATTCACTAGCATCCTTTTAACCCTAAACTCCTACCACAAAACAAATGTTTTTTGTTTTACGGCTTTTGTCATAACTTAATATTTTTGATGTAATAACGTTTTGAAAATTTGAGATTTCCTCTTATTTTTACGATACTCTGTGTATTTGTATGGGAAAAAAGTGCTTCATTTTAAAAAGTCGTAAATCAAAAAACATTTGTTTGAGTGATATGAATTCAGGGTTAAGAGGATGTCAGTGAATTAAAAATAACCCTGTATACACTACTTTATTGACTTGACATTAAGGACATGGATACTTTTGCAGTCGACTATTTTTTCCTTATTTTTGTACAATAAAGAGTTTACATACATACATACTATACAGTGCCAAAAGCACAGGCAGCAAAAAAGGACTGGTTGGATCAATTTACCAAAATCGTTATTTCCTAGTAGCGAAATTACGATTCGCATTTTTTCCCAAATGATTTTTTTCTTACTATGGTTTTTAACTGAAGCTTATTTTCAAAATCGCGTTTTTTCCCAACTTTATTCGACGCGAAAACAGGTAGGTTTGATGATGATGATGATGCATTCCTGTTATCCCTCATTAGGGACATAGGGCTCGTAGAAGAGTTTTCCATTTGGCTCGATCTTGCGCGGCTTCTTAGGTAGGTTTAGGTTATGTTAAGTTTGCATCGGGCCGAAGGGCCAAAAGCACACAGAAGAAGCGAGCTCCGTGAGCGGAGCTCAGGCTAGACGACTAAAAAAACTGTTTAGTCCGTCAATTAGATTACTAAAAAATATTGTACACGCACTCTTTCTTTTGTTTGACAAACAAAAAATGACGAGGATAAAGTGCTTACAAGTTTCGAGTGACGCCACTATATGATACAATTTTTACCTGGGAGTGACGTCACAAGCCCCCACTCCGGAAGTTGATGATCTATGCTTTTGTCGATTTTTAATAATTTGATAAACCAAAAAATACGCGTCTCATATTTTTCCATAATCTAACTGACGGACTAAATAGAATGACATAATTTTTAAAACCCCTTCTACACGGTCGGGACCAACCGCCGACCGTCGTGTCGCTCGCGTCGGCCGACAGCGTTCCATACGGTTGGGGCCGACCACGGACAATGCGCTCGCGACCAAGGCCGTTGATATCAACCAAATATCAGTCGGGTCAACCGATTTCTACACTGTCCATTTTTAAATCAACCCGACCAAGGACACGATGGTTGGCGGTTGGTCCCGATCGTGTAGAAGGCCTTTTATCCAGTCGTCATCCCTATTCAAACTGGGAAAGAATGGTATTGTGAAAATAAGCTTCAGTAAAAAACTGTAGTGAGATAAAAACTAATAAAAAGCATTTGGGAAAAAATGCGAATCGAAATTTTGCTACCGGGAAATAACGATTTTGGTAAATTGATCTAAACAGTCCAAAAAAGTTTTTGTTCAAAATGATTAAAAAATAAAAATGACTCTCAGTAATGACGTGCTAATGTATAGTATGTTCCAGTTAAAATGACGAAAATGCACTTAACATGGGATTTTACAACTTCTTTTGTTGCTGAATTTGAAAGGAAAAGATAACAAAGAGACGTAATAGAACTGACCGAAGTATGACCTACCGACCGATACACCTGCATAATTGTTTTACAACCCCACTTGAAGATAACAATTAAACAATACATGTTGGTTTTAAGTACTTTTCGTCATTTTAACTGGAACATACTATACCAGACCGGGTTTAGATTCTGGGTAGTGGTTTGAGTATAGCAACAAAGTGTAAATTTGTCAACGTCAACTTATCAATCATCCGTACGGATAAACAAACCTTCGTCGTCGCTTCACAACATTTGAGCCGCGTTAGTGCCGACGTAGAGCATTTTTTAATTAAATGTCGGGTCAAATGTGAGAGGAAGTTGAGAGTGTAATTGCATAACAATTTTGTGTGCGTGTTGACTTATGGGCTTCGTAGAGGTCCAACAGTTCAAAATATAAAATGACGGATAAAGTTATCGTGAGTCATGTTGTTGTTGTTGATAATAGACCGGGGGACGGTGACACAAAATACAAGGTCATTTGTACCAGTATGGCGGTTCTTCAGGGGTCTAATTACGTAATGACAAAAAGGAAAATGATGGTCATAGCGCTGGTACCGGCGGCCCAACCGCGTGGGCGTTAATCGAACGTGTCGGATAAATAACGAGAACCGAACGATTTGTTCCACAAACATTCTTGTATTTTCCGATAGTCGATAAAAAAACAGAAGGCGGTAGCGTAATGCCATACTTCTCCGGTGTGGCTTACAGCCCGCCATACCGACGCGAACACGTTAATTTAAAAACAACAATTTTTGCACAGCTAATAATCGTCGAGTAGCCATTCACGAAAATCACCATGCCATACTTTTCTGACGGTTCCAAATGGGCGCCATACCGCCGCAAAGAAGTAATTTTTATTTTTTTTGCAAAACCTTTTGCACCAGTATTGTATTTGGATTTTTGGAAAGTACTTGATAAAATGTGACCGTTATTATATTTGCCATACTTCTAGTAAGGGGAAAAAGTGCTGCCATACTTGAAAAACTTATTTATTCGACGAGTTTTAAAAATACGACTAAAATACGTGTAATAGTGTGGAACCTAAAGGCCTCTACAATTCGAGAAATCTTTCGAGCGGTGGTAGCCGTACAATATTAATCCAACATAATATCTGGTATAAGAAAAGATTGCCGCCACCTAGATGTTTGAAATTTTGTATTTATATTTTTCAAACCTCAAGCTTACAGGAAACATTAGTGCCATACTGGTACAAATCGTTTGAATTACGAATAAAACTTAGAATTTTGAAAAAATATTGTACACATTCGCCACCTCCCACAGGTATGGCAAATATAATAACGGTAAACGATTTGCGTTTTGCAAAAAAAATAAAAATTACTCCTTTGCGGCGGTATGGCGCCCATTTGGAACCGTCAGAAAAGTATGGCATGGTGATTTTCGTGAATGGCTACTCGACGATTATTAGCTGTGCAAAAATTGTTGTTTTTAAATTAACGTGTTCGCGTCGGTATGGCGGGCTGTAAGCCACACCGGAGAAGTATGGCATTACGCTACCGCCTTCTGTTTTTTTATCGACTATCGGAAAATACAAGAATGTTTGTGGAACAAATCGTTCGGTTCTCGTTATTTATCCGACACGTTCGATTAACGCCCACGCGGTTGGGCCGCCGGTACCAGCGCTATGACCATCATTTTCCTTTTTGTCTTTACGTAATTAGACCCCTGAAGAACCGCCATACTGGTACAAATGATCTAATACTTTGTGTCACCATCCCCCGGTCTATAATGAAATTAGTTGTATTGTAATATACAGTGGGGTTTTCTGTCATCGCTACAACCACTTGTGTTATATCATGCCAGTTTGATCTACCACAGTTGTGGTAGCTGTACGACGCATTCGCTGCTGGAAACGCAAATATGCGTTTTCGTGACTTGCCCGGTACCGCTGTCACAGTTGGCAGACATTTGAACGCACATGTGCGTTGATGGCACCTGAATAAATCTCGAGTCTGACAGCTGGCAGCGAATGCGTTAAAGCCTCGTTTAAATGGCGCGAGAAACTTATATACTCACTAGGCTTAACCCGCGGCTTCGCCCTTCACGAGAAACATTTAAGCGCGCTTCCAAACGTCCTATGTGTACTAGCTATTCATCGTGTTTTTTTTTTATTTCCGTTAAATTCGACACGTTGCACCTGGTATAATCCTTTTTATTAAAATCGGAAAAAAAAAATTCGCGGCATTTTCCCTTCAGTTAAACATGATTCAGGAAGCTCAAGGTCACTCAGAGGGCGATGGAGAGGGCTATGCTTGGAGTTTCTCTGCGGGATCGCATTAGAAATGATGAAATCCGCGCGAGAACTAAAGTCACGGACATAGCTCGAAGAATCGCTAGACTTAAGTGGCAGTGGGCAGGGCACATCGCCCGTAGAACTAACGGCCGATGGGGCCGAAAGGTTCTCGAGTGGCGTCCGCGGACCGGAAGACGCAGTGTAGGCAGGCCTCCAACAAGATGGAGCGACGACCTGGTGAAGGTAGCGGGAACGCATTGGATGCGGATGGCACAGGGCCGATCTGTTTGGAGAGCCTTGGGGGAGGCCTATGTTCAGCAGTGGACGTCTTTCGGCTGAAATGATGATGATGATGATGAAACACGATTATTGATACAATACCAATGTTTACGATTATGACATTGATGTGACACATTTTAAAAGAAAAAGTATTGAACGTCGAACGGACTCGCCTCAATAATCTCCTTGTAGCGAATAGCAATGAGTGGAAAACTCTTTACTGACGAAATAATAGGACCTTTGACACTGGTTCAGCCATTAAATTTAATTATTGAATATCTCAAAAATAGTAAGAGTTAAGACACTAGTTTCTTCGAGAAATTAACTCTATTTGACCTGGACAATCTTTCCTTAAAGCACAGAATATATAATAGTACTAACGTACAGAATGGACACGCTCCGCCCCGCACCGATTCGAGTTACCCCACCCCCCAAGGCGCCGATTGCCGGACACCGCACACAGAAGAGTGCGCGCGCGATGTATGTAGGCGTACGCGTGTACAGACGACGTCGTGCTTATGTAGATTCAAGAACGCGTATTTTGTACGTCGTGTCCGCCGTGTGCTTAAAGTTAAGTTTAAAAACTTAAATAAAAAAAAAAACACTGTGTACAGTTGGTCACGTATGCGGATCATACACATTTTTTTGTTTGCGTGTCTCTTGTGGGCATGAATAGTTAAGGGTCTATTGCCAATATTTTTTTAGTCAAGTCTACATCGGCGTGTGCGACGCCTTGCCAAGTTTTGGCCCATTTAAAAATCTTGACTTTGCCGACCCGAAGTCACTAATTTTATGTCCACAGGAGAGACAACTTGTTTCTCACGCTATGTATGACCCACCACCAACAGGCGGTGACAGGGTCCAGCGAATATGCCACTTTTAAATATCACGGGACAATTCACACCAATAGGGATGTTGACGCCATAACCCTTTCAACGCCAACGACACATATAGGTGTCACAAAGCACAGTGTCAAAGTGATCTTGACACAATGACATAAGATTCAAAGCCGGTTTACGTTTTGTCGAGGCGCGGCGTTGAAAGGGTTAAAAAATAATTCGAAGAATTAAATAATTCGAATATTTTTGTTGCTTTAAAACAAATAAATAGTTAGTTGATTGAGTTGGCGAACAAGTGACGTCATAAGTTGCTATTGCCATTCAAACTCTATGGGAGAATTGTGTTTTGATAGTTCATAAAAAGTACGTCAGTTGATTGACCTAGCCCCAAAGTAAGCAAAGCTTGTGTTATGGGTACAAAGCAACGGATAAAGATATTTACTGTCCGGCCCTAAGGTCCAAAGTCATATTTACATTGTAGTCAGGTTCAGGCCAAAATGTAACGGAGTGCCCGGAGGGGGACCGTACATTTAACTCCGGCCGGGAATTGAACCTGGCTGGGAGTAGTTATATCGGTAACGGACGACCCGGAAGGGGTCGCACGTTCGGCTCCGACCGGGAATCGAACCTGGTTGGGAGTATTTGAAGGTATACCTCAAAGAATAGGAATACGGGGGGATGAAATAAACAACCTTTTGCAAACTATAAATGTGGTGGGCTTTTATGCCAGTTTATTGTACAGTACTCAAACTTAATCTAACACTACGGCTCTGTGGGGGTCGCCTGAGGGGCGTGACCACTAGGTCATCCGGTCATGTAATTATCTAAAGTTCCGGTTCCGGTTTAACGACCGCCTTAGCCTAGTTGGTAGTGACCCTTTCTACGAAGCAAGAGGTCCTGGGTTCGAATCCCGGTAAGGGCATTTATTTGTGTGATGAGCATGAATATTTGTTCCTGAGTTATGGATGTTTTCTATGTATTTAAGTATTATATTTATCTATATAAGTATGTTTATCGTCGTCTAGTACCCATAGTACAAGCTTTGCTTAGTTTGGGACTAGGTCGATTTGTGCAAGATTGTCCCCAAATATATATTTTTTTTTATTTCTATAGCCTATTTACATTCGTGTTATAACCTATAACTGTTCGTCCTCAGGGCGATTGCACGCCGCTCATGGAAGCAGCGAGCGCCGGCCACGTGGACATCGTACGGCTTCTAGTCGCCCACGGCGCCGACGTTAACGCGGTGTCCGGTTCCGGCAACACGCCGCTCATGTACGCGTGCGCCGGCGGCCACGAGGACTGCGTGGCTGCTTTGCTCGACAACGGCGCGAACGTGGAAGACCACAACGAGAATGGGCACACGCCGCTCATGGAGGTAAGTTTTAGGAGGAGCTTTTAGCGCTAATCGATTTTAGGTATTCTCTGCACTAACGCAACGAACTAATACGGACTACGGACAGGGGGAAACCGCGGGGGCTCAAGATAGGTAGGTTTTACCCGGTATTTTTTTTCTTACTACTAAAACAAACATATTTTAAACTAGCTTTTGCCCGCGACTCCGTCCGCGTGGAATTAGTAATTTGGGCAGCTTATTTTTTTTATCCAATTTGCTTTTTCATCAATTATGGCTCTCCTTAGTTCCTCGATATAAAAAAATATCCTCCCGCAACCCCTCCCCCACCCCGCACACCCCTCTCCCAACCCCACTCCCCCACCAAACCCCCCCGCACACCCGCGTTCACATTCACCACCGTACTCCCAAGTCAAGCGTGCCTATAGAAGTTTTACTTCAAAAAAACCCTCGATTTTGAAACATTCTTCGACTCCTATTGGTGTTATATAGGCCCTGCCACGCCTGTGTGCATGTCTAACTTAAGATGAACCCTATTTAGTATAGTTTACTATATTGTTGTCAGCTCATTTTATGTTAGATTTTTTTTCTATGTACTATCCATGTTCAATAAATTCTTAAAATAGACGTATCTTTCTTATTTGTGAACCGATTCAAATGAAACAAACACTAAATGTTAATCCAAGAAAATACCAACATATCAGTGAAAACCGCATCCTTCTAGGTTAAGCCGTTTCTGAGATTAGCGCGCACAAACGCACAGACAAACAGACAATAATTCTAAAAATCATTGTTTTGGGTTCTATTGCGCTAATAAATAGTCCTAGTGACAGTTTTTCTCAAATATCTTCAATGTACAGACACCGACTTGTTACAGATTTATTATATGTATAGAAGTGTAACGTGTAAACGCTATGGAAAACATCTAATTTAATTATCATTTTAAAAACTCATGACCTGCCGTGTAAATTTACGCCGTACTAAGGGTTTATTTTGTTTTTAGAGACGACTGGATTTTTTTTTCTATCGAGCGAACTACATGTAATCGTGTTTTCAAAGTGCATGATTTATAGAGGGAATCCTCAAATATCTTACACATGAATTTATAAACTAAAGCTTTACTATTAATGATACAGCAAGGGATTCAATGAATGCGCCAAAAACTCGGTGCCCTCTTAATGACCCATTTACAACCGCGTGCGAGTGGCAAGACGGGCTTAGAAGTGTGTATGAATGAGCTGTATTCGCGACTCTCCACGCGCCTAGTCGCAGGGGCCATGTATAAATTACGTCACACCAATTTCGATTGGTGATCATGATGATGATGATGATGAATTTCGATTATTTTCGGCCTCACACATATTACTAAGAAAATCGCAAATATTTGTGGTCTCCTCCTCCTTCCAAGTATTTGTAATTTAAGGATAGTCCCTCGCCTCTCACTGTGTTTGTGTGCCTAGAGCGAGTAACTAACGGCACAATACGGCTACTGATGAATAAGTACCCACTTGACTCTTTCAACGTGCAACTTTAATCCATACTTGACGACTCGTAATCAACAGATACGTCGGATTATTGACACAAAAAGTGAGAATTATTGTGACATTTTCGAAAACCGTCATTTACCTCTGGGAAACTAAATTGATTTTCGCTGGTACTGGTGGTGGATGAATGAATATTTACAAAATCTACTCTGCCACCAAGTTATACTCTGATTCGTTTTGCTTATATACCATCAGTACCATCACCAAAGATAAGTAGAGCTGACTAGATATATTATTAATTAAAAAAGGCGATAGTTAGTCGATTCCTCACCGGCGATAAGACATCGTATATCTCTTACCCTTCAAGAAGTGCCGAACAACCCACTAAAATGCATTTTTTTCCTTCAGGCCGCATCAGCGGGCCACGTGGGCGTCGCAAAGATCCTCCTGAAGCACGGCGCCGGAATCAACACCCACTCGAACGAGTTCAAAGAGTCCGCTCTAACCCTAGCCTGCTACAAAGGTCACCTGGACATGGTCCGGTTCCTTTTGGCGGCGGGCGCGGACCGCGAACACAAGACGGACGAGATGCATACAGCGCTGATGGAAGCCAGCATGGACGGCCACGTCGAGGTCGCCAGGCTACTGCTCGACTCCGGTGCACAGGTTAGTTCAGTGAGTTTTGTTTCCATTTTTATTTTTATTTTTTAGATCGTAGTCACTGGTAGCGTTTGCACGGTTATTATGCCAAACTTCTGCTTAATTTAAAGCACTCTTTAACTCTTTTTATTTTTTTTTGTTACTGGGATTATTATTCACATTATTTTATTAATCTACTGATCAAACGTCACTCAGTATTTTTTGTAGCTTAAGAGCCCTTTATAGCAAAATATACACAAAATGTAACAACCCCGTAAAATTTACAATACGCTAAATGTACACAACGTATAAGGTAAAACAAGTGGAAAGCACATAGTGGATTCCCAAAAAGAACAAATTGGAAAATGTGCACCACTCGGAAAGCGTACAATACGATTTGTGCTTTTTGCGAATGTACATATATTGTGATTTTTCACGTTCCGCATGTTTTACCTTATGCATTTTACCGGTTGTGATATTTTGCGTATTGTATATTTTCCTTTGAAGAGCTTATAGTCACGAGAATAAAAAAAAATAACATGCCTGTCTTCGCAGTGACTGTTTGTTTTTACGATCCGTCGTCGCCGGTATGACGCGCCATGCTCAATACATGTCGAGAAGCTTTTAGACTTATCTACGGTGACACCTAGCAGCGCACATACTTACATACATCTCGACATTATTTTGAAATCACATCGTTTGGAAATAAATACCATTCTAAGGTGGTAATAGTTGAAAATATGAATTAGAGTTGTAATTTTAAACTAATTATAATTACTCTAGTTATGTTTTTTATTCAATACAAATTATTACCATTTTCGGGTATTATTTTTTTCCAAATGTGGATTAAAAAATCAGTTCTCAGGGTCCACACAGCGAGGCAGCCAATTTCAGCCCTATCTTGAACCGTGACAAACGTGACATGTAACTGCCTCACACGTCGGCTCGCTCAGTGTAGACCCTGCTATTGGCGTTAGCTTGACGGCCTTGGGTACATACTACAATATTGAAAGTGTGGTATACGAGCAAAGTTTGACATGTTTGACCTCCCCTAACTTTCCCCATTTCTCGATTTTGTTCTTCTTCTACAAGTGTCTCTCGAACTTGTGGGGGTTGGTTCCGCATATCTAACTCTGTCTTTTGCCAGTTTGAAAAGCTCCGCGGTGCTCTTAATTCCCGTCCATTCCCGGATATTGATTGATAGCCTACTGATCTTTTTTTGCCTGCCACTTTTCCCTTCATTATTAGTTGCACGAGTTCGTACTTGTCGTGCCTTAACACCTGACACAATTAGGCAACTTTTCTTTGTTTAATGGTCTGCAGCAGTTGGCGTCTTTAATTTTATTGAAAGTCTATAATCGCGTAACACGCTCGGCTCCGGCAACGTTCCGCTAAGCCCTTCCTTACGCTATCCCGGTCTAAATTATCGTAGTAACGAATCAGTGTCACTGGCATAGAAGTATGAATTCTTTGACACGCATACGATATGACCGATATGACCTACAAGCTTTCAAAAAAAGAGCGTACTCCTACCTAAAAGGCCGGCAACGCACTTGTGACTCTTCTGGTGTCGCAGGTGTCCATGGGCGACGGTAATTGACTACCATCAGGCGATCCGTTTGCTCGTTTGCCCCCTATACTATATAAAAAAAAGTACAAATGGAAAATCTTCTACTCGAAATTAAACGTCGATTTAGAATAGTGCCAATTTTAAATACATCAGTAAAGAAAGTTGTCCATCCAGAATATTGTCAAAAATAATATCATGTCTCATGGAAAAATTTACAAAATTGATTAGGCCGAAAGTAAATTTAATCAGTGGTTAATTCAATTCAGGCTTAATTCGTTTATGACGAAAAGATATTTAGTTATAATCATTTTTCAGCACAATTACATTTTGTCAAAATTCGTTTTAAACGGTATTATTTTTGGTCAAAATTCCGAATGGAGAATTAATGTGCACGATTTTCCAGTTTGTACTCACTGGTATATGAGTAAGAATTTTTTGATCACAGACGTCACTGGGCACTGAATATGTCATTTGTGTCTGTTAGGTGAACATGCCGACGGACAGTTTCGAGTCGCCGCTGACATTGGCTGCGTGCGGCGGCCACGTGGAGCTGGCGATGCTACTGCTGGAGCGCGGGGCCAACATCGAGGAGGTCAACGACGAGGGGTACACGCCGCTCATGGAGGCCGCCAGGGAAGGTGAGGGGATGCCGGTTTTACAACAATAAATTAAAAAAAAAAATAGAGATTATCGCGCGGGGCACTTGAGACCAATTTTATTGACTTACTCCCAAAGTAAGCAAAGCTTGTATTAAGGGTTCGGTCGGGCGAGAAAGTGGTCTACCAGTTTCTGTGACATCTAAATATCGCTAAGACACAAGAAAAACCAACTCATTGTATTATGTCGTGCAAATGAACTTCAACCGTAGAGTGGTAGACCATATTTTTGGCTGACTGTACTAGCCAACGGATAAACATCCATACTAATATTATAAATGTGAAGGTATGTCTGTCTGTTACCTCTTCACGCTGAAACCGCTCAACCGATTTAGATGAAATTTGGTATGGAGATAGTTTTGAGTCCCGGGAAAAGACAGTTTTTAATTCGAAAAATTGCATGGCTCCCGCGGGATACCGATAAAAGTATACTTCGCAGATAGAGCCGCGGGCATCAGCTAGTAATATAAATGCGAAAGTGTGTTTGTCTGTTACCTCTTCATGCTCAAATCGCTTAACCGATGTAGATAAAATTTGATTTGAGACCCTGGGAAGGACATAGGATAGTTTTTATTCCGGAACATAGCATGGTTCCCGCGGGTTAGCAATTAAACGAATTCTGTGCAGACGGAGACTTTTCTCTCGCGCTATTCCGCAAACCGTCTAAGGCGCAAGCCACACAGACGAGACGCGGGACGGGGGCGTGTCGCAGTCCGCGTCGTTTGTTCGCAGGCCGCGTCTCGGGGTCAAGGGTCTCTTCTATCTGCTTTGGATCGCGACGCTTCTATATATTTAGTATGAAAACTGATTCAAGGGGCTGTGCGACTGCGACGCGCCCCCGTCACACATATCTACTGTGTGGCTTGCGCCTAAATAAAGCTTTGAGATCTGGCTACAGTACCCGGCCATAAAGATTGCACATCGGTCTTTGGAAAAAGACTCGGCAAATGTCGGCTTCGTAGAGCGTTGTCGCACGCTACTTGATGATGATGTGATGATGATGTATGGGGACGCCTCGCTGAGCCAGGCGGGCTGTCGACCGTTTTGCACAGTCATTCAGCCCAGTTCCCCGAGGTTGGAGCCGACGGTTACTGTCCCAGCAGCGCTCCCACACAGCATCTCTCCTCGAATCTTCTCGTTCTCCTGCTGAACATAAGGACATCTTTGAGACTGACATCCTTTAGCTCCTCCTCCCTCAGCTCGTCACTCCCGAATACATCACGCCGCGCTGCCGCGTACATGACACACTCGGCTAGGATGTGCTCACTCGTTTCCTCCTTCCCACAATGTGGACAGGAGGGGTCACTTTTTATACTTAAGTGTCTATTTAACAAATTATGGCCCGTAATTATGCCAGTTATAGTTCTCAAGCTACTCTTACCTAGATTTAGGAGATACCTAGTTCTTCTGTGGTCGATACCATCCAGCATCATCTTCGATTGTCTGCACCCAACAGCCTGTCTCCAATCACTGTTTGCTTCCTGTTCCTTCAATCTATCTATTACCCCCTTGGTGACGTCTGCAGATATTGGAAGTACCGGCTCAGGACCTATAAATCCCGTATCCGCTCCCTCCCTTGCTAGCTCGTCAGCTTTCTCATTACCTGTCACTCCCTGATGTCCCGGGTCGCACGCTACTTACAAGTAATGTGTGACAACGCTCTACGAAGCCGATATTTTGCCGAGTCTTGTTCCAAAGACCGATGTGCAATCATTATGGCCGGGTACTGTACATGTTCATTATGTACTCAGGTCACGAGGAGATGGTGGCGCTGCTGCTGGGGCAGGGCGCCGCGATCAACGCGCAGACGGACGAGACGCAGGAGACTGCACTGACGCTGGCGTGCTGCGGCGGCTTCCTCGAGGTCGCCGACTTCCTCATCAAGGCCGGCGCTGACGCGGAGCTGGGAGCGTCCACGCCGCTCATGGAAGCCAGCCAGGAGGGGCACATCGAGCTCGTGCGGTCAGTACATTATTTTCTGACGATGTGAAATACAGTACGGATACGGCCGCGCCGTGGCGTGGAGATACGATACAATACAAAACAGTGACATTACAAAAATAAAAATTTAGACAGACAATAGGCTAAAAAAGGAAAGAAGAAGGGGTAGGGGAAGGGGATAGCGTGGAAGTTAAATAAACGGTAAAGTGCGTGTCGGACTCGGTTCCGTACCTCCCTACAATGTTTTAAAAATAGTTCAGTAAAAAGTTACAAAGATAAAGAGTTAAAAACGCTGAAAAAAACACATATCTTGTATAACGACCCGCTTCAATTTTTAACTTATATTATAGTCTGTTCTTCTAGTGGCCACAGTATTACATAATCGGTGAAAATTTCAAGTGTCAAGCTATTACGCTTCAAGCCCTATGACGGAGAGGCAGCAGTCTCATAGTCGCACAGCAGCGTTTTCTAATCTCTTTCAAGGGCAGATCCCCTAGGAATTCCTTACCATGACCCGCGAACCCCTAAAAAAACTATCGAATTTTTTTTTTGTTTGAGAGGCCAGACAAACGAACTAGTGGGTCACCTGACGTTAAATGAACACCACTGTCCATAGACACTCACAGCGCTTTACGCTATACCAGTGCGTTGTCGGCCCTAAAACTATTACTTGTATAGTATAAATCTTCCCAGGTGAATTTTTCGCTTCGAGTCCTTATCTTTCAAAACAAACGGTATCGTCATAGTATTAAGATTCAAATTTAATGTAATGGCTCGAAGCGAAAAATTCACCTGGGAAGATTTATACTATAACTAGCTTTTGCCCGCGGCTTCGCTCGCGTGTACCATGAGTATTCCAAAGAACCAAGATATCAAGCAAGCAAGCATACAGGCAAGCAAGCAAGCACGCAAGCATGCAAGCAAGCATGCAAGCAAGCATGCATGCACGCAAGCAAGCAAGCAAGCGTGCAAGAAAGTGTGCAAGTATAAGCGTGCAAGCAAGCCCGACTAAACTTCAGGTAGATACGGTCCTTTACAGTATTTCTATATATACAATGTTTTTCACTAATTCAGAAGCGGGCACTAAAATAACCAGGCTCGTTAATAATATTATAAAACCACTTATTACTTTCCCCTGTCCTGCATTAGGTATAATTCAATGTTTTCTGACCTTCTACGGAAACTTGAGTAACTGGAAGCGCTGTATACCTACTTCGCATTGATATTATACTACTAAACCTAACCGTTAAGGAGTTATACCTTCCATCATCAGCTCATCTGAATAACCAGAAATAATACAAATAAACCAGTAAAACGAAAAATCTCATTTTTTCCCGTTCCCGTGGGAATTTTCAAAAGTCCTCTCTTCATCCTCCTCTACACTCCCCAAGCAACCTACATGCCGAATTTTAACTTTCTACGACCAGTAAAACGAAAAATCCCGTTTTTCCCGTTCCAGTGGGAATTTTGAAAAGTCCTCTCTCAATGCTCCTTTACACTCCCCAAGCAACCTACATGCCGAATTACAACTTTCTACGACCAGTAAAACGAAAAATCCCGTTTTTTCCCGTTCCCGTGGGAATTTTGGAAAGTCCTCTCTCAAGGCTTCTCTACACTCCCCAAGCAACCTACATGCCGAATTTCAGTTTTCTACGACCAGAAAACGAAAAATCTCGTTTTTTCCTTATCCCGTGGGAATTTCCGAAAATCCTTGAAACAGTTTTTTACTATTATAGTTACCTACTTTTATGCCAAATTTGAAGAGTCTAATAATTACAGTTCATAGGATTCCGTTGAACTGAATATATAAATCCTGTTTTTTTCCTTATCCCGTGGGAATTTGGAAAAATCCTGAAATTAATGTTTTAACTAATGTAATACCTACTTGTGTATCAAATTTGAAGAGCGTAGTTATTATAGTTACAGAGATACGGTCACTCGGAATCAAATATACAGGGTGTTACAAAATTACCCGTAATAACTGAAGGGTATTGAAGTACTCCAGTAAAGAATTAAATTAGTATATTTTTTTTTTATTTCATTAGTATGTTTTCAATGTCGGAAAAATAAGTGTTTTTAATAGTAAATTAAAATATCGACTGAGATTACGCACATCACTATTTAAGTTCATGACCTTACCAGGAGCAATAACTTACTACCTCCTACGTACTTTACTACGTATCGTAAGCGCGTAGGCAGACTTAAATGAGCCAATGAGGTTAAAGGGGCATTTTTCTCTTTCCTGAGACAGAAAGGGACAAAATTATTATGAATGACGATGAGCGGGGCGTGACGTAACTTGCAGTGATGAATTATTATGACTAGGTAGTCATGAGGATTAAAGAGTAATTAGTATGATTTTAAAATCTTAGAATTTACCGCGCGGGAGCGCGTTGCGCGACGCGGGGCTAAACTCTCCGTGTGTTCAAAACTTTAGTAACAGCTTAGCAAAAACTACTTACATTGTGCCCCTGACCAGATACACGTACACACGCCATTAAAACACGCTTACTTTTCACATTTCCAATAGCTTGCTTAGTGTGGCACCCACAAGCACAGTCCAGATGTGCTCCTGAACTGATTGATACACAACGCCACTAAAAACACGCTCAGATTTCACATTTTCGATAGTTTGCTTAGTATGGTACAAGCACAGTCCAGCCCGTAATCAAAAAGGTACCTAGGAATCTTCTCTAGGGACGTATTTACAGGAGAGGTTCGAAATGCCGTCCTCCTTCTTGGAGGCACAATCTCGCTCTTTTCGAAATGGCTTGTGTTGCATGTTGGACCATTGTTGGCGTAACCGACGCAAAAACAGCCCTCACCCGGCGCTCCATCTCATCCCTTGTAGAGCAATCCGAAGAATAGACCTTGTTTTTTACGTAACCCCACAAAAAGAAGTCCAGAGGCGTAATATCTGGAGAACGAGGCGGCCATGCAATCGGTCCCCCACGGCCAATCCATCCTCGTGGGAAACGATTGCCGAGGTGTGCTCGTACAATACGAGCAAAATGCGCCGGCGCTCCGTCGTGTTGAAAAACCATGTCCCTCTGACGGTCAAAATATTCTACCTCTACGATCGGAACATCATCTATTGCGTCTTCAAATTCCGCCTCAAGGAACCTTAGGTAATTTTCACCGTTCAGGCGAGGAGGTAAAATAATAGGGCCAATAACATGGCCATCATAGATGGCTGCCCAGACATTTAGTCCCCACTGGTGTTGGAAATTGCCTTGTCTTGAAACGTGTGGATTATCGTGAGCCCAAAAATGCTCGTTATGGACGTTGGAAATCCCAGATCTGGTAAAGGTTGCCTCGTCTGACCAAAGAATATGGTTGGCGTAGCTAGGGTTGGCTTCCAGCTGCCTAAGATACCACTCGCAGAAGTTTCTTCTTTGGACGAAATCGGTAGGTATCAACTCTTGTGTACAGCGGTAGTGATACGGATGTTGATGGTCAGCTCGAAGAATGCGCCATACTGCGACGTGGTTCATGTCGAGTCTTGCCGCGGCACGCCTGGTACTGACGGTTGGTTCCTCTTCAAAAAGTTCCAGTACTTCTTCCATTCGCCTGGCATCGACAGCTCTCGGTCGTCCACTGCCACGTGAACGATGAAAGGAGCCCGTGGAATGAAGCCGTGTTACCATATCGTGGAAACATTAGTAAGATGGTAATTGCCGCTGCTCAGCGGCTGGTCTGCCATCAATGAACCGTTCGCGATACAGCTCACGAGCTTGAGCTAAATTACCATCAGCTCGCCCTACACACAACATCATTTCGTAGTATTCGGAATCCGAGAACTGCATGTTTACAACAATTTTAATAATTTGATTTTGCACGTATGTCCGTTCGAATCAGATGACCGCGAAATACTGGCTATTTTTTACTAAATTTAAATTTATTTAGTGAAAAACAAAGTATTTGCCGCTTTTGGCGGCTTTCTTTCAAAGAAATGCCGCCTTCTCCTTCGTCTCTTTGCTACTGGGTAGGTCAGAAAGAGACGGCACTAGAAAATATGACACAAACTGCGCTCCGGGTAAGGGTGCGTAAAGCTTCGTTTAGCTAGGAAAATAGTCAAGTGATTAGTTGTTTCTTTTACTTAATGTTTAGTTAAGTACTTAGTCAATGGAAGCGGGAACGGAATTATTTGCAGTTTTTAATTTGTGTTCACATTTTTAATGATATGATATTTCAGAGTGTTTTAAGTTCCAATAAAACTGGGAAAACACTTTTTCTCAAACATGCTCGGAAATGTGTGCGTTAATGTCACGAAATGAAGACATGAAGTTTCTTGTTTATGGCTAATCCTAATCCTAAGAAAAACCATTATTGCCCGCTGATCTAACTTTTTAAATTTGCTTACTAACATTAAACCGATGAAGGAAAAATCACATTCTGCCAACCACCACTAGGCTCTGGCTCGCTACTACAAAGTGCTAAATTCGAACTTCGTTTCGTGCCGTCCCGCTCAAGCTAATAGTATTTATTAAGAGAGTGAGAGGGACCGCGCGATACGAACTTTGAATTTCGAGTTTCGTAGTAGCCTCCCCTGTAATCTTGTAACTTGCGACATTAAAAAAAAATTAAGTGCGGTTAAACATGGTGCTCGAATAGCTTGTTCCAATTGCATGTTAAAAAAAATAAAAGCGGCAAATTAAACATTTTTTTTGTAATCGTTCGTTTCGATTGTAAGTAACTTCAACAAAAATAAAAATGACTTCTAGTGACGAGAGTGATGGGGAAGTTGCGGACTGTACTCCGCTTCATTTGAGGAAGGAGGCAAACTTAGCAATGAAATTTACTTGATTACCTCGGCCGTCTACCCCAAACTCGTCCATCAATCCCTTACTTCACGGCCTCTGTAGTAATGTACTATTTTTCTAGCTTTAAACAATTGCTACGTGGTGTGTGGCAATCCTAAATTATAATAAATTTAATTTTGTAATCATGTGCGAGATTTATCGAGAGCTGCTTCATAGCCGTAGTGCTGATTGGCGGGCGCAACTGTCACATGCGCAGAAATTAACGGTCAGCGCTACACTTACGCGCCGTTGGGCTGTAGCAAGGAGTGCTTGCAATTAAATCTCTCTTACTCTTGACGTGGGACCACAACTAAACATGTACTTACTGCTGCTTAGCGACTGGATTAACTAGATAAAAAGCGGATGGCCATCTTATTCGCCTATCATGCTGCTAAGCTACTTGCTTGCACCGTTGAGTCTTGCTTGGGACTTGGCTCTCTCACTATCCACTTTGAAACACAAGCACTGTTGCTTAGTACCAGCATTAGTTAAAAAAGTGGATGCGGCAGGACCCTACACAAGTTGTTACAACATAAATAACCTAATCAACAAAAAGTTGGAAACCCCCGAAATTGATATTTAAAAGTTCAATATCTCAAAAACGGCTGAACCGATTTTGATAAAACATGTCTAAGAACCATCGCTAGAAACCTTGCTTTCAAATAAAAAAAAACCGCATTCAAATCAGTCGACCCGTTTAGGAGCTAAGTTTCCGCAGACAGGCAGACACACATTACGGTCAAAAAAACACATGTTAAAATAATTTTGCTACTAGGACTACATA
The DNA here is from genome assembly GCA_947563465.1 of Archips xylosteana. Classification (NCBI taxonomy): domain Eukaryota; kingdom Metazoa; phylum Arthropoda; class Insecta; order Lepidoptera; family Tortricidae; genus Archips; species Archips xylosteana. The sequence goes on along the minus strand of OX387351.1, from coordinate 4,780,537 downwards.
ATCATAATTTCAGTTACTGTAGCGCAAGCGCACCCGACAGTTGTTGTGAACGCAGCACTGCCTGCGCGTGAGCAAATTTTACGCTAGCCAATAAAATCAAAGAAGGCGGAGCTTTTAGTGATTATGAATGATTTTGACCAGGCGTCATAAGAGTTAGTGGAAAGCTTCAATTACAAAGATTAAACTAAGACAGACGAGTCTTTTTAAATTTTAGGGTCAGGCAGGTACGTACTTAGTTTAAATTGATGTTTGCACTGATAACTTTTCAGCTCAGTTTAGTTACTCTCTCTGTTTATGTCAAATCAAAAATAAGAGAGAGTATCCTACACCCTTCACGACACATTTTCAAACCAGGTACATGGTGGAAATGTCGAACTAACCGCCACCAATGTCAGATTAATATGGGGGTCATCCATAAAGAACGAAACACATCTAGGTGGGGGAGGGGTCTGACAATTTGTGACACGGAAGCAAAATAATTCCAATTTTCAAGTGTGATAAGGGGCGGGGGGCGGGGGGGGGGGGGGCAAAAATGGTGTGACGTCATTAGCCACGTACTGACTGGCGAGTAACGTACATGTCCCGTACAGAGCAGTGAGGATGTACAATCTTAGTACTAGCGCTTGGGTAACTTTTAATGGGGTGGGGGGGTTTAATGGGGGGATGAAAATTTCATTGATTTTGCCGTAGGATGCACCGTTTTCAAGATATTTGACGTTTTGTGTTTTACTACCCGAGCAGTGTAGTCTGTCTGAAATTCCGTAGATTAGCCAAGCATTTCCATAGGTCTGGGTACAAGGCCTATCTACGGACTTTTCCGTAGATCTGGCAACGCTGTACCCGATGCTGCTTCGCCGAGGCTGCTCGCCAGTCAGTACGCGACACGGTCGGCTCGGGCCGAGCATGCGTTTGCCTCGGCGAGGCACGTCCTGACTGCCCGAGGCTGCCTCGCCGAGGCAAACGGGCGAGCAAACGCCCAAGCCTGCCTCACCGAGGCTGCCTCGCCAGTCAGTATGCGGCTCGCTCGGCTCGGGCCGAGGCACGCTCGCCCGAGGCGAACGCATGCTCAGTCTCGGGCGAGGCACGTCCTGACTGCCCGAGCTTTCGCTCGAGGCAAACGCCCGAGGCTGCCTCGCCAGTCAGTACGCGGCTATTTATGGGTGACCGCTAAGGGTTATTTTAAGAAAAATAGTTATTAATTACGTCACAAAACTGAAACGTCGCACTTAGGTAAAATTGCTGACAAATTAACATTCTGAAAAATAGTTAGTCTATGATTTAAAAGCCAATGACCTGAACAGCTGATCGCTAGTGTAGGGAATCTTCTAAAAAACATGTCGATATTTTCGAAAAGTTTCGATATCGGTTTTTTCCATAACCATTATAGCTAGAAAAAAAAGAACAGCGCGCAGAATTACAGTTTTATTTACTGTTCATGGGGTTTCAGGCTTTAGGGGTTATTTTGTAACACCAGTTTTTTCCCGTTCCCGTGGGAATTTTAGAAATTCCTCTCTCAATGCTCCTCTACACTCCCCAAGCAACCTACATGCCGAATTTTAGCTTTCTACGACCAGTAAAACGAAAAATCCCGTTTATTCCTTATCCCGTGGGAATTTCCGAAAATCCTTAAAATTGTTTTTTACTATTATATTTAACTACTTCTATGCTAAATTTGAAGAGTCTAGTAATTATAGTTCATAGGATTCCGTTGAACTGAATATATAAATCCCGTGTTTTTCCTTATCCCGTAGGAATTTTGAAAAATCCTGAAATTGATGTTTTAACTAATGTAATACCTACTTGTGTATCAAATTTGAAGAGTCTAGTTATTATAGTTACAGAGATACGGTCACTCGGAATCCAATATATAAATCCCGTTTTTTCCCGTTCCCGTGGGAATTCCCGAAAATCCTTCCTTAGTGGATGCCTACATTGTATAAGGAATCTATGTGCAATATTTCAAGTCTCTAGGTCCAGTGGTTTGGGTTGTGCGTTGATATATCAACAGTCAGTCAGTCAGTCAGTCAGTCTGTTTAGAATTTTATATATATAGATACCTATGCAAATCGATTTACATTTTCAATTTTTGGTCTTGTCTGCTAGCTCCGTAAGCCAGGACCGCAGACCCGAGATTTGCGGCCCTAGAGCATTGCGAGCGAGCCCATTTGACAAGATCCTCTTGCTGTTTTCAGATACCTTCTAAACGCGGGCGCGGACGTGCACGCCCAGACGCAGACTGGCGACACGGCGCTGACGTACGCGTGCGAAAACGGGCACACGGACGTGGCCGACCTTCTGTTGCGCGCCGGCGCCGAGCTGGAGCACGAGAGCGAAGGCGGCAGAACCCCGCTCATGAAGGCCTGCCGCGCGGGACACGTGTGCACCGTGCAGTTCCTCGTTGGCAAGGTCAGTGCCCACTCGGCTACAGTCGGCTGTCCTCTGCCACGGTCGGCTGATCTCAGCCGGCTAGTTCGAGCTAGACCTCATGTCGGACGCAGACGGGCGTCACGGCGATGACGTGAGCGTGCGAAAACAGGCACACGGACGTGGCCGACCTTTTGTTGCACGCCGGCGCCGAGCTCGAGCACGAGAGCGAGGGCGGCCGGACCCCGCTCATGAAGGCCTGCCGCGCGGGACACGTGTGTTCCTCGTGGGGAAGGTCAGTGCCCAATCGACTACAGTCGGCTGTCCTCGGCCAAGAGTTCATCAGACGCGGTCGATTAGTTTTTTAACTACACTTGCTCGTCAATGGTGCTCCGTGCTATGCTATTCCATGCATATAACGTATACTAAAGGACAATAGCCTATATTGTTTCCACGGGAGTTAAGAATTTACTTACTTACTTACTTACTTTCGCTGGCTCAGCGACCCGAAGTGGATCTTGGCCTCCGACATTAAAGTGCGCCATTCCTTCCTGCTCTGTGCCAAGTCTGACCAATCGGACACGTCCAGCTCCTTCAGATCTTTAGCAACTTCATCTAAGACAAGACAGATAAATCCAAAAATGTACGATTAATTTCTTAGTGTTGTAATAAACCGCTTTACCGCAACACTAAAAACTAAACAACTCTTAAACCATAGTCAAAACATAACATAACTACTTAACTAATAAAACAATTTAACAACTTAGTCATCAAGAGGAAGTCTACAAATTTTAACTACTGGACGCATCATTGTGCCTGTTGAGGTTTTAAGTCTTACTACTCTTACAACCCCATTACTTCCCGGTAGTAAATCTTCAATCCTGCCTAATTTCCATTTTAAGGAAGGCAAATTCTCGTCTTTAATCAAAACTAAATCACCTATTTTAGGTGGATCTGTCTGTTAAGAATTTATGAATAGTTTTTAGCCGCAAGGAAGTTTTGTATGACTTTATTTTTAAAATTTGCAAACAAGTTTGTAGGTAATTTTGCAATGATTTTAGTAAATATTTTTTTAACACCTAATATTTTTTTAGCAGGATCTAGCCGTATCACTGTTCGGACTCTAAACTAAACACAGTTCTTAGCATTAAAGAAGTTTCGGAAAAAAAGTGACAAAAACCCCATAAATAAATTCCCCCCAAAAAAAGCCCATTATTTTATTTCATTGTTTTTTTAACATCTTTATTTTTTGCATTGTTTTATTTTCTTCAAATGTGATGAAATTCATTGTTTGTTTCGATTCGTTAAAAACCTTCCGCCTTCGGCGTCGGGCTTCTAACAGACTCGTTATTAATCACCTTCTTACGGCCCTTGATGCTCAACGTACTATTGTTTGTCCAGGGCGCCGACGTGAACCGCATGACGGCGAACGGCGACCACACGCCGCTGTCGCTGGCGTGCGCCGGCGGGCACGCGGACGTGGTCAAGTACCTGCTGGCGTGCGACGCCGACCCCTTCCGCAAGCTGAAGGATAATTCCACCACGCTCATCGAGGCGGCGAAGGGTGGCCACACGGCCGTCGTACAGCTGCTGCTCGATTACCCGCACTCCGTCATGATGCCCAAAGGTAATGTGTGAGAATGTTCACGCCGGCGCAGACCGGATGTCACGTCACGCACACAGACCGGTTGTGGTGAGTAGAGCTGTGGTAGGAATGGCACATTAGATTCGCACCAGGCGTGCTATCTTTCTTACAGTTTTATTCATTACAATTGGTACGTGACACGCACACTCACCTGGTCTGCGCTGGCCTTTCTTTACCTATGGTGACCACACGCCGCTGTCGCTGGCTCTCTTGTCTCTCCTGTGGACATAAAATTAGCAACTCTCAAGAGTCTTAGATCAAATAAAAAGTAAAGATATAGCGCTGCGAACAACGAAGTGAGGCCGGTCAAACTACACCAATCCGTGTGCTTACACAGTGGCACGCACACACTTGCAACCAAACTACACCAAATTTTGCTTAGAACCCAAAACGTCAACACTAGTGTTGCCATTACCCTATTATTGGGTAAATGCCGCCTATGTAATACAACCTTTTCTTTTTTCATTTTAAATTCTATTCTTTATTAGCACGGCTTAAAACGTGAGAACGTGACACGCAACGTAAAGTTACTTGTTTCTTGTAAAAGTATATCAACGTTTTTTATTGTAGTAACGGTATCAACGTGACACGCAACGTAGTATCGGGGTATTAAGAATTATTATGGCAACACCGGCCTACGCACACATGTTTATAAAACCGGCCTCACTCGGCTGTTCACCACGCTCCATTTTTACTTTTTATTTGATCTGAGCTCTGAGTCAGCAAATTTAAGATTTATTTGAATGGGCCGAACCTTGGCCAGGCGTGTCACACGCCGATGTCGACTTGACTAAAAAATATCAGTTGTAGACCGAGTAGACCCTTAACTTTTGCCATGTCCACAGGAGAGATGCGAACAAAAAAAAATTAGTATGACTCATAATCTTGATCTAGGAGTGCGATATATTTAAGGCCTACACTGGCAGTTATATAGGTACATTAAGATTATTTCCACTTTGACACTTTGCAATTCTCGACATACATCGAGAGAGATTGGAATTGCAATACTTAGGCTGAGGTTTTATTATTAATTACATTAGATGGGTCTGGATATTTAGTGTGATTAAATTCTAGAATTGTATAAAAGTACCCTGAGAAAACACGAACCTTTACAATTAAAACAGACGTCCCGAGTGTCAAAGTGGAAATAATCTTACTGTAACGCACTGTTGATTTATGGCGACGCGGGCAGCGAGTCAAATTCAAATGATTTATTGCTTACATGTTGTAAAATTACTAGGTGTTATACTTATTTATTTATTTATTTTCGGAGAACCAACAGCTACAAATTACAGAGTAGGTTAAACATGTTATAACATAGGAGCCAATTATAGGATCTCACAAATAGAACCAAGAAAAAAAAAAGAAAGAAAGTACGCGAACAATCGCAAAGTTGTGCCACACAAATTTTGTTACAAAATGATATCAGAACTAACTCTATACAAAAATAAAATATACAGGGTGTTTGGTAGCTAAGTACAAAGCTTTAAGGGGGTGATAGCCGAGGTATTTTTGAACATTTTTAGCCATATATGTCTTAGCCGAATTTTGATATTTTTTTTTAAAATTGAAGACTTAGGAATTTTAGGAAAATACCCAGAATTTGATAGTCACGAGTCAATATTGCCCCAATGAGCGTTAATTTAGAAACCAAATCTTTTATTTCGGATAGTTTAATGTGTATTGGACCAAATGAAATAATTTTTAAGTGTCTTTCTTGCCACAAAAACAAAATGGAGGCATTCGAAATTACTAAAAATGTCTTAGGTTGGAACAGAGTCATTTTTCTGTGCCATAAAAAAAAATTAAAAAAAAATCCTTGAAATGTTCAAACATTTTTAAAAACATGCCTGTTTATTGTTCTTTCTTTTAAGGTATCACTCATTGCCATTGCTTGCTAAATTTGAGATAAAAAGTAAAAACCAAACCCAGGGAGCACTCGCTAAGAATGCACTAGTCTTGAAATTTAACTAGTAAATAGCATGTGAAAAAGACAAGTCTGCGTCATTTTTCTGTGCCATATTTAAAATTTCCAAATTAACGCTCATTGGGGCAATATTGACTCGTGACTATCAAATTCTGGGTATTTTCCTAAAATTTCCAATTCTGCAATTTAAAAAAAAAAACAAATTTCGGCTAAGACATACAGGGTGTTTGGTAGCTACGTGCAAAGCTTTAAGGGGGTGATAGCCGAGGTATTTTTGAACATTTTCAAAAATACCAAATATAATAATATATACAGTGGTGGTCATACAATTAAGAACGATTTGAAGTTTCCGATTTTTTTTTATCTAAATCATGTCATATGTCTAGTTGTGTTTCTTCTTAGAAGTAACAAGTTATGTTATAAAATAGCCACATGGATAGAGCAAACAGGATTAATAATAATAGTGTATAATTGCTAACATTTTTTTTTACAAATTTTATTTGTTCTCTATACTAATAAATTCAAATAGTAATGAAGCTGGACAAATAATTAAGAACGATTTATTAAACTGCCCGAGAGTTGTTTTATATGAAACTTAGATTAAATAAATCATATTAATGTGAAGTTGGTATAGAAAAAAAAGCAATTTAATACATTTGAACTAAAATTAATAGTTAGTAGCATGTCCACGGCTTTTAATTATGGCTTTACACCGGCGAGGCATTGAATCTATCAATTTTTGACATTTCGCAAGAGAAATAGAGTTCCATTCTTCTAAGAAAACGTCGTACAGCTCTCTCAAATTGCCACACTGTCGATTTGAAACCTTTTTCTTGACTTCGCACCAAAGATGATCTATTGGGTTAAGATCTGGGCTGTTGGCTGGCCAATCTAAGACTGAAACTGATTGTGATGTGAGGAATTCCTTAACGGTGCGTGCAGTATGCTTTGGATCATTGTCGTGCTGGAATGTCCAAATAACCGGAAGCACGTCTTCGGCATATGGTAACATTGTTTCTTGCAGTATATTTTTGTATTGGAATTGATCCATGTTTCCTTCTATCAGCCTAACAGGTCCAACGCCATGTCCAGAAAAGCACCCCCAAATTTTCACATTTCCCCCGCCATGCTTTAATGTCACTTTTGTGTACTTTGGGTCGAATGCTTTATTCGGAGGGCGTCGTACATATCGTTTTCCATCAGAACATACCCTATTTATTTTTGTCTCGTCAGAAAAAAGAACGTTTTTCCACTGTCTGACTGTCCAGTTTTCATACCTTCTTGCAAATGCAAGTCGGGCTTGCCTATGACATCGTTTCAACATAGGCACCTTCCTTGCTATCCTTCCGTTCAACTTATTTTCTACCAAACGCCTTCGAATAGTGCGTGCAGAGATTGCTGAAGGGTTGTTTTCGCCAAAATATTCTTTTCTCGACTCATTAGACCCTTTAAAAGGATTTTGTTTTGCCAAACGAACGATATTTCGATCATCTCGACGAGATGACTTTCTCTGTCTAGGTCCACGCGGAACGTTTGAAGTAGTTTGATACATGGAAAAATGTTTTACGGCATGGAAAACCATTGTTTTTGAACATTGCAGATGGTCGGCTATCTTTTTATACGACCAATTCTTCTCGCGAAGTTTTATTATTACTTATCTTGTAGATTTATCAAAACTTTTATTTTTCCCCATTGTTTTTATACGAAGTAATCACTTTTAAGACTTTAACAGCACGAAATGGCGCCAAAATTATACGAATAATAATCTACAACCACAGAGCCACACAGTGTTCTCTATTTAAATTTGAAAAAATAATAAACTATTCAGCGTTCTTAATTACGTGACCAGCCAGTAAGTACTAATACTAGGTTCAGATCGAATGTATAAAGTTTCTCTATTAATTTTTTAGCCAACAATGTTGCATAAATGAATGTACCGGTAGTACGGAAAAGTTTTGCAATACCGAGAGAAATAAAAAAAATACGGGCAATTAGTTATACTTGTTACTTTGAAAAAATCATCTCAATAAATAATCGTTCTTAATTATATGGCCACAACTGTATATGTTTTAGCCGAAATTTGTTTTTTTTTTTTTAATTGAAGACTTGGAAATTTTAGGAAAATACCCAGAATTTGATAGTCACGAGTCAATATTGCCCTAATGAGCGTTAATTTGGAAATTTTAAATATGGCACAGAAAAATGACGCAGACTTGTCTTTTTCACATGCTATTTACTAGTTAAATTTCAAGACTAGTGCATTCTTAGCGAGTGCTCCCTGAGTTTGGTTTTTACTTTTTATCTCAAATTTAGCAAGCAATGGCAATGAGTGATACCTTAAAAGAAAGATCAATAAACAGGCATGTTTTTAAAAATGTTTGAACATTTCAAGGATTTTTTTTTAATTTTTTTTTATGGCACAGAAAAATGACTCTGTTCCAACCTAAGACATTTTTAGTAATTTCGAATGCCTCCATTTTGTTTTTGTGGCAAGAAAGACATTTAAAAATTATTTCATTTGGTCCAATACACATTAAACTATCCGAAATAAAAAATTTGGTTTCCAAATTAACGCTCATTGGGGCAATATTGACTCGTGACTGTCAAATTCTGTGTATTTTCCAAAAATTTCTAAGTTCAGTTAAAAAAAAAAAACAAATTTCGGCTAAGACAAATATAGCTAAAAATGTTCAAAAATACCTTGGCTATCACCCCCTTAAAGCTTTGCACGTAGCTACCAAACACCCTGTATTAGTAAAAAACAGTCACTACCTAGTACCTAAGCACGCTCAATCAAACCACCCCCCCCCCACCAACCGCCGCCTCACCGTAGAAAGATACATAGATAATGTGTCAAACATGCACCCTTTTTTAATGTCTGCTTTGTTTTCCTTTGTTTTTTCTTGAGCGTAGTTATAAAGTGGTTGTACTCGCAGGCAACGGAGCCCCCGAGGACGGCAGCGGGCTGAGCGCGGCGCAGGCGGCGGCGCTGGGGCTCACGCACGCGCCGGCGCCGGGCGCGGGCGCGGGCGCGGGGGCGGGCGCGGGCGCGGGCGCGGGGGGCGCGCGCGCGCTGCTGCCGGCGCACGCCGCGCTGCCGCTGCAGCCCGACCTGCCGCCCGTGCTGCCCGCGGACCTGCCGGTGCTCGCCAAGGCCTACCTCAAAGGTATACCGCTAGACCATTACTTCACAAACTTTTTTTCTCATAGATTAGATTAGATTAGATTTATTTATTTCATGATAAAAATTACAATATAAATTTGCATTGATGTCAAAATTACAAGAATTTATAGCATGATCGTCAAAATAATGTAAAATAAAAATAATTAATTATAATGCACCAAATTTCAGAAAATAAAATGTTCTCCCAACAAGGATCGTCAGTATACAAAAAGAGAAAAGAAAAACACTGTAAATATAAATATTACTATGTCAATATCATACATTAAAAAATAAAATATCTCCCAATAAGGATTGTCATTTCACAATTTAAAAATAATAAATATGAGTATTCGATACCATTACTACTATTATCACAATTTAAAATAATTATTTAGTATACAATTAAAACAGGAAACAAATACATTTTTTTACTGTAATAATAATTTATATAATAATTTTAGACCACTTTCAAAATTTAGCTGGTTCCGGTGGACCCCTTGCAGCTACTATTGTACCATATTCCCAAAACTCGACAAAAATGTGAAGATTGGATCTAAATCCCGTCGAGTCTCCCGTGGATCATTTTGGGAATCAATGCGCTACACTGACGCGACCGACCGGTCGATCGCGGCTATTAGCACAGAATAACTAATAGTACTGACGTACAGTAGGATCACTCTCGAACAAAACTCAACTTAAGGTAGAAAAACTTTCCTACTCTTACTAATTATTACAAACACACATTTTAGGGCCGACAACGCACTGGTATCGCGTAAAGCGCTGCGGGTGTCTATGGACAGTGGTGTTCATTTAACATCAGGTGACCCACTAGTTGTCTGGCCTCTCTAACATATAAAAAAATCCGGTTCGAAGGACCAAAAAAAATGTAAAGGGATGCAATAAAATGTCAATGTCAATATGCTAAATATTAAAGATTGCGCAATGATTGACCGAGAGTTTGAGCGAGTTTAATTTTTACTGCACCATATTTTTCCATTGCATCGTGTAGGAGCAGTATTGCGCAATATTTTTCAGTTTGCGGCTCGTCTTCAGGAACACGAAAACATTGTGCAGTTTTTATTATTGTACAATATAATTGCTCGGTTGGATTCAGAGCGCCTTTCAATCGTATTGTGCAATGTTATTGTAGGTCTAGGGGCCGCCTTAGCTAGAAAAGACCTTGCCTGTAATGGCACATTAATGTAATATAAAAATTGTTAGGTTTCGACGAAGGGCGGCGCGCGCCGTCGTGCTACGGGTCGGGCGCGGCGGGCGCGGCCGGCAAGCACAAGTGCGCGCGCAAGCAGCGCGCCGCGCCGCCGCAGCCCGACCACCACCTGCCGCCGCCGCCGGACATACTCGACGACACGGTCAGTGCCGGCTGCCGACACTAACGATACACAACATACACACACGCTTAAGAGCGTTTATACCTGCTGAGCTGGCAACGTTGCATTTTTGTTAGTTTTTCTCGATTATCCCCTCGTCTGTCACCCGTAAAAAAATACTGCATTCAAGCAAGTATGATATAGACTGGATTGGCAGTCGCCATAGTACGGATCGGCCGCGGTTTTTGTAGTTCGATTATTAAATCTAGATGGCGCTGAAATATATATTTGAGGATTCACTCTTATGACCAGTGTTTTTCGAAACATGATTACTTGTAGTTTGCTAGATAGAAAAAAATTCAAAGTCGTTTCTAAAAAATAAAATAAGTCCTTAGTACGGTGTAAATACTGCACGGCAGATCATGAGTTTTTGAATGTTTTCTTGGGCGTAGTGTTGCTACATATTTAAAATATGTATTTGTTTTAGTAATACAATGAAAATACCCAAAAACACGCGCGGTCTGACCAACCTATCTTAACCCGTCGTGCTTCCCTCTTGTCCGTATAGTTAGGTGCGTTAGTTCTCCTTCGGCCATCTGACGGGAAACTTGTTGTCGCTTGCGCTTACGCAAGGCTTTGATTCTAACCGCTCTCTCGCACACATACACGAGTGCATAGAATACCTAAAATCGATTAGCGCCAAAAGCTCGTTAGGGCCTTAAGTTTCGTTAGTCTGTCACGGGGCCCTTGACACCTTCGAAAATACCAACACCTTCAATTAACGGTTCCATTTAGTCGTCATACACCCCTTTACACCCTTGCTCTCACCTGTCTCCACACAACTATACTTCATTTAATTTAGAATTGAAAACCACAACATCATTATATTGCGGCTCGTCAACTATTTCTTACCTAGCAAATAGTACAGTACAATAGTCTGGGTGCCGCAAAATAAAATTGTTTTAATGTCACTTTATTTGCGTGTCGTCAATTGGGATGTCCCAATTTTTGGCAACGTATAATAAATAGAAAACCGTTTGGAGAAATAGGCTTTGTGAAGCGTTTTCAGAAATCAGATTCCAAAAATATGATAATCTGAATTAAATAAAGAAAATTTAAGTAATGACCTTCATTTGACCCCTGCAGTGAATCGTCACAAAGGCAGATATAAAGCAGGTCTACACTCTAAAGCAAATTGACAGTTTGAAATGTTGCTGTCCTGCTTATAATAGCAAAGAGTGACAAAGACAGAACTTTAATCACATGATGCACACCTGGCTTTAAACAGTTGTCATTTATCATAAAGTCCGAAATCTATCTAATACCTTTAAACGAGCAATTCTTGTATATATGTATATATATATATATATATATATACAGTGGTGGTCATACAATTAAGAACGATTTGAAGTTTCCGATTTTTTTTTATCTAAATCATGTCATATGTCTAGTTGTGTTCCTTCTTAGAAGTAACAAGTTATGTTATAAAATAGCCACATGGATAGAGCAAACGGGATTAAGAATAATAGTGTATAATTGCTAACATTTTTTTTTACAAATTTTATTTGTTCTCTATACTAATAAATTCAAATAGTAATGAAGCTGGACAAATAATTAAGAACGATTTATTAAACTGCTCGAGAGTTGTTTTATATGAAACTTAGATTAAATAAATCATATTAATGTGAAGTTGGTATAGAAAAAAAGCAATTTAATACATTTGAATTAAAATTAATAGTTAGTAGCATGTCCACGGCTTTTAATTACGGCTTTACACCGGCGAGGCATTAAATCTATCAATTTTTGACATTTCGCAAGAGAAATAGAGTTCCATTCTTCTAAGAAAACGTCGTACAGCTCTCTCAAATTGCCACACTGTCGATATGAAACCTTTTTCTTGACTTCGCACCAAAGATGCTCTATTGGGTTAAGATCTGGGCTGTTGGCTGGCCAATCTAAGACAGAAACTGATTGTGATGTGAGGAATTCCTTAACGGTGCGTGCAGTATGCTTTGGATCATTGTCGTGCTGGAATGTCCAAATAACCGGAAGCACGTCTTCGGCATATGGTAACATTGTTTCTTGCAGTATATTTTTGTATTGGAATTGATCCATGTTTCCTTCTATCAGCCTAACAGGTCCAACGCCATGTCCAGAAAAGCACCCCCAAATTTTCACATTTCCCCCGCCATGCTTTAATGTCACTTTTGTGTACTTTGGGTCGAATGCTTTATTCGGAGGGCGTCGTACATATCGTTTTCCATCAGAACATACCCTATTTATTTTTGTCTCGTCAGAAAAAAGAACGTTTTTCCACTGTCTGACTGTCCAGTTTTCATACCTTCTTGCAAATGCAAGTCGGGCTTGCCTATGACATCGTTTCAACATAGGCACCTTCCTTGCTATCCTTCCGTTCAACTTATTTTCTACCAAACGCCTTCGAATAGTGCGTGCAGAGATTGCTGAAGGGTTGTTTTCGCCAAAATATTCTTTTCTCAACTCATTAGACCCTTTAAAAGGATTTTGTTTTGCCAAACGAACGATATTTCGATCATCTCGACGAGATGACTTTCTCTGTCTAGGTCCACGTGGAACGTTTGAAGTAGTTTGATACGTGGAAAAATGCTTTACGGCATGGAAAACCATTGTTTTTGAACATTGCAGATAGTCGGCTATCTTTTTATACGACCAATTCTTCTCGCGAAGTTTTATTATTACTTCTCTTGTAGATTTATCACAACTTTTATTTTTCCCCATTGTTTTTATACGAAGTAATCACTTTTAAGACTTTAACAGCACGAAATGGCGCCAAAATTATACGAATAACTAATAATAAATTTTTAGCCAACAATGTTGCATAAATGAATGTACCGGTAGTACGGAAAAGTTTTGCAATACCGAGAGAAATAAAAAAAATACGGGCAATTAGTTATACTTGTTACTTTGAAAAAATCATCTCAATAAATAATCGTTCTTAATTATATGGCCACAACTGTATAATCAGGATCTCGGAAACGGCTCCAACGATTTCGATGAAATTTGGTATGTGGGGGTTTTCGGGGATGAAAAACTGATCTAGCTATGTTTCATTTTCAGAAAATCGCTTTTACTCGTGTTTTCCGGCTATTTTTGTATGCATTAGAATATAAAGCTAAATTTCGCCGACTTCGAGCAGATCATAATGGCACATTAGAAATCGGGTGGTCGCGCATCCAGCCGACCTCGGTTCGATTCCACGTTTTTTTTCAAGATTTTTAGTTTTTTTTTTTTAAGTTTATTTTTTATGAGAAAACGTCAAGTTTCTTCTTTTGTGAGAAAAAGTTACTTTTTTGTGAGAAAAAGTTACTTTTTTGTTAGAAAAAGTATTATAGGGAACGTGCAGTAACTATAGGCGGCAGCACTAATGCGACAGAAGAGACACTATGCGGACAGTAAAACAAACTTATCAAGGTAAAACATTCAAATTGATGGCACCCTTATGGCACCAGTTGGCAGCACCGTCTATGTGCACGTTCCCTATTGGGAGCACAGAACAGGAAAAGCCGGTTGTCTGTAAAGTCGGTTTACGGACGATAGTTAAACGTGACTCAAACCCCCTCCGGTGTTTTTGTCAAATATCTTGAAAACGGTGCATCCTACGGCAAAATCAATGAAATTTTCATCCCCCCTTTAACACCCCCACGCTCCCTCCCCCGCATCCCCTCCCCCCCCTCTCACCCCCCCACCCCCACCCCTCCGGTGAATATAATCAGGATCTCGGAAACGGTTCCAACGATTTCGATGAAATTTGGTATTTGGGGGTTTTCGGGGATGAAAAATTGATCTAGCTTGGTCTTATCTCTGGGAAAACGCTTGGTACCGAGTTTCTGCCCGAGCAAAGCTCGGTCGCCCAGGTACTGTATACAATACTCGCAATGTATTTTTACAAATTTAATTATTAAATTACTACGTTACAAGTAAATATGAAAGAATTTAAATATCAGATTTTAATAAAAAATATCTATTTACTATCACACCATTAAACAAACAGGAATAATCGAAGCTAAAAGAAGAGAAATAAATAAAACTATTTTGTCATGGTTCATTTAGGACCCTAAGCCGTGCTTGTAATATTGACAGTGACAAGACAAATCAGGGGCACTACTACAAAATTTGAAGTTCGTATCGTATCATCCCTCTCACTCTCGTGTCAAAACATTATTAGCGTGAGCGGGACGGCATGAAACGAAGTTCGAATTATGCACTTCGTAGTAGGGTCTCAGTAGTGCCGTGGTAGTGCCACAGATTATGTTATGTACGACTTGAATTTTTCTAGGCTATGGAACGTGGCTCTCTCACTGTGACGTCATCCAACGTATTTCTAAAAAAAAATATAAAAAATTAAATACTTAGCCAAATTCAAAATCGATGAAAATGGTGTCTTAAAATATCCTATTCTTTCCAAAAAAAATATAAAAACTAGAGGTTATTTTTTTTGGTGCATCCCAATTGTTACTCTAGTACAAATTGTAAAGAGATTACAGTTCACGAGCCGCAATATAATGTTGTTGTGGTTTATAATTCTAAATTAAGTGGAGTATAGTACACTAGACCTGCATACACTGAGTGGTTATTTTAACAACCACACATTCACATGTACAGTCGAGAAAACTGAATCGCGTACAAGGGTGAAACCTCTACACAGTAGACTTCTCGGCGATTTCTTTGGCAGATGTAGGGAACGTCAACATGACATTTGCAACAAAAATGTTCAATTCAGTTTCCTCGACTGTACACCTTTAATGTCGTCTAAACAACCGAGAAGATTTTTTTGGAGTTAAATATTCGGTATAGTTAAAATTTTATAAGCTGGGGGTTTAGGACTGCAGAACTCATCTGGTAAAGATAACATTGTTCTCGTTTGTTCTATTATGGACGCACTACAACGCCGACGATCCAACTGAGTACCGCTTACAATGACGAAAGGTCTTTCTTAATGAGTTAAGCTTTGCAATTTCAACCTTGTAACTTAGAGAAGACGGTAGCTATTTGTTTGCATTTTAATATTAAAAAAAAAAAAATATTAGGGGACAATCTTACACAAATCGACCTAGTCCCAAACTAAGCAAATCTTGTACTATGGGTACTAGACGACGATAAACATACTTATATAGATAAATAAATACTTAAATACATAGAAAACATCCATAACTCAGGAACAAATATTCATGCTCATCACACAAATAAATGCCCTTACCGGGATTTGAACCCAGGACCTCTTGCTTCGTAGGCAGGTTCACTACCAACTAGGCTAAAGCGGTTGTTGTTTTTTGTTATTAGCGGTAGGCTTCAACAAACGAGAACAATGTTATCTTTACCAGATGAGTTCTGCAGTCCTAAACCCCCCAGCTTATAAAATTTTAACTATATCATGTACCGCTCATTAAAAATAATATACTATTAGGGATGATCAAAATAAACGAAAAATTACAACTACTAATTTTATTTAATCACAATAGGTAAAGTTACAAATAATTGCAAAACGAACAAAAATATGGAGAAAACATTTTCTAATCTTAAAATTAGGCGCGAAAGGATAAGCTCAGAGCAATACGACCGTCCTATGCCAAGCGCCCGGTAAGAAATGGCTCAAGAGACTGAGCTCCGGCGCTCACCATGACATAACGATGGCGGAAGTCAATTGACGATCTCTAAAATCAACGCAGTGGTGTTGCAAGTCTTATTTATTCCTAATAATACAATTAAGCCATAGAACACGCGTGCATTTTGTTTATTACTTTTGTTATCCTTATTCAGTGTGAATTTGTCTTTGTAGAGCTATGACAACCCCAGTTTTTTTCAGTGTTTAAAAACCAGCGCAACGCTTGTTACCTTTTTAGTCTCCTGTATTTATTCCAAGAAGCTATGCTTTGTCTATTTAAATTTACTAAAACATGACTTTGACCTCGTTAACATTGATCCAGTGCTGAGATTCAGCAAGACTGGCATTGGCCTGCTGATGTGATTATTCAAGGAAATGTTCGTCCCGGTCAGTGAAATTAAATGAAAAGCATACCATCTATTCTAGATTTTACCTAGTGAGAGTGGGCTGGATCGAAAGCCGACCGCGTTCGGATCCAGTAGTGTATGATCCAAGTACTGGCTCGGTGTGAACGAGGCTTAGTGTACTGTATCTGCAATTTTTATTTTGTTTATTCTTGCTTCCCGCGATGTAGAAAAGCCACGAGAACCTGACTAAGTTATCCCTCCCGCCGGGCTTTACGTGGAAGGACGTTAACAAGAAATTTAAATGTAAAGACAACATTGAAAATCCATTCAATGTGAGTCGCCCCTCGAAAGTCATTCGTATGTAGGTATTGCCTCACTAAGCTGCAACTACATTTGAATTTCTATTGTGTACTTTGATCAATTATAACTGAAGATACACATTGCCGAACAAAATCCCCTTCAAAGAATGTCCGAACTTTTTTATTTGGTTGCGTAACAAATAAAATCATCACCTACACAGAAATTTGAACCTAGTCTTTACTTCATTACAGTCGAATTTCGGTAGCGGCAAAACTCCACTTGACAGCTAAATTTGACAATTTCACGCAACGTTCTGAGAAAAAAGAAGGCCACTTTTATCAAAGTGGCGCTCATTTGGCTCGGACATTTTCGGGCGCGCGACTGTGGATGTACAGTTATAATTGATCAAAGATTGTGTATTTATCAAGTATCAAGAGAAAAAATTAAGCGTCAAATTATCTCCTAGCATGATCCTCGTCATGACTTTTATTTTTGCAAATTTATACATAGAGAAGGATTAGTTTATGTATGCTTCTAATAAAAATAATGAATTAATGTAGCTTTTTGTGTTGTTGCAGCAAGTGATCTTAAAAGTTGTCCTTAGTTCCCGTAGTTATCCTTTATAGTAGTTGTTGGGTACATGTAGTGTAGTTAAATGCTTGGGTTAATGGTAATTTCAGCGAGTCTAATATATTAGTGCGGATTAGTATAAATAGTATAGGGTGACAGCATAGTTTTGATAGTTTCAAAATGTAGTAACCGTTTCTTAAAATTTGGGCTTACGGGAAAAAATTACCATAATTAGTTCTTGTCAATTACTGGTGCTGTCACGGGGAGAGTAAAGTAGAAAATAACTGGAAATAATCTTAATTATTATTGTTATGTTCAAATAACTTTCAGAGGGCGGAGGCGCTTGCGAGTCAGCCCCGCAACGATTCACTGCCTGAGACTGAGAGAAATCTTCTCGAATTAGCCGATTCCTATGGTCAGTATAACGGAAAACTTCGTGAGTGAAAATTTTAGGTAGTTACTTTATACATTTAATTCTTTGTTTTACAATATTACGTTTCAATAGGGTCCCGTACAACATAATATGGGACTTTTTTTTAGCCTTTTTAAGTTAGTCTTATTTGCATTAGGAACAGTCAAGTTAAAGAATTCAGAGGCAATGAAAAAATAATAAATGTTTATCATATTCGGACGTATATAGGCCTACAATAAGGTGTTATCTCCCAAGCGGCAGCGTGTCAAGCCAGTTTCAAAGAAAAAGGAACTGGCGACGCATCAGCCGTGTGTAATATTACATCATAATCAGTGTAATAGTCCACCGTGCAGATATTGTAAACGGTTATGTTGTTGCGAAGGTCCGCCCACGCTTGCGACGTCGGCGCTGCACGCGTTGGACCTCCAATTCTGCGCGCAAGGCAAGTGTCACACCACCGACGCACGTTGTTATAACATAACCCGAATGTACGAGAGTCCTGGCGATGGTTTATGTTCATTCTGGCAACTGTCTCACTGCCGACAAGTCGGGTTTGTAAAGCGTCGACCAATACACAGAATTACAGTTCAACTTATAATTCCGATCGGTAGTTTCCGTTCGCGCAGAATAGTGTAGTCCGTTTCCGATAGTAGCCGAACGTGTAAATAATCTATATTGAACTTTATTTGTAAGGACAAATGGTCGAAAATTGCGTATGATTTTTAGTTCTGTCCCACTTACACGAGTCAAAAATATGGCGATCAGCTAATGACAGCGCAAGATTTTAGCGCGCGTAGGATTCTGCTTTCCCGTTGGTAGATCGAAGTTTCCCGCGCTAAAAAATCTGCCTTCTGCGCAGGTACATCGAGAGGAATTATAAGTTGAGTCGAACTGTGTAAGTGTAAGTCCTTATCGTTTACTGACGCTTAGAAAGGGTGCAATGTTGCCAATATCAAAGAATAGCTTTTACTTTTTTTATAACAGTACCAAACAGGAAAATAGGAAACAGGTTTTCTTATTTTTGTATTGCGCTGTCGGCAGTCGGGCAGGTGTCATATTGCCAAATGTTTCATTGTATCTTTTGCTTTATAAATTATGTTGGTTAGTTTTGTAGGATTTCTTGAAGGGAACTATTATATGTACTTAAGTGTTAGCTGTTTCGTGTGGGGAAGGAATATTTAACACAATAATTTTAAAATAATGAAAAAAAATTTTTTTTTGTTTCTTAAATTCGGTGAAGCTGGTTTTAAACAAATTAACAAAACATTCAAGACAGATTAACAATGTTTTAACAACATGGTGTATTGTTTGGTCCAATAAACTTAATTTCAGCTTTTTAGAAAACCCCTAAAATTATTTTGGATGTTTAAAAATACTATCATGATGATGATTACTTTGATTTTTTGACGTCATGGTGGTGGCCTCAGTTTTAACGAACGATAAGACAGCATTCCATTTTTCTAGATGACAAAGAAGTTTGTTTTACAAAAACTGAGAGATGGCACTTGTCTGTCGTTACACGAGTCTCGTGCGAGCTGTTAAGTTGACATTAGTCGTCCTATGCAGGTGTAACGACCATCTACCGGCCGACGACGCCGCCCTACCCGCCGCCGGAGCAGCTTTTCCCCGCGCAGCCACTCGCGTCCAACCTCACACAGGTAAAATATCTACTCTATACCAGTGATACCCAAATAAGTCAATATCGACCCCCAGGGGTCCATAACCCGCGAAGGGCCAGACTCAAAGTTATAGGCTCTATTTTTCCGTATGATTGAAAATAGCTCTTTATATTTAGTTAAATTTAATTTGAAGATAGTTCAAATATGAACCGAAAATAACCGTTTTAGAACATTTCCATACAAGAGCGAGCGCGCGTGAAGGCGTCTCGCAAATGCGCTAAGTTCGGTTGCAAGTTCCTTCGCATGGAGGCTTTCAGGCGACTTGGCCAACACATTACCGAAGTAGGTGTGCTACATGTAATTCATGTAACAATAAACGTGTTCCGACTAAGCGAGGAGTTGTGGCTTGCTTGGTCTGTACGCGGAATATAAATCTAAACAGTAGTAGCTTTGACGAGTATTAGTTAAAAAGTAGTTGTAGTAAACGTGGAAAAATGTGTGGAATTATCACTTACTTACCGCTATGTTAGTTCCATCAACTAATTTGGATAATCAGTTCAACGCATCTTGAGTAGCTCAGACAAAGCAGCGTAGTCGCAAGATTTATTTAGAATGTTGCCCTATTTCAAAGTAGTTTTTCAAATTCCGAATACAATAAAATACGTGGTTATTAGAGAATTATGTGGCATGAAAGATGATGTTGTAACTCTAGAGAAAATAATGTTAAGTTGGTTTGGGCATGTGAATAGGATGGATTAGGGAAGAATTAGGGCCGGCGCTCACTGACGGCATGGCACGGCGTGGCATTTTATTACTATCAAGTTATTTTGAATCTTATTTCAATGAGTTTAGAATTCATGTTACTTTATTGGTTATGCGTTGCGTCATCCCTCGGCACGTCGCGGCATCGTGGTATCGAAATAAAGTAACATGAACTCTAAACTCATTGAAATAAGATTCAAAACAATTTGATAGTAATAAAATAACGACCGCTTTAGCCTAGTTGGTAGTGACCCTGCCTACGAAGCAAGAGGTCCTGGGTTCAAATCCCGGTAAGGGCATTTATTTGTGTGATGAGCATGGATATTTGTTCCTGAGTTATGGATGTTTTCTATGTATTTAAGTATTTATTTATCTATATAAGTATGTTTATCGTCGTCTAGTATCCATAGTACAAGCTTTGCTTTGTTTGGGACTAGGTCGATTTGTGTAAGATTGTCCCTTAAAAAAAAAAAAAAAAAAAAAATGCCATGCCGTCAGTGAGCGCCGGCCCTTACGAAAGAGATATACATATAAGGCGAGGCCATAAAGGATATTCCACTATCGGATTTGGGAATGTCTTGTAAGGACAGGTCAAGAGTACCCGAAACCGGCGAACATGTATAAAAGGACTAATGAGTGTTGTGGTAGTGAAAGAGGTATGTCAGGATCGTAGCAGGTGGAAAGAAATAGTGCCTGCCTACCCCTTTGCCGGGATGGAAGCGTGATGATTTTATGTTGATTTGTTCATGATCGCGTATTAATTATTTTTAACATCTTTTATCACTTGTAGCAGCAGCAACTGCAGGAATTGCAACAACAGCAATTCCAGCAGTTGGCGGCGCAACAAGCGCAACAGCAAGAACAACAACAACAGACGCAACAGAAGAAACCACACCAACCACCGCAACCGCCCCAACAGCCGCTGCAGTATTCGCAGGAGTTGCAGAGGCCAGAGGGGTACGCGCCGCAGGTAATGTCGTTTTAAAACTAACATTAATGGCGTCCTGTCTTGCGTCCCGACCGTCACTAAGCGTGACCGGCAGTGTTGCCAACGTATTTTGTCTAAAGTACCGTGAGTTCCATGAAATTTACGAGCCAGTCAAACAGACGTCTCGTCAATGGCACCATCAAGCAATATTTTGTCTCTAACTGCTGGATGGTGAATGTGTCGACTGAGCAATGAACAGAAATTTATCGCGATCGCTTCGATTTCATAAACAAAAATATGGAAACCTAGCACGCTGTGTTTTTCGCTTTTCTAAAGAGTATTCGAAGGGAATAAGTGATTTTCGAGTTACAAAAATATAGTCTACATTGGACATGTCGCACACCTACTTACAAAGCGTAACAATTCAAAATAATACACCATTTTTTTAAACCTTCCAGACACTTAATTAAGTTACATTTTATTACACTTTTCATTTCGAGTTGGTACACTTTCTACCTAGCCGTGCGAGTGTTTGTTCGTCATGTAAAATGTAATGTACGGGTGTTGCGATACTTGCTAAATAGAAGGTTGTATACAGGGTGTGGAGGAAACGGGCGCGTGCGGCGCGGTGGAGGCGCGCGAGCTCGGAGCCGTACTGGCGTACCTCCAGCGGGAAGTGCCTTCGCTCGTGGCCCTGCCGCCCAACGAACTGCGCTCCCTCGTCTTGCAGGTGACAACCGCTGTACTTATACCACGGCACAGTGACACAGGGTTAGCGAACCTTTGGTGCTATAGATGGTGACATTAAAAAAAATGGCTAAGACGCGCCATCATGAGTAGAATTGGTGGCGAATAGAATCTTAGTTAATCTTAATAGTCGTCAATTATTAGGGCATTTCTATTTTTCGTTGTACCCAATTAAGAAATTGTTAACAGGGAGTTATAATTAGTCCGTTTGGTTACGCACTTTTTCAAGTCTTTACAATAAAAAAAAACTTAACAAACCGGACCATTCTTCACTTCTTGTTACACATTGTTAAACTTGTATGATTTGTACTTTTTTTTATTGTAAAGGCTTGAAAAAGTGCGTAACCAAACGGACTCGTTTTAACTCCGTGTTAACAATTTCTTAATTGGGTACAACGAAAAATAGAAATGCCCATTAACGTGCTCGAATTATTTTATCGCGTACCAATTCTTCGCCATCCTTGTGCTATGCATATGCTAAAGCAGCATTCCTTGCATCGCATTTGACGCGCGCGGCTAATGACGGACGATGCACGGAATTGCATAGGTACTTAAGATACAGATCTGCATTTATATTTTTCCTTGTAACCAATTAAGAAATTGTTAATAAGGAGTTAAAATTAGTCCGTTTGGTTACGCACTTTTTCAATCCTTTACAATAAATAAAAAAGTAACAAACCGGACAATTCTTCACTTCTTGTTAAACATTGTTAAACTTGATTTGTTACGTTTTTAACTCCCTATAAATACTAAACTAATACTTACTAATTTTAACTCCCTATTAGCAATTTCTTAATTAGGTACAAAGAAAAATAGAAATGCCCTAATCGACAGTCTCACCACCGACGGGAGAAAGGACTAGCTGTGGGATATCTTCTCGATGAGGACAGGTATCGATATAGATCCCGTGTCCCGTGAAGGGATACGTAATAATATTAACACTTGATCGCTAACTGTTCACATTGTCAGCAAGAAATGCAATGAGGTTTCTAATTTCTAGTTTTATTCTGTAATCGTCAGTGGTGAGACGAAACGTGTACAACTTGTCGTGCTTTAGAGTATTGTCGTACTTTATCTACATTAATGGAAGCACAAATAAACTAGGGTTGCCCTAAAATATAATAACGAAGCCAACAGACAGTGCGGTTGTCAGCGTTCATTGTTACCTAAATCGTGTAAAGAACATCAATGTATAATTTTCCTCCAGCGCAATAAACCGCTTTTTATGGAGGCACTAGTGTAGGAGTCTTCAACCTGTTGGCAGGCAAGGTTCTGTTCATAATTTCGATAATAGTTTGGTATGTGTATAGGGGATATTAAAAACAGAGTGTTGCCGACCCCTGCACTATTATTTAGTAGAAATTCTTTGCTATTGTTTTACGCGTATTTTGACATCACCTCGTACCTAACATCTATCACCATTAAGAGAGTTGTCCGACGCCGCTAGTAGCGAGCGGCTAATACTGGCGCGAGAAAGAAAGAATTCTTTCTCGAGCAAGTGTTAGCCGCGAGCTAGAAGCCGCAGTCGGACGGCCCACGTCACTCGATCGTCAAACTTCCACACGGTAGAACGATGTCGCGTGATATTCTCTGAGTGATGCGTGGACGGTCGCAGGTGATGCAACAGAAGTCTCACGAGATATTCTCGACGAAGTGCGCGGAGGCGGAGGCGGAGACGGAGGCGTGCGCGGAGGCGGACGCGGAGGAGGGCTCGGAGCGGCAGGCGCGGCAGCTGCTCGCCGAGGCCGAAGAGGCGCTCGGCGCGCACTGGGCGCGCCGCGAACACCACCACCACCACGGGGACCAGGCGGTCAGTACCACACGTTTGTACTATCGTAAGGCCCAGCATACTAAATTGAGTACGTATAAGACCGCATGTCTACCTGATTTTTTTTTTGTATTGTCATTCTACTGCTTTTGGTGATCAATGAAGAATATTTGTATTGTATTGTATGTCAAAGATATCAATTGACAATAACTTTCGAATTATAGTAATTTTTGACGTGGGTTTTACGAGGCTCTATCTCATAATCATGAGGCACTGTCAAATTTACAGTCTAAAGAAACTGGATCACAAACCAGAGTGGAAACCTTTACGCTGAAAATTTCATGTTGATATAACATTGCCTAAAAAATCATAGTCAAATTGATTGTGTTTCCTCGACTGTAACATACTATTTTGTCAAATCACTTCATTTTATAATAGGCCGAGGGATATTTTACAAAACATAGCGTTATGCGCACGGTCCCTTTTGTCTTTTGTAATGTATACTCTTCGTATGAAATTGACGGAGCACACAGCGAATTTTATCCGCGTCGCTGTCAATTCATATTCAGTTATTCATTACATTACTATATTCATTTTTATACATTCTGTAAGTCTTAAAACTATTTAAATATGTCAGTACCATGATACCCTGTCAGGACACTGCAACTTTTTTTGACCAATGGAACTGCATATCGTGAAATGTTTGTATTTGCAAGCTTCACGCCCCCCGTAAAAGAGCTTATTCGACTTATCTTAACCCTTTTCCAGGCCCCGTCTATTTAGATACGCTACTACAAGATGAATCGTTGTTTTAAATCCAATTTAAACCTGTAAGAAAAAACGTGCAATTCAACTTATACATTGCGGCGTTCGATTGACCACTTCAAATTCTTTAGCGTCATTGCCTCGCAATGTAATGCAACTTTCACGTTTTTTCATGCAGATCTAAACTCGGCTTTCATCATCCATGAAAGCATTATTATTATAAACAGGAGAATATTCTTAAAGAAGGCAAGGTCGAACCTTTCTGTAGATTTCTAGGGTCGCTATAGGCACTATGCCTGGAAAAGTGTTAATATTGAATTACATTTATAAGGTAAAATTTGAGTGGGTTGTCAAATGTGTGTTTGTGCAGGTCAGCAATGGCTGCCAGTACCGCGTGCGAGGCATCTCCCCCATGGACCCGACGCTGGAGCACGAGCCGAGCGACACGCCGCAGTTCGCCGCGCCGCCCATGCCCGCGCCCGCGCCGCCGCCCGCAGACGAATACAGGTCACTATTTGCTCTACTCTAGAACTCACCAGAGGCCATAATCGTCTAACGCGCGGACTCTTGCTGTCGCATTGACAATCTTTTTTGGCACCATTTTTATACCGTTTGACAGCGGCAGTGAATTTACAGTGCTTACGTACTTTACGATATATTATCTGCGCTGTGTGTCCCCACTGAGCGAGCTGCCTCGCGAGGCTACCGCATGAGGCATAGTTTTGTTCGACACAAGGTTCAAAATCGAGCCGAAAATGGCTGCCTCGCGAGGCAAGTTCGTTCAGTGGAGACTCGGCTTTTGAATTACATAGGGTGCGATATTGAAAGATACAGATATCTTACCGTATCTGCGTAGTGTGTGAGTCTCTTTAGACAATAGGTGTACAGGATATAAGGCCTTATTGTCTAACGCACTTGGAATCATAAATAACAACATTTTCAGTCATTTAAAGTTAAGTCTGTCAGCTTGTTCGATTTTTGTTTAATGTAATGAGTCCCAAAGTAATAATAGGGATGTTGACGCCATTAAAAAATAATTCGAAGACACGACTCCAGTAAAAAAAAAACCCTTTATTTTAGACCTGAAAACTAGATTAATTTTCAATTAATTGCAACATTATATTTTTTTTGCTTTAAAACAAATAAATAGTTAGTTGATTGAGTTGGCGAACAAGTGACGTCATAAGTTGCTATTGCCATTCAAACTCTATGGGAGATGTTCGGTGCATGCGCACCTTACACGTGACGTCAGGCGCCCGCGGTTATTCGCAATGCATTAGGTTGCACTGAACTAATTAGTACATTTTTAGAGATCGTCGCGATCGGGTGTATTCATTAACATTTATCAAACATTATTTTACTTTAACATTTAAGAGTCGGTTGTAAACCATTATTATATTACTTTTGAGTGAACATAAACTACTTTATTTAACTGCCAACACCACCGTAAACCCCGCACCCCTACAGGAGAATATGTTTTGACAGCCTATTAAAAGTACGTCAGTTGATTGGTGGTGTCAACATCCCTATTTTGATCGATCGTTAATAAATACCTAATACCTACCTTTATAATAAAATTCCGAAAACAATAACCGAACAAACTGATACAAAATTCAAATCCATTGTGAAGAAGACATTAATATCTAAGGCGTACTATAAAATTAATGACTATATCATGGACAGGGATGTTTGGAAATAATTCCGATCCGCATTGGCGATCTCTAGTCTCAAATAGCGTATCTACTGTGTTAAAAAATTTAATTGTATTAAATACTTTAGATGTATGTCATTTAACCTTTTCAACGCCAACGACACATAGGTATAGGTGTCACAAAGTACATTGTCAAAGTGATCTTGACACAATGACATAAGATTCAAAGCAGGTTTACGTTTTGTCGAGGCGCGGCGTTGAAAGGGTTAATAACAATGTAGATCTGATTGAAAAAAATATACCTTGTTGAGTTTCTTGCCGGTTTCTTCTCAACAGGGTTTTTTCCGAACCGGTGGTAGATTTTTCGACGTTCATAGGAGCATCAATTTGATGCCTAAATTGAATAAAGAATTTTGACTTTGACTTTGACCTATTTTACGACTATTTATTCAACCCTCTCCTACATAGCAAGGGTGAGGCCACACGAGCGTAATTTTGTGAGTCGTGAGCGGCAGAATTTCGGTCCGCGCCATACAATATGCGCGCCATCACGTGACACTCACGTGACACAATGTATGGCGCGACCGAAATTCTGCCGCTCACAAATCACAAAATTACGCTCGTGTGGCCTCACCCTATATTGTTTTAGTTTTAATGATCACTATCTCTTTTTGAAAGTACATATATGTTGTATGCAGGCCGGGTCAGTTCGCGCCTCCGCTCGCGGCGGCGGCGGCGGCGCCCGCGCAGCCCCACACCAAACGCGACCACCACCATAACGCCCCCGCTGCTGTCAAGAAAAAGGTGAGAGATTCGTTTTTGACGTGACAACGTCTAATAAATCGATGAACGCCGGCTGCACGCACGAAAAAGGATGACGCAATTTCCCATACACAGCAGCGCGCGCCAGGATGTACAAGAGTGCAGAGCGCGCCTGGATGTACAATCTTAGTACTAGCGCACTAGTTTTTAATGGGGGCGGGGGGTATTAAAGGGGGGATGGAAATGTCATTGAGTTTGACGTAGGATGCACTGTTTTCAAGATATTTGACAAAACACCGGTTCTCGTCCGATCACCGAGGTTAAGCAACGTCGGGCGCGGTCAGTACTTGGATGTGTGACCGCCTGGTTTCATTTTTGTTTTTTGAATGTTTTGTTATGACGTTGTCACGTTAAACTATCGTCCGTAAACCGACTCGACACCGACCGAATCGACTTTACAGACAACCGGTTTTGTTAACAAAAACGTTTGCTAAACGAATATTGGCTGCTGGGCAAAAACTGTCACCGAAATATGTATTCCGGTATGTTTGGAAATAATTCCGATCCGCATTGGCGATCTCTAGTCTCAAATAGCGTATCTACTGTGTTAAAAAATTTAGTTGTATTTAAATACTTAGACGTATGTTATTTAATAAGAATGTAGATCTATTTGAAAAAAATATACCTTGTTGAGTTTCTTGCCAGATTCTTCTCAACAGGGTTTTTCCGAACCGGTGGTAGATTCTTCGACGTTCATAGGAGCATCAATTGATGCCTAAATTGAATAAAGAATTTTGACTTTGAGATGACGTTGGCGTGTGAGGCATTCCATTGGTTGTCATGACTAGAGGTTAACATAGTGTGTTGTTTGTCGCAGGGTCGTTTCGCGGGAGGGCGCGTGTCGCGCGGCGGCGAGGCGTTCGGCACGGCGACGCCGCCGGCGCCCGCGCCCGCCGCGTACTCGGCGATGGACGTGGACGGCGAGACGGACTCCAACCACGACACCGCGCTCACGCTCGCCTGCGCCGGCGGCCACGAGGACCTCGTCGAGCTGCTGCTCAGCCGCGGCGCCGACATCGAACATCGCGACAAGAAGGTACACACACACACATTTTAGGGCCTACGCTAGCTGACGCGGACGCCCGCCGCTTGCGCACGCTCGCGCACGCTCGCGGGTCTCGCTCCGTGAAAAATCTACCTAAAATCCGTCGCACGCGCCCGCGCCACTTAGCGCTGTTCATACAATTTCTTATTAGACGCGCGCACGACGGGCGTCCGTTCCGGGTAATCCGCGTCAGCTAGCGTAGGCTCTTATTGGCTATGTGCGAAGCGGGTGGTGGGGTACAGAAAACGATCGCAGCGCACAACATGGCAAAAATTGGAAGTAAATGAGGAGGAAATGTTGTCAACGCTACGCGGCGCCACCGTCGTGCACGGTCCCAATACAGGGCGTAACTTTTAGATCGGTCAGTATGGGAAAGTCTGAAACTATAAGACATACGAAGATCTGTTCTTAGGTACCATGTCATCGATTTTAGTAACAAAAAAACTGCATTCATACATTTAAAAATAAATTAAAGGCTATGTATGAAAACAATGCATTTTATTCATTTTAGACATCATGTTTCATAGTAACATTCACTGCTTAAGACCTACACAATCGACATCTAAATAGAAATAGTGTTAGTTTTATTTTTCAAAACGTCCGGGTTCGATTCCCGAGCTGAGTACACCAACTAAAAGTCTATACATATAAGCAGTTACACCTGCCATGACGAATGGTACCGAGTGCACGGCCGTCAAGAAAAAGCACGAACAGAAGATGCGTACAAATGACGCGAAGATGCTAAGCTGTATCTCATGAACCGTGATAGTTAGACAGTTGAAATTTTCACAGATGATGTATTTCGATTGCCGCTATAACAACAAATACTAAAAATCAAAATAAATATTTAAGAGGGCTCCCATACAACAAACGTGATTTTTTTTGCCGTTTTTATAGATAACTGCTGCCCGCGACACCGTCTGCAAAGGACTCGTTTATCGCTATCCCGCGGGAACTATTCAATTTTCCGAGATAAAAAGTATCCTATGTCTTACTTAATCCAGTGTGTCAGCTAGCTCCATACCAAATTTTATTAAAATCGCTAAAGCTGTTTAGACGTGAAGAAGTAACAAACATATACACTCACAAACTTTCGCCTTTATAATATTAGTGTGATGATGGTACGGAACCCTTCAAGCGCGAGTCCGACTCGCACTTGGCCGGTTTTTTACACTGTTGACTGTAAATTTGGTAAATTACACAGCAGTGTAAAAAACCGGATAAAAATCAGATTTAACAATGCAGAGTCGTGTTTAGATATATTGTTTAATGGTACTCTATGTTTTTTTCCCGAGCCATCGAGGCTTTTACTCGAGCGAACACAACTATAACAAACCATCTCTCCCCGCAGGGCTTCACCCCCCTAATCTTGGCAGCGACGGCGGGCCACGAGAAAATTGTGGAGATCCTCCTAAACCACGGCGCAGACATCGAGGCGCAATCGGAGCGCACGAAGGACACGCCGTTGTCCCTAGCGTGCTCCGGCGGCCGATACGAGGTAACAACACAACAAGTTTTTATAAATACACTCTTTTTGTCGACGGTATTTTCGTCTATGGATGAATTAAATTTCAAATCGATTGGTCAGTCACCAACGGAAGTGGATGAGCGGTTTTGATGCTCAAAATGATGTAATCATGATTACAGCCGAGGTAGTAAGAGAGTTTTAGATCATTTTGAGCACCACAATCGCACATCCACTTCTGTTGCTGACTGGACCGTTGAAAGCGGGTTAAAATTTACTGCCAAGATTTGATTACATTATTTTGAAGCTAGTATAAGGATCTTGAAAACTAGTTTTCGTTTGAACTAAAAACTCACGTTAGGTATTTCGTGTCTTCCGAAGTCAGCATAAGGGATAATAAGGTCCTTATTTAGTTCTAAAATTAACATGAAATCGAAAAATTAAGACTTTAAATTAACGTCTATGACTCTTAGTATAAACATTAATATGTATAGTACAAGTTTCTCCCATTACGTTCGAACTCATCTTCATAATCTACCGCAATCTCTCAGGTGGTGGAGCTAATCCTGAGTCGCGGCGCGAACAAGGAACACCGAAACGTTTCCGACTACACGCCGCTCTCGCTCGCCGCGTCCGGCGGATACGTCAATATTATCCGGCTGCTATTACACCACCAGGTATGTAATGATTAATTTTTTCATCCCCTGATGATCTATGCCATGATTATTCCCTGCTGGATACTAAACATTTAGATGATTTTTTCAATAGAAAAAAGAACTGTAAGAACTTTTTAAAACGAGGCACCTGCCAATTCTCCATGCTAGCTTCGTCCATCATCATTATCATCAATGAACAGTCTTCAAGGAAATTTAATCTCAAGTGACTAAATTAAATTATTTACTCTAAACTGTAGTTCGAATTCTCATTATTCTGGAAAACTGGACAAAAATTAATTATTTAAACTATTTTGGTTGATGACGTCAGATTATAATTGAGGGCTACCACACAGCCAAATTTTTAAATCTATCTAAATGCGTAAGATAAGGCAACCCCTTTAATTATTTTTTTGGGTAGTGGTACACTGCAACTAGTGTCACTTTACTGGCGCTGACAAAGTGCTAGATGTCAGACAGCGGATCCAAATCAAATTCCGTATCCACGCGTAAATTATGAAGAATTCTAAAAAATGCTATTCAACACCGATTTAAGTACAACTTGGACCGTCAACGCCATTTACTTCAATGTCAAATGAAGGTCTTTGCTAATTTGATATGTAATAAATGTATCGCATTATATTAAAATTAAATAACTACCGAAAACGTTTTAAAAAGCATTTATCTCGAAACGGTTTTCGATTTACTTACAAAAAATAGACATCCCCAATTATTATGTCCACATGAGATACAACTTTTGTTTCTTCCGCTGTGTATGACCCACAATCGAGTTCAAAAGTAGCTGAACCCCTCAGTATTACCAAGGATGATATAGACTGGATTAGCAATCGCCATAGTACAGATCGGCCGCGAAAAAATAGTTCGATTATTAAATCTAGATGGGGCGGACATATAACACGAGGGTTTCAATAAAAAAAAAGACTACAGATATTTCATATTACTGCAAATGTATTATTTATTATGCAATATTTTGTACAAACATCTGTAGTCTTATTATTTTGCTTTCAAAGCCTTGGGCTTATTATTTCAGCGCCATCTAGATTTAATAATCTAACTATTTTTCTGCGGACGATTTGTACTATGGCGATTGCTAATCCTTGATTGATGATCCTTGGTATTACGTACTTTTTCCAATTTCCTGAAGACGCTCGCTGATGTGAAGTCGTGTTCCAGGCGGAGATAAACTCTCGCACGGGCTCGAAGCTTGGTATTTCCCCCCTGATGCTGGCGGCGATGAACGGGCACACGGCGGCGGTGCGGCTGCTGCTCGACTGCGGCTCCGACATAAACGCGCAGATTGAGACCAACCGTAACACCGCCCTCACCCTCGCCTGCTTCCAAGGTACGGACACTGCCAACCTGAAGCTACATTATCCAACGCACTCTGAATCCCAACCGTTTTAAACCTTTTCCAATAATATTTAGATGTATGAATCAACTTTTTCGTGTTAATGAACTGAAACAATTAATTTGCTCACCCGCGAACTTATGATAATTACGTTACCTTCACACTGTACGAACACACAAATCACACAAACCCAACTATCACCACCACCAAATTAGACGTCCAAATTTTACGTCGGCGGGGCCACTCATAGAAGCTTGGGCGAGGGGGGCTGATTTTAACTGCAGATGAGGTCGAAGATTCACTTCATCAGTAACAGACTATTAACTTATAACCTTAACCTTTTTAACGCCTAGCCTAGCCAAAACGTAAAGTTACTTTGAACCTTATTTCATTACGTGAAGATCACTTTGACGTTGTATTTTGTGACGCATATATCCTTCGTTGGCTATGAAAAGGTTTAATTGTATTTACCCGGTAAAACAGTCGCCAGATCATATCGCCTCGACTAACTTTTGTATTTCGTACCAGGCCGACACGAAGTTGTAAGCCTGCTCCTCGACCGCAAAGCGAACGTGGAGCACCGGGCCAAGACCGGGCTGACGCCTCTAATGGAGGCGGCGAGCGGCGGCTACGTCGAGGTCGGCCGGGTGTTGCTCGACAAGGGCGCTGACGTCAACGCGCCGCCCGTGCCTTCCTCGAGGGACACCGCGCTCACCATCGCAGCAGACAAGGGACACACCAAGTTCGTCGAGCTGCTGCTGCAGAGGTTGGTTACACACGCGCACACACACACAGACTCACACGCACTGGGTTCAAGTAACGGCCATGACCACTCCGTCAACAGAGAAACAAAGAAAAATAAGCCTTTCCCAGCGGCGTTGCACGCTTTTTTCTGTTTTACATAAAAGGCCTTTTGTCGCATATGGTCCCGTTCGTCAATTTGTCCAAATTCGAGGTGCGTTTCCGGGACGATTTGCAAACGGGACGAGGTGCGTTTGCGGGACGAATTGCGAACGGGACCATATGCGACAAAAGGATGAAACTGACCCGGCTCATAACTTCAAAGCCTGATATAAGGTACCCTTTAAACATAATTGGTTACAGATATTATCATATGCTATAGAATATAAAGTCATTGTGTAGGTGGGTCATACACAGCATAAGAAACAAAAGTTGTCTTTCCTGTGGACATAAAAATCGCGACACCGAGTCGGCAGACTGAAGATTTATTTAGATGAGGCAAAAGTTAGCCAGGCAAAAGGCAACAGTGCAGTTGAGGCCAAAGTGGTGTCTCATTGGTTTGAATCATTGTTAATTGAATGTTAGTTTTATATCTTATTACAATCCTGAAGTACTTAGTTTCAGAAAAAAATAACAGTCGGCAAATGAATCAGTTGTCGATAATATTTTCGGCGAAAAATTAGAGAATCCTAGTAAAACTTGTGATTGAAATAATGAACTTTGTTTCGGCAGACGAGCGGCGGTGGAGGTTAAGAACAAGAAAGGCAACTCCCCCCTCTGGCTGGCGGCCAACGGCGGCCACCTGGCTGTTGTAGAGATGCTCTACGCAGCAGGCGCAGACATCGACTCGCAGGACAATAGAAAGGTAATTCATTGTAGCCTGTTTATGCCCTTTTCAATCAGCATTTCGCGAGGATTGTGAACCTTAACCTCTCGTATGCCGTGAAGTAATAAAAAACCTTTATTCTAGTCTCGTTTGTCTAACAAAAAAAATGTTATTGTACGAACATGTCATGTTTATTTGTGTTACGTTTTAGGTGTCATGTCTGATGGCCGCCTTTCGGAAGGGGCACACGAAAGTGGTTAAATGGATGGTCGGCGTCGTTACGCAGTTCCCCTCCGACCAGGAAATGACGAGGTACGTTATGCAAATGTCTCTGTTTTTTATTTAATTTTTACTAGCGACCTGCTCCGGCTTCGCACGGGTGCAACTATATTATGCATGTATTATACAGTATATAAACCTTCCTCTTGGATCACTCTATCTATTAAAAAAAAAAACCGACTCAAAATCCGTTGCCTAGTTTTTAACATCTAAACATACATAGGGACAGACAGATAGCAGGAAGCGACTTTGTTTTACACTATATAGTGATGCGTCATTTCAACAATGTGAATTTCATCTCACGTCATATATTTTATTCGGGTGACTAAAAAAAGATCCTTAGCCTATATAGCCCATAGCTTTGGCATCAGCCGAACTTCAGCCTTAAAAACACCTTGAGATGACGGGATGATTTGGACCGTTTCGACCCATTTTTGGAAGCCTTTACCCAGCAGGGGGACTTCCAGTAAGCTATTAAAAAAAATCGCATGGAACGGCCAGTTCTTCACCCGTCTCTTCAGTATTTACACCACGAGGAACTGACCATTGATCAATTCTAACATTGAACTACAACCCCTTTACCTTGCTCCTCCGCAACCACACTGTGTGGTACAGGGCGTTTTTTTTTTAAAAAGTGTACCCTTTCGTTTATCTTGAAATTTTGGAAAAAATTGGTTTTTCCTACCCAGAATCAAGAGCAGATCATTTAACAAAATGTCCCCATTTTTTCATACAAAATTTTATGAGTGAGTTTTGTCACGCCCATACTGAATGTATGAAAAAAACGTCGCAAAATTGTCATTTTTTTGGGGACATGTTTTTAAACTATCACATAAACCATATTTTTTCAAAATTTCAAAAAAAAGAAAGGCCACACTTTTTTTTGAAAGGGACACGCCATTGATATGGGAATCCGCAATGTAACGTCTGAATCAAACATGATACAGTAAAATTACATAAAGTTTACCACTGACACATGGTTTGCCTTCATTTCATATTCAACTTTATCGACCTACAAATAAAGCCAGTTTTAGAATACTGTTACCCACGTTTGCAGATTTTGTAATAGCTACTTTATTTGTATGTTGTTAAAGTTGGAAATGAAATAAAGGCAAGCCATCTGTCAGTGGTAAACTAAAAGTAAACGTATTGTATTCCCAGGTACATATGCACAATATCAGACAAGGAGCTCCTAGAGAAATGCCAGGAGTGCGTTCGCGCGATCCGGGCAGCCAAGGAGACGCAGGCGGCGCGCGCCAACCAGAACGCCACCATACTCCTGGAGGAGCTGGACGCGGAGCGCTGCCGCGAGGAGTCGCGCCGGCAGGCGGCCGCGCGCCGCCGCGAGCGCAAGAAGAAGAAGAAGATGGAGAAGAAGGTCACCATCATGGTAAGGGACAGACTTTTCAAGTTTACTATAGCGTAGTAAACAAACGCGGGTGAGGGGTCATCTGGTTGTATGCGATCTCCGCTGGTTGGACACTCGCATCTCGACATTTAAGATATAGACTCCTTTCTTTAAGATTATATTCGGGAACAATATTCTATATAAGTTCATTCTGTAAAAATTTATACAATGTATTGTTGTAAACTATTGTTGGTGAACCTTAATAAAGGAAAAAAAAAAAAAAAAACACTGCCGTGATAAGTACATACTTTCCACAACTTAGTAGTGAAGGGCAAGTTGTAGATCACCAAAGTTTATGTAATCTCTCGCTTGATCTATCTCACTTGATGGTAAGAGCAGACGAGACCGACAATGTAGCTCACTATTCACTATTTATTTACAATATGAACATGAAAATTTCAAAAAAATCCCTTCTTAGTGTCCCTTCTTAGTGCACATTTCGGTGGGGAGCAGAAGCGTTTCAACCGCCTTGTCGAAATAAAAAAAAAAACATTTCAATACCCCGTTTGTACCACAGGAGGAGCGACGCAAACTCCAGGCGGAAAATGACAAGAACTCCCTCTACTCCGAAAAGGGTCTCGGCGAGTGTTCCGAGGGCGGCGAGCCCGACGACGAGCCGCAGGCCAAGGAAGAAGGGGACTCCGGCATTGATGCCAACTCTCAGGTTAGTATAGTAGTCAATAAGACGCTACGTCGGCTGTCGGTGATCTTTAATTTAGTTGGCCAAAGATTACTTCGTAAACTTTAAGATTCGATCAGAGGCCTTATTGTGTATGCACTCTGCAACACAATCGTTTTCATCGCTTGCTTTCTGTCACACGGTATAGGATGAGGGTAGAAAGAGATGGAGAATTGGAGAATGCTATCTCGAGCGCCCGCGCGTTAGATTAAAATATAATACGGTCTCAGGTCATCTATGGTATGTTTCAAGGATCATATTTGCTAAAACGTTCGATATATGGGGCAGCTTGGTTATGTGTACGTGAAAAGTGAGTGTCCAGTTTTCCAGTGTTCCTTGTAATCGCGTAGGTTATTAGTTGAAAACTGCGTGCAACAAGTCGCAGACTAAGCACAGATTATATAATAGTTACCACGTAACAGATTCGATAACTGACGTCCTTTTTATGAGCTGTCAAAACACAATTCTCTCAGAGTTTGAATTGCATTAGCAACTTATGACGTCACTTGTTCGCCAACTCAATCAACTAACTATTTATTTGTATTAAAGCAACAAAAAATCTAATTTTCCTGCTAACCGAAAATTAATCTGGTTTCCAGGGCTAAAATAAAACGTTTTTTTATTGGAGTCGTGTCTTCGAATTATTTTTTAATGGCGTCAACACCCCTATTTCTATTTATTTATCTGTGTGCAGGGCTCCTGTTCTTCCTCGGACGTGAAGGCGCCACCCGCGCCCAGCGCCAAGAGCAAGAAAAAGAGGAAAGACGAGAAGGCCCCCCCACCCCCCGCGCCGCCGGCGCAGCCCGCCAAGCACCCCGATAAAGTTAGTGTATGGGTTCTTGATATACCCAATACAACCCTTAGTGATATATGCTTGATATTGATAAGATGCTGCTAAGATGCTTCTAAGATGCTGATATTTATAGTTCTTGATATTGATATGTTCTTGATTTGATACTGATTTAATAGCTGATTTGTATTGATACTGATATGATGATATACTGATAGACCGATCGGTTTGATTGATACGTTTATTGATAAACACAAGTGCACTACACGCTTGCTTTATTAGAAGTGTTACAGTATAGGTAAAAATATGCAATTATGTTAATATGAGTAAGTAATGCAAATGCTGCGTCGACATTGTACGGTTGTAAAGACCGTACATGCTCCGGAGCACGAGAAGATGATAAGATAACTTAAGTAAGTATACAAAACAAATTATTAAAACTTATGAAACTAAACTGCTTCTTCGCCAAATATAGCTCTAAAATAAGGACGGGCGTCGTTCCATGGTCCCTTGTGACGATGTTGCCTCGGCTGAGGTGGTGCGGGAAGAGCGGGGGCTGCGCGCCGACGTTGTCTGTTACTGCTGTGGCAGGCGGGCCTGCCTCCGGGCGACGACAAAGGCGCCGACACATGATGTAGGCTCCAAGTGCACATGCTATCAGTATGGTGCCATATATTACTGAGTAGTGATGTATGTCGTGGTACGATATGTCTTCCAAGGACGTGCTGCTGTTTTTGATTGTTTCAATCTGTTTGCCCAAATCTTCTAGGAGTTTATTAGTAGAGTTCGAGGTCATGTCTGTAATGTTGATAACTGTAGGTTGCACTGGAATTTTCATGATATGATTGATCTGCGGTATGTCTGCTGTTTTAAAATACTTTTTCAGTTGTACTGTACTGGATAGCCTTTTGTGTGACGTAACTGTAAAGTTTTCTGTCTTTATCATACAGTTCATTGACAAATTGATAATATTAGCGCGAGTCAGCTGGGTCGCGGTAACTTGATCTGTGCATATTGTCTTTAGTTGGCAGCTATCGCAGCAGAAATAAAAATAGCTATTAACGTTGTTAAGCGCTGTCCATTTGTTGTTGCAAGGGTTTATCTCAATTTGACATTGATTTATGTTATTCTTGATGCACAAATCTAAGTCAGATTTCATCTTGTAGATAGGTCGATGGACTTGACACATATAAGTTGCTTCATCGTGTAACAGGCATTGTTCTATCTCGGCCTCAGACATAGTTATATAAGAATCTCTGTGTAGGTTTATTCCAATGTGCTCCGCTATCGGGATTAGGGTGGCCATGTTGTTACCCACTTGTTTGGGAATAGCCATTATTTTATACAACTCATAATTATCTCTGCTGATAAGAGGTATTTTGATTTCAAATATTAAATAATCTTCCGTCATTTTCGTACTGATTTTCAACAAATGATATATGTTCTGCAATCCAGACTGTATGTCGTTGACTGGTAGAGATATATCTTGATTTAGTTGTGCTGATATGGTGTTTAATTCCTTTTGCAATTGTTGTGGTGTAATTAAATGGATATTAAATTTCCCTTTGTAGATATTCGTTATGGAGTCTAGCAATGTGTCCTGGATGTTCTTGAGACTTGATAACATATTATTGGCGGCCATCGCTGATAAAATAAATTCATTTGTGTATTCAATTATATTAACTTCTTTCCGGATTGTAGTGATCGACTGGTCTAGTCTCATTATATGTTGATTAAAAACTTGATTTTGCTTCTGAACTGTTTCTTCTGTTCTCTTTAGTAAATTATATTCTGCCTCCATGACAGACGTTTGATTTTTCCATAGCGCGATTATATGTTTCTCGTTCGATCTAGTAATAGCGATGTCCTTGGCGTATTGTTCCGCGAATTCTTCGTCCAGTACTCCGAAGAGACTGTGCGCGATGTAACCGACACCGTTGATAAGTCCGCGCCGCTGTCTAGTGTAGCTGTGTTGATCTTGTAAAATGCGGTTGTAGTACTCTATCTCATTGAATGAATGTTGTAATTGTAGCATAATGACATCACAATGGGTTCGATCCTTGATTTTCGTGCAAGTGTGTTCTAAGTAGTCGGCGTATCTTCTGTATGATAAGGTTGCGTTCCAGTAAGGATTCATGTCATAGTAAACTATGATTTTCCATTCATCTTGTATAAGTTTGAGGTTCGCTACTCGGTCAAAAAATATTCCTTGATCTTCGTTGAGAGATGTTATCTTTTGCGCGCAGCAAGTGGTGATCATTGTTATAAAATAAATAAATGCTAGGATCGTAGTTGATATTATGTTGCGTTTGCTTTTTCTTTGTTCCCGCGAGTTGCTTCTTTGATTGCTTTGTGTGTCGTTGTTCTCATTTTTTCTGATAGGTAAAATTGATAATTTTATTATGGGACGTTTTATAAGTCCGTTCTTCGTTTTTAGTGTTACGACTCTGACGTATCCGTCGTTTCCAGGGTGCAATTTCACTACTCGGCCCATGCTCCATTTTCCTGCCGGAAGGTTCGCGTCATGAATTAAGACCACGTCGTTGATTTTGATGTTCTCTTTAACTGTTTTCCACTTTGACCTTGCTGATAATTGTGCGAGGTATTCGGTGTGCCAGCGTTTCCAAATATCCTTGAATATTTTCTGTACGTGTTGCCATCTCGTTCGTTCGTCTGTTTCTGTGTCGACAATCGTAAGGGTCGGGCCGCTTGCCAAAAAGTGAGAAGGTGTTAAGTAGTCTAATTCTTCCGGGTCTTCGGATATAGCGCATAGAGGTCTTGTATTCAAACACGCTTCAAGTCGAGACAACAGTGTGGCAAATTCTTCATACGTTAATTTTTGCTCTCTGAGTACTCTGCGCAGATGATACTTGAGGCTCTTCACTGCGCCCTCATGAAGACCACCAGCACTCGGCCATGATGGTGCTTGGAAGTGCCATTTGATTTCCATGTCTGCGATTTCTTTGAAAAATGCTGGATCTGTGACTTCATTCAAATTGATAAATTCTTGATTAAGGGTTCTGCATCCTCCGACAAAGTTCGTCCCGTTGTCACTGAAAATATGGCGGGGTGTTCCCCGGCGTGCCGCTAACCTTCGCAGTGCTGATAAGAATGATATTGATGTCATGTCTGATACTAGTTCGAGGTGCACGGCCTTGGTGACCATGCACACGAAGACTGCGACATATCCCTTGGTAGTTTTAGCGCCTCGTCCTTTGTTAGTTTTAACGTCGACGTGACCGGTAAAATCAACCGCAGTTTGATAGAACGGGCGAGATGGATTTACCCGTGCTGCTGGTAAATCACCCATTAATTGATGATTTTTGGAAGGCTTATTTTTGCAGCATATAATACAGGGTAGTAGTCGTTTCTTCACTGCTCTGTTTCCTCCAATTATCCAGTATTTTGTTCTGAGATTTGATAATGTCAAACGCGCTCCTCCATGAAACACTTTCGAGTGGGCGTCATCGATCAGGAGGTCGGTCAGGATGCCAGAATGTGGGATAATAATCGGATGTTTCATGTCTTCACTGATATTCGCGTTTGCTAGCCTTCCGCCGACACGAAGGAGGCCGTCGCTGTCCAGGTAAGGGTTGAGATTCAAAATCTTGCTTTTCGAATCTAATTGCTTGTTGTGTTTTAATTGATTTATTTCCGACGGAAACTCAATTTCTTGTACTTGTCTGATTATGTTTATTCTTGCTGCTTGCAATTCTTGTACCGTCAGAACAGATGATTTTGTTTGATGCTGCTTCTTTGATAAAAATCGCCGAATCCATGCTAGGACGCGTACGACTGTTTTGAATGAACTATATCTACTCAGAAGATATAGTATAGTGTTGTTAGTTATATCTGAGTTGTTTGTACAGATATTGACTTGCTTGGTTTTCTTGATTTCTTCGTTAGTATGATATATAATTTTATCCGTGTTGCACTCGGAGTTGTATGTTTGAAGCCATTTTGGTCCATTCCACCATAATGGATGCTGTAGTAGTTGTGTAGCTGTAATTCCACGGCTGCCGCAGTCGGCGGGATTATCCGATGATTTGACGTAATGCCAACATTTTGGATCAATAATGTTGTTTATCTTGTTAACACGGTTGGCTACAAAAGGTTTCCAGCGATTTGAGTCACCTTGTAGCCATCCCAATACAGCGGTCGAGTCAGTCCATCCAAATACTTTGACGTCATATTCGGAGAAACATTGTCGCACCTTGAATATAAGTCTTGATAGTGGCTCTGCTCCGCACAACTCTAATCTCGGCAGTGTGACCTTTTTCTTCTGAGACACAACTCGGGCTTTGGCCATAACCAAAATGGGTTTATCCTTGTAATTTATCTTACAATAAATTACACACGCGAACGCGGAATTTGATGAATCGCAAAAGCCGTGTAATTCTATACTTGATGTCTGCTCGGTGTGTAGCCATCGCGGCACCTTGATAGTATTTATGTTTGATATATCTGTTCTTATTTTATCCCATTCTGTAAGGATATTTTGCGGAATTGCGTCATCCCATTCCAAATCTGCTCCCCAAACTTGTTGAAAAAGTAGCTTTAATTTTGTTGTCAAGGGCGTCAACCAACCCAGAGGGTCAAAAATCTTCGAGATATCTGATAAGAGTGTTCTTTTGGTGATTTTTGCTTCGGTCTGTAGTGATAATATTTTTGACTGGAACGAAAACTTGTCTTGCTCGGGGTGCCAGTGTAGTCCTAAAGTTTTTGTTGACTCTGCTTGCCGAAATTCAAATTTATTTTCTTTCTCATCACTCTTCATGGAATCATCTTGCAATTCCGGGTAATTTGAGGACCACTTTCGCAAGTTGAATCCTCCTGCTTTCAATAAATTTATTAAGTCACGTTGTATTTGCTTCGCTTCGGATAATGAATGTGAACCGTGAAGAAGGTCATCCATGTAAAATGATTCGTCGAGGATTTTGGGTGCTTGACTGCCTTGGTAGTTATTGCTTTCATCCTTCGCTAACTGCTTCAATGTTAACATAGCCAAAAAAGGCGCGGCCTTGGTGCCGTATGTCACTGTTGTTAACTGATATTCTCTGATTTGTTCGCTCGTAGAGTCCCTCCATATGATTTTTTGCAGAGCTTGATCTTTTTCATGGACCCATATCTGCCGGAACATCTTTTCAATGTCTGCAGTGAAGGCCACTTTATATTGCCTCCACTTTAATATTAATGTCTGCAAGTCTTGTTGTAAATTTGGGCCCCGTGCCATAAGGCCATTTAAACTTTTGCCACTTGATGTTTGGGCCGAGGCGTTAAATACAACTCGCATTGGCGTAGTAAGTTTGTCGTCACGTACTACACCGTGGTGCGGTAAATAACAATCGGGCTTCACATTAGTCGTTGTAGGTACCATGTGGCGCAATTCTTGATATTCTTTTATAAAGAGTCGGTATTCCCTTGATAGATTATGATGTTTACTTAATTTATGTTCAATTTGTAGAAATTGGGCCACGGCTTTTTTCTTTGATGCGCCGAGTAATTCTTGATAATTTGGCTTAAGAGGGAGCCGAACTTCATATCGGCCGTCTTCTTTTCGTTTAGTTGTTTCTTGATAATATTGTATGCATTGGTGGTCCTCGGATGATAGATTTGATTCCTCTGATATATCTTCGATCTTCCAAAATTTCTCGATTTCGTCAAGGCTGTTCAAGACTACGTTGCATTGATAGTTGGTGAAGACGTTGCCACATAGGATCCAGCCAAGCCTTGTCTGCTGAGCGACTGGGGATGTTGTAGTTGCTCTACAGATGCCCTCCAAGATGATATTTGAGTAAACTTCTGCGCCCAACAGAAGGTCCACGGGGCGGCTTATATTAAAATCCGGATCTGCCAGCTGAATGTTTGATAGGTATTCTAAAGATGGTTTCGTGATCGATTGATTCGGCAAGTTTCTTACAAGGCTCTTCATGATAAGGACATCAGTGCTGAAGGTATATGTTTTATCTCTTGATAGGCAATTTATATGTATTTGACCTTTGCTGCTACTTTCTTTAATGCCCACTCCAGATATAACTCCATGACATTTTTTTCTCGGAATTGATAGTCGCTGTGCTGCACTTTCCGTGATTAATGATAATTGTGAGCCTTGATCAATAAGTGCTCTCATTTGATGATATGTTCCGTCGTATGCTTGGACATTAACCATCGCCGTGGCTAATAATATTTCTGGCACGTGGTTTACTTGTGACACGTGTGAATTCGCATCGCTATCCGAAGTGTCGTTCGCGGTATCGTTCTTTGGTGTAGCCGCGCCGACTCGTGGTGTTGAGTTCGTAACTGTAAACGCTTCATGTAAAATGGTGTTGTGATTTCCGTTGCAGTCGCGGCACCTCTTTGTAGAAATGCATGGTTTGCCGTAATGATTGTATAAACAATTATAGCATAGATTGAGTTTCGCAATTGTTTTGCGCTTTGTGACTGCCGGCATTACTAGGAATCTTTTGCAATAATATATGCCGTGCTCATCATTGCATAATGGGCAATTTCGAATATGGATGTTATTGTAATTGTTACTGGTTGATGGTTGTGAAACATTTTGATTGCTGAAAAATGATTGCTTGAAATTATTCGGTTTCAGATACTGCATTCCTGTTGACCTTTGATTTGATGAACTTGCTTTCAGTTGTAGGCCAGCGTCGTGCTTTCGACGCGAAGCTTCCATGATGGTAAACTTGCTTTCCAGGAAACAAAGTAATTCTTTCAATGATGGCAGCTCTCTTGGTTGCTTGAGTGATTCCATGTAGTCATTGTAGGTCTGGGTATCTAATTTTTGGGATAATATATGCACGAGTAAGGGGTCCCAGGTGCTAATGTCAACTCCCAGATTTTTGATAGCGTTAAGTGATTCCAGGGTTGTGTCGTGAATCCTTTTGATATGATTCACTGATGGTTGCTGCATGACTGTTATGTTCATCATAATATCGATGTGAGAGTTGAATATAAGTTTCTTGTTATTGAATCTATGATTTAAAATCTCCCAACTTGTTTTATAGTTGTCAGAAGTGATAGGAAGATGTTGAATCAAACGTTCCGCTTCTCCTTTAATTTTGCTTTTAAGAAACTGCATCTTCTGTGCGTCTGATAACGATGGGTTTCTGTGTATGGCTTCGCCGAAGAGATCCTTAAAGGACTCCCAGTGGTGATAATTACCGCTAAATTCGGGTATTTCCATCTGCGGCGTATATTTTTCTCTGTGGGAAACTGACCATAACTTGCTGTTGATAGACTTTTTGATTTCGTTGTATCTACGTTCGTGATTACAGAACGCATTTTCGTAGACGGAGTTTGAGCCGTCTAATTCGCTATCGATTTCCCAATGAAGAGAATCGATAACTGACCAGCGCGATTGCAAATTGCGTAGTAAATCTTCAAATTCCCATTTTTCGGACACGGATTCTATGTTGATATTTTCTACTGTTCTAGTAAACGCTCGAAAATTGCTCGATTGTTTTTTCATCAGCTCCTCGGTCTTGCTGTCACCTGCGCGATCTTGCTTCGTGGGACTGTTGAAGAGAGGCTTGTTCGCATTTTCTCCCGTTTCCTCCGTGTTTTTATACGACGTAATCATGAGTAGCGTCGAAATGTAATATTCACGGATCTGATCAAAATATCTCTTTTCGAAGTATTCCCCGGTTGGATTCGGGAACTGCCACAGTTTTTTGTCATTATCTTCTAACTCCTTAAAGAGTGTCTCCAATTGTTCCTTCCGCTTACTGATATATTCTGCTGTCTTTCTGCTAGGACTGTCCTTTTTAAAGTTGGTGTTGATGCTCTCTAACTCCTTTATAATTTCGTTTTGACGTGATATAATTCTATCCATGATGAATTTTATTGCTTGATGATGATGACTGTTTGCTTCGGTATGGCCTTGCAAGTATTTGTATGTGATTAAAGCACCTTCTCAACTCGCTGGTGGAACCCGCTTGTGGGAAGCCAGAAAGCCGATTGCTAACACACACTCAACTCACAAAAAACACACACCAATCCGGCTCGAAGGACCATAAAGATGTATGGGTTCTTGATATACCCAATACAACCCTTAGTGATATATGCTTGATATTGATAAGATGCTGCTAAGATGCTTCTAAGATGCTGATATTTATAGTTCTTGATATTGATATGTTCTTGATTTGATACTGATTTAATAGCTGATTTGTATTGATACTGATATGATGATATACTGATAGACCGATCGGTTTGATTGATACGTTTATTGATAAACACAAGTGCACTACACGCTTGCTTTATTAGAAGTGTTACAGTATAGGTAAAAATATGCAATTATGTTAATATGAGTAAGTAATGCAAATGCTGCGTCGACATTGTACGGTTGTAAAGACCGTACAGTTAGTACTGCGAATTGTGCTTCATTTCATTATGACTTTTTGTGTGATATTGTTCCACAGTGGATAACAATTCGGTTGGTTCAATATTATGTAGTCTTTGTTGTTTGTGAGAGCAGTTAGCAACGAACCATGCTTGTCTTGTAAGCTTTGGGCTTAACATCACT
Source organism: Archips xylosteana (assembly GCA_947563465.1). Taxonomy (NCBI): domain Eukaryota; kingdom Metazoa; phylum Arthropoda; class Insecta; order Lepidoptera; family Tortricidae; genus Archips; species Archips xylosteana. The sequence goes on along the minus strand of OX387351.1, from coordinate 4,735,990 downwards.
AAATTTCATAATACCTTATTCACTAATACCCCTAATTTTCAAATTACCATGGGCTCATAATACCTAAAAATACCTAAAATTTAAAATTTTAAGATGAGACAATTTAAAATTTTAGGTATCTTTAGGTATTATGAGCCCATGATAATTTGAAAATTAGGGGTATTAGTGAATAAGGTATTATGAAATTTAGATGTTTTAAGCCCAAAGCGTCTTGTAAACACAACTGACAATTAAACTAAACTTGTAAACTTGTTTGTTACTAACACATTATCCCTTTTTCTTTTTATCACCATACCTATTAACACATTATCCCTTTTTCTTTTTATCACCATACCTATTGTGTGTCTATGGACCGAAACGTCTGATCATAAATGTTTTTTTTTTAAATACCGTTAATACGTATCACAAAAGGTGTCGAAATGTTCAATTATACGCCGAGCAAGCGTTGACGCTAGACAACTGCAGCTAAATTCTATTGTAATGTTATTCATGATCATAAGGCATGTTGGAGGACCTCTGATAATCATAATATGTACTGCTTGTCCACAGAACAAACCCAAACAGTTAGACCCTAAGCCTGAGAAGGAGAGCACCCCGAAGCCCGACAAGAAACAGGAGAAAGAGAACGTCGCGCCCAGCTCTCCCCCCGCCACCCCCGCCAAGCCCGCGCCGCCGCCCGAGCGACGCGCGCCAGAGAAGAAAGACAAGTGAGTGCTAACACTATCACAACTCTAATCTACTCTAGGTTGCCAGCCCAATAGACTTCTCACTAGCGCAAATAGGGATGTTGACACCACCAATAAACTGACATACTTTTTATGAGCTGTCAAACACAATTCTTCCATAGTCTGAATGGCAATAGCAACTTATGGCCTCGCTTGTTCGCCAACTCGATCAACAACTATTTATTTGTTTTAAAGCAACAAAAAATCTAATTTTGCAGTTAATCGAAAATTAATCTGGTTTTCAGGGCTAAAATAAAGCATTTTTTTTACTGGAGTCGTGTCTTCGAATTATTTTTTAATGGCGTTAACATCCCTATTGTACTGTAGACTTGTTCTTTTTTTTCTAGCGCTCCATCATTAAAAGTTGACAGTTAGATCCCTGTTTCCCCCTTACACAATTCAACTCTGAACAAATTGTTTCACCGTTTATATCCTTACCCGGTCCCCAATTATTCGGAGCTACAGGGTGTAGTCTGTGGGGATTGGAGTTGACTATACATACAACCACAAGAAAAAAGATGTTCATAGCTAAACCGTTTAAACGAGTCCTCGCCCGCGCGGTACAGGAGCTGGGGGGTATGACGACAAAGGGAGCCGGCAGAGGTGCGGGCGGCAGGTACAGTAAAATTACATGAAGTTTACCACTGACAGATGGTTTGCCTTCATTTCATATTCAACTTTAACGACCTACAAATAAAGCCAATTTTAGAATACTGTTACCCACGTTTGCAGATTTTGCAATAGCTACTTTATTTATATGGTGTTAAAGTTGGAAATGAAATGAAGGCAAGCCATCTGTCAGTGGTAAACTAAAAGTAAACGTATTGTACACGAGGCGCGCTCGCCGCCCGCACCTCTCCCGCTCTCCTTTGTCGTCATACCCCCAGCCCCTGTACTGTGTGGGCGAGGACTCATTTAAACGGTCTAGCTATAGCTAACTTATCCTTTTGGCCTATAACGTCGCTAGCACTTGTTTATGGAGTTACAAGAGATATCCTAAGATAATGGGCTGGCAGCCGAAATACAAAACGTTTTAGAATAGCCATAACTTGTACCGATTGCATATTTTTCGAGCCGCTACTAAGCGCACAAGTAATGCCTGAGCTAACCCGACTACAATACGCAGCATTAGTAAAAATGGCTTCGGTAGAATAAATAGGCCTGTAAAATAGCTATCCTGAAAGAGATAACTGGATTTTTTATGCCAATGATCAGTTTGGGTTGAGGTTTTTGGAGTTGAGTAACAAAGCGCCGCATGATTGTAGTGGTTGCCAGAATGAGTATCAAGATACAATTTCTGGAGTTGACAGTTTTTGAGCTTACAGGTTGTGAATTTGTGATTTTTCGCTCCCTTGCATAATATAATATTTTATTTTTAACTGTATGGCAAATCAAGTTTAATTTCGATTATATTCTTAGTATAAAAAGTAGCAGAAAGGGTTATTACTTATTAGTCCCCGGTCGAAACGGTTACATAATGAAATAGTCAGGTTACAGAAATAAAATATTGCTTCGTACGAACGCCAACGGATCAAACCTTTGATAGTTTATACCTTCTATCAAAGCAGCAGAGTTTTCTGGTACAAAGTAATGCTTATGCGGCGAAACATTGTTCTTGCAGAAAACCCGAAGAGGATATACCCAAGAGCATAACAGTACAGAACGTAAACAAATACGGGAATAACTCTCGAAAGAGTCAGGTGTTCGAATCCTCGCGGCTCACGGCTGAGAAAGAGGAAAATGACGCGACTGACAAAAACAAAAAGACTCACACACACGCGTAAGTCTGACACATTCGCACGGGCGCCCACACGCGAACACATTCCTGGAACTCGTTATCATTGCAAAGAGAATGTGATTTAAAAAACACGAATGTGTTCGAGAGGGAGTTCCAAGAGTGTTTGCTGTTAGAGCGCCCGCGTGTCGATCGTCGTATGTCTCATTTATCTATCATTCTGTGTAAAATCTATGTTTCACTAAAATCGAAATATCAAATCAGGGTTAGAAAAATTGCATGTTGCATCCAAGTGTGGTTTTAATAGTAAATTTGTTTTGTTTCTTTGCATGTTTTGTTTTGTACTTTTGTTTGTGGTGCTTTGGGACAGTGCAATGCGAATTTATTAATTTCAAGTTTCTTATAGTTTCGAGTTTTTAATGCATTTAGAATATTGTATTCATAATAGCATCAAAGCTAGCTGAAAATGTTGTTTTATTCATTGAATTTACAATCATTCCATTTTCTACAGTTAGATTTTGTTTTATTAGTATTTTACTTAGTAATCTGTTGTTCAGATGGGAGCTAGAAGGAAAGAGTACATCGCCCAAAGGTGGATGCGTGGGAGGCCGGCGCGAAGAAGGCTGGAAGGAGGTAGTGCGCAAATCAAGCGTGCAGACGCTCTCTACCGTCGAACCAGGGTAAGTAATGTCTTGGTCATTTTGTAGCGACGCATACAGTCAGCGTTAAATTATCACTTTTGTACCTAGTCGCTGTCAGTCTTTACATAATTTCTTATGGCTTTTCTAACAAGGTACAAAAGTGATCACTTATTTATGAAGTTTATTAAAAAGATTCCGTACCAACTGGCCACTAATAAAATAAGAAAAAAAGCGGCGCGAGAAGGAAATAAAAGAATATCGTGTCTTTCGTCATAGCCCGCGTCCACGCTGCGTGTTAATTTGATGTTATTAAATATTTGTTTACTTTTCACAATTTAAGACCCCAGAGATCAGTTGACATACAGTTTACACATTTATTTCTTTCTCCTTTTTCCTTCTAATCCAGATGTCATATTTTCTTAACTTTTTGTGGCATATGGTCCCGTTAGTAGATTGTCTCGCTATCGTCCCGCAATCACGAATCGTCTCGATGTCTCTATCGCAACGTAATCGGTTCAGCAATGTAAACTTAAGCGTAAGTGTATGGATATGCATATGTGTCCTCCCTCGAACTTTAGGTTTGGCCACAGAACAGAAAAAAGAGCAGTAGAGCGTCTTCATACAAACGGCCGGAACGCGAGTTATACCTACGCGCCACGAATTCTCAGCATACCTCGGCAACCATCAGTCGCGAGTGCCCCGCGGCTACGTACGGTCGGAGCGGGACTCACGCGCATTTATTACGTACCAACCTAATTATGTCACGACGATATAAACAGTATTGTTCGGTGTACTGATGTTTAAATTCATCTATATCGAAACCGGAATTGTAATTTTTTAGATTACCAACTCAGTCGGAATTTATACTCTTAAAGTCAACAATAAAGCTTTTCGCATATCCCAGAAGACGCGCAAATACTTCTCCGTAGCTAATTTGTAGGTAGCAAAATAAGTAGTGATGAAACTAAATAAAACCGTTTAAAAACATAATAAGTTTTGTGGTTAGTCCATTCCTTCCATAATTTCCTAAAGCACCTAATCTTTTCCCTACTTTAAATTTCATGTGACATTATCAAAACATAACTGAAGAGTGACTGTTAGTAGGCAGCCATATCGCGAGTTTGTGTACCGAGCCGGCGGCGTAGGCAATTATTATCAAGGACGCTGCCGAGACGTTATACCGCTCCTTTTTTCTGTACTGTGGTTTGGTGCTACCGATGGCTGGTAATGATCTAATGACAAAACGTTTGTGCAGATGCAAGAAGGTGTCCGTGGCGGCGCACGCGATCTCGCGCGTGATCGGCCGCGCGGGCAGCAACATCAACGCCATCCGCGCCGCCACCGGCGCGCACATCGAGGTCGACAAGCAGGGCAAGGGCCAGGGCGAGCGCATCATTACCATCAAGTGAGTGCCGTGCCGTACACACAACTGGGAATGTCTAAAAAAAATTACCAGTGGTTTTTATATTTTTTTTGTATAGAAAAGTCAATTATAAGGAACTTATTTCAATATTTTGTCATTTAGTTCTCTACTTTTTTCAAAATTAATTATTGAAACTATTTTAGTTGATGACGTCAGATTATAATTGAGGGCTCCCACAATGCCAAATTTCTAAATCTATCTAAATGCGTACGATAAGGCAACCCCTTTAATTATTTTTTGCGTAGTGGTACACTATACACTGTGTCACTTTACTGGCACTGTCAAAGTGCTAGATGTCAGACAGCGGGACCAAATCAAACTCCGTAGTATAATCCACGCGTAAATTGTGAAGAATTCTAACCACATAGAATAAAGTACGACTTGAACCGGTCACGCAATTTACACCAATGTCAAATGAAGGTCATTGCTTATTTGTTATATAATAAATTAATTACATAATATTAAAATTAAATAACTACAGAAAACGAGTTAAAAAGCATTTATCTCGAAATGGTTTTCGATTTACTATACATTGCAAAAAAATAGACATCCCCAACTGTGCAAGTTGCGGAAACTTTCCAAAAAGTTGGAAAAGTTTTCGGGTATTTCTGGAAATTTTCACAACAAATGTAGGAAATTAAAATTTAAGAAACGGAAAGTTTCAAACCCCATACAAAATTATGAGAAGTTTCCGAAATTTTCCTATATGAAAAATTCCGCAATTTCGGAAAGTTTACTTTGGCACATCAGTACCATACACACAACTGAGTCATACCAAGGATGATATAGACTGGATTGGCAGTCGGCATAGTACGGATCGGCCGCGGTTTTCGTAGTTCGATTATTAAATCTAGATGGTGCTGAAATATAGCCAGAGGCTTTGAAGGCAAAACAATAAGACTACAGATGTTTCATGTATTATTATGCAATATTTTTGAAAAATTTTGCATAATAAATGTTGTTTTTTTTAATAGATAGAGTGATTCAAGAGGAAGGTTTATGTGTATAATACATGCATAATTGCACCCGTGCGAAGCCGGGGCGGGTCACTAGTAAATATATATAATAGTTTCAAACGATAAAAGGGTTATGTATTTAGAACCAATTTCATTCTATTTTTAGTATAGCTCCATCAATACTATCGATTATTCCGCCAATATCGATGTTGACAAAGACACTATCGGTTGGCTGTTGTTCGGTAGCTTCTGTGTACAGTCAGCATCAGATATGTCTACGCGCCCCAGGTGTTCATATAAACGTGTACATTCTTATCGTCAAAAATTCATTGACAACTAAGTTATCATTTATACGTGGACGCTCAGTACGTCACAATTCTGTTGACAGCCCAGTTTTCATTAATACTTACACCACTTGAAAGTCATGAAGATAATAACAACTAGAAAATCAGTGGTAACTAAGCACTGTCAGTTGTCAATAATATCTATACGCACTACCTAATAACAAACATGTGAACAGCCAGGATGCCACTTGTTGCTAAGCAGTTATTATTTCAATGGTAACTAAGCATCAATTTTGACAAAATATAATTTGTACAAATTTGAATCTTATCTGCTTGCAATATAACATCAAATGTCATTCCGCACAGGGTAATCTAAGGAACTCAGTTAGTACTCAATCTAATGCAGTTTGTTTTGAGCACGAGCTGTGGTTCTAGCCTCGTAAGTCCTCGTGTACTTCATTAAGTACAGTCAGCAACAAAAATATGAATACACCCAAAGTACCAAAAATATGCATCCGCGACTCTATTACCAGGGCATAAAGGCGTGTACACATATTTTTGGTACTTTAAGTGTATTCATATTTTTGTTGCTGACTGTACAAATCAATTGTAAGAATAACTGCCGAATGCACTACATAGTTGGGAGTACAAATTTTGCAATGAAATAAGAACTTTAAATCTATACAAGTAATTTCCGAAATCACCAAAACCCCAAAACTTAGTATTCTCGGCTTGGTCTGTAGAACTATTTATTATTTTTATATTATTTCGATAGGTTTACTAAATATATTAATTTGTCGATAATTCACAAATTTCTTAAATAGCAAGTTATGTTAAAAAAAATTGAGAAAAATCGTAAAAACTAATGCGATCCAAACTTAAAAGAAATTTCCAGTCCAATTGTGTGTTGACTAAGATTTGAACCCGGGATCTCTGCTTTGAAAAGCAAACCAATGTCATTGAGACCACGACGTGTCTTTACAAAGGGTTCGAAATTTGCCTTCATTTAGATTTGCTATGTGTCAGACGTTTCGACGATTCTACTGAAAAGTAAATAAGTTGACCGAAAGGCATCTGTCAAATTTGATTGAAGAGAAAACTTGAGACAGATGTATGATGACAAGTCTGTACTGTTTTCGATGATTGTCATATCGCTTACCTGAAATTAGCATAGCTATTTTTTATCAAAATTCGACCATAGTTATATGCTTTAAACGTCTATTTTTCCATGTTGTCCAGATATATTTGATATGTTGACTGCTTAGATACCAGTGATTATTTGAAAGCTAATGTATCAATGACTTGTTAGGAGTGTAGAAATTAATGAATATCGACTGTTTAGTTATTTGTGACACGTTGAGCGCTCACCGCGGTCGCGGTCCGCGGACCGGAAGACGCAGTGTAGGTAGGCCTCCAACAAGATGGAGCGACGACCTGGTGAAGGTAGCGGGAACGCATTGGATGCGGATGGCGCAGGGCCGATCTGTTTGGCGAGCCTTGGGGGAGGCCTATGTTCAGCAGTGGACGTATTTCGGCTGAAATGATGATGATGATGATGATGAGCGCTCACAAGTAAATACTACCATGACAGTCAACAACTTTTTGACAATTTAAACGTTTACCTGTCTTTGAGCACCTGAAGCGTATAGCGACTTTTGATGCTGACTGTACAATTATCGGATGAGAACCTAAACTAGACAAGATAATTTTCATTAGAGTTTATCAAGTTTGATATGAAGTATCTTTTTGTATTTTTATTTTTCCACTTCATTTTTTATTACTTTTACGGTCATCCCGCGAAATCCATATTTTTCATACTAAATACAAATTGAAATATGGATACACAGAAAAAAACCCAGAAAAAATACCAGCGCTGGGAATCGAACCCAAGTCCTCAGCATTCCGTGCCGCGTGCCATTCCCCTAAACCACCACTCATACTTCATATCAAACTTGTTAAAGTTTGGCTTAGTAGCGACATCTCTTGTAAGGGTGAGCGGGTAGTTCCGAAGGAGTGTTGAAATCTCTCGATGAGGGTATAACATAAATGGCGCTGTATCACTGCAAGTGATGATCTAACAAATTGAGATATGGATTTATAGGAAAAAATCGTGTCTAAACTCCTGACCAGTGATGGTGTAGGGGAATGGCACGCGGTACGGAATGCTGAGCACCTGGGTTCGATTCCCAGCGCTGGTCTTTTTTTTCTGTGCATCCATATTTCAGTTTGTATTTAGTATGAAATATATTAGAGTTTATCATTAAACACACACCAAGCGAGACGTAGTACATTGTCCTAGCCTATCTTAGTGCAAAGTGCATTGATAACTATTTCGGTCGTATTTGTTTTATCCATACACGAACGACCAAGCTAATATTGATGTCATTACAGGGGTGGAGCGGACGCAACGAAGCAAGCAGCGGCGTTGATCGCGGCCATGATCCGGGACCCGGAGGCCGACATCGCGGCGCTCCTGCCTCGCGCCAAGCTGCCCACGCCTTTACCGCCCCCGCTGCAGCCGAAGCCGCCCAAGCAGCCGCCGCCCAAGGTAACAATAGTATATTTCTCAAAGATGCAATGAAATGTTAACCTTACGTTCCAAATAATAGGCCGGGACGTATCACGTTGCGAGCGCGGTTAGACGAGTGCTGTGTAATGCATTTTCATACAGAATTGCAGGCCTTGGCCGGGAAAGCGATCGTCTATTATTTCATGTTACAACAGCATCATGACGTTTATAGGTCTATGGCATCATGGCATTCAGCCCTAAAAAAAAACATAAACAATAGTTGCTTTCTTTGCAATTTTAATTCTTGAAGCTTTTTATTTATTTCATTGCATGTTTGAGAAAAGCAGTATACAAGCCTCGGCCGGAACAGGGGTTGCCGGCCGAATACATGTAGTAGTTAGTAGGATAGTTATGATATGGGGCTAATTAAACTTTATAATTACTATTTATTTCGTTCTATTTCAAACTCGGATTTAATAGAAAACAGAAATTATTCGTCAATATTTATAGGTTTTTTTTTAATGACTGAATGCTATAATGCTGTATCTCAATCTGTCTAATATCATTTATGTGGAATGGAAATTAAAAAAGAGCATCCTGCAGGCCTAGGCCGGCAAATTTGTATGAAATTCCATTTACGACCTCTCGTCTAGCCGCACCTGAAACGTGTTACTTCGCAGCCTATTGGAACATAACATTTCATTGCATTATGTTTGACAATCTTTCCCACCCACGACGACAAACATGTTATGGCCTAATGGCCCCAAAATAAATGTAACAGGACAATTCATACATGTCTAGTTCCGTTGCTCCAATTACTAGACCATCCTGTCTGTAAGCTCACTGTGTTAACTTGTTTTTCGCTCTGCCAGCAGCAGACGAGTGCGGTAGCGGCCGCGCGAGCTACCCCCACCGCGCGAGCGGCGACCAAGCAACACGCCGCCACCCCGCGACCGCAGCCGCCCCGTCTGCAGACGCACTGTAAGTACTCATCATCATCATCATCATTTAAGCCGAAAGACGTCCCCCAAGGTTAGCCAAACAGACTAACACTGCGCCATCCGCATCCAACGCCTTCCCGCTCTCTTAACCAGGGTCTAATTGCATAACAAAGTATAACTTATATTACAAGCGGAACTCCCTTTCTAGTTAATATAACTGAAGCGAGAGTTCCGCTTGTAATATTAGTTGTACTTTGTTATGCAATTGGGCCCAGGTCGTCGCTTTATGTTTTTGGAGACCAACCTACACTGAGTCTTCCAATCCGTGGACGCTATTCGAAAAACTTTTTACCCCATCGGCCATCAGTTCTACGAGTGATGTGCGCTGGCCATTGACATTTGAGTCTGGCGACTCTGAGCTATATCGGTGACATTAGTTCTTGCGCGAATTTCGTCATTTTTAATGTGATCGTTCGTGTAGAAAAACTCTGAGTATGGCCATCCCCATCGCTCTGAGTGACCTTGAGTTTTCTTATGAGGCCCATCGTTAACGGCCACATAAAGGGCTGTGTTAAAAGTTCTGAAACACGACCTTATTCATGCCATTTAGTTTTATTCCATTGCGGTCCTTTCGCCTCGCCCCGTCTCACATTCATCCTTGTTCCAGCGAGCTTGTCTGAGAAGCGAGCGACAGCGGCGAGCGCGGCGGCGAGCAAGGCGCTGTCGTACACGGGCGCCATCGTGGGCGCGCGGAACACGTTCGCGGCCAAGCTTACCGCCGCCCCCGCGCCTCAGGCCGCGCCGCCCACGCCGGACCCCAAGCCGAGACCGACGCCCAGCGTGGTAACTATTATTATTACTACTACTAGCTGGGCGCAGTGACCCGAAGTCGGACTTGAAAGGGTCTACGCCTTTGGTACCGTTTCGTAGCTGGCTACAAAATGGGAATCCGAAATTCCCTGTTTGTAGCTGGCTACGTAATGGGCCTGCGTAGTACCATTTGGTAACCAATTGGTAAGCTGGTGACCAACTGCGGTTACGAATCGGTAATGGAAAAGACTCATTTTGAAGCCAGTTACGAATTGTTTTTTTTTTTTCCCGTTTCGAAGCTGGTTACGAACTTTTAGCTACGAAACGGTACCAAAAGGTTCTACGACACCAGACTACGCCATGTTTTGCTACTTCGGGTCAGCTCTTGCCATCCCTCGACCCCGAGACCCGAATAGACTATCGTAGTATTGACGGCGAGTGAAGTTGATCGTTCATTTAGTATACATTAGTATGCCTTCATAGTGATAAATAAACGAAACAATCTATTAACAAATAATGTTTGAGGAAGAATAATGTTTGTTTGGTTATTAATGACTATCACTATCACAAACCAAATAAAATATAATGTGCTGCTGTGTATACTGACGTGACGTGAATTTCGAAGAAGAAATTCCATCTGTCTCTACATAATTTTCTACAAACCTTACATAAAATTATGTATTAAATATATTTTTTTTATTTGGTGGACTGTTTCTTCTATTACACAACTATCGATATCGATGAAAATATTTTTCTAACATTTCTAAAATTTCGACCTCTGGACATAACAATAATTTTATTAGTGTCCTAACGTGACGAAGACTCAAATGGCGTAAATAAATAAAAAATAAAAATAAATATTAGGGGACAATCTTACACAAATCGACCTAGTCCCAAACTAAGCAAAGCTTGTACTATGGGTACTAGACGACGATAAACATACTTATATAGATAAATAAATACTTAAATACATAGAAAACATCCATAACTCAGAAACAAATATTCGTGCTCATCACACAAATAAATGCCCTTACCGGGATTTGAACCCAGGACCTCTTGCTTCGTAGGCAGGGTCACTACCAACTAGGCTAAAGCGGTCGTTAAGCGGCGTTGATGAACGCCGTCAGTCGCGGACGTATCCCGGCGTGACTTTAATTAAAATATGTGTTCGCAGCAGACGTCAACGCCACCGGCGACGTCTGTGGCTGCGCCGGCGCCGGCTGCGTCGCCGCTCAGGGCGCGCGAATCACCACCCGCGCGCGATGACGATAAACGAGTGCCCGAGCATCATCCGCAGGTAACTGAATACATTACCTAACAAACCAAACGTAGTATAGTCACGTGCTTTAATTTGGAACCCATTTCTATTAAATGTTGTTAGAACATTCATAATGCAATAAGGTCGAAACTTCAGTTCGATAGTGTTGAAATGTCATGCAGAGGAAAGTCTAATGCACTCTGGACTTTTGTTCGTCCAACGGTATAGTACGAATTTTTTGAGGTGTCCCGATCTCATTAACAGCCCACCTTTCGAACAAAGCCATATATTCTATTATGTCCTCAGGTGCATAATCCTCAGTTCAAAATGAACGGAAATATAAGATAAAATAACTCATTGAAATAACGACTTTATTATTTACAGTAGAGAGTTCATTTTAAATTAAACTTTTTTGGCAGATAATATTTTTCAAAATTGAATGCGTCCTAGACATGCAACCAAAACAAACAAAGTTTAATTTAAAATGAACTCTACTGTAAGCCCCAGCCTCACTCAGAACGCTAGCTATAACGAACGTAATGCTATACCCGGCTTACCCGCGCTCGCTAACAGAGCAGGCTGCCAGATGCGATAATTTGTGTTGTTGCCCTTCCAGCTGAGCCCCGAAACACCGAGCCAGTGGAGCGCGACCGAAGACAACACTGCCACGCCCAACTCCGCGCTACACATCAACACCACGCCGCAGGTAAGATTGCCCACTTTAATGCAAAGCCTAGCCTGACATAACGGAGTGACAGCGACAGCATTTCATAAAACTTTCTACCTGAATTCCTTTTATACCTTTGACCAATAATTCCAAGACAGCTCGTGAGAAATAAATTAATTTTTATACGGAAAATTTGATTTAATTTTCATTTCAATGTAAAATTTGTAGATTTGGAATAAATAAATAATAGTTCGTCACTTGAATTGGCTACCAAGTTCGTTACAGTTCAGTATTATCACACAAAATCTGAGGTCGCGTTTTGATATCTCATAATAATACGTAAATACCGCGTATCTGCACTAAATGTACTTTTACAAGGGATAGTTTTAACTTGTTTTATTTTAACGAATTTGGAGTAAAAATTGGAAATTGCTTAAATTTGTCAGATACGCCATCCAATGCTAGTTAATCAGATTTGCGGTATCGTGGTATGGTGTCAAATAGCCTATTTCTATTAACTATATTAAAGAAATATTTGTAAAATTAGTAACATTTTAATAGTTTTTATTAAAGTCGTTGTTTTCTTTTCCAGCCGAGTGGCGGCGGCGGCACGCAAGAATACTCGCTGTTCAAAGATCTGTCGGCCGGCGCGGGCGGCGGCATGTGGGGCGCCGGCGATGCGCACACGCACTCCGCGGACCCGCCGCAACAGCAGGTACGACTATGATATGTTATATTTTTCATACACTTGCTCGTCGTCAATGGTGTTATTCCATGCCTGTATACTAAATTACAATGGCCTAAATTGTTCTTAAGAGGGTACGATGCGCACCATTTCTCCATACAAACGTAGTCCCCTGTTTCCTCCCTGGATAATGGCATTAGAGCCAATTTTTTTATACTGTGTAATCTGTATCTACCACAGCTATGCCCCTATGTATCGTTTCTTTTCATATTTCAATTAACATAAGAAATATGAGCTTTCCAAAACTGAAAAAATTGCCCATTTTCAACGTCATTTTCAGACACTCATCAGAAAAGAATTCCTCATATATTCAAAAAAAGGAAAACAGGGGCATAGCTAAATCTGTTCTGTAATTATTTTTGAAAAAAATAATTTAATAGGTTCAGTTTTCGAGAAGAAAACAGGGGACTACGAAATGCTGTTTTGATCAATTTTACGCGCCTATTAACGGTCTGAGCTGCAGTCGTCCCGCTCTCGCTGTACTGACACGGAGGGGTTCGGGCGAGACAGCGACATTTTATTAAAATACCTATTTCTCAAAAGTCTCTCAGCCATCGTACCCTCTTAAGGGAGTTATGGACTTACGTACAGTTTTCCACTGTCTCTTCTCTCAGTTTGGGAGTTTTAACTTTAGTTTTAAAATTTTCAAACAAGTTAGTAGGTATGTAATTTCAGACTGAGGTGGTTTCAAGTCAGCCAACGTTTTATTTATATCTTTAAAACTTAGCTATAACCCAATTCTACAACAAAAAACTTATCTACGCTTCATGAAACTTCGTTATTTTTATATTTTAAATTTATATCAAATAGTTTTGCAATAATCTGTATTGGCGGTAGCCATTATTTAATTTAATTTAGTGTTTAGAGACAAAATAATTTTGTTTTTGGATATTTTTTCCTCGCAGTGCGCGCGCATGGCGTAACATGAACCAATCATGGCTACCCGTTCGCGCCTGTCATGAAAACCCGCCAAAGTAATGTTTATGATATGAGTTCAGTCCGGTGAATTAATTTTTGTTTAGTAAATTAAAATGGAGATGAGTTTACATCGGACTTAAGGCTGCCTGACGTCCTCCATCAAGCACAAATTGCCAGTGACAGCCTCTTGCCGACTAAGTTGATGCTAAAATATGTAAACACCTACGAGATTTTTCTTCAATGGAAGGTAAATAAGAACGCAACATCTGTTTCCGAAAATGTTCCGCCCCGATTTTTTTCCTCGCTTAATGCATTTTAAAACGTTGTATGATATACGTGTCGAAAGTAGAAAATTCCCAACTCATGTCGGCTAAAATCCACTTGCTTCGCTCGTGTGTTTAGATCTCCGCCATTCGTTGAGAATTGCCTACTTTCCGCACTTTGTTAGTAACAGTTATGAACAGGTATGATATACAGAAAAGTGTCTAGCAAAAGGCTGTCTGATTAGTGGTTTTTTTTTTCGTTCATTGCAACAATGAACGTAAAACAATTTTAATTCGAGAAAATTTTTTTAGCTATCGAGTACTAAGCTATCAAGTCGTCAAAAATCTGTTTGTACAGTCGACTACAAAGAGATTGATACGGTCAAAGTTAAAAAAGTATGTATAAACGACTTTATTAACTTTGCATTAAGATCGTGCATTCATATTTATGTAACGGTGTACGTATCTTTGTAGTCGAACGTACTCGCAACTGCTACCTGAACGCTACTTGATTATGATTACGAGGGTGAATCCACTTTTTTGTGTTGTTTACTCCCCGGTTGTCTAAGCAACACTTCATACTGTTTCATAGAAAAATGCTCAGGTTGTCCAAGGGATAAAATTTGAGTAACTATAGCAACGGGAGGCACTAAAAAGTTGATTCACCCACTTAGGTATCGATACAAACGCGATATGCACGCGGGTTATTATGGCCGTTCTATGGAATGAAAAACGCGCTGTAAACGCGCGTTCCTAATGCCGTGTGTTAGGGGCCTTAGGGCCTAAGCACACAGCGTTTTTTTAACGCACCGTCGACGCGCGGTTTAGGAACGCGCGATTACAGCGCGTTTTTCATTCCATTAGAACAGCCTTAAGGCCCTTAGCACACAGCGTTTTTTAAATAACCCGCGTGCGTATCGCGTTTGTATCGATACAAACGCGTGTCGACGGCGCGTTATACAAACGTCGTGTGCTTAGGCCCTTATATGTAGAATTGTAGACATGAGTGTGAAGATGTGTGTGTCGTTCCAGATGTACCGCGAGCAAGTAGACCTCCACAAGGCGCCGGGCTACCGCGGCGGCGGCGGCGGCGCGGCCGGCGGCTGCTCGCCGTGCTCGCGCACGTCCAGCCACGGCTCCACGCCGCCGCCCTACCAGCCGCCGCTGCCGCCCTACCACGCGCCGCACGCGCCGCACGCGCCCCACACGCCGCACACGCCGCACGCGCGCCCGCAGCAGCAGCCCGCCTCGCTCAGTCAGTACCACCAGCAAGTATTGCTTGATGGTGTTGATGATTATCAAGGCTCGGACAAACGCCCGTCATTTTGAAAACATAACCCTGTTCCGTACAATAGAGACTTCCTTATATTGTTAATAAAAAATATAATTATTTTATAGATTTACTAGCTGACCCCACAAACGTTGTTTTGTCATATATCACCTAGGGGTATAAAACATAGCCTACGATCTATTCTCAGACCAAACAAATACAGAGAAAAAAGTTTCATAAAAATCGGTCAAGCCGTTTCGGAGGAGTTCGGTAACAAACACCGTGACACGAAATTTTTATATGTTAGATTATACTATAACTAGCTTTTTTACCCGCGGCTTCGCTCGCGTTAACCATAAATATTTCAGAGAAGCATGCAATTAAGCAAGCAAGCCTGAAGCAAGCATGCACGCAAGCATGCAAACAACATGCAAGCAAGCATGTAAGCTTGCAAGAAAGCATGCAAGGAAGCATGCAAGCGACAATCCAAGCAGGATTCTAGCGAGCATGCAAGCAAGCATGCATGCAAGCAAGCAAGCATGCAAGTTAGCATGCATGCAAGCAAGCATGTATAAAAACATGCAAGCGACAGTCCTAACGGATTCTAGCCAGCGTGCAAGCAAGCATGCAAGCAAGCATGCAAGCAAAAATGCAAGCAAGCAAGCACGCAAGCAAGCACGCAAGCAAGCATGCAAGCAAGCGTGCAAGCAGCAAGCAAGCTTGCAAGAAAGCATGAAAGCAAGCATGCAAGCGAGAATCCAAGCAGGATTCTAGCGAGCATGCGAGCAAGCATGCAAGCAAGCATGCAAGCAAGCAAGCATGCAAGCAAGCAAACAAGCAAGCAAGCAAGCAAGCATGCAAGCAGGCAAGCAAGCATGCTAGCGAGACTCCAAGCACGAGGCCCAAATTTTCAAAATTAAAAACTGACATTAATTTATATTGACATTTTTAATTTCGTATTATCTTTTGAATGGAATGTCCGATTTCAATAATTCAAAAAGGGCGGGGCGGGGTTGCGGGACAGGGGCGGTGACCCCCGTTCTGGGTCGTACTTGGTGCAGCGGATCTCGTTGGCCATACAGCGGGGCAATGCCGCTGGAGTGTGATGGGCACGTTTGGGCCAAGTACGATGCGGGCGGGTTGAACCAGCCTTGCATACGAAATAATTTATTTGGATAAGAATTAATACAAAGGTGTGGATAACATGGTCTGATTTTGATAGGCATTTCTATCATCTTTTAAAATGTAAAAAAGTAGTAATAGTGACATAACTACAATAGTTGGACGTATGGTCTCGCGAAGTTTTTTGTAGATATTGATACGTTCTATAATATTGTTGTACATTTTTTTGTTCTATCATCAATACTTTCTGCAGCGTATGCGATGAAAGACATTTTATGGCTAATTTTTTTACACCTTGGGTTGGTTTTAGTAAGATTTTCTGAGGATCTCTAGTTTTTTCTAGTAATAAATATAGCCTATGTTACTCACTGATAATTTAGCTTTCTAACGGCAAAAGAATTTTTGAAATTGGTCCAGTAGTTTTTAAGTTTATTCATTAAAAATATAATCGCGAATTAAAAAAAAAAGACTTATTTGCACAGTGTCTTGAATTTAAGACTCATTTATGAGTCGAAAAAGTTCGTTCACAGTCTACAAATGTCATTTGGGCATGTTGTCAACGATTAAATATGCCCCGATGACGTGCGTAGACTGTGAACGAATTTTTTCGACTCATAAATGAGTCTTAAATTCACGACACTGCATTTACAACTGAAAATTTGTAAAAAATGGTCTTTTTTTTTAATTCGCGATTATACTTTTTTCCCATAACCATTCCAGTGATATTGAATTGTCGCTAAATATTTATTACATATAAATTAAAGTATGATAAATCTATAAAATAATTATATTTTTTATTAACAATATAAGGAAGTCCCTATTGTACGGAACAGGGTTATGTTTTCAAAATGACGGGCGTTTTTCTGAGCCTTGATGATTATGATGTCATCCGTGCCGATTTCGGCTAAGGGCCCTCTTTATTCAGTCTCATATATTTATCTACAATACGATTACTTCCACTTTGGCCCTCGACAATTCCCGACATTCATCGGGTGAGATCGGAAGTGCAAATGACATGAGATACATTGCTCCGCCCTTCGCACTGGCTCTTCGCCAGTGTTTCCCAAATCATTGAACATACTCGTAATATTTACTAAGTAATCCGACACTCGCGTTTGTAAATTGTTTGATCAACACAATTGACAGTGAGTTTTTATCTCTGCAGATAGCAGCATGAACGCGATGGACATCAGCGGTTTATCTCGAAATGGACCTATTTACCAAGACAACTCCAGGAACGGACATAACATGATGGTATGTAGCATTTAAAATGAACGATTAATTGTTGTTCGCAACTTCGTCAGCGAAGTCTTCGTTTATTTTCCTATTTTCCGGAATAAAACTGCTCTATGTGCAATTCCCATGCAAGTCATGTCCAAGCCTTAATCGTAAAATACCTAATTAGCATAACGTCTATGAAGGGACACGGCCAGATAGCAACACGCCCTTAAAGCTGAACGCCAAAATCGCAGAACGTCCAAAAAATATAATGTCGCGTATTTCACGATATACATAGTTTTAATTGAATAGGTAGATTCTAACTTGAAAATTTTTGACTGATAGCATTTTTGACAATATGTAGTTTGGACGTTATGCTACACGGACTAATTGCTATTTTGATGTTCTGCGTTATGGATGTTATGGTAATGAGACAAAAGGCTAATAGGACGTCTGACATTTCGTTTCTTGGTCAATTTGCGTTACTGGACATTTTGCTACGTAGACGATTCGGTACTGAGCGTTTCGTATAACGCATGACAGCGCTCTGATATTGTATGTGATGTGGCAGGTGTCGATGGGGTCGGGGCTGGGGCTGGTGGGCGTGGGCGAGGCGGTGTCGCGGCTGAACCCGCGCGCGCCGGACTTCGCTGCGCGCGCGCCGCTGCTGCACCACGCGCACGCGCCGCTGCCGCCCAGCATCAACATGCACCACACCAAACACAGCGCGCAGGTACTGCCGCCGCCAGCACCCCCGCTGTAGGTAGCGCGGGCCAGGCGGGGTCGCGGCTGAACCCGCGCGCGCCGGACTTCGCTGCGCGCGCGCCGCTGCTGCACCACGCGCACGCGCCGCTGCCGCCCAGCATCAACATGCACCACACCAAACACAGCGCGCAGGTACTGCCGCCGCCAGCACCCCCGCTGTAGGTAGCGCGGGCCAGGCGGGGTCGCGGCTGAACCCGCGCGCGCCGGACTTCGCTGCGCGCGCGCCGCTGCTGCACCACGCGCACGCGCCGCTGCCGCCCAGCATCAACATGCACCACACCAAACACAGCGCGCAGGTACTGCCGCCGCCAGCACCCCCGCTGTAGGTAGCGCGGGCCAGGCGGGGTCGCGGCTGAACCCGCGCGCGCCGGACTTCGCTGCGCGCGCGCCGCTGCTGCACCACGCGCACGCGCCGCTGCCGCCCAGCATCAACATGCACCACACCAAACACAGCGCGCAGGTACTGCCGCCGCCAGCACCCCCGCTGTAGGTAGCGCGGGCCAGGCGGGGTCGCGGCTGAACCCGCGCGCGCCGGACTTCGCTGCGCGCGCGCCGCTGCTGCACCACGCGCACGCGCCGCTGCCGCCCAGCATCAACATGCACCACACCAAACACAGCGCGCAGGTACTGCCGCCGCCAGCACCCCCGCTGTAGGTAGCGCGGGCCAGGCGGGGTCGCGGCTGAACCCGCGCGCGCCGGACTTCGCTGCGCGCGCGCCGCTGCTGCACCACGCGCACGCGCCGCTGCCGCCCAGCATCAACATGCACCACACCAAACACAGCGCGCAGGTACTGCCGCCGCCAGCACCCCCGCTGTAGGTAGCGCGGGCCAGGCGGGGTCGCGGCTGAACCCGCGCGCGCCGGACTTCGCTGCGCGCGCGCCGCTGCTGCACCACGCGCACGCGCCGCTGCCGCCCAGCATCAACATGCACCACACCAAACACAGCGCGCAGGTACTGCCGCCGCCAGCACCCCCGCTGTAGGTAGCGCGGGCCAGGCGGGGTCGCGGCTGAACCCGGGCAGAAGACGCGTTTTAGAATGGCGGGAAATACAATTGACCAATCGCCATAGTCTACGCACGGTGCGCCTCTTTTCTGTGCCGCTATGGGTGGATTGCTGCCGCCATGTTAGCGCGCGTCTCGTGGCTCATTAGTCAGCCACCATAACAGGTGCATTGTAATTTGCACCTTGTAACTATATGACATAAGACTGATTTTAAGTTTGACTCGTACAACAACAACAACAATTTCGACGCGCCATTATAAGCTCCAAAAGCTCAGACAGAGGAGGCGTGGCGGTGACGGTTGTAATATTCTAACTTGTACAAACGGTTGTGCGGTACCGTATCGCGAACTCGTTCATACAAGTTAGAATATTACAACCGTCACCGCCACGCCTCCGCCTGTCTGTGCGTTTGGAGCTTTGAAGTGCGTACTACTGCAACGTGTTCTCCTTTCAGCAGCAGCAGCTGTTCGCGGGCGCGGGCGTGGGCGTGAGCGCGGCCAGCCTCAACACGCTGCTGATGTACCAGCAGCCGGCGCCCAAGCCGCTGCACGCGCCGCAGCCGCATCTGCAGTACCAGGTGACCACACTATCCACTAACAATCACCAACAAACCAGTAGTGGTCACCGACCGTCAAAAGAACAATTTAAAATTACTGAAGGTTTGGGCGCATAACGTCCTACTCGCAAAACGTCCCTCCACCAAAATTACGTCCCATTTGCAAAACGTCTTCTCTGCAAATGGTCCCTTATGTAAAATACCCCATTCGCAAAACGTCTCTTTCTCAAAAGGTCCCACCCACAGAAATATATCGAGATAGAAGGAAAGAGTTTACGTACGCCGACTGGCCAAATGGAGTTTATAAGCCCCAATGCTCGCCGCGAACTTCAGTCTGCTCCCGACCGCGATCTGCGTGCGACGTCAGGTTTTAAAAATAAAATGACTCGTTGTTCAGTAATTAACTGTTCAAATACTACAGATAAAATTGAAGCTGTTAGTCGAGGTATTTCCTTTCATTGGTAAATACTATTTGTCCTAAAATATCTGTTATTAATTAAAAAACGATTAATTTTATTATTTTCATCAGAACAGTAGCGGGCGATAGTGTGTCCACGCTAGCTTTCAATTGCGGCTTTAATTTGACGAGCCAGACATGGCGTGCGTTCAAAACCAGCAATGTAAAAATAAGCTATTCAAACTATCGAGTCACGTCCAAGGTCAATTTATCATTTTTTCTGTCAAAAGTAAGAATAGTGATGTACAAGTACACTATCGCAGTTCTTACTCGATTAAAATCGATTTTGAAAGCAGAGGAAATGATAATTACGTTTTTATATTATTATGTAGCTATATAATGTACGTAGTGCAAAGCAAATATTATTAACAAACAGGTTATGGTTATGTCATATACATTATAATGAAGTGGGTAGAACTCTCTTGCTTTTTATGATAAAAGGTGATTGATGTTGGGTACACATATATTCCCATGTATGCATGCAGGCACAGCTCCCTAGCTGAATAAAGTGTAATACAACAATAGAAGTGTTTTACTGGACATAATAGTGGCGACGAAGTGTAAAAGTGAACTTTTAAAACAAAATGTCGAAAAAATCTGTGAAGTTTAATGAGTTTAACCCTCAAGTGGAAAGTTGGGACAGTTACTTGGAAAGGTTAAAATATTGCTTTATAGCAAATGATATTGACACGGACAGTGATAAAAAGGCTAATTTCTTTACTGTGTGTGGTGCGCAAGTGTTTGAGACTTGTTTAGCGTTAATTACTCCGTACAAAACTAGTGATGTGACATTTGATCAAATTGAAACAGTTTTAACCAAACATTACAGTCCGAAGCCAAATGAAATTTCCATGTCATATAAATTTTACAAGCGAGATCAAGGTCAAGGAGAAAAGGCATCCGAGTACATAACCGAATTAAGAAAGATCAGTTCGTCTTGTAACTTCAGTAACTTGGAACGTATGTTACGTGACCGACTCGTGTGCGGCATGAGTGATCATAGATTGCAGTACGAACTATTGAAAAAAGACGGCCTCACCTACCAGGATGTCGTGGATGCTATGCTATCATCTGAGAGTGCAGTGAAGGACATTCGTATGATGGTGACGAATTACGGAGCAAACGGCGCCCCAGACGCAACCACACACGCCCCGGCTACATCGACGGTGCATACGGAATCGATGGACGTCAACGCTGTGCAGACCAAGGCGATCACTCGTCTGTGCTACAGGTGTGGGGATCACCACGGCGGAGAATGTCGTTTCGTTAACGCAATATGCCGTTTTTGTAAGAAAAAAGGACACTTGGAGAAGATTTGTCTCGCCAAAAAGAAACGTGGCTACAAAGCAGTTCATTACACGGAGGAGGACAAGGACGATTACATCGGTGGTATATACAACGTGGGCGGCGTGAGCCGCGTGCCGCCCTACGAAGTAGTCGTGTCGTTGAATGGCACGCCGACGCGCATGCAGGTGGACACGGGCGCGAGCTTCTCGCTGGTGAACGAGCGCACGTGGCGCGCGCTGGCCCGCCCGCGCCCGCCGCTGCAGCCGCCGCCGCTCTCGCTGCGCACGTGGACCGACTCGCCTGTCGCGCTGTTGGGCCGGACGACGCTTCGAGTGCAGTACAAAGACGTTGCTCGTGATTTAGATGTTTTTGTTGCGAAAGGAAAAGGGCCGAACCTCTTAGGACGTGATTGGTTTGAGCCGTTAAGTTTTACATTAAACGTTAATTTCGTGTCAACTTCTTATGATGTTAGTCAAATAATTAATAGGCATGTAGATGTATTTAAAGAAGGACTCGGTACTTACCTAGGGCAACCAGTAGCTATTAATGTGAAGCAAGGGGCGACGCCCAAATTTATTAAAGCCCGACCGGTACCGTACGCGATAAAAGATCGAGTCGAAAAAGAGATAGATAGATTGGTTCAGGAAGGGGTACTCCGTCCAGTATCTTTTTCCGACTGGGCGACTCCTGTGGTGCCGATTGTTAAGAAGACAGGGGATATCCGACTATGTGGGGATTATCGCAGTACGGTGAACCAAGCCACCGAATCGGATACGTATCCGACCAACCGCCAATGAAGTCTTCGCGACCATAGCCGGAGGTAAATATTTTTCAACCCTGGATCTAGATAGAGCTTATACGCAGGTGACGGTAGACGACATAAAAATTGCTCACGTTAAACACCTGCAAGGGTTTATACTCGGTGCACCGCCTGGCATTCGGAGTCAAAGCGAGCCCAGGTATCTTTCAACGATTGATGACAGCTCTACTGGCTGGCATCCAAGGGGTGGCGGTTCTAATCGATGATATTATTGTTTCTGGTCACAATAAAGATGAAATGTGGCAGCGTCTGGATGCGGTGCTTACACGTATACAAAAAGCAGGACTACGGTTGAACAAAAACAAATGTAAGTTGGGCAGACAGAGAGTAGAATTCCTCGGATACGTAATAGACGCAGAGGGTATTCATCCAGCCCCAAGCAAAGTGGAGGCTATAATGAACACACCCGAACCACAAAACGTGCAGGAGTTGCAAGCTTTTCTTGGGCTCTATAACTTTTATGAAAGGTTCATACCACATAAAGCAACGATGCTGGAACCTTTACATCGGTTGCTCGATAAAGCTAGGACGTGGAACTGGTCGGAAACAGAACAAGTAGCATTCGACAAGGCAAAAGGTTTGTTGTCATTTGATTTAACACTAGTCCATTATGACCTACACAAACCTCTAGTACTTACTTGCGACAGTTCAGAATATGGCGTAGGTGTTGTGTTATCGCACGTTTTCGAAGGCGGAATTGAACGTCCAATTGCAATGAGCTCTCGGACGTTACACACACACGAACGGCGTTATTCGCAGCTTGACAAAGAAGCTGCATCAATCATGTTCGGCATTCAAAAATTTCATAACTATTTGATTGGCCGCTCCTTTACGATTGTAACGGACCACAAGCCATTACTTGGTATATTCGACCCAAAGAAGCCTATGCCAAGCATGATATCTCCGCGCTTAACTAGAATTTGTTTGGCATTAACTGCACACAGTTACGAAATAATATACAAACCGGGTTCCCAGATCGGCAATGCTGACGGATTAAGTCGTTGGCCACAACCTGTGCCGGATCAACCAGAACAAGAACTTGGGGAGATTTTACTGATGGCAGAAGCCCCGCAAGATTTTCCGTTCGATGCAGAACAAATTGCAGCAGAAACAAAAAAAGATAAAATATTAGCAACTGTTGTTCATCACATACAACGTGGTTGGCCAACCAAAGTAAATGATAGTGATTTACGTGGATACTGGTTACATCGAAATGAATTATCGCTAAAGGAAGATTGCATACTGTTAGGCTCTCGTGTGGTTATTCCACCCATGTTTCGGGAAGCCACACTTCGGGTACTTCATAGTACTCATAACGGCATCGTACAGACTAAGGCGCTCGCAAGAAGTTACATATGGTGGCCTCAGCTCAACGAAGACATTGAGAGGCTCATTGGAAATTGTTCGAAGTGCCTAGAGAACCGGCACATGCCTCCTAAATCTAATCACGAGTGGATCACGCCTACCAGACCATGGTCTAGACTACACGTCGACTTTGCGGGGCCGTTTCAGAGCAGATATTTCCTGATAGCAGTTGACTCTTACTCACGGTGGCCTGAAGTGTTTATGGTCACCAATATGACCTCGGCTACTGTAATAAAACACTTGCGAATACTGTTTGCTACTCACGGCTTATGCGAAATGATCGTTTCCGACAATGGTACATCGTTCGTATCCAGCGAAATGGAGCGTTTTTTAAAGGCGAATAATATAAAACATATAAAGACAGCTCCTTACCATCCAGCTACAAATGGTTTAGCAGAAAGAATGGTGCAAACAGTAAAGAATAAACTTCGAAAAATGAATAATGAACCGTGGGACGTTCGTATCCCGAACATGCTCCTTGGATTACGAGCTACAGCATGCTCGGGGACAAACAAGAGCCCGGCGGAACTCCTGATGAACAGGAAACTTCGTACACTTTTGGATACTATTCACCCAGATAATGTCAGCAATAAAAAAGTAGAAGAACAGATTGATAGGAATGCACATCGAAAGGCTAGACAAAGCAATGTTGGACATAATATAATGTATAGAAATTATGGTAATGGCCCCAGATGGTTACCAAGAAAGGTTGTTTCGAAAGGTGGCCCATCGAGTTACCGCGTGGAAACAACAGATGGTTCGATAATCAACAGACACATGGATCAGTTAATTAAAACAGCCGCACAGAACTCGGATCCAAATGAAGAAACGGAAACATCCAAAGAAGATGTAGTAAGAGATGAAGAATTAGAAGATAAAGGAACGGTACCAGAAACAGAAAAGGTTGAAGAGGAAGACAGAGGTGATGTGGTAACCAGTGAAGAGGGGAATCAGGAACAGGATATTATTGAAATACCGAGCTCAGATCAGTGGGCTAAGATGCTAGGAATACCTACTCCTGAACCATGTCAAACCGGAGGCAAAGTAATTAAAAAAACCAAGTACCGTTCCATGTTACCCTATGATAGGCCAGGTAGAAGTTATAATTAGTTACTTTATATTCTACATGTATTTTTAGATTTAAGTTGTTGTCACTGGTGTAAGCATGAACTTTAATTTTGTACATTTGTTATTGTTTAGAGTAAGGTTACTTGGGGGGAAGGTATGTCATATACATTATAATGAAGTGGGTAGAACTCTCTTGCTTTTTATGATAAAAGGTGATTGATGTTGGGTACACATATATTCCCATGTATGCATGCAGGCACAGCTCCCTAGCTGAATAAAGTGTAATACAACAATAGATGTGTTTTACTGGACATAATAGGTTACTTCTATATTGCAATTTTATTTTAGTTTTCCGAATGATCCTCATATTAAAAATAAATGGATTGAAAACAACTGGTCGTAAAAAATGGTTTCCTACAAAAAACAGCAAGAATTGGGATGTCCCAATTTTTGGCAACGTATAATAAATAGAAAACCGTTTGGAGAAATAGGCTTTGTGAAGCGTTTTCAGAAATCAGAGTCCAAAAATATGATAATCTGAATTAAATAAAGAAAATTTAAGTAATGACCTTCATTTGACCCCTGCAGTGAATCGTCACAAAGGCAGATATAAAGCAGGTCTACACTCTAAAGCAAATTGACAGTTTGAAATGTTGCTGTCCTGCTTATAATAGCAAAGAGTGACAAAGACAGAACTTTAATCACATGATGCACACCTGGCTTTAAACAGTTGTCATTTATCATATAGTCCGAAATGTATACAATACTCGCAATGTATTTTTACAAATTTAATTATTAAATTACTACGTTACAAGTAAATATGAAAGAATTTAAATATCAGATTTTAATAAAAAATATCTATTTACTATCACACCATTAAACAAACAGGAATAATCGAAGCTAAAAGAAGAGAAATAAATAAAACTATTTTGTCATGGTTCATTTAGGACCCTAAGCCGTGCTTGTAATATTGACAGTGACAAGACAAATCAGGGGCACTACTACAAAATTCGAAGTTCGAATCGTATCATCCCTCTCACTCTCGTGTCAAATCATATTAGCGTGAGCGGGACGGCATGAAACGAAGTTCGAATTATGCACTTCGTAGTAGGGTCTCAGTAGTGCCGTGGTAGTGCCACAGATTATGTTATGTACGACTTGAATTTTTCTAGGCTATGAAACGTGGCTCTCTCACTGTGACGTCATCCAACGTATTTCTAAAAAAAAATATAAAAAATTAAATACTCAACCAAATTCAAAATCGATGAAAATGGTGTCTTAAAATATCCTATTCTTTCCAAAAAAAATATAAAAACTAGAGGTTATTTTTTTTGGTGCATCCCAATTGTTCTATACATTTCCACGAAGACACCTTTACTGGCCCATCAAAGTACCAACGAGTAATCAGTACAGCTTATCCGACTATTGATGTAGTGATGATGTCATATGATGAAAAGGTACACATTTACATAAGGCTAAATATTATTTTAAAAAATGTGCGTGTTTGTGTGTGTGTGTGTGTGTGTGTGTGTAGTACTTACACGATTATAGGTAGGTAGGTAATAACGAGCTATGGAGAGGACTGTGCTCAGAGTTTCTCTACGGGATCGAATTAGAAGCGAGGAGATTCGTAGAAGAACTGGGGTCACTGACGTAGCCAAACGGATTAGCTCGTTGAAATGGCAATGGGCAGGCCATATAGCATGCAGAACATATGGTCGTTAGAGCCCAAAAGTTCTCGAATGGAGACCACAGACTGGCTAGCACAGCGTGGGACGTCCACCAACGAGATGGACGGACGATTTGGTGAAGGCCGCAGGTTCAGGGTGGATGCAAGTCGCTTTCAACCGTAATGATTGGGCGTCAATGAGGGAGGTCTATGTCCAGCAGTGGACGTCCTACGGCTGAAATGATGATGATGATGATGAATAACTGCAGCGGCTATAGTAGGTACTGACAAATGTAAAGCAATTTATTGGTTAGATAGGTACCTACCTACATTTATATTTTACGATTTGAAATTCTGACCTTTCTCATTTCCTCTGTGCATAAGAATCGGTTTCCTAATCGATCTGTGAATCGATGCTTTTGAATTGATTTCGCGCGGCTTATGTTTCCCATCACTAAATTACATTCGTGACGTCAAAGTACCTACGCAAGATGTTACAGGCTCGGTCTCGCTACAAATTGCCGAGCATTTTCCTTCTATCTCGATATATTTCTGTGGTCCCACCCATTTCGCAAAACGTCCCTTCTGAGAAAGCCCCTTTCGCTGAAAGTCCCTACTGCATAACGCCCCTTTCGTAAAACGTCCCGTCTGCAAAATGACCCATTCGCAAAATGTCCCGTCTGGAAAAAGCTTGTTTCAGTAGAGACTAGGAGTCTTCTCATGGGATAAGAGATAGCCAATCGAATTTTGCGAACGGGACTTTATTTATGTGCAGGGACGTTTTGCGAACGGGACCTTTTGCAGAAGGGTCGTTTTGCGTAAGGGTCATTTAGGAAAGGGACAAAGGAACATTATACGAGTGGGACGTTATGCGCCTAAACCTTACTGAATACGAGATGTTAAGGTAGTCCGATCTGAACATGAAACGCACCGCTCTCAAGGCTAAATAAACCACCCGCAGCCATTTTTTCCCTACTTTGACGATGTCCTTTATGTGCTGCCATTTTTCCCGCATGTGAATTCCCTATTGTTGCCATTTTTAAGGACACATGAAAGGGCGAACAACCAAAGCCCTCGTCCAATGGTTTTGCAGTCGTGAATCTGAAATTCGAAATATACTACGAAATTTGATTTTCGAATTTCGTATCATGGTGAAAGTGACGGCACGATATGACCTTTGATTTTCAGATTTAAGTGTAGTTCCTCTGACGCCGTATGTCTGACGCGCTGGCATTCGCGATCACATTTTGTCACAGTTTAGGTTTAGGCCTTGCGGAGAGGAATTAAAACATAAAAAACAAGTCTAGACGTTTATTAGAACGCTAAAACTGTGAACAAGCAAGAGACTAGAGGGTCGTAGGTTTTAAGCACTTGAGTGGGATACGCTTTCCCCGGACAGACACTGCCCTGGATTCAGGAGACCGTAGGACGCGCTGCGGGCGTCGCAGGTGGATCTTCAAGGTCGTTTGCTGTGTTGCAGAGCTGAGGCCAGGGTGCTTCAGGGCTCGGAGTGT
Organism: Archips xylosteana; assembly: GCA_947563465.1. Classification (NCBI taxonomy): domain Eukaryota; kingdom Metazoa; phylum Arthropoda; class Insecta; order Lepidoptera; family Tortricidae; genus Archips; species Archips xylosteana. The sequence continues at coordinate 4,708,000 of OX387351.1, read as the reverse complement.
GCTGATGGCGTGGAGCCAAGAGGCGGAGACTGCAGTATCGTTCGGCGGTTTTAACCCCGACTTGGTTGCCCTGGAATTTGGTTAATGTCAGCAGGGGCCCATACAATTGCTCTGTCCACCGGCCCAACGTCCATAACGGTCCCTGACCATAGGTCCGAATTTAAACGCTGGCTGTGTGGCAGAGCAATCATACGGAATTTACAAAAAGAGAAAGATGAAGCTAAATGTAATACAAAAGAATAAAATGATTTAGTGAAAACGAAAACTGTTCTTTTTTTTTTGAAATTTAAATTTGAACTAACTGAAACTGCCTAACGGTCTAAGAAGTTTAAACATAATTACAATAAATGCAGACCGTTGGAGTTAGCTAGGTAAAGAAACAGGAGATAGTAATAGAATAATTTTGTATATAGAAAGCTAGAAATAAACACATAAAATTAGACAAGGTAAAATGTTGATATTTGCTTTTGGAGAGAACTTACCAATATCGGGCAGAGTATCCACTGGGCTGATTTATTTAGTAGTATAGGTAGACTGTTTTCTTGACAGTGGTGTTCAGATTCAAAATGTGCCAAATTTTTGGCGGCACTGGGTTTTAAAGACAAAATTAGGTCACGCCCCTCGAGATAACGCTAACCGTAATTTGTGTGATGTGTTTTGACAGTTCGTGCCACAGAGAAGACTCTGCGCAACAAAACGATGTACTTAATTTATTTGGCCTTCCTCATTATTTAATTAATTAAATATTTAGGAAAGACAAGAGCTCAGATTTTGTCCGTATTTACTTAATTATATTAAATAAATACGTCCAAAAAATCATAGCAGCGGAAAGTTTGATAATAGCGCCATCTAGTGCTCGCGGGGTAAGGCTCGTTGCATTGAATCGAACTAACTTCGTTAGGATATTGTTAATTAAGTCCAAAAACAAAACCAAAGAATTATATTGTCCCAATTGCATTGTGACAGTACCTCCCTCTCCGCGGAGGATTTTTTCGTCTTAGCGAAAAAATCCGCCTGAGAAAAATCCCTAACGTAACACATTCAAAATAACCTATCAATCCTATCATACTTCCTAACATACTTCATTCATTCAACCTAACACAGGCAGGTCTGCCGTTTAAGACACTGCAAGACCCTACGCTACGAGAAAATGGCGAGATGGTAAAGAGGTAGTAATTAGGAGACACAGCCGCCAATCTAGACAAGGGTTGCCAACCGCCCTTATAAGATTATCCAGCACTACGCGCAAGGTTTAGCTGCCTGGCCGCGCAATGCTAGATATAGCTTTCATTAGGCATTTTTAAGGAGTTGAAATTAGTAAAGACCGCTCCGGCAAAGGCTTTGGATTAAGACTAGCATTGGTAGTGAAGTAATTGTGTCGACCTAAGGAACTAGTGTACGTAAACAAAGCAACTAGATTTTTTATAACTTAGAGATAAATAATATTAAACACGGGAACCATGTGTATAGTTTATTCCTAACACGCGGCTAGTAAATGTTAAATTTAAGTAGTTAACTATAATTAGTGCGTCACACTCTGTCGAGGTAGACGCTAAGGTAGTCACAACGATCACGAACGAGTCGATGCGTTTTCATTTTAAAACTAGATTAAAACATACAGAAGAGTATTTTACGAGTAGGCGCAAAATATTTATAAGTAATGTTAAGTCGTTGACCTTGCTATGCAGTAGCGTTGTTTAAGGTAAACAAACTTGACGATACGATTGAGAACATAAAACAGGGTAGTTAGCGCAGCGCGACAATTACTGCCACCCTCTTTTTTAACTTAAGGTATCATGGACCGAGCCCACGAAATTAACGTAATAAGAGTGCAACGTTGTTACAATAATAAAAGTACATTTTATAATTATGATGAAAATTAAGTCTTCTGTGTAGGAATAGTACTAATTGTTGCTAAATCGTTCTTAACGAGGTTATTTATTCGTACGTTATTTAAAGGTTATGTTGAAGTTTATTACTATTTATTGCCTGGAGTTAATTTCAGATCCTTTATGTGCCATACGCCTAAATCCTTGCCAGACATATCTTGTAGTTCAAATATTAACGGTGACCTTTTCTTGGAAATACGGCATTTCATAAATTTAGGTGAAAGTTTTTTACTGAAATACTGCGATTTATCACTTAAATAAAAGGTTCGCTTCCATACAATGTCTCCTACTTCAAAGTTTGCAGGCTTACGTCGTAAGTTATAGCGACGCATATTCTTTTGGTGCGCGTAGTATAATGAATGTTGCACTTTGTCGAATATATTAGTGAGGAAACCTGCATTCTGAGCGTAAACATCGCGTGGTAGGTAAAATAATAAATATACTAATAATAAGAAATAATAATAATAGGAAATTTCGAGGCCTGTTTCTGGAATATCGCTCGTGAGCATAGATGGCGTTAGCTTAAATATTTGTTTACGTAATTGTTGCACAGAATCTGCCGGCTTAGAAACACGAATTAAGACTTCATAAGTTAGCTCATTCTTTTGAAGTGACAAGTACTTGGTTTTGTACATGTTTAGATATTTAGATTAAGTGATAGCGTTGAAGTTAATAATTAGCTGATAATGAAATTTAGAAAAATAACAAATTATAAGGCGCGTGCCAAGCGACAGCTTATAAAAAGAATGTAGTACTGTACTGAAGTTAAATTTACTAAAAAAACAGTCTTAACGATACTTTGTGATAGTGATCGTTAAATTTAAGGTATAGTTTTAGGTGATTAAGTAAAATGCCTACTGGGGTAGTCTCCACTAGCAAATATCAAGTAATTTGACTATTCCGTACGTTACAAACAAGGAGTAATCTAAGTATGTACCTTCCCACTCAATTATATCCTCGCAGTAGATAGAAGTTAAAGAAAAATAAGTAGAGTAGTGTTGCCTATATTTATTTTAGAACGATTTGGATGAAATTTAGCATGCAGTGGTTGTAGGTTAAATAACCGTTGGTTATTAACTTCCGATTTTGTATGAAATTTTCCGTTGTAGAATAACGGTTGGCAGTTAAGTTTAAAATTAGGTAGGTAGTTCAATTTAAAATTGGGTAGTTAAATTTGAAAAAACGTTACAAATTTAAGAAAAAAAAACCGTTGAGATGACAACCACTGGGCAACGAAATGCCCTTTATTCGCCTCTTACGAAACCTAGGTGCAAAAGGGTGGCACTATTCTTAACCGGAACCACACGGTGATTAGAAAAGTGATAAAAAGAATATTACTTACTGCGAGACACAAGTAGTAGGAAAGTGCACAAAATACCAACACAAACACAACGAATAAAACCAGAAAAAACGTTTCCCAACTCAAGACCACGTTAAGAGGCGCCACTTGTCACAGTTTAGGTTTAGGCCTTGCGGAGAGGAATTAAAACATAAAAAACAAGTCTAGACGTTTATTAGAACGCTAAAACTGTGAACAAGCAAGAGACTAGAGGGTCGTAGGTTTTAAGCACTTGAGTGGGATACGCTTTCCCCGGACAGACACTGCCCTGGATTCAGGAGACCGTAGGACGCGCTGCGGGCGTCGCAGGTGGATCTTCAAGGTCGTTTGCTGTGTTGCAGAGCTGAGGCCAGGGTGCTTCAGGGCTCGGAGTGTGCTGATGGCGTGGAGCCAAGAGGCGGAGACTGCAGTATCGTTCGGCGGTTTTAACCCCGACTTGGTTGCCCTGGAATTTGGTTAATGTCAGCAGGGGCCCATACAATTGCTCTGTCCACCGGCCCAACGTCCATAACGGTCCCTGACCATAGGTCCGAATTTAAACGCTGGCTGTGTGGCAGAGCAATCATACGGAATTTACAAAAAGAGAAAGATGAAGCTAAATGTAATACAAAAGAATAAAATGATTTAGTGAAAACGAAAACTGTTCTTTTTTTTTTGAAATTTAAATTTGAACTAACTGAAACTGCCTAACGGTCTAAGAAGTTTAAACATAATTACAATAAATGCAGACCGTTGGAGTTAGCTAGGTAAAGAAACAGGAGATAGTAATAGAATAATTTTGTATATAGAAAGCTAGAAATAAACACATAAAATTAGACAAGGTAAAATGTTGATATTTGCTTTTGGAGAGAACTTACCAATATCGGGCAGAGTATCCACTGGGCTGATTTATTTAGTAGTATAGGTAGACTGTTTTCTTGACAGTGGTGTTCAGATTCAAAATGTGCCAAATTTTTGGCGGCACTGGGTTTTAAAGACAAAATTAGGTCACGCCCCTCGAGATAACGCTAACCGTAATTTGTGTGATGTGTTTTGACAGTTCGTGCCACAGAGAAGACTCTGCGCAACAAAACGATGTACTTAATTTATTTGGCCTTCCTCATTATTTAATTAATTAAATATTTAGGAAAGACAAGAGCTCAGATTTTGTCCGTATTTACTTAATTATATTAAATAAATACGTCCAAAAAATCATAGCAGCGGAAAGTTTGATAATAGCGCCATCTAGTGCTCGCGGGGTAAGGCTCGTTGCATTGAATCGAACTAACTTCGTTAGGATATTGTTAATTAAGTCCAAAAACAAAACCAAAGAATTATATTGTCCCAATTGCATTGTGACAATTTGCCAACTCTTTCTACCCTCAGCCTCTATCGTGTGATAGAAAGAAGTGGTGAAATCGATTGTGGTTCAAAGTGCGTTATGCGGCAATTACACTACTTCGTTCACCTAATGCGGTCGCCGAATTTGTTTCAACCTACTTAGGCGACCGAACGTCGTCTTCACATTAGTCTGTCTGCCTAATGCGGTGGCCAAAATTAGGCGCTGGCAGCTGTCGCTCGCCGAATGCGGCCGACTACCGTGCTCTTCACACTGTTGCGGTCACCGCATGTTGCATGCGGCGATCGACTTAATGTAATTGCCGCATTAGGCAACAAGGCCTCTGTTTTTAAGGCCTGTATATTAAACTTACCCTGTTATTTATCTTTGGTTGACTAACATTGCCGTTGACTGCAGACCCTCCTGGAGCGAGGCGTGGGCGTGAACGCGGGCGGCTGGGGCGGAGAAGAAGAGGAGCGCAAGCCGCGCCCCATCGGCACCGAGCGCGCCTGGAAGCTGACCGCCGGCGACGACTGGCACCACCACCTGCCCGACCACGAGCGCTACCAGGTAACACGCGCACTTAAATACTAGGTAATACAAACTTCATCTAAGGTACTTCGTGTTCGCGGGCTAAAAGACGATGATGCTGGCGGTAATTACTCCTTTGGATCGCATAGGCGATCCGCTGGGATAAGTAAATACGTGCCAGCTTTTGGGTCCCCTGAGGTGTCAACTGTAAATCTACCGGGACGACAGAACTCAAATGTCGGTTGGCCGTTGCCTTAATGTCTCAATCGCAAGCGCCGCAAACTCATAGTGAAAATAAACGGATCACTTACGTCTTAAAACGAGTTTAACTTGACATGTTATATGTGTATATTTGAAGCTTAATGTTGGAGCGTCTCGTGTTATTTCAGGGTGTCCCCGGCATGAGTTCAGTGGGGCACGTGGGCGCGCACGGGCTGGAGTACGGCGCGGCGGGCGGCGGCGCGGGCGCCACGGCCGCCGCGCTCAGCCTCATGCACGCGCTGCCGCTGCACTACCTGCCGCCCGCCGCGCCCGACCCCGCCCCCCGCCCCTGGGAGCACGCGCCGCCCGCGCAGCCCCAGCCGCACCCGGACAAGCAGCAGGTAACACGCGGGGCCACGGCCGCCGCGCTCAGCCTCATGCACGCGCTGCCGCTGCACTACCTGCCGCCCGCCGCGCCCGACCCCGCCCCCCGCCCCTGGGAGCACGCGCCGCCCGCGCAGCCCCTCTTAACTCTTTTCACAGCTCTCCTCCGCTAGTCTCCGTCTCAGTGGAATAACTTAACTAATTTCACAGCTCTGCTCCACTCGTCTCCACCTCAGTGGAATCACCTAACTCTTTTCATAGCTCTGCTCCACTCGGCTGCGCTCGTCTCCGTCTCAGTCGAGCCGTAGCCTAACGTGTAACGACCCTAAGGGCCGCTTGCACCGTCTAGGGTTAAAAATTTAAATCGCTAAACCCTGGGTTAAAGATGACAGTTCCATAAATTTTGACACTACTTAGCCCTGGATTAGCAATAATCTTAGAGTTAAGTAGCTAACCCTTGTCCGTGCAAGCCCACCATACAGGTTAGGTCCCATTTGTCCAGTAGAACATTTGTCAAAATCATACCAAATATATCAGTTCTATAGAAGAAATGGGACCTACCCCTCTAACATTATTTCAGCCAAAAGTCGTCCACTGCTGAACATAGGCCTCCCCCAAGTTTAGCCAAACAGACCGGTACTGCACCATTCAATTCAACGCGTTCCCGCAACCTTAATCAGAACCTCGCTGCATCTTGTTGGTCTGGGTCTTCCGGTCCATGGACGCCATTAAAGAACCTTTTGGCCCCATCGGCCATCAGTTCTACGAGCCATGTGCCCTGCCCACTGACACTTGAGTCTGGCACATAAACCCATAGTCCTCAAAGTGCGGTCTGCTATATCTTTATTATTGTTTGATAGACATGGGGTGTAGACTCTAGAGGCGCAGAAATTACCAGATCGGGACCATGTCTTGGATTTCAATGTTGTAGAAGTCCGCTCCGGGGGCATAAAAAGCTAGTTACGGCACTTGCTTTGGTTCATTCATTGATTTAAGTCGGATCATCTACTAACGTACCCTAGTCTCACTCTCTACCCATACTTGTATTAACTTGTGTTATTTTTGTTGTCCACAGACATGGAACAAGTGGACGAACTAGGAAAAGCCGGAGCGCGGAGCCAGCCGGCCCGCGACTATCCCACGAGGATTATATATAATTGTAACCCTTGGAAGCGGTGTAGATATTAGTGAGAAAGAATTATATTATACAGATTATCTATATACATAATAGAGAAAATGTCCTATCGAGAAGAGAAAAACTTATACTGTACGATCGACTGAAGTGAGCATTAAACGATTCATTATAATGAAACACGTGAGGGGTCGGTTGTAGTTTTATTTGTTACTGCCGCTCGCCGGCCGCTCGCTGGCCGCGAGGCGAGGCGTAGAGTAGCGTCTCCGGCCGTACGTAGTGGTAGCTGGAATGTGATTCCGACGCGCCGCGGGTCCGGTGGACTCCGGTTGCCCCCACCCGGACCGCCGCCGACTATTTACATATTTTACACTATATTATGGCATAATACGATATTAATTTCATTGAATGCGCTCGCGAACCGAGGCGGATTATTAAACGTGTATTAATAAATTTGCTTGTACATGAAGATTAAATATCATATATTGATGCACTGTAACTACTGGTGTTTTTAATAATACCACCTGTTTTCAGATATTTTTTTTAATACGTTTATTTGGGTAATGTGTATATTTATAAGTAAATTATTATTGAAGACTTACTTGTCTCGAATATGATTAAACGCAGGATATGCGGTAAGTTCTAGGCAAATAAACCGTTCTCAAATACAATGCGTGTGTTCTTGTTCAGACGGCCTCTGGTCGACACACCGACATGAAACGAGTAAATAAATAAAATATGCATCATTCAAATATAAATTAATTTATTTTATGATTGGTTTCTTACATTAATTTCCTACACATCCACATTGAGATTCTATTTTTATTTACATAGTATGTAATACATAGATAATTATAAATGCACATTATCAGCAACATATGCGCGCTTTCTACTCAACAACAGAATATAATTTCACATGTTCGTTTGTATACAGTAAAAAATGCGCGCGGATCATAGAAACTTTAAAAAATTTGCTATAGTACTCAATAAACATAGCTGCCTATAATTTAAATTTGTGTGGCAAACACTAAACTGTGTAATCACGGGTGAATCAACTTTTTCTTGCCATCCGTTGCTATGGTTACACAAATTTTGTCTCGTGGTCAACCTAAGCATTTTTCTTTGAAACAGTATGAAGATGTCACTTGGACGACTGGAGTAAACAACACTAAAAAGTTTATTCACCCGCACACTATTTACGCAAAGAACTAGCGCGTGTTAATGTTACAGTAGTTACTTCTGTGAAGTGTTTACTCCAATTGTCCAAGTGACATCTTTGTGACAAGTTACATTTACAATCGTGACTTCTTTTATTAGAGAAGTACTGTAGGCTTATTGTCTAACGTTTTTGACGCTTGTCTTCGCAATCGCTATCTCTTTCTGTCAAACACTGTGTTTTAGACGACCAGATGGCCTAGTGGTTAGAGACCCTGACTATGAAGCTTGAGGTCCCGGGTTCGATTCCCGTGTCGGGGCAGATATTTGTATGAAAAATACGAATGTTTGTTCTCGGGTCTTGGGTGTTTGATATGTATTTAAGTATGTATCTATCTATATAAGTATGTTTATCCGTTGCCTAGTACCCATAACACAAGCTTTGCTAAGCTTACTTTGGTACTAGGTCAATTGGTGTGAATTGTCCCGTGATATTTATTTTTTATTTTATTTATTTAAACGGTATAAAACGTTGACAGAAAGAGATAGTGAAAGCGAAGGCAAGCGCCAAAAGCGTTAGACAATACGGCCTCTGTTCTCTAATAAAAGAAGTCACAGTTGTAAATAACGCTCTTGCTATATTTTCATCGAAATAAGTAAAACATAGCTTAAGACTACACAAATAAGGTTTTTATTTCGGCATAAAAAAAACTACTAAAAATATTTTAAAAAAACTATTTTGCTGACGATCACCGTGATATGTAAATGTATCAAATTCCATGTCGATTCGACCGCGGGAGGAGACTAAAATCGACTTGCAAGATATTACCAACAGAGACACTGTGGGGCTACAACGAAATTAGATTTTTGTACTTCGTATTATGCCATTCCTTTCACTCTTATGTTGAGTACTATTAGCGTGAACGGAACTGCACAATGCGAAGTTCGAATATCGTGGTATAAAACAAGGTGAGGTTAGTTAAAATGTAAAATATTACGTAACACAGCCGACGGCAATTCAGTTTTGTAAGTCTATAATTCAGAGTGTCTCGCGAGAATCCTGCCTTCCAGCTCGTCGTGTAACTTTTGGACCTTCCGCGTATGCTTCTTTATCATCTGCTGTTGCTCATCGAAGTGATCCATCTTGTCGCCCGCCGCCGCCACCTGTGAATCATCATTCATATATAAGTATACTATACAAAACAGACAAGTTTTATAGACAACCAAGTATAGTATAAATCTTCCCAGGTGAATTTTTCGCTTAAAGCAAAGATAAGGATCTTTTAAAACAAACGGTATCGTCATAGTATTAAGGTTCAAATTTAATGTAATGGCTCGAAGCGAAAAATTCACCTGGGAAGATTTATACTATAAATGCTTTACCTTTTTTTTGTGACAATTGCTACATCATAATAAAAACAATAAGGCTGATTGGCACATTAACATTACGTGAAAATGGTCTTTGATCTTTTTGGTCGAAATTGAACTGACTGTACATAGGGGTTTAATAGCTTACAAGGAGAGGGAAAGGCTTGTAAAATAATAAATAAACTGACTTGTATGGGGCTTGCTTACTATGTAAGCTAGCAAAATGCAGTTATGAATTGCGTCGAAGCAACTAACACAATGACCAATTGCACGGATTTACGAGGATTTTGTTACAATACATAATATGCATCTTAGTCAAAAACAAAACTAAAACAAATAGTATAAAAATAAACAAAAACCTTGCTGTGATGCTTATCGAAGTTGCTTACGTGGTCTGCCTGAATGTGCCGCAGCTTCCGAAGTCTGGATTCGTAATGCTGCAACTCGACCTGACGAAACAGTGGTAACAGCAAGTTATGGCCAAGCCACCAATCCAAATAGGAAACCAAAAGAGAGATCAGCTACTGTATAATCTTATATCTTGCATAACTCACCTTCAAAGATTCAAGTTCGTCAGCAGTAAAGTTGGCTGATGTAGCTATCTTCCACAATCCTTGCACCTTGGGCTCAATGAACTCTTTATTGTTAGGGCCTATAATTAAAAAGTAAAATTATTTCAAATCTCTGATCCCTGAAGTAAAAATTATTTCATCTTATGATATGGGGTAATACCTCTAGCTGTCATTCTCTGGAGCCTATCATAGCCGTCTCTCAAACCTCTATGTTTATCTCTGACTAGGTTTGCAGCATCAATGTATTCCTTCTTGTTGATCTCATTGGTCTCCAACTGATAGTTGACTTCATTGAAATTGTCTAGTTCTTCTTCATTGACTGCATCTAGGAAACAAGAAAATTATACATTGCTCAACTAATTTTTCCTAGATGTGGCCAAAGTCTTCATCTACAAAGAATTTGCTTATTACTCTTGTTCCAATGGGAATTAAGTCAAGATTGCATACTGTTTTCAATATTTAAAAATGTCATCAAAATCTAGCCAAGATTTTTTCTAAGAATAAGAAGCCTCACAAACTATCAGATTTATTTTATCTGTAGGATGAAGATGAATTATTAAAGCAAAGTTGCCAGTTAACAAGTACACAACTAGTCAATACAATTGGGATCTTATTGAATATCCTATAGAGCTCCATATTAATTTATTCTCATAGAAACAAATACAAAGTGTGCAAATGTAATCAAGTGTGTAGGTGGTCCAGATATTAATACAAACAGATTGTTGCTAAGAAAGGCATGGGGCATTGAACTTTATTTCATTGACAGATACATACTTTTGAAGCCATCATTTTTAGCCCCATCAACGTCATTCAGCAGCTCGTAATACTGGTCGATCTTCTCCTGGTGGTGACCAAACTCCTCCTTCAATGCAGCCAGCTCCTCACTGGTGAAACCGGAAGCCTCTGCTTTTGCCCAAAGCATATTCAATTTCTTGTCTTTGAAAATGCTTCTGTTGATGTGGTCATCCATTGCAGAGTTGTGTGCCTGCATTAAATTGTCTTATGATTTGAACTGGTATACTTATAGTTCCAAGATTCATAATCATATTTATTTTGTTCAAAAATAAGATGAGGCTAGGGCTGAAATTTAGTATAACACTGACTAATGACATGACCCATCATCAGAAAAAAAAAATCAGGCCGAAAAGCTATTAACCTTTCGCATGCCGGAATTAAAAAAAAAAAAATGTTGTGCATTCTAGCCTCAACAGTTTCATATAAATCCAATGATACAGATTTTAAAAAAAATACAAAAAGAAAGCCTTAAATTGGGTATGGATCCGGTACAAGGCATACGAAGGGTTAAGGCACAATATGGTCCCTTATCCTGTCATGGCCTTTCTCAATTCATAGTCCCATGATATTATTATACTTTATCATTTTACGACAAAAATACAGATGTCAGTTTATCATCTAGCTTAACATGTTTGCTGCGGTATCCGGTTGATGTGGTTAATTTTCACAGCAAATATGTTAAATTACACTGAGCTGTTTTCTAAAACACTTGACTCCAGCTTCCAACAAAACAAAGTAATAGTCTGCCACATTAATCAGTAACATAGAGAAATGATAAGCCAAAGATAACCGTTGTCAGACTAAATAAAAAAATATTGTGAACATTTTATCTTGTAAATTTGGAAGTATTTTTTAACCTCTAATGTTATCTATTATTATTTAGTATCAATGACCATGCTGCAGGTAGGTAGGTACGGAGACTTCATGAATTGGAGGTGGGCAGAACATTGAAGTTAGTTTTGAATATTGGAACTAAATGGAATGTACCTAAGTATAATTCTTTTTTAATAGGCAAAATGAATTGAAATCAACCCGTCAAACGATTTAGGCACAAAAATGTGCGTCTAAACTAACTATTCATGATTTTCTAATTTTTGTTACTAGTTTCAATCACCTTTTAACATAGGGTACTTAGAAAAAATTACCCAAAAAGTTGCTGATTGTGCGACGGGTTAAATACCTTCTATTAATTGCATTTGTTTTTATTTTATTTTTTAAATGATTTTATTTTATTTGGTTGAATGTAACTACTGGGAAAAAACAGTCCAACTAGTTCCATCGATGGAACTGACAATGGAACTAGTCTGAATAGACCAAATACTTGATCCACATAGCCCCACCTAAGCCCCATTCTACACGGGCGGTTTCCCGCTCGACGGAGCTGCGCAGTGTAGTTTGCATCATACAACTTCCTTATAAAATTGTGTCTAGTGGCGGTTCAGAAGCGGTTTCCCGCGGCCGGAGAACCGCTCGTGTAGTATGGGCCTATGATTACACTATGAATGACTAAGCATCAGTGGAGTGCCACAAGTCACTGATTATCAAATTCTGTTTCAGCATGCTGTCCAGTAAAAACCAGTTACCCATTTAAAAGGTAAAGAACCAAATATCTTACTGGGTAATCCTTTGCCCTGCCACCAGAGTGATCTTCAAAATGCTCCCGAAGCCCAAAGTTGGTCATGATGTGGGTCAGTTTTCGCCGTAGGGTAGCCTCCATCATACCTTCCTTGTCACCGCCTTCATTCTTCAATCTTTTGTAGGTAAATTCTTCTTTATCATGTATTTTTAGGTCACTATAAAGAGATTGTAATTTCGGTTCAGTCAACCTCTGAAATTAAGATAGAAATATTAGATTCCGCTGGATTATTTACTCAGAAATATAAAAAATCAAAACGTTATTGTTCACCTGTTGAGCTTTGGTCCACAATATATTAAGCTTGTTCATCCTAAAGGGTTTTTCCAGGGTCCTAAAATCGACACCTTTCTTGGTAGGTTTCGCTATTGCTTCTTTTTTCGCATTTGCTTCTTTGGAATATTTATTTTCACATAGAACTACAGTTATTAACATAAATACGATGCAATATAGCAAAGTTTTTGTTGGAAAGTTTTTCATGTTGACTATCTATTCCAGGATCTTTATGCGCCAAACAATAACTGTAAAACTCATAAACGGTAATGGTACAAAACTGGGTCAATTATTTGTTGCGTATATTATTAGCCCGCGGCTCGTTGTTTTCTGAAACAAGATACAATATAATAATTACACTGTCTGTATGCTCGCTCAGTAGCCACCCGCTGAGAGACGTGACAGCAGTGTTGCCAGTGACAGATAGTCAAATATAACATGAGACAGCTCAAAAAGTAACATTTTCACGAGAAAAGTAACATTACCTTACTTGAATCACAAGTTCACAACACTAATCACTTGAAATCACAACAGAAACAAATCAAACAACTATTCGAAAATTCGAATCGAAGAAAGAAACGATCAAGCGAGCTCGTTCCTACGTTCAGGCCCATACTACAACTTCCATATAAAATTGTGTCTAGTGCGGTTCAGAAGCGGTTTCCCGCGGCGGGAGAACCGCCCGTGTAGTATGGGCCTCAGTCAATACGTTACGTTCGCGTTCTACCAATGATCGATTCGGTACTAGTCTCCACTCGACTCACTTTCTCGCACGCCTAAGTAAGCGAGATGGAAGATGAAGAAATATATACGAGTGAGTGAATATGCGGTACGACGAAGTCGACAGATTTTCGTTCTGACGCGACATCGAATCAGTCGGTCCACAAAATCAAGTGCGCCAAAATAACGAACAAAAAAACATTCTTGGGTGCGTTCCGTTTCACGATATTTATTTTTTGCTGGAATATCTAAAAAGTAACACAAAAGTAACATATTGAGTCGTGTAACATGGAGGTAACATGAGAGGGTCAAAAGTAACGTAAAATGTTACTTTTGTAACATTCTGGCAACGCTGCGTGACAGTGACATTGACATGCCATGCCACTGACAGTTCAGATACAGAGGGCTACTCAGAATATCGAAAAATAAAATTCATATCTTACCACATCCTCTTTCACGTATTAAATACCTCAAGTGTAAAAGAGACAGCGCGATACGAAATTTAAATTTTTAAGTAGTGTAATGAGATGTGGTTGTGTGCGTGGCCTCAACTCTGGTGGCGCTACCTATACTACGAAATCCGTTTTTCGAACTTCGAATCGTGCCGTTCCTTTCACGCTAATAGTACTAAACATAAGAGTGTAAGGGATGGCACGATACGAACTTCGAAAATAGAATTTCGTAGTAGCCCCCCAGGCCCTATACTACGAAGCGAAAAATTCGAACTTCGTTTCATGCCGTTTCGCTCACGCTAATGGTATTTATTACGAGAGTGAGAGGGACTGCACGATCCGAACTTAAAATTTCGTAGTAACCCCCCCAGGTTACTTTTAATTTTTTTTGACACAATTAAAATGTTGCCATCACCAAATAAGGTCCTTTTTTTTGAAAGTCGCATGATAACAATGAAATATCTTATTTCACTTTAAACTATTAATAAATCAATTAATAACGTTAGCTAAAAGTAGTGTTTTAAATTATTTGATCAGTGAACTTTGCAAATTTTTAGGCTGTGACAACATCGATCTTTATTTGATGACAGCTGGTCGTTGCTCATCGTTCGGGTTGCTCTCGCTCGTCGCTGAATTTTTGTATTTTATTTTGATGAAATAGCATTTCGATTTCAACCGTTCGCTTTTACCGTCGTGTTCGCAACATTCGCTTCGAGCTCGAGCTCCAATGATAGCGCGTTCGCGGTGCTTGATGCGTGTAGGCTGAGAGCGCTCATGAGCACAATGGGAATGAGACCTTAGCGTTTCTTCCCCACCTTATGGGATTGCATCGTGTGAAGCACGATCGCGGCACATACGGTCCGTCTGGCCGTCGGCACTTTCTCTCGCTGATGCGTCGCGAGTCTGTGCACCAGTGTACGGTTGCCGATGTTTGTTAGTGGATGCGTCTGGGAACGGTTGCGTGTTGAAAGAAGAACCGGAGTCAAAACATAGTCGTGTTTGTGTGATGAGTGGTGTGTTGTGACGCGGTGGCGCGCGAGGGCGAGATGAGGCGCGGCAGCGGCGGTGGCTGCGGCTGGGGCGGCGGCGGCGTGTTCGGCCGCTGGTCGCTGCGGCGCCTGCTGCTCGACAGCCCACTTGTGGGCCGGAGACTAGCACACACAGGTATTACATCCCAACAGTTTCACAACAAAACAAAGATGTTGCATTTACCTTGTATTAAAGCCACATCCTTATCAAGTATAATTTCCTTGAACCTGTAAACTTAACTTCGAAAACAACTTGTTTATATGTGCTATAAAAACTTTTAAAGTTTAAAATTTTGGCTAGCCGGCTTTGTAGTAGCTGTTTGTTAATGATTTTGTATAATTAATAAAATCACACGTCTTGTTTCTGTTTCTTGTTTGTGTCCAGACATGACAAGCCCATGTTGGGAATGATATTAAAAAACTTACTATCACTTTATTACACAACTATGGCAAAGTCAAAGGAAGTGTAATAATTTTAGCAGTCTATGTATTTTTTTAAGTTTTGAATCTTCATTGTGCTTCTGTTTATTAAAATCCTAAGAACATGAACTAAAAAAAATGTTATGCTAGTAAGTAGATAAATTGAAATAACCAAGACCTAAAGAGATAAATTAAAAGCCCTTTAAAAAATTTACTCCTCTGATAGATTTTTTTGTTTTGACTTCTAATTATTATTGAGGCTTTGATCACCCCAGGTGATCATGCCAGCCTCATGGGTGCTTAATCAATTCCTTACCCAAATGGAAAATCAATAAAATGGTATGTGCTAACTACTTTGTCTGTTTTGTGCCCCAATAACCAACAAATCCAACAATTGACTTGGTCATTGTGCATGGAACCCAAGTTTCCAAGAACTCATCTATCTTCTCAAGTCTCAACACATGAAACTAAATTCATAATCTTTTGAACGCCACACATTGTTTTTTGTCAAACAAAATTGATTCTTTTGTGGATGTGGGTAGGTTTGTGTATTACCATATTGTCGTCTTTAACCAACACTGGCTTTCAAAAGGTAAAAGCAGTTATTTTTGTAACATTTGTCATTAACTTCAGATTAATAACTTGTAGTTATGCAACTATAGTCCGACAAGCTTGTGCGCGGCTCTCCGCGGAACCCTGTCGCAGTCAGCATTTGCCGCACTTATTAAAAACAATCTCGTTAAGGACAGCAGAGACTCCCTGCGACAGGGATCCGCCGAGCGCCGCGTACGAGCTTGTCGGACTGTAGTGACTCAAATGTCCAATGCAGCAATATTTTCCTTGTACAACTACAATTTATGAAGTATTTTTTATGATTCAGTTGGGCTTCTCTAAGGTGCTAAGTAATGTGTGAGAAATCTGGGTAGTGATTTGTTTCTTTAATTAAAGGAAAAATAACTCAAAAATAGAAAATGAATTGCATTGTAATATGTCCAGTCCAATCACATAGTGTGACCTGTATATTATTCCTAGGGATTTCTGAGAAAGCCTGTGAAGTTCATCTAAAAATGTTTAGTTTGAATATATGTTCAGTTCAGGAGGAAGGAGAGGATGTTTATAATTATCCAATTGCTGGAAATACCAATTTAATAATCACCATTATACATTTTAAATACCAACCAAGTGCAAGTTGGACTTGCACACAAAGGGTTCCGTATACCTATCTATAAAAATGGCAAAAAAATCATGTTTGTTGTATGAGATTTTTTATATTTTAATTTAACCAATTATTTTTTAAGTGGAAATATAACTTAATACTCTGTGAATATTTCAAGCGTCTGCCTGTTGCTGTTATCAATATTGAGCAAAAACAAGCAAAAAAATTACATTTGTTGTATGGGAGCCCCCTTAAATATTTATTTTATTCTGTTTTTTAGTATACTTGTTCTTATAGCGGCAACCAAAAAACATCATCTGTGAAAATTTCAACTTTCTAGCTATCACAGTTTGTGAGATACAGCCTGGTGACAGACAGACAGACGGACGGACAGCAAAGTCTCAGTCAATAGGGTCCCGTTTTTACCCTTTGGGTACAGAACCCTAAAAAACTGAGGTCAGTCATGCTGTTTGTTTATAAATTAGGAATTGTTAACATTGTAACATTGTTTTTTTTTTAACATTATTGTCAACTAGCTAAAAAACTAGTCAAAATGACACTCTTTTCTGTTCTTTCCCGGGACTCAAACTACCTCTACACCAACTCTCATCTCAATTGGTTCTGTGGTTTAAGCGTGAAGGGGTAACAGACAGACATAGTTACACAATTACAGATTAATTACAATTACCATTACTTTGCCATCTGTTAATGTACAAATTCATTTAATAATTAACTCAAAAGATAACACCTTTGGGCAGTATCTGGGATTTCCCGATAAGGGAAACAAAACATTCCAAGCATTTATCATTTAATTTTACATTTTCCCAATTAGGTACTTGAGAAACAACTCAATTAAATCCAGCGCTTGAAATTCAATGGATTAACAATTGCAAATGAATATTTATTGTAGTAATCACTTAATTGCTCTATGGAGTTACACAAATAATTGATTATGAAACAGTCTCTATTTCAGACATGCTAATGAATAGTACATTACTGCAGAGGCCGTGAAGTAAGGGATTGATGGATGAGATTTGGGATAAAACGAGTCCAGCAATCCCTCTTCCGGCCGAGGATTGTATAGAGCTTTTCTCAAACATGCATCATCATCATCATCATCATCCATCCATCCATCCATCCATCCATCCATCCATCCATCCATCCATCCATCCATCCATCCATCCATCCATCCATCCTTACATCCATCCATACATCCATCCATACATCCATCCATCCATACATCCATCCATCCATCCATCCATCCATACATCCATCCATACATCCATTCATCCATCCATACATCCATACATCCATCCATCCATACATCCATCCATACATCCATACATCCATCCATACATCCATATATCCATACATCCATCCATACATCCATACATCCATCCATCCATCACCAGTAGTTTAGGCGGTTTTATAGAAATAAAAGAAGATAGATTTTTTTTAATGTCTTAAGATGGCTGTATGTAATTTTTCCCTTGTCAGTTTAGTGTTAGTAAGCAAATTTAAAAAGTTACAGCAGCGGACAATAATGGTTTTTCATACTTACTTTTATGGCCTAGGCCAAGAAGTAATGTAGGGAGCCATAAACAACAAACTTCATGGCTTCATTTCGTGACATTAACGCATACATTTCAAAGCATGTTTGAGAAAAATAATATTATTACCATAAAACCAGCAACATTATGTTTCTCTTGCAAAGTATCTGTAGGATATTGAGTGAGAAAGAAAATTAAATTTATTTCTATTTTTTGTTGTCTTCATGTCATTTAGGCTTATTTTATTTTATTTATTTTTATTATTTTTATTATCATGTCACTATATTGCAGGGGTGGCAAACTTCGAGCCAAGATCTACTGTTTACATTATTTTGATACTTAAACCTATTTGTGCATAGACATGCCATTTTCTGCTTTGCCACAACTAACTGGATTAGTAGTCCCAATTGACCAGTTGCACACCTCTGCTATATTGCGTGTGTTTCCCAAACCTTTGCACACAACTTTAAATTTTTTCTAACAATTATCAGAATTACCTAGTAAGAAATGCAGGACTCTCAGTGGATCTTGTGATCCAAAAACCAAATATTGGAGGGGAATTTCTGGCAAGAATGTTTTGCTAACATACAATTATAGACCATTCTTAATCATTACTAAATACAAAAGCTAAGACTACTAAATTAAAATTACAAAACCATTTAGTTTAAATTACCTGACCCTGGAAATTATTTCATTTTATTCTTAATTTCTGATAAGGAGATAATTCTTAATTGTTTGTTGCTGTAGTGGCCTGAGTGATGCATGCAGTAATTTTAAATGTCTACTACTTATATATTTCTGTGACAGATGTATAGTCAGACAGGCAAACTAACAGATTGATACACAAAAATTTAAATAAACAAATGTTCCATCATTTACCTCAGACATTGTTGTGTAAACTTCAAGGTCCTCTTTAATAAAACTCCAAACTTTTGAGCAATCAATCAATTAGTCATTGGCATCATTAAATTTTTATGACCACAAGCAATTGTGAGACATTGAGGCAATAAGGCCCGTGACCAAGGGGGTCAATGTTGGCGCATGGCGACAATCACGAAAATGTGACCTTTGAATGCTATGAAATAAGAATTGTTTATCACTTCGGGCTAATAATAGATAGTAAGAGTGGCCTATATCACTATACCTTTATGTTGGCGATAGTGTAATGATAATCTTTAATGCATACTTCCTGTTTTCATTATGCTGTATCTAATCTGATTTCGTGTTTGCAACTAAAAGCTCTATTTTTGTATAAAAATGTAATGTGTTTTAATGTGAGGAGTGATGAGATGACTCAGTTACCAAATAGTCTTAATTGACTTTACATTCATGCACTAGTTAAAGTAGTTATAGACAGATAGGTCTTAGGGCTTGAGTGTTATGACAGGGCTCTTCCTTCACCATCAACAAATATAAAACCGGCTTGAAACCAAAACTTGAGCAAACATTATGCAGTGTAAGGGTGCCTTACCACCAGAGATGTGCTACGCTACGTTACTATGTTATGTGTCTTATATCCACCAATCATATTCATTAGTCCACATAGTATAGCACTGGTGGAAACTGGTTCAACTAAGCTATGATTTTTATATCGAAACAAGCGTGCCCTGGATGTGTGCTATGGATGGTCGCGAGTCGTGTAGCAATGTCCCCCCTCACCGCGCTGTCGCTCCGCGCGCCCCTGTCGATACATCGCATAGCTCGAGCTGCGCATCTTCTTCGCACAGCTGCCTCGCGGCTGCTCATCTACATAGCGCATCTTCCTCGCACAGCTACATAGCTTAGCATTGGTGGTAACGGTCACACAGTTTCGTAGCGTAGCTTTCACATCTTCGCAGGCTCGCAGGTTTACTAATGTTTGACCAATAAATTACTGACAAATGATCATTTGACAAACAACGTTTCACCAAATTATCATTTGGGAAACGTGACATTTGACAAATGTATCATTTTACAAAAACTCCACTTAGCAAATGATCAATTAGCAAACACTACACTTGGTAAATGTGTTAAATAATAAAATGTCAATTGACCGTTTTCCATTTCACCAAATGATATGTTTCGCTAATTAAGCATATGTTTCATAGAAAGTTATTCACGTCTGTATTAATACATAACTAATTTGTTTAGTAATCAATGAAACACTAATAATTGCAGCTGCTTTTTAAATAGCAAGACTTTTTTGGGTGGCCACCAAACCTAACACCAAACGCTAAAGGCGCATTAGCCTTTGAACCTAACCTATCCGAGTCGCTTCCGCTCCGAGCCGTCTTGCTCGCTCGCTTCGCTCGCTCGCTGTAATAAAACGAGATTTCTAATAAACAATTCTAAAACATTGTAGGTACCAAACGTTTTTAGACCAATATTAGTTTTCTCTGATAACTCAGTTGCTAAATGTTCATTTTGTCAAATAATTATTTATAAAATGTAAATTTAACTGTTGATCATTTGAATAAGTGAGTCATTTGTAAAATGACTACTAGTAAAATGATCAATTGGCGAAACATTTTTTTGTAAAACGTTGTTTGTCAAGTGTAATTTTGCCAAATGACTTTTGGTCAAACGGCAGGACACCCAGGCTCGCAGCATATCTGCATAGCACATCTCTGGTAGAAAGGCACCCTAAGCGAATAATATATATCTGGGTCTCGTGCCATTATGAGGTCAAGAGTTTGAGGCTTATTGAAAAAGCTATAAATTTGTATCAAACCCTCAATTGCATGGGTTCCTAGGTACCTAGTATGGGTAATTTTAATGATAATACAATGCAATGTTAATGCTTGTACGATTATTTCTATTACTTAAAAAGGTTTGCCTTTATTGTTTACTAAATCCTACACGCGTTCAAGTATAGATGACCTTATTTATACAATTTTAATCAGTTTTACGTGAGATTAAAATAGGGGAAGTCGAATAAATCTCATATCTCATAATATTTCACCAGAAGCGTCGCCATCATAATATCTCATATTTAATTAGCGGACGCCCCCTTGTTAAGACGCTGTCAACACCAACGTCGGCGCACACTGTCTATTTGTATCGGAGTAAACGAGATGCCGCTATTACTGGGCAGCCGGGTATATTGAAATTTATCGGGCAAATATTTAATTTAAAAAAAAACTGTGGATTATTTGTGAAATATGACTCGTTAGCGGTTTAGGTATGAATATGTTGACTTCATGTTTTTAATTGCAGACGCATACGCCAAAAAAATAAAGACATAGAACCGTTTAATGATGATTTTAAGACCTATCTTTGCAATTATTTTCTATCGAGCCGATTTCGTCCAATTATGTATCGAGTCCGTCCACGGTCTTTGAAATATGATGAATATTAACATATAATTTTTTTGATGTGCTAGAACAAGCAGTTTTTCTTAAAAAACTGTTTAAATGACATCAATTTCAACAAAATTAGGTGTTGTCAGCCTCTTAAGTGCGCGGTCAGGATCTCAGGACAAGTTTGGGAACCTATATTTTAAATATTTAATCGCACGGGTTTAGTATACAAGGTTTGTTTTTGTTGTTCTATAGCCTTGATGTGAAGAAATTGAAATAAAATAATGTCTATCAACTAATCATGATTTGAAAAGAACCCTTAATAAAACGGCACATACGAGTAGCCTTCCTTGCAAGGCCTATAATAAATTTCATTGGCAACAATAAATTAATTAATTATACAAGTACCTACAGTTAGCATTGAATAAGTCTAATGATTATATGAGCTAAAGAGAATAATATTTGTAAATAGTGTTAAAATGTAGCATGGTCCAGTCGGTTGCGTCAATTTCAGCATGTTTTAATTGTTTGGCAAATGATTAAGTTTTGTTAAATTTTTTTTTTAAATCAATTCCTTTTTTACTGTGCTTGCATTGTTATTCAAGTTAAATTTGACGACCAGATGGCCTAGTAGGTAGAGAACCTGACTACGAAGCTTGAGGTCCCGGGTTCGATTCCCGCGTCGGGGCAGATATTTGTATGAATAATACGAATATTTGTTCTCGGGTCTTGGGTGTTTAATATGTATTAAGTATTTATCTATCTATATAAGTATGTTTATCCATTGCCTTGTACCCATAACACAAGCTATGCTTAGCTTACTTTGGGACTAGGTCAATTGGTGTGAATTGTCCCGTGATATTTATTTATTTATTTAAATATTTATACCAATTTTCAAGTCAAACCGACCAATGGAAGCGAGTCAAATTCGACTCCTAAGATTTGACCCATACTAACTTAGCCAGTTGAATTAAAGCTTGGTAAAACAGAGTTATGAAAATGACAGAGAATATTTTAACCCACGCTCATTTATATGTATAAGGATCTGTATTTCAAACCTTCGCCGGATTTGCTCAAATTGGCCAACGGAGACTTTCGTTCACGTTATGGTAAGGCCGCGGAGCGTTGTAATAATTGCGAAAATTTACGAAAATGATGACAAACAGACCTAATTTAATTTTGCCTACCTTGTATTTGTTCCCTTCAATCATAGGTTCTCAAAGTGCGCGTTGAAGGCTTCCAGTGGGACTAGAACGCTCAGAAAGTTAGGAGGCATTACTTTAATTGTAAGAGAAAAATGGGGTGCGTTAGAAAAAAATCTAGAGATTGCGGTGAGCAAAATAAGGTTGAGAACTTAGAATTAAAAGTATTTCATTTCGGTATAACCCTGATTGTTTTGTCAATATAAGATAGCTGACTGTTAATTCGATTATTCGGTATCTATCTATACGTTTTTGTGTGACAAGGGATGAACACCCAATTTATTACAGAATAAATCTTATCAGATTCGCTTTGTTTATGGGATATCTCCTCCTCATTTCTTTTGATTTAGTGATCTTTGGCATAATATATACTGCAGAGGTAGCCAACTTCAATAGACACAAGATCTAAAGTTTGCTGACAATCAGCATTTTTTATAAACATTTCGGCCTTGCCATGACTGGACCAATAGCAGCCATCGACCGGTTGACCACCCCTGATATGCTGTAATCATAATAGTGATGGATGTGTCACATATATTGTTAATGCAATTAACTGGAACCAAGAATAATGAGAATAATGGAACAATAATTTTCTTTCGGCTTTGTTATATCTTAGATGCATTGCGCTTGATTAACAAAAATAAATCAACACGTATTGTAGTGTAGTGCGACCTGATGAACTGGCGATAAATAAAATAAATTCCATTTGTTTTCTCAACAAACAATTTATTCACACTATGTAGATAAGTACTTTAAACTTAACTGTCGTGCGTACGTTGAGAAAAATACTTAAATAGCAATAAAAATTGTTTTGACTTCCTCATTGCGTTTGGCGAGTGGTTAACCGTTATTGGCGTCTTAAAAACGACCAAAAATCGATTTGCGGTTCTATTATATCATGGCGCGAGCAGATATAATCGCGGCGCGGTGCGCGCGCGCTGCTCTAACGCAACCAGCGTGCGTTTATGTAACGCCTTAACCCAATTATAAAGGCTGCGCGAACCACGACCATCACATCACTGATTTGTGATGATTATAATACCAACGCGATCTTAATCGGACAATACCGGGAAGGAAGAAGCCGCTTATGTTGACCCAGTTATTAATTAATGCTTAATGTCTTGTCTATTATAATTATGGGTTCCACTAGCGTTTCAACCGCTATCAGTTCGCATTTATTGAAGAAATAATTCGCACTGAGCGTAAGGTTTTTTTTTTTATAAAATAATACAGTGTGCTTTTGCGATATTTAAAAATCTCGTGTCACAGTGTTTGTTATCGAACTTCTCCGAAACGCCTTGACTGATTTTTATGACATTTTTTGTTTATATTTGGTAGGTCTGATAATAGGTCGTGGGGGTCGTGGGTTTTTTTTATACCTCTATTCCTCCCAGAGGGAGTCGCGAGCAACAGCTAGTAGGTAGTTTTTCTTTTCAATAGCATTCGCTATAACTTACCAACGACGGGACTCCATATTCATTAGTTCCCAAGCCCCCTGGCGTACCCTTAGACGACTCTGCATATATTACTTTTTAATCATAATACAAGTAATAAATGACGCTCAGTCGCCCTGGTTTTATTTTACCGATGCTGACGTTGCGTTCTGGTTAATGATAAAAATGCACGTATGCATTGACGTGGTCAGGTCACACCACAGCTAGGGATCGAATTACTTATTCTGCTGAATTTTATATGTCAGTATAACTGTATTATTTTTGCCCATGACACACCTGACACTTAAAATCTGTATATGTCAAGTGTTAATCATTAAATTTCCACCACTGCTCAATTAAGTTTTGTTAAAAATTTCATTTTAAGAGCAAGCTTTTTACCTGTCTGTACTTTTTGTTGACTCTACTTGCTTTGTCATCCGACTTACATAAGTACCTATACCAAATTTCAAGTGAATCCGACCACTGGAAGTGGGTCAAATTCGACACCCAATTCCAAGATTTGACCCGTACATATGTATGTATCTATGTAGATACACTGCAAGTTAATAAATAAAAAGCTTTTAAAAAGGTGAAGTCAATCGCATTCGAATATGTATTTGAAATTCGACTTGTAATTTTGTAATTTATTCGGCGCTGATTAGTGTAGTCGCATATTTTAATGCAGGATTCGTATAATTTGTAAAACTGTGGCGGAAAAACACAAGGTTCTTCAGGTTAACAATTATCTTGCAAAGAGCATTATATCCTGCACAGGAAGTGCCTGTAATTCAGATTTTCTCTTGAGATTGCTTGTTCGCTGTCTGAGAACTTTCCAGACTGTTCATCGAATAATCTTTTATAGGGTTACGTACTCAAAGGGTAAAAACGGAACCCTATTACTGAGACTCCGCTGTCCGTCCGCCCGTCCGTCCGTCCGTCTGTCACCAGGCTGTATCTCATGAACCGTGATAGCTAGACAGTTGAAATATTCACAGATGATGTATTTCGGTTGCCGCTATAACAACGAATACTAAAAACCAGAATAAAATAAATATTTAAAGGGGCTCCCATACAACAAACGTGATTTTTTTTGCTCGTTTTTGCTCGATATTGATAACGGCAACAGGTAGACGCTTAAAATATTCACATAATATTTAGTTATATATTCACTTTAAAAATGAATAATTAAATTAAAATAAAACATATATTAAAGGGGGGGCCCATACAAAAAACGCGATTTTTGCCGTTTTTATAGATAATGGTACGGAACCCTTCGTGCGCGAGTCCGACTCGCACTTGGCCGGTAGGAATAGGAATCCATGGAAAAAGGTTACGGTAACATTTTTAAAGCACAACGTTGGCCCGGACAACGCTCTCTATGGATTGCAGACGAAGTTAACAAGTCATATTGAAAGCCGAGGCACTAAGGCCTCAATCACACGGCAGCTTTTTTAACGCCGGTTAAAAAGCGTTCAAATAGAACAAAATACTAAAATTGCCTTTAACGCCTAACGCCAAGCGTTCAAAATGCAACACTGCTCGATATAAAAACGGCGCGTTTTAAAAGTGCTGTCGTATGAACATACAGTTGTGGCCATATAATTAAGAACGATTATTTATTGAGATGATTTTTTCAAAGTAACAAGTATAACTAATTGCCCGTATTTTTTTTATTTCTCTCGGTATTGCGAAACTTTTCCGTACTACCGGTACATTCATTTATGCAACATAGTTGGTTAAAAAATTAATAGAGAAACTTTATACATTCGATCTGAACCTAGTATTAGTACTTACTGGCTGGTCACGTAATTAAGAACGCTGAATAGTTTATTATTTTTTCAAATTTAAATAGAGAACACTGTGTGGCTCTGTGGTTGTAGATTATTATTCGTATAATTTTGGCGCCATTTCGTGCTGTTAAAGTCTTAAAAGTGATTACTTCGTATAAAAACAATGGGGAAAAATAAAAGTTGTGATAAATCTACAAGAGAAGTAATAATAAAACTTCGCGAGAAGAATTGGTCGTATAAAAAGATAGCCGACTATCTGCAATGTCCAAAAACAATGGTTTTCCATGCCGTAAAGCATTTTTCCACGTATCAAACTACTTCAAACGTTCCACGTGGACCTAGACAGAGAAAGTCATCTCGTCGAGATGATCGAAATATCGTTCGTTTGGCAAAACAAAATCCTTTTAAAGGGTCTAATGAGTTGAGAAAAGAATATTTTGGCGAAAAAAACCCTTCAGCAATCTCTGCACGCACTATTCGAAGGCGTTTGGTAGAAAATAAGTTGAACGGAAGGATAGCAAGGAAGGTGCCTATGTTGAAACGATGTCATAGGCAAGCCCGACTTGCATTTGCAAGAAGGTATGAAAACTGGACAGTCAGACAGTGGAAAAACGTTCTTTTTTCTGACGAGACAAAAATAAATAGGGTATGTTCTGATGGAAAACGATATGTACGACGCCCTCCGAATAAAGCATTCGACCCAAAGTACACAAAAGTGACATTAAAGCATGGCGGGGGAAATGTGAAAATTTGGGGGTGCTTTTCTGGACATGGCGTTGGACCTGTTAGGCTGATAGAAGGAAACATGGATCAATTCCAATACAAAAATATACTGCAAGAAACAATGTTACCATATGCCGAAGACGTGCTTCCGGTTATTTGGACATTCCAGCACGACAATGATCCAAAGCATACTGCACGCACCGTTAAGGAATTCCTCACATCACAATCAGTTTCTGTCTTAGATTGGCCAGCCAACAGCCCAGATCTTAACCCAATAGAGCATCTTTGGTGCGAAGTCAAGAAAAAGGTTTCATATCGACAGTGTGGCAATTTGAGAGAGCTGTACGACGTTTTCTTAGAAGAATGGAACTCTATTTCTCTTGCGAAATGTCAAAAATTGATAGATTCAATGCCTCGCCGGTGTAAAGCCGTAATTAAAAGCCGTGGACATGCTACTAACTATTAATTTTAATTCAAATGTATTAAATTGCTTTTTTTTCTATACCAACTTCACATTAATATGATTTATTTAATCTAAGTTTCATATAAAACAACTCTCGAGCAGTTTAATAAATCGTTCTTAATTATTTGTCCAGCTTCATTACTATTTGAATTTATTAGTATAGAGAACAAATAAAATTTGTAAAAAAAAATGTTAGCAATTATACACTATTATTCTTAATCCCGTTTGCTCTATCCATGTGGCTATTTTATAACATAACTTGTTACTTCTAAGAAGGAACACAACTAGACATATGACATGATTTAGATAAAAAAAAATCGGAAACTTCAAATCGTTCTTAATTGTATGACCACCACTGTATACTTGAAAATGCATTTGTTCTATTTTAACGCTTTTTTAACGGGCGTTAAAAAAGCTCCCGTGCGAATGAGGCCTTACGTTCTTCGACAGCGCCCTCTATTCTTTAAAGTAAAAATATTATCCACGGGAACTCATTATCGGGATATTAAGTATCCTATGTCTCAATCCAGACCTTTGCCCAACTGTACGCCAAGTTTCATATAAATCCGATCAGCCGTTATTGTGTGATTGGATTGACTAACAAACATTCATACATCCGAACACCCAAATGTCCAAAACAGATATAGATCTGACTGTTACTATTGTGTACAAGATGATAATGAACGCTATTGCATTGCAAGATTAATGTACCCACTAAGTTCTTTTAAATTTTTGTTATTTAAGTCGTATATGTGTATGATGTTGTAATTTATTTATTACTAGCTGTTTCCCGCGACTCCGTCTGAGAAGAATAAAAGATAGATAGCCTACGACCTATTCTCAGACCTACCGAATATGAAGAAAAAAGTTTCATAAAAATCGGACAAGCCGTTTCGGAGGAGTTCGATAACAAACACCGTGACACGAGATTTTTATAAATATTAGATTATGTAAAATTTAGATACTGTTTTAATATTTAAATTTCAATAGGTATAAAATGAAGTGTGAAGTCTTGTCAGCTGTACTATCAACATTAGTCATGATTAGATAGATATTCATGAATTCCTCACCTAGTACGTTGGATTGGACGCAGTTATAGTGTACGGCCCGGTATTTGACCGGAGTCATTATCATCATCATCATCCATCATCCCAGCCGGAGTTCCCACGCGGGCCCAGTGCGAATTAGGAACTTCACACACACCATTGAATTTCTTCGCAGGTGTGCGCGGGTTTTATACACGACTGGGACAGTAATGCACGACCTAATAATTTAAACCCTTTAGGCATCACTACATAGTATAAAACAAAGTCTCTTCCCGCTGTCTGTGTGTCCCTATGTATGGTTAGATCTTTAAAACTACGCAACGGATTTTGATGCGGTTTTTTTTAATAGATAGAGTGATTCAAGAGGAAGGTTTATATGTATAATACATGCATAATTGCACCCGTGCGAAGCCGTGGTGGGTCGCTAGTAAGGTATAAGAGTAAATAATGAATTATCAAATCGTACATTAATGTCATTCATTCCGGGTGGACAATTAATTAAAGGTCGTCCTTTAACCGAACCCGTTTGACTAAAGTGTTATCAATCTATCTACTGTGTCCACTCGAACCGCCTAAGTAAACTTTCGAAAACTTACTGCTGTTTACTTACTATGAAAGCGTCATGACAAAAGTAGTAAAAAAAATAAATAAAAATAAATAAATATCACGGGACAATTCACACCAATTGACCTAGTCCCAAAGTAAGCTTAGCAAAGCTTGTGTTATGGGTACTAGGCAACGGATAAACATACTTATATAGAAAGATACATACTTAAATACATATCAAACACCCAAGACCCGAGAACAAACATTCGTATTTTTCATACAAATATCTGCCCCGACACGGGAATCGAACCCGGGACCTCAAGCTTCATAGTCAGGGTCTCTAACCACTAGGCCATCTGGTCGTCAAAAGCACAGAAGAGAAGAGAGTAGTGCGTGTAAACTTCCGCTGTACGTTATCGACTGCCATTACGACATAATAATATGTAAGTAGTTCTGGATCCGGTCCGTCGTCCGTGGAGTGGAAGTGACAGTGACGCCACTTGGATGTTACTCGAACACTTCTGTCTTGGCTTAAAACTGAATAAATGTATACTGCCCACTTTAAAACCTCATAGATACGCCATTAAAAAAAATCCAAAATCTCGATCTATGAAAAAAAAATTCATCATCATCATCCCGGCCTATATTCCCACTGCACGGCACAGGCCTCCTCTCAGAATGAGAGGACTCGGGTCGTAGTTCCCACGCGGGCCCAGTGCGGATTGGGATTTTCACACACACCATCGAATTTCTTCTCATCTCAGGCATGTGCATACAGGTTCCCTCATAATGTTCTTCACCTTAAAGGTCATGGTAAATTTCAAATATGATTTTCGTACCACAATTCCGAAAAGTCAGAGGTGGAAGCCCGAATTCGGACCCACGACCTTCTGCCACGCGGCGGACACGACGTACAAATACGCGTTCTTGAATCTACATAAGCACGACGACGTCTGTACACGCGTACGCCTACATACATCGCGCGCGCACTCTTCTGGTTTCTGGCGGTTTCCGGCTATCTGCGCCTTGAGGGGTGGGGTAATTCGAATCGGTGCGGGGCGGACCGTTTCCATTCTGTACGTCAGTACTATTATATATTCTGTGCTTCTGCTTTGGTTTTATTGGTCAATATTGGATATATATTTTTCGGCACTCCTCACAAATTTTTCTTTACCTAGTCCCGTTTGGTAAACAAAATTTCGTAACCACCCAGTATGCCAGCTGTGGCTGTAGTCAGTTACGAAATTTTGGTTACCAAACGGGACTAAAGGCAAATTATCACGATGATCGGGTGACTTGTGACTTGGTTGGTTAAGGGCGAATCAACTTTTTTGTGTTGTTTACCTTCTTTTTCCCCAGTTTTCCAAGTGACATCTTCATACTGTTTCAGGGCCTACGCTAGCTGACGCGGATTACCCGGAACGAACGCCCATCGTGCGCGCGTCTAATAAGAAATTGTATGAACAGCGCTCAGTGGCGCGGGCGCCTGCGACGGATTTTCGGTACATTTTAGGGCCTACGCTAGATGACGCGGACGCCCGCCGCGTGCGCCCGCTCGTGGGTCTAAAATGTACCGAAAATCCGTCGCACGCGCCCGCGCCACTTAGCACTGATCATACAATTTCTTATTAGACGACGGGCGTCCGTTCCGGGTAATCCGCGTCAGCTAGCGTAGGCCCTTAGACCCGCGAGCGGGTGCACGCGGCGGGCGTCCGCGTCAGCTAGCGTAGGCCCCATTAAAAAAAAACGCGTAGGTTGTCCAGTAGACAAAATTTGTGTAACCATCGCTACGCTATACGGGTGGTAAGAAAAAGTTGATTCACCCTTAAATGCGACTTTTAGAGAACAGAGGCTTTATTGTCTATCTAACGCACTTGGAATCACGATAGTTTTAACCGTTTCACTCTGTCACACGGTAGAGGATGAGGGTAGACAGAGGTAATGAATGTTATACGTATAGATATAGAGACAATATGGCCTCGGGCAGTCGGATATACGCATTTCTGCCCAAGCTGAGACGGAGACGCTTCGCTCGTGCTGCGCACTTACTCTGTCAACGAATGGATGGACAGAGTTGTAGTGTAGGTTGTATGTATCTCTCATCATCAAACTCAACCCAAACTCATAATCATCGATTCAATTCTCATCGGCAGAAGACCAGTGGTTGTTTTTAACCAGCGACATGCTTTTATAGCAGCATTTAACATGTATGTTTATGTTTATACTTTTAGCCTGTTTATGTGTTCTTGTTGTTATAAATAAACGTTTTTCTTTCTCTCTTTCAAACGCTATAAGCGTTTTGTAATAGAAATTAGAATCGACTCACGGAAACATGTTGATATGACACGACATTGTTCAAAACAGCTGTCAATTCTTCATATTTATAACTACGTGACCGTAAATTACACTACAGAACTAAGAAGATTGTAGAATATGTGGTGAGGAAGACGAAACAAATGAACACATCATTTGTGAATGTGACGCCCTCGCCAGATTAAGAATGAGACTCTTTGGCGACGGATACCCCGCACCAAGAGACTTTAAGGCACTACCGCTACGTCAAATCATCAATTTATGGACGAGGTGATAAAAGCAATGGAGTAAGTGCGAAGCAGGGGTAATTACACAAAAGATCCCTACGGGTCGAAGTGTGGATACACTTAGTAGGACCCCTAATACTAAGATAAGATAAGACCGTAAATTAAAATATTGACGTAGAGATGATACCCGCGCTGACTCTTCAAGACACTGCAATATCAATTAGCGAATTGGCTCCATGCATTATCCAATAACCATATACTCTGATGCTCTGAATTATAAGCCATAGATTCTCGTAACAGCAGAAATTAAACCCCTTTGAAGTGCAGATCATTCGCCTCTGTTTCATCTCAATGCCGCGCTCGCTAATTATCGAATAAGCTTGCATGTTTATTTGAAATGAACACCACTTAGCGTTTACCGTACGCCGCCTCTTATACTTGTCACAGATTTTTGATGCTGGTGAAAGTGTTGAAACGTCTTTTGTACTACTGTCTTAACTAGGTTACCTTAAAATTGTTTGTGGCTGACTAAAGTTCTGCGTCGTGTCGTGATATTTCACATAGCTGAGAGCGTGAGTGTGCTTCTTAGTCATCGCGCAGATGACGACGAGGGAGCACTTAATGACTGCTTGCTGCTTAATTACTGCTGCGGTTTACGTCGCAAGGTTGACTGTTGATTGTAGAACGTAAGGTAGCGGCCATCGGAAGAAATTACGTGTTACTTTTGTCTGTTGGCTCAATTGAGCATCTCAAAGAAAGTTAAAAAAAACTGGCCAAGAGCGTGTCGGACACTCCCAGCGTAGGGTTCCGTAGCGTAGCGTAAGGGTGCGGGGGTATTAAAGGGGGGATGAAAATTTCATTGATTTTGCCGTAGGTTGCACCGTTTTCAAGATATTTGACAACACACCGGTTCTCGTCCGATCACTGAGGTTAAGCAACGTCGGGCGCGGTCAGTACGTGGATGGGTGGGTGACCGCCTGGTTTCATTTTTGTTTTTTGAATGTTTTGTTATGACGTTGTCACGTTAAACTACCGTCCGTAAACCGACTTTACAGACAACCGGTTTTTTCTATAAATTATATAAAGAAATTATTGGATTGATGAATCCTGAGTTGAGTTTGTTTACTGTTTTTTTTTATTGATGTCCTGTCAAATATATGTGTTTGAAGTAAAGGCGAAAAGTATTAAATTTTAGCACAGCACCGAGAGCTCAATAAAGTTGCATGCGTGGAGTAGTCGATATTAACATTTCCTCTTACATGTTTATTCACATGTTTTTGTAGATATTCATTCGGGTTGGCCGACTTTTGGCAACTGGATGTTTTTAAATACCGGTCTGTTAGCGATTATCTCACGTTTACCGGACCGTTTGAGTATCCGTCTGAGTATATTGCGATTTCAACAACGAACATTCAGCCCACATTCCCCTGCGCTCGGTCACTGCGGAAAATCAAGTTTTCGTTTGGATTCCATCTTATAATAACCTGCTTTGCGTATTGCTACATGTGCAGCCTTCATATAATAACAATTAATGTAATATGGCAGCTAATTACCAGTGTATTGTGTTTCTAGGCTGGGCTGAAGGGAGTGAAGGCTAAGTGTTGTGGTAACGAGACTTTTTACTGTAACTTAGCAGTAGGTACTTCGAGTAATTTCCTACCTATCACCATTTAATTAGCTCGTATCTTTCAATAATATTTGTATCTGCTATAACGTTGATGTCATCGAATAGGAATTGTAACATACCTATATTAAAAATGTTAATATTGGGGAAAACACGCGATTCTCCACATTTGAATTTCTAGTCAATAAACATTCTAATGTAGCGTTTATGAACATTCATATAAAACCAGTTACTTCAGTGCTATAATAAGTATTTATAGAGAAACTTTGGAAAACAACACGCCTGATACATATTATATTATGACGTTTTTGGCGACGTAAAGCTGATTTATTACGTTTACAAAGCTGTTTGGAAAACCCGAATAATAAATATGAGATCTTCATAAGAATACATTGCATTTACAAAATTCCTTTCGAAATATTCTTTTGGTAAAGCTATTCTTGATAATTGTCTTTCTAAGCGAGGTCATATGGCGACAGTAGATCAACATCACCGACAAACAAATCGCTAACACTAACCATCCATCTACATGGTTCAACAAGTAGGCAGTATGTGAACCAACCCCCTTGCCATCGTTCTAAAATATCGAAGGAAGGTCTCTGCCAAGTATTCAATAAAAACAAACAGACAATAGATATTAGAAACAATGTACTTAAAACAATCCTTTGTAGTATTAATCCAACCGCCAAGGGCGATGATGAGATCAGATCTATTAATCAACCTGCAGCCTGTGCTACCTTCATCAAAACACCTTATCAAGACTGTAACCATGGCGCGGTTGGTCGTAATGAAATGAAAGTATTTACTGAACCCAATGTCTCAATTCTTATTGTTTTTTCTTCTGTTTTTAATTACGACGAGATCACAATCGTGATGCCGCAGTCAATAGCAAACCTTCCCACATTTTTGAAATTGCCAAAATTATCAGCGACATTTTTCGATAAGAGAAAGTCTGGCATGGCAGACGGGATGATTTTGTTCTTGAAAAGGAATACCCAAATCCTTGACTTACCCAAGAATTGTTTACAATCAATATTGTGTCCCGAATAATAAAGACGAATGATAATATCGGCAGTAGATCGTGTCGCGTCACACGCAGCCGGGACGCCGCGCCCTCGACACGTGACGCTCTGAAATATGTGCAAACAAGGGGCGTCCAGCCAAGGAGGAGGCTACTTATTAACATTGTTATATGCTAGTCCCATCAGGCAGGCTATTGGCTATGAAAACCGCTTCAATTTCTTTCCGCTTGTGTAAACTACTGTCACCTGTGTTGCCTTCCTTGAAGATTTATTGATATACGCTGCTTACTCACTCATCCAATTGGCTCCATTCGTCTTGTTGCTGTTTACCTGACACAAGTTTCAAGTAGTTGAATAGACTAAGTTTTATTATTTGCGCTTTTAAAATAAATAAATAAATATCACGGGACAATTCACACCAATTGACCTAGTCCCAAAGTAAGCTTAGCAAAGCTTGTGTTATGGGTACTAGACAACGGATAAACATACTTATATAGATAGATACATACTTAAATACATATTAAACACCCAAGACCCGAGAACAAACATTCGTATTTTTCATACAAATACCTGCCCCGACACGGGAATCGAACCCGGGACCTCAAGCTTCATAGTCAGGTTCACTAACCACTAGGCCATCTGGTCGTCTAAACCCCTCTCTCTGGTCTGGTGGTGGTCGTCGTCTGGTCGGCTTTTATAACGGGAAAACCAGCGCTGCAAATCCGCGAATATGACATGCTCTGACGATTTCCGGATTGTAGTATTTTTGTATCGTCTGTTATCCTTGATCATCAGCTTACATTATGCATTCGAGTTTTCAATACTTTATTTATAGGATGTATTAATGTTAATGGCCTGTCACATCAATGATGACCTTATCATACGATATTGAAATCTGTAATAAGTTTAGCGATATTCCATAACTCTCGCATTGTGAAACCCCAATAGTACCCTTCTGAAGCTTCAATATTATATGCTGAAATTTGATGACTACAGATTGGGAAAACTTACAGGGAGATTTTGTATACTGCTTGATTAAAAAATACTTTTCATAAGCGATCAATGACACCCACTGGTTATTTAGATTAAATTAACATTTTGTTTTTATTTTCTGTCGAGTCTGAGCTATGCTGGTTATGCCAACCTACACAGGACGCGTGACGAGGTGAAATTGGGAACCAACTGATTGTAAATGGTCTTTTCTATTAATAGGAAGCAATAAACTTTATCGCTATTAGAAGTCCATTAGTCATCCAACACACTTAAATCTTATAGGTGTACAAACAAGGACACTTCGTACGCCTGCGAGCCCATGCAGGCTTGCCTAGCCTGGCAGATGTAACTGTGATGGTGTTAAAAAAAGCTATAAAATGTTATCTGTTGAGGATTATTCCTTGACGGATGAAATTTCATCAGCAAAGATTTAATGTCATATGTAAGGTGGTGCCAGTAAATGTAGAAGTCTTGAAACCATTTCCAAAAATTCATTGATTTTCATTTTCGTTTATAAAAAAATAAATAAAAAATAAATAAATATCACGGGATAGTTCACACCAATTGACCTAGTCCCAAAGTAAGCTAAGGAAAGCTTGTGTTATGGGTACTAGGCAACGGATAAACATACTTATACAGATAGATACATACTTAAATACATATTAAACACCCAAGACCCGAGAACAAACATTCGTATTTTTCATACAAATATCTGCCCCGACGCGGGAATCGAACCCGGGACCTCAAGCTTCGTAGTCAGGTTCTCTAACCACTAGGCCATTGGTCGTCTGGTTTATGTATCTTGATTCTTTGGGAAGGCCTTTGTCCAGCATTGGATGCCTATTGGCTGATATGATGATCATGACGTGATGCGCGTTCAACAAAAAGACAGAAAAAATATACAGCAGGTTTTGAAAGCAACATTTTTACACTTAGATTATATATATACAAGATACCCAGTCCCGAAGAAAATTTTCAAACAAACACGGCTAAAGTGACATTTGCAGCTGTATTCAGGAAGATGCAACATCACTTATTTACAACTTGTATTGAGATAAATATTTTATGCAAAAAACGACTCAATTTCGTGAGTATTTAATATCAAATTTGCACTGCCTGATTGATAAAACTTATTTTATCCCCGGGAAAGTGCAATGTAAAGTTCCCGCGGGATAGGAATAATTGTTTTGACCTATTTTTAAAATCAGAGACAGTGAAGCTTTTTATTAGTGAAATAATATTAAAAATCAGACCCCAAGTTCAAGTCTCTTAATTCTATCCCGTGGGATTTTGCATTTTCCCGAAAAAGAATAGTCTATACCAATCAGGAACAGTTAAGCTTTCTAGGTAAAATAATTTTTAAAATCAGCCGCGAAGTTGAATTTTTTTTCTATCCCGTGGGAATTTTGTATTTTCTCGATGAAAAAGTAGCCTATGTCAATCGGGGATAGTAGTCATATCGCACAATATGTAAGAATTTTTTAAATCAGCCCCGAAATTGAATTAATTTATTTCTATCCCGTGAGAATTTTGCATTTTTCCTGATAAAAAGTAACCTACGTCAATCAGAATAGGCAGCTTACTATTGGCGAAAGAATTTTTAAAATCAGCCCCGAAGTTGAATTCACTTATTTCTATCCCGTGGGAATTTTGTATTTTCCCGAAGAAAATAGCTTGTGTCAATCGGGGATAGTCATATCACATAATATGTAAGATTTTTTAAATTCAGCCCCGAAATTGAATTTATTTATTTCTATCCCGTGGGAATTTTGCATTTTCCCGGATAAAAGTTATTAGTAGCATTCTAATGTAGAAAGAATTTTTAAAATCGGCACAATAGTTTCAGAGATTCCCCTACAAACAAAGAAACAAAGAAAGTTTAGATATTTCCCTATCCCGTGGGAATTTCGAAAAATCCTTCCTTAGTGCACCTCTACAATACTCAAGGTACATGTATGCCAAATTTCAAGTCTCTAGCCCCAGTAGTTTAGGCTGTGCGTTGTCTGTCAGTCAGTCACCAATCAGTCAGTCACGGTACTGTTTTATATGTATATACTAGCTTTTGCCCGTGTCTTCGTACGCGAAGACAATAACGTTAGAGTTGTTTGCATGAAATTTGGCACACAGGTAGTTTATTACGTGGATTAACACATAGGGTCATGCCAGGAAAATGTAAAGTTCCCGCGGAATTTGAATAAGTGAATTCTAAAGCCGGTAAGCTGCGGTGGCCTAGTGTTTGACCTATGGTCTCTTTAGCAAAGAGTCATGGGTTTGAGCCCGGGCTTGGACCTCTTGAGTTATTCCGAATTCGTGTGCTAAATTACGTTTGAAGTTTACCATGAGCTTTACAGTGAAGGAAAACATCGCGAGAAAAGCTGCACACACCTGAGAAGAAATTCAATGGTATACACCCACACTGTACAAATCGCACTGGGCCCAAGTGGGAACTAAGGCCCAAGTGTTCTCGTTCTGGGAGGAGGCCTGATTGAAACAACAACATTGTATCCCGAGAAAGTGTACAGCATACCGCGGGATAGAAATAACTGTCAAAACATTTTGAAAATCAGAGCAGCTTAGCAGTCACAGTGACAGTGTAGCTTTTTATTAGTAAAATAATTTTAAAAATCAGCCCCCTCGTTCAATTCACTTATTTCTATCCCGTGGGAATTTTGATTTTCCCGTAGAAAAGTAGCCTATGCCAATCAGGGATATTGCAGCTTTCAAATTGTAAAATATTTTTTAAAATCAGCCCCAAAGTTGAATTAACTTATTTCGATCCCGCGGGAAATTTGCGTTTTCCCGTAGAAAAGTAGCCTATGTCAATCAAGAATATTGTAGCTTTCAAATTGTAAAATATTTTTAAAAATCAGCCCCTAAGTTGAATTTACTTATTTCTAACCCGCGGGAATTTTGAATTTTCCCGGAAAAAAAGTACCCTGTGTCAATCAAGAATACTGTAGGTTACTATTGGTGAAAGAATTTTTAAAATCAGCCCCAAAGTTGATTTAAAATTTTTCTATCCCGTGGGAATTTTGAATTTTCCCGAATAAAAAGTAGCCTTTGTCAATCGGGGATAGCCATATTACATAGTGTATAAGAATTTTTAAAATCAGCCCCGAAATTGAGTTAATTTATTTCTATCCCGTGGGAATTTTGCATTTTTCCGGATAAAAAGTAACCTATGTCAATCAAGGATAGTCTAGTTCTGAAAGAATTTTTAAAATCGGCTCAATAGTTTCATAGATTCCGCTACTAACAAATAAACATTGAAAGTTGAGATATTTCCCTATCCCGTGGGAATTTCGAAAAGTCCTTCCTTAGTGCACCTCTACAATACTCAAGGTACATGTGTGCCAAATTTCAAGTCTCTAGCCCCAGTGGTTTAGGCTGTGCGTTGTCTGTCAGTCAGTCAGTCACGGTACTGTTTTATAGGTATAGATAAAAGATAAATAAACAAATAAATAAGGCTCATCCCAAACTCAGCCCGCAACTCGCAAACCAGTGATTTTTGGCGTTCCTGAATAGCTGTTCAAACCAAACCCAACCCAAACGATTGAATTACCGCTACCAAACCCGTGAAGGCCCGTTACTGAATTTAGCCCCTGTGGCCGTATTGTCTAACGCTTTTGGCGCTTGCCTTCGCTTTCACCATCTCTTTCTATCATCCTTTTATACCGTTTGACAGAAAGAGATAGCGATTGCGAAGGCAAGCGTTAGAAACGTTAGACAATAAGCCTGCAGGTCTAATATCGTAAAATCTTTCAATGTAACCTATTAGCTGAAAACATTTTCATACCAATAATAATAATTAATAATACAAGTTTTATAGGTGCAGAAACTGTTTAGTAAGTAATTTAATGAAGTTAAATTGAGGATACATGATAGTTAACTTTATCAGATTTCTCATGATTTTACCTACCGACTATTATGCAGTATGCATGTTACGTGAATTGCGTAAATGGCAGACAATAGATAATCGACTCATCGGCTTATTAGTTTACCAACTGTAATATACTTCCTTCGGCAGCTGCATGCTTACCAGAAATACCCAGCTTTTAGTATAGTGTTTTGAATCATATCATAGACTGGCTAAAACAAAAAAAAAACGGCCAAGTGCGAGTCGGACTCGCGCACGAAAGGTTCCGTACCATTATCCTTACAAACGGCAAAAAATCACGTTGTATGGGAGCCCCCCTTAAATATTTGTTTTATTTTAATTTAATTATTTAGTTTTAAAGTGAATATGATAATAATTAAATATAACGACCGTTCGTCAAGCTTAAAACTACTAAAATATATTCTAAGGCTGCGTTTCCACTTTCCACCAGAGATGTGCGAGGATGCGCTGCGAGGGATGTGTTTGTCATGAACCAATAGAAACACTTCATTCACTTAGGACCTTCTAAATGAAGTGTTTCTATTGGTTCATGACAAACACATCCCTCGCAACGCATCCTCGCACAGCTCCGGTGGATACGCAGCCTAAACCACGGCATGTTTTTTATAACATATACTACGTTAATATTTGCGCTATCAATATGTCACGTAAGAACTTCAATTTGTTCTTCTGCTTTGAATGTTTTCTCTTGGAATTCAATCCTAATAATAGAATTCATTAGATAGGTAGGTAAAAAGCTGAATGAGTAAAATGTAGTCCAGGCAGAATCTAGCTTGATCTAGATCTGAAAATGGATTCGTCTGGAGAATGTTTATTGCCTCGATTTGTCCACCCGCCTATTAATTTGGTACAGACAAGTTTAAACTCACAGACTTCTGTTGAAGCGGATGACCTAAGAACGGTGAAATGCGTGAGAACCGAGCTTATCAATCGAATACGTCATGAGCGCATTTCAGTGGGAAAAAAGGCACTTTCGCTAATTTTGGTTTTGTAAAACGTAACCGTAGCGCGGAAAACTGACTGGCTGACTTTAGTTAAACTCAACACAAGGTAGATCGACTGGCGACATCCTCTTGAACACAGGACCGTGTTTAAAATGTTTCTTCTTTC
The DNA here is from genome assembly GCA_947563465.1 of Archips xylosteana. Classification (NCBI taxonomy): domain Eukaryota; kingdom Metazoa; phylum Arthropoda; class Insecta; order Lepidoptera; family Tortricidae; genus Archips; species Archips xylosteana. The sequence goes on along the minus strand of OX387351.1, from coordinate 4,668,416 downwards.
AATTCCAATGCTTCGGTATTTAACTTCTAGTTCAAAAGTTCTGAATGTCTGTATTTTGTACTTCCTTTGCTATGTACTTAACCTGTGTGCTCATATCAATGCAACCAGTGGTGTGCTTCTGCCTTTTCTCTTCAGAAGGAGAGTGTGAAATAACTGAAGAGTATGGCAATTGCGAATCATTAGGCGCACTATTTATTAGTTTTTATTTTTTTACGACTGACGTCTAAGCATGATTATAAATTATAATGACTCTTTCCTCCTCTATACATTATAACAGGAAGTCAAGGAAGTTGTGCTGTTTGTGGCCAGACTTAACTTCATGAGTAGGTTTTGACGTAAGTACCTACCATTGCTAGAAAAACAGACGTACATCAAAGTAAACAAGCTTATACTCATTGTCGGATACTTGTTAGGCAGTTTGAATGCTCGAGCACACGATTCTGTGTTAAGCAAATAGTTCACGGTCGATAATATTGGAGGGCCCTCCAAGAAACGACCTCGTCGCGTATGCAGCCGGCGGAAGTGTATTTACCGCGTACCTATGTTCTTGATTAATATTTGTTGTTCAATACAGATTTAAAAACGTTACGTAGGCGCTGCTCGTTCTGTTCTGGCGTTGTAAACTTACTCCCACGGCATTTTTTTCGCGTAATTAGTTACGTGAATTATTGTTTATCGGGTGTTCCTCCTTGTGCCCACGCGGCACGCAACGCGTGATATAACTTGCGTTACTTGACGTCTTAACGAACATGACCTTAATCATTACAGGAGCTGTACTGCATCCGTCCTATATTGAATGCCAAAAATAATACTTAATTTTGAATATAAATTTTGACAGCACAAACGAAGTACGCCTAAATCAACTTAAAATTTCTCGAGATGTCAATTCTAAGGACATACATCTTGTTTCTCTTTTGGTTTCCCGGAGATACATGGGCGTTTTCTATTCTGGGCCATCTGCAGAAGGCTTTGACCATAAACCCTGTTTGTTTTTGCCTGTGTTGTATGTTTTACTGAGATACTAGATATCCCCGACGCAAAAATTTTGCTACGAGGAAACAACAGCTCGTCCGCGCTCTTCCATAACGATTTTGTTTTTCGCGTAAACGAATTGTTTGGCGCATTCTGACATGGAAGGATGCCCGCATATACGAGCTGGGAATTTGCATGGCTGCCTTCACGGCAAGGTCCACTTAACCTTGCCGTATATTGATTTGCTTAACTAAGTATAGGTGCATTATTTGCAAGATATCATCAACCAACCAACTGTGACCTGAAATATAACAGCTGAGTTGGAAATTCTTTTAGCTGGGTGTCGTTAACTATTGAGTCTGAATGTAGGTATCTAAAGTTAATTGATACATTGTCCCCTGTGATTGTCCCATAGTATTGTCTTGCATGTTCACTGCCCAGAAATAGGAGGAAAAACGTGAGAACCCGAGTAGACACTATATATAGCTATCCCTACTTTTATACGACTTTTTACTATTCAACACATGAAGCTTCCTATTTAATTAAATTCAGTGTAGTCATGACGATTGCTAATGCAGATAGGTACCATAAACATTTGTCGTTTCGTCTTGTAAATCGTTTCCAGCATTATTTTGCCGTTTGACGTCGTCTGCTTGCTTAATGTTTCAGAAAACGATGGTTTTTAATGCTTTGTCTACACGGGAATATTCGAGATTAAGGTTTTATTTGAATTGAGCTTTTATGGAGAGTCAGACCGGGTACGTATCGTAAATATATAAAGTTTAAAATTAATAATGGACGAAATACATACCTAATTGTCATTTCATATAATGCAATTTTCTTGGAAATTCTCAACTTTACAGGATTTTCATAAAATAAACCTAACCTAACCTAAACCAATCTATAGATTATACGATTAAAAAAGTTCGTTTTATCAATAGTTTCATAGAAAATTTTAGTATATATTATGACCATTATGTATTTCGTCCATTATTCGTTTTAAACTTTATATATTTTGATACGTTCCCGTCAGACCATTTGGTATCAGGGAGCAGATTTTTTAAAACACGTCTTTGAACATACTATTTCAAAATTTGAAATACTTACGTCTAATTAGTTTTGTTAATTAGGTAGTCAAGAACCTAATTTGAGCGGTAGTTTTACACAGATTTTTCACTGACATGATTTGAAACATTGGTCCTTAATTTACGTATTAGTTCACCTTGCATATTACTAAAATGGAAAGTAGGTAAAGCTGTGTTTGTACTTTGTTTTTGTTGACGATACGCAAGGAGTGAATGAGGTTATAGCAGAATCATGAAAGACTTTGAACTCGCGAGGCATTCATTTTGAGATCCATTTTCTTTTGTGTAATCATATCGCAAAATAGTGATAATCTCACCACCGAGTCGTATCTATAATAGTGATTTTATTAGAACTTTTTTCGTTTGGACGAGGTTTGGCTTTTATTTTTAATCTTGATTTGAGATTTATAAGACAAGCCCGGCTTTTGGGCTTCTATGTAAGGATCGCCACTGATCCTACGTCTCAATCCAGATCTTTGTCCATCTGTACGCCAAGTTTCATCTTAATTCGTGTAGCCGTTATTGCGGAATTGACTAAGGCCCTGGTGGATGTGCGTCGCGCGCTGTGCCACAAGCCGTCGCCGTCGGTCGCGGGTGCGTAAAGTTTCAGAGAAATCACCCTCAAACATTCCCGAACAAAACATTCGAACGTCGTCGGTCACGGACGGACACGCGTCGGTCGCCGATCGCCGGCGGCGGGTGGTTTGAGAAACCAGGGCCTAAGAAACATTCAAACACCACAATATCCAAAACATCGTCAAAAACTTTATCTTTTGTGATATTACTCGTAGTAGGATTAACAAGGATAATTTAAAAAAGAAAAACTTAGGAGATAGGTAGGTATTGTCATCTTTTTATTATCAAACATTTACATAAAACTTGTTTTATAGACAGCTTTTGTTTTACTCCAATTTTGTTAGTTATTGCCTTATTCATCGGCCTTTATTCCCGAGGCTCACGTGGGATTTCCCGGTGTTTATCTATCCGATCGTCATTTAATTTATATTCGTTGCATGCAGTTTACGTGCTTTTATTGTATAAACTTATGCGCGATAAACAGGAAAATGAACTACTATTATAATTTATTCGATCATCTTTTTCAAAAGTGTGTAGGTGCACACATACATTATTTACATTATTACAACACATACATTATTTTGACGATTATGGTATAAATTCTTGTAATTTTGACATCAATGCAAATTTATATTGTAATTTTTATCATGAAATAAATAAATCTAATCTAATCTACGCTAGTGTCATCGCGGAAAGTGGATAATCTGATTAGATATGCGTTAATTGTGTGACGTGAGTACAATACTCGTATTTGTGTAGCACTTCCATCTATTGATCATTGAATTATTATAACTAAGTTACAATACAAACGTCTGTATACTCTTATATTAATGAAGCTTTACAGCAAATCACGGCCGTTGCCAAAATTACAAATGACAAAAACGCATTCGCTTAACGAATTGGACTTCCCAGGCGGCAGTTTTTTGTTTGCCACGTACCTACTCCGTTTCTAATGACCACAAACTGTTGCCGGGATTCCCAGTGGCCTCATTAGCACAGCCTCCTTTGAAATGATGCAGGCAGCTAAATAGTCGACAGGCCATTGTTGCTCATTCCAAGCTTCGGCATCTCATTCAATGAAATGCATCGAAAATTCGCAACTTGATATTCTGTCGATAAATTCTGTTCAGGCGGCCAATTCGTGACAATAATTTAGATAGGATTCCCGACGCGAGATAATATTATTTTATCCAAGATGATCGTATCGAAAGCAAACGGCGCGTAATGAAATTGGCGTTACAATCACAAATTGGATAAACATTAGCCGTTTGTTTTCCTCTTCGATGTGTGATTTAGACTTGGGTCACGTTCCTTTTTCCTAGAATTGTTATTTTCTCGTGAACATTGTTTATGCAAAGCTAGATGCATGAGTAACTATACATACATAGTATTTTTTGTCAATGTTTACGGTTTTTTTTGGCAAATATTATGCAATGCGGCGCAGCTCTATCAGTGCGGGATTTGTCGTAATCGTTACATTTCTTATTAAAAATGATAAAATTATCTTTTAGATTAGCGTGATTAGTCAGCGGCTTTTAAACTTCCGGATTAAGGTGCGGGTGAAAAATGTAATACTTTGATAAGGTTTTATATAACAACTTGGTATTTTATTATTGCCGTTCTCTCGTCACCACAGATCTACTCGTACGTTGTTTAATTTAATTAACATATCGTACGAGGCAAAGCTGCCGGTACGAGGTAAAGCTGCCGGGTCTACCGAATCATAATTTTGTGCTCCTGTTCAGTTTAGACGACTGCAAAACATTCTTTTCAAATTTGAAAAGTGTATAAGTATTTGTGTAGTCGACCGTACACAACGGAAATGTTGATAGAAATGGCACAACTACCTTACCTGAAAAATTTAGTCTATTGCTTTCATTCCACTGGTTACTGATCCATTTCAACCGTACTTGTATTTTCGTGGAAAAAGTAAGAACCAATATGAATAACGTTTCTGAAAAATCCGAACATTTAGGTTCTGAATGGTAAAAGGGGATCTCGTGCTTTTTTGTAGCATGTCTATTTTTAAGCGCTACTTTTTTACAGAAAGTTATTCGTAGAATTACTTCTTCATACGTATTAGAACAGGGTCGAGCGTTTTGGCGCGTATAAGTGAATGTTCACAGATCAGTAAACCGTTACACTGTTGTAACTGTTAAACTTTTTGTAAACGCACGGATCAATGACTCGTCTGTCAAGTATATATCCAACTACCATGACCACGTATGACCACGTATCGTAATCCAGGCCAGTGTACACACGCACTAGCACACGCCGGTGCTCGTGTATTTAGATCATTCCACGGCAGTAGCGTGAATTGAACATTTTCGTTAGAGAACCCGGATAGTAAAAAGCGTGAGTTAGGTATGCAACACCTCGCAGTTAGTACTATGTTGCAGAAAAATTAACAAATTTCTAAGGGATATGACCAAATCACGCAGAATGTTAAAATGGGGAATCCATTACCTATATCATTTGTCCAGAATTGATCAAATCCCTGAATCTGATTAGTGAAATGACACAGCCAAAAAAGGCAATTGGTTTTTATTTCACTAGATTTCAGTGAATAGAGTTGACGAAACTAACTCTCAAAGTCAACTCGTTTTATCATTTCTCGAACTACTTTTAACTACTTCAGAAAAGGAGTTTTTTTTTGTTTGGTCCTATTTAAATTTGAAAAAATAATCGCTGTTAAAAGGGTGAATCAACTTTTTGTGTTGTTTACTCTGTCCCGGTTGTCCAACTTTACTCATACTCAAATCAAATTCAAATTATTTATTTCATTCCAACTTAGGTGGTAAGTACATAAATGGTCGAGTCTTCCTATTAGGTATAATGTACCTGTGTCAGGAAGCCTCGCTCTTCCATCTTACTGTAAGAGTTATGCGCTAAGATGAAAGAAAACATAAGCAAAAACAAAAATAAACAAATTAGCATTATTAATTATATTTATTTTACTACATTTTTAAATAGTATGTATGTGTGCGTGCGTGTGTGTGTGTGTGTGTGTGTGTGTGTGTGTGTGTGTGTGTATGTGTGTGTGTGTGTGCAAGCGTGAGCGTTTTGTATTTATGTGTCAGTGTGTTCGCCGTTTCAAAATTATTTGTAAAGTTAGGGTTTATACATCATAACATCTTTATACCTATACAGAATGTTTTCAGTCTCATTATAATCAAGTTCACCTATCCATTTAACTATTAATCACCTTGTTATAAATCAATGCAGACAGTGCAACATATTGCCTTTTTGCAAATATTGAGTTTCTAATAGGTATAGGCGCAACTGTATGTACTCTTCTTTTATTTAGTCTTGGGATTGAAACCAATAGATTTATGGAGTTTTAATATTGCAGAGGTTATGTATAATTTGCGCATACTCAGTACTTTACAATGGGCATAGAGTTCTGTAGTGGGATATCTGTAGGGTTTAAAGTACATGGTTTAGCAGACATCTCTGACCTTTCTCAACTTCCAGGAATTTAGTTTTACCCGCGCCTCCCCAAATTGTTATACAATATGACATAATCGGTTGCGCAAGCGCACTGTAAATTTGTTTTAGTAGTGCAGCGTCTGTGACATGTCGGAGGCTTATCAGTTGATTCTGCCATTTATATATTCTAAGTGCTGATGCCAAGAAAGCCGTTGGTCAATTATTATGCCTAAATACTTGGTAAATTTCACCTTTACTATCATAGAAAAATGCTTAGGTTGTCAAAGGGACAAAATTTGTGTTACCATAGCAACGGGTGGCACTAAAATGTTGATTCACCCAAAAGTACTTGTCTGTGTGTGATCCACTTGCGTGCGAAACGGATATAAGAATTTAAGAACGCAGAATAGGTATCAAAGCAATCAAGTCGTTGCATTTGTTAAGAACAACTTGTAACTTTCTCCCGTCGATACGACCAGGAAATGCTGCTGCAATTATGCCCGTGCAGTGAATGGGACCTTGGCAGACGCAATTAAAATTAAAACATATAAGTTTAATTAAGTTCAAAAACCCGCTTTTCTCAAGGCCACCTGGGCCCTTGTTGAACGTTCACAAGCACATGTTTATTCACACCATGGAATGTATATGAACCTTCAATTGCTGTATTATAAGCTAGCTTATGCCCGCGGCTTCGCACTGGGAAGAATACAGAATACATTTGTTGTAGCAATTTGGAAAAATGCTTTCTTAGTGCACCGGTTGCCAAATTGCAAGTCTGAAGCAACTTAGTCTTGGCACTGTTTTCGGCTAGATGCAGATTAAAAACTAGTGGCTAAATTGTCTAACTTAGGGTTAGAAATTATCAAGATAATTATGTTCATTGATATTTATCCGATTATTAATATTATTATATATACACAATTTATGTGACGCCAAATAATTGACGCACATTACCCTCATTCAAATATACACTATAGACATAATGTGATACGCAGCTATGAATATTATTATCATTAATAATTAATAATACGTAATTATCGCGATAGTCATCGTTGATAAATATGCCGTGCAACCCTGTTTAACGCACTCCCTGTTTAACCTGTTTTACCCTGTTTAAAAATGAGGGTAAACTAGACAGATAGCATGAATGCGACCACGAACGCCCGCGCATTAATTATGACTTTAGGTTATATTTGCAACTATTGTGCCATTAGTAAAAGAATAAATAAAACGAGATAGCAATCGTACAAACTGGACAATCGAATATCGATATATATGGTCGACGGCAATCGGGCGTGTACATTGATTATCGTGGTCGGATTCGGGACACCTGTTGAGGTACGACGGATGTGGCCCGACACGCACTGATATTATACTGATACAGTTACTATTGACACGTGTCACTGTATTCGTTCGTTAGGTGGCTCAAATAGCTGAAGTGTGGTTTCCACGAAAAAATATGTGAAAGACGATATGATTATTCGATTATAATTAGAAGGTACATAGATGATCGAAAATCAATTGCTACTCTTGCTTTCTACTCCAATATCACTCTTGCAAGACTGAGAATTCTGTGCGATGATGTATGTTTTTTATAAAAAACTCGCACTAATAAGTTCAACAAAAGAAGGCAATTCTCGACATAGGTATATCGAAACGAAAGAGATCGGAAGTGCAATACTTAGGCTGAGGTTTTGTTACATTAAATAGGTTTGGATATTTTATGTGATTAAATTAAATTCTAGGATTTTATATGATTAATTACTCTATGAGAAAACACGAACCTTTACGGTTAAAACTGAGACGTCCCGAGTGTCAAAGTGGAAATAATCTTTTACTATACTTAAATGATTTTTTTATGGCCATTAATGACTGTCCATTGTTCTGCGCCTCGTCTAAGTCTATATTTTTTTATTTGTGATTGGTTGAGAAACGGAATAGCTTTAAAGCATCAAATATTTAACTTATACATACATATCGCACCTTCAGAATTAAACTGACTTAATTCAAAATAATGTCATTTCAAAACTAGATCTGATTAGTTTTAGTACAAAGTTTGTTATTGAGATGAGAATATTTCGAATTGAGTCGGTTCAATTCTGAAGGTGTCTATACATTATGTTTGTTTGGTGGCACACGTTGTGAGTGCAAGGGTGTGTCCGTAGTTCCCTTCTAACTCGCCGCACGAAGGCTAGATCCGTTCCAAATAAAACAATCAGCTCTATGCAAGCGCTAGGTGTTTTATTAATCCTATTTGTAGGGTTCCGTGTCCAATTGGCAAAAATGAAATCCATTAGTTTCCTGTCCGTCTGTCTGCTTATCTGTATCTATTTATCTATCTATTACTATATACGAGTTAAATTAGTCAAAATTTTGACAGAAATAAAATTTAGCAAAAAACGCAATTTTCCGACACGCAATTGGCCGTTTCTTTTTTATGCAGAATAACATAATCTTAACCGGGACAGTTGGATCGATTCTTATGTTCACCGGAAAATATAAATTACCTATGCTCTGCGAAGAATTCATTTATCGCTATCCCGCGGGAACTATGCAATTTTACGGGATAAAAAGTATCCTATATGTTAATCTAGATTATAACATATCGATACCGGAAATCTCAAATGGCGTAAAGGACAAAAATGCGAAAATGAGTCTTAAATGCCATTCGATAGGGAAAAAAAAGCTGTATACGATGGCATTTAAGACTCATTTTCGCATTTTTGTCCTTTACGCCATTTGAGATTTCCGGTATCGATATCTTTGCACGAAATTTCCATAGAATCCGTCAATCCGTGTAGCTTGAAAGAGTAACACAATCAATTAATCAATCCGCACATCCATCCATCCATCCATACAAACTTTCACGTTTAAATAATATTAGTGGGGTCTGTTACTTACTAATCTATGTAAAAGTTATTAAAGTGTTCAGTATAGTATAGCATATCCTCTTTTATTTCAACGAAAAACTATTCCACAACGCTGTATGGATAATTTAACGAGTATTTTACCATGCTATGTTTCCAAATTAAGCCACAAAATATTAATGAAATGTGCATAACTTTCGTAGTCCCGTTCAAATGACAATGAGCAAAATTTAAGCACCAGGTGTTCAATTATAGTCTGTTTTGTTACAGTATTGGATCAAGCGGATACAAGGCCAGTGAAGCTGAGCGCGGTGGAACAGTCGCAGGGCCGGCAGCAAACAACCATCGAATTTATCGCCGAGGATGAAGAGGTAAAAAGCTTTGTTAAAAATTCCAATTTTTATACAACCTTTTTCTTCCAGCTTCTTGCCCTTGGTTACCATCTAGGATCAAAGTACATACTCGTCAAGACGAACCAAGAGAGACCAAACTCGATGGGATTATGTTGTTTTATTACGGAGTTCCTATGGCCACCTTCCAGCTCCATCATCAGATCAGCTCCATGTATAATGTTAATAATCAAATCGGGAAGTGGGTTAAATTTGACGTTCAAGATTTGACCAGCACATTAACAGGGTTAAATAAAAGCTTGTAAAAATAAAACCACAGATCACGTTATCAAAGCAAATGTTTTGGGTAAAACAAAAGATTTTTTCCCCCAAGTCACGTGCGAGCAGATTTGATTAAGTAAAAGCTGTCTCGTCTAATCCTCCGGAGTGGTGCGAGTGCGACCTTGGCAAGCAGAGGTTGAGCAAGCGCGGGTACGTCGCGCCGGCATCAGCATGCCAGACTCGCATACTGTAAAGACGTCACTTTCTACCGCCAGCCGCCGCATGCTGAGCGAAACGAAATTCAAGTTACGGTTACGACACATAACGCTGGCGATTATCGAATCGATTTCGTTTTCGAATCGCCGATTCCCTTTCGATAGGTGCGGAATCCGCAATTAGAGTCAACTTGCGGGTTATATGTATAGATACTTTCGCCGGCAAGTAGTCTTTGATATAATGTTTCGTTAATCGGGAATTAGTTTACATGGTTCGCTTAGTCAGTTACTGTTGTAATGTAACAACCCGGAGTCTGAGAGAAGCTTCAGTTGGTGTCTCCGGATGCAACACCTCGAATTTAGTGTACCTAAAGCTCAGTTTAGACCTGCAAGAATAATTGTGCAAGTTGCATTACATTGCGGCGCTTGACTAACCACTTAAAACTCGTTCGCTTTACAGCTTCGCAATGTACCTAATGCAACTGGATGGATGTTTCTTGCTAAACTGGGCTTTACATAACATAACCTACTACTGTTCTTAATTCAGACAAATACATACTCTTAGTATTAATAAACTCTGTTATGTATGATTACACTGCCAAATTACGAAAAGAGGAAAGTGGCTCAACAATCCCGTCGTGTTGTGTGTGACTGTACTTGACACTTGTCTGTCATCATTAATATCATGCAAAAAAGTAGACAACCTAATGGACTGATGTCAAGATTCATGATACAAAATGGAGAAAATAAACGCCATATTTATATTTTTTACTTACTGAAATTACCAACAATCCAAAGAGCACTACACTACATTAAATTTCTCCTCATATCGTCTCGCTGCGTCGCAAATAATTTTGCTTCATCATCGCTGAATTATTTATAAAACAATCAGTTCAGATCGCTTATTTCACCTTCATTTCATAATTATTAAGACATCAACACTTTTTACTTGTCAAACCCGCTACAAGGTTTACAGATTTCTCTCGATCTTAGTGAGAATCTTACATTGCGAAGCGAGGTGCCACTAACAGCTGAAATATAACTTCAAGATATCCAGCCTGACCTAGAATCTGATGACTTGATGAGGCGTTTTGACTATAGAGTACCCCCCACACATCAAATACCGCAGGAGAAAAATAAACCTACATACGAAGAACGATGACTTTGTAACCATGAAGATTCGTCATTGCGATGTCCTTATGTTTTGTTCGTAGCATCCTAATTAGCTCATCTCATCAGCAAAAAATTTACCATTTGAAATTGTTAAATGTAGAGTTGGCTGGTTTAAAATATTAGTGTAGGTTTTTAGTTAGACATTGAAAAAACCGGACAAGTGCTAGTCGGATTTGCACACTGAGGGTTCCGTACAAATTTGTAGGTAAATATTTCAAAATATACGCAGTAAACAGCCGTACCTATCTGTTATAATTATAATGTAATGCATTTATTTACATATCAAATAAGCAATGACTTCCATTTGACATTGAAGTAGATGTCTTAGACGGTCCAAGTTGTACTTTAATCGGTGTGGAACAGCATTATTCAGAATTTTTCACAATTTACGCGTGGATTAAACTTCGGAGTTGGATTTGGACCCGCTGTCTGACATCTAGCACTTTGACAGCGCCAGTAAAGTGACACTAGTTACAATATACCACTACACAAAAAATAATTAAAGGGGTTGCCTTATCGTACCTACACATTTAGATAGATTTAGAAATTTGGCTATGTGGGTGCTCTCAATTATAATCTGACGTCATCAACCAAAATAGTTTAAATAATCAATTTTGTAAAAGTTGTGAATTTAAATAAAAAAATATTGAAATTAGTTTCTTATAATTGACTTTTCTATACAAAAAAATATATATAAACCATTGGTAATTTTTTTTGAAATTCCCAATTAGCTAAGCAAAGCACGATATGCAAACGTTATGATTTGGTCTGTTTCTTACCCCTTTTTGCCGCAGAACAAGGAAGCAAATAGCGCAATGCCCGTGTGGAATCATGTCTGGAATTTGAGTTTGTTAAATTCGAGACGTGTTTATACATAAGTTTGTCCATTTTCCGTCGTCCTATGTACCTGATTAGTTTCACAACTAATATGCAGCTGGCGCGCCATCGGGCGTGTGTTGAAACTAGCTGATACTACTTGGTACTCCCTTTCTCTATATTCGGCATAAAGAAGGCTTCATACCGCGATTTCATATTTAGGTTCCTTGCAGATATATGTTGTGTAAAACTCTTTATTGTGTAGACGAGCAAGTAAGTGCTTTACCATTTTTTATGACAGTTCCTATATTTAAATAAAACAATAAGGTTGATTGTCTGATTAACGTCTAAGTTAAAATAGACTTTCATGATTTGAGCCATACAACTGACATTGAACCTTAGTGTGGTTGGCTCAGGCCTGAAATGTCCGATTTCCTAAAATGTATTTTTCCCAAAATGTCTGCTTTTCCATAATGTCAGCACGTCTTTTGCATAATGTCAGCTTATTATAATGTCTGTCTCCAAGAATGACAGTTTTCGTATTATGTTCCCTTTTCAGAAAATGCTTATTCTCAAAATGTCTGCAACCTCAAAATATCCGCCTTCTTATAATTTTGGCATTCCAGAAAAGTCTTATTCCCAAAATGTCAGCAAACATGAACATGCAATATTTACCTAAAATATCTTTATCATTTTAAAGCGAAAATCCTACGTCCTTCCCTGGGTCTTAAACCATCTCTAAACAATAAGCAACCAATTAAGCCTTTTACATTAGGAACATTGATTTGAAAATAAGGCAGACATTATGGGAAAACATACATAATAAGCCTATATAAAAAAGTGAACATAACCGAAAAGCAAAACTTATGGTAATGCTAATATTATAGGAAAGTAAAAATTATGAATAGACGATTGCCTGAGATTTTTCACATTTTAAATAGCAGACATTTTGAGAAAGCTGACAAAATAGAATGCTAACATTGTGAAAACGCGTGTGGTTAAGCAATTTCTTGGTCGACTATGCACATAAAACACATGAAATTAACAGATAACAAGAGAAACAGATGTACAAAGCCGAACTTAACCCTTAATGAAATTTCTTCCAATTGGCCATTGAACGATTGACAGGATATCTGAAAAAATAGTAGACATGTAATGAAAAGTAAAGAGAACCAAAATTTATTCGTAATTTGTTGTTTATTTGTATTTATGCACTTACCTACCTAGCGTAAACTTGACAGGTCCGTACATGTTGACACTACTAAGCTGAGCTTAACAATGAATCGAGTTTTGTTTCTTTCCACCAAGTGGCTAATTAATCTTTAAATTGTAGTTCAACAGCAGGTACTATAAGATATTGTTATCGCAGCAGATATTTTCCTTTCCATTGTTTCTACTAACGCTCCCAGCACCAGTAGTCTCGTTTAAGCCGTGACTATTGTTCCCTTAATTTGTTTTTAGCTCTATCTCACATTTCGGTTCAGGAAACTCATTTCCGGGCTCTCGACCGTTGGCAGCCCTCTGCTGGTTTACTTTTACACGTGGTTTTAGTGAACGTACCGTTATTCTACCTCAATGCTCATCTTACACCTTTGAACTTAATTGTTTTTACTGGTTTCACTGAAACAGCGAACTTTTGACTTATTTTATAGAACTAGTGAGTCTAGTGAAATCTGGTTAGTTTTTCCTAGTTCATTTTGATTGTCAACATTCAATGTTATTTCTCACAACTAACACACAAGTTAATCATCGTAACATTGATACTAATCAATGTAGGTATCTGAGGAATCTGAGATAGGTAAGGGAGTGTAACGTTTGTATCCAATGCAAAACTCGGTCTGCATATTTATGTTTTCTTAACGGCTGTTGAACTCGGAGGGAAATATGTCAACGGCAGGCCGTTCATGTTAGCCGGGCGTTGCGGTCAGGTGTTAATGTAATTTACTCTCTTAATCTCGGCTGCAATAGAAATGCAGTTTGTGGGTCTATAGTCTGTCACGTGTCAAAACCCGATTAGCGATCGCGTCGCACGCAAGAGATCGTCTAATCATCTCGCTCTAGCTCGGCTAAGTGAACTATTCGAATGTATTTTAGAATGACTAACCAAGTTACAGGTTTGCGAAAGTGGCGTTACGCAAAGTAAAACAAAAGACACCGACAAAATGAAACGTGACCAAACGAAACGAATGTTCAAAGCGATTGGCAATTTACACATTTCAGATTTACTTACTGCGAATTTTAGAGTAGTCCACGATGTCATGTCGAACCGAGCTCGAAGTTCTTTGTGCGTTTCTTGCTATGACGAATTTGTAAAATCAATATTGTCCGTCGACGACATGAACCAAGACTTCAAAGAAGGCGAAAGTTTGTAGACAATTTAATATTCTGAACGGATTGCATGTTCAGATTTTTAAGTGTCTAGTTAGACTTTTAATGGCTTCTTTTTCATTCAATTTTCTACGTGTATTCTGGTCCACGTCTCCGAATATAATGTTTGAAATACGTTTTCAATACAAACAGCTGGTCCATACAAATGCTTGTCAAGTAGTCAGTAAACCGTAAGGCAATGTAGACGAAAATTCGCCGGGGTGAGACAGCGTCTAGCCCAGGCTAGTCGACTAGTCTAGCCACTTCTGTTTTTCGTTCCGTTAGGTGACTGACCGCGTTTGTTTAAACTTTTTCCTCCAAATCCCAAGCGGCCTCAATACAGCCACTTGTATTAGGAGCGATAAAGATATTATTTGCTGATAATGAGAACTATCAACACTATCGGCGATTATCTGTTCAAATATTTATCGATTTACGAGTTCATGTGAACCAGACGTAATTAGCTTAGGGAAATCCCAAGCGTGACGCTCTATTCAGTCTCCTCGTCTTCTCAAACCTTTTTATTTTTAATATTTATGTATGTATTTGCCCACGGCTCGAATCGATATTTGGTGTTATTTATTTATTCAAGGAGAGCAAACAGAAGCACGCGTACATCATTTATTTATAAATAAATCACTGACTAACATGCACTTACTCCCTAAACAGCTCCTACTAAAACATATAAGTGGTATTTGTTACAAACTACTGCACAGCACTGAACGCACAGTTGAATTTTAAATTCATAGACAATCTAGACTCAGATTCAGACTATCAAATCGATCGGGATATTCTAGATTCAAAATATTTGGAACATGAATTACGACGATTTACATGATTTTACTTTATTATAGCGATTGTATTAGTTTTTCTGCTTTCCGGTTCTGAAAATCACAGCTCAGCGAACTGAATGACTGACGAATCGGAGTGTCGCTCACTGGCCGTTGGCTGTGACGAATCTCGTCGCTCGAGCCAGCTCGGTAGGCGAAGCTGTCTGTAGTTATATTTTATTTTAGTAGAAAATTTGAATATGCGAAGCTGTTTTAACAAAGCAAAAAGCTTACGATTGATAGGGTTTGAGACTTATAGGGATATTTAAATTACTGTGTAAAACACAAGCGAGCGTAGTTTTCCCAAAAAAATTACGATTGGGAGCTGCGTTTGAAAAAAATAGTATCAAAAGCGACATGCGTAAATGGCCTCTGTCTCGGTAAAAGCCCACTTGTTCGGAAGCATTTTCTAAGTTTTTGTTTTGTAACTAGATCACTCCGGCCGGACACTTTGTTATTCACTAATAAAAACTAGAATGAAACGGCTGATGAAGCGTCAGGTGTGATTCAATCGCTGGTCTGGTTTTTTTTTTGATTAGCATATTTCTAGGCAAAGGCCTCCCCTTTTCCTTTCCACCCGTTTCTGTCCTTGCAAAAATCCGCAAAAAATAGGTCAAAACGGTCCAATTCATCCAGCCATCACCGTTTTAGTCTGCCCCTGCTTCGGTGGTCCGATTATTATTTTAAAAAAACTACCCCATTTTTTTAGATACTAACGACTTTAATTTATTACTTCCGCCAGTACTTTTATCGAAAAAAAACTCGACGCAAGGTGCTGGCCTTATACCACGAAATTCGATTTTCGAACTTCGTATGGTGCCGGAGTGAAAGTGACGGCACGATACGAACTTCTAATTTCAAATTTTGTAGTAGCCCCCTGGTGTTGGATGAGATGTAATTACAACCGTGCTGAATAGAGCGCCTAATCAGCCAAAGCCTATGGATTACAATGTTTAAGCTACGTGTTATGTTCGGTTTATGTTCTCAAAACACTAATTCTATGTTCACCGTCACGGTTTCTTTAAGAGTCCACCAATGCCGTTCAATGCTATTTTTAAAAAGACTGTATAAAATTGGTCTATTTTATGGAAGTAAAAAGAATATTATATACGATAATCTTGATTGTATTCCTTAATTCGTGTTTGCTTTCGAAACACGATTAAACAAATTTGGCTCGATAGATTTTAATGCCAAAGTGAGCTCTTACTTTGATTTTGAATCCGAAAATTCTTCGTTATTTATTATGGCACTATGATCAAATTACTAAGTCTGATTTACAAACAAAACGTAAAGATTATACCTATTGCTTAATTTTTCAAATATGTATACATCGTAATTTTATTGTAAGAATTTTATTTGTGGTTTTTTGATGAGTAAGGCTTGCGCCACGCCGAAGCCATATTGCCGGACGGCATTGGTGGCCTCTTAAGTTTTAGATTCCGTTATCATATTGGGTAGTTAATTTGGATGAATTTGTGAAAGAAGTAAGAACTTCTGTGTTACAAATCATCTCAAGCGCCAGTCGCCTCGGAGTAAGTAGTCATTATGTCTCATTCATGGCATTCCCGGGTCAAACATACATACCCTACATAGCAGTAGCGTGACGCCGTAACAACGTGATTTCCACTGGGTTGCTTAAATGTTTTTACATGACGTCAGTGATGAGGATGAGTTGATGACATGTAGATGTGCTAACAGCTGTGTACACTAACTGCGAGGTGTTGTATTGTAGACCTTGTACTGAAGACAAACCTAACTCATACCCTTAGTGAACTAAAACAATTACTTTGCTCACCCGCAAAAGTTTGTTTTAGTTCATTAATATGGACCTCCGCAAAGTAACGCATGATTCAATAAATCATACCCTTAGATTATTTATACACTAAATAGAGCTTCGGCGGCATGAAAACGTCCCGAAAAATATAAGCCAACGGTTGGCTTATATGTCATTTGCCTCCCTTCAGTTTGAATGACGTAACGCGATCGTAATATGAAGCTGTCAAAAGAAATTTGTGGACGTTTTGTATCGCAATGTTTGCTACTGACACTATCTAGTGTATACATAAATAATCTAAGCTCATACCACTCTCAGGGTTGCCTAACGAAAATGTTCACCCCACGCCAGTGACACATAGGTACATATATGAATATGATAAGCTGATCGTGGGCTCGGGCCCGGGCTCGCTCCTCTGAATTTTTCGAAATTTATGTGCAAAATTACACTTGAAATTCGCCATGAGCTTTAAGCTGAAGCTGAGCTTGAGCTTTGCGAAGAAATTCCAATGGTTTAAATAATTAATTGAATCAGGCGTTACTTTACGGAGGACCACCTTATGATAGCTAAGTTTATGCAAGAAATTCAATGGTGCATGTGAAGATCCCAATCCGCCTTCTCATTCAGTAAGGAGACCTGTGTCCTGCAGCGGAACGTATATATGAGACTGGGATGATGATGAACGATGCTGATGTTCCAATACATGAATTGTCCTCCCGCATGACACCTCGGTACGCAAGCGCGATTCACCGCTAATTCGTTACCAAATTATTTTCGCTCAAACATACCAATAGGTTGCCAGCTCAACGAATTAATCAAGTCCAAGGTGCGAACAGATGTCAGACGTTCACGTTTATAATACAAAAGCTCCAAGTGAAGGGTTCCTCAGTCAAACTAATGTCTCAAGCCGGCGACTAAACAGTTTAATGTCACTGGATTTTACAGAGTCCATTACTCTTCATTTAGTCACTTAATTGGGAGGACGGATAATATGACATCGTGGAGGTGCGACTCTGAGTTATAAATCCAATGTGAGCTCAGCTCAGTGACCCGACGGGGCGGATTCCGGGTATAAAAAACCGGCCAAGTGCGAGTCGGACTCGCGTACGAAGGGTTACATACCATTATCTATAAAAACGGCAAAAAATCACGTTTGTTGTATGAGAGCCCCCCTTAAATATTTATTTTATTCTGTTGTTATAGCGGGCACCGAAATACATCATCTGTGAAAATTTCAACTGTCTAGCTATCACGGTTCATGAGATACAGCCTGGTGACAGACGGACGGACGGACGGACAGCGAAGTCACAGTACCAGGGTCCCGTTTTTACCCTTTGTGTACGGAACCATAAAAATGGGGTGTTATGGCTGAAAAGTGCTTAAGGCCGCACCGAGCTTCTTGCGCTAATCGATTTTATGTATTCTATGCACTCTTTTATGTGTGCGTGAGAGCGGCTAGAATTAAAGCGCAAGCGACACAAGTTTCCCGTTCGACGGCCGAAGGAGAACTAATGTAACTAACTATACGGACAAGGGGAAAGCACGACGGCTCAAGATTGGTCAGACCGCGCGTGTATTTAGGTATTTAGATCGTATTACTAAAAAAATGTAGCAACACTAGGCCCTAGAAAACATATTGTTTTATTAACATTCAAAAAATCATGATCTGCCGTGCAGTATTCACGCCGTACTAAGGATTTATTTTATTTTTTAGAGACGACTTTGGATTTTTTGTATCGAGTAAACTACAAGTAAACGTGTTTCGATAGTCACTGGTCATTAGAGTGAATCCTCAAATATCTTACACGTGAATTTCAGAACTAAAGCTTTGCAAACTAGAACTATAGCAAGGGATTAAATGAATGCAATAAATGCGCTAAAAGCTCGGTGCGGCCTTAATCGTCTGCTGCATTCGGTACTAAATATGTATGGAAAAATACCTACTTAGTTCACCTTTGGCACTATAAAGTCGGGTTACGTTGACCCAAAATTTAACTTTGCCCATTGCGATTAACCCAAATCAGATTTTAGTATAATCTTTTAGTTTAATACTAGCTTTTGCCCGCGACTCCGTCCGCGTGGAATTAGTAATTTGGGCTGCTTGTTTTTTTGATCCAATTTGCTTTTTCATCAATTATGGCTCTCCTTAGTTCCTCGATATAAAAAATAACCCCCCGCAACCCCCCCCCCCTGCACCCCGCTCCCCCCCCCCCGCACACCCGCGTTCACATTCACCACCGTACTCCAGCATGATGATATAAATGGGCTATCTAACACTGAAAGTATCGTATCTTTCTTATTTGTCAACCGATTCAAATGAAACAAACACTAAATGTTAATCCAAGAAAATACCAACATATCAGTGAAATCCTTCTAGGTTAAGCCGTTTCTGAGATTAGCGCGCACAAACGCACAGACAAACAGACAAACAGATAAACAGACAAACAGAAAAAAAATCATTGTTTTGGGTTCTATTGCGCTAATAAATACAGTGACAGTTTTTCTCAAATATCTTCAATGTACAGACACCGACTTGTTACAGATTTATTATATGTATAGATTAAAACGCGAAAGTTTGGATTTATGGATGTTTTTTGTTACTTTTTCACGCTAAAACGGTTATAGGAGCTCTGATGAAATTTAGCACACAGATAGTTTCTAACCTGGATTAACTTATAGGATACTTTTTATCCCGGAAAATTGCATAGTTCCCGCGGGATAACGATGAACGAATTATTGCCATATGGTTGGTTTTAGGCGTTTTAGCTGGCCCATTTTTAATGTTTTTTTATTAGACCATTATTGTGTGGTTTTCACACGGGCCAATGTTACCCTCCATTGGGTCAAAGTACCCCGACATTACGGTAAGGGCCGATACAGACGAACTGCATTTCAACTGCAACGTAGCTGTGTGAATCAACTTTTTTGTGTTTACTCTGTCCCCGGTTGTCCAAGTGACACTTCATACTATTTCATAGAAAAATGCTCCCCAATCTTTACGTAATACTTTATCTATCATGTAACATGACTTCTATTTGCAAAGTTTTTATTCGTTAATTATAAAGTAGATTAATCTTAGTCCCATGTCTTGTCCCGTGAAAATTCGAAAAGTTAATCGACCAATACAATTTACCAAAAACGTTCAACAAAGGACGGGACAAATTAGATTATGATGCCTGCGGCGTATTTCATCTTATAGGAGACACGTTGCCTTGACTACGGTACGAACATTTTCTAAGAATTAGCCATTTGTTTTGAACCGAATCGGTCGCGTTACACCGTTCGAGTAACGAACTTGTCTTAGAAACTAGTATAACTACTTGGTTTTATTGCTGCAATTGTTTTGAATTGCGAAGCGTAATAATTGATTCGATCCAATTCGTCCATTCGCGGTAAATGCACGGCTTTCTGTCATATGAGGTCGTTAGCTTAGCTGGAACATGATGTAATGCAACGGTTTCTTATTAAGCTGAACATCGTTACGTTTAATCATTATGACGCACAATACATGAGTATAAAGTTGCTGACAAACGAGCATGAACATAATCGTTTAATCTTAAACTGTTGTAAAAAAAACCGCGCGTTATTTCCAATGTTAAAGTCAACCACTTTGACTCCTAACCTAAGAATCCTTGACCGCCATAAAACCTTGTTATCATGACATTATCATGATTATAGATATTGATTATCTAATGATAGTAATAAAATAATCTGTGGGACCCAGGAATCAAATTAGTTAACTATGTACCTCAATAAATAAGACTTGCAAATGAGGGCAAGTTTATTTAGTGCATTCTCAAACTAGTTCCCTTTCACAAAACACCACTGTTAATCAATTTGTCATTTATTAAAATAGGCACCGACCCCGAGGTGGCTTGCGCTACGTGCTATAAACATCAGAACAACTATAAACTACAAATGGAAACATCATCAATAACAAAACTCATCAAATAATCTAAGAACAATTGAACTAACGGACATAAAATATCAGAAGTAATCAGAACTAATAAGATGCGCAACAAACCTATTTCATTTAGTTTTGGTTCGTTAGGATGAAAATTAATGGAGATTACCTTATAAATTTACATTACAATTTGTTGTATCTAATTGGTAACAGTAATCAGAATCATTTTTAAACGCATACCTCAAATAGGTTTACAGTATTAGTTACATCGCATTAATTTAGCGATTATAACTGCGCTTTTAAAATTTTTTTCGCTTTAAGTAAAGCCAATTAATTACCAATTATTTATAAAATAATTATTTGATAATTAAGAAAAGTCGTTTAATCAGTTGACTTCACGGTCATTTCAGTACAATTCCTTTAAATTATTAGCCTATTTGATCAAATATGTCCGGATAAAAGACCATGAACTGAATCTTTGAAACAAACCGAACTCGATTTAGGAGGACGCAAATCAGTTACGGTTTTATTAGACGATGTTGCGAAATCATCAATCACTGTTCTCAAACAGAAATGTCAATTCTTGCTCAGGCGCTGGTCGAATTAATGACAAATAAAGAATAGGGATGTTGACACCATTAAAAAAGAATTTGAAGACACGACTCCAGTAAAAAAACGCTTTATTTCAGCCCTGAAAGCCAGATTAATTTTCGATTAAATGCAAAATTAGATTTTTGTTGCTTTAAAACAAATAAATAGTTATTTGATTGAGTATGCGAACTATGACGTCATATGTCGCTATTGTCATTCAAACTCTATGGGAGATTGTGTTTTGACAGCTCATAAAAAGAACGTCAGTTGATTGGTGGTGTCAACATCCCTATTATAAACTTCGTAATGACTGTATTTATTTGTCATTTCTCATACCCTGATATTAGGGACAGGAGCTCGAACTAGTTAGTACCTACTAGCTTCTAGCTTTAGCGATGTCAATGTCAATTCAAAACATCCCACAATTTTGTACTGCAGCTAAGTACTGCAGCGACGAATCCGCTAATATTTTTGTATCAGTTAAAAGACTACAATAGGCGTCTATTTTGAATTAGTTAGGTACTAGTGTTCTTATATTTGCACAGTCGTTCAATATGATACAGGTATGTAAAGCTTCAGTTTGATCATCGTGCCGTATAAAATATGCCCATATCACGATTTGCTGTCTCGTATCCGAACCCTGTAACCTAATCTTGATTATTTAGTCGACATAAATAAAGAGATGAATTGATATCTCATGTATAGTTAAAATATAAAAGCTGGGGGTTTAGGACTGCAGAACTCATCTGGTAAAGATAACATTGTTCTCGTTTGTTCTATTATGGACGCACTACAACGCCGACGATCCACCTGAGTACCGCTTACAATGACGAAAGGCCTTTCTTAATGAGTTAAGCTTTTGCAATTTCAACCTTGTAACTTAGAGAAGACGGTAGCTATTTGTTTGCATTTTTTGTTACTTGTTCTGATTTGTTATTAGCGGTAGGCTTCAACAAACGAGAACAGTGTTATCTTTACCAGATGAGTTCTGCAGTCCTAAACCCCCAGCTTATAAAATTTTAACTATACGTGGGAAGTGGGCGGGCCACATATGCCGTAAATCTGATGGAATGGGGGAGGAAAGTGCTGTACGCTTATTGTCTAACGCGCTGACACTTTCTTTTCGCATTCACTATGTCTTTCTGCCAAACGGTATGAGACGGTGACAGAAAGAGATGGTGATAGTGATGGCAGGCGTTCGCGCGTTAAACAATACGGTCTCTGGAGTGGAGACCACGGACCAGGCGCAGAAATGTGGGAAGTCAGTCCGCGAGATGGTCTGACGATTTGTCACGAATGGCGAGGAAGGATTGGATGTGAAAAAAGCGACCGCGCAACAAGAAGGGAATTGGAAGAGACTTATAGTACTGGGTAAATAAAGATTGAAAAGAAGAGATTTAAAAGCGAAAAAGTTTTTCGGGTGCGCCGGTGGGATTCGAACCCACGTCTCCTGGGTATGCGCCCCAACCTGGGCGTTCTACCAATTGAACCACGTCGCTCCCAACCGACTTCCCCGAAATTCTTAATCGCTTACATCATACGCCAACAGTGGCGTGTGGTAACATCCATCACAACTATTAGAAGCTACGACTCCTACGTTCCAAAAAGAAGAAGAAGAATTTCGGGGAAGTCGGTTGGGAGCGACGTGGTTCAATTGGTAGAACACCCAGGTTGGGGCGCATACCCAGGAGACGTGGGTTCGAATCCCACCGGCGCACCCGAAAAACTTTTTCGCTTTTAAATCTTAGATTCGGCGAGCAGACGTAACTGTTGATAAAAAAAAAATACTAATTGAAAAGAAGAAGTAAAATATACTAGTGCATACTACTAAAATGTGCTAAAATCCTATGTGTATAGTATAATAATTTTTTTATACAATACAGCGTTGCGTTTGACCACAATCACGCCTGATGGAAAGCGAAGATGAGGTCTACGATGGAGTACGCTTGCCTAGTATATGCTCATTCGCCCTAGACTTGAAAACGGCCTGATTGTATTGTTCAGGGAACACAGTCGCATGCCCAGATTAACCATTAAACACCAATAATGCATATGTATTTTAATCTCACGTGAGATCAGGGAAGGGGAGGCTGCCAAATCTCATGATATCTAATGAACGCTGTACATTATTCCAGGGCGATGTTCTCGAGTGTCCGCTGTGCCTCTCAGTATTCAGCGCCAACAGCATGGTGCGGCTCACGTGGTGCGCGCACCGCTGCTGCGAGCCGTGCCTACGCCAGTACCTCGCCATCGAGATCTTCGAGGCGCGCGTGCCGGTCACCTGTCCCGCTTGCCAGGAGAACATGCATCCGCTCGGTAAGAGACACCTTCCATAATTCTTTCAAGGGGAACCACCCACGACTAGAATCTAACAGACCGGCTGTGACCGCGCTCGACCGGTGGCGTGGTGAACGAAACGAACGTTTTCTATGGTAATTGGGTGACCGAGACCGTATTGGCTAACGCGCGGACACCCGCGATGACATTTCCCATCCCTTTCTACCTCCTATACCGTGTGACAGAAATAAATGTTGAACACGATTGTGAATCCTAGTGCGTTAGACGATAAAGCATCGGAAGCCGTATTGTCTAATGGCCGGGCGCTCGCGATCTCATTAGCCATCTTTTTCTACCTTCATTCTATACCGTGTGACAGAATCATGTGGTGAAAACGATCGTGATTCTGAGTGCGTTAGGTTAGACAATAAAGTCATAGAGGTGATGTTGTCGAACGCTGTTTGCGTTTGACAACATCATAATCAGTTTCACCACTCTTTCTGTCAGATGCGTATAGGATAAGAGTATAAAGAGATGGCAAACGCGACGGGCGAGCCCCCGCGCGTTAGGCAATACGGCCTCAGGAGACATTACACACAGGAAACCTACAGGCCGCTGGTCGTGCGAACTCATGACAGGGCCATATGAGCCTGGTCGTTCTGAACAGCCAGCCGAGACGGGTAGCGGCCATTTCCGAACATTCACGGGCACATAAGTTGACTCTGCGGGCGCTACCTGCGGATGGCTGGTCAAAACGACCCGGGGCTAAGGGCCGGCCGAGTCACGGTTAGACCTAATGGTCCCAAAGGAAGACCAGCGCCGTTCGCAAGACCGGCAGCTTGGTGATTTGGAAGTATTTTGTGACATGTGCATTTTTTATTTCATTCTCGTTTTGTTTTTTGTTGTTTTTCTCCATGTTGTCACAAATAAAATTTTCTTTCTTTCTTCGTACGTAGTACATGCTCCAAAAATTTTATAGTTTAAAAAAAAATTATCTGAGACGCTGTCTTTTGTGAGTGACTAAACTGGGCTCGATCGCGTGGGTTGGACACGCTTTATACGTATTGGTTCAAACTGGTACTAATGACATCAACTCGACTGTATAACGCGTTTGTCGCATTTTACCCGTTCTATCACACTCTGCCGTCAACATGTTTATAACAGTCCTCAGTCCCCTTATGTTGTACCGCAAAAACAGCTAATTAACGCTATTATCTAACAGCTATTTACGCAGAACGCTAAACAAACGCGCTAACGCGAAAAGTGTTCATTGAGGACGACTGACAAGTGCTTGTGCAAATTTAGACGAGCCCACGTTGGAATTTGTCCAAACACTTAATGTAAGAGTCGGCCGATATTGATATTATGGTTCAGCGCGGCGCCAGGAAGTAGTGGACGGCTGCGGTGGAATTTCAATACTATTTTATTACAAAATCTAACGTAATACAGGCGCCAGGAGCTGTCATAACATTACCATGCGAAAATCGCACCGATATCATAATATCATAAACATGTTTATTGGTTGTATGCCTCAATAATAACTAGAATGCTACTGCGTGAACTTGGTGTTCTATTAAGGGATATGCTATTTCTATGCACATTTGAAAGTCCAAAGATGCATATTTGTTGCGGCTCTTTAATCATAATATTATTGTAAAATTTATAAGGCATTCGTCTTTTTATCCGGACAGAATATTTTAAATCTACCTACAATACGTTTCCTTTTAGTTAACCACTGACAGATTGCTTGCCTTCATTTCATTTCCAACTTTAACACCATACAAATAAAGTAGTTATTACAAAATCTGTAAAGACGGCCAAGTTGAAGTGGGACTGGGCTGGGCATGTATGTCGAATGAACTCGGAACGTTGGGCCAAACTTGTCACGGAATGGATCCCTAGCGATGGATATCGTAATAGAGGCAGACCAAAGCGGAGATGGAGGGACGACCTAGATGTTTATCATGTGGGATGGCAGGAGCTCGCGTTGAATAGGCAAGAATGGAGCAAGAGAGGAGAGGCCTTTGCCCAGCAGTGGGACACCAAAACAGGATAATAAAAAAAAAAATTACAAAATCTGCAAACGTGGGTAACAGTATTCTAAAATTGGCTATTTTTAGGTCGTTAAAGTTGAATATGAAATGAAGGCAAACCATCTGTCAGGTCAGTGGTAAACTTTATGCAATTTTACTGTACAATGCTTGTTATGCGCTGCATAAATACGTCCACACATCTATTTACACGTTTTAAATGGACACCTGACCTACCACAACTACTACTACAACACAACTACAACACTACTACAACTACTATTCTCGTACAAATTGTATTATTTTACTTTTCTTTTACATCTGAACACAAGACTCCTACTTTTCTCTCACTCTTACGCGTGACCTTGTAAGAAGAAAAAGAAGCGAAAGGCGCCGTCCTAATTATCCACCGCTAGTGCGATGATGCGATGCGCGCGTTCGATAAAACCTTTCGGCGATTATGCGATCAAACATGCTAATGTTTAACTGAAGTTCTAATTTACGGTCGCGCGATTATGCGATGCGACCAAGAGCAGTTTCATCGTACAAGCGATGCCCTATAGTCATCGTTTACCGAAAAAGAACAGAAAAAAAACAATAAGAATCTGATTATTTTTTATAGGAAAAATAAATGTGTCTAGTAATAGTATGTTACGTTAGTTGAAGATGTGTGTTTGTGTGTTGCAGACGTCAGACGCATCGTGGACAATCCGGTGCTGTATGACAAGTACGAAGAGTTCTCAGTGCGGCGCGCGCTCGCCGCGGACCCCGACACGCGGTGGTGTCCGGCGCCCGACTGCAGGTTTGTTGCCGGCTGTCTACACCTTACCTTAAGGGTCTTCCCATCTAACGATGCAGAATTGCCTTCAGCTGATCGGAAAAACGTTTATATCAACGCAATAAGAGCGAAAAAGACGTCGATCAGTTCGGCTCCATTCGGCCCGCGTAGCCGATTCCGCGTCGATAGATTTGGTGAGACCCTAAGAGCCCCCGCAGACCGCAGACTTTCTATCGACCGATAGTTTAGTTGAGCTCTTAGTCAGTATAAAGATGTATGTAAGTGCGCACACTATAGATGACGATTCGATATCGGCCGATATGGTGTGCGCACTGGCATACATCTTTCGAGTATAAACCTGCGAGAAAAATCGTGCAATTTGCATTACATTGGGATTTAGTACAGCGAATTAGTCGCAAAAATTACGCGAAACAAATCTTCTATTTTTTTAAATAACGATTAATTGGAAAATAATTTTTAGATTAAAATCTCTTCCACCCTACACATAGTTTAGTCTATGAGCTTAAAACCTCTTTGACAAAGTAAGTTTCTAAGTAATAAAGTTTGACGTGAGACAATTTCTAAACAAAAACAAACTGTTATTTTCCATTGGGTTTCATGCTCTAAAACAAATGACATGGCACCGAGTTGATCGCATTGACCTGAGCTGAGGCTGCGGTTGTTCCAGTTTCGCTGTGGTGGCGACGGGATGCGCGTCGTGCCCCAAGCTGACGTGCCTGGCGCCGGGCTGCGGCGCGTCGTTCTGCTACCACTGCAAGGCGGCCTGGCACCCCACGCAGACCTGCGACGCCGCCCGCCGCAGCCGCGCGCCGCCGCCGCGCGCGCCGCAGCCCTCGCACCCCGACAGCGACACAGGTTACGACTCGAAAACATCCCACACACATTCAGCAACAGCAATACAGATTACAAACCCACCCTAAACAGATTACGAATCCACAAATACGTCCCATTCACATTCAGCGACACAGGTTCCAAAAACACCCTAAACAGATTACGAATCCGCAAATACATCCCACACACATTCAGCGACACGGGTTACGACAAAACCAATCACACGTTTTGCCTTTACAGCTAATTCTTCTTTGAAGACTACAATCTCGAAGACCAAACAACTCCCCGACTTTTCCTGATTTCAACTTTGTAAAATTTTCTCGCGTTAGAAACGCTTGGCGGCGCAAGCTAAGAGTAAAATCATCACCTCGTGAAACAAACTCTGAATGAATGTGTCGTTTCAAAAAACTTGCATGTACGGACACGTTACTAAATACTATAGGTTATTTATACAAGGTTTTTATTTGCCAAGAATCCATTAAGGTGACTCCTGTGCGTTTTGTCAGCAGGCGAGGTGAAGCCGTGTCCGCGCTGCGCCGTGCTCATAGTGAAGGTGGAAGACGGCTCCTGCAACCACATGGTGTGCTGCGTGTGCGGCGCTGAGTTCTGCTGGCTCTGCATGAAAGAAGTTTCTGATCTGCATTACCTCAGGTAAACCCTCACTGACTGTTGTAGGATGCGGTTCATTCGTAATAATATGGGATTCGTTGTTGGTTGATAGAATGGTCAATTCTACGTGCGATGTGCCCTGCCAAACTGCCACTTCTGGCGATTCTTCGAGCTATGTCCGTGACTTTAGTTCTTGTGCGGATTTCATCATTTCTAATGCGATCCCGCAGAGAAACTCCAAGCATAACCCTCTCCATAGCCTTCTGAGTGACTTTGAGCTTTCTTATGAGGCCCATCGTTAGCGGCCATAACCGGATGCCGCCATACCCGCACGAATCTGCCCGCCAGGCGCGTCTGTTGGGCAGATCCGGCGGGCATATCCGTGCGTGTATGTCTAGCTTATCGTTTCAAGGTCTCGCGCACCGACACCGTTTGAGTAAGAGAGTTAAGATTCGAAGGCGTATCCTTATCCGCGGATCTTGACATCAAATATGTGTATTTGGATCCGTATTCATTTTTAACGATCCGGTACATTACTGGTGCATTAACACGGGCTCTAGTGTAACGAAAGATCGGTCAGTTGTAAATGTAGTGTTTTGTTTTGGTGTTACAGTCCTAGCGGGTGCACATTCTGGGGCAAGAAGCCGTGGTCGCGCAAGAAGAAGCTCCTCTGGCAGCTGGGCACGCTGGCGGGCGCGCCGCTCGGCATCGCCGTGGTGGCCGGCGTGGCGCTGCCGGCGCTGCTGGTGGGCCTGCCGCTGTGGGCGGGCCGCCGCGCGCACCGCCGCCTGCGCCGCGCCGGCGTCGCGCGCCGCACCGCCGCCGTGGCCGCCGCCGTCGCCGCCGCGGTCAGTGCACCCACGCTACACACACACTACACTATACCGCACCGCCGCCTGCGCCGCGCCGGCGTCGCGCGCCGCACCGCCGCCGTGGCCGCCGCCGTCGCCGCCGCGGTCAGTGCACCCACGCTACACACACACACACTATACCGCACCGCCGCCTGCGCCGCGCCGGCGTCGCGCGCCGCACCGCCGCCGTGGCCGCCGCCGTCGCCGCCGCGGTCAGTGCACCCACGCTACACACACACTACACTATACCGCACCGCCGCCTGCGCCGCGCCGGCGTCGCGCGCCGCACCGCCGCCGTGGCCGCCGCCGTCGCCGCCGCGGTCAGTGCACCCACGCTACACACACACTACACTATACCGCACCGCCGCCTGCGCCGCGCCGGCGTCGCGCGCCGCACCGCCGCCGTGGCCGCCGCCGTCGCCGCCGCGGTCAGTGCACCCACGCTACACACACACACACTATACCGCACCGCCGCCTGCGCCGCGCCGGCGTCGCGCGCCGCACCGCCGCCGTGGCCGCCGCCGTCGCCGCCGCGGTCAGTGCACCCACGCTACACACACACACACTATACCGCACCGCCGCCTGCGCCGCGCCGGCGTCGCGCGCCGCACCGCCGCCGTGGCCGCCGCCGTCGCCGCCGCGGTCAGTGCACCCACGCTACACACACACTACACTATACCGCACCGCCGCCTGCGCCGCGCCGGCGTCGCGCGCCGCACCGCCGCCGTGGCCGCCGCCGTCGCCGCCGCGGTCAGTGCACCCACGCTACACACACACTACACTATACCGCACCGCCGCCTGCGCCGCGCCGGCGTCGCGCGCCGCACCGCCGCCGTGGCCGCCGCCGTCGCCGCCGCGGTCAGTGCACCCACGCTACACACACACTACACTATACCGCACCGCCGCCTGCGCCGCGCCGGCGTCGCGCGCCGCACCGCCGCCGTGGCCGCCGCCGTCGCCGCCGCGGTCAGTGCACCCACGCTACACACACACTACACTATACTATACCGGCGTCGCTATCAACTGAGCTCTGGGGCCATAAACCCCCGTTTTTGGACCTCTCGTTCGCTCTAGGAGATTATCGAATCTCTCACTCGCACTTTGCAATAAACATCACTCAAGCCGCTGCAAAGTGCGAGCGAGAGATCCGATAACCTCCAAGAGCGAGCGAGAGGCGGTAAAATAATTATACACTCACACCTCACCTCCCGTCTCCAGAAGTGAACCACAGGTTTTGGGTACCCCGCAATAATGATTGGTAATCAAAAGCCGAAGTTGAATTGACTTCGCGCCACCGGCGCGGTTTATCAGTATATTAAGTATCAGTTCATTGCGTGTGTTGCCAGGTAACCACTGTGCCGCGAGC
This sequence comes from Archips xylosteana, assembly GCA_947563465.1. NCBI lineage: Eukaryota > Metazoa > Arthropoda > Insecta > Lepidoptera > Tortricidae > Archips > Archips xylosteana. The sequence goes on along the minus strand of OX387351.1, from coordinate 4,638,443 downwards.
GTCTTGGCCGCGCAATGAACAGAGAAGACGCTAGCCGCGCCGCCGGTCGTGACAAGTCGTGGCCGGGTCGTTATGTGTGTGGACATTTACGCTTTAATTAAATGGCACAGAATTTTTTTTTTAATGAAAAAATTGTGTTGTCTTACTCAGAATCAAGAGCTCTATTGATATTGATGATAAAAAAGTAAAAAAAACTCAACTGTGGCTGGTATCGTAAAGAAGGCATACAAACTATGAAAAAAAGTCACAAAGCTGACTCAAAAAATAAGGATTCTGAAAAAGAAAACACTAAAATTTCCTCATTTAAAAAAAGTTTTCTGCGCCATTTAAAGTGAAAATGGCCCCGTATGGCCTACGGCATCGCGGGCAGCGAGTGTGTATCATTAACCTGGGGTGTGTTTGCAGCTGTTGGTGTCGCCGATAGTGGCGGGCCTGGCGGTGGGCATCGGCGTGCCCATCCTGCTGTTCTACGTGTACGGCGTGGTGCCCGTGTCGCTGTGCCGCGCCGGAGGCTGCGCGCGCGCCGACCCCGACCCGGACGCCGTGTCGCGGCACATGGACCCCAGCATCGGTGAGCCGCTGCACCAGGCTACGTTGTTACTATCAAGACCCCATCACATCCAATTGTATAACTATAAATTAAAAATTTTAAAAACCCCCAACGCAATTTGGTCGCACATATGTTCGAAGATAAAGTAAATGCCCATTATGCGTCTAAGATCCCTTCCGCAGCTGACAAAAGAGCTTATAACTTTGAAACGGCTGAACCGATTTTTATGAAACATGTCTAATGGTGGCACTTCACTTGTCGTTGCGTGTTTGCGTTGCGCTATTGCCATCTCCGTCTTTCACGCTAGAATCGGCATAGTGCTCTTCTCTCGCACACGCAACTATTTCGTGAAGTACGCCAAGTGAAGTGCCAGCATAAGAACCATCGCCAAGAAACCAGCTTTAAAATAAAATAAACCGCATCTGAATTGGTTCACCCGTTTTAGTGTTATGGTGCCACAGACAGACAGACACACACACATAGCGGTCAAACTTATAACACCCCTCTTTTTGTGTCGGGGGTTAAAAAAAATAAGACAGGTTGACCCCCCGCCCCCCTAAATCGTCTTACGTAATGAATGACTGAATGGCGCCCTACAAGCAGGGTTGCCACATACCACTGCTTGAGCTAAGGGTTGCCAGCATTAACATACGAGTTTTAGATGTTTTTTTACGTGAGACAATAAAAAGGACATCGCTCATTTAGAAGATCACTGACACAATTATAAATTACTAGCTGTTGCCTGCGACTCCGTCTGCGAAGAAAAATCGCCTACGACCTATTCTCAGACCAACTGAGTATAGAGAAAAAAGTTGCTTTGGCGGTATCGATATTAAGTCTGTTTCGGCTTCCGTCCATGCGTTGCCACGCATGATATAACGCCCGTGTATAGTTCAACACGCCGGCCGTGACGGAATTTGTAAAAATACGAGAGCTTTGTTTATCTCTTGTTTAATTTTGCTAATTTATTACGAGTTCCCAATTTTTGTAACGCGGAAAACGGGGTAACCCGTAAAATACTTGCTGGCCTGACCGTGTTTGATATCGAGTGTTAATTTTAGTGTAGTGTAATTTTAGGCATGTCACATATATTAATTTTAGTTATACTATAAAATAAATAAAAATGTATGATCCAGGATACCTACCAAATACATAATTAAGTGCCGCTCATTCTAGTAATTTCTGTTGCGTTTGGATCTCCACGATACAGGCTGTGCCTATGCTTTAGACCTTTAGGTATTTAAAAGAATGTAAACAAACCATTAAAGAGGTTATTTCTAAGACAATGTTTGGTTCCTGCTCAATATTTATTATTTTAAAATAATTGAGCAACCGACTTCAGTCCGTTCAATTCTAATAACGTATAATTACGCTAAATTTTACTGAATATGTACACATTTACGAATACAACAATATTTTTATCATGTTAAATGAATATTTAATTTTTTTATTGTAAATTGTCACTAAAAAATACCCAATCTTGCAGAGGTTTAAAACGCAAGGTTTGATCTAATGAGAATGTAATGCGACTAAAATAGAAAGTGTCGTATTTAATGTAGCAACACCTACCTTACGTGATTTTTAACTTTGTCGGTTTGACATTTGTCATTGCTTGTTGTCATCTGATGCGAGTGCGATATTTGTGGTGTTTTCATTATTTCATTTATTGTTATTCTTTGTTAAGTTTGTTGTTTTCTGTTAATTATTTGTTGAACTGGTTTGTTTTGTTGTTTTGTTACGGAGTTGTGTATTTTACGAAGACATGGGTGATGGCGAGCCGGGAACTAGCCGGGCTAGTTCCTTGCTTACATTTCCTTCTCCGAAGAAGAAGCGGACTAAGACAGGACATCTTACATCATCGGAAAAGAACGTGCTTGTGAACATATTTAAATATGTTGAAGAAACGTGGCCAAAAGATAGATATCCATCCAAAACCGACATAACCCAAAAAACGGCAGAAATCATGGGTGTCTCGATTCCTACTGTGTACAGTGTTCTCAAAGAATACAAAACCCATGGTCGTGTTCTATCTCCACCGCCACCTGCGACAAAACCAAGCTTAGTGAATAGCCTTGATGATATTGACTTGGGTGGTATTCGAAGAAAAGTGCATCAATTTTATTTTGCAAATGAATTGCCAACTGTAAGCAAGATGCTTGATGCTGTGAACAACGATGACAGTCTACCAAATTTGTCAAGGACCACATTTTTTAAAGTGTTAAAAAAACTGGGGTTCAAGTATTCTAAAAGAAACCGAAAAAGTATGTTGATTGATAGAAATGATATAGTTGACTGGCGTATTAAGTATTTAGACCAAATAGATAAAGAACGAAAGGCAGGGAAGAAGATTTATTACCTGGATGAGACTTGGGTTAATGAAGGTAATTCATTGAATTGTTTTACTTATTGTTTTTATAGGTTTCCATACCCAAAGGGTAAAAATGGGAACCCTACCCGTCCATCTGTCTGTCCGTCTGCCACCAGGCTGTGTCTCATGAACAGTGATAGTAAGACAGTTGAAATTTTCGCAGATTATGTATAACTGTGGCCACTATAACAAAAATACTAAAAACAGAACAAAATAAATATTTAAGGGGGGCTCCCATACAACAAAATTAAACCTGAATTTTTATTTAATTTTTGTATTGTATGAATAATATTGCAATTTATTGTTTGTATTACAGGGCACACTAAGGAAAAAGTATGGCAAGATACAACCATAAAGAGTACCAAAGAAGCTCATCGGCAAGGGCTTTCAACAGGACTCAAGAATCCATCTGGCAAAGGAAAACGCCTTATATTAGGACATATTGGTATGTAAAAATTGTATGCTACAATATACATTCTTTTATACATAAATAGTAATAAATAAATATTATTCGACAATCTTACACAAATCAACCTAGTCACACTGGAACTGCAACTGGAACAAATATATGTAATAAACATATATACAAATGCCCATACCAGGAACAAACCCGGTACCTCATGTTTCATAAGCAGAGTCACTATCGGCTAGGCTAGGAGACTGTTAAGATTAACTGAATGCGCAAAAGCTGTATCTACTAATACTAAACGACTTGACTGTGCACTGAATAAACGATTAGGTAAACAATAAAAGAAATATAAAAAACTATTAGCAATAACATATTTGTTTACCTTTGTTGTAGGGTCATCAACTGGCTTCTTGAAGGAGGGCGAGCTGATATTTCTGGCAAGCAAGGGGGATGGTGACTACCATAGTGAAATGAATGCAGCAAATTTTGAGAAATGGTTTGATGTAATTTTAAACAATGTTGAGACAAATTCAGTGATTGTTATGGACAATGCACCGTACCATTCACGCAAAGAAGACAAAGCACCTACATTAAAAACAAAAAAGGCTGATATTCAGCATTGGTTACAATCTAAAAACATACCATTCGGACCTAAGGAGGTTAAGCCCCAACTGATGCAGAAAGTGCGACAAGTAAAACACAAATATGAAAAATTTGTAGCTGACGAAAAAGCGAAAAAAAGGGGCATCACACTAATAAGGCTCCCACCCTACCACTGCGAGCTCAACCCCATCGAGTTGGTATGGGCAAAGGTAAAGGGAGAAATAGCGACAAAAAATACGACTTTCAAGCTGAAAGATTTAAAAAAATTATTACCTGAGGCACTTGGAAATGTTACAGCCAAAGATTGGGAAAACTGTGAGAAACATGTGCTTAAAGAAGAAGAAAAAATGAGAGGGTTAGACAGTCATATTGACGAGTTGACAGACAGACTTGTAATAAATTTGGGGGAGTCATCATCGTCATCATCGAGTGATTCTGAATAGGGGTGAACGTTATTAGTGCGATAGCCGGGAAATAGTTCTTCAATTTATTAGCAAGTGAACGAGTACAATACTATTAACGACCCACACCTAATTCTGAATAAAATAATTAATAAAAGTATTGCGTTTTATTTAAAAAGTATTATAAGGTAATTGTTATGATTAGTAGATAGGATATAAATACCACACAAAAATTTAATGAAAGACTAGCAATGAGACTACTTTATTTACCAGTGATTAATTATTGATTATTCAACAATATTCAGATTTCATGCTTTTACATAAAATGGGATCATTATAAGAAGTCTAATAGCGTATTTAGTGCTAGCTACATTTTCAATTTTTATTCTCGTCATAATGGTTCACAACCTCTGAATCTGTCATTTTTGACAGCTCCCGTTTGTTTACATTCTTTTAAATACCTAAAAGTCTAAAGTATAGTGTGGGGATCATTGTTTCTCTTGTATCGTTTAATTTAAATTTTATGGTCAATAAATACATTTTGATTTTTTTTTTTTTTGTTCCAGGCGACGCGTCGCTGTCAGCGGGGTCGGGCGCGGAGGCGCGCGCGCCGTCGCTGGCGGCGCTGGCGGGCTCGCTGGCGCACGAGCCGCACGAGCCCGAGCCCGAGCCGCCGGCGCTGCGGCTCGAGGTCACGGCCGACGTGGCCGAGCCGCCGCCGCCGGCCGACGACTTGCCGTGCTCGTCGCGCTCCGCTCGCCTCAAGAGCCTCTTCCTGTACGGCTCGGCGGCCCCCCCGGACCCCGAGGCCCCCCCGCCCACCTCCCCGACCCGCGCCGCCCCCGCAGAGATCACCGCCGTCTCCGAAACCCGCCCCGAGAGAACCGGCGACTCGTAACGAACGCGCTCAGCCTCGATACCTCTGATTCGTCCGGTGAAAGGACTCGCTTTCATATATATACGCACTCTTTATTAGGCTAAAGTGAAGTGAAGTGAGCGCCGCGGGCCTTACACCCCGGCGCGATACGGTCGAGCAATAATCTACCGACTATCCTTATTATAGTTTACTGGCTCCCGGTTCGCGGGTCGATGTTCGTGCGGTCTCAGACTCGAAATGTCTGCTTCCTAATGTGACTGGCAATCCCAGATCAACAGCGTACAAACTCAAAACAATACATATATAAATGTATTATTAACTAATCTATCAACGCACAGATCAAACCACTTAACGGATTTTGCTGAAATTTGGCAAACAGCATTATGACATAAGATCCGCTAAGAAAGCTTTTTCCAAAATTCACCCGCTATAAATATCTAAAAGGTGTATTATTTTGAGTTGATATGCTTTTGATCTGGGAGTGCGTTACACATCGCATAACAAATTCATTCTCAAGTTAACATGTTCCCAATATTTCTGCTTTGAAATGATGACTTCTGTTTAAAATGTGTACAGTGTCAGATGGTCTCCTATTCATAATGATTATTGATTACATTCCTTTAATGTCACTTTTTACTTAATAACACCATTACTATAAACTTTGTCCTTTGTTTGCTTTCCGTGAATGTCAGTCAGCTTTGAGTAAAGTATTTATTTACACTTTGGAAACAAACACTATTAGAAACACATTTTAGGAACGCACACACATTGGGAATAAGAACTTTCTGGAAAGCAAACATTTTAAGAAACTGTCATTCTTGGAACATTTCGGCAAGCAGTCATTGTACAGCTCGCCAATGATAGAGGATGCAGAAATTTCGGGAAAACGACATTTTAGTAACCAGACATTTCGAGCCTGAGCCGTTGATGTAGAACGTCGCTGCATGGATATTATTTTGTATTGAAGTTTGTGCAAAGCAATATTGATGCAACACAGTGTCGACTGCATTTGTTTTTGGTTGATTGTACACTGCGAGCCGGCAGTGTTAAGTGTTGTTAAGTTCAGTGGTCCGACGCGACGTTGATTCCCGATTGGTCGAGCGGATACTCCGCTGCGGGAGCGCCCCGCATGATAGATGCTTCGCGCTTTCAGAGCAGTGTTACTCTATCCGATATTTGTGATACTTTGAATAATGATTACTATTAATGATCTAAATTATTTAATTTTTCACGTTTGTAGGCGAAGTAATTGTAAGGGTAAGCTATAATTATTGTGTTAAGTGAATCATATACCTACAGTGTAAACGATTAAAATGTGATTAAACCTATGCGTTGTTTTATTAGACGGAAGAAAAGCAAATTTAAAAAATGCTGTATTGTTTAAATTGTTACGCATCGAAGTGTTGTTTTTGGAAGAGATAAATTCTGTTGAGTTTTCGTCCGCTGTTTTAACTATTCACTCTAAAATAATTTCTTTATAAATAAAAAAAAGGCATGCGGTATTTTCGAAGAAGAGATCATGAATGTTCGAGTGACTTTCATAATTAGCCGTGGAACAGCTCGATTCGATACGTCCGATGCTGCTCATTGGGAGTCCGAAATGTGTGATATTGTAAAAACTACTTTTATGTATTATCGAACTTTTTAATACTCCCGACTCAACCTATAACGTTCTCAGAGTAACTTTTGTAATTAAATAATTATTTTGTCAAGCAATGCGAAGTCACTATGACTTTTTTCTGCTAAAAGGTTCAACAAAGGTTCATGATTCCGTTTGATAGTTCTTGATATGTTGCAGAGCCACTACAATTTTCCTTGCAGAATACGGTCTGTTATGAACAGCGAATTATAAAATGTGCCCATTGACTACCTCCTTTAGAAATGTTACGCTGTCTTAAGACCAAGGAATGCCCATAAGCAGATTTAGAATGAAAAACGTGTTCAATTTGGATAACTTTTAATTTATTAATTTTATCTATAGAAGTTGCTCATTAGTTCATAACACAGAGGTACAGTTTAAGTCACACGTTGTTTCACATTCCGTAGTGTGTTACTGCGAGTAACGTTTATCAATTCCTTGAAAATACTTCAACGCATGTGAAATAACCACGAAATAACTCTTTGTGTATTACCACTATAATAAAAGGGATAGAAGTAAGCCACTTTTTCGTCTCTTCTGCTATTGAATCATTCATCATCATATCATATCAGGCGAAAGGAGTTCTCAAAGAAAAGACAAAGACAAAAATGTATGGACAAAACCCGCATCCAAGTAGTTGTTCCATCCTGCCAGATCGTCGGTCCATCTTGCTAAGGGCATTCCAACGCCGTCATCCAGTTTGCGACTACTTTAGACCCCTACTGCCCATTTTCATTGATTTGACTGTAGTAAATTACCACTGAAGTAAAATACTAAATATCAGTGAAATTTAATCATTTTGCGAAGTACAATATCTGTAATAACCCATTTTTTTAACCCAAGGACTCGAGAGGGTCTTCGTTACAGATTAAAAAGGAAAAATATGTACTTGCCTTTCTAGCAATATCGGCGACTCGCGCTTTTAAAATTCACGTGACATTTCTATTCCTTTTATTACTAGTTGCGTGTATTAAAATAACTACATGGACTCAGAAGTAGTATACTCCAAGGAAACGAGAACGAGCTCTTACACACAAATCATATTTATAGTTAAATATAGTTCTTACTATAATAGAACACCTCATAGGACTTTTTAAGGCTACTTAACGCGAATTGGAAATATTGGAATGTAACTTTAGGCCGTTGAAATAAGGTATGTTTGAGCATGTGCGGTGCAACCTTTGATCAATTATAACTGAAGATACACATTGCCGAACAAAATCCCCTTCAAAGAATGTCCGAACTTTTTTATTTGTTTGCATAACAATTAAAATCATCACCTACACAGAAATTTGAACTTAGTCTTTACTTCATTACAGTCGAATTTCGGTTGACACTTGACAATTTCACGCAACGTACTGAGAAAAAAGAAGGCCACTTTTATCAAAGTGGCGCTCATTTGGCTCGGACATTTCCGGGCGCGCGACTGTGGATCTACAGTTATAATTGATCAAAGGGTGCAACCAGCAGCCTGGATTTTAAAAAAGTATCTTTATTTTGGTAGTTCAGCCTACAAAACAAGGCATATGTAGATACGACAAAAATCCACTAATCAGATAAAAAAGAATAAATTTGACTGATGGATTCTAGGCGGATCTAAGTTGTGTTGCTCTAATGGACGGCAGACCGAGGTCGAACTATCTGTTGCTGTCTGGAGTCCTGCGGAAGACAGACCTTGATGGTGCAATGACAAAGAACACCAAGGTTTTTGATTTCAAAAAATAAGGGCTGCTACAGACTGACTGCATTCCAACTGTAAGGTAACTGCTGGCTGCCCATACGTTTTCCATTGTACTCGGCAAAACTGCACGCGAACTAGGGTTGCCAGAAAGCCGGGAAATTCGGGATTTTCCTGGAATTACACTTTATGGTCCCGGATTTCGAATACTAGGTACTTTATTCATTATGTTACGAGTAATTACTAGGTCGCTTTATAAAAGTTAGCGAGCAAGCGATCTCAATTTTTTTTGTTTACTTTTTTTCATACCAAATGAACATTGTATTACAAACACTTTACACAAACAATCAAAGACTTATGTCGATTTTTTGCCAAAGTTTTATTTCATGAATAAGAATAGGCAGGCGCGGTGCTCAATTTGAGTTTTGCTGTTTTAAAAACACTGCGATGTATTGTAGGTAGGTTTTAAAACATTAAAAGTAGAGCTATTTACTAAAATATTTATCTATTTTCGTATATTTTCCTAGCGACCGAATTTTTGACTTTCGGGTTGTCCCGGAAATGAAATGCCTGAATCTGGCAACCCTAACGCAAAATGAAAAGTATGGACTGTCGGCAGTTGCATGCAGTTACATTGCAGTTGGAATGCAGTCTGTATCGGCCCTAAGTATAAAGAAAGGCCACCACAAACCGGGAACGCGGGTCGCCGACGGAGCGTGCCCTGCGCGGTCAGTAACACTGAATCAAACACGGTGTGCCGCGCTGCCGGTGCGTGTAACCGTATATTTGATTCAGTGTTATAGAGCGCGCTGGGACGCTCCGTCGGCGCCCCGCGCTCCCGGTTTATGTTGGCCTTAAGTATAAGTATTACTCGAAAGAAATTGATAGCTGCCATGTGTCCAAACCATGCTCTTTTAGATATCGTGATATAAATTAAAATAACTGCCAAAGTTGTGGAAAACTGGACAAGCCATTCCTAATATGCATAATTAAACAACTTACTAGCAAAGTTACGGTGTGAATAGATGAAAAAGTACTTCTGTTTCTAGAATGAGCAGAAATGTTATATTTGATTTGTGCAAATAATTTTAATAGGAATACATTAAATATAAAATAAATAACATACGTAATGTATGTCATTTGATGATTTTATCACAATGGTGCTTATATCTAGAAAAAATACAAGGAGTAAAAAGGAAACGCAAGATATCGTCAGAGGCATAAATTTGAATTTAAATATAAATTTAGCGATAATAATATAAGTTTTTTGAGTAAATATGGAAACCAACTTATGTAAAATTACAAAGCAGGCCAAATATAACCTTATAAGGTCAAAGGCATTCAATAAAATAACGAAATTTTGTTAAAATGCAATTTTTTTTTTCAAATATAAATCTACGCATTCAAGAATTCAAAATTTTTCGAATACTATCCCTGCTATATTAACTTTTTCCTGTAATGAATGTCTTTTTTACATTGTATTCGCTGACAGATATATTCGCGATTAGCGTTTAACAGTTTAAACAATATTTTAGAAAATCCCTTCGCAAATAATTAATGTAGTATCACTAATATTTAGTTGCAAAACTGATAACAGAAGTGATGATTGACAATCTAGCGAAATACTATATAAATATGTATGCTATACCTAGATCCATGAGTGAAATTTGTAAAATCCAACAATCAGTCGAAAAGCAACACATGAGCACATTAAATCCAGTAGTTGAGAGCGTTTTCTGTCTATCAGTCGGTAAGGTATGGTACTGTTTTAAAGCTCAGTACCGTAGTCTGGTCGCTTTGGCCCTAAAGGAAAACTTTGGCCCGCGCGTGCCTAAAATACCACATTTTCAAAATACTACATTACCTATTTACCACATTTCTAGCTTACCAGATTCTTGTTGCACTACATTGGATAATCGAAGATTACTCAAGGGTGTGAATTATTTGGAGGAATGTCTTATTTTGGACATAATGGGAATTTAGGTGATAAATAGGTAATGTAGTATTTTGAAAATGTGGTATTTTGGGAATGTGGTATTTGAGGCACGAGCGCTTTGGCCATCCGGACTAACTCAGTCCAGATTTTATTATTACATTGAAATAATGGCCTTCTATATATGGTTTACATATGGGCCACAGTTACCCTCCATTGACTCACATTACACTTGATTACACCGACTTTACAGTATAAAGGGTGAAATCAAAATGGTGATACAAAATTACTGTTTCTTACTCAGATAATGCCGGATAATATATGCACTATTTTTTTTTATTAGTCTTCTTTAATTTGAGGTTTTATATACATTGAGTTAGTGATTTCATGTTAACTAAGTATGAACATCCTAAATTTTATCAGACTAATTTTAACAATTGAGATAATAATATTATGTTGTCCAGCATTAATTGAGTGAGGAACACTAATTTTGTATCACCGTTTTGATTTCATTTTAACTCTTTCCCATTTTTCATTTAAATCTAAAGTTGTGACATGGTCGGTTTTCTGCATTGGGGTGCTTCGAATAGAATACCGCGTTAAGTCTACTACTTATAATAATGCGAAATGAGCAATGTTATTGACTTGGATAAGTGAGGCCTTAACAAATTATAATTGGTACTTACTGGTTTTGGCATAGTTGGGTAATTGTCTTACGTTTATTTACAATGAGTTACTTTTGGTAGTTTTTAATTTTTCGTATAATAATATTTTCATAGGTGGGTGAATCAACTTTTTAGTGCCACCCGTTGCTATGGTTACACAAATTTTGTCCCTTGGACAACCTAAGCATTTTTCTATGAAACAGAATGAAGTGTCACTTGGACAACCGGGGACAGAGTAAACAACACAAACAAGTTCATTCACCCAGATAACAGATGAATCACTTCGCGAGATAAGTTCTTATCTGGTAATTCAATAAATACAACATGGAGGAATTCAAAGCTCATATCTATTTTGATACTATACATACTTAAAATCAATAATTTATCGGAAAAATGTCATCAAAATGCTTTTTTATATTCATTTTAAAAATTATATATACAAAATAAAATACTAACAAAGATTAAAATTAGTACATTTTTCTGGAATAAAATAGGGAACCGAGAACGCTATGAAACATAATTTACTTTGTATGGTACAGTAGGTTCCTAATATATCTGCTTTGGATGGTTGATACGCTAACAGTACCTAGATCAAAACATTCGAGTATGTACAAGTTTGGTATAACAGACCGCGCGTGGGTAACTGTACAGCAAGTAGTCAGCATCAAAGGTAGCTGATATTCTTTATATTTTACTTGCATTTACTTTGGATTTTACTAAATTCCCATGGGAATTCCCGAAACTTAGATCGTGGTCTTCATCATCATCGGGTGGTTGCGTTAGCTTGACTGAGGGTGAATCAACTTTTTCTTGCCACCCCTTAATATGGTTACACAAATTTTGTCTCCTGGTCAACCTAAGCATTTTTCTATGAAACAGTCTGAAGATATCACTTGGACAACTGGGGACAGAGTTCACACAGGGGAACAGTACTGTATAGTTTTTTTAATCGGAATTAGCTAACCGTACTTGCTGAAATATTTCGGATTTATTTTAAAACAGTTTGGATTTTACTATGAACTAAAGTGGGAAGGTTAAGTGAACGGCTACTTTTGAGTTTGACCATACAGCGCCCGCGGACTTAGGCCTTGCTACGGGAACAATTGAGTTGCTAAATATCAAACTCCAATATGTAACTGTAAGGATCATATATCTATGTTATTTTGTTGCGGACATATTGGAATTTGATATTTGTCAACTCAATTTGAAAGCAAATAATACTTCATCAACAATAAATAAAATATCAAAAATACTAGCGGCCTCATAATATTTCGCTTTGAATATTTATGAACTATGTACATATTTTATAATTCACTTACATCCCTTATCAAAATAAACTACTAAAAATAGAAGACACTGTGAGAACCTTGGGGTGCGGTTAAAACACGATCTGTACCTATATTTGTAGACCCGGAATTAATGACAATAATGCACGACCTGATAGTTCAAACCCTCAAGGCCACCACATGCCGCAGCGCGGGGCGTGCCCAACGCGTTCTATAACACTGAATCATATATACGGTGACGCACCGTCAGCGCAGCACAGCGTATATGATTCAGTGTTAGAGTGAGGCTCCATTGCTGCGTTGCGTCGTCGCCACCTTGACGCTGCGACGTTTTACATTATATTTTATATGACACGCAACGCAATGGCTCGACGGACAAGAGACAAAGCGGGGGGAGGGCGATCTAACAGTACATTATTTTACACTAGCCTCCCGTCTGCAGCATCGCCCGCGATAAATTAATTTTCCCGTAGGAAAAGGTATTTTCCCGCGGTAAAAAGTAGCATATGTCACTCAGTGATATTGTAGCTTTCTAACGGCAAAAGAATTTTTGAAATCGGTCCAGTAGTATTTAAGTTTATTCGTTACATACAAAAATACAAATCTTTCCTCTTTATAATATTAGTGTAGATAAATACATTGCAACCTGATTTTTAAGTATCATACACATTTGCATAAGGGTGAATCAACTTTTTCTTGCCACCCGTTGCAATGATTACACAATTTTTGTCTCCTGGTCAACCTAAGCAGTTTTCTATGAAACAGCATGAAGATGTCAGTCACTTGGACAACTGGGGAGTGAGTGAACAACGCGAAAAAGTTGATTCACCCGCGTATGTAATCTTTAGAAAAACGATTTGTAATCAAACTTGTATGGAAACATGTCAGACTAAATAAAAAAAAGACATTCTGCAAAGGAGTGCGTTTCGAGTAAGCTCCCCGTGTACCCAAGTGCTGCGGTTCTGGATCAGTCAATGACGACCTGTCCAAGTATGGATATTCATTGACCGAAGGTCCAACACGGGAGGGGGTGTGTAGAATTGTTTTACCGAACACTGGCCGACCTTTTTTAAACTGTCTTCTATTTGATATTGGCAAAATTGTCCTCAAATGGACAGGTCCATATTTAGAAAAAAAAAAACTAACTAGCTGAATTCCGCAGACAACGCGAGCAAGTAAAACTATGTCTCGTCTTGTGCGCGTGCGTGTAGGCTCTACTAATTTACTCAGCGTAGTTTGGTTGCACATATGTTCTAAGCTTCATCGGCATCACTTTGAGAACGAACGAACTTTTATTTAGTCTGAGAAACACACTAAGCCTAAGTTGTTCGAAATTTAATATTTCTAACATTATTGGAAGTTCAAATATATGATGCGTTATAGTTCTTCATAAACATTTTTGTAGTTTGTTTTGCTAAGGATTTAAACATTATTGGAAATTTCGACATAAGTTTAGTTAGCAGCCAAAACGGTAAGCACAAACGGCCGCAACTCGGTTTGTCCCGTTTGGTAACCAACTGAGTAGCGTAGAGATAAAACGAATAACAATTTATACCTAAATGGTTATAGTTTAGAATAGGAAAAACACACTTCATCACGTTTATCACTTAAAGCTAGTCGCAGCGACTTGTGCTTGCCGTTCTAGCTAACTGAGCAATCTCAAACCAAACTAATTCTTCTATATTTTTATATACAAAGCCCCAAACTATCGTGAACATGCTACTTATTTTAAACCTTATTCCTTTTAACACTGGGCTGACTCTTCGTTAACAGCTAGTAGCTAAAGCTTCATTAAAATTTGAACATGTTACAATTTCCAACACTTTGTACTAGATAGCGACGAGTACATACAAAAATAACAGCGATCACACGACCGTTCCGAACAAAAGGCTCTAACTACCTTGAACGTATCAAACAATTAGCAACTTTATGTTGTAAGCAGCAAGGATAAATTGCAGTTACACAATTTTATTCCAAACGGTCGTGTAGCCGGGGCTCGAGCGAGTTACTATTCCAAACTTCACGCAAAAATTCAAACGTTCGTCATCCCTTTCACTTATACGATAATCCTGTTACAAGAGAAAGGGAGATCGAGCGTACTGGCGTGGAGGGAGTTGGTATAGAAACTATGGTCAACTCGACCCCTCATAATGTATCGAGGAGGGTAGTATGAAAATATAGCTTTGTACATTTTCTATTCCTACTCTGACCTCGGCTTATCACGGTTATTGTACGGCCGGTGCACTAGCATTTGGTAACATAGCAATAAAAGGGCCTATACTCTATTCAAGTTAACGAGCTAGTACTGAGGGAACACAGCTGCACGTGATTGGTTCCAGATATTGGTCTACACGGCTTCAGCAACGTATTTTTAACCAATCGTGTGCGGCTGTGTTCTCTTAGTACATTAGCGAATAACGAACGAATTATTATTATTATTATTAACGAATTATCGTTAACTTGGACAGGGTATAGTAACGAGTACAGATTACGAGATCAAGACTCAGCAAGTGCATAGAACGTGTAACATTGCCACAGATTACACAATGTTATTACGTATACTTGTTCCAATCGTTTATTTAACTTGCGACAGAATTGAGCGAGCGACAGAATCGAAAACATGTCAAGTTTTGAGGACGATGTTTTATCGCATTGGTCACAAATCAATCTGTAGCACCTGTCACAGGCCCTACCTTTATTGGCAATATCATACAAGAAGTCCGTTATAACTGTTTACCTTTCGTCACATACTTGATGATACAGATAAGTTATCACTTATTTTTGTTAACAACACTTTTGTGTCGTAGAATTTTTTTATAAGTCAACAATTATGTGACAATTCGTCGCGATTATTGCATTTCCGCTGCGTATCTACACTACATGTAGTTTTTACAGGGTTTAATTTAATGTTTTTTTTTTAACAAATTTGGAGTAGTAATTGAAAATAGGCTTAATTTGTCAGATACCGTAGTTATCAAGTGTCATCATCATCATCATTTTAGCCAAAAAACGTCCACTGCTGAACATAGGCCTCCCCCAAGGCTCGCCAAACAGATTGGTCCCGCGCCATCCGCATCCAACGCGATCCAGGTCGTCGCTCCATCTTGTTGGAGGCCTACCTACACTGCGCCTTCCGGTCCGAGAACGCCACTCGAGAACCTTTTCGCCCCATCGGCCATCAGTTCTACGAGCGAGCGATCCAGTGTCAGTTAAGCGGATTTGCACCCCGACGATATAGCATTTAAAACATTCGAAAATAACCAATTAGACATAAATGCAGCGTTACATTACGTGCTTAATAAGCTGTTAAAGATCGCTCTACCACCGTAATGTAACGCTATAGTATTAGTCTTCAAACTCACTAGTAGTACCCGACCGTAGTATTGGCTACGTGCGAAGCGGGTGGTAGGGTACAGAAAACGATCGCAGCGCACAACATGGCAAAAATTGGAAGTAAATGAGGAGGAAATGTTGTCAACGCTACGCGGCGCCACCGTCGTGCACGGTCCCAATAACACACACACGCACAAACACCGGCCTTGTTCCAAGTTTTTGCACACATCGCCATCAGTACAGTTGGAAGTCGAACGTGGTGGAACCGTTGCGCCACGCATGCCCGTCCTCCACTGAAGCGCGACAGAGCGGACACGTGTGCTCTCTGTCGAACCACTCGGAGATGCAAGGCTCGCAGAATATGTGCGAGCAGGACAGCCGCACCGGCGTTTTGAAGTCGTCGTGGCAGATTGAGCAGGCGTCGCCCGCGGCTAAGATCTGCTCGCTGGTTGGTTTTGTGCCGAAGTTCTGTTGGAAATATTAATGATGTTACATGAAGACAATTAAATGTTTTGCCATTATAAACATCGGACTATAGAAGTAATGATAAGGGTCAATCCACACCAAGACGCGACGTCATATGCATGTGCGTCAAATGAGTACTCGGGTGAATCAACTTTTTTGTGTTGTTTACTCTGTCCCCGGTTGTCCAAGTGTCACTTCATATTGGTTCATAGAAAAATGCTTAGGTTATCCAAGGGACAAAATTTGTGTAACCATAGCAACGGGTGGCACTAAAAAGTTGATTCACACACTCATTGCAAAAATGCAGCGTCTAGTCTCGGTGTAAACTGCCCCTAAGAGCAATAGAAATCTTTCATACTACAATAACACTTACCACACTCTGCAGCATAGTCCACGTGGCATTCTTGAAGAGACGTATCCTCATGAGCAGCTCCACAAGTTTAGCCACCACATAGACGGAGACCAGGAACATGCCCACCATCTTCTCGGAGCCCTCGTAGGACTGCATGAGGTAGAACAGCCACGGCTGGATGGTCAGCAGGCTGCGGTACAGCTGAGAGACTGACTCAATGAACAGGTACACTTTACCCTGGAAGTAACGTGAACAATATGAGTTGCCTGAAGAAGTGTATTTTTACACGATTACGGCCAAGCCATAATGAAACTGCAACCGCGTAACCAACAATGGCTAGAGATAAACTGCGATAACATGGCCCGCCCCTCCGAAATTCAAGAAGTCTTCAATGCATTTGTGAAAGTGTTTATAAAGCACCACCAAAGCTCTCCACGCATGTGTGCGTGCTGAGTAGACCCCGTTATCTAACGCTCAATTTGGGGGCAAGCTAAAATAGTGATGTTGCTTCACATAATTATTTGCTTCACATTTACTTATAAAGGGCGATGGAGCGGGCGATGTTGGGCATATCACTCCTGGACAGATTCCGAAATACGGAGATCCGGAGACGAACAAGGCTCACCGATATAGCCAAGGTAATCACCCAAAGAAAGTGGAAGTGGGCTGGACACATATGTCGCAGGAGTGATGGAAGATGGGGGAAGGCTGTGATGGAGTGGAGACCCAGAACCGGGCGGAGAAACGTTGGCAGACAGGAGATGAGGTGGACTGACGACCTGGTCAAAGTGGCGGGAAGGTGCTGGATGAGGAGAGCTCTGGACCGAGATGAGTGGCGAGCAATGCAGGATGCCTACACTCAGCATTGGGTGGCTATGGGCTGAAGAAGAGAGAGAAGAGAAGAAGAGACTTATAAATAGTTATTTGTCAAAATAAAATTCTTCTTTTGTGAATGCTCTTGAGATAACTCGTTCATTGCATCTATTTGATCGGATAGGAGGGCGACAATTTTTGAAAAGTACAGATACGACTTACTAGGTAGGTGCCTAATTTAGAATGAGCAGTTAAAGTTATTATAATGTTATGAAGAAATAAGTAGTATTTTTTCTTCTTCATCTACTTAAACGTTTTTTTAAGCAAAGTTTTTTCGTTTTCCTAGAAGTACCTTGAACACAAAAAGTTTGCGGCACACTGCAGTAACTCACCCTTTTCTGGAACGGCAGCAAGCAAGCCGGCATCATGGTGATAAGTATCTTCACATTGACAGTGATGATTTTCACCATGAGGTCTGTGAGTACCACCAGCCACAGCAGCTCCCACACGTCGATGGGTTCCGTGTAGCCGGGGAACATGATGATGTTGGGCAGGAGCTTGCCCTCACCGAAGACATAGTGGACAGCCACTATGAAGCTGGACGTCCAAAGTACTTCGAAGCCTAATGTGATTATGCTTCTGTTCATTTGCGCGGCGTGCTCCCTAGAAATTGCACAAATGATGATGCAAAAAGTTTATACACACACCATGTCTTTTTTGTTTTCGTTAAACTTTAAGGGAAAATTAGAGTCAATTGAAATTAATTTCTGAAGAAACTAGCGTCCGAGCGAGCTCATCATAAAACATCAAAGGCTATTTTCACTCACAAATCAATAATGTGATAATCAACCTTATTTTTTATTCTGATGTAGGAACTACATAAAAACCGGCCAAGTGCGAGTCGGACTCGCGCACGAAGGATTCCGTACCATTATCTATAAAAACGGCAAAAAAACACGATTGTTATATGGGAGCCCCCCTTAAATATTTGTTTTATTTTAATTTAAAGTCAATATCTAATTAAATATTCTGTGAATATTTCAAGCTTCTACCTGTTGCCGTTATCAATATCAAGCAAAAACGAGCAAAAAAAACACGTTTTTTTTTTATGGGAGCCCAATAAATATATATTTTATTCTGTTTTTAGTATTTGTTGTTATAGCGGCAACCGAAATACATCATATGTGAAAATTTCAACTGTCTAGCTATCACGGTTTGTGATATACAGCATGGTGACAGACGGACCGGCAGCAAAGTCTCAGTAATAGGGTCCCGTTTTTACCCTTTGGGTACAGAACCCTAAAAATGGTAAAACACTTAGTTGGTCGACTATACTTGTATCATAGCTTAATAATTATTAGTGACAAAACTTCTTAGTCTTTTTCTTTGTGTCTTCTTTGTCACTAGAGGTCAGCTAATTAGCGGTGAGGGCCAGGGCCTTACTCTATTGGTTTGGTAGTTATCACACTATTTTTATAATGAACCACCCCACACTTTTGTTCTTAAAATTTAAAAATTATGGACCAGCAAAAATAAAAAACAAGGTGATTCAATTATATGTAGGTATCACAGAGTAAGCATTGTGAATTTGACTGTATCATAACGTAATATTAGTTTACGCTTACCTCTTGACAGTGGTGTTCCCATGAGAGAATGTGAAGAAGAGCAAAAAGAATGTGAACAACCCCGCTCGGGCATCATACAGGAATTTGATCAGCAGAATAAAGTAGAATGGAGCGTAGCGGATCAACAGATTAAGAGTTCCTCGTACATCCACCACCTGAAAATTGTTTGGTTAAAATTATAATAGTTCTGGTATATTTTTATGTCAAATTAACCCCTCGTATGCAGGAAGTGAAAAAAATAGTGCATTCTAGTCTCAATTGTTTCGTATATATCTAATGATACAGATTAAAAAAATTACAAAAAGGATGCCTTGAATTGGATACGGTTCTATGTCTAAAGAAAAAAAAATCAAAAATGAGGACTAGGTTAAACAACCGCTTTAGCCTAGTTGGTAGTGACCCTGCCTACGAAGCAAGAGGTCCTGGGTTCAAATCCCGGTAAGGGCATTTATTTGTGTGGTGAGCACGAATATTTGTTCCTGAGTTATGGATGTTTTCTATGTATTTAAGTATGTATTTATCTATATAAGTATGTTTATCGTCGTCTAGTACCCATAGTACAAGCTTTGCTTAGTTTGGGACTAGATCGATTTGTGTAAGATTGTCCCCTAATATTTTTTTTTTTTTTTTTTTTTTTTTTATTTTTTTTTTTTTTTTAGGTTGCTGGTTTAATTTTCTGTTAATTTTATTTGAGCAAAAAAGTGATACTTACATAGGTTGGAATAAACACTAGAGCCATTTACTTTAATAATGTTTTGAAATAATTTTTTGTGTGATTTGTAACATAATCACTGACATAATTTATTTATTTTTTCCATTAACTAATTTGCAATGTAAAGTAATATCTAATGTATAAATGTTAATATATTTGGTAACATAATATTTTCTATAGATTCAAAAAATTTAGCATTCTTGACAATTACCTACTATAAATTGATTCAGTTTATTAGTAGGTAGGTACCTACTTATTATGTGAAGTCTTTCATGCGGGGGCCCTTTATTTAGATTAAGTATTAATATGTAGTAGTAACCCCGAACGCATATTATATGCTTTTTCGAGACTTTCCCCTAGTGCCGCTGTTATAGTTTGGCAGTCATTTGATAAATGAAAAATATAGGAGCCTGATTACCGGGATCTTTCTGTATTTATTACCATGTAGTTTCCTTACCTGTTGTGTGCCATCATCACTCTGACTGTCATTATCCACATTATCATGTATATTATTGTTATTTGACGGGTTGACCGACACATTTATATCCTGGTGCTCCTGCTCAGGTGGTTCTGGCTCACTGAGGGGCACATTACTCATGCCATGGGTCGGAGACAGTGGAAGAGAGCCTAGCACTACCCTTTCATTGACTATGTATGTCTGTGTGTTTGGACCCAAGTTAACATGTGCTATGGAACTCTGGGGCCTTGGTAGGCCTTCTGCTGTCTGATGCGTGCCTGGGGGGTTCCGAGGTAGCCATGTAGGGAGGGATAGTCTTGAATTGTTGCCCTGAAAAGTTTATTAATTGTCTCTTGAAATGGTCTCTTGTTTTACTAAATATATCTTTATAAATAAAAAAAATCAATTGCAGAGTGTATGTATGTACATTACTTCAGAATGGCTGCAACTATTTGGCTAATTCTTTTTTTGTTTGTAGTTGTCAGCACAACATTTGTATGAAAGAAAATGTCTGAAAAGTTCCATACCCGTATGAAGCCAGGGTGGGCAGCTAGTACAGTATACACTAAATACTGTGTACATTCTTAGTGTTAATTTGTAGCATATCAAACTATCACAAATACCAGGAAAACATTTAAGTGATTTGGAATAGAGATGAATTATTAAAATTCAAAGGTCATACAAATGACAAGCCAGACAATGAATTAAATTAAAATTACATATCTACTAACAGTATTGTTTATATTTAATGACACGCAATAAAACATAAATCATGTAAGTATGACTAATCATTGTTTATTACATCATAAATTCGATTTCAAAAGAGATAAAAAAATATTCACCATTCGAGCGTGTTCTACAAGGGGTCTGATTTCCCTGAAGACGCTGCTGAGGCGGTCTCCAAGCCCCACATTGTTCCTATTCGCTGGCGAAGCCCTAGGCACCGATTCCAATCGGACCAAAACATTATTCCTTGGGGGCACCTCTGCAGGAGGAACATTCTCGATGTCTAGGTTCACTTGGTTCGGTTGAGTCATGGCTACATTTAATTAATATTCAAAGAAATAAAAAAACTAAGGATTCCATAAGGAGTTATGGTCTGATAACGCAAAGAAAGCTGAATTTGTGATATTTGCGAATACTGGCGAACTCGATGTGACGGACGCTTTTGACGTTTAGTTCTATGACATTTGTTATGGTTGCGTTCAGAATTTTGATAATAAATGACCTAAAATAATTTGTTGTACAGTGGTACAACAATTATTACAAAAGTAATCGCGACACTGGGGATTCCATGTAATGTAATAATTATCTTCGTAATGTGTGTGCATCATTAATTTCGTGGCATTGCATCTTCATACTTTCATAATAATTATGTAACCTCTGGTATGTCCAGACACAGATATATGCCAAATTTAAGGCTGCTTTTTTCTATTTTTATTTCAATCCGTATAATTGGTATTATTTGAAACAAACGAGACTTGAATGCAGTATTTTTTTACGGCTGACAGACGAGGGGGTAAATGGGTAAATTATAGATGTGTGCCACAAGTGTGCAAAGAAAAACAAAAAAGGTAAGTATAAAAAAAGTCTTCTGTTCTTTGTTCCTGTTTTGAAATGATTCGATACTGTGGTGGATACTGTAATAATTAAATTATATGTATACACTTGTTATTAAATATGCAGCTACTACTAGCGCCATCTAGTCATCACATGAGAAACTAATTACTACATTCTGCATCGCACTATCGAAGTTTCTCAACTCGGCTGCATAAATACAACTTCCAACTTTCATCCATCAGACTTCAGTCCCCAGGCATAACATCTGTCTGGAGAGAGATCTCTCTATTGTAGCCTACCCCCAAAGCTACAGAAACTTCATTTTTTCATTTGATATTGATCATTTATCTATATCATACATAACCAACCACCATTTGTCCATTGGTCCTTCGAGCCGGATAGTTACTAGGGGATACAAATAAAACACATTTTTATATATTGATCATTTACTTCTTTCACTTTAAATAATAGTCAATAGACCGCAATGCATTTCTAGCCTTTTATACGATGAGCAATAATCTCCTGCCCCTACAACCTACAACACGTAACATCGAAGCACAACGTAGACACTTATATTACGTAAATTCAGTCTTTAATTAGGCTTCGCACCGTCAATAAAGAGGCCGGGCGCGTCCCCGCCGACCGACCGAACTAAATCAAAAATACCTCGTCACAACACATCGCTAAACGTAATTTGTGCTTCAATCAACTCACAGAAAGATACTGAATATCGATTAATATATATATATATATATACAGTGGTGGTCATACAATTAAGAACGATTTGAAGTTTCCGATTTTTTTTTATCTACATCATGTCATATGTCTAGTTGTGTTCCTTCTTAGAAGTAACAAGTTATGTTATAAAATAGCCACATGGATAGAGCAAACGGGATTAATAATAATAGTGTATAATTGCTAACATTTTTTTTTACAAATTTTATTTGTTCTCTATACTAATAAATTCAAATAGTAATGTAGCTGGACAAATAATTAAGAACGATTTATTAAACTGCTCGAGAGTTGTTTTATATGAAACTTAGATTAAATAAATCATATTAATGTGAAGTTGGTATAGAAAAAAAAGCAAATTAATACATTTGAACTAAAATTAATAGTTAGTTGCATGTCCACGGCTTTTAATTACGGCTTTACACCGGCGAGGCATTGAATCTATCAATTTTTGACATTTCGCAAAAGAAATAAGAGTTCCATTCTTCTAAGAAAACGTCGTACAGCTCTCTCAAATTGCCACACTGTCGATTTGAAACCTTTTTCTTGACTTCGCACCAAAGATGCTCTATTGGGTTAAGATCTGGGCTGTTGGCTGGCCAATCTAAGACTGAAACTGATTGTGATGTGAGGAATTCCTTAACGGTGCGTGCAGTATGCTTTGGATCATTGTCGTGCTGGAATGTCCAAATAACCGGAAGCACGTCTTCGGCATATGGTAACATTGTTTCTTGCAGTATATTTTTGTATTGGAATTGATCCATGTTTCCTTCTATCAGCCTAACAGGTCCAACGCCATGTCCAGAAAAGCACCCCCAAATTTTCACATTTCCCCCGCCATGCTTTAATGTCACTTTTGTGTACTTTGGGTCGAATGCTTTATTCGGAGGGCGTCGTACATATCGTTTTCCATCAGAACATACCCTATTTATTTTTGTCTCATCAGAAAAAAAGAACGTTTTTCCACTGTCTGACTGTCCAGTTTTCATACCTTCTTGCAAATGCAAGTCGGGCTTGCCTATGACATCGTTTCAACATAGGCACCTTCCTTGCTATCCTTCCGTTCAACTTATTTTCTACCAAACGCCTTCGAATAGTGCGTGCAGAGATTGCTGAAGGGTTGTTTTCGCCAAAATATTCTTTTCTCAACTCATTAGACCCTTTAAAAGGATTTTGTTTTGCCAAACGAACGATATTTCGATCATCTCGACGAGATGACTTTCTCTGTCTAGGTCCACGCGGAACGTTTGAAGTAGTTTGATACGTGGAAAAATGCTTTACGGCATGGAAAACCATTGTTTTTGAACATTGCAGATGGTCGGCTATCATTTTATACGACCAATTCTTCTCGCGAAGTTTTATTATTACTTCTCTTGTAGATTTATCACAACTTTTATTTTTCCCCATTGTTTTTATACGAAGTAATCACTTTTAAGACTTTAACAGCACGAAATGGCGCCAAAATTATACGAATAATAATCTACAACCACAGAGCCACACAGTGTTCTCTATTTAAATTTGAAAAAACAATAAACTATTCAGCGTTCTTAATTACGTGACCAGCCAGTAAGTACTAATACTAGGTTCAGATCGAATGTATAAAGTTTCTCTATTAATTTTTTAGCCAACAATGTTGCATAAATGAATGTACCGGTAGTACGGAAAAGTTTTGCAATACCGAGAGAAATAAAAAAAATACGGGCAATTAGTTATACTTGTTACTTTGAAAAAATCATCTCAATAAATAATCGTTCTTAATTATATGGCCACAACTGTATATTTATATAATTAGATTGAACGTGCGGTCGCATTATGAAATAATTAGAATAGAAGTCCCATTGCCAGTTAGTATTATCAATGATCTAAAACCTTTACCTTGGTAATAATACCGCAACGCAACCACACGTGACGTGTACAGTCGAGGACATAAATATCTATGTAAACACCAATATGTATAGATATTTTGACTTCTTGGTAAGTACACAAATTTATGACCTTGACTGTACATCCAGAACAGATGTCGTGCACGTACGCGTGATTGCGGAGCAGCAAGTAACAAGGTTTTAGCTAATCGCTATCGGACCTCTGCAAAGTAACGCCAGGATCGTTCAAATGATCAATCAGGCGTCGGTATCGGGTTTGAGTAGCAGCACGCCCTCGGCGCGTAAGTCACGCACGGCCTCGAGTAGACGGGCCTCCGCGCGAGGCTCGCCTAACGCGACGTCGACGCTCCCTGCGCACAATAGCAAAGCCCGCAGCGCTGCGCGAGGCCAGTCCGCCGCTAAACCCCGCCGCGCCATCGCGCCCGCCGCACCCGCTCCCAGCCGCCGACACTCCGCTTCCAACCGCGTGCCGTATTGCTCAATCAGCTCTGCACCTGCCGAGCGCCGCAGCTCCGGCGTCAGCGAAGACAAGAGTAACAACGCCACGTCGTCCATCGGCCGCCCCAGAGACACCATCTGCCAGTCCAGCGCTATGCACTCGCACGCGCCATCGCGCTCGCGGAACAGGAGATTCCCGCTCCAGAAGTCAGCGTGGGCCAATGGAGCAGGCTCGGCGGGCCGGAGGAGCGTGCCGAGGAGTGACGGCGCCCGCGCGCTGAGAGCGGCGACGGCAGCAGCTTCAAAGTCAAAGTATATTTATTCAATTTGGGCTAAGCACTTATTAATGTCGAAGAATGTATACTACCCGGTTCGGGCTACTACGAAATCCGAAGTTCGTATCGAGCCGTCCCTTTCACTCTTATGTTTAATACTATTAGGGTGAATGGAACGGCACGTAAAGATAGGAGAAAAGGGGGGGTGGAATTTTGTATGGGGAATCAATAACCGCTATAAGTACCGATTTAGATGGAATTTGGTATGGAGATAGTTCGAAACCCTAAGAAGGACATAGGATAGTTTTTATCCCGGAAAATTGCATAGTTTCCGTGGGATAGCAATAATGAATTCTCCGCAGACGGAGGACAGCTAGTAGATCAGTGGCGAAGGGTACTAACAACCCGATTCCCCCCGGGTTGACGAAACTTTCGAAGTAACCAAACGCTTCTTTCAATTACTGGCATTACTGCACTGATTTTCAAGAAGAGGATAAATGAGTATGTTTTTAGAATTTTTTTGCTCCGGCTTTACTTGCAAAATTTTTCACGCCCCGCCACTGTAGTAGATATATAGAAAACGACGGCAGGGTTAAGTACTTAATACCTTTTATACCTTCCTCGACGTAATCAGGTCGGCACGCATGGCAATGTTTAACGACAAAAGGGTATATTACCTTCTTCCACGCAGTCGGGCCTCCCTCGCAGAAAAGCCTCCAGCTGGGGCAAACCGCGGCGCACGAGACGCAGGTACCCGGCGGCTGCGCGCTCGCACGGAAACAGGAAGTCAAAGCGTTGATCCAGCGGGCCCTCGCGCTCGCGCAGCGCCAGAGACAGCGCGTGGAGGCGCGCGGCGGCGTACAGGGCGGCGCGCGCGCAAGGCAATGTTAGCCCCGATGCAAAGTCCGCGGCTTCGTAGCCTGCTGACGTCACGTCTTCCAACACCAGCTCGCTGTCGCCACCTATTTCATCTGCAAAACGTTAAGTTCATTAAAGATCTCTAGACAAGCACGAATCCCCCCCCCCCGATATGTATTTTTTTTTTCATGTATTATAATCAAGGATGATATAGACTGGATTGGCTGTCGCCATAGAACGGATCGGCCGCGGTTTTTGTAGTTCGATTATTAAACCTAGATGGCGCTGAAATATAGCCAGAGGCTTTGAAGGCAAAACAATAAGACTACAGATACTTATTTCATATCACTGCAAATGTATTATTATGCAATATTTTTGGAAAATAATAAGTACATTTGTTTGTAGTAATATGAAACATCTGTAGTCTTATTGTTTTGCCTTCAAAGCCTCTGGATATATTTCAGCGCCATCTAGATTTAATAATCGAACTACAAAAACCGCGGCCTATCCGTATTATGGCGACTGCCAATCCAGTCTATCTATATCATCCTTGATTATAATTTACCGAAGTACGAAAGACCGAATATTAAAATATCAAACGGGTCAAAAGACCGACTTTTTTCTTCTGAAACCGTTTCGGGTAAATAATAAGAACATCATAGCATATTAATTATACCACAGAGCTGATGATGGACCTGGAAGGTGGCCATAGGAACTCAGTAATAAAACGACACGACCACATCTACTTTGGGCTCATTTCATTCGTCTTGATATGGTAACCAAAGGTAAAAAGTAGAGTTAGCAAAAAAAGCTAAATAAATATCACGGGACAATTCACACCTAATTGACCTAGTCCCAAAGTAAGCTTAGCAAAGCTTGTGTTATGGTTACTAGGCAACGGATAAACATACTTATATAGATAGATACATACTTAAATACATATTAAACACCCAAGACCCGAGAACAAACATTCGTATTTTTCATACAAATATCTGCCCCGACACGGGAATCGAACCCGGGACCTCAAGCTTCATAGTCAGGGTCTCTAACCACTAGGCCATCTGGTCGTCTAAAAAATGTAAAAAAGTTGAATGGAATTTACAACAAAATCGCATTTTAGATGTGTCTTTAACCATGATTACAAAAGTTTCTAAAAACATAATCTTTTGATATCGTACAATCAGCAGCAGAAGTGGATCAGTGGTTCTAGTGCTCAAAATGATCTATTTACACACGACTCTATTTCCAAGGCGATAAGAGACTGTGTAGAGCATTACAACCACTCATCCACATTTGCTGCTGACGGTACCGCGCCCAAGAAATAGTATGCCATTTCTTGCATTGCACTCAAATCGATTGCCTCTGTTGCAAAGGTAAAAGAAAAAACTGGAAATAGGTCATACGACGACGTTGGCTTGCGGCTGAAAGTGGGACGGCCGACGCTGGTCGGGGTGACGTGTCGTGTCAACGTGTCAAGTGGCAAGGCGCGTCAGATCTAGAGTTAGGTTTTTTATTACTGATATCAGTTAAGACAATTGGGCTAATCAGAAGACATCTTCCAACTAAATATAATGTAGCTTAACCCGTGCTATGATGTCATAATTATTATCATCTAAAAGTGTGGGTGTATAAGCCAATCCATACTATCCTTAGAGGTACTCTTTACTAATTAAGTACTATAAATGCGCTAGTAACTTTCTCTGTCTGTCTGTCACCTCTTCATGAAATTTAGATGAAATAACAATACATACCAATAAGGAGATAGATTGAGATCCTGGGAAGAACATGTAACGTACTTAAGTACATATGGCTTTGACTGTACATATTGTATTGTTGATAGGTGATAGCACTGTATTAATACTATAAATAAACTGAAATAAAGCTTTTATGATTATTGATAATACCTAATATTGACCTTGAGGGGGTGACGAAAATAACGCGTCTGATCTAGACGTCTGGAAAGAATCTTATTCATCGCGGCTAAAATAGAACGAAGATTTGCACTTTAGTTACCTAAGCTTCCTACTTTCAAAATTTTAAAGACATTCGATCTTTATTTTTTCTGACTTTTGGAGCCCCGTGAGTTGGGTCCATGTTTAAGGATTTGCCACACACTGGATGCGTTCTGCGGTCGCGGTCAGGTTACACCACTAGACTCTACAGACCGACAATGTTGTTCATATATAATGCCGGCTGCGTTCAATTTGACCTGACCGCGACCGCAGAATGCATCCAGTGTGACAAATACTTTAAAATTAACTAATATTATGTATATTATGTAATTCCCATTCTCAAGGGAATTTCGAGAAGATTTATACACTATGTCACTCTTGCACCTGACGGCCTGGCCACAGCTTCGCACTACCAGCGTTGACACCTCACACTTCAAAATCCATAGGACTGTTTTAGCTGCAGGGCGAGGGCGTGCCTAAAAAAACAACTTCGGCAGTCGTGTAAAAGAGTTTCACAAACCTGGTAACCGAGCCTTCATGCATTTCGGGATCGGCAGTCCCATCCCAGGCCCCAAAGCTTCATCTGCCAGCTTGTTCAAAGCCGGAGCAAGTTCTGTGTAGAAGAGTATCTCCCTCGTGTCGAACTGCGCTTCAGCCACAAAGAGGCGGCCGAAGGGGTCGCGCGGGGGCAGCTTGACGACGAGCGGGAGGGCGCGGCGCTCGCCGGCGCTCTCGTAGCGGATCGTGACCGCCAGCACGCGGGACAGGGCTCCAGCGACCCCTGCGCGGGACTCCACGCGGACCTGGGAACAGCACTCACAATAATGCGGCGACCACCGCATGCCACATACGGTGACCGCAACAGTGTAAAGAACATGGTGGTCGGCCGCACTCGGCGAGCGACATCTGCCACCGCCTAGTTATAGCAACCGCAGTAGGCGGATAGACTAATGTGAAGACGAAGTTTTGGCCGAAGTAATTAGTTTGAAACAAGTGAAGACACGTGAATTTGTCAAAATTAGACATTAGTTATGAGAAACAAAGTTTAATCTCATCTATTAGTCTTTTTTCTGCATTCAAAGCATCCTAACATTCTTTCAGACTTTTAAAGACTGACTTAGTGTCCTTAAACTGTTGTTAACCCTATGGAGCTCTAGACATCGCGATCCAAAATGTAATTCAAAAGTTTAAACTAGTATTGAAAGTAAGTGCAAATACAAGTCATCATTTCAGCCGAAAAACGTCCACTACTGAACATAGTCCTCCCCCAAGGCTCGCCAAACAGATCGGCCCTGCGCCATCCGCATCCAATGTATTCCCGCCACCGTCACCAGGTCGTCGCTCCATCTTGTTGGAGGCCTACCTACACTGCGTCTTCCGGTCCGCGGACGCCACTCGAGAAACTTTCGGCCCCATTAGCCGTCAGATCTACGAGCGATGTGCCCTGCCCACGCCACTTATGTCTAGCGGTTCTTCGACCTATGTCGGTGACTTTAGTTTTTGCGCGGATTTCATCATTTCTAATGCGATCCCGCAGAGAAACTCCAAGCATAGCCAGAGGGCTATATCAAATGGAGAGCCATCGCCGTCTGAGTGACTTTGTGCTTTCTTATAAGACCCATCGTTGGCGGCCACGTCTTAGTGCCAAAAGTCATCACTGGCAACGTACACTGGTCAAAGACTTTTGACTTGAGACACTGCGGTATATTGGATGACAAGATATACAAGTCATCATCATCATTTCAGCCGAAAGACGTCCACTGCTGAACATAGGCCTCCCCCAAGGCGCGCCAAGCAGATCGGCCTACGCCATCCGCATATAGATATACAAGTACTTGGAGTGAAATGGTTCTAACTTAACTTTAATGCCTGTGACTAATTTTATCATTTATTTTATCATTCAAAACATAAATTACTTCAATTAATTATTAAAGTACTCATTAAATATTTCGCACTTGTCTGACAAATACTATCAAAGCGAGCCATGAACCTCATGAGCGTTTTTTTCTGTAGCAGCTTCGAGCAATTCGCGCGCCCACTCCTCGGTGAGCGCGGCGTCCTGGTCGGGCTCCGGGCCGGGCTCGCAGTCCGAGCCCTCGCTGTCACTGGAGGGCGCCTCCGAAGCCGCCACGCTGTCCCCGCCCCCCGCCTGCATCTCGAACCACAATCAACACTCAGAACATCACTAACGCGTAAGAGAATTTGCAATTTTTAATGATTTGTAACGCGGAGCTCCGTCGATCCGTGCGAGCGGCCGCCTCGCCCGGCGCGCATGCGCGTTCCCCTTTTAATTATTCACCGTTCCCATGACGTGTCATGTCGCGGTGTCGCCGCTCAATCTTCATGAAAGTCTGGTGCCTAGCGATTTTGCATTCGCAAATGCATGATTGCACTGCGCGTAGCTTTTTCGTGTGTATACCTATGGATGTAGTACCTAGGTCAGAATGATTCAAGTTTGGGTGAAATGGGTAAATTATAAAAAAACAGCATAATCTCTGTAAGTTGTGTTTTTTAAATATGTGTAAAAGTCGCTAATATACTACCTATGAAACTTTTAACATTTTAATTAAAATTTTACCTAACGGCAGGGGGCAACCAACGAATAGAAAATCGTCTGTCCGTCTGTATTCTATTCAAATCGAAAATAATAGTCAAGTTTGGGACTGTAGTGCCATAAGATGTAAGTAGGTACCTAATTTTCTGTTTCGCTTTTAAACGAAATAGAAAAAAAATAATGCGCATTTTATTACCATAAAATTTTTTCGTCGTTCTATTATAAAATTCTAATGTACCTAATTGATTGTGGAGGAAATGACTCGCAGTAAAGAAAACTTCCCAAAAATGATTTTATCATTTTCATGATTCAATTTAAGATACTGTGCTGTGCGTAGCCTATTACGGATGGGGAACCCTAAAAAATGAAAACCAAGCGAACATTGGGAATGTTTGAACTCGCAATTTTTTTATGAGCTACTATTTCAAAACAAAATACTCTATCACAGTTTATCTTTGTCGTTTTCAGATTAAATTAGATTTTCCTTTAAAAATTGTAATTTTCATGTGGTTGGCTGGGTTGGGCTGAACCACGGCTGAATACGAAACGTTTACGTCACATCTGTCTGTCAGTTATCTATCAGTGTCACTGTCATGTCAAAACGGATTTTGGTCGCCGGTGGTAACTGGATTTTAACCAATTTTATTGCATATTATTAAATAAATAATGGGAAAAGAGAAGTCCAAGAAGCGACGACGATCGACATCTTCGTCCAGCTCTAGTTCAAGTAGTTCTGATTCTTCCCGGGAGAAAAAGAAACTTCGCAAATTGAAAAAGAAATTGAAGAAAGAACAGAAACGGACTGAGAAAATTCTCAAAAAGAAATTAAAAGAGGAAAAGAAAAAGCTCAAGAAGAAAGACAGATTAAGCAAAAGTCGAAGTCGAGAAGAGTCCAGCAGTAAAGTTGAAGAAGCTGCTGATATACCAATAGGTAAGCTCAGGACGATATTAGTATTTGCATTGCAACTACCCCCACAGTACCTAGATCGGGGTATGTATTACAATACCGAAGTACGAAAGACCGAATGTATTAAAACATCGAATAGGTCAAAAGACCGACACGATTTTTTTCTGAAACCGTTAACTTTTTAAGATTGTTATGGGTTCTGTATGATGCCGTTTTAATAAATTCTGATAAGTTTACGGTTTCAGAAAAAAATAGTGTCGGTCTTTTGACCCATTCAATATTTTAATACATTCGGTCTTTCGTACTTTGGTATTGTAATACATACCCCTAGATCGAATTCGAATTTTTTCTAAACCTAGAAATTATAGAGCTTTTCATAAAGTACTGCAATCATGAAATAAAATAATGTTCTAACTTTTAAACTTACTTTTTGTCCATCTCTATGACTTCGTTTTTTTAGCATTAGAAATAAGGTAAACAAACTTGACGAGTCTTTTTATTGAAAAACGCTTTTAATAAATAGTAACTATTACTTATGAAACCAAAAGAGTGTAAAGGCCCATTTAGATGGTACGAGTTTCTCGCACGTTTTGGGGCGAGAAATCGTATGACATTCTCGTATGCGATAATCGTCAAGCGAGTATGGTACGAAAATGTTTACATTAATGCGAGAAATAAAAACTCGCGTACGATTATGTCATTCGATACTCGAAAGGAGATTATCGCCAGGCAATGTAGTTTACACGAGGACCTGCATTCTAGGGAGATTTTCGCTTACGATTTCTCGACCTGTCTAAACTCGTTCTCGTATGACATTTTTTCATGAACATGCGAGAATCGCACAAATCGGTTCAAACCGATTTTCAATACGAGTTTTACCAGATAACTTACGTGGTTATTTGAGTGCTAGAGACTTGAAATTTGGCATAAGTGTAGGTAAAGCATCATAGAAATGCATTTAGGGAGGATTTTTTGAAATTCCCAAGGGCTAGGAAAATATCTAATCTTTTTTTTTTTGTTTGTAAGGGTAATCTTTGAAACTACTGAGCCGGTTTAAAAAAAAATCACCAATCGTCGTCGTCGTCATCATCACCATCATCATCACCACCACCATCATCATCATCTTCTTCATCACCTGCCATCACTATCATCATCAGCATTATCAACATCATCATCATCATCATCACCACCACCATCATCATCATCATCTTCATCACCTGCCATCACTATCATCATCAGCATTATCAACATCATAATCAGCATCATCATCATCATCGTCGTCGTCGTCGTCGTCGTCGTCGTCGTCGCCATCATCACCATCACCCACCATCATCATCATCATCACCACCACCACCACCACCATCATCATCATCATCATCATCATCATCATCATCACCATCACCCATTGGTTTCACTTAATTCTATCCCGCGGGAATTTTGAATTTTTACCAGGGAAAAAACAGCCTATGTCAATCACGGATAGTGTAGCTTACTATTGGTGAAATAATTTTTAAAATTAGGCTCGAAATTGAATTCACTTAAGTATTTCTATCCCGCGGGATTTTGGCATTTTTCGGGAGAAAAAGTAGCCTTGCACTTAGTATTGAGCTTATTTTTTTTTATACGCATGCGATGTCATACGATGCACTCATGACAAGACGGCGACTGAAAAGCACATGAACTCGAAATACGATTCTCGTATTCAAATTTTGTTTACACGGAGACATTCAATCATTGAAGGCGAGGCGATTATCGCCCCTTCTCGTGCGATATCGTACGTGTAGTTTACATGATACTATATTTTTTCTCGTGCTACGATAATCGTATAGTCGAGGCGAGAATCTCGTACCATGTAAATAGGCCTTAAATGACCATATTTCCTTTGAAATTGTTACACATTAGCTGTGACTTATTCTGCCGTCGTATTTATAAAAGGCACAACTGCAAACTTGCTCGGAAAAGAAACAGCATAAGTTTACAAAGAACAAGTGTGCACTTAGGCTTTTTCTGTTTCACAAAAAATGCTAGTTGTGCCCCCTTTTTCTTACGACGGCAGTATTTTTCAAATGTGTTTTTCAATAAAAAGACATGTCAAGATCGCTTACCTTCTTTCTAATGCTAAAAAGAATGAAGTGTAACTAAATGCTCCTCTCATCCAAACTGAGGTTGACTGGTAGAGATCCCTTAAAGGGATAAAAAAAAATTTAAACTTTAATTCAATAAGACACAAATACATTAATAAACCAACAGCTACGAAATCTTTAAATTTTAAGATTGTAGTTAGCTAGACTGGGGTGCATATGGAGTCATTACAAGTTCAAATAAGTTGGCCCTTGTGCTATTATCACAAGGCTTGTCAATTTTGTTTGTCTCTTTGTTTTTATACGATAAAGGGTTTATGTACTATCACCCCAGAGGACAGCTTGCCATTTTCAAAACAAATTTGCTTGCAGCCATTGATGTTTATTGCTATAGATTGGTATGGACAGATGTCTAGCCACTGCACGCAAACTGGGCCTTTAAGGTGCTCAGCTGGCGTCTGGGCCCATGGTACATAATACTGTTTACTATTCAGAATTAATGGAGAAGTCCAGAGCAATGGCGCCAATGACCAAGGAGGAGTGGGAGCAGAAGCAGAGTGTGGTGCGGCGGGTTCTGGATGAGGAGTCGGGCCGTTACAGGTTATCCTATCACTCCTATATGATCTTCCAACTTTCAGCTCTCACACTGTGCCAAATTGTTTGGGAGACTAAAGCCTACATAGTCTGTTTCACCGCACACTAATAAATTTTATATATGGAGATCTACACAAAAAAAAATGTTTATTATTTATTATTATTGTTACTAATATTATCAGGCACATTATTGCTTGCAACAAGTTTGAGTCTATCCCCTTGATACCCTCAATCTCACATAATTTTTTAATCCTGTTTTATCTTTACACTAATTCTTGCTTAGACCATCACTTTTCCACATGAGATTGGGTGAGATTCAGTCGGCTCACTAATCTAGTTAATTTTTTTTTAATAGCCTGTGTCGTGTCAGTGTCCCACTGCTGGGCAAAGGCCTCTCCCCTGGACTTCCAACTTGCCCTGTATAAAAGTATAATAATAAATAAACCACATCACTCAACACATTTTAGTGACCCTTTTTTAGGGTTCCGTAGTCAACTTGGAACCCTTATAGTTTCGCCATGTCTGTCCGTCTGTCTGTCTGTCTGTCCGCGGCTAAGCTCAGAGACTGTTAGTACTAGAAAGCTGTAATTTGGCATGAATATATATATCAGTCACGCCAACAAAGTGATTAAATAAAAAAAAGTAAAAAAATTTTTTTTAGGATACCTCCCATAGACGTAATGAGGGGGTGACTTTTTTTTTCTCGACTAACCCTATAGTGTGGGGTATCACTGGATAGGTATTTGAAAATGAATAGGGGTTTGCTAAAACCATTTTTTTGATAAAGTGAATATTTTCGGAGATATTCACTCCGAAAGTTCAAAATAATGTGTCCCCCCCTCTAACTTTTGAATCGCACGTCTAAAAAATATGAAAAAAATCACGTATGTTTAACTTAATAAAAACTTTCTAGGAAAATTATTTTCAACCTTATCAGTTGAGCAGTTTTTAAGTTTTTGTAAAAAAATATTTTTAAACTAAGATTGTAATTTAACCGCCTTTGCAAGAATTTTTTAAGTACTTCTTTCTTTAAGTACCTAAAAGATCACGCTAACAGTAACTTCTTTCAAATAAAAAAAATATTACATCTGAAAAACAATCAACATACATAGTAATTCTAGTAGACTGCAGTAGATTAGTTACCCAATTCGCCTATAGATGGCGCTGTACCGCCGACGTTGGGACCAAAACAACCACTTTAATAAAGTATGCAAAGATTTTTTCGTACAGTCAAGGGAAAAAATATGTATACACTTTAGTACCTTGTCATCACCACTGTGACAATTCATATATGGCAGTTCAAATATGACGAAAATAGACAAGGTACTAAAGTGTATACATATTTTTGCCCTTGACTGTACCTGCTACGGAACCCTATCTTGGGCGTGTTCGACACGCTCTTGGCCGGTTTTTTACATAACATTCACATGTTATTGTCCCCTATCTAACCTAATGATAATTGCAGATGAGGCCAAAGGTATGAGGTAAAGGTGTGTTCAGTAACAGCATATTCACTGTAGCCTTGAAGAGCCCTATCAAAATCAAAATCAAAACATTTACTCTGCAATTAGCCCGCAAAGGGCTCTTTTACAAGTCAATTTTTTTTAAAACTCTAGGTTGTATAACCCGATAAAATAAAAAATGCCATGTTTAAAGGTCGATGCATATCTTCAGACACCAAGCGTGTCAGACACGTGCGTACCAGACACCGACAAAACACGCCGTGTTACGATAGATATGAATACGTTAAACTGTATAGAGGAATATTATTTTGTCCGCCAAGGCGCATGTCTGACACGCTCGATGTCTGTAGACATAAATCGACCTTTAGCCGTC
This sequence comes from Archips xylosteana, assembly GCA_947563465.1. Lineage (NCBI taxonomy): Eukaryota > Metazoa > Arthropoda > Insecta > Lepidoptera > Tortricidae > Archips > Archips xylosteana. The sequence goes on along the minus strand of OX387351.1, from coordinate 4,602,607 downwards.
TCTCAGTTGGCTCCTGTTTCAGGTTAATAAAGGGCGACGGGGAGGTGTTAGAGGAGATCGTGTCCCGCGACCGGCACCGGCAGATCAACCGACAGGCCACACAAGCGGACGGCGCATTCTTCCAGGCCAGCACCGTCTCCAAACACAAATAGCGAGCTGCCTTCATTAACTTTATACAGTCACTCTATCGCGCGTGAAACAGCAAAAGTGTGCGAAAGAATGCGCGTGTAAAGATGTCGGAAGGGGAAGGGATAGACCACGCGTAAAACTGTGTAAATTGCACACGCGCCAACACCCGCCAGTTCCATGCGGTCTATCGCGCACGATTAGCCTTTACACGTAAATGTAAGTTTAAAAAACTAACAAAACATAATCGTGCCCGATTGCGCGCACAGGCTTTCCGGCGCGCAATCCTGTACGCTCTTGAGAATGCGCGATAGAGCGAATGTATAAAGGCGACTATTATCCACTGTTATACAAAGGCTTCCCCTAACGCCATAAACGACAACTTGCCATCTGCATGTACCGGTTGTTTACAATTCTTGCGATGCCGTCGGTCCACCTAGGAGGCCTGCCAAAACTGGGTCTTCCGGTTCGTGATCGCCTCGTCGTAGGCGCCCGCAGGATCATTTTCAGGGCGGTGCATACTTCATAATTATAGGTTTTATTCTATAATCGTAGGGCCGATACGGATGGATTGCATTCCAACTGCAAATGCAGACTGTCCATACATTTCAGTCGCAGCTAGCGTGCAGTTTTGCCGACTGCAATGCAACTGCTATAGAAAATGTATGGGCAATCGGCAGTTGGAATTTTGTCCGTCTGAAACAGCCCATAGTCATGTTTTGTAGCATTTTTCACGCCAGGGGGTGCAAGTGCACCTCTTTGCACCCCTCTCCCGGCGCCTGTGCGTCTCGTGGTCAGCGCTAACAACCCAATGGGTATCCATTTTAGGCACGCCACAGACGCACGCAAGGGAGACGTGTCTGTCTATGCAGGGCCCAATTATCCGCATCCCTTTGTTGTTCGTACTGCGGACCATAAGCGGAAAAAAACCCTAGTAGCCCGCGCTGGCCACATTCAGGTAGGTATATTACTATGTTAGCATTAAAATGACATCAGTCCCCTGTTGCCATGTATCAGTACTATACCTAGAGATTTTTCTGGCACAAACAACTTTTGGTTAGTGTTTGACATAATAATAACATCGATTCGATTTGGTATTCTTGTTTTATATTTTCAAACGTGTCTCATTGATATAATGCCACTTATAAGACGTCGACAAACTAAGTATTAGAAGGAAAAATATTCGTTCGTGCTAGAATAATCTCTAGGTATAAATTCAGTACATATGTAAATATGTATCTTTCTGTTTAATTATGTTTTTCCATTGCCTAGTACCTAATGTATTGTGAGTACTAGGCTTACTTTTTGCTAACTTTGGGACTAGGTCAATTGGTATTAATTGCCCCGTAATATTTATTATTGTTATCGTTATTTATGAGGGACTTTGAACAAATTTAAATCATACCGCAAGCACACTATCGTTTTATAATTCCGCTCAGTACGACTTTTCTTCAATATACGCAACAATATACGGTTGAAACGCTAGTAGAAATACCCATTCCCAATAGTTCGCACCCGCGCCAATAAGTGCGGACTCCTGGGTTTTTTCACTTGTTCGTACTGAGTTTCAAATGTTCTACCATTCCAGTGGTTAACACTTTTGAACTGATGTTCCTTTTTTGCGGTAGGGTGAATCATTTTTTTAGTGCCACCCGTTGCTATGGTTACACAAATTTTGTCCCTTGGACAACCTAAGCATTTTTCTATGAAACAGTATGAAATGTCACTTGGACAACTCGGGACTGAGTAAACGACACGAAAAAGTTGATTCACCCGGTGACTTTTTCTTCAGATATCCTTGTGATTAAAAAAATCCGTGGTGGTCTAGTGGTTTGACCTATGGCCTCTCAAGCAGAGGGTCGTGGGTTCAAATCCCGGCTCGCACCTCTGAGTTTTTCGGAATTTATGTGCGAAATTACATTTGTAATTTACCATGAGCTTTACGGTAAAGGAAAACATGCATACAGCTGCGAAGAAATTCAATGGTGTGTGTGAAGTTCCCAATCCGCACTGGGCCCGCGTGGGAACTACGGCCCAAGCCCTCTCACTCTGAGAGGAGGCCTGTGCCCTGCAGTGGGACGCATATAGGCTGGGATGATGACCCTTGTGATTATGTATGAGATAGGTATACAATACGTAGTTTAAAGAGTTTCACCAGCGATTCTTTGCACTGGAAACCAAAAGAGGCACTGAATATAGTCATAAACATTCTAATCCATACTTTATTTTGCTTTGTATAAAGCTCTATTTTCGATTTCTCACTTCTAGTTATAGATATATCTGTCTGATTTTGATAACTTAAGCGAGTTGTAAATAAGCCTTTAAGACAATCGTAGTATAGCTAGGATATTTAACTAATTAGTTTAAAGAGTCGAGGTTTTATGGGTTCGTCGACTACACTTTCAGATTTTAAAGACTAACAGTTTCTTGAGGCTGATTTTGTTATTGTATTCTATGTTTAACTTAGATACACTCGTACAGCCATCTAAGCACAGTGCATTATATTTATAAAATAAAAATACCCCTAAAGCGGAAAGGGGGTTACACAGTCCATTGGCTTGTTGTCTTTTAGACAACCACAGGACGACTTACCAAGAAAAAAATGTTTTCAATAAAAATAACATTGAAATGCATCTCAATTTTATTAAACTTAAGAGTAGGTAAACAATATCCCAGTAGAATAGTGGTTTTTTCTCATTTCTTTGCTTATACTCAAACATTTTCATGCAGCTATTTTTTGCCACACTCCGATGTGTCCCGCAACCAATTAACTACTCTATCTGCACGTATGTAAAGCATCTGTCTCTTTTGAACCATAGTAGCTGAAAAGGGACAAATGCTTTTCGCTCGGTAGCTTATTTGGTATTGACATAATTGCTGTTTAGTTTCCCTAAAATTAAGCTTGTTATTATTAGCGATAAGACGAGTTGTTGTTTTCTATTACGTAAGGGTTGGGTAAGGTATTAATTTAATATTTACCCGGTTTCCCGCACTAGTTGTTTTTATTTTGTTTATTCAGTGTTTTTACTAATTTTTTTGCAGTTAAGTAAAGCCTGACCAGAAATATATGACTATTGTCAAGAGGGCGCTATTGTTCTTATTTATATGGCAACAATGACATCTTGACTTGTCTACAACGTTTAAACTGCCAGTCAAATTGAAATTTCAAACAATGTAAACAAACATTGTATTTAAAATGTCTTTAATTTCCATTTTCCCTCATCAAATACTGCTAAATCCGTGTGTTATTTAATCAATACTTACCACAACACTACCCTAAAACATTAAAACAATAAACAAGTGCTAGAATATGGATATTATTTCATTAAATGGTTTATTTACATTGTTTGCAATTTCAATAAAATTTACATTGATTTTACCTGTTAGCTCTGATGTTAATTTGGAAAGGTTTTGTAGCGAAATAGTTTCATTCCGCAAGCGTTTTTTTATTCTTCAGTAGTTTATTATAAACATTATTACAATGATCCGTTGTTGAATACCAATCGTTTTGGGCATTTTTTGTTATTGTTTAAAGAAAGCGCCACCCACAGTGACACTGACAATCATTAAAATTATTGCCAGTGTAAGAAATTAGTTCCAATGAAATTCCGCAACATGGCGAATAGTCATATATTTCTGGTCAGGCTTTACATGTGTTGGATTGGAACTAAACTTATTTTATTATTCTAGTGCACTTAATATTGTACTCTCTTTTCCTATAAATGTCGAAAACTAAGAGCGAAACAAAAATTTTAATTAATAATCTATATAAATAAAAATGTATCACCGAAATGTTTGTACCTACGCGCATAACTTCCGATTGACTGCACCAAATTGGATAATTCTTTTTTTGTTGCGTTTGTTATTGTCAGGAGAAGGTTCTTATGAAAAAATAGAACGGGGGCGAAGCCGCGGGCATCAGCTAGTTAATAATAAATAGAAAGATGATCATTCCATTAACAAATCTTCCTTAGTTTGTATAATTAGGATTTGAAAGTATTTTAAGTGTTTTTATCGAAAAAAAATTGCAAATCCTGCTGTTTTATAGCTTCAATAAAGTTTCGAAATTTCATAATTTCGTTTTATTGTACCAGCCTTACATAATTCGTTTTCCCAGCTGTTCGTACTTCGTACTGTGGACTGGAAAAAAATCCCAGTAGTCGCGCTGACAATAAAATTGAGAATAGTCCAAAAAATTCTAAATCTGGCCACATTTGTCAAGAAAGATACTGTGGCGTTGCTATAGAGCGGCAGGGCTGGCAAAATGCCACGGGCCCCCGACCCTAGAGGGCCCCGGCTCAAGAGTCCGCGAGCTCAGAAATATCATTACATTAACACTCAGTACTTACTAGGTTCGTGAAGATTTTTACTGGGAGGGTCCCATCCAAAGAGTTTGCCTCGTATAGTTACGCCACTGATATGAAGGTAAAGTCGTCATCATAAACATCTGAGCTATCTAATTTAGTACCTAGACACCTCTGACATTCATAAAATAAAAACAATTTACTTTCAAATAATAAATCCAAAGATTAGATTGTTAGTGACCACAGTTATGCCTACTATGTTAGTAGGTGAAACAATGCAGTAATTACTTACGTCATTAGAATTAATTGAGTCATGTAAAAATACATAATAATTGATTTGAATTGAATCATAATCGAATGCCAATCCGATGAATTGAATAATTTGAAATAAAATAACAAAAGTTTTTTTCCAATAAGATAATCTATAATGATTTAATGAATCGCTAAAGGTGTTCCTAAGCGCTAAACCCACTGCACCAAAATGTTTTTTTATTGTGTTCGTCAATCTCAACGAACACATAACATCACATTGTAGTCATACCCAACACCATCGACACATGGCGAAATTTTAAACCTGATACAAAATATGTATCGCTTTGCTCGCTCGTGCGCCTAAATATCTTGGGTGTAATTGATCACTTACGACCCTTGTTTATCAATCTACTATTAAGGGTGTTAGGTAGGGTTAGGGTCAACATTATGTATAAATAAGTGATCACTTTTGTGCTTTTTCACTTTAACGTCATGTTTGTAACGCCAACAACATGTCTAAATTGTTTAATTGTACAAATAGCCCTCTGATATTGCCGTGCCCTTACGGGGCGTCACATGTATACCTAGTCTATTATTCCAGCTTATGCCTGTAAAATGATATGCAATAAATCACTTTGACTTTTATGTAACAACTGAAAGCAACAAGGTACAAAAGTGATCACTTAAGTATTTATGACGTTGACTGTACCATCCGATTGGTCATTCGATTGGTATCGATTGGTTTAGTAGATTTGGCTGATCAACGGATAACGGTCGATAAACGATTGATCGACAGCCGGCCGATGCTACTGTACGACGTCGCTCGATTGGCGTGGTAACTTTTGGTGTAGTAGAAACTGTCGATCGAAGTCGGCCAATGCATTCTACCATCGGTCGATGGCATTGATCGACCATCGATCGAGTGGTGTAGTAGAAACTTGATCGCATGGACTTAATACCCAAACGGACTGAGTACTAACTTTTATTAGTCAATCAAAAGTGACCCATATTACCAAGCCATATAGTTTAATAATGGCAACTAGAGACAGCGGCGGTCCGAGAGATTACATACAAACTAGAGAATTGTGTCCCACTCGCACCATTACTTGATCACCCTAATTAGAACGAGATGCAACTCTCTGGTTTGTTTTTTTTTCGGCCTCACTTTTTTGTCGCAGTACGCAGTCCTTAGGTATTAAGTCCATGCTCGATCGAGGTCAAGACGTCGAGCAATCCAATCTATCATCGATCGACTCATCGATTGGTGTGGTAACACCCTAACTAGTTTTGAGCAGTGATAAAAATTATGACGACTTGATAAACAAAAAGATAAACTTTTTTGAAGTCTTAAAAAAAGACTAGTTAAATATGGTAATAATTTAATGTGCTAGCCTATCCAGAGTCTAGAGTTCGTCTTTGGGCGGCGCGGGCTCGGGCGCGTCCAGGTGTTCGGCGACGAGCGAAACGAGCGAGTCGAGCGGCCGCGCGCCGTGCTCCACGCTCACTATCTTCTTCTGCTTGTACAGGATCAGGGTTGGAAGACCGTTTATCTGAGGGAAAATATATGTGTCACTGCAAATTACGGCCGGGTAGCCTGGGGTAGAAATGCGTCTTTGGTGGATGGTTTCCGGTAATATATACTAGATACTAACAAGAAAAAGTACCCAACTCTCCGGCTCAGATTTGATTCATTTTGGTATATTAGAGAGTAGTCTAAAATAACAGACCCATATTTTTTACCTGCCAAAACTCAACCTATTTGGAGAAATTGGCCTCCAAAGTACTGAAAAATTAAAACCCTCTAACTTCTATAGAATTTCCTTCTCCTTTTTAAACCTATCTGCCCTCCTTTATCCAATTATCATCTGGCAAGCCTAACTTATAAAACCCCTCTTATTGTGTCAGAGGTTAAAAACGAAGATGCCCACCACTGGGATATTTGTAAACAGGGTGCCTAAGGCTTGTTCACGAAAAAAAGTATTAGCCACTAATTGTATAATTCAGGTATTCAATATGAAATTACATTTTTTACAGAATTTAATTAGAAAGAAGGACTCTTTACCTTTCGTTTTGAGTGCTTTTATGGATATTTATATCAGATGCTATCCATTTTTGGGGTTACTTTCGAGTGACGTTTGGGTCACAGAGGTTCTTTTTTTTTTTTTTTACTCAAATAGATTATCGACGCTATAATGTTCCGCGAATATCTTTCCAGACTCTTAAGAGTGAGTTCCCTGACCTTGAGAATTTATTTTTCGTACGCACATTGACAGTTTTCACTTACACAGAACCATTTTGCGTGATACGCTATACAGCCGTCAGCTAAGGGTGGAGTCCCAGTGTAAGTACTTACAAGGGAACATTAAAGAGTCGCCTTACGATTTTGTACAAATGTAATCTACATTATTTTGATGACTTTCAATATTCAAACTTGGTGTAAGTACAAATAAAACGATTTTACATTATTAAAGGATCTTTTTATTAATAATCAGAACTTTAATAACATCAAAAAAATATAAACATCGAAAATGTCTTTATTCAAAATTACTTAATTATTGTTGACCTAAAAAAAACTGAAAGAATTACATTGCTGACCCGCGACCTTATGATACTTACGTTTATGCAAGAAAAGCAAAATAAATGTATAATGCTTATGCAGCTTAGTAAATGGTTGCGATACTTACTCTGAAGATGAGCTCTGGTTGAGTTCGAAACTCAACTAGAGCTCGTGTAGTTTAGTGGTGGTGATAGTGGGTTTATGTGATTTGTGTGTGTTCGTACAGTGTGGAGGTGGAGGAACTGCATGAACACGTATTTTTTGCATAAACGTAATTATTATAAGGTCGCGGGTGAGCAAAGAAGTTGTTTCAATTCATTGATATGGACCTCCGAAAGGTAACGCCTGATTCAATAAATTATTGTTGACCTGTCCGTGTATTTACAATTCCAATTCCAAATCTCGTAGAGGAGATATAGTGCGCAGTTATTGTCAAGTCATCATCATCATCATCATTTCAGCCGAAAGACGTCCACTGCTAAACATAGGCCTCCCCAAGGTTCGCTAAACAGATTGGTCCCGTGCCATCCGCATCCAACCCGATCCCGCAACCATAACCAGGTCGTCTTCCATCTTGTTGGAGGCCTACCTCACTGCGTCTTCCGGTCCATGGACGCCACTTGTGAAACTTTTTTTTTCCCATCGGCCATCAGTTTTACGAGTGATGTGCCCTGCCAATTGCCACTTGAGTCTGGAGATTCTTCGAGCTATGTCGGTGACTTTAGTTCTTGCGCGGATTTTATAATTTCTAATGCGATCCCGCAGAGAAACTCCGAGCATAGCCCTCTCCATCGCCTTCAGAGTGACTTTGAGCTTTCTTATGAGGCCCATCATTAGCGGCCACGTCTCAGTGCCATAAGTCAGCACTGGCAACACAGACTGGTCAAAGACTTTTGACTTGAGACATTGCGGTGTATTAGCTGACAAGATATTGCAAAGCTTCCCTAACGCTGCCCAGCTGAGTCTAATTCGTCGATTGACCTCTTTCTCGAAGTTAAACCCACTAATTGGATTGTACTTACCAAATAGTTATAGTCGTCAACAACTTCGAGCGTAGAGTCTTCAATTATGACGGGAAATGGTACAACATGGGCGTTCGACATGACCTTCGTCTTTTCTATGTTCAATTAAAGTCCAACTCGCTCGGAGATCGTCCCGAGGTTAGAAAGCATCGCACTTAGGTCGAAGGTGAGTGATGTATTTCACCATTTACATTGATGCCTCGCCCTTCCCTGTCAGGAGTCTTAAAAGCATCCTTCAGCTCCAGTGCAGCGGTGAACAGTTTTGGAAAAATAACATCTCCTTGTCTGACTCCCCGCTGCAATTGAATACGCTTCGACATCTGGTCCTGAAGTCGGACGGACATTGTGGCGCTATTATATAGACACTTCAACACTTCGATGTAATGTACTGTACCAGTAGTCTACTTGGCACCGTTGGAGGACTGCAGTGCAGCCCAAGTCTCGATCGAATCGAAGGTTTTCTCATAGTCTATAAATGTCAGGCGAAGGGGGCGTTTAAACTCCTCGGTTTTCTGTATAACCTGCTGCAACGCATGTACAGTGGTGGTCATACAATTAAGAACGATTTGAAGTTTCCGATTTTTTTTTATCTAAATCATGTCATATGTCTAGTTGTGTTCCTTCTTAGAAGTAACAAGTTATGTTATAAAATAGCCACATGGATAGAGCAAACGGGATTAAGAATAATAGTGTATAATTGCTAACATTTTTTTTTACAAATTTTATTTGTTCTCTATACTAATAAATTCAAATAGTAATGAAGCTGGACAAATAATTAAGAACGATTTATTAAACTGCTCGAGAGTTGTTTTATATGAAACTTAGATTAAATAAATCATATTAATGTGAAGTTGGTATAGAAAAAAAAAGCAATTTAATACATTTGAATTAAAATTAATAGTTAGTAGCATGTCCACGGCTTTTAATTACGGCTTTACACCGGCGAGGCATTGAATCTATCAATTTTTGACATTTCGCAAGAGAAATAGAGTTCCATTCTTCTAAGAAAACGTCGTACAGCTCTCTCAAATTGCCACACTGTCGATATGAAACCTTTTTCTTGACTTCGCACCAAAGATGCTCTATTGGGTTAAGATCTGGGCTGTTGGCTGGCCAATCTAAGACAGAAACTGATTGTGATGTGAGGAATTCCTTAACGGTGCGTGCAGTATGCTTTGGATCATTGTCGTGCTGGAATGTCCAAATAACCGGAAGCACGTCTGCGGCATATGGTAACATTGTTTCTTGCAGTATATTTTTGTATTGGAATTGATCCATGTTTCCTTCTATCAGCCTAACAGGTCCAACGCCATGTCCAGAAAAGCACCCCCAAATTTTCACATTTCCCCCGCCTTGCTTTAATGTCACTTTTGTGTACTTTGGGTCGAATGCTTTATTCGGAGGGCGTCGTACATATCGTTTTCCATCAGAACATACCCTATTTATTTTTGTCTCGTCAGAAAAAAGAACGTTTTTCCACTGTCTGACTGTCCAGTTTTCATACCTTCTTGCAAATGCAAGTCGGGCTTGACTATGACATCGTTTCAACATAGGCACCTTCCTTGCTATCCTTCCGTTCAACTTATTTTCTACCAAACGCCTTCGAATAGTGCGTGCAGAGATTGCTGAAGGGTTTTTTTCGCCAAAATATTCTTTTCTCAACTCATTAGACCCTTTAAAAGGATTTTGTTTTGCCAAACGAACGATATTTCGATCATCTCGACGAGATGACTTTCTCTGTCTAGGTCCACGTGGAACGTTTGAAGTAGTTTGATACGTGGAAAAATGCTTTACGGCATGGAAAACCATTGTTTTTGAACATTGCAGATAGTCGGCTATCTTTTTATACGACCAATTCTTCTCGCGAAGTTTTATTATTACTTCACTTGTAGATTTATCACAACTTTTATTTTTCCCCATTGTTTTTATACGAAGTAATCACTTTTAAGACTTTAACAGCACGAAATGGCGCCAAAATTATACGAATAATAATCTACAACCACACAGTGTTCTCTATTTAAATTTGAAAAAATAATAAACTATTCAGCGTTCTTAATTACGTGACCAGCCAGTAAGTACTAATACTAGGTTCAGATCGAATGTATTAAGTTTCTCTATTAATTTTTTAACCAACTATGTTGCATAAATGAATGTACCGGTAGTACGGAAAAGTTTCGCAATACCGAGAGAAATAAAAAAAATACGGGCAATTAGTTATACTTGTTACTTTGAAAAAATCATCTCAATAAATAATCGTTCTTAATTACATGGCCACAACTGTATGTGGTCTACGGTGCTAAAGCCCTTTCAGAATCCTACTTGTTCAGGAGGCTGGAAGTCGTCTAACCTGCGTGCGAGACGATTCGATTGTTTATAAAGTACAACACGCATTTAATTAAAAAGTTGACATTGTCTTGATACAGACATCAAATAAATAGTATAAAGATATAAGATTTAACAATATTCTTATAATCAATCAGGTGCAATGTGAGTTTGACAAAGACCAAAGATTTTTCCTATCGACAAAAAGGACATTAGTAAAGAAGATGGCACAAGACATTCTGTTACAAACTTATTTTTAATTTTTCGTTTTTTTACACATACCAAATTTCAAGTCGATCCGACCACTAGAAGCGGGTTAAATAAAGCTTACAAGATTTGGCCTAAACTAACAGGGCAATTTAAATAAAAGCATGTAAAAACGTGTTAAAAACACACATAATTATATACGACGATTGCAATAATTACAAATAAAAGCTTGTAATTATTAAGAAAACTTACTTACCTTAGTAAAAGTCTGACCTCTTTGACAGCTGAAATCGAACAGTCGGGATCCACCCTTACCCTACCACAGGAGTAGTATTTTGTGCGAGTGTGTGCGTGCGCGGCTACAAACGGAGCGTGCTCTCTCGTTGGATTCCTTGACAGCACTGAATATTTTTCGGCCGCGATCGCTATTTAAAAATCGAATTACGGGAAATGTTCGCTCCATAGTAAAAAGTATGTAAAACGGCAAACATTTTTGCGTAAAAAATAGATAATGTTTAGATGCATATTATCATTATAGAGATTATATTTAGCCTAAAATGAAACGGTGATAATATTTTTCATACTTTTGTGTTACGATTCAACCAAAGAGATTTTCATGAATTTGTTTCATTATTATCTAAAAGCGTAAATAGAAAATAACGATTTCGATGTTTTTGAAAGACTTTGGGATTTTATTTCTCGGAAATTAATTATTATTTTACAAACGTAGCGCGGTGAAGCTGTAAATACATCTATTAAGTTTCTAAAATAATTTTTGTAGTATTAAATATACGGTTAATTTCGTGGCATTATTGCAAACCGCAAACATCTTTCAAGCGTTTTTTGGGGACTCACCCCTTAATTACCTACCGTATGTAGGTCGTAAATTGTTTTAAATTATGCCAGAAGTACACACATTTGTATGCAATCGTTTTAGCTCTGCTCTAAGCCTTAACTGGCATTGTGTAGGATTTCACAACTTTTTAGGAAAAATGTATGGATTTTAGATTCTTACACATAAAAAAGAATACTCAGTTTGGCAATCGAATTGCGGTTTGAACTACCTAGACCTACTGGGAGACAGTGGAGACTTAGTTTTCGATGGCTACATTTTCGTGGACAAGCCTTACAGTTGAACAGTTGGCGGATTACCTTCTCCGTCTCGCAGATGGGCTTGGACCGGACGCAGTCGACGTCTGCGATGAGCACGCGGCTCTCGTTCTGGAACTTCTCGCCCAGCTTCAGCCACAGCGGTCCCAGCTGCATGCAGTGCGCACACCTGACACGCACATGATTTACTGTTATTTATTGCTAAACCGTTAAAATGAGTCGCCCGCGCGGTACAGGGGCTGGGGGGTAGGACGACAAAGGGGCCGGGGGAGGTGCGGGAGGCAGCCACATGAGGCGCACTCGCCACCCGCACTTAGGCTCTCTTTCTCTGTATTTGATAAAGCGTCAAAAAGGTTAACGGTCGTTATAGGTAACGCCACCAGAGTTGAGGCCACGCACACAACCACATCTCATGTAATGACAGCGGGATTTTGACGTTGTGTTGTCGTTAAACGTCAACACAACGTCAAAATCCCGCTGTCATTACATGAGATATGGTTGTGTGCGTGGCCTCAACTCTGGTGGCGTTACCTCTACTTAAAGAAATAAATTTATGATTTTGAGCATTCTTACCACGGCGCAAAATAGTTGACAAACACGAGATCCTTCTCCATGAAAGTCTCGAACGTCTCCTCGGATATGCGCGCGACGGGCAGCGCCTTCTTCTTCTTCATGAACTTCTCCGGGTCGTGGTTCTCCGCCAGAAGCATCTTCTCCACGTACGCCTTGAGATCTTCTAACGTCTCAGCGTTTGCTACGCCCATCTATATGTGTACAATAAATACTCGTAACATACAGACTAACATAATATGTATAATACCGTAAAGTTGGGTTACTTTGACCTTGGAGGACAAATATTGGCCATTGGCATTAACTCGATGTAAATCTTGTCACATTGCGATTGTTAAAATAACCCAACTTTGTAGTGAAAAACTAAACTTAAATCTATTTGTACTCATAGAAAAAGTTTTGTTGTATAATCATACAACAAATAGGTCTTAAAATCTCGTACCTTTTTTGGCTCACGTATCAAAGCCACGGCCTAGTAACGATTGTACCATCGCCCCAGACGTCAGATACCCATTTTCATAACAAATTTGCTTGCAGCCGTTGATGTTTATTGCTATGGATTGTTATGGACAGATGTCTAGCCACTGCAAGCAAACTGGGCCTTTAAGGTGGTTAACTGGCGCTTGGGGCGATAGTACAAATTAATTTCAATACTAGGTGAAAAAAACCCACCTGTATAATTCCCGTTCCCATGGAATTCCGCGAAAATATATATCCTACGTCACTCGCGGAACTGAGACGAATCTAATGAAATGACCATACCCCGCTATCAAGCGGGCAGTTTGGTGGCTACCTAACATTAGTGATATGCAATACAAACTATCCAAGACTCGACATTGTAACAATTTGTAGCTATGTATGGGAACTCCAAAATTTCTCTGAAAATGCAATTTACTAATGATAGGTAGCCACCAAACTGCCCGCTTGATAACGGGGTATACAATGACACCTCACACTTCAAAATCCATTGAGGCGTGCCAAAGAATGATACATCTATACTAATATTATAAAGCTGAAGAGTTTGTTTGTTTGTTTGTTTGAACGCGCTAATCTCAGGAACTACTGCTCCGATTTGAAAAATTCTTTCAGTGTTAGATAGCCCATTTATCGAGGAAGGCTATAGGCTATATATCATCACGCTAACACCAATAGGAGCGGAGCAGAGCGGAAGAATGTTTCAAAATCGGAGGTTTTTGAAGTAAAACTTCTTTCTATAGGCGCTAATCTCAGGAACTACTGCTCCGATTTGAAAAATTCTTTCAGTGTTAGATAGCCCAGTTAGATAGAGCGGGTTGGGGGCGGGTTGGGAGCGGGTTAGGGGCGGGTTGAGAGCGAGTTGGGGGCGGGTTGGGTGCGGGTTGGAAGCGGGTTGGGAGCGGGTTGGGGGCGAGTTGGGAGCGGGTTGTGGGCGGGGTGAGAGCGAGTTGGGGGCGGTTTGGGAGCTGGTTGGAGGCGGGTTGAGAGCGGGTTGGGGGCGGGTTAAGAGCGTGTTGGGGGCGGGTTGGGGGCGGGTTGGGATCGGGTTGGGGGCGGGTTGAGAGTGAGTTGGGGGCGGGTTGGGAGCGGGTTGGGGGCGGATTGGGAGCGGGTTTGGGGCGAGTTGGGAGCGGGTTGGGGGCGGGGTGAGAGCGAGTTGGGGGCGGGTTGGGAGCGGGTTGAGAGCGGGATGGGAGCGAGTTGGAGGCGGGTTGAGGGCGGGTTAGAAGCGGGCTGGGGGCGGATTGGGAGCGGGTTTGTTTATTATGAAGTTTCCCTTCTTCCGGAAGGAACTAAGGAGAGCCATAATTGATGAAAAAGCAAATTGGATAAAAAAATAAGCTGCCCAAATTACTAATTCCACGCGGACGGAGTCGCGGGCAAAAGCTAGTACATACATAAATACATACGCTCGAAATACTATTATGATATGAGCAGTCACCTTGTATGACAATTGAAAGCTATCATACCACTAATTTACCAATTCAGTTCACTCATAATGAATTCAAAATTCAATTGACTATTTGTTTATCGCAGAGCAACTAACAATCTAAAAATAAAATTATCTTTAAGTTAACAAGAATTATGAAGAAAAATGAGGGTTAATAAAGTTATATCAAGTTGCACACATAGGGAAGTACACTTTCTGGAAAAATACACAATTTCAAGAAAGCGCTCCTTTCAAAATAACTAGGTAGTGACATTTTCAAATTAGTGGACCATTTGAGAGCCTAAGCGGTAAACTCAGGTAAAATTTCTAAGCTAATTTCGTTATTGCCAACTTACAATTCGTCCGTTGACGATCCAAAGTAAATACGGATACTGCTTGATGTCAAACGTTTTGCAGGTCATCTCGCTGTCCAAGCAGTTCACTTTCCCGATCTGGATGTACTCGTTTTGTGCGTACTGCACTGCTAACTCCGCCCACACTGGCGCCAAACGCTGTCAAATAAAATCAAACAGTCGGAAATTTTGATTTTTAAAAGTTCTTTATCAACGATATAAGTACAGTATTTTACCACTTATATAAGTTACGCTGATGTACCTGCGCAGAAAACTTATTTTGATGTGGAGCGAAAAAAATTCAGCCAATCATAGCACACCACGCGTACGTGCGTCACGTGACTGTCCACTAATGGTTGTTTCCCTGTCATCTATGGTTTTCTAGTGGTTAGCAACCAAGCTTGTTTATGCTGTCATGTCATAACAAAGATTGAGTAAATTCGGTAAAGATTCCATTGATATTTTATTGTGCTATTTTATACAATAAATTCGATGCCTCGCGTTAGAAAAACCTCACATGTACAGCATGAGTCCGTGTTGTTCTTGTATTTGAAGCCATAAGGTAATAGAGGATTGATAACCAAGGGTGGAAAGTGACCCATTGAACCCGAGATATTTCTGGCGTTCGAACGAAGTGAGAGCGCCAATAGTTCGAGCGGAAATGGGTAACTTCACCTGAGTTAGACACTCTACTTTTCATTACGACTGTGAGGAAAGTAACATCCATCCATCCATCCATCCATCCGCATTGGTTGGCTGTATGTAATTTTTCCTTTGTCAGTTTAATATTAGTAAGCAAATTTAAAAAGTTAGATTTAATTTCTTGTTTCAAACGGATGTTCGGCGTACAACCTCCAGTGTTGTGTATAAGCTCCATGGTCACGTCTTGCATCTAGATGGCCATGCCGAAACGTGAAAAAAAGTGTCACTAACGTATCTGAATTATCTTCGACCCCGAGGCTAATCGTAAAAATTAAAAAAAATTTACTTTCCACCCTTGATTTGAAAACGCATGTCTAAAAAAAATTACCAGTGGTTTTTATATTTTTTTTGTATAGAAAAGTCAATTATAAGAAACTAATTTCAATATTTTGTCATTTAGTTCTCTACTTTTTTCAAAATTAATTATTGAAACTATTTTAGTTGATGACGTCAGATTATAATTGAGGGCTCCCACAATGCCAAATTTCTAAATCTATCTAAATGCTTACGATAAGGCAACCCCTTTAATTATTTTTTGCGTAGTGGTACACTATACACTATGTCACTTTACAGGCCCTATACTACGAAGCGCGAAATTCGAACTTCGTTTCATGCCGTTCCGCTCACGCTAATGGTATTTATTACGAGAGTGAGAGGGACCACACGATCCGAACTTCGAACTTCGGATTTCGTAGTAACCCCCCTGGCACTGACAAAGTGCTAGATGTCAGACAGCGGGTCCAAATCAAACTCCGTAGTCTAATCCACGCGTAAATTGTGAAGAATTCTAACCACACAGAATAAAGTACGACTTGAACCGGTCACGCAATTTACACCAATGTCAAATGAAGTTCATTGCTTATTTGTTATATAATAAATTCATTACATAATATTAAAATTAAATAACTACAGAAAACGATTTAAAAAGCATTTATCTCGAAATGGTTTTCGATTTTCTATACATTGCAAAAAAATAGACATCCCCAATTTTCCACCCGGCTATCTACCCATGAAAATTTAACTTTCCAAACAGGAGAGATGAAAAATAATAAGGTTTTAATGTCATTAGTATGATCACGTTCGGTTTCAGTCGGTGTTAGGTTGCACTATTCTGCGCAAACGATTATTGCCGATGTAACTTATATAAGTGGTAATACTGTATGGATGTATGTATAGCTAAACCGTGATGAACCTCGTCCGTGCGGTACAGAGGCTGGAAGGTATGACGACAAAGGGGGCAGAGAAGGTGCGGGCAGGCACACGAGGCACGCTCGCCTCCCACACCTCTCTCGGCCCCCTTTGTCGCCATACCTTCCAGCCTCCGCACCGCGCGGGCGAGGACTCATTTAAACGGTCTAGCTATAGTTACAGGAAAGACTAAATAAAAAAAAACACGAAGAGTAACATTGCACACTTTTTTTTTCTTTGAGTAATCCAATAAAAGGGTACTTAACTTCAAAAGTAGGTTTAAAACATAGGTGCAATACAAAAACAGCATTGAAATGTGATCACTACTTTAAAAAAAAATAGACGCAGATTAATAATGGCTACTACAAGTGCAGAGCCTCTTGGTAACGGTCAAGCTATAGTACCTGACAAGCCTGGCACCACGGCGCGTAGAACATAATGAAATGCTGTCCCTTGGACACAAACTTCTCGATGTTGTGATCGGTAAGATGCGCCATGCCGCCGTAGAATTTTACTTCGCTTTTCGGCAGCTTTGAGTCTGTCTCCTAAAAAAATACAAAAGTTTAACATTATTAGAGTTAAATCCGTGATCGCTCGTAGAACTGATGGGCGATGGGGTCAATAGATTCTCGAATGGCATCCACGGACCGGAAGACGCAATGCAAGCAGGCATCCAACAAGAATTCAAGAAGAAATTACTTGCATGGCTGTTAATGGATTTTTTAACACACAAACTAAAAATAGACAACTGATAAAAAAAAACAATTACTCAAATATTTAAATAATCGAATTGGTTATTACAAGTTAATCTATCCATACATACCTAAGGATTTTTTTTACATAAGTAAAATAAGAACAATCCTGAATTTTTCTGCTTTATGTTTTCAGCAAATTTAGGAATATAATATTTTGCATGTCATGACAGGCGCCAGATAGTATAGATTCTTTCTATATTTATTAGGTAGTCAATATCTATTTCGTCTTATTTGTACCTTCTAAGACATCGCGGCGAAATCTGTTTTAAACAGTGGCGTATCTAGTTATTTTCCAGTTAGTTCTTCAGGTCCTGGCTCCTGAGATACTATGGCCGTACAGGCGAAGGTCGATACCCCAATCCTAAGGTGGGCACTAGACCATTCTGGGGTGGGCAAGGCACTCAGCCGATCTCTATGCACCTATACTCCTCTGGTTTCAAAAACTAGATTATTGAGCGCTCTAATTAAAAAAAAAACCTATTTTAAATTATCAACATCTTTAACATTATTGCTTAATTATTTTATATGCGTGATTCCGTGATTCATTATAGTCTAATCGGGAATCCCTAATTGAAATAAACATTACGATTCTGAGCAGGGCAGCGTTACCAAAATTAGAAGTTAGTATCGTGCCGTCCTCTTCACTCTCTTATTAAATACTATTAGCGTGAACGGAACAGCACTATACGAAGTTCGGAAATCGAATTACGTAGTGTAAGACCAGATCTGCTCGGTGCTTGCTAATAGTCACTCACTATATTGTAACGTAGAGCTAAAGTGTCGCGGCATCGGTAAAAACTCATAAAATAACGCACCAATCGCTTCCAAATCATCACAAGAGGATAAAACCTGAAAGTGACGCCGTAACTTGATTCCCATCGGTTTGCCTCACGCGTTGCAAGACAATAAATGTGAGGTGTTGAGTCTGAAGACATACGTTACTTACGCATATCTCCGGATCGCCTAACAAAAAATAATCCACCCCACTAGTACCAGATTAACCATGTCAGGACCCCTAGGCGATCTCAGGGCTCCTTTTCAGCCGTTTGAAGATCATTAGCTCTGATTAAGTTGGATCAAATTAACTGACAGCATGCGTCGAAAAAAAAAAAACAATTTCCATTAAGGACACAAGTATTCATTCTGTGAAACATATTCTGCGAGCGAGGGGCTCTTAGACGAAGCGGAGCCCCTAGGCCTACTCTGCCTTCTGGTGCATCCGGCCCTGCACAAAACTGACAGACTGCAAGTCTTCAGCGCCTGTGCGTCTGTGATTGCAATATTTCGTGAGACGTCGGACATGTCGCCTGCGCCTTCGGTCGGTTCGGTTCGTCGCAGTACCGCGTCAAGTGT
The DNA here is from genome assembly GCA_947563465.1 of Archips xylosteana. NCBI lineage: Eukaryota > Metazoa > Arthropoda > Insecta > Lepidoptera > Tortricidae > Archips > Archips xylosteana. Next base: position 4,583,880 of record OX387351.1, on the reverse strand, counting down.
TGCCGAGTGTGGCTGTGGCCGATATGACAGCAACAACGGAGACGAGAAAGTTCCATGCACATCTCTACGGCACCTGGTTTGTGTACAGAGAGACCCGCGCCGTTGCATCAAGATTTTCCACGGGAGAATACGTAAGTTTCTCGATATTTTTAAAATAAGTACAAATTATTACATACGAGAGACGCCCTGTATTGTAGGCGATCAAATATTAGGAGCTGGTAATGAGGCTACTCTTTATCCCGATATTCTCACGGGATAAATTCCTCAAATCTTAACCGCTATGCATAGAAACATGAAATTGTTTAGGGGGTTCTCCAAGCAGCATATAAATGAAGACCGTTATGTATTTTTTGGATTTTTTTATGGGAATTTAGTAAAATACCGGAATTTTAATTCAACTGCCCAATTTAATGGTAACGTGAAATCTTGAAGTTACAGAGTTCAATATCGTACCAAATATATCAGTTCTATAGAACAAATGGGACTTACCTGTCGCATTGCAGAGTGACCGAGCCTAAATTGTAGATCATACATTTGTTAATGTATTTATAATTCTACCAATATCATAAATGGGAAAGTTCGTGACTTTTTCATGTTACAACGGCTGGCCGGATTTCTATATCAAACTAGCTGATGCCCGCGGCTTCGCCCCCGTTCTATTTTTTCTAAAATTTCTTTCATAAAAACCTTCTCTTGACAATAACAAACGCAACAAAAAAAGAATTATCTAATTTGGTGCTGTCAATCGGAAGTTATGTGCGTACAAACATTTCGGTGATTCATTTTTATTTATATATAAGATAAGATTGTACAAGATGGCAGTAGAAAGAGACGGTAACTGAGATTATCATTACAAGCATATTATAGTAGTTCCAATCATTTATTTTCTCGATGGCAGATCTAGTTTGATAGTTATAGTGTTGTGACCAAATATGTAAGTGATCAGTAGAATGCAATATCAATATATAATAAATAAAAATTACCTGTCATTATAATTATTTAATTTCATTGTCGATTACCTATCTATACTTATATTACTTATATTATAAAGAGGAAAGATTTGTATGTTTGTAATGAATAAACTAAAAACTACTGGACAAACAAAAATTATTTCACCATTAGAATGCCACATTATTCCTGAGTAACATAGGCAATATTTATCCCGCGAAAAAAATTACAACGCGTACAAAGTCGCGGGAACACATCTATGTCAATATATACAATACCGATACAATATCGATATTTCAATCATAACATCACTATTTCCATTGCCATAGAATGTAACTTTATTAATACGTTTGTTATTTATCTATCATACTTTAAAAAAAATACTGCATATATGGACTCAATTTATCTTAGATGAATATTATATGGGATCAAGAAACAAAATTAGGCAGTTGTCGTATTTTTTATACCTCGCATTTAAAAGTTAATTTTTGCGTAACTAAACGCAGTTACATTCTACGGGAGCTGTCATCGAGAAAATAAATGATTGAAATACTATAGGCAGTGAGACCTCTACTAGCATTGGGGTATAAAGACAGGACCAACCTCTGTTTTAGTGTTGAACACCTCACTGAGGAAGAGAGTGAGCGAGGGCAGGTCTCGTAAGCCCTTGTACTCCACTGGCAGGAATGAGTTCTTGTGGTAGTACAGCAGAGTGGGGTAGCCTGAAAAGCACATTAGCAGTAATATTAACCAGAGATGTTATGGAGCTTTGTAACCATAACCAAAACTATCAGATATCCAAAATAAAAATATATCTGTAACCATAACCTTATCCATTTACAAGTTTTGTATAAGGACGGAGTCTAAATAATACCAAATAATAACCTTTTTTTTTTTGAATACTTAAAAGAATTGTTCTTTTCGGCATAAAAATCATATGTAAGTAATAATATTGTAATGAGCGATGCAGCGACAGATAAACCGAATTCGGTTTTTGTTCGCTTCCTACCTAGTTGTTATGTTATGATTATGAACTTTTTTTATGGTTTTATGAATAAATTAAAAAAAAAAAGACTGCCCAAAGGCTGGACAAAAATTAGAAAAAAAAAATTGAAATTATACTAAATAAGTTATAGTGGAGGATAGGAAAAAAATAGATGTTTGTTATTAAAAAGGTTTCTCAAGATGCAAAAAATATAAATTACATAAAATACAATGTAAAATAAAATACACACACATTTGTGATTTTACAACAAAGGAAAACATTGTGAGGAAACCAACCAACAGCAAACGAATTTTATAGTGTGTGAAGTTCCCTATCCGCACTGGGCCCGCATGAGAGCTACAGCCCAATCTCTCTCATTATGAGAGGAGGCCTGTACCCAAACATATTACACAGCAGGGCAACCACGAATAGAGAGGGCTGCGCTTTGAATAAATAAAAAAAATATGTTTTGAAACTGCTGCATTATGATGATTACATGATTTACAATGAGACTGAAGCATTTTTCGATAAGATCTCATATGCACTTTGTTACCTACCTATCTGTGATTAACTACTTGGTATGATTACCTTGTGTTAATTAACTACCTACGTAGTTTTATAGGTTTATCCAATTTGTTTTTGTATTGAAGTAAAAAAAAACTGCTCATAGATAGTCAAATGATGCAAAATTTACTGATAAAAATAAAAATATGAAAGACCCCTTAGCTATTATTATAATGTTGGTGCAGATTTACAACTAGGGGCATGTGGGGACCTAGTTATTTGAAAGGCACTCATGGGGCTGAAGCCAACAAAAGAGGCTTTAGATACCATATAATATTTATATTATAAATGAGATGGGTGCAACTACAGAGGTCTATCCCCATGAGGATATGCTAGCGGACATTCCTCCACAGTGACAATCTGTTACCAAGTAGGAAGCAACATGGAAATGCTACGGAGTGAGATGACAGACATCTATCTACCATTTAAATATCTCTTAATTTGAACTTTTAAACTCTCATGGAGACTGGGTTACCATTCCATTTGCGGATGATGCATTGGCAAGGTGGACGGCTTGTTACCCAGCTGCGTCGCAGCCCGGGGCTCCACAGGTGCAGCGAGCTTGGGACGATGTGGGGGCTGAGGACGCCCTTGCGCGGCTTATGGGTGTGGCCGTGGGGGCAAATTTGGCTAGGCTAAAGTCGGTGTCAAGAGTCGAAGCGGGGGCGTGGTTGCAGGCTTTGCCTGCTCCTCATTTGGGAACACTCCTGGACAACGACTCATTGCGGGTGGCAGTTGCTCTCCGCCTGGGCTGCGATGTTTGTGTGCCTCATAAATGCATCTGCGGCTCCATGGTGGAAGCAAATGGCCATCACGCATTGAGTTGCTGTCGTTGTTCGGGAAGATTTCCGCGTCACCACGCTCTCAATGTCATTGTAAGGAGGGCTTTGATATCCGCCAACATCCCTTGCGTTATGGAGCCGCCAGGCCTTTGCCGTACCGATGGCAAAAGGCCAGACGGTCTTACTTTAGTACCATGGCAGAAGGGAAAGTGTTTGCTGTGGGACGCCACGTGCGTCAGCACTTTCGCCGCCTCACACCTCAGCCAAACGGTGCGTACAGCTGGGGCCGCTGCAGATTTTGCCGCTGATAGGAAGCAAGAAAAATATTCAGCCCTGGGCGGTGACTATTATTTTGTACCCCTTGCCTTTGAAACTACTGGGTGCTGGGGGTCGGATTGCCTTTATTAGGGAAGTGGGACCTGTTACCTAGTGCAAAGGTTGTCCATCGCCGTTCAACGTGGTAACGCGGCCAGTGTGATGGGTACAACTCGTGGGGGACTTTTTGACTGAACTTAGGCTAGTCTTAAGTTATAAATTTATTGTTTTATTTTTTGTATTTTTGACTTACGATAAATTAATATGTATTTTTATTTTATTAAAAAAAATTGAACTATATTACTTATTTATTATTATCATAGCTTTATTTATACACACAATACAATAAGTTACTAATTGAATCACAAAAGAAACTAAAACTAACAAAATCTTACATAAATTTTATGGATTAACATGATCACCTCTTGCGTTTTCATCATCAAACAATTTATTTTCTTTCAAATTTTTGATGGAACTATGTTTAACCCTTTATAAGGCAGAGGTGATTTAGCAACCACATGCATTGAGTTTTCAACTTTATTGGTTACGTTATAAGTCACAATTTCTATTGTAATTATTGAAAATACGACTAGCTTAAAAAATATTGTTTGTCAGGTATGCATTCGATAGCTGCTTTTGATTCTGTGGTAGTATGCTCCAATAAATGGGGCCTTATAAAGGGTTAACTGACTTACCTGTGATGGCATTATCATGGCATAGACGTGAATGCCTTGTGCAGTCCACCTGGGCAATGGCAAACCGGGACTCTTTGGTGTTCACCAACTCAGCCAACTCTCCCCACATTGGCTGAAAGTTGGTGCAATGTCGACACCTGCAATTATTATATTTGTCCTTTATAAAAAAAACTTGTGCATAAAAGTACTGACTCTCTAAATATATATTATATATTTTTACAGGCTGAACCGCCGAAATGATATACATCAGAAAACTCGAAAAAGTAAAAAAAGAAACAACTTACCAAGGCGCGTAAAACATAATAAAATTCCCATCCATGTCCTTGACTTGCTGCTCGAAAGTTTCAGCATCATAGTCGTATACGGTGCCATCCTCAGGTGCAACGAAATTTGGCACAAATACCAAATAGATCAGGAACGAAATTACGAAGTTGTTGAGAACGTACATCTTATTAACTATTTTTTCGAGAAGCGTTATTTATTTTACTTGGATGCTACAACTACATTTTTTCCTAAGCGCTGTTTGTTATTAATTTTCTTAACTTAATTATATACCTACACAACACATTCAGTGGTTTGAAATTTCAGAATTTCATTGAATTGGATTCTTTCGTTTCATACATAGCTGTCGTCTGCTGACAGCGCTGTCACTGTCACGCTGTCACGTCAGATAGAAGAAAAAAGGAAATAAAATACAAACGATTAGCATTTTAAATCATGTCTCAAACAACTAATGCAATGAGCCTAGTTGATATGAAGAAAGTAAGCTTTAGCCTTTGTGATAAAGTCCTAAATCGATTAGTAGATTATTGTTAATATTATCTCTAATAGGATTGGTTGGCTGTGATTACACTTCAACATTATTGGCTAATTTGCTTACTAGGCTTCTTCTATTTGATGTTATAGGTTACCTTCAGTTTCAGTAAGTAATTCAACAACACGAAAAAAAAGTAAATACAATAAAAATAAAAGCAATAAAAATAAATTTTATATTCTTGTAAAAAATACAATATATTTTGTTACAACTAAAATTTTCAAATTATTAAGAAAATAAAAAAATTGTTCCACTGTATAAAAAAATATAATTACAAAGATGACTGTTTTAAATTTCGACAGTATTTTTATTTATTCGAAAATAATACATTAAAATATTTTTTACACCTGTCGATCTAAACCATTTTATTTCTCCAATTTCTAATGTAAATATCTTGAAAAATTGTTAGCAACTCTGAACGTCAAGATAGCGTAGCTTTTACGAACATACGAAAGAATGTGGTAATTCTTCAAAATGGTCGCTTTGTATGGTTTGCCAACTTGCATGTCTCTGTTTCAGAGTTCTTTGTTTTCGTAATTCCTGTGGTTAAGTAAAAGTGCGTGTAATTTTAGTCTTATTTTGATAAAGTGCGATGCGATACTGCTGTGATTATTATACGTGGCGTACGAGAAATATGTCATCGGTAATGTGAGAGCTCTCGACTATCATTTTTATTTTACGGGATTATGACGTCTATGATTCCCATTCGGATTTGCAGAAACTAAAAAAGTATCAGGTAACTAAATTTTCCGCACCATTCTCCTGCCCGAAACTAGTTTTAACAACAAATAAAATCGTCTCTAATTTTGGAATTCCTCAACTCTGTCAAGATTGATTTGTGTTGAGCTTTCTTGTAGTTTTGCATCTTCGTAGAGGCTCAGCACAAGAATTACAACTTGTTTATTTACTACCGCCTTATAAATGTGAAGTTTTTTTGCTGAAAATAAACTCCGATTAACCAGAGAAGCATAATAATATGATATTAATAATGAAGATATCCCACTGCTATGTTTACCCTTTTGATATTCTTTCGTAAAAATACTTTCTAATTTCATAAACCATTATAAAGATCACGTTTTTTTCCAATTTGCAGCACAATACAAAGCTACCAGATTGCACACAAACATCAACAAAGTTGATTAGAGTTATAAACAAAACAAAAGACTGCTTTGTCTAAGTTGGTGGACTGTTAACAGCCCTGAGTATTGATAGTCCTGGTTATGCGAACTGTGTGGGGTGAGCGGCGGTGCAGGCGGGTGTGATGGGCGGGGTGGGGTGAGAGGCTCGGGGCTGGGGCGCCATGAACCCGCCGGCGCCCGGCAAGACGGCCACGCGCTCCTCCGGGTACCACCAGAAGGCGCTCGCCGAGATAAGAAACTCACTTCTACCATTTGCTAACATTGGAAATTTGGAACCGCCTGGCTCATCTGCAGCCAGCACAGTCAGCTCGGGTGTCAGCTCCGGCTTCAGCTCCTCATCTGGCAATGGGCTCGATAAGGAGCTCAGCGTGCACCCACAAACACTCAATCAACTTATTGCTTTGGGATATGAAGAGGTAAGACATGATTTTACAAAATTTTGCTTTATTGGTTAATCTTAGTGAAGAAGTTGATATTTAAATTGAATCTGTCATTTAAAATGCGTGTTGCTGACAGCATATTAATCATTTCGAAACAAGAACAGAAGAGAGCTCTGTCTAAGTAATATATATTCAAGAACATTTCTGTGTGATTTTCATCAAAATCAATGTAGTTATTTTGTTAATGAGACACTAAACTACTGTCAGTATGTTCTATACAGAAATATCTGTGAGGAATTTATCATTCCTGTTAGGGACTACTGCTCTGTATAATTATGTACGGTTGAGTTCACCAATATATGCATCGCCAACCTTTCATAAATATCTCTACATAGACCTTATGTTACCGTAATAAGGTCTATGTATAGATATTTATGAAATGTTGGCTGTACAGATATTGGTGAACTCGACTGTATCTAATTCATTTGATTAGAGCTGATGAAATTATTTGTAAACAAACCTGATTGTATGCAAATCAGAGATTTTAAATAAGCATTGTGTGCACACATCTAATAAAGATTATTATATTAACTAGCTAATGCATTCAAAGTTATCTGTTAATCTGTAATGTAACCTGTCTTGATATTCTTGCCAATCAAAGTGTTCCCAAATAAAACAAATGAAAATTGCCTGAATGGCTTCGAGAAAAGGATGGTATGGCCGTGCCTTTGTTTTGCTCAATTTGGCGGATAGTTAACAAGGTCTGATTTTGATTTATGCATACAACAAGTTAATTATAAACTACTAGCTGTTGCTGCAGCTCTTTCGGCAATGACTTTGTTTATCCTGCGGGACCTAAGCGATTTCCTGGGATAAAAGCTATCCTATGTCTTTCCTAGGGTCTCAAACTATCTCCATACTGAAATTTATATAAATTGGTTCAGCAATTTAAGAGTGAATAAGTAACAGACAGACAGACAGTTACTTTCGTATTTATAATATTAGTATGGATTGTAAATTGGTTTTGGACTATCTTAAACTATCTGATAGTTCAGGTCCAAATATTCCATTCATTAGCCCCACTTCCAATGTTCATAATTCATATTTTTATTTTGAAGCAAAAGCCATTTTTGATAGGTTTTCTTTTTTTTTATGGTTTGTTGATGGATGACACAATATACAGGGTGTTTGGTAGCTAAGTACAAAGCTTTAAGGGGGTGATAGCCGAGGTATTTTTGAACATTTTTAGCCATATATGTCTTAGCCGAAATTTGATATTTATTTTTTAAATTGAAGACTTAGGAGTTTTAGGAAAATACCCAGAATTTGATAGTCACGAGTCAATATTGCCCCAATGAGCGTTAATTTAGAAACCAAATCTTTTATTTCGGATAGTTTAATGTGTATTGGACCAAATGAAATAATTTTTAAGTGTATTTCTTGCCACAAAAACAAAATGGAGGCATTCGAAATTACTAAAAATGTCTTAGGTTGGAACAGAGTCATTTTTCTGTGCCATAAAAAAAAATTAAAAAAAAATCCTTGAAAGTTCAAACATTTTTAGAAACATGCCTGTTTATTGTTCATTCTTTTAAGGTATCAATCATTAACATTGCTTGCTATATTTGATATAAAAAGTAAAAACCAAACTCAGGGAGCACTCGCTAAGAATGCACTAGTCTTGAAATTTAACTAGTAAATAGCATGTGAAAAAGACAAGTCTGCGTCATTTTTCTGTGCCATATTTAAAATTTCCAAATTAACGCTCATTGGGGCAATATTGACTCGTAACTATCAAATTCTGGGTATTTTGCTAAAATTTCCAAGTCTTCAATTTAAGAAAAAAAAACAAATTTCGGCTAAGACATATATGGCTAAAAATGTTCAAAAATACCTTGGCTATCACCCCCTTAAAGCTTTGCACGTAGCTACCAAACACCCTGTATATTAAATGAAAAAAAAATCCTTGAGCTAATTACAATAATATGAAATTCTTTATGAAAGAAACAGGTAGTCTCCAGATTGTTTATTGATTATACCTAAAAGACCTAATTTCCATTTTCCAACATTGTAATTGCCTTCTACAAGTTTTCCATCTTTGTGAATGTTCCTAAATGTATTCACAGTAACCACAAAGCTATTGGCCTAGTCCTCATAAACCCAGCTGTAAAACAATATATTAGGTGCTTTTAGTATATCAAACACTAACAGTGAGATGCTCAATAAACTGATCTTTTATAGTTTATAGTTTATACAGACCAAGATTGTTAGAATTGGAATGTCGTAAAACAGATAACCACTATACTACTGATTTATGCAAGTGTTTTATTTTATTGCATCTTGAGGCCACAGGTCAGGGTTTCATTCATTGAGAATTCCTTGTCATAATTTATTAATGCTAATATTTATATTATCTATATTATTGTAGAACAAGTTAACTCAATTAAGAATGAGTTTGGTCAAATTCTTATTTAGTAAGTTTAAATATTGAGATGTGTTTGCATTTTATTACACAAGTAGTATTTACGCGCAGTTTGACTCTCGTGAACCATGAAGTTTGGCAGTTCAATTAGAATTTCGGAATTCCCAATTATATTGTCATGTATGAGTTTCCAGGATTTTACATACTGTGAGAATATCGGAATAAAGAGTAGCCTTTTTGATATTACAGAGAGATCCAGCTATTTGCATATCAGATTTCATCTAAATCCAGCTATTTTTGCACAGACATAAACTTTCGCATTTATAATGTTACCTCACCTACTGGGTTTATTTGATTTCGAGAATAAATATAATAATAATGCCATTTATTTCCTATTTAACACTTTTTACAATTACATATTTATAAAATGTCTCTAATATTGGCGTGCCTTCTGGCATAGGCCTCCTCCAATAGTCTGCACTGTGCTCTGTCATCCACAACTCTGGTCCATTGTGGCCCCAGGGTCAAGCGGATGTCATCCACCCATCTCCTTGTTGGTCTTCCTCTTTTCCTGGTGCTGTCCCTAGGGTACCACAGTGTGACCTGTTTACTCCACTTATTTTCTTTGCATTTCAGCATGTGAGAATAAATATAGATCAAGGAGAAGTATTCAAAGGGATATCCAAAGGGATATGAAACGGTCCTTTTTATTTTTTCAGGATCCAGCGGTCCGCGCGCTCAAATATTCCGGAGGGCGCGTGGACTCCGCCATCGATTACCTGTCGAAGCAGCAGGAGCCGCTCAATGGCGTCCTCAAGGCCAACAACCTGGGCGCGCTCGGCACCAAGCTCATCCGCAAGCCGAGCCTGGAGCGCGAGCTCAGCCTGCACCGCGGCAGCCCCGCGCTGGACTCGGGCGCCGGCTCCTCGCGCTCCGACAGCCCGCGCCAGCCCGAGCCCGACAAGCTGGCGCGGCAGTACAGCCCGGCCGGCTTCGGGGAGCCGCCGCCGCCGCCGCCGCGCTGCCCGTCCACGCCGCCCGTGCCGCCCTCCGTGCAGCAGCTCATGAAGCGCATGTCGCCCGCGCCGCCGCTGCCGCCCGCGCGCGGGGCCTCCCCCGTGCAGCCGCGCGCGCCCATGCTCGTGCAGAACACCACGCAGGCGCAGCACCAGCTGTCGCAGCAGATCCAGGCGCTCGGCCTCGCGCCCGCCGACCTGCCGCCGCCCTACCCGCTGCAGCCCGTGCCGCCGCCGCCCTCCTACTCGGTCTCCATGCAGAACCGCCAGAGCCCCACGCAGTCCTGCGACTACCGCAAGAGCCCCTCCTCCGGGATCTACTCGGGCGCCACCTCGGCCGGCTCGCCCTCGCCCGTGCCGGTCCCGCAGCCGGGCGCCGGCGGCATGACGCGCCCGACGCCCGTGCAGCCGTGGACGGCGCGCCACGCGGTGCAGCCGCCCATCATCATGCAGTCCGTCAAGAGCACGCAGGTGCAGAAGCCGGTGCTGCAGACCGCGATCGCGCCGGCCGCGCCGCCCCCGCTGGCCGCGCCGCCGCCGCCGCCCTCGTACGCGTCCTCCATCCAGCAGAAGCAGGCCGCCACGCCGCCCAGCTACCCGCTGGCGCCCAAGCCCTCCTCGCCCGGCGCCTCGCCCGCCGCCGTGCCCACCACCGAGCCGCCCAGCTACGCCATCACCATGCAGGCGCTGGCCGTGCAGCGCGGCCTGCACCCCCCGCCGCACCCGCACCCCCACCCCCACCCCGCGCACCCCGCGCCGCCGCCGCCCTACGCCAACCAGGACGCGGCCGACGCCGCCTCCGCGCCCTCGCACCACGCGGCGCTCGTCAAGAAGTTCTCCAACGTGGACGCCAAAGGCGAGCCCTCGCAGCCGCCCGAGGGCAAGTGCCCGAACCAGAACTGCACCAACAACCTGCTGAAGGAGGGCTCGCTCGCGTCGGGCTCCGACCGGAGCTCGAACGGGTCGACGGAGCGCCGGCCGGCGGCGCCGCCCAAGAAGATCAGGCACCAATCCCCGATCCCCGAGCGGCGGCACATCAGCAAAGAGAAGGAGGACGAGCGGCGCGACTGCAAAGTGCGGAACTACTCCCCGCAGGCCTTCAAATTCTTCATGGAGCAACACGTGGAGAACATCCTCAAGTCTTACAAGCAGAGGCAGTTCCGCCGGATGCAGCTCGAGAAGGAGATGACGAAGATCGGCCTCAGTCCGGAGGCGCAGTGCCAGATGCGGAAGATGCTCAGCCAGAAGGAGTCCAACTACATTCGGCTGAAGCGGGCCAAGATGGACAAGTCCATGTTCACGAAGATCAAGCCCATCGGCGTCGGGGCCTTCGGCGAGGTCGCGCTCGTGCGCAAGATTGACACCAGCCACCTGTATGCCATGAAGACGCTGCGGAAGGCCGACGTGCTCAAGCGGAACCAAGTGGCGCACGTCAAGGCCGAGCGCGACATCTTGGCCGAGGCGGACAACGAGTGGGTCGTCAAGTTATACTACAGCTTTCAAGACAAGGACAATCTGTACTTCGTGATGGACTACATCCCGGGGGGCGATCTGATGTCGCTTCTCATCAAGCTGGGTATATTCGAGGAGCAGCTGGCGCGGTTCTACATCGCGGAGCTGACTTGTGCAGTGGAGTCTGTGCACCGCATGGGGTTCATTCACCGCGACATCAAGCCGGATAACATCCTCATCGATCGGGATGGTCACATCAAGCTCACCGACTTTGGACTCTGCACCGGCTTCCGCTGGACGCACAACTCCAAGTACTATCAGAGGAATGGTGAGTTTTACCAGTCCTTTTAATTATTCACACGGTTAATACTTTGGTAGATTCGCCTTTTTTCCCGCGGCTTCGCTTCCAACTCGCTCGCTCGCTCGCTCTGTATCACGTGAGAATTTAGAAAAATCCCTTCTTCAAGAAATATGTCTGCCAAATTCCAAATCTCTAGCATCAGTGGCGACTCTGCATTATCTGTCAGTTATTATTCTTCTTTACCAATATTATAAAAGTGAAAGTAACTGTCCGTCTGTCTGTTACCTCTTCATGCTTAAACCACTGAACCAACATAGATGAAATTTGGTATGGAGATAGTTTGAGACATAGGATAGTTTTTAATCTGGAAAAATTCTCCCGTGCGATAGCGATAAACGAATTCGCGGCAGACGGAGTCGCGGGCAACAGCTAGTCTTTTATAAGTATTATTATCCTGCCGCACGACCAACGACTTTTTTGGTCATTTTGTGTAAGTTAAGTAACCCATACCATGTTAAAAGAAAATCGAAACTAGTAACAAAAATTGACAAATCACGATCACATTATGTGCTTCTGTGGCGTGCGTATTAGTCGAAAGTATTAATCAAAATTGTAAAACTCCTCAGTTATTATATGAGACTAACTTTACTGTTTTAAACTTTCGTGACTTACACTCATAACTAACTTACCTCCCTATAACTAACTAGACTAACTTGCCCTCAACTTTGCGTGATACGTCTCGCGGTAACTACACTTTTCCGGTATAACAGTAGCCTGTTAACTGTTATCTTTCTTACAGTTGACTCTTTAAAATCTTTTCTGCTCCAAGGATTACCTCTACCTACATCCAAAGAAATATGGAAGTTCTACCTTTTCATTACGTACAATTAGCTTATACAAAATTTGCGGAGTTCACAAAACTAAAATTTGTATGAATGGTTACTAAGCAAGTATCGGATGTAGGATGCTTTCTAAGTTTACACGTTTAGTGTTAATGCCCTCAGAACTAATTTAGAACTTGTTTAGGTCTCCACGCCAAATAAGGCCAAGGCGCTTTCGGTGTCAAACGGCCAATCCTAATGACGCATCCTCACCATCTCAGTTAATCAAGCCTTAAAAGACAACACATTAACTTGTTCAAACTATAAATTAAGTAATTTAATTAATCTCTAAAACAGAATGAACATTGCTACACGTTTTATTATGCAAATGTAAATTGCAAAATAGGTTCTTTGATTACGATCGTATTTGGAAAACTGGAACACTGTAGTTGACTTATTGTTAGACCTTTTGATTTCATTGTAAAAATTTCAAGTCATGCCAAATTGCCAATTGTTCGTTAACATCATCATATCAGCCAAGACGTTCACATGCTGAACAAAGGTCTCTTCCAAAGAGTTACAGTAGAACAAACAAGAAAACCCAACACACACAAAGCGGGCGTGGGGCGGGTCGGGCCCGCGACGGGTGTATTTACATGGCGGTGTATGGACGACATCACACAGACGCCGGGCGCGCCCCATCGTACACTAACGACGCGGAGTCGTTTATGCTCTTTTGATAATTTGGCCTGTTTCACCACCCATTGATTAATTTTAACTGACGGATAAATGAGATACCGTCTCCGTCTATTCGAACAAAACTAACAGAGACGGCATCACATTTATCCCTCAAATAAATTTGATCAATGGATGGTGAAACAGGGGGTTAGTCTATATTCGTGTATCACTGCTGCTAAAAGGCGAATTGATTCAAACGCCATCCTGGGTGGTATTGAATTTTATACACTACGCTGATTCCAATTAGGTATAACTTCAATATCGCCCAGGATGGCATATGAATCAATTCGCCTTTTAATGGTATATATGAAAATGGACATATTAGTATTTTCGTGGCTTTTTGGCTATTGTCATATAAACGTTATTTGGAATCCAAATAAAACATTAAAAATGGAAACACCAATTAGTGTCCCACTTTCGACGAAAGAATCCCGTTTTTGTGCTCAAAAGGTTAAAAAATCCCGCTTTGCCTGAAATAAAATCTGGCAACGCTGTTCCTGGCTTCGCTGGCTATTCCCTCAGTTCCGTGTTCTGGTCATCTCCCCATTTCCGCCTCTGCCTGCTCTGCCGTCGGTGCCCGTCGAGGCGGTATCCACGAGTGCGCCCATCTTTGTCGGTGTATCCGGCAGACATGCCTTCCCCAGTCTCATTTAAGCTTGGTGGTCACTTTTCCCACATTAGCTATCTGAGTTTTGGAGCGCTATATGGTGTTCGGGAATCCAAACACAAACAAATTAATAATCAGACCTTTTAACCCATAGCATGCTGCGCTCCTTAGCTCGTTAGCAAACCTCTTACTTACCCATGTAAAACTACTTTAACAAGTGAAACATTTGTCATATTCCAGAGCACGGACGCCAAGATTCCATGGACCCTGTAGACGGAGAATGGAGTAATCTCAGCGAGTGCCGCTGCTACCAGCTCAAGCCGTTGGAGCGGCGGCGGAAGCGGGAGCACCAGCGTTGCCTGGCCCACAGCCTCGTGGGCACTCCCAACTACATCGCCCCCGAGGTCCTCCAACGGACGGGGTATACGCAGCTCTGCGACTGGTGGTCGGTTGGAGTCATCCTGTACGAGATGCTGGTTGGGTCGCCGCCTTTCCTGGCTGCTACGCCCGCGGAGACGCAGCTTAAGGTTGGTTTTAGAGCACCCCTGATTCAACACTTTCTATTAAATTCCTGGTATCTCATGATTCATGATGCAGTCTCGGTTTATACTGTTTAAGAAAGAAAGACAACATTTATTTCTGACATTATGGAAAGATACATAAGTGTCTCGAAATGGTCCCAAATTATACTTCGTTATTTAGAGTTCCATACCCAAAGGGTTAAAACGGGACCCTATTACTGAGACTCCGCTGTCCGTCCGTCCGTCCGTCTGTCACCAGGCTGTATCTCATCAAACTTGATAGCTAGACAGTTGAAATTTTCACCGATGATGTATTTCGGTTGCCGTTATAACAACAAATACTAAAAAACAGAATAAAATAAATATTTAAGGGAGCTCCCATACAACAAACGTGATTTTTTTGCTCGTTTTTGCTCGATATTGATAACGGCACGGGGCGGTCGGTCTTTTGGTTGGGACCATCAGTGAAACAGAGAAAGTGCTTGATTAAATAGAGATGGCATCACAGATATCTGTGAAATAACAGGAACTTAACAGAGAATGCTACGACAGAGGCCTTAGTGCCTCACGCATTTTAAATTATAATCGTGCACCATTACTCTCTGTCACACGGTAAAGGATGAGGGTAGAAAGAGATGGTGAATGCGAGCGAGCGTGAATCCCTTAGGACCCTCAAAGAAATTAGTTAACTTATTGTTTAACAGGCTAATAACAGTCACAATCTGTGTGTAAAAGTTTGATAAAAGAATTGCAGTGCGAATTGGGGATGTCTATTTTTTGCAATGTATAGTAAATCGAAATAAATGCTATACCATTTCGAGATAAATGCTTTTTAACCCGTTTTCTGTACATATTTAATTTTAATATTATGTAATGAATTTTTTACATAACAAATAAGCAATGACCTTCATTTGACATTGGTGTAAATTGCGTGACCGGTCCAAGTCGTACTTTATTGTGTGTGGTGTGGATTCTACGGAGTTTGATTTGGACCCGCTGCCACTAGCATCTAGCACTTTGACAGCGCCAGTAAAGTGACACTAGTTACAGTGTACCACTACGCAAAAAATAATTAAAGGGGTTGCCTTATCGTACGCATTTAGATAGATTTAGAAATTTGGCAGTGTGGGAGCCCTCAATTATAATACGACGTCATCAACCAAAATAGCTTAAATAATTAATTTTGAAAAAGTAGTGAACTAAATGACATAATATTGAAATTAGTTTCTTATAATTGACTTTTCTATACAAAAAAAATATAAAAACCACTGGTAACTTTTTTTAGACATTCCCAATTGAGACCTTCTCACACACCATTTTTCTTCGCGGTGTGTGTAACCTCGCTATCTATGCTTCGTTTGAAGCTTTACTATCTGTATCTGATCTTCAACTCGTCCTATTGTCGCCGACAGGTTATCAACTGGGAGAGCACGTTACACATCCCTGAGGCGGCGCAACTGAGCCCCGAGAGCGCAGACCTGATTTTACAGCTGTGCTCGGGCCAAGACGCGCGCCTCGGCAAAGACGCCGCGGAGGTGAAAAGCCACCCTTTCCTCGCCTCCATCGACTTCGACAAGGGGCTGCGTCGCCAAGTGGCGCCCTACATACCCCGCATCGAGTACCCCACCGACACCTCTAACTTTGACCCCGTGGACCCGGACAAGCTCCGCGGCTCCTCCAGCGACTCCGGAAAATCGGACAGCGAACTCCTCGACAACGGGAAAACGTTCCACGGCTTTTTCGAGTTCACCTTCCGACGGTTCTTCGACGACGGCGGACCCTACTCCAACAACAAGATTAACCTCGACGACTCCGACCCCCAGGGGCCCGTGTATGTGTGAGTGGCGCAGTGACAGCTTTGCCGACAAAGCTGCCGATTGCGCGTGACCGGGTTTGAACCGTTATGATTGGCGAGCGGCCGCCACTCGCTTGTCGCTTCATACGCCGCTTTCCGATCGAGCGAAAGAAACGTATTGAGCGACAGCCGGGAAACGGCTACGAGTCGTGAAGTGAGTGATAAATAAACGCTGAGACTAACTCTTAGTATATATTTTACAAAGTGTGTGCCTTTGACTCTCTCTATTAAAACTATAGTTTTTGTAAACGTAATGAATGTAACGTATTTAAAATTAAAACAACCGTATTGTTAATAATCCCGGTGATAATGTTGTAATATTGTATCGTTATGTATTTGTAAGAGTAATCTTATTGCTGTAATATATGTAGCGGATGGACGCAGATCGGCTTGGTGCTCCGGGGCCGCGCCCGCGCCGTTCCATTCGATGTATACTATTTTTGTAACTAGAGAAATTATTTATGAGATAAGAACAAGCTTACTTGAATTAGCGAATGATTTGACATTGTCTTTATATTTTCTTATGTATTTATCGAAGTATATATGTAGGTTGCTTATAGATGCGTGTCTGTTTATATAATTGTAAACTGTCAACGCGGAGTCAGCCGTGTCGCGCCGAGTCGAATCTTAACACTAGGAAGTGCTTCCAGTTAGCCTACGGGACAGCTCATATGACGTGCCTTAACAATTCGATGTGATTTTTACACGAAAGATATTTAGGTGTTCATACTTTTTGATAGATTTTTTAAAAAACAAAGCTGTGGATCCAGTTTTGTAACCGTGTGGCTCGGCCAGTGCAATACGTATTTATTTGTCGCAGCAAAAGCGGCCTCGGCGCACTGGCGCTTACCGCGCAGCTAATACGTGTCTCTTTCCGACTTATATGTTTGCGTGAAAGGGACGGAATAACCCTGCGTTTGCTTTAAACCCCAGTGCACTGAGGCGGTCGGATCGAGTGCCGGATCGCATCTTGTTTTCAGTAAAACTGCAAAACTCAATTTACTGTAATTTAGTAAGGAATTTCGTTTTCACTAACAACGCCCCAACCTAACTAGTAGTCGCTAATAACACAACAATAGAACAAAACGAGGTGTGATTAGCGATACATAATATAAAAGCTTGTTTTGAGTCCGTTTGAGATATGTTCACTTGTACAGTACGATATAAACAAGTCACTTCAACTTAAATTATGTGTTATTGAATGTAAATTGTTTTATTCTGAAATGAAACATGCTTATAAGTAAATGAAAATAAAGTATGGGAACTTTGTTAAATCTTTTCTTTTGCCTCATTTCGTGATCTTTCAGCATTCAACTTGACCCTTAGGCTGCGTATCCACCGGAGCTGCGCGAGGATGCGTTGCGAGGGATGTGTTTTTCATGAACCAATAGAAACGCTTCATTTAAAAGGTCCTAAGTGAATGAAGTGTTTCTATTGGTTCATGACAAACGCATCCCTCGCAACGCATCCTCGCACATCTCTGGTGGAAACGCAGCCTTAAAAAGGTAGAGGCGATTTACCGACCACATGCATTGCTTTGGAAATTCAACTTTATTGCTTTTATAATACGTGACAATATCTATTGTAATCATTGAAAATATGACTAGCTTTAGAAATATACTTTTATCAGGTATGCATCCCCGATAGCCGCTTTTGATTCTGTGGCAAAGCAGTGTGGCAATATGCTCCAATAAACGGGGCCTTATTAAGGGTTAATGTAAGGGCCGGCGCCCATGTGGCGCAGCGTAGCTCAGAGCATTTTTTTCTTCAGCAACCGGTCCGTAATCATACCAATTTACTACACTGGTTCAGAAAATAGGTAGGTTAGTTCAGTTCAGAAAATAGGTAGGTTAGTTAGGTACTTAGGTAGTTTCTTCTGTCCGAAGGGCAAACCGCCCAGAAATAGGCTTCGCGGGGCTCCTCGAACGAAACGACTCGGCCGGTTTTTATGAAACTTTTTTCTCCACATTTGGTAGGTCTGAGAATAGGTTGTTCGTAGGCTATTTTTTATACTTACCCCTATTCTTCGCGGGCAACAGCTAGTTGTGTAATAAATGAAGGGTCCACGGAAAGAACATGTCTAAACAACTTTTTGAGTTATAGCGGTTTGAAAGTTAGTCATCACAAACAATTACTATGGTAACCATTTCTTTAAAAGTGAAAAAAAAATAAAAATATATATTATTTTCAGATATTGCTATTTAATATAATGGTAAGTTATAGTTGCGAGCTTTATATATTGAAATTAAAATCTCAATTTTCAAAAAAAGTGACTAGACATGTTCTTTCTGTGGACCCTTCTAATAAATTGACAAGTTTATTTCTGCTTAGATAAATAATTTTATTCAAATAGGTACATTTTGTACATGAAAATGGTCAAATTTAAAACTACTAAAAAGCAAATTATTTACATTTAAAATCGTCACAATGAAGAATAACTGAAGCAGTTCAGGGTTTAATATGAAGGACCAGTAAAACGTAAAACACGGACGCTTCCGAATTGTGTTGCCAGATGAAATCTTAATAACTACCCCCAACCTATGCCATATAAAAAATAATTAACTACCCATATGTATATTACACACAAGTACTGTGTTAGAGAGTCAACAGAAATTGTCTAACAACATCCGTTAAGGTGGAACGGCACGCTCTAGGCGCGAAATTCAAAATTTGTACAGGTTTTAATTTATTGTGGGTAAACGGTGTAACTGTTTAACTTCATATGGTACTTGCGGTTGTAAAACAGTGTTCTTTATATTATTGTGTAAAGCTTTTTAAGAATAAAACTGTTAGCTTGATATAAAAGTTGTCAAACATAGAAATTAGGACTTTCAACGTTTTGACAACTTTTATTTCAAGCTAATAGTTTTATTCTTAAAAAACTTTACACAATAATATAAAGAACACTGTTTTACAAGCGCAAATACCATATGAAGTTACACCGTTACACCGTTTACCCACAATAAATTAAAAACTGTAAAAAGTTTGAATTTCGCGCCTAGAGCGTGCGCTTCCACCTTAAGCTAAGGTAGTTCCAAAAACTCTTGCACCCTTTTGTTAAAGTCCTCGGCGTACCTTAGATGGATATTGTGCTTGCCATCTGGGTATAAGTGTATCCTGAAAATAAACAGAAGTGTAAAAAAAAACGCAAACTGCAACCAAGACCATTTTTTTAAAATACATCTGTGTAAATTCTACTTGTTAATGGTGTAAATCAGTATGTTGCTAGAAAAGAACTGCTGGAATAAAGCGTTTAGGTTCATTGGGGTGCATAATTGGGGGCTTGTTTCGAAAGTTAATTATATCAAATGTATTAAGTTTTTTTTAAACTGTAAAAATATCAGGACTTATTAAAACTGGTTCATTATATCATCCATTAGGTTAAGTTATGTTAGTTTTACTTATATTATAACAATAACTTGTTCAATATTTTAAAATGTTTGAATATTTTTTGGATATTCAAACAAACAAAACATAAAGTACGTCACACATTTAGGGGGAGGGGGGGGGGGGAGGGGGAGGGGGTCAAGCGATCTGTAACACAAGAACAAAATAATGGCGGTTTTCATAGTAATAATAATAAGTGTGACAAAGGGGGGGGGGGGTCCAAATTGATCGAAATTGGTGTGACTTATTTTATGGATGGCCCCTAACTAAGCACCCATAGGTGGGCATAGAAGGGTGTATTTATGGGGAACCTATCGATGTTTAGAAAATTATACTTCCGAAGGTTTAGAATCCCGAAAACTTCATTTGTCCAAAAGCTTTTTTTTCTGAAACTAAATATTTCAGGATTTGTTTCAGGACCATCGTGTAGAACCCTTTAGTAACCTAAAGGGGGGGGTTAGGGTTGTTTTATAAAAATCCTGAAATATTTACAGTTTCAGAAAAAAATGCATTTGGATAAATGAAGCATTTGGGATTTTAAATATTCGGAAAAAAATATTTCTAAATTTTGATAAATAACTGTATTTATGTCAGAAATGCATATTTACCTTGATCCCACAATGTGTGTATGTAAATGTGATACATGCATGTTGGCCACCATGGGATCTTTCTCTCCATATAATATGAAGGTTGGTGCTACAATGTCCTTCAGCAGCGCTGAGCAGATGTCTCCGTCCCTGGCTTGGAACACTGTTGTCATAGCCTCCACCCAGGACGACCAGTATTTTGCAAACAACTCTTCACCATATGCCTCTATCATTGGTTTCCTCATTCTTTCTGACCATGTTTTTATGTCCTTGGTTTCTGTAATGTATATTTAAGTATACCTATAGACAACCAAAAAAGTATATAACAGATATGCATGCTAACAAAATACAATTTACCTTTAAACCTAAAATTGCTAAAAGTTGCCTCAAAACATAAATGTAATGTTTTGTGTGCTTTAAGGTGTTTCATTTTTCAAAATTTTTGATTTTTCTTTGACTTTGCTCGAATTCTTGTTTCCACTCATATGTAAAGTTCATACGCCAAAAATCAGTAAAATCGATTATCATCTAAAGGTTGCACAGTTTGAGGACTTTTATGTCAAGTAATTGATATCGGTGTATTAGAGGATAGCAAAATTTTCAAGTTTTTTATCTGCAGTGGAGGGTTATAAGTGATTTAAGTGTGTCGTTTAAAAGATTGAAGCATATTTAACGTAAATAATAAGCTTCCTTGTGATATTTTGTTAGGAGCTGGACTTCCTTCCAAGGAACAAGTGCTGTTGGTTTATTTTACACCATCACAAAGAAAAAAAAACTCTTTTGGACGCCACTAAATAGACAAGTATTAAACTGCATGAAGTGTGGAAGAAGGCTTATGTATATGTCAAGACAGTAACTGTTTGAGCTAACGTTTAATAACTTTATAAGGAACACTTACCATAATTTGTTAACGTTTTCCTTAGAAATTATCCGAAAGCGTAAGAGACAAGACAAAGTGGATGCTTATAAAATGTAGCATTAAAACAGATTAAAGAAATCAACATGACAGTGACCTTGGACCAAGAATGCTCTTAATTAAGTAGTCATCAAGTCATGAAGACGATGAAAATAATTGTATTCTCTGTACCACCAGCAAAAATGTCACGTCCTATTTATAAGTAAACTAAAATCTCTCGATTGGACACTCATAGCTGCATAGGACCGCGAACAACTCTCCACTCGGCAAAGTAGGTACTTCGGTTATTACAGTTGTTAAAAGCCTTGGTCACGATGTCTCAGATGTTTCTATATCGCCGTCTACTATTCATCGAACTCGGGTGACCAAAAGAAGCGAAATGGCTCAAAAAATTTAAGCATCATTAACCTTTACTCTAACATTGAAACTGTAAATTGTTGCCATCAATCGCATCCTGTAAGATTTTAGAAGACAGAGTAACTATTATTTATTTAATGATTCGATCAGAGACGAATAGCAGAAACAAACATGCAACAGAAAATGCGTGGTCAAGCGAACCAAAGATGAGGTTGTAACTTGTGTAGTCTAAGTAGTAAATTATTTATTGAGTAGTTAATGTTCTATTTTATGCATAATTTAATTTTCTTTCACTTAAAAACGATGTGTGGCTACCATATTGTGCTATCTTTAAATAAAAGTAATTACTTCTTTTTTTCGATTCTTATTTAGAGCTGTTCATTCTGTGCAACCTCTAAACATGGTCCAATCCACTTGAAATTTGGAAAATACTCTACTAACAGAAAAAATATCACAAAAATTTTTTTCACCTACAAAAGTGAATCACCCTAGTGTGCTTTGCCTACTCTGGGAATTCATGATTTTATGTATGTACAGTACACTAACAAAATGTGCATAGTTACAATACAATCTAATCATGTCTGAATCAGATTTTTCATGTAGCATAACATAATCTTAGGTCTATCTTATCTATGCAATGTTTATTCACAGCTCACAATAAAATGTAAAACATATCATATTCTTACATAACTACTATACTTACTTTGGAATAGTTCCAACTCATGAGGCAAGATGAGGGAATTGGTGCCCCACACCACTAACTTGTTGACGGCTGAGGGGTACTTGGCTGCATGGATCATGCTCACAATGCCTCCGTCACTCCAGCCCAGGAGGGAATACTTGGGGATCTTTAGAGCCTAGAAATGACCATGTTAAAGTAGTAAAAGATAAATGTGGCCATTTAAACTAATAATTTAATGATTATTGTGCAATTTACCTTATTATATATTACCGAAAAGGAATGGAGTGGACTGTATTGGAAAAGTATGGAAAGGTGAAAAGGAAACAGAAAAGGGTGGTTCGGACGCAAAATATTGCATGTTTAACAATAAAATGTACATAAGAAAATAATGAACGAAGAACAACAGACAAAAAAAAACTTTGTTACATAAGGCAGCACTGAATGACATATATAGAAACCAAATATATTATGTTACACTAAAACTTTCAAACATTACACCATTGAAAAGGGTCACAATTTGGAATTACTTACTTTCATAAACTCAAATGCATAATGAGCATCTTTCTCATAGAAATCTGCCGGGAAGTCTTTGACTGGTGGCCTGCTCTTTCCGTAACCTGGAGGATCCCAGGCCACCACCGTGAACTTGTCGCGGTTGAATCCTTCCACCTGCGGCTTGAAATCTGTCCATATCGTGCCCAGCGCGCCCGGCACCAACAACACTGTATGAGGACCAGTGCCAACTTTCACGTAATTGACATCCCAGTTACCAACTTTAACTGTCTCCTCCTGTAACACTAAATAAGTTCAGTTTTAGCACTTTTAGCAACATCTTATTTGAACATCTGGGCTAAAAATAAACTTTTATACCTCAGGAGCTGCTGCCGACGATAGTTTGGCGATAGATGCCGTTTTCTGATGGTTTACCCTGACCAGTGGTAAGATAAAATTCTTGAATTTAAGTAACATTTTTGTGGAAGCACCTGTTAATTCTACACTAGTTTTCTAAGCTAATTTTAGACGCAAACACTGAACAAGTAATCACTACGTTTTAGACGCAAGTAAGTGAAGTAAATAGTGAAGTTCATCGCAACATGATCGCAACGCAACATTCGCAACTTCAATCGAACGAACTGTCAAATTATGGAAGTAGTGTCCCAATTGTACCTTTTGATTTTAGTTGAATTTTTATTTTCACTCACAATATTAAAGTATTTTTAACCTAACTTATTCAGCAATTGTTTCTTCATAAGTATACATAACGTAATATTGTTCTGTAATATGAGCAATGTGAGCACCACGAACGACGCTATTTCTGACGGCATTATTACCATTTACCGTATTTCGGACTCTACAGTATGACATTGACATCGATACCCTTATCACAAACTTCACAAAGTGATAGATAATGAACGATAACGATTATCAGTAGGTATCACTTTACTTTTAGTCTAAGGAAACCTTGTAAATTAATTAGGTTGTAATTAAACTTAATCGTTGTAGTTATTAATACGCACTTTCGGACTTCGAGCAATTGAGCGAACACGATGTCATCATAATGGTGCTGAAACTTCGAAACTTTATTACTTCACTTTTAAAATACAATAAGGAGCCAATTCCTTATTCTAATGTATTCTCAACGTCTGCTGCCGCAAAGATAAACACTGTGAGTAAACCAAAGAGTATTATTATAGGAGTAAACATAAATGGATTTGATCTTTGACTCTTGACTTTCATTCTAGCAACAACGACGGTATTTACGTGTAAAAAGTTTGTTTACGGCATTTTTTTTTCAGGAAAGGACCATAAAAGTTGAAGATTGGAATATAAATTATTTAAAAGTTGGCAATGGACCGCACAATATACTCTTGATTCCTGGAGCGCTGGGCACTGTGTGGACAGATTTTAAACCACAGATAGAATGTTTTGATCGCGAGAAGTTTACTTTAGTAGTTTGGGAACCCCCAGGCTATGGGAAAAGTAGACCACCGGACAGAGACTTTCCTGCTAATATGTATGAAAGGGA
This sequence comes from Archips xylosteana, assembly GCA_947563465.1. Lineage (NCBI taxonomy): Eukaryota > Metazoa > Arthropoda > Insecta > Lepidoptera > Tortricidae > Archips > Archips xylosteana. Next base: position 4,559,570 of record OX387351.1, on the reverse strand, counting down.
TGCTCACAGTGCCCATGAATTTATGAAGGTAACATTTATGGTCCCAATGGTTGCTCTTGATGCTATGAAAATGAACTTGTAGGTATAGAGTTTAACCCTTTATAAGGCCCCATTTATTGGAGCATTCTACCACAGAATCAAAAGCAGCTATCAAATGCATACCTGACACACAATATTTTTAAAGCTAGTCATATTTTCAATAATTACAATGGAAATTGTGATGTATATGTCATCAATAAAGTTGAAATTCCAACTCAATGCATGTGGCCGCTAAATCGCCGTCGCATATTGTTGGTTATATGCTCTAAGTACTATGTGAGTGAGTAGTAGGGTGTGTTTTTGGTTTAAGGGGTTTCTTACTCTATGTCCTAAAATTAATCCAAAATAATTCAGCAGATGATTAGGAAAGTTTGACTGAACACCCCTGGTATTCTGATAATTCAGGATTATTGAATTGTAGGTAGGTACTTATCAACTTAAAAAATATTCCCAATATTGTTTGGTGCTCAAACTGTATGGTGTTAAAAGCGTGCGTGCAACTACATCTTGAAATCAAAATGCAGATGAAAATTGGGAATATCTAAAAAAAATTACTACTGGTTTCTATATTTTTTTTTTGTATAGTAAAGTCAATTATAAGATACTCATTTCAATATTTTTTCATTTATTCACTACTTTTTCTCAAAATTAATTATTGAAACTACTTTGGTTGATGACTTCAGATTATAATAATTGAGGGCTTCCACATAGCCAAATATTTAAATCTATCTAAATGCGTACGATAAGGTAACCCCTTTAATTATTTTTTGCGTAGTGGTACACTGTAACAAGTGTCACTTTACTGGCGCTGTCGAAGTCATGTCAGACAGCGGGTCCAAATCATAGACTTATACACTATAGACTCTTGTTCAGCGTGCCGCTGTAAGGGACAAAAAATCGAGTCAGACGAATTGTTAGGGTTACCCTCCTTACGATGTTTATTACCACGACCAAATAATATGTGGGCATTTCTATTTTTCGTTGTACCGAAAATTAAGAAATTGTTTACACGGAGTTAAAATTAGTCCGTTTGGTTACGCACTTTTTCAAGCCTTTACAATAAAAAAAAACGTAACAAATCGGACGAGTTTAACAATGTTTAACAAGAAGTGAAGAATTGTCCGATTTGTTAAGTTTTTTTTAATGTAAAGATTTGAAAAAGTGCGTAACCAAACGGACTAATATTAACTCCCTGTTAACAATTCAATTTCTTAATTTTCGGTAGGTACCACAAAAAATAGAAATGCCCATGTACCGTGTTTTAAATATTTCTTAGCATCAAATAATAGGTCTTTACCTATGAAATTGCCGTTCTGCCGTACTGGCCGTATTTCAAGCCCAATTTCTTTAACACCCTGTAAAAGGGAATTACTTACCCTAATATCGCTGCGAGTGTGAGTTGATTAGAGCTATCTACATGATTATTTTCGTAAATAAAACATCTGACGAGATGAAAATGTTTTTATTGCCCTTGAAACAATATTAATTTAGTGTGTACATTTCGTATTCTTTGCTGTGGTGCAAAACGTTCTTTAGTGGCATGGTGAATGCGTGTTTCAAAGTAATGCATTGCTATGGCTTTAATTAGTAAACTTCTGTGATTGCCTATTACAGACTGTGAATCGAAATGATCATTTTGAAAAATCTTACTCATTGAGCATGAGCATGCTTTGAAGCATAACAATACCAATTTAGGGATTAAATTGTTTTCTTTAAAAAATTCTAAACCCTGGTTCGATCGGCGCCGAAATATTTTTTCGGCGTTTTCACATACTTTGAAAACATCTTTTGATGGATAAATAAGCCCTCCTTTGTCTTTTTTTTCAATAACTCCCAAATATTTTTCTGTGACGAGAGAAACAAGACAGTCTTCACCATTCGCATTGGTGAGATCTTTTTTTTCCCCGAGCGTGTTCCTAACCAGTTTGAGCATATGTGCTGGATCAGGGAAAATAACTACTTCCTGCTCACCTATAGCAAATGAACATTTCATGTTTTTGATATCCGACGGCTCTATAACACACCCTAGGCATTTGGCCATTGCTATGTTAGCCGCGCACCCATCAAATGTTAGTGAAATTGTTTGTACATCGCATGAAGTTAGTAGCTCGACGCACTGCTTGACTAAATTAGCTTTTTGTTCTGCACTACCATTCACTAAAAAATACCCTACCGGAAGTTTCCATGAACCGTTGATGGAAGTTACCATAAAAACAAGTGCTTCTCTGGCTACACTAACACTATCACCTTCTAAAGTTTCCCCAAAATTTACGAAACCGACACATTTCTTCCCGTCCCACTGCACATGCTTTCTGATGGCCACCTCGTCCATAATGAGGGCGCAAAATAAAGTGTTACCTTTTAATTTCTCACGGTTGGCTAAGATTTTGACACAGTTTAATGATTCCGCCGTGAAACCAGGGCTTCCATCTATGCTTTTGTACCATGAGCGTAATGTCGACGGATGAGGTAGACAAGAGTTAAACGTTTTGCGTACGTAGGAGTATGCACGTGGACTTAAAAATTTAAGCAAAGAGCGAACTTCCTGAGTGATGGAGAATATTTCCGTTTCTGATCAGAGGGATTTAAAATTTTCTTTAAGAAATCTTTGTTAGTGGAATCGATTGACGCTAACATTTCACAGTCTTCTGATGTAACCAGTAATTTTGTTTTCAAATCCGCCAAGATCATTTCTAAATCAGCCACTTTTTTTGTTAGCCTACGTGATTTTTCTCGAAGTGCTTTTAACTTTTTCAAGCGCTCCTGGGACGTTTTTTGTTGTTTCTTCAATTTTCTTTTTAATGTTCGCGGTGTGTATTCTGGCGACTTATTCTAAAACAAAATGATAAATAATATTATGAACCCAAAGTAATAAGACTAGCTTATTCGGAAACATTTTGAATTGATAGAAAAAACTCATCAATAGCTAGGTACCGTATAAATTTTAATTTAACTTTCTTTATAAAAATAACTAAGGTGTAACAACTAACTTTTCAACTATTAAAGATGTGCAATAGACACTTACAGACATAAGGTTTTCAGAAGAAACTCCACTGATCGTCGTTCCCTTTTTTCTGATGATTGAAGTGGACCCAGCAGGAGGTGAGGTCTGAAATGTTTTAAAATTTTATTTGATATATATTTTTTTAATAATTAAATAGCTGGGACATTTCACAGAACGCTATCTAGTCTTAAACTAAGCAGAGCTTTTACTACTCTGTAGCTACTAGACAACTGATATAACACATAATTATGTACTTTTTTGTAAATAAATACATAATATACAAACATTATAATTATAATATAATTCATGTACTTACTAACAATGGTTTATTTGTTTTGGAATCGTCTTGGATGGCTGTGGTTTTACTTTGATCTATGTCCATTTGTGCCATAGAAGGGGTTACAATCTGAAAATTTAAATTAATTTTTAAGAGTTTAAGAAGCAATTTTATAAAAAGAATAATTTGTTAAAGTGACTAAAACTCAATATAATTTTGTACTTGATTGAACAAGGAGATAATTGTTTTTTCTTCATTTAATTTATGCATACACTAGCCTTTCGTCCGCAGCTTTGCCTGCGATAAATTAATTTTCCCGTAGGAAAAGGTATTTTCCCGCGTTAAAAAGGAGCCTATGTCACTCAGTAATAATGTAGCTTTCTAACGGCAAAAGAATTTTTGAAATCGGTCCAGTAGTTTCGGAGCCTATTCAATTCAAACAAACAAACAACCAAATCTTTCCTTTTTTATAATATTAGTATAGAGTATAAATAAATCGAATTTATGAAGGTACTTACGGATGGTATACCAGAAGCATGTTGAATAGTTGTAGATATATTTTCCCCAATCTCTATTGGTATTGCGGACGTAGATGCAACAGGTTTGACAAACGTCAACGGGTTTGACGATTTTATCACCTGTTTAGTAATTTTCAGTATTTATTTAATGAGTAAATAATTAAAATAACTAATAATTAAACTACCGTAAGACTCACTCATAGTGAAAATAAACGGATCACTCACGTCTTAAAACTAGTTTAACTCGACATGTTTCGGGCTAATCCGTAGCACTTCCTCTCGGAGTCGCACATCACGGCGGCTGGCTGGCTTTAGTGGCTTTAGTGCGCGTTTGACAGCCGCCGTGACGTGCGACGGAAGGAAGGGCTACGGATTAGCTCGAAACATGTCGAGTCAAACTCGTTTTAAGACGTGAGTGTTCCGTTAATTTTCACTATAACTAATAATACTAAATAACTACACTTCTTACCTCAAGAGGAACAGATTTGGGGTTTAAAAAGGTTTTATTTCCTACTTTCATAAAACTAGTGCCATGAAAGTGTTGATTGCATATTTTAGAGGTTTTTTTTGGGAGCCAGTTATTTCTTTTAGTCGCTTCTATCCATAAATTCCGTATTTCTGGTTCGGCGGGAAATCTGAAAGTTTCAAGTTCAAGTTTCACAAATACAATTATTACTTATTTATATTATTTTTATGGTAATTTTTTTTTATAGTATTATTGAGAACAATAAATAAGAACAATAATAAATATTTCATATATTGAGAGTTGCGAGAACTATTTAGAAGAAGTCTCGAAGTCCAAAATACAAAAGTAGTTACTACACATATGGATGCCACATAATTGTCAGTAAAAATAACCATAAACAACCACAGAATTGTGTCTATAAAGATTCTACTATAGCAGCGGTAACATTTCCGTAAAGTACACTATCACTATGTCCTTATATCATTTACCCCTAAAATAAGGTAAAAATCTGCTTGACTAACTGGCAACACTGGAGCTTTGAGGTTATGTATAAATTATCTAAGTTTATTACATTATCTCGCGTTAATTGTACCTTTCAACACATTAGTATGTATTATCAAATAGTTTAAAATCCACGTAAGTTAAAACTTTCGCTCAAATACCTCAAATAAAAGGAAATATTTAGCTACTTACGAATGAAAAGACAATCCAGCAATTTTCCTCTCACTATCGCTTTTGCAACCGAGAACACTGCACCGTACCATTGTGACGAAATACCTTCGTCAATCCTCTACACATTCAGCACAAAACAGTTACTAATTTCGAAATGATAAATGAAATAATTTATAATTTTGACACCAACGTCTCTCGACGCGTACCAAAATGTCAAAGTTTGTTTAGCAAATGAGTTGCTGACCTTGAAAATAAGTGGCACGCGGTAAGGGACAAAAAATTTTAGGCTCTGTCTCTTTTATTTACTCGCATACTGTATATTTCTATCTTTTTCTTGTGTAAGTGAAATAGAAGACGTCCAGCAGTCTATAGTTTTCTCTGTCTACGGTCCAAATCAAACTCCGTAGTATAATTAATCCACGCGTAAATTGTGAAGAATTCTAATCACATAGAATAAAGTACGACTTGGACCGGTCACGCAATTTACACCAATGTCAGATGAAGGTCATTGCTTATTTGTTATGTAATAAATTCATTACATTATAATTATTAAAATTAAATAACTACAGAAACCGAGTTAAAAAGCATTTATCTCGAAATGGTTTTTGATTTACTATACATTGCTAAAAAATAGACATCCCCAATTCTTAACAGGGGTTCAGTCAAGCTATTCGAACAATTTGCTGAAATATTTTGGATTAATTTTAAAACGAAACCGTTACGCATTCGCGGTGAAATCGTTGCACGCTCGCCTCGCTTTAGATGTTGGAAAATCGGCAATGTAATAAGGCTTTAACTCTGTTGCCAGGCTCTCAAAATCCCGAGGTACTCGGTGCTGGGCTGGAGCGACGGTGGCTCGGTGGCGATGCTGCACGCGGCGCGATACCCCGCCGCCGTCCGCCGGCTGGTCGTGTGGGCCACCAACTCCTACATCCTACTTGAGGAGCTGGCGCTTTACCGGAGTTAGCTGCCTTCCTAAATAACCAAGGGTCGGAAATCCGCCCGTCATTTCTAGATTTTATTTACCTTCACCTGTCCCGTTGTCTGTGTGTCTTCAAATCTTGCAAGTTAAATTTTACCCACTCAATTTTCGATCGAGTTAAAATTTTGCATGCCTCTGTAAATCAGATGACAATGGAATATTATTATGACATATGGAGCTGAGCTGAGCTGATGATGGTGCTGGAAGGTGGCCATAGGCACTCTGTAATAAAACGACACGACCCCGTCGAGTTTGAGCGCGTTTGATTCGTCTTGAAAAGTACTTTGGCATGGGCAAAAAGTACAGTCAGCAAAAAAAGTTTGTATAAAAATTCAAAATAGAATTTTTAACAAAAACTTGTTTTACAAACCTAACCCTGTTTCATGCAATAAGTTCCAATGACATCCGTAGACTGTAAACGAATTGTTTCGACTCATAAATGGGACATACATTGCAGTCATTACCCACTCAAAAGTAAAATGACGGGCGTTTTTCAGATCCTTGTAAATAAAACCTACATAAAACCCTTCTACTTGCGTTTCAACCGCTGTCACTATTCTGTCGCATACTGAAGAAATATGTCACACCAAGTGGGAGGTTTCTAGAGTTAGACCGCAGTGCAGTGTTATCAAAATCATTGCAGACCACTTGCAGACTTATCTTGGTCCGACTATAAAACGATACAGTGTGATTGCGATGCAATTTCTATTTGTTAACATTTCATGCTAACTATAGCTTGTTTCTTCACTATAATGCGACAGTTAAGTCAGTAAAGTGATACTGATAGCAATGGAATCAATAGTAGTACAACCCAAAGGTTTGTTATTGCCTGTCCACGACTATTAAATTTTCTCTGCTGCTGCTGCCGAGACGCTTACACAACAGTGATTACGATCCGTATTTGTGTGCACATTATGTTATATTTTATTTTCTCCTAAATTTGACAGTGGTACAGTACAGATATTATGAGGCAGGTATGTAAGTAGTTGGGTGAATCAATTTTTTCGTGTTGTTTACTCATACTCAGTCCCCAGTTGTCCAAGTGACATCTTCATACTTTTCATATAAAAATGCTTAGGTTGACCAAGGGACAAAATTTGTGTAACCATAGCAACAGGAAGCAAGAAAAAGTTGATTCACCCAGTTAGGAAGTATGCAGTAGAGTAGATTGATATTCTCATTCATAGAAGTGAGTTATCCGTATTTATTCACTAGGTTGATATTGTTAAAAATTACAGAAACTCGCGATTTGAAGTCATGGTCAGAGAAAATGAAAAAGCCAATGGTGGATTTTTATGGCGAAGAAGTATTTGCCAGTTACTGGGCGCGTTGGTTGGAAGGAATGCACACCGTGTATGAAGGGAACAAGGGCGACATTTGCTCGAACTTACTCAAGGACATCGTTGCTCCCACTTTTGTTCTTTATGGGGAGAAAGACCCTATAGTGGCAAGAGAGCATATCACATATCTTAATTCAAACATCAAGGGTTCCAGGTGAGGTTATGAGAATTAGATTAAGTAGGTAAGTTACTGATAATGAGTAATTTTTGAATTAATAGTTTGACGGACGAAGCGTACAGTACAGTCGGCAAAGAAAGTGGTCTACCAGATTTAACAACAGTTTCTGTGAGGTCTAAATATCGCTAAGGGACGTTTCTAACTGAGTGAAGTCATTAGTCATTGTTATCATATTATGGCAAGGTAAAATTTGACCTCGTTGTATCATGACGTGCAAATGAACTTCAACCGTAGGGTGATAAACCATATTATTGGCCGACTGTACATGGTGTTTATGAGCTGTCAAAACGCGATTCTTCCATAGTTTTTGTATGGCAATAGAGGCCTGTGATGGCACTTATGTATCTTAAAATAGATTTTTTTTCAAAGCATCGACATATCTAATGATTCTTGTTTTCAGAGCTTTAGCTATCAACTTTTTTAATAAAGTGTTTTTAATTTATTAGAGTCGCGTCTTAAGAATCATTGTTGTATGATGTCGACTATAGTTTTAAATTTATTTTTTACTTTTGATATTATTTATAATAAATAAATAAATAAATATCACGGGACTATTCACACCAATTGACCTAGTCCCAAAGTAAGCTAGGCAAGCTTGTGTTATGGGTACCAGGCAACGGATAAACATACTTATATAGATAGATACATACTTAAATACATATTAAACACCCAAGACCCGAGAACAAACGTTCGTATTTTTCATACAAATATCTGCCCCCACACGGGAATCGAACCCGGGACCTCAAGCTTCATAGTCAGGTTCTCTAACCACTAGGCCATCTGGTCGTCTAAAATTTATTCATAATGCCATTCGAAAGCACGAGAATATGTCGTGGAAATCGCAAGGAGTTTTTAGTTTTTATAAATCACAAGAGTATAATACTAAAACTAACACTAACTAGTATAGCAGAGATTACCTATTATGATTAAAGATGTTACAGGGTGAATCAAACTTCTTTGTGTTGTTTCCTTTGTCCACGGTTGTCCAAGGGACAAAATTTGTGTAACCTAACCATAGTGACGGGTGGCAAGAAAAAGTTGATACACCCTATAATATACTCTAATCCATTGAAAGAAATTTTAAGACTCATAAAATAAATACATACAGAATCCAAATTGATATTGTTACACTCACATTTGAAATGTCGGTAGTTTTCAACTATTAAACTTTTGACTTAGGTTTTTAACACAATTTTGCATATTTTCAATTTTGCGTATTTTCATTTCTGACTGATACATTGGCTTTTTTCAGAATACACTTGTACCCCGAAGGCAAACACAACATCCATCTAAGGTACCCCGAGGATTTCAACAAGAGAGTACAAGAGTTTTTGTTACAATCTTAAATGTTACCAAGTGACTTTTTTTCAAAATAATCACAAATACATTTTATTTTCCAATTTTTGTTTCTATTTCTACGGTTTTACTGTTACAACTTATTTTATTTTTACTAAATTATACTGAGACTAGACAAAGAAAAATCGGAAAATTATAGCTGGGAATCGAACCCAGTTCCTATCATTCCGTAATGCGTGCTTTACCTTACATTATCTCGATATAATTTATAAATTACTTTGCGAATGTTAATAAATGTTGTTCTGATTTTTCTGTATTCTGGTTTCGGTATAGTTTTGAAAAATAAACTTTTTGTACGTAATGTGCGTGTTCAGACATTTTTGACCACCTTGACTACTCCGATGTTCATGATGGCGACTGTACAAGTGTACAACATACGTACGTGAAAGGTAGAGTTTTAGTAAAACACAATGTTTGTATTAAAAATTATTTTTTATTAAGTAGTACATAAGACACTTCCTAGCAATATTAACTAGCATTATGTGAAAGCAATACCATAAATTGTTTAAAATAATTAAAACTGGTTTTAATACTTTCGATTGAAAGCATGCGGTTGTGACGCGATATGTCGACTAATACTTCGATATACTTTATTACTGACAATATGGTATTTGGTAAAAACATTAGATAAACTAAACTTCAAATTAGAATAAGCTTACGTGGCTCTACCGCTGTTTGAAAATAAATCAATTAAATTATAACAGATAGACAGTTTACATCGATTCAAAAGAAATCAAGATAAACTCATAACTTTCGTAATATAAATTTGATGTAACGTGATGAATTTAAAGAGAAAATGCGACCGGCGTGGTTAAAGTTAATTCAGGGATATTCAGCAATAAGCCCTGATAATGATTTAACCTAAACATATGTGAAACCCAAGTTCGCAGTAACACATTCAGGCACCTCAATCACTCAAGCACATCCTGTATAATTAAATGATCTCAGTACATTATCTTGGCTGTATAAAAAATATTTCTATTCTTGCCTCGGCGTGTATTAGCTTTAAAATGATACAATAAGTCAATTTACAACTACTGTAGATCAAGTCTCCTGCCGCACATATAGAAGTCAATTTTTTATTCGATGTCAACGCGTAGCATTCTGTTTCTACTTGCTTACTCCCAAATCATAGGAACAGACGAACAAGTGTAGATAGGTGAATCGACTTTTTCGTGTTGTTTACTCTGTCCCCAGTTGTCAAAGTGACAACATACTGTTTCATAGAAAAATGCTTAGGTTGTCCAAGAGACAAAATTTGTGTAACCATAGTAACCATAGGATCTCCTAACACAGGTATTTGTACTTAATGGGAGGTCCCAACCTTCTCTAGCTTATAAAAGGCTGTCACCAATAAAACAATTTTTGATTTTTGATTTTTTGAAAATGGAATGAAACCAATAATTTTCATACAAAATTGTTGCCGCATTATACCTAACTGTACAACTAAGGTCATAAATACGTTGCCAAGGCTTCCAAAATAATATCTATACAACTCTATGCCTTTACCCATAAGGTTGATGTTTACATATATTTGACACGATATTTGTGCCTTCGACTGTACTTCTTTTAATTCAAAAATGTGACAGTTACAAAGAAATCGGCCGTCATGCTCATTTAATGTCTACTCTGTCCGACTGTAACCAACAAATTAGGAGCAAATAATTGAAACAGAATGATTACCTCCCAATGCGTTTAAACGAATCGTACACAGAATTATGTTCGTGTCTTTCTTTTGCCCTGTCTTTTAGCCCATTAACTAACTCTTTGTTTACAGGAAAGAAGTATACTATCTCGTTCTGTGCACGACTCTATCCTACTATTTACTCAACTAGACAATGCACTGAGATCACACGAACCACGTTAATCCAGCTCGCCGGCGTTGCAGGCGTCCTGGTAAGACTTGCCGCCCGACTGTTCAGGGTCCAGCTTTATCATGTCGTCGATACGCAGGATGGTTATGGCGGCTTCGGTCGCGAACTTGAGGGACTTGATCTTTGAGATGGCCGGTTCTAGGACGCCGGCGGCGAGGTTGTCTCTCAAAGTGCCTTCCGTGAGGTCCAGGCCGACCCATTTTAGGTTCGCGTGCTCCACCTGTGAAAAAGAGGATTGCGTGAGGCCTTTGTATACTAAAGGTGTTCCGTCGATGTATGTCGGCAGCATGGTGAATTTATTGCACCACAATAGAGCACAGGTCTCCAGTCAGAATGAGAGGCGGTAGTTTCATATGCACCATTGACTAGCACCATCAATGATGCAAACGACACTGCTATGTACCGTAATGGTGGTAGTCTATGGTGCAAATCCCGTGGAGCGTGCCGCTCTAAAAATCCTAACCTGTTGTGGCACGGACGCTCGACGGGATATTACGACTATGAGAGGACTTGGACCGTAGTTTCCACCCAGGGCCAGTGCGGATTGGTAACCTCACCACCATTAAATTTTTCGCATGTCTGCTGGTTTCCTCACGAATGTTTTCCTTCACTGACAATATGGTATATTTCGCACATAAATTCCGAAAAACTTACAGAGGCTCGACCTTGGCCGAACCTCCTTGAACGACCCTTGTCCCCCCCTTCCCCCTTGTCCGAACGACCTTGGGCTTGAGAGGCCATATAGGTCCGACCAATAGGCTACTAGGACAAGGGTACTAGAATAACTAAAAGACCGAACTAGTGCAGTCACGAGCTTTAATTTGGGGCCCACTTAAGTTTGAAAGTCTTGTCATATTGTATAGGAATAAAAAGCATATTTTTTCAAAATTTGACCCAAATTAAAGCACGCGACCGTACAATTAGTTTATTTTAGCATTAGAAAAAGGGTAAACGATCTTGACAAGTCCTTTTATTGTAAAACGCTTTAAAAATGTTTAAAGGTATTAGATTTAAATAACACTTATCAAATCAAAAGAATGTAAATGACCACACGTCCTTAATAATTGTTACATATTTGCTGTGATTTATTTTTCGAAAGTGTTCTTCAATAAAAAGACTAATCAAGATTGTAACTATTTTTCTAATGCTAAAGTAAATAACTATAATATAAAATTTTTAAAATCCCCTGACGCATTTTGGTCACACATACTTTGAAAATAAAGTAAATGCCCATTCTGCGTCTATGATCCCTTCCGCAGCTAACAAAAGAGCTGATAACTTTGAACGGCTGAACCTATATTAATGAAACATGTCTAAGAACCATCGGCAAGAAACCAGCTTTCAAATAATAAAAAAATGCATCCGAATCGGTTCACCCGTTTAAGAACTATGATGCCACAGACAGACACAAACACACACACACACACACATAGCGGTAAAACTTATAACACCCCTTTTTTGTGTTGGGGGTTAAAAAGAAGTAAAGTTGACCTTCACGCTCGTTTGGTCTTAGTGTTATACTGCATACCTTAGTCTGTGAGGTGTTGTGGTAGGCTCGCAGTTTGGCCACGAGGTCTGTGGCATCGCGCGCCGCGTTCACGGCCAACGTCTTGGGAATCACCAGTAGCGATTGCGCGAACGCCGCGATCGCTAGCTGTTCGCGGGAACTCTGCAACAAACAATCACTTCAACAACACTGTACAGGTTTATTCGAAAATTAGCGTTTTCTCAGAAAAGTCGCTTTTGGAGAGATAGTTATTTCAGTTTTTATATAAGTTGTTTAAACTTAGGTATGCCTTTTATTTCACAAAAGATTAATGGTTACTTAAAAGTAGAATGGCACAGTTACCAGCGTGGTGGCGAAGTTCTCCAAGTATATGGATCTCTGTCTTATTGCTGTACGCGCCCGTAGTCCAGCGAAGGATGATTGTAGGACATCCACTACTGGACACAGGCATCTCTCGCCGATACCCAATCGCGGTTGGAAGCAGCTTGCATCCACTTTAAACCACTATACCAAATCGTTAGTTACCAGTGTGGTGGCGAAGTTCTCGAGGTATATGGAGAGCGCGGCCTCGACGCTGCCGCCGCCGGGCACGAGCCGGCCGGACTCGAGCACGCGGCGCACGGCGCAGAGCGCGTCGTGCGCGGAACGCTCCATCTCGTCGCAGTACGCGTCCGTGGGCCCGCGGAGGATGATCGATGCCGCCGTGCGAGCAACCGGCCTGAGGGGACATTGCGTAACATAAAAAATATATACAGGGTGTTTGGTAGCTAGATACAAAGCTTTAAGGGGATGATAGCCGAGGTATTTTTGAACATTTTTAGCCATATATGTCTTAGCCGAAATTTGATATTTTTTTTTAAATTGAAGACTCAGAAATTTTAGGAAAATACCCAGAATTTGATAGTCACGAGTCAATTTTGCCCCAATGAGCGTTAATTTGGAAACAAAATCTTTTATTTCGGATAGTTTAATGTGTATTGGACCAAATGAAATAATTTTTAAGTGTCTTTCTTGCCAGAAAAACAAAATGGAGGCATTCGAAATTATTCAAAATGTCTTAGGTTGGAACAGAGTAATTTTTCTGTGCTATAAAAAAAAAATAAAAAAAATCCTTGAAATGTTCAAACATTTTTAGAAACATGCCTGTTTATTGTTCTTTCTTTTAAGGTATCACTCATTCACATTGCTTGCTAAATCTGAGATAAAAAGTAAAAACCAAACTCAGGGAGCACTCGCTAAGAGAATGTACTAGTCTTGGAATTTCACGTTAAAGGTACTTAACTAGTAAATTACTTGAAAAAAAGATTAAAATTAAATCATTAATCTTCGGTTTGTTGTAATTTGAATACTAAATTAATTAATTTTACAATTTTTTTTTACATTAATAAATCAAATGTATAAAAATTTCCATAATAAATACCATCACAATACACCAAAGTCCATTTTAGTCTGATAAAAAAGTTCTAAATTCAAAATCAAAGTTTTGAATTTAGAACACCTGTACTTTTAAAAAGATACATTTTTAAATGTGGAACGTTTGAAATTTGTTGAACTTCCAATTTCAAATTTAGTGTCTTATGAAAATTCAGCGATCGGTTGTTGCGGGTTTTCAAGAATTACATTTTGTAATTTAAATATCATAAACATGGCTGATTATAGCAACGAAGATTATGCTAACATCGTCTTCACGTATGGCAGGGCTAACGGTAATGGAGCATTGGCACGGCGAATGTACGATGTTTATGATATTTAAATTACAAAATGTAATTCTTGAAAACCCGCAACAACCGATCGCTGAATTTTCATAAGACACTAAATTTGAAATTGGAAGTTCAACAAATTTCAAACGTTCCACATTTAAAAATGTATCTTTTTAAAAGTACAGGTGTTCTAAATTCAAAACTTTGATTTTGAATTTAGAACTTTTTTATCAGACTAAAATGGACTTTGGTGTATTGTGATGGTATTTATTGTGGAAATTTTTATACATTTGATTTATTAATGTAAAAAAAAATTGTAAAATTAATTAATTTAGTATTCAAATTACAACAAACCGAAAATTAATGATTTAATTTTAATCTTTTTTTCAAGTAATTTACTAGTTAAGTACCTTTAACGTGAAATTCCAAGACTAGTACATTCTCTTAGCGAGTGCTCCCCGAGTTTGGTTTTTACTTTTTATCTCAGATTTAGCAAGCAATGAGAATCAGTGATACCTTAAAAGAAAGAACAATAAACAGGCATGTTTTCAAAAATGTTTGAACATTTCAAGGATTTTTTTTCATTTTTTTTTATAGCACAGAAAAATTACTCTGTTCCAACCTAAGACATTTTGAGTAATTTCGAATGCCTCCATTTTGTTTTTCTGGCAAGAAAGACACTTAAAAATTATTTCATTTGGTCCAATACACATTAAACTATCCGAAATAAAAGATTTTGTTTCCAAATTAACGCTCATTGGGGCAATATTGACTCGTGAATATCAAATTCTGGGTATTTTCCTAAAATTTCTAAGTATTCAATTTAAAAAAAAAAAATATCAAATTTCGGCTAAGACATATATGGCTAAAAATGTTCAAAAATACCTCGGCTATCATCCCCTTAAAGCTTTGTATCTAGCTACCAAACACCCTGTATAGTAGGGGACAATCTTACACAAATCGACCTAGTCTCTAACTAAGCAAAGCTTGTACAGTCAACGTCATAAATAAGTGATCATTTATGTACCTTGTCGCTTCTAGTCGTTACATAATTTAGTATGGCTTTTCAAACATGACGTTAAAGTGACAGGGTACAAAAGTAATCACTTATTTATGACGTTGACCCTACTATGTGTACTAGACGACGATAAACATACTTATATAGATAAATAAATTCTTAAATACATAGAAAACATCCATAATTCGTGCTCATCACACAAATAAATGCCCTTACCGGGATTCGAGCCCAGGACCTCTTGCTTCGTAGGCAGGGTCACTACTAACTAGGCTAAAGCGGTTGTTAAATTATTTTATTATACAGCAGCCCATTTAGAATAGAACGGAAGATTTGTTTGCATAAAACAATGTATGTATGTGGGTGATTCAACTTTTTCTTGCCATCCGTTGCTAAGGTTACACAAATTTTGTCTACTGGAAAACCTAAGCATTTTTCGATGGAAGTCTGAAGATGTCACTTGGAAAACCGGGGACAGAGTAAACTACACAAAAAAGTTGATTCAGCATGTATGTATATACTTTATAGAACATAAAACATAATAATAATAATAAAAAAAAACAACGCTAACCTGTAGGTTTGTCTAACGCTTCTGACGCTTGCCGGTATAAAATGATAACAGGAAGAGATGATGAAAGCGAAGGCAAGCGTCAGTAGCGTTAGACAACACGGCCTCTGATATAAGACTATACTGGCACAGATTACTTAATGGTTACTTCGTAACAGATACTGCATCCCGTACAAAATCTTGGAACTTACCGCGATTATAGCCACAGATTAGCCTACTCCGTCTCGTTATGAAAGTGTGCGTGCCGACAGTGACAAGGGCTGGCAGTTTGGATAAAAATATTTTTTTTCTACATGTTGTTTTTCCATTTTGTCGGGATAATTGTTATATATTATATCCATGCAAACTTTCTAGCACTAATATTCCCTAAGCTAAGCCACGGACGGACAAAGAGACAGACGGTCATGGCGAAACTATAAGGGTTCCGTTTTTGCCATTTTAGCTCTGGAATCCTAAAAAAAGGATATTTATTGTAATGCACAGAACACATTGCCATGCTCACAGTACCCTAGCGTTATACTACAAACGAAGGTCAACTTTCGCATCGTGCCATCCCGCTCACACTTATAGCTTTTTATAAAAGAGTAAGAGGGACAGCACGATACGAACTCCCAAATTGTTAATTAGCTATTAATTCTAGCATAGTCATATTAAAATTTGCCCCCTGTTTCACCATTCACATATAAAAGTCCAGGCGGCATATTTTTTCCGTGGAATACGAATGAACATGCGTCGGCGCACGCTTGTGACAACCTAATGAAATTTCGATCGCAGGAGATCTGTAGCCGTTCGTCCCCGCGGTAGGTAAATGTACATGGCATGCAGGAGGCCTGACACTGGTAACAAGTATGTAGCTACAATAAATGTCATTAGATGGCAATTAGACAAAAGGTTGCTTGCTATCTTGTGCATCTGTATCTGTCTGTGGATGGTTAGTATGGGTAACACTCAAACTGTAAGTCTTAAAATGATCTGCTCTAGAGAACCATGTCATATTTCAGTGACTAGAAAAATGGCATTCATAAATTAAAAAAAGTTATTGTGAAAATTTTCATTTTTAATACAAGCTTTTTTGCTCACTACTTTTGTTAACTGTATGTACATTGTTATCCAATCAATATAATGTATATTAATTTCTAGTCAATCGAACCATAAGAAATGAGTAACTTTCTGGATTTGATTACCGACAGACGGGTACAGAGGGTATCATTTTCAAAAAAATATATACATAGTTAAGGGCTTAATCAAAACAAAATCTTGATCTTATGAGTTAAAATCGGGTTTTGTTCCGTGTACCTTGATTTTGAAGAAGCCCGATATCTCGTTATCATGGCGCATGCAACTGTGCCGAAATATCGGGCTTCTTCAAAATCAAGGTACGCGGAACAAAACCCGATTTTAACTCATACAATTAGTAATGACCGCGATAGTCTAAAATAAAATCATGAGCGCTTCCTTTGTGTAACGAAAGTTATACAAAATATATGGGTAACTCTCGTTACACAAAGGAATCAATTAAGTTTTGCTATTATTAAACCCCATAACTGTGTACATTTTTTTTGTAAACGACTATTGATTCAGACTTAACCTGCGAATAAACTATAGATTCTTGTATAAGTTTAAGTCACTGACCCCTTGATAAGGATGAGCTGGTCGTCGCAGATTTGTTCCTGAATTACCTCCGCGGCCTCGCCGATCATGCTCGCCTCAAACACTTCCTCGCCTGAAACGGTACAGAACAATGTTAGGATTAAAATAACCCGCCACAGTAGGTATCTACTGAGGCGTAAAGTTATCATCCCAGCTTATATGGGTGTATGGATCTGCGCTAGGCAGAGTTGGACAGGGATAAATACATAGATATAATACTGGGGGGAAAAGTGTACCTCGCTTCCACTGCGTCGCTTCTCGCAGGGCCCTGCTTGCATCCACGGCGCTCTTCAGCTCGATCCACTTTGAGGTTGGTGTGTGGGTGTGTGTATGTGTTTATATATCCGATATAGCCCGAAAACCGTACTTTTAGTATTTTAATATGCGCAGGAGAACTCAGCGCGTGCCGACCGAATCTCGAGAGCTTTTGAACTGTCACCTTGACAGGTCAGAAGAGTATTTCTGAAGGATACACTGAGAGGTGTATTTTCCTATCAAGGTTGAAAACCGAACATTCCCCCGCCCAAGCCATTTCCAATGGCTTAATCCCGAAACAATCCGAATAGAAGAAACTGAAGCCTAATCCACAGGCAGCCGAGAAAGCTTGGCAATCGCTCGTTGTAAGACCGTGCCTTGAGCCAACTTAACGTCAGCAACCCGAACTGTACCATCTTTGCCTGGGTACAACTGGACGATACGTCCACGACGCCAATGTAGAGGAGGGGCGTTTTCCTCCTTTAATAGAACCAAATCTCCCACCTTGGGAGGGGCAGCAGGGTCATTCCACTTGACTCTCTGCTGTAGAGTATGGAGATACTCCAAATGCCAACGATGCCAAAATCTTTGTGAAATTTGCTGTAACAGCTGGAACCGAGTTAACCGATGCAGTTTCTCCTCTTGGAGGGGGAATTCAGGAACGCCATTTAAAGGCTGACCGATTAGAAAATGACCCGGGGTAAGAACCTCTGGGTCGTTAAGATCCGAAGAAAGGGGACTTTGTGATTTTCGGTTTCCGTAATTTATGTGATTTCACAAGGAACGGCCCTGCAAAATCTGTGCCAACACCTTCAAAGGGTCTGGCTGCTATAACCCGATCGCGAGGCAAATTACCCATTAACGGTTGAGTGGTAGATCCCTTCAGTTTGTAACACGGTATGCAGTTAGTGGTGACCTTATTAACCGCTCGTCGAGCCGATAATACCCAATATTTGCGTTGCAGAATACCTAACAACGTATTTGGACCGACATGTGCATTTTTTAAATGTAAATCCCGAATCAAAATAGTTACAAAGTGACCCGGTCTAGGAACCACTAACGGATGTCGCGAATCATAGGGTAAGTCCGAATTTTGTAGTCTACCACCTACCCGAAGCAACCCCTTAGAGTCTAGGAAGGGGGTTAGACGTTTCCAGTGGCCCTTAAGCCTTCGATTATTCCGCAGAGTATCAATTTCCTCGCCGAAGTTCTGGTTTTGAACTAAAGCTACACAAACCAACAAAGATTCTTCCCTCTCTTCAGGTGACAAATATTCCGATTTGATTTTGTTATCTTTATTCCGACAGTTATGAGAAAATCTCCGTAACCAACCTACGACACCGATTAATTTGTCGAGAGAACTATACCGATTTAAAACATCAAAATCCGAAACCGTTTGATCTTTACCGCTGGTTGCTACTAAGCAACGCAAACCAGGTAGCACAGCTGGCGCCTGTACTACCGAAACAGGCCAATGGGATTCAGGCCCCTGGAGCCATTTCGGACCCCACCATAAAGGATGGGAAACCAAGTCTGATGACTGACAACCTCGGGATGCACAGTCAGCCGGATTCATCTGGCCTGGAACGTGCCGCCACGAAATGTGTACCGCAGAATTCTGTAACTGTGACACGCGATTCGCTTCAAATACCTGTAGAGTATGAGGTGGCGTTTTAAGCCACGATAGGACAATGGAGCTGTCCGTCCATCCGTAAACCTCCGAGACATCCATGGTTCTTTGCAAACAAAGACAAACATGATGCAGGAGCTTAGCTAAGAGCACGGCTCCACACAATTCCAACTTTGGAATGGTGAGCCGAGATCTGATGGGAGCGACCTTACTCTTTGCCATTATCAGGTGAACCGAAGAAGAACCGTCCTCAGTGATGGTACGTAAGTAGACCACTGCTGCGTATCCTAATTCCGACGCGTCACAAAATCCGTGAACCGAAACTTGGCACGTTGACTTGGGAAACATACATCGCGGAACCTCGATCCGATTAAGGTTACATAAATCCATTTTAAACCGAATCCAGTCTCTCGCAAGACTCCCACCGATTTCTTCGTCCCACGTTAACTTTTCAAGCCACAAACGCTGGAGTAAACACTTTGCCCAGAAGGTAACCGGGCAAATCCAACCTGTAGGATCATACATCCGAGCAACGGTAGACAAGATTTGTCTTTTCGTAATCAAATTATCCGAAGTTAAAGTCGTCCGATATGAGAAATTATCCGAAATCGGATTATATTGAACACCTAAGACCGAAACCGAATTATCCACTTCAGGATTATCAAACAAATGTGGAACTTGCAAATGATCTTCTGGTAAGTCCTTCAGAAGTGCAGGACAATTGGATATCCATTTACGCAACTCGTATCCTGCCGAATCCATTATTTGGATTAATTCCCGTTGGAGTAAGAGAGCCTCCTCTTCCGTATCCGCTCCTGTCAAAATATCATCGACATAGATATGTTGCTCTAGTGTGGCCGCAGCCTTAGGAAACCGTTCGCGTTCTCTATTTGCGAGTTCTAGTAAAGTCCGAATAGCCACGAAGGGGCTAGATTTTAAACCATAAGTATTTGTGTTCAATTCGTAAACGAGCAGCGGCTCATGAGGCGACTCACGCCATACAATCAATTGAAACCGCCTGTCCGAAGGATCAATCCAAGTTTGACGAAACATCATTTTAATATCCGTCACGAAAACAATCTGATGCTTCCGAAAGTGCATCAAAATCTCCGTGATGTCCCTGTGAAGTTTAGGACCCGCATGTAGACAATTATTTAGGGATGCGCCCGACGACGTGGCGCAGCTCCCGTCGAATACGACCCGCAGTTTCGATTGTTCATCTTTACATACAGCATGATGAGGAATGACGTAGAACTCCTGACCCGATTGAAAGTCAAACTTTGAAAGTGACATATGACCGAGATTAAAATATTCCCGCATAAAGTTGACGTACTTTTCGCGTAAGGCAGGCTTCGCCTTAAGTCTACGTTCTAAAGCCAGAAACCGTTTCTCCGCAATGGCGCGGGAATCCCCTAAAACCGGTCGCGATGATATAAATGGCAATTTAGTCATAAACCGTCCGTCATTCAACCGTACTGTATTATTTTTATAATGAAGCTCACACTCCTGGTCTAATGGATTAGACTGGCACGCTTGGGGTGGCTCTTCCACCTTCCAAAACTTCTCTAAAGTATCCGAAATTGACGCACCAAAAAACTCCGAATCATCTATTAGAGTTGAGGCAGCCGGCTGCACTAGCACCGGGCCTAACAACACGTAACCGAAAACCGAATTATAAGCCGTCAGCCCGTCAGGCTGTAATACTATTTTATCTCCTCCTACTAGTGCGCCGAAAACATCCGAACCTAGTAATAAATCGATAGGTGCCGGCGAACCGAAATGTGGATCTGCCAGAGTTAAACCCTCTGTAAGCCGAAGAACCGAATTATTTAAATTAAGTGCAGGCATGTGACCGATTATATTTTTCATACTAACCACCGGAGTAGTAACCATAGGAAACCGCTTAGTAACCGGAGTGAAGGTCAACGAACCCTTCCCACAAATACCAATAGCCTTTGTATTACCAATACCCCGAATATGGTTGTCCGATGGCTCTAGCCGTAATCCTAGCCTGCGAGCTAAATCCGAAGTTATTAAAGACCCCTGCGAGCCTACGTCCAGTAACGCCCGAACTTCAATGCCCTTATCCAAATCCGAATTAAAATAGACCTTTACTAAAGCCGTGGGCAGTAGGACTGTTACTGGAAGTAGCCCCGGGGCAGTATGACTGAGAGAAACCGTATCCTATGGTCTAGTATACTGCTGGTCGTGATGACGGGCAGTATCTCTTTCGCCATGACGGCGTTGGTCATGACCATCACGAACCTGACCCTCATCTTGGTCATACTCTCTCCGCTGTTGAGCCTGATGAGGAGACGGAGGTTGAGTGCGAGACGGATTCACTCTTCGTCCAGACCGAGAAGGCGAGCCACGGTGCGACCGTGAAGGAGAACCACGGTGTGGCCGTGGTGGATCTAAAGCAATATGACCCCCGCCCGTACGGGCCGGTGACCGCTCAGCCGAACGTCGCTGGTTAGGGTGGCCCTGATGAGAGCCCGACCGATTGAAACACAATAAGGGATGATGTTTCCTACTCCCACACGATGCACAGTTAGGAACCCGATTACAATATTTATATCCATGTGGTCCGAGGCAAAAGAAACAAAACCGATTTTTCTGCACATAATCCTTCCGAGCATATGGGGACATCGCTTTGAACTCCGAACAGTGTGGAAGATCCCGATGGTCCCGATCTCCACAAAAGCCACAAGGCTGGATAAGTGTCACTCCTGTGAACTGCGGTGCCCTACGACGTGGCCTAGGTGGACTCGCAACAGGCTCCTGAACGGGATGCCCAGGGTCAGCCCTGGCACACTCCAACAATCGACATTCTACCTCGAGAAATTCCTGTAAATCCGAAAATGTTGGAATGGTCTCCGCTTCATTCCCACACTTTTGCTCAAACCGAGTCTTCAAATTAGTAGGCAATTTTGCCAGAAAGATATGGACAAGTAGAAAGGACCACTCAATGACAGGAAAACCGAGACGCTCCAATGAGTTGACTGCCATAATGATTGGATTGAGAAACTGTGCCCGCAGACCGATAAGTTTGGGAGACACAGACGGCAGGTTAAGGATTTGGTCCACATGCACGTCTGCCAGCCGACGGGTATTTTGGTACCTTTTCATTAAAAGTTCCCTTGCAATTTGGTAACCCTCATCCGATATCCGCAAATGTTGGATCAAACCCCGAGCTTCACCGGAGAGGCACGACATAAGATAGGCCAACTTTTGAGCCCCCGATAAGTCCGAACGTGAATCCACCAAACTATAAAATAAATTATTGAATCCCACCCATTGGTCCATTGCCCCAGCAAAGGACGGTAATTGTAATGTAGGCAACCGAGATAATAGTCCATCTGACTCCGACCGACTTGAATCCGACTTACTATCCGACCTATTGATAGTTTGTTTATATTGGAAATTCGCCTCCATTAGCTTATCGAAAGCCTCTAAACCGCGCGTATACTCAAGGCGACATGCAGCAAGAATTTCCGCCTGAGCTGGTACGTCCGAATCCGCTAGTTCGATAATCCGTTGAAACGCCTCTTCAAATTTTAAAAATTCCGTATTTACCGTTAATAAGCGCATTTTCAATCGACCCGCATGCTCCGATCGCGTAATAAGGTCCGCACTATCAATCAACCATTGTAGTTTAACTTTAAATACCGAGAAACTATATTTAAACGACATCGTAATGTTTATCAATCCACTCACCGAAAATAAGTAATTAAATCCGTATATTACTTATCAAACAGTAAACACCGAATGTTACACGTATTACGCAAGCCGAAATTCACTTATTCACTTCACTATTTCACTTGAACACTTATTTAAACCGTAAATAAACACCAATAAACCGATCAAAACAATCCAAACACAAATTACCAGTAGATAACAAGACAAGTGATTGACAAGAATTGTCAAACGTCAAACGTCAAATTCAAGTGACACCATAGAAATCCGAACTGTCATATATGACAGCGTTTATTAACACAAGCCCGAATACACCCAAGTTACCAACCCACTATTAAAAATATAAACCGAATTGAAATTCGAAGGTAGGTATAAAATCCTTTGTTCGAAGATAAAATAAGGTCAATCCGACCGAAATAACCAAAATAAACCGAAATAAAGCCGAAACAACCGCGCTCTGCTACCAAAAATGTATGGATCTGCGCTAGGCAGAGTTGGACAGGGATAAATACATAGATATAATACTGGGGGGAAAAGTGTACCTCGCTTCCACTGCGTCGCTTCTCGCAGGGCCCTGCTTGCATCCACGGCGCTCTTCAGCTCGATCCACTTTGAGGTTGGTGTGTGGGTGTGTGTATGTGTTTATATATCCGATATAGCCCGAAAACCGTACTTTTAGTATTTTAATATGCGCAGGAGAACTCAGCGCGTGCCGACCGAATCTCGAGAGCTTTTGAACTGTCACCTTGACAGGTCAGAAGAGTATTTCTGAAGGATACACTGAGAGGTGTATTTTCCTATCAAGGTTGAAAACCGAACAATGGGTGAATCAACTTTTTCGTGCTGTTTACTTGGGACAATTGTCCAAGTGACATCTTCATACTGTCTCATAGAAAAATGCTTAGGTTGTCCAGGAGACAAAATTTGTGTAACCATAGGAACAGGTGACAAGAAAAAGTTGATTCACCCACATACATATATTTCACTGCAGGTCACTAGGCTACTCTTAAAATGGTGTGTGTGTGTAGGCTTCCTCACGATATCTTCCTTCACAGTAAAGGTTATAGTAAATTTCAAATGTAATTTCGCAAATAAATTTCGAAAAACTTAAGAGGTGCGGATCTAGTTTCGAACCCACGACCATCTGCTTGTGAGGCCGTAGGTCAAACCAGTAGGCTATCACGACTATTTAATAGTTAGAGATACTCAGTAAATACAGTCACAGCATATTCACTCGTCGAAAATTTTGCGATAAGCGGTCTTATCGCTGTCTGCCTGAATTTTAAATAAAGAATATTTGTATCGTATTGCATTGTGGCGCGAGACCGGGGTCACGACTGCTTGTGAGGCCATAGGTCAAACCGTTGAAGTATCACAACTATCCAACTCACCATCCATATTAGTCAGCGAAGTCAGGAACGTAGCGCCAGTGGCTTTGGCGATTCTCTTGAGGTCAGCCTTCTTGCAGCGTCTCACGCCCATGGCGCCGGCCTCCACGAAATACTTGAGGCAGAGGTCGTCGATGCCGCCCGAGCACAGGATGACGTTCACGCCGGTAGCCAGGATTTTCTGGAGACGCTCCTTGGTGATGTCAAGCTCGCGGGCACGGATGGCTTCGAGCTTCTCTGGGTCAGTTACCAGGACCTGGGGTGGGATTTCATATTTAAGAGGATACGATGCGCACCATTTCTCCATACAAACGTAGTCCCCTGTTTCCTCCCTGGATAATGGCTTTAGAGCCTAATTTTTTTTACTATGTAATCTGTATCTACCACAGCTATGCCCCATATGTTTCGTTTTTTTCCATATTTAAATTAACATAAGAAATATGAGCTTTCAAAAACTGAAAAAATTGCCCAATTTCAACGTCATTTTCAGACACTCATCAGAAAAGAATCCTTCATATAAACAAAAAAGGAAAACATAGGGGCATAGCTAAATCTGTCCTCTAATTATTCTTGAAAAAAATAATTTTATTGGTCCAGTTTTCGAGAAGAAAACAGGGGTTACGAAATGCTGTTTTGATCAATTTCACGCGCCTATTAACGGTCTGAGCTGCAGTTGTCACGCTCTCGCTGTACTGACACGGAGCGGTTCGAGCGAGACAGCAACATTTCATTAAAATACCTATTTCTCAAGTCACTCAGCCATCGTATCATCTTAAAACTTTTCGAAATTCTGCTGGTCACTAGTTGGTTCATCGGCGAGGAAATGACAAGATTTCGACTATTTTTTCGCTCAAGAAAGTACAATAGATGTCTACATCTTTTTTTGTTGTATACTCTGTCCCCGGTTGTCCAAGTGAAATCTTCATACTATTTCATAGAAAAATGCCCAAGTTATCCAGGAGACAAAATTTGTGTAACCATAGCAATGGGTGGCAATAAAAAGTTGATTCACCCATATATTAGGTTAACCTATCTTTGTCGCCATACTAACCTGAACTCCCATCTTCATCTTAGTTTTCTGCAGTGAAAAGTCGAGACAAGCAATCTTCGCGTTCAGAATCTTCTTGGGCATGGCCTGAGATGCCACAGTGCAGTTGAGGGCATACCCTTTGACCAGCACACTCTCCCGAGCGGACCGACCATGAGCTTTCAGAATGTTGACCGCTTTGATAGGGTATGCTGAGTTGCCTTTGGGATCCGTAATCTTGATGGCTTGGGCAGCATCCACAACTATCTCGGAGAAGAAATCTGCATCACTGGTGTGGTGGTTAAGGAAAATATGAATGATGGTGAATGTGATAGTATTGTAGTCAATGCTTTACATTTATTATCTAGCTAATACAGAACTCCTGTCTCATGAGAATTTCAACTATTCTACCCAACTTATTTTTATTCTTTGCCTATATTATGAAGGGAATTTCAATACAAAATTACAGCTCTTTGGACTTTAGGATTTGGGTTGGGCATTGTTTCAATGAGTCAGTCAATCAGTCAAAACTTCTTTTTATGTGTATAGATAAGCCTGATAGTTCCTGGTAAACTCCACTTCTTATAGGCAACGCCATCAGAGTTGAGGTCACGCACACAACAACACGTCATGTAATGACAGCGGGATTTTGACATTTGTTCGTACCGATAGCAAGTTCAACAGACTCAACATAGAATTACAAGATCAACTAAAAATTTCTTCAACCTATTTCTTTAAGAATAATGTAGGAAAATACATCTAGTTCAAACAAAACCGAAAATAAAATATTTTGATCTATTTTACATAAATCAGATAAGCATATTTTTCGCTATTTATAAAACACCGATTTTATTCTTGCGAATATTTCTTATCAGTTTCAAATGGTTTTATTTCAAAGATAGGTTATATGAAAAAGAAAAATTATAATATGCATAGTATTGCGTAAGTATTTCATCATAAGATCATATAACACACATTTTCATTCACTCAGTCATTTCATTCATTCACTAACTTTATTGCAATCAGTACTTTATGTAGCTGTGTGTGTAATCATTCGCCTCAACTCTCGTCAACCTATATACTTGGGCATCAATAAATTTTTTTTTTGACAATTGACTTCTTTGTTGACTATAAACCCCGTCATCTTTGACAATGTACAACCTGATAATTCAACCTCTTATGGCAATACCATGAGGGTTTGAAAGGACCACGGGCAACTTTGTATGGAGCTTGGCCTTAAAAGCAACAGAGCAGAGAGTTGGGTCATTAGGGCCTTTAAATCTACTTCATTTCGTTCTATAGGCACCAAGTTGAATTCCATTGCCGAAGTAAGATATTCATATTTTAGTCAGCGGCCATCTTGACCATGGCCTTACATTCCAGCTCTCGTTTGACTATTTCAAACTTGTGCACGTAACATGCATTGCACTATTTTATATGCAGATCTACATCAGGTATAAAGGTGATAAAAAGGATACGCTCCGATAAGCTTCGAAGACATGGTGGTCTTAGCAGTGTTGATGATAGCGGGACGGCCCAGGGACTCCACAGTGACGGTCAAGTTGTCCTGAATGTATTTGACTGCCTCTTTGCAGGCCAGCCTGTAGCCTGAGATGATGCTCGTTGGGTGAATCTTGTTCTTAACCAACTCGTCTGCGTTCTGGAGGAATAAAATGTAGAGTTGAAAGAACGGGACACGGTATTAGTTATTAACATACGTCACACTCCAGCAGGTATTTTGCATGCACGTCATTTGATAAGGTTTACAAAAAAACATTTAAATTAACGAGTGTATATGTACTTAGTATTTGTAACATACCTGTTATCATGTATCAATCTTAAATTGTTTACATAATGTGTAATTTGTAAACCTTACCAACTGGGTGCCCGCAATATCGCTTGTATTTTGAAAAATCTGGTACTTTGGGAACATGGTATTTTAAGCAGGAGCGTGCAAAATGCCTCTTCGAGTGTGTAATATTTTTAATTATGATTGGTTGTGGTATGAAAGTATACAAATAAAATGGTAAGTTTAGCTAGAAATGACATATAGAATTTCGGACGCCAGGCTATTTTTAAAGAAAACAAAACAGCCAAAACTCAGACAGCAGAACAAACTTTGGACTTTTTTAATTCAGGCCAGGGACTCAGACATGGCAATAAAAACTAAGTCTCACCTGATAGAGGTTCCCAGTTTCGTCTGATTGCGTCGTAAGCTTGGTTATCGGACTCTTATGCCAAAAATAACTTAACTAAGTACTATGAGCTAGTTGTACAAATTTATTCTTAAAACTTAACTACAAATGCAATAATTCGGCGTCAACATTCGCCTTCCATTTTCAAAAAAAAGAATTAAACTAATAGGCCAGAAGGGCGTGTGAATTACACTTCCATACTCAAAAAAAGCTAAAGTCCCAAAATTATTTGATGTTGGTGCATCTTGCGGTAAAATAGAGTTTTTCACTGACCGTTTATGGACGAAAAATAGTTAAAAACGCAAACGAAATTTATGGCGGGATCCACATGGCGGCCGGCACCGCGTGCCTTCACATTTGTTCCAGCATGCCGAAATGCGATGCGTAAAGGTCGATAGTTTTAATCCATAGAAGGAATACAAATATGTATTATATAAAGGATAAAAAAAAAAACGCCTCGCGGCTAAAACAAGAAAACCACAAGTTATATCTCTAATAAAAATTGGAATACCAAAAGGTTGAAAAAACAAATAATGGTAAAAACTCACCGTTTCTTCCGAAATCAATACATTTTATTGTAAATCACCATTTGGTGAATTGAAATAAGGCTTTTTATGCCATTTTAACACTGAGCACAATGAGATTTACTCAGATTACATTAATTTTAAATTTCAAGCCATCTTATCGATGGGATGACGAAAGGGAAGTGAAAAATGTTTTTCTTAATTACTTTAACAAGATTCTTGGCCATGGAATCAAGCCTATTGAGCCTCTTAAGCGTCTGATAAACCAATTAAAAATAACACCTACCTCAATTTTGGAACAATCTGTGACAGGTGTGGCTGAAACTACCCTAAAGTTAAAGATTTCTTAAAGGAACTGTCAAATCGATCCAATTTGTTTATAGGGTTGGGAATACAACACTACAAGTGTGACATAATCGCACCCCCAACCGAATAAAGCGGTAATATGAAATGCCTTAGTTTGTAAACTAAGGCACTTCATATTACCGCTTTATTCGGTTGGGGGTGCAATATGGTTATTAACATATTAGAGGTTTTTCTTCCAGATACTTTAGTATCCATCCATACTTATATTATATGCGAAAGAGAGTCCATCTGTTTGTCTGTTACCGCTTCACGCTCAAACTGCTTAACCAATTTAGATGAAATTTAGTAAGGGGCTGGTTTAGAGACCCTGGGCAGGACATTGGATAGTTTTTATCCCAGGAAATTGGTTAGTTCCCTTGGGATAGCGATAAACCATTTCTTTGTAGATGGAGTTGCAGGCAACAGCTAGTAGTTTATATATTTTTTTTAGTAAAAAGAAAATGCAAATTACAAAAAGCAGAACACAGTCATGAAAAAGAGATGAAAAACACACAAGCAATTTCTATGTTGCTGTAACTGTTTATGTTGTATTCAAATTTATTGTATAGGGTTTCAATTAGACAATCTTCTAAGATAATAGTGAAAAAATATGGATAATTCATGTCTATGATCGAGTTTAGATCAACTTGTTTTGGGCTAATCCGTAATCCATACCGGTGGCTGCTGCCAAACACGCACTGGGAACAAGGGCAAAGATGTGCTATCCGTATTTATTCACTATGAGTGAGTCTCACAGTAGTTTCATGTTCTAAGATAATCTTTAACATATTGTATAAGAATCCAATTAGCAAATCTTCAAGCCAATTACCTTCAACAACTCAGCGGCAATAATTACAACAGATGTGGTTCCATCTCCAACCTCCTCGTCTTGTAGCTGCGCCAGCTCTACCAGCACCTTGGCTGCGGGATGTTCTACCTCCAACATTCTAATAAGCATAATATCCATAGTTATAATATCCATTCTAATGTTATTATGTGAAAGTAACTGTCTGATACTAATTCAAATTTATTCTTTGAATGCCACATTGTTTTTGTTACAAATAAAATTAATTCTTATGCGGATGTGGGTAGGATAATTTTTGTATTATGGTGTTCAAAAGATTAATCAATTGAATCAACTTATATGAAATATGGTACAGAGATAGTCTGAGAGCCTTGGAAGGACATGTGATGGTATTTTATCCCAGAAAACGTCATGGTGTAAAATTAAATTTAAAATTTATCACAAGCTTTAATGTAATTTTATTAGTACACATACCGTATGTACTTTAAGGAAACTCCAGGTCTATTTATAAGCATTAGATATTAAGAGGGTTTATACCTGCTGAGCTGGCAACGTTGCATTTTTGTTAGTTTTTCTCGATTATTCCATAAAAAGTGAATAAAAATTAAAAATGTTTTGAATACAAATTGTTCTAATATATAAGATAATGTGTCTACTGCAATAATAATTCGTGATAGACTTTTATTTTGTTTAAAAACGAACAAATTATTACCTAACGGTTTTTAAAGAAAATAAAAGTCTTATCACAAATTATTATTACAGTAGACACATTAACTTATATATTAGAACAATTTGTATTCAAAACATTTTTAATTTTCATTTAATTTTTATGGAATAATCGAGAAAAACTAACAAAAATGCAACGTTGCCAGCTCAGCAGGTATAAACCCTCTTAAGAAATTTTTTGTAAACGACTGTTTGTTTCTTGAATAAAATAAAATAAATAAAATTTATGGTACAGGAGAACATTGTAAGAAAACCGCACACACCTGTGAAGCAATTCAACGTGTACTGCCTTTTCGGCGAATTATTTTTCGCAAACTGATTAATTTGGCAAATGTTTCATTTCGCAAATGTTAATTTTTTCTGAAACTGTAAACTATTCAGGATATACATATATCAGGACTATCCTGTAGGTTAGGTTAGGTTTGTTTTATAACAATCCTGAACAGTTTAGTTTCAGAAAAAATAAATTTTTGGGAAATGAAACATTTGCCAAATGAATCATTTTGCGAAAAGTTTTTCACCAAAACATTAGTAAACCACAATTCAATGGTCCGTTAAGTTGTCAATCCATACTAAGTCTGCACGGGAACCACAGCTGAAGCATTCTCATTCTGAGAAGACTGTGCCCAGCAGTGGGATATAGAGGCCGAGATGATGGTGAATTGATGATAACAATAGCGGTTATGGCATAGAACACTATAGTATCAAATACAGACAAAATGTCTTACTTCAGAATGGTGGCACCATCATTAGTGACTGTGACATCTCCGATGTCGTCCACCAGCATTTTGTCCAGGCCCACAGGTCCCAACGAACTCTTCACGATGTTCGCTATCGCGGCTGCTGCGTTTACTGGAATTGGACAGTCAGAAATTGATATGATTTGCATAAGCGGCTAAAAAAAATTCATCCAGTAACATAAGTATTCCGATTAAATATTAAATAACATTTTATAATTCTTTGATTGATGCTTTTTGGTGAACCTTATTAGATGAATTGTATCAACATGTAAGAATTAATTAATTTTTAGGCTTTACCAAACGTTAGGTTATTTCTTTGTGTGTAAATTAAAAACTTCACCGAAATTCAGTTTCCTCAGCATATGACATAAGCTTTTCATCGTTATATTATTATTGCAATTAAATTTTGCACACATTCAACGATATTTAACGAGAAAATCGTGAAACTAAAACCATAATGCAGCATTGCATGTGATCTACCGGATACCTCATGCGGTTAGTCTTACGCTCTTATTTCGAGGTTTTGAATTACCATTTTGCGTCCTGACCGGAGCCCCCGAGCTTCTAGTTCCTGCGACGGATAAAGGTGCGGCAATTGTCGACATATTTATTTAATTTCAACACTAAATCACAGAAATAATCCGCCCGTCACACTTTTCAATTCTGGAAGAGTGATAAATGTTGCCAGCATAAAATTTAACATGACACATGAGATGTTTATTGCCAAGTAAAAAATTAAGAACGTTCGAGATATTTGGAAAAACATTTATAAGCATTAGTAAGAGTATGTTGGTAAGTTAGAGGTAACGCCACCAGAGTTGAGGCCACGCACACAACCACAACTCATGTAATGACAGCGGGATTTTGACGTTGTGTTGTCGTTAAACGTCAACACAACGTCAAAATCCCGCTGTCATTACATGAGATGTGGTTGTGTGCATGGCCTCAACTCTGGTGGCGTTACCTTTAGCTAGAAAAGGACGACTTTAGAGTAATTTTTAAAGAATTAAAGCTCAAGAGGGGATTCCTGAAGTTGCTCTAGCACGGCAGAATATTGGGGACACCTTGCATCCAGTTATGTACCTGCACCTCCACCAAATCCAAGTCCATTAGAATAGTAAAAAAAAACATAATCTAATCTTTCTTCTAATATATAAAAATCTCGTGTCACGGTGTTTGTTATCGAACTCCTCCGAAACGGCTTGACCGATTTTTATGAAACTTTTTTGTCCATATTCAGTAGGTCTGAGAATAGGTCGTAGGCTATTTTTTATACCCCTATTATTCTTCGCGGACGGAGTCGCGGACAACAGCTAGTAAATTATAACTGTAAGCGTGTGTGCAAGAAATAAGAGCTTTAATAAACCTTACATTTACGAGTGTAATAAGAGGCTTGTCTAACGAGTGAGTGGACGCTCGCAATTGCACTTTCCATTTTTCCTACCCTCATCTTGTACCGTTCCAGCAAGTTTTACAGACTCATAGCATCTAAAGCCCATTTTAGACCTTCAAGAAAAAACGTGCAAGTTGCATTACACGGCGGCGCTCGATTCAATTCAATTCATTTATTTAAATAGTTTTAGTACATAGTAATAATTATTAGTAGGCTCTTTACTTAATCTATGTTAGGTATTATATCTAGTTACTATACTAATGGCTCGACTTAAGCGTCTAACCGCCTTTACGCCTTCTACAAGAAGACTAACAGGTCACTACTAAAATATAATAATGCCTAAACTAGGATACATAAGTAGCCTGTATCTTACCACTGACCACTTCAAACTCTTTACGGCTGCGCAATGTAATCAATTTTCACGAGCTTTCTTGCAAATCTAAACTGATTGTGAGCTTAAGGAAAATGGTCGTCTATCTAGCTCGCTCTTCCTTGCTTATACTATCTAACTCTTTCTCTTCTATTGCCGATTTTCGAAATGCAAGCCACTATAAATATTATTAACAAAATTCACAGGAAAAAGCGAAACAACTGAATTTTGAATTTCAACAAACAAATGAGAGCGTTTTGCAGAAGTTATATAATACTGCTTCATAACTTTCGTAAGTTTTTGATTGATTTGGGGTGGATTTGGGAGGGCAAGGAAGATATATAAGCGCACTGCCTACTAAGTTTAGGGAGTTCGATTATCTTGCTAACTAACCTAACGCAATGAATTAACAAACTTGCTTGTCGTGTGGATAAAATGCTATAGCAATGTTGCAGCATTGATAATTATTGCGGATTTAAAGAACCCTTGAACAGTGTTTTTGCTATTGACCGAGTGAGCGCGAAGAGCGAACGAAGTCCCGCCGGACCACCTGTATAATGCCATTGGGCAGCACTATTGATGGTACAAATGATACTGATTTATCCCAAGAAAAAAAATACAAGTACCTATTACACCCGGCGTCACTTGCATTACATTTGATTCGTGGCGGAGCGAGCGAACGCACAAATAGATAGGGAGAGGCGTTAGCGATAATATACTTACGGAATCCGAAAATTTCATCAGTATATGTATGGGAGTCAATTCATATTGAGAACGGATCACAAGCCTTTAACGTATATTGTCGGAGATAAAGTCGGGGTGCCTGCCAGTCATGGCCGCCTCGCGGCTGCAGCGTTGGGCAGTGTTATTATCAGGATATAATTAAATTATATAGAACAATATCTTCAATCTTATTAGGAATTACAAATTTTAAATAAACAATTGCGTTGCTCTGAAAACAAAGTTTTAATTTTATTTTAGTACTTACATACACACAAAAATAACTACACTGAACTTATATCATACTATTTACCTGAAAACAAAGAAACGACATTTAGGGGCTGTTTCGATCACCACCCATTGATTAATTTTAACTGACGGATAAATGTGATGCCGTCTCCGTCTATTCGAACAAAACAAACAGAGACGGCATCACATTTATCCGTCAAATAAATTTGATCAACGGTTGGTGAAACAGGGCCTTAAAGTCTATTATTAATTTGTCGATTCATTTTAAAACTAATTTTATGTTAACAAAACAATATGCTCGATCACGGTGAGTTTTATATAACTACCCACAACATACATTGCCTAACCGACCGTGTTAGCTGTCTAACCCAAAGCGCCATTTACGAAGTACACAAGTACATGATCACTATTTTACTGACAAAGAGTGCTGTCTACCTGTTGCCATTATCAATATCGAGCAAAAACGAAATTACATCATCTGTGAAAATTTCAACTGTCTAGCTGTCACGGTTCATGATGGTGACAGACGGACGGACAGCGAAGTCTCAGTAATAGGGTCCCGTTTTTACCCTTTGGGTACGGAACCCTAAAAACACTTTACTTTAGCCATGAAAACCAGATTTCAATTAACTGTAAAATTAGATCGTGTTTTGACAGCTCTAAAAAGTAGGTAAGTAGGTACGTCAGTTGATTGGTGGTGTCAATATCCTTATTTTCATTTGAGAGGTATTCCTTCAAATAAGCTTATATCTATACTTACTGACTTCAGTACTTCATCAGATACTTATCTATGGTAGGTTCCACAGGTAGATACGTAGGTATATGTTTAGTACCTATACACGTCAATGGCATGGGTCATGCAGAGCTAGGGTTGCCAAGCCTTATACCATTCAAACTTGCCGTTCTGTACATGCTAATAGTATTAAATAGAGGATTAAATACGGCTTGATACGTACTTCGAATTATGTTTTTCATAGTAGCCAGGGCCGAATTTAGGGGAGGGCAACCGGGGACAAAGCCCCGGGGCCTCCACAATAGAGGGGGCCCCCACAATAGAGACTTCGAAAAAAAAATTTCAGATGCCAACGAGTAATTATTTGGATCATCATCATCATCATCCCAGCTTATATACGTCCCACTGCAGGGCACAGGCCTCCTCTCAGAATGAGAGGGCTTGGGCCGTAGTTCCTACGCGGGTCCAGTGCGGATCGGGAACTTCACACACACCATTGAATTTCTTCGCAGGTGTATGCAGGTTTACTCACGATGTTATCCATCGCCGTAAAGCTCATGGTAAATAAATTGCAAATGTAATTTCGCACATAAATTCTGAAAAACTCAGAGGTGCGAGTCGGGATTTGAACCCACGACCCTCTGCTTGAGAGACCATAGATAGGTCAAACCACTAGGCCACCACGGCTTTTTTATTATTTGGATATTATGTAGAATAGTAGATTGTTCAACAAGGGACTAAAACAAGCCATAATGACACGAGATATTTAGCCACCCGAGCGATAGCGAGAGAGGCTATAATTCGAGTTGTCATTATGGTAGTTTAGTCCCGCGTTAGACATTCTACTTTTCACTTTGAATGCGAGGAAAAAAAACGACGTACAAAATTACTTTTTTACAACGTATGCTCAATACGAACAATGGACATCTGTTCAAAATTCAAATAGCAAAAAAAAAATACCGCCGTCTTTTCTTTTCTTTTATATTTTTTTGTAAACTGACGCTTTAAATGCTTGCATAATTAGCCAACAGATTCTAACTTAAAGACTATGTTAAAACTAATTAAAATTACTATTACTATTATAGTTTAATTTTTAACCTATCCAATGATACCACACACTATAAAGTTAGACGAGGAAAAAAAATCACCCCCACTTTACGTCTATGGGAGGTACCGTAAAATAAATTTTTTTTTTTACATTTTATTTTATCACTAGTTTTTGCCCGCGACTCCGTGCGTGGAATTAGTAATTTGGGCAGCTTATTCATCAATTATGGCTCTCCTTAGTTCCTCGATATAACCCCACCCCCCGCGCACCCCTCCCCCCACCGACCCACCCCCGCACACCCGCGTTCACATTCACCACCGTACTCCCAGCGTTTTATTTGTGTCTTTTCCTGTCAACTGTATTTCCTGTATATCGAATATGTGCAAATAAACATCTATCTCTCTCTCTCTCTCTCTCTCTCTCTCTCTCAAAATTACGGCTTTCTAGCAGTAATAGCCACTGCGCTAAGCCGCGGACAGACCGACAGACAATCGGACGGACGGACGGACAGACAGATATGACGAAACTATAAGGGTTCCATTTTGCCCTTTTGGCTCCGGAACCCTAAAAAACATCCGCGAATGGACAGGAATAGCCAGCGTTGAAGAGCTATTTCGCTTGGCAAGAGACCGGAGATAATTCGCAGAGCTGACGGCAGACCTCCAGTAATGGAGAGCCATAAGAAGAAGAAGAATGATGTGTTTAGGATAGTTGTGTTGTTGTTGTTGTTTGAAAGATTAAACAGATCAAAATCATAGTCCGGAACATATTTGTAACGTGCTATTTTGGTGATGTGACCTATTTACTAAATATTTAAGTGACTAAAATGTAAAATGTAATAATATATAATATCTCATTTTATTCTATTTTACTTTAATTGAATTCGTGACATGTGTTTTTTAAATTTTAAATTATTAATTGACATTGTATTATTATTATTGTAATTTAAATTTATTTAATTTACGGAACGATGCGTAAAAGGTGTGCGTCCCTGGTGCCCGCGTGAGAGGCAGCACTGCACCAACAGCATCCTAAAGATGATTTCAAACAGGCTTGACTGTCCTATTGTGAATCACTGCGATTTCGAATGGGATGGCGCAGAGGTGATTCACAAATAGACACTATTTTATTCTTTTATTTTGTAGTTTCTACTAACATAGTTATTAAACACCCATCCCTTCTAGTACCTACTTGCTTTAACAAACAGGTCCTAGACAACCGCATAATAATGACTTCCACAAAATAAGTTAAAATATTCATTACTCCATTTATAACAATTTTTTTATTAATATTGAGCTTAGATAATACGCCATTAGCATTTATATCGCATTTGGGGTAAGTATAAATAGGAGCGGACATTTAAAAAAAAGATCATTCGAGCAGTGAATGTCAAAGGAATAGTATATAGTAGTAATTCCAAAATGTATATCAAAATTCTGATTATCGCGCTTGCTCTGCTGTAAGTATTGATCTTATGTTTTAGGGCCAATTTTTATTTTGTTGTTTGTTTTGACTTTTTTTAATTTGGAAAATTGTATTTGATTTCTGCTCAGAATCACGAGCTTTTTCGACCCTACTAGGAGAAAAAGGAGCGGGAGCGGGTTCCAAAGACGTTACGAAAAAATCCATGTTAATTTTACTATTACAATTAAAGTATTGGTATATTAAACAAGTAATATTTTTCTAAGGATTTTGTATTTTGTACGGAATTTTCTAATTAGGTGTTTTTTATGAGTTACAAATTACACGGTTATAGTTTTCCTTGTTAATTTGATATATTTCCTCCCAGCCTGATTTTTTCAAAAATTTCAAACCAACAGTTTAGCTTTTAGAAGGAGGGGGGAGGGGGCGCTCGATTTAAAAAAAATGCAATTGAAACTTGTATATTTCGCAAAGGAATCACTAGGTATTTTGAAAAATCGTCTTCACAACCCTGTAGTGATTTTAAAAGAACTATTTAATGACATTCCACGCTATAACGTTAGATGAGTAAAAAACACACGAATCCTAAAAAATGTTTTTTCCACATTTTATTTTACTAACCACTTGGTCGGGGTAATTGCTAAATATATCCATGCATTTTCGCTTTGGGCTTAAAACCACTAAACCTTATTCACTAATACCCCTATTTTTTAAATTACTATGGGCTCATAATACCTACCTAAATTTCCTTCACCGATCTGGTTAATGGATGAAAAGTATTTAATATTAAATTAATTATGTTATTAATTTGCAAGTGGATTGACTAAAAAATTTCAATCCAGTATAATTTTTTTTACAGTTTAACGTTTTGGTTAATAGACAAATGCAATAAATGAAAAGTATGAAGCCTATAGAATATGCAAACGTTAGGTTGACTACTTTTTTCCGGTCATAACTTTTGACCGGAACGGAACGGAACTTTTGAACTTTAACAGGTAAATACAGGTAAATCGATATATGCACTGGTCTGGTTAGTCAACCTATTGTTTGCATATTCTATAGGCTTTATACTTTTGATTGGTACGTCATTTATGTATTAACGGTAAAATGATAAAAAATAATAATAATTAATTAATCATATTCTGGACTCAAATTTTTTAGTCAACTCACTTGCAATATATTTGTTAACATATTTAATCTACCTATACATATAAAATCCTTTGTCCTGACTGACTGACGGATTAACGCACAGCCTAAACCGCTGATCGTAGAGACCTGAAACTTGGAGGGTGTGTTCTTTGTATGACGTAGGCATCCGATAAGAAAGGATTTTTCGTAGTTCTACTCCTAAGGGGGTAAAAAAGGGGACAAAGTTTGTATGGGCCAACGTGATTCCTTGGTCCAATCTACTTCAAATTTTGCATAAACATTCTTTAACAGAATTGATGGAAGACGTGTTTCGTATTTTATTGAAATTCATCCCTTGACGGGGTTAAAAAGGAGTAGAAAGTTATTTTGGGGGTGATTTGCTTCGAAGTTGATATTTAAATACTCCTTAGTGCTTTTGATTTATTTATTTATTTATTTTCGGAGAAACAACAGCTACAAATTACAGAGTAGGTTAAACATGTAATAACATAGGAGCCAATTATAGGATCTCACAAATAGAACCAAGAAAAAAAAAGAAAGAAAGTACACGAACAATCGCAAAGTTACAAAATAAGTACTTAAAAAAACTGTTTAAATTACTTTTTATTTTGACACAATGTAAACGAAGCGAATCTTCAAATTTTGCAAACCATTTGTCTACGTTTGTCAACCACTTCCTGATCTGATCTCTGATAATAACTAATTATTATGTATGAGTATTTGCATTTCACCAAGCTTTTGCTTTTGCAAGCGCAGCGTGGGACGTCCACCAACGAGATGGACGGACGTTTTGGTGAAGGTCGCAGGTTCAGCAGGGTGGATGCAAGTCGCTTCCAACCGTAATGATTGGGCGTCAATGAGGGAGGCCTATGTCCAGCAGTGGACGTCCTACGGCTGAAATGATGATGATGATGATGATGATGATGAACGAGTTCAACCTTTTTCGAATAAAATCGAATTGAGTATTCAAATATCATTGTTGAACTCTCATAAAAGCTTGGTGCAATGCAAATACATATAAAATGCTTTGTCCTGAAGTCCCCTCACAGAACACCGGCGTGAAGCAGCAGTAATCCTGCTTGCGTTTCGTACGGTCAGTGAGAGTGCCGGGGGCCCAATACCTCACCCCTTCCCTCTCCCCCTTCCCCTATTCCCTCTCCTTTAGGGCCGACAACGCACTGGCATCGTGTAAAGCGCTGCGGGTGTCTATGGACAGTAGTGTTCATTTAACATCAGGTGACCCACTAGTTCGTTTGTCTGGCCTATCTAACATAAAAAAAAGTCCTAAATGACTGACTGGCGGATTAACGCACAGCCTAAACCGCTGTATGTAGAGATTTTTATAGATAATTGTACGGAACCCTTCGTGCGCGAGTCCGACTCGCACTTGGCCGGTTTTGTTTGTCAAACAAAATAAATAATACGTGTACTACAATATTTTTTTAATAGTCTAACTGACGGACTATACAGTTGTTTTTAGTCGCCTATTGTATTGTATGTTTCAGGATCTTCGACGCCGGGGCCGCTTGGGATATGCGCTACCGCTACCCAAATTTAGACCGCAACGACTATGACTACGACTTCGGAACACCCAGCTCGAAACGTGGTGTTTCTTTGAAACATCCGTGCTTGACTACAAACGATTGTCCTCTTAACGCCGAACTAATTGATAATAAGATAAGAATCAACAACAAGGAACACGAGCGCAATGAGAAACCCATGGACAAAAGATTTCTTAAAGTATTAGTAAGTATTTTTCAATTTATTCTGAGAAACCACACAGAAAACAGCAGAGAGATATGACTACGGTTGAGATTGAACCCAGAGGCCTAACTGTCTAACGCACTCGGAATCACAATGGTTTTCACCATTTCCTTCTATCACACGGTAGTCATGTGAGGTAACTGGCCCTATACTACGAAACGCGAAATTCGAACTTCGTTTCATGCCGTTCCCCTCACGCTAATGGTATTTATTACGAGAGTGAGAGGGACCACACGATCCGAACTTCGAACTTCGAATTTCGTAGTAACCCCCCTGTGCGCAGCACACTTACCCGCAGTATGGGGTAAGTGTACGCATTTCGAGCTGGCTGAATTAAGGTGATTTTTCTTCAAAGTGACGAAGTTTTATTGATAATTTCTCGATTTAATCATTACCTGAATAAATGCTTTGCCAGATACATTTTTTAATTTTTCTTTCATGCTTATCGTTTATTTTGATACTATGTAGTTTGAAAAAAAAAGTGTGCACACTTGCCCCATATGACTAGGATAAGATTAGAGTAGAATGAGATGGTGAATGTGATTGCGAGCGCCAGCGCGTTACGGTCTGGCCACGACATTGAGCGAATTGGGAATCTCTGAAAAAAATTACCACTGGTTTTTATATTTTTTTTTGTATAGAAAAGTCAATTATAAGAAACTCAATTCAATATGTTTTCATTTAATTCACGACTTTATTCAAAATTAATTATTGAAACTATTTTGGTTGATGACGTCAGATTATAATAGAGGGCTCCCACACAGCCAAATATCGTAAATCGTAATCTATCTAAATCCGCACGATAAGGCAACCCTTTAAATTATTTTTTGCGTAGTGGTACACTGTAACTAGTGTCATTTTACTGGCGCTGGCAATGTCAAATACTTCACAATTTACGCGTGGACTATATATACTACGGAGTTTTATTTGGACCCGCTGCTGTCTGACATCTAGCATTTTGACAGCGCCAGTAAAGTGACACTAGTTACAGTGTACCACCACGCAAAAAATAATTTAAGGGGTTGCCTGATCGTACGCATTTAGATATTGATGTATGTATTTAGAAATTTGGCAGTGTGGGAGCCCTCAATTATAATATGACGTCATTATAGTTTCATCATCGTCATCAATAATTAATTTTGAAAAAAGTAGTGAACTAAATGACAAAATATTGAAATTACTTTCTAATAATTGACTTTTCTATAGAAAAGAAAAACCACTGGTAATTTTTTTTGACCTTCCCAATTGCGGCGGCGGTAGCGGCAAGCGGGCTAACGAAACAAATACAATGCGATGGCCGATGAATTAAGTGAGCGGACAGACAGACTATTACGCCTTACGCCTTATCTTGTCATCCAATATACCGCAGTGTCTCAAGTCAAAAGTCTTTGACCAGTGTGTGTTGCCAGTGATGACTTATGGCACTGAGACGTGGCCGCTAACGATGGGCCTCATAAGAAAGCTCAAAGTCACTCAGAGGACGATGGAGAGGGCTATCTATGCTCGGAGTTTCTCTGCGGGATCGCATTAGAAATGATGAAATCCGCGCAAGAACTAAAGTCACGGACATAGCTCGAAGAATCGCTAGACTTAAATGGCAGAGGGCAGAGCAAATCACTCGTAGAACTGACGGCTAATGGGGCCGAAAGGTTGCCGAGTGGCGTCCGCTGACCGGAAGACGCAGTGTAGGTAGGCCTCTAACAAGATGGAGCGACGACCTGGTTAAGATGGCGGGAACGCATTGGATGTCGATGGCGCAAGGCCGATCTGTTTGGGGAGCCTTGGTGGAGGCCTATGGTCAGCAGTGGACGTCCTACGGCTCAAATGATGATGATCTTTTTTTTCAGAATTATTTACCTCATGTAGAAGACATTCAAGAGATTGAACCTGCGATGTATTTGTTAAACTATCGCTTACTGAAACCGGTAAAGGAACAACGACCAGCAACCAACGAATAATCTACAAAACGAACTCTGACTGAACATCGACCTACCCCAACGAAGAAGGGATCCTGGGGGCTGCTACGAAATTCGAAACCCGAAGTTCGTATCGTGCCGTCTTTTACACTCTTTTATTTAATATATTAGCGTGAACGTAGTAGCATAATACGAAGCTCGTAGAAAAAAAATCTGAAGGCAAAAACAGTGTTAATCTGGTGCTGGGCTGATACGCCGACTGATTATTACAGAGTAGCAATCGTGCTTTTGACAGTAGTCACAAGTTTCGAATTTCGGGTTAGCTCTCCTGTCTAACGGCCAAGTACAGTCAAGTGTAAAAATATGGGTGCACACAACTTACTCATAAATATGTCCCATAGCTCTTATGTCGTCGAACTAAGGTATAGGTATGTAACGATGGGAGGATTAAATCGATACTTATTTTTGCACTTGACCGTACTTACTTTTAGATGTAGAGCTTAAAAAGAAAATGAGTCATTAATTATTTGTAATGGGTTATTTAACTTGATTGAAGTTATTTAATGTAGGTATTTTAATGTTATGAATTTAATTTGATCTACTTAAATCGTTGTACTATTTAATATTGGAAATAGCAAAAAGGTTAGTCGACATCACAGGAGACCGAAGAGCTGGCAGCTACCTCGGACAAAGAATTAGTTTAGCTATTCAAAGGGGGAACGCTGCCAGTATCTTCGGAACCTTGTCTAAAGGGACTCCCTTTAATAATATACTTTAGTTATTATTATTATTTATTATGTTTTTAAGATTTTTAGTTTTAGATAATCTTGACCATTAGTTGCTTTATTAAACTAAAAATTTTAATATTCCTAATCCTAACCCTTATGGACATGTGTTCGAAATAAATAAATAATTATTGTTCAAGCGTTTCAACCTTAACATTTTTTTAAAGAAATGGTTGAAGATTATCATGATATTTTCGGTTATTTATTACTGGCTGGTGCCCGCGACTTCGTTCGCATTAAACATTGATGCTCCGCTCCTATTGGTCGACGCGTGATCTTATACAGGGTTATTTTTAATTCACTGACATCCTCTTAACCCTGAATTCCTATCACTCAAACAAGTGTTTTTTGTTTTACGACTTTTTAAAATGAAGCACTTTTTTTCCCATACAAATACACAGAGTATCGTAAAAATAAGAGGAAATCTCAAATTTTCAAAACTTTATTACACCAAAAATATTAAGTTATGACAAAAGCCGTAAAACAAAAAACATTTGTTTAAGTGGTAGGAGTTTAGGGTTATAAGGATGCTAGTGAATTACAAATAACCCTGTATAGCCTATAGCTATCCTCGATAAATGGACTATTCAATACAAACTAAATATTTGTACGCTT
Organism: Archips xylosteana; assembly: GCA_947563465.1. NCBI lineage: Eukaryota > Metazoa > Arthropoda > Insecta > Lepidoptera > Tortricidae > Archips > Archips xylosteana. Next base: position 4,516,929 of record OX387351.1, on the reverse strand, counting down.
GCTTGCATGCTGAATACATGTGCTAAACTTATTTTAAGATCTTTTTACCTACTGTATTCTTACAAATAAATGTTTTAGAAATTGAATTTTTGAATCAAAAAGATTTTTTAAATTTGAACCAGTAGCTCCTGAGATTAGCGCGTTCAACCAAACAAACAAACGAAAAATCTTCAGCTTTGTAATATTTAGTACAGATTATAAGACGTCCAGTTCTGTATTTCAACCAGATAATTAGAGTCAGACACGGAGACGGGGAGTCAGAAAAGGAGATGTAATCTCTCCGAAACTGTTCACCGCTGCACTAGAGGATGCGTTCAAGACTCTGAACTGGGAAGGGCGTGGCATCAATGTAAATGGCGAATACTTCACTCACCTTCGATTTGCCGACGACGTGGTGCTTATGGCTGAGACCTTGGAGGACCTCAGTGCGATGCTCGCTGACCTCGGAAGAGTCTCCGAGAGAGTTGGTCTTAAATTGAACATGGACAAGACGAAGGTCATGTCTAACGCCCATGTTGTACCAACTCCCGTCGTAATCGGAGATACTTTGCTCGAAGTTGTTGACGACTATATCTATCTGGGACATACAATCCAATTGGGTAGGTGCAACTTCGAGAAAGAGGTCAATCGACGAATTAGACTCGGATGGGCAGCGTTCGGGGAGCTCCGCAATATCTTGTCATCCGATATACCGCAGTGTCTCAAGTCAAAAGTCTTTGACCAGTGTGTGTTGCCAGTGATGACTTATGGCACTGAGACGTGGCCGCTAACGATGGGTCTTATAAGGAAGCTCAAGGTCACTCAGAGGGCGATGGAGAGGGCTATGCTTGGAGTTTCTCTGCGGGATCGCATTAGAAATGATGAAATCCGCGCGAGAACTAAAGTCACGGACATAGCTCGAAGAATCGCTAGACTTAAGTGGCAGTGGGCAGGGCACATCGCCCGTAGAACTGACGGCCGATGGGGCCGAAAGGTTCTCGAGTGGCGTCCGCGGACCGGAAAACGCAGTGTAGGTAGGCCTCCAACAAGATGGAGCGACGACCTGGTGAAGGTAGCGGGAACGCATTGGATGCGGATGGCGCAGGGCCGATCTGTTTGGCGAGCCTTGGGGGAGGCCTATGTTCAGCAGTGGACGTCTTTCGGCTGAAATGATGAAATGATGAATTAGAAACTGTGCCAGAATCTTCTGCCATTTCTATAAAAATGTGAGACGAAAGTGAATCGAAACAAGCGCTCGAATAATGTTCCAAATATGCTTTAATAGAGCTGATTCAAACGTTAAGTTACTGTCTCCTCTTAGTTTAAAGTAGGTATTTTCAACCGTCCCCACATTTTGTTTATTTTAGCATTAGAAAGAAAGTATTGTAGGTAAGTAATCTTGACGAGACATTTTATTGAAAGACACTTTAAAAAAATTAATTACAGCAAATATGTAACGATTAGCAAGGACATATTTAGGTTACATAAAAGTAATAAGTAGGTAGTTACAATTTTTTTCAAGTTTTTTTATTCAATAAAAATAAAGACTCGTTAAGATTTTTACTCTTTTACAGGCTTTCATTTAATTTACAACGTATCTATGTAAGTGAATAACATGTACGGTCACAGAGTACATAATAGTACGGGTCAAAACTTGGTAGTCGAATTTAACCCACTCCCAGTGGTCGGATTCACTTGAAAGATATAAAATTATGTAGGTTGGATGACAATGAAAGTACAGTCAACAACACAACGCTTAAATCAACGGAGTATAGGTAAAGTTGTTTGTTATCTTAGATTATTTATACACTAGATAGTGTCAGTAGCAAACACTGCGATACAAAACGTCCGAAAACCCATTTACAAAGCTTCATCTTACAATCGCGTTACGTCATTCAGACTAAGAGCGCGCACAGACAGAGAGCGGTCTGGAGTTCCGAGTTCCGCGTTCAGAGTTCTGTGTTTTCATCGCTCGAGAGTTCCGACCGCCTGCTGTGTGCGTTATCGTAAGGGACTCAGTACATTCGAAAGAACGCAGAACTCTGAACGCGGAACGCGGAACGCCAGACCGCTCTCTGTACAAATATTTACAAATAAATCTTGTTTGGCTCCAAACTTGTTTTTTATTAAACATCCTTCTAACACTTTAAACATGAAACTACCGTGAGACTCACTCATAGTGAAAATAAACGGATCACTCACGTCTTAAAACGACCGCACGCTGTTTGGCAGCCGCCGTGACGTGCGACTCCGAGAGGAAGGGCTACGAATTAGCCCGAAACATGTCGAGTTAAACTCGTTTTAAGACGTGAGTGATCCGTTTATTTTCACTATCCTTCTAACAATTAGATAAAGTTTATATTTAACTTTTTAGGGTTCCGTACCCAAAGGGTAAAATCGGGACACTATTACTGAGGCTTCGCTGTCCATCCGTCTGTCTGTCTGTCTGTCCGTCTGTCCGTCCGTCCGTCCGTCCTTGACCGGTTTCTTTTAATAAAAATGTCTACAGACAGAATTTTAATAAAAATGTCTACAGAGCTTAAAACACGTTCTGGCTGAAAAGCCAAAAGTATATTATTTTGTTAGCTCGATCTGCACCGCAACGAACTTAACTGCTCAAAAAAGCGGCCAAGTGAGAGTCCGTACCTCTAATATTTTAAAAATATTTCAGTAAAAAATTTATAAAGTCGAGTTAGAATGCTAAAGATAACACGTTTCTTATAGCGTCAAACACCCTTAATTTAGAAAGAAAGAAAGAAAATACATTTATTTACAACATCACAAGACACATCTATACTTCTATACTAATATTATAAAGAGGAAAGATTTGATTGTTTTCACTTCTCATGCTCTTAAAATGTTACTTTAGTCTCTGCATATCGGGACTAAAGCTCTTTTTTGATCTCTATGGATTAAAGTAATTTTTTTTTAATTTACTTTGGAAACCCCTAAACTGCCAATCACGGTGTTTGTGGATGGAGGATTATTGCCATTTTCAGTGACTGGGAATAGACAATTTTAAAGTTTTCCACAGACCGCAGTGCGCTACGGACGCTCCGAAGTGCTCCGTAGCGCTCCGTAGCGCCCTTCGCTTCGGTCTGTGGAAGCCATTAGGGCGTGGAAATAACCTCAAAATGACAACTGTATAAAAAATATTTAAAAAAATAATAATTTCGTGAAACACCATGAATAATTACGAATATTAATACATTAAATTATATTAAAGATAAATTAATTTTATTATGCATACTTAGTCCAATTAGCTACGAAATAATTTTCATGTTTGAATCTGTTGGCTAAATATGCAAACATTTAAAGCGTCACTCAACAAAAAAAAACCGCGGAATAAAAAATTGCTATTTGAATTCTGAACAGACGTCCATTGCTCGTATTGAGCGTACGTTGTATAAAAGTAATATTGTAGATTAGTAAACCTAAAACATCGTTTTTTTCCTCGCATTCAAAGTGAAAAGTAGAGTTGTTAACGCGAGACTAAACTGCCATAATGACACGCGAATTATAGCCACCCTCGCTCTGCTCGGGTGGCTAAATATCTTGTGTCATTATGGCTTGTTTTAGTCCCTTGTTGAACAATCTACTATTGTTTGTTTGTTTGCATTGAATAGGCTCCGAAACTACTGGACCGATTTCAAAAATTCTTTTGCCGTTAGAAAGCTACATTACCACAGCGTGACATAGGCTTTTTACCGCGGGAAAATACCTTTTCCTACGGGAAAATTAATTTATCGCGGGTGAAGCTGCGGACGGAAGGCTAGTCATCAATATTTTTACAAAACAAAAGACAAAAGCTAATAAGTAATTGGTTTAATTTATTTTTATGTTTATTTTATTTTTATCGTCTTGTTATTATGGTTGCCACAGTAATACATAATCGGTGAAAATTTCAAGTATAGGTATATCTATTACGGTTCAGAGATAGAGCTCTTTGATAGACAGACAGACAGCGGAGTCTCAATAACAAGGTCCCTTTGGCACCGTTTGGTACGGAACCCAAAAAAAGGGAGGAGTAGGAGGGAAATAACTTTCAGTATGTTTTATGGAGCTTACAAGATGGAGCGACGACCTGGTTATGGTTGCGGGATCGCGTTGGACGCGGATGGCGCGGGACCGATCTGTTTGGCGAGCCTTGGGGGAGGCCTATGTTCAGCAGTGGACGTCTTTCGGCTGAAATGATGATGATGTTTTACGGCTTCATAATATCGGGGGAGTGGGCTCTTATCGCACTATAATCATCATCTTTCCAGGCTATAGACGTCCCACTACAGGGCACAGGCCTCGTCTTAGAATGAGAGGCCTTAGGCTGTAGTTCCTTCGCGTGCCCAGTGCGGATTGGGCACTTCACATCACACACAACATTGTATTTATTCACAGGTGGGTGCAGGTTTCCTCACAGTGTTTCCTTTCACCGCAAATTTTAAAGAGCACAGAGGTGCGAGCCCGGACTCGAACCCACAACTCTGCTTAAGAGGACATAGTTTCAAACCACTTGGCCACCCCGTCTTTTTTTATCGCACATCGCACTATAATAATCGCCTAAAAAAGGTAAAAACAGACATTAAATCTCGCTCTGATAATTGTTTAGGGATCAATAGTTTCATGGGACTATAACACTAGTATAATTAAACATACGAAAAATAAACTAAATATGCATGTAAAAGTAGTACGGAGATTATGTTTTGTATTCTTTCGTAATGTCGTTGCATTAATTCTAAAATAAAAGTTCGTAGTTATGTCACTTAAAACGGCAGGAAAGTTAGTTTTTTATTATCACACCGTTGAACTTGTTCATATATCAGCCAGACGACTTAATAAATTAATTACGACAAATTTACGTTGCTTTCATTTTTGTTAATCATTCATTAAATCAGATTAATTACTTACATGTTTAAAATTAAGTAATACATTACATACATACACTTTCGATGATACGTTTTTATTGATACAAGCGAGAAAGATGTAACTAAACACGTCGTTAGCATTTTGTGGCAAGGTATAAGTGCCATCTATTAGCGGATTATATAACTAATTATCTTAAATCTATTGCAAGGAGGCACAGCGTTATCTTAATGTTTGACGGTACAGAGACATCTATCGGATGTTTGGCGAAAGTTTAGACTTAAATATCAGACGTTCAACATCTGCATCCAGTTAATATCCTAAGTAGGCAGGTCCTACGTCCTACATTGGCACATTAGGATGCCCGACGTGGTAATGCATTTAGACGGTGCGTGTAATAACGTGCGAGTAGCGGTACATTGCTGTAGATGATCCAGTGCTTATAAATGCGTAGCAGCGCGGGCCAGCAATGTAAAGAAAATCGTATGATGTTTTCGCATAGTCTAAATGGAGGTTTAGGGATAAACTTGAACGGGGCGAGCGCGCACGCGCGGAGCGAGCGCACGCACGCGCGGCTCCCGTAACGTCAGTCGCGCGCCGCCCGTAGCCGCGCTCGGTCCCCGCGCGATCCTTACACTCCGCGCCGCCACCACGCGCTAAATGGCGCCCCGACCGGGACCTCGCTCACGCGGGTAAGTCATTACATAACGCTCCTCAACACACTTTAAGTCAGAAGAACCGGGTCGCCCCCACGGTCCAAAGCGCAGCATCCCGAGGGCGTGGTAGGGCATCGACTGAGCCGCACGGAGTCGGCGTGTTGGCGATAGCGCCTGATAAGGATGCGGCCCACCCACTGTCAACAAACCCTTACATTATATAAAACATTGGGCGATCCTCACGAGCGCTGCTAAACCTAGAAGAGCAGATGTCATCTCGAAGACGTGCCTATTGATTTTCACTTCGCGTTCTACGGATTGTGCCGCGCCGGAGGACAATTAGATATATTGTCGCAGCCTCCTTAGCATTCAGCTGCGGATCTCACTCGACGACCGATCGGGCCCTTTTGTGACACCGTCATGTTTTATTCGGCAATTGTTCTTCTTGACGTAGGTTATCGTAACGCTCGGGAGCGCTTTGAGACGGTTTCATTTGAAAGCTATTTTTAGAGAGGTCTGCCTCTTTATGTAGATTGGCTCTTAGGTTCCAAAACGATATAGCTAACAACGGTACTTAGCTAAATCTGGTTCTGCTATGAGTATGTGTTCGCTTCGCTACGTCCGGAATGTGTAGAATCTTCAACTATTCGCGCGGTATCTCGCTAGCTTCGTGGTGGCCGTTGGTATCTCGACATTGATTAATCTTGTGTATACTTCGTTTATGTTTAGTAACTCAAATATCTACCAAATTGCACTTCTCAATATTCTTGGTATTGCAGCAGGCTACCCTTGGTTGGCGTTTGGGAATTAATGCAAATCGCATTCAAAGTTGAATGAAAAGTAAGCCCATTAAATAATTTAATAGCTTGCAAGAAGTTTTCAATTTTAAATTAATCATATTATTTTAACTTAATTTGTATTTCTCTTAATTAGCTACTAAATAACAACATTCAAATGAAGATCAGTAAACAACTCGAATTAAATCGTAATATATTTTTTTAATACAATATAGGCTTGCGTTTGACCACAATCACGCCTGATGGAAAAGCGAAGATGAGGCCTACGATGGAGACCGCTTGCCTAGTATATGCTAGCCTACCCTAGACTTGAAAACGGCCATATTGTTGTGTTTAGGAAACATAGTCGCAGGTAGAGAATTCCTCTCCTTAACTGTACAGTTGATGAAGGAAGAGTGAAAACTCTTATATTATTAAATGTAGACTTTATTTAAAGACAGTCACAATGGAAAGAATTCAAGTCGTTTAGGAAACCATCATCTACCATTAGCTTCAATCTTCCTTCACTCTAAAAGAACCACTGACTCAAAATAGGTATAGAACAATAAAAAAACAATGTAGAGACAAATTTACAAACGACTAATCCCTTCGCAATTCGCCTTTGACATCTGTTTCTCTTGTTAATTGTTAATTTCATATGCTGGTTATGTACATATTTGTGTGTTTTACGTACTTACAATACAGTTATACATACAAACTGATATTACTAGCACGAAGCCGTAAGCCGAAGCTTAATTCAAAAACTTTTATATTACATTGACTTGTAAAGCTTCATGAGAAGTCGTGAGAAGTCTATAACGGTTTTAATTATCTATGAAACTCAAATAAGTATCATAATTATCCTGTTGCCCACAGCCTCCTTTGGGACGCGCGAGAACTGCACTTTCTTGAAATAAAATGTCATCATCATCATCCCAGGGCACAGGCCCTTCTCAGAATGAAAGGAAAGTTCCTACGCGGGCCCAGTGCGGATTGGGAACTTCACACATACCATTGAATTTTTTCTCAGGTGTGTGCAGGTTTCCTCACGATGTTTTCCTTCGCACATAAATTCCAAAAAACTCAGAGGTGCGTGCCCGAATGAGAACACACGACCCTCTGGTTGAAAGGCAATAGGTCTCAGCACTAGGCCACCACGGCTTCAAATAAAAAGTAGCCAGTTGATATTCTATTCTGAGAGGAGCCCTCTCTTCTGAGAGAAAGCCTGTGCCCTGCAGTGAGACGTATCTATATAGATGATCTTCGATCGATGTTGATCGAAGACTGTGATGATGATATTCTATTCCTAAATAGTGTACCTCTCTCTAGTCGTTCCCTCATGACTGAGGATCGTGGTCATCAACAAGTAGTCCACACTTGGAATGAACTATGTGTTTCCATCGGCTTCTGTCCATCGCGGCCCTGACGACGGAGCTAAACCTCGGGGACCTGGAGTCTTTTATTTGGTCGGTCCATCTGGTAGGAGATCGGCCCCGGGCTCGCTTACCATTTGTGTTCCCAACTACGATCAATTTCTCCAGGCTCTCATCACTTCTTCGCATTATGTGGCCAAAATACGAAAGAATTCGTTGGTGGCATATCGTGGACAGACGAGTTTTTATCTTAAGCTGTGAGAGAATCGACACATTTGTTCTACCTATAAATAGTGTACATACCTATGTATTAGTAGAAGATTTTTTTCAATCGGTTTAATATATTCTGAGATTATTCTAAGCGAACTGATTAACAATATAAAGTTATCCTATTTACCTAACTGCGGAAGGAGACCTACTTATGGTTTGCAAGCGTATCTATTTGTGTATGTATGTATCATTCTTTGGCACGCCCTGCAGCCTAAACGGCTCAATGGATTTTAAAGTGTGAGTATCAGATTCGTCTTAGTTGTGAGAGTGACGTAGGGTAGGGTAAGTGTATAGGTATACTTTCCCGGCATTCTTGTGGGAACGGGAATTACAAAGGGAAACTCGAATTTTCGATACTAATAACACGATTTAAAAACTTCCTATTGAATTTAAGTTGGTACTCATATGTAAGACGGAGACTCAAAGACGGACGCGTAACGTAAATAAATGAATTTTAACAACGGGGACCAATTTGGGGGGTAAATAAGATAACTATAAATTTAAAAACCCACATCAAGTTCACATCATCAACATCATCATCATTTCAGGCGCAGGAGCCGTCCTGCGGTTGAAATGATTTTCATTAGATTCGTCTCAGTTCCGAGAGTGACCATGGGTATGTATTTTACCGGTATCCCCAAGGGCACGCGAATTACACAGGCGGGTTTTTTCATCTAGTTTTGAAATTAAAGATATTGAAGTCCCGTAACACCTTGTATGATGGAAGTAATGCGTTTATGTTTCGTCGGCTTAGAGTAAAAACCAGCTAAATCAATTTTTAGGATTTAGCAGGTTTCCACTCTAAAGATTTCAAATAAAGTATACATTTGCAAAATCGTAATAATTGATTTAGCAGGTTTTCTCTCTAAGCCGACGGTTTGATAATTTCATGTAGATTTCCAACAATGGATTGCGCGGACCGGAGATACAAGGTTTTACAAGACATTTTCTAAATTTAGCTTTTTATTTGATGCCAAAGATTACCCCGCAGCCCCTGGGTGCTTCGGTATGTAATATTTACGTCGCGCCGCGGGTCAACCGTCGCATTTATATGTTAAGTTACAGTGTACGGTGCGACATCTATTGCTTGTTATTAAAAAGGTTTACAAAGGGTCACATTATCATATGTAGGTACACTATTCTGTGGCTAATAGATGACCGGATAGCCTAGGGTTCATCATCATCATCATCGCAGCCATACGTCCCACTGCAGGGTACAGCCCCCTCTCAGAATGAGAGGGCCTAGGACTAGCGAATAAGAAAGAAAGAAAGTAGCTAATTCTGTAAGTAGGCCGCAAAGGGCTATTTTGCATGTCTATTTATTTTTATACCAGACCAGTATAAAGAAAGTGCCGCAGGAACTTAGCAAAAAGTATTTTTTTTCCGAAAAAAAAATAACATCACGCCGGTATCCCTAAAGGGGGTAGGTGCACACGAAACGTGCAGGTGGGAACTACGACCCAAGCCCTCTTATTCTGAGAGGAGGCCTGTGCCCTGCAGTGGGACGTATATAGCTTGGGATGATAAATCGATGATGGTGTTCAATAAAGAGTCATTGAAGTGACATGTAATAAATAATAAATAAATATCACGGGACAATTCACACCAATTGACCTAGTCCCAAACTAAGCAAAGCTTGTACTATGGGTACTAGACAACGGATAAACTTACTTATATAGATACATACATACTTAAATACATATTAAACATCCAAGACAGGAGCACAAACATTCTTATTTCTTATTTTTCACACAAATATCTGCCCCGACCGGGAATCGAACCCGTAATGTACCTCATATCGGTCTATCCTACACTTGTTCTCCCCGATTCCTTGAGGATTATGGCTCAGCAATTGGCACGCGAGGCACCTCTTATTGGATTGGTTGTCTGCCGCAGTCTTACTGCAATTTACTTGCAATACGATTGTAGCTTTTGTAGAATTTTATTGTAACGTTTGGACGTCATACGTGACCATTGGAGATACTCTGAAGAATACAATGCGATTATACCTATTAGCTTAAGATGGGAGATGTCTTGACTAGTCGGCTTTGAATATCAACATTATATTTCTGCTTACAAACTGTATTTACTTATAGTAAAATCGCAAGCTTAGGTTTTCACTAAGACGTGCTGTTGGAGCCAATTTGTCTCCGTGAAAAGATTTTAATAAGTATGCAAACATCGTCGAGTATCACTGGAAAGTTTAAAATTGTGCTGGATTTGAAACACGAGTAGAGTATTAGTAGACAATTACGACTCTAATTGATCTTATCAATTAGTCGGAAATCTAATTCCAACTCTATTTTTCTAGCAATCCACAGATTTTTATCATTTTCCAATGTTATATTCGATTTCAAAAAGCGGTTTTCTGCCGCGAATAAATTCTCCCTTTTACAGCGTCACTTCATTATGGATGGTTGGCAGATAGCTCCTTAATTCTCGTCCTGTCCATAGCTGACTTAAATAGCTGTTCTACATTCTTGATGGCAGTCCACTCTCTTAATTGTTACGGAGCCATGACATTTTGTGTTTCCCAACATTTCGTTTTCCGGCTATTTTGCCTATCATGATGGTTTGCAGAAGGCGATATTGTTGGTGTCGGAAAATATAATCTTTCTTTTGCTTTAGTTTCCGAACAAGTTCAACCTTCTTTCCCATTCGCTGAAGAACGTCTACGTTGGTGATATGGTCAATCCATTGGGTACGTAGCATTCTTTGGTACGTCCACATCTCAAATGCCTTCAGCTTCTTACGGAGGTCTTTCTTGAGGGTCCATGCTTCATACCTACATCAAACGAAAGTAAAGTAAATTGAACGAACCTAAACTCATAACGACCTATTGTGTAAGTGCCGTTCAAATAAAAGTGATATACATATGTGTGCCATTTGTAACAAAAGTCCAAGTATACTATCCAGTAACCTATTTAAAGAAAATGTCAGTTTCCCCACTTGTCTCATATACAGGCTGATTCAGGAGTCATGTGCAGGAGTTAAAGAGGTGATAAGGTGGGCCACACTGAGCATCATTCACTATGGGACAAGCTACGATACCGCAAAAAAAATCTGCTCCGATCAATGACTGATCAATTGACTCTTGATTAGATTAGATGGTTTTATTTTTCGCGCTTTTGGGCCTGGTTCCATAGTAAAAGTGGCTCAGTGTTAATCTCCCTATCACCTCTTTCACTTCTCCTGTATAGTCGTTTCACGATACGTGGCTAGCACGAAAACATTCCACAAGAATATTTATTCAAACAAATAAAACTCAGTCTACGAAAACGCATCAATGCATTTCTGTGTAACGCGATCTCTATTTGTTCGCGATCCTGCCCTTGTTGCTTGTAACTTAACCGTTGCATGTTTCATGCAAGGTACGTGTTTGTATAACATGCAGGTTGCTTGCGGTACATGTGGAATGCACAATGCATGCGATGGAGGATGGCTGTCTTATCTCGAATGTTGTGCAGTGCATGAGCGCTCGATGTGGTTAAAGTTGCTGATGCGATATTAGTTTAAGATAAAGCGAAGATGGCTTTAATGGTTGAACGTGTCGAGAAAACGTGGAGAGCTCATGTTGGAGAAAGTAAGTGGTAGATAAAAAGACTGATCGATATAAGGCGTGGTGCCTGGTGGTTTGAATAAACCGTGGCAGCCTAGACAAGTCGTCGTAGCCCAGTGAAAGAAAGAAAGAAGATATTTATTCACTTTTACAAGACACACAAATACAAGACAATACACACAATTTCGTACAAATAAACAAATATAGTGGTTTGATGTATGGCCTCTCCATCACATCATAGGCCGCTGCAAAGTAGTCGATATGTCAAGGTAATTTTAGCAACTAATAGTTTGTGCAAGTCCCGAAAATGATTAGTTAGGAGTGAGAATCGCGAAAGTTTTAAACATTATACATTACAATACAATACAATGACTCTTTATTATACACCACAAAGAAACCAATAGGTACAGAAAAATATGCCATGGAAAAAATATATAAGGCAAGCAATAGGCAGCCTTATCGTTTCGAAGCGATCTCTTCCAGGCAACCTTTTAACAAAAGAAAGACACCAAGGTATGGATTACGGAAGGTGGTCCGTGGTGGACTGTGAGGGTCCAGCTTTTGGAATCGAGCCATGAACGAACGTTTAACTCGTTCGTGGTGTTGGTTCCGACGAAGGACTGGGGAGCCTTGACGATGGAGCAGTTTTGGCCTAAAGGAGTAGTGTTCCGGCGTTTCCGTGGGCGACCTCGGGTCTCCAGTGCTACTGACGCGACACCGGCTCTGCGGGTGTCCTGAGTGTTTGATGTGTGATGTTTAGTTTTATGTAGTTTTAAGTTTTAAATTTGATTATGTATGTTACTCTGTAAGGTATTTATCTATGGGCATATGCAGCCTGAATTAAATGTTTATTATTATTATTAATATAAAAATAAATAGTAGGTAATAAATTTTATGTAAAACAGTTTCTAGAGTAGGTCACGCTCACTTTGGATGTTTCTGCCTTCAGCCGTTTGAAGGTTTGCAAAACTTACCTGCTATTTTGTATGTACGTTGACCGTATACGGGAATGTGTCATACCCATACCTCATACCCTTTACGAGCCTGGTATCTTGAATCGTAAAATTGACATGCGCCATCTTTAAAATGGGGCTGTAAAAATGATACGGACACCAACATACAACTAAACGAGGATTATGCTTAGTTTGTATAGATAGAAAACCGGCTAAGAGCGGGTCGGGCACGCCTGAATAGGGTTCTGTAGCCGTTACAAAAAAATCCTTGCATACCTAATATTGTGTATCGTCATCGCGTTCACCAAGCACCGCGCACTCCAATGTGTTGTTATTTGAACGTCAACTTCGTTTATGATTGCTGCTATTGTATTTTCTCATAATTTTATTATTAATTATACTATCCAATTAGTATATTTCATACTAAATACAAACTGAAATATAGATGCACAGAAAAAACCCCAGAAAAAAGACCAATGCTGGGAATCGAACCCAGGTCCTCAGCATTCCGTGCTGCGTGCTAAACCCCTACACCACTACTGGTCTAGAGATTAGACACGAATCATTCCTATACATCATACATTTCAGTCTGCTAAATTATCACCTTATGCAGTGACAAACGCACATCTATGTTACACCCTCTATCGACCATCTGTCTGAATAGTTACTATTGATTGTGACCTATACCAATATTTGATTCTATTAGTATCCATATTAAACCAGTAGGTAACATTTTTCTAAGATTTTTTGTTTACTCTTAAACTACTATAATCCTCCATCGATGACCGTTGGGGTAGACGAGTTCTTGAGTGGAGACCACGGATCGGCAAACGTAGCGTGGGACGTCCTCAGACTCGGTGGAGCGATGATCTTCGCAAGGCGGCTGGCAAGAGCTGGATGAGAGTGGCCGAGGAACGAGCTCAGTGGCGTGCCACAGGAGAGGCCTATGTCCAGCAGTGGACGAACATAGGCTGATGATCATGATGACTAATAATCCTCAAGCTACTTAGCTGTTATAGCTTTCCTTGATAATTTGATATGTGTAATCCCAGTTTAGGTTTTAGAGGAAGGGGGGGGCTCAACTATAACAATGCACTGTAAAGTTGAATATCTCGCAAACGAATCACTATATTGAAAATAGTCTTCACAATCCTGTAGCTAATGATTTTAAAAGACCTAATCTAACGATACCCCACACTCAAAGGTTAGACTAGAAAAAAAATCACCCCCACTTTACGTCTGGGCCCCTTACGTTTATGGTACCCTTGAATCATTTTTTTCTCCATTTTCTTTCATAACTTAGTCGGGGTAATTGCTACACATATCCATGCAAAATTACAGCTTTCTAGCACTAATAGTCTCTGCGCTAAACCACGGACGGACGGACGATCGGACAGACTGACATGACGAAACTATAAGGGTTCCGTCTTGCCATTTTGGCTCCGGAACCCTAAAAAGTAGCTTTTTTAACCTTTACGTTTTGTTGATGTTAATAAAAACAAAAAATACATGAAACCACTCCAGATTATAGTTTCTGGTACCATCTAACTTTACCCAGAGTAGATTAAAGTGACTCTATCAGAGGGTTAATCTATTAATCTAGTGGGAAAAGGTCGATGGGGATTAATGCGACTTCGTCAAAAACATGCCGCGAGTTGAACCGGAGAATAGGGCTGTCCTGTGCCCTGTGAGAAATTAAAGTCGAAGTACTTAAACGATCTACTTTTTTAAACGTTATTTACTTCATGGATTTCTATACTTTATGGATCTAAGTATTGTTATTTGATGGCCCGCGTTGCACGTGCCTGTAACTTCCACATTTCCGTGCAAGTAGCTAGCATGCTTGTGTTATATTTGTACGAAAAATGAATACAGGTACGCAGCGAAGATTAGTTCTCATACGTCTTCAGATGTCTTTGAGGGATATTTATATTAAACTTGCTGACCCGGCAAACGTTGTTTTGCCATAATATGTCACCTAGGGGCATAAAACATAGGCTACGACCTATTCTCACACCTACCGAATATAGAGAAATAAAATCATAAAAATCGGTCAAGCCGTTTCGGAGGAGTTCGATAACAAACACCGTGACACGAGATTTTTATATGTTAGAGATAACATAAAATTAATGTTCCTAATTCGAAAATGTACAAGTAACATTAACATTCATAACAGAATACGCATTCTATAATTACGCAAATAATAAAATTGCACAAATATAACACAAAATTAACGCACGCGGGCAGTTGCTTACGCAAAAATGTGCAAGCTAACATAGTAACATACTTTTACATACTTTTTTAAGGAGTCATATGTCACGTCACGTCAACTTCATAGCCAAATTATTTACAAACTATTCATTTATTTTTATTACACAGCTACTAAAAATAAAATAGCTAATTGAAAATTAGAGCTGTTTTTTTGGAATTATTGATTAATGTTATCAAATTTTATTACGCTGTTGCAATTCTCTATGAAGTTTTCTATGAACATTTTTAATGGCCTGTCTATCTGATATTAAAAGTCGTTGCCAAGGGTCAGCCCTAGAGCTAGGCTGATATATCGCGCGTTGTCGGCTCCCGATATATCATGACTTGATAAAAAGTTCACCCGCGCCCCGCTGGTCCGCAGTACATGCTCCGAACAGTGACCTAGCAGTTCAGGGTTTTTTGCAATCCATCCCTTCCCATGAGGTTATTTCTTTTAGACATAAACTAAATTTAAAATTTTCAATTAACCTAAAATAATAATACCTGTTTGTATTTATCAAAGTACCTGTCTCGAAAATACAGTTTTTACGTCTCTTTCTTAAGGAACGACGATGACCGGATAGCTTAGTTGTTAGAGAACTTGACTACGAAGCTTGAGGTCCTGGGTTCGATTCCCGGTCGGGGCAGATATTTGTGTGAAAAATACGAATGTTTGCGCTCGAGTCTTGGGTGTGTAATATGTATTTTCACACCACCTGCTCGACAATGCCTTATTATATATCATGCAAACCTCTCTCAAAGTAAATCATTATAGCCCTTGGCATTCGCCGGGGCGTAATGTTGTACTGAATTTCATTATAACCCGCCGGGCAGTAATGTGATTCTCACTTCTCGTAGTTCTTATTGGTATGCACTTAAAGTCTAATTTCAAAATCGCCCGGCGTGCAGGCCAGCGCGCAGCTCGTGCTGGTGCTGGTGCTCAACGTGGCCAGCTCCGCGGGGGCCGCGCTGCGCCTCATTTATTTGCAGTTCCGCGGCCGAACGAAAACAAAGTCAAATACTTAAACAAAAGCCGCGAATGTTTCAATACGCTGCAATTTTAAGTATCAAAACTGCAAAAGAAGATAAAACATTAAGAAAATATCGAGTGACGAAAGTGATTTGACTCCTGATTCCATTAAATTAGACACCTTAGGACCACTTGCACAGTTCAGGGTAAAAAAATTAAATCGGTAACCCTGGGTTAAGAATGACAGTTCCATACATTTTGACACTTGTTAACCCTGGGTTAGCAGTTACCTCGCTCGGAGTTAAGTAGCTAACCCAGGTCTGCGCAAGCCAGCCTTAGAAATTGTTAATAATGTACTCCCAGAGAAGTCGAAGGAAAAATACTTAAAAGCTTACAAAAATTTCGACAAATGGAAAACTGCGAAAGGCGCAAAGTCAGTGTCAGAATCAGTGCTTCTGGGTCTATTTCGAGTATTTTTCTAGTAGCCTTGGTTTTTATTGTCTCGCAAAAGGTGAGAAAAGTAGAGTATACTCCTCGGGGATAAAAAACTGATTTTGCCTTGGGCGTACTTAAATCCTTCACTGCTCTCAGGACTCCATCTTAATTCCCTCGCTTCGCTCGGGAATCAACTAAAAACCCCCTCGCTACGCTCGGGAGTTAAATCTGGAGTCCCTCGATACGCTCAGGATTCAATATCGCGCCCGTGACATAATGCAGTGCTTTATCCCCTTGGTGTACAATCTACTATTAAATGAAATGAAATGAAATGAAAAAGTTTATTTCACACACAAAACACATAAAATTACAAAAGAAAAAAAAATATATAAAATGAAATAAAAAAATAAAACATTAAATTAACATTAACACATTAAGTGCCAAGAACCCGATATCGCGTTCTGCGTTCGTAGGCAGTTTTCGCTACAAAGCGGAAAAACGCTGCTACTGGCTACGAGCGTAGCGCGTAACAATGCGTGGCTGCGAATGTGTTAAATTGTGTGTGAAAAAGTATTTAAGTATTTATTTATCTATATAAGTATGTGTATCCGTTGTCTAGCACCCATAGTACAAGCTTTGCTTAGTTTGGGACTAGGTCAATTGGTGTGAATTGTCCCGTGATATTTATTTATTTATTTTAGGATATGTGAAGGAGAAGGTTTCTTTATACACTTTGTGATTGCTTGTGTGGTTTTAGTGTTTTAATACTGACATATTTCAGGAACTGTACATTTTCTACATTTTACGAATAACATTAAAAGATCTCAGTGTTTTAGGAATTCAGCATTAAAAAAATTCATTGTTTTAGTAATTCGACATTAAAAGATTTCAGTATTTTAGGAATTCAACATTAAAAGATTTCAGTGTTTTAGGAATTCAATATTAAAGGATTTTAGTGTTTTAGGAATTAATATTACAATACCTTTAAACGAGCAATTCTTGTATATATGTATATATATATATAATCAGGATCTCGGAAACGGCTCCAACGATTTCGATGAAATTTGGTATGTGGGGGTTTTCGGGGATGAAAAACGGATCTAGCTATGTTTCATTTTCAGAAAATCGCTTTTACTCGTGTTTTCCGGCTATTTTTGTTTGCATTAGAATATAAAGCTAAATTTCGCTGACTTCGAGCAGATCATAATGGCACATTAGAAATCGGGTGGTCGCGGATCCAGCCGACCTCGGTTCGATACCACGTTTTTTTCAAGATTTTTAGTTTTTTTTTTAAGTTTATTTTTTATGAGAAAACGTCAAGTTTCTTCTTTTGCGAGAAAAAGTTACTTTTTTGTTAGAAAAAGTATTATAGGGAACGTGCAGTAACTATAGGCGGCAGCACTAATGCGACAGAAGAGACACTATGCGGACAGTAAAACAAACTTATCAAGGTAAAACATTCAAATTGATGGCACCCTTATGGCACCAGTTGGCAGCACCGTCTATGTGCACGTTCCCTATTGGGAGCACAGAACAGGAAAAGCCGGTTGTCTGTAAAGTCGGTTTACGGACGATAGTTTAACGTGACTCACCCCTCCACCCCCTCCGGTGTTTTTGTCAAATATCTTGAAAACGGTGCATCCTACGGCAAAATCAATGAAATTTTCATCCCCCCTTTAATACCCCCCCGCGTTCCCTCCCCCGCATCCCCTCCCCCGCATCCCCTCCCCCCCTCTCAACCCCCCCCCCCCCCCCCCACCCCTCCGGTGTATATAATCAGGATCTCGGGAACGGTTCCAACGATTTCGATGAAATTTGGTATTTAGGGGTTTTCGGGGATGAAAAATTGATCTAGCTTGGTCTTATCTCTGGGAAAACGCTTGGTACCGAGTTTCTGCCCGAGCAGAGCTCGGTCGCCCAGGTACTATTACATTAATTCAACATTCCGGACCAAAACAAGAAAAAGTCGACAACCGGCCTTTATAAATGATTTTTAACGTATTAAAACTATAATTTCAGCGCAACAATCTGTCCACTGTTAGTTATTTTGATTGGCGCTGTAAGGGCAAGCCATTTATCAGCGCCCGCTGAGCCGCCGGGAAGTTACTGTAGCCCGCGGTCGCTTGCGCGTGTGAAACGAATACCTACACAATTAGACAACATAAAAACATTACTTATCTAGGATAACGCGTCTTCATAAATGGTTATTAACGTATTAAACTAGTGACTACTTTCAGCGCAGTAACCTGTGCACTGTGACTTATTTTGAAGGGTGTTGTAACAGCAAGCCATTTATCAGCGCCCACGCGCCCACTGAGCCGCCGGGAAGTTACTGCAGCCCGCGGCCGCTTGCGTGTGTGAGACGAATACACAATGAGGGTTTTCTGACAGGTGGAATATCGCTAGATGGCGTTAGTATCGTAAGGTCTATTTGACGTTACACCCATACAACAAATGTCAAATTGTCAAACGGACCTGACGATACCAGCGCCAAATAGCCTCTCATAGAAAACCCTCATTAGACAACATCAAAACGTTACTTATTTAGGGCAACGCATCTTTATAACCACTTATTATGCTTTAGACGACCAAGATGGCCTAGTGGTTAGAGACCCTGACTATTTGTATGAAAAATACGAATGTTTGTTCTCGGGTCTTGGGTGTTTAATATGTATTTAAGTATGTATCTATCTATATAAGTATGTTTATCCGTTGCCTGGTACCCATAACACAAGCTTTGCTAAGCTTACTTTGGGACTAGGTCAATTGGTGTGAATTGTCTCGTGATATTTATTTATTTATTTATAAGTCCTTGCATTTTTCCGGGATAAAAGTAGCATATGTTACGCGTTGGTAACATAGCTTTCTGTAAGTAAAAGAATTTTTAAAATTGGTGTTATAGCCATTTATTTTCCTAAAAAATATAACGTGCTCTTCAATTGTATGAAGGTCATCCTGTATAATTTTATGTCTAGCTAGACTTAGCGCTTTATGAACGCAGCTAAAATGGTTTTTGGATAAAGGAATATTTGGGTGAAATTGTTGCGCTGGACCTTGAAAAACACATTAAGCTAATTTTTCATACGGGGATTTACATATGAAAAAACCGGCCAAGTGCGAGTCGGACTCGCGGACCGAGGGTTCCGTACAAATTTATATGTATCTATGATCATCCAGTCTTAGCAGACCCCTGCTCCTAAGCAAAATGTGCGCAGTGTGGGATCATTGTAGATTGGTCACTGATATAGATAGAAAGACAAAAAATTTATGCTTTTCGCAATTTTTCCTTTATCTGTGCTATAAGATCTTGCATCGTACCAAATTTCAAGATTCTGAGTTCATGGGAAGTACCCTGTAGGTTTTGATTCCCTTGCGAGTGTCGAAAATTTGCGGCATAAATAGATTGGTTACTGATCAGACATACAAAAAAATTATGCTTTTCGCAATTTTTCATTTATCTGTGCTATAAGACCTTGCTTCGTACCAAATTTCAAGATTCTGAGTTCACGGGATGTACCCTGTAGGTTTTGATTCCCTTGCGAGTATCGAAAATTTGCGGCATAAATAGTTGCTGATATAGACAGACAGACAAAAAAATTTATGCTTTTCGAAATTTTTCATTTATCTGTGCTATAAGACCTTGCTTCGTACCAAATTTCAAGATTCTGAGTTCACGGGAAGTACCCTGTAGGTTTTGATTCCCTTGCGAGTGTCGAAAATTTGCGGCATAAATAGATTGGTTACTGATCAGACATACAAAAAAATTATGCTTTTCGCAATTTTTCATTTATCTGTGCTATAAGACCTTGCTTCGTACCAAATTTCAAGATTCTGAGTTCACGGGATGTACCCTGTAGGTTTTGATTCCCTTGCGAGTATCGAAAATTTGCGGCATAAATAGTTGCTGATATAGACAGACAGACAAAAAAATTTATGCTTTTCGAAATTTTTCATTTATCTGTGCTATAAGACCTTGCTTCGTACCAAATTTCAAGATTCTGAGTTCACGGGAAGTACCCTGTAGGTTTTGATTCCCTTGCGAGTGTCGAAAATTTGCGGCATAAATAGATTGGTTACTGATCAGACATACATAAAAATTATGCTTTTCGCAATTTTTCATTTATCTGTGCTATAAGACCTTGCTTCGTACCAAATTTCAAGATTCTGAGTTCACGGGAAGTACCCTGTAGGTTTTGATTCCCTAGCGAGTATCGAAAATTTGCGGCATAAATAGTTGCTGATATAGACAGACAGACAAAAAAATTTATGCTTTTCGCAATTTTTCATTTATCTGTGCTATTATAAGACCTTGCCAAATTTCAAGATTCTGAGTTCACGGGAAGTACCCTGTAGGTTTTGATTCCCTTGCGAGTTTTGAAAATATGCGGAAATTTGCGGCATAAACGGTTGTATCTTTTGATTGCGTTGGCTTAGAAGTTTGATTTTTTCACAGCTCCAAGGGACAGTAGACCTGAGTATTTTATAAAATTTCAGCTTGATACCTTCACGCGTTCCTGAGAAAAAGGGTCTTGACAGACGGACGGACAGACGGACGGACAACAAAGTGATCCTTTAGGGGTTCTGCTTTTTCCTTTCGATGTGCGGAACCCTAAAACCTCAAAATGTTAGCCGCGTAGAGGCATGACATTTTGCAATGGTGTTTTCAGGCACCGTAAATGAAGACAGCGATTTAATTTTCAGAAATTCATACGTAAATTTTCTAAAATTAAGAAATTTGAATTCAGCTCTTGGATTTATCGGTCAATGCGAGCGAAGCCGCTGTCAAAGGCTAGTCAACAAATAAATTAAGAAAAGGCAACTTTAATTGAGGAAAAGCTACAGCAAATCCGCCGACAGGAAATTAAACAAGTTTCCATGCGCTACCCATAGTTTTGTTATTGGTTTAGGTTTTTCTTTGCGACCACCTAAGAGTTTCAAGACGACGAGCGAATGAGTTTCTAAGAGGAAAATTTAATTAACCACTGTTAGGTACATTAAGTAAGACGAGGAAATCCCGGGTTGGAAATCTATTAAAACCGGCCAAGTGCGAGTCGGACTTGCGCACGAAGGGTTCCGTACCATTATCTATGTATAAAAATGGCAAAAAAATCGCGTTTGTTGTATGGGAGCCCTTAAATATTTGCTTTTTTAAATTTAATAATTTATTTTTAAAGTGAATATATATATATATAACTAAATATTCTGTTAATATTATTTCAAGCATCTACCTGTTGCCGTTATCAATATCGAGCAAAAACGAGCAAAAAAATCACGTTTGTTGTATGGGAGCCCCCTTAAATATTTATTTTATTCTATTTTTTAGTAAATATTTGTTATTATAGCGGCAACTGAAAATTTCAACTGCCTAGCTATCACGTTTCATGAGATACTGTCTGGTGATAGACGGACAGACGGATGGACGGGCAGCGGAGTCTCAGTAATAGGGTCCCGTTTTTACCCTTTGGGTACGGAACCCTAAAAATTTTACCGTTCGCTTGGACAACGCCATCTATGGAGTTCTGACGAAGTTAACACGTCATCTTGACAGCCGAGGTACTTCAACGTTCTTGGACAGCGCCCTCTATTATTGTTTAAAGTAAAAATATTATCCCACGAAAACTCACTGATATTAAGTATCTTCTGATTTAGATCTTTGTCCATCTGTAAAGTATACATACCTATGCTCGACACCTCGACGCCCAGTAGATGACACTCATCTGTCACCTCTCTTACTATGACATAAGATTGTAGGTGGCATGTATTGGGTCAGTGTCGAGCACAGGGACGTTTACCTTACGCCAACTTTCATTTAAATCCTTTTAGCAGTTATTGCGTGAGTGAATAACACTTAAATACAAAAAGTCCCTTTCATTAATCTATTTTTATTGTTTTGTTAATTTTATTTGTACATATACTAGCTTTTGCCCGCGACTTCGTCCGCGTAGAATTCCAATTTGTGGTAAAGCTTCTTCATCTCTTTCATTGTATAAAACAAAAATCCGGCACCGGCAACATCCATCATTATTATCATTTCATCATGAGTATCAGTTAGTGAATATTATAAATCCCGTTTATTCCCTATCCCGCGGGAATTTCAACAAATTTGTCCTTATTCTTTGCAAAATTACACTTATTTTTATCCCGCGGGTATTTTGCATTTTCCCCGAGAAAAGTAGCCTATGTCCTTAAAGCTTTCTACCGATAAAAGAACTTTTAAAATCAGCCGCGTAGTTGAGTTCACTTATTTTTTTCCCGTGGGAATTTTGATTTTTCACGGAGAAAATAGTCTATGTAAGTAAGGGTTAGTGTAGCTACTCACTAATAGGTGAAAGAAATTTTCAAATCAGCCCTGAAGTGAAATTCACTTCTTAATATCCCAGGGGAATTTTGCATTTTACCGAATAAATAGTAGGTAGCCTATACCAATAAAGGATAGTGAAGCTTTCTATTGGTGATTTTTTTTTAAACTCAGCCCCGAAGTTAATTTTACTATTTTCTATACCGCGGGAATTTTGCATTTATCCGGAAAAAAACATCCTATGTTAACCAAGGACAGTGCATCTTTTCTATTGGTGTAAGACATTTTAAAATGAGCTCCGAAGTTGAATTTTCTTTTTTCTATCCCTTGGGAATTTTGCATTTCCCCGGAAAAAAGTAGCCTATGTCAATAAAGGATAGTGTAACTTTTTACTGGTAAAAGTTTTTTTTTTTAATCGGCTCGGAAGTTTCAGAGATTATCTATCCCACAGGAATTTCCAAAAATCCTGCAATAAGTTTTTTTGTTGTTATGGTCATTTTCGTTAATACTGTATTTGAAAAGATTAGTAATTGTAGTTACGGAGATACGGTCCAGTTGATTTGAGTACCTACATATATAAATCCTGATTTAACTTTATCCCGTGGAAATTTTCAAAATTCTTTATATTCGCTTTATATTCTAATAGTCTAATTGCATGCCCAATTTGTACAGTTTAGTAATCTTCGTTATGGGCATAGGGTCACTCTTGATGAAATATATAAATCCCGATTATTCCTTATCCCGTAGAAATTCCGGAAAATCCTTTCTTATCGGATGCCTACGTCATACAAAGAACACACCCTCCACGTTTTAGGTCTCTACATACAGCGGTTTAGGCTGTGCGTTAATCCGGCAGTCAGTCATTTAGGACTTCAGGACAAAGCATTTTATATGTATTTGCATTGCACCAAGCTTTTATGCGAGTTCAACAATGATATTTGAATACTCAATTCGATTTTATTCGAAAAAGGTTGAACTCGCATAAAAGCTTCATCATCATCATCATTTCAGCCGTAGGACGTCCACTGCTGGACATAGGCCTCCCTCATTGACGTCCAATCATTACGGTTGGAAGCGACTTGCATCCACCCTGAACCTGCGGCCTTCACCAAAACGTCCGTCCATCTCGTTGGTGGACGTCCCACGCTGCGCTTGTAAAAGCAAAAGCTTGGTGAAATGCAAATACTTAATACATATAATTAGCTATTATCAGAGATCAGATCAAGACGTGGTTGACAAACGTAGACAAAAATGGTTTGCAATATTTGAAGTTTCGTTTCGTTTACAATGTGTCAAAATAAAATGTAATTTAAATCAAAAGCACTAAGGAGTATTGATATCAACTTCGAAGCAAATCACCCCCAAAATAACTTTCTACTACTTTTTGACCCCGTCAAGGGATGAATTTCAATAAAATACGAAACACGTCTTCCATCAATTCTGTTAAAGAATGTTTATGCAAAATTTGAAGTAGATTGGACCAAGGAATCACGATGTCTCATACAAACTTTGCCCCCCTTTTTTACCCCCTTAGAAGTAGAACTACGGAAAATCCTTTCTTATCGGATGCCTACGTCATACAAAGAACACACCCTCCAAGTTTCAGGTCTCTACGATCAGCGGTTTAGGCTGTGCGTTGATCCGTCAGTCAGGACAAAGGATTTTATATGTATAGATAACTTGTAATTTCTACTATGGATTTTTTATGGTCCGAAATGAAAATATTTGAATTTGAATTAGAGATTGAGGCAAAGACATTATTTTAATACTGTTCGGCGATCCCCATTCATATTATCAGCAATTAAAAATTTAAATTTTGTGGATTTACTCCATAAGTGACGGAATTACATAATATTATTATGACTTTGGGACTTCCATGCATAAATTTAACGGTGTTCCACGTATGGAAATTAACTCGAAGTCTTTGACTGATGATTTGAAAGGTTGTAGAGTGCTACGACCTTTTGCATTTATTCCGGTAGCGCGAATAAAACCGTTCGAGTTATTTTTGTTATTTAAAACTTTTTCTTTTGATTTTGCGTTCAACTGAAAGAGCTCTGATGGCATGCTCTAATGTAGCTAATACGACCAATCTTAGCCGTGATAACTATAAAATAAAAATGTAATAACCCCAAAATTGACAAAATTTCGTCACGTTTCGACAACTCCCTACTGCTGCAGTTCGGTAGCACGCTAAATCATGACTTAATTCCGTAGACGTGTTGCCGGCAATTGAAACAGCGTTACAGGCGTCATCATCATCATCATTTCAGCCGAAAGACGTCCACTTGCTGAATATAGGCCTCCCCTAAGGTTCGCTAAACAGACTGGTCCTTTTTTATGGTGCGGAAAATGCGCCTTATGCATTCGTCTCTGTTCGGGGAAACAGAGGGTATGTGGGGCTCTTCCACAAGGGGCCTACACAAGTTGCCATTGTGAACGCCACGGGAGCATGAAGAGACACCGCGACGCCCACTGGCCGCCCCCGTATGGGGCTTCTCTGTTCGACACCGTGCAATGCGGGTTCGGCTTTCCCCGGCCTCCCCCGCTGGTGTTGAATTGTTTAAAGAGGTGAACTCCTCATGGCCTCTGAAGAGGCCCACGTTCCCGCTAAGCCTAATTTAGATTAAAGCGTGATTAGATGCTGAGACCTGCTGCGCTTGTATGTGGGAGCAGCCTGAAGGTGTATGTGGTTCAAACTAAACGAACCATTAAGGGCCTACCAAGCTTTTCGCGCTAATTGATTTTGGGTGGGCGATTTCGGGCGTGGGGGACGCATGATGGCTCAAGATAGGTTGGTTGGACTGCGCGTGGTTTTGGGTATTTTCATCTTATTACTAAAACAAATACATATTTTAAAAATGTAGCAACACTACGCCCTAGAAAACTTCTTGTTTTATTAACATTCAAAAAGTCATGACCTGCCGTGCAGTATTAGCGTCGTACCTACTACGAATTTATTTTATTTTTTAGAGACGACTTTGGATTTTTTTTCCATCGAGTGAACTATAAGTAATCGTGTTTCGATAAACACTTGTCATTAGAGTGAATCCTCAAATATCTTACACATGAATTTCAAGACTATAAGCTTTACTATAGTCACGCGGCGGACACGACGTACAAATACGCGTTCTTGAATCTACATAAGCACGACGACGTCTGTACACGCGTACGCCTACATACATCGCGCGCGCACTCTTCTGGATTCCGGCGGGGTCCGGCAATCTGCGCCTTGAGGGGTGGGGTAACTCGAATCGGTGCGGGGCGGAGCGTGTCCATTCTGTACGTTAGTACTATTATATATTCTGTGCTATAGTCCTACAAGCCCGTGCGCGACCCTCCGCGGAACCCTGTCGCAGTCTGTATTTGCCGCACTTATTAAAAACAATCTTGTTAAGGACAGCAGAGGCTCCCTGCGACAAGGTTCCGCCGAGCGCCGTGCACGAGCTTGTCAATGTATAGTAATGATACAGCACGAGATTAAATAAATGCAATAAATGCGGCAATAAATGCGCCAAACACACGGTAGGCCCTTAAGTCGTGTGCAACGACTCGTGCACCAACCCAACAGTGCCCTATAAAAGAACTCCATAAATCATTTCGAGCCAAAGTTCTGTGCTATCGGAATCGTTTAATTAAACGCTGTTTCGTACCCGAGGATTTTCCATTACCAGTACACGGAAACTTCGTATTTACGTCCTTTTACCCCGGGTTCGGGCCGTTCATTTAACTTTCCCGGGCATATTTTACCGTGCTAAAGGCATGTGTTTTTAATGTATAATGTACACACACATGCGTTCTTTTAGAATCTGTGCATACTGATTCTCGACGGAGCGGGATTGCGGCGTATACGCGTCGAGCACGTGGCGTATGCTCTGCGATGTCTCGGCGATTATTTACCGCTGTTAGGCATGAGTCGAACTAAGAACTAAAAAGAATTTATTCCCATCTCAGACAGAAAGGAACTAGTTTCTCGTAAACGATCTTAATCGGTCTCGGTCCCCGCTTCTTTAGCTCGGCAGGATTCGGTCAGGGTAAATACTTACTTATTAGCTGCTGTATGTTTCGGTATATATCAGTTTTTTTACACGACTACGGCAAAGCCAAAGGAAGTGTAATGATTTTAGCAGTCTATGTTTGTATTTACGGATGTCCCACCGTAGCGTCGACTACTCATCCGATTTTAATAAACCCAAATACCATCTCCGGACCAACAGATTCAAGCAATTATTCTTTTCAGTTCTTAGTTCATGGCCGACTCAAGCCTATACTCGTTCTCAGATCTCAAACTTGGTTTCACTCAGAACTAAAAGACCGAACTAGTTCATTTGACGGATTGACCGGGATCGGACCGCTCCCTTAAAGACGGAGCGGGAACAACTCTGGCCGCTGCTGCTGCGCTGTCGTAGTGACGCTGCATGCACGCGACGGGCTCGCTACGTACAGTCAAGGAAACTGAATCGCGTACCAGGGTGGAACCTTTTCACAACCAAATTCACGATGATTTCTTTGGTAGTCGTATGGAATGGGGATTCTCTACGGGATCGAATTAGGAATGAGGAGATCCGTAGAAGAACAAGGGTCACTGACATAGCAAAGCGGATTAGCTTGTTGAAATGGCAATGGGCAGGTCATATAGCACGCAGAACAGGTGGCCGTTGGGGCCAAAAAGTTCTCGAATGGAGACCACGGACAGACAAGCGCAGCGCGGGACGTCCACAAACGCGATGGACGGACGATTTGGTGAAAGCCGCAGGTTCAAGTTGGATTCAAGTCGCTTCCAACCGTAACGATTGGGTATCAATGAGGGAGGCCTATATCCAGCAGTGGACGTCTTGCGGCTGAAATGATGATGATGATGATGACGTATGGAATGTCAACATGGCATTTGCAATTAAAAGGGTTCACCCTGGGTACGTGACTCAATTTCTTCGACTGTACGGTCAGCATTGTCACACATAGGTACTTGTAAGTAGTGTGAGACAACGCTCTACGAAGTCGACATTTGCCGAGTCTTTTTCCAAAGACCGATGTGCAATCTTTATGGCCGGGTGCAGTACTACCGATTGCTTCGCTTTACCACAGCCGCACCGAAGCGGCGAATAATCGCGTATTCGTCGCGTGTACGTTGCGATCCCGCTCCGCCGAGAAATCGCGAGCCAAAAACGCTAGTGTAAACAGAGCCTTACTTGTGAAGCCGGAATGATTCTCTTTGTATTGTTATATTAAAAGGTTTAACTTCTGTTTTGCGTGTTCTAGGGGGACTGGTAACGGAAAATGTCTTTCTCTCGTTCCGGGGTACATTGCCATTGTCATGTAATACTGGCGTATAGTAATAAAGTTATTCAATTATATTGTGGTTATTTCTCGGAAGAATAAAGTTACAGAAGCACTTAGGGTTGGTTTCCGACCGGTATATCAATTACGTTTCTCGACGGGGACGTTATATCTAAAGATTTATTTGTTGTCTTTTATTGTGAGCAATTAACGATTCATTTTAGAATACCGGCTAACTAAACTGCTCTTGAAGCCATACAATTTATGATTGCAATATTTGGATGAGTCCGGACTTAGACCGAAATTCTACCTTACCTATAAGACCCACTAGCTTAAATGCTTCAAACAATGTTTATTTACTTAATACAATTTTTATTTTCAATACAGTTTTAGTATAGGTAACGCCACGAGAGTTGAGGTGAATGATTAGATTACACACACGGCTACATAAAGTACTGATTGCAAAAAAGTACTGATGAATGAAATGAGTGAGTGAATGAAAATGTGAGTTATATGATGTTAAGCTTATGATGAAATACCTACGCAACACTATGCATATTATAATTTTTCTTTTTCATAATGTATAACCTATTTTTGAAATAAAACAATTTGAAACTGATAAGAAATATAGGTCATGTAACCATAATATTTTGAAATAAATAAATAAATTAGCAACAAAAAATTTGTATTTTATAAATAGCGAAAAATATGCTTATCTGATTTAAATAAAATAAATCAAAATATTTTGTTTTCTGTTTTGTTTGAACTGGATGTAGGTATATTCCTAAATAATTCTTAACGAAATAGGTTGAAGAAATTTTTAGTAAATCTTGTAATTCACTGTTGAGTCTGTTGAACTCGCTATCAGTACGAATAATCGAATAAATGTCGTGTGCGTGACCTCAACTCACTCAATTTAACGATACAAAAGTCATACAGCGCCATCTACCGGCGTGCAGCGTGTACTCTTACAAATTAGATATTGGTATTTAACGGATTCGTTGCCAGCTGCCAAACTCAAGACTCCTTCAGATGCCACAAACGCACATGAGCGTTTAAATGAATGCCGAACTATGACAGGGTACTAGGCCAAAGTCACGAAAACGCATACATGCGTTCCAGGCAGTGATTGCGTTAAAACCATTGCTCGACTGTTAGAACCGTCACTATTTGAGGTGTTAAAAAGAAATTGCATCTAGGTAATTTTGATTGCGCTTGTCTTGTTAGAATTTATTGAATCAGGCGATACTTTGCGGAGGTCCATATCAATGAACTAAAACAATTAAGTACCTACTTAGCTTTGCTTTGCTTTTGTGTATTTCATACTAAATACAAACGGAAATATAGATGCACAGAAAAAACCCCAGAAAAAAGACCAATGGTTTAGACCAGTGGTGGTGTAATGGTATGGCACGCGGCACGGAATGCTGAGGACCTGGGTTCGATTCCCAGCATTGGTCTTTTTTCTGGGGTTTTTTCTGTGCATCTATATTTCAGTTTGTATTTAGTATGAAAAATAAGGTTTCACGGGATGACCGTAAAAGTAATAAAAAATAAAGTTGAAAAAATAAATACAAAAAGATACTTCATATCTAACTTGTTGCTTTTGTGTCTATTCGTACAGTGTGGAGGTGGAGGAACTGCATGAACACACATTTCTTGGATAAACGTAACTATCAAAGTAATGTTTCAGTTCATTGTTAGAATTTTTTAAGGGTAAAGCGAAAAGGTTGGGCAAGTGAACGAACCCGCGATGTCGTGGCTCCTGGCGTCCGCGGTATGAATATTATATCGCGCTGCGGATCGGTCCCCGCGTCCCCGCTAAATATTTCACAGACAATACCCTGCATCTGCCGCATAGAGTTAATCACTGGCTGGTTAGAGAATGAAGGTTAAAACACTGGGTGTAAAGTCGACCAGAGCTTGGAATCAGTACCAGAATTCCGGTATACCGCTCAACACCCGGTATTTTCAATCGTTGCAAGCACTAAGTAGTAACAAAAATGAAAAAATAATACAAATAATATATAATTATTAACAACAGATTAAAGAAAAAAATCAATTCTGTAATTAATTATTTTTCACTTCTCATGCTCTTAAAATGTTACTTTAGTCTCTGCATACCACTAAACTATTAACTAACTACACTACTAAAGACTAAACTAAGGACTAAAGCTCTTTTTTGATCTCTAGGGATTAAAGTAATTTTTTTTTAATTTACTTTGGAAACCCCTAAACTGCCAATCACGGTGTTTGTGGATGGAGGATTATTGCCATTTTCAGTGACTGGACATAGACAATTTTAAAGCTTTCCAATAGACCGCAGCGCGCTGCGGACGCTCCGAAGCGCTCCGTAGCGCCCGCTCCGTAGCGCCCTGCGCTTCGGTCTGTGGAAGCCTTTAGGGCGTGGAAATAACCTCAAAATGACAACTGTATAAAAAATATTTTAAAAAATAATAATTTCGTGAAACACCATGAATAATTACGAACATTAATCTATTTAATTACATTAAAGATGAATTAATTTTATTATGCATACTTAGTCCAATTAGCTATGAAATAATTTTCAAATTTGAATCTGTTGGCTAAATATGCAAACATTTATAGCGTCACACAACAAAAAAAAAACCGCGGAAATAATTTAAATTGCTATTTGAATTCTGAACAGACGTTCATTGCTCGTATTGAGCGTACGTTGTATAAAAGTAATATTGTAGATTAGTAAACCTAAAACATCGTTTTTTTCCTCGAATTCAAAGTGAAAAGTAAAGTGTTTAACGCGAGACTAAACTGCCATAATGACACGCGAATTATAGCCACCCTCGCTCTGCGCGGGTGGCTAAATATCTTATGCCGTTATGGCTTGTTTTAGTCCCTTGTTGAACAATCTACTATTATATAAAATCTGTAATGGACGTTAGCAACTTTTGCCGCGCGCCGTTTTTTTTTATTTGCTTTAGTATTGGAAAAAGCAAAGAAATCTGAATCCATACAGCTTAGCTTCCTCTTCTTGTTTTTCTTTCTTCCATGTTTCCTCAAAAGTGTAGTATAAGCAGTGGCGTAGCTATCGTAGGGCAAGCGGGGCAGTGCACCGGGGCCACCAAGCTCAGGGGGCCCCTCGGACTCTGACTTACAAACTATAAACGCGGACCTATGAGAAACGCGGCTATAAAACGCTACTAGTGAATTTACAAGCGCGCGAATCTAGTGAATTTAAAGTGCATTCATCCTTACTTGTCTTATCATGTAAACAAACACGGATTGGAGCTCTAGTTTACTTTTTGCCCCAGGGCCTTTGGTTAACTAGCTACGCCACTGAGTATAAGTATAGTATAAATCTTCACAGGTGATTTTTTCGCTTCGAGTCCTTATCTTTCAAAACAAACGGTATCGTCATAGTATTACGGTTCAAATTTAATAATGGCTCGAAGCGAAAAATTCACCTGGGACGATTTATACTATACTAGGTACCTCTAAGAATAGGTACTAGGTACTTCGATAGTTTTAAAGTTGCTATAGAACCAACGTTGCACAAATCTGCTGATTTTTATCATGTATTTAGATGAATATTTTTCTAAATTTTATTTTATCAATTTGTCGGGGTAATTGGTACATGTATTCATGCAAAATTACAGCTTTCTAGCACTAATAGTCTCTACGCTAAGTCGCGGACAGACGGACGGACTGACAGACATGACGAAACTAAGTACCTATAAGGGTTCCGTTTTGCCATTTTGGCTCCGGAACCCTAAAAACCGGCTAATGAACCCTAAAAATGGATATTGTTGTACGGGATTTCGAATTTGTTGGCAAATAACATTGTGGTGAAATGAATCTGTGGCACTATAAAGTTATGGAAAACCAAAATTGCATGGATTTTAAAAAATCTGTAAATCTTTTTCGGATGAATGAAATTCAAGTAAAAGAGTTTCGGTATATTGATAGGTTACCGGATAGTAAGGTTTAATTTAGTTACTACTACACACCGTATGAAAATAAAAAAAAAAAAATAAATAAAAATAGTTTATTAAAAGAAGGTATCTTTACAAAAATGTTTACCATTGGTCCCACACTAGGCAATGCCTGTCACGTGGCAACCAGGATTCGGGGTACATACAAAAAGAAAACTAAAAATATTTAAATTAAGATATACCGCAACAAAATAAAGGTAGAGATAACATAATATTCTAAACCGACACCAGAAAAGATACCTAATAATCATAACATAACCGTTACGTATCTGAGTCATATTTTTCCCAGCGACCTGATCCTTTTATCGGGGTCAAAGTCCAAAAAAGAAGGGAACATTCTTATTCGCATTTCCACAATATATCCCGGCAATAACGCAGCTTCCCGCAAATCCGCAGATCCTATCAGAACTATGTCCTTGAAACGCGGGGGGTCACGTTGTAACCTAAACTCGATGAGGCGAGTCTCGCTCGTTAGGTGACCCAATTCGGGAGGTCGCATCCTCCACTTCCTTGCTGGGTGAGGCAGTGCTATTCAATTATGTCGCTTGTCCGATAAGGAAGCGCGTGGGCTGCAATCTTGGTTGGAGTAAATGTATCGGTTTATGTAGTTGTGGGTGTTTTTTGCGGTGGAATTGTGTGTTGGGAGCTTTTGCTTCGGATGGAAGATTAATGGTGATAATCTAAAGAACTAGCTGATAACGGAATGTTCCATTGCTGGTGTAGGCCTCTTTTGTAAAGGCAGCTCCTCAAATCCAGCGTGGACTGAGGATATCCCACACAATCAAAGAACTAATGTTTATAGGTGAGTTTTAAGTAATTTGAAAATTGCGCCAGTGGTTGATGCTGAACTCGGAATTTTGGTGGCACTGAATCACTGAATAGAGATGTTGACACCACCAATCAACTGACGTGCTTTTTATGAGCTGTCAAAACACAACTTTTCCCATAGAGTTTGAATGGCAGTAGCCTTTGATCAATTATAACTGAAGATACACATTGCCGAACAAAATCCCCTTCAAAAAGTGTCCGAACTTTTTTATTTGTTTGCATAACAATTAAAATCATCACCTACACAGAAATTTGAACCTAGTCTTTACTTCATTACAGTCGAATTTCGGTTGACACTTGACAGCTAAACTTGACAATTTCACGCAACGTACTGAGAAAAAAGAAGGCCACTTTTATCAAAGTGGCGCTCATTTGGCTCGGACATTTTCGAGCGCGCGACTGTGGATCTACAGTTATAATTGATCAAAGGCAGTAGCAACTTATGACGTCACTTGTTCGCATACTCAATCAACTAATTATTTATTTGTTTTAAAGCAACTAAAAATCAAATTTTAATGTGGTTTTCAAGCGCGTTTTACTGGAGTCGTGTCTTCGAATTATTTTTTAATGGTATCAACATCCTTATTGCATTGAATTTCTGCTCAGGTGAGCGCAGGCTATTTTCCTTCACCGTAAAGTTCATGAAAAATTTCAAACGTAATTTCGCACATAAATTCCGAAAAATTCAAAGTTGAGAGCCTAGGCTCGAACCCATGACCCTCTGCTTGAGAGGCCATAGTTCAAACCACTAGGCCAACACGGCTTCACGGCTGTCAAACGCGAGTCTCGAATCTGGGGGGTTACTACGAAATTCGAAGTTCGAAGGTCGGATCGTGCGGTCCCTCTCACTCTCGTAATAAATACCATTGGCGTGAGCGGAACGGCATGAAACGAAGTTCGAATTTCGCGCTTCGTAGTATAGGGCCTGTACGTAGTACAGTCAACGTCATAAATAAGTGATCACTTTTGCACCTTTTCGCTTTCAGCCGTTACATAATTTTACATGACGTTACAATGACAAGGTACAAAAGTGATCACTAGACATCGGTAACTCGTGGCATTTAGGTAGCGTTTGTCGTTTCTGACAGACTAGTGAAGTGACTATGTTTCTCTGTACGACTCGAGCAAAGAAACCAATTACAAGAAATCTTTTTAACCATTTAATATTTGACTTTCGTGATAGACAATAAATATTTGTTCAAAAGTTTTAGAAGTTATCCTACGTCTCCTATTTGAGTGTGTTGGTTAAAAAAAAGTTTTTGTTAAAATTTTTATTTAAATTGCAAGCTTTTTTGTTAACTATACTTGCATTGTCATCCAATCTACATAAGTATACCAATTTCAAGCCAATCCGACCACTGGAAGTGGGTCAAAATCGACTTCCAAATTTTGATCCGTACATACATACCTACATACATTGCAAGTTAAATAAAAGCTTGTAAAAAGCATTCTTGCGTAAGTTTGTTGGTGTTCTCTTTGATTTCAACTTCTTTATTTTGTAATAAGCTATTAAAAATTACTATTGTAAGATATCCTGGATTTATTGATAATGCTATTTTTAGCTTTTGATAAACAAGTTTACCTTTTGGATGTTGTTTCGGTAATAAATGTGACCTTTCAATTTTAATGAATTATTTTACCTTATCTGAAAAGACACTTGAAAAACGTGTCTCATCACTAGTGCTACCTAATTGCCACGAGTTACCGATGTCTAGTGATCACTTATTTATGACGTTGGCCTTACTTACGAGTATTATGTAATTTTCGCTCAAAGTAATAATTTGGGACCATATTTGACTTCGCTTCGCCCCGTCAACCACTTCTAATCAATTCCGCCTCAGCATCCGTCTCCAGAAAGACTAGTGAAAATATAATAGGGAGTCCTTAAGCCGAGAGTCCGGATGACTTAATTTCCAAGACAATGGACATCTCGGTCTGTGTATAATGAGTAAATTAGTCGGCATTGTGCAGCTGAGAATTAGCTCCAGGGTTTTTTAATTACACGTCCGTGCACCTTTGTGAAGGACGTATAACGGTTGAGAAAGCTTGTGTTATAAGCAGAGCCGGGATTGTTCATGGCAAAATAAAACACTATCGTAATCTGGCTAGTGATAGAAACATCATTTTATCGATATCGATAATTGTGTAATAGAATAAAAAACCGGCCAAGAGCGTGTCGGACACGCCCAAGATAGGGTTCTGTAGCAGGTACGGAAAAATCTTTACATAGTTTGTTTTGGTCCCAACTCCCACCGCGCGCAGAATACCAACGTCGGTGGTACAGCGCCATCTATTGGCGAATTGGGTAACTAATCTACTTAGTACCTAGTATGTATGTTGATGGTTTTTCAGATGTAATTCTTTATTATATGAACCGATTTCAATTATTTTTTTTTTTATTTGAAAGGAGATACTGCTAGCGTGATCTTATAGGTACTTAAAGAAAAAAAATGCTTGCAGTGGCGATTAAATTACAATCTTAGTATAGAAATATTTTTTAAAAAACTTAAAAACTGCTCAACTGATTAAGTTGAAAATAATTTTTCTAGAAAGTTTTTATTAAGTTTAACTTACGTGATTTTTTTCATATTTTTTAGACGTGCGGTTCAAAAGTTAGAGGGGGGGACACATTATTTTGAACTTTCGGAGGGAATATCTCTGAAAACATTCACTTTATCAAAAAATGGTTTCAGCAAACCCCTATTTATTTTCAAATACCTATCCAATAATACCCCACACTATAGGGTTAGTCGAGAAAAAAAAATCACCCCCACTTTACGTCTATGGGAGGTACCCTAAAAAATTTTTTTAGTTTTTTTTTATTTAACCACTTTGTCGGCATGACTAATATATATATCCATGCCAAATTACAGCTTTCTAGTACTAACAGTCTCTGAGCTTAGCCGCGGACAGACAGACAGACGGACAGACATGGCGAAACTATAAGGGTTCCTAGTTGACTACGGAACCCTAAAAACGTGACCAAATAAAATAACATACCTATACAACATAAAAAAACATACATAGTTTGTATGAAGTTATATAGAAACATATTCGATTTCTTCGTCTTAATCCACGCTAGTACACACAGCAGTACGTGGCGTTTTATTCGTGTAATGGTGATAGGAGTAGATAATCATTAGTTTTTCAACATTCTCTGGGAGCAAACAGTTTCGTTTATCACTATAAAGCCATTTATGTATACTAAATGTACGTTCAACTTCACTTGACGTCAAGGGAGCAAATTTATAAAATTTTCAGTTTGAGTATGGCAAAGCTGAAAGGAAAGTTTATTTTATTATTGAATAAATAACTTTTATAAATAATACTCGATATCGATAAAATGATGTTTCTATCACTAGCCAGATTACGATAGTGTTTTGTTTTGCCATGAAAAATCCGGGCTCTGGTTATAAGAGTAGTTACGTCTTTTTACGCGTGGGGACTTTATGCGGCAATCTTTTTAGGCACGGATGTAGAGATAATCTACGATATAGGTAACGCCATCAGAGTTGAGGTCACGCACACAACAACGCGTCATGTAATGACAGCGGGATTTTGACATTTCTTCGTACCGATAGCAAGTTCAACAGACTCAACATAGAATTACAAGATTAACTAAAAAATTCTTCAACCTCTTTCTTTAAGAATAATTTAGGAAAATACATCTAGTTCAAACAAAACCGAAAATAAAATATTTTGATCTATTTTATATGAATCAGGTAAGCATATTTTTTGCTATTTATAAAATACCGATTTTTTTTCTTGCGAATATTTCTTATCAGTTTCAAATTATTTTATTTCAAAAATAGGTTATATGAAAAAAAGAAAAATTATAATATGCATAGTATTGCGTAAGTATTTCATCATAAGATCATATAACGCGCATTTTCATTCACTCACTCATTTCGTTCATTCACTACTTTATGTAGCTGTGTGTGTAATCATTCGCCCCAACTCTCGTGGCGTTACCTATAACATGGCCCGCCCCTCCACAATTCAATGTACTGTGAAAGTATTTTTAAGCACACCGAAACTTTCAACGCATGTGTGCGTGTTGAGACAGCCGTCAAACAAAAGCAGATACTACTACATAAAAATTCTTTCGTAAATATGTGACTAAACACATTGAAATAGTAATGTGGAGGAGCGGGCTATGTTATCGTAGTTTATCTCTATTCATTATCATCATCAGCATTATCTCAGCCTATTGTACCTATACGTCCTACTGTAGGGCACAGGCCTCCTGCCAGCGATTGGGAACTTCACACATACCATTGGATTTCTTCGCAAGTGTGCACAGGATGCCACACGATGTTATTCTTCAACGTAAAATTTCAAAAATAAAATCGCAGATAAATTCCAAAAAACTCAGAGGTGTGAGTCCGGACTCGAATACACGACCTGGGGGGTTACTACGAAATTCGAAGTTCGAAGTTCGGATCGTGTGGTCCCTCTCACTCTCGTAATAAATACCATTAGCGTGAGCGGAACGGCATGAAACGAAGTTCGAATTTCGCGCTTCGTAGTATAGGGCCTGCTGCTTGAGACGCCATAAGTCAAACCACTAGGCCGCCAAGGCTTGCATGGATGTATTAAGTATTGAAATTGAAAGAGATGGAAATGGTGTGTATCGTAAAATGGTTTGCTGTAGCAGGCATGTTTTGGGTGATTTACGACAGTGAAGATGTCGGAACCCGTTTTTTGAATGCACCTTTTTCTACAGAATGTCCCAAAACTCGACAACAACCTTGTACCAGACGAGAGGTCAAACCAGTTCTGGAAAGATTAAGAAATAAATACAATGTCACTTTTAGCATTAGATATTTTTAATTTGAACATGAAACCGTAAGACTCACTCATAGTGAAAAATACGCAGTCACGTTTTTAAACGAGTTTAGCCCGACATGTTTCAGGCTAATTCGTAGCCCTTCCTCTCGGAGCACACGCCAAGGCGGTTGCTGCCAAACGCGCACTACGCGCCACCGCTCTGCTATATAGATATTTTCGAAAAATTTCTATTACAGTTTAGCTTAATTAGTGTCATGGAAATTTTTTCGAAAAGTAATGCTACTTTTAGATAATTTGCTGTACAATCCACCCCACTGTCTTTGTCTACGTTAAAAAAAAGAAACAAGGCTTCATCTAACAAGCAGTGAATCATTCACGGCTCAGTAGTTGCCGTGTCCCAAACAGCTTTATGCCGAGCCAAATATCGAAACTCCGATGTCTATTTGAACGCCCTAATTTTCGCCGATTTTGTTTATATAAGCTTTTATGCCTTGTTTCAATTTATTGGGCCGTGACGAAGCTTTAATTTTATATGAGGGCGGGATCGAGTTTAGCAGGTTTTTTTTTCCAATATTTATCGCGTTTTCATGCTAATTTATTTCTGCTGTTATCGCGGGATGTCTTCGCTCTTCAATTTTTTATAAAGACCTTCCGCCGGTGGCCCTTTGAAATAAGTTTGAGCGAAATAAATCATTGTTCCGCGCGTTTATTGTATTGCCATCGATTGGCTGCCGCGGCGATAGTCGTTTGTTTTAGAATATGGCGTTTGACAGCGGGATACGGGAAAAGTGAGGAAAAAAGGCTCAATCTATTGTTTCCACCAGCGAGGTGCGACTGAGTAAATAGCTAACAAACCTGGAATTCTTACGTTCCTCACATTTTGCTGTTATTAGTTGTCTAGTTTTACTAGCTTTCCAACCGCCATCAGTTTCCTATCGCACATATTGAAGAAATTAGCTACAGTGAGCATGAAAGACCGTGGTAATATAAGAGACCACCTTGTGTCTTAATAGCTTTTCGACCTGATTTTCTTTCTTATCATGTGCCACTTCATTAGTAAGCTATATCTACTATATTACACAATGGTACACTTAGTTGAGACCCGCAATAGGTATGTCTTTTCAACAGGTTAACACTCCATATACAATAACAAAAATACAAGGGCCAAATTGTAAATAATTATTATTATATTTAGCTTCTAAAAGAGAGACACCTTCAATTTTTTGATTACTTAGATCTTTTGAAATTATATGGGTGTAAAAATGTAATGTACAGTCAACCAAATTGATTCGACAGAACCTTGTCGTTGTGACATTTTACGTCATTCGATAAGCATTGTTATTGACAAATTAAATTGTTTCCTAGGATAAGGTCTTGTAGTGGCCTAGGAATCAAATTGGTTGACTGTATCTACCCAATGAGCTAGTAACTTTTCATATGGTCAAATGTAGAGATAAACTACGATAACATGGTCCACCCCTCCAAATTACTATTTCAATGTGTTATGTCACATCCTTACGAAAGAGTGTGTAATGTAGTAGTCCACTTTTGTTTGATTGCTTCTCAGAACGCACACACGCGTTGAAAGATTTGGTGGTGCTGTATAAACACTTTCACAAATACATTGAAGACTTCTTGAATTTTGGAGTTATCGTAGTTTATCTCTAGGCAACTAAACACGATGTAGCACCCCGTAAGTATTTCCAAAAATTGCATTCCCACCGAATGCAAATCATCCTTCGCAGCCAACACATTGTACGGCCTTTAATGAAATATCCCGCTCTCCCCTCCTTATAAAATCCACGTTAACTTTACTGGCGCTGAATGAGATTAGTGCGAATTTGATTGCTTCGCCCAACTTCCCCTCGCAGGAACCTAATTCTCGGGAATTATACCACTTCCAAAGATATTAGGGAATCAAAAACAAATGAAGTTGAGGCGTGGAGTTCATTTTCCACTTAAAGCATTTCGTACCTTAAACGCATATAAGTTCGTACATTTCGAGAATTTCGTCAATCATAGTCGAAGGAATAAAACATACCTATATACAGCCATCGCGTCAAATATAGGTATGTAAACAAAACACCAACCTTATGTTTAGTGGCACAGAGTTGTATATAATTTATGACCTTCACTGTTCCTTTGAACGTTATTGTGAGTTTATATAACGTTTTTGAATTTCAATGGACCGATGCAATATCGGACGATCGAGAAATATCACAAAATTTACTACAAAAATAGGGCACATTTTTCTTTACAAAAATTATGGCTGTTGCTTGCAATTTCGCCTGGTTCCCGTGGGAACTTCATACGTTCCCAGGATGAGAAGTAGCCTACGTACCTAGATCGGGGATGACTATGTAGATTTATATCTACGAAATATTTTGTTTAATCAGTTTTGTAGCTCTTGTGACGAGTGATGTTACATAACACAAACATATCAACAAAGTTTTTCCTCTTTGGGTCATACACAGTAGGTAAGAAACAAAAGTTGCGCCAGATAATCTACAAAATAATGGTAATCGAATAGCAGTGTCAGCCTACGAGACAGGCCCTGGGGCTAAATTCGGGAACGGGCCTTCACAGGTTTGGTAGCGGTAATTCAATCGTTTGGGTTGGGTTTGGTCCTCTAGTTGCAGTAGTTCGGTTGATTTGTCCGGGACCGAACTGCTGCAACACTTTTTGTCTCAGTAGTTCGGTTAAGACGTTAAACCGAACTGCTGGGAAACCTTTAGTTGTAGTAGTTCGGTTGATTGTCCAGGACCAAACTACTGCCACACTTTTAGTCTCATTAGTTCGGTTGTGACGTCAAACCGAACTACTGAAAATTGAAACGACTCAAAAGCGCGATAAAAAATATAGCTAAATACACAATCCATGAAAAATAAGAGCTTGTTAATTTTATTTGCAATGTTGCTATTTCATTTCCTTGCAATCGAAGTGAAAAGAAGAGTGTACCTAAAACTCTAGCATTAAATCCAACGTCAATGTCAACCAAACGTCTCGGGTAAAATGGCTCATTTTATGCTCTTGTTGTACAATCTAATCCTTAAACGTCCTTTTGAGTCGTTTCAATTCTCAATAGTTCGGTTTGACGTCATAACCGAGCTAATAAGACTAAAATTGTGGCAGTAGTTCGATCCCGGACAGTCAACAGAACTACTGCAACTAAAGTCTTCCCAACAGTTCGGTTTGACGTCTTAACCGAACTACTGAGACAAAAAGTGTTGCAGCTGAGCAGTTCGGTCCCGGACAAATCAACCGAACTACTGCAACTAGAGGGGTTTGGTCTGAACTGGCTATTCAGGAACGCCAAAAATCACTGGTTTGCGAGAAGTTTGGGCTGAGTTTGAGATGAGCCTTATTTATTTGTTTATTTATTTATTTAAAAAGTGAATTAACAGAAAAATAAGGCTCATCCCAAGCTCAACCCATTCCTATACTCTCCCAAACGATTGAATTACCGCTCGCAAACCCGTTCGCAAAGCCGTTCCTGAATTTAGCCCCAGCCTAGTGTGTAGGTGATACGGAAAATCATATGTTGTAGATAGTAAGGGATCGTACCGTGCTTAATCGTATCAAAATGTGGAAACTTTATCTATGCTAACTGGTGTTTGTTTTGGACGATAATGACTTTACTGACCGACAGGTGTCGCTGTACTTAAAACTAAACTAGGTAACGTTTGACTGAATGGAAAACTATAAGAAATGCATATACTTGAAATTAAACGGATTGGCATAGCAACGGTGTTTGATGTAAACAAAGTGGTCCTTACGAGCGGATAAGTAACAGTGACAGTGAGTAGTGAGTGAAGTGTAAGTGCAAAAGTGGACCTTAAAACCGTAAGTAAGTACTGTGAAGTGAGGTGTCAGTGTCAGTGAAACAAACTTAGCGGGAAAATCGTAGCTGTCAAAGACTTGTAAAATTTCAAAATCTTAATTTATGGACTTGGCCAAATTCAGAGCACAAAATTCAAACACTTGTAAAATATTCAAAATTCTTTCTATGGACTTGTAATTTTTTCGGGTATTTATTATATGGACTTGTGATAATTTTCAAAACTAACGTGTTTATTAAGGCTTCAAGATGAAAGAACTATTGGGACTTATAGCAGAACAAGAACAGGCAATGGGGATCATTCAAAAAATGCAAATAAATTTCAAGAAAACGGGAAAATCTAGGTTGACAAGTGGATACGTCAAAACGAGGAAAGAAATTTTAGAACAATATTGGAAGAATTTCGTAGAGACAAACCGAGCTATAATCAAAACTGTAAATAAGGAAGACATGGAAAACCTGTCGTATTTTACGAAAGATTATTATTTTGCATACGAAGAATTTTACATTGAATTAAAAGCAGAGATGACAGACATGTTAGACGACACTGCACAAATTTCGAGCGGGAGGAGTCAGAGTGAAGAGATAAAACTACCGAAAATAAATATCCCACAATTTACCGGCAACTATCAAGACTGGACATCATTTCATGATCTTTTTGTAACTCTCATCCATAGCAAGGCAAGTTTAAACAACATTCAGAAGCTATATTACTTGAAGAGCTGTTTGTCAGGTGAACCCGAGCGACTCCTGGAACATTTTCCAATCACTGACAACAACTACGACTTAGCATGGAATATGTTACAAGGCAGATACAACAACAAACGCATCATTATCAATTCGATCCTGAACAGGATAATCAATCAGAAGAAAATAAGTACAGCAACTGCCAAATCGATTCGAGAGCTTCTAGATACTACCATTGAATGTCTGAACAAATTGAAAGCTCAAGGGGTAAACACTAATTCATGGGATACAATCATCATTTTCATCACTGTTTCCAAACTTGATACCGAAACTCACAAAGAGTGGGAAAAAGAGGTAAGCGACATGAAAATCAATGAGTTACCTTCGTGGTTTAAATTTGAGAAGTTCCTCGAGAAACGGTTCCGCGTTTTAGAGATGATGCAACCAACACAGAGTACGAACGCAAACCCTACTAGAAACGTCCAGAGAGTGCCTTACGATGCAACAGAATTGAAATCATTCTTAGTAGCCATAGAAATTAAATGTACATTTTGCAAGCTCAACCATCACATATTTCAATGCAGAGAGTTTCAACAATTAAAACTTGAAAAGAAGATAGATGTTGTACAGAATGAGAGGCTGTGCTTCAACTGCCTTATGCCTGGTCATCCAGCAAGGTATTGCAAAAACAAATCATCCTGTCACACCTGTGGAAAAAGACACCACACACTGTTGCATAGAAGTAATACATCCAGCCATTCCCACGAGAGACAAATCAGAGAGACAAAACATGAGAGACGAAACAAGGAAATAAAACAAGAGAGACAAAACAGAGAAACAAACCAACAGAGACAGAACAGAGACACAAACCAAGAGATACAAGACGAGGAGAAACAGCAACGAGAAACAAAACAAGAACCAACAGAGAAAAGAGCAAACAATCAGACAGAAGAACAGAAAGGAGAAGATAGATACGGAAAAAGAGTAACAACAGATTCAGATGAACAGTATAAAGAGAAGATAGCAACGAAAGACAACAGAGATGCAGAAATTCAGAAACAATTCACACAAAATCTAAATCCGAGAGGAACTGGTTTACGAAAAGGAGAGCATATGATAATATTGAGAAACAAGAGGGACGATTTATCAAAAGATTTACGAATGGATACTTGGCGGAAAAAATCCGGAAAAACTGAAAGAAA
This sequence comes from Archips xylosteana, assembly GCA_947563465.1. Classification (NCBI taxonomy): domain Eukaryota; kingdom Metazoa; phylum Arthropoda; class Insecta; order Lepidoptera; family Tortricidae; genus Archips; species Archips xylosteana. Next base: position 4,473,959 of record OX387351.1, on the reverse strand, counting down.
CAAAATTTACTTTTAAGCAATGAAAAAACAGACAAACATCAGAATAAAGAGAGAACATAGTAACATAATTATAAATAAACCAGATGAGAATGATATAGTTTTGTAGAATGAACAAAAAACAATTTGAGTACAACACAAAAAGAATATAAACAAAAATACAGTCCACTGAGAGAAAAAATCGAGTTATATGAAGAAAAGTGCGCATACGTGCATAAACTGACAGCGAAAACATTGGAGCTGTATAGCATTAAAGTACATAATAGTTATCAGTTTATAGTAAAATGACCTTCAGTCATTTTAAGCGGGAGTATGTTTTGGACGATAATGACTTTACTGACCGACAGGTGTCGCTGTACTTAAAACTAAACTAGGTAACGTTTGACTGAATGGAAAACTATAAGAAATGCATATACTTGAAATTAAACGGATTGGCATAGCAACGGTGTTTGATGTAAACAGTGTTAATTGTTAAAATAAATAAAGATTTTATTATTATTATTATTATTTGGGTAAGGCCGCGGATTTGGACCAATTGTGACATAGAAGTAACATAAAAAAATACGTTACGTAACTATAAAACGTAACGTAAGTTCCTATAAAGCTTAGATCATATTGACACAATTTTATTCGATAATGAAACTAAAACTAAAAAGACAATTAATAAAGAAAAATAAAGTTTTTATTAACAAAAAACAGTGTACTTTTACAATTACTTAAATTAATTCTATTATTATGATGTAAAATGAAATGTATTTTTTGTATTATTGGATTTTTTACATTTTATTGGAAAATAATTACAAACGCTTTCAGTGTCAAAGTTTACCCTATTTTTTTATTTACCTATTAAAAAAGCGTTAATTGAAACACATTTTTACAGTAATAAAAAAAATAGGGCGAGTAGATTATTTTCTAGGTGAGTGTATAATCGTAACAACTATGCACATAAACTGAACGCAATAGGTATTGCACAGTTAATAAGTTTGGCAACCTGATGAACGGTGATGGAATTAAGTATCTGATCTCTCTGATCTTTTGTAAAGGTTGACTGGTAGAGATCCCTTAAAGGGATAAGTTCGCCTTTGTACATGCATTTCAACGGTTGTCAATAATGTATTTCTTTTTTCCTTATTTTTGTACAATAAAGAGTTTACATACATACATATCTGATCTTTAAGTTTGACGGAAGACCGAGGAAATTGGAAGAAGAAAACATGTGCCAACCGCATTTTTGTAGGATAAGGGCAGCGCAAGAAGAAGAGATCATTAACTTCGAAACTACGGTACCTACTTAAATAAATTTTACGCACAAGTAGTTGCAGAAAGTTTTATGTTCTTTAACTAATTTTAAATTAGCGTACTTTGTCTTTTATGCTGGCTCAATTGTTTTGGGCCGATTTCTGTACCTCCTGTACGCACTGTATTGCAAATTTATTTAAATTATTGAAAATACCCTCATAATTGTGTTTTTTCATACAAAAATCTAAAAAATCATTTCCGTTAGTATTTTCCTGTGTATGTTTTCGTTACGTTTTATAAAAAATACGTTACATTTTATAAAAACGTAACGTAATCGTAACGAAAGTGTAACGTATTTTTTAAAAATCTTTTATTTTCATGGTGAAATTAAGACAGTTTAAATACAATAATACATGTCACCACTCTATCATATAAAAAAACAGCCGGTTAAAAATAAACACTACTTACCTGTAAAATCACATAGGCACTTTTTTAGTTTTTTGGCAAAACTTTTGCAGCGTCTACTTCGAGTGCAATTTATCATCAGACTAGCGAGATATCTGTTACTCACTGGTGTTGCCCTACTAAAACATGAGTTGCCGGTACACGAAAACCAATTTCTAACCAAATTGGTTTTAGAACTAGCGTTATAACGCGTCACATAAGTATTCGTAACGTAAACGTGGAATTCATATATGATAAAAGAAACAAAGAAAACAATAAATTTTTTCATTATAATAATTCCGTAACCGCTTGAACTATGGTTGTAATGTCATATAATTTTGTTTTAAAATATACATAAAATCATAACAAGTTAAATATTATGAAAAAAAATGGTTTTAATAACTCGGTGTCGAAAAAATGAGACGACTTTCGTTACGTTTTAGACACAAATATATTTCTATAAATTTTTTGAAGAAGTTTAAATCAATTATTGCAATTGCGACCTTGACAGTTTTTGTCGCTTTATATACTAAATTTTTTTTCAAACCTCTAGGTGTCACCAGTAATTTATAATAAGCTAGGTAAATTTGAAACGACCGAATTGGTCAAAATCCGCGGCCTTACCCATTTGTCTCTTCTGTGGTCATAAAGTTAGTGACTCCGAGTTAGCAATTTTTTATGACACTTAACTAAGAGGTTGAGATATCGGGCTTTTAATCTGATCCCATGGAAAAATCGAGATAAAAAATAGCCTATATGTAATTAATAAAATCCAGCTCTGTTCATACCAAAACTCATCCACATACGCCCAGCCGTTTTAGTGTAAAAGGAAGGTAAAAGGGTAACAAAGACACACGCACGCACACACATCTTACAAACTATCGAGTTTATGTATAAATGGGTACGGTCAGTTACAGAGAAAAGGAACCCCTCGGTGTAGTTAACATTGTTACAGAGGGACGTACCTTTACTCTGCAGTTGACTGTACTGCATATCCTAAAAACGCCGAATCATGCTGTTTCCTCCTCATGATAGGTATTTAAATGTTCAGAACGTGATACATACTTATGTTAATGATTCATTGAATAAGCGCCAAATGGTGAACATACAAAAATGAAATACAGATCTGCGTGAAAATTATGCACCCTTACAGATATTTTTTCTGCAAATATCATTTATACATATATATATATATATATATATATATAACCTATGTAGCCTATGCTATGCTATGTGTAACCTATGTGTAACCTGTGTATGTATGTACTAAACCTTTTTGTTCGATTCTGTAATAAAAAATTCAAATATAAACTTTTATTTTGTGTGCATATTTTTTTTCGAAAATTGGGAATAAGTACTTTTTTATCGTAAGTGATTTCAATATTCACTACTTTTTCAAAATTTGTTTAATTGACGTCGGAGTTGAGGTAATCTAGTGCTCTCACACAGCTGCTTATTTCATAAATTGGTCTATATGCGTATGTTGAGGACCGGCATTAATTTATTTTTCACCTGTCGTGAAGTAGTAAAATGTTCTAGTCTCAAAGTCATCATGTCAAAATAAAGGCACTGTCAAAGTGTTAGGTCTCAGTTACGGGTCCAAATGAAGCTCCGTCGTATAATCCACGCGTAAATTGTGAAGAATTCTAAATAACTCTATTCCTAACCGTATAAAGTACGACTTGGACCTTCTACGTCATAGTTTTCAGAGTCAAATGAAGTTCATTGCTTATTTCTTTTATAGTAAATTTATTACATTATATTAAAATGAAATAACTACAGGACACAATTAAAGAAGCATTTACATCGAACCGGATTTACTATACGTTGCCAAAAATAAACAATCGCAATTAAAACGAATAAATCAAAATTTGAATTTCTGGATCTACTTCGCAGCCTTTGCTCTGTTTAAAGAGATCTATGTATATTGGAAGTAATTAATGTTCTCCGATTTTACTGAAAACTCCAAAAGTCCAATGATAAGAAACATTTGAAGCACGAATCGAAAAGCCGGAGTTCGTTCCCCTTTTGTTTTTACGTCCCCTCTCGCCGAAACGGAAGACTTTTCACGACCCATCAATAAACTTGGAACATACTTGTCATAGCTTGCAAGTTCTCTTCAGCGTAGGGTTATAAAACCAATTGCCTTTAGTTTTTGAAATAATATTGGTTCTACTTATTTACAGGTAATCTGCGGTGAGCAGCGGACGGCCGCGTAGCAAACACACATGCTGACGATATGGTAAGTTTTAAATCGGTGACCACAATGAAACATTTTTTTTAAAACACTCCAATACTCCCTCCGTTCCTTTTGCATTTCGGTAACTAGCGCCATCTAGTTACTCACTGCTGTAGCTTGATCCAAACTGGAATGTAAAGCGCTGTTCAGGTTTACTTTCAGAGCGCAGTCAGAAGTTCCTGCGCCACCCGTTAGATGGCGCTGATGCAGAATTATCAAGCAGTGCCTAAATATTAAACTAGATGGCTCTGAATTAAATATGCACTACGGTTAGTATTTTGGTATAAATTAAAAATTGTAATATTTTTTTAGGACACAGTATGGCCGCGGCACATTGGCGCAACTCGCTGGGATGCCTGTCGCTGTCGCTTTTATGTCTCTTCGCCACTACTCTTCAGGTCACAAGCGGTAAGTACCTATTTACTTTTGCAGAATTAAAATAGTTAAAAAATAGTACTGGCATACAAGCTAATAGTAATAAATAAAAAATAAAAAAATATCCGAGTTTATGGTATCTCTTTACTTATAAAGGTTTTAGCGAAAACGGCCAGTACAAGTAATGGTGAAGAAAATGTTTAATAAAACTGGCTGAAAGGATATTGTACACATTATTCTGCCTATAAAAACAACATTACATAATATCTTGGAACGTGAAATAATGTGTTTTGTTGATAAATTATGCAGTAATAGTACCCCAAAATGATAAGTGGGGGCATTTGGGGCGCTTAGTAACGGCTCTTAGCAAGAACCGGCGACGATTACCGAGGGCTGCACACACATTATATCATTTACAAGTTTTTAAGCGTAAGCACCTGTAAATCTTATAAAATAAAGCCTTTAATTGAAAAAAGCTGCCATAATTAGGCCAGTTTATACCTACTTACTTTAAAGGCCGGCAACAGATTGGTGACTCTCTTTGAGTTGCTGATATTTATGAGCGGTGGTGATCATTTTCCATCAGATGACTCGCTTGCTTATTTGCCTCCCTCTCATAATAAAAAAAACTAAAGTAAACATGCAATGAAATATTGATGTTATGTTACATATATAATAGGCTGCGAAGTATCCAGTTTCAGGTGCGGCTAGACGAGAGTTCGTTAGTGGAACTCCATACAAAATTACAGGCCTAGGCCTGCAAGATGCTCTTTTTTAATTTTCATTCCACATATCATGGAGTTCAGCCACTAAAAAAAACTATACAAGCAATATGTTTGCTTTTGTTTCATTATGACATTCTGGCACTAAGCTTATTAAAAACTAGCCTTCCTTCCGCAGCTTCGCCCGCGATATATTAATTTTCCCGTAGGAAAAGGTAATTTCCCGCGGTAAAAAGTAGCCTATGTCACTCAGTGATAATGTAGCATTCTAACGGCAAAAGAATTTTTGAAATCGGTCCAGTAGTTTCGGAGTCTATTCAATGCAAACAAACAATCAAATCTTTCCTCTTTATAATATTAGTATAGATTAATATTATAAAGCTGAAGAGTTTATTTGTACGTCTGTTAAACGCGCTAATCTCAGGAACTACTGGTTCGAATTGAAAATTTATTTTTGTGTTGAATAGAAGGCTTGGGCCGTAGTTCCCACGTGGACCCAGCGCGGATTGGGATCTCCACACAATATAATTTGTTCGTTAATTCGTGTCATGTGTATGAATTCGTTATTTTTCCTTCACCGTGCCTTTACAATACACAGAAATATCTGCTTCTACGCACCCTCTTCATTAAAAGAGGTTTAAAAAGACGTAAAGCCTTTAAAGCCTCCAAGTGCAAATCAATGTACGTCACAGCCTCCATACATACGAAGATCAAAACTCTCGTAACGACGACCGAGGAGCCCTAAGAGTCCAGCTTCCAAACATACTACTATCTCTTTCTGATAGAGGCTGGAGTGTAGTGCTGGTATTGCTGTCTCGCCTGTCATGGTAAGACGATCAATAAGGATCCGGATTATAAATTGGAGGGACATGCCTCAGGGGGAGGAAAATCGGGTATTTTTAGGCTTTATATGTGTTTGAGTAATAAATATTAGTTCACGTAGGAGAAATGAATGGAGATATCGTAGTTTCTTAATGAATAACTAACTTCAATCTCAGGATATTTAGTAAAAGTGATAGTTCAGAGCACGCATCTTTCCATATAAAAATCATAGCTTAGTTGAAACCGATTCCACCAGTGCTATGTGCTATGTGGACCAATGAACATGATTGGTGGATATCAAACGCATCCATAGCAACGTTGCGTAGCACATCTGTGGTGGATAGGCACCCTAAACCGCTGAACCCATTTAAATGAAATTTTGTATGTATGTAGATAGTTTAGACCCTAGAATCCTTCCTATAAAACTATCCTATGTCCACATAGGATAGTTAGCCGAAAAATTGGCGTAAGTTCTCGACGGATAGCAATAAACTAATTCTTTTCAGACGCAGTCGCGGGCAACAGCTAGTAAAAGATAAACTAAAAAAAGCCTTTGAAATAAGCCTTATTCAAGCACTCACGTCAAAAATGTGACGAGTCCAAAGAAAGTGGAGTTTTCCTTTATTTTGCACTCTAGCCTATTTTTAACCACCGACACAAAAAGAGGGGTGTTATAAGTTTGACCGCTATGTGTGTGTATATGTATATGTCTGTCTGTCTGTGGCATCATAGCTCTTAAACGGGTGAACCGATTTGAATGCGGTTTTATTGTTTGAAAGCAGGTTTCTTGGCAATGGTTCTTAGACATGTTTCATCAAAATCGGTTCACGCGTCTCAAACTTATAAGCTCTTTTGTTAGCTGCAGAAGGGGTCTTAGACGCATAATAGAAATTTACTTTATTTTAAAACATACGAGCGACGAAATTGCGTTGAAGGTTTTTAAATTTTAAAATTTATAGTTATAGATAGATAGAGATGCAGTGTCGAATGCAATATCGCTGTCATCTCGCTTTTACTACCTCAAATAAAGACATTGTCTTCAGCTATCCCTCCTCAGTCTCATCCATTTGCATAATTGCAAACTTTACAAAACAGATTTTCATTTTTTTAATCACTTAATGCACCAAAGGCTCGCAGTCTGTAGACGTTGTTCTTCCACAGTAATATACATTTTCGGTTTTTCAGACATACTTTAGGACTATGTTCGCATTAGTCGTGGTACCTAGTTGTTTGACCTATGGACTCGCGAAGCAGAGGATCGTGAGTTCAAATCCCGGGCTCTCAAATCGTTTCAAAATTCATATGCGAAGTTACATTTGAAATTTACTACAAGCTTTGCGGTAAAGGACAAACATCGTCATCAAATTCAATGGTGTGTGTGAAGTTCCCGATCGGCAGTGGGTCCGCGTGGGAACTATAGTGACCCTCTTATTCTGAGAGGAAACCTGATATTCATTGCACTCGATTATAGTTTAGAAATTTATTTAAGCTACAAATTTCGTTTTCCATCCTTTGAACGCAAATATTCGATATTTTGACACAGCCGTCTCATGTAACGATGACGTTTAATGTTTCACGGGAACTTATGTCGAAACTAGTTGCAACAAGGTTTAAATTCCATCGTGGATAACTTGGTGGTTGAGTTTCAAAGATGCTCGGAGATGCAGTGTAAGCTGGCGAAGATTGGAAAACCTTAGAGCCAATATTTGTTGAGGAAATAGAATATTTTACGAGAGAATAAATTTTCTGAACCATGAAGTCTGGTAGTTGAATTGAAAAAATGAGTGGTGACCCAGTAGATAAAGTCCCTTCAATAGAATCTAACAATCGTGCAAAAAACGATTGTCAACTAACACTCACACCAAATGGTCTACGTGCTATGTCTCTAGAAGTGGGAATGTGAGATGTGTACACATTTTTAAATTTTTTGAAACGTTAAATTTGGTATCAACGCCAGTTGATCATAACGTGATTGCTCAATCGATTGTGAAATTCTATTCAAATGGTTTTTAGTTCGTAGGCAAGGTAGATGACTAGATCCACTCCTGCTGGCTCGTGCTGAGGCACTGACTTCAACAGATCAGTAGAAAATTATTTTCATGGTACTGTAGAGTTGGTTTAAATCTTTTCTTCTTCTCTTCTTCTTCTTCTTCGTTTTCTTCATTTTCATCTTCATCTTCATCTTCATCTTCATCTTCATCTTCATCTTCAACTTCTTCTTCTTCTTCTTATTCTCTCCCTGTATATATAAAAGGCATCCGTTACTGACTGATCTATCAACGCACAGCTCAAACCACTGAACGGCTTGTGCTGAAATTTGGCACACTTATAGCTATTATGACGTAGGCATCCGCTACGAAGGTATTTTTCGAAAATCCTACGGGATACGGAAAAAACGCGATTTGTATATGCAATTCAACAGGCCCCTATATCCGTAACTATAATTACTGGGCTCTTCAAATTCGGTACCTATAATTGTTAGTGATCATAACAGCAAAAAAATTATTAAAGGATTTTTGGAAATTGCCACGGGATAAAGAAAACGGGATTTATATTATTAACTAACTTATATCGATGATGATGAGATGACGCTGAAGTTTAGGAATTTTGCTTTATTCAATGAGATTTCTATAGCTTTATCTACTCATCAAAACAAGTCACTTTTATTCTAACAACTATTTAAAATTTGAAATAAATCTCGATTTTCCATTACTAAAGCAGTAATCCGTCGAATGATGATGATGAATGAAAGTGACTTGTTTTGATGAGTAAGATACGCCCTGGAAATATTGGTACCTAATTTATTAGCACCTTATATTTGGCCTCACCCTAAATAGTTCGGGATTAAGTACCGAGAAATATTAGTTTCGCAATAATCGTCGTTTTACATTAATAGAGTCGTGAGCTTAATACGTAATTGGCGTGTAAACCATGTTGATTATCAATTTGGTATTAATCTCGGGTTCGCGGCTCAGCCATTAGCTAGATCCGCGGGCTGGTTCCTTATGCTGGGTTGCCATGGCACTGATTCTACATAATTGCCAGTTAAAATTAATTGAAAACTACTTTTAGTGTGTTGCCATATTTTGAAGTTTTGTATTGTCAGTCGCCATTATTTTAGTGACTACGTATTCATTTTTCGATACAATCAATATTTTGCGGGTAGGGTAAAGAATCATATTTCATACAAACATAAAACATGCGTTTTCCCAGAGATAAGACTAAGCTAGATCGATTGTTCCCGAAAATCACCACATAGCAAAATACATCAAAATAGAGAGAGAGAGGTTAGAGCCATTTCTGAGATCCACAAGCTAAATACCTATACAAGAATAACTTTTTTAAAGGTACATATATGTTAGATTTGTACTCCCCTGATGACAGTGATGACATTAAAATGCGTTACACAATAATGTCTGAAAATAAAAAAAATATTTTTGAAATGCCATCTTTTACTAAGATCTACTAATACAAATATATAAAACTATAACATTTCCAGTAAGATGTAAATTATGTATAATATGAAAGACGCGTATCTAATGAACTAGTTCGCCGCCTCGTAGACGCCTACGCAGCGCTACGACGTAGCACTAGCTACGAACTTGAAGATACGACTTTCAAAGTGCAATCTTGAATATAATTGCATTGCGTTATTTTAATTGTTTTATATTATACTAGCTTTTTCCCGCGGCTTCGCTCGCGTGTACCATGAGTATTCCACACAACCAAGATATCAAGCAAGCAAGCATACAGGTAAGCAAGCAAGCATTCAAGCAAGCATGCAAGCAAGCATGCATGCACGGAAGCAAGCAAGCGTGCAAGAAAGTGTGCAAGTAAGCGTGCAAGCAAGCGAGTAAGCAAGCCTAACTAAACTTTCTTTATATACAATGCTTTTCACTAATTTGGAAGCGGGCACTAAATAACTAGGCTTGTTAATAAAATAAAACCTATTATGACTTTCCCCTGTCCTGCATTAGGTATAATTCAATGTTTTCTTACCTTCTACGGAAACTTGAGTAACTGGAAGCGCTGTGTACTGTGTGTGTGCTAAGTAGCATTGATATTATACATATTATAGTATCTTGTTAAGGTGTTGTGTAACCTAACCGTTAATGAGTTATACCTTCCATCATCAGCTCACCTGGATAACCTGAAATAATACAACTATCGGTCTATACGTACCTATAATATTTGAAAAAATATCCTCAACTCCTAAATTGACTTGTTAAATAGCTTGAGAAAATATATGAAAAACGTAATGCGTGCCTAAAAAATTTGAGGGTTGCCCTCGATTTCCCTGAGATCCCGTGATCAGATCCTGATTTTGTGACAATGGGACCATCTCAGGAGTATATTGTATTCTTTCGAATAAAAAAATATTTTTTATAATCGGTCCACAATTAACCGAGAAATCGGTGAACATACCTACATAAAAAAATACATAAAGTGGAATTCATAACCTCCTCCTTTTTTGAAGTCGGTTAAAGAGCCCTTTGCGGCCTACTTACAGTATAAACTTATGAATTTTGAAATTTTAGCTTTCTAGAACCAGTAAAACGCAAAATCCCGTTCCCGTGGGAATTTCGGACAGTCCTCTCCTAATGCTCTTCTACACTCCCTAAGGAACCCACTTGCCAAATTTCAGCTTTCTACGACCAGTAAAACGAAAAATCCCGTTTTTTCCTTATCCCGTGGGAATTTCCGAAAATCCTTAAAACAGTTTTTTACTATTATAATTACCTACTTCTATGCCAAATTTGAAGAGTCTAGTAATTATAGTTCATAGGATTCCGTTGAACTGAATATATAAATCCCGTTTATTCCTTATCCCGTAGGAATTTTGAAAAATCCTGAAATTAATGTTTTAATTATTGTAATACCTACTTGTGTATCAAATTTGAAGAGTCTAGTTATTATAGTTACTGAGATATGGTCACTCGGAATCGAATCTATAAATCCCGTTTTTTCCCGTTCCCGTGGGAATTCCCAAAAATCCTTCCTTATTGGATGCCTACATTGTATATGGTATCTATGTGCAAAATTTCAAGTCTCTAGGTCCAGTGGTTTGGGCTTTGCATTGATATATCAACAGTCAGTCAGTCAGTCAGTCACTCAGTCAGTCAGTTTAGAATTTTATATATATAGACTAGCCAACTTATGCTTTCGCTCGCGTAAACCATTAAGATTGACTGTTGAATTGAAATTCTGGGTTTTCCCAAAAATTGTCGTGGGAATTTCCAAAAATTTAAACAGCTGGCCCGGCAAACGTTGTTTTGCCATATAAATTATAACCAACGACTGTTCTCAGATCTACCGAATGTAGAGAAAAAGTTTCATAAAAATCGGTCAAGCCGTTTCGGAGGATTTCGATAACAAACACCGTGACAGGAGTGGGAACATGGATGAAATGGGAATGTTGACGAAGCGAGATTGTGGACGAAGTAGGAGTGAGAACGAAATGGGAATGTAGACGAAGTGAACCTAAACGAGATTTTTATTAGATTTCATGACATCCGTGCAACCGTTCTAACGTGAAGGGGTAACAAACACACATGCGCGCGCGCACGGACGCGCTAATTATTGGTAATTCCCATGAGAATTTAGTAAAAACCTAGAGTTTCAATTCAACTGACAGATCTAATGGTTTACTAACGCCCAAGCCCTCTGATTCTGAGAGGAGACCAGTACCCTGCAGTGGGACGGATATGGGCTGGGCTGATGATGATGATCAAGGAATCAAGGCTATAGGTAAACCGTTTCAATGAGTCCTCGCCTGCGCGGTACAGGGGCTGGGGGGTAAGACGACAAAGGGGGCCGGGAGAGGTGCGGGCTGCAGGCACACGAGGAGCGCTCGCCGCCCGCACCTCTCTCGGCCCCTTTGTCGTCAGAAAAATATAATTTAAACCGATCTGACTCCAAAAAACCAGGAAAATCACTTTTTAGTCTGTATACTGATTTGTAGAGATGTAACAGATATCCGGCCAGTATTCGGTATTCGGCCAGTATTCGGTATCCGGCCTATCCGGCCACAAGTTTACTATTCGGCCGAATACCGGATAGTTGCGTACTATCCGGCCGGATACCGGATAATGTAATAACTTATAGTTATGGTTAAAAATGGTTATTTATTAGTCTATCATTAAAATCAGTTTATTAATTCACATAGTGCGTATAATTCATAAAAGGACATATAATGTTGTTGTGGTTTCTAATTCTAAATTAAATGAAGTATAGGTAAGGTAGATGACTAGGTCTACTCCTGCTGGCTCGTGCTAACAGATCATTAGAAAAATATTTTCGTGGTTTTTGGTGTAGCCGGTGTAGGTCGAATCTAATACCTTTAAACGAGCAATTCTTGTATATATGTATATATATATATATATATATATATATATATATATATATATATATATATATATATATATATATATATATATATATATATATATATATATACATATATACAAGAATTATATATTATATATATATATATATACATATATATATATATATATATAATCAGGATCTCGGAAACGGCTCCAACGATTTCGATGAAATTTGGTATGTGGGGGTTTTCGGGGATGAAAAACTGATCTAGCTATGTTTCATTTTCAGAAAATCGCTTTTACTCGTGTTTTCCGGCTATTTTTGTTTGCATTAGAATATAAAGCTAAATTTCGCCCACTTCGAGCAGATCATAATGGCACATTAGAAATCGGGTGGTCGCGGACCCAGCCGACCTCGGTTCGAATCCACGTTTTTTTTCAACATTTTTGTTTTTTTTGTTAAGTTTATTTTTCATGAGAAAACGTCAAGTTTCTTCTTTTGTGAGAAAAAGTTACTTTTTTGTGAGAAAAGTTACTTTTTTGTTAGAAAAAGTATTATAGGGAACGTGCAGTAACTATAGGCGGCAGCACTAATGCGACAGAAGAGACACTATGCGGACAGTAAAACAAACTTATCAAGGTAAAACATTCAAATTGATGGCACCCTTATGGCACCAGTTGGCAGCACCGTCTATGTGCACGTTCCCTATTGGGAGCACAGAACAGGAAAAGCCGGTTGTCTGTAAAGTCGGTTTACGGACGATAGTTTAACGTGACTCACCCAACCTCCGGTGTTTTTGTCAAATATCTTGAAAACGGTGCATCCTACGGCAAAATCAATGAAATTTTCATCCCCCCTTTAACGCCCCCGCGCTCCCTCCCCCCCTCTCACCCCCCCCACCCCTCCGGTGTATATAATCAGGATCTCGGAAACGGTACCAACGATTTCGATGAAATTTGGTATTTGGGGGTTTTCGGGGATGACAAATTGATCTAGCTTGGTCTTATCTATGGGAAAACGCTTGGTACCGAGTTTCTGCCCGAGCAGAGCTCGGTCGCCCAGGTACTTTTTATTTAATTTATAATACTTTCACTGCTTTTGTCTCTACTCTACATATAGTGCAATTTTACTATAATAAAACTTAGACATGGTCTGTACATACCAGTTAGACGTTATTAAATAAGTATGATAATTTTTTCATCATGCTCGGAACGTACTGAATTCCTGTTGTTAGGAATGAAAATAAGCATATATTATGTGTAAAAGAAAAAGTTTTCGACTGATTCATCGAGCCTAGATTCTAGCCCAAACTCTTGGACCTAGAAAGCTGCAATTTACCATCGAGGTTCCCTTTATGACGTAGATAAACACCCCCGTAGTGTCGATTATTGGAATTAAAATGTCGAACACGGGGGTATTGGGTAAATACCTTAGATAAATAATTAAAACAGATTTCAGAACATTTTTTCCCGTAAATATGTTTTAAATAAATAAATATGTAGTCAATTGAGTTGGCTGACAAGACTAAGTGACGTCCCTACTGCTTATAAAAATCTAAAATAAATCTATTATCTCTTAACTAAGTGACATAGATTTTTTTTTCAGAACTGGTATAATTTGACCGCTCGGTACCAAGTTATCGTTGTGTTTTGGTACACCTGTATATTCATACTTTTTCAGCCCAGTTTTACTTAAAGTTGCGACAAAGCAAAATAATTTTATTTAAGGCTTCCCCGGTGTTATTTTTTCAAACTATGCAGAGCATTTTCCTCAACAATTCTTTGACAACAAACATGTTCCAGTAAACAATGATTAAAACGGGAGCTTTGTGCTTTTCCCGGGAATTTTCCACTTTCACCCGGAGCCTGTGAAGCGTGGCGGCTTGTTTCAATTATTCCCGGGCCAATAACGAAGCTTGAAGACTATGGCATTCAAAGAAAGACTGTAATAAACTGGTTGTGCAAATTGCCTTACATTGCGGTGTTCGATTGTCCGCTTCAAGTTCAAGGTTTACGGCCTGCAATGTATGCACGATTTTAATTGCCGTAAACTGTAGAGATGGGTTGGTACGCGTTTTAGCAATAACGAAACGTAACTATTTATCGGTTTACGATAACGGGTTTTGAAACTGTTTATTTTTAAAACTATGTATTGGGGGATATCGTATGCTGGTTTCGGTACAGTACGTATTCCCGTAACCGCACCAAATTAAGTAAGAACATGCTCTTCAAAAGTGTTTCGCAGATAAACTATGTTCTGCAGAGGCGGTTAATTTTAGTGTAAGTAAACTTCAATAATAAATAATATTCGTATTCTGAGTACAATGAAGTGAACTTTCCTTCATACTTTATCCAGGCTTAGGACTGGCTGCAATGCAAGCTAGCTACATATAATTTGGGTATTTTATATGAAATCCCGATGACCAAGTGCAGGCGTATTTATAAGTTCATTTGATTGTATATACATTTTTACGTTTTTTTCTTTTTACACTATTATTTACACTTTTTACCTATTTACATTATTATTTACACTTTTTACATATTTTTTTTAGTGTCCCAAATTTACATTTAAAAAAGTGAGCTGCTCTACTTTGGAACTAGTTAATCTAGTGCGGCGGTCGCTCACTATTAGTCCAGTTTTACTAAAAATCCGCTCGCAAGGTACTGATGTGGCCATAATATTTCCATATTTTTGAAACAGTCGTGAGAGATGGGGATACGTAAATTTGTGGTTGCGCCACCATTCTAGCGGGCAGTTCCAGGACCCACCGTTATTAAATACTGGCAGTATGTCATCATTCAAGTACGTGTCAATCTCTTTTATCGCCTTTGACAAAGGTGTACCAACACTTTGTTGTTGGCTGACGATGTCCTGCAGCATCGACCATGGCGAAAACTTGTCAAATATTTGACTTGTGGTACTCGTCAAAGGTTGTGGGTTGCTAGCATCTAGATTAGACTCTTTTGAAATGGCATCCACCAGCAAATCTTGGACGCGTTTTCGGGTGTTCCTGGCCTCGTTTGGGTCAGAAAAAACTGCCATTTTGTATCTCGGGTCTAAAAACGTGCAAACTGAAAAGGTACCACTCCTCTCCACATTTGTGAATCTCGTAATCAACCCTGATCGCAGCTGGTATATAACATTATTTGAAGCCTCGCAGAAGTGTTCCGCTAAAAGCTTGTCGCAGCTAGAGATGAGGCACCTTGTCATTACTATGACCGAGCTCGCCGTCATGTAGCTTTGGCCACTCATAGATGTTGTGGCATCATCGAACGGTTTAAATATCTTACTCAGCTGCGCACAAAATATCCACTCCTCATTTGTTATGATCGGCAGGTCCTGCCGCAGTATCGCCATCGTTGCCCTCACGTACGATTCAAGCTCAACAAATCTCTCAATCATGTGATAGGCCGAATTCCAGCGAGTAGGTACTTCCTGTTTCAGCCTTTTTGGGATGCAGTTGGGATCGTCAGCTGTTTGCGCCTTTAAAAGCTTAATTTGCGCTGTGGAGCTCATCTTAAAATGACGAACAATTTTTTTTATTTTCTCTGTTAGGGTTTGCAGGCTTTTTAGGGTGTCCTGCATGATTAAATTTAAAGTGTGGGCGTAGCACCCATAGTGCTTCCAGCCCATGTCACGAATGGCTCTTGATATATTGGCCGCATTATCAGTGACGACAAAATTAATTTTGTCGTCTAAACCCCATTCAGCCGCCATTTCCGTTAATGCACACCGAATGTTCTCACTGGTGTGTGACTCATCAAAACTGCCGCAGTATAAAAGTATGGTTTTGATGACAAAATCGTTAGTAATGTAGTGCCCTGTTATCGCCAAATAGGACTCATTAGCGCGTGATGTCCATAGGTCTGCTGTAAGACACACATTTTCTACGTCACAACTAGAAAGTCCATTTTTGACTGTCTCCTTAGTTGTATCGTACAAAGCCGGAATCATGACATTTGATATCGTCTTCCTGGTAGGCAGTTTATAGCCGGGAATCCAGCTTGCAAATTTCTTAAAAGCCTCTTCCTCAACAAGCGAAAACGGCTGATACCCATCAATGAAGAGGCGAAGTAGGTCGTTGTCTATTTTGAGTTTTAGCTCCTTAGATATTTTCTTCGCTGTACTATATCGCTCCATAGACTGCTGCTGATGTGTCCTCAAAATTGACCGCGGAGCTGAGACAGTTGGTGCGATTATATTTGACGTAGAAGCTAACGCCGGCGGTGGAACTCCTAATCCTGATGATATTGTAGAATTTCCAGGTGCTGCGTTAGCTGACGCTTCCACGGGTATTTCACTCGTTTCAGCATTCTGTCGCTCAGCAGATTGAGCAGTCGCGACGCGACGATATGCGTCGATGTGTTTTTTTTTTAAATGAGCTTTCAAATTCCCAGTAGAAGCTTTATAACTATATAAGTCTCCGCACAATGTACACTTTGCCTTCTTATCCGAAATGTTTGTTTTTTCAAACACGTCCCACAATACACTACTATTAATCCGAGACATTTTAGTTAAAAAATGTTTATTTACACTATTATAATACACTTATATGAATAATTACAACTATACTAACTATTAATCTATTTTTTACACGAGACCTTTTCCTTTGAATTTATTGAATATTGAATCAAAAATAGAAAAGAATAATTCACGCGTGGTGATAGCGAGCGAAAGCAAAACTAACTAATCGAAATAAAATTATAATTTCCCAAAAAAATACAAATACAGGTGCCTCGTGTCTTGCTTGACGTACGGCCTTGACCGCGACTTGACCTAATTACGCTTTATCAACAATTGCATTTATTTGCATAGAAATAGGTGTCAAATCCTAAAATCCTTAGAAATATTTCAAATTTGTTGCCATACTACGTCCCCCTCTTAATCGCGCCATCTCTGTCGCATTCGCGTTTCATCGGCATCGGTCGGCGATACGCATTACGCGGCGCGGCGGTCCGGTAGGTTAGTTTTAGTTAGGCTGGTATTGGTATGAATGAATGGAATGGCGTTATTTGCGCTTCGGGTCGGCTCGACTCGCATCGCACGCCACGTTCGATTCGCTAGTCTGAGCAAATAAATAGTTTCGCCCGATAACTAGTTACCGTAAAACCAAATACCGGTTTTTAGGTATTGCACCAATACATAGTTTCAAAAACTGTTTTCGGTTTGTAACGCCCATCCCTAGTAAACTGGGGTTTAGATTTGATGGGAGCTATAACATGTTCGTAAGCGTTTCGATAATTTTATATTATATTTTAGATAGAGTCATTCATGATTAAGTGTGCCGCGGTTCTTATTGCAATGTCATTAATGTCTAATTTTGACAAATTCACGCGTCTGCGCGTATGGCACTCTCTATATCTATTAGGGTTGTCAACTAGTGGTGTGATGGAGGTTCGTAATATTTAATTCGTAGGTATCTGTTACTTTTTGGGCGGATCTTTTACGGATCTTCTAAAGCTATGTGATGCAACACGCGCTGTACTTGTCACAGTTGTGTCAATAAGGCTTCAAATGTCAAATTCCTGCGTCTATTTCTCATAGAGTGATCCAACCATTTTTAACGCGTTATAAAAATAATTCTAAAAAGTTTATTTCTATCTTTTTGTTTGGACTTATATTATTTTTTGATGCAATAGGTACTGAACATACATGGAACGGCGTATTTCAGCCCTTTAATCTATCTTCCCGTGTCTATGTGTAAGTAATCAATTCAATTAGGAAATGCGGCGAAAAATAGTAATACGATCCATTCACCCCGTCTGTGGCCACTTACAACCCCTTTCTACCCTGAGGAAGTAATCTATGGACTCTTGTAGGTAGGTACAGCTCGAGAACGAATGTAACGCAGTGCGAAGTGGTTCAATATGAAACAAAGACTACAACAAACACTTCGTAATTCGAGATCTGTGCAACAGTTTGTCTGCAGAAAAAGTTAAATTAAGATTATTTAAAAGCGAATAAGTTTTTCGGGTGCGCCGGTGGGATTCGAACCCACGTCTCCTGACTTCCCCGAAAATCCCACCGGCGCACCCGAAAAACTTGTTCGCTTTTAAATAATCTTACATTCGGTAAGCAGCCGTACTGCTAATAAAATAAATAATATTTGAATAAGTTAAATTAATACCGTCCGGCGTGCCGGACAACCTTTCCGTTTGTCTATCCGTCTTTCTGTCTATCGAGATATTATTTTTCAAAAATTTACATTGGATTGGTTTAAATGTATGAAATTGAAATTAATATGAAACACGCTATGGACTCAATTTTTTAAGATTCCAAATCGAATAAATAACGTTGCTACATTGCAACATTGTTACTATTTTAAATAAAGCTTTGTTAAAAAAATCAGTTTTAATACAAGATTTTGCTGACTATATTTACATTGTTTTTCAACCTACATACGTGTACCTATTTTCAAGTCGATCCGACCACTGGAAGTGGGTTAAATTCGATTTCTAAGATTTGACCCAATCAAACCCGCCAAATTAAATAAAAGCTTTTAAAAATGTAGTTTCTGAGATCACGCGATCAAAAGTAAGACAAAATCTTACCCTATTTTTAAACAAAAATGGTGAAAATCAGAACATAAAAATTACATCCTATCGGCATTTAATTTTTTTATTTGCAAAGCAGTACCTCGCAATATAAATAAAACAAAAACTTTGCTTTATTTAACAAACTTATTCATTGCTGTTTTTAAAATTTTACATAACACGCTCAACGCACGAAGCCGGAATTTTCACTACACACGATGCACGATGGTATGGTATATAGTTGTGTATACATTCGTCCATTCCGTGTCAGCCGCCACCTAGTTTCCGACAGTTCATTCTTTCACTCCATTCATTCATTTTCATTCTTCAGCCCCCATTCACTAACACACTCACTTTTTCATTCTTCACAACAACAATGATTTCTTATCTTGAATCTTACGTTAGTTAGTTTGTTTGTAAGATTCCTTATCTACTTCACATAATAAAAAGAAGTTAGAATATTTCTACAATCTCAGAAACAAAAAATATGACCACGTTGTGTAGATTCTTCGCCCCGAAATTGACGATATTTCCAAAATTCCCGTAATAGATAACTATGCAAGAATTGCTCGTTTAAAAGTATTAGATTAGAGCTTTGTCTTGCATTAGCGGTGGCGGTTTTTCCCAGATATAAAATTTTGGCAGGATATTCAAAGTGTTGCTGAGCTTTACCAACTCATCTAACGGAGAACCTTTAGTACTCGAAGGGACACTGAAAAATGGATAAAAAATTACTAATGTCTTAGTATTTAGACAAGTCCGCGTTCCAAGTGTACCAAAGGACGTAATTTACAAATTTCTTACGGTGCTCCGCCGATTTGTTATTTACGGCTTATTTTTATAGATCTTGTTTGTTTTTTCCACGGCGTTTTATTCCCGGACCTTTATTGTTGTGTACCGAATCCTCGAAGCGAATTATCTGCGAGTTGGGATTGCTATCTTTTATTCTGTAACGATGATTCATTGGGGGGAAACGTGGGGCGGAAAAATAGCTGAGTTTACTTCGGCTTTAAGATATTATGATATTACTGTAACATGATTGACCGTTTACTTTTATTGGGGTATGGTTTGTACGACTTTTTTGTCCAATTTAATTATTCCGAGCCATCCTTCTTATTTATAAATGAATAGATTATGCCCGTGATGTTGCTCTGAACTACATTGAGAGCACTCCGTGAGAATTTGGAAAAAATCCCTTAGAGCACCTCTGTTACTCAAGGTAGGGGTACCTATGCTTAGGCTGTTCTTGGTCTGTCAGTCAATAGTGTCAGTCAACCAGCCATGGTAAGTATTATTGCATAGGTACAGTCGAGGAAACTGGATTGCGTACCAGGATGGAACCTTTTTGTTGCAAATGTCATGTTGACATTCCCTACATCTGCCGAAGAAATCATCGGGAATTGATTGTGAAGAGGTTCCTCTCTGGTACGCGATTTCAGTTTTCTCGACTGGCAATGATGAAGCGAGTTACTTAATGACAAGCGAGTAACACCTCAATCATGTTCCAAATCTTTTGGAGAACAAAACGTAAAGGAGAGTTCTCATTATAAAATAAATAGAACTACAAAAGAGTTTCTGTTCTCATTCTACGGTACAATCAACCCTAGCAGTGTGTTCCACCCGACCGTTGCATTTAAATTGCACCGCGGATTGAAGCTACCGCTGTAAGAGAAATGATTGCTGTTCTTTTGTTCTTCTCGAATATTCCGTATCTTCACCGCATCGTTTCGCAATTGTTTTCTAATTCTCGGATCTCAATCAAATGGTTGTTATTGCCTTGTTATTGCGCGTAGATTAGGTACGGTAAAGTCGTTGGTCCTACTAACATTATAAATGCAAATGTTTGTTTTTTCATGTTAAAACGGCACCATGGATTTGAAATACATTTTGTATGTAGATAGCTGAGCCTCTGGAGTAATAAATAGGCTACTTTTATCCTAATATTCCCACAGGATCTATGTAAAATCCCAAAACCTTAACGGCTATGGGTGTCTTTCATGCAATGTGATTGAAAATCACGACACCATGTAAGTTTTAGTAAACTTTATAAAATTCCAGAATTTTAATTTGACTACCAGAACTTACCGTGAGCTTTACGGTGAAGGAAAACATCTTGAGGAAACCAGCATACACCTGCGAAGAAATTCAATGGTGTGTGTGAAGTTCCCAATCCGCACTGGGCCCGCGTGGAAACTACAACCCAAGCCCTCTCATTTTGAGAGGAGGCCTGTGCCCTGCAGTGGGACGTATATAGGCTGGGATGATGATGATGATGACCAGAATTAGTCTACGCGGTCGAAGCCGCGGGTAAAGGTCAGTAAAAAACTAAGATATTATTTCACGTATTTTTTTATGGTACGACTATTTATGTTTTAGTTTATCTACAATTAAGACATTCTCTGCCGGCTGTCAGAGTCGAGACCTCTTCTGGTGCTACAAACGCACATGTGCGTTCAAATGATTGCCAAACTGTGAGAGCGGAAATAGGCGCGCGAGTCACGAAAACACATACCTAAACCGTGTTTTTTGATTTCCGTTAAATTTGATACGTTGCTCGGTACATTAACAGAAACTACCTGTTATAGTGATTTTGTTAAAATCGAAAAAAATAATTAATTAATTATAATAATCTCCTTGTAGCGAATAGCTGTAAACGGAAAACTCTTTACTGACGAAATTTAAAAGATAAATAATAATTGGACGTAATGAAGCTTTCAGCCATTAATAGTACATTACTGCAGCGGCCGCGAAATAGGGGATTGCCGGCCGAGTAGTTATAGATGGCCGAGTGTTAACGAGGCCATCTAGAGATACGAGGCCGGCAATCCCTGTTCGTGGCCAAGGCTTGTATAGAGTTTTTCTCAAACATGCATCACCATCACCACCATCATCATCATCACCATCATGATCATCATCATCAACATCATCGTCATCACCATCACCATCATCATCATAATCATCATCACTATCATCATCATCATCATCATCATCATCAACATCATCATCATCATCTCATCATCACCATCATCATCATCATCAACATCATCATCACCATCTCATCATCACCATCATCATCATCATCTCATCATCACCATCATCATCATCATCATCGCCATCATCATCATCACCATCATCATCATCATCATCATCATCATCATCACCATCACCATCATCAGCACACCATCATCATCATCATCATCATCTTACCTTACCTTAAATAAGCGTAGTGGCACAATGTTTTAATGAACCAAAACGCAAATATTGCTTATAGTTTTTTTTTTTATGGCTAAATGCTATGATGCCATAGACCTATAAACGTCATGGTATGAAACAATAGACGATCACTTTGCTGGCCTTGGCCAGCAAAGTTGTATGAAATTCCATTTTTGACCTCTCGTCTAGGCGCTCCCCCACCACCGGCTGCACCTGCACCTGCAACGTGACCCTTCGTGGCGTATTATAAGGAACATAACGTCAATATTTCATAGTATGTTTGAGAAAATTTAATTATTGAACATCTCATGAAATAGTAAGAGTTAAGACACTAGTTTCTTTAAGAAATTAACTCTATTTGACCTGGATAATCTTCCCTTAAAGTTTACGGAAATAAAAAAACACGAGGCATATTATAATGTTCCCAGCAGTGAAATCGTTAATAAACCGTGTACTTACAATTTGTAAATGGAATTCTACGGTTTTCAATTCGACGGCCATGTTTTCCTCAAATGGCGGTTTTAAAAGCGACCTTTGGCGGTGGTCTTGATTCCCGAATCTCGGCCATTCTCGTTAATCTCGGTTGAATCTACCCTCGAGACTTTACGCTAAGCTCCTCTAAGGCTCCAATTTGTTTGTCTATTTCTTCATTCGAAGTCACGCCACACGTGTTCGAAATGTACTCAACAAATCAAGGGTTTAAATGCTTTTAATCCGGAACTCGCTTAAATTTTGCTTCCTGCCTTAGGCTGTTGAATAAACAAATAAGAATGTAAAACCCATTACGCAAAGAACCAAAACAAACAAACCAAATCAAAGCCGTCGTCGTCGCAGCAATAAATGTTTCCCTTCCATCCAATAATAACAGATACTTTCCGCGTATTAAAATAATACATGTGGGCGGAAATAAGTGTTTTTGGCTAATCCACCTCGGAGGCAGATGGCTGTACAGCCGTGCAGCCTTCGCCCTTTCCCCGCGCGGCGCGTCAGTGCCTGCTAGAACTTTGGCGGTAACGGTGCCGTATCCGCCCGCTGTAACTGAAATACGCGCGCAATTTAAAATCAGAACTCGAATTGAAAAAAAAATCTAGCTCATTCGTTATTTGAATTTTTAGAATTTTTTAACGTTCCAAAATTTGAAAGTAGTGTAGTAGTTTCAGATGTTGTGGTTTACAAATTATACATAGTTGTTGTTTAATAGTGTTGATGTTGAATGAAATTAAAGTATTTAATATTTAAATAGTAAGTTGTGTGTTGGTCGAATTTGTACCAGTTTGTAAGTCGGTTCTCATAATTATAAACTATTTGGCTACATTATCAAAACTTTGATCACAGCATTTTATTACCTGACTTGATTAATAAAATAAAGAGTGAATAAGCTTACTACACAAATCTGCTTCATTAACCGACTTCGAAAAGGAGGTTCTATTCGGTTGTTTTTTGGACCATATTTCAAATTTTTTGATTGTGTCTATTCCGTTAAATGGAATAATGGAACTCTTATAAGATCCCTTCATTGTTGCTCAGTCTGTCAAATCAAGAGCCCTTTTCTCAGGAAAGCGGGGAGGAGTTGAAATTAATATCAAATATTCAAGCCTGCTTTCCATAGGTCTTTAAAAAAAAAAGTTTTAAGCAAGGCAACGCGATTAATAAATCTTCTATCTCATATATATTCTAATATATAAAATCTCGTGTCACGGTGTTCGTTATCGAACTCCTCTAAAACGGCTCGATCGATTTTTATGAAACTTTTTTCTCTTTATTCGGTAAGACTGAGATTAGGTCGTAGGCTATTTTTTATACCTGCCCCTATTCTTCGTAGACGGAGTCGCGGGCAACAGCTAGTCTAATATATAAAAATCTCGTGTCACGGTGTTTGTTATCGAACTCGTCCAAGACGGCTTGACCGATTTTTATGAAACTTTTTTCTCTGTATTTGGCAGGTCCGAGAAAGGTCGTAGGCTATTTTTATACCCCTATTTTGCGCAGACCAATTAACCTAGTCTCAAAATGAGAAAAGCTTGTGTTATGGGTACAAGAACACAGATAAAAATTTTAAATAAGTGCATGTTGAACATCCAAGACTCGAGTACCTACAAACATTCGTATTTTTCATACAAATATCTGCCCCAACCGGAAATCGAACCCAGGACCTCAAGCTTTGTAGTTAGTTTCTCTAACCACTAGGCCCATACGGTTGTCTATTAAAAAGACAAAAGCTTTGAATCATATTTTAATACAAAAACTGTGGTAACTAAAACCGATAATATAAGATACTTCCCGTTTTATAGAATTATTTTTATTTTACAGTAAGACCGAAGATTAGATTCTAATCTATGCAAATCTAATTTGTTTTTCATAGAAACACCATGCACATTTTTGATTGCATTTAAATTTCTACGAAACTCCCATTGCGTGAATTCGGCAAAAACCGGCAAAAACCAGTCTAGTGTTAACTAGACTGGTTTTTGAATTTTACAGTCACTGCGATTTTCCATCGCAGATATACCTATTAAACTTAAGCTTCCCATATCCATTTTAATTGGATTAATTTAATTTTTGGGAGCAAAATTAATCATCTTTTTCGGTAATCAAACTAGGTATGCTCGATGTGAAATTTATTAAAAAAAAACAATAGTATTTTGATGTAATGATGAAATGCGCGCAAGTACTAAAGTCACGGAGATAGCTCGAAGAATCGTCAGACTCAAGTGGCAGTGGGCAGGGCAGATCGCTCGTAGAATTGACGGCCGATGGTGCCAAAAGGTTCTCGAGTGGCGTCCACTGACCACACGCACACGAGGCGCGCTCCAGGGGGGGGACACTTACATATATCACACTTTTCATGCAACTGCAGCGAACTTTGGTGTTAGGTGTTTGACGAAGAACTAAATTAGCGGCCATCTTGGTTGACTTGTCAAACTTGTCAGTTGTCATTCATCAGCCATGGCCATGGCGTACCAAATTGTACGATCAAGGACTTTAATTGATAGGCCACTTGCTGTTCGTATTTTAGCCGTATAATGCAAATCGGGTTTAGCCGCTTATACTTCGTATATGCTGATTTGAATTAGACGGCTAAAATACGAATAGTGGCAATTAGCCTATCAATTAAAATCCTTGACTGTACATTGCTATAGGTACGCGTATCTATAGCTGTACATCACTACCAACATATAAATATAGATAGGTATATATCTATAGATACGTCACATTAGTTCTTGAGCTGCCGTAGGGCGGCAGCACCTTCCATACACGCATATTTGACCATAGAGTTGCCACTCTTGTTCATATAATATTACAATACTCTTTGGCGCGCTCGCCGCCCGCACCTCTCCCGGTCCTCTTTGTCGTCATACCCCCCAGCCCCTGTACCGCACGGGCGGGGACTCATTTAAACGGTCTAGCAATAGACATGTTATTTCCGTTTACCTTTCAAATACAAAACCAAAGTAGAACCGCTCTCCTACCTAACCCAACACATTAATACACCAAAAGCAATTCTATTTTATTCATATCGAAGAAAGAAATAAAAGAAACTACCACTATAGCATCGAAAAAGGTCTTATTATTACTGTATTACCGTGGTCAGTGATATCTATGGACGGTTTCAATTTAATTTGCTGCCCTGGCACATTCGGAGGGATGAGGATGGACCCACAATCAAATGTCAACCCTTTTCAACACTAAAATTTGATACATTATCTGTACATTTTATAGTGACTTCATGCCTGTGAATTGTGTTCGTCATTACGTAAGGTAATGGGGAGCATTAGGATTTATGATTTATCGTCAAAAAAGGGAAGATCCATCTTTAAAAAAAAATAATGTTTAGGCCGTACAAAGGATTTTCTTAGTCCACGAAACCTAAGTAGGTACGGTCAGCATCAAAAGTAGCTGGTCACTTTTGGTGGAGCATTGTGAGAGAGAGCAGGGGTGCAATCCATAGACGGCGCCTGTGCTTTAAGAATGCTATCGTAACTTTTTTCCATGGATTTCTAAAGAACGACGAACGGCGAATTCACGTGCTAAGGCCAGTAGTTCTGTTCATTTAAAAGTGACTAAACTGAGCTTTTAACTGAAATTATCTCTTTATGCTGCAAAGCGCCCTTAAGCTGTAATACCAGTGTTGAGCAAAAACCTTCCTGCAATAATCTCCGCCCGGTCATTTAGCAACGCGTCCAGATTATCCCGCCATCTTGGCTACTATTAGTCATCACTTGACTTCGTCATGCGGTGTCGCCGGCTACCATCTTGTAACACTCTCCGAATATAACAGTACAATAAATAATATCTTCATTAACAAAGATCACTTAGGGTCTCCCCAAATCTATCGACGCGAAGTCGGCTTCAGCTGTTCGGAAAACCTTTATGTCAAGCGAAAAAGATGCCGATCGGCTTGGCTACGCGGGCCGAATGGAGCCGAGCCGATCGTCGTCTTTTTCGCTTTTATTGCGTTTAATTAAAGGTTTTTCCGACCGGCTGAAGCCGAGACCGCTTCGATAGATTTGGGGGAGACCCTAAGTCATCGGTAACCATGGAATGGACATTAAAATTAAATTTAAACTCTTATTCTTATTCATGCTCATTCACTTAGTCTAACATTTGGTAGCATAGTGAAAGGTTGCGATACTCCGAGGACGAGCTCTGGTTGAGTTCGAAACGCGTCAGTGTAGTTTGGTGGTGGTGATAGTTGGGTTTGTGTGATTTGTGCGTGTTCGTGCAGGTGGAGGAACTGCATGAACACACATTTCTTGCATAAACGTAACTCTCATAAGGTCGCGGGTGAGCAAAGTAATTGTTTCAGTTCATTGAACCTCCGCAAAGTAATGCCTGATTAAATCAATTATTTTATAACTACTTGCGTGATTACATTGGAAGCAAACGCTTCTAATCGGCATTCTGACGAATAGGAATAGCTGTAGTTTCAAACTGCGATCAAGACTTCAAGACTTGGCAAGTTAATTACAGAACTAGTAACTACAATAGTAATAACTATCCGTAGTCTTGAAGTCGCGCTATATGTAGTTAGTGTCGACACTCCGCAACTCACTCCTTTATCTCTTAAGTTCTGTCGTATTGTATAAAGTTTCATTTAGAATCCATTAAATTTCGATTCAGATGCGGCGATCTATACATGTGTATCTTTTGTTCAGTAACTGGCGATAATTAGGACTGTAATTAATGTAATTAATTAATTGATATTGTAAATAAAATGGCTACGGTATTACGAGGTTAATTAGTAGGGTTAGGGCTGTATTCCACTTGAATTTTGCGAGGAGAGAGGAATATAGTGCTAGGAAAAAGACCAATGAGAACATTGGGCTGTTTGTTGGGAATCACGATTCGGTTCTTTTCGAATTTAGTTATTGTACGGATTTCATCATTTTTAATGTGATCCCGCAGAGAAACTCCGACCATAACCTTCTCCATGCCCTCTTATGATAGTGAAATATCCAGCTAGAAATGTAATTATTGCTTCTCCCAAAGATTGTTAAACAGCGCGCTGTATCATTTTGTTTCTTTTGTTTTTTCTGGTTTACCTTTTTTCCGTTAACTTCCATTTCGAATATTTTAGTCGAATTATACCCCCTTTCCAAATCTCCGTAGTTCCTGCTTTCATCGCATTGTTTGTGAAGCAGATGTTTTACCTGACACATGATAGAGATGGATCACAGGTAATGGACGAGATTACCCTAAGGTAGAATATTTAGTTTTTGTCACTGATGAAAAGGTTGCGTATTACCAACAAAGTAGAAAAATGCTTTTATAAACATTATTTTAATACTTTAGTGAGATTATATTGCGGTTTATGACTGAGTGGTTTTACTGTGGATTCAAAAGTGTATTGTGACGTGATTGGCCAAATGAGAGTGCATAACGTTGCTTAGTAGCACGCAGTAAATATTTTAGTTAGGCAGACCCAAGAGGAGTTGGCGGGACGACCTGAGCGCTTTTCAGCCGATTTTCAGGTGCATGCCTAGAATAGAGAAAAATGGCGG
The DNA here is from genome assembly GCA_947563465.1 of Archips xylosteana. Taxonomy (NCBI): domain Eukaryota; kingdom Metazoa; phylum Arthropoda; class Insecta; order Lepidoptera; family Tortricidae; genus Archips; species Archips xylosteana. Next base: position 4,446,046 of record OX387351.1, on the reverse strand, counting down.
AGGAAAGGGGAGGCATTTGCCCAGCTGTGGGACATATTATAGGCCTGTAATTCTGTATGAAAATCCATTACATAGCACTCGTCTAAACGCACCCGCAACGTGATACGTCCCGGCCTGTTATTTGTAAAGTAAGGTTAACATTTCATTGCATATTTGAGAAAAGCTATTTTATTTACATTCAACAGTTGTCCTTACAATTTTAAATTGGAAAGTTAAAAATGTATTGTTTCTTGTTCCGGTGAAGAAACTTATTGTCGTGAAGCGAGCACTCCGCAGCTCAAGCGGTCTCGGACGCTTTTGTTGCGCCTTTCTTCTGCTAATGAGACCGGCCATGGATCATTGAGGTGGTTATTTTTATCAGCCATATTTGTATTTTTGTCAGGGCGTGAGTTTTGAATTGCGTTATTGTCTACTCTTAGGATTCCACGCAGTCAAGGTTATAAAATTTGTGTACGTTACGAAGACATCGAGAATATTTATACACCTATATGCCACTTATCATAAGGTTGTTTGAATATATTTGATGCAATGGCTGCCTAGATATGTATGCCGTTGATTGTACCTTAATAGGAGATCACTTTTAGAGTAAGTTGGAATAGTAGATAGACTTTTACTAATTTAAATTCCGTAAGTTAATAATTAAAAACATAAAACCGTTTTGTTTTCAAGATACCTAGTTGGAATTTGCATCTTGTGCATGGCAATGTGGTAGGTTAGGTTAGTTTATTTTTTTTTATGAAAAACTGATACTTTTAGAGCTTTAATTTTATGATAGACAATATGTTAACGAAATTATTTGCTGTAATAAAATTGTATTGTAACTAACCGCTAACTGGCGAGAGCAGTGTTTTTTAACCTTTTCATATCGCGACCCCAACATGGTTTGCCACCCTTAACAGTTATTATATTACAAATATTTTCATTCAATTTAAGTTTTGTTTCTTTATTAGGTACTGAGGCCTTACGACCTCCTTGTAGACACTATTCGTTCCCCCAAAGTTTCACGACCCACACTTTAAAATATCTTAGGCTATGTTTTTTTTAAATAATATAGTCCGTTTCAACAACATAAAGATAAACATGTGGCTTTTGTGTCCAATAAATGTACGTACAATTAAACCCTTATCAAAGTACTTCAGAAGATTACAAAATTATTAACATTATAGCCACTCGTGGTAGCGATAACGGACTATATTGTTTGCATTACAAACAATAACCAGTTGAAATAAAACAATAGACGTGGGTAGAAAACATTTGCTGTGTCGTTTAATAATATTTGGTAACGTGCAGTAACAACGGAATTAAAACAAACATAGTTCGCATATCATAAGGAAGAGTCCTAAGAAGTTCCAGAAGTTCAGGTCCATAGATAGAGATCTATGATAACAAAATACTTGGTGTGCGAGAAAAAAACCTATATATTCGTGAGATAGTTTCTGAAGAACGCAATTATGGTATAAATTTTTATGTTTATAACGGTTATAAACCGCTAATTGACCGATCAACCGGTTATTTCCATGGAGTCACGCCTTTAAACATTGACCAATGTCTGGAAAAATATGTCAACCATATTGAAAACATCCTGAAAAACTTTTACCTATATGGATTTAACCCACGGGATCTCACTATCGGAATATGATTATCTTATGTCTCAATTCAGATCCGTAGGTACAGCCATTATTGCATGATTGAGTAACAAACATTCATACAACCAAATATCCAAACATCCCAACATCTTCACAAGCTTTCCCATTTATAATATTAGTAGGATTTTAATTTGGCTCTCTATGTAGGTATAATGTATCGGCATCGTAACCCTTATCCAAAACAAACAAATAACTTGATTTTAAACGTGTCCCATGAAAACGCTTGTAGAGTCAGACCATAATAAGTGTGCAACGATTTTGATAGCACATGCAGTGCAAATGTTATATTAAACGTCAAACTTCTATGAAATTATGACGTATAAATAACACTTGCACTGCGTGTGCTATCAAAATCATTGCAGACTTATCTTGGTCTAACTCTAACTTTCATACATTACTCATATCTCATAAACTTTAACTAGATTTATTTTGCCTGGGGGCAGACGATTAGAATTAATGAAAATATAATATACTTGCGGTTGACAGCGGGATTAAATGAAAATAAAGAGATTGATTTAACCGAAGGGTTTCATCCAAGTCTGAAACAATATCAGAAGCTTGCGCTTGTCATATTAAGGAAATAAGTGATAGGAAGAAGAAACTCGCTCCTGCGTAGCTATTCGATGAAGACTGTGTCTATCAATACACAATAGACACTTTTCTACTTAAAATAAAAACCGGTCAAGTGCGAGTGATTCGTACCGTTTGGTATCTACCTCGTATATACAGGGTGTCTCCTAAGTCGTGAACTGAAATTCTTGTTTCTAACTCAGTTGATGTTGTATAACGCACTAACTCATTTGTAATAATTAGTCTTCTAAAATTGGAGGTATCCATAAATTGAGTTTGTGCTTTCATTTCAACAAAACCGGCCAAGAGCGTGTCAGACACGCCCAAGATAGGGTTCAGTAGCAGGTACGAAAAAATCTTTGAATACTTTATTAATGTGGTTGTTTGGTCCCAACTCCCACCGCGCGCTAGGGTTAACAGCGCGATGTACCTAGAATTTCAACGGCGGCGGTACAGCGCCATCTATCGGCGAATTGGGTAACTAATCTATCTGCAGTCTAATAGAACTAGTATGTATGTTGATGGTTTTTCAGATGTAACTCATTATTATATGAACCGATTTAAATTTTTTTTATTTGAAAGAAGATACTGACTGTTAGCGTGATCTTATCTCAAAGAAAAGAAAATGCTTGTAGTGCCGGTTAAATTACAATCTTAGTTTAGAAATATTTTTTTTAACAAAAACTTAAAAACTGCTAAACTGATTAAGTTGAAAATAATTTTCCTAGAAAGTTTTTATTAAGCTTAACTTACGTGATTTTTTTCATATTTTTTAAACGTGCGGTTTAAAAGTTAGAGGGGGGGACACATTATTTTGAACTTTTGGAGTGAATATCTCCGAAAATATTCACATTATCAAAAAATGGTTTCAGAAAACCCCTATTTATTTTCAAATACCTATCCAATGATACCCCAGACTATAGGGTTAGTCGAGAAAAAAAAAACCCCTCTTTACGTCTATGGGAGGTACCCTAAAAAAAATTTTTTAGTTTTTTTTATTTATTTCATACTAAATACAAACTGAAATATAGATGCACAGAAAAAACCATAGAAAAAAGACCAATGCTGGGAATCGCACCCAGGTCCTCAGCATGCGAATGAATATTTCTTAGGTTAAGTAAGTTTTAATGCCTACTACTATCCTGCTGGACGTTTTGGCCTGTGCTGTAAGTCCTCAGGATCAATATTGCATAAATAAATAAATAAATAAATAAATAAATAATTCCGTGCTGCGTGCTTACACCTACACCATCACTGGTCTGGTTTTTTTTATTTAACCACTTTGTCGGCGTGATTGATATATATATTCATGCCAAATTACAGCTTTCTAGTACTAACAGTCTCTGAGCTTAGCCGCGGACGGACAGACAGACAGACAGACAGACAGACATGGCGAAACTATAAGGGTTCCTAGTTGACTACGGAACCCTAAAAAGGGGTATCAGACTAATTTTAACAATTGAGTTAATGCATTATGTTAACCAGGATTAACTGAGTTAGAAACAATAATTTCTGTTCACTACTTAGGATTCAACCTGTATATTTAGAGAAATCTATAAAGAATCTATAAAACAAAAACTGTCATGTGATAACTAATAATTATTACATAATCAGTGATTGAACCGTAAGCGCGTTAATACTTACATGCTAAGCTAACCGTTCCTACAGTTAGATTTAATAACACACCGATACAATCTCAAATGAAACATTCACCATTAACTGCCCATTAAGTTTTCACGCGTTATTTGAAATAGCAATTACAGCAGTTATCGAGAGGCCATATTAGCACAATTATCGGACGATAATCGCATTTGGGACGTTAACGTGGGCGGCGGCCCATACGCAACAAATCGATACACGATTGTTTCAGGTTATAAATATATGAGATTACTGGACACTGATTAATGATTAACACCTCGCAGACGTTCAGTCGACCAAGCAATTTCTTTACCACCCTAAGGTTCAATACATATCATTTATAGGATGGTTACTTATTTAAATTACTACCCACTCCTCTGGCGGAACGACCCAAAGTGTGTCTTGGCCTCCAATACGAGTGCACGCCAAAGATCCCGGTCCTGTGCCGTCTCTCGTCAGTCTCCAGCCTCAAGCTCGCGCAGATCCGCCTCCACCACATCTGCCCAACGGTAGGTATCCAGGGTGACCAACGGGACTCCGCCCTGTTGGCCTACCCTGGTAGACCCTCTTCACTGCACGACCGTCCTCCATGCGCTCGGCGTGATAGGATGGTTAAGATAAATAAGACATGGGACAATTGACACCAATTGACCTTTACCCACACTAAGCAAAGCTTGTTCTATGGGTACCAGATAACGGATACCGTAAAACGGGGTTACTTTAAAATGCAGGGGCTACTTTGGAAAACAGTTTTTACGCCGTGTCCTTATTTTTTTAGACCATCTGTGGCAGTGAAAAAACTATCTTGATAAATTACCTAACTTTTTACGTCATTTGCTCAATCAAGCTATGAATATTTGCGTTTTTATAACCATCATAAATCTATCAAAGTAGCCCCAAAATTTCCTAAAGTAACCCCAGTTTACTAAACATATTTATACAGATAAATACATACTTAAAAACATATTAAACATACAAGACTTGAGCACAAACATTTGTATTTTTTACACAAATTCTGCCCCGACCGGGAATCGAACCGGGACCTCAAGCTTCGTGACTACCTACCTACCAGACTAGGTGCTCTAACAACTAGGCTATCCGGTCGTCTATGTAAAATCATAATTAAGTAAATCGTCTTAGTGATCTGTCTTACCTCTGAGTTTTTCAAATTTACCAAGAGCTTTACAGTGAAAGAAAAGATCGTAAGGGAACTTGCACACACCTGAGAAGAAATTCAGTAGTGTGTGTGAAGTTCCCAATCCGCACTGGACCTGCGCTGGAGCTCCGACCCAAGCCCTCTCATTCTGAGAGGAGGCCACGCCCTGCAGTGGGACATATGTAGGCTGGAATAATGATAATAATAGCCCATCAAAAAATTAATCCAAACTGTATTCCACCTATGGAATGGAACCTATGCGTTCTATCTAATAATGTTTCTCACAGTGCCTAAATACACCTTGTACCTCCACACACCATTACAACTTCTTGCATTAAATATCATGTATGTAGAAATATGTATGCTACTAGAAACATAAATCACCGGTGATTTCCATTGCAAATTAAGGTGTAAGGCTCACGCATTTGCAATGTCGCCACTTTTGGCATCCGAATTAAATATGAGTAGCTCTTACCATTATTTTGGGGCGTCCACTTAGCGTACACAAAGTGGGAGATTAAAATTAAGTAGTCTAAAGATGAGGTGTAAGTATCATGGTTAATAACAATTTTGTCGGCTTCTTAGAGTTACGTTTATGAAAAAGCGTAATCGGGCATTTTCAATTTAAAGTGAAAATATAGCCCGTTGAAAACTCGCGTGTCGTTACACCGTGACCCATTAAAAAAATAAGTAAAAACTTGGACGTAACGTCACAAGCCCCCAATTTCTGAATAGGGATGTTGACACCACCAATCAACTGACGTACTTTTTATGAGCTGTCAAAACACAATTCTCCCATAGAGTTTGAATGGATTGCCATTAACTTACACCTTATGACGTCACTTTCTTGTTCGTTAACTCAATCAACTAACTATTTATTTGTTTTAAAGCAACAGAAAATCTAATTTTGCAGTTAATCGAAAATTAATCTGGTTTTCAGGGATTTTTTTTTCTGTAGGTAGTAGTGTCTTCAAATTATTTTTTAATGGCGTCAACACTCCAATTTTGACGTGCTTTATCTTTTTTTGTTTAATTGACAAAAGAAAAAAACTTGTCCTATATGTATTTTTTAATAATCTTACTGACAGATGAATTATATTTTTTTAGAAATCCAGCCTGTTGCCGCGCGATCGGTTGGCCACTTTATTTTATTTAACTATTTATTAATCTATACAAGACATCACAGAACCTGAATTCAGAATTTTTAACCAATGACTGGATAAATCCAATTTAACAATCATCTACTCGTAAAACTTTTTTACCAATTTTCAGTTGAGGTCGACCTTCAAGGAAAACAATAGTCACAAAATATATCACTTGTAGTATAATTATATTTTGAGAAAAAAGCTCTATTATAGGTTAACTAGGTAATATGGGTTTTTTCCGTATTTTTTTCCAGAAATGTATTTAGTTGCTCGCGTGGTACCAAGTTAACGTTGAGTCTGGGACACCCTGTATACATATTTTCTATTGTATTATAATTTTTCTTTTTTAACCACGCGAAGACAAGGGCGCGAAAGAGGCGGTCGGAGTAACGAGAAGTCGTTACTCCGACCGGCTAGCCAGTTACAGTATGGGGTGCAAGAGCTACGACGGAACCCTAAAATACGCTTCGCACAGTGACCGTGTCGACGGCAGCAAAAATAAAATAAATAAATAAAATAGAATAATAAATAAATATCACGGGACAATTCACACCAATTGACCTAGTCCCAAACTAAGCAAAGCTTGTACTATGGGTACTAGACAACGGATATACATACTTATATAGATAAATACATACTTAAATACATATTAAACATCCAAGACTCGAGCACAATCATTCGTATTTTTCACACAAATATCTGCCCCGACCGGGAATCGAACCTGGGACCTCAAGCTTCGTAGTCAGGTTCTCTAACAACTAGGCTATCCGGCCGTTCCGTAAATGGTTATCTACGGAATTGACATTTTACAGTACAGCTATATTAAGAAATAAACTTATTCGTTTAAAGTAATGGACTGATTTTGTTTAAATTTGGAGCAGTGCTCATAAGAAGCAATACTTAATAGATACTTTATTTTAATACCAAGAAATATATTTGTATATTTACTAAAATAGTGCACATATCTTCATCTACGTTTGGGAAAAAATAATCGTAGATGAGATAACTACCACTTATCCGGTTATGCAGAAGGAAATCAAATTTCATTACACTACACGGAGCTCAAAATCTATCATTTGAAGATAAATATACAACCTCTATACATAACCTTCTGTATCAGTCTAAAAAACGATCTTATAGCGTTTTTAGTGCTTTCATATAGACTACCAGCACATCGAAGAACAAGACAACGGACTGATATCTTTTTTCACATTTTGCCTATTGACGGTATTCCAACGAGTAACGGTCAACTGGCTAACATGTTTGCTTGTACGTAGAGCTATTTAAAAAATTACCCGCAGATGTCTTCAAGTACGTTTCGTGAATTCTCAAATATACTGTATGTCAGGCTGAGAAAAATATATATCATAAAACAAGTCATCTTAAAGGTTTTTTTTAAAGTGAATTTTGTAATAATCGCAGTTGTCCATTTACTCCTTGGTGCCGTCGGTGTATTTGGGTACTGGCTCGTAAAACCGTATAGCATGTCTTAAAAGCCTCCTCGGCCCTCCGCCTTATTGGATTTCACTCCGCATGGTGATGGAGTGGTCATAGAACGGAATGGCAGCTGGGACGTGAGTTTTGGAGGTATCATTAGGGAATAATTAAAAATAATGAGTGAGATAATGGTTGCCGAGGTTCCGACAGTGTGATTGTGTTAAGTTTGAAGGATTTCTCCGTTTTACGGTCTATCTGTGTGTATTTTTGTTTGTAATAGTGTAAAGACTAAACGAGTAAAATATCCGCATTGAGAATTATATTTACTTTAAATATGAAACTACCATGAGACTCACTCATAGTTAAACTCATTTTAGGACGTGAGTGATCTGTATATTTTCACTGGAATTATATTTATATTATTTAAAAAAAAAAAACTATGTAATTTTTACGATGCTCAGACATGATCATTGATGCAGCTACGGAAGTCCAAATTGAAGGTTTGCCAAAGAGCAATGGAGCGCAATGGAGGGTGCTTGCTTGCTACCCTATCCTTGCTCTCGAGGTGCCGTTCGTAATTTGCAGGAACTTTCTATTTTTCCGGGATGACAAGTAACAGAGATACGCTTTTCACTGGTGAAATAATTTTTCATTTCATTGGTTTAGTTCTCGAGATTACCCGCTTCATACAGACATAGAAACTCACAGACGGGCAGTTTACCTCTATATTTGAAATGAAAGTTTGTATGGTTGGATGGATGTTTGATACATTAATGCGCTTAAACGAATCGACGGGTTCTAATGAAACTTGGCACACAGATAGTTTATAACCTGGATCAATATATAGAATACATTTTTCCTGGAAAATTGCATAGTTCCCGAGGAATAGCGATGCACGAATTCTTCGCAGTTGGAGTCGCGAGTAACAGCTAGTATATTTAGGCTGACTCTAAATTGCGCTTAAATAACTTAAGGGTTTAAAATATTGACTGTCCTCGAGGTTCAAGTAATATCCACGTCCGAGGCCAAGTTAAGAACAATTACATTCAATTCTTGTGGAAAAAACTGTTATTAGATATACTTACATATAGATCAAAAGACAGTGGTGCTCGTAATACAGGGTTATTTGTAATTCACTAGCATCCTTTTAACCCTAAACTCCTACCACTTAAACAAATGTTTTTTGTTTTACGGCTTTTGTCATAACTTAATATTTTTGGTGTAATAACGTTTTGAAAATTTGAGATTTCCTCTTATTTTTACGATACTCTGTGTATTTGTATGGGAAAAAAAGTGCTTCATTTTAAAAAGTCGTAAAACAAAAAATATTTGTTTGAGTGATAGGAATTCAGGGTTAAGAGGATGTCAGTGAATTAAAAATAACCCTGTGTACAGTGACGTGAAATCTGGCTGTCTTGATTTACTCGTAGTTTTAATTCTAATGTTATTAATCTTATTTAATGTAATTTGCTTTTAAAATACTTTATACGTCCCACTGGGCTCAGGCCTCCTCCCATTATGAGAGGGTTTGGGCTATACAGGGTTATTTGTAATTCACTGACATCCTCTTAACCCTGAATTCCTATCACTTAAACAAATATTTTTTGATTTACGACTTTTTAAAATGGAGTACTTTTTTCCATACAAATAGAATGAATACTTCTAACACAACTTCGTACTCTATGAAATTCGAGGGCGGGGCCACGCGCCGCGGTCGCGGCGGGCAATGAATGCGGCACAGAGTATCGTAAAAGTAAGAGTTAGTCTCAAATTTTCAAAACGTTATTACAACAAAAATATTAAGTTATGACAAAAGCCGTAAAACAAAAAACATTTGTTTAAGTGGTAGGAGTTTAGGGTTAAAAGGATGCTAGTGAATTACAAATAACCCTGTAGTTCTCACACGGACTCAGTGAGGATTGAGAACTTCACACACATCGTTGAATTGCTTCGCTAGTGTGTACTGGTTCACGATGTTTTCTATCACCTTAAAGCTCGTGCTCAATTTTAAATTGAAATTACTCAAAATCCAGAGCTGCGAGCCCGGGGTTTGAACCCACGGTCCTCTCCTTGAGCGGCCATAGGTCAAACCACACCACTAGACTAGAACGGCTTCACTTCGGCTTCGGCGTCATTTATCATTCATTAGATAAAAATAAATGTGGTTCTCACCTAATTTGTTGACACGTGACCTTATTATAGTCAACAATTAAAAATACTTCTGCATTAAAAAAATTGTCTAAAATATTTGTTTTTAAAAATGATAAAATTGCTATTCTATTTTACATAACAATACAATTACGCATTCATGTGGTAAATGAAAAAACAAGGTTTACGAGCAAACAACACCCTAATCCCATTGTTCTATAAAAAACAATATCTTTTGTTCTTTTAACCGGTGCTGAGATTAAAACAAAAGAAATCAAGTAACAAAGATAATTTCTTGACACCCAAGCAATGAAACCTATTCAATTCAAGCAATGTTTTCAGCTCAGAAAAGCTCAATCGGAACGAACTAATTCACGCTTACAACAAAAGTGATTTGCGTCGCGATCTCCGCCAACTGTCTTCCCGGTTCCCGCCAAAACTTTCCCTTAATGCCAACTGCCATTGTCACTGGCCATTTGTCACTGGCAGCCGGCTGTTTATTGATTCCATAGCCACCGGAAAAAAAACATCGGCGTTGTCTACGGCTAAATCACGGGGTATTACCATAAAGCGCTCGCCCGCTGTTTCAGATTGGACTCCTTCAACCGTGAATGGAAAAATGAGGATCTGATGATTTCTCATTGGTCTCTTTTCATAAATAATCACAAATGGCTTGTTTGAAGGTTTTTTCTTTAAATTACTACATGACAAATGAAATAAACGAGTCGTTTCACTGATTGGTTAGAGATGCTTCTATCAATATAAAATAAATATCGTGAGACAAATTGACCTAAACCCAAAGTAAGCACAGATGTACTATGGGTGCTAGAAAATGTATATAGAAAGAAAGAAAAACATTTATTTATAACAACAATAACACGTACACAAGCTAAAAATAAAAGCAAACAAAGCATACTTAGCAAAACAAGGTAAGCATACTTAATAAATAATTTTATAGGTACTTAAATACATACAGGGTGTCCCAAAGCTCAACGACGACCTTGTACCGGGCGAAAAGTCAAATTACAGCAGTTCTGGAAAAAAAAGAAAAAATATCTATGCCACTTATTTAAGCGATAATAGTCACATATAATATCACTTCCAGTATTACATATTTTCAAAAATATGTCTATTATCTTATCACTTAATTAGGTAAGAGGCATGGATTTTTTCTTTTTTTTTCAGATCTGTTCGAACTTGCAATGCCCTCTCGCCCGGTACCAGGTTACCATTAAGTTTCGGGACACCCTGTATCACATCCATGACTCAAACAAGAGACATGATCACACAAAAAGTCTGCCCCTACTGGGTTATGAACTCGTGACCTTCACAAGTCGAAGCTTCACAGTCAGGATCACTGACCATTAGGCTATCTCGTCGTTTAAAATCAAAGCAGGTTCAATAGATTTATTAAAGCTCCCAAGGTGAATGTAGCACTACATACAGCTCTCGCTTACTTGGCCCCCGCTTTAATTGGAGGCGAGGCTCAAAACATCCGCTGAGGAAACGCCAGGCGAAATTGGAGTACGCTGAGCGCATTTTAATTTCGAAATGGTCATTGTAAAGGCTTTCTCGGAATCATTTTCAGAAAAGCTTTTAATTTGGACGGCTCATCTCAGGAATGAACATGCTGTGCAGCGATGATGATAATGTATTCATTTGGATTATTTTTTGAGTGTAATTAAGTTTTTATGCGATTGGTCGCTATTGCAGTTAGATTGTACATTTGGGAAGTTATACGTCACGTCAGTAAGACAATATCATATTACCTACCTAAGTATAAGTATTCTAAAATATACAAGTGATTTACAAAATAGTGAGTGGTTTTGAACCTGCCAGCCTAGAATGAACGAAAACGTCACAAGTGAAAGCGTTCTGTTTTCAAAATATTAACAAAACTGGCAGTATAGAATTAGTGAAGAAAAAAACGTTCCAGTTTAAAAAACGAAACAGCCAGCACCAACAAGCAAAGAGGTTGCGGTGATCAAACTGTCAGCCTGGAATCCATGGAAAACAAAAGTTAACACTTTCTCTTTTCAAAAATCTGAAACTGCTCAAGCCTGGCTCAAAAAAAACAGCGAGAGGCATCGCATTATCGAACCGGCCTTAGGATCTATGGAAAGCAAAACGAGTTAAGACGTTCCAATTCGAAGTAGAAACTGCCGGTCAGCTGGTTCGCGGCCGCCGCGCCGACACCCTGGGCGAGCACGCGGCGATGCTGGCCGTCGCCATATGCTGCATACTGGTGTTGCTGCTGGTCTTTATCATCCTGATCATCGTGGTCGGCCAGAACATCGAGGCCAAGGGCGGCTCATAGCGATGGAGAGGTAAATTAGAGATTAAGATTGGAGACTAAGATGTAGAGTTAAACCAAAACTTTGGCGCTGCCTAAGTAGTGCCGCTTCCCACGACGAAAACTAGTATTGCCTGATGGTCAGCAATCTTCGCCGCTTATGGACACCAATATAAGTCACTGACTGTGTGTTGCCAACATTTAAAATAGAGATAGATTAGAATGCTTTCTCGAAGGCCTTATAAGGATGATGATACCACCAAGCTGACGTACTTTTTATGAGCTCTAAAACATGGTTCTCCCTTAGATTTTGTATGGTAATCGCTAGTTATGACGTCACTTCTACGCCAACTCGATCGACTAACTATTTAATGCAGCTCAAAATCTAATTTTGCGGTTAATTGAAAATTAATGTGATTTTGAAGTTATTTTTTTTTGCTTGAATCGCGTCTTGGTATTATTTTTTTAATGGTTTCATCATCCTTATTTGTCCATTTCTTGTTTCATGAAGTTGTGAAAATCCTATACTACTCGTACCTACGTAATACAATGCTATCGTAATGCTCATAAGTTTCAGAAAACTTAGAGGTTTGAGTGCGGTATTAAATCCACGACCCTCTGTTGTCACACTGAATATGAAATGAATGCGGTCCGCGTGGTCAGATCGCACGCACGCGCAATATATAGAGACCGACAATGTTGTTCATACATAATGCGGGCTGCGTTCAGTTAAACCTGACCGCGACCGCAGAACGCATTCAGTGTGACAAATCCCTAAATTCTTATAGGTACCTCGACACAGACAAAATTGCACCGAAGTGACAGCGATGCGAAAACTTAATAAGATACCTTTTAAAAGTAGCTCCAATCCGGTTAAACGAATTCGGAATCAAGCCCCCTTCAAATATTGCGTGTACTTACGTACCTTATGGAAAATGAAAAAAGTTTTTTCGCGTTATTATTTCGTAATTGAATTTTTACCGCGAATGGGGAAAATCAGTGTGGTTTCGTAACCGTTTCAAATCAATATATAGGTACGCTGAAGATTATACGCGCTATAAGTGGTAGACTCACAGGACTAATAACTATTTAGTGGCTCTATCAGCTCCAAACCTCGCGAAATTGCTGATATATTATATTTTTTACATTTTAAAATTTATAAAATATGGCTCCGCTAATTTGAAAAAACCCAAAATTGGTATCGACATAAAAATCGATAAAACTTAAGAAAAGGCTCACAAAATTATGCGAGAATCTGTTGAAAAATGCGACGGTCTGTGTAAGAGAACAGACAGCCGGGGACGTACGAAAGCAAAGGACGTAGGAACTACGGCCCAAGCCCTCTCATTCTGAGTGGAGGCCTGTGCCCTACAGTGGGACGTACGTATAGGCAGGGATGATGATCATGATGATGATTCTTCAGTCTCTGGGCTAATTATTTTTTAGTGTAACAGCCTTTTCTCCGCCCTACTTATTAACAACCTTCTATTAACACTTTGTAGGAAGGAGTTACCGAGAATCTTGCCAAGTACTTTATTGAGATTGTTCCGTGAAACGGTTCTACCCTTGTACATACCAGATATACCTTCTGGTGTAACAAGGGGGATCAAAAGAGGCTGAGCGGAAATAAATAGCTATCGATTTAATCGAAACTTACACTCCGCGGTTTTGGTAACGTGGTTCCACATTTAATAACAGGGATGTTGACGCCATTAAGAAATAATTCGAAGACAGACTCCAGTAAAAAAACGCTTTATGTTCGCCCTGAAAACCAGATTAATTTTCGATTTAATGCAAAATTAGATTTTTGTTGCTTTAAAACAAATAAATAGTTGATAGAATTGGCGAACAAGTCACGTCATAAGTTTCTATTGCCATTCAGACTCTATGGGAGAGTTGTGTTTTGACAGCTCATAAAAAGTACGTCAGTTGATGTGTGGTGTCAACATCCCTATTACAATGAGGGTTTATGTGACAGGCTAGTTGGTGCTAGTGTTGTGATGTCCGTTTGACATGGACATTTGGTTAACATTTTTGGTTTATAATCAAGTTTATAATATAACTAAATGAGCCAATCACAAGTGTAAATAGGCATTAGCGTCAAACGGACCTCTCAATACTAACGACAGCTAACGATATTCCACTGGTCAGCAATCCCTCATTAATATAATTACACGGGCAAATGCTCCTTATGTTTTGTTTCTCTTAAATTCCCGTTAAAATGTTATATTTTACAGTATTTTTTATTTTTATCGCTAAGTTAGAGCAGAGTTAGACTTGAGCGATTATAGAGTCAAATAACATATATTTTTTAGTATTAGATATTTTCAAAAAAATGTCTATTATCGCTTAACTTAATGACATGGTTTTTAACTTACTCTTTCCTAAGCTGACTGACCTGACATATCTTTTTTCAGGTTGTTGTTAAGGTTTGAGACATTCTGTATATTATTCTAATTCGAAGCATAACCTTTGATTAAGGTCAAATAAGTATGCTATCTAAATTCAAATTTTCGACTCAATTAAAATGCAACTATGTCTGTTTGCATGTATGTGTGTGTGGTAATGTGGGGAGTTACCGAACCTCTGTCAAAAAATCTTTCACTAATAGAAAACTTTATACCATAGGCTACTTTTTATATCCCAGGAAAGTGGAATGTTCCCACAGCAGACGAACCATGGGCAACAGCCATCCTCTATTTTTTTAAAATCAATATCCGCGACCCCTTTTAGCCCCTTGCTTGTAAAGTAAAACGCCCGACGTGCCAGGAATCCGCGTCATACTTAATACGCCGATCAATCTCTGCCAGCCTCACTTGTCACTAAGAAATTTATACACCTATAATGTTCTTAGAATAATGTTTAACTTTTTCTTCAAGGGATGATAGACTGTTTCGTCGAGCGTTCTAAGAAACGTTACACTTTAGGCGCTAATGATATGAGGCTGCCATTTTTTGTGGCCTTATCATGTATAGTCACCCGGGAAACTTCTTACACACCCGAAGGTTTAATGTCTGTACAGCTTAAAACATCAAAGGCCATTTTCACTTGCAAGTCAATGTGACATATCATTTTTTTTCTATTGTAGGAACTGTCATAAAAAAACCGGCTAAGTGCGAGTCGAAAGGTTCATTACCTCCGTAAAATGTTTAAAAACAGATCAGTAAAAAAAAATCGATAATATACATAATCTGTGAAAATGTCAATTAAGTGTCTACCTATTATGGTTCAAGCCCTGTGACAGATGGACGGACGGACAGACAGATTTGGGTACCTACAGAACCCTAAAAATGGTAAACCACTTACTTGGTCGACTGTATTAGCTCAAAACATAAACATTGAGTATTTATGTATTACAAAAGAACGAAGCCAAACGCAGATACAAAATTTTCATCGCGCCATAAATTTATCTGTTAGCCCCTGCGAACCACTGAAACGTAATTTTGATTTAACCTACCTATTAAAAGCTACATTTTCTCCCTTCCACGGGGTAAATCCGACAAGAAAATGATTAAACTACCGGCGGAAAGGCCAGTGTTACCCGACCATACAGTCCTGTAAAGAGAGACCACGCATTACCCTTAATACCGCCCTTAATAATGTTAATTAGAGCGTTGTTCGGTAAGATTCTGCATCCTGTGTACACCCTGGAGATAATTAACAGTTTTAATCCAGAGACTTTTATTCAACAACCTTTAAGGAAGAACATCGTTGCGATAAAAAGTTTAAGTGATTTTTAGGTCAAACTGAGTAATCATCATCATCTCAGCCTACATACGTCCCACTGTACAGGCCTCCTCTCAGAATGAGAGGGCTTTGACCATAGTTTCCACGCGGGCCCAGTGTGAATTGGGAACTTCACACACACCATTGAATTTCTTTGTAGGTGTATGCAGGTTTACCCATGATGTTTCTTCACCGCAAAGCTCATGGTAATTTTCAAATGTAATTTCGCACATAAATTCCGAAAAACTCAGAGGTGCGAGCCGGGATGTGAACCCACAACCCTCTGCTTAAGACGCCATAGGTCAAACCCCTAAGGCCACTACGGCTTTTTTGCTTGATAGGAGGTATCTTGATTTATTATTAAGTTAATATTATCTTTAACCATAAGTAGGCTTAAAGTAATTTAAAGAGCAATGGAGAGAGCTATGCTCAGAGTTTCTCTACGAGATCGAATCAGAAATGAGGGGGTTCGCAGAAGAATCAAAGTAAACGCCGTAGCTCGAAGAAATGACCTAAGTAATAAACATTATAGGTAACAATAAACTTAATAAACATCTTTAAAATATAACTATCGCACACACGATGCGATAAAGTATCGAAATTTAAAGCACCAAGATTAATCAAAAGCCCATGACTTATCGCAACTGGGAACTGGCCTGTACGAAACTCCATTTTCGAACTTCGTATCCTGCCTTCCATTCACGCTAATGATGTTAAACTGAAGTGCGAAAGAGACGGCACGATACAAACTTCGAATTTCGTAGCCCCTCTGGGTTCGTTTTTCATTTTCGTGTCAGTTAATTGAAAGGAAATAGAACATTTCCGTGAGGACTCACGCACGACGTGTACCAATTTAAGTCATCAAATATGTAGACTGTTGACTTGGACAACTATAGGTCTTTAGTGTATAGAATAAAGGTGAAATTTTGTTGTACTCGAACACAAACACCTGAAATATTGCCTTTATTTATACAGTGCTGGTGGAATACCAAATTAAGTAGATTTTGTATCGGATATTACTTGAAAGTTTTAATAGGAAATTGATATTGGATTGTTACAAATAGGATGGAGTCGAATTGCCTTTCGATGAAGGATAAAGTTAAATGTTTTTTTGAACCAGACATCTCACGGTTGTTTTTTTCGGGGTTCTATTTTTTAGAATTGCGTCGGTCAGATAAGTGAGAAAAATTAGAGTTAAGTATTGCTCCTATCAGACGACTTGTCGGTTTTAAGGGAAACGTCTTAATTCTAAGGAATAATAGTAATATAATAAATAAGAGAATAAACCTTTGGCCTACAGTGGGACGTATATAAGCTTGGATGGTGGTTGTTGTAACATTTTAAATAACTGTAAAATGCTTAATTAAATATCATTAATTAAGTGCAATTTTCGAATACATTATGTTCATCGATCAACAGAAGAATGAGTATAACTTTACTGCTAACGTGTCTACTCTAGAATATTGAAGTTATAGTAGTAGCTTTTTCAGCTGCTACTATTTTATTCCCAGCCAGCACTGTTAAAATATTCAGTTAGATAAGCTTAATAAAACCAAAACAAAGCATATATTTCAGCCAGCTGAAAAAATATACGAACGTTTCTGCAAAAATTTAAACCGCTTTTAAAGGCGTAGTCAGCTGTACACTCTCTGGACATTTTTTCAGTTGTTTTGTGTTAAAGTTGCAGTGTTTAAACGAGGCTACATAATAGTACTTTGAAGGGCATAATGACTTGGTACAACGAAATGGAAAACAGCTACCGTAAACCTAGATATTTTGGTATGCCGGAGTGATCTTAAAAATAGTTGACAACGAACTCACTCATTTTTATTCGTGTTTGCTCCTAGTTGGTGTGTTCATCTGTCTTCTTTTCGTCTACATATCGAAAATGTATCTGATATGGGTACTATCCGTTTTCTAGCAATTTTAAAACTATCGAAACAATTGGATCAATGTTACCTCCGTTTACAGTCAGTAGAAAAAGCCAAATTGTGCCCTAACCACCACTGTTCGTTTTTTTTTCTGTAGAGTACCTACTTCACTTCTTAAACTAAATATATTTTCAAAAAATTTTTTTTATAACTTAAAATAGAAACTAATACTTTAGTAAAACTAGATTAAAAGTTAAATTAAATTGATTAAATTGACTTTTGTATTTTGTTACTCACATTTTCTTACTTTTTATCCACATAAAATCTCATCATAGTACTCATGTAAAATGTCAGATAGATGAACGTGTGCAGTCAAAAAAACTGAATCGCATACCAGGATGGAACCTTTTCACAATAAATCTCATGATTTCTTTGGCAGATGTATGAAATGTCAACATGACATTTGCAATCACCCTGGTACGGATTCAGTTTCTTCGATTGTATGTGTATGTTCGCGCACTTGTGACTCGGAGAGCTTTTTAACCCGTGTATTGTTCGGTCAAGTTAGCGAACTCAGTCTGACTCACAATCAGTCAGTCACAACTACGCAAACTTGCTCATACATCTGCCTGGCCATCAACATCTCTAAATCTGAACAAAGAAAATTCTATCGAATCCCCGCCGTCAGTAAGTACATAAGTCTTGAGCTCTCGTGATTCAAAGACCCTAATCAATCGAAGAAGCTGAAGTCCCGCCAAGGGCCGGCCACTTCACATGCATGTCGTGACGTACGGCTCTTATGGCCCTATACACTCGCGCGCAAACCCGCAACCACACGCAATCCACGAGTGTAGTTCCGATTCGTATATTCTTTGAAAAGAAAGAAAGAAAGAAATATATATTCGTGACATTTTTATAAAAACAAAGTAACGGAAACTGAGACAAATATTGTCACGAAATGGTCCCAAGTCCCAACTCAGCATAATGCCAACCTTACAGCCGACGGATCTTCCGTTAGAACCTTTTTAACCGCAGTTTTAAAAAATAACGGCTCAATGAACCCGACAACTAAAATTTGTCACTAAACAATATACTAACCTAATAATATACAACACAAACACAATAGGTACTTAAACTAGAAAAGGAAAACAACATTATTACATGAGCAACAGTGACTGCATACACTCATTCCCTTTGCCACTTAAAAGGTTAAAAAGAAAACAGAAAAATTAATGATGTGGCGTGTCGTGGAGCTATGGTCTGACCTGGTCTGACAAATACTTTTCGAAGTAAAAAGTACTTTGCGCCTTCTTGTCTTGTTCGCGGCTCATTCTCATTTGCTGGAATAATTCGCAATTCCATCGCGTGATATAAAGTCGGTTTTCTTTGGCCTGAGAGGTAACTTTGGCTATTGGGATTAGCTCAGCCTAGAGGCCTTGCTGTCTAACGCGTGGGGCTTGCCACTTTTACCATCTGTTTCTGTCTAATAGCAAGCGCCCGAGCGATAGACAATAAGCGTTCAGGTTTTAATGTTACATTGAAATTATGGCACATTGATATGTGGCTGGTTTTAGTTGACCGCCCACGATTTTATGTTTTTTCTTATGGCTCGTCCACGACATAGTGCGACAGGCGGCAGCGGCGAACGTTTTCTCCGTTCATTGTGCGGCCGAGACGCTCGCTGCACAGTAATTATCAGGCGGCCCACGCAATGAACTGATAAAACGCTCACCGCTACCGCCGGTCGCGCGAAGGCGAGGCCGGGCTGTTAGACTCTTATATATTATGGTTTTTATATGGGTTAAAGTTACCTTTCATTAGACCAAACTACCACGACTTTACGGTACTTTTACTGAAACTACTGCATTTTTGTCAACGCTAGATCCATTACTAGTTAGGAAGGAAGGAACTTGTTAAGAAAGAAAAGCTAAAAAGGAACCGTTATAGTTTAAATGTAGGAGCTGCAGCGAATAATGCGTTTGGTGTCGGTTTTTATCCCGCGGCAAACAACTCAAAGCAACGTTTGATACGCTTGCGAGTGCGGAGTCTACGGCAGTTTTACCTTTGTTCGCGCTGCGATCCGCGCCGCAAATCCACGCCGTGAATTGAGCGTGAATGTGGAGAGACTATAGCGGAAACGGGGATCAAAATAGACGTCTCAGATCTTCAGCCATGCGGTGAATCGACACAAAGATGTATTTGAGGACGGTCTTCTTGATGTTTGTTAGTGTTATGAAAATACTGTTGATAATTATAATGTCAGTGGCGTAGCGTGCCTTGGAGCCCCTGTATCAAAATTAGTGGGGGGCGCAAATGAGGGATAAAGATTGTTATGGGTTGCGGTGAGAGAAAATAATACTACACAATTACAAGTTAATAAACTATATTATAACTATCGTGTTCTAAACCTATCTTATATTAACTAACTTATGAACTAGTATTGGACGCCAGGAGGGTTTTACGGGCAGACTGAAGGAACCCTGCCAATCCTAATTGCCACCGGCTAGCTCTCAACGACTAACTATTGCAGAATTCCCAGGCTAATAAAAAGGGCAGTTCGTCAAGCTAAAACAAATAATCACAACATGTAGTTGTATGGTTGCATGAATAAAAACATCTGAGATCCTAATTTGCTTATAACCTAAACTTACCCCTTTCTATTTCTTCTGGCACTTAAAACAAAATTTCTAAATTACAATAAATAGTTATAATAAATACAAATTTGCGAGGGTGGTTTGTTTTGGCTTTTAAATCGAATACCAACGAATCATGTTAACTGTTACGTTTTAAGGAAACTAAATAAACAAGGAAAAAGATACAAAACATTTCCAGATTTGAACTCCGTTCATCTGCTTCGCAGGCAGCGGCCTAGACCGTTGAGCTATCACGATGCTTAAGATACTAAGTGAATTTTACCTATGCTATTGATCGGCCTTATGACGTCTGACCAAATCAAAGTACATAACAAGATATACATTAGGAGCCTCTGTAGCCCGGGGGCCTCGTATCAGTCATACGGCTGCTACGGCGGTAGCTACGCCCCTGTATAATGTTCAATACTAGAAAGCGCGATGCATTGAATTTCCTACGATTTCCTTAAGACTTACTAGAGACTAATCCCGCTACTCGGCACAGCCCTTCACTAAGAATGCGAAACCTTTAAAAATTCCACCTATACCAAACTTTTCCGTAATTTCAACTCTACTGATTTTCACTCAGATGAAATCACCACTAAGGGGACACGCATCAAATTAAATATGCCGGGACAATTGACTTTAATTCATGTAGTCAAAAAGTAAGCAAAGCTTGTGTACCTAATAGGTACATACTAGGCAACGGATAAGATACATATTGAATATCCAAGACTCAAGTACAAAAATTCATATTTTTCATACAATACCTATGTACCTCGATCGGCGATCGAACCTGGGCCCTTAAGCTTTCTACCCAGATTCAGTAACCTCTCGGCTATCCGACCGTCAAACATTCGCTTATCACACCTTAAAGTTAATCCCTATCCTCAAGAAAATACCTCTAACTTTCACACACTTCAAAACTCCTCAGACAACCTTTTAATACTTCTCAAATCCCAATCGCTTAAACTCGATCTCTATACTCAAGAACATACCTTTGACTTTCGCATCCTCCAAACTCAACATACAACCTTGTAATAATACTGCTTTAAATTCCTATCGTGTTAATTGTCCCGTACCCTCCGTGCATAATTTCAGGTAAACGGACCCTTCTACCTCTCACCTTACGTTGAACGCAAGTTCAGACAATAGCCTCCAGATATGGAAATCGGAGGAAACTTGGAGCAAACAGCTATCTGTAAATAAACTAGCTTCCAGTTTTTGTTTTGATAATAACAAAGTAAGGTAAGCTGGCGCTAGTTAGTAAAAACTAAACCTTATAGTTTCATCATAATATCTGTCCGTCCGTCCGTCCGCGGCTTATTTCAGAGACTATTAGGGCTAGAAAGCTGTAATTTTGCATGGACAAAAACACACACAACAAAACAATACCCAGAAAAAGTGAAAAAAAAATTAGACAATTTTTTTTTATTGTACCACCCATAGACATAATATGGGGGTGATATTTTTTTCTCGTCTAACCTTATAATGTGGGGTATCGTTGGATAGGTATTTTCTAATCATTCCAAAGTTGTGCAGACGATTTTTCGATATAGTGATTCGTTTGCGAAATATTCAACTTTAAAGCGATTTTAATGCTAAAATCGAGATAGCAGCCTGACCTATAAAATTTATTTTTTTATTTATTTATTTAGGTGTTCAACAGCGGTACAATCAAGTTTATCCTAAATTACAGAGTGATTCTTAAGGCCAATAACAGAACTCCCCAAAATACAAAATCCTTAGAAAAATTTACTTGTTGAATACAGATAGTACACGTCGTAACGGCTATGGAACCCTATCTTGGGCTTATCCGACACGCTCTTGGCCGGTTTTTTAAGTCTTCCCCGGGAACTAAGCCGTGGGATTAAGCTAGTATTATCATGTAATTGTTCTTGTTCATGAAAGTACATAGCGTAGACCAATTTTGAACGGTAGGCCTGACATGCCTAACCCCGCACGTGCCTCGTTCAGGTTCGGAAATGGAGCGGGACGTCGCGCCGGAGTGCTGCTACATTGCTTCGCTTCCGCCGGAAGGCCATGCCCTTTGAATACAAGCCTCTTGTCTTGCCAGCGATGGAAATGTTGTTTATATTTGCTCACGAGTAACCTCAACCTCAACTCCACTGCACCTGCGCCACCACGGCTATATAACCGTGATAGCCGTGGTGGCCTAGTGGTTTGTCCTATGGCCTCTCAAGCAGAGGGTCGTGGGTTCAAATCCCAGCTCGCACCTCTGAGTTTTTCGGAATTTATGTGCGAAATTATATTTGAAATTTACCATGAGCTTTACGGTGAAGGAAAGCATACACATGCGAAGAAATTCAATGGTGAGTGTGAAGCCCAATCTGCACTGGGCCCGCGTGGGAACTTCGGCCTAACCCCTCTCGTTTTGAGAGCAGCAGTGCTGTAAATGGGCTGGGCTGATAAGGAACCTCAACTCGTCTCTTCTTGGAATGGATCTATTTGGATGAAGTTACCTTTTTTTTTAAATAGGTCCATATACGTTTTCGATCACAACGTAATGAAAAAACATCTTTTATGGTTCGAAACTTTTAGAAATCAACGGCTTTGTTTTAATGACAATGCAGGATGAAATTATAAACGTGTTAGATAATCAATAATTCTAGTTCAGTTAATACTCAATAATATGATGCATTGACACAATTGTTTAAATTTGTCTGATTAAATTTAGGATGGTCATACTTTGTGGGGATTAAAATACGAAGTCAATGTATGCACATCTCAAATCAAATAAGAGCTAAAAACGCTAATATTGTGTAGATGAAAAACTTAAGTAGAGTACCTCTTGTATGTACTTAGTAGTACCTATACAGAATTATTAAGGAGCTTAAGTAATGTTTTTAGGGTTCCGCACCCAAAGGGTAAAAACGGGACCTTATTACTGAGGCTCCGTCCGTCCGTCTGTCCGTCTGTTACCAGGCTGTATCTTGGGAACCGTGATAGCTAGAGAGTTGAAATTTTCACAGATGATGTATTTCAGTTGCCGCTATAACAAAAAATACTAAAAAATGGAATAAAATAAATATTTAAGGGGGCTCCCATACAACAAACGTGATTTTTTTGCTCGTTTTTGCTCGATATTGATAACGGCAACAGGTAGAAGCTTGAAATATTCACAGAATATTTAGTTATGTATTGACTTTAAAAATAAATCATTAAATTAAAATAATAAAATATTTCAGGGGGCTCCCAGACAACAAACGTGATTTTTATAGATAATGGTACGGAACCCTTTGGGCGCAAGTCCGACTCGCACTTGGCCGGTTTTCTAATTTGGAAAGTCAATTTGTTTATACGGACATGTCACTACCACATACAGCAGGTCCTTTACTTAAGTTTTTCATCACATTTTAAAATTTCACCTTATACATTTTTCACACAATTTGATATTCAAAGTATGGCCGTAATATTGCAGTACATCTCAACACTATGTACTTCGTTTGCGCCATTCGCCCGGCTAAACATCCAACAAAAGGGCACGAGACGTGATTTTCATAAATAAATAATATCTGCTCATAAATATCAAAAAGTATATTTTATACGCGGTTTATACGAGTACTGAATCATGCAATTCGTTACCACATTTTTGCGTTGGTTCTATCTCTATCATTTCTGCTGTCCTTTCTGATAGCAAAATGTATGTAAATGTATGTAGGTCTAGGTATACTCATCTCATCCAAAAAAAACTCATTGATGCTTTTCTAAATTTAGTATGAAAACTGACTCAAGGGGCGCCGCTACTGCAACGCGCCCCTGTCCCACATCTCTACTGTGTGGCTCGCGCCTCACACACACATCCTTTGATTGATAGATAATGTATCCGTCGATCAGCTCAATCTCCAAAGATTCTCGATAACGACGGAACCCTTCATAAAGTAGGGATAAGCGATGCTCTGAGAGCTCCGGGTACAACCTTTACACGGGACTCAATAAGAGAGATTCGCGGACTCTTACTTCGTATACTTTGCTATTTGATGCTCGCCATATTCGTTCGCTTAATGAGGTTTGATGTCAAACAAACTTTGGAATCAGCTTGCAGCGGCCAGTATTCCCGGACCGGTACCACAGTAATCCAACTTCATACTAGAGCGCCCGAATTGACAATCGACGCACGCACACAGCCAAGCGTCTTACACGGCCGCTAACCAATCTTCGCCAGACATAACAATGCAGTTACCACGCGCGCGCCGTGTAAGACGCTTGGCTGTGTGCGTCCGTCGATTTCGGCGCTCTAGTATGAACTTGGATTACGGTACTTATTCCGTGCCGGTACAACTTGGGGATCTTCTAAAAACGAGCTACACTCTTTTTTAAAAAAAAATATAAAAATCCATTTATTGCCACAACCACACAAAACAAAAAAAAAACTTCGTGGCAATAGGCTCAGGCTCAGCATAAATGCTGCCAGTTAGGAAGCCCTCCCGCGGCGCGTTAAACACAGCAATAATACGGGACGGGCAGAGCTCACAATATTTTTCTCAAAGGGCCGGCAACGAATTCGTAACTCAACTTGTTTTGTGGGTGTCCGTCCATGGGCGGCGGTGATTGCTTTCCATCATGTGACTCGCCTGCTTGTTTTCCCCCTATCATATAAAAAACGGTTAGGCGGGCCATAGTGGCCTAGTGGTTTGACCTATGGCCTCTCAAGCAGAGGGTCGTGGGTTCAAATCCCGGCTCGCACCTCTAAGTTTTTCGGAATTTATGTGCGAAATTACATTTAAAATTTACCATGAGCTTTACGGTGAAGGAAAACATCGTGAGGCAACCTGCGTACATAGCATACCTGCATACCTGAATGCATAAATTCAATGGTGTGTGTGAAGTTCCCAATCCGCACTGGGCTCGCGTGGGATCTACGGCCCAAGCCCTCTCATTGTGAGAGGAGGCCTGTGCCCTGTAGTAGGACATACATAGTCTAGGATGATGATAAAAAACCCTACCCTACCATAAAGAACCCTAGAAATTAATATAAGATTCATTGTAACAGCATCCAGCGGGCCTTAGGATCGGTTTAGCTATAATTGCGACAGCAGCTTTTCTACCTGTATTCCAGGGGGACGCAAGACATCTCTCACAGACGAGACAGCTGACTTTGAATTAGGCTATCTTGAATTCAGAATAAACGTCAAAAGCCATCAGAAATGAAGGAACTGGCTAGATTAAAAAAATCGACCAAGGGCGAGTCAGACTCGCGCACGAAGGGTTCCGTACCATTATCTATAAAAACGGCAAAAAAATCACGTTTTTTGTATGGGAGCTCGCCTTATTAAATATTAATTTGTTTTATTTTAATTTAATTATTTATTTTTAAAGTGAATATATAACTAAATATTCTGTGAATATTTCAAGCGTCTACCTTGCCGTTATCAATATCGAGCAAAAATGAGCAATAAAATCAAGTTTGGTTGTATGGGAGTCCCCTTAAATATTTTTTTTAGTATTTGTTGTCGTAGCGGCAACCGAAATACATCATCTGTGAAAATTTCAACTGTCAGCTATCACGGGTCATGAGATCTAGGTGACAGACGGACGGACAGAGGAGTCTCAGTAATAGGATCCCGTTTTTACTCTTTGGGTACCGAACCCTAAAAAGAGAAATCAATAACTTAGGCATTATCAAGGAGATAAATTGGCGACCATGGGGATGTCTATTTTTTTGCAATGTATAGTAAATCAAAAACCACTTCGAGATAAATGCTTTTTAAATCGTTTTCCGTATTTATTTAATTTTAATATTATGTAATGAATTTATTATATAACAAATAAGCAATGAACTTCATTTGACATTGGTGTAAATTGCGTGACCGGTTCAAGTCGTACTTTATTCTGTGTGGTTAGAATTCTTCACAATTTACGCGTGGATTATACTACGGAGTTTGATTTGGACCCGCTGTCTGACATCTAGCACTTTGTCAGTGCCAGTAAAGTGACACAGTGTATAGTGTACCACTACGCAAAAAATAATTAAAGGGGTTGCCTTATCGTAAGCATTTAGATAGATTTAGAAATTTGGCATTGTGGAAGCCCTCAATTATAATCTGACGTCATCAACTAAAATAGTTTCAATAATTAATTTTGAAAAAAGTAGAGAACTAAATGACAAAATATTGAAATTAGTTTCTTATAATTGACTTTTCTATACAAAAAAAATATAAAAACCACTGGTAATTTTTTTTAGACATTCCCAATTGGACTTGAGCTTGAGCTCTCGGGTACGATTCTTGTCCGGGACAGATATTTGGTATGGAAAATACGAATATTTTTGATCTCGAGTCTTGGATGTTTAATATTGTATTTAAGTATGTTTATACGTTGCCTAGCACCCATAGCGCAAGCTTTGCTTACTTTGAAACTAAGTCAATTGATGTGTTATTGAACTCCTCCGAAACGGCTACACCGATTTTTATGATTTTATTTCTCTATATTTGGTAGGTCCGAGAATAGGTCGTAGGCCATTTATTATACCCCTATTCTTCTCAGTCGGAGTCGCGGGCAACAGCTAGTTTATTTATATTATTAAATGTCTAGAGATTAGAAAGAATCACGTACTTACGTGGGTCAATAGCAGAAAACATATATTTTTATGTTCTTTTTCTAATTGAGTTTGTTTTAATGTCCAGTTAAATCGCTTTCAATGAAAAACAAATGAATGCTAACAATGATTGCGATTCCGACTAAATGCGCATTAAAATTCATACATTGTCAATATTGAATGGCTGACGTTCTACGGCGTAGCGTTCGTAGCTCGTAGCACCGTAGACTGCTACGAACAGTTTTAACAATATTACCAGCACTTGTCAGCTAAAACATCATCATCATTATCATCATCCCAGCCTATATGCATCCAACTGCAGGGCACAGACCTCCTCTCAGATTAAGAGGGATAAGGCCGTAAAGCGGATTGGGAACTTCACACACAACATTGAATTGCTTCTTGGGTGGGTTCCTTTACTTTAAAGCTCATGGTAAATTTAATTTCGCACTTAAATCCGATAAACTCAGAGGTACGAGCCCGGGCTCGAACTCACGACCCTCTGCTTGAGAGGCCATAGGTCAAACCACAGCTCAAACATCTGCTTGGAAACTATTTTATCGATTCTGACTTTGTATGATAACTTGCCTTATTGTTTTGCCAAGTAAGTTGTATAATTAAATGTCTGTGAGCGGAAGACCGAATATAAAAATGTCGAATGTTTATTACCTACACCAAAAAACACACTTAACAATTTATTCATTAAATCTGGAATGAAGCGTCTCATATTTGCGTGAGAATTTCAATCGGCCGGCCGAAATAGGTCGGGATCAATTTGGTGGTTTTCATTTCCAAATAGTTCACGTTCCGGACAGCTGCTTATCAATGAACTCTTCGGTCTGCAATTTTGATGTATTGTGTCGGCCATTGGATGAAATAGCGTGCAGTTTACATAATATTATTTAGGGATAAACAAGCGGAACGTTTTAAAAATAAAGATTTTGTACAGTTTCTTTTTCGAAAAAACTTATTTAAGTAACATATTAAATTATTAAATAGAACTAGAACTAAATGACAATACATTTAACGTTTGAGATATAAATAAACTCAATTGATCGACGTTGTCGTTGTCGCAGTAATAAACTAAAGTAGGTAGGTATTAGGTACATTAAGATGAGGGAAAAAAAGAACATAATGTTGCACATTTGCCAAAATGATGCAAAGATGCTTATTGAAGTTCTATGGATTCTAGAGTCGATTCTACGAAATTCTACAAGATGCTTTAAACTTAAATGGAAATATTTTAATAGATGATTGTATTAGCTAGGCTTAACATTCTTGCAAACTTTTGTCGTCCAAATTTTCGATTCAAAATTGATTCACACGTACGACGTGGTACACTTAACACCAGTTTCAAAAATTTGAAACATTAGGGATTTTCAGTCAAACTTGCCTAAACATCCGCTGAAATATTTTGCATTAATTTATAATTTTATGACACAATGTAAAATTTTTCGGTAGATAATAAATCAATGTCAACAAATAACTCCGAAAGGCTTAAATCGGTGAGATATCTCTCAGACTAGTTCTAGTTCGTTAGTTTAAAAACGGCGGCAGTAACGCTGGCCGGTTCTCCGTAGTGGTGTAATCAAAAGCAAACATCGGAGGCTAAAGATCAGCAAACAGTGCAACGTCTCTCTTCCAATCTACAGAGCCAACAACCCAACATTTATTGTGCCTTTAATAAAGTCCTACCGAAATTTCGGTTACGCATGTTTCTGTGTAAAATTGAAGTTTCAGTTTCGGCTGAAACTAGAAGCGCAACTGGGTTTCTGGGCCTTGTCGCGGCGATTAGCATTAATCGGCATCGTGGAATGATTGTTATTCGTGTAGTTCCACAAGCGTTACAACCACTATCAGTATCCTGTATTAATACAATACAAATTACTCTTTATTGTACACCACAATAACAGTTCAGAGCTATTGCTAAATTAACACGGTAAGCAACATGTCCACTTCTTCGTATGTTAAAAATGCAGTCGGTAATAAACGCAAGATAAATAAGCATTAAAAACCGGCCAAGTACGGTTCGGACTTGCGCACAAAGGATCCCGTACAAATTTATAGGCATGTCATGTCAAAGTATATAAATAAATAAGGCGGTTCTGCAACCAATGCACCAACCGCTGCAAACGTTTCTTGTCAGGCTTGAGCAGAACAGGACGAGGATCGCTCTCGCACCGGGCTAATCAGCCACGAAAGGCGGTGTGCACAGGCAATACGCCAAAATTCGTACGCTATAAATGGTCGTATATTCGTTGTTGTAGAGGTAATAAAAATACATTATATACAACTACTCGTCGGTTGAAAAAGAGGCAAGACATTTTTGATCAGGATGGCCAGCAGATAAACTGACCACACAAACAAAAAGGGTTGCACTCCACTGGGAGTAGCTCCCTACGCATACACCATACATTACCATCGCATCTGCTTATAGCCCGCAGGGCTGATTGCATGATTAAACAAGAAAAAAAAATACATATTTTCAGCTTTCTATGTATGTATTTCTTTCTAGGATTTTGATATTCAGCCCTGTGATGGACAGACGGAGACGGTCGGACAGTGTAGCGACAGAAATGAGGTTCCGTTTGGGGGGCCGTTCAATAGTCATACAAACTTTTAGCATAATTCATCATTTGTCAGAAATTATCATTTCTTATAACTCTTTTCTCAGAAACCATTAATTAATCAGGAATTTTGAAATGATTATCCTGTAGGACTTTATATGTAGGTTAGGTTAGGTTTGTTTTATAACAATTCGGTACAATTAATGAATTCAGAGCAAAAAGAGTTATGCGAAATGATAAATTCGGACAATAGTTCTTATGACTATTATTACACATCCTTCCGTTTGCCACCAATTGGGTATGGAACCCTAAAAAAAAGTAAACTCCCACGCCATCTTTACTCAGCATGATGCTGCGATAAGCAATCGTGGCTTGATTTCCACTGGGACCTTTTTGTCTTTAAAAACTATTCTTTTCAGTAGCGTCACAACTCGTCGTTTCATTGAAATGGAACTATTTTAGTGTGAGAGGGTAACAAACATCCTTATATCCATCCATACAAACTTTCAAGTTTATAATTTTCGTAAGATTAGTGTACTTTATAAAGAACCCTCAGACCTCACTAATCGTCTCGTTGTTGACCCTGTTTACATTTTGTATTTATGACCCTCGGGGCATGTTTGCCCGGCCTGTAAGTGATCGGGGCCACGCGTCGAAGGCAGGACAAGGTGAACACGGTATCTAGACACGCGGCAGCATGTCAAGCCAAGTTCAAGCAAAGGAACTGGCTAGCCAGCGCCGAGTGTAATATTACACGAACCACTTGGTGCCACTTTTGACCCTTCTATAACTCAAAACCTCTTTAACGTAAACACATAAAACTACGTGTGTTTAATTATATCCATAAGGACATCTAGAAGCCCAAATTTCATGAAACTAGCTAGCTCAAACGGTTATAAAGATATGAAGGTCAAAAAGTCGTAAATTTTAGCACTGACTAACTCACTTATAGTACCTAAACTTAACCTACTTCTAGATGTCCTAGGAAGATCAAATCTGGCGTCCAGACAGGGAATTACGTGTATACAAAGGAAAAAATCTGAAAACAGGCAATTTTTAACTAAAATTTGAAATTTTTCCAAAAAATGTGACTAACCCGTCAAAACCCGCTGGCTCCATAAGGCGTCGAGTACGCCTACAATGTTTGAAGTACGGGCGTTTGCAGTTTAAATAGCACCTAACGCCTATCACAATAAAATTATAAAGCTAAATTTAATGGGCGGGGTGCGGGGTGCGATGGGAAGGTGAGGTGAAGGGGAGGTGGGGGCTGAGGGGGTGAAGGGGGGGTGAGGGGGTTTAGGTGGGGATGATAATTTTATTGATTTTGCCATAGGATGCACCGTTTTCAAGATATTTGACAAAAACACCGGGGTGGTGAAGGGTGAGGTGGGGTGCGTGGGAGGGGTGCGGGGATTTCAAAGGGGTGAAAATTTCATTGATTTTGCCGTAGGATGCACCGTTTTCAAGATATTTGACAAAAACACCGGGGGGGTGGGGGGGGGGGGTGGAGGTGAGGGGGGGGGGGTGCGGGGGGGATGCGGGGATACCAAAGGGGGGGGTGAAAATTTCATTGATTTTGCTGTAGGATGCACCGTTTTCAAGATATTTGACAAAAACACCGGCTCTTGTCCGATCACCGAAGTTAAGCAACGTCGGGCGCAGTCAGTACTTGGATGGGTGACCGCCTGGTTTTTTGTAGTAAAACTTCTTTAGGCACGCTTGACTTGGGGAGTAATAGTAGATTGTTCAACAAGGGACTAAAACAAGCCATAATGACACGAGATATTTAGCCACCCGAGCGACAGCGAGGGAGGCTACAATTCGAGTTGTCATTATGGTAGTTTAGTCCCGCGTTAAACACTCTACTTTTCACTTTGAATGCGAGGAAAAAAACGACGTACAAAATTACTTTTTTACAACGTATGCTCAATACGAGCAATGGACATCTGTTCAAAATTCAAATAGCAAAAAAAATACCGCTGTCTTTTCTTTTCTTTTATATTTTTTTGTAAAGTGACGCTTTAAATGCTTGCATAATTAGCCAACAGATTCTAACTTAAAGACTATGTTAAAACTAATTGGACTATGCATGTAAGAATGATAATTGTTCATTCATTAGAATCGGCAAATAAATTAACTAAGTTCACACACAAAATATATTGTTAACTGAAACACTTACCCGTGAATAAAGAAACGACTTTTTAAGTTTATTTTCTATATGCCAATTCTTTGTTAAATTATATCTAATTATACTTTCTATTTACTATTAAATGCAACTGACATCGCATTATTTTGAAGTCACGCCATATTAACATTCAAACGTAACTGCTCTATCTACCGTACACTCCAGCACTGCTTTGCCGACAGTGCGGATTGCTATTTTATCGACAGAGCAGGGAACTGCTTTACCGACAGCGTTTTTAAAAAAAAAACAAATTAAAAACACCTAAGCTAAAGGAAATCTTTCTTTACGTGCAAAATAAAATGAATTCATCTTTAATATTTTATAATTAAATAGATTAATATTCGTAATTATTCAATGTGTTTCACGAAATTATTATTTTTTAAATATTTTTTATACAGTTGTCATTTTAAGGTTATTTCCACGCCCTAAAGGCTTCCACAGACCGAAGCGCAGGGCGCTACAGTGCGTCCGCAGCGCGCTTCGGTCTGTGGAAAGCTTTAAAATTGTCTATACCCAGTTACTGAAAATGGCGATAATCCTCCATTCACAAACTCCGTGATTGGCAGTTTAGGGGTTTCCATAGTCAATTAAAAAAATTTTACTTTAATCCCTTGAGATCAAAAAAGAGCTTTAGTCCCGATATGCAGAGACTAAAGTAACATTTTAAGAGCATGAGAAGTGAAAAATACGTTACGTAAGTCAGTGGCGTAGCTACCGTAGGGCAAGCGGGGCAGTGCACCGGGGCCTCCAAGCTCAGGGGGCCCCTCGGACTCTGACTTACAAACTATAAACGCGGACCTATGAGAAACGCAGCTATAAAACGCTACTAGTGAATCATCCTTGTTGTATCATGTAAACAAACACGGGTTGGGGGGTTTATTTTTGCCCCAGGGCCTTTGGTTAACTAGCTACGCCACTGACGTAAGTCAATCGTGCCTAGAGAAGTTTTACTTCAAAAACACAAAATGAATCCAGGCGGTCACCCATCCAAGTACTGACCGCGCCCGACGTTGCTTAACTTCGGTGTTTAATTTCTATACAAAAAGTAATGATATCCCACCAAAAACATAAATGTAAAAAATATTAGCCAAGTTCAATACTAAAAATATACTTGATTATGGACTTCACCGACAAAAGAATTGAGATCTAAATGAGTGCCAAGTTCTGCAGGTAATACTGAAATCTATTTGTATGAACAAATAACATCCTAAACAAGTATAACACTCTATTTCTTTGGTTTTTCTACTCCAACAGTGTTTTATAAATTCCTAAATTTAACTATCTAATAATTTACACAAAGTACATAACTTATGTTAAATTGAAGCTTAATATTTGACTTGGCTAGTTTTTACCAGCAAATTGAATGTAGAAGATAAGTTGATTAGCCAAATATAAGATGATTTGTATGTGAAAAGTAGCCAAGTCAAATGTTAAGCTTCAATTGAACATAAATTATGTACTTTGTGTAAATTATTAGACAGTTAAATTTAGGAATTTATATATATATAAATATAAAACACTTTTGGAGTAGAAAACCAAAGAAATAGAGTGTTATACTTGTTTGGGATGTTATTTGTTCTTACAAATAGATTTCAGTATTACCTGTAGAACTTGGCACCCATTTAGATCTCAGTCCTTTTGTCGGTGAAGTCCATAATCAAGTATATTTCTAGTATTGAACTTGGCTAATATTTTTTACATTTATGTTTTTGGTGGGATAAAAGTTAGTTACCTCGCCATGTTCCTGGCTTAAACGAATACGAATTGAAGTCAATACGCAGGAGTACGTGGTTTAGTAAAAAGCTTAATTAAAACAGTGTCAAAAATACCTATTGCAGGGCCGCGCGGCTATCCTATTCTATTCTTCCCTGTCCTGTCCTGTCCTGTCCTGTCCTGTCTTGTCATATCCTATCCTTTTTTATGATGCAGAAAATGCGTCTTATGCATTCGTCTCTGTTCGGAGAATGTGTGTGTAATTTGTGTTTATTCGTACAGTGTGGAAGGGAAAAACTGCATGAACACACATTTCTTGCATAAACGTAGCTATTATAAGGTCGCGGGTGAGCAAAGTAATTTTTTAAACCTGGACCCTGTTAATGGATAAGAAGGTTTTATTGTCTTTAAAGTGATGTGTAATATGACTAATGTGTGCTTATTATCCCCAAACTTATCGCACTAGTGCCCCTTTGACAGCCCTAAGAGCCCTTAGCGAGGAAGAGTGCTACCATAACAGAGTCTGTCTCCGCCATCTTGGAGTCTCGCCGCGTCCGCATATTTTTCAATGACCCAGTTTCTCGCGATTAGGGTTGGTACGTCCCGTATTCCAAAAATATCCGGGAATTCGCTCCCGGAATGCGGGGTACTACGGAAATAGGGACACGATATCCCCAAATCGGGGATGTGATTTTAAAAAGTGTCCGGGGCGCTCAAGGCTGGGTTTTGTTATCCTACTTAGTTTACTTTCAGGTTATATCTTGCACTAGCCATACCTGACTCATGAATGGGACGAATGTGCCTAATGCATGGTTTTTGTGGTCCAAACAATCTTCGCATTATTGCCTTTTAAATGAAAACGGTTTAGGCACATCAGTACCTATCGGTTTCAAAGTTAATAACGGATAGGTATCTACAAAACAAACTTTTTCGTGTTTTATATTTATATGTATAGAAATGAATAACTATAATCCCTTAGTCACTTTATAACATGACCAATTTAATTTACTAAATTAGAAAGCTTGTGTGTGTACGAGTATGTGCGTGCGTATAGATGCGCGTGCGCTTGTTACTCTTTCACAATAAACGACTGGACGAATTTAGATGACATTCTGTATACAGATAGATGAATCTCTAGCATAATACAACAGCTACTCCTTATCCCGAAACTTTCACGGTATCGTAATAAATAACCACTTAGAGCCACAACAACAATACAATGACTCTTTGTTGTACACCACAAATACATAAAAACAAGTATATGAAAAAAAATAAGGTAACTTAGTAGGTTTAGGTTTAGTGATGGTAGGCTACTTGTACAGTCCAGGGTTAAAAAATTAAATTGGTAACCCTAGGTTAAGAATGACAGTTCCATATATTTTGACACTTCTTAACCCTGGGTTAACAGCTAACTCGGAGTTATATAGCTAATAAATAATTAGCTAACTCAGGTTCGCGCAAGCCCGCCTTAGAGACATGAAATTTGACTAGGATATTTTTTGCAATCGTTAATGAAGATAAACTGTGTAATTTTTGGGAATTCCGCGGGGATTTTTACGGAGTCCTGAGGCCTTATTGTCTAACGCTTCTGACATTTGCCTTCGCTTTCACCGTCCCTTTCTGTCATCCTTTTATACCGTTTGACAGAAAGAAAAAGTGATTGCGTAGGCAAGCGTCAGAAGCGCTAGACAATAAGCCAAATGGAAGTTTAATTCAAATGTCTGATGTAATGGATGCGAGTGAAGCTGCGGGTAAAAGTTAGTTGTTGATATGCGTTAGTGTCAAGTTATCCGTCACACGTGTAGACCACGTGCCGCGATATTAAATTACGACTTACGAAGTTAGCCAAAGTTTAAACATATTAACGTTATTTTGTTGGGTCTTTCATTTGCCGGCGGTTTTTCGCAGGGATTTTGTAACTTTATTTAAGAGTTTCTAATTAATTTAGATTCGGAAAGCGTTTGTATAGGCCTTTGATTAACTTTATTTACCTACAGTAAAATTATAAGTACACATTAATTTCTAATGGATCAGAATTTTAGGTGAATCTTTGCAGTCGTGATAGTCTAGTGATTTACCTATGGCCTCTCAAGCAGAGGATCGTGGGTTCAATCCCGGGGCTCTCACTTCTGAGTTTTTCGGAATAAATCACATTTGAAAATTACCGTGAGCTTTACGTTAAGGAAAACATCGTGAGGATCCTGCGTGTGCAGAAAACCTGCGAAGCAATTATATAGTGTGCATAAAGTTTCCGATTCTCACTGGGCCCGCGCAGGAATTACGGCCTAACCTACGCCCTCTTTGAGAGTAGTCCAGGCCTTTATACTAACTAATAATTTCGATTTTCGAACTACGTTTCGTGGCGTCCCGTTCATGGTAATAGTATTAAACCGATGAGTGAAAGGGACATCAGTAGGTACAGCACGATACGAACTTGGAACTTCCAATTTGGTAGAAGCTCCCTGTGCCCTGCTGTAGTGGGTCGTGTATGTATAGGATGACGTATAATTGATTTTATTATAGTTTAATGGTATCAACTACTTTCCTTTATTCGTTGCTTTTAGTACTCCGGTAAAAGCAACACCGAATATAGTCAAAGTCTCAACTACTGCAACCTTATTGCCTCGTTAACTCAACATCAAACGACACATTAATCTCCGTTAACTAACCATCATCCGCCCCATCGAGTTCGTCATCAAATCAATAGCATTCCGTCCCTTGCCTTCGCTACATGAGTGAGCAGGACGGCGGTGTTGCATCGACATTGACTCGAGTGCCGTGGTTGTTGACCTACTAGCACGAGAGTAGACAAAAGATGACAGACAATGCTCGACCTTGCCCCGACTTGGCTAAAGACGTTCCTGGTGCTGTAATAAGCTCATCTTAAGCTAGTGTTAGAAACATTCTACAAATTAGTACAATGTGCATCAAGGGCATCGGGATTACTAACGAGAGTCTATTAGAAGCCCGACACCGAAGGCGGAGGGCTTTTAATGACTTGAGTTTGTAATCCCCTTACTGCCCGTGATACACACAATGATTTTCATCACATTGCGAGGAAAACAAATCCAAAAATAAAATGATTTTGTTTCTAAACAATGGCAGCCTGCCACTGCCTGCCAATACAGATTGTCACTTTTTTCGAGTCATCTACCATAGATAATGTAAACTGTGTTTAATTTAGAATTCGAATGCCCATACGGCCAGATTCTGCCAACATGTTAAAAAAATACTTACTAAAATTATTGCAAAACTATTTGATATAAATTTAAAATATAAAAATAACGAAGTTTCATGAAGCTTAAATAAGTTTTTGAGTTTTTTAAGTTTTTAATACATCATAATATGGAGCTAAAGAAGTTTTACTTCAGTCATGTGGTCTGAAGCACACTCGTTTATTTATTTTTTTACTAGAGTCGCTCCTCGGAATTAGAGTTTTATAGTGTCATAATTTTTATTCTTTGGGGAAATCATTCCATGTGTTTAAGTAATTAACAAATGAGTGAAGTCACATGAAAAAAGTTCATAGTAGCCAATAGGTTTAGCATATTGATCGCACCTCTGAGTTCTACGTTTATGTGTGAATATACATTTGAAACCCATGAGCTTTACGGTGAAGAAAAGTCGTGAGGAAAACGCACATGTCTGCGAAGAATTTCAGTGGTTGTGTAAAGTTCCCAATCTGAATGGGCCCGCGAGGTCACTACTGTCCAAGCCCTCTCATCCTGAGAGGGAGCCTGTGCCCTGCAGTGGGACGTATATAGGCTGGGATGATGATGAATGACGTCACTCAGAGCATACTGCGTAATACCCCTATCGCAAATATTCCACAAGCCGTTCATGAAACGGTTGGGCTCTCTGCGTGAGAGAGCTCACGCCGAGTGCTCGCGCGCTCGAATGATTACCGTTCACTCGTTCACTCCGCACTCACTCGACGCCGCCCGCAATGCTACTACTGGAACTCGATTAGTTATAAGTTTTAAATCAAAAAATAATTCGGTGGTGACCAAAAACTTAGACCACGTTAAATGTAGTTAGCCATACAATACAAAATCACTAACTGGAAAAAGTTCCATTGTGAAACGAAAATTACCCTGCAATTGTACAGTTAATTTTCGATTCACGACGGAAAACTTTCATAACATAATTACCATCGTTAAGGTGTCTATAACTTTTTAATCGTTAAGGTACGAACCTGCTTTAAAACCCAAACACTAATACAAAAGCTCATAAATTTGAGGATCGAAAAATATGTATACATGTAGTTTGAATTTATCATTATCAATACATTTTCATTAACATAATCTCTGTTACCATAACTTTCATTAACTGACAGAGCTACTGTATCCCTATTTACATTTGCAAACATGGAAGCTTAATTTAGATTCTCCGGTAAAATAAAAACAAATAGTAAAGCACCAAGCCACTCCCGATCACAGAGTGTTACATTGCCGAAAAGAACGAATGACTGAACGAATCCACATTCATTTTCTGCTCCATTCGAAACTCAAACCGGGATGAAAACCTAAAGCAAACTGATGTTCCTATCGGTTTTCGCTTCATTTGTTTTTTAACGGTCACTTTTATTTCGATTGAACAAATAGTCCAACAGAAATATTATGTTGTAAATACGGTCAAAATTTAAGAGGAACTGTCAAGAAATCGTCTCTTTCTGCATATATTTGGACATGGACCTTGTCTGTTAGCCTTCTGAAGAGACTCAGAGTCACATACCAAGCTATGGAGAGGTACGGAATACGGAAAATCGCTGATGAACTAGCTCAAATAGCTCGAAGAATAGGAAGCAATTTTTTTAACATTAGATGTGTTTCAGCAGATGATATTTGAAAAATAAATAGTGAATAAAGGCATAGAATACATTTTTGTTGAAGATATTTTACAATAAACAAATGTCAGCCACGAAGCTATCAAACAACAGTAAATAAATTCACAGGGATTTGTTTCCCAA
Source organism: Archips xylosteana (assembly GCA_947563465.1). Classification (NCBI taxonomy): domain Eukaryota; kingdom Metazoa; phylum Arthropoda; class Insecta; order Lepidoptera; family Tortricidae; genus Archips; species Archips xylosteana. The sequence continues at coordinate 4,407,793 of OX387351.1, read as the reverse complement.
GCTAGCTCAAAGAACCAAAGCCAGTCTTATTAACTCTGCAATAAAGTTGCTTTTCTGCTCTTGGTCGTAACAGGAAATAAAGTTGAGTATTGACGTGTTTTCAATACTTTAACGACCAATACCGCCACAAAGTTATCTATGCCAACGGCTAAATCTGTAACTAACGAATCGCTAACAACTTCGGACGGACTTGGTGATGACAGCGCCACTATCAGTTACAAAGTTAAGTTTGTGGTGCGTGCGCGGTGGTCCAGTAAAGAGATTTACGCGTGCTCCTCCTATTTGCCTTTCTCTGAAGATTTACGCCACGAAACGAGTGACGAGGTACCTACAGAATAGGGATTTATTACAAAAGTTGGAAAAATACGACCTGGAACGAGCGATTTGGTCTCGTGGAACTACAAAAGTAGTTAATTTGAATAAGTTCACGTCTGGTAATTTGTTTCCTGGTATATGTATTGTTATCTACGTTGTTTGGCAAGTTCTACTCGTAAAGTTATAACATTTTCATGCCTTTTTTACATTTATTATTCTATTTACCGCTACATACAGTGAATTTGTAGAAGTATAGCTAGACCGTTTAAACGAGTCCTCGCCCGTGCGGTAATGGGGCTGGGGGGGGGGGGGGGGTATCACGACAAAGTGGCTGAGAGGACTCATTTAAACGGTTTAGCTATAATCTCGAAAGCCCTGTTCGTACTAATTATAACGTAAGAGCCTTCAAGAGAAGAATCATCATATCAGCCAAAAGACAGCGGAGTGGATACTCCTGGACAAAAGCCGTCCTAAGAGTTTTACAACGCACTCTTGTTGCGATAGCGATAGTTTCGCTATCGACAGTTAACCTCGAGAAAATAGTCGATACCGTCGATAGTCTACGTATCAAAAATATCGACATGCTGCAATACTGTCGATAGTATCGATAGTGAAAATTAGGCGATACTATTGATACTTTTGAGTATTGATAATTTTACTACAATATAGTGAAATGTTCGACTATCGATAGAGAAAAACTGTCGATACTATCGATAGTATCGATACTATTGATCTTTAGCAATAGTATTACTTGCTTTCATCAATCGATCGACCAAGTTCAATAGTATCGCCTAATTTTCACTATCGATCGATCAAGGGTCGATAGTTTCGATAGGACTATCGATAGTATGACTGACTTTCAAGGCCACGATAGTATCACGACACTGCCACAACGATCGGGCCTGCGTTGCCCTTATCCAAGTGGTTCCTGTGACCAGATCGTCTGTCCATCTGTTGGGGCCTTCGCTCGCCATGTTTTCCTTAAATACATATATCATATTATTTTTATATTCCCTTAAAGACATCAGCAAAATTTCCTTGTTTTTGCTGATTTACATGAGTATAGCGGTGATCGTTTACCATCATACAACCAACTTTTTCGTTTCGAAATCGATCAATACGAATACATTTAAAGTTTCATGTAACATTCTTTAGGTATCTATTCATTTCTGTGTTGAACAGACAGAGTTTGTGCTTTTTAAGAACTACGCTATGTTCCCAGTAACCTTAGTATTTAGTAATTAAAATATTTGACAAAACCCGCGACTGTTGAGTAATTGAAAAAGAATAAAAAGACCCATGACTGAAAACCGCAACAAAATCGGACTAGTAATTTTGGAGATAAATGGTAACATTGTTTTGCACAAACATCCTCTCACCCCAAACAAATATAACTTCTCCATACGTCGTGGGTAAAAAAAATGTTCCTTAAAGAAGTGTTGCAAAAGTTAATAAGAAAAGTAAACTTGCCTTTACGAGATCTCGAAGTTAATGAACAGTTCCAACACGCCACCCATTTGAGGAGCAATGCCCCTACTACTTTTTCATTACGACTACAGACATAAAAACAAACTTCACTCGTTCTTATATCTTATGAAGAAAAGTGTCTTTTTGTGGTATTCTTACACTGAATGTAATATATATTCAGAGTGACATAATCGAAGATGTAATCAGAACTGATACGACTTAATTAAGCATTGGAGGTATAGGTATGTAGGTGATTTAATGCAGTAATTATGCGTAATCACAACAATGTTCAAAGTTAAATAATTTAATCCTAACACTGTGGTCACCATAGCGAAAGGTAGAGATGCAAAGATAAACGTATCTCACGTGCCTCAAATATTAATAACATGGGCAGCAAAGATGAAGTGGATACTTCACTATTGCTACCTTTATCATTTGAATACCTTGAGTGATTACCACACTTCATCGCTAAAATAGGCAGTTAAGGGGAAAATTGGAATTCACTCTCGTCGTCTGTATTTCCAGATAAATACAACCTAGGGCTCTTCACGGCTAAAGGAAATAGGTTTTTACTGAACCAGTGAGATACACCTTTGGACACATCTGCACTTTTAGGTCAGTTAAACCAAAAAAACCGGCCAAGAGCGTGTCGGACACGCCCAAGATAGGGTTTCGTAGCAAGTAGGTATTAAAAAATCTTTGCATATTTTGGTCCCAACGCCGGCGGTACAGCGCCATCTATCGGCGAATTGGGTAACTAAGAACTAGAATGTATGTTGATTGTTTTTCACATGTAATTTTTTTTATTTGAAAGAAGATACTAACAGCGTGATCTTATAGGTACTTAAAGAAAAAAAATGCTTGCAATGGCGGTAAAATTGCAATCTTAGTTTAGAAATATTTTTTTACAAAAACTTAAAAACTGCTCAACTGATTAAGTTGAAAATAATTTTCCTAGAAATTTTTTATTAAGTTTAACTTACTGATTTTTTTCATATTTTTTAGAAGTGCGGTTCAAAAGTTAGAGGGGGGACACATTATTTTGAACTTTCGGAGTGAATATCTCTTAAAAATATTCAATTTGTCAAAAAATGGTTTTAAAAAACCCCTATTTATTTTCAAATACCTATCCAATGATACCCCACACTATAGGGTTAGTCGAGAAAAAAAAAGCACTTCCACTTTACGTCTATGGGAGGTACCCTAAAAAATTTTTTTTAGTTTTTTTTATGTAATCACTTTGTCGGCGTTACTGATATATATATTCATGCCAAATTACAGCTTTCTAGTACTAACAGTCTCTGAGCTTAGCCGCGGACAGACAGACAGACGGACAGACATGGCGAAACTATAAGGGTTCCTAGTTGACTACGGAACCCTAAAAAGAAATCAAATCGGAAATAATTGCTACAAGAGGTTGTATTGTTTTTAATGGCTCCATTTTTTGACTCCTCGGCGGTGTTGTGCATAAGTGGTGGGGGATAAAAATGTAGTTTTACGGTTATATCTTGTAAAGGACTAGGCTAAAAATATCGATAACTATTCTTCATAAAACCTGTAGAGCATTTGATCCTGCATAGAAGAAAGCCAGGCTTATGTGTTTTGGACTACCAGTTCTCATACTAATGCTCATCAAAGTTGGGCGTATTTTGCATATTCGAAAAAGTAGATTTGTAAATTAATCTGAATATAGTTTCTAATTACGGGACCGATGTGACACTGTATTTTGCAAGCAATATTCGATCTCTGGGTGCATTTACACAGTATGTACATTTCGACTAACGGCTACCAAACTACTACCCACTACCAAATTACTAGCCCTAAAGTCACGATCCTCTACTTCAGGTCAAACCGCAAAGCTACCATTTACTTTTACATTTATTTAGTACTAATCGCTGCAGATTCTCTATACATCCGACGAATCTCGATAGTCGATATCTCGCGGCTATATGCAAAGCTCTCGTCTTCCACGGCTCGTTAGCAGATAGCTGAATAATTTACGAGGTCGTAAACACTTTTCAAGTTAGCCGTGGGGTTCCGCAATCTTTGTAGTTGTAAAGCAATCATTATGTTCCCAGCCTAGGTATATGTGTCCTGTAAGGAACAGGTTTTCTCTCAGAATGAAAGGGTGTGGACATTCACACGCACCATTGGATTTCTTCGCAGGTGTGTGCAGGTTTCCTCACGATGTTTTCCTTCACCGTGAAGCTCATGGTAAATCTCAAACGTAACTTCGCTCATAAATTCGTATTAAAAGTTGGGGCTATTAAGAGTTAGAAGCTTGGCTCTACATGAGATATGACAACTTTTTGACAGTGCGAGGTATGTGGTCTCGTCTTGGAAACATTTTACATAAAATGTTTGTGGTCGGATCTTTTTACCCAGTACCAGACGATAAAATCCAAAAATATCATCATATTTCAGACTTACGTAATCGCCGATTCTTGTCTCATAAGTAGGCACTTAAACTGGACTTTCAGCAACATTTTTTTTGTAATCTTAAAAAATAATGGCGTTTAAAAGTTAAATTGTTACTGTACGGTCGCGTAGGCGTTTAGGCTCAATCGTAAATCATTCCCACGCTGAGCTGTGCTCCGGAGATAACTGCAGACTCCAGAACTAAAGCGTAATAAAAACAACTCTCAGTCGGACACAGCTAGTTTTTTTAAAGGACTACTGCTGTTAGCCTCTGGTGGCTTTTATAGCTTACCTGATCTGATAGACGAGCTATAAAACGAGGTCAGTTGGGGCAGAGCGTTGCTTTTGTATCTGTACTTAATATTATAAAGCTGAAGAGTTTGTGTGTTTGGTTGAACGCGCTAATCACGGGAACTACTTTTTAGTTTAAACTAAACATTCAAGATTGATTAACCCTTTCACCGCCGCGCCTCGACAAAACGTAAACCTGCTTTGAATCTTATGTCATTGTGTCAAGGTCACTTTGACACTGTACTTTGTGACCTATATATGTGTCGTTGGCGTTGAAAATGTTTAATGGGGTCTTTTTGTATTTTTGTTTTTACAACTCCAATTTTTATTTTTCCGGTTATCCCGTGAAATCCATATATATCATACTCAACACAAATTGAAACATGGATGCACAGAAAAACCCAGAAAAAGGACCAGTAGCATCGCTGCAATAAGTGATTAAGCAAGCCGAGACGTGTGATGCATAGGAAAAAAATAAGGTGTCTATGTCCCGACCAGTTGCGGTGTAGGAGTATAGCACGCCACGCAGCACGGAATGTTGAGGACCTGGGTTCGATTCCCAAAGCTGGTCTTTTATCTGGGTTTTTCTGTGCATCCATGTTTCAGTTTGTATTTAGTACGATATATTATGTATATAAATTAAACATTGTTAATTTAAAACATATAGACGTGCTTTCAATTGATACCTACTAATATTACTTAGGTTGCATAATTTTGCTTTACTTGAATCTGATTTTCGAAGCTGTGCGATATTTTTGACGCCGTCATTACTTTGAAAAAAAAAGCTCGTTTCTCAAAATCGATAGTCAGGCCAAGTGAACTTTATATACAGTACCTGGGCAACTGAGATCCGATCGGGCTGAAACTCGTTACCAAGCGTTTTCCCAGAGATAAGGCCAAGCTTGATAAATTTTTCATCCCCGGAAACCCCCACATACCAAATTTTCCATCGAAATCGTTGGAGCCGTTTCTGAGATTCTGATTATATATTATATATACAAGAATTGCTCGTTTAAAGGTATTAGATATACATATAAATTTCATCTATGTCTTGAATGTTTAAGATACAGATACGGGCACGGATATCCGGCACATCACTGCATAATGCCATGTAATATAGTACGAAGATTCGATTAAACACGGTTGAATGGATATTTGTGTCAATGAGTATTAGAATTAGCAATTATGGTGAGTTCTAATATCAAAACGAATCAGAAATCCTTATCCAGACTCTCTTCACAGCCTACCCAGGGCGGGTCCATAAAATAGAAAATAGAAACAGTAAATTCGAATTCAGTCCGCCGTAATCGGACGTAACAAATTTCCGTGATCTTGTACCAAGTCGAAGCGCGTCGTATAATCGGCCATGTTGCTCCATCAATCCGATGTTTACCTTATACATCGCTATGTTTTGAACCTTACTATCTTTGTAATAAGGGAGGGAAGTTTAGATAGTGACCGTATTTCCCTTTACGAGGGACATAAATCCTATCATTATCCCGTTGTTACGCAACTGTAGCGACGACACATGGTCCCGTACTTATCTGGCACTCAACGTGAACTTTTATAGCTAATATATGTTATTGTTGTTATATATCACACGGATACCTTTATTGACATGGTGATTCACGGCAAGAATAAGCGACCTTTTCATTTCCTGAGGACCGATTTCCGAAATAACATCACTTGAAAATATCATATGAAAGAGGTGTCAAATTTTACTTAATTTGATATGAAATAGGTTAATTTGATAAAAAATTGTTTAAATTGTAGTTTTGTAGCTATGCTCTGATTTGTACCACTTTTCGAGTGATGTAATTTTAAAAACTGCCCACATTTCCTATTTATTACTGATACAGTGACATAGATTGCAGCGAAATGTAGCATAGGTAATTCTTGCTGTTGAATAAATAAATAAATGAAATAAATATCACGGGAGACTTCACACCAATTGACCTAGGCTCAAAGTAAGCAAAGCTTGTGTTACGGATACTAGACAACGGATAAACACTTAAATATATTTGCCCCAACCGAGGATCGAACCCAGGACATCAATCTTCTTAATCAGGCTCTGCAACCACTGGACTATCCGGCCGTCAATTATCAGTGTTCTATCCACGGGTTGAATCTATAATTGGTTCGGGTCCTGTTTGACACATGTCGGAGGCGTTATACCGAAGACAATCACGTTTCAGACTCGAATAGCGATCAGGGCACCCATCTGGTTGCTTTGCATAAAATATTGCCTCTCTACAGCCATCTGTTTACAAAAGGGTAACAATAAATTGTTTTGGATGGCCGCTATGACTCGGCCGGGTTTAATTGTCAACCTTTAGTACACTTGAAACGCTTGAATGGCTGAGGATTTTGGATGAAATACGGAGTGTTGCAAAATACACCCCTGAAGTGGAAAGGGTCTGCAATGGTCCCTTGTGAAGAGTCCATACAAAAGAAAACCTTAGTATGATACTATGATTTACCGAAAAAAAAAAAAATTTCCAAAATAAAACTTGCTTTTGATAAGCAACCTTATTTTAATAAAACTAAAGAGCAATCAACAGACTATCTGTTTATTGTACAGAGATGAAAGTCAAGCCAAAAATGTTTTATTCAATTTAGGGTTCATTTGAAGCCCCTATGAACGTCGAAGAATCTACCATCGGTTCGGAAAAACCTTGTTGTGAAGAATCCGGGAAGAAACTCAACATTTCAACAGGGTAACTAAAGGAACTACACAACTACATAATTACTAATAAATTATTACATACACGGACACAAATGGAAAATTAAATTAATAAAGTACAGTCGGGGTAAGAAAAGGTTCGTCACTTTTCGACTCTATGTCAACGAGTTAAGGTCGAAAAGTGACGAACCTTTTCTTACCCCGACTATACATGAGAACTTAAAGTAAACTAAAACTAAAAGAAAAGTAAGTAATAACTAAACTAAGACTAGAAAAAATAACAAAAGACTCCCACATCGTGGCACAGGCCCAAAGATGCTGGCAGCATTTCCTCGTATTGCAATTCTGGGGGGTTACTACGAAATCCGAAGTTCGAAGTTCGGATCGTGCGGTCCCTCTCACTCTCGTAATATATACCATTAGCGTGAGCGGAACGGCATGAAACGAAGTTCGAATTTCGCGCTTCGTAGTATAGGGCCTGACTGACACGTTGAGCGAGGAAGTTGCCAGCTCTTTGGTCCCCTGTGGTATCATATGTCTATCTGCTTACATTCTTACTTAATATCCCCAGAGTGGCAAATGACAAGAATTAGTACAAATACAAATACTATTCTTCTGTTAAAATAGTTCTCTATGTCCATTCAGGTTAAATTTAATGAGACATGACAGTCTATTCTTGCGGCGCATTCTTCTTGGCAATGATGGTCCTTACGAAAGCGCTGGTAGTTTAAAAAAATGACATGTAAAAGAGCCCTTTGCGGCCTACTTGCAGAATAAACGTTTTGATTTTTTTTTTGATTTTTTTGATATTAGGATTGACCCAATTTTGGCTGTAACGAAGAATTTTTTGAATATTTTTTGTAATACATATGTTCGATGTGACTTAAAATTTATTAAAAAAACTATATTATTAATGATCATTTTTCTTTGCTTTCAGGTAAGAATATGCAAAAAAGAATCTAAAACTGTAAGAAGGTATGAGCACACTTCTCACATGTCATTACAACTGCGGTATTTATGTTGTTTAAACTGAACAAAACCTAAACCGTATAAAAATCACGACCCGAGTTCTCGAGCATCCGCAATTAGTGTTACGTCGCCACTAATGAATTTCTCGCCGCCATCTTAATTTGCGCCGCGTCGACAAAATGGCGGACCTTTATGCATTCGACCTGCGGTAACAATATTATGAATATTCAATGTCATTTAATTCCATTTTAGATGACCTACATTTTGATTCGATGGATGAGGTGACAGTTGGAATTTCTGTCATCGATATTCGCGGGCCGATAATGCCACTCCAGAATGAAATGGGAACGATTAAGGTTTAATTACTGATCTAAAATAAGACGGAGGCTAAGAAAATCCTTTGGAGTCCGTTTAAATGATTCTGTCTTACTGTTACAATCAGTTTATTTGTAATTGCTCTTTCTATTGTTTTTGATAAGTTAAACCAAGTGGTTTGGAAATGAATTAACAGATATCTTAGCTGTATCTAACTTATAGGTTCATTTGCGTGATTGATATTGTTCGCGGTTATCTGAGGTTTAAATCAAAGGATTTTCCAAAAGCATTTTCCTAATTTAATCGAATTCCGTTTAGCATTATAGGCACTTTAGGTAGGTATAATGTGTATAAGTATATTGATACTTTTATTGCGCACCTCTGCATAAATCGTTCAAAGCTTTAATTTTATACTTATAACAAGCTACGCTCTCTTAATCTTTCATCAAGCCGGATTTCTTAAACGGTTCAAAGAAAAGCCAATGAAAGCGTTCATTATCTTTCTTCTTTAAGCTTTATCTCGAGCGGTTGATTTTCAGTTATTTTTGTCTTGAAGGAACGTGACAATAATAAGTGATAGCAGAGCGAGCTGTGAGCAATTAAAATCTATTCCATGTAAAACATTGAGGCTGAGCGCAATGGAAACTTGCTAAATCGACCAAATAAGTATATTGTCACATTACCACGGGGCGAGAGGATTTCTACTAATTGATTGGCAGATTCTGCACGTCTGCACTCTGATCTGCTTCAGTGGAAGGGCAGCTTAACTGGTCCCTTAACTACACTGGTTCAGTTCACTTCTGCCGAAAGACGTCCACTGCTAGACAAAGGCATCCTCCAAAGAGTTCCACAACGATTTGAAGAGGTTCCTGTGGCTTTTATCGGACCGTCGGTCTAACTTGTTGGGGGCCTTCGTACGCCACGTCTTCAGATTCAAGGTCGCCACTCTAGACCCTTACTGCCTCATCGTCCGTGGGTTCTACGAGCAATATGCCTCACTGCCACTCAAGCTAGGCAACTCCCCCAGCTATGTCGGTAACTTTGGCTCTCCCGTGGATCTCCTCATTTCTGATTCGATTGAGTAGGAAAACTCCACGAACAGCTCGCTCCATTGCTCTATGAGTGCTGGGCTTTTGTATGAGGCTCATTTTAGGCGATTACGTCTCAGTTTTTGTTGTAGCGGCAGCAAAAATACTTACATAATTATGTATAAACTTCTATCTATTATGGTGAGAAACAGCCCTGTGACTGACAGACAGACGAACAGTGTAGCGACATTAACAGGGTTTCGTTTATAACCTTTAAAACTTATACTGATGTAAGAACTTTCATAAAACCACTTAAGTAACTTGGTAGTCTATTCTTTTACCTTGTAAGGATTTCGCGCCCTACCACAAAGCAATGGCTCAGCCATCGATGTACCGATGTATTCCATGCTAAGTTTAATCCTGTTAGCTATCTTAAAATACTTTTCAGCTATCCCTTTTGTGGGAAAAATCAAGAGGGATAATGGTAGTCTTTCGGTACCCTAAATTATCTCGGTTGAATGGGTCCAGATAAAGATTAAACCATTAGGGGACCGACCTTTCAACGACTTCTAACGTTTACCTTTTGAATTTTGCTGGCGGTTCAAAAATTAAATTCTTGGGCGGACTCGCTGAAATTGATATGATTTCACCAGCGGTTGAATTACAGCTGGGTCGGAGTTGGAGATTTGATTGCTTTATTTGGAATTAAGTTTTGCCTAAGCCTAAAATTATTATTAGTTTTTTTATGAAATAGTATAGCAACCGAGTAAGTGAGTCACCTTAAGGCGAGAATGAACCACTACCCACGAACATTACAACACACTTGGTTGCACATGGGGACATTGCAACTTAGTGTTTTGCAATGTCCGTACATCGTAAATGAAGGCTATTTACGATGTGAGTTTTGGGTTTTTTTTTACATAAAAGTAACCCGTTACCCCTTTCTCACCTGATGAAATGTGGCCTGCAGCGGGAATTATACTTACATACATATATGCTGGGATCATCATCCCAGTATATATGTATGATAAGGATGAGCGAAGCAGGTGTATCTGGTTTTTCATAATTTGCTCGTAAATTGGCGGGCGCTAACTCGACTCGGCGACTGCGTTCTTTAACCGGATCACCTTATTCAATTTCTTATTTAATTCGTGGCGTTAGCAGAGTGTCCATGTTACGCCTTGGTTGAGATAAGATGAAGAACATGTTTTTTAAATAAAATAATAAGTAAACTCGTATTTGTTGGGTTGTCGTATTCGTAAGGTTGGTTCTGCGTGACAAATATTGATTAATTTGACGAACGGATACCCAACGAACGGAAGCCTAGAGGTTTGACCTAATGCCTCTCAAGCAAAGGGTCGTGGGTTCGAATCCCGGCTCGCGCCTCTGAGTTTTTCGGAATTTATGTGCAAAATTATATTTGAAATTTACCATGAGCTTTACCGTGAAGGAAAACATTGGGAGGAAACCTGTACACACCTGAGAAGAAATTCAATGGTGTGTGTGACGTTCTCAATTCGCACTGAGCCCGCGTGGGAACTACGGCGCAACCCCTCTCATTCTGATAGGAGGCCTGTGCCCTGCAGTGGGACATATATGTAAGGGCTGGGATGATAATAATGTCTAAGGTCATTCACCCGGAATTGTACTACCTATTCCGATCACTGAATTTATTACACTTTAAGTAATTCTAAAGCCAACATCCTTGTCACGCACTTCTGGACAGTAAATATTCTACTTAACCATGACTTAACCGCGTAAGTGTCTTGATGATAAATCGATACCGAAATGGATGTCAACATATACCGAGCGTACCGGAGGCGCCATCTCGCCAATTAATACCCGGGTGCCACTTCAATATCCGGTACAATCAAGATGGTGCGGTTTCCGGCGTGGTGTTGCCATTTTGCGGCAACATTCGTCTTAATCATTGGATATGAGGTTTGACCTAGCAACATTGACGGAGGGACAGACGGAAATTTCATCATCTAGCCCATGAAATTTGCTCCCGTCGTCTGTATTTCCAGATACATAAAACCTAGGGCTTTTCAAATCTATAGTGAATAGGCGTTACTGAACCAGTGAGATACACCTTTGGCCTCATCTGCACTTTTCATCAGATGAGATAGTGGTCAATCACGGACAGTTTTATGTAAACACTACAATCAAACAAGCCAATACAAGCCAAACAGAATGAGAGAGGTTGGGCCGTAGTACCCACGCGGGCTCAGTGCGGATTGGGATCTTCATACACACAATTGAATTTCTTCGCATGTCTTTGAATTTCTCCGAAAAATTCAGAGGTACGAGCCCAGGGTCGGACCCACGGCCCTCTGCTTGAGAGACCATATAGGTCAAAGCACTAGGCTACAACGGCTAGTTGTGTTAAGGCCGGCGCAGAGCAGACCAGATACGTATGCGTGTCACGCACCAGTTGTAATGAATGAAACTGTAAGAAAGATGGCACACCATGTGCACCCATGTGTGCGCTATCTTTCTTACAGTTTAATGTATTACGACAAACCCATCGAGCCTGCGTCGTCCTTTAAATGGGTACGTAAACGTGCACCTTTAACACTTGGAATTTACCTTGAACGGAATGGTGAACGAAAACTTCGCAAGGAGACCGAGTTACATCTGCACAGCAATTGAATCATTTGGTCATAAAATTTCACCAGTATGATGCAGAGTGCAGAGTGGCCGATGGGGCCGAAAGGTTCTCGAGTGGCGTCCGCGGACCGGAAGACGCGATGTAGGTAGGCCTCCAACAAGATGGAGCGGCGACCTGGTGAAGGTAGCGGGAACGCATTGGATGCGGATGGCGCAGGGCCGATCTGTTTGGCGAGCCTTGGGGGAGCCTATGTTCAGCAGTGGACTTCTATCGGCTGAAATGATGATGATGATGATGATGATGCAGAAAAGCCGTGGTGGCCTAGTGGTTTGACCTATTGTTTCTCAAGCAGAGGGTCGTGGGTTCGAATCCGGGCTCGCACCTCCGAGTTTTCGGAATGTATGTGCGGAATTACATTTGAAATTTACCATGAGTTTTACGGTGCAGGAAAACATCGTGAGCAAATCTGCTTACACCTGAGAAGAAATTCAATGGTGTGTCTGAAGTTCCCAATCCGCACTGGGCCCGCGTGGGAACTATGACCCAAGCTCTCTTAATCTGAGATGAGATCTGTGCCCTGCAGTGGGACGTATATCGGACGGGATGATTATGATGATGATGATGATGATGATGATGATGATGATGCAGAAAAAATAACAGAGACATCTTTTGTTCAGCTGTAGACTGAACATGACACTAATAATCCTGGCGAGTAAACTACGAGGCAGTCCTAGCGTCGGGTTACCGTAACTGGAGTACCGAAGGTTCATTATACAAGGAAATAACAATTTAAGGGATTATGGCTTCGAATTTTTGGCACAGGAAAAACATTAAAGGTACTGTTACGTAAATTTCCCATGAGCTTTATGGTAAAGGAAAATCGTGAGCAACCATGCACACATCTGAGAAGAAATACAAAGGCGCGTGTGAAGTTCCCAATCCGCACTGGGCACGTGAAGGAAACCAAGCCTTCTCAATTTGAGAAGAGGCCTGTGCTCTGCAGTGGTACATACGTATACAGGCTGGGATGATGATGAAAACTGCTTGAGAGACCACCACTAAACTTCCATAGCCAACAGTGAATAATTTTTATACAATAACTAGCTTTTTACCGCGGACTCGCTCGCATAACCAATTAGGTCTAGCAGTCCAATTGGGGAGCCCCTTTTCTCCCATAATCTTTTTTATCCGAATTTTGAAAGTTAGAAATCGATGTCCATAATATTCTTGCTCATAAATATCGATGGTCATAATTTTTTTAAAGCATATCGCTTAATAGTTCTAACTGCAATGATCCATAATTAAAAAGTCATAATATTGATATCAAAAAAATTTAACGGAATATCGTTGATCATTCAGAAACATTGTAAGGCATATCGCTGGCAGCGAGCGAGCGAAGCGAGCGAGCAAGACCTTTCAGGGCAGAAGCGACTCGGACAGGTTAGGTTCAGAAGGCTAAGGCGGGAGCGAAGCGACGCTTCAGCTTCAGCTTCTGCTTCGATGTCAGGTATTTTTTTTATGACAGCACAGAAAAGGATTATTACCTTTAATATTATGAAATGTCATACAACCATGACACTGAATGTTATTTCAAAGTAATATTATGCCTGAAAATAATGACCTACGAAAAAAGACCATGCAATAATTATTATGAGTGACTTTATTACCTTTAACACTATGAAGAGTGGTGCATTCACGACACTGAATGATATGACTTTATTTATTGTTCCTTACAATAATTATGACTTAAGAAAATCGTAACTCCAATTTATGTTGTTTAATATTGTGACTTCCGATAATATGACGAAGAAAAATTATGACTGAAAACGTTATGGGCTTGAAAATTCGGAACAAAAATTTTATGGGAGTCATTATAGACCCGTCCAATTGACATCCCAAAATTTCCCGAAAATTTCCATGGAAATTCCCAAAAGTTACATCGTGCTCGTGGGCAGGGCATATCGCTCGTAGAACTGGGCCCAATTGCATAACAAAATACAAGCAAATAGGTATAGTATTAGTGAATTTCAATACAAAACAGCTAATACACTATTAGCTTGTAATTTGTTATGCAATTGGGCCCTGATGGCATATTGCTCGTAGACTGAACGTGATGGGCCATATTTATAAAATGTATGAAAAAAGAGACAAAACTGACTCATATTAAGGACACTTGTTTTTTTATGAAGATTAATAATACGACATGTGATTTTAAATAAGAAAACTCCAAAGTTTTAATTGAAAATAGGTCAAAATTCAAATGTTTTATTGACCATAAAATTTAAATCCTTTAACTTTAAGCTGTAACAAACAGACAGACACACACGCACGTACGTACTCACGAACTTTCGAATTTATATTATTAGTGCGATAGTGCTCAACAAATGTTGCAATTGAATAATCACTGAATACTGAATACTAATTCAGAACAGTCTCAGTCTCTTGACCTATTTCTACTGAAGCGCCTTTTATACATCTAGCTCTAGTTCCAGAGAGCTGTCCAACAATCTCTGCTGTCCCAAACTGCCAACTAACTTGGCACTGTTTACTTTACCCACCTTAATTGGCCGCTATTACCCCCACCGTGTCTCCTCCCAACAAAGTCCATTTTCCCTCTTCAATCGGCGCAGTCCACAAAGAATCTCTAACTCATGATGAATTACCTTTTCTATTATTTAAGCCCAAACGAAACTTATCCGAAAGGTTATTAATTATTGGTGGGCCGTTTATGCTGCGCGGATTTCTTTTGTTGGGACGTTGGATTTAATTACAGATCCGGTGCAGAAGGTAACTGGGGAAGACAGACACCTGAAATGAGCTAGTTCCCGCCACGTGACTGGCTTTTCTCCGTTGCCCGCATCACTTTACCCGCATCGCACTGCAAAACAACTTTCATTGCTTTTAGAGGTCGTGGGTTTGTTATAATTTTGTTATCGTCTCTCCTGTACCCATGGCAAAACTTAAGGCTAGAGCCTAAGCCTAGAAAGCCAATATTTTTTAGTCGAGTCTAACGGCACGTGGGACGCCTTTTCGGCCCATCTAAATAAATCTTAAGTTAGCTGACTCGGAGTCGCTAATTTTATGTCGACAGGAGTGACAACTTTTATTTCTTACTCTGTGTATGACAATCATCGATGTAGGTTTGTCAGTAAAATTAACCCATTGGATCTAGTGAGGAAGAAATTCCTCAATAGACCCACGCTTTCAAATCTGGATCGGTACGCTTATTGTATAACGCGCGGGCACTTGTTATTGCATTTATTATTTCTTTCTATCAAATGGTATAATGTGGTGATAAAAAGAGATGGCGAATGGGATTACGAGTGACCATGCGTCTGGTTAACAGGTCTAGAGAAAAAATATTTCTCAGTACGTCCACACTATGAAAATTGGATCTACTGAGAAAAAATGTACCTATCGCTTGATCCATGTTGGATCTGGATAATGGATAAAACTCAAACTCTTTATTGCATTAAATGTTGTGGGTAAAGATCTTAAAAATAATGTACAGCTTCAACATTTACCCTGTAAGGGCACAGCAATATGTATACATAATGGTGGTAGTAACCACATAACAATATGTTCCTTAATAACAAGTCTTTACCTAGTAACACTATTAACAATATGGTACTAAAAAATTATATAAACTTAAAAATAAACTAAACAAACATGCTACTTAGAATATAAGCAAGAATGAAATGACTTTATACCTAGACTATTTTTACTGACTTTATATTTTTGTTTTTATCTATAGTATCTACTTAGATTGAAGAAAAACAAGTGGAAAACGAATTTCCAGTCTGCACTGACCACTTTCCCCTGCGTTTACCCAAACGCGGTCTCCGTTCCCGAACTTGTTGGCTCCAACCATGTCGGTTCTACGGCAGAGGTGATGTGACCAGTTCACAGCCACTTCAGCATGCTAATCATTCGGGCTATATGAATGACCTTTGTCTTCTAACGTATACACGATGTAACATTAATTAACCGAAAACCTATAAGGGGAGTTCAGAAACAAGAAGCGAATCGATGTTTTTTATTTCTTTTTACCGTGTCCAGTCTAAAAGTTATAAATGCAACACATGCCTATAAAAATGACTTATAAATCGGATCGTTCATGACGACGCGCGCTGTGGTTCTTATTGTAATGTCATTAATATCTAATTTTGACAAATTCACGCGTCTTTGTGGATGGCACTAGCTATAGCAAGGTTGCATATTATTTTAATACTTTAATACCATTACTGTCACTTTTGATTTTCTTTTAAAAACAGCGAAGCGTAACTGACTAGTTCAAATACGAGTGTAGAGTTAGAAACCCAAATTAGAATTACACCTTAGCAAAACATACAATTATTTTTAAATAGTAAAGGTATGAAATCTAATTTTAGTATAGCTCTGCTTCTAAGCAAAATTTACGCAGTTTGGTTGAACAATCCTTATTTTTTTTTATTATCTGTCGTTGTTGTAGCGGCAATGGGAATATACGATATGTATAAATTTCGGTTTATCTATTACGGTTCTGTCCTGTGATTATAGTTGTAAAAAATCCGTTAGCTACCGTTAATTAACCAAATTTATGGTTAGCTACCGATAAAATGCAGTTATTAACGGTTAATTATCCGACTGCGACAACGAAAAAGGGTAATGGTTTTTTATGGTGCAGTCAACTCCTAGGTGAAATGAAAAATCGGTATCCGAAGGATAAAGATTTTATTTTAGATTTTATAAATCATATTTAAAGAACATAAGTATACTGACTGATTATTTTTTGGTTGTCCATACCACGCTGTGCGTGTATTTAACCGTAATAAAATGCGGTTAAATAACCGTTAATAACGAAAAATGCGTTTTTAACCGCTTGGTTAAAATCGTTAATAACCGGCTTCGCATCTGTACCTGTGATCGACATACAGTCAGACAGACAAACGGACAGTGTAGTGGCATTAATAGGTTTCCATTTATCTCCCTTCACATACGGAACCCTAAAAAAGACAGAGTGTCTGAGGTTTGCAGTAGGTATATTGACTTACACCTTGTATGTGCTCGTCGTACACCCTTACTCTCGAGATACCAAGAATAACATAAGCAAAGCATGTAAAATATTATATTGGGCTTATTTACCTTTACCCATGGTGTATCTACACTATTAACTGTATGTGACAGTTGCAGAGCGAGTATATATACAGCATGTTGATATGAACAAGTACTTCCCGTATACAGGATGTGAACAAAGTTTCGCGACCGAACGGAAGCGCGCTGCGAAACTTCACCCTCGCAGTTTGTGGAATTGACGGAGCTGGCCGTTTTATTTTAAAACGTAGCGATCAAATGTTCATACTCTTTTCTTCTTTTTTTATTCAAAAAACGTCACGTGTCTTATTGAAAGGTTTTAAGCTCGTAATAGGGTATTTTCAAAAAAAGTGTAACTTTTTCATAAAAAATATCCCTTTCTTTCTTTCTTTCTTTCTTTCTTTACAATGTCAGCATTGTGACGAGACGAGCCATATAAACTGTATGGCAATTGTATGGTCGAAATCGCTCGCGTCCGTAGGTTTACCCTTGAGACCCTATACACGTGACCCCTGGGTGGTGCTAAACGAGCGATACAACTCCAGTGGTAGGCTCTGGCCGCGGCTGGTCACCACCCTATAGGTTGAGCCAGGCCGCCAAGCGACTCGTCGTGTTCCGGCCTGTTGCGTATAGTAGCCATTCTGGATGAAGGTTCTGAGCAGTATCGCTCAAATGCCTTCTTTCTGCTTATACAAATAATATTTCCAAGACAGTCTTTCAGTTTAGTTAACGGTAATAATATAATATCGTAAATATCGGTAATATAATAATAGTGCTTAGATTTGGTCTGGACTTCGGCTAACTCCAACTCCGAGCCGCCGGAAATACCCGAGCCGATGCCGGACGGTCCAACTACGAACTAGGTTATGGCCCTTGCAAGAAACATAGTTAGGAACTATGAAACGTACAAATCTAATCAATAAGAATAAAAATGTACTTATTCGAAAATAGTAATCAAATCCACAAAAAAACGGCCAAGAGCGTGTCGGGTACGCCCAGGATAGGGTTCCGCAGCCGTTACGAAAAAAACCTTGCACATCTTATTAATTTCGCTATTGATCTGTATTGAACAAATAATATTTTTTTAGGATTTTATACTGAATTACCCAAGTAGGTAGGTATATTTTATAGGTCATGCTGCTATTTACTCTTAAACTACTAATAATTCTCAAGCAAACTTAGCCGTAATAGTTTTCCTTGTTAATTTGATATTTTTACTCCCATCATGAATTATTTAAAAATTTTCACAATAACAGTTTAGCTTTTAGAGTGGGCGACGGGGACGCTAGATTTCAACAAAAATTGCACTTTAAAGTAGCATATTTTCCAAACAAATCACTATCAAAAATCATCTTTACGACCCCGTGCTGATTTTAAAAGATATCTGATATCTCACACTATAAGGTTAGTCGAGAAAAATATCACCCCCCAAATCAAATAAAGCGAAAAACATTTTTTAGTTTTGACTCTCAAAGTTTTTTGGGTATTTTTGTATTCTCTTTGTATGATCGTTTGCAATCAAGCGACCCAATCGTTTATTTCCAAACCTTGAAGCTTAAAAAAAACATTATTTAAGAATAGCCGGTTGATTTTTAATAAACATTTGGGTACATAACTTTTGGAAATCAGTCTACAAGTACGAAATTTAGTATCAAGTGAAAGCCCATATAAAAAGCTACAATGAGATTCTGTTTGTTCCATCCGTCGTAGACAACAGACGGTCACAAAACGTTTCAGATGTTGCCACCGCAATAAATGTCAAATTAAGCGACAATTCAGCGTCAAACTTTAGGTACTCCGTAACTTTAAGATGGAGATAAATCAGACGTTTCATAAATTACACAAGTTTAGTAGTAATTGTCACTCACTTCCCCCCGGGTCCTCAGTTAGAAGTTCTCTAACCCGGAGGTCAACCACAATGACAATAACTAGTTCACTTATTACTGACATCTTCATCACTCACTGAAGTAATGCCTACTAGCGTACGAATCCACAATCTTCTAGGTTTACTAATGTTTCGGCGAAAAACTTTTCGCAAAATGATTCATTTGGCAAATGTTTCATTTCCCAAATGTTTATTTTTTCTGAAACTGTAAACTTTTCAGGATTGATATAAAACAAACCTAACCTAACCTAACCTACAGGATAGTCCTGAAATATATCCAGAGTAGTTTACAGTTTCAGAAAAAAATAACATTTGGGAAATGAAACATTTACCAAATGAATCAGTTTGCGAAAAATAATTCGCTGAAAAGGCAGTACACGAATCTTCTAATATACAGGGTTACTGGTAATTCAATACATTCCTTTAAGGGCATGATAGTACATACCATAAGCTATGAATTTAACCCTAAATTGCCTTATACAAATGTTGACAGTTATTGAGAAATTTTGAAATTTCGTAATTTTCCAAAAAATCCAGGATTTCGAATTTGAAGTAAATTTTTAAAAAGTTCGTAATTTTTTTTTCATTTTTTGCTTTTGGTTCTGAGGCCACATGCCAATTCATTTTTAAAACAAACAAAACGACGAAATTTTGCAATTGTTTCGCCACAATATCTTAAAACTCGCGTCACTTTGAATTATTCCTTTATTTTCTTATTGTTTAGAAAGCCAATAAAAAAAAAGTAAAAAGTAAGAAGTGTACAAAATCTAACAAAAAATCCTCACCTATCTAGTTGTCTAATGAGGTAAGGACGTCCATAAAAACCTTAACACATAACACATGTGGAGAATAATTCTTAGAAACGGAACAAGTCTCAATTTGTTAAAATTAACATGTAAGAGTAATTTTTACACAAACGCGTGTCGTTTCACCCGTTTAAGAGCTATGAGGCCACAGACAGACACACACACACACATAGCGGCCAAACTTATAACACCCCTCTTTTTGTGTCGGGGTTAAAAAACAAGTCTACTTTTAAAGCAGTGATCCTCCCATTATTTAATTCTCAGCGACCACCTGTACCAACTTCCAGGTAATCCCCCCAAAACTCGGAAATTTCGTCCAAGTTCACTCGGTTATTTATAAATTGTTGCCAGTTTAAACTCTGTTGGATACTTCCCGAGTTATGTGAATTTATTCCCCAAAGTTGGGGGACGCCTTTAATTAATTATAAATATTTTCCATGCATGAATAGTTCTCGGGGTGGGTGCGAACTTTGTAGCCGTAAGTATTCGTTTATATTTCACTTAGAGTTCTCATATCATTATGCTAATGCTTGATAGGTAAAACAATAAGTACCTTAGCATAGAAAAATGATAAAGAGAAACTTTTAAATAGATTTTTGGATAAACTGGTGACTTTTTTTCGTAGAAATCATCATAGAACCAGGTGAACTTTGATATCCTTAAGGGATTCGCAGTTACAGTAAGATTATTTCTACTTTGGCACTCGGCAATTCTCGACATACATCGAGAGAGATCTGAAGTGCAATACTAAGGGGCTGTTTCACCACCCATTGATTAATTTTAACTGACGGATAAATGTGATGCCGTCTCCGTCTATTCGAACAAAACAAACAGAGACGGCATCGCATTTATCCGTCAAATAAATTTGATCAAAGGATAGTGAAACAGGGGGTTACGCTGAGGTTTTGTTATTAATTAGGTACATTAAATAGGTTTGGATATTTTATGTGATTTAATTCTGGGTTTTTATATAAGTATCCTATGAGAAAACACGAACATTTACGGTTAAAACTGAGACGTCCCAAGTGTCAAAATCATACTGTATGAACTTACACCTTGTATCTTTATGGTGATTTATGACTTAATGCGATTAAGTGCGCATGTATGTTTAATTTTGTTCACTAAATATTTTTCCACGATTCATCGTTTCAGTAGAAAATACCATAATTTGTTATTCAAATAATCATCTATACCTACATTTACTTGCCCGTGAAAGATGCGGTTGCCAATACCTATAACAACGATAAAAGAAGTGCCACATGATGCAATAATTGTCTGCAAAGGTTTAATAAATAAAGAGTTAAAGACATGAAATGTAAAGATTGAATGAAAAATTATGTTAATTTATTATTTGTTCTTTTTGGTTTTTACGATCAACACAGATGTTTAAAGGATAGATATCCTTCATTAATTGAGATCCCTATTTATTTTAATAAAACTTTTTTAACGGATAATGTCGGGTATAATAATAAAATAAATAAATATCACGGGACAATTCACACCAATTGACCTAGTCCCAAAGTAAGCTTAGCAAAGCTTGTGTTATGGGTACTAGGCAACGGATAAACATACTTATATAGATAGATACATACTTAAATACATATTAAACACCCAAGACCCGAGAACAAACATTCGTATTTTTCATACAAATATCTGCCGCGACACGGGAATCGAACCCGGGACCTCAAGCTTCATAGTCAGGGTCTCTAACCACTAGGCCATCTGGTCGTCTATATAAAAATGTGTGTCGGGTATATAAAAATGTTTTTATCTAAAAAATATATACTTAACGAATTTTATTGATTAGCTCGTAGAAGTGTTCCACAGCCGGGCATGCGCTTCATCGCCCCCCCCCCCTCCCCATTGTCTCCAAAAGTTAAAAGTGAGTCCCATGTCACATTGCACTATGTCCTATATATGTGTAAGGACACTGGACCGCAGGTCATTTAAAAAATTGAGACTGAATACCGTCATGAAATTTTGAGTCAATCTCGCAGTTTTTTTACGATGTGCTGTAGTGTGCGTGACCTCAACGCTCCGATACCTAATTACTTCTCTCTACCCCGGTTACTATGTGCTCGCTGTGAAGCCAATTTAATCGAAACTGAAGCGAAAATCGCGTCATGTCCAACGGTGGCAACTGGGTCACGTGTTGATCAATCAAGCAGCCTCCGCGATCGCAACCAATTACACGATCGCAGCTGCCTCTCTAAAGGACAGTATTACTATTCGTTGGGAGGCCATGATCATTCTTTTACTTTTTTTTTAATCAACATAGGATTGCGTTTGATCACAATCACGCCTGATGGAAAGCGAAGATGAGGCCTACGATGGAGCACGCTTGCCTAGTAAATGCTCATTCACCATAGACTTGATTTAGGGGAATAAGCAGAAAGAAGGCAGTTGAGCGAGGTGTTGCGCGCGGCCGCAAGCAGGGCAAACCGTATCGCAACAGCGTAACAAATACGCTACACAACTGCTCAGACCCTTCCTCCAGAATGGTTTCTATAGGTAACAGGTCGGAACACGACGAGCCCCCTTGGCGGCCTGGCTCAACCTATAGGTTGGTGAATAGCCGCGGCCGAAGTTGTATCGCTCGTTTAGCACCACCCAGGAGTCACGTGTAGGGTCTCGAGAGTAAACCTACGGACGCGAGCGATTTCGACCCCCTAACTTTAGTACCGTTTGGTAATCAAAATTTTGTAACTGGCCACAGCCACAGCTTGCGTACTGGCTGGTTATAAAATTCTGGTTACCAAACGTTACGAAAGGATACTTTTTTTATGGTTCCGTATCTCTAAAGGAAAAAACGTCCAAGAGTGGGCATTTATCCGTCAGTTAAAATTAATCAATCGGTGGTGAAACAGCCCCTTAATGTTCTTTATTCACTGAATAGTACGTTCGGCAATTATTTTTACAATGACTCATAAAGTGCGCTAGGACTCATAAGGATGATACAACTTAGGGCTTTTCACCTTTGGCCTCATCTGCACCTTTCATCAGGTGAGATAGGGGATGATCACGGGTCAGTTTTATTTACGTTGACGCACATAGCCACGAGAAACCTCTGGTTGTGAGATAAAACAAGTATATTTGTCAACATCTGGTTCTGGGCTGACAGCTAACGTGGTGTTTTCTGTGCAGTACTCGCGGGCGAGACTCCAGAGCTCTCGAGCCAGCCCGCGCTCGCTGACCCTTCGCCTACCAAACTTCCAAGTACGTCACTTTTGTAATCTACTAACTTATAACACGCTCAGATAAGATCTCAAAAGTACTAGGACTCGACAACGATGCTCCTAGCATCGGTCACTGTCAAAACCAGTCGAATTTCTGGAGCTTCTTTCCCTTCAGTGCCACTCTAAATTGTAATTCCAGAACCATTAATAAGAGATCTTATTATAGCGTAAAATTGAATGCTCCACAGTCCTACCCCGGTACACTGCACGAATTATATTAATTTAAGTGGCACAAGCACTAATTAGAATTCCTTTGATGAATTTGTATTGTCCCCCGAAATAACACCCCGCAATAGCTGTAGAAAGAAGAGTACACTTTAACAATAAAAATGTAAAAATTGGATATTGGTCGCGACGCGTTCGCGAAGTGTGGATGTTAGGGAAATGGAAAATATCACCATGTATTTGGCGCTCCGCCAATAGGTAGGGCCCCGATGTAGATAGCTATCACACCATTCCATTTCGATAAATGTTGCCGCTTTTACACCTCGTATTTTTATGGTCCTTTAAAAACTAATGGCATTCCAAATTGAACGAGGACGAGCTTCATTGTGTTAGATGTTCTTTTGTTTCCGCGTACCGTGCCCTGTCCCAGCATGATAGCTTTATTTAGATTTAAGCCTATTCACCATCTCCTGATAAGGCTGTCAGCTTTTACAGATATTTTGTTAGTCGTAATCAAGCACGACGCGGCCTTGGCTCCGTAGCGTTCATCAGGCAGGAGTAATGAACGCGGTTCGCATGTTTTAACGATGTGTTTTGATGGCATCGTACGCGTGTTGCATTTGAGATTTGCTAACCTGTTCATGTACATACGCTATGCAGCCAGTTGTCCTCAGAAATAAGTTACATTAACACGTGTACGTAGGTAACTGAGAAGTTTTAATGTTAATACGAGCTTTTTTTAACTTGCAAGCAAGTTGATAAGCAAGTTGTCTTCATATCTTGCAAATTGAATTTCGCACACTTCTACTGATCGGATGGACTGGAAATTTGATACGGTCTACTGGTCAGCAAAAGATTATAGTCAGGAAAAAATATTGTATTATTTTTTTTTAAGAAAACCTGGTTCTTTTTGTATGTTTCTGTGCGATTCTAAGAACAATAGCTTCGTCCCATCATCTCTAAAATATGATCCTCAACAAATAACGATAGGAGATTGAAAGATTATTAGTAATTTAAGAGCATTAGCAATTTTTTTTTTCATCTTTGTATCCTAAAAGCATTTGAAAGATGACAGGATAGCCCAGCGATTAGAAAACCTGCCTAGCCACGAATCGGTTAGATCCCCAGTCGGGACAGGATTACATAAGAAACATACGAATTGTTTTCGAGTTTTTGTTGTTTAAATGTATTTATAAGTATGTCTATCTGTCTGAGTATGTTAATTCGTTGCCCGGTACCCATAACAAAAGCTTGGCTTATTTTGGGACTAGGTCAATTGGGACTTTTGAGGTATTGACGAGCCTTCTCGCAAATACTGAGAGATACGAGTATGCCGCATACGAACAGTGAAATGCAGTGCAGAGCTCTGGCCGTTAACGTCAGATGCAAATTGAAATTGATGGTTGGCGAGTAGTTTCAAGCTCTCATCAGAATGCCCGTGAGAATGCTTCTGTTTGAATAGTTGTTGTTCCTTACTCGACTATTCTGTATCATCATCATAATGTAAACAGTTGAATCTGGCGTTACTTCGTGGATTTTCACTATGAACTGAAACAAATTACCTAGCAACGCAACGACCGAATAGCCCAGTAGTTAGAGAATCTGACTACGAAGCTTGAGGTCCCGGGTTCGATTCCCGGTCGGGGCAGATATTTTTGTGTGAAAAATACGAATGTTTCTGCTCGACTCTTGGGTGTTTAATATGTATTTAAGTATGTATTTATCTATAAGTACGTTTATCCGTTGTCTAGTACCCATAGTACATACAAGCTTTGCTTAGTTTGGGACTAGGTAAATTGGTGTCTATCGTCCTATGATTTATCTATTTATTAATTTATTGAACTCCGCGAGCATAATTCTAAGACATACGTCTATCCGACACACACATACACATCCGTGAGTATCACTATTAGAGAATATTTAGCATAAAACAGAACGAGAAAATCTTTCAAGGCAAGATAAAGGAAGGGTGCTCTATACTTACGCAATATTTTTAGGCTACCGGCCAAAGTGATGTAATTAAATTGTAATATTTAATTATTGTTGCAAAAAAATTACTTTCTGCCTAGTTTTTTGCAGTGCTTTCTTCATGGCGATGATGGGCTTGCCGAAAGCGTTTAAGCGCATCACACAGCGCAGATGCGGTAAGATATCTGTATCTGAACGGATATCTGTCAATATCGCTCCCTATACAATTCAATGGAGGACCACACACAGCGCAGATGCGGTAAGATTTTTATCTGCGTATCTGTGAGCACCGACACATATCGACAGAATCCGACAGATGTGAAGATTATATCTGCAGATAAATACAGGTGGATGCGCAGAAGCACACTTTCATTATCATCATTATCATCCCAGTCTACATTACGTCCCGAACGAATAAGAGGGTTTGGGTCGTAGTTCCCATGCGGGCCCAGCGTGGATTGGGAACTTCAGTGTATAATAAAATAAATATAAAAATTACGTAGGTACTACTTAAGCAAACAACAAGTCATCCTTGCGTAGAAATGCATTTTCGCATTTTTTTACATTTTGACGTGACGAGAAATAAATAAATTGTAACGGGCTTTCATTGAAAATTCATTGTAGCCTATCTATCTCTCAAAGGGCCGGCAACGCACCTGTGACTAGCGATGTGCCGAGTACGGCTTGACTCGAGTCAGACTCGATTCCTGCTTAGGACTCGCCTACTCGAGTACAAAAATATTTTGATTCGAGTACGTTAGACTCGATTCGGTACTCGAGTCAGAGAGAATCGGTTTCGTACTCGCTGACTCGATTCTATTATGCGAGTACAACTGACTCGAGTCTAGTATTTGCGTCAGATTGACTCGCTTGAATTCAATCTCTTTTTACTTAAGCAATGAATGAATACTATGCTGTTTGAAGATACTCCTTTTCGATTTTTCCTTTTTGTTATAAAATTGGTAACGGACTTGATTTCTGAACTCGAATTTCTTGACTCGAGTAAACATTCGAATAGATACCAAACATAGACTCGAGTAGGTCTTCACTGGACTCGAATCGCGGAATCGAGTCAGGATTCGAATAACATATAACTGACTCGAGTCGCGGAATCGAGTCAGGATTCCAATACCACATAAAATGACTCGAGTCGACTCGATCCTTGAAAACAGCGACTCGGCACATCACTACCTGTGACACCCTTAATGTTGCGGCTGTCCATGGGCGGCGGTGATTGCTCCCCATCAGGTGACCCGCATACTCGGTTTCCCCCCTTTATATAAATAAAAAACACCCTGTATAAGTAATCCGCACCACAAAACACGTCTACTCAGCTCCGAAATTTTACAGTGAATGTAAAACCTCGCATCTGCACTGTTTTTTTTTTTTTTTTTTTTTTTATGTTAGATAGGCCAGACAAACGAACTAGTGGGTCACCTGATGTTAAATGAACACCACTGTCCATAGACACCCGCAGCGCTTTACACGTTGCCAGTGTGTTGTCGGCCCTAAAGGAGAGGGAATAGGGGAAGGGGGAGAGGGAGGGGGAGAGGGAAGGGGTGAGGTATTGGGCCCCCGGTACTCTCACTGACCGTACGAAACGCAAGCAGGATTACTGCTGCTTCACGCCGGTGTTCTGTGAGAGGGTGGTACTGCCCCGGACGAGCCGGCCCATTCGTGATGCAGCGGCTAGCTACAACATGGCTCTACCACTACTAAAACTGTGTGTGATACCTGCAGACGGATAAGTTTTTATACGCAGATAAAATCTTACCGCATCTGCGCTGTGTGTGACACGCTTTAGTAGCCGGGTCCCCACTGAGCGAGCCACCTCGCGGTGTGATTTTGAGCCCTGTGTCGAACAAAATCACGCCTCATACGCTGACCTCGCGTTGTGGTTCACTCAGTGGATACCCAGCTTAAAATAGCCAGAATTAGAATACTCAGATTTAGAATAAACGTTCTGATTTTGCGTTTTAATTGTATGGTATGCGAGACTGCGACAATCGCTCAGTCAGTATAATAGATGAATTAATCGCACATGGACGTGTCTCTCATTTACTGGCTCGACACCCCTCGCTACAGCACTAACCGTACCTACAGAAGTTGCAAATCGGGTCTGGTGGCGAGGAAAAAGTTTTAATGGCTTCACTAACGCTGAGCCGCGTAAGCCGCGACACATAATCTGGGCTTTGGGGGAGTCTGGACGTAGAACGCTACCGGCAAAGTGAAAAGAGGACAGTAAACCATCTTCAAAGGTAGGTACATCACGCGGCTGGTATGACTATTAATTTTTATTCAAGGTGTATCGAATTTATTTACACATATTCGATACATAGGAAAAGTAATATACAAATAAATATAAGACTACAAAAGTAGTTTATTTTGCTCATAGCATAACTCCAAAATTCCCTTTAACTTAAAGTAGTTGTACAGTAGCTGCACGGGTTTGCTCAGTCTTTGGGCGAAAAAAGACCTGGGCCCAATTGCATAACAAAATACAAGCAAATAGTATTAGTGAGTTTGAATACAAAATAGCTAATACTATTAGTTTGTAATTGGTTATGTAATTGGGCCCTGGCCCTGAGGTCGCCAGTGAACAAATTTTTTGGTGTCGTACGACCTGGTCCTATAGTTTCTAGCGCAAATGCCGCAAATACGTAAGAATAAACGTATATTTGCGCATATTTTATGATTTACTCAAATTTGTCTGGGCGTTGTCAGCATCAGTCCCTGAATTACCGGCAGAACCTCTGACGTAGGACGGAGCCAGCGTGTTTGAGCAAGTGACGTCGTACACCAAAGGTTTGCCCAAACGCCAAGGCAATAATACAACCATTGGGCCTTCTTCCGTCCGAGGCAGACATGTCTGAGGGCTCAAGAGTCGCCGTTATGGATAGATATACATATTATCAAGATTTTTTATTTAAAACAAAACCTAAACGTGCTAGTTTAAGTATAGAGCTTCACGAAAGAAAACTAAGCATAACAAAAGCTTCGCACATTTTGAAAAGTTAAAAGTGATTTCAACGTCCCACGAGTAATATAACTAAAGAAAGAGCATTAAGAATAATGGTTTCTTGTCTGTAGTGCCCGCGTCTCTATTTGTGTTATACTTTTTTCTATAATAAATCCTTTAATCATTACCATTGTTGACGCATCTACTTGATAAGGATTGTAGAAGAGCAAGGCAATATATTTTAACGATAATGTTGCCTCAAAAGGGCCATAAAATATTCTTCTAACATTTAACAGCGAGTTAGGGTAATGAATTTTAAGATTGTAGATTAATGATCTCCACTCGAGTGTTCGCCTCGCCCAACGATCGTGATTCATCCTGGCAATGTGCCCTGCCCATCTCCACTTATTCCTCTCGATCTCTTCCACCACATCTCGAACTTTTGTGACTCGTCTGATCCACTCATTCCTTCTTCGATGCATGAGAGTGGAGACCTCGTGAAAACACTCGCAGTAGAGGAAGACCACCAATGAGGTGGAAGGACGACATCTGCCGACAGGCGGGTGGAGGATGGATGCATATGGCTGTCGATCGCCAGGCGTGGAGAAATGGAGAGGAGGCCTATGTCCGAAGACGGACGAACTAAGGGCTGCTATGGATGGATGGATGGATGGAGATTAATGATAGCTTTTATACTTTAATGGGAAGCGTTAAGATATTATTATACTATGTAGGCAGATCGCAGTAGATAAATATATATTTATTTTACATACGATTTAAATGGCGTGGCCGTGTTGGCCTAGTTGTTTGTCCTATGGTCTCTCAAGCAGAGGGTCGTGGGTTCGAGTCCGGGCTCACGCCTCTGAGTTTTTCGGAATTTATGATGGATATTTACCATGAGCGGTGAATAAAAACATCGGGATGAAACCTGCACACCTAAAAATAAATTCAACGGTGTCTGAAGTTCCCAATCCGCACTGGGCACCCTAAGTTCTCTCGTTCTAAAGAGAGGCCTGTGTCCTCCAGTGGAACTTATATGGGTGAATGGCGTGGACAACAACAGATAATAGTGTAGAGAAACTAGACGAAACGGCTTTTTTTTCTTCTTGCAAAGAATTTCAAAGTTAATGCCACGACAAACAACACGGTCAAACATTATTTTGCACACACAACAAAAATTTTTAAACAAAAATACACACTATCATTTAGTATTTTTTACTAAAATATTATAAAATGATTTAGTAAGTAAACCTATTCCGCGAAATGGTTTTGGAATTAGACCACATTGTAAAAAAGTGACCAATGCCAATTGTAATGCAGTGGACACTTTGTCTTGGCTACAAAGAATTAATTATAAAGGCGCTCTTTGTAATATTTGAGTGCCTCTCGTCTCTCTTTACTCTTTTACCTGTAGGCAAAGTGCACTTCACTCAACGTCTCGAAAATGTTTGAAGTCACTCAATATTATAGAGATTAGAAATTATTAGTAAAAGTGTTGCCAAAAATGATACTAGCTTTTTTTGTTAACTGTACTTATATTGACATCCAAACTACACCTTCGTAAGATTTGATTTATACAAACGAACATTAGTACGGCAGATGCCCCATTTCTGGCCACTTTAAGACCATAGACTTGTCAAGTTGTCTATACCTTAGTAAACTCAACTTATAAGTTGAAAATGGCCAAAACCGGCCCGTGGCCAGAACTGGGGCATCTGCCCTACCTATGTTAGTACTAACACAGTCATCATCCTAGCCTATATACGCCCCACTGCATGGCACAGGCCTTCTCTCAAAAGGAGAGGGCTTGGGCCATAGTTCCCACGCGGGCGCATTGCAGATTGGGAACTTCACAACAGATCATTGAATTTCTTCTCATGTGCGTGCAACCCTCACGATGTTTTCCTTCACGTAATTTCGTACTATGATGATAATGATGAATTTCGTACATAAATTCCGAAAACCTGAGGTGCGGGCCCAGGCTCAAACCCACGAACGACCTTTTGCTTGAGAGACCATAGGTCAAACCACTAGACCACTACGGCTTTCCATTCTAATTTAATTACGTAAATTAAGTATGCAGTGCAATATACTAATGAAATTTGATTAAGTATCCAATTTAAGTGTCATTCCATTTTTCATCATTACCGTTTCAACCAATATTTTTAAAATAGATGATGCTTAGGATTAACTTTTTATGAAAACTACAAACAGCACCGATGCTTAATACAGCATGATCAAAGATCTTGCGACTTGTGTTTCCGTTGTGGTAATGATGTGGTAATCTTGGAATGGTAATGATGTAACCGCGCGGTCATAACGCTTGAATATTCACCCTAGTTAAAATTTTGGGATGTGTAATGATAGATATAACAACATTTGATATAACTTGCAACATTTGGTATAATGCTACATTTGATATAATTCGATTTACTAAAAAAAGGAGACTTTGTGATTGTTTTATAAAATAAACCTAACTCCCAATGCATATCGAATAGCATTATTATGCAATAAATCTACTTATATCAAATGTAACATTATACCAAATTTTACAGTTATATCAAATGTTGTTCTAGTTATCGAGCCAGCCAGCCAGGTATTTTTTGGTTACGTATTACCTACAACTTCATAATTTTGCCGTATACCCATCTGTCTTTATGAAGGAACGCTTAACTTTGTATTACAGCGTCGCCACTTTCTTTTCACATTTTTCTCGTGTTAGCCGTTTAAAAACCTCATTAAGGAGTGTTGTTTAAATGGAACTTTTAATGGGCTGCCGGCGGCACAAGTTTCTGTTGCGTTCCTAGAGATCCGCTGTAACCTTTACCCAACCCTAATTAACACCCCGTTTAAATGTTAGAAATTGTAAATATTTAGGTACAAAAAAGATAGGTAAGTTTATTTTCAGAAGTAAAGCTCTCGATTGGATTGAATATTATCTGTAGGATGAAAATTAGCAGAATCAAACAAAAATGTTAGTTAAAATACTATAGATAACAATTAAAAGCAACTAACACCGGTGTTCCGCAAGGAAGCGTTCTGAGTCCGTTGTTGTTAATATCATACATAAACGACTTATCGGTGATAACTAAACAAAATACAATATTACTATTATATCATTTTGCATAATAAGAATTATTATTTGACATTTCTTAAACCATCAACGTACTTTTATTTTCTCTGAATAAAAACGGTACAGTTTGAATATAACAATATTTTGTGTTAAAAATAGTCTGATATCGTAAATACACTATTTGGTTGGTAACATGTAGTTATTTATTGAATTGTGAAATTAATATTCAATAAGTAGTCTGAATTTTCATGTGTGGAAAATGTGTAGCTATATGCTGTGTGACCATAAAATACGTTCCCTAAACCCATTAAGTTAAGAGATTAATCATAGCATTTCTGTACACCATGTACCCTTAGCACAATACTCAGTTCTGTTCCTGACATATTGCACGGCCTTGCTCAGAGGAAGGATAAAGGATAAAATGTGAAAACGATTAATTGATAATACTGACCGTTGCTCCCGATACGGCCTGTTGTTTAGATATCTTATACGGAACCCTTTTGATGTAAGAACATCTTTCACCGCAGAATTTTTTCTGTACTTAGTTATGAAAGTTACTGATAAAAAGCGTGTGATTTAACTAAAGAATTTTAGAGACTGATGTTCGTCTATTTAGAAAATGATATAAAATGAACGAATACTTAAACTAGATTGAAACTATGAATAAGATATAAAAGAGAAACTAACTAACACTAGAAAAAAAATTACGAATGGACCCTAAAATGGCTGGCTGGAAATCCTAGCTATACCGCAATGCTGATGCGTTGTGCGAGGAAGCTGCCAGCTACTTGACGATTCGATGAAGATCACTGTTTTTAGATTTTGCGAAAGAGCAAATCAATGACCAAAATACCAAAAGACGACCAGACAGCCTTGTGATTAGTGACCTTGACTATGAAGCTATTTAGTTACGTCTATATAATCTGTTTTCGATTAAATCATCCTTTTAGTAAGATAGCTAGAAGTACCTCCTCGTCAAAGTCCATTTTTTTAATGAAAAAGGTCGGTAGCCGAGGGTAGATCGCTGCTAAAAAATAATTCGGAACGGTACTGCCATCGTACCAACCGCGGGCGCACTCATCCATTAAATTGCCGAAAAAAATCGCATATGTGAAAGGGTTCCTTTACGTCAAATATTAGGTCGGGGCAAAAGTATTTTCGAATTTTTCATACAAAGGAAAAGGATTCATACTAAAAACCTCATTTTTCACACTAAAATTTCCAGACTTGAAACGTTGAGCCACATTTGTGCTACTCTTATTGATACCGCATTAGGTCCATAAACCGCATAAACCGCACAAATTTTATTCGCGCCGTTCGTCGCATTTTTACCTTTTTTTTAAACTTTAAAATCTACCGAATTTCTTCGTCACATACGTTAATTTTGCTTGCTTGAAAAACAATTGAAAAATAGCGGGAACTAGTTTTTTTATTTTATTTATTGCATCTTCAGAATGTCAAAATTGAATGGTATTAAAACCAGCCAGTTACATTCAGCACAGCCAAAGTGGTTTGATTTCTAATAATACATTAAAATACGAAAATACTTTTGCCCCGAGCTATTACCTATGTCAATGAAACTCGTCTCAAAAATTGTCTCGGTGTGTTACAGAGTGCGACCGCACGTTCGTGAGCCGCGGGGGCGCGAGCAACGGCACCTTCCACGCGCCGGAGCTCATCAACCCCAACAACCACAGTCGCCAGTGCCTGTACACCTTCCTGGCGGCGCCCGGGCAGCGCGCTCTCATCGAGTTCCGCACCTTCGACCTGCGAGGGAAACCCCCAGAGTGAGCCTCGAAATTTAAAACTACATTTAGGCTGGTTCTAGTGTCACGCGGACCGTCCGTACGGATTGCTACGCACGGACCAATATCTATCTAATCTATCTAATACCTTTAAACGAGCAATTCTTGTATATATATATATATATATATATATACAAGAATTGGAGCCGTGGATTGGAATTGAAATCGTTGGAGCCGTTTCAGAGATCCTGATTATATATATATATATATATATATAATCAGGATCTCTGAAACGGCTCCAACGATTTCGATGAAATTTGGTATGTGGGGGTTTTCGGGGATGAAAAACTGATCTAGCTATGTTTCATTTTCAGAAAATCGCTTTTACTCGTGTTTTCCGGCTATTTTTGTTTGCATTAGAATATAAAGCTAAATTTCGCCGATTTCGAGCAGATCATAATGGCACATTAGAAATCGGGTGGTCGCGGATCCAGCCGACCTCGGTTCGATTCCACGTTTTTTTTCAAGATTTTTAGTTTTTTTTTTTAAGTTTATTTTTCATGAGAAAACGTCAAGTTTCTTCTTTTGTGAGAAAAAGTTACTTTTTTGTGAGAAAAAGTTACTTTTTTGTTAGAAAAAGTATTATAGGGAACGTGCAGTAACTATAAGCGGCAGCACTAATGCGACAGAAGAGACACTATGCGGACAGTAAAACAAACTTATCAAGGTAAAACATTCAAATTGATGGCACCCTTATGGCACCAGTTGGCAGCACCGTCTATGTGCACGTTTCCTATTGGGAGCACAGAACAGGAAAAGCCGGTTGTCTGTAAAGTCGGTTTACGGACGATAGTTTGACGTGACTCACCCCCTCCCCCCACCCCCTCCGGTGTTTTTGTCAAATATCTTGAAAACGGTGCATCCTACGGCAAAATCAATGAAATTTTCATCCCCCCTTTAATACCCTCGCACTCCCTCCCCCGCATCCCCTCCCCCTCTCAACCCCCCCCCCCCCACCCCTCCGGTGTTTTGATCTCGGAAACGGCTCCAACGATTTCGATGAAATTTGGTATTTGGGGGTTTTCGGGGATGAAAAATTGATCTAGCTTGGTCTTATCTCTGGGAAAACGCTTGGTACCGAGTTTCTGCCCGAGCAGAGCTCGGTCGCCCAGGTACTGTATTAAAACTCTGCTGTCCGCGCGGACGGTCTTCCGTACGGAGCCGCCCGCATTACTCCAAAACGCTCCCTAAGCCTTAATACATATTGGTCCATGCGTAGCAATCCGCACTGACCGTCCGCATGACACTAAACCAGCCTTACACGTTTACGTACTACGTAGTACACACTTTACACGGCGGGTCGTGCATTTTCGGCCGCGCAGACACAAACAAACTAATCCGATGATAGCCGAAGTTACGATTCAAACTTTATATCAGTCTTATGTCATATAGTTACAAGGTGCAAATTACAGTGCACCTTTTATCCGTCTCACTGAAGCAAGCCACTAACATGCCACGCGACGCGCGCTAACATGGCGAATAGCGGCATAGTAAAAAGACGCGCCATGCGTGGAGTATGCCGAATGGTCAATCGCTTCTAAAATGCGAATTCTGCGCAGGTACATCGGTGAGCCGTATCAGTCATGTACATAACCTGCTACAACTACCAATCTTCGACAACCTCTCACAAGCACAAGCGTGTGAACCTTAAATTCATAAACGTTGTTAGTTATCCATAGTAATACCTACAATAACGTTATCATAAACTCCTTTTTACCTACCATTCAAGGCCCTGGGCGAATTCTCAAAATGTATAGGTAACGCCACCAGAGTTGAGGCCACGCACACAACCACATCTCATGTAATGACAGCGGGATTTTGACGTTGTGTTGACGTTTAACGACAGCGGGATTTTGACGTTGTGTTGACGTTTAACGACAACACAACGTCAAAATCCCGCTGTCATTACAAGAGATGTGGTTGTGTGCGTGGCCTCAACTCTGGTGGCGTTACCTATATTAAACTTGGTGAATGTTAGCAAGCGTATATTGCGCTCAAGCCTCTGAACGCATTAATCCCTTTCGTACAAAGCTATGTATAAAAATACTTACGCACAAGTAAAAATTAAACAATTTTATAATGTAATCCTTTATAAAAGGCAAATTAAAATTCAAGCGTTAACTCAAGCGTTCGGCTTTGCCGCAAGAATGCCCTGTAAAATTTACTTCAAATTCCATTGCAGCAGGCATGCGGCTTGCAATGTTTACTCCTCGAAGTTACGGCATTCATGTGCAATTTTAGAATTTGTAGTGAAGTTAGGAAAGAGAAACTTAACTTGAAGTGCAAAGATATGTTGGTTTAGTATGGCGACATAGCAAAGCCTTCGGGAACTTTATAAGTTATAATGCATAACAAATCCATCTTAAACTTTGGCGTCCCGAGAGGATATGACTTGTCATCTAGTAATTGAAACTTAAGAATCGTTTAACTCTCAACTACTTAGTTTAACTAGTTGAGTTCAACTAGACCCGTAATTTACTATTTTTTTAAACCGAAATGTTAATCTAGTTCAGTGTGATTACTTACATATGAAAGTAATCAAATTTTCGGATGGGTTGATCTGAGGACCATAGTGTATACGAGTAGGTTACGAGGCTAGTTATTTCCAAGATAGCTAAGCAAGCATAACTACCAAACTTGGGCCCCGTATACACAGACGTAGCTAGAAACAATTCTGTACTCGGATGGAGACCAAAAACTTAGTTAACCATACAAAATGACTGACTGCAAAAAGTTCTGTTGTGAGCCGAAAATCTCTTTTTTTTTATTAATGATTATAACTTCAGTGATCTGGTAGACCTATCTATTGAACCTTATGTCACTGCGTGAAGACAACTTTGACGGTTTTTTTTATGATAAGAGAGGCCAGACAAACGAACCAGTGGGTCACCAGATGTTAAATGATCACCACTGTCCATAGACACCCGTAGCGCTTTACGCGATGCCATTGCGTTGTCGGTCCTAAGAAAAAAGGAGAGGGAATAGGGGAGGGGGAGAGGTATTGGGCCCCCGGCGCTCTCACTGAACGTACGAAACGCAGCAGGGAGTACTGCTGCTTCACGCCGGTGTTCTGTGAGAGGAGAGGGTAGTACTGCCCCGAGGCCGTATTGTCTAACGCTTTTGGCGCTTGCCTTCGCTTTCACTATCTCTTTCTGTCAACGTTTTATACCGTTTGACAGAAAGAGATAGCGATTGCGAAGGCAAGCGTTAAAAACGTTAGAAAATAAGCCTACCGGACGAGCCGGCCCATTCGTGATGCAGCGGCTAGATACAACATGGCTCTACCACTACAATATATATATATTGGTTTATTTTGTGACGCATATATATATCCATCATTGGCGTCGAAAAGGTTAAAGTCCACCCATACACAAAAACAGAAGTTGCAAGTTAACACTAGCTTTCTAACCAACTCGTTGCTGAAAAACTAAGGTTTCATAGGACAGAGATTGTCTACATATAGGCCTTCATATGTCAATTATCCCTTGACGCAATAATGATCGCCATAAAAGATTACAAACCGAATGTCTATTCATTATTACAAAAAGCCGTGATGTTAGGTTATAGGGCGACAAGCTGAAACCTATTACGGTCAGATATGAAGTATCTTTTTTTTTTTTTTTTTTGGTCTTTTTTCTGGGGTTTTTTCTGTGCATCTATATTTCAGTTTGTATTTAGTTTGAAATATATGGTTTCATGGGATGACCGTAAAAGTAATAAAAAAATGAAGTTGAAAAAATAAATAAAAAAAAAAAAAAAAGATTTTTCATATCTGACTTGTTTAAAGTTGCACAGTAGCGCCATCTCTTGGTCCTGGTGAGCGGGTAGCTCCGAAGGAGTGTTAAAGTCTCTCGGTAGAGGGCATAAACATAGATGAGTGCTTTATCACTGCATAACGTGATTATAACAGACTGAAATGTACGATGTATGGGAAAGATTCGTCGCTAACCTCTAGACCAGTGGTGGTGTAGGGGTAAAGCACGCAGCACGGAACGCTGAGGACCTGGGTTCGATTCCCAGCATTGGTCTTTTTTCTGGGGTTTTTTCTGTGCATCTATATTTCAGTTTGTATTTAGTTTGAAATACCTATTACGGTCTTATCCTGCTTTGGGGTAATCTGATTTATAGTCTAATGCCGTGTTATTTTTTCAGTGGTGCCGCGGTCGGGGAGCTGCCAGCGTAAGTAGCCCCTTTTCTTTACCCTCACGTCACTTTAGTTGTGCTCTATATGTAGGTAGGATTCCGTCGAGAACAGATGGCATTATTCATTTCGAGGGTGTCTTAAGCGGTGCCTAGACGTAAAATACTTTTCAAGCAATTTAAGGCGTTTAGGATGAGGCTTGACAATCAAACTACATCATTTGATTAATAAATGCTTGATGAGAAATATTATTTTGAGGAATGCTTGTCAAACATGATTGACTGTTTAGATGATTAGATGCAAGCTGGTCAATCAATACCTTTAGAGTGATATATGCGTGTGTGAGAGAAAATGAGTGCAGATGCTTAACAATCATTTGGCGATGCGTCAAGCCTCGTCAGGCATTTATGTTGTTAAGCATGTATATGATTGTCAAGCAATTTTGACTATCTAGGGACCAAAACCTCATAGGAATCAATTTTGTTCGTAACAAAAACGATGTGTGGTGTTAGAATTTTTAATCGTTTAGCGAGATAAATTTTATCTTTCGTAGAGACACCTAATGCAAGATCGTATCAAAACACAAAAAAAAAATTATAGAGATTTTTACCTGCATATAGGTATAGGAAATACTCTATGCCCCTAGGCGACAAAATACAAAATATAACTATGACAATTCGAGATTCATTGTTTACACAATTCATTGTTTGAAATTTGGACACATTGTATGAACCAGTCTCACCTATCCTGCCACTTTTAAGGAAACAGAGCCTAATCACCAATCGATTCGTACAAATCAACTCACAATAGGTATCCGGAATACCACTTTCGCTAATTCATACATCGATTCCCTTTCACTTTTATGAATAAATGTAATTTTCGACTGATTAATACACCATAAGGTAACACTCAGCCTCTCATAAATAAGCCGTCGCAAACATGTTTGCTATCTCCGGGATCTGGGTCAACCAGCCGCGACCCTGACTCGAGATCACTCGTTTATTCAACACTATCCCTAAATATGTGAATCGGAACTCAACCCTTTAGATCTGGATAGTTTTCTCATAAATCCCCATTTAAACCTGCGAGATATATCGTGCATGTTGCACTCAATTTCGGCTTGAGTGACCACTTCAAACTCATTCGCATTACGGACTTGCAATGTAATGCAATTCGCATAGTTTTTCTTGTAGATAGGAACTGGGCTTAAGTTTCATTGTAGAACTTTTCAAATCTCAAGTTGTTATTGTTGTTAGCAATAGTTAATCTTCTTGGTGCAGAGACGATCTGTTTCCTTCACGTGTTGCTTAGTTGTAAGTTTCTCTTGAGATGCTTTTAAGGATATTAAATAACGGAGCAGAGGACAAAGATAGAATTAAATTCATCTGTTTAACACGTTTTAGAACCTACTTTACACATTAAACGTCTAGCGGTGTTGAAATTAACATTTAACATCAGTATAGTTTCATACCCTAATATTTGTATCTGTTTTAAGATTTTTATAGATTTTTATTCTTCTTCTTGGAAAATTACTTACATATTTTAGTTTTAAATCATCTCATTCATTTGTTTTTAACTTTAGCCTGTCTATTTAAGAGAGTTAGCAAGGCGTTCTCTCTGTTGCACTTTTGTTTGCAAATGAAAGGGACAAGAAACTGTCAGTGGGCGTCAACAATCGCACGTCGAAGGCGGGCTCGGCTTACATGCCGTTTGTTGGTATATTCATAAAATTTCTCGTGATTTTTTGATTTTTCTCGTGGCACCTCAAATAATTACATGACTACATGTCATGTTTATTTATCTATTAATCATAATTATGTAATTTAAAGTAGTAGATAATAATATTTAAATATGTGCCCTGCAGTGGAACGTACATGTGCCGGTGCATCGTCATTATCGCTGACCAATTACGTGCATTCTCTGTTTTCTAGTACTAACTCTGTTAAATAGACAGAGTATAGGCCGTAGCGATCGAACTACGATTTCAACCTACACCATCTACAGAAGACATTGTAATATACTAAGAAAAATAGGGGCCTAAATAAATAAATTAATACAATACAAGCACTTGTGTTCGCATAAAAACGCCGCGCTGTTATTTTAATTTTACCGATAAAACTCAAGTGGGCGTTATTTTCTTTAGAGTGTACAAAGCGTCCAATGGTTTGATGGTATATTCCAGATGCATGCACGAGCACATGGACATCTACTCGGAAATGGCCTCCCTGGAGGCGGGCGAGCTGGTGAACTCGGCGTTCGGCGGGCGCTACTGCGGGCCCATCCCGCCGCGGCGGCGCGTGTCCCTGCACCGCGCCGTCGCGCTCTCCTTCTACACCGACAAGCCGTACACGCCGCCCACGCTGTTCACGGGGTCCTATCAGTTCATCAATGCATGTGAGTGGACGTATGAGTCCTCTAGGAGTAATGCGCGCCGTCGTGCTTTCTTTCTACACCTACAGTTTTGGGGTGCTAAATAGATCGAGACACTTTACACCTAAGCACCTTCTTCAACTGTATAAAGCCCAAGTGCGGCCGCACTTGGAATACTGTTCTCATCTCTAGGCAGGGGCACCCCAATACCTTCTCCTTCCATTTGACTGCCTTCAACGTAGAGCAGCTCGACTTGTCAGTGATCAGTCATTGACTTCCGATCGTTTGGATTCCTTGTCCATGCGAAGGGACGTAGGTTCTCTTGTGTGTTCTATAGGATCTACCACGGCAAGTGCTCCGAAGAATCATTTAATTTGCTGCCTTCTGCAAAATTCCACCATCGCACTTCCCGCCGAAAGTCTAAGTTCCATCGTCACCATCTCGATGAATGGCAGTCTACCACTGTACGTTTTCTTCGGCACTTCCTGCCACGTACGGTGAAACTGTGGAACCAGCTTCCGGCAGCAGTGTTTCCAGACAACTATGACATCAGGGCTTTCAAGAAAAGGGTTTATACTTCCTTTAAAGGCCAGCAACAGATTAGTGACTCTTTGAATTGTTGATTTTTATGGGCGGTGGTGATCATTTTCCATCAGATGACCCGCCTGATCATTTACCTCTCTCTCATAATAAATAAAAACCGCCGAAGTACACGGTGTCCTCGCTATTCAGGGGATCCATTCGTTTCATCAATGCATGTGAGTTAACATCCAGTTTAGTCCACTAGCAGAAATACGCGCCGTCGTGCTTTCTTTCTTCACCGACAAGCTGTACACGACCACTCTTTTCAGCGGGTTCTATCAGTTTACTAATTTATGAGAGTTGACTTAATTAGTAGTCCACTGACAGTAGGACGCCTTCGCGGCACTATGCATCCTCCAGTTACAACTAGCTGATTGCATGAACTATCATAAGCAGACGCGGTCCGAGGGGGGCGGAAGGTGGGGGCTGTGTCCACTCTCACTCTTAAAAAATAGATACGCACTTATGCATCTTCTTAGCGAATTTGAAACACTGTGTCCATCATCAAAATCTTGGACACTTAAACCACGACCACTACCAAAATCTTCAGACTTCGTCTGGTGATCAATCAACATTGGGTAAACACTGTTCTTTTACTATAATCGTAGGATTAGATCAACGTAACCACTGTTTTGGGTAACCCCACCTAAACAAACTATCTCTTTCAGCGGAGTTCGAGATCGGCACCCCGATCCCGAACACGTTGTGTTCGTTCGTGATCGATGCGAGCAAGCGCAAGACGGGGCTGCTGCTGTCCCCCACGTACCCCGGCGTGTACCCCAAGGAGCTGAACTGCAACTACCAGTTCGTGGGGCAGCCGGGGCAGCGCATACGGCTCGAGTTCAGGGACTTCGATCTGTTCTTCGGCGGGCCGCAGTGAGTTTACTTCGACACTGTTTTTAGTTAAGAAAACTCAAATATGCATCTGTATTTGAGTCATACACAGCGTAAGAAAGAAAAGTTTTTTTTTAATACAATATATATAGGCTTTCGTTTGACTACAATCACGCCTGATGGAAAGCGAAGATAAGGTCTACGATGGAGCACGCTTGCCTAGTAAATGCTCATGGGTGAATGAATACCCTAGATTTCATATAGGGGAATAAGCAGAAAGAATGCAGTAGAACGAAGTGTTACGCGCGCCCTCAAGTGGTGCAAACCGTACTGCAACAACGTAACAAATACGGGGTACTGTAACCGGTACGCGTGCGCTGCACAACTGCTCAGGCCCTTCCTCCAGAATCCGGCAACAGGCCGGAACACGACGAGTCACTTGGCGGCCTGGGCCTGGCTCAACTTTTAGGGTGGTGACCAACCTCGGCCGACGCCTACCACCGGATTTGTATCGCTCGTTTAGCACCAATCAGGGGTCACGTGTAGGGTCTCGAGGCTAAACCAACGGACGCGAGTGATTTCGACCCCGAAAAAGTTGTCTTCAAAAAATGTCCGAACTTTTTTATTTGTTTGCATAACAATTAA
This sequence comes from Archips xylosteana, assembly GCA_947563465.1. Lineage (NCBI taxonomy): Eukaryota > Metazoa > Arthropoda > Insecta > Lepidoptera > Tortricidae > Archips > Archips xylosteana. Next base: position 4,366,154 of record OX387351.1, on the reverse strand, counting down.
AATCATCACCTACACAGAAATTTGAACCTAGTCTTTACTTCATTACAGTCGAATTTCGGTTGACACTTGACAGCTAAACTTGACAATTTCACGCAACGTACTGAGAAAAAAGAAGGCCACTTTTATCAAAGTGGCGCTCATTTGGCTCGGACATTTTCGGGCGCGCGACTGTGGATCTACAGTTATAATTGATCAAAGCTCCCGTGGATATAAAATTGGCGCCTCAGAGTCAGCAAATTTCAGATTTATTTCAGATGGGCCGTAAGCTGGCCGGGCGTCCCACACCACACGCAGGTCTAGACTTGACTAAAATATATTGGCTATAGACTCTTAACTTTTGCAATGTTCACAGGAGAGACGCGAACAAAAAACCCATTGTATGACCCATTTCCTTTTTCAATGGTTCTCAGTAGTTATAAAGTTTAGTTTTAATTATTTCATTTAGGGTATATGAAGTTGATACGATGGGCCGCAGTGAATTTACTTAGGCGGGTTTGCGCAGGCCAGATTTAATCACACAACTCTGAGTTAACTGCTAACCCAGCGCTTAGTAGTGTCAAAATTTATGGAACTGTCAACTCTAACCCAGGTTTACGATTTATTTTTTAAAACCTTGGATCGTGCACGTGGCTCTAAGGGCTTGTCCACACTGCTATTATTTTGACTAGAGCCCATATACGAAGTTGTTACGTAGCCATTTGATGAAAATTCAAACTTAGTTTCATAATAAATTACAAACGTCAGACCGAAGAACTAACGATGTTAATAGAACAATCCCTCGTATGGATAACCTCGAATAGATAGCACAACAAAAACCCTTAATAAAATTATAGTAAAATAACCGTTTGCTTTGGAACTGTTCGAAATAGCCTTTCAATTATGATAATGCATTCGTGTTACTTACATCGATGTCAATTCATTTAAGTACCTACGGTCTAGCGGCTCTAGCCGTTTAGTAATAAGAAGTATTGACTCATACATATATAGATTACCAACCTATCTATACATATAAAACAGTACCGTGACTGACTGACTGACTGACTGAATGACTGACTGACTGACTGACTGACTGACTGACAGACAACGCACAGCCTAAACCACTGGGGCTAGAGATTTGAAATTTGGCGCACATGTACCTTGAGTATTGTAGAGGTGCACTAAGGAAGGATTTTTCGAAATTCCCACGGGATAAAAAATTTTTAAATCAACTTTGGGGCTGATTTTAAAAATTCTTTCACCAATAGTAAGCTACAGTATCCTTGATTGACACAGGCTACTTTTTCTTCGGAAAAATGCAAAATTCCCGCGGGATAGAAAAAACTGTATTCAACTTCGGGGCTGATTTTGAACATTCTTTCACCAATAGTAAGCTTCAGTATCCTTCATTGACATAAAGTACTTTTTCCTGGAAAATGCAAAATTCCCGCGGGATAGAAATAAGTAAATTCAACTTAGGGGCTGATTTTTAAAAATATTTTACAATTTGAAAGTTACAATATGCCTGATTGACATAGGCTACTTTTCTACGGGAGAACGCAAATTTCCCGCGGGATCGAAATAAGTAGGTAAATTCAACTTTGGGGCTGATTTAAAAATATTTTACAATTTGAAAGCTACAATATCCCTGATTGGCATAGGCTACTTATCTGCGGGAAAATGCAAAATTCCCACGGGATAGAAATAAGTGAATTGAACGTGGGGGCTGATTCAGGCCTCCTCCCAGAACGAGAACACTTGGGCCTTAGTTCCCATTTGGGCCCAGTGCGATTTGTACAGTGCGGGTGTATACTATTGAATTTCTTCTCAGGTGTGTGCAGCTTTTCTCGCGATGTTTTCCTTCACTGTAAAGCTCATGGTAAACTCCAAACGTAATTTAGCACACGAATTCGGAATAACTCAAGAGGTCCAAGCCCGGGCTCAAACCCATGACCCTTTGCTTAAGAGACCATAGGTCAAACCACTAGGCCACCGCGGCTTACCGGCTTTAGAATTCACTTATTCAAATTCCGCGGGAACTTTACGTTTTCCTGGCATTACCTTATGTGTTAATCCACGTAATAAACTACCTGTGTGCCAAATTTCATGCAAACAACTTATTACGTTGACGTTATTGTCTTCGCGTACGACGTCGCGGGCAAAAGCTAGTAGTATATATGTATAACTATGCGTAGCCGCTCCGAAGTTTCGTAAATCAATCTTGAATGCATTACCTATTATATTCTTATATGTTACTAGCTGTTGCCCGCGACTCCGTCCGCGAAGAATATATAGTAGCCTATGACCTATTCTCAGACCTACCGAATGCAGAGGAAAAAGTTTCATAAAAATCGGTCAAGCAGTTTCGGAGGAGTTCGATAGCAAACACCGTGACACGAGATTTTTATATATTAGATTTAATTGTTAGTTTAAGTGACGTTAATTGTGTTGGGTAGCTGCCCGTTCGACTGGGTGCGCGTGTACGACGGGCCAGACAACACGTCGGCCGCCATCGGCACGTACTGCGGCCAGCAGCGCAACCTGGTGCTGTACTCCAGCGACGAGCGGCTGCTGGTCACGTTCTACTCGCTGCCACGCGCCGCCAACACGCAGAACCGCGGCTTCAAGGGTATCTTCGAGTTCTCAGAGAGTTTTGTTAAGTTAGGTAAGTTCTAAACCAACAATATCGCCTTCTGCAAACCATCATCATCATTCATCATTTCAGCCTTAGGACGTCCACTGCTGGACATAGGCCTCCCTCATTGATGCCAAAACATTACGGTTGGAAGAGGCTTTCATCCACCTTGAACCTGCGGCCTTTTCTAAATCGTCCGTCCATTTCGTTGTCGGACGTCACATGCTGCGCTTGCCAGTCCATGGTCTCCATTAGAGAACTTTTCGGGCCCAACGGCCATCTGTTCTGCGTGCTATATGGCCTGCCTATCGCCATTTCAACGAGCTAATCCATTTGGCTACGTCGGTGACTCTTGTTCTTGTACGGATCTCCTCATTCCATTCGATCCCGTAGAGAAGCCCCAAGCATAGCCTATTCATCACGCCTATGCAAACCATCATGATGGGCAAAATAGCCGAAAAACGTAAGGTCGGGAGACGCAAAATGTCATGGCTCTGTAACGTCAGAGAATACCGCCGCCTATTGTCTACCTGAATTTTTATTTTTGTAATGTTACTGTACTGTTTTTGGTGATCAATAAAGAATATTTGTATTGTATTGTATTGAGAATGGATCGGGATGAAGACTGTAGAATATTGCTATTTAAGTTGGCTATAACAGACAGGAAAAGATTTTAAAAGCTGACTGTCAACCTGTTCGGATTGAGAACTTCACACACACCTTTGCTTGAGAAGTCATAGCATAGGTCAAACCACTATGCCACGGCCTTTAAGTAACTATTTATGTAATATTAGAGGCTCTTCGTGCTCTTTAGGGCCTCCGCTAGGTGACGTGGATTACCCGGAACGGACGTCCGTCTAATAAGAAATTGTATGAACAGCGCTTAACTGGCGCGGGCGCGTGCGACGGATTTTGAGTAGGTTTTTTTACGGAGCGGGACCCGCGAGCGTGCGCACGCGGCGAGCGTCCGCGTCAGCTAGCGGAGGCCCTCACACTTTTAGAGAAATGGAAGATCCCGAATCTCTAGAGGTTCATGACACATCGGAACATTTCAGAGAAAAAAGTGTGGCGACAAAACAGGGTGTTATAAGTTTTTCAAAATTAGAGTCCCCTCCTACTTTAACTGCATCGCATCGAATCGAATGCAAAGTTTGTAGATGAAATTTTATAATATAGTGTCCTGTAAAGGAATATATGGACATAAATTTCTAAAAATTATTATATAAATTATTATAACAGTAAAAAATTGTATTTGTTTCCTGTTTTAATTGTATACTAAGTAATTATTTTAAATTGTGATAGTCGTAGTAATGGTATCGAATACTCATATTTATTATTTTTAAATTGTGAAATGACAATCCTTATTGGGAGATATTTTATTTTTTGATGTATGATATTGAAATAGTGATAGTTATATTTACAGTGTTTTTCTTTTCTCTTTTTGTATACTGACGATCCTTATTGGGAGAACATTTATTTTCTGAAATTTTGTGCACTATAATTAATTATTATTATTTTACATTATTTTGACGATCATGGTATAAATTCTTGTAATTTTGACATCAATGCAAATTTATATTGTAATTTTTATCATGAAATAAATAAATCTAATCTAATATAATCTAATCTAATCTAATCTAATCTATATGTGTGTTAATATAGTGTGATCTGATCAGGATATATTTATTTTTCAGATTTTATAAGTAAACACGACGCCGAGCACATTAGGGGCTCCGAGTGCGACCAGAAGATCCTCAGCAAGAAGGAATCTTCCGGATTCGTGTACCATCCAAATTATCCATTCCCCTATATACAAAAAGTTGTTTGTAGGTACGTACATTACACCCGTGATTCACATTAGTGATGTTTTTAATGAAATAATAGGTATATAACGCTCAGGCATTTACTTACTTATTTTTTCTTCCTCAGATATTTTATATATGGCATGCAAGATTCACAAAATTTGGAGAGGGTGCGACTAGAGTTCCAGAATTTTTCTATACCGAAATCTGACAAGCCAAAACCAGAGTAAGTATTAGAAACTAAACATCATTCTTTTTGCACTTTCTGTTACCTTAAATTCATGATCACGGGATCGTGATGATCCCACGATGCGTCGAAATATCAGGAGCTCATTAAAAGTAATCACAGTCTAAACAACGTAGAAAATATATCTAATCTAACCACACTGTTAACTAACCATGAAACATTTAAAATAAAATCGCCCCTTTAAACTGGGTTTATCTGGAAAAGTGACTGGGATTAAGTACGTATTTACTGGAGAGGAGAGTTACTTAACCACATCTCACATGACGGTAAAACTAAAAACGCTACGAAACGCTAGCATTTGTTTACCTCACGGAGTTAGACAGGGTTGGACGTATAGACGTCACGCCAGCAGGATTATTCCCAGGGCATAACATCCGTATCTAGGGGTTCGTAATTATAGGTTTTATTCTATACCATAGACATGTTCTGTACTTTTTTATGTCAGTGGGGTGCAAGTGCATTCTCCCGGCGCCTGATCACGTCTCCAGAGTCTCTCCGTATAAGGGAGCTGCTTTAAACGAAACACGGTTAAAGTTACAGCACCAGAAATGAACAAGAAATAATTATGGTCAATTTTTTTCCGTAAACCCAAATTTTATGAAACGGGCACTATATTTTGAAACTGTCAACACAATGCTCAGATAACTGATGGTCATAACTGGTAAGTCCATGCTGGGTACTACTGTGCTTAACATGTCCATGATTGCCGTCACCCTAATTACATTAAACACGATTTCTACAGAATGTTGACCAGTATAACCTTCAATGAAATCACAATATTTCAACTCATCTACTAGCATCATCACTTGACTCTGCCTGACTGTAGGTATAAAATAGTGATTAGACATTAAAAACCCTCGTGCCTAAAATACCACGTTCCCAAAATTCTACATTACCTATTAATATACTCTCCCTTTATACCAGATGTCCAAAATAAGACATTCCACCAAAAAATCACTTAAGTACTCGATTAATCTTCGATTTTGTAATGTGGTGCAACGAGAATCTGGTAAGCTAGAAATGCGTTAGGTAAATAAATAATGTACCTTCGTCTATTATTTTGAAAATTTTGGTATTTTGGGAACGTGGTATTTTAGGCACGAGCGATTAAAAGACGACAGAGCTGACCCAGGTCCTTCCATCCTACAGCAGCTCGTGCTCGGACGGCTACCTGAAGGTGTACCTCCGCGGGCAGGAGGCGACGGACTCGTACGACAAGCACGACGCGGAGCTGTGCGGGGAGGGGGCCTCCTCGCCGCCCTTCCCCGCGCCGCTGCTGTCCGACGGGCCAAGGCTCGTCATGGTCTTCAGCTCCGGCGAGCTGCAGGGGAGGGGGTTCAAGGCCAAATATACGTTTGAGACTGGTAAGTTACTCAATATTTCAGCCGAAAAACGTACATTGCTGAACATAAGCCACCCCCAATGATAAAAGCAATCATAAAAGTAGGAGAGCTGATAGACCGTTTTGGGTAGGTATTTGAGGCACGCTGAAAACTTGTGTAATACTTCCCCTATAATACCCAAGCACAGAACCACAGACATGGCTGACGCTGCATCACGCTAACGCTGGCTAATCAACCCTCATATTTTTAAATATATTTTTTTTTGCCAAAAATGTCTTTGAAATACTCCAAAACAGACAGATCATTTCGGTGAGATAATCTACCTACCTGCCTGTTTAAGGTAGCGGGATCGCGTTGGATGCGGATGGCACAGGATCGATCGGTTTGGCGAGCCTTGGGGGAGGCCTATGTTCAGCAGTGGACGCCTTTCGGCTGAAATGATGATGATGATGAATCTACCGGTCAGGTGATCGAGAAAGTTGGCTTTACTGTAAAAACGTTCTACGACGGGTCAGAAATTAAATGGTTGGACCCGTGATCCTCTGCTTTAGAGGCCATGGGTCAAAACCACTGCCTTCTACAGTTTTATCAGGCAGAACTGACCGACTGTACATTTTAGAGTACCGCGTGCCGGGAACGGCGGCGCCGGGCGGCGAGTGCGCGTTCACGTACCGGTCGGAGGCGCGCAAGCGCGGGGAGTTCAACTCCCCCCGCTACCCCTCCAACTACCCCTCGCGCACTAACTGCACGTACACTCTGGATGCCACGCCCAACGAACAGGTCACCGTCGTCTTCGACCACTTCAAAGTGCGCGCTGACGCGTGGAACGCCACTGCAGGACTTTATGGGTAAGTGTATCTCTAAGTTACATATTTATCATGGAGCTGTGGCAATGAATTTGAAAAGGCTGATCTGGTTAACATATTTTCGGTAGTAACAATTCTCGTTGCAAAGATTGAAATGACACATTTTGGACGTTGCAAGAATTTTATTAAATTAAACTGATTTAACGATATAAACAGTTATTAGATTGACAGTAAATTTAAGAATTTAAATATACCTACCTACCTAAATCAAGGAGACTGTATCGATCAGAACAGTGTTGGGAAGCAGTGTACTCTGTACACCCCATCCTACTTGTTGGATGTCGAAATTGTTTTGGCTATCATCTAAGGTATGGCAGTAAAGTTTAAGATTCACAGAAGTGAGCGGAACTGATGACGTAGATTTAATATATTAGCCAGATGATTTGATCATGATAGTTCGTTTGGCAAGAATATCCTTTTATAAATGTGGAGCCACTAGAGAACCCATCAAGTGTAATCTGAGGGTTGAGCGTAACTTCCCTTGGTTGTGTGCAGCGGCGCGACGTGCATGGAGGACTGGGTGGAGGCGTGGTGGAACACGCGCGAGGGCTCCCGGGTGCCGCTGGGCCGCTGGTGCGGCCTGGCCACGCCGGGCCCGCTGCAGTCCCCGCGCGGCACGCTCGGGCTGCGCATCGCGCTGCACACCGATGCCGACCACGTTGCTTCCGGGTTCAAGGCCCGCTACGTGTTTGAGGTCAGTCAACTCCTGGACACAGATCGGTCTTGAGCTATACCTCTCGCGCTAGGCCGCTGCAGTCTCTGCGTATCACGCTCATCTTGCGTACCGCGCTGCACACTGATGCCGACCACGTTGCTTCCGGGTTCAAGGCCCGCTACGTGTTTGAGGTCAGTCAGCTCCTGGACACAGATCAGTCTTGAGCTATACCTCTCGCGCTAGGCCGCTGCAGTCTCTGCGTAGCACGCTCATCTTGTATATCGCACTCCACACTGATGCCGACCACGTTGCTTCCGGGTTCAAGGCCCGCTACGTGTTTGAGGTCAGTCAACTCCTGGACACAGATCAGTCTTGAGCTATACCTCTCGCGCTAGGCCGCTGCAGTCTCTGCGTAGCACCACAGATTACTTAATAGTTACTTCGTAACAGATACTGCATCCGGTACAAAATCTTGGTACTTACCGCGATTGTAGCCACAGATTATACCACTCCGTCTCCTTAAGAATGTGTGCGTGCCGACAGTGACAAGGGCTGGCAGTTTGGATTAAAAAAAAATTCTACGTGTTGTTTTACCATTTTGTCGGGATAATTGCTATATATTATATCCATGCAAACTTTCTAGCACTAATATTCTTTAAGCTAAGCCACGGACGGACAAAGAGACAGACGGTCATGGCGAAACTATAAGGGTTCCGTTTTTGCCATTTTAGCTCTGGAATCCTAACAAAAAAGGATATTTATGCCATGCTCACATTACCCTAGCGTTATACTAAATACGAAGGTCAACTTTCGAACTTCGCATCGTGCCATCCCGCTCACGCTTATAGCTTTTTATAGAAGAGTAAGAGGGACAGCACGATACGAACTTCCAAAAGGCATATTTTTTCCGTGGAACACGAATGAACGTGCGTCGGCGCGCGCTTGTGACAACCTACTGGAATTTCGATCTTAGCAGATCGTCCCCGCGGTAGGTAAATATCGCGCGTAAGTACATGGCATGCATGAGGCCTGGTAGCACGCTCATCTTGTATATCGCGCTCCACACTGATGCCGACCACGTTGCTTCCGGGTTCAAGGCCCGCTACGTGTTTGAGGTCAGTCAACTCCTGGACACAGATCAGTCTTGAGCTATACCCCTCGCGCTAGGACGCTGCAGTCTCTGCATACCACGCTCATCTTGCGTATTGCGCTGCACACTGATGCCGACCATGTTGCTTCCGGGTTCAAGGGCCCGCTACGTGTTTGAGGTCAGTCTATAGCTACTACACACATAGATCAGTCTACAGCTAGACACATAGAGATCAATCTGATGTCTGGAAACATTAGTCTGTCTACCTCTGGGCACATTAGTCAGTCTACACCTGGACACAGGTCAATCTACACAGACACATAGGTAAATCTCTTATAGTGTAAACGCATCATCATCACAACCTATAAACGTTCCACTGCAGGGCACAGGCGTCCTCTCAGAATGAGATGGCTTGGGCCGTAGCTCCCACGCGGGCCTAGTGCGGATTGGGAACTTCACACACACCATTGAATTTCTTCGCAAACGCAGTTCGCATTTGCATAAAAAAACAAAAGAGCTACCTACCTAACTGCCGGCTGTAAATCCGCGCTGGTATGCCATAAAAGCCTCAGCATTATGCTGAGCTAGTGTTGGATTTACAATCGCAATGACACACTCTATCTTTATCCTCCGTGTTTGTCTACTATATAAAAATAAGTCGGGTTTTCCTTCCTGACGCTATAACTCCAGAACGCACGAACCGATTTCCACGGTTTTGCATTCATTGGAAAGGTCTCGGGCTCCGTGAGGTTTATAGCACAGAAAATTCAGGAAAAATTTCAACAGAAAAGCGGGAAAATCTTTTTTCACATACAGCGCGATCTCTGATACATAGCATGTACTACAAACCAATACTATTCTCCGCGGACGGAGTCGCGGGCAACAGCTAGTTTGTAATAAAATAATATCAATGTGTCTTGTGTTGTTGTAAATAAATAAATGTATTTCTTTCTTTAACGAGGCTCTTTGTTTCTAGCCAGCCAAGTCGATATTCGGCGACTGCGGCGGCAACGTGTCGGGTCTGGAGTGGGGCGTGATCACGTCGCCGCGCTTCCCGCTGCCGTACGAGCCGCCGGCGAGGGGCGCCGCGTCCCGCGTGTGCAACTGGTTCGTGACCGCGCGCCCGGGGAAGCGGCTGCTGCTCAACTTTGAACACTTCGCTGTGGAGGGGCATCTCACAGGTGAGGGGTAGGGTGAAAGATAATTTAATTGATTATACATATATCCGACGTCTTTACGATAATACGATACGACGATTATACGATAATGATACTAAACTTGGCACATTTAGCCCGCTGGAGATTTAAAAGAAGGAGAGTGCTGACTCTTTTGTATAGTATTTGTGTGAACCCTCGACATTTTTTTACTGTAGATCAGCATACAAATGCTTCGAAACCTGAAGAATAAATATGATGAAGCTCACACTTTAATAAAAAAAATTAAGGATCAACGCAATCTACTGAAACATCTATCTTTAACTATTCAGTTCTTGCCGGTGAATGAGTTAAAAAACCTCCCTCTGCGGCTACTACGAAATTCGAAGTTCACTCTTTTGTCTAATACTATTAGCGTGAACAGAACGGCACATTAAGAAGTTCGGAAATTGAATTTCGTTAGCATAGTTTAGACGACCAGATGGCCTAGTGGTTAGAGAACCTGACTACGAAGCTTGAGGTCCCGGGTTCGGTTCCCGTGTCGGGGCAGATATTTGTATGAAACTGTATGAAAAATACACAGAAATATATCGAGATAGAAGGAAAGAGTTTACGTACGCCGACTGGCCAAATGGAGTTTATAAGCCCCAATGCTCGCCGCGAACTTCAGTCTGCTCCCGACCGCGATCTGCGTGCGACGTCAGGTTTTAAAAATAAAATGACTAGTTGTTCAGTAATTACCTGAACAAATACTACAGATAAAGTTGGAGCTGTTAGTCGAGGTATTTCCTTTCATTGGTAAATACTATTTGTCCTAAAATATCTGTTATTAATTAAAAAACGATTTATTTTATTATTTTCATCAGAACAGTAGCGGGCGATAGTGTGTCCACGCTAGCTTTCCATTGCGGCTTTAATTTGACGAGCCAGACATGGCGTGCGTTCAAAACCAGCAATGTAAAAATAAGCTATTCAAACTATCGAGTCACGTCCAAGGTCAATTTATCATTTTTTCTGTCAAAAGTAAGAATAGTGATGTACAAGTACACTATCGCAGTTCTTACTCGATTAAAATCGATTTTGAAAGCAGAGGAAATGATAATTACGTTTTTATATTATTATGTAGCTATATAATGTACGTAGTGCAAAGCAAATATTATTAACAAACAGGTTATGGTTACTTCTATATTGCAATTTTATTTTAGTTTTCCGAATGATCCTCATATTAAAAATAAACGGATTGAAAACAACTGGTCGTAAAAAATGGTTTCCTACAAAAAACAGCAAGAATTGTTCTATACATTTCCACGAAGACACCTTTACTGGCCCATCAAAGTACCGACGAGTAATCAGTACAGCTTATCCGACTATTGATGTAGTGATGATGTCATATGATGAAAAGGTACACATTTACATAAGGCTAAATATTATTTTAAAAAATGTGCGTGTGTTTGTGTGTGTGTGTGTGTGTGTGTGTGTGTGTAGTACTTACACGATTATAGGTAGGTAGGTAATAACGAGCTATGGAGAGGACTGTGCTCAGAGTTTCTCTACGGGATCGAATTAGAAGCGAGGAGATCCGTAGAAGAACCGGGGTCACTGACGTAGCCAAACGGATTAGCTCGTTGAAATGGCAATGGGCAGGCCATATAGCATGCAGAACATATGGTCGTTAGAGCCCAAAAGTTCTCGAATGGAGATCACAGACTGGCTAGCACAGCGTGGGACGTCCACCAACGAGATGGACGGACGATTTGGTGAAGGCCGCAGGTTCAGGGTGGATGCAAGTCGCTTTCAACCGTAATGATTGGGCGTCAATGAGGGAGGTCTATGTCCAGCAGTGGACGTCCTACGGCTGAAATGATGATGATGATGATGAATAACTGCAGCGGCTATAGTAGGTACTGACAAATGTAAAGCAATTTATTGGTTAGGTAGGTACCTACCTACATTTATATTTTTCGATTTGAAATTCTGACCTTTCTCATTTCCTCTGTCGAAAATAATTATCATTTCCTCTGTGCATAAGAATCGGTTCCCTAATCGACCTGTGAATCGATGCTTTTGAATTGATTTCGCGCGGCTTATGTTTCCCATCACTAAATTACACTCGTGACGTCGAAGTACCTACGCAAGATGTTACAGGCTCGGTCTCGCTACAAATTGCCGAGCATTTGCCTTCTATCTCGATATATTTCTGTGGAAAAATACGAATGTTTGTTCTCGGGTCTTGGCTGTTTAATATGTATTTAAGTATGTATCTATCTATATAAGTATGTTTATCCGTTGCCTAGTACCCATAACACAAGCTTTGCTGAGCTTACTTTGGGACTGGGTCAATTGGTGTGAATTGTCCCGTGATATTTATTTATTTTTATTTATAGTAAGGTTTTATTTTGACTGTTTGTTGTCCAGAGCGCGGCTGCCCGGCGGCGGTGCTGCGGCTGTGGTACGAGTCGCCGGGGCCGCCGCTGGAGCTGTGCGGGGAGAAGGCCCCCGCCGACCGCTGGCAGTACCTCTCCTCCTCCAACAGCATCCGCCTCTCGTGAGTCATACATATTTTGATTCGTGTCTCTCCTGTAGACAGGGCTTAAGTTAAGACTCTAGTTATATCCAATATTTTTTAGTAGTCAAGTCTACATCAGCGTGTGGGATGCCTGGTCAACTGTCAGCCTATTTAAATAAATAGATAGATAGATTCATTTATTTCTGATTGAAAATTACAATTATATTCAGCATTCGAAATGTCACAAATATAAAGAACTAGCGACCCGCCCCGGCTTCGCACGGGTACAACTATATTATACATTGGTTAGCATTTTCATTAATGTTTAAAATGAAAAAAGTTGTTGTAGTGACATAACTACAATAGTTGGACATATGCTACCGCGGAGTTTTTTGTAGACATTATGATGTTCTTCAATATTGTTGTACATTATTTTGTTCTATCGCTAATAGTTTCGGCAGCGCATTCGACGAAAGACATTTTAAGACTCATTTTTCTACACCTTCGGTTACATTGTTCAAATTTTACCAAGGATCCCTAATTTTTTTCAAAATGAAATGTAGCCTATGTCAAATTGGAAGAATGTAGCATTCTATTGGTGAAAGAATTTTTTAAATCGGCCCAGTACTTTTTGAGCCTATTCATTACAAACATACAAACATACAAAAATAGGTACAAATCTTTCCTCTTTATAATATTAGTGTAGATTCACAAAAAGATCGTCAACAGAATTTGAAAAACATAAATGGATAATATATTAATTTAAAATGTCACAAAGATAATAATATTAAAAACAATAAAAGTGAGATAAAACAAAAATGTCAATAAAATATTAAATCACATAATGTGTGAATGTCAAAGAAATTTAAAAACTACAACATAAAAATATTAAATGAATAATATTAATTCACATAATGTGAAGATGTCATAAGACCAAATAATCAATAAATAATAACAATAAAAACAAAAAGAATAAAAATACATACAAATTCAGATGTCAAAATTAAATAATGATAATATCATACTCTTTTACTGAATAAATCTTAAGTTTGCTGACTCGGGGTCGCTAATTTAATGTCCACAGGAAAGACTACTTTTGTACGGTATGTATGACGCATCACGCTTTTGGCAGACATTTTTTTTGTTATTTTTTTTTCACCCTAGAACGTGCAGGCGACCCTTAGTAACTGCAATGTTCTTAATGTCTTAGTAAATTCAAACTTCCGTCTGTTCTGCCTTTCTGGTTTGACTTTACGGCTCGCAGTAATCGTAAACCAGCCTTTTGAGTAGTTATAGCTAGCATCATGCGACTGGGGTTTCCAGATTCATAATAGCGGACAAGTCGGTGGGCGCGGCGGGCTGGCGCGCCGTGTGGACCGAGGTGACGGTGCCCGAGGGCGGCGTGTGCCCGCGCGCCGGCGGCTGGGACGCGGCCTGCGCCGGCGCCTGCCTGCCGCCCGCCGCCGCCTGCTCGCGCCTCCCGCACTGCGCCACCAAGGACCCCGAGCGCCCCGCACACTGTTAGTATGCCACGCACTCTACACGCTTACACACCACACACATGCACCACCAAGGATCCTGCGTGCCCCGCACACTGTAGATACATGCTTACACACCACACACACTTGGACCGGGGCAGCGGAACGACGAGAGTGTTCTCTATTCATTACGCAGCCGAGACGCTCGTCGCCCAGTGGTTACATAACAGCGCACGTAATGAACACAGAAACGCCAGTAGAACTACCCACTTGTACGCGACTCCCGCACACTGTTATTATGCCACGTACTGTACACGCATACACACGATACACACTAGGACCGGCTGGACGCCAGCGAGCAGTGGAGTGGCGAGCGTGTTCTCTGTTCATTGCGCGGCCGAGACGCAAATGCTATTTAGTAAACTACCCGCCTGCTCGCGGCTCCCGCATTGCGCTGCCAAGGACCCCGCGCACCCCGCACTCTGTTAGTATGCCACGTACTGTACACGCTTACACAATAACACACACTTGGACCGCAGACTGGATGCCAACGGGCAGCGGAGCGGTTAGCGTGTTCTATGTTGTACATTGCGCATCCGAGACGCTCGCCGCCCAGTGGTTACCTGGCAGCGCCGGCAATGAAAAGAGAAACGCTCGCCGCGCGGCTACCCACTGGTATCCAGTTCACGGCCTTACAAGGCTGCACTTCACTTGGCGTGGCGTCTTCTAGCGTCAGTCAGTGCCTACCGTTTTCCCATAAGGGCACTCGGATAGGGCCTTACACGAAACTAAGGGTTTTGCTTGTCAATTCAATGACATTCACTTTTTGCGTTCTAATGTTGCTTCATACCTACCAAGAAACTGCAGAAGGTTTTATTTAGTTTAGTTTATTTATTTAAAAAAAAACAAAATTACATGGTTATACGACCGCTTTAGCCTAGTTGGTAGTGACCCTGCCTACGAAGCAAGAGGTCCTGGGTTCAAATCCCGGTAAGGGCATTTATTTGTGTGATGAGCACGAATATTTGTTCCTGAGTTATGGATGTTTTCTATGTATTTAAGTATTTATTTATTTATATAAGTATGTTTATCGTCGTCTAGTACCCATAGTACAAGCTTTGCTTAGTTTGGGACTAGGTCGATTTGTGTAAGATTGTCCCCTAATATTTATTTATTTATTTATTTTTATTTATACAGAGAACAGTATTATCCGGTAAGCGCCAAACTAGGCTGAGCCTGTATCTACTGAGCCTGTATTTTACTTTTTAGTTCTTACTTAATTTTTTGTTTCTAAAACTTTCTTTTCGTGGTTTTTTTTATTGGAGCACGAGAGCTGCGGCATACCCTTAAGCTGCGTACGGACTGCGCGCACATTACGAGTACCCGGTACGCGTACAGTCCGTCGCGCGCAGTCCGTACGCAGCTTAAGACTTCTTCAGGCAAATATTTCGGTACGCACGCCAGGTGAAATGCTACTAACACACGTTGCTTTTTCAACGCCAACTTAAAAAAAAACAATTGAAGATGAGAGTGGGTGTAATATATGTGGCATTAATTTTAAGCACGGACTTGTATTTAAGTAGATGATGCCAGGTGACTTACCTTGCGAGTCGTAAATTATGATACCTACCTAAAGTTTTAAATAATTAGAAAATTGTCTATTAACGGAATACTTATAGACCGTGATTACCTTTAATGAACTCCCAACGTCATCTAGTACCGAACTAGCGTCATGATCACGGTTAAATTTGAATATACCTAAACTGGTCATTCATATTCATATTCAATTCTGTCGTGTTGCCACGTGGGAGTTTCATTTAGTAAAAGCGAAAATGGCAAATTCAGCTAATTTAAATACTTAATTCAAAGCCGACAGAATATAGCTAGACATTTTTGAAAGTAACTTGCCGATAACGTATGCAAAAATGTACTCGCTTGTCTTACATTAGTGTTATCTACTTCAATACAGGTCCGTGATTTAACCATTTTATTGGGACAAATTGACTAGCGATACAACACAGCAAATATGAAAAATTACACTTTTACATCTATCACCACTCCCACATAACTATCTTCACGTAATTCTGACATTCATTTGTTGCTAAACAAAGTTGACCGAAGACAGCTTATGCCGATGCAAGTACAACTGATAAAGAGTCGTTTATAAGTCTCGAGGTTGGACACTGATTTCATTAGAAAAGTTAGAAAACACTATTACTAATAGCCTCAAACAGACCGAGTTCCAAGTCTTATAAAAATACAACTGTCTTATTCTAAGGGAGAAGTGTGCAACCTCACACGAAACTAAAGTCTTTCGAAAGGACTTTGGTTTCCTTTGTAGAGTTACAGCTAGTTATACCATAGTGGTACAGCACCACAGACTGCAGCTTGCTGGGACTGCACCGTACGAGATACTTCTAGTGCCAAAGTACCAATTAAACTTCTACTAAGATAGTTTAAACTAGGACTTGACAAACAGCGGGTGCATGTTCTTCAGTGCATAGAATATAACAAAGCAGAAACCGTGTACGCATCTGTATTAAAGCTGATATTAATATTCTCGAAGAGAATAATATCGTGTTTTGCCAATCAGTACCTAAGCGAAAGAATGTGCCCATAATTTAAAGACATAATAATATCCTCAACATTTCGGCTTTGTTGTGACTTGCAACGATTGAGATCACGAGGAGACTGAAGTGAAGAGTATTCCGCGCGCGTTTTCCGCTTGTTTCTGAACATAGAGGCATTCTGGGGCCCTTAGGCACTAAAGAAGCCGGGGCCCCGTTGGAAAGTGTTAAAGTGAATGTTATTGACCGCAGAAACTAATTGATTTGGTGCAAAACGATTATATCTGACTTTCGGGGCCCCCGTGAGCCCTGTGGGAAAGACGGTACAGGTAGATACACTTGTCATAGTTTACAGAGACCGTAACACGGCTTCTGATTTATCCTATATTCTGAGTTGCAGAGCAAGATTCAATCGGAATTTCGTACTTAAATGTCGTTACACAACGTTCGGCGTGACCAATATCGTGAGGTAATGTATGTGCCTGTCTACCCGCTGTTTGAAAAAAATTGTATTTAGTCTTAATTGTGTGTAGAATAATTTCAAAATGACTTATATTTTCGGAAATTTGGTCTACTGTTTACATCTTGGGAAGAAAATTCAATGGTATAACTAGCTTTCCTTGCTGGACAAATGAGATAAAGTTTCATCATTCTGAAATAACTAAAGAATTTAATATAAAATACTTGACGTATTGTAGATATCAGACCGTAAATAGTAACAAAGTTAAACATATCCACGAAATAAATCTACAAAGTATTTATAGCAGATGATATTCTGATTCATAATTAATTTTGATTTGTGTCGTCTACCAAAGATCTACGAGTATGTATCTAGGTATAAGTAGATAGTACACTTATGAATAAGTTTTATTTGGATAACCATTTATTAATTTTTAATCATACTCTAGGTACGAATTTAAAATGAAATAATTTAACAGATTTTATAAATTGTTAATTGTAAAGTTTAATTGTTATTGTACGATTGGCACCGCACTTTGCATTTCCACTTATCTATGAATTGTATCTACACTGTTGCATTTGTCGTCGCATTCTAGGTAAATTATTATAAACTTATCTATTAATGACTAACGTTTAAAGATGTAGCTTGTTGAGTGAGAGGGCAGTGCGGCGCGCCGGGCTGCTCGCTCGCGCTTTTCTTCTCTCTCGTTGTAAGATATCGTATCTCTCTAACACTGTAGTATTGTTAATGAATAATTTCTAAAGAATCATGAATAATGTTATGTTCACTGTATCTATTTATCTTCTCAGTATCGGTGGTTCAATGCAATCTTTGTCTCCGGGTGTTGCGACCGCTGTTGCGTAGCGTAGTAGGGTAGGGTAGCTTGCCTTAGGCGACGTTGAACGAATACCGATAGATATATATTGTTGATGAAGTAGCAGAATATATTGACTATGTTGCAAGATTACGGATTTTTTATTTACGAACTGCGCCCCCTTTAATCTATTTTTAAACTTATCTAAATGTTTTCACATAAAATCGTCGTTTCATAAACTTTGTTCCGATAGTTTTTTTTTCTCTAAATTTCCTTCGTGTTATCTCTATCTAGAATACTGTGATGACTCAGGAGAGTTCCGATCTTGCATTTAACTGTCCTAATTCTAAATTTCTGCCGGCGATTTGTTTTATTCGATCGATGGAGCTGGAAATGTTTTTGCGTGTCATTCGGAGTTTAACGGTTTCCAATCCAATGGGACAAAGCTTGCATTGAGTCATCGCACTATGGGGCCCGGGGTTCCGCGACCGCTCGCCGACGGAGTCGCACGCGAGCACCTTGCGCGCGCCGCCTCCCGCGCAAGGTGCTCCGTCCTAAGCCTCCCCACCACCCACCACCAAGCTAGAGAGTCTCGCCGGCTCCAGCCTCCTTGCCAGGTATTAGCAAGCATACGAGCTGATGTCATTCACGCTAGTCTACCGGGTAGCTCATTTAGATCGATCAGTAAGGCCACTGAAACTATAACACATAGAAAGATTTGTTCTAAGGAGCCATGTTATCAATTTTAGTGACAAGAAAAACTGCATTCATTCATTTGGATCGTTTGGGAATCGAACCCGGTCGTATTGAAGAAAAATATTTACTTTCCAGTCCCGGTAGCCGTCTGTCGGTAACCAAATGTAGAAAGTTAAATTTGACCCATTTCTCGTGGTCGGATTGACTTCATACAATGGTATAGATAAGTACAGTTAACAAAAGTACATACAGCAAAAAAAACTTGTATTAAAAATTTAATTCATGAAAGCAATTTTTCTTTTCACTGAAATCGATGACATGGTTCCTAAGAACAGATCTTTGTATGTCTTATAGTTTCAGACTTACCCATACTGACCGATTTAAATGTATGTTCCTGCATAGTGTGCGTCTGCTGAGGCTTGGCAAGGTCGCGGTGCCGGATGGAGTGTAGCGTGGGGGTGCGGTTAGTATACGACCCTGTATTTGTAGACCCGACACAAACGACAATAATGCACGACCTAATAATTCGAAACCTTACGACAATAAAATTATATGAGGGTTTAAATCATCAGATTGTATAGTTGGCCAAGTATAAAAACAATAAGGCTGATTGTCACATTGACTGTAAGTGAAAATAGCATTTGATGTTAAAAAAAAACTTTCTCCTATGACAGTGACACGCATGTGTGTCAACAGAATTCGTACTCCTATGTCAGTGATATCCATTCGTGATTACGATCATATCGGCCGGCATAGCGTAACGTTGCCGAAGCCGTAAGGTAAACGTACCAATGCGCGACACCTCAACGCCCAGTAGAGAAACCCCATCTGTCACCTCTCTTACTATGTCATAAGATTCAAGGTGCCATGTATTGGGTCAGTGTCGACGTCGGACGTTTACCTTACAACTGACATTGAACGTTAGGGCTTAAGCACACAGCGTTTTTTAAACGCGCCGTCGGCGCGCGTTTTAGGAACGCGCGTTTTTCATTCCATTAGAACAGCCTTAAGGCCCCTAGCACACGGCGCGTTAAAAATACGCCGTGTTCTTAGGCCCTTAGGGTGGTAAAGGAATTTCTTGGTCGGCTATGCATTATTGTCGTTCCGGATCGCCAATTACGGGGCGTGTATTACCCGCTCGTGGTGCGGACGGCTTGTGACGCGGTCTGTCGCAGGCGGTGCGGCGGCGGCGCCGGGCCGGGCCGCGCCGCGCGCCGCGCTCGTGGCGCTCTCGCTTGTGCTCGCCGCCCCGCACTGACCGGGCGTTGCACACGTGAGTCTCTACATCCCGCTCTCCCGCCCCGCTTCCGCACGCCCCGCCAGACATCCGAGCCCCGCTTCGTCATCGGCTTCTGTGACGTAACCTTTGTGTAGGTCTTGTACTACGAAATTCGATTTTCGAACTTCGTATCGTGCCGTTTCGTTCACACTAAATAGTATTAAACAGAAGAGTGAGAGGGACGATACGATACGAAGTTTGAAAATCGGATTTCGTAGTAGCTCCCATGGTAAAACACTCGGTAGATTCAGCCTTTTAATAATATCGCCCAGTCGGCCTCGGCCTATCTTTTTTACGAGTAGGAGGAGCACGAGAGATGTGTATCTTTCGTACTCTTCGCACTCATTTATGGCCGACTACGGGCGCCTGGCTGACTATTGGGTATTTTACCCTAGGTACCTTACATTTGAAAATGGATGCGATCAAAAAATAGGTACTAAAAATCGAAAAAAAAAATTTGGGTCTTTTCCCTCTAGCTCTATTATCAGTTCCATTATTGGAATTAGTTGGAATTTTTTGTCCCAGTAGTTAAATTGGAACAAGTTTTTAATCAATAGAACTTTCACTGTTTTTTTGCACTTTCACTGTGTTGTTTTTCACGTTGAGTCAGGTGAAATAAAGGTCAATTTTATGTAAAAAAATAGCATTAAATTAAACCCACAGTTTCAATGTGACCTGGACCTAGGTACTGGGACCGAAATTCCAAATAGTCCCGTCAATGGAACTGGTGATAGAACTAATGGGAGTACCTACACCGAATTTTGAAGATACCTAATGACCGCTAGTTTACAGTGCCATAAAAATGTAACGTACGAAAAAATGCCTGATGTTCCACAAACACTTAATTGTTGCTGTGTATTTCATCATTCGTGCATTTTATCCTGTACTTATATTAGCATCGTTGTTGTAACTATAGTATATCATCTCTCTTGATCCAAGCTTGCGAGGTATTCATTTTAAGTCAATTGTCATGTTATCTCTGTGTTTTTTTTTGTATAAGTAAATTAACATATTTATTTTAATTTGCTGTTCATGTAAGTACTATTAAATATAATTAATGGCTACCAGTCCGTTGTAAGCAAGAGTAGAATCTAATTCCCTAAAGTGGATTGGTTCGAAGGACCATAGAGTGAGAATATTAAGCGTAATTTACACGATGCGAAAAATATCTCTAGTTACGTTTCATTTCGCGGCCACGCGGCTACGTATTTCTATGTGAGCAATCATGGACGGCAATATACAGCAACTTGTATATTTCTCACTCTATCTAAAGTGTCATTAAGTGTTTTTACTGTTGTTGTGTGAAACGGAGCAGTACTAGTAGCCATCAAACCAATGTCGTGTGGCTTCACGAGCCTTGTATTGTGATTGTCAATGTTGCCATCGCTTCTCCAAACATCACATTCTGCTTCAACTGTCTAAAATTTCTAGCTAATTTATTGTTGCATGTTGTAAAAAGTTTTTAAACACACTCTAAAAACCAAGCTAAATAAATTATACATAAAACCCACAGTACCTACTCGATATAAAGAAGTTTTACAAAGTACATATCGGTAAAAGAACTTGTTCGAACTAGGGTAAACGTACCAAACCACTGGCACATAAAAATATTTCAATCATTTGAATATCGTTGAACTGCAAGTGTCAGCTAGCCAGTTTACCCTATGTTATTAAAATATTGAAATTCCCATGTCTGTTACCTACGGCCTTGACCATAGGACAACATATCAGTAAATGTCTGTGATTCTTACTTCTACGTGTACCTACCTCGTGTTTAGACTGTAATTTTTGTTTTACATGTTGTAGCTAAGAGCGAAGACCTACTGCGTCGCATATTGTATATCAAAACGACCCACGTCAGCTATGTTTTTGTATGAACTGCTGTGCGCCGCTGTGAGCTTTCGTTCTTTCAAATTTACCAATGGGACTCTTAGATTCATAAATACATGTAAACCAAAAAGTTCCTCGTTTTCGAGTTGCTTACAGGAGCTGCTATTTTAAGCAGAGACCTATACATATAGAGGGGGAGCCGGGTAGGTCATGCCCACCCCGGAATGGTCTAGTGCCAATCCTAGGATTGGAATATCGACTCTACCTCGCCCCTACGGCCGTGGATTCTCAGGGCTTAGAATTCCCCTGGAAAACAACCCTAGTTTTAGCGTATACCACTGGTTTTAAACACTATGTAATCCCGTAAACTGAAATGGCAACTCCATGTGAGTAACTCTGAGCTTTAGTACGATCCTTTATCGCTCTATCGAACTTACCGGTAATACTTATGAGTCTCTGTGTGATCTTTGAGAAAAGGCAGACCAATTACAAAGCAATTTGTGCAATTAAGATCGTGTTAAGGTATAGAATCTGACGTTACCTAGCGACGAACATCAAGTACCTTTAATTAGCAATGTAGACACCCGTTATACTTAATTGATGATTATTAATCTAACGATAACTTTTAATACACAACACTGGCGTGAAGCAGCAGTAATCCTGCTTGCGTTTCGTACGGTCAGTGAGAGTACCCCTTCCCTCTCCCCTATCTCTCCCCCTTCCCCTATTCCCTCTCCTTTAGGGCCGACAACGCACTGGCATCGTGTAAAGCGCTGCGGGTGTCTATGGACAGTGGTGTTCATTTAACATCAGGTGACCCACTAGTTCGTTTGTCTGGCCTATCTAACATAAAAAAAAAACCGATATTACCTAAACGAGTATGGTCCATTTACTAGCCAGACAATCGATATTGTTAACTGATATGGCACACACTACATAAAGTGTTTTTAAATGAATCTGGAATGTTTCAGCAGATGGTTGAATTGCTTTACCTGTACCATAATGAAAGGCTTTTCGTTGGAATTTTTGATTCAAGTTATAATCTAATTTAACGACCGCTTTAGCCTAGTTGGTAGTGACCCTGCCTACGAAGCATGAGGTCCTGGGTTAAAATCCTGGTAAGGGCATTTATTTGTGTGATGAGCACGAATATTTGTTTCTGAGTTATGGATGTTTTCTATGCATTTAAGTATTTATTTATCTATATAAGTATGTTTATCGTCGTCTAGTACCCATAGTACAAGCTTTGCTTAGTTTGGGACTAGGTCGATTTGTGTAAGATTGTCCCCTAATATTTATATACATATATATATATTTTTTTTTAATCACGGCATTGACGCCATTCAGTTTGAACATGGACGAATGGAAACATTTTGTCAACCACAATGAGGGTTTCGTGAGGTCAGTTTGATAACATTAACATTCGTGCACGTTTGGGATTGGTAAGTTATAAGTATAATTAATTAAGCCAATCACTATAAAGTCTGTAACGTAAAACGGGTCTCAAGCCTAGTTTAGACTTGCAAGAAAAATCGTACAAGTTGCAATACATTGCGAGGCCGCGAAGCGAACGAGTGAGTTATCAAGTGACCGCCGTAGTGTAATGCAACTTGCACTTGCACTTTTCGCAGGTCTAAACTGGCCTTTACGCCTTTACGACACTAAGCTTAGTGGTATTCCACCCGTCCGAAAGCCCTCATTGAACAAACCTGAAACCATAAAACTATAGCGGTGTTCAGTCAAATTAACACAACCATCTGTAGAAATACCTACTCTGGGTAAAATTTAATGTTTAATATTTAATTTTGATCGGATCACAGCGTAGTTCTTGCAAGATATAAAAGTATCACCAACATCCACATCACCACCATCACCATCGTGGCGGTTTACTAATGTTTCGGCGAAAAACTTTTCGCAAAAAGATTCATTTGGCAAATGTTTCATTTCCCAAATGTTTATTTTTTCTGAAACTGTAAACTTTTCAGGATTGTTATAAAACAAACCTAACCTAACCTAACCTAACCTAACCTACAGGATAGTCCTGAAATTGGGCATTTCTATTTTTCGTTGTACCGAAAATTAAGAAATTGTTTACAGGGAGTTAAAATTTGTCCATTTGGTTACGCACTTTTTCAAGTCTTTACAATAAAAAAAACATAAAAAATCGGTTTTAAATAATTTATTGAATCAGTCGTTACTTTGCGGAGGTCCATATTAATGAACTAAAACAATTACTTTGCTCACGGGTTGGTCGCGGGTGAGCAAAGTAATTGTTTTAGTTCATAAAAAATCGGGCTATTCTTCACTTCTTGTTAAAACATTGTTAAACTTGTCCGATTTGTTACGTTTTTTTTATTGTTAAGTCTTGAAAAAGTGCGTAACCAAACGGACTAATTTTAACTCCCTGTTAACAATTTCTTAATTTTCGGTACAACGAAAAATAGAAATGCCCAAATATATCCTGAATAATTTACAGTTTCAGAAAAAATTAACATTTGGGAAATGAAAAATTTGCCAAATGAATCAGTTTGCGAAAAATAATTCGCTGAAAAGACAGTACACGCATCGGGTCAGCATTATCTACTCGTGCTTGACTTCGACAACTAGCGACGCTGGATTCTACATCTTACATAGGTAGTTAACACGTTCCCTGTGCGCCCGGGACCCCCGAAGTCGAGTTCACACGTGTAACATCATTTTTTTATTTTTTGTGCAGCCCGTACGAGCACGTCAATATGAAACATCTAGCTCACACCTGCAAGCTTTGGCAATGCTTTAAGTTTACAAGGAGAGTGCGTCGTATGTGCTACACTCACGTATCGTTTTTACCTCGTAGTGCAACACATATGACGCATGCACAGGGAACGTGTTAACCTACTTACCCCCTATTTCATCATTCTCTATTAAGTTCCTATGTATAATCTTATGTGACACATATCGAGGAGTTACTATGTGTTATTTTTTTTTCAGTAGTCCATTATTTCGATTTATCGGGTTTGACAACGCACCCCTCGGTATGTAGGTATAATGCCGTCTCTGTTTGTTTTGTTCAATTAAACAGAGATAGCGTCACAGATATCAGTTACATAAGATAACAAGAACAGATAAGTGATGATGATGAAACAGACTCTAAATGGCTCGTCTATGGTCACACAAAGAATCTCAAAGCGTCGCATACAAAAATTGGGTGCGGTTAAAATACGACCTATAGTTGTCGACCTGGAATGAATGACACGAATAAATGTACGACCTGATAATTCAAACCCTCATGGTTTTGCCCTAAGGCAGTCATTCTCAAAGTGTGTTCCGCGGAGCCCTAGGACCAGTGGCATAGCGTGTCCTGGAGGGCCCTGTATCAGAATTAGTTGGAGGTTTTCCCGGGAAGCATTGTTTCTTACACACGTTAGGGGCCTCTGTAGCCCGGGGGCCCCGTATCACTGATACGGCTGATACGGCGGTAGCTACGCCCCTGCCTAGGACAGCTACTTAAGAAAAAAAAAACAAAATTATGTCTTCTATATCGGTCTACAGTTTTTTTTATTATTATTTGGGGTTCAGTCACCAAAAAAGTTTGAGACCCGCTCCCCTAAGGGTTTGAATTATCAGGGGCCTGTTGCATAACAAAGTAAAACTTATATTACAAGCGGAACTCCCTTTCTAGTTAATATAACGAAGCGAGAGTTCCGCTTGTAATTATTAGTCGTACTTTGTTATGCAACAGGCCCCAAATCCGAAAGGGCTACTCCGAAATTCGAAAATCGAAGTTCGTATCGCATCGTCTTGCTCGCTCTTGTATTAAATACTATTAGCGTGAGAGGAATGGCACGATACGAAGTTCGAATTTTGCACTTCGTAGTATAAGGCCTGGTCGTGCATTATTGCCGTTCGTTCGGGGTCAACAAATACATGGTCGCGCTAACCGCACCCACATGAGCGAGTCTACCCGAAGTCAGGGTGTTTGGATCGCGGCGATAATGTTCCCGGGTGGTAGGCGTTGGCGGCGCGAGTCCGGCGGACGGGTACTCGCCGTGGTGGTGGGCGCTGGCGGGGGTGGGCGCGGGCCTAGGGGGCGCGGCGGCGTGGGGCCGGCGTCGGCGCCCGCGCCGCCCGCCGCCGCCGCCGCGCCCGCCGCCGCGCCCGCGCGCCCCGCAGGCCTGCGCCGCGCGCCTCGCCGCGCCCCAGGACACGGTATGACGAAGCGCCGGCGCCAGACGCCGAATACTTACGCACCGATAGATAAATACACAACTTTAAAATATGGGCAGTTTTATTTTGTAGTCCCTCAGTCAGTCCATTGGAGCGGATGAAAATCATCTGCGACCGAACCGTAGTCACACCAATTTGCTACACTGGTGTGACTATGGTTCATTTTATTTATCCGTAGTCACACTGGTGTGACTACCGTTTATTTTACTCGACCCATGGTCACCCCTTCTTTCCCACCGTCCACCTCCCGAGACCACCTTTGACCGGGTGTACGATGGAAAAAATTTAATTTCCACCGTACACCTTGTTATCAATACGGTGTACCTACCTAGTAATTTTTTTTTTATTATTATTAATTATTAACAAAATAAAAAAATCCATAGATAACTATACCTAATGACAGTCAGTATCCAATTTCAGAGGTGGACGGTCACCAATATAAATTGTACGATATAATAAAATTGAGGGTGAACGGTAGTAAAAAAAATTTTTCAACGGTTCACCTAGGTGGTCTCAGGAGGTGGACGGTGGGAAAGAAGCTATGGTCACACCAATGCACCCCCCAACCATAATTCAGTTCAGGAAATGGGCAGGTTAGGTTAGTTAGGTAGTTTCTTTTGCCCGAAGGGCAAACCGCCCTGAAATAGGAGCCCCGCGTACGTTGAGTCGGTACAAATTAAATAATTACATTTTAGTCAAGGTTGAGTTAGTCTATAGTGGTGTGACTAAGGGTAAATAAAATGAACCATAGTCACACCAGTGTAGCAAATTGGTGTGACTACGGATAAGTCATGCTAAATTCAAGTCCAGGGTGAATGAGGATTGAGCATTTACTAGGCAAGCGTGCAGCGCACCATTCTAGGCCTCATCTTCGCTTTCCATCAGGCGGGATTGTGGTCAAACGCAAGTCTATATTCCATATAGCCTATAGTCCAGTTGCAATCATAAACACCGGAGCCCTCGGATTATTCGCGGTAGTTATATTCCGGTTATTCCAATCTACCCTAAAGAACACCCTAGGGTGAATCGGTCGGTCAGTCAGATCGGTATAACAAAGTAGTTCCTAGGAACAGCCAAAGGATCTACCGCGAATAATCTCTGAAAAATATCTGAACAGGCACTTACGCGGTCGACATTTTTATTCATCTAGATAGCTCGATGTTTATGATGGCTACTGTCGTCTGCAATAGATAGGAAATAAAACAAGTATGTAATAAGGCAAACACAGTTTTGCAAATTTATTCCACATATTAAACTGATACAAGATTGATACAAGTCAGAGTTCTAACAGTATGGATATGCTATGTGGTCGAAATACAAATTAGTTTAGTACAGCAATAATAAAGATTACAGACTCCTGAACTTTTACAATACTACTTCCTCACACTAATGTATTTTAAGGGAAATATGTAATAAAAATAAAGCAAAAAACTAAAGCAGGAACACAGTCGGGAAATGTTATCGATTACAGGGTTTGCTATCTTAGCCGTAGTCGCTAGGTCGTGCAGAGTTTCCTTCCAATTCATTCCAATAATTCATTCGCAAGTATCCTAAGTTGTAAGTATGTCAAAAAACAACAGTCAAACTCCTTATAATATAATAATTACTGCTAAAATACACATCACATCGCAAAATGCGTTCGCAGAAATAAAATATATTGAATAACATGTATTAAAAAAAACAGACAGTCGTCGGGCGTCGCCCAGGCGCACGCGCAAACAGGCAACCGCGCGCGCGCCGCTTACAATAAGTATATATTAAATATATACGGCTAATACGATACTTGAAAACATAAGCATAACGAGAAACTTATATTCGAAACATTTCATAACGTCCTACTTTAAGATTTTTACGGAATCGACGCGATACAAAATTGAAAACGTGAAAATCAAATAAAAAAAAACACATATATAGAAAAAAAAGTAGATCGATCCCGCCGTTACAGAGGGGTGGGATCGGGCGTAAACGTAACGTAAACGTAACCATGAACCGTGCGGTGTCGCGCGCGCGAGGGCCCCCTGCGCAGCTTGTCGTGTCTCCGACGCAAGGCTCGCGGCGCGCACTAGCTCGGCGCGCCCGGCGCGGCCCAGCCCGCCGCCGCCGCCGCCGCCGCGCCCAGCCGCCGCTTGCTCTCCCCCCCAAGGTTCTGGTGTGCCCCGTCCAGTTTACGTTTACCTGCAACACCCACACACACACACCTGACACCTCATTGCAATACAACGCACTACATTCAGTCTTGCAGCAAAAAGTTTAATCTAGTTTTGGTTTTAGCACTCGAATGTTCCCATACTTGTTTTACAAAGTCATACATGTGTGTGCTTCCACTTTGAAGTTGAAACAAAGCTTCACGACCCCACATTGGGCGCACCCGGACTGGCTAAGCTAGGCTAAGCTGCTAGTTTCGTTATATTGCGCGAGTGTGTGTTTATAGTGATCGACGGCAATGCTGTTCTGCAACTAGAACCATCTAAATGAAGCTTTAAGTATGGTTTAGTTTATTAAAATAATAAATGAAAGAAACTTTGAAGATTTACTTTTTGCTGCAAGTGACCCTAAGTATATATGGTTCAGTGAGTGCGATGGTCACATTAGGTAGTACACTACAGGTAAATTGACGCTTAGCCCTTCGTACGCCGTAAATTAAAAAAAAGAAAAATGTGCGTTCTTGTCTCGTTTGTCTCAAATAATACAATGTTACAAATTAAAATAAAAATCCAAAAAGATAGCCAAATCTGGCGCAGATCTGCGTTACGGCGTCCGAGAGGTTAAGTATACTTTTATATGTATGAATTGTAATGGTGATTTTAATTGGATTTTTCGAAATTTGAAGGATGCTGGAGGAATATTGCTAACTAACTACAGTACCTACAGTATAATACATACTCTACTAATAAAGGTGATGCTAAAAACTTCCGCACCTTTTTCTTTAAGAAACACACTATATCCGAGGTTAGCGATAGGTATTTAGATAATTTAGGAATCAACAAAGATAACAAAGATAACACAAGCTTTGCCTAGCTTACTTTGGGACTAGGTCAATTGGTGTGAATTGTCCCGTGATATTTATTTATTTATTTATAACAAGAAAGAAAAAGAATGGGAAATAGGAAAGAAAAAGGATAGGACGTAGCTAAATAAAACCAAAAGGTCTCCCACAAACTCGATTGGCCTAAAACATGGACTCTTCGCCCGTTCGAGCACGTTTGGTCAGTTTGTGGCAGCCCTGTGGCGGGAGCGGAGGAATAGTTACCGATATATAATTTATGATCCGGATTATACGCAAACCATCAAACATGCTGAAAGAGAACGCAAAGGTTTAGGACATGGAAGTGGATATACAATACCCGGCCATAAAGATTGCACACGGTCTTTGAAAAAAGACTCGGCAAATGTCCGACATTTGCAGTCTTTTTCCAAAGACCGATGTGTTTTTTTTGTTTTTTTTTTTGTGTGTTTAACAAACACAAAAAACACATCGGTATTTGGAAAAAGACTGCAAATGTCCGACATTTGCAGTCTTTTTTCAAAGTCGTGTGCAATCTTTATGGCCGGGTACTGTAGCTTGTTGGGGTACGACCGAGAGAGGAGTCCAATGTTGCCATTGCCAGATATAATTTGGAATTTTGGATAGGCTAAATCTATAGCAATAAAATCAAAGGAATGAAAAACAAGGTCTGATGTTGCTTTTGAAACTATGTATGATGAAAAAGCTCACAAAACATTATTTGGATCTTTTCCAATGACCGTTATAGACCGCACAAAAATTTAACGGGAATAAATCTTTAGCTTTGAATCTAGAATCAAATCCTATCACTTTTTGGCAACCAGTACATTTTGATTCAGTGCGGCCGAATTAAGAGTATAAAAACATTGATAAGCAAAAAGTGATAGTGATTTGATTTATTTTGATTCTAGAAAGATCTTTTCAGATTATGTATGGTTTGGTATTTAGCTCGAAGCTCAGACCACCACGCCAAAAAGTCATGTACAGAGGCAAGTTCGCCTCGTAATTATGTAAGTAATAAACATCAATTGGGATGTACCAAAAAAAATAACCTATAGTTTTTATATTTTTTTTGGAAAGAATAGGATATTTTAAGATACATTTTTCATCGATTTTGAATTTGGTTGAGTATTTAATTTTTTATAATTTTTTTAAGAAATACGTTGGATGACGTCACAGTGAGAGCCACGTTCCATAGCCTACAAAAATTCAAGCCGTACTAACATAATCTGTGGCACTACTGATTTGTCTTGTCACTATCAATAATACAAGCACGGCTTAGGGTCCTAAATGAACCATGACAAATAGTTTTATTTATTTATCTTCTTTTAGCTTCGATTATTCCTGTTTGTTTAATGGTGTGATAGTAAATAGATATTTTTTGCTAAATCTGATATTTAAATTCTTTCATATTTACTTGTAACGTAGTAATTTAATAATTAAATTTGTAAAAATACATTGCGAGTATTGTATACATTTCGGACTTTATGATAACTGACAACTGTTTAAAGCCAGGTGCGCATCATGTGATTAAAGTTCTGTCTTTGTCACTCTTTGCAATTATAAGCAGGACAGCAACATTTCAAACTGTCAAATTGCTTTAGAGTGTAGACCCGCTTTGTATCTGCCTATGTGACGATTCACTGCAGGGGTCAAATGAAGGTCATTACTTAAATTTTCTTTATTTAATTCAGTTTATCATATTTCTGGAATCTGATTTCTGAAAACGATTCACAAAGCCTATTTCTCCAAACGGTTTTCGATTTATTATACGTTGTCAAAAATTGGGACATCCCAATTGTAGCCATTGCTACAGCTTACCGTACCTACCTTCATTCAGCGAGATAAGGAACTAAGCAGTCTATTCCATGATACCAGTGATTAGGTAAGAGTTAGCTAGCAAAAAGCCTAGTACTAGGTCTAGGTACTATCAAAGGCGAAGGCGTTAGCTTATCTGCCAGATAAAGCTTTATCTGGCAGATTCACTTGTTGCCGATTTTTCAATCCCTAGATAAAAGTATCCGTCACATAAAACTATCGCTTTCCTTTTCTCAAGTTATAGGAAAAAGGACAGAGCTTACATTTATCTGACAGATACTTTTATCTGGGAATTGAAAATTCAGCCTTTAGTGGCATGCACTAAGCGCGCCTCGTAAATTGACCAAGAGTTGTTTTTTTTTTATTATTTTTTAATATTTTCTTTATGAAAAATTTAGCAGAAGACAAGTTTTTACTGTTGTATTACTAACACAATATGGACTGAAGTCATCTGCTTATGAAGAATTTCAATTTATTTTCATTTCTAGATATAGCTTGTCTAGTTCGAAATGACGCGCCCCACCACCGCGTTTGCGCACGAGATTTGGAGCTCAATTTAAGCTACAATAGAGTCTTTTGAAGCTTGAATTGAGTTTCGAATCCTGTGCGCAAACGCGGTGGTGGGGCGCGTCATTTCAAACTAGACAAGCTCTACATCCTAGAAACAAATTTAATTTTTCTATAACGATCATAATTGAATTGTAAATGTCATTATGACAAGTTTCCGTGGTGGCCTAAGAATCAAATTGGTTAGCCATAATTATCAGATGTTCTTGACTGCTATGTCTCATCCGATACTATGGTCAGTGACCGACTGTTAAGATCTTGACTTGACCGCCACAAGATATCGCCAAGAGACCGCTGCGAGTCATGATAGCATGTGAAAAAGGCTCGCACGCCAACGTCATCAATACATGACCAACATTCAACTCCAAATAAATCCTTCTACAATGAACAAAAACGCTCGTTCCCTAAATATCAGAATTGCAAAATACAGGACTGCCGACTTACCCTATTCCTAAAACACCAAATTCCCAGAATACCAGACTTTCCTGTCACCGTGTTTTTCTCTAAATCGGATTGCCAAAACAGCTCGTTGTCAATAAACCATGTTCCGTTCAAAACTGAATTCCCTTAATACCAGAAAATGAAATCACCAGGCTCGTAAAACACAATTTACCTACTTGAAGCACCTAGTTTCTTCATTTGAACGGAACATGGTGTATTGAAAACAAGCTGTTTTGGCAATCCGATATAGAGAAAAACACGGTGACAGTAAAGTTTGGTATTCTGGGAATTTGATATTTTAGAAATAGGGTAAGTCGCCAATCGAGTATTTTGCAATTCTTATATATAGGGAACGAGCGGAAAAAAAATCCTCAGTTTGTTCTGTGGCGTGCAGGCAGAGCACCTCCCTTCGTTTGTTTTGCGGCGGTCCAGAGGTTAACCCAAAAGGGTTTCTAGTTGTTGTGTACTGACCTGGTAAACTTGGCTTGGCGCGCGGGTTGCCACGGATGGCGCTGGGCGTGCGGCGGCCACGCGCGCCGCGTCGGGCACCACCACGGGGCCCAGCCGCGGCCGCCGCCGCGCGCCGCGCCCATCGCCCGCCCGTCCCATGACATGACCCAGCCCCCTACGTAAACACGGAAGCTTTATACTCCATCCCACCAAACTTTGCAATTGATTCGGAGTTAAGGTTTGGCCATACCGCTGCTTAAGACACGGAGACGTTACGGAATCGCAGTGACGTCCCTTAACGTCAGACTTTACCGCATGCTCTCCATAGTAAAGTCGTGACATTTACGGTGCGTCATTGCGCTTACGTACCGTCACCGTTTTTCAAGCGGCGGTTTGGTCGCACCTTTACTTTGCGGAGCTTCATGTCAATGAACTACGACCTTTTTACCTTGGTCTAGTGTTGCCAATCAATATAGTCGAATACCATTGTCTATATGAGCCCTTAGAACACGGATCCCTGCAAAATTTAGAGCTTTCTTTTCTGTTTTTTGGATTGGATTTATATGAGCAGTTGAGACTAGAATATAGGGTTTTTTTCATACATTTTCGCATACGAAGGGTTGATAGCAAAAGTATCGATAAGTCTATCGATAGCGACGATACAATTGATAGAGTGCAATATTATCGATTGTTTTGGAATATCGGTAGGCAGTAGCTCACCTTCGACAACTATCAATAGATTAAATCAATCGATACTAACAGTATTATCAATAGTATTGCCATGACTTGAGCTATTTGAGAGGCCTATGGACAATTTGGCTTATAATAGACAAAAACTTTCGATAGACTGGTAACACTACCTGGCCACTTCCTTGCTTCTTTCCGCGCTTTGTGGTAGCGAAGCGCGAAGTAACAAAGTAAAAAGATTGTAGTTCATTAAGTTTTAAACGCTGGACACAAGAAAATTTCACTGTTAACATCGGAAGTCTCGCTTTGACGCAATAAGGTATTTGACTCATTGATCAGTAATTCCAAGCGTAACATCACGTAAAAAACCATTTCATTTTAACACGGAAAACCAAGGTTTTCAAGTAACTATAGCTTTGATGCAAATAAATAGGTGGTCAATTGAGTTGGCTGTGATATCACAACTGTACAAAATTATGCGGGAATCGCGTTATGATATGACAGCCTCTGAATAAGTCAATTGATGTGGTGTCAATAGCACATCACAATAGCACATTATTTGTAGCCTATTTCACTGCAATAAGATGAAATGTGGGTCCTTTTCTGTCTCGGGGCGCACAAACGGACTAATTGGGCTGCTAATTAGCAACGCACCACACCGTAGGTAGAATACCTACGCATCTCTGTCAAAGCGAACGAGTTACCTCACTAGTTGACATTATTACGCTATAATATAAAAACATTTCAACTATATCTATTGGTACATATTTTCACGTGTGACGCAGAAGATGGGATTGGCCAAAGTGGGCATATAATTATAAGAATAACCAAAATAATCTACCGTTTTTGGGGATTTTCAGCTGGTACCAGCAGTAGGCCGATGCGATACTTCTCGATTTAACAGTGAAATTAGTTACTTTCCGTCCAATGAAACAGCCATAAATACGACAACATTGATATCTGCAGACCGAGAAACTCGAGAGTTCTGACGTAGTTTGTCGGACTTCAAATCAATAACTGATCATACAAGAATAATAAGGACACTGGAAGCTGAGCACCTACTCTTAAAAACAAAAGATACTTAAGTTGATACAATCAAGGATGATATAGACGGGATTGGCAGTCGCCATAGTACGGATCGGCCGCGGTTTTTGTAGTTCGATTATTAAATCTAGGTGGCTCAGAATATAGCCAGAGGCTTTGAAGGCAAAACAATAAGACTACAGATATTTCATATCACTGCAAATGTATTATTATATTATGCAATATTTATGAAAAATAATACATTTGTAGTAATATGAAACATCTGTAGTCTTATTGTTTTGCCTTCAAAGCCTCTGGCTATATTTCAGCGCCATCTAGATTTAATAATCGAACTACAAAAACCGCAGCCGATCCGTACTATGGCGACTGCCAATCCAGTCTATATCATCCTTGATACAATTCACGAAGACGCGTGAATTTGTCTAAATTGGACATTAATGACAGGGCAATAAGAACCACGGCACGCGTCATCGTGAATGATTCGATCTATACGACATTTTTCCATCATAAATCGTCATTTTGCGAATGAGTATTATGCTCAAATTTGTCTTAAGAGAACATGCCCCAACCATTTTTAGGTCGTTTGTGACTTCCAGCCAAAACTCTGAAACCATGGCGTCTGAAAGACAATATCCAAGTATATTAAGTCTTTAAAATGTCAAGGAAATGATTTCAGAGTTTAACATTTGCTTAGAGCATCGGTCGATTGGATACAATAGAGGCAAAAAGAATTGCAGACTCATATTTCGTTTGTGACAAGTAACGTCCAAATAGACCGATCTCAAATTTTAAACAAGTAATAAATAAGTACCTATCTCAGTTCTAAATATTAAGGCTATAACTAGGTACAGTCAAGATCATAAATTCATGTACAGTCAAGGAAACTGAATCGCGTACCAGAGTGGAACCTTTTCACAACCAATTTCACGATGATTTTTTTCGCAGATGTATGGAACGTTAACATGACATTAGCAATTAAAAGGGTTCACCCTGGTACGTGATTCAGTTTCCTTGACTGTACGTTACCAAAGACGTCAAAAACATCTATACACCTTTAATTCACTAACAATAAGGACGGTGTATACATATATTTGGTCCGATGGCGGCATCGATTTATGACCTCGATGCACGACGACCGATTTTGGAACAGACTAAGTATAAATGTGGATCCAAAATCGGCTTCCCAATTTAACCTAACATGCTAAATATGTACACAATCGCAATGACAGTAAAATGAGTAAGTACGAAACGGGTATATTTAGAAGTAATCAATGAACAGAAGGACTAATGGAAAATCAGTCATCCTTACGGTCATCAAAAGATGTTTTCAAAATATACCTATTTCTCTAGTATATTAATGGGATAGTATGATATATTGTGATAGTAGGCAGCTAACACTAAAATAACGACAGCTTAGTATGCAACTCGCAGCGCATAAACGAAAAACAATCAGGTACCTACGAAAGCTGAACTATTCTGTAAAATAAATGCGTCTAAATTCTTTTACGATATCGATGAGTATAAATATTGCTGATAACCATATCTACATCAACGTCTAATGCTTTGTTCTAGAGTGTAACATCCACTATTGGTACTAGGTATCGAGTGGGGTACCTGAATGCCTCCGGTCAGATCGTAGTAAAGCGAGTTGGGGCCGAGCCCGAGTTCGTCGTCCTGGCATTTACCAAGCGGATCAGTAAGTCTTCTTAACATATTCTCTACCTCGTTGCAACAACGAGAAATAATTACAATGTTATTTGATCATTCCAAGCGAACACACAACAGTCCTTACAAAAATAAGCAGGCGCACAGTGTTTCCGATAAGTGAGGAATAAAGCTAGATGCTTTCGAGGCCAACTTTGTAAAGGATACGAGATTGGTAACAGTGTGCGCTCTAGCGGGAGGGTGATGATAAAGCAACAAGCGTTTAGTGGGTTAGTAACGAAGCGGAGCACTACGCGGGAGGCGAGCGGGGTGCGGGAGGAGGGCTGTTAGTCGGGTGGCCGCGGCAGCAGACCCGAGGCCCGTTGCTCAGTAAAGTACCGGCTAATAACATTAGTGAAACATCAGAACAAAAACCACTAATAGTACAAGCTCGGACTTTATCGTGCAACGGGCCTCTGGTGGTGAGATCGGTGACGGCCACCCCGCGCCCGTACTACTACTTTTCCCGGCAAACAGTGACAAGTCCGAGGCTGCGGTGGCCTGCTCCGACGAGCGAGCGACGCCGCCGCTCGCGCGAGCGGTCGCGACGGTCGCTCGCTCGAGAGAGCAGGCGGCCGGCCGCCGCATTGCGATCACCACCGTCAGGCCTACACACTACCGTCTTTACCGAGTCACTAACTCCATTCAAGGACGGGTTTCAACAAAAAATAAAACAAGTAAAAAATAATAAGTAGATGAGAAAAAAAATTTGGCAAATCAAAAATCGAAAGGTATAATAAATGAGTACAGCGACTAGTGACTAGTAAATAAGAGTGATAACATTAGTGAGTGTGTGTGGGACCCACCGGTTGCGCTCTGTTGGGAGGCTGGCGTAGGGCGGACGGTTGCGGTGGCCCCGCGTAATCAAAATAGAACTCATCGTACCGGTAAAATGGCTCATTGTAGCCACCTCGGTAATCACCGTACCCGTAATAGTCGTAATCATAATCTATAAACACACAACACACGCCTTTTAGAGGCTAAGCTAAACTAACGCTAACTTACAAGCTACCGTGTTGTCGGCTCCGCGACACTCATACCGGGAAAAGATTAACATGCGAGTAACGGGGCATCACACGTCGTGGCGGCGCGTGCGACGCGCGCCATGCCGACACTATCTATCACAAACCTTCCTCAATCAACCCACAAACAGACAATTTGGAATAGCATCTTCGGACGTCTAGTCTGCGGATGTAACCACCACCAAAACCTTGACAAAGCGGGTGAAAGATGGAGACCAGAAATTGTGACCCATCAGTTAATGACTTCTGACATCCGCACAGTTATGCGTATCGAAAGTTCGAAGCATGCACTGGAGTTTGTTAATTTGGTTATTACAATATTACAGTGTAGTTGCTACTTTCTTCCATTTATAGTTTTTTTTTCGCTATCAGCCTATATATATTTTTCGGAACCATGCGTTTATATTCGTTTCTAATCTTAGCTGTCATTAATATCTAGCCTATAGAATAGCGTTAAGTTAATGAAACATGTTTTTCGGACGCAACCATACACAAGGTGTTCCTGCGTTTTCGAATAGCAACACTAACAGAGCCGTGAGTTGGTAACACTGAACGTAGAAAGCCCCGCGTAGAGTTGCGTCTGTGTTAGTAGGACAATAGCGGTGTGCGAGTGTGCGCGTGTAGACCACACCTTCAATGGCCGCAGGTGAAATAACCTTCAAAAACACGAGTCCATTTACTTCATCCTTAGTCACATAATGGAATTTTTCTCCGGAGTTGTTAATAAGGTACTATTGTAAAGGGAGGCTGGACAAAACAATGAACTGTTCATTTGAAATTATTTTCACCAGCGGCAGTCATGTGAACTGTACGGAATCGTGTTGTGGGTGGACTGGTGAGGTTGTAGGAAGCAAGTGTTGCAATTAGATTCTTTCTTTTGCTTCGTGGTAGGTATATGGTGCTTCGGTAAGAGTTACACAAGGCGTTAAATACAATTCAGGTGATCTTAACTAATTGAATTGTATTTCGTGTAGATTATCCAGAACTTATTATCATAGTGTAATAAACATAAATATTTAAATTGTTTCATTAAAGGCTGCCGTTGAATAAATAAATATATTGAGCCAACAAATTAAATTTGGTCTTAATAGCGTCCGTTTCCCACAACAGATTGTACAGTGTCAATTAAAATTCAATAAACTGTAAGTCCAGATATTTGACTCTTCAAAAATTCTAGCAAAGCTGATATACAACCTTGCTTAGATCACAGACAGTATTAATCAGTGCAGTGTAAAAACGTTTTGAAGAAGTCAAAACCTGGAGTTGAACCAACACCGAAAAATTCAACTCATTTACACATAAGTAATTAAAAAATATTCAATTTAATAATAGTTATCCATGGTGTAAAGCTTTGTGTCCGTAAATAAAAATTGTGGTGTATCTAAATGAGTTGAAAAATCACATCTTTCGCAATATTTAAAATGCAATGAGCCGTGGTGTATAGTGTAATCTTGACAGTAAAAATTTATTTTCCAGATTTGTTTGTTTGTCCTATGCCTATATAAAAATATTGTACAGAAAATCAAAGACAAGTATAAGTAATAGGTATCCTGTTTGACGGTAGTACAGAGTTAAAAAAAACTAATCTAAGGTAAAGTAACAATTATTAATGAGGTATCTCAATATCTCGTCTCATCCGTATTTTGTTTTGCTAATTCTTATTTCGTCTCATTCTGTATTCATTACTCATTCTGAATTGCTCTTGTACGTTATCCGTAACAAACTTCTTTGGTCAAATTCTTACAGGGAGACAAATAATAAGCCCAAGGAAGAAAAACAAATAAGACTTATTAAGAGAGAGACAAGTTATAGAATTTCACCAAAGGCAGGGTCGGGTAACGAACAAGATGTCGTACTTAATATAAAGAATGAGTGACGAATACAGAATGAAACGAAATAAGAATCGAACGAAAAACGAATGAGACGAGATAATAAGATACTGATGATGATATTACAAAAACCACAATAAACCACAGTCGTAAAACAAAAATGAGTATAAGATACTGTAGTATAAGACTTACAATATCCGAACCCCTTATCCAGTAAACAAGCAATGTTGCTCACACATATTATTCAGGCGCTAAGTTTTTTGTATTTTTTACGCCAATTCTACTTTAAAAAACCCTCCTACACATCAAAACTTTCATAATTACAGCTTTTAATAGAAGTAGAATAGGTAGGCAAGGTTTTCAAATAGGTACATATCCCTCACAAACACGTATCTAATGGTAGGTAATGTTACTACCTACCATAGGATTTGACGAGCGCATAGCGTTACATTGATGTTGTATATACTGTAAAAATCGCAATCAGATAATAATTAACTCGTTGACTACCCCATAATCACACCTACGTAATAACACCTAGTAAATAAAACAGGGCATTCACAGAGTAAAAGTGCAAATTATTAGACCCTTAAACACCCCCCATTTGAGAACCCTGTCAAGATATTCGATTTTGGACCGTAAATGTTTCTAATTTGAATCGGCTTTGATTTCTGTTGACGGCAAATATATGTATTGCCGGTATTGATTTAAGGGTTAAGTCAGCTGTTTTGTAATGACTTTGGTGAGTATATCAAAGTCAGCACAAAACAGGGTGAATCAGTAGATTCGGCGAGTCCCTACTCCCTTGTGTATGTGTAGTGGGTGTTGTGAAATGGTGATGGCGTGTGTGTATGTTTGTGTGAGAGCGAGTACTGACCGTAGTCGCCGCGGGCGCAGGGCGGGCGCGGCTGCGGCTGCGGCGTGCGGCCGCGCAGCGCGCCGTGCACCGGGGAGCAGCTGCACCAATCAAATCTGACGTTTACATGCGATACACAGTTACTTGCTGTTATGTTCGAGAAAGCCGCATCAAGAGCCTGTCACGAGGCCGTATTGTCTAACGCTTCTGACGCTTGCCTTCGCTTAAACCATCTCTTTCTGTCATCATTTTATACCGTTTGACAGAAAGAAATAGAGATTGCGAAGGCAAGCGTCAGAAACGTTAGACAATAAGAGCCTGTCCAGATGAGGCGATTTACGCGCGAGTCGACTCGCGCGCAGAGACTCGCGCGTTCCCGAGATCTTATCTTATCTTACAAATAGGGGTCCTAGCGGATACACTTCGACCCGTAGGG
Organism: Archips xylosteana; assembly: GCA_947563465.1. NCBI lineage: Eukaryota > Metazoa > Arthropoda > Insecta > Lepidoptera > Tortricidae > Archips > Archips xylosteana. Next base: position 4,326,695 of record OX387351.1, on the reverse strand, counting down.
ATCTTTTGTGTAATTACCCCTCCTTCGCACTTACTCCATTGCTTTTATCACCTCATCCATAAATTGGATGATTTGACGTAGCGGTAGTGCCACGTTCCCGAGATACTAGAGCTACATATATTCCGTCCAGATGAAGCCGCGCGTTTCCTCACTCGCGCGCGCGTTTCGCTCATTGCACGCGCGAATGGACTCGCGCGCAGAAAGCCTCATCTGGACAGGGTCTAAAGCTCCAAACGCACAGACAGCAGAGGCGTGGCGGTATACGGTAGCAGTGACGGTTGTAATATTTTAACTTGTATGAACGGTTGTGCAGTACCGTACCGCGAACTCGTTCATACAAGACAGAATGTTATAACCGTCACCGCCACCGCACCGCCACGCCTCCGCCTGTCTGTGCGTTTGGAGCTTAACGGTAGAATTCCGAGCCAAGTCACTCCGGCGTTAGTGACCCGCGGCCAAACGCCGCGACAGAGCGGTAGCAGATATTCTCTATCATAAACGCTCAAAAATATCTGAACACGCATATTACATCATTGACAACACGGAAGTGTTTAAATATTAATAGCACCGACAATCATCGGCTGCTATGAAGTAATTCCTGGACAACTATGAAGTTTCTAAATAAGTAACTATTATCCATGTGAACCATAAGAAACTAAATACTGTATAGTACCTATGGGTCGGATTGTCAATTCAAAAATTTCAGGTATCAGGATTTAATTTATAACGGCCGTTGACTAGAGTGCTAAAGTTACTCTGGTTTACAACCGTAACCGGACCCACAAGCGAGGCTCCTCGCTGAGGCAGACATATTCGATCTTCGGAGGTTTAAGTAATTTTAATCTCTCTGCCAACTAAATACATCCCTCTTGCGGCTGCCTCAACAAGGCGACTTGCTGAGTGTAAACCAGCTTCAACCAATGACATTGCTTCATTGTCCCGTTCATGCAATACACAGCACCGACCATAGGTATCTCATTGGTGTTTTTTTTCCACACGCCACTCCGGTGCACAGCTTTGGTGGAAACCATCATAGTGACGCCACCAATGCGTTTGAAACAATTCTCATTTTTACTCTTAAAATCACATTATTCTTAAAACTCTAAATGACTAAGTTTTTTTTAAATAAAACCCCAAAAACGAGGCCCATTTGGGTACACACCTGAACGGCTCACATTCCGAGGTGCTGGTAGAGTCAGACATGTAAAAATAAACCGTAGTTAAACTTAAAAAAAAAAATTAAAGCACATTCGTCACTGATTGGTACCTTTCTCCCCATGGAATTAAAACCAACGCGATACTTCCACGTTGAAGTAATCAATTAAGAAAGCCCACTAACATTAAACATTGGGGGATGACGTCCCTTGGGACAAAAAGGGCGCCCTAAATAGCGACAAAAAATAGGCAAAAATACGGCAAGGGGACGTCGTGTCGATAACGGTCGAAGGGCCGACTCCCACGCATAAAGGGCACGGAGGCGGGGCCACGCGATAGTGCCGCAATAGCAAAGCAGAAGTTACCGCCCTTTGGCCCTTCCTCCAATAACACAGCTGTGCCGTCATCTTATCACCATAGTTATCTGTGAAGTGGGGGAGTTGGGAGCTTTTTGACGAACCACGTCTTTTATTTTGGTACGTGGGGTTTGACGTAGGAGAAATGGGACGCAACTATACAGACTTCGGAACGCTCATAGGTTTGTCTATATATATTCACAATGACATGTCAAATCAGATGCATCTGGTAATCGGTGGTGTTAAGCTAAACACAACCAGTATGGAAGGGATAATACAGCAAATAGTTCGAACGAGCTTGGGTACTGGGTACTTTATTTGTATTTTTGTACTGAGGTGTAAATGTGTCTTAGTGACATTAAGATACGAAGTATGGACATGTTAGGAGGAATAATATATCCAATAACCCTCCTTCGGCAGTCGGGTGAAAAGGTTTGAGTCACAATGTTTTCTCTTCATGGCACAATAGAGATCATGATACCATCAATCAACTGAAGTACTTTTTAAGATTCTCTCATAAATTTTGTATGGCCACTTGTTATCATAACTATGACGTCACTCCCAATTTAATAGACTATTTATTTTTTAAGCACGTAAAAATTTAATTTTGCAGTTGAAAATTATACTGGTTTTCAGGACTACATTTTTTTTACAATAGTGTCTTGAAATGATTGTTTTATGGTATCATCTACCCTATTGCGCATTGTGGAGATCATTAGAAGCGACGAGAACAGTAGCGTAATCGCTTGATAGGTCAACTTCTGACATAGAGGGTTACCTATTATATCCTGTGGATCGACAGTCCTACCACAGATAGCTGTATGACGCACAGTATAAATTCGTATGCGATTTATTTATTAATCTCATCCGACTCTCACGCTCTTGTCTTGCTCTCGCTGACACACTGAAAACAGACTGTCGGCGTGATAACATGAATGCAATTAATGCTAGTGAACTCACCCGCCGCGGCCGTGTATCATCTGCATCATGCGCCGTTCGCGCGCGCGCAGGATTTCCTCCTTCTTCTTCTTGTCGGAGGGCGGCTTGGCAAGCGACACCTCTAGTCGCGCGCCGCCCAACTCCTTGCCGTCCAAATCCTGCATCGCCTATAGACAAGCCGAACCCAAAGGTTAACGCTTTTCCAGGCGCCGTCTAATTAGATAGGTACGCTACTGGGTGAATATTCAGCGTTGTTACGGCGTTTTCTTTTCGTCATTACCGTTTCAGCTAAACTTTTTAAAATAAATGATTTTAAATCTAGTTTGATCAAAGTTTCCGTTGTGGTAATAGTCGTAGGATGGTAATGATGAATAACCGAGCGGTCAAAACGTTTAAATATCTACCCTACAAAATAATCACTGTTAGGTATGTTGTTTACCTATTCGGGATTAATTTAAATGAAAAGCATATTTAGACGATAGATTTAAAGAGAGGAAAGTCGAATCTTTGTGTAGATTTACGTGGTCGCTATATGCACTATGCCTGGCCAAGGCTGCGTTTCCACCAGAGATGTACGAGGATGCGTTGCGAGGGATGTGTTTGTCATGAACCAATAGAAACACTTCATTCACTTAGGACCTTTTAAATGAAGTGTTTCTATTGGTTATGACAAACACATCCCTCGCAACGCATGCTCGCACAGCACCGGTGGATACGCAGCCTAGGCTGCGCTGGCTGGTGGTTAGGTTTCCGCTGCTAGAAGCCGAGCTCAAAAGTAGCTGAACTCCTTATTACCTACCTACTGTTGACACTGTCGCTAATTTGTTAAATTACTAAGGAGTTCAAATACTTTTCAGTCTAAACTGTGCGCAAACTGCTAATAGCATCAACAGTAACTAAGCCTTCTCTTCTAGTAAACCCATAGCACCAAAACTTTGAACTGTCGGGCTTAAACCCATCCCATCCATTATCCCTTTTTCTTTTTATTACCATACCTATTGTGTCTATGGACGGAAACGTCCGATAATAAATGTTTTATTTAAACCAAGATTACCGACTAAATCTAGATTTTTTCTTGTATACGGTTTGTTCGGGTAGGTATGTATTACAATACCGAAGTACGAAAGAACGAATGTATTAAAACATCGAATGGGTCAAAAGACCGACACGATTTTTTTCTGAAACCGTTAACTTTTTAAGATTGTTATAAAACAAACCTAACCTAACCTAATGGGTTCTGTATGATGCCGTTTTAATAAATTCTGAAAAGTTTACGGTTTCAGAAAAAAATCGTGTCGGTCTTTTGATCCATTCGATGTTTCAATACATTCGGTCTTTCGTACTTCGGTATTGTAATACATACCCGTTTGTTCAGATATTTATGAAGACCTTAGCAGCTCCGATGTTAACGATGGCGACTGTTGCTGGTGTCACCTACCTTAACCGCGCAATCACGCTCCTCGAAGTGCACAAAGGCGTAATCCTTGATCTTCTTGACGCGTTCGACGGCTCCGAATCGCTCAAACTGTTCCTTCAGCGCCTCTTCAGTTATCTCCTGCGTTAGGTTCCGTACATACAGCACTTTCACCTGACAATCAAAAGGTTTTGACTTTAGGTGGCAACATTATCATTAGAAATTCGGAATTTAATAAAAAGGCTACTTTGCTAAGATTATTTTTGTGAAATCATAGACAAAAAGTACTTTCAGACTCCGTATATTGAATCGCTTGATTTTAGAGAGCGTGATACTTACTTTACTCATAGTGTGCTCATCGGGCTCTTCTTGGGGGTCGGCCCAGTCCACTATTATATCACAGCCCCATACCTGGCAACATTCGTCCTATTAATTATTAATATTATCTATCAAATCATCATCATTATGCAAACGATCAGAAGAAAAATTAAGGTTTCACAGCAAGATTTAAGACAGCAAGTGTAAAATGCATATCTACACCAGTAAATAAAAGGCAGGCCCACTGAAACCAAAAAAAAGGGGCAAAAGCCTACATACAGCATAATGCTACGCACGCTCCATGCAACAACATAGTCGCATGTGCCGCAGTGGACATCTTAAATCTCGCTGCGATCCCTGTGCTAGATGTCGATACGCACCTTTATTCTACCGGTGCCCAGCCTACGTTTAGCTAGGGACGCCGCTTTGTGAGACTCGTATTCCAAAAAACAAAATCCTCTATTTTTCTTCTTATCATCGGGCGAACTATATATAATAACCTCGACGAGCCCCGCTGCAACATAAACAGTCAGTACATACGGGCACGCGCTCGCAACGTGACAAGCTTCCCACGACCCTTCCGCTTTAGGAGCATTCCTTTAACACTACGAATATTAAGCAAATCAAATTATATTCCAGGACAACATATACTGAAGAACTATTCTAGAGAACAACAGCAAGTTTCTCCAGTCATTACTAATGAGCATTCTCGTTGCGGAAGCCAATCGTCGGGGTAACACTCCTTTCGCTACAACCGTCACACGGTGGTTGCCCTCAGTTGGCTCATACAATACATACGTTAGCTTGCAATATGAGCAGTGAGCAGTGAGCGCGGCCTGGCCACAAAGTAACACCGGACAGTTTGTTTTCAAATCAAAACGTGCGGGTGAAAGTTGGAAATAAGTCGAACGTAGAATGGACAGAGACAGCGATGATAAACGGCGGGCATTGCGTAGGTTCCGTTTATGCAATAAGCCAATATTGGCAATGCCCTCAAGTCTACCATTATAGACACTAAGAAAATAATATGGCCGTGCCAAGAGAGGTTGAAGAGGAAAGTAATAGCGTAGACAGTGGGTAAGGGTGTGGACAGGCGCGCGGCCAACTGAGAGCAACCGCGGAGCGGACGGCGCGCCATCCGCTCCGCACCACCACTGAATACCACTTATTATGAATTCGACAAGGACTTACGTGCGTGCCTAGTAAACTCCTCAAACAAATCGTCCCGATCTCGATTCTTAGGGATATTCCCCACGAATAACCGGTGATTGTTAAAGGAAACCGTAACGCCAATCTTTTTCCCCTTTCGAATTTCATAATCATTCAGCTGCAAGAACAATTCGAGGAGAATAGCCAATGGCCGGAGGTGTCCGGGCAATGACTGGAGATGGGAGGGGAGTGCGGGACAAGCGGACAAGCGCACCCAGCGGTCCACACCAAGCCCGCGCAACAACCCAACTCTATAACTCAATATCATTCGAGTGACACTTTACCTGTTAATTTACCAAACTCTTCCAGTATCTCCTCTTTGCCTTTAGACTTGGGAATGTTGCCGACGAAAAGTCGCAGATTCGGTACGCTAACCTTAATTCTCAGAGTCTTCCCTGGTTTTATTTCGTGATTATCGAGCTGTGGGAAAAATACAAGGGAATAATTTTGAAAAACGGTACAATTTGGATTAGGGCGGGCCGAGTCGTCGGTCGTCGGTCGGTCGCCTCGCAGAATGATGATGACACGCAAGCGCGCGTGCGGTGACGGTTAGAGCCAATTGTGATGAGTTAACTGACGATGATAAGCCGAAAGTGTTGTACTGAGCAAAGAGGAGAGCCTGACATCTATTCAATTCTCAGCCGGAGAACGTTTGGAAGCCAATTCAAAGTTAACCCTGTGAAGTGGACCGTTTAAGTGAAAATAAAAAAAGCGAATACGAGTGTAATGGTAACGAAAAAAAAAGTCAAAGCAACTTAAAATTGAACGAGGTGCACAGTAAAGAACGGGATGATATCTCGGGAAAAGCAAGGCTTGATCAGTTTATAGGTGTTATGTTTGCACATTTACACAGTTTGGTGATTATTTATGGCGGCGGCCAGGCGCGTTCGAGACATTTTAATCCACTACGTGCCTATTGAGACTCAAGGAAAATAAAATTGCTTCTATTAGGTACTATAAATAAAGTGTCAGATAAGCGAGTGGCCGCCGGCGGTGGGATATTAATGTCATGCTTTGTAAATGAAAGAAGAAGCTTAAATCTAAAACTCTCAAATGTCTGTGAATATAATCGACAGGCAAATGATCGAGACTTGCAAAAATACTGGCGGAAGATTCACCAGTAGTCTTGCAAGTGGCCTGGCTTGGCAGCTCCTCCGGACCCGTCCAGCGACCTTGTTCACGAAGAAGCAATTACATACTACTATTTACTCGTAACAGCCGATTTAGGCCAACGATGGAACATTGTCAACAGTCGAATAGGTCGATGCTCGGAGCCGAGGAGGCGGATATACAGGGGACAAGGAGCCGCCAAGCCGTGGCAGCTAAGTGCAGTGAACTATCTTTCTAGGGATTATACTTAAACATTCGGCGAGTCACCTGGAAAGTAGATGTCAAATTAGAATAAATTTTGTTTCAGATTCACATCGCACCAATTACAGAACGAAATAGCTTTTTAGAAACAAGTACTTTTGTCACAATTTAGTGTTACCAATTGAAATTTACTGGATTTAGTTGTAGAGTAACACAGACAGAGTATGTCGGCTATCGGGACAGATGTGCTCAATAACATCCATATATTGCTTGAGGCGAAAGGCGACGAGAGGTGGGTCGTTTAGTGGCATCGCTTGGTTTGTTGGGTCTGACATTTCTCATCAATCTCAATAGGTAGAGTAGTGCTAGCCGCTAAGCGTGCCACATAGCGTGGCCTTAGCCTATAGACAGGTGGCAACAACCGCGGGCGAACTAGGTCGCGGGCCGCGGCCCAAGGTTAGCTGCGGCGGCAGATGGCAGCGGCCGCTGTTGCTAAGCTGCTAGAGAGCGGCGAACCATCATTACACCAAGTCTGGTGACATTTTAGTCGTGGTAACGTAACCTTTAGTCGAGTTTTCGTTGAAAGGAAATAACGGCCAGCGGCCGGGTTCGATTCCCGGTCGGGGCAGATATTATTTGTGTGAAAAGTACGAATGTTTGTGCTCAAGTCTTGGATGTTTAATATGTATTTATCTATATAAGTATGTGTATCCGTTGTCTAGTACCCATAGTACAATATGCTTAGTTTGGGACTAGGTCAATTGGTGTTAATTGTCCCGTGATATTTATTTATTTATTAAGAAATGCCAAGTTTCTGAAGCACTTTGCTTCTAATATTTGAGCAGGTATGCAAATTTAAAAGTGGTACCTCAATTAAGAACAACTCAGTATGAGTATAGTACATCTCAGTCACACCACAATACAGTTGTCCCAAATAGCCGTGGTAGCCTGAACTTGGCTTTACCAGTCTAACACTTAATGGTTGATGAGAGCCTTAGGATCTTTTTGGCACGAGAGAACCAAAGCCAACGCTCTTAATGTGAGGCCAGAACCTAGCAGCGATACATACAAACAGACCTATAGAAAGATGAGCACCGTGTCATGTTCTTTTTTCTATAATTTACTTTCTCGACCAAGGAAATGCACATAATTGAGTAAAAACGGAAACTCTACAAACGACAAAAACATTACACAATTTAAAGAAACGTTTCATTCACCGCTCTCTAGTCACATAGGTACACCCAAAAGCATTTTCTGTATCGATTCGGACTTGTTTCGGTCTTTATTCGATGAATGAAAACGCTCATAGCCAGTAGCGACAGTCTTGGGATTTATCGAACACGCTCGTAGGCAATCAGATCACAGCCTTATATTTCAATAATCAAGTCTACTTTTGGGAAGACGGTGACATGTAAACTATTCTTAAGTAGAACTTAAATGTACATATGTTACAATTTTTTGGATACAAAAACGAGAATCATTCAAAACCCCATTCAATGACTTGTCTCATGGCTATGACAAACATGAGTGCTGTCGAGCGCGTTCATTTCATTACTGCGTTAATTAAATTCCAAAGTTTCTGGCTACATGTAAAAACTTTTCAACAGGATGGAACCATCTAGATTTGCGCCGTATACCAGAGATTGTCACTGGCTAAGATTTTTATGTTACTGGTAAGCTTTATTTAAGGCGGAAACTTTGAAATGCCTGATTGCTCAACAGAACGAATCGTTAGCCTTTTACCGCTGTTTTTCAACAATATTTTGGGCGAAAAGATTGTCAATTGAGTAAAAAGTTTACTTGGTTAGTTTTAGTTAAAGTAGGTGCCTATGGCTAGTGTCAAACGACATAACTAGTCAGTGTAATACAAACAATCTTGATTCCAAACAAATTGCTATTCAACAGTTCGATTTGATTTATTGTAATAATTTCGCAATATTTTAAAATTCTACATCTATATCCTCTGTCATTCTTCCTAATCAAACAACATCCTTTTCGCCAAAAAATTCGCGAACAATAGAAACAGAAATCGTAATTGGAGAATAAAAAGGTTCCAACTGTTGACAGTTTAAAATATTCCCGTGAGTTCAGTCGAAAGAAAAGTACTAAATTACAATATCCAGATCACGGACCTACCTATAGTGGATGATGTAAGTAAAGCGAAATTTTCGAATATATCATCATTCATTTTCAATATATTTTCGAATATACATTTCGTTGCAAAACATATGCACTGGGTATTTCCTTTTTTCCGCGCAATTCACATTTTTCGCTGTCTGTCAAACGTAACCACGGCATGGCAACCTGCGAGACTAGTTTAAGTAAGCAAACTTTAAAAAGCTTACATCAAAGTTGAGACGTTTTTACGAAATAAGACTGCCTTCATCCGCTTAACACGTTGCCTGGCATAAGCATCACCTGGTGGGATCAAAAGCTCATTTTTCAGGGTATTGAAGGCCAGAGTCAAACTTTGAATGCTATTTTGTAAAGGATACTCTTGTATACAAATTATTTGTACCTACTCAAAGTTATAAATAATAATTACTATACTTAGTTCGTTAAATGAATAGAATAAAAACAGTTTTGTGTGTTACGAGTTAACTTGTCACCAGTAATGCTCATGGCACCTCAGTATTAAGACGAGTAACAGGAAGTGTTGTGAGCATCATTGGTGGGATCTCTAAATTTATATGGGGTGTAGGAGCTACACTTTAGGTGAAGTATCGGTTAGCCAACGTGTTAAAGTTCCGTGATAAGTTCCTGACACTGCCATCCGCGATAGGCACTAAACTCAGTTGGACCCTTCTTACCCTCGCATCAAGTCGTACAGTGTAGGTGTATCGTATCGTGTAGCGGGGTTACCTCCTGGACGGCACGCAGCGTGGCATCGCGGCTGGTGAAGGTGACGAAAGCGTAGCCGCGATTGGCGCCCGTCATGGGGTCCATCATGAGGCGGAGGTCCCAAATGGCGCCGCAGCGCTCGAAGAGGGGAATGAGCTCGTCCTCATACATGTCCTTGGGGATTTTGCCGCAGAACACCTCGCAGCCGGCGCCCGGCGTCCCGCCCTCCCAGCCGGGCGGCGGCCCGCCGTACTTGCGCTGACCTGCACCAGTATCATACCTTTAAAATCCTTTTCTCAAAAATATCCGTAAAAGTTGACATTATTCTTTACATATCAGAACGTGAAGTGCATAGTTTATGGTCAGTAAAAAAATTAAAAAGTTAAAAACATTGCAGGCTCGATAAACTCGACAACAATGTCGCATACAAATTCCATTATTGTCGAGTCTCAAACTTTTTAAAAAGTTAAAACGGCCATGGTAATAAGTTGGCACTATTCGTATACAGCCAATTTAAGTGACCGGTATCAGTTGTTTTGTTGGAACTCCAGACTTTTGCTATTGTGTTTGAAACAGCTTGTGGTGTTTTCGGTAGAAAAATACACCTGCAGTTTTTTTTTAATGGAAAAAGGCGGGAAAGGGTTAAGTAAATGACATTTAATTTTAAGTGGGTTGCAATTCTTTGTACCTATTTTAAATTAATAAAAGTTTATTCTATTTTTTTTCCTTCACCATTTTTGAGAAAAGCTTTATATTAGTCTCGGCTGGAATAGCAATTGCTGGCTTCGTATTGGTTAAACGGACTCGCAAGCTCGTCCGTTTAATACTCATACTCAGCCAGCAATTGCCTACTTCCAGGCCACGACAATAATGTAAATGTACTATTCCACACGATGCAAATTTACGTACTAGCAATTTAATTGGCATTCAAATTGTGTGGTCGAAAAAGTTAAAATTATAAAATTTCACACAAAAATCCTCTACCTAAAAAATTGCACGTCAGAGGAACTTGACTCTATTGTGAATAAAATTAAATAAATATGGGCAATCGTGACAATACATTTCGAAAATTTGAGTGCCGAGGGGCAATGGCAAGACTCTTAACACGTTTTTGAATAAAAAAAGTCAGGTCCGATCTATTAGTAAAGTTATCTTTTGACATCTTCAGTCTCGCGTTTCACATATAGCACTTGAAAAAGTTACTCAACTAATTCAGCGTGCCATATATGGCACATGCTTAGAAATAAATTTCTATGGGTACACGGCTAAAGGAGTATAATGAGTAACACAATACTACTGCATCGAGTTGGCCGCATGGTGAATAGACAGCAAAATTCTACTACGAGTGTAAAATGCACTATTGCTTTTAATTATTTTATTGGAGGTAAAAAACTTGGTCCAGTCAATCACTTATTTGGTAGCGCGAGAATATTTGTTTGTGCATCGATAAATTATCAACGCTGACTAAACTAATGAGTTAACTTTAGGTAAATATACGGAGATTTACGTCCAAGGTCAAAAGTGATGAAAGTTAATTAGGCCCATCGTCTATCCCCTACGACGTGGTAATAATGGTCCAAGTTTGCCCGCTTTATTCCTTAACGGACAGTAATATTCCATCCTTTCATAGAAACCATCAAAACTATTTCTACTAAATAAGTATCACAAAATTGTTACACATTAAACTATTTATAGCAATACGGCAATAAAATTCAACAACGGCTCACCAACGGTTCTATAGCACTGCCGGTTTTATAGCTAGACTTCCTATCACGCTATACTCGTAAGTACGTTGCCTAGGTAACGTCGAGACGTCTAGCCTACAAGGGCTGCTTAAGTCGAGAATCAGACTGCGTGGGGTGAAAGACTCGAAGGGGAAATAATGTAGACCCAAGGGATTTTCCACGCGGCGACTTTTTTGCGTTTATATTTTTATTTTTTCGCTAATCGAATGACCAAAGTTCAATGAATAATAGTTTTATTACTTTACTTGAAGTATAATAAAGATACATAATGTGTGTTTTAGGTCGTATATGCCATAATTTTAACCTGTACATTTAATAAGTTCAACAAAAACTAGCAAGACTTGTTTCAGCAGAATAATTCAAATAAGATTCTTTATTACATACACCTATTTATTTTAGCCATTTCTAATTAGAATCTTATAAGAAATTCGATGCAGAAAAATAATAATTATTACTTAATTAACAATATTCCCTATAATATTAGGTAACGCACAACTATTATTACTTTAGTCTCTAAATGTTATTGTTATAACGCTAGTTTCTATAAGAACTAACAAGTACGTCGTTCTCACGCTAGATGGCGCTATAGTAAAAAAGCGTTGTCCTTTAGAGGTTGTTGAACTGACCTGTGGTAACGTCTAACGTGTACCCGGTCCTGGCTAGGATGTGTTTGATTTTTTCCTCGTCGGGACCCTTGACCGGGACAGTGGCCGCGAGCGCGGGCGCGCCTTGCACGCCCGCTCTGCTTTTCTGTCTGAAACCCAATAACAACACATTACTACTGCAATTCGGACCGACAACGCGCCAATTTACAGCACTCGATTATTCCCTTCTCATTTCAACATATAGAGCCAGACGCGTACGAAAGTCGCGCGGCAATTCCGAATCGCACAATAAATCACGTTGAAATGTGACCTACGCAAAACACAATAGCATTGAAGCGCGAGGCTCCCATATCGTAAAATATTCGTGTGCGAATTTTATTTTTAAACTGCGCGCTTTTAAACGCATGCAATTATAATCTCATTGGTCGAGTGGACGCTGTACAATGCATTGTGGGGGGAAAAAAGTATTTTCAGCGCATGTTTTAGATGAAGAGGCACTTATATGCATTTATTTGCATCGGGAGGTCGCTTTGCGAATATAAAAGCTTGCAAACGAGTTCTGCATCATGCAACTGGGGCTAATGACCAGGCGTAATCTAATCTCGCAACGGTGCAAACACACCGACACGAGGGCAAATAGAACGTCAAAATGATCTTGTTACAGCGAACCGGGAGACCGAGTGCGACTTAGCCACGCCTGAGCGCACTGGGCGCTAATTCCATGTACCTAACGTTAGTCTACTAGATACTTAATATTTTGAACCCTCGACAAAAAGGGGTAGTAAAGTATTGAAGTCTCTTTAGTCTGTCTGTAGTCCGTATGTCATCGCTAAAAACAACTTGTTAATACTTTTAAAATGTTTGCTAAAAATCTGTTCAGACTGTTCATTAATGTTATTTTTAAAGAAATGAGATAATTCATAGACTAAAGGTTTCATCATTTACATCCACATATAATTTAGTTATGCATGACTATTCTTTACATACGGTAGAAATAAGAAAGAAGGCTTTCGCAAATGGTTTACAGAAAGAACAATTTGAGACAAAATCTCCCTAGTTATCTAGATTTAAGATCTAGCCATTTACCGGTCCTAAGTGACGCTACCGTAACTCCACCGAACCAAACGAGAGGGCGCTAGTTGTTCCGCGTGCAAATGTTTGCAATTTAAAACGGCTATATTGTGTCAAATCAATTTTTGTAGATTGTGACCTAGATAGGTCCAGCTACTTGGCAACTGTCCAACGCTCAGCGCGGGTTGCCAGCTCAAAAAAAAACAACGAATGGTTCTATATGCACCAAAGGTCCATTAGAAAAGGACGTAATATTTTTAAATTATTTTTAAAATACAGTTCAGAAAGTTTTTTTTTAGTAACCGAAAAAGCAACAAATTTGTGACGTTGTAACTCACCTATAGGTCTTCATGACTCCACATAAATAAGCACTTTTATTAGATACATGCTCGAGATTTGAATCTAAAAATTGTCCAAGAACACTTAAAGCACCGTCGGATGGAAATTCTTTTAAGGCGTCTAACGCACGTTCGTCCAGTTCCACGTGCGCTAGCTTTCCAGTCTTATAAATGTCGTCGAGCTTAGCAGCTACCTGGAACGGAAAAGGAACCTTTAAGTATGGCTTCACAGCTTTACAAATTCTTGGAAATTTTCCCCTTAGCCAGGCTTGTGTGTACACCTACATTACCCACCTGTTAAATATGGCACTCATTGCAATTTATGTAAAATAAATCCTATACAGACAATAGGCTGCTTCCACAAATATGTGGAAGTAAATTGGACGTATAGGGGGACTAAATTTAATGTTCCGTATGTGGTACATACACTACGAAAATTATAATTCAAACCTACATCAAACATAGTGGACCAATGTGTAACCAAACATAAACCGTGTTTTTTAAATACATCATGCGAGCCTTTTAAGGTCTACGTTTAGACTGATAAAGTCTTCTCAGCAATTTCAACCCTATTAACCCTTAAAACAATACCGGCAATATATTTGCCGTCAATCAGAAATCAAAGCCGATTCAAATTAGCAACATTTTACGGTCCAAAATCCAATGCCTTGACAGGGTTGTAAAATGGTTTAAGGGTTAAATAATTAAGTAGGTACGTACTATTTAATTACCCTGTGACCTAGAGGCGACCTATATGTATACCAGCAAAGTCTCAAAAATTTATGAATTTCTTTAAACTTTACAGGTGTTCTAGACTATGCCTACTTGCATTTGAAACTAATAACTGATGTGTAGCATGCTATAGTAAAATCTGTGTTAATCAAAAACTGTAGTCTGAGAATAAAATCCTGTAGTTTTTTATAACTATTTCAGTTTCACACTGGCATATCAACATGGTGCGTCCACAATCAATTACTTGACTGTGCACACATGTAATCTAAGACCGACAATGCCAAGTACCGTTTCAACCCGCCGCCGAAGGCAACGCCTTTGAACAAGTACTACAGAAAAATCGTCATTGTTAAACAAATAATGCAGATATTTACTGTTTATGTAGTTGTTAGTTGGCTGATATGTGGTCAAAGAACCCACAATCAAGGACAGTCATAATATTATTTACAATGACCTACCTACTTGTTACAGCTATTTCAGAACAATCAGAGTTGGTCAAAAACATAAATAAAAAGAGTCTTGTTAAAGTAGAATTTCTTTAATTGGATCCAACAAATGACCACCAAAAAATACTTCGATATTATAAAGCTCTTTGACCAATTGAATATACCTAAATAAATAAAACGAAATGTGCAAAAAAATACAATAGTTCTTTTTTTATTTAGTTATTTTATCAATGTACTTTGAATTGTATTCAGAGATAAAATTTAATAGATAATTGCAAGCTAATTAATGTGTGTTGTATTGTTGGAATCCAATATTGATGGGTAAGGGGCTTTGGGCTTAAAACCACTAAATTTCATAATACCTTATTCACTAATACCCCTAATTTTCAAATTACCATGGGCTCATAATACCTAAAAATAACTAAAATTTCAAATTGTCTCATGTTAAAATTTGAAATTTTAGGTATTTTTAGGTATTAGGAGCCCATGGTAATTTGAAAATTAGGGGTATTAGTGAATAAGGTATTATGAAATTTAGTGGTTTTACACCCAAAGCGGTAAGGGTGCTTAGGTAAGGCCAGAGTTGCATCAAGAGCGAATCTCCGTCGATGTGCCATAGTCACCATGTTATTAATATTACACGTAAAATAATATATGTGAAAAATATAGTTAGAAGAGTTTTATAAAAACTTGAGTGTCATTTTCATTTTTCTAATTTTGGGTTGACACAGATCAGATTGGAGTTGTCTATATTATTATGATAGCAAATATAATTGAAACTTTTGGGTTGATATTTTAAAGCTAGTAGTATTTTCAATAATCACAATGGATATTGTAACTTATTACTAAAAATAAGGTTGAATATCAAAGTCAATGCATGTGATCACTAAATCGCCTCTACCTTATTAAGGGTTAAACTCATCTCTCAAAGAATAAGGAAATATGTGAATAAAAGAACTGGAAATTTACAACATTCTACAATAAAAGTGGGCATTAAACTTGCTGCTTGAAGGTCAACTTGGCCTGACACAGACAAGATTTGACAAGGAGAACTTGTGCACATACATTAAGACAATGTGGTGCTAACAACCCAAGTTTTTAAAACCACAACCTTAACTGCAACATACTAAAACCTTATTTACTTGGAAAATACTCATAATACTCCCATCCCAAACAACCCCCTTGTTCATTTAAAGCATTAATAAGCAAGGGTCTGATGCTCCAATCCTTCATGTGCCATATATGGAACATTATTTTTCAGTAGGCATCTAGTTTCCAGATGCACTTAGTAACAGCTATAAAAATAATGAGGCAATGTGCAGGTAAACAGATAGGTATGGCAGGGGTCAAAGCATTCACCCCACTATCAGAGAGAAAGTTTATACCTCTGGAAGATACTGCTTGAAAAATAAACATAGCCATGTTGCCATTTGAGTAGATAAGATGGCAGTACAAAGTTATTGCTGTGAAAGTAAGAAGTTGACAATAAAAGTTCAGGTCAAAATTTTGCATCACTTGGCCAATTCAAGTAGTATAAATTATTAGACTATGTTTTTACTTGAAAACTAATGTAGAACTACCCTTGTAAATATAGAGTGGAGCCACCTAAAAGTTACTATTAGTAGAACCCTCAAGTAACAATATTTAAGTTTGGATCTATTGATTTCACACTTTGAACATCACAGAATCCAGTCACCATTAATGAAATGTACCATAAAGTAGTGTACTCCTTCTTAGTACAATAGTAAAATTACACTTTGGCAACATTTATAAGACTGGCAAACTAATTACAGTTTAAAAAGAAAATATTAAAAAAACTAATAAGAATCTTATTAGAATTAAAAATTATTGAAAGCAACAACTAAAATAAGACTTGCAACGATGAAAAATGATAATGCCAAGGTCAACAGCACTTGGCCCCAATTACATGTAAAACAGCATAAAGCCAGCTTTGTTCTTATTTAACCCACACCAGTGTTGATATTGCATGTTTACCGATACCAGTTTTAAAACTTCAGGCATCCCGCTGAACCAAACAACCCATACTATCATATTCCTAATTTATTTTTTAATCATATTTTTTGCAATACATAATAAAGCACTAAAAGATATCAAATACACATGCATCAACAAGAATAATTAACCATATGCAAGTCAATGAATATTCAATACTGAAAATTTTTGAAATTCTAGATTCAACGCGGACTCACCATACATAGATTAAGAACTACTCAAGTACTCAGTAAGTTCTATGCACATGCTTTTACAAGTAAAGAGTAACACTCACCTTAGGATCCAAGCCATAGTCAATAAGTTTGCGGTAATCTGGTGTTCGGCCAATGTCGGAGTCCTTTCCGGGCACTTCTTCGATGGATATTTCTCCATTACCCTCCGCCATTCTGCACATTTATTAAACTTTGTACACACAACACACTAAGCTTCTGCAATTTGTGTAAACTTCAAATTGAATATATCAAATAAAACTTTTGATGAAGTTACTTGGAACACTTGGAAATTATTTTCTAAGGCTCGCCTACAGATGATGTCATTCGACAAAATTTCAAGAAAGCCACGCGTATGAGCATTGCTGACTAATATAAATTGAAAGCATGGATATGATATCTATTTATTACATTTTTAAGTGTATCTCGGTAAAAAGAATTATATTTACCTTATTTTGTAATTTTTGTAATTTTGGAAGAAATTGACAACTCTCTAATCGTCCGAAAAACAAAAAAACAAATGATGTTCAAACATATGAAACTGTGAAACAATGGGATTGAGCACTCCTCATTCCATCCGGGTGAAGGTAAATTTCAAAAGCCGAATGCGCGGGTCATTGCATTCTTTTAGTGATGTGACACGTTTTTATTTAGCCTAGAAACAAAAATCGGTATTATGTCAAAAAATGTAACAACGTTCCTAAACAATAACGGAGATGCGAAATCCGGCGGTCAATGACCGAAATAACACATCAGAGTATAAACTGTGACAGTTCTTTATAATTTGTTACACATATCACTTTTGGTGTAATAATCACTTCAAAACACTTTTAGAACTCCTTCTGTGGCATCAAATGAACACTAAAAACTTTCCGCGCATGAAACTTTGCCGAATACAAAACTGCAATAAGTTGAGAGTGCAACTGCATTGCACCCGATAAGAACCGGCCGGCGCGCGCCACAATTTCCAAATAGAATCCAGTTAGAATCAGCGTAGATTATGCCAAAATATTTAAATCACTATATCACATACACTTAACGAATATTGTGAGTCGGAAGCACTGTACGCGAAAATAATTACCTATTAATTTTGCTAGTTGGTGGCCGAGACAGATATGGCGGCACCGCGCGACGTCAACGTGACCACCAGTACGGGGTTCTCATAACGACGCGAGCGGGATATGCAACGAGGAGTGCATTCAAAGTTTTAAAGGCACTTAATTTGTTAGTTTGTAAAGTTTTAAAGTATCTCTCTGTTTAAGCCTAATTGCGACCGCAGCGAATGGTGAGATATTTTTATTGCACAGAGAGTTTTTGCAATGGTTGCGAATAATTTTGAATGTGAAAGAGCGCGGCGCGTCGCGCAAGGCTGCCGGCCGCGAGGTGAGACAGGCAACGGCAAGACGGCGGCGAGCGAGAAGCCGAGAGTGAAGGGGGGAGGGTGTTGCAACCCGCGGTGCAGGCGTGCAGCAGCGACGCCGCACCGAGCTCGCCTGCATACTTGCATATACACGCACACTCGCAAACCCTCTGACCTTCGTTACTCGTAATCGATTCACTGTCAGAGTTTCGCCTTTGTTATTATAATAGATCCTTTGGTCAAATTTTAGCACCTCACATTCTTTGTATTTTTCTAACCACGTGGACAAAATTAACAGTTATTTCAATTAGTACATATAATTTTAAAATAACAAATTTGCAACGATTAAATCAATCAATTCGAATATTACTAAGTAAAATCTAACTAGAACCCGGTAAACTTTTATCCATGAAATTTCAAATAAGAATAAAATATTCACCGTAGTCACATTTATCATAATAATTCGTACCTACCTAGGAATTATACCATAAAATTCGTTATACTTAGTTTTTATGATAAGTCCAAATACGTAGTAAAAATACTTTCTTGTATTTTTTGCAAGAATGAAACTTAAATGACTATAATGTAAACAAGTCAAACAACTATACAAGATCACACGGTTGCTAATCGACATTGTCCAATAGTAGAACAAGGTTCATTACTCTTTGATATGGAAACGAAGGGATAAAAGAGTTAATCGCAATAACCCCTTGCTTTAGTTCACTTACACCTGCTGATCATCGAAGCCGTATGTGTTCGCGAGCCGAGCGAGACACATTCACATATTTAAAACTGGCCTTCGTACTTCATGTGTGTATGTGTACGAAACTCGGATCTGTATCCGCCGCATTATGTGGGTAGGTAGGGCGGCTACTGCGGGTGCCGGCTTTATGCGGACAACGTTCCAACAAAGCTCTTGCACTGCCACAATAAGCCTTACAAGCCAGCGAACTTAAAGTTCAAAATAACCTAACAATCCGACGCAGACTCTTCCTTTACAAAGAAATCGACTGAAGTGTGTAGCGCTCGACCACAGGACAGACGGACACACTTCCTTTCTCACATTTTTCGATGTCAATAGCATTAAAGTTTAAAGTGCAGCGTTAAAATGAACTCTTGTTCTGTTTCCGGCGTAGGCCTGTCTCATATGAGAAAGATTCGGCTTTCGTTTACACTCAATTAAATAAAAGCTCGTTTAAAACACAAAGAACCGGATTGCGATAATTTTTATTCCTATAACTTAAAATGTCAAAAGAATCGCGACCAGAAATTGATGTAGTGTAGGCCATCACTATTTTCGAAATTTGACAGATTATTAGATTAGTTTTTTTTTCATTGGTATTTTGGCATACTGCCAGTTAACCAACACGTACAATAGATTGCAAACTTTTTACAAATTTTATTAATAAAAATTTGTAATAAGGTTTTTGTAGTTGGAATATCATAAGTACCATAAATTAATAAAGTTATTTTGACCACAGAGCAAATTATTTTACACAATTCGTAAACGGAATGGAATCCACATGTATAGGGTCAGTTATGTATGTATGTATATTAATATTATGTATGATTACGCATTAAACCCGACTAATTAATATATATTTTGTTGATTATTTATACACAACCAAAGCCAAATTGGATAAGTAGATAATTTCAGTGCTACTACTATGTGCTACAGTGGGAGTGGAATAAATTTAAATCGGTACAGTCGGGGTAAAAAAAGTCTCGTCACCTTAAAGTTGACATTTGCTTGCACCAAGGCAATTGTCAGTCCTGTCAACATTTTATTTCAAAAGAAACAGAATGAATATCACATTGACGTTTCCCATTTTTCAAAAAGTACTAAGACTCTATACCTTGATAAAGGAATCGATTTAATAACTGACGAAGGTTTTCATTCGTAAGTACCTACTGTACTTACAAACCAACACAGATTGCTAATGAACAATCAACAACTCTTAAATTATTTTTAACTTTGTCGTGGTCGGTTGAATTAATTATAAGTAAGTAATTACATACTTCCCTATTTTGAAATGCAATTATTTTTCCCTACTTTTCATTGTGTCATATGGGACTATTTAATTTTAGGTACCTAACTTAACGCATTTCGGGTATCCTCAGGGTGCTCGTCTTTAAACACCCACGGAAATATCAGTTTAAAGTTAAATGAGTCAATCAGAATTGTCAGGGCCATAGAAATAAAACGAATCATCACGGACAATCTTCTAAAAATAACCATTTTGCAAACTCCGCTCGCCGCAAATACGTACTCTACTACAACAGTATTCGCGATAAGGTACTTTGTGCGTATATTAAATACGTCAAGAGGTTCATTGACCTGCGCCGTTTTGCGCCGTATGTTGCCGAATTTTATTGTGTCTGTAGATTTGTGGGTCGCGCACTAGCTGACGTCGAATTGGGGGCCCACCGGCCCAGACGAGCGTGGTGACGTCACCGCCGAATCAACCTAACCTAGCCGGTGATTCTAGTTCTAGTTATCGCATTCACAAAACGCGTACTACGCATTTAAATAGTTGCCCTAATCTAACTCGCTTTGAATAGAACTACTATGCCATCGTGCCTATCATATGTGTCGAGGTCAATGATATTTGTTTATTTTTTGCGCATTCAAGGGCGTTTATTTGCCGAATCCGTCTGTGCTAAATTGGTTTGTGTTGGGCCGTTTTTGTGCGAATAGTCGGTTAGTGCAGCGTTTTGCTAAGTCTCGGTTGAGCCGTGGAAGACTCCCATGCATTGTCACGGAGGTTCTCGACCTTTGCGGAGTGCGGCTTCGCATATTCAATAGAGCACGGTTTTGTTTTGTTTTGCGGAGGCGCGCGGCCACAGACGGCCGCCGCTCGCCGCCTATCGAACTCTTATCAAATTCTTTATAACTTAGGTATCCTGAATAGTATTTAGAGTTTTAATTAGCGAGTCCGTCTGAGAAACAATTGAGGTTACAAAAATGTAGGTGGATGATAAGCATTGCTCTGTAGGTTTACGGGCGGCGCGTTTGCATCGCAACGCGTTATTAATAGACGTCGAGTCGTTGAGATAACCTCGACGCAGTGCTACTGATTAGATTTAGCTTATCGCCGATCTAGAGCCTAACTTCCATTTTGTGACCTAGTGGAGGTTTCGATTTTCAAAATTATAAGTAGAGGCTATAAAGATTTGGCGGTACAGATCAGTCAGTTCCCCAATCATGTGGGTTGTGACTCCGACAAATTCCTTCTATCTACAGTCTGTGCGGTGGATCGCTGCGATAGACTCTATATTTTATACCTACTCTTTACTCTATGTAAGTATACAGTTTGTAAGTGAACAAAGAGCAAAAAGCTGATGCATGATTGATGGCAAACTGGAGTAAGTAAGTATGATGGAATCATGAAATGGCATACTTTTTAATAACTTTCGTACATACCTACTTTTTTCTTTTGGTCAACTTAAAATTAGATTAAATATTGAATCTTCTAATATATAAAAATCTCGTGTATCACGGTGTTTGTTATCGTATCGAACTCCTCCGAAACGGCTTGGGCTTGACCGATTTTTATCAAATTTTTCCTCTATATTTGTTATACTTAGGTATGAGAATAGGTCGTAGGCAAAACAACGTTTGCGGGGTCAGCAGTAACTTTATAATATGGACCAAACGAAAAAAAAAGTACTTACCTACATAACTACTAAGGGCCGGCGCTCACTGACGGCATGGCACGGCATGGCATTTTATTACTATCAAGTTATTTTGAATTTTATTTCAAGGAGTTTAGAATTCATGTTACTTTATTTCAATACCATGATGCCGCGACGTGCCGAGGGATGACGCATCGCAACCAATAAAGTAACATGAATTCTAAACTCATAAAAATAAGATTCAAAATAACTTGATAGTAATAAAATGCCATGCCGTGTCATGCCGTCAGTGAGCGCCAGTGAGTTAATAAAAAGTATGACATTCCATCATACTCCTCTTGGCCGTCTACCAGGGGGGTTACTACGAAATTCGAAGTTCGAAGTTCGGATCGTGCGGTCCCTCTCACTCTCGTAATAAATATCATTAGCGTGAGCGGAACGGCATGAAACGAAGTTCGAATTTCGCGTTTCGTGGTATAGGGCCAGGGGGTCTAATTCAGGAACGACCCAACACGGTTTGCGAGCGGTAAATGCGGTAATTCAATCGTTTGGGAGAGTATAGGAATGGATTGAGCTTGGGATGAGCCTTATTTTTCTGTTAATTCGCTTTGTAAATAAATAAACAAATAAATAAGACTCATCCCATATTCTGCCCAAACCTCTCGCAAACCAGTGATTTTTGGCGTTCCTGGATAGCAGTTCAAACCAAACCCAACCCAAACGATTGAATTACCGCTACCAAACCCGTGTAGGCCGTTCCTGAATTTAGCCCCATCGGCTTTGGTCTTCGTTCAGTTACATACTGTATAATTTGTCTAACACACTCGGGATCACAATCGTTTTCACCACTTTTTTCTGTCACACGGTATAGAATGAATCGTCATCGAGAAAGAAATGGTGAATGTGATCGCGAACATCCGTGCGTTAAACAATACGGCTTCTGTACGCTTAGTATAAGTTTTACTTCACCAAAATACTTCTCGATCACGTTTACGTAAAAAAATCAATTACTAGGGAAACATGTGCAGCGCCTCCGCGGCCGCGCGTCCATGTTTCCATAGAATTGAAATTTTTACGTAAACGCGATCGAGAAGTATTTTGGTGAAGTAAAACTTATACTAAGCGTACTGTACGCTTAGTATAAGTTTTACTTCACCAAAATACTTCTCGATCGCGTTTACGTAAAAATTTCAATTCTATGGAAACATGGACGCGCGCGCGCGGAGGCACTGTCCATGTTTCCATAGAATTGAAATTTTTACGTAAACGCGATCGAGAAGTATTTTGGTGAAGTAAAACTTATACTAAGCGTACTGTACGCTTAGTATAAGTTTTACGTCACCAAAATACTTCTCGATCGCGTTTACGTAAAAATTTCAATTCTATGGAAACATAGACGCGCGCGCGCGGAGGCGCTGTCCATGTTTCCCTAGTAATTGAATTTTTTACGTAAACGCGATCGAGAAGTATTGAAGTGAAGGTAAACTTATACTAAGCATACTGTATGCTTAGTATAAGTTTTTACTTCACGAAATACTTCTCGATCGCGTTTTCGTAAAAAAATCAATTACTAGGGAAACATGGACAGCGCCTCCGCGCGCACGCGTCCATGTTTCCATAGAATTGAAATTTTTACGTAAACGCGATCGAGAAGTATTTTGGTGAAGTAAAACTTATACTAAGCGTACTGTACGCTTAGTATAAGTTTTTACTTCACCAAATACTTCTCGATCGCGTTTACGTAAAAAATTCAATTACTAGGGAAACATGGACAGCGTCTCCGCGCGCGCGCTTCCATGTTTCCATAGAATTGAAATTTTTACGTAAACGCGATCGAGAAGTATTGAAGTGAAGGAAAACTTATACTAAGCATACTGGTCAGATCATATCTCGGGGCTCCGCCCTTTAAGTCTTTTATCCTCCACTTCGCCCTTTCCTATGTTTTCCATATTTTTCCGAACCATTACGACCACGTCACAACCATTAGGAAGTATTGCAGCATTCATTAGCTAGTGGTGGAGAATCTGTTGGCGGTTCCTATCATGCAACCTTTTCTCTATATACTTATCGTAATGTCGGCCATAGTTTTTCCAAGAGCGGTGCATTATAAAAGTGACCGATAACGATAATTGCACTAAAAAGCTGATATCTGACTATCAATCAATGTTTTTCCTATCTTTGATCTTAGATACCTACGCATGCCTCACCGATTACCTGCAGGCTTATTGTCTAACGCTTCTGACGCTTGCCTTCGCAATCACTATCTCTTTCTGTCAAACGGTATAAAATTATGACAGAAAGAGATGGTGAAAGCGAAGGCAAGCGTCAGAAGCGTTAGACAATAGGGCCTCTGTACGCTTAGTATAAGTTTTACTTCACCAAAATACTTCTCGATCGCGTTTACGTAAAAAAATCAATTACTAGGGAAACATGGAAAGCGCCTCCGCGCGCACGCGTCCATGTTTCCATAGAATTGAAATTTTTACGTAAACGCGATCGAGAAGTATTTTGGTGAAGTAAAACATAATCTAAGAGTAAAACTTATACTAAGCGTACTGGTTTATTCAAAATATTAAGGAGTTAACTAGTCTAACTGTTAGATACCTACTTAGATAGATTTGTGATGAACATTGTGGCTTTTGAATATTCTACAATCGTTACAATTGTTTAATACTTACTTGATTAATTACAGACAGTTAATTCGTGCTTATTTTATTTTTATGTTGTTGTTAGAATTTATCGTATTGTATAGTCGGGGTAAGAAAAGGTTCGCCAGTTTCCGACTCTATGTCAACGAGTTAAGGTCGAAAAGTGACGAACCTTTTCTTACCCTGACTATACTTATAACGTACTAGTGACCCGCCCCGGCTTCGCACGGGTGAAATTATGCATGTATTATACATATAAACCTTCTTCAATAACTCTATCTATTAAAAAACCGCATCAACAAAATCCGTTGCGTAGTTTGTAGTTTTGAAATCTAAGCATACATAGGGACAGACAAACCGGAAGCGACTTTGTTTTATACTATGTAGTGTAGTGATACAACATAGTTAAGTAATAGACACAAAATGTAGAATGTCGAGAAGGAAGAGGAGCGGTGCCCGCTGACACAGGCTTTTCAAGCTTAAAAGAAGGTTCCGGCCACTGTTATGTAAAGTCTTATTACCTCCCAAATAAAACATTTTTCATTTTCATCGTCAAGAAGTGTATGGGTATTCTATCTATTACTTCTCAGGCACCTGATTATAATTTGATTAATTTCGCTAAACTTTACCTATCTACGAACTTACACAAATTAAAAGTAAGTACTTAGAACAAAAAGTAAGAGAATGTCGTGCCATTTTTACACGTAGTATAATAAAATACCTATTCTATATAATGATCAATTGATTAAATAATTAATTAGGTCTTAGAATGTCGTGGCATTATTACACGTAGTATAATAACGTACCTATTCTATACAATGATTAATTGATCACATAATTAATTAAATCTTAGAATGTCGTGGCATTATTACACGTAGTATAATAAAGTATTCTATACAATGATTAATTGATTACATAATTAGGTCTTAAAATCTCGTACCTTATTTAAAGAAGCCCTATTATGTAACGTTTACATAAAATGGGCATTTCTAATTATTCGTTGTACCCAATTAAGAAATTGTTAACTATAGTCCGTTTGGTTACGCACTTTTTCAAGCCTTTACAATAAAAACATAGAACAAATCGGACAAGTTTAACAATGTGTAACAAGAAGTGAAGAATGGTCCGGTTTGTTAAAATTTTTTTTATTGTAAAGACTTGAAAAAGTGCGTAACCAAACAGACTAATTT
This sequence comes from Archips xylosteana, assembly GCA_947563465.1. Taxonomy (NCBI): domain Eukaryota; kingdom Metazoa; phylum Arthropoda; class Insecta; order Lepidoptera; family Tortricidae; genus Archips; species Archips xylosteana. The sequence goes on along the minus strand of OX387351.1, from coordinate 4,301,159 downwards.
TAACTCCCTGTTAACAATTTCTTAATTGGGTACAACGAAAAATAGAAACGCCCAAATACATACATACGTACTGTGATAGAGTTCCACGAAGGTTCAACAGCAGGTTACGATTCAACAGATTAGTCTTATACTGTTAGTGTAGATATTAATTGCGCAGAGAGAGTTTGACAAGCAAAATATATGTGGGAAAACACGTTATTCGCTGGGAAAACTTTTTCATGACTTCGTACACGAAACGGTGGTTCATTCACTGGAGACACTTTTGTTCTTGCTTGCTTAGCGACAACAATGTTTCTTAGTTAGTTGCACTGTCACTTAGTTATTTATAATTCGTTAGGTTTTTTTATATAAGGTGCTAATAAATTAGGTACCAATATTTCCAGGGCGTAACTTACTCATCAAAACAAGTCACTTTCACTCAGAAAACTTTACAAAATTTAAATAAAAGCGCAATCTTTTCATACATATCCATCCAAACGGATTACTGCTTTAGTAAAGCAAATTTTAAAAGTTGTTATATAAAAGTGACTTGTTTTGATGAGTAGCCATAGAAAAATATTAGCACCTAATTTGTTAGCACCCTGTATGTATCTAAATTAAATGGTCTCTACAGTTATATTATTATTATTATATTAGGTCGTGCTCATATCCCAGGAAGAATGAACATTATTTTACATAAAACTACCCACGATTGACCCCTATCACTATCACTATCTCACCTGATGAAAAGTGCATATGACGTCAAAGATGTATTTTACTGCTTCAGTAAAATCAGTAACAGCCTATTCACTTTACTCAGCCTGATAAGCCCTAGGTAGTATTTATCTGAAAATGCAGACGATGATATCTTCGGACCATTTACCGAAACATTCTCGATTAATTAACTCCTTGGTATTTCAATAAACAGCGTATACTTTACCTTTATTTAATGTGCAAATTTTTGGATTTTTTACTCAGAATCAAGAGCGCTATTGATTTTGATGATTTAACGTCCCTAATTTTCTATACAGTTTTTTGTGTCAACTTTGTAACCGATCATTGGTATAAACTGTATGAAAAAAAAACGTTACAAAACTGACTCAAAAAATAAAAACATTATTGCTGAAAACTACCTACTCGTGATTTTGAATAAGAAAACACTAAAATCTCCGCGTAAAAAATAAAGTAAAGGGCTTTTTTTAATTGGGATGTCCCAATTTTTGACAACGTATAATAAATCGAAAACCGTTTGGAGAAATAGGCTTTGTGAATCGTTTTCAGAAATCAGATTCCAGAAATATGATAAACTGAATTAAATAAAGAAAATTTAAGTAATGACCTTCATTTGACCCCTGCAGTGAATCGTCACATAGGCAGATATAAAGCAGGTCTACACTCTAAAGCAAATTGACAGTTTGAAATTTTGCTGTCCTGCTTATAATAGCAAAGAGTGACAAAGACAGAACTTTAATCACATGATGCGCACCTGGCTTTAAACAGTTGTCATTTATCATAAAGTCCGAAATGTATACAATACTCGCAATGTATTTTTACAAATTTAATTATTAAATTACTACGTTACAAGTAAATATGAAAGAATTTAAATATCAGATTTTAGTAAAAAATATCTATTTACTATCACACCATTAAACAAACAGGAATAATCGAAGCTAAAAGAAGATAAATAAATAAAACTATTTGTCATGGTTCATTTAGGACCCTAAGTCGTGCTTGTATTATTGACAGTGACAAGACAAATCAGTAGTGCCACAGATTATGTTATGTACGGCTTGAATTATTGTAGGCAATGGAACGTGGCTCTCTCACTGTGACGTCATCCAACGTATTTCTTAAAAAAATTATAAAAAATTAAATTATATTATTATTATTATTAGCCCGTGTTAATGTCCCACTGCTTAAATTAAATTAAATACTCAACCAAATTCAAAATCGATGAAAATGGTATCTTAAAATAACCTATTCTTTCCAAAAAAAATATAAAAAACTATAGGTTATTTTTTTGGTACATCCCAATTCCTAGGCAGGTAAAGTGTGCCAAAAATATGGTTACCACCCTACGGTTGAAGTTCATTTGCACGTCAAAGGCACGTCATGATTACAACGAGGTCGATTTTCCCTTGCAATAATATGATGACTGACTAATTATTAATTACTTCACTCAGTCAGAAACGTCAACCTTAGCGAGATTTAGATCTTACAGAAACTATTGGCAAAACTGGTAGACTACTTTCTTGGCCGACCGTTACGTATTTCACAAAAAACTTTCAACAAAAAATCTCTTTCTAAAGAAAATGTAAGGTCCAGCGTTTTTAAAAATCACATAAAATTCAACAAGCGGCACTAGCGTCTTACGAATGCCTGGACCCTTTTCCTCTGAACCCTAGGGCTAGATCGTGATTAACAACGGGTCGCGGACAATGGCGGCAAGCCGTTATTAGTTCTCACAGCTTGCCTAGGGTTTAACGTCTGTAAACTCACACTAGGGACAACTGAACACTAGACGCGAATAAGTTCTAGCGTTTCAACCGCTATCAGTTTCCGATTACTGTCCCGAACAACAAACTAAAAATAAGTACGAAAGGGAGAAGAATGAGTGGAGGACTAGCTTTTACTCGCGACTTCGTGCGCGCACAAAAAAAAATTATAGTAGACTCTGATCTCTATCCCGGGGGCCGTTCAATAGTCATACAAACTTTTAACATAATTCATCATTTGTCAGAAATTGTCATTTCGCATAACTCTTTTTTCTCACAAACCATTGATTATTCAGGAATTTTGAAATGATTATCCAGTAGGACTCTATAGGTTAGGTTAGGTTTGTTTTATAACAACTCTATACAATTAATGGATTCAGAGCAAAAAGAGTTATGCGAAATGATAATTTCTGACAAATGATAAATTCGGACAATAGTTCTTATGACGATTATTACACACCCCGTCCACTGCTGGACATAGGCTTTGGGCTCCTAGTGAAAAAGGGGTTAATTCTGCAGAAGTTGAACAGCTGATTTCGAATTTTCGACTTAACCCCCTTTACACATAAAATAGAAAATAGCTGTTTAATTTCTGCAGACTTAACCCCTTTTTCACTGGGACCCCAGTATTGACGCCCAATCATTACGGTTGGAAGCGACTTGCATCCACCCTGAACGTACGGCCTTTACCAAATCGTCAGTCCATTACTTAATTACTTAAATACAAAAAAACATAGCTAAATTTTTCAACACTGTAAAAGATAGCTATTTGAAATTAGGGATCGCCAATACGGATCGAAATTACTTGTTTTCACACATCCCTACCCATGATGTCGATTCTATGCACCTGCACCCAATATAAAAAGGTATACATATAAGTAAGTAAGGTAATTCCAAAACGCTTTAAGTAATGGACTGACGATTTGGTAAAGGCCGTACGTTCAGGGTGGATGCAAGTCGCTTCCAACCGTAATGATTGGGCGTCAATGCTAGGGTCTTACCTAGTGAAAAAGGGATTAAGTCTGCAGAAATTAAACAGCTATTTTCTATTTTATGTGTAAAGGGGGTTAAGTCGAAAATTCGAAATCAGCTGTTCAACTTCTGCAGAATTAACCCCTTTTTCACTAGGAGCCCAAAGCCTATGTCCAGCAGTGGACGTCCTACGGCTGAAATGATGATGATGTTGAATTAAAAAATATTGTAGATCTGTTTGAAAAAAAATACTTTGTCGAGTTTCTTGTCGGAATAACCTCAACAGGGTATTTCCAAACCGGTGTTAGATAGGTACTTCGACATTCATACCTAAGTCCTAGCCTAAATAAAATAAAGATATTTTGACTTTGACTGTGCAAAGTGCATAATAGGGATGACGACTGGGTTAAAAATATGTCATTCTATTTAGTCCGTCAGTTAGATTATGGGAAAATATGGGACACGTATTTTTTGGTTTATCAAATTATTAAAAATCTACAAAGATATAGATCATCAAACTTCCGGAGTGGGGGCTTGTGACGTCACCCTTAGGTAAAAATTGTACCATATGGTGACGTCACTCGAAACTTCTAAGCACTGTATCCTCGTCATTTTTTGTTCGTTAAACATCTAACTGACGGACTAAACAGTTTTTTTTAGTCGTCTAGCCTATTACGTTAGAGCACCGACTGTACCTAGGTCCAAGGCACTGCATAAAGTAATTTCCAAAGTCAGAGCTAGGCATTGCGCCAGTCTAGTCTAGACTGGTGTGAAATTCGCACCGGCCATTCCTTTCGCGATTTCAATGGACGAGATTGACAGAGAAACCGGTCTGGCGCGGCGCGGTGCCGACACGGCTCTACCGTTTCGCTGATGCAGTTCAGATACTTACTTAATGTTCAATAACTTTTATTCATCGTACTCAAATATCATAACCATCAACGCACTCTTGCTACACGAAAACGTAATTTTATCGAAGCTCTTGCTTTTTTATGAGCTCTAAATTACCTAACCTTTTGTAATATCTTAATTTTTAATAGGTACAATTTTTTTTGGTGATTTTACTTAACTATAGGTAAAATAGGCATAGTAGGCATCCTACTTGCGTAATTTCCATATCCGTACCGAAATCCAAGTCGATCCGATTTACTAGAATTGGGTCAAATTCTACTTGCAAGATTTGATGCTTTAACATACAAATATTGTTTGCTTTTTGTCAGCAGTACGTACATTTTCTCGGTGAAATCTAAGATTTCATAAAAATTAAGAAGGATTCTCTTCTAGCTATGCAAGCCATGCGTGCTACCAACTGCAATTGTTGCCCCCGACCAACTCGGCAGAAAATCTTGATCGCTTGCATACGGCAATTGCAGTTGCAATCTCAACTAGGTATCATAATTATGGAAACCTGGCAGGCGCACTTGAAAAACTTTTTCGTTTCTTATAAGAACAAACATAGAAACATTGTAAATAATTAGAATAGAAAAACTAAATAAAACCTAATAAAATACGAGTTACAAAAAATTTGCTAATTTTTTTTTCAATTCAATACCTAGTTGGGTCAACCCTAGTAGGTTGTCATGACGGTCAACCTGGATACAGACAATTTTAACAGAAGAGTTTTTTCCATGATTCATGTCATTTGTCTGTCACTAGGTAAGTACGACAATATTATACTAAGTAAAACAGGGATTCGATTTGTAGCATTCGAACATGGCGGATGTAGACAGTATATAATTTTGGTATTTCTGTTTCTTTGGCTAGTTGAAGTATAATTTTGATAGTGTTTTATGCGGTGATTAACCTTAATTAACAGTGATCACAAAATTCTATATTGCTCTCGTGTCTGACATTTTTTAATGCGCAAGTTGTCTCCACGTGGTTTCTGGAATTTTACTATCAAGTTGCAAAAACTACAATCAGTCAATCACCGTACAACGTCGCTCCCAAAGAGAGCTTACTTTGACACTGGCGAAATTGTCCTTAAATAGGACAGAAGCCATATTTTTAAATAAGCCATATTTTTAAATAAATAATAATAAATAAATACTAAAACAGACTTTCTGTGTTGCTTTCTCTTTTAGTCTTACTAAAATATATATTTTTTTTTTTAGCAAATCAATAAACTTACCTAACGAATGAATCCATCGAAAGCAGGAAGGGAGATCCAATTTTGATTTCACATGGCACCAGTCCAGATATCATCAGCTACCTACTACTATGGTTACTAGAACTAGGCAGACGTACAGACTAACTAAAGTACAACATCCTCTTAGGGCCCTATTTTACTACTGCAAAAACTGATACAGATGACAGTTTTCCATGAACTGACATGTGTCAGTCGGTCCTCCAATCTCGAACTGTTAGAGTTCGAAATTCAAAAACAAATGACGCCTAGTAAAAGTAAATAGACCGCATTTAGAACAGTTGACTAGCGGCCACGTCCGGGCGCATTGGGTAAGGGCAAATGTGTCGCAAATGTGTCCAAGTCTCCCAAGATTCGGCCAGGATCGCCAATCGGGCCGTCGCGATGCAGACTCGCCCGCAGCCGCCATCGGCCGAGGGGGCGCTCAGACCGGATCCGCGGCCCTCAAATAAAAACATCTATCGCAATAATAATACACAGGACAAGTACGTGAAACGAATGGCATTGACCCCCCGAATATGGGAACTAACCCGCGCTTGAACTGGATCCTTACGAGATGAATAGGGTCTACAGGCGTATGTTTGGAGTTATTAGCTTTTATTCCTAAGACTAGCTTTTAAAGAGATGACTTTCTACTTATACTAAATCATACAGCTTGGCGAAGTTACAGTTACAGTAGTCAGCCAGGCACCGGTAGTCGGTCTCTGGCTCTCTGCCAATCTTCGCAGGAGTGAGAAAGAAAGAATGGAAACAGGAAATAGAGGCCTGAAATAAAGGAATTTTATTTTTTATTTTTTTTTATTTTATAGCACGATAGATAAACAATCTTGCAGGTCGGGAATGATTTTTGACATTTAGTACTCCACTAGTCAATATTATGGTAAGTTAAGGTGTTAATTAAGTAGGTAAAGTTAGAACTGCAAGAAAAACTGTCCAAGTTGCATTACAATGCGGCGCTCAGTTGATCACTTCTATCTCGTTCGCCTTTTGCAGGTCTAAACTCAGCTTTATGTTAAAGCTATTGGTCGCTCAACATCAATCGACAAAATATTTAAGCTATCCCAATTATCAGTCAATATTATATGGATAAGATGAACAAGCATGGTTAGGTAGGCAAGCTTGCTCCATCTTAGACCACATCCACGTCGATAATAATAATAATAATAAAGGCGTAGGGATGTGACGACCTCATCGCCCGCTGGTGTTGTCGTGTCACCAGTGCAGTCAGTCATCGCAGGGCGGCTTGTGGCGAGCTGTTGGTGCGTAGCGACACCACGAACCCGAGACCTCCAGGGGTACACATACACACATGCGCTTATACACACACTCACACACAGTTACACACCCACCCCGCCTCTAGTTTGCCTTTGTTGGCCGCCTAGAGTGGAGCGCAAGAGCTAAATGCTCGAAGGATGGATGTGTTTCCGTAAGTGGCAAGTTGGCATTTTGAAGTTTAAAGTCCAGGAACACCTCTCCATCCTTAGCCGTTCACACCAATGTTGCCGCCTCGTTGCCCCGAGCGGGCAATGGTTTAAGGGGCCCATTTAGTGAACGGCGAGTCACCGCCTACCAAAAGTTCAGTTTATGAGATATTGAAATGGTAGGTGTCCGTTATCTCACTCCATAGCCAGGTAATCCTGTCCACAACATCCCAACCCCATAGCCAATTCCATGTCGCTTCCTACCTGGCAATAGTTTGGCAACTGTGGAGGACTGTCCGCTAGCACATCCTCATGGTGTATTAGGGGATAGACCTCCATAGTTGCGCCCATCTCATTTATATTATATGGTACCAAAGGCCTCTTCATGTTGGCTTCGGCCCCATGAATGCCTTTCAAATGACCGGGTCCCCATGGGCCCGTGATCGGAAATCCGTACCAACAATAATAATAATAACTTTATTTCACCAACAACAACAATTTTACAAATTACAGTAAGTACATTTTTTATACTTAATACTAAAGGTGGTGGGTAAGTTGAAGGTTTATACTTGTAGTAATTAATGATGAATTTTACTCCCCGTACCTACTAGTATAAACTGTATCACGGTGAAGTAAGATCAGTCATTCATAATCGTGAAGTTTATTAAGTATCAATGTGTGGATCAAAGTACGATTGAGAAATCGAAATGTAACATAACTAAAAAGTTGAGGGTATGTAGCAGCAGTACGTAAATGTGTATGTTAGTAGTATATGCAAAATTTACAAATGCATTTCGATGTTTGCTATCTAAACAAAATCGATATATATAATAACTATAAATTAAAAATATAAAAACCCCCCAACACAATTAAGTCCAAGATCCCTTCTGCAGCATACAAAAGAGCTGATAATTTAAAAACGGCTGGCCCAATTTTGATGTTACATGTCTAAGAACCATCGCCATCGCCAAGAAACCTGCTTTCAAATAAAAAAACTCGTCCAAATCGGTTCACCCGTTTAAGAGTTATGATGCCACAGACAGACAGACACACACACATAGCGGTCAAACTTATAACACCCCTCTTTTTGTATCGGGGGTTACTTAAAAACGCATTCGGTGTCGACCCTAAATAATCATTTACACGTTAGTTATAGTATATTTTTTATCGAGGGACTAAAAGAAGCCAATATATACCCGAGGTGGTTAGCCACCCGAGCTTTAGCGAGGGTGCCTATTTATCCGAGGGTTTATATTGACTTTTAGTCTCCAGGTGAAAACACTATTTTTCACTTCGAATGCGAGAAAAAAAAATGTCTTTTGCTCTTTGCTAGACATCATAATTTTCACTATCACTTGACGACATTGTGAGAATATCAATTTAAATTTTAATAGTTTACGATTTACGCTCTACAACAATTTCAAAGTTTTCGCGGTAAGTATTTTTTTCCAACCAGACACAGATATAACAAAATCGCATCGGCGAAATGGTCCATACACAAACTGGAAAAAATAGAATGGCGCCACCTTCTATGCGGAAAAGTATAGAACTAAGACCATGTAGACTAAGAACGTAACATTTTCGTCATGAAAATGGTCTACACAATCTTATTTTTTTATATATATTTTGTTTTGCCACTAAGCAAGTACTGGCTGTTTGAGTTTGTCTAAGTCACTCGAAATGAATTAAAAAATTAATTACTTTTACTCCCTAGGGACAAAGCACTCACTTTACTTCCGCCTCGTAAGACTATATTGACCTACTTTTAGAGCATGAGAAGTGAAAAAACTCTTTAAAACTGCATAGGATCCGTTAAAATCATTTTCATGTTTATCGCGAATAGAAAAGACTACCAGTGATATCAGTTTTCTATCAAGTACTAAAAAAAACTCATTATTTCATTTCACTGAACATTATCGATGGGACTCGTAAGAAAGCTCAAAGTCACTCATAGGGCGATGGAGAGGGCTATGCTAGGAGTTTCTCTGCGGAATGGCATTAGAAATGATTAAATCCGCGCAAGAACTAAGTAGGTAAATTCACGGGCATAGCTCGAAGAATCGCCAGACTTAAGTGGCAGTGGGTAGGGCACATCGCTCGTAGAATTGCCGAAAGGTTCTCGGGTGGCGTCTGCGGACCGGAAGACGCAGTGTAGGTAGGCCTCCAATAAGATGGAGTGACGACCTGGTTAAGGTTGCGGGAACGCGTTGGATGCGGATGGCGCAGAACCGATCTGTTTGGCGAGCCTTGGGGGAGGCCGGCTGAAATGATGAACATTAATAAGTAGTATAAACTAAAAAGAAACCGAGGAGAAAGAGGAGTAACTAGGTACTAGAGTTAAGCTAAGCTTGGTTAAAATAGAGCAATTGCAAAATGAAAAATAGTTACACGGATATAAGTTACCATAGCAACAGGCAGTTGGTACCTAGCTAGCGACCAGCCAACAATCCAGTTTTTATATTTCTAGATTCAATCCAGACCGTATTGTGTGCAAACGTGTTTTATAAAATGGATTGTTAAAGCCGTATAAATTTCTTAGGTCATGCATCGCGCCTAGGGTCAACTGACCTATGAACTACGATCTTTCATTCATAGACCTATTCTGGAGATACAATTGAATGGTCCTATGGCTTTATTCGTAAACCTGTTGGTGAATGAATGGTTTAATGAATGTCTCACAATGGGGAGAAATTGTGATAGGTGGTGGTAATCTTTCTCAGCCGCTGACAACTCGTTTATTTGTACAGTCGGAGTCAAAAGTAAATGGAGGATAGAACCAAATGCTCGAATGCGCGAGTGAAAGGGTGAAAAGCTTTTTGTAGGACTATAAAATAAATAGGTTTTTCCGTCATCTTGTTGGTGTCCTAAAGACATGCATGGCAAAAGTACTATAAATAATAAATAAATATTAGGGGACAATCTTACACAAATCGACCTAGTCCCAAACTAAGCAAAGCTTGTACTATGGGTACTAGTCGACGATAAACATACTTATATAGATAAATAAATAGAAAAAATCCATAACTCAGGAACAAATATTCGTGCTCATCACACAAATAAATGCCCTTACCGGGATTTGAACCCAGGACCTCTTGCTTCGTAGGCAGGGTCACTACCAACTAGGCTAAAGCGGTCGTTAATTATGTACAGCCTATATTTTATTTTTATGCTTGAGAGATCTTTTCACAAAAACCGGCCAAGAGCATGTCGGAAACGCCCAGGATAGGGTTCCGCTGTTACGAAAAAATCCTTGCATATCTTATTAATTTTACTGTTTTATATTATTACCTACTTTCCGCATTAAACAAGTACCTACTTCATATTTTTCACTTCTCATGCTCTTAAAATGTTACTTTAGTCTCTGCATATCGGGACTAAAGCTCTTTTTTGATCTCTAGGGATTAAAGTAAATTTTTTTTAATTGACTATGGAAACCCCTAAACTGCCAATCACGGTGTTTGTGAATGGAGGATCATCGCCATTTTCAGTAACTGGGTATAGACAATTTTAAAGCTTTCCACAGACCGATGCACGCTGCGGACGCACTATAGCGCCCTGCGCTTCGGTCTGTGGAAGCCTTTAGGGCGTGGAAATAACCTTAAAATGACAACTGTATAAAAAAAATTTAAAAAATAATAATTTCGTGAAACACATTGAATAATTACGAATATTAATCTATTTAATTATAAAATATTAAAGATGAATTCATTTTATTTTGCATGTAAAGAAAGATTTCCTTTAGCTTAGGTGTTTTTTAATTTGTTTTTTTTTTAAAAACGCTGTCGGCAAAGCAGTGCTGGAGTCTTCGGTAGATAGAGCAGTTACGTTTGGAAGTTAATATGGCGTGACTTCAAAATAATGCGATGTCAGTTGCATTTAATAGTAAATAGAAAGTATAATTAGATATAATTTAACAAAGAATTGGCATATAGAAAATAAACTTAAAAAGTCGTTTCTTTATTCACGGGTAAGTGTTTCAGTTAACAATATATTTTGTGTGTGAACTTAGATCAATTAGGTTAATTTATTTGCCGATTCTAATGAATGAACAATTATCATTCTTACATGCATAGTCCAATTAGTTTTAACATCTTAGTCTTTAAGTTAGAATCTGTTGGCTAATTATACAAGCATTTAAAGCGTCACTTTACAAAAAAATATAAAAGAAAAGAAAAGACAGCGGTATTTTTTTTTGCTATTTGAATTTTGAACAGATGTTCATTGCTCGTATTGAGCATACGTTGTAAAAAAGTAATTTTGTACGTCGTTTTTTTCCTCGCATTCAAAGTGAAAAGTAGAGTGTTTAACGCGGGACTAAACTACCATAATGACAACTCGAATTATAGCCTCCCTCGCTATCGCTCGGGTGGCTAAATATCTCGTGTCATTATGGCTTATTTTAGTCCCTTGTTGAACAATCTACTATTTCTTAGGATTATGAATTTTGTACGAAATTTCCCAAGTAGGTATTTATAGGTTAGGTAAGTATAGTATAAATCTTCCCAGGTGAATTTTTCGCTTCGAGCCCTTATCTTTCAAAACAAACGGTATCGTCATAGTATTAAGGTTCAAATTTAATGTAATGGCTCGAAGTGAAAAATTCACCTGGGAAGATTTATACTATAATAGTATTCCTTGTTAGTTTGATATATTTACACCCATCATGAATTTTTCGAAAAGGCCAAGGCCTTGTGGTTTGACCTATGGCCTCTCAAGCAGAGGTTCGTGGGTTCGACCCCGGGCTCGCATCTCTGAGTTTTTCAGAATGTATGTGCGAAATTACATTTAAAATTTACCATTAGCTTTACGGTGAAGGAAAACATTTTGAGGAAACCCTGCACACACCCGAGAAGAAATTTTAGTTCAATGTCCATTGATCAAATTTATTAGAATAGAATAGAATAGAATATTTTTTTTATTGTATACTTAACTGTGTAAAATACAAAGTACTAAGTATATTTGTCGGATAAATGTGTTTGTTTTGTTCGAATAGACGGAGACGGCATCATATTTATCCGTCAGTTAAAATTAATCAATGGGTGGTGCAACAGCCCCTTAGTCACTTTTATTCTAACAACTTTTTAAAATTGAAAAAAAAATATCTCGTTTTTCCATTATTAAGTCTTATCTTGTAATGATTAGCTTAGTTTATTTATTTATATGTGTCTGTTTATCCCACTGCTTATATTTGTTTTAGACGTGTACCTATTATAATGTAAGTACTATATATGCATGAGTAGATGTACTATTTTTGTTGCGTTTTAATTTTCTGATCCACTGTTGATGCACCACCTGCTGTAAACTAGTCTTTCCTTCTTTCTGGTAAAGGGTTGCCTGGAAGAGATCGCTCTTAAGCTATAAGGCCGCCTATTGCTTACCTTGTATCTTTCTCTCTGTGTACCTGTTTTCTGTATTGCTTACTATTCCTGGTGTACAATAAAGAGTCATTGTATTGTATTGTATTGTATTAAGGCTGGATTTTACCAAACTTTTATTCCGAGAATAACGCTTAAGTACTCTCAGATAGTAATGTCAAACCGCCATAGTGATTTGACATTACTATCTGAGAGTAAGGGTTATTCTCGGAATAAAAGTTTGGTAAAATCCAGCCTAAAGCAGTCATCCGTTTGGATGTTAAGAAAAGTTTGCGTTTTTTTTTTAAATTTTGAAATTTGTCTGGGTGAAAGTATCTTGTTTTGATGAGTAAGTTACGCCCTGGAAATATGATGGCTGGTTTAGGCCGATTATTTATATCACTTGGGTCGATGACTGTACCTAGACACCCCAATTGGTGAGGTTACGCGGGGTCGCGGTCACTATACTTTGAATTGTAAATTGTGTTTTACTTAATCGCTCTTCATTCGCACTTGGCCAGTGTCTCCACAAACGACGATTTCAATTATCTATGCATTTAAACGTTTAACTGTTTAATAATTAAAAGTAGGTACAATACCTTTTTATTGCGTTAAGTTCGTCGTGAATAAGCGTGGTCCAAAAAAGGAAACGAATGCTGAATAAGAATAACTTGAATCGTACGTCTCAGAATTAAAATTTGATGTAGATAGTTTTAGTAAGTTATTCTATTTAATAGGGATGACGACTGGGTTAAAAATATGTCATTCTATTTAGTCCGTCAGTTAGATTATGGGAAAATATGGGACACGTATTTTTGGGTTTATCAAATTATTAAAAATCTACAAAGATATAGATCATCAAACTTCCGGAGTGGGGGCTTGTGACGTCACCCTTAGGTAAAAATTGTACCATATGGTGACGTCACTCGAAACTTCTAAGCACTGTATCCTCGTAATTTTTTGTTTGTTAAACAAAAGAAAAAATACGTGTACAATATTTTTTAATAATCTAACTGACGGACTAAACAGTTTATTTTAGTCGTCTAGCCTATTGTATTTTCCTTTTAACTGCCTAGGTTATCTTGCTATTTACTTATCTATCATCTCTTTTAAGTTATGTAACAAAGTATACTTCTTTTATGAAGGCATTCCGACTTATCTGACCGAGCACGTAAGGCGCAAGGCAAGCCAAGGGCAAGCCACACTGATGAGACACTTGACTGGGGCGTTGGGTGGCCTAAGCTCTCCTCTTAACCACCACATCTCCCTCCAGGTAATTTTTAGCCTTAACCAGGTCGTCGCTCCATCTTGTTGGCGACCTATCTACACTGCGTCTTCCGGTCCACGTTGCGGGCGTTGGATGCGGACGGCGCGGCCGCAGTCTGTTGGGCGGGCAGGGGGTTTCACTCCGCAGTTTAGGTATGTTCGGCCGGCGCGCCTCCCGGGGAGGCGTATGGCCAGGGTCGTTTCACTTCTATACTTTGACGTTTTCTATGGAGGCCTTCGATCAACAATACAGTTGTATTGTTGATCGAAGGCCCTAGTGACAGTTTTTATATCTTTAATGTACAGACACCGACTTGTTACAGATTTATTATATGTATAGATTGATTATCTGGTCCAGCACATATCTTTGGCGATACAACGGAGTAATGCGGCAAATTTTTCTGGGACTTTTGGCCCAGGTTTGAAACTTTGAATGCTTAGTGCTTAGGTTTATATGACGAAGCTTGTTGCGGATAAAATTTTTTTTTTTATTGACGAAGCCTACGCTGTGGTTCTGATATTATTGTATCCTTTTCTCTTTATTTAATTACTTTACTTACTTAGTATAGTTAGACCAGCACCTGTCAACTTAAATGGGGGGCAGCATTCATTCTCAAAGTTGCCGGACAAGCCGTATCTTTCGATGCTATTCATCCTTTTTCAACAGGTTTCGTGCGAGAGGGACAAACGAGAAGCTGCATCTCGTATCCGTGGGATAGAGGTCTACTCCCAAGTTCGATATTCGAATTTCGTATCACCTTCCCTCTCACTTATCTAATAAATACCTACTATTAGCGTGAATAGGACGGCATGATACAAAGTTTGAATGTGAATTTCGGAGTGTACGGCCAGGACTTGGATTATTTATACCAAATTTATACACTAGATAGAGTGTCAGTAGCAAACACTGCGATACAAAACGTCCAAATAAAAACCCATTTGACAGCTTCATCTTACGATCGCGTTACGTCATTCAGACTGAAGGGGGCAAATGACTTGGGTATAAGCAAAATTAAGTTGGCTTATATTTTTCGGGACGTTTTCATGTCGCTTAAGCTCTGTCTAGTGTTTAAATAATCTAAGGGCCAGGACAGCTTTTGTTTTGCTTATCTCGAGCTAAGATTCTCGAACATAACGCGTGATTAGAAGTTTGACGCAATTTCGGTATCCCGATTTTCAAAGGTCAATCCCTGTCTTCTTAAGGTAGATCCATATCTACAGACACCGAGCGTGTCAGACATGTGCCGTGGCAGACAAAATAATATTCTTCCATACGGTTTCTATTAACGAATTCATATCTATCGTAACACGACCGCAAAGATACTGGCCGTGCCCGGCCGTAAGAGCAAAGAATAAATAAAAATAAATAAATAAATATCACGGGACAATTCACACCAATTGACCTAGTCCCAAAGTAAGCTAAGCAAAGCTTGTGTTATGGGTACCAGGCAACGGATAAACCACAGAAATAATAATAAAGAGGATAGAAGTGCCTTAGACGCGTGACCTTGGCGCCGCGCTTGTGACTCATAGGTCACAAGCGCGCGACTTGTGGCTCAGTGCTATTTGAAACGTGGGTATGATAACAAGTGCTTTAAAATGGTGTTTTGCAGCATTAGCAATTGCGGAAACTCGTCCACACTGTGTAATTACACTAATAAGGGGATTACATTTCATTGGTATGTATTAATTTAATGTAATAATGCGGTTTATATTAAAATACAACTTGAGAAAATATTTCATTATGAAATATTGGTATACACGTTATTAACACGAAACTTCATGTACCATTGCTGCTCATATCCTTCAAAACACAGATTGCTTTGAAGTATACGCAGCAATGTAATGTAATTTTTGATAAACCTTCTGCCTCGCACAAATGTTCATGGTACGAACACAAGACAGGTTACGACTACACCGGTGTACACTACAACCATATTCCCGACGCGGCCAATGAAGAACGCCGTTGTGTAAGTGTGGGTATGACTTACGGTGAGTGTTATTCAACGCTGTCTCTAAGTGGTTAGGTTCATAATTGTTTGTAAGCAAAAATTATTAGTAATTGTGTGCGTGATTGCGTAGTACGGTTCCGGTCTTTTGCGTGTGTGCATTAATAGTAAGTAGAGGCGACAAACTAGCGCCACTGGTCCCGGAACAAAATAGGAACTAAGGCATTTCTACCCTCTTTATTATTATTTCTGTGGGATAAACATACTTATATAGATAGACGAGCTGCTGCCCGCGACTCCGTCTGCAAAGAATTCGTTTATCGCTATCCCACGGGAACTATGCAATTTTCCGGGATAAAAAGTATCCTATATGATAATCCGGATTATAAACTATCTGTGTGCCAAATTTCATCAGAATCCGTCAAACTGTTTTAGCGTGAAAGAGTAACAAACATCCATCCATCCATCCATACTTTAAAAACTTTCGCGTTTATAATATTAGTAGGATAAATACCTACCTACTTAAATACATATTAAACACCCAAGACCCGAAAACAAACATTCGTATTTTTCATACAAATATCTGCCCCGACACGGGAATCGAACCCGGGACCTCAAGCTTCATAGTCAGGTTCTCTAACCACTAGGCCATCTGGTCGTCAAGAAGAAGTGGAATATTTTGTGGGTGTCTGGTACGGCACTTGTCTGACACGCTTAGTGTCATGATCATGAATCGACCTTTAGTCGTTCACCCTTGACAGTGGTCGTGGTTATGAGTGGTCGCTCTCCACTGCGGTCGCCACCTTCGCGATCCTTCTCCAACGGTCTGGCTGCCTGGCGAGCGCACGCTGCCAATGGATCTTGGTTATAGACTTGATGGTATCTCTCCGTCGGGTTGGTGATCGACCACGTGGTATCTTGCCCTCAACCCCACCCTGAATCACCAATAATAAGGTAAGGTAGGTTTATTAATTGTTCCACTTCTGTTCAGCCCAGTTTAGAATTGCAAGAAATCTCTTGTAAGTTCCATTACATTTGCGCAGCCGTAAAACAAACGAGTTTGAAGTGGTCAATCGAACGCCGCAATGTAATGCAACTTGCACGTTTTAGAATTCCGTACCGATTGTAGCGCTAGCTAGGTATCAATGTCTAAGGTAATTCATACCCGTGAAACTATTTTGATTTTGCAATTTCTCTTTTTAACTAACTAAGCTTAGCTTTTAAGCTCTAGTGCTCCTTTTTTTCCTCGGTTTTTAGGGTTCCGTCGGTACCCAAAAAAAAGGTGTCAATGGGAGCCTATTACAGTAAAATTACATAAAGTTTACCACTAGCCAATTTTAGAATACTGTTACCCACGTTTGCAGATTTTGTAATAGCTACTTTATTTGTATGGTGTTAAAGTTGGAAATGAAATGAAGGCAAGCCATCTGTCAGTGGTAAACTAAAAGTAAACGTATTGTACGAGATTCCGCGTCTGTTCTTCCATCTTTCCGTCCGTCTGTAACAGGGATCTATGAACTCTTTGAACCAGAATAGCTAGACAATTTAAATTTTCACCGATTATGTATATAACTGTGGCCGCTATACTATAACAACGAATAAGCACTATAAATAAAATAAAGTTAAAAATTAAACGGTAACGCTCGGCCGTATAAAAATATTCGGCCGGCAAACCCTTACTTCCCGGTCTGTGTAGTAATGTACAACAGTATATATAGTACATACTATTATTTGAGCAGAAAATATAAATAATTGATGGATTCAGCATCGGTCGGCATCCTATCAAACGGCACTACGTGACACTTATTGAACCTCCATTTGATCCGCATCTTTGTTCGCCAAACAGCAAACAGCTGTCTTTACACGAGGGTCACAATTAGGGTCGCCAACCTTACTGCGCAGATTTGCGGTACATTTGCGATCAAATTGCGGGACATGTCTGTTAAATGTGGGACTTGTTCACCTGACCTAACTTGGCTATATACAGGGTAATTTTTTAGTCAGTGCACAAATTTTGATATTTGATTCAGTATCGTTGATAGAATCACGATTATCTGTTCGAGAATTATTTTTTTTATATTTTGAAATTTATTGAATCAGGTGTTACTTTGCGGAGGTCCATATTAATGAACTAAAACAATTACTTTGCTCACCCGCGACCTTACAATAGTTACGTTTATGCAAGAAATGTGTGTTCATGCAGTTCCTATCACCACCACCAAGCCGCAAGTTCGAAGTAGTTCGAACGAAACGCGTCAGTGTAGCTTGGTGGTGGTGATAGTTGTGTTTATGTGATTTGTGTGTGTTCGTACAGTGTGGAGGTGGAGGAACTGCATGAACACACATTTCTTGCATAAACGTAACTATTGTAAGGTCGCGGGTGAGCAAAGTAATTGTTTTAGTTCATTTTGAAATTTGGTTTGGATATAGTAATTCATCCAATAATTGTTCGAGTTACTATGAAAAACAAAAAATTAAGTAATAAATATTATAATGAAAAATTCTGAAATTTATTATTTTAACGATACTGAATGACATATTAAAATTTGTGCACTTATTAAAAAATTACCCTGTCTAGTGGCTGTGAACGTATTGAAAGTTTAACTTTTATTGCGCATTAGCGTATAAGTTATGTATGACGAAAACATAAAAAATCTAGTTCAATATAGATCGGGAAAGAGGAAGCGCAGGATAGTACCGAGCGAGCGAGTGAACGCACGGTGTTCGCGGCCGTTAATCGTGGTCTATTCAAATTAACTTTATTTTCGGTGCTTATAATCTAGTCTATCTTGTTGGACTGCGTCTTCCGGTCCGTGGACGCCACTCGAGAACCTTTTGCCCCATCAACCATCAGTTCTACGAGCGATGTGCCCTGCCCTGCCCACTGCCGCTTGAGTCTGGCAATTCTTCGAGCTATGTCGGTGACTTTAGTTCTTGGGCGGATTTCATCATTTCTAATTAGATCCCGCAGAGAAACTCCGAGCATAGCCTTCTCCATCGCCCTCTGAGTGACTTTGGGCTTTCTTATGAGGCCCATCGTTAGCGGCAAGTTTTGTTCAGTAACGTTCAGTGAGTGCAGTGGACACTGGACGTCATTCGGCTGAAATTATGATGGTGGTGATGAATCTAGTCTAGCCTGAAAATTTTGCGGGACGCATACTCTAGGGATCTAGAAACGGGAAGTCCCGCGTATAGCGGGATGGTTGGCAACCCTAGTCACGATCCACATTAATGAAAGGATAAAGTATCTATTATTACCACAATAACATAAAGAGCTATAGCGATCCTGTTTCGGACACTTGTTCTCGCGTTTGATTTGGTATAATTTTGTGTCACTTAAATTTATATTGCTGTTACCCATTTTTAGGGTTCCGGAGCCAAAATGGCAAAAACAGAACCCGTATAGTTTCGCCATATATGTCTGTTTGTCCGTCCGTCCACAATTTTTTTTGTGTGTTTAAACTTACACATCGATACATCGCTCGTAGAACTGATGGCCGATGGAACAAAAAGGTTCTCGAGTGGCGTCCACGGACCGGAAGACACATTGTAGGTAGGCCTCCAACAAGATGAAACGACAACCGGGTTAAGATTGCGGGACTTTTAGGATGCTTAGTTTTTATTTTAATTGTACCCTTGTTGTTATTTGTTAACTAAAAATCTAAAAGACAATAAAACAAATTTAGTGTAAAAAAATGGCTCCCATGGTTTTATGTCCAGTACCTGAGAAACACTAATTTCTTACCTATCACGTTTTAAATTCCACGCTGTATTGTATATTGTACGTGCCTGACAACAAAAGTCAAAGCAGCCCTGCTTTGTTTCACCTCGTTGAATCTTATTAGGTCATTACGAAGGCGCTCATCACCCGCCAAGATAAGCTTTAAATGTTAAAGTTATAACGGCTTTAGGAATGTGACGTTATTCATTATAAAAGTAATTGCATTTTTGTGCGTCAGAGTTTAACCGGATAATACACGCCAACCGCACACCGCGAGCTGCCTGCCAGTCTGCTGAACGTAGAAAAAATAGGAAGAGTTCAAAATGTTGGACACCTTAACGCCTATAGTCAAAATTTGTATGAAAGTTTTCCATCGTGTGGCAACGGAACTTTTAAAATCCGTGGCAGCAGCAGCAGCAGCAGAGGGTCGTGGGTTTGAACCCGGGCTCGAACATCTGAATTTTTCGGAATTTACGTGCGAAATGACATTTTAAATTTACAATGAGCTTTAGAGTAAAGGAAAACATCTTAAGGAAACCATCACAAAGCTACAAAGAAATTCAATGGTGTGTGTGAAGTTTCCGATCCGTACTCACTGGGCCCAAGTGGGAACTACGCCCCAAGCCTTCTCATTTTGAGAGGAGGCTTGTGCCCTACAGTAGAACATTATGTAGGCTGGGATGACGACAAACAGAGCATTTCCGCGTCAATCATTTTGTATGGTTCACTACCATTCAGCGAGGTCCAACAGCAATCAAATTGTGAGACACCGAGTCCAATGCGGTTGATATCAATGAAATGCTTGCCTGGAGAATTTGGATGATAATGCCATGTAAGTAGTAATCAAGTTCTAGCTATCATTAAACGCAGTATCCCTTTACACTAGCGTCGATCGATGACCAGTTCAATCTTCGATCGTTTGATGACGTTAATCAACGTCGGACGGCAGTAGGTGTCGTTGCTGCGGTTGGTAAGGGCCCGATAATCAGCCATATGGCGGTCGCCGGGTGTGAGGCCGTCTGGCGAGCTGACAACCTTTCCGATTGGATCGGCTTTCCTTCCGATTGATTTGGAAATGCATCCAACGGGTTCATTTCCAGAGATGTGCTATGCTAGGTTACTGGATGCGCTTGATATCCACTGTCTTATTTGGTCCTCATATGAAGGAGCTATTGAAGGTTAACCTTCCATTGTCACTCAAACGGAAACCGACGAGACACATGTATACTGCCCATGCTAACCTACGGTGCTCAAACGTGGTCCCTGACTGAGATTCAGAAGTCCAAATTGTAGGTCTGCCAAAGAGCTATGGAGCGCAGCATTTTAGATGTAAAAAGAACCGATCGAGTCCGGAACACCGAACTGCGCTCCAAAACTTGCATTGTACCCGCACCTCCTTTGCCGTCATAAAAGCCCCCCCCCCAGCCCCTGTACCGAGCGGGCGAGGACTCATTTAAACGGTCTAGCTATAGGACTAGCGCCATGTTCAATTAGGATTATTCACGTTGACGATTATTCTTACCTCGTTATGTAACCGTGCGTTAGCAAAGACATTTTGTGTTTTTTAAAAAAAAACAAAGATATCTAATATTAATGTGGTCACTATAACATGCTGTTATGGATTTGCCACACTGGATGCGTTCTGCGGTCGCGGTCAGGTCAGATCGCATATCTATACAAAATATAAAGAGACCGCAGAACGCTTCCAGTGTAGCAAATCCTTTAGTTAACTAATTACCAATTATTAACTAACAATTTACGACAAAGTTTTTAGTCAGATCTTCCCATGGATAGCTAACGTGGAGCACCAAACCAACTCCGCTTGGTAATCTGGAGCTAATTTGGCTTATTGAGAACTATAAAAATGTGCTCTTCCACGGTTTTAAAATACTGATTACAGTCAGCATCAAAACTAGCTGGTCACCCTTGTACAAAATGGTACCTTGTCGCTCTACAGTTAGGTGAAAAACGTCATAATTGATTGACAATAAAGTTGTGTTATTACAACAAAGTACAAAAGTGACCAGCTACTTTTGATGCTGACCGTACAAGAACCTACTTGGTTTAACATTGCATCTCAAAACTTTTTTGCAGTACGAGTATAAGAACTGCCTTGCGAGACTTGCATCTTTTTTTTACATGTAGGTATGTAATGTTTTGATGGGATATGATATAATATTCAGTTTCTTATATCCAAATAAACACATAAACCTGCACATAATAAACATAAGATTTCTACAAAAATGTCGATGTTGCTCATCTGTGGCTTTAGCTTTAGTTTAAGCGCAGATAAAGCATTCCAGCAGTTAACGAGAGTTCCAAGACAAAACAACCCAAAAGAAAGTCAGACGGCCGAGTGTCTGCAAATAGCTCCGGAGCCAGTCAAGTTCAAACAGCTGTGCGTCTCAGACCAACTTCAAACCTAAATAAAATAGCGTAATTGGGTTATTAAGCCTTGGTGGCCTACGGACTCTCAAGCAGAGGACCGTGGGTTCAAATCCCGGCTCGCACCACTGAGTTTTTCGGAATTTGTGCGAAATGATATATGAAATTTACTATGACCTTTACGTTGAAGAAAAACATCGTGAGGAAACCTGCATACACCTGCGAAGAAATACAATGGTATGTGTGAAGTTCCCAATCCGCACTGTGCTGTGTGGATGCAGTAAGACGTATATAGGCGAGGATGATGATGATGATGAAATTGGGTTTTTCTTTTTTTTTTTATTTTTTTTTTTTTTTATGTTAGATAGGCCAGACAAACGAACTAGTGGGTCACCTGATGTTAAATGATCACCACTGTCCATAGACACCGGCAGCGCTTTACACGATGCCAGTGCGTTGTCGGCCCTAAAGGAGAGGGAATAGGGGAAGGGGGAGAGGGAGGGGGAGAGGGAATGGGTGAGGTATTGGGCCCCCGGCACTCTCACTGACCGTACGAAACGCAAGCAGGATTACTGCTGCTTCACGCCGGTGTTCTGTGAGAGGGTGGTACTGCCCCGGACGAGCCGGCCCATTCGTGATGCAGCGGCTAGCTACAACATGGCTCTACCACTACAATCATAATATTATTATTATTAAAATATAATATCACTCTCACTCTAGATCTAGATCTTAAACACTACATAAGTTAGAAAAAGTCGGGACTAAGGAGGTTACAAAGAAATAAAAAAAAACTATAGCATTTAATGGCGCAAGCTAAGCATCATTTTACAGCTTTCTATGTTTTTTTAAACTTTAAAGCTCTTTATTATAATTACAAGGCGCAATACACGCACACTTCTAGGTGTGAGGGAGTAATCAATAGTGTTTCCTGCGACCAAATAGAAGCCCTAAAAGATTTCCGTTGCTCCACCACTATACGGCTTGCGTTTCAAAGGAGCTAAATCGTGCTCTACTCTTGAAGTTATACAGCATTAAGTAAATGTAAATACTCGCGAAGTTTTAAAGCTAAGGGTTTCTGATCTTTACACAGTCGGGATACAGCTTGAGTTGGAGTAATTGTTATTGAAATGCATGTGAGACTCCACCATCTGGCTTGCAGTGACCGGTGCATTTGAGACTGCAGTTTTGAAATTAAAAATTATAAGGACGGGCAATGCTGCTATTTATAATTTTGACTGACTAAACTAACTCGGATCTAAGAAATGGTGGGGTGATGACATCAAACAAGTTGCTGGTGTGACGAGGAACAGAGTGGCTCGAGAAAGGTCAGAATGGAAAAGGTCGGAGATCTTTGCCGGTTGGCAAAGAGTTTTACTGAAAAATAAAAAGCATCAAATCCTAGAATAGTGGTAGGTGATTTCTTCTTTTTACCCGACTGCCGAAGGAGGGTTATGTTTTTCGAGCGTACCTATGTATTTATGTATGACTGTATGTATGTGTCATTCTTTGGCACGCCCTGCAGCCTGAACGGCTCAATAGATTTTGAAGTGTGAGGGTGTCATTAGATTCGTCTCAGTTCCGAGAGTGACATAGGATTATGTCCATAGGGTATAATATTTTCCTAGAATTCTCATGGGAACGAGAATTATACAGGCGAATTTTTTTCATGACGAGCAAAAATAAAGGGTCGGTTACAAAAATGACGATAACTACAAAACCCGCTGTGATAGCTTCTTCGAGTAAAATGAGTTTAGTAAAGAGTTTTATTCTTAACAAGAAAAAGTTTAATTGAGAATAAACTCTTTACTAAACTCATTTTACTCGAAGAAGCTATGACAGCGGGTTTTGTAGTTATCGTCATTTTTGTAACCGACCCTTTATTTTTGTTCGTCAGTGTAGTATTGAAATTAAAGTTATTTACACTCATTCTTTTTTTGTTGGAATTGTACCTAATTAACAGGACAAGGTTTTTATGAAGAAAAAACTTCAGTGGAGGCGAAGCCGCGGGCATCAGTCAGCTAAAAGTATCTAAGTATAAAATAAAAATTTAATCGACTCCCAAAAAAACCACGAAATATTAATCTGTTGATCTGTTTGAAGTCTGTGTTTCTTGAAATCAGTATTATTGGGCTTCTACATTATCCGCTCTTGCTGGCTCGTGCTGAGGCACCGACTTCAAACAAATCAGTACAAAATTATTTTCATGGATTTTTGGAGACGGTTCAATTTTTATTTTATATATTTTTGGTTACCCACCAGGGTGCCGGAGAACGGCCAGCGACGACGAGGCAGACCAAGATGGCGATGGCGGGACGACTTGGACGTGTATGCAAAGAACTGGCCTGATATTGCGCCAGATCGGGAGTTGTGGAGGTCAAGAGTGCTCAGCAGTGAGACACTATGTCAGACCAATATTTTTTTTTGTAGTAGGTAATACGGTAGAACGCGAAGAAAGACCTAAGTTAAGCATGACCCAAAAAAGCTCAAACCTTGTTCAACTTTTGACTGCCTATTAAGTATTTGTCTTCACGCAAACAAGTTACAGAGGCAAACGTATTGCAGCTCTTGTCAATTCAGATAAGTGTCTAATTTGAAAAGAACTCAAGAAAATGCAAAGTCTACGAAATATGCCAAGTTGCGAGATCACAAGCTTAGCTCTTGGAATATTTCCCGCTTTGTCAGCATAATTATGCTGACGCCAAACCATTTCCTTCTAACCTTTTAAAATATTATTTTGTGTTTTCATGTGTACACCTACAGGTATGTATTTTATGGCAATCGTTGGCATGGCAAGTGAAATTACGGAAAATTACTTATTTACAGAGTGTACTTACTTAATCAAAATGGTGATCCAAAAGTAGTGTTCCTCACTCAGTTAATGCTGGACAACATAATACATTAACATTAGCTAAAATGAGTCTGATAAAATTTGGGATGTTCATACTTTTTTGCCATGAAATCACCAACTCAATGATACATACCTACTAGCCTCAAATTTTATAAGACTACCTAATTAAAACAAATGAGTTAGTGCATTATGTTGCCCAGAATTAACTGAGTAAGGAACACTACTTTTGGATCACCATTTTGATTACACCCTGTATTACTTATGGGAAACAAAAGGATCCGTATGGAACTATCATTCATAACTCAGGCTAATCGATTTCATTTTTTAACCCTACACCGTGCAAGCGCCCCTAACTGGCGCATATATACTTGACGCGTCATCCCATATCCCATAGATAAGGGCGTAGAAAGCACATGAGTAACGGTGACGATGGAGCGGGGGTGTCGATAGGGGCGTTCCCGGCATATAGTTCGTTATAGTCGACCCGGCCAGGGTCGGCCATTTTGTTTTTTTCTATGCACTTTTTTCTAGTCAGCGACGAATGCATGCCTTTTGACGGAGCGAACAACACACCGGCTTTCGTATTTTACAAGCTTGTACAGTAAGATTATTTCAACTTTGACACTCGGGACGTCTTAGTTTTAACCATAAAGGTTCGTGTTTTCTCATAGGGTACTTATATAAAATCCTAGAATTTAATCACATAAAATATCCAAACCTATTTAATGTAATTAATAACAAAACTTCAGCCTACTACAGCTCCAATACTCCCTTACGATCCGAAACCCAGTGACATTACTCATGAAACTGAACAACTTTCCCCAAGGAACATGGGTCGGAATGTGAAATAAAATTTTGGTCTCTTCATACTAACTCTGTCAGCTGATCGGATGTTTTGTATGGACAGTACAATTTTTTTTTGTATATGGGCCAATCAATCTATTTACTCCTTTACAAGTAACTCTGTAATCTCTGGTTAATGAACCATGATTTTGTAGTAACTAGATAAACTGTTTATCATAGTGCGTATGTGAAAACCAAAAAAAATAAGTATTTTTATGAAAAAATCCGGTGACCCAGGGGACATACCACTATTTCCCTACAAATTTCGGGGACCCCTGGGTCACCAACGAAATAGAAGCTAAACAAAATAAAATAAATATGACAATTATACCATTATTGACTACAAAAATCTAGCGTTTTGAAAAGTATACTTTAAATAAGGAAAAATAATTAGTTTTTTAATTATTTCGGTTTTCATAGAAAGTTGCAGAAAATCGTTGACAGAAAAAAGTTGATTGACTCATTTCGACCCCTGTTCCTTGGGGAAAGTTGTTCAGTTTCATAAGTAGTCACTGGTTTTCGGATCGTACGAGATTTTTGAAACACCCTGTATTACGACTGTCCTGGAATAGGTAGGTACTTAGGTACCTGCATGGCTTGTTTTCGCAAGCCGAATAATCACAGGTCAATTCACGCTGACCTCCGGTTAGTTGTGGAGGTCAAACGACCAAAATCTTGGCAGAGCATGATGTTGTATTAATTCAATGCCAACTTCGACAAGCGCACTTATCGAGAATAATGGGAACTTCCGTAAAAAAAACTACACGTACTTAAGTACAGTCACTATCAGAATATGCTTACGATCTAAGGGTTAGTTCACACAGAGACGCGACGCTGCACATTTCTGTAGCGGATTAAATTCGTCTTGGATGTCCGTAACTAATTGGGAAAGGCAATGGAGTCTGGGGTTCAGAAAATAAAACAACACAAATGTGAAGGAAATTTGAACCCCCAAAACCAGTGCAGTGCAGGTTTGTTTCCTCTTTCAGTAGGACCAGCGGGCAGGGGACGGGGATCCCTTGTCTGCATTGCACGGTCCTACACGTCTGGGGGAGGGGTCGAAACGTTGCGATTCCTCCCTCCTTGGCGCGGGTAGCCCTTTTTTTTTGCGGTGGAAAAGGCGTAAGCTTGGGCAGCCGGGAGATGTCGTGATAGAATCTTTGGGACCCCATGGCACCTACCAACCTCGGCAAGAGGGCAACGTTGGGGTGGTTTTAGTGGGTATACTCCCTCCTCCCCTTCCCGTTAGGGGAAGAGGACGAGGGAGAGAGCCCCACATAACCATCCAGGTCTCCCCGGGCCCGGGTTTACGTAAAGTCGACAAAAAAACACACCCTTCGATAAAAAACCGGCCAAGTGCGAGTCGGACTCGCGCACCGAGGGTTCCATACAAATTTATATGTATCTATGAACATCCAGTCTTAGCAGACCCCTGCTCCTAAGCAAAATGTGCGCAGTGTGGGATCATTGTAGATTGGTTACTGATATAGACAGACAGACAAAAAAATTTATGCTTTTCGCAATTTTTCCTTTATCTGTGCTATAAGGCCTTGCTTTGTACCAAATTTCAAGATTCTGAGTTCACGGGAAGTACCCTGTAGGTTTTGATTCCCTTGCGAGTTTCGAAAATATGCAAAAATTTGCGTCATTAACGGCTGTATCTTTTGATTGCGTTGGCATAGATGTTTGATTTTTTCACAGCTCCAAGGGACAGTAGACTTGAGTATTTGATATAAATTTCAGCTTGATACCTCTACGCGTTCCTGATAAAAAGGGTCTTGACAGACAGACGGACGGACGGACACACGGACGGACGGACGGACAACAAAGTGATCCTATAAGGGTTCCGTTTTTTCCTTTTGAGGTACGGAACCCTAAAAAGGCTTGTTACCTCTTCCTTCGTTTCTTTCCTCCTTGTTTACTCGTGAGTCGTGATCAACCGACATTGTATGTTTCACGGGCGGTATGGGAATTACAAAGCTCGACTCAAAAAGCCTTTTTCGATTTCAGGCTTCTAAGATAGTCGCATTTGTAATTCGTTACTTACCGCCCATATTTATACTATTACGTGAGTTATACTTATCTATTGCCCCGTTTTAACGTCTCAGTTAAATACTATGAACAAATTGGCACCGCTCCTAGCGAAGCGTATCGGCAATACACTGGCATTATATGGGCTACGAAGTTAAAAAATCGAACTTCGAATGGCAATGTCTCGCTCACGCTAATAGTATTTAATACGAGACTGAGTGAAATGGTACGATACGATTTTGGAATTTCGGAGTAGCCCCTTGTTTTCAGTGTAACACAGAGCGAATGCATTCGTGAAATTAAGTTGTTTGTAATTGGAGAAAATTACAGTAACTTGTTTTTGTAAATAAATACTTATTGGATACCTATAATGTATGGTATAACATTTACTTATTTAAGTAAGTAGGTATATATTTTTTAGGATTCTTTAATTATAATATGTATGTAACCAAGGTGAAATTTCAAACGTATTGCAAAATTAATGTCTCTAGGTCAGTTAGGTACTGCTGGAAAATATATAAAAATAATTAACTTAATTGTTAAAATAATCAATATGATAAAATTTAGGTTTTTCATATTTTTTTAATATTAAATCGCAAACTCAATATGTAGGCACCTCACGGACCGAAAGACGCAGCGTAGGTAGAACTCCAACAAGATGGAGCGACGACCTGGTTAACGTTGCTGGAACGCGTTGGATGCGGATGGTGCAGGACCGGTCTGTTTGGCGAGCCTTAGGAGAGGCAGCCGTGGGCGTCTTTTGGCTGAAATGATGATGATGATTAGTACGGAACCTTACACTGCGCGTGACCCGACTCGACACACTAATGGTTTCTCAAGAGCCAGTACCTAAATAGCTCTTGTAAAATGACAGGTGTACTAGGTAGTAGGTAATAATGAGATCAGTTTGTATTACGAGCACCTGTCAATTTCCTCGGGTTAATAAAAAAACACTAGAGCATTACTTTAATTTGAAATGCACATGCGAACCTCACTAAAAACCTTGTCAGCATGCTATATTAATATACCACAAAACCAGTACACACCTTAAAACCCTAAAAACATTACCATAGAGTATATTCTCGAGTAAATCGTCGAACCCCGTCGTTCTGTACGCTCGAACACAAACACGTTTGCACCATGGCCACCCTATTTTCTTGACGCAATGCAGTTTTCCTGCGCTCGATAGCCGTGTAGTTACCCTACGGTCCCACGGATGCAGTTCACCACTCGCTGTAGTGTTGTCACCCCACTACCAATACAGGTTTGCCATAAAATGTGGCGCCACTGTGAAGTAATAGTGGGAATTTTCTATGAGGTTACGTTAGTTCGGATTTTGTCCGCTAAAAGAGACAAGTTGGTATTTGAAGTAATAGGTTGCAGCACCTGGATGCTTTCGAGAAAGCTCAACTTTCTACATGTGCTCTCAAACGATATGAATTACTGATAACTATGTCTCGACTTTATCAAATGATAGTTATTACTTTAATTAACTGGGCACACTTAGGTACGTAATTACCTAAATGAAACTTATGATAATATCCCCCCCCCCTCCCTCTCCCTCGTATATCCCTCTTCTATTCCCTCCCCTTTTTCCTCTCCCTTTTAGGGCCGACAACGCACTGGCATCGCCTAAAGCGCTGCGGGTGTCTATGGACAGTGGTGATCATTTAACATCAGATGACCCACTAGTTCGTTTGTCTGGCCTCTCTAACATAAAAAAAAAATTAATAAAATATACTTAGTTACCTACATCTTGTCCCTACGGCGCGGGTACTTTATTTAGGCATCTGCCATAGATTATAGAATATGCTAACTAAAAGTTATAGTTAAGTTTACATACATTAGATCTGAGGCGACAACCAAAATATTCTTAGGCTGCGTATCCACCGGAGCTGTGCGAGGATGCGTGCGAGGGATGTGTCTGTCATGAACCAATAGAAACACTTCATTTAAAAGGTCCTAAGTGAATGAAGCATGAATGAAGTGTTTCTATTGGTTAATGACAAACACATCCCTCGCAACGCATCCTCGCACATCTCTCGTGGAAACGCAGCCTTAGGGGCTGTTTCACCACCCATTGATTAATTTTAACTGACGGATAAATGTGATGCCGTCTCCGTCTATTCGAACAAAACAAACAGAGACGGCATCACATTTATCCGTCAAATAAATTTGATCAATGGATGGTGAAACAGGGTGTTAATCCTTTCAGTTACAAAGTGTCACAATTTTCTTACAGGCTAATATATTTTTATTAAAGTTACTTGAGGGTGTTATTGGATATATATTGTATTGGAAATGCTTAAAATATTAGTATTATTATCAGTGATCGGTTATTTGGATTCTCCCTCGCGGGATATCAAGTAGAAAAGTTAATATAGATAGTTAAAATTCCTTTGAGATAATTTAAATTGTTTTATTTTTGTACGGTTTGTTCGGTATCGCGGGAAACTGTCGTATCTATAAACTTTTCTACTTGATATGCCGCGAGGGAGAATCCAAATAACCGATCACTGATTATTATGATGAAGTATGTAATAATATAATAAAATAATTTAAAAAATGACATGCAATAGAAAGAAATATTATGAATAAATGAGTATGAGTATGTAATATCGCAGATGAAAAAATGTATGTGCCGTATATTTATCTTGCCCTAAAATACAAAAAAGATATCGCTCTTTCTCTTACATTGCCGATCTAGACAGTATTTATTAATAGAGTCTAAATTTATAGCAACATCTTACTTAGGTATTAAGTAAATATCTAAAAATAACTAATATTTTACGTTATTGATAATAAAGCTAATAGGTAGGTAGATGAAGTCTAATTTTTATTCGTTAAGTATATTTTTATTGAAGCAAAGGATTAACTTAGGGGGAGATCTAGTTAAAATAAGAATAGTTACATTCTCGCAAATTTAAAATAGAAATAATTTCTATGTGAGGTAGATTTAACTAGATTTTTACCTCACGGAACATGGAGCAAAGCTTAAGGTACAGTCAAGGATTTTAATTGATTAGGCCACTTGCCACTGTTCGTAATTTAGCCGTGTAATGCAAATCGGGTTTAGCCGCTTATACTCGTATATGCTGATTTGCATTACGCGGCTAAATTACGAACAGTGGCAAGCGGTCTATCAATTAAAATCCTTGACTGTGCCTACTGTGTACAATCAGCAGTATAAATGAATAAAAGCAAGGATGATATAGACTGGATAAAAGTTTGAAATCACTGGTAAACATAATGTACCTACTTAGCTTCATATTTTCACAATCGCTCATTCACTTATGTTGCTGACTGTACATAATGTTATTTATGATGAAAAATCATAACTCCTTTTCTTCAGTTGTAGTCGGTTAAAGGTACATTACTTGCTTGGGATGTAAAGTATACAGCCAATGTGCGTGAATTACGTGTCACTCAGTTGTGAATTTATTTTGATGTTACTAAATTTCTATAATTATCTAACTAAGTGTTAAATTTATGCGGCTAAGTTTATCTCAATTTACATGACGGAGATAAAATAATTGATCAAGATTAAACTTGTAATCTATACTATACGTACAACGTGAATTGAAACGTTACAAACAATGTTGCTAGGTTAACTTGTTTTGGCCCCGTGTGGTAGGAATTCATTTTAGGATTAAGTGTAAATATATCTTTCTATGAACGTGTTATATTATATATTATTTAAACCAGGTGACAGCTATGTTATTTTTTTGGTCGACTGTCGCAGAAAGAGTGATATTATTATTAAATCAAAATTGAATAATATTCTGATTGAGTAATTGACAGTAGCAATTAAGTTAAAATTACATAGCAACATCGATTTTCAGTCATTCAGGCCGAAAATGGGGGTGCTGTCAATCAGATTTAAACCCAATTTTCTGGGTTTATTGCGATCTTTAAACAATATAAACTGGTTTATTGTGTTTTTAAGCTTAGTAAATCTTTCAGAATGTATTTACGAGGATCAAATAGGCAAATTCGACTGGTAACTATCGTTTTAAGGTTATGATATTTGTATGTCATCGTAGGTCTCTAGAAGTGAATTATTAATTTTTATGTTGTTTGCAGGCGTCAAACGTATGTGGGAAGGATAAAATTTTCACAATTTGATACTGTTTCTACGGCAAAAAAAATAATTGTCGCTACAGAGGAAAATGTACTGGCTGCGTTGAATTTGAAGACAGGTTCGTTGTTCAATTGGTTTTTATTAAACGTATCCGCAATACATTAAATAAAGTAGTGTTAATTGTATATCCCGTGGTAATAACTGTAAAAAGTCCAGGGACTCGTCTGGTGCTGACAAAGCTAAGTCATGATCAGACGCGAAATCTGTTAGTCATGCAGTTATCAGATCATAGATTACCACTTTGTTTGAATGAAGCTTAGCATGGATTAGATGAAAAAAAATCTCACATTAGGCTGAAAACGTATAAAAATACTATGGACTGGAAATAAGTCTGATATTCTTTGATAACTTTCTATTTGATTACTTACCTGTATCTCCTAAGATGATAAAATTGTGTATGAACTATAACATTAATTGCCTACCAAAATAGACTATCAATAAAGTTACTTGTCTACAAGCTGCTAACTAAATTGCACATAGTCTGTCACTGTTTTATTTGAAAGTTTTTAATATCAGAATAGAATTAGAAATAGCAGAATAAGCTGCCTAATGTCTCAATATCACCTAATGATATTTTATGTAACTACTTATTCTTTACAAATAAATATATTCTATTCTATTCTATCACCAATCTATTGTTAACCTCTTCGCCGCCGCAAAACAAACAAAGTGACATGCTTGTATGCCACAGAAAAACCAGCGACAAATCAACTTGATTTTTAATTCCATTTGCAAAAGGATTAACCCGTAGTCTGTCGCAAAATTTCACATGTATCTGTATGTCTTGTGATTCTGGCACTGATCAGTGCTTAGACAGCCGAAAGGTTAATTTCAAGTTGAATTTCGGTCATGTATAGATGACCATGGCGTTTGAGGCATTCCATTGGCTGTCACAACTAAATGACTGGGGTGGTGAAAAGGTTAAAACTATGAACAAGTGAGGAACACCTCTACATTATTTTGTCAATAAAATAGTAATAAATAATAACTATGTTACTCTACAATAAAACAGGAATATGAGTAAACTCACTTATCCCACCAAAAACAAATGTGTAAAATGTTAGCCAAGTTCAATACTAAAAATATGCTTGGTTGTGGGCTTCACCAACAAAAGGATTGAGATCTGAATGGGGGCCAAGTTCTGTAGATAATCCTGAAATCTATTTGTAAGAACAAATAACATCCTAAAGAAGTATAAAACTCTATTCCTTTGTTTTTGCTGTTAGAACAGTGTTACATATTTAAAATATAAATTCTTAAATTTAACTATTGAATAGTTTACACAAAGTAGATAACTCTTACGTTAAATTGAAGCTTAACATTTTACTTGGCTACTTTTCACAAACAAATCATATTATATTTGGCTAATCAACTTATCTTCTATATTTGATTTGCTCATAAAATCTAGCCAAGTGAAATATTCAGGTTCAATTTAACATAAGTTATCTACTTTATGTAAAATCAAAAGATTTAATAATCAAATAATTTATAGCTTAACTCACTAGCTGTGGCAATTAGTTTGACTTCCAACTGACCATACATGTATCAGGTAACATCATCCTGATACGATAGCGAACATGTTAAATTGAAAAAAAAAACAGTCTTCACTAAGTTTAATCAATGATATTGTCTCCAGGGCAAGTGGTATGGCGTCACGTCTTCGAGACTGCTTCCACGGGCAACATCCAGCTGCTTCACGTGAGCGACAAGGTGGTGACGGTCACAGGCGCCAACCCATACCTTGTACGAGGATGGGACTCCAACAGTGGTGCGTATTAGATCATGAGAACTTGACTTATTTTTACTTTGCTGCTCTGCAGCTTAGCATGTGCTAGTAATGTAAAAGATTGTTGATTAAAATATACTTTTTTTTTAGCAATAAAAATAAAATAACTAACAAACTTGAATTTTAGTAGCTTTGAAATAAAGAAAGGGAATTAATTACTTTTTGACAGATCATAAATAAGCATATTAATTGATTAGTGACTGTGGTGGGTGTTTCAACTGCTTTCAGCCCCTTGCCATTGATATTAGCTTAGGTACAATCAATATTCATTGATTTTTGTCTGAAATAGATCCTGGGCTAGTGACAGGAGCGGTGTACGTCATAAGGCCCTTACACACGGGCTTAGTAGCTAATGCTTAGTACTTGTCACTTACACTTGTCAAAAGTGTGTAAACATATAGTACAAGTGCTTAGTGTCATACAATACACGCATCTGACAAGTGTTAGTGACAAGTACTAAGCATTAGCTACTAAGCTCGTGTAAACCTAGCATTAATTAAATAAAACCGGACATGTGCGAGTAAGACTCGTACATGGAGGGTTCCATATCTCCATACAATGTATTAAAAACTGTTCACTAACGAATCGCCGAAATAAATAATAAATCGTGGGACATGACACCAATTGACCTAGTCCCAAACTAAGCAAAGCTTGTACTATGGGTACTAGACAAGGGATAAACATACTTATATAGATAAATACATACTAAACATCCAAGACTCGAGAGCAAACATTTAATTTATTTATTTAAATTGTATGGTCATGAGTAGTACAGTTCTTAATAGATTTATTCTACAGTTCATCATGTCCTGCCTCAGAGAGGTGTACAATATTTAAACTTAATTCTACATAAATTATTAATTTGAATTTAAATTTAAACAACTTCCAATAAATAATTAGTACAATGTCATATTGAATAAAAGATATCATTATATATCTTAGCACTCATGCACATGATACTCATAGAGAAAAACGCTGACTTTGACACCGGACAAACAACATCATACCCATATTTAGATTGTAATCTAGGTCTTGGATTTCTTAAGGTGAACATGTTCAAATTATTTTTAACAAATAGGCTGAGCTCATATATGTACAGAGCAGGAAAAGTAAGTATCCAATTATATAAGTAAGTAAGTATCTTATTATAAGTATATTATTATTATTTGTATTTGTCACACAAATATCTGCCCAGACAGGGAATCAAACCCGGGACCTCAACCTTCGTAGTCAGGTTCTCTAACCACTAGACCATTTGGTTGTCTAAATACAAGCACTAAAACATTTTTAACTTTATTTTATTTTTAGTATTGCTTGGTATAGCGGCCACAGTAATACATAATCGGTTAAAATTTCAAGTGTCTAGCTATTACCATTCAAGAGATAGAGCCCTGTGACAGGCAGACAGATAAACAGACAGCGGAGTCTCAGTAATAGAGTCCCATTGACAGACACCCTTTGGGTACCAAACCCTAAAAACAGTCTGCCATCCAATTCATAAAATCTTAATCTAGGGACTGATAGCGGTTGAAATGCCCATGGAATCATCCAAACAACCTACTAATTTGGCTATGAACTTTTTTTTCCAGGAGTTCTGCTTTGGGAATGGTCCCTCACGCTACAGAACGAGGAGCATGCAGACTTCTCAGAGTGGTGGGTGCAGAACAACATGCTTGTACACATGCTCCCCGTGTTTGGATCCCACCTGGAAGTCACAATGTATAACCTGATTACTGGACAGAACAGGGGAGCATCGTCCAGGTTACCAGCTCTTTGGAGCAATGAGGGGTAAGTAGTTTTGTTACGTATTAGGTTACAGGCACAATGATTCTATTAAGTTGAACTTGATGGAGAAACTTTTAGACTGTAACAACTTGCATTGTCATACTACATTTGTACACTAAATTTCAAAGGATAAGTTCTTTACATACATATGAACATTACAAGTTACACAAAAGCTTGTCAAAATATAAGGTTCTCTTATGATATGACAATGTACAATGAGCAAAGGTGCTAAAATTGCTACATCCCTTGATGTACCAAGAACTAAACATTACTTGATAGATAGATAGATATAATCTTTATTCTTCTAAACAAAGACATGGCTTAGTATCTAAAGAGTAATAATAAGGCTAACAATTCAGAACTTAAAATTATGCTTGAAAACAAGTTGCTTACTATAACAAAGAAAAACAATAAAATAACAATTAAACTGATCAGACACATAAATGAGAAGCCATGTGATGCACTGAAGAACAGGCGCTGGCTCAGAATTGTGCTGCAGTAAGCCGCAGCGCTGGTATTCTGCCAGTCATCATCATGTTGGCCTTTTGTCGATCCAATCTTGGATGTAGGCCTCTTCCCTTTTCCTCCACTCTTGGCGATCCTGTGCCCGTCTCATCCAGTCCTGGCCTCCGTGTCGCCGAATGTCGTCCACCCAGCGCTGCGGTGGTCTGCCGCGCCCCCTAGTGTCCGCTCTGGGTCTCCACTTAAGGACCCGCCTTGTCCAGCGACTCTCGTCCATTCTCGCAATGTGTCCTACCCATGCCCACTTTTTCTTTGCTATGACAGCCATGACGTCTTTCACTTTGGTCTTATTTCGGATCCATTTGTTACGTTTCCGGACTCAAAGGGTGATCCCGCCCGATCATCGCTCTCTCCATGCCCGTCAGCGCAACTCGGAATTTCTAGCGGAATTCTGCCAGTACCCATACCGAATAAGGACGCCGACCAACGTGATAAACTCAGCCCAATCTCGTCATCAAATGAGTTTCAATATTTGTTGGGACTTGCGATCTTTTCCAAGGAAAAAAGGCTAATTCAAATCTCTCATCTTTTCAGCTGTGTGCTCTCTGCACCGCTCTACACGTGTGTATCCGGCGATATGGGCAGCCAACTCCTCATCTCACTCGACGTCACTTCCCACGCAGTTCAAATAATAAGCAAGCCTCTATCCAAATACATCAATGCTGACCACACTGATGCTTCCATCAGACCTTTGGACGGGAACAGCGTGAAGCCCGGCTTCTTGCTTGAAGATGCAAAGATAGTTCTGATAAAGGACAATGACTATGATGTGTTGAATGTGGGGTTGGTGCATCCGTCAGCGAGTGTGGCTGTTGTGGACGGGCCAAACGGACCGTTGGTGTTGCAAGCTTGGAGTGATAAAGTAAAGGTATGGATTGCTTAAACTTTAGTCAATTCTAGTTTTGACCTGTAGCTTTGTACGGGTGAAACAGTAGGCCAGGTTTAATTGAAAATTACATGTAAACTAGCTGTCCCAGCAAACGTTGTTTTGCCTTGTAAATTATAGCCAGAGATTGGAATTTTCACGGCAAAATATTAGACTGTCGTCTGTCGCAATCAAACTAGTGTTAGAACCAATTTTTAAATCAATATCGATAGTTGTGCAATAGAAGAAAAAAACGGTCCACTAAATAAAAAAACATATTTAATACAGAATTTTAGGTCAGGTGATAAACGAAACAGGCTGCTCCCAGAGAATGTTGAGAAATTAATGATTATCTACTCATATCACTATCACAAACCAAATAAAATGTCATGTGCTGCTGTGTGTACTGACGCGGACTTCGAAGAAGAAATTGCATCTCTGTCTCTATATAATTTTATACAAACCTGACCTAAAATTCTATATTAAATATGTTTTTTTATTTAGTGGACCGTTTTAAAAATCGATAAAAAATTGGAGTTTAATAACAAACACCGCCGTGATACAAGATTTATTATACAGGGTAATTTTTTAATAAGTGCACAAATTTTAATATGTGATTCAGTGTCGTTAAAATAACAAATTTCAGTATTTTTCGTTGTAATATTAATCACTTATTTCTTTTGTTTTTCATAGTAACTCGACCAATTATTGGATGAATTACTATGAACAACCCAAAATTCAAAATTTAAAAATTTATCTTTAACTGATAATCGTGATCTATCAACGATACTGAATCACGTATCAAAATTTGTGCACTGATTAAAAAATTACCTTGTATACAGTGGTGGTCATACAATTAAGAACGATTTGAAGTTTCCGATTTTTTTTTATCTAAATCATGTCATATGTCTAGTTGTGTTCCTTCTTAGAAGTAACAAGTTATGTTATAAAATAGCCACATGGATAGAGCAAACGGGATTAAGAATAATAGTGTATAATTGCTAACATTTTTTTTTACAAATTTTATTTGTTCTCTATACTAATAAATTCAAATAGTAATGAAGCTGGACAAATAATTAAGAACGATTTATTAAACTGCTCGAGAGTTGTTTTATATGAAGCTTAGATTAAATAAATCATATTAATGTGAAGTTGGTATAGAAAAAAAAAGCAATTTAATACATTTGAATTAAAATTAATAGTTAGTAGCATGTCCACGGCTTTTAATTACGGCTTTACACCGGCGAGGCATTGAATCTATCAATTTTTGACATTTCGCAAGAGAAATAGAGTTCCATTCTTCTAAGAAAACGTCGTACAGCTCTCTCAAATTGCCACACTGTCGATATGAAACCTTTTTCTTGACTTTGCACCAAAGATACTCTATTGGGTTAAGATCTGGGCTGTTGGCTGGCCAATCTAAGACAGAAACTGATTGTGATGTGAGGAATTCCTTAACGGTGCGTGCAGTATGCTTTGGATCATTGTCGTGCTGGAATGTCCAAATAACCGGAAGCACGTCTTCGGCATATGGTAACATTGTTTCTTGCAGTATATTTTTGTATTGGAATTGATCCATGTTTCCTTCTATCAGCCTAACAGGTCCAACGCCATGTCCAGAAAAGCACCCCCAAATTTTCACATTTCCCCCGCCATGCTTTAATGTCACTTTTGTGTACTTCGGGTCGAATGCTTTATTCGGAGGGCGTCGTACATATCGTTTTCCATCAGAACATACCCTATTTATTTTTGTCTCGTCAGAAAAAAGAACGTTTTTCCACTGTCTGACTGTCCAGTTTTCATACCTTCTTGCAAATGTAAGTCGGGCTTGCCTATGACATCGTTTCAACATAGGCACCTTCCTTGCTATCCTTCCGTTCAACTTATTTTCTACCAAACGCCTTCGAATAGTGCGTGCAGAGATTGCTGAAGGGTTGTTTTCGCCAAAATATTCTTTTCTCAACTCATTAGACCCTTTAAAAGGATTTTGTTTTGCCAAACGAACGATATTTCGATCATCTCGACGAGATGACTTTCTCTATCTAGGTCCACGTGGAACGTTTGAAGTAGTTTGATACGTGGAAAAATGCTTTACGGCATGGAAAACCATTGTTTTTGAACATTGCAGATAGTCGGCTATCTTTTTATACGACCAATTCTTCTCGCGAAGTTTTATTATTACTTCTCTTGTAGATTTATCACAACTTTTATTTTTCCCCATTGTTTTTATACGAAGTAATCACTTTTAAGACTTTAACAGCACGAAATGGCGCCAAAATTATACGAATAATAATCTACAACCACAGAGCCACACAGTGTTCTCTATTTAAATTTGAAAAAATAATAAACTATTCAGCGTTCTTAATTACGTGACCAGCCACTAAGTACTAATACTAGGTTCAGATCGAATGTATAAAGTTTCTCTATTAATTTTTTAACCAACTATGTGGCATAAATGAATGTACCGGTAGTACGGAAAAGTTTCGCAATACCGAGAGAAATAAAAAAAATACGGGCAATTAGTTATACTTGTTACTTTGAAAAAATCATCTCAATAAATAATCGTTCTTAATTATATGGCCACAACTGTATTAGATTATTATGTCTTTTTTTTTTAGTTACATCCGATGTGTGCGATGGAGCAAGCTATGCTCGGAGTTTTCTTAGGTGATCGATTCAGAAACGAGTTTCCTTTCTTATGACAGAAGAACAAGCATTAAGTATAATGGATGAGCATTGACTATAAAGATAGTCTGTTGTTTTTGTAGCAAACACTTAAGTTTGCCACTCCCCAGGGCTTCTCGATGGTGGCGCACTCCCTCGGCGGCGCTGCCGTGGGCGAGCTGGGCTGGTCCTCAGCCGGCGCGGTGCCGGAGCCCGCGGTGGCGGCGGCGCTGTGCGCGCGCGGCGCCCGCGACCAGCTGGCGTGCCGCGTGCTCGTCGCGGCCGCTGATGACTCCGCGCGGCTGGTGCAGCAGGGAGGTGAGTCCCTCCCCAGGGCGTCTCATGGTGGCGCACTCCCTCGGCGGCGCTGCCGTGGGCGAGCTGGGCTGGTCCTCAGCCGGCGCGGTGCCGGAGCCCGCGGTGGCGGCGGCGCTGTGCGCGCGCGGCGCCCGCGACCAGCTGGCGTGCCGCGTGCTCGTCGCGGCCGCTGATGACTCCGCGCGGCTGGTGCAGCAGGGAGGTGAGTCCCTCCCCAGGGCGTCTCATGGTGGCGCACTCCCTCGGCGGCGCTGCCGTGGGCGAGCTGGGCTGGTCCTCAGCCGGCGCGGTGCCGGAGCCCGCGGTGGCGGCGGCGCTGTGCGCGCGCGGCGCCCGCGACCAGCTGGCGTGCCGCGTGCTCGTCGCGGCCGCTGATGACTCCGCGCGGCTGGTGCAGCAGGGAGGTGAGTCCCTCCCCAGGGCGTCTCATGGTGGCGCACTCCCTCGGCGGCGCTGCCGTGGGCGAGCTGGGCTGGTCCTCAGCCGGCGCGGTGCCGGAGCCCGCGGTGGCGGCGGCGCTGTGCGCGCGCGGCGCCCGCGACCAGCTGGCGTGCCGCGTGCTCGTCGCGGCCGCTGATGACTCCGCGCGGCTGGTGCAGCAGGGAGGTGAGTCCCTCCCCAGGGCGTCTCATGGTGGCGCACTCCCTCGGCGGCGCTGCCGTGGGCGAGCTGGGCTGGTCCTCAGCCGGCGCGGTGCCGGAGCCCGCGGTGGCGGCGGCGCTGTGCGCGCGCGGCGCCCGCGACCAGCTGGCGTGCCGCGTGCTCGTCGCGGCCGCTGATGACTCCGCGCGGCTGGTGCAGCAGGGAGGTGAGTCCCTCCCCAGGGCGTCTCATGGTGGCGCACTCCCTCGGCGGCGCTGCCGTGGGCGAGCTGGGCTGGTCCTCAGCCGGCGCGGTGCCGGAGCCCGCGGTGGCGGCGGCGCTGTGCGCGCGCGGCGCCCGCGACCAGCTGGCGTGCCGCGTGCTCGTCGCGGCCGCTGATGACTCCGCGCGGCTGGTGCAGCAGGGAGGTGAGTCCCTCCCCAGGGCGTCTCATGGTGGCGCACTCCCTCGGCGGCGCTGCCGTGGGCGAGCTGGGCTGGTCCTCAGCCGGCGCGGTGCCGGAGCCCGCGGTGGCGGCGGCGCTGTGCGCGCGCGGCGCCCGCGACCAGCTGGCGTGCCGCGTGCTCGTCGCGGCCGCTGATGACTCCGCGCGGCTGGTGCAGCAGGGAGGTGAGTCCCTCCCCAGGGCGTCTCATGGTGGCGCACTCCCTCGGCGGCGCTGCCGTGGGCGAGCTGGGCTGGTCCTCAGCCGGCGCGGTGCCGGAGCCCGCGGTGGCGGCGGCGCTGTGCGCGCGCGGCGCCCGCGACCAGCTGGCGTGCCGCGTGCTCGTCGCGGCCGCTGATGACTCCGCGCGGCTGGTGCAGCAGGGAGGTGAGTCCCTCCCCAGGGCGTCTCATGGTGGCGCACTCCCTCGGCGGCGCTGCCGTGGGCGAGCTGGGCTGGTCCTCAGCCGGCGCGGTGCCGGAGCCCGCGGTGGCGGCGGCGCTGTGCGCGCGCGGCGCCCGCGACCAGCTGGCGTGCCGCGTGCTCGTCGCGGCCGCTGATGACTCCGCGCGGCTGGTGCAGCAGGGAGGTGAGTCCCTCCTCAAGCCTTCTCGTGGTAGATTTACACTCGCTTTGTAACATACCCATTATAATCTTTGGAGCATTCAAGGTGATATAAAATGTCTGAACACTACCTTATTGTAATCGCTGGTCCGATGTTTATGATGGCAACAAATGTACCCTGGAGGACGTCGAACTATCAGCGGTAACGAGTTTTTTTATGACGCGAAAGTCCGAATCTAAGTGCTAGCGTTTATCATGAGGTCTCATTGACTCTTGTCCGAAAACTCGCTTCCAAAGCGAGCGCGGCGAGAGGCGTGACGAGGCGCGAGGAGTGAGGCGTGACAAGGCGCGAGGCAAGTCGCGAATGCGCGGTGGTGGTTGGCTAGATCGCGCCCGTACGATGGCGACTCTTACTCCATACCCCGTCCGACTCCGTGCGACTCGTGCAGCAAGGAGGTGAGTGTCCTCAGGGCTTCTGGTGGCGCGGTCGTGGACGAGCTTATATGGAAAGATGCGTGCAGTAGGCGCGTACTGTGTAGTGTGTACTGATAGAATGCCCTTAGTACTCCA
This sequence comes from Archips xylosteana, assembly GCA_947563465.1. Classification (NCBI taxonomy): domain Eukaryota; kingdom Metazoa; phylum Arthropoda; class Insecta; order Lepidoptera; family Tortricidae; genus Archips; species Archips xylosteana. The sequence goes on along the minus strand of OX387351.1, from coordinate 4,259,507 downwards.
GTGATGTTTTTATGGCCCTCATTCGGTTATTAGCGAACAGATTACTAATTTGTTGCCCAGGGTGCACCTGCCCAAATACTACTCTTCCCCCCTCCTTAAGGAGAGCGGGAATCGTAAAGCTCAAGTACACAATGCGACTATCCGACTCGCGCCCTAGTTAATAGTTAGCGTAACTTCCCTGGCTGTCTTTACCCTGTATTAGTTCACTTTGTTTACCTTATCTTTGACTTGCCTCACATCAACGTTGTTCTATAGCTAAACCGTTTAAATGAGTCCTCGCTCGCGCAGTACAAAGGGGGTATAACGACAAAGGGGCGGAGAGAGGTGCGGGCAAGCGCGCCTCGTGTGCCTGCCGCCCGCACCTCTCCTGCCCCCTTTGTCGTCATACCCCCAACTCTTGTACTGCGCGGGCGAGGACTTATTTAAACGGTCTAGCTATAAGTAATTGTCAGACTATACAGACTGTGACGTTGTTGTTGTCAGGTCGCGTGCTGTGGACTCGAGAAGAGGCGCTCGCGAACGTAGTGGCCGTTCAGTTCGTTGACCTCCCGGTGTCGGATCTCGACGCCGCCATCGAATCGGAGTTTGACCATAAGGAAGGTGGGTTAACCTTTTGACTGTTTGTTTATTGTTTTGTTTGCCTGTCTACACACAACTACGACAACACGTACATATCATTACATACACACATACAGGGTAATTTTTTATTAAGTGCACAAATTTTAATATGTGATTCAGTGTCGTTAAAATAACAAATTTCAGTATTTTTCGTTATAATATTAATCACTTATTTTTTTTGTTTTTATAGTAACTCGACCGAATTGGATGAATTACTATTGAACAACCCAAATTTCAAAATTTAAAAAAAATCTTGAACAGATAATCGTGATCTATCAATGAATCTGAATCACGTATCAAAATTTGTGCACTGATTAATAAATTACCCTGTTGATAGATAACTACAAACTTTGTTCTCCGCGACAATTCGACAGTAATATGGCTCTACACAAAAGCATAACAAAAAAAAATATTTAAAAAATCAAACAATCGTATGCAATACAAAACAGAACTAAACAGACAGATAACACATTATATACAGGGAGCAATGTGATGAATTGAAGAAATACGTCTCTCTATAAAATGTGCCGCGTCGCGTTTCATTCGCGAATGAACTCAGTTGAGTTTTTGTCAATTTGGGCGAGTTATTGAGGTAATAATGTCTATGCAAAAATAAGACGTTTGGAGCCGAGAATGCACACATCGGTGGCGTGCACGTTTTTCTGTCAAACTTCACTTAATATGACACAAATATGCAAGATAATTGCACGAAAATGTGTATTTCCGGATAGAAAATACTTTTTTTTCCCCAGTAGCTTGTCCTTTTCAGTCTCAAGATATCATAGGCAGGCAAACTATCTATCTCTCTCGGCTATGTAGAACAATGTTAAGGTGCGACCAAACCGCCGCTTAAAAAACGGTGACGGTACGGAATCGCAGTGACGCACCGTAAACGTCAGAATTTACCGCATGCTCTCCATAGTAAAGTTGTGACGTTTACGGTGCGTCACTGCGATTCCGTAACGTCACCGTTTTTTAAGCGGCGGTTTGGTCGCACCCTTATACCCTATTTTTACACGACTACGACAAAGCCAAAAGGAAGTGTAATGCTAATGATTTTAGCAGTCTATGTTTTTACATAAAAATATTAAACCGATACAGTTGTTAGTTCAAAGTTAACTTACTGGTAATCTTTATTTTCTAGCTGCCAAGATGTATAGTAAGTATTAGTATCCCTGCGTGAAAGTGTCCATTGAGTAAAAAATTAATAGCAGAGGTTCATACTAAAAAAATCCATACCATACTATTGAGAAAAACTAACGCCCTAGTCGTTCTGATTGCGGAACAGTAAGGTATGTATAGCGCTTTTCTCAAACATGCAATGAAATAAATAAAAAAAAAACACCAAAAAATCAAAGGTTTGTGTACGAGCAAGCAACGTACATTTACTTAGGCAACTAAACTAAGCAGTTTTAAGTTGACCTCATTTTGTTAGTTATTATTTTATTTGTAATTGCTTCAATTTTAATACCAATTCAGTTCGCAATAAGCCATCAAGAGCGCCGCGCGTACTCATAATCATTAACCATCATTTTAGATTTAACTAGATTTTCTAAGTGTTTTAAATACAATAAATTCATTTAGTATTTCAGTTGAATCTTTAATTGTTTCGGCTAAACCCGAATAGTTTGTTTCTAGAGAAATTATGAGTAATCTAGATAAAAAATATAACAACATTTATTACTTTTTATTTCGTTCTATTTCCAACTCTGATTTAATAGAAAACAGTGATAGATAATTCATAAATATTTATTTTTAATAACCACAGTGGTAGAACGTCATAATGAACCAAAAAGCAAATAATGCTTTTGGTTTTTTTAATGGCTGAACGCTATGATGCCGGGTCTCAAATTTATGTGGAATGGAAATTAAAAAAGAGCATTTTGTAGGCCTGCCTGCCTGCAATTTTGTATTCCATTAACAACCTCTCGTCTAACCGCGCCTGAAACGTAATACTTCGCGGCCTATTATAAGGAACATAATATCATATTTCATTGCATGTTTGAGAAAACGTAGCTTGTAAAGTATGTTCACTTACACTGTTTTATCGCGATAGTATGTTAGTGAGCGTAACAAGACATGTTGTCTTATATGAACGTCGCTCTAAATAGAAGTGTGCAAATGTCAAGATCTCCATTGAACGAGATAGTATTAATATCATTGTTGTAGTAGTATTAACATGGACCTACTTTAGAACAAGTGTGGGCATAAGTAAGAAGTGTCATTGTATGTTAATACTCCTTTGGTTTTTGCTTCATATCCGTACACGCATAAAAACGTGTGAGTATACCTTATCAAAAGTTGCTATTAGCTCAGTGAAATTATTAAATAAAAATTTACCCGACTCCAAAAAAACCATGAAAATAAGTTTCTACTGATACTCATTACGAGCCAGCAGGAGTGGACTTAGCCACCTTAGGGCTACTTGCACAGTCCAGGGTAAAAAAATATATCCAGTTTTTAACCCCAGGTTAGCAATTGACTCGGAGTTAACTAGCTAACCCAGGTCCGCGAAGGCCGCCTTACCTACATACTGTCTATTGGGCTTCTATCACTCCTTCTGGCTTGTGCTGACCTACTCTTACCATCCAAGCTAACTTGAGACGCGAATTGTATCAGAATGTATTTAGCTTAGAGCTTTAGTTAAATGGTCAACCGTTGTAGGTTGTGTTACCGTCGCCCCATTTGAAAAAGCCCTTACTCTAAATTCTTACCCGGATATTCGAGCGTTTGGACCGCTTAACCTCATTACCATCCAATGATTATTACCACAACCGAAGAACGACTCCCACGAAATTTAACCAAACTAGATTCAGCATTGGTACTGTCTTAAGCACCATCCTTTTAAATTATATTTTGTTGAGATGGTAATGAGAAAAAAAAAACGTAAACAATCAGAATGAACCCACCTCGTTTATCCAACTTTTTTCTCATCATCCAGGTTCAATTTGGAGCGCGTTCTCCCGCCGCCTTCACACGCAGTTCCAACAGCTACAGACGTTACTACAGACACTTCAGGGCGGCGAGCGTCGCGCCGGCGCGGAACAGTCGCCGCTCGTGCGGGATTACTTCAACCTCCACAAGATTATAGTGCTCGTCACTGACGCCGGCAAGGTAAGGTCTCGCTGACTGCTCTATGTACTAAGTACTGCAGACGCTGCAGACGTTACTGTATACGCTGCAGACTTAACGGCAGACTCTGCAGCTGATACTGTAGTGCAGACGTCACTGTAGACGTTGCTATAGTCGTTACAGACCTCACTGTAGACACTGTAGACGCTGAAGGCGTCACTGTAGATTTCACAGATGTCACTGTAGATGCTGCGGACTTCAGTATAGACGCTACAGCCGTTACTGCGATACCTCCTACGTATACTGGTATAACTGCATAATGGTGATTTTACAGTAAAGACCGTATCGTTAAACAATATGGTCTTTACTGTAAAATCACCATTATGCAGTTATACCAGTATACGTAGGAGGTATCGACTGTAGACTCTACAGACGACGCTATAGACACTGCAGTCGTCAATGTAGTCGTTGCATTGCATACATCACTGTAGACGCTACAGACATCACTGTAGACACTGCAGACGTCACTGTAGACGTTGCAGACGTTGCTATAGACGTTACAGACGTCACTGTTGACACTGCAGATGCCACTGTAGACGCTGATGACGTCAATGCAGATTTCGCAGATGTCACTGTAGATGGAAGAGATCGCTCTTAAGCGATAAGGCCGCCTATTGCTTACCTTGTATCTTTCTCTCTGTGTACCTGTTTTCTGTATTGCTTACTATTCCTGGTGTACAATAAAGAGTCATTGTATTGTATTGTATTGTATTGTATGCTGCAGACTTCAGTATAGACGCTTCAGACGTCACTGTAGACTCTACAGACGTCACTACAGACACTGCAGTCGTCAATGTAGTCATTGCATACATCACTATAGACGCTACAGACTTCACTAGACGTTGCAGACATCACTAGAAAACACTGCAGACGTCACTGAAGACGCTGCAGACGTCACTACACTGGCACCACCCGTCTAGACCGCGGAACAACTATTTAGACTAGTTCTGGTTAATGATAGGTTTAAAAGAATATATTTTTCTGTTGATAATTGTGTCAAAACTGATTGCAAACCTAAAGTTCGTTTTTTTAGCATTAGACATAAGGTAACAATCATGACAAGTCTATTGAATCAGGCGTTACTTTGCGGAGGTCCATATTAATGAACTAAAACAATTACTTTGCTCACCCGCGACCTTCAAGCGCGACCTTTTAAGGTCGCGGGTGAGCAAAGTAATTGTTTTAGTTCATGACAAGTCTTTTTATTGAAAAACGCTTTTTAAAAAATAGTAACTATTACTTATGAAACAAAAAGAGTGTAAATGACCATGTTTCCTTTCAAATTGTTACATTACTAGCTGTGACTTAATTTTCTAAAGTGTCTTTCAATAAAAAGACACGTCAAGGTCACTTATCTTCTTTCTGATGCTAAAAAAACGAAGTATAGAGACGGAGAGGCATTTAATAATGTGGGGTTTATCGATACAACGTACTATAGCGTTCTATTCCCGCAGATATTTGGCATGGACAACCTATCGGGCGCTTTGCTGTGGCAGCGCTACGAGCCCGGCTTGGACGCGGAGGGCGCTGTCATGTTCCTACGTCGACCAGCGAGGCATCCGCCCCACGACGCCTATCTCACCATCGTCGCCAAACAGGCCGTGAGTGCTACTAACATGATTAATGTGACCATACGTCCCGTTTTGAACGGGACTGTCCCGCTCTCAGGTACTCTGTCCCGGTGTCCCGGAAAACAAGTTGGGGACACGAAAATGTCCCGTTTTCATAACATTTAAAATAACCACACGTAAGCGCTAGTCGAACACGTATTTTCTGCGATAAAGAAGTTGTGGACAGAAAAGAAAACTCAATTATGTAGATGTCTATAATGTATATTTGAAGTATGTTAACAGTAATTGTTAAAGATAACATTTCAAAAACCTTGCCAAAAGTTAGCTAGTTAGTTAAGTTGGAAATGCGAGTGTGTATGTGATTGGCTTTTTTTTTTTTAATTTCTTATTTTCCATATATATTTTTTTGTTTTTTAAATAAAATACTAGCAGTTGGAAATTGTCACCCAATACTGAAGTACATACTTATATTTGCCCATCGGAAAAAATACGAAATTGGGTGTGGTAAGACGTTTGTTATTGTAAAAAAGTTTATTTTTGCCCAAAATATTCTTTAAAATTCGTTGTCCCGTTTTAAAGTGACAAAAAAATGGTCACGTTAGACATGATTCTGCTGATTTGGGACCATTTTGTGACTAGTAGTTTATCATTAAAATGAAAGATGAATAGACCACTTTCCCTTACCTTTCTTACTTACTTACTTTCGCTGGCTCAGCGACCCAAAGTGGATCTTGGCCTCCGACATCAAAGTGCGCCATTCCTTCCTGCTCTGTGCCAAGTTTGACCAATCGGACACGTCCAGCTCCACCGGTATCTTGGTCGACCCACCGGACGCCGTCCGGAAGGTCGGCCAAGATACGCTCTTTTGGCAGCTCGATACTCTCCCATTATTTCCACATGCCCCAGCCATCGAAGTCGGGCAGCCTTTATTTCCCCGATGATATTCGGCTCAGACACTAGTTCCTCTATTTCCCGGTTGAACCTTCGCCTCCAATTTCCGTCATAGTCCCTTGTCGAACCCAGAATCTTTCGCAAAATCTTACGTTCCGTAACCAAGAGTTTGTTTTCCTCCTTCAACGTTAGAGTCCAAGTTTCACACCCGTACAATAGAATCGGCCTAATGACTGTATTGTAAACGCGGACTTTTGTAGTCTTGCTTATCAACTTGGACATCAGTACTTTGTGAAGGGCTGCCGTACATCTTAGCGCATTGACTATACGGATGTCGATTTCGTCCTCCCTTACCTTTCTGCGTAAAAAAAATGTTCAAAAAATATATATAAGTAATTAAATGCCTAATGTGCCTAGCATTTTGGAGCCTCCGGGGTTGAGCCGTAGTGACGGCAAGAGGCCTGATGGTCTTACGCTGGTTCTTTGGCGGAGAGGGCGCTGCCTCTTGTGGGATGCGACGTGCGTCAGTACCTTTGCACCATCTCACTTGAGTTGCACGTCGAGGTCAGCTGGGTCCGCGGCTGAGAATGCCGCGAGGTCCAAGCACCTCAAGTACTCGGCCTTGGAGCCTTCGTATGACTTCGTGCCTTTTGCGGTTGAAACGGCTGGTCCCTGGGGTGCAGAGGCTAAGTCTTTAGTCTGGGAATTGGGCCGTAGGTTACGGGACAGGGGCGGCGACCCCCGCTCCGGGTCATACTTGGTTCAGCAGATTGCACTGGCCATACAGCGGGGCAATGCTGCTGGTATTATGGGCACTTTTGAGCCAGGTATGGTGCGGGGTGGTGGTCCTTAGTTTTAGTTTTTTATGACTTTGTTTTTATTTTAGATTAGTAATCTTTGTTTTAAAAAATAATAATTTCATAAAAAGAAGTAGGTTAATTATTATTAATTATTATTATTAATCAGCATCTTTAATTGTAACTTTAATTATAATGTGACATTTTGAGTAATTAAACCTAACACTACTTTTTATCACGTGAGACCAAGTACGCTCAAACCATTAAACTGTATCGCAGGACAACGGCAACGGCCTCATAATAAGCCTGAACCCGATCCGCGGCACTCTGGTCGGCGAGCGCGTGTTGCCTCTTGACACGCGGCTGCTACAGGCCGCTGTGTTGCACAAGGCTGACGCGGAGAAGCTTCACGCTTTGCTGCTATTGGACAGCGAGGAAAACGTACAGGTATGCCACCAAAAAAAAACCGGCTGTCTGTAAAGTCGGTTTACGGACGATAGTTGAACGTGACAACGTCCAAAACATTGATGTCGAACGCTCAAGCCGATTGTGCCTTTCGCTCGCTCGTGCCGCGCTCTCGCTCCGATCGTTCATCGGCTCGAGCGTAACGAGACAATGCGTTATATACACTGAGTCATCCTTTTTCGTGCGTGCAGCTGGCGTTCATCGATTTATTAGACGTTATCACGTCAAAAAAAAATGAAATTAAAAAAAAAACAGAATTAATGAAAAGATTGAAAGAAGATAAAATATTCAATAACTATAAAAAGCTAACTGAACCCAAGGAAAGAAATCGAAAAAATGACTAAACATTTAAAGCGAATTTAACACTTTCACGGTCCAGTGCCCCCTATAAGGGTCACAGCGACATAGCCCTACAGGTCTGTGCCCACATATGGGGCACTAATAAACACCTGACTTGCATCCAGATTAGTACAATATCTTATTTACATACTGAGTAGGACGGTACAATGATTGAACTAATTAGCTGGAATAAGCAGGAATAAGCAGGAATTTGAGATTTGTATGGGACTGTGAACGTGTTAAAACATGTCGATGACAATCCTTCAAAATTTAATGCAACTATTAAAGGCAGTCGGAGACATGCCTAAAGGTCGGGGTGGGATTTAATGTCATTAATTATGTTGTTCTTTGTGCAGATTTTCCCGTTGTCAGCGTCACCGCTGGTAGAGAACATGTTCATTTACGTCGCAGACAGAAGCACGGCCAAAGTGCAAGGCTACGCGCTTAAATTTGACGGAAAGGTAAATCTATACTTCTATACTAGTATTATAAAGAGGAAAGATTTGATTGTTTGTTTGTTTCCATTGAATAGGCTCCGAAACTACTGGACCAATGTCAAAAATTCTTTTGCCGTTAGAAAGCTACATTATCACTGAGTGACATAGGCTACTTTTTACCGCGGGAAAATACCTTTTCCTACGGGAAAATTAATTTATCGCGGGCGAAGCTGCGGACGGAAGGCTAGTATATTATAATCCGAAACGTTGAATACCACGGTATAGAAAAAAAAACAATAAGAAATGTCATGTCAACTGAACATATTGGGGCAAAAAGGTTCTCGAGTGGCGTCCACGGAACGGAAGACGCAGTGTAGGTAGGCGTCCAACAAGATGGAGCGACGACCCGGTTAAGGTTGCGGGATCGTGTTGGATGTGGATGGCACGGACCGATCTGTTCGGCGAGCCCTGGGGGAGGCTTATGTTCAGCAGTGGACGTCTTTCGGCTGAAAATATGATGATGATTTTGAACTAAACATAGTTACGTCAATTTCGTTGTTGAATCTGATAATCCGAGTTAGCATCCGGTAGTTATGTAGCCATGTATTCAGCCGTGTTGAATCTAAATGCTTTGGCATAGTCTTTATTTTACAACGCAATATTTTAGAAACTTCTATCAGGTGATGGCTACATTTTTTTTTGTAAATAGCTCTCATTTATCTTTCTGCTATTCCACTCTAGGCGACAGTGATACAGAAGACTCTCAATAATATACCGTTATCGTAAAGTTCTAATTTTGCTGCCGGTACAGAAATTGTTGAGTACTTTTTTTTTCGAATAGAAGCTACAACTAATAATCAACAAAAATTTCAAAATGTGCATGAATGCGCATGTTAGGATTTCCGGCGACATTGGTTTCGGTACAATCCGGGACTTTATTTATTTATTTATTTATTTATTTATGCAATATTGATCCTGAGGACTTACAGCACAGGCCAAAACGTCCAGCAGGATAGTAGTAGGCATTAAAACTTACTTAACCTAAGAAATATTCATTCGCATGCAGTACATTAAAAATACAATATGTCAAAAATCTAAAATGCTGAATTAAATAAACACGAAAATAAAAAGTCCAAATTAAATAAGAATAGAAATAATAACAATCAAATTAATTAATTTACAAATACATTTCAATTAAATTAAATTATTCATATACTTAATAATGTCATAATTAAAAATTTAAGTGTAAATTTAAAAACCTAATACATTTATTGAAAAATATACTCGCTTTATCAGCGAACAAATCAGCATCGCAACCCACATTAGCCAGATCATCACCAGATCAGACTTATGACATTTCCTCTTGTTTTTCCTATTCCGTGTTGAATATTACATATTATAGCTGGTTACCTCGGTTTGTTTATAAAAATAAATACTGAGGCTCCATCACACCAAGCCTAAAAATACACTGACGTGGCGTCGCGGTTTGCACAGACCTACTTTTGAACGCCAGCGTCGGCTATAGGTGACATTACCGTGATATCCACTTGGATCACCTAATTCGATACCCCAGGTACAATTATTGATTAATTATTATTAGTTGTATTAAGTAATAGAGTAGTGGTAGTACAAAAATTAACCTTCCCACATCCGCATAAGAATCAATTTTGTTCGTAACAAAAACGACGTGTGGCGTTCAAAAGGTTAAATGAAGTGTGGTAAATTATTTAATGTCCCTTTGTAAACAGGCAGTGGTAGCGGAGAAGACGTGGTCCCTCAACCTGGGCGGGTCCCCCCAAGCGGGCCACCGCATCGTGGCCGTCGCGGCCAAGCGGCCCGACGAGAGAGTACACTCGCCCGGCAAAGTGTTGGGCGACAGGAGCGTACTCTACAAATACTCAAATCCGAATCTGGTGCTGTTCTTGAGCGAGGGACCCGACCCGCTGCACAAAGGTAACAAGCTCATGTTTTAATAACTCGAGTAACGGATGCGGTGCCTTTGAGAAAAAACCGGTTGTCTGTAAAGTCGGTTTACGGAGGATAGTTTAACGTGACAACGTCATAACAAAACATTGATGAAATTTTTATAAATTATATTATCCGCAATCAGTCGAAAGACTTTTATCGGATTTGGTGAGGGTGAGTTTAGACTTGTAAGGGAATAAGGCCTTTGCCCTATTCTCCTTTTGTAAAACTTGGCGTCTTTTCAGCCTTTTGGTGCTATTGGTGGCATCCAGTAGATGCACTGCCAGTGGGTTAGGATGCCCGGCTAAGCGAGCTGCATGAGACTCTTTGTATCGCTCGATTTCTTCGGCAACTGTTGGCATGCCCAAATGCTCATGGATTTCATCGTTTCTCACAAACCACGGTCCATTCACTATTTGTCTGAGGATTGCATTCTGTACACGTTGCAAGCATGCTATGTTGGTTTTACAAACCGTTAGGTAATAATTTGTTCGTTTTTAAAGAAAATAAAAGTCTATCACGAATTATTATTGCAGTAGACACATTAACTTATACATTAGAACAATTTGTATTCAAAACATTTTTAATTTTCATTCAATTTTTATGGAATAATCGAGAAAAACTAACAAAAATGCAACGTTGCCAGCTCAGCAGGTATAAACCCTCTTAAGGCACTGAGGTATTTTGGACGAAAAGACATCGCGGAGTTTCCCAAACGTTGCTCATCCGGGGTGGTTGATGTAAATGTCTCACGATATTTGTTTTGTCGGCAGACGTGGTGACCGCGACGCTAGTGGACGGGTGCTCGGGCGCGGTGGCGGCCGCGCAGGCGCACCGCCGCGCGCGCGCCGCGCCGCTCGCCGTGCATGCCGACAACTTCGTGGCCTACCTGTACTACAGCGAGCGGCAGCGGCGCTACGAGCTGTGTGAGTATACTGCCTGCCGCCCGCTCGCCGTGCACGCCGACAACTTCGTGGCCTACCTGTACTACAGCGAGCGGCAGCGGCGCTACGAGCTGTGTGAGTATACTGCCTGCCGCCCGCTCGCCGTGCACGCCGACAACTTCGTGGCCTACCTGTACTACAGCGAGCGGCAGCGGCGCTACGAGCTGTGTGAGTATACTGCCTGCCGCCCGCTCGCCGTGCATGCCGACAACTTCGTGGCCTACCTGTACTACAGCGAGCGGCAGCGGCGCTACGAGCTGTGTGAGTATACTGCCTGCCGCCCGCTCGCCGTGCATGCCGACAACTTCGTGGCCTACCTGTACTACAGCGAGCGGCAGCGGCGCTACGAGCTGTGTGAGTATACTGCCTGCCGCCCGCTCGCCGTGCATGCCGACAACTTCGTGGCCTACCTGTACTACAGCGAGCGGCAGCGGCGCTACGAGCTGTGTGAGTATACTGCCTGCCGCCCGCTCGCCGTGCATGCCGACAACTTCGTGGCCTACCTGTACTACAGCGAGCGGCAGCGGCGCTACGAGCTGTGTGAGTATACTGCCTGCCGCCCGCTCGCCGTGCACGCCGACAACTTCGTGGCCTACCTGTACTACAGCGAGCGGCAGCGGCGCTACGAGCTGTGTGAGTATACTGCCTGCCGCCCGCTCGCCGTGCACGCCGACAACTTCGTGGCCTACCTGTACTACAGCGAGCGGCAGCGGCGCTACGAGCTGTGTGAGTATACTGCCTGCCGCCCGCTCGCCGTGCACGCCGACAACTTCGTGGCCTACCTGTACTACAGCGAGCGGCAGCGGCGCTACGAGCTGTGTGAGTATACTGCCTGCCGCCCGCTCGCCGTGCATGCCGACAACTTCGTGGCCTACCTGTACTACAGCGAGCGGCAGCGGCGCTACGAGCTGTGTGAGTATACTGCCTGCCGCCCGCTCGCCGTGCATGCCGACAACTTCGTGGCCTACCTGTACTACAGCGAGCGGCAGCGGCGCTACGAGCTGTGTGAGTATACTGCCTGCCGCCCGCTCGCCGTGCATGCCGACAACTTCGTGGCCTACCTGTACTACAGCGAGCGGCAGCGGCGCTACGAGCTGTGTGAGTATACTGCCTGCCGCCCGCTCGCCGTGCATGCCGACAACTTCGTGGCCTACCTGTACTACAGCGAGCGGCAGCGGCGCTACGAGCTGTGTGAGTATACTGCCTGCCGCCCGCTCGCCGTGCATGCCGACAACTTCGTGGCCTACCTGTACTACAGCGAGCGGCAGCGGCGCTACGAGCTGTGTGAGTATACTGCCTGCCGCCCGCTCGCCGTGCACGCCGACAACTTCGTGGCCTACCTGTACTACAGCGAGCGGCAGCGGCGCTACGAGCTGTGTGAGTATACTGCCTGCCGCCCGCTCGCCGTGCACGCCGACAACTTCGTGGCCTACCTGTACTACAGCGAGCGGCAGCGGCGCTACGAGCTGTGTGAGTATACTGCCTGCCGCCCGCTCGCCGTGCACGCCGACAACTTCGTGGCCTACCTGTACTACAGCGAGCGGCAGCGGCGCTACGAGCTGTGTGAGTATACTGCCTGCCGCCCGCTCGCCGTGCACGCCGACAACTTCGTGGCCTACCTGTACTACAGCGAGCGGCAGCGGCGCTACGAGCTGTGTGAGTATACTGCCTGCCGCCCGCTCGCCGTGCACGCCGACAACTTCGTGGCCTACCTGTACTACAGCGAGCGGCAGCGGCGCTACGAGCTGTGTGAGTATACTGCCTGCCGCCCGCTCGCCGTGCACGCCGACAACTTCGTGGCCTACCTGTACTACAGCGAGCGGCAGCGGCGCTACGAGCTGTGTGAGTATACTGCCTGCCGCCCGCTCGCCGTGCACGCCGACAACTTCGTGGCCTACCTGTACTACAGCGAGCGGCAGCGGCGCTACGAGCTGTGTGAGTATACTGCCTGCCGCCCGCTCGCCGTGCATGCCGACAACTTCGTGGCCTACCTGTACTACAGCGAGCGGCAGCGGCGCTACGAGCTGTGTGAGTATACTGCCTGCCGCCCGCTCGCCGTGCACGCCGACAACTTCGTGGCCTACCTGTACTACAGCGAGCGGCAGCGGCGCTACGAGCTGTGTGAGTATACTGCCTGCCGCCCGCTCGCCGTGCACGCCGACAACTTCGTGGCCTACCTGTACTACAGCGAGCGGCAGCGGCGCTACGAGCTGTGTGAGTATACTGCCTGCCGCCCGCTCGCCGTGCACGCCGACAACTTCGTGGCCTACCTGTACTACAGCGAGCGGCAGCGGCGCTACGAGCTGTGTGAGTATACTGCCTGCCGCCCGCTCGCCGTGCACGCCGACAACTTCGTGGCCTACCTGTACTACAGCGAGCGGCAGCGGCGCTACGAGCTGTGTGAGTATACTGCCTGCCGCCCGCTCGCCGTGCACGCCGACAACTTCGTGGCCTACCTGTACTACAGCGAGCGGCAGCGGCGCTACGAGCTGTGTGAGTATACTGCCTGCCGCCCGCTCGCCGTGCATGCCGACAACTTCGTGGCCTACCTGTACTACAGCGAGCGGCAGCGGCGCTACGAGCTGTGTGAGTATACTGCCTGCCGCCCGCTCGCCGTGCACGCCGACAACTTCGTGGCCTACCTGTACTACAGCGAGCGGCAGCGGCGCTACGAGCTGTGTGAGTATACTGCCTGCCGCCCGCTCGCCGTGCACGCCGACAACTTCGTGGCCTACCTGTACTACAGCGAGCGGCAGCGGCGCTACGAGCTGTGTGAGTATACTGCCTGCCGCCCGCTCGCCGTGCACGCCGACAACTTCGTGGCCTACCTGTACTACAGCGAGCGGCAGCGGCGCTACGAGCTGTGTGAGTATACTGCCTGCCGCCCGCTCGCCGTGCACGCCGACAACTTCGTGGCCTACCTGTACTACAGCGAGCGGCAGCGGCGCTACGAGCTGTGTGAGTATACTGCCTGCCGCCCGCTCGCCGTGCATGCCGACAACTTCGTGGCCTACCTGTACTACAGCGAGCGGCAGCGGCGCTACGAGCTGTGTGAGTATACTGCCTGCCGCCCGCTCGCCGTGCACGCCGACAACTTCGTGGCCTACCTGTACTACAGCGAGCGGCAGCGGCGCTACGAGCTGTGTGAGTATACTGCCTGCCGCCCGCTCGCCGTGCACGCCGACAACTTCGTGGCCTACCTGTACTACAGCGAGCGGCAGCGGCGCTACGAGCTGTGTGAGTATACTGCCTGCCGCCCGCTCGCCGTGCATGCCGACAACTTCGTGGCCTACCTGTACTACAGCGAGCGGCAGCGGCGCTACGAGCTGTGTGAGTATACTGCCTGCCGCCCGCTCGCCGTGCACGCCGACAACTTCGTGGCCTACCTGTACTACAGCGAGCGGCAGCGGCGCTACGAGCTGTGTGAGTATACTGCCTGCCGCCCGCTCGCCGTGCATGCCGACAACTTCGTGGCCTACCTGTACTACAGCGAGCGGCAGCGGCGCTACGAGCTGTGTGAGTATACGAGCTGTGTGGTGGTATTTGCGTCACAGTGGCGATCCTTACATAGAAGCCCAAAAGCCGGGCTTGCCTTATAAATCTCAAATCAAGATTAAAAATAAAAGCCAAACCTCGTCCAAACGAAAAAAGTTCTAATAAAATCACTTTCATAATAACGCGCTTTATTTTACGTAAAATACCAAGAATTGCATAACAAATCCGCTGCGCGGCCCAGCGGCGCTGTACGGCGGCCGACGCGGCGATAGGCGATAGTAGCGACGTTATAAATAGCATGACATCTCGCTCGCTCTTGTGGGCTTTTACGGGGCTTCGAAACGCTCTCTTCATACTTAGGAAAACGTTAGTTTTGCAAATATCTATGTATAGCTGCATATATAGCGCTTTCTTTGCAATTTTGAATCTGGCTTACGGTGTGAAGTTTGCTGCGTTTGGTTTAGAACGCGAGTGCGCGGGCGAGATGAATAACTTCACGATTGTTTAAATCGAATCGTGGGCCATACCATGCAAGGCGTTGTAAAATGCGTGAATTTATGTAATTACAAAATAAATAGGTATTCTTGTTTTAGTGCGTTGCTGCGTGTGAGAATGAGTCTGTAAAATTTAAAATTCTGTCTAGTAATAGAATGAAGTGTGCTTTGGTAAGCTTGCCCAAACTGAGTAAAGCGGCAACAAGATGGATTTACCTACATTAAATTATAAAAAAATAGTAAAACATATCTCTCGGCTTGCCATAGCCTGATACCCTAGGCACGCCACTGTTGCGTCAGGGTTGCATTCTGTCCCCATTACTGTTCAACGTATATTCCGAGGCGATTATGACCGAAGCCCTTGAGAATCTTGATGTGGGGGTGAAAATGAACGGTAGGCTCATTAATAACTTACGCTATGCAGATGACACCGTTCTTATTGCGTCTACTCAAGAGGATCTACAAAAAATGGTTGACAGAGTTCACGAGTGCAGTGAAAGGGCTGGCTTGTCCATAAATTTATTGAAGACCAAAGTCATGGTGATAACCAGGGACCCTTATTTACGACCAAGAATATCGGTAGCAGGGAAAGTCCTTGAGCAAGTTCGGCATTACAAATATCTCGGTGCATGGGTGAATGAAGCATGGGAGTCGGACCAGGAAATTAAGACCCGCATTGAAATTGCCCGTGCCTCTTTTACCAAAATGAGGAAGGTTTTGTGTTGCCGGCAAATCAACCTAAGACTCAGAACTCGGATCCTACATTGCTACATTTGGCCTGTGGTTATGTACGGCAGCGAATCGTGGACCATAAAGGAAGTCACCAGGCGGCGCTTAGAAGCGTTTGAGATGTGGTGCTATCGTCGCATGCTCCGTATAAGCTGGACCCAGAAAGTCAGCAACGACAAGGTGCTTCAGCGTGCTGGTATGACCCGAAAATTATTGCACACCGTCAAAAAGCGCAAAATCGAATATCTGGGGCACGTGTTGCGCCATGACAGATATCAGCTGCTTCAACTAATATTGATGGGCAAAATACAGGGAAAACGGCGCTCTGGAAGACGGAAGAAATCATGGCTGCGGAATATTAGGGAGTGGACCGGGATCAGAAGTGCAGAGCAACTATTCCGGATGGCTCAAGACAGGGAGAAGTTTTCAGAGCTAACGGCCAATCTCCAGTAATGGAGTGGCACTTTCAGAAGAAGAAGAAGAAGTCGTAAATGGGTTGATCTTAAAACGGTTTTGAATTTGTTGTCTCTTTTCATCAGAAAACATAAGTCGCTCTATAGCTACACATTCAAGCGGACACATTTTAGCTTGGATTTTGTACCTGTCCCGAAATCTAGTTGTATTGTTGATCGAAGCTCCCAGGTAACAATTGTACCATATAGTGACGTCACTCGATACTTCTAAGCACTGTATCCTCGTCATTTTTTGATTATCAAACAAAAAAAAATACGTGTACAATATTTTTTATTAATCTAACTGGCGGACTAAACAGTTTTTTTTAGTCGTCTAGCCT
Source organism: Archips xylosteana (assembly GCA_947563465.1). Classification (NCBI taxonomy): domain Eukaryota; kingdom Metazoa; phylum Arthropoda; class Insecta; order Lepidoptera; family Tortricidae; genus Archips; species Archips xylosteana. Next base: position 4,242,837 of record OX387351.1, on the reverse strand, counting down.
ATTTACTTAGAGCCTGTCCAGATGAGGCGTTTTACGCGCGAGTCGACTCGCGCGTTCCCGGGATACTAGAGCTACATATATTCCGTCCAGATGAAGCCGCGCGTTTCCTCACTCGCGCGTAAAACGTTGGTAATGAGCGAGACTCTCGACTCGCGCGTTTAACGCCGAGCGCCGCGCGAGTCGAGATACTCGGCGGCCATTGCTGCGTCCAGTATTACGCGCGAATCCGTAGCGAGTCCATCAAAGGAACCCCAGCGAAGGAACGCGCGTAATACGCGATATCTGGACAGGCTCTCAGACATCAACTTTGATCAATTATAACTGTAGATCCACAGTCGCGCGCCCGAAAATGTCCGAGCCAAATGAGCGCCACTTTGATAAAAGTGGCCTTCTTTTTTCTCAGAACGTTGCGTGAAATTGTCAAGTTTAGCTGTCAAGTGGAGTTTTGCCGCTACCGAAATTCGACTGTAATGAAGTAAAGACTAGGTTCAAATTTCTGTGTAGGTGATGATTTTATTTGTTACGCAAACAAATAAAAAAGTTCGGACATTCTTTGAAGGGGATTTTGTTCGGCTGAAGTATGAGGAGCGATGAGGACTGATCAATAAAAATCCATGTTGTAGATTCGTATGTATTGCGTAAGATGCGCTAATAGAATGAATAGTCTTACATAAAAGGTTGCTTAATTTATTGTCTTAAACTTATTGCTGAGTCGAGCAATATGTGTTATGTCGCGGTAAACTGCTAAGTTACGGTAAAACTATAAAATAGGACATACTCTACACCTCCCCCGAAAGTCCTGTACACCCCCGGGGTAGCGGAAAAAAAAATGTGACACATATTACTTGAGGTCAGTAACTACTTAAATAAACACATTTTTTTTTTTATATACTTATTCACTAAAATTATATATTACTAGGACTTTAATTATTCACGATACAATTTTGTATTATTCTTATGAATTATGTACTGTTTATTATTTTTCTTAATCGATACATTTGGTGGATCTACATTAATTACTTCATATGGACCAGTATAAATTTGATCCAATTTATTTCCAATCTGATTTTTCAATAGTACCATATCTCCTATTTTGTATTCGATGGGATTACATTTCTGGTCGTAATATAATTTCCTTTTATTTTTACTGTCTAATAAATTATTTCGAGCATCATTATGAGCTTTTTGAAGCCTAAACTTAAGTTCTAAGGGATAACTATCGTAATTATAAAGAGGTTCAACAATATTTTTCAAATTAGAAGGTAAATTGCACTGTTTACCGAATATTAATTCATATGGACTGTATTTTGTCTCGGAGTGTACTGTAGTATTGAACGAAAAGCACCAAAATGGTAACCATGTGCTCCAGTCTGTTTTGTTGTTATCACACTGGATGCGGAGATAAGCCCCTAAACTTTTGTGCGTATTTTCTAATCCGCCTAGAGTTTCATGATGATACGGAGTAGAATTAATCTTATTAATATTTAACAAACTACACACTTCTGACATTACTGATGACATAAATTCTTTTCCTTGGTCAGTAATAATTTCTGTCGGAATCCCATATCTTAAAATAAAATTACTTACAAATAATCTAGCTACTAATTCTGTTTCTTTTGTTTCTAACGGGTACGCTTCAACATATTTGCTTAAGTCACATTGAAGTGTTAGAATATATTTATAATTATAATTATCTACATCTAGTGGGCCCATTATATCTAAACTAACTCTCTCGAAAGAGGTATTGGGTGTCGATGTAATCAACATTGGTTCGCGAACACCTTTATTAGTATGCTTTTGGATTTGGCAACTTTTGCATTTGTTAACATATTCCCTGACGTCGTTACTCATTCCTGGCCAAAAGTAGTATTTTTTTATATTATTCAACATTCTATTAACCCCCGCGTGTCCGCTGGTAGGCAACAAGTGGAAATCATTCAAGATAACCGTTTTCATATCTTTATCATGTACTCTTGTGACATCTTTAGTTATGAGTAATCTCGGGACATTGCTCTTTAATAGTTTGACTTCTTTTAATAATTCTTCAACCTGATACTTATTTCTCTTACATTTAATTATTACGAGTTCGTTAATATTCAGCTGTTTACAAAATAGTTGCAATTCTCTCGCTAACACGCTTACGGTAGTTAGCGATCGAGACATTACATATATAGCTGACTTATCAGGCACAAAAATACATTGTTTATTATCACTAGTGATTTGTTGTAATTTTTCAATATTTTTTAAACAATTTCTAGTAGGCCGTATAACAAATTCGATGCTGTCTTTCGGTTTTTTGAGTATCTCCACAACTGTAGGTTGATCAGGCCTAGTAGTTTTGGAGTTCTCAGGTTTTGCGTCTGTGTCTTGGTCACTTAGTTGGTTATGTAATTTACGAGTTTGAGCTCTCGTCATGACCGATACAACGTTTTCTCTCATATCTTTTAAATTTTGACAAGTGACAGGTATACGACTCAATGCGTCTGCAGCTGCATTGCTTCGCCCTGGTAAGTAATCAATTTCGAAATCATATTCTTCCAAATATAATCTAAACTTTGTTAGTCTACTCGAAGGATCGGCCATTCCAAAGAGGTATTTTAATGGTTTATGATCTGTAAATATTTTAAACCTTTTACCGTATAGATAAGGTCTAAAATGTCTGACGGCCCAAACGATGGCTAATAACTCGAGTTCTATCACAGGGTATCGCGTTTCAGCTGGTTTCAAGTTACGGCTAGCGTACGCGACAACCTTGCCATTACTGTTAGACAGAACGGCGCCTAAACCTAACTTTGAAGCATCAGTATGTAATGTAAACGTATTCTTGTCAGAAAAATCGGGATAATCTAATACTGGTGGACTGATGAGTGCTTGTTTTAATTGTTGGAATGCGTTTTCACAATGAGGTGTCCAGTTAAAAGTAGCATTTTTCTTACTAAGTGCATTTAAAGGATAAGCTATAGTGGCAAAATTATTTATAAAACGTCTGTAGTAGTTAGCAAATGCTACGAATCGTTTAACGTCATCTACATTAGCCGGTATTGGGTACGATTGTAAGGATACAATTTTTGTTGGATCGGGAAGAATGCCTTCTGATGTTATTTTATGGCCTAAATACATGATTTCTTTTCTTAAAAATTCGCACTTTATTGGATTTAGTTTTAAATTAGTTTCTCGTAACCTTTCCAAAATTGATAATAAATTCTTATTATGAGTTTCAAGGCAGTTTCCTACTACTATACAGTCATCTAAGTAAATAAAACATTTTTGATAGTTAAGGCCGGACATGGCTATAGTCATTAACCTACTGAAAGCACTAGGAGAAGTTTTAAGTCCCATTGGACATCGTTTCATCTGATACATTTTATCAGTAGTGAAACTTGTTAATTTTCGTGACTTTTTGTCTAATGAAAGTTGGTAATACGATTGCGATAAATCCAATTTTGAAAAATATATATTGCCTGACAAGGAATCTAAAATTTCTGATATATTAGGTAACGGAAATTTATCGTCTTGAATTTTGTTATTTAATTGACGATAATCAATAACGAGTCTCCATTTTTTCTTTCCTGTTTTATCGCATTTCTTAGGCACGAGTAAGACAGGGCTGGACCACTCTGACGTGGTTTCCTCTATTATGTCGTTATCTAACATATTTTGAATTTGATTTTGCACCTCAGCCTTAAGTGTATTTGGTATTCTATAAGGCTTTTTATACACAGGTTGCTCGTCATTTTTTAATTTAATTGAATGCTGTAATAAATTTGTGGTAGTAAGTTTATCACCTGGCAAGTGAAAAACATCTACATACTTAGCACAAATCTTTTCTATACTAATTTGCTCCTCTTTGTTTAGGTATGATGGTAAATCCAATAAATCGAAAAGTTTGTTTATTCTATCGGGAGTATTCTTATATTTATCAAAACTACATACTTGAAATAAGCTCAAACTTAATATTTCCAAACCTCGTAAATTTACCTCTACGGTGGAGTTTGTCGTATTTAATATTTTAATGGGTATTTGATTATTTGTGGGTTTCGCAATTGACCCACCGACAAAAACTCCTTGTTGAATTTCATTCGCTATAATTACACAATCTCCGGTAATGCGCGCCGGAATGTATTTGATGACTTCACAGCGCGGTTGTATGACATATAAATACCTATTATTGTCATCAACTTCTACGAGTATTGTCTTCTTATTATTTTGTAATTGCAATGTGCCATGTTTGTAGTTAATAATCGCATTATATTGCTTAAAAAAATTCTGACCAATAATTCCTTCACCAGCGCAAGATAAGTTTTTAAACACGTAAAACTTTTGATTAAATACTACACCATTTATTTTTAAATCTAAATAAATGTAACCTTCGGACTCTAAATTTCCACTTATACCTTTAATTGTTAATCTATCTTTTACTAGTCTATCCATGAAATTCTCATTATCTATTAGAAATTCATACTTTAATACACATAAACTAGCACCACTATCTAAAAGTAAGTTGAGCTCAACGTTGTATTCTACTATACATTTAACTAAACAATAATTATTATAACTAAATATGCAGTGATTTTCCGTTTTAGGAACGAAAAAACTGGGAGTGACTAGGCATATTTTCTGAAGTGTTGTTGCTATCTCCAGCGGCGTGCTGAACGCGCATACGCGGCGCGGGCGCACGTGCGCTCGAGCTGTGGCCGCGGGCATGCTGACTACGCATGAACCTACTTGCGTGCGCGCCCCTATTTCCTACTTTAGGTTGAAATTGCATTTTCTGCTGGTTTTGAAAGTAGGGTCTAGGCTGATGATTCATGTTTGACCAGTTGTAATAAGTTTGGCTGGAACGCGTATTAAAAGGTGTAAAATTGCCCCTATGAGACGTGTAGCAACTATTTCTACGATTATATACGGGTCTCATCTGCATCACCTGATCATGAGTGGACGTTACTTGTTCGTCCACAGCTGCTCGAATCGCCTCAGGAAGCGAGTCGAACTGCTGAGAGGCGATGATTGTGCTCAACCTCTGATCTGAAAGTCCGTCGGCAAATCGTTTGATTGCCGTTCGTTCGTTAAGGGGACGCAGCACGTCGTATTTGCTGGTGTCATCGTCGGCTTGTGCGATTGTTAGGTTTACAAAAAGCTCCTCTAACTCCGAACCAAAAGATTCTATGGTCCTACGTCCTTGCTTTGCTCTAAATAATTGAGATTGTATTGCTTGTGTTGATTTTTTTGGAAGCAAATACTTTCTAATATCTTCTACTAAAACTTTCACATTATTGTAGCTAGAACGTAATCGCAACTTGGCACTTGCTGACAGCCTCGTTTTAAGAACAAAATCTATCAGTTGACCTTTAGTACTCTCAGAGATTAGAGAGTCATACATCAAGATACCGTCAATTAATTGCTTAGTTGTTTGCTCCTGTCCTGTCATAACAGGAATCAGTGCAATGGCGGTCTTGATATCGAAGTCGTTAGGCATTTTGGCTGTATCCTCTTCTAAATTAATTTGATCCGCACTGTCAACGAATCGAACTAAATCTTTAATTTTTGTATAAATATTTCCTATTTCCCCAATTAAATCATTGCATAATTTTACCGTGGAAGACCAACTTATTAATCTTTATGTCATTATTCACTTGAGACAAAATACACTCCAACTGGCTATAAAGAAATTTTGCTTCTTCTAATTTTTTATATGCAATTTCCTTTTGACGTCTCTCAGGACCAATTTTAATTAAATATTCCCTTAAATAATTCAACTTATCACGTAAGTCTCTTAATAGAACTGACATAATATAACTACATTTTAGATTTATGTATTAATTATGGGTTACTTCTTGATGCCCTAATTGAAAATAATAATAAAACACTTACTTTACTACATTAGTCACTTATAAGTATAGTGCGTTACTGGAATGGGGGTCACGGCGTCGTCATCTTGCTTGCGTTGGCTTGCGGTGGTCGCGTGGCGCGGCGGTCACGTGACTGCTGGGTTGGCTGGTGGCTGGATCGTGGGCCGGGATAACCCTGGACTCCCTCGAGCTGGGCCGGGATAACCCTGGACTCCTCTTGAACTTGGGCCGGGATAACCCTGGACTCCTCTTGAATGCGAGCCGGGTTAGCCCTGGACAACGCTCTTCTTTCTTGAAGTTTCGTGGTCTTGATTCTTCATGATCTTGATTCTTCGTGATTTGAATTCTCCGTGAATTTAGTTCTTCTTAATATAAATAATCTTCTTTCTTGTTTAAATAATCTTCTTTCTTCCATTAAAATAACCTTCTTTCTTGTTTACATAATCTTCTTTCTTCCATTAAAATAATCTTCTTTCTTCTATTAAATATTTCTCTTTTTTATTGTTGTTTCATTTTCCATTTATCTTCTATCTTCATAGATTCCATAATTTTCGCGTGGCAGGGTCGCCATGAAGTATGAGGAGCGATGAGGACTGATCAATAAAAATCCATGTTGTAGATTCGTATGTATTGCGTAAGATGCGCTAATAGAATGAATAGTCTTACATAAAAGGTTGCTTAATTTATTGTCTTAAACTTATTGCTGAGTCGAGCAATATGTGTTATGTCGCGGTAAACTGCTAAGTTACGGTAAAACTATAAAATAGGACATACTCTACACGGCAATGTGTATCTTCAGTTATAATTGATCAAAGGACATCACAGCTGATATCAAACCGGTGTATTCCAGCGAGCATGGAGCTGTATGAGGGCAAGCAGCGCTGGCTGGCGGCCGGCGCGGCGTTCAGCTCGCTGCGGTCGGAGCGCGCGCCCTCCGTGGAGCGGCAGACCTACATCCTGCCGGCCGCGCCCGCCGCCGCCGCCGTCACGCGCACGGAGCGCGCGCTCACAGACAGACACGTGCTGCGTGAGTACACCACTTGCTTCTAACGATCATCATCATCATCATCATCCCAATCTATGTCCCTCCCACTACAGGGCACAGACCTCTCAGAATCAGAGGTGTTGGACTTTAATCCCCACGCGGGTCCTAACAAGAAAACAATTTTTAACAAAAGAAACAAGAATAATTGAAATAAATTTCAATTTCAACTCGTGCTTTTCTCCTGACTCTAGCTTTCGTTGACTGTACTATATTATTTATTATTCTGTCCCGTGATTTATTGAAGTTGGTTTAAAAAAAACCTTTACGAGAGCATTCTTTTCAATTATCATGCACTCGCAGCAAAATCTGAGTCCGCTCCTTTTGCCACTCTTTATTATTTTAGTGTATGTTACCTTTTTTTAGAGGCCATAAACGACTTCTTTCTTTCAAAGAGTGTTCACTCAAATTTGCCTAACGTCTATTGGAAATATGGGTTTGTTTAAAAAATATACATAGTTAAGTGCTTTAATTAAAACTTAACTTAATTGATTCTTTTGTGTAACAGTTTACATGACTTAATTTAGTTACACAAAGAACGCAACCGTGATTTTGAACGCATTCGTTGCCGGCTGTCAGACTCGACACTCCTTTAGGTGCCACAAACGACGAAGAGAGTTACGAAAACGCATTTACTCGTATGCGTTCCCTGGCAGTAAATGCGTTAAGCCTTAACATATTTACAATTTTTTGAAAAACGACTCTTATTCCCGATTCCTTGCAACACCTTGTATAATTTAACTATTTTTTATCGCCCAGTGGCCCTATCGACGGGCGCCATCGTGGAGCTCCCGTGGGCGTTCCTGGAGCCCCGGCGCTCCCCGTCGCCGACGCCCGAGCAGCGCGAGGAAGGCGTCATCCCGTACGCGCCGGAACTGCCGCTGCCGGCCGAGGCTGTGCTCAACTATAACCGCACGCTGGAGCGAGTGACCGCGCTCTACACTGAAGCCGCTGGGCTGGAGAGTACTAGCTTGGTGCTAGCTACGGGGCTGGGTCAGTATTAGCACAGAATAAGTAATAGTACTAACGTACAGAAGGATCACTCTTGAACTAAACTCAACTTTAGGTATAAAAACTTGCCTACTCTTACTGCTTGCACGCGAAATTGAAACTTATCGTGCGATACGAGCGTTCATATTCCGTTGAGCACCGCTGATCCGAAACCAAGGGCACAGGGTTCCCACTCGCCGATATTTGGTAGGTTTATAAATCAAGAAAGATGAAAGTGTGTATTAATTCAATAAACTACCTTTAGTAAGTAAGTAAGTTATTTATAAGATCGTTTAGAAGTCATTGTTTGTTGCAAAAAACACTGAAAAAAAAGCTTAATTACACGCGATGCGGCTAGCGTGCGAACTGAAGGCCGAGCGACAATCTACTGCCAAACTCCTGCCATATTTTACGCAAAATAGGCGCGTAGATGATGTCGAGTTGTGGAAATTAGCCCGTTATTACCAATTACCAATTACTCCTCCCCGGGAGGAGCGCAGGCCGAATATACCTAAACTGCGAAGTGAAACCCCCCTGGTATTAGTATAGCTAAACCGTTTTAATGAGTCCTCGCCCGCGCGGTACAGGTTCGTAACAGTGTACACAACTGATACGGCTCACCGATGTACCTGCGCAGAAGACGCGTTTTAGAAGCGCGGGAAGTTCAATTGACCAATCGGCATGCTCCATGCACGGGGCGTCTTTTTCCTGTGCCGCTATTGGTGGGTTGCTGCCACCATGTTCCGAGTGATTGAGATGGCTAACAGGTGCACTGTAATTATCACCTTTTAACTATACGATTTCAAATGTGAATCGTACCTTCGGCTATCATCAGAATCGTTTGTTCGTGTCTGCGCGGCCGAAAATGCACGACGCGCCACATAAAGTGTGTACTACTGTATAGGTAACGGCACCAGAGTTGAGGCCACGCACACAACCACATCTCTTGTAATGACAGCAGGATTTTGACGTTGTGTTGTCGTTAAACGTCAACACAACGTCAAAATCCCGCTGTCATTACATGAGATGTGGTTGTGTGCGTGGCCTCAACTCTGGTGGCGTTACCTCTACTTACATACACTATTACGACTGTTGAATCTTGTTCTATTTCCGTGTAGCGATATTTCGCTCCACCCATTAGGCTGAAGTTTGTTTTGTAAATTCATCCAAATCAGTCCCGTTTTATTTAGCATGGAATGGTAACAAACACATACTCATAAACTTCGCATTTATGAAGTTAAAAAGAGTATAATGTAAAGTATCCAAGAACACTGAAATTTAAATAATAATATTAATTTGTATTAATATATTATATTGTTCCAGATCTCTTCTACACTCGCGTAGCTCCCTCAAAAACCTTCGACCTCCTCAAAGACGATTTCGACTACTATCTAATCACGATAGTGTTAGCCGGCCTAATAGTCGCCTCATACAGCTCCAAATATTTCGCCTCACGCAAAACACTCAAGAACGCGTGGAAGTGAGGCGGCACGGTAGGAGTTTAGACTGTATAGCTGAGGCGGGAACTTTAATCTGTGTCTGTTGATACGAAATTACGAGTGCGGTTAATATACGTCCTGGAATAGACGACCAAATAACGCATGTCCTGATAATTTGTGTATTGTAGACAAATTACAGAAGGGCACGAATAATCAGGGCCCAATTGCATAACAAATTACAAGCTAATAGTATTAGCTATTTTGTATTGAAATTCACTAATACTATTGCTTGTACACTTGTATACGACCGCTTTAGCCTAGTTGGTAGTGACCCTGCCTACGAAGCAAGAGGTCCTGGGTTCGAATCCCGGTAAGGGCATTTATTTGTGTGATGAGCACGAATATTTGTTCCTGAGTTATGGATGTTTTCTATGTATTTAAGTATTTATTTATCTATATAAGTATGTTTATCGTCGTCTAGTACCCATAGTACAAGCTTTGCTTAGTTTGGGACTAGGTCGATTTGTGTAAGATTGTCCCCTAATATTTATTTATTTTATTTTGTTATGCAATTGGGCCCAGTACGTATTATTACGTAGTATAGTCGACCAAGTAAGTGCTTTACCATTTCTTATGACAATCTACATCGAAATAAAAACTAAAAGGCTGATTATCACATTCACGTGTAAATGAAAATAGCCTTTGATGTTTTAACCCTTGATAAGGCGTCATTTATTGGAGCATACTACCACATATTTTCAATAATTACAATGGATATTGTAACTTATTACTAAAACCATAAGGTTGAATTTCCAAGTCAATGCATGTGGTCGCTAAATCGCCTCTACCTTATAAAGGGTTAAGCCATACAACTGACATTGAACCTCAGCGTAAAGGATTTTCTTGGTTGAGTTTTGTTGTCCCGGGACAACAATAATTGGGCCTACATTAACCGCACTTGAAGTTTATTTGAATGACGCGTGAATCTGTCGGATTCATGAAGACTGCACAGTTTAAATCTAACAAGTGACATAGAAACAACGCGCCAATAACCTGTTGAAACCAGGTTTTGAGACCGATATTAAAGGACTGGTTAGATCAATTTACCAAAATCTTTATTTTCTAGTAGGTAAATTTACATTCGCATTTTTTCTCGAATGCTTTTCTTCGCACCATAGTTTTTTACTGATTCACCGTAGCGTTTTTTTCCCAATTTAACGGAAATAAAAAATAATATTTTTTTCAAACTCACTTGGACCACCCTACTTCTGAAGTTGCAATGTGACTCATGTTCGTTTCTCAAACGGACCGTTTGACATTTTCACGTTTGAAATTCGATAACTAAATCAGCCAATCACAAGAAAAAATACATATAATGAATGGCAAACGGGCTTCTCAATGGCGCCATATAACGATATTTCGATTGTCAGTAACTAAATTTTGACTTTTACTAGCTTTCAAAAAAACTGTCATTGAGTTTGTTAATAAGTGACGTAACAGTTCTGTATTAGTATCACACAAAATCTATGGAGGAAGAAATACTTTTTGACAGCTCATGAAAAAAAAGTCAATCGATTGGTGATGCCAAATAGTCTATTTCACGTCTTGTAGGATAACTTGCCCAAACTAGTTTAGGTCTCTAATGTACTAAACTTCTATACAATGTCATTCATGAAATCCGTATTGTTAATTGGTTTCTTGCTGTATTTTTTTTAGAAGATTCTCGGGTGTTCACAGTGAATATTTAGTGTTGTGTATTTATTACTGTTTTATTTATATTATAATAGACATTTGTGTGTGTTTAAAAGTGATACTGCCAACTATACAGTCCGAATTCTTTTAGTCTAACATCCTACCATCAATGATGATGATGATGATGAACATCCTACACGAAGGACTAAATTTTTGTAGCAAAAATTCGTAATTTTATCATTTATGTAATATTTTTACTAGAATACTATTAAGACCCCTTACGTTTATAACTGTATAGGGGTGAATCAACTTTTTTGTGTTGCCTACTCTGTTCCCGGTTGACCAAGTGACAGTTCATACTGTTTCATAGAAAGATGCTTAGGTTGTCCAGGAGGCAAAATTTGTTTAACCATGGCAACGGGTGACATGAAAAAGTTGATTCACCCATAGCATCTAACTGATGTGTGGGGGAACCTAAAAACTGATTGGTCAATAGTGATGTGCCTGTAATTCCCATAAATTACATGCTGTTCTAGTATTACCAAGGATGATATAGACTGGATTGGCAGTCGCCATAGTACGGATCGGCCGCGGTTTTTGTAGTTTGATTATTAAATCTAGATGGCGCTGAAATATAGCCAGAGGCTTTGAAGGCAAAACAATAAGACTACAGATGTTTCATATTACTACGAATGTATTATTTTTCAAAAATATTGCATAATAATAATACATTTGCAGTGATATGAAATATCTGTAGTCTTATTATCTTGCCTTCAAAGCCTCTGGCTATGTTTCAGCGGCATCTAGATTTAATAATCGAACTACAAAAACCGCGGCCGATCCGTACTATGGTGACTGCCAATCCAGTCTATATCATCCTTGGTATTACGTTGTATGAAGAAGACTCGTGCAAAGTTTCATGCTAGCTTATCAGTTGACTTTTGGGGATTTTATTTTATTTCAGCCGTGTAAGAGGCTGCTCTTTAACCCTTAAATCGATAATGGCAACATATTTGCCATCAAACGGAAATCAAAGCTGATTCAAATTCGCAACATTTACAGTCCAAAATCGAATATCTTGACAGGGTTGTCAAATGGTTTAAAGGGTTAAATACGACATACTCACAAACTTTCGCATTTTTAACAATCTGGTACATTACTATTGAGCAGTGCCCCATTCGAATTTATTTCGTTGATAGTGAAGATTTGTAAATTAGTTAGTGCAATTTCACATTTAGTTTAAGAGTTATATTTATCGGTATTCTGCAAAAGCTTTTTGGTCCACATTTGTGTCGAAGATTATTTATGTAATCGCAGAAAAATGTTTAGTAACACGTAGTTTTTTTAATTATTTTTCAGGCTTCAACATCCATTCCAAAATATATCGTCCTTATAGTGGGTGAACTGTTGTAGCCCCTAAGAAACATTATACAGAGTGATTTTATTATTTCCGAAGAAGTCTAGTCTAGGATAATTAATTAATACAATCTATAACTATGCTGCCTAAGTATCAAGGGTCGAAAAAACACCTATAATTTTAGAAACATAACCCTGTTTCGTATTCTAGATACTTCCATACAATGTAAATATTTATATATTACTAGCTGACCCCGCAAACGTTGTTTTCCCACATATCACCTAGGGGTACAAAAAATAGCCTACGACCTATTCTCAGACCTACCTAATACAGATTATTATTTAATCGTATGGCAAGCAATTTATGATAGACAGAGTCGCTTAACAACAATTACTTAATACTACTAAAAAAGCTATACTACAAACGAATATCTAAGTTCTTTGCCCATAATACAGATAAAAAAGTTTCATGAAAATCGGTATCGGCTATACCTCTTTTCTCGGAGGAGTTCGATAACATACGCAGTGACACGAGATTTTTATATATTAGAAGATTAGATGATAGTAATTATGTATTATAGACAACATATGTAACTCCTATTCAGCAACAATGTAAGAGTCAATAAACGGCAATGGTTATTCTAAATAAATCAATTTACCAAATTAAAAAATATGCCAAATTTTTACTTCCCAGTAAGTGCAAGTCGAAATTATTCGTTCAGTCTAGATGTCACTGAATGAACACTCGTGCAAAAGTGTATGTCTAGACTTAGCTGTGAAGACTTAAATACGCGATTTTAGTCACACACACACACATACACACATCGTAAAAACATACATAAGGAAATCTCCTTTATGGAACAGTGTTAAGTTTTCAAAATGATGGACGTTTTTCCAGCCCTTGCTAAGTATATAAAATAACTAATTGACTCTAGACTTATCTTTTAATATCGGTAATAATCATCGATATGTCTAACTAAACTATCAATCTATTTAAACACTACATATTTCCCTTCGTGAAATAATAATCTTGATATTAATCCTGTTTTGTAAAGGACTGTTATTTTCCTCCTAACACTTTGTTTTTGTTGAAGTTACGACTTTGTTGTTATAAGTATTTACTAATATGTATAGTAATAAAATAAATTTATATAGAAAATACATGATTCTAAAGAAATATAGTGCGCGGGTATGTGAGAATACCAACAAGCACATATTATTCACATATGATTAAACTTAAACGATAGTGTAAGTTTATTATTGGGATCACTGGAATAGAAAGCAGTTTGTTTTGTTTTTATGTCGGCTTGTTACCCCCCTCCATTGATAACTGGTAATACCTCTTCGAAGAGGGCACGTGACCAGTGGCGTAGCTAGATAACCCACACCCACAATTTTTTTATACAATATATTGATTTTAGTGTTCAGGGAACACAGTCGCAAGTAGGGAATTCCACCCTTTAGCTGTACGGTTGATGAAGGAAGAGCGAAAACGCTTTGTGCGGATTTTGGGAATACTGGTGATTATACGGGGCTTGTCCACTAGAAATACAAAATAATATAAATATTTCCAAATCTGATCTTTATTGTACGCACGTAACGCATGGCATGCAGGGTACAGAAAATAAAGCTACTGACTTAAACTTAATAAAATAGATATCTACTGGGAAACAAAAGTAGATGGAAGGGTTTATCAAGTTAAAGTTTGGTGGGGAAAGTTTTCGTTTGCAAGTTTAGTTTCCTCCCTTTGTGTAACGAAAGTTAGTCATACAAACTATATGGGTAACTTTCGTTGCACAAAAGATTCAATTAAGTTTTGTTTTCTGTACATTTTTTCTGAAAACGTTCGTATACGTGCTTGCCGTAGTCGTACAGTATTCTGATTTTGAACTGAACTTAGAGCATTTTGCTATCTCAATTGATTTTTAACACGTTCACTGTCCCCATACAAAATGATTTAACAAAGACACACGTCCAAGTGGTGCTCACTTTGAAGTTGTGCACCCATAGTGGAAGCACGGAATCCTGGAAAAAAAAACACATTGGGGGCACCCGGACAGGGAAGTGGAAGTGTTAAGCAGTTATGAATGGAGGTGTAACGGCCCATTTAAATTTGCTCACCCTTGAGTTGTTTCATAGCGGTAAGGTAAAGTATTACGAACAATTTTATTTAATTTTAAAACTATTGCGTTTATGACGAATTAAACTATATCACTCCCTGTCTATGGTACCGATGTTTTGTGACAAGCCTTGGAAAAGGAATGCTTGAATGAGATAGCGTCACAATTTTCTACGAAGTAAAAAATACAAGTAATAAAATAACTTATGACTAGCCCCCCTATCGGACGTGCAATTTGGTAGCTGGACGTTCTTAGGGATAGGTAAAAATATTTATGATGTCGATATCGATACTCTTACTTTTTCTTTGCAATAAGTTTTACATTCAATTTTTATTTTGTGATCCATGATAATTATTATCATCAGAAGCATAATCCATTATGGATAGAAAAAAACACTGTTTGCTATTTTTTGGATGTTTCGAGTTGCAGGGTAGTGCATGAACACTTGATAAACCTTTTCCATGGACGTATAATACTGGCCACTTATGCTGATAATAATTAATTTACGTCAATAGATAGTCAAATGTCATCTTACTTATGCTATATTTCCGAATATTTAGATCTGCTTACGAGCATATTTTATTCGTATAAAATATTCAGTAAATCATTTTAGTCTGAGACTCACTATGGTAGAGATAAATTATCGACACACCTATATTTCAAAATATTTATTTACCCATCCCTAAGAACGTTAAGCTACGAAATTGCACAGACCTCTGTTGTCTACTTACGACTGTTTTAATTTACTTCTCATAACAGTGAAAGAAGGAAAGAAAAAAATATTCTCTTTCTTTACTTCTCAAAACAGTGACTGTTATTTTGTACTGTTCTTTGAATTGATGGACTATTCGCATTTATTAATGTATTATGCCGATAAGCAAATCGTTGAAATATAGAATAAGATATCATTTTATGGGAATGAGATGTTTAAAAATATTTTTTTTATGGGGCGATTACACTGTTCAGTTGGCAATGTAATAGCACCATTACCCATTATAAGTTTCTTATTCTAATATTACATGGGTGGCGGAGTTGTTTAAGATTCTTCTAATATTTCTCAGAAGATAATAACAAGGTTACCATTCAGTTAAGGTTATAATTTATGGTACAATGGAATATGTTTGTTGTGGTAGAATAAATGTTTAAATTGATCTTTCAGTTATTTTAGTTTCTGCGTTGTCTGAACGATCCAAAAGATAATATAATTAATTGTGAGAGCAATTTTAACACTTTATATGAGTAGGTAACACCTTTTTCTGTGACAACTGTTTTTTTATAAAATAAAGTTGAATTACCTACAATGTCATCGTTTTATTATCCCTTCGAGAGTAGCCTTTAACACGTTGGCTGCCCATGCTGGTGATGTTCACGACATCGCCCAGTTACTGAGGTGCTAGTTAGTATTAGCAGGTATCTCAAAAATCGGAATGTTAAGTTTTGTAAATAACTTTAGAGTATCCTCTACAAAATAGCATTCACAGCTTAACTCAGCCCCCAAAATAATCCTTAAAACCATACCCTGAAATAAAAAAAGTAATTAAAAAAACTAAAAACCCGCCTGCGGTGAAAATAAAATAATAAATTAAAAAATCAAAACAACCCGCCTGCAGAAATACTGAAAAGGTGGAAACAAGATAAAATAACAACACTAATAATAACAATAAAAAGCTAACTGAACTCAACGAAAGAAATCGAAAAAAAAAAACTAAACATTGAAACGATCTTAAAACACGTCGATGGCAGTCTTTCAAAATTTAACGCAACCTTAAAATGCAGTCGGAGGCATGCGTGAAGTGACATTAAATCCCATGCAGCCACTGACTCCCATGCCTCCGACTGCATTTTATCATTTTGTAATCTCTTTCAAAATCCCTTTATTATCAAAATAAAGGGGTTTTGAAAGAGATTACAAAAATACCTACGTACCTACTTACTCAGATATCTTTGGGCAATAATTTTCTCTATGAAACCCATGTGAACCTATCGAGGTTTGAATAAAAAAATTTTTTTGAAGACTCACAATTCGGCGCCTAAAATCCGCCATTTTGATTTTTCATGAATTTCATGGATCCAGTGTTACTCGCTTTATCAAGACGAATCCGATGACGTATCATTTATCAAAATCGGTTCAGCCGTTGTGTAGTTACGAGAGGACATAGGAATGGACATACATACATACGGGTCAAACACATAACCCTTCCTTCTTCGCAGTCGGGTAAAAATAAGCTTTTGATCCCACCGGTGATGCTCAAGGCCACACAGAAGATTACGTGATACCACTGGTGACGCTCATGGCAGCCAACGTGTTAAGTTTCAAATACTGATAATCACAATTTAACATGGATCTTACAAAAGGATATGTATATAATAAAAACAACGGACTTCCTTAAAAACATCTTTATTAAAATAAGTTTGTATTCATAACATTTAGTGCGCCAACCAATGGCTATCTACAGAGATCCTAAGTAAAGGGAACATTGATAATGGCAAACGAATTATAAAAATGGTTTCGTCCGTGATTACAAATACATATTTCACACATATTATGTACATATACATATCTTATTTATTCTGTCGATATTGTTAGGAAAAAATCGTTGCAAATATTTTTAATCCATTGATACATCGAAACGTCCAAATTTTTATATCCATAACATTCAGTAAGTTTACTTTTAAATACATATAAGTATGTGGGCGACAATTTAAATACATATGTCCCTTAGCCTCGTTAAGGGTTGATAATTATCCTACAGTCTCTTTATGCAAATCGTAACTACCCTTGAGGATTTCATCCATAATTAGTGAATTTCAACACAATTTTACACCTAGCTAATAGAGTAGTAGGCGGAAGACCGAATATTTACAATAATTTATACATACATTTACCGATCGCACGCCCTCCTTTGCTACGAGATGAGTTTTGATTATATTTGAAATGTTTTCCCAAAATTGCTTTTTCTTTTCAATAATTTCAAATTACTTTAAAGCACCTGGAGAATGGACTGTGCCGTATTGTTATCGCCAATTTACGGGACAATGAAATATTCGTGCCTGCAATACGGGACATCTGGTCACCCTACTTGCGCGGTATAGCTAGCTAAGCGACGAGTTATTGTTTAATGGTCAACTACACGCATATTTTCGACAAAAATGTGCCGACTACATTCAAAATTGTCACGCTCGGTTTTCGTAACCACCATACTCGCGTCATTCATTTCAATACAGATCCGTAGCAGCGTACTTCCCTATACTACATTCGAAATTCGAACGTATTATGCCGTTCTGCTCACACTATTAGTATTATTTATACTATAAAGGTTTAGGTATTTTACTAACTAAAAACAAACTCCATATTATGAGACTATACCACAGAATAAGTAATAGTACTAACGTACAGAAGGATCACTCTCGAACAAAAGTCAAGTTTAGGTATAAAAACTTGCCTACTCTTACTGCTTGCACGCGAAATTGAAACTTATCGTGATACGAGCGTTCATATTCCGTTGGGCACCGCTGATCCGAAACCAAGGGCACAGGGTTCCCACTCGCCGATATTTAGGTATATATAAATCAAGAAAGATAACAGTGTGTATTAATTCAGTAAACTACCTTTAGTAAGTAAGTAAGTTATTTATAAGATCGTTTAGAAGTCATTGTTTGTTGCAAAAATCACAGAAAAAAAGATGCTTAATTACGCGCGACGCGGCTAGCGTGCGAACTGAAGGCCGAGCGACAACCTACTGCCATACTCCTCCCGGGAGGAGCGCCGGCCGAACATACCTAAACTGCGGAGCGAAACCCCGCTGACTATACTAAAGAGTACGTTGAAAATGTGACGTGTGAAAGTCAATTACTATTGCATTTGGCTGGTTAAACCGACGCCATAGCTTTTGTTCGTGTTGGCAGCTGATGTTTATGTTTGTTTACAATTAGTAAAGTACCCAAATCTTTGTAGTATAACAGGAGAGTGAGGACTGCATGACACGAACTTAAAATTTTGGAACAGCTGCCCTGCAGGCTTATTGTCTAACGCTTCTGACGCTTGCCTTCGCAATCACTATTTCTTTCTGTCAAACGGTATAATATGATGACAGAAAGAGATGGTGAAAGCGAAGGCAAGCGTCAGAAGCGTTAGACAATACGGCCTCTGGTCTTCAGTGATACTTAAATCATCATTGCGGCATAAGCCCTCGACAGCGACCCCTGGTGGTCGATGCCTTCAAACACCAGCTGTATGTTGGCCTCGTAGTTTTTGTCGGTGGGTTCGTAGGGCGTGCCTATGATGGGCACGAGGTCAATGGCCCGTATCTCCGGCGGGTGGAGCACGCATTCGTTGTCGGCGAGTTTTCTGAGGTGCGCCCACGTCGCTCCGTAGTCGTACTGGAGCATGGCTTTGAAGAATTTTACAGATAGTTCCTGGAAAGGTTAGAGAGGGTTAATGTTGCGCTGCAAAACGGTTTGGTCTAGAAATTGGTTCCTTAGTAGTCTCACCAATTAACCTTTTCAACGCCAACGACACATATAGGTGTCACAAAGTACATTGTCAAAGTGATCTTGACACAATGACATAAGATTCAAAGCAGGTTTACGTTTTGTCGAGGCGTGGCGTTGAAAGGGTTAATTAGACGAGTCAGATTTGGGGGCGTCCATTAATTACGTGAGAAATTCGGTATGTACTCATATGCAAGTCCGTGAACTAAAGACGGGGCGTGTAACGTAAATAAATTAATTATAACACAAGTGGCACTTTTGGGGGTAAATAATAAAATGTTTTTACGCAGTCTGGTATAATTATTATAATGTGGGTGAAACAACTTTTTCATGCCACCCGTTGTTGCCATGGTTAAACAAATTTTGTCTCCTGGACAACTTAGGCATTTTTCTATGAAACAGTATGAAGATGTCACTTGGACAACCGGGGACAGAGTAAACAACACGAAAAAGATGATTCACCCATTTAGAGTGCGAGATCAAATTTGGATTATCAGGAGAATCCCTAAACTTTGAAGTTAATCCTATTCACTAGTAACAAAACTTTACAAAACATAGATATAAGATGGCCTAGCGATGTTTTTCCCTGCACTATAGACCCATACCTATAGACCGCTATATATCGCTTTTTAGCGATAAGACCGCCTATTGTCTGCCTGGACTTTTATTTTTGTAGTGTCACTGTACTTTTTTGGTGGTCAATAAAGAATATTTTTATTGTATTGTGTATACGTGTGTTTGTTACCTAACTCCTAAACGGTACAAATCAAATGAAATTTTGTGTGTATATTTCAATAGGTTCCTGGTCTGAAAAAAACAATTGGAGCCGGTAGGTGTCGCTACTGTGGGCAGGGCGTCTGCCGGGTCCGCTAGTTAAACAAAGTGTTACCTGCAAAGGCTTCGGCTGGTTCTTGCTCAAGTAGCTTTCCACTGCTGCTAACGCGTGGTCCAACTGGTCCCCGTCCACTCCCAGGTCGGGTATGAGCGTGGCCAGCGCCGCGAGAGCCGCGAGCTGCAGTCGGAAGGCGGCCGAGCTGCGGTACGCGGAGCCCTGGTCCTTGAGGAGACTGTCGCGGGAGGACTTGTGGAGGAACGAGAACACGCTCGGGAGGACCTCACTGCAAAAGTTAACATTTTTTTATGCATAACGGCCGTCACAGACAAAGAAGGTATAATACAGGGTAATTTTTTAATCAGTGCACAAATTTTGATACGTGATTCAGCATTGTGCTGCTGCCCTACCACACTCCGACTGACAGACGGACTTGACAATTTTTTCATAGTTTACTAATTTATTAGTTTCCATTTTTATCTGTTATTACTTCCTAATGTATTTTTCTAATGTATATAGAATATGTGTTAATAAATTCAATCTACCAAACCTTGTTGATAGATCACGATTTTTTTTTTAATTTTGAAATTTGGGTTGTTCATTAGCAATTCATCCAATAATTGATCGAGTTACTATGAAAAACAAAAAAATAAGTGATTAATATTATAACGAAAAATACTGAAATTTGTTATTTTAACGACACTGAATCACATATTAAAATTTGTGCACTTACCACACAAACAAAACAAAAATACCCTGTATACAGTACAGTACAGTCAAGATCTTATACATATGTACGTTACCAAGACGTCAAAAATATCTATACGGTTGAATCAGCTGTTTAGGGTTCCGTACCCAAAGGGTAAAAACGGAACCCTATTGCTGAGACTTCGCTGTCCGTCCGTCTGTCCGTCTGTCACCAGGCTGTATCTCGTGAATCGTGATAGCTAGACAGTTGAAATTTTCACAGATGAATGATGATGTAGTAAAATATAATTGGGTCGTTCTTCTTTTTTACCTACAATAGCCTGTCCTGCGTCTTATTATGGCATCTCATTAGAGTATTGATATTTTCGGTTTTATAATGTTCGAATAATCGTACATATTTTTCTACCTATTAATGTTATGTAATCTTTCAGTTTCTCTAAACAGCATTTTTTTCAAACGTTTGTTTTTCGTAGAATGCCGTGACCACTCTGTCACATTATTAAATTTTAAAAAAAAACAGTATTGGGCATAAAGGAAACTTTAATTAGTTCTAATAAAAAAAACAAATGCAATTTTTTTTTAATCGTATTATTTTCGATAGTTCAAAAACCCAATAAACGGAAAAAGTTCGATTCATTGTTGGCAAAAAAGAAGAACAACCCAACTGCGTTTTTGAAATACCAGATTTTACTTTGTTTTCTTTATTGGGAAAAACATAGAGATACAATATTTTTTTAATTTAAGTTACGTATAAACTTACGTGACAGTCCGATGGCGTATAAAGTCCTTGGCTAAAGCCGCCATGGTGACGAGCAGCTCGAACGCGCGCCGCAGCACGGCCGGGCCCGCGCTCTCAAACGTCGCCACCTGGTTCAAACATCCTATATTATGTATAAACTATAGTACATTGTGCATCTAGGGCCGTAAATAGGGGATTACTAATGAGAGTCTGCTTTTAATGACTCGAGTTTGTAATCCCCTTACTGCCCGTGATACACACAATGATTTTCATCACATTGCGAGAAAAAAAATCCAAAAATAAAATTAATTTGTTTCTAAACACTTAAATTGAATAAAATAATGGCTACCCGCCAATACAGATTGTCACTTTTTCGAGTCACCTACCATAGATAATGTAAACTGTGTTTAGTTTAGAATTCGAAAGGTCATACGGCCAGATTCTGCCAACATGTTTAAAAAAATATTTTTACCAAAATTATTGCAAAACTATTTGATATAAATTTAAAATATAAAAATAATGAATTTTCATGAAGCTTAGATAAGTTTTGTGTTGTAAAATTTGGGTTATAGCTAAGTTTTAAAGATAATAAATAAAACGTTGGCTGACTTGAAACCTCCTTAGTCTGAAATGACTTGTTTGCAAATTTAAAAACTAAAGTTAGAACTCCATTGGGTAGAAAAACTGTACGTAAATCTATAACTCCCTTAAGAACAATTTAGGCCATTGTCATTTAGTATACAAGCATGGAATAACACCATTGACGAGCAAGTGTGATGAAAATTAAATTATGCTCGCGATTTACCACACACAAGTTGGAAGTTTTTTATATATGTAACGATAGAGTATGCTTGCGGTGCAATTTCTATATGAACATCTGATGCCAATTTTGTAGCTTGTTCCTTCAATGCGACAGGAAACTATCGGTTAAAACGCTAGTAGAACTACCTATATTGTTAAAATTCAGCGTTGCCAGAATGTTACTTTTGTGACCTTTTAGGTGATTTATAACTCCTTTAAGAGCACTTGTTTATCGAGTATCGTAGATCGGTTGCTGCCGCAGCGTTGCCAAAAGGTTACTTTTGTAATCTTTTAGGTGATTTTTAACTCCTTGAAGGAAAGAAACCGGAAAACGGAAAAGTAACATTCTGGCAACACTGTTAAAATTCTAAATTATCAAATACCAGTGGCGCCCAAGTCAGGTGCACGAGCGGCAGTAGTTCGTTTTCGTGCTCGGCCAGTACTGGCAACCCCTGGTCCAGGGTCTGCAGCGCCATAATGGTCTCGTCCATGTTCTGCGAGGAGAGGAAGTTGACGCACCGCTTCAGTATTATCTGGGTCACCGTTACATGCCGCGGCAGGGGCGGCGTCTCCTCTGAAACAATATAGTTAAACTAGCTTTTGCTTTGGTTCCGTACCCAAAGGGTAAAAACGGGACCCTATTACTGAGACTTCGCTGGCTGTATCTCATGAACCGTGATAGCTAGACAGTTGAAATTTTCGCAGATGATGTATTTCGGTTGCCGCTATAACAACAAATACTAAAAAACAAAATAAAATAAATATTTAGGGGGGCTCCCATTCAACAAACGTGATTTTTTTTGCTAGTTGTTGCTCGATATTGATAACGGCAACAGGTAGACGCTTGAAATATTCACAGAATATTTAGTTATATATTCATTTTGAGGGTGCGGTGGTGCGGGGGGGGAGTACGGGAGAGGGGTGCGAGGGTATTAATGGGGGGATGAAAATTTCATTGATTTTGCCGTAGGATGCACCGTTTTCAAGATATTTGACAAAACACCGGTTCTCGTCCGATCACCGAGGTTAAGCAACGTCGGGCACGGTCAATACTTGGATGGGTGACCGCCTGGTTTCATTTTTGTTTTTTTTTTTAATGTTTTGTTATGACGTTGTCACGTTCAACTATCGTCCGTAAACCGACTTTACAAACTGGTTTTTCTCTACAGGTAGTTCTGAGAATAGGTCGTTGGAAATTTTTTAAAGCCCAATTCTCCGCGGACGGAGTCGCGGCCAACAGCTAGTAACATATAAAAATTAATACACAAATTAAAAAATAAAATGCAAAGCTACTAACCCGTAACCCTATCATCATAATCGAGCACATCCTCTTCCCTCCTCAGCTCGTCTTCTCTAAACATCTCCTCGGCACTCTTCCCCTCCTCATCTTTCCTCATCAGCTTGTCCACTTCGTCAGCAGTGCTGACGTACGCCATGAGGTCTTTCAGGATGTCTATCTCCTTATCGTCCGTTTCCGTGGGCGCGGTTGGTTCCTTCGAAGGGAACCACTTTCGTATGCACGCTATGAACGTCAGGAACACTTGGAGGTACGCGGGAAGGTTTTTCTCGTGGTATTTGTCTAAGCTTTGGACTAGTACCTGGAAAAATAAGCTTCGTTAAAACTGGGGTATACGAAAAATAAATCCTTTGTTCCATGCAGATAACCTTGATAACTGGTTATCTAGGTGGATAATTTCTACCGTTAAGAAAACCAGTTGTGTCGGTGGAATTCTATTTTCATATTCATAGCCGAGTTGAACTAAAATTTCCTAATAAAATAACATTTATTCAGGAATTACCTTCTCTCGAAATACCAAGCATATGCTACAAGTGTTTTGGTTTGTTGCTGGTCGAGTTCAAATATATTTCAGTCCACATTGTTAACCAGTTTACTGAGAAGACACTTTCCGCAAGAACAACTAGTAAACAAGTGTGATTACGAATGTAGAATGACGATTCCACTCTGATAACTGGTTTTCTTCACGGAAAAATGTTCCACCTAGTTAACCAGTTATCAAACTTGGTTATCTGGGTGGAACAAAGGAAATAAACCTTTTTCTTTAGCTAATCAAAACGGTCGGAGGTTTCATACTGTTAAAGTTTTAAGTTTTTTACACACACATACGTGGGTGAATCAACTTTTTCTTGTCACCTTTTGCTATGGTTATACAAATTTTGTCTCCTGGTCAACCTAAGCATTTTTCTATGAAACAGTGTGAAATGTCACTTGGACAACTGGGGACTGAGAAAACGACGCGAAAAAGTTGATTCACCCGCATGTCAATTGATTGGTGGTGTCAAATAGTCTACTTCATATTATAGAGAGTTACGTCATGTCCTGATATTAATTTAATGAAAAATAAGTATTGGAAGTTTATTGCCTTCATTTGTCAGTTACACTATTGAATATTAAAAGTAATTTTCATCAAACATTTGAAAAGCCCGCCCGCCGCTGGGGCCGAAAGGTTCTCGAGTGGCGTCCGCGGACCAGAAGACGCGGTGTAGGTAGGCCTCCAACAAGATGGAGCGACGACCTGGTGAAGGTAGCGGGAACGCATTGGATGCGGATGGCGCAGGGCCGATCTGTTTGGCGAGCCTTGGGGGAGGCCTATGTTCAGCAGTGGACGTCTTTCGGCTGAAATGATGATGATTTGAAAAGACATCGACAAGAATACTCACATCTTCGACAATTCCGTACAAACAATTCAATATGCTAGCGTCGCTGTATTCCATCACTACGGACAATATCTGAAGCGCTGACCCGGTGTTCCAAGCCTGAAACATTTTTTTTAATCTTCTATAATTCGTTTAAAAAAAAATCGTCTGAACGTAATAACTCAAAAAAATCAAAGATTTTTCAGAATCGAGTATAAATCCACACTAATACCAGCTGTTGCCCGTGACTCCGTCCGCGAAGAATAGGGGTATAAAAAATAGCCTACGACCTATTCTCAGATCTACCGAATTTAGAGAAAAAAGTTTCATAAAAAACGGCCAAGCCGTTTCGGAGGAGTTCGATAACAAACACCGAGACATAATAATACTCGATATCGATAAAGACGCGTTTCTAACTCTAGCTAGATTGCGGCAGTCTTTTGTTTTGCCGCGAAAATTCCGACCACTGGTAATTTAAAGAAATCAAAGATTTTTTAGAAACAAAAAGTTTTCGGGTTAGGTTAGATCTTATAGAATAAATCCATACTAATATTATAAATGCGAAAGTGCGTCTGTCTGTCTGTTACCTCTGCACGCTTAAACCGCTGAACGGATTAGACGAAATTTGGTACGGAGATACTTTAAGACCCTGGGAAGGATATAGGATAATTGTTATCCCAGAAAATTGCATAGTTCCCGCGGGATAGCGAACGAAATCTTTGCAGTCGGAGTCGCGGGCAACAGCTAGTGATATGTAAAAAGTACCTTTTTAAGCCTCACGGAGATTTGATTAGTGAAATAATCCGCGTTGCATCTGATGAGTTCCCCGACGGAGGTGTGCGAGCAGGCCGCAGCTATATCGCTGATCGCCTTCACTCCAGCCAGGTGGAGCATCTCGTAGGCACTGCCTACAACACAACGGTCAATCAGCGTATCAATTAGGGATGTGATCAGTGGCGATCCTTACATAGAAGCCCAAAAGCCGGGCTTGCCTTATAATCTCAAATCAAGATTAAAAATAAAAACCAAACATCGTCCAAACGAAAAAAGTTCTAATAAAATCACTTTCATAATAACGCGCTTTATATTACGTAAAATACCAAGAATTGCATAACAAATCCGCTGCGCGGCCCGGCGGCGCTGACCGACGATAGTAGCGACGTTATAAATAGCATGACATCTCGCTCGCTCTTGTGGGCTTTTACGGGGCTTCCAAGCGCTCTCTTCATACTTAGGAAAACGTCGGTTTTGCTAATATCTATGTATAGCTGCATATATAGCACTTTCTTTGCAATTTTGAATCTGGCTTACGGTGTGAAGTTTGTTGCGTTTGGTTTGTTTGGGAACGCGAGTGCGCGGGCGAGATGAATAACTTCACGATTGTTTATATCGAATCGTGGGCCATGCAAGGCGTTGTAAAATGCGTGATTTGATGCAACTACAAAATAAATAGGTATTCTTGTTTTAGTGCGGTGTACAGTGCGGTGCGTGTGAGAATGAGTCTGTAAAATTCTGTTTAGTAATAAAATGTTTGATTAATGTTTATTTGGGCAAAAAACGGCACAATATAATGAGTGAACTTAAAAAAAAATAGAATTAAGTGTGCTTTGGTAAGCTTGTCCAAACTGAAGAGTAAAGCGGCAACAAGATGGATTTACCTACATAAAATTATAAAAAAATAATAAAACATATCTCTCGGCTTGCCATAGCTTGATACCCTAGGCACGCCACTGGATGTGATACCTGGTTTACACTCGCGTACGAGTGGCGAGACGAACTGCGAGACGAGGCACGAGACGAGAGTGTGAATAGGCTCGCCTCGCGCCTCGTCTCGTGATTTGCTGGCTCGCGTCCGGAGCGAGACGACGAGACGAAGCACGAGGCGAGGTAACGAGGCGAGAGTGTAAATCAGGTATTACGGAAGTGGTTATATCGGAACCGAATTCGGAATCGGAGTTTATAATTGGCTAAGTAAAGTTTTTTGAAGAGGTGCTAATTATATTTTTTTTCGACAGTCGGCGTTCTGGAGATCGAGAAACTGCAGCTGTTTTATTTTTATCTCCTGTTGTTTACTGGAAATATTTTTTCAAGTGTTCGAGATGACATTTGTGAGATTTTACGGCTGACAAGCGGTTCGTGCTCAGTACTAAGAAGAAATAGAAAAAAAAACGAAGTCAACTGTCAGTTCTGTCCACAGAACAGAAAAAACTATAGAAGTGTTATGCAGTCATGTCGAGTGTGACACAATTGTGCGGAGTTCCGCATGACTTGCACGCAACCGACTCAGTTGCGCGCAGAGGCTTGTGTCGGGCGATTGTGCAATCAAAACGATAATTATAGAGAAAAGTTGAGGGAATATGCCTTATTGTTCAGTTTTAGAGTGTAAAAATGATAGCCGCACCAAAAACGCCACCAATTGTGGTATTTCGTATCATCGATAAGTAGTATTTCATTTTAATTTAGATTAATTTAATTTTTTCTATTCCGTAAGACATTTTTTAGAAATGCGTAATATGAAAATAGACTTTATTCTAATACGATAACGTCGATTTTTGTCTGTGTCACAGAACTTTGTGAGACCGGAACATTCCGCTACTCGCTAAGGGCGGAGGTGTTGTCGATAAAATTATCGATGTTTATTTCTGAGTATTCAGTGTTAAGGCCACAACAAACCGGGAGCGCAGGGCGCTGACGCAACAGCGTGGTTAATAACAGTGAATCAAATACAGTGTTCCGCGCTGCCAGTGTGTGTCACCGTATATTTTATTCCCGGTTTGTGGTGGCCTTTAAAGTTGAATTTTCATTCCGTTTCCTAGTTGTCGGGCATAAAAAATAAAAGTAATCTACACGGTGTTTTCTTGTGTCTTAGAAAAAAAACCGGCCAAATGCGAGTTGGAGTCTCATACGAAGGGTTCTGTCCCATCCACACTTAATATTATAAATGCGAAAGTGTGTCTGTCTGTCTGTAACCTCTTCACGCTTAAGCCGCTGAACCGATTTAGATGCAATTTGGTATGGGCATAGTTTGAGACCCTGGAAAGGACATAGGATAGTTTTTATCCCAGAAAACTGCATAGTTCCCGCGGAATTATTTGCAGACGGAGTCGCGGGCAACAGCCAACATTTTGTCAAATGTACCTAATACCTGACTGTTCCGAGATCCTGATTATATACACCGGTGGGGGGGGGGGGGGGGGTGAGAGGGGGGGAGGGGATGCGGGGGAGGGAGCGCGGGGGCATTAAAGGGGGGATGAAAATTTCATTGATTTTGCCGTAGGATGCACCGTTTTCAAGATATTTGACAAAAACACCGGAGGTTGGGTGAGTCACGTAAAACTATCGTCCGTAAACCGACTTTACAGACAACCGGCTTTTCCTGTTCTGTGCTCCCAATAGGGAACGTGCACATAGACGGTGCTGCCAACTGGTGCCATCAATTAATATTCAAGGTAAAACCCTTGATAAGTTTGTTCTACTGTTCGCATAGTGTCTCTTCTGTCGCATTAGTGCTGCCGCCTATAGTTACTGCACGTTCCCTATAATACTTTTTCTAACAAAAAAGTAACTTTTTCTCACAAAAAAGTAACTTTTTCTCACTAAAGAAGAAACTTGACGTTTTCTCATGAAAAATAAACTTAAAAAAAACTAAAAATGTTGAAAAAAAACGTGGAATCGAACCGAGGTCGGCTGGATCCGCGACCACCCGATTTCTAATGTGCCATTATGATCTGCTCGAAGTGGGCGAAATTTAGCTTTATATTCTAATGCAAACAAAAATAGCCGGAAAACATGAGTAAAAGCGATTTTCTGAAAATGAAACATAGCTAGATCAGTTTTTCATCCCCGAAAACCCCCACATACCAAATTTCATCGAAATCGTTGGAGCCGTTTCCGAGATCCTGATTATATATATACATATATATATACATATATACAAGAATTGCTCGTTTAAAGGTATTAGATAGATAGATAGATAGATAGCCTATAGCCTTCCTCGATAAATGGGCTATCTAACACTGAAAGAATTTTTCAAATCGGAGCAGTAGTTCCTGAGATTAGCGCGTTCAAACAAACAAACAAACAATCTCTTCAGCTTTATATATTAGTATAGATTAGATTAGATAGAGATTATTGACCTATGAATTACATCGATATTCTCATAAAATGTACTCTGCCCACCACTAGTATTTACGATCCTTGACGAATATTATTTTTCAGTCGTGATGAACCCAAACACTATCTCATAGAGTTTATTATTCAATGGAATATTTTAACGACCTCTGACGGCGAGTAGCGGAAATTTTTTTTGACACCTGTCATTTTAATTCAGCTACTCGATGGCAGACGGCAGCACTTTGTATGCAATTTTACTTATGTCCCCGTGTAATGTACTCTCAACGATATACCGTGGTAGTAAAGTTTAAATTGTGTTACCGGATTCAGAAGTTATGACTTTTTTGAATAGAAGCTACGACCAATGATTTCTAAGATTTCAATGTATTGCAAGAGTGTGTATGTGTGAGTTTTGCCATACCTGGTTTCGATACAAAACGGGACTCATGGCACTTCCACTAGTTTTTTCTGTTCCGTGGTTCTGTCAATGTCAAATCGTTTGCGTTTCGTTTGCTTTGCGTTTTGGTGTGCTCATTGTGATTTTTGGACTATTTTTATCGACCTCCGCATAAAATCCGGACTTTCAATTTTACCGCATTTCTCCACGACCTATGCACGTTAATTGGATCACGATTGAATACTTTCGATCACTATTTTGGAACTGCTTCTTGGACAACGCAAAGCAAACGAAACGCAAACGGTTATATTTTATTTGACATTGACAGAAGCGACAGTTGACTTCGTTTTTTTTTCTATTTCTTCTTAGTACTGAGCACGAACCGCTTGTCAGCCGTAAAATCTCACAAATGTCATCTCGAACACTTGAGAAAATATTTCCAATAAATAAAAGGAGATAAAAATAAAACACCTGCAGTTTCTTAGTGTTGAAGTCGACCACTGTCGAAAAAAATATATAATTAGCACCTCTTCAAAAAACTTTACTTAGCCAATTTGGTTTATCGGAACCGGAATCGGAGGCAGAAGAGAAATGATAATGATGAAACTTACCAGCTCTCTCCAAGACCAAGCAGAGCGTCTTCAGGAGGTACGGCTGGAAGTCCGGCCCGAGTCTCTTCGCCATGAGCCCCACCCCCTCTGTGAGGATGCAGGCGAGCGCCATGTTGCGTTGCGCCTCCCCCAAGGTGGCGCAGAGGGAGGGGTCGCGGCGGGAGGTACGAGGGGTCGAGTAGCTGATACCAGTCGTCCGCGTCTCTGTTGCGCCCTCGAAGAGGCCTGGATGGAGTAGGGGTTATTGTTATGTGGAGTGTAGTAAAAGCTTTGTGGAAACGTTTCATATGGCGAGTGCGTGCTGTTTTTTAGGGCTCCGTACTTAAAGGGTAAAAACGGGACCCTATTACTGAGGCTCCGCTGTTCGTCCTTCTGTTACCAGGCTGTATCTCCTGAACCGTGATAGCTAGACAGTTGAAATTTTCACAGATGATGTATATTGATTGCCACTATAACAACAAATACTAAAAAATGGAATAAAATAAATATTTAAGAGGGCAAACGTGATTTTTTTTACTCGTTTTTGCTCGATATTGATAACGGCAACAGGTAGAGGCTTGAAATATTTAAAGAATATTTAGTTATATATTCACTTTAAAAATAAATCATCACCAGCTTATAGCAGTCCACTGCTGGACATGGCCTAAAAATAAATACTTAAATTAAAATAAAACAAATATTTAAGGGCCCCTTACAACAAATGTGATTTTTTTTGCCGTTTTTATAGATAATGGTACGGAACCCTTCGTGCGCGAATCCGACTCGCACTTGGCCGGTTTTCTGCTTAACGCTACGAAATGAAGCATACTTTGGGGGGGCATTGTCGAAAGCTAGCTGTCTGTCATTTGCGTTTGATTAACTACAATAAGCAAACACAGCACCAATTAAAGACGCTGGTCAGGCGCGGGCGATGGACTGCTTGGAGCTTGATAGTGTTTTTCTTGGAGTAGTCGATCGCTGGTGCGTGGGCGGTAGCTGGGTGGCTTACCTTAGTTTTAATAAGGTTTTCAATATTTTTTCTTTAGGAAACTGTAAGTCTATGATTCGTAAAAAACTAATTGTGATACATATAACTATAAGAGGCTGTTTGTTTCTAAATACCTAAATAAAATAAAATAAATAAGTATTGTTCTGATACGTCACAACACCACATCAGATTAATGTGACTCCGGCTTTAACTTCTCTTGGCTTAAGGAGAGTAAAAAAATCCCAATATCCAGTTTGAAGTGGACTTACCTGGTACGCTGTCCTTGGTCCAAGCTCTGGGGTCGTAGACAGAGACGTCGAGCGTCTCGGCCTCGGTCACCGGCGCTTCGCCGCTGCCCACTTCAAAGGGCAGGTACCATACATCGTCTTCTGTGTACATGTCGATCACCCGCCGCGCTAGCTCGGGCGGGGCGTGGGGCGCTGTTAAGAGTTAAGTAACAAATAATGAAACGAGATAGAATGAAGTACAATACATTTACTTTTAGTTTACCACTGACAGATGGTTTGCCTTCATTTAATTTCCAACTTTAACACCATACAAATAAAGTAGCTATTACAAAATCTGCAAAAGTAGAACAGTATTCTAAAATAGGCTTTATTTGTAGGTGGTTAAAGTTGAATATGAAATGAAGGCATACCATCTGTCAGTGGTAAACTTTATGTAATTTTACTGTAAGAAAGTATTGGCCATGTAAAGTTTTTTGAAGAGGTGCTAATTAATTTTTTTTTGACAGTCTTCTTAAAGATCGAGGAACTGCAGCTGTTTTATTTTTATCTCCTATTATTTATCGGAAATATTTTTTTTAAGTGTGTGTTGTGAAATTTTATGGCCGACAAGCCGTTCTAGCTCAGTCCTTGGTAGAAATAGAAAAACCAGCCAAGTGCGAGTCGGACTCGCGCACTGAGGGTTCCGTGCAAATTTATATGTATCTATGAACATCTAGTCTTAGCAGACCCCTGCTCCTAACCAAAATGTGCGCAGTGTGGGATCATTGTAGATTGGTTACTGATGTACAGACAGACAAAAAATTTATGCTTTTCGCAATTTTTCCTTTATCCGTGCTATAAGACCTTGCTCCGTACCAAATTTCAAGATTCTGAGTTCACGGGAAGTAGTACCCTGTAGGTTTTGATTCCCTTGCGAGTGTCGAAAATTTGCGGCATAAATGGCTGTATCTTTTGATTGCGTTGGCTTAAAAGTTTGATTTTTTTCACAGCTCCAAGGGACAGTAGACCTGAGTATTTGATATAAATTTCAGTTTGATACCTCCACGCGTTCCTGAGAAAAAGGGTCTTGACAGACGGACGGACGGACAACAAAGTGTTCCTATAAGGGTTCCGCTTTTTCCTTTCGAGGTGCGGAACCCTTAAAACGACTACAGTATAATTACATAAAGTTTACCACTGACAGATGGTTTGCCTTCATTTCATATTCAACTTTAACGACCTACAAATAAAGCCAACTTTAGAATACTGTTACCCACGTTTGCAGATTTTGTAATAGCTACGATTCAGATTTTGTATTTGTATGGTGTTAAAGTTGGAAATGAAATGAAGGCAAGCCATATGTCAGTGGTAAACTAAAAGTAAACGAGGTGTACTGTCATTGTCAAATGAAATTTAACCTTTTGCGTTTCGTTTGCTTTGCTACCTGATGCGAGCGCGTTGGCCAGCGCGGCGTGGGCGGGAGGAAGTCCAGCAGCAGCGCGGAACACTCTCCACCCCTCAGGAGCGCCGTGTCCAAGTGACGTAGAACCAGCCATGGAGACGCTGACGACGATGATGATGATGATAGTGGTGGAATCTGTGTACCCCAGATTTCCACTTTTCTGGACTCTATTCTCCGGTACCGGCGAGCAGGTCGAACAGCGTATTTCTGCTGTCGATGATGGTGTTGGAGTCTATGGATCTTCAGACTACCAGTGTCCTGGACTCGATTCTTGGGTCCTGACAAGCGTTCTCTATACGAGCCCTATGTCCAGTGTATTTCGGCTGACGATGATGAAGGTGGTTACCAGAGGCGAGAGCGTTGGCCAGCAAAGTTCTACTGTTCTGTACTCCATCCTAGAGGGTTCTTTGAGAGAATATGTCCAGCAGCTTATTTCAGCTAGTGATGATAGTTTTGGAGTCTATAGATCCTCAGACTACCATTGTTCTGGACTCTACTCCGGTTCCCGCAAGCGTGTTTTGCTAGGCTATTGGCTAGGGCATTTCATCTAATGGTGATGGTGGTGTTTACCTGAGGCGAGCGCGTCAGCCAACAGAGTTCCACTGTTCTGACTCCATCCTCCGGTCTCGGCGACCGTTCTTTGCTGGAGCATATCCCCCATATTTCGTCTAATGGTGATGATGATGGTGGTGGTTACCTGATGCGAGAGCGTTGGCTAGCGCGGCGTGGGCGGGCGCGGTGGGCGGGAGGCGGTCCAGCAGCAGCGCGGAGCACTCTGCGCCGCCCAGCAGCGCCGCGCACGCGCACAGCCGCCGCGCGCCCGCCGCGTCCAGGTGGCGCAGAACCAGCCATGGAGACGCCGACGGGGGCGGGGCGGACACGTCTAAAGGGGGGACGCTACATTATCAAACCGCGATTACTATACTTCGTTTTTATTAGCATTAAAAATAAGGTAAACAATCTTGACGAGTCCTTTTATCGAAAAACGCTTTAAAGAAATTGTAACTATTCCTTATGAAACCAAAAGAGTGTAAATGACCATTAGTTCTTTCCAATTGCTACATATTTGCTTTGATTTATTTTTCAGAAGTGTTTTTCAATAAAAATACACGTCAAGATCGCTTATCTTCTTTCTAATGCTGAAAAAACGAAGTGTAGGCGAAGACTAGACGTACAGTCAACCAATTTGATTCCTAGACCACTATAGAACCATGCCATGATGAATCAATTTGTTTATCTCCCTACGACAGTGATTATAGCGTGAAGTATGTTATGGTAACATCTCGATCTTTGCAAACATGCGTCAACGATAATGAATAGAATAGGAAAGCAGTTTGCCTGTGTATTAAAATAACTTGAATTGTCACTGTCCGTCTGTCAAAACTTCTTTTTCTTCGCATGTCATGAACCGAACAATGAAGATACATTTTTAAAAATTTAATCTAATTGATGAGGGTATGGAAAACGCTAGTTATTTTAAAAACCTAACCCTGTTTCACACAGTGTAAACTTCCTTACAATATTACAACACGCTCCACAATAAAAGGATTGTTTCCACTCATAAATGGGACATAAGTTGTAGTCGTTACGCATTCAAAAGTAAAATGACGGGAGTCTTACCGATCCTTAGTCAAGCTCCAAACGCTCAGACAGAGCGGTGGAGGTGACGGTTGTAATATTCTAACTTGTATGAACGGTTGTGCGGTACCGTACCGCGAACTCGTTCATACAAATTAGAATATTACAATCGTCACGGCTACCACGCCTCCGCTGTTTGTGCGTTTGGAGCTTTATAGATAAAGTAAATTTGTTACTACAATAAAGTTCTATGGTGAGGTGACAGGTGGTACTGAATAGTGCACAGATGGCGAACCTTTATTGGTGAAAGTGCCATTTTTTTTATGAAAACAAACAATAATCTGGTTATGACGTGCCATCAAAGATACTTAGTGATTGCATAGATGCATGAGTAGTGATAGTGACGTGCCCAAATTATATCGTCGCGTGCCACAACTGGCATGCGTGCCATTCGTTCGCCATCCCTGGAATAGTGACGGTGGTGGTGGTAGTTTTACCTCTGGCAGCGTGTCGCAGCAGCAGCGTCAGTTCAGTCTGCACGGCGGCGGCTTCGGTCAGGGCAGTGACGAGCGTCTGCAGGTTGTGTTCCGAAGCCAGCGCCGCGGTGAGTTTCTGCGGCCGCGCGTCGTCGCACATCACCTCGATGTAGCCGTGGAGGAGATTCAACGCTGCCAGCTTACGGCTGCTGTCTGTACAGTAAAATTACATAAAGTTTACCACTAACAGATGGTTTGCCTTCATTTCATATTTAACTTTAACGACCTACAAAGAAAGCCAATTTTAGAATACTACCCACGTTTGCAGATTTTGTAATAGCTACTTTATTTGTATGGTGTTAAAGTTGGAAATGAAATGAAGGCAAGCCATCTGTCAGATGGTTTTATACCACTTCCACAGTTCTCTCTGAATGGCCTTTTTTTTCCATAGCACATGGTATCCTCTGTTTCATTTGATTAAAGCGCATATATTAAGGTTTTTAATTTTATCTCATATTTTCATTGTTTTAAAAATTTTACCTTCTAAATTAATATATGTAGTCTGTTTTTGCATCTCTTGTTTGTATCTGCTTTAATTTGTGTTATGGAGGAAATAAAGTTTCAATCAACCGATCACGTGAGACTGACGCGCGCGCCTTATGCGACAATATATTGAAATAAAAAACTCACCAATATTATTCAATATCCTCGGCAACTTGGTCAGGGTGCTGAAGAAGTTCTGACACAAGCTGTCCATAGCGTGATGTTTGGCCTCCCCCGCCGCACCCGCGAAGTACGCGCTAACCGTGGCCGAGGCATACTCTGACACCTCGCTGTACTCGTCTTTTGACAGGGTTATGAGGATGTCCAGCGCGGTGGGGACTGAGGGCTTCATTGTTCTGAAAAAAAAAACCGGTTGTCTGTAAAGTCGGTTTACGGACGATAGTTTAACGTGACACCGTCATAACAAAACATTCAAAAACCAGGCGGTCACCCATCCAAGTACTGAACGCGCCCGACGTTGCTTAACCTCGGTGATCGGACGTGAACCGGTGTTTTGTCAAATATCTTGAAAACGGTGCACGGAAAAATCAATGACATTTCCATCCCCCCTTTGAATCCCCCACACCCCCTACCCCACCCCGCATTGTACATCCTGGCCCTCGCCGCTCTCTTGCAACTGGTCCTCGCCGCTCGCTTGCAACTGGCCTTCGCTGCTCTGTAGGTACATGTACAGGACATTGGGACGTTACATTGCGTCATCCTTTTTCGTGTATGCAGCGGTTCATCGATGTATTGGGCGTTGTCACGTCAAAAAATTATAACAATCATCATCATTCCCTGCGTGCATGCATGCGTTGGATGCGGATGGCACGGGACCGATCTGTTTGGCGAGCCTTGGGGGAGGCCTATGTTCAGCAGTGGACAACTTTCGGCTGAAATGATGGTCATCATCTGAACTTATATACGTCCTACAACAAGCCACAGGCCTCCTCTCAGAATGAGAGACCTTCATCATCAGCCGAAATACGCTGGACACAGGCTTCCCACAAAGAACGCTCGGGCACCGGAGGATCGAGTCCAGGGCCCAATTGCATAACAAAGTACAACTAATATTACAAGCGGAACTCTCGCTTCAGTTATATTAACTAGAAAGAGAGTTCCACTTGTAATATAAGTTGTACTTTGTTATGCAATTGGGCCCAGAACGGTGGAAGTCTGAGAATCCACATTTCTTGCCCGCCATACTGTACCACTCCGCCGATCGCTCCTACAACTATACCAACCTCGCTCAGCTCTAGGGTCATAAAACCCCGTTTTCAAACATCTCGCTTGCTCTTGGGAAGTCATAGGATCTCTCGCTCGCACTTTGGAACACATATCACTCAAGCCGCTGCAAAGTGCAAGCGAGAGATCCAATGACTTCCCAAGAGCGAGCGGTTCGAAAACGGGGTTTTATGGCCCCAGAGCTCAGATGATAGCGACGCTGGTATAGCAGTAGCGAAGGGTACTAACAACCCGATTCCCCCCGGGTTGTCTAAACATTCGAATTAGAGATAAACTACGATAACATGGCCCGCCCCTCCACATTACTATTTCAATGTGTTTAGTCACATATTTACGGAATAATTTTTATGTAGTAGTATCTGCTTTTGTTTGACGGCTGTCTCAACGCGCACACATGCGTTGAAAGTTTTGGTGTGCTTTATAAATACTTTCACAATACATTGAAGACTTCTTGAATTGCAGATTATCTCTGACTCTTCCATTACTGCGATGCTTTTCAAGAAAAGGATAAATCGGGTATGTTTTTAGGTTTATTCACGCCCCGCTAATGTGGTATAGTGATGTAAAAAGTGAGTTGGCTTACTCGTGGCACTCGTTGAGCAGCCTAGAGCAGTAAACGGCCAACTCGCGGCGCACGCGCACGTGTTCGTGCGTGGTCAGCGCAGCAAGGCACTTGCTGATCAGCGTGAGTTTCTCGCCCGCCATACTGTACCACTCCGCCGAGCGCTTCGATAGATCTTTGGGCTTCTTTTCTGGAAAAAGAATTGATCGTCGATGTGGGCATTTTCACTTTAAGCCTTTCAACGCCACGCCTCGACGAAACGTAAACCTGCTTTGAATCTTATGTCATTGTGTCAAGATCACTTTGACACTCCTATGTGTCGTTGGCGTCGAAAGGGTTAAATGAGGTAATTTTAAATAACTTATTGAATTAGACGTTACTTCGCAGAGGTCCATATCAATGATGAAATTTTGGTTTTCTTACTCAGAATCAAGAGTGATATTGGTTTTGATGATAAAAGAAGCGTCCCTAATTTTCCATACAATTTTTTGTGTCCCTTTCGTAACGAGCCATACAGACTATATGAAAAAAAAGTCACAAAACTGACTCAAACTTGAGGACACTTTTTTTTATAAAATATGCTCGTGATTTCGAGTAAGAAAACACTAAAACTTCCTCATTTAAAAAAAAGGTTATTGCGCCATTTAAAAAGAAAATGCCCATGTAGCAAGTTTTTGAATAATCAGTCGAGTCACGTACACGTAGGGTTACGTACCGAGAAAAAAAACATGTGTCTTGTATAGGGATTGCTTGCTTTTAATTTGTAGGGTTCCGGAGCCAAAATGGTAAAAACGGAACCCTTATATTTTCGGCATGCCTTGTCCGTCCATCCGTCCGTGGCTTAGCTTAGAGACTATTAGTGTTAGAAAGCTGTAATTTTGCATGGATATGTCTAACAATTATCCCGACAAAATGGGAGAATAAAATGTGTTTTTTATCAACTTACAGTGTGGGGTAACGGTGGATAGGTATTTCAAAATCATTACGGGGAATCTTTGATCAATTATAACTGAAGATACACATTGCCGAACAAAATCCCCTTCAAAGAATGTCCGAACTATTTATTTGTTTGCGTAACAAATAAAATCATCACCTACAAAGAAATTTGAACCTAGTCTTTACTTCATTACAGTCGAATTTCGGTAGCGGCAAAACTCCACAACGCTTGACACTTGACAGATAAACTTGGCAATTTCACGTAACGTACTGAGAAAAAAGAAGGCCACTTTTATCAAAGTGGCGCTCATTTGGCTCGGACATTTTCGGGCGCGCGACTCAGACTCACGCAACTAGGAACAAAAAAACTTTTGTATGGACTTAACATGGCAAACCATTACCACAATACTGAAACAAAACGTCAGTACAGTTTATCTGTCAAGTCAACTGTCAGCCACATGCCACATTGCTTATTTAGCTTGTCATTGCGGCTCGCATAATACTTTATTAGTTAATTTCTTTAGATTTATTTCAAGTTAGTCTTAATTGTTTTCTAATGTAGTGAAAAGTGATTGACGTGAACATGTGTTGTGAAAATTGAATCGAAGAGATGGTTTATAACGTGTCAAATTTGTGGAAATCGGGCTAGTCGAAAAAATCGCGAGAAAAGGATGTTTATGGCAAAATTTCCCTCGGATGAAGACCGGTAAGTATCTCCTTAGATAATTCAAGCCATATTTTGGAACAGAAAGCTATATAAACAAAGGAAAATAGATATTTTATATTCCTTATCATTGTCTATTAGGGATGTACTAAAACTATCGATTACTACACGCTTATTTCTTTATCATTGCAAATTCATAATTACTTTACATAAAAGAAGCTGAACTTTGTGACAACTTGCATGCAGTATGACCATAATTATTAGCAGAATTTCATTCAAAATCTGTCTGCCATCCATACAGTCGTAATTAACTTTTTATTTGATAATAGTTTAAAAACATTTACGGCTAATAACAAAATATATTTATAATTACTACGGGATATAGATTGTGATTACGTTTGCTGATTTTCAAGCTTCCGATATTTCGACCTAGTTGTATGACTTGCATGCATCATGATCATGGGTAGACACACGTTTTAATGATAAAATATTTTC
The DNA here is from genome assembly GCA_947563465.1 of Archips xylosteana. Lineage (NCBI taxonomy): Eukaryota > Metazoa > Arthropoda > Insecta > Lepidoptera > Tortricidae > Archips > Archips xylosteana. The sequence continues at coordinate 4,203,847 of OX387351.1, read as the reverse complement.
AGATGCAGACAGTGGGTCAAACTAGTTGGAAAAGAAGATTTAGTGTATGTTCCAATAGAAAAAATACATACATTAAAATACATTTGTGAAGATCACTTTGAAGGCAGAGCTTTTAGTAAAAAAAAATTGTATAAATCTTTCTTTCGCAAAATCATAAAAAATAAATAAATTAAATCAGCAGCAAAAGTTTATTTTATTTTGGGTCCACATTTAAGTCCAAACATATATTATTACTGTTCTTTGACGGATCTTTGGCGTTAATGTTGGTAATGGTTTGCCATGCAAACTGAATCTATTCGCTAGTATGGGAGTCCCGTCTCTTAAAACGTAGTGGTTATATTCTCTTTGGCGCGACTGTGGATCTACAGTTATAATTGATCAAAGCGGGGAATATTCAAATTTAAAGAGCAAATTTTTGTTAAAGTCGAGTATCTCCCCCACCCTCTAAAACCTAAACGGCTGGTTCAAAAATATCGAAAAAATTCATGATGGGAATAAATACATTAAATTAACAAGGAAAACTATTACGGCTAAGTTTGGTTGATAATTATTATTAGTTTAACCTATGGAGTGTCCCATGGATACCATTTGTCACTCAACTATGACCGCAGTCAATTTAGTGGACACTACCGGCACAAAGAATTGAGGGACAAATGATGTCCATCGGACACTCCACGGGTTAAGAGTAAATTGCAACTGAACTCATAAAATATATCTACTTAGAAAATTACGTACGGAAACATAATCAAGCTGGTTAATCTTCATTTTAGTTATCATGCAATCGGTTATTTCTATTTTTCGTTGTACCCAAAATTAAGAAATTGTTAACATTTAGTTAAAATTTGTCCGTTTGGTCACGAACTTTTTCAAGTCTTTACAATAAAAAAAAACTTATCAAATCGGACAATTCTTCACTTCTTAAGATTGTTAAACATTATTAAACTTGTCCGATTTGTTACGTTTTTTTTATTGTAAAGGCTTCAAAAAGTGCGTAACCAAACGGACTAATTTTAACTCCTTGTTAACAATTTCTTAATTTTCGGTACAACGAAAAATAGAACTGCCCAATTTCCTCAATGGTTACACCCGAGGCCGTATTGTCTAACGCTTTTGGCGCTTGCCTTCGCTTTCACTATCTCTTTCTGTCAACGTTTTATACCGTTCGACAGAAAGAGATAGCGATTGCGAAGGCAAGCGTCAAAAACGTTAGACAATAAGCCTACCGTAGCCGAAAAAAGTAAAATAAAATAATTGTTAAAAGGAAATACTCTTAAAATATCAATTACCCTTATTGCTTACTTCTTTATTTGTCCTCTTGTCGCGAACCATCTTGGCAAAGTCTTCAGCGGAGACTGCGGGGTGCTTCAACAGGAACTTGTCGTGCATCGTGAGGCAGAGGATGCGGTGGATCGCGTTTATTGCGGCCTGGAAACGTATGGGTTATTGCTACGTTCGTGTTGAATTCGTAATGTACAGTGTATTAAGGGGGGTACCGAGTTTTCCGCGCTAATCGATTTTGGGTGGGCGATTTCGGGCGTGGGGGAGGCACGATGGCTCAAGATAGGTTGGTTGGACTGCGCGTGTTTTTGGGTATTTTCATCTTATTACTAAAACAAATACATATTTTAAAAATGTAGCTTAACTACGCCCTAGAAAACATCTTGTTTTTTTAACATTCAAAAAGTCATGACCTTCCGTGCAGTATTAATTAGCGTCGTACTACGAGTTTGTTTTATTTTTTAGAGACGACGTTGGATTTTTTCTATCGAGCGAACTACAAGTAATCGTGTTTCGATAAATACTTGTCACTTAGAGTGAATCCTCAAATATCTTACATATGAATTTCAGGACTATAGCATTGCTAGTAATGATACAGCACGAGTTTAAATGAATGCAATAAATGCGCCAAAAACACGGTAGGGCCTTATAATTCAAGGGCTAGAACTTCGGTAGATGGCGCTATACGGCTTCTGTGTCATGATAACTGAATGGTGCTTTGAAAAGCTCAAAAGGGTAACAAACTATTGTTTTGGGACAGTAAACAGAATAACAGTTAAGCCTCTTGTATATACATATACAATCCTGCGCGAATCTTCGATACCCAATGGTTTTAGCCTATCGCAATACAAATTTATAGAGTTTCCTATGGCCGAGGTTATAATATCTAGCCACGTATTCAGCCATGTTGAATCTAAATGTTTTCGCATGGAGTTCGTTTGAAAATGCAATATTTTAGAGCCCTCTATCAGGTGCTAGCTACATTTTTTTGATATAAAAAAAATCCTTGTTGCTTTTGTACAGTCAAGTGCAAACATATGTATCGATTTAACCATCACACCATTGTGTACCGATACCTTAATACGTATAAGAGCTATGGGACGTATTTATAAGCAAGTTGCATGCACCCATATTATTTACACTAGATTGTACGGTCACGTGCTTTAATTTGGGACTCATTTCGAAAAAAAAAATATACTTTGAATTCCTATACAATATGACAGGACTGTCAACCTTAAGTGGGTCCCAAATTAAAGCTTGTGACTGTACACTCAACAAAACCAAAGCCTGCCCAGTTTCAAAACAAATTTGCTTGCAGCCGTTGAAGTTCATTGGTATGGATTGGTATGGACAGATGTCTAGCCACTGCAAGCAAAATGGACATTTAAGGTGCCAAGGCGACCTTTTTGTCAATGGTACAGTACATTACATTTGCTCATTCAATAAACTCAAGCAAAAGCGGACCGCGATGGTAATTTTATTTTAAAAACTGGACCCCTGAAGAAATTAATTGGTAATCCCTGTTCTTTGATATGTCCTCACCACAACAACAGCGTGGCCGGGGTTGTCCGTAGCTGTGGCCACGTCCTGCAGCGCGTCAGCACGCCGGGCAGTATGCTGGCCAGCACGTCCAACACTAGAGCCTCCAGCGGGATGTCCTGTTTAAGCATGTCCTCACCACAACAACAGCGTGGCCGGGGTTGTCCGTAGCTGAGGCCACGTCCTGCAGCACGGCCAGCACGCCGGGCAATATGCTGGCCAGCACGTCCAACACTAGAGCCTCCAGCGTTATGTCCTGTTTAAGCATGTCCTCACCACAACAACAGCGTGGCCGGGGTTGTCCGTAGCTGTGGCCACGTCCTGCAGCGCGGCCAGCACGCCGGGCAGTATGCTGGCCAGCACGTCCAACACTAGAGCCTCCAGCGGGATGTCCTGTTTAAGCATGTCCTCACCACAACAACAGCGTGGCCGGGGTTGTCCGTAGCTGAGGCCACGTCCTGCAGCACGGCCAGCACGCCGGGCAATATGCTGGCCAGCACGTCCAACACTAGAGCCTCCAGCGTTATGTCCTGTTTAAGCATGTCCTCACCACAACAACAGCGTGGCCGGGGTTGTCCGTAGCTGTGGCCACGTCCTGCAGCGCGGCCAGCACGCCGGGCAGTATGCTGGCCAGCACGTCCAACACTAGAGCCTCCAGCGGGATGTCCTGTTTAAGCATGTCCTCACCACAACAACAGCGTGGCCGGGGTTGTCCGTAGCTGTGGCCACGTCCTGCAGCACGGCCAGCACGCCGGGCAGTATGCTGGCCAGCACGTCCAACACTAGAGCCTCCAGCGGGATGTCCTGTTTAAGCATGTCCTCACCACAACAACAGCGTGGCCGGGGTTGTCCGTAGCTGTGGCCACGTCCTGCAGCACGGCCAGCACGCCGGGCAGTATGCTGGCCAGCACGTCCAACACTAGAGCCTCCAGCGGGATGTCCTGTTTAAGCATGTCCTCACCACAACAACAGCGTGGCCGGGGTTGTCCGTAGCTGTGGCCACGTCCTGCAGCACGGCCAGCACGCCGGGCAATATGCTGGCCAGCACGTCCAACACTAGAGCCTCCAGCGGGATGTCCTGTTTAAGCATGTCCTCACCACAACAACAGCGTGGCCGGGGTTGTCCGTAGCTGTGGCCACGTCCTGCAGCGCGGCCAGCACGCCGGGCAGTATGCTGGCCAGCACGTCCAACACTAGAGCCTCCAGCGGGATGTCCTGTTTAAGCATGTCCTCACCACAACAACAGCGTGGCCGGGGTTGTCCGTAGCTGTGGCCACGTCCTGCAGCGCGGCCAGCACGCCGGGCAGTATGCTGGCCAGCACGTCCAACACTAGAGCCTCCAGCGGGATGTCCTGTTTAAGCATGTCCTCACCACAACAACAGCGTGGCCGGGGTTGTCCGTAGCTGTGGCCACGTCCTGCAGCGCGGCCAGCACGCCGGGCAGTATGCTGGCCAGCACGTCCAACACTAGAGCCTCCAGCGGGATGTCCTGTTTAAGCATGTCCTCACCACAACAACAGCGTGGCCGGGGTTGTCCGTAGCTGTGGCCACGTCCTGCAGCACGGCCAGCACGCCGGGCAATATGCTGGCCAGCACGTCCAACACTAGAGCCTCCAGCGGGATGTCCTGTTTAAGCATGTCCTCACCACAACAACAGCGTGGCCGGGGTTGTCCGTAGCTGTGGCCACGTCCTGCAGCGCGGCCAGCACGCCGGGCAGTATGCTGGCCAGCACGTCCAACACTAGAGCCTCCAGCGGGATGTCCTGTTTAAGCATGTCCTCACCACAACAACAGCGTGGCCGGGGTTGTCCGTAGCTGTGGCCACGTCCTGCAGCGCGGCCAGCACGCCGGGCAGTATGCTGGCCAGCACGTCCAACACTAGAGCCTCCAGCGGGATGTCCTGTTTAAGCATGTCCTCACCACAACAACAGCGTGGCCGGGGTTGTCCGTAGCTGTGGCCACGTCCTGCAGCGCGGCCAGCACGCCGGGCAGTATGCTGGCCAGCACGTCCAACACTAGAGCCTCCAGCGGGATGTCCTGTTTAAGCATGTCCTCACCACAACAACAGCGTGGCCGGGGTTGTCCGTAGCTGTGGCCACGTCCTGCAGCACGGCCAGCACGCCGGGCAATATGCTGGCCAGCACGTCCAACACTAGAGCCTCCAGCGGGATGTCCTGTTTAAGCATGTCCTCACCACAACAACAGCGTGGCCGGGGTTGTCCGTAGCTGTGGCCACGTCCTGCAGCGCGGCCAGCACGCCGGGCAGTATGCTGGCCAGCACGTCCAACACTAGAGCCTCCAGCGGGATGTCCTGTTTAAGCATGTCCTCACCACAACAACAGCGTGGCCGGGGTTGTCCGTAGCTGTGGCCACGTCCTGCAGCGCGGCCAGCACGCCGGGCAGTATGCTGGCCAGCACGTCCACCACTAAAGCCTCCAGCGGGATGTCCTCTATGTGCCCCGCCTCGTTGGTCAGCCTCGGGTGGCTGGCTGTGTGGGCGGTCACACAGTAGATCGCTGCCAGTCTGGCAATACGATTAGTTTTCATACACAAGAGCTTCTTATTATTATTATTATTTATTTAAAAATATGGCTTCTGTCCTATTTTAGGACAATTTCGCCAGTGTCAAAGTAAGCTCTTTTTGGGAGCGACGTTGTACGGTGATTGTAGTTTTTGCAACTTGATAGTAAAATTCCAGAAACCACATGGAGACAACTTTATTATTATTATTATTATTTATCTTATCAGGCAGGCAGTTAAGGGCAACTGATAGGTGCCTGTATCTAGCTGTTCCTTAGTCAAGTATTCCTTGTACTGCTAATGTGTTGGTCTAATCGGTTTTTAAATTAATTAACATTCAGTGCTGAGACTACATGTTCTGGTAGTTTGTTCCATGTCTTGACCACTCTGTTACACAAGAAATGTCTGCGAGGATTATTGTAAGACTGACCTCAGCGCCCTAAGTTTGTGTAGTTTAGCGATGTGAACAGACACAAACACGGCCTGCGCGATGAGCGGCACCTGCGTCCGAAGCAGCTTCTTGCGCACGCGGTCGTCTATGTTCAGCATGAGCACCGTCAGGCACTTCATCACGTTGTGTAACAGCTCTTCGGGGACCTGTGCAACTGAATAAAAAAACCGTTTAATTGAATCAAACTCGTACATAAAGAGTTCCGTACCTCCGTACAATATTTTAATAGTACTATACTTCATTTAATTTAGAATTGGAAACCACAACAAAATTATATTGCGGCTCGTGAACTGTAATCTCTTTACAATTTGTACTAGAGTAACAATTGACGACACGCAAATAAAGTTACATTAAAACAATTTTATTTTGCGGCTCCCAAACAATTGTACTGTACTATTTGCTAGGTAAGAAATAGTTGACCAGACGCAATATAATGTTATTGTGGTTTCCCACTCTAAATTAAATGAAGTATAGAACTAATAGTACTAGAAGTTGTTGTGCAGTATGAAAAAGCAAGACAACAAGGGGTCTGCGGTGGCCAAACACTCAATGGACTCAGGCTCGACGCACAACAATCGTTTTGATAAGGCTTCCGTACTTGCGAGAGAAAAGTTTTTCATTCCGCGGAAGGTGCGTGAAGCCATTGAGATTGGTCGTCATCCAAATTTCAACTGGGATAGTGGTTGGTCAGTACCCCCGAGTTGGAAAACAGCGTTGAATGTTGGTACTGCGTCAACGGTGAGTGTGAGCGAACCTTTACAAAGTGATGTTGTTAGTGTTGCGAGCTACCCTACATTTGACCAGGGATCGGAAAACCCATTTATGAGGACAACCAATATAAACGGTTACAGATTCAATCGGTAACCTTTTCAAACGGTTACGTGGGCCATTCTACTTTTCGTTGACCAGTAATTTTTTGTACTGTGCTCTTCAAATATTTTTCTTACAAAAACGGTAAAGTGCTTGGTTTAAATCATTTAAAATTTAAATAGGCACATAATTAAGCTTACATTTAAAATTATCACTACGTATAAAAAGTAATCATTATTATCTATAAAGTAGGTAACGCAGTGGACATGCATATCCCCGCCATTTGTATGGAAATTGATGTATTTTCCGCTGAGTTACCAATTTTTTCCACAAAATTTCTTTGAATTTAAAGTTTTATTTCTTTAAAACATTAAATTTAGGTGTTTCAGTTTGTATATAAGTTATTTACACTTGAAAAAAATCACCAGGTATGCATTATATTTCACAGAAGATTAATGGTTACTTAAAAGTAGAATGGCCCACGTGTTGATACTGTTAACAGTTTGAAAAGGTTAACTTACCAACAGGATTAAAAGTTTAAACGATGTATTCGATAACCCTTTTAAACAGTTAACCTATTGAAACTGTTAACACATATAAGAGGTTAACCTGGGTTTTTAATTATTATATGGAATAAAAATCAGCACGAGTGAGAGAGATAGATAGAAACGGGAAACAAGCTGACTATTTTCTCGTTGATCGATTCAATTGCAATCCTTTCTGCGCCGCCGCCGGCGAGCGCTTGCGTTCCGCGCGACGGAATGGCAACATGCAAAATAACCTTTATCATTCGGTTTGGGTTAACCGAATGTAAAACTGTAACATATTTTTCCTGTTAACATATTTAATTCTGTTATCAATGTTTATGTTAACCAATTGATAAAGAAAACCGAAATTATTCTGTATATACCCTGTACTGTTAACACATTTTTGATTGGGTTAATAAGAGATATATTTCTGTTATTAACCCTAACCGGAAAATCACTGCATTTGACAATGACAATAAAAGTAGTGATGAAAACTGGGGTAGTTGTGTTTCGCTGTCAGTTGCGTCGAGTAGCCGCGCGACTAGGGCGGTAGCACGCAGTGCGCGTTTGGCAGCCGCCGTGACGTGCGACTTTAGAGAAAGGGCTACGGATTAGCCCAAAATATGTTGAGTTAAACTCGTTTTAAGATGTGAGGTGATCCGTTTATTTTCACTATGATCCGTTTATTTTCACTATGAACCATTTCTATTCATATGCATTTGGGGGTAGTTACAATAGAGAGATCTCTCTCCAGGCAGATGTTATGCCTGGGGACCAAAGTCCAATGGATGAATGTTGGAAGTTGTATTTATGCAGCCGAGTTGAGAAACTTTGATAGCGCGATGCAGGATTGTAGAAATTAGTTTCTTATGTGATGACTAGATGGCGCTAGTAGTCGCTACAGATCTGTACAAGATTTAAGTAGGCCGCACTGGTGTAGCGCTCGGCGTCTACTTGTAGCACAAAACAAAACATCAAGAATCATGGAGTGAACCATGCCTGGCATTGCAACACTATTATACTCCTACTATGAAAAACTGGCATTCATTTCAATTTTGAAAAATAATAACTCCACCAATACTATCGATGATTCTGCCAATGTCAAGGTTGGAAAAGACACTATCGGTGGGCCATTGTTTGGTAGCCGAAAATCCGGCATAAAAATATGATCAACTTACTCATGCCTGGTTTGGAGTTGTCAAAAATGAGGCTGAGCAGGCCCGTCTCAATCATCATGCACATCTCAAAGTTGACAACCGTGACTTTCTCCAGGACAAATTTCATAGCGTCGATTATTCTCCACTGCAGCTCATGCTTTTTTCTAAAAAAAATTCAAACGTGGTTAATTTTAAGTGATGCATATTTTGCAAGCGAGCAATCAAATAAAAAGTGAAGACTGAGTTCTGGGAATAGCAATTTTGCTTTGTCATGTGTACATAGTGCACGCTTAAAAACTGACTCAACTAAAATTATTCTCATTTCAAAAGTATACCTTATTCTTTTTGCATAAAGTTTATTTTTGAAAAGAGAATTGAGTCAGTTTCTTATTAAGCGTACACTATGTGCATGCACAAGTACAACCATACTAGTTCAACTATCTTTCTCTTTGTTGTTTACATAATTCTGTCTGTACTATTGATTATGTCTGAGACAAGTTGGAGATTTAGGTTACATTAATTCTCAGAAACCATTATGCTGGACATAACTATCTATTAGACCCTTAATAAGGCCCCATTATTGGAGCATACTACCACAGAATCAAAAGCAGCTATTGAATGCATACCTTATTAAGTGTATTTTCAAAGCTAGTCATGTTTTCAATAATTACAATGGATATTGTGACGTATTTTAAAGGCAATAAGGTTGAATTTCCAAAGCAATCATGTGGTTGGTAAATCGCCTCTACCTTTTTAAAGGCTTAAAAACAAACTAATGTTTATATCACATGACATAAAATAGTATGGGTTACAGATTAGTATATACTAGCTGATGCCCGCAGCTTCGCCCCCGTTCTATTTTTTTTTAATTTCTTTCATAAATAACCTTCTCTTGACAATAACAAACGCAACAAAAAAGAATTATCCAACTTGGTGCTGTCAATCGGAAGTTATGCGCGTACAAACATTTTGGTGATTCATTTTTATTTATATAGATATAGATTAGTGGTAATGATACTAAATGGAGATAAATAAGTAAATAGAAGCCATGGTCACCTAGTAGTTTACACTATGGCATCAGATGTCTAACTTCTAAGTCTGTCTAACTAAAAGAAAACATTGTGAGGAAACCTGTATAGGCTTGCGAAGATATCTAATGGTAACTGTCAAGGTGCGGATTTGGGCATTGGATCCGCATGAGAACTACAGCATAAGCCCTCTCGTTCCGAGAGGAGCCCTGTGGCCTGCATGGGGACAGCCAAGATATAATGTAGAAGATATAATGTAATTTGATAACTAATTAGAATTGGAATACAGGCCATGTGATAAGGTCAGCTAGGGACAAATGGACTATGGTACCCCAGGGATGGCAAAAGAACTCGAGGGAGGAAGTGCAAGAGGTGGGAGGATGATCTTCCCAAAGGATTCCGAAGAATTGCAAGGGATCGGAAAATATGGCAAGAACTGGAGGAGGCCTATGTCCTGGATGGACAACCTGATGTGAAGGATGCTGGTGCCAATTAATTTTGTAAATTAGCACTGTATCAGTGATTAAAGGCTATTTTTATTTTTTTATTTTATTTTATTTTTAGAATTGGAATTTCATTACTAAATTTGGGGGTACTTTTATTTTTATTTTGTTTTTTACTAATTTTGTGTGAAAGGGACATACCAACGATAAAAGAGTAAAGGTGAAGTCACGTTGATTCTTTTGTTGTTTTTTGTACATGTTGGGCACCTTTGGACCAACTAGGGACACGATTGTATGTTAGAGTGAGAACTATGTATTTCCTTGTCATTCTAACATATAAACACGTCCCTAAGGTTGGCCGACGTTGGTTCAACATGTACAGGTTGATTCACAAGAGTTGGCACGAATGGATCGAATGAGTGAATGAAAGTATCTATATGTTACCTGTTGGAATACACTTTACACTTCACACAAATATGAAAATGTCATGCATCAGTCATTTTACTATAAAAATGTCAAAGTGACATTGTTTTTGTTCATTCCATTTGTGCCAACTCTTGTGAATCGACCTGTACGGTGGGCTGCAAAAGAACATGGACATCTCGGGGCGATAATCGCGTGAGCGCGCGCGCGCGCGTGTATGTTAATAACATCAAACGATCAAACACTGCTCATGCGATTATCGCCCCGAGATGTCCATGCACTTTTGCAGCCAATCGTACAGCGACAATTGACTTTTAAAAAATTCTACTAAACAATGAGGGTAAGGGTAAGTTCCTTACTCGATTTCTGTGGACTTTATGTGCGTTATAAATGGGAACAGGAGATACTGCTGCAGCTCCTGGATAGCTTCTTTCTTCAGCTCCGAGACGCGGCATCTGAACTGAGCAATAGACTCTGCGTTCGGGCACATCATCACAATATCACAAACAGGCTTGATGCGCGCAAATGTCTGCTTTAAATCCACGTTCATTTTGCCGTTTAGTTATTTGCTACCCGTGAATGAACAACAAGTATAAGTATATTTAGCGATAAATTACGCAATTCATCTTCAAGACAAATTGTTGAACAAAAACTAGTTAAAAAATTAAATATGTATCGGTCGGTCACTTTTTTCCACTTCTCCTATACAATGCAACTAATGCAAGAGAAGTATTTCCGTTTTAACCTTAAGCCTTTTTAGTTGGTTCTTGTGTCAACGTGTTTCAAACTTTGATTTGGCTGTGAAATAATGAAAAATTCTGTTTAGTTACAAATAATAAGCACAAAATTGCAGATTTATTACTTATTAATATTTATATTAAATTCAGAGACTATCTTGCAAAAGACAAAGGGAATTTTGAACATTTGAAATGTGCCTCTTTTACGTCAAACATAGAATGCGTTCAGGTTAGTATCCATTGATTGATGTCCATTCTCAGTTATTTTTTCTGAATATTATGTAGTTATTACGTACATTAATTAGTGTAACTTTAAAAATATAATAATGTTACTCTGGAACTTAAAATATTACGATTTCCAAATACTATTAATAATCTACTCATATCAGGAAATATGAATGCATGTATTTCTGTCATTTAAAAATGGAATTGTCAAAGTCAGGTGTCGATAATGTCCTGATCTGTCAGTTCAATTGAAAATACGATGAATCTAATAATTAGATTATAATTTCACTGAGATAATGGTCTTATAATTTGATCACGGCCATCTCTTTATTCAAAATGTTTTCTCCGGTGGGTCAACGAGTCTTACATAAGTGTCTTAAAATTTTGAGGTTATCTTTCGTCGATTTTAGTAACTTGCCTGATTTGAAGAATTTGAACATTGTAAGAACCGTTGAGAAGACGATTGACCAAAACACGAGCATTTTCGTCGAGAGTCCCATTCATGTGAGGGTGCAGCCGATCGATGTAAATGATATGAAAGCCCATAACAAATTGACTATGGTTCTCTACAGTCGAGGCAAGGATACTAGTGATTTTCACGTCAAACATTCTTCAAAACGTCTGGAGCTGCTAAACAAGAACACATCTTCGGACAGGAACGACGTCTGCTTGATACAAGTACCATATCAACTGAAAGTGCATGTCACAACAACTGAGAATGCTTCAGTACATTTGGCTAAATTGGAGGGGGAGGAGTTTGTAGTGAAGACTCAGAAGGGTGCCGTGAGCGTCGGGGATCTGAAGGCGCAGAATATCCGCGTGGAGAGTTCAGAAGGTAGCGTGACTACACAAGGCAGGTTGCAAGCCAACTGCATAGAACTCAAAACTGGCTTGGATTCAGGCATCAAATGCAATAATATCATGTCCAAGTCTTTCTCGGTCACAACACATGCTGGCCCTATCGCAGTCAAGTCCTGTTACAGTGAAAAGTCACACTTTACCACGGCCATGGGTGATATATCACTTGACCACCTTCACCGGACAGTAACAATTGATGTGATACAGCAAGGAAACCTACGTATCACAGGCTTCTCAGGGAACCTTCAAGCCTCCCTGAAAAGCGGGGATGTGTATATGCATGCCTCGCAGTTAATTGATAAAAGTAGTATTTTCATACATGAAAAAGGCAAAGTGGAGTTATTGATACATGATATTCTTAAAAATTTACCAGCAACCAATTTGATAGCAGACAAAATAAAGGTTGACGAGAAAATCATGAAACTGGGTCGGTTTATGGATGATTCCCACCCCAAACGGTTTAGGTTTGAGGGGGAGCCGCAGAATGAGTTGCACATAGTTTGTAAGAATGGCTCAATTGAATTGAAGGAGACTAACTTACCATTTCTTGTATAATTGTAATGAGATTTAATTACTTTACATTAGTTCCTTTCAGCGTAGAGAATGCAGTGATTTGTATGCAGTTTATTTGTATTTTCTTACAAAGTGAATATTTATTAAATAGAGAGGTTATTAAATGACTATGTTATTTTTAATTTATAAAGCAATCACTTGTGTAATCTATAATCATAGACATCACTTCTTTTACTTATTTTTATCTTTACCCTTTCTTCATTTAGTACTTATGTTGTTCTAAATAATTTAAAATGATTGTATGTAAATATTAGTTGAGCTCTTCTAATTCATAAAATTTTTGCACCTGTTTTGTGAAAGTTATCTATTGTGTAGTTTTTGAAAAACGCATTTATTGTGTAGCTTCCGAGTCATTATGTAGTTTTAAATATTTATTTTTGTAGTTGTACTTTAGCCAATTTGTTTGTGATACATATTTATTAGTAGTATTGCTTATTATGGGGAATGTCTTAAATAAATGTTTTTCAATAATATTACTCAGCGTTGGTCCTGGACTATCAGTTGTTGATGTTATATTATTGGAGTGCAAAAAGTAGGGCTCTTAGCACATATACTTTAAAAACTTATCGATTTAGTTGTTCTGTATGGTTAACTACCATACCAGTTGATATTGGCCAACTTTTTGAGTTCCAAGCATATTAATAATTAATCATGTTTAAGGCAATGATAAAAATATTATTTTGTCCTAAGATATGGCTTAGCAGAAAGACATTCTGCAAAATAATGAAACTAAAATTGTTAGATGTATCCTGAGATTTTAATTAATCCTTGTTATTCATGATATAGACAATTAAAATTTGTCTTTTAAATGATTTTTTATGAATAACCTACCTTGTTGTCTCACTTTCAGCTTATTCAAAGTTATTAATTGATAATTACTTCAGTCAGCTATCAGAGTCGCTTCTACATATATATATATATATATATATATATATATATATATATATATATATATATATATATATATATATATATCTATCTGGGCCCAATTGCATAGTGAAGTACAGTTGAAGGCACAAATATCTATACAGTCTGCGTCAAATATATGTAAACATCAACCATATGATTAGTGGCTTAGAGTTGTATATATATTTATGACGGTCTCCTTCGTAATCCATAATACCGTTTGTCCTAAACATACATTTGCCATAATGATCATAAGCCATGCATTAATGCTCTAAATTCCTAAAATTTTGTGTACTAATATGGTGTGTATGGTGTGTGCCATACCAGAGCACTTGTTGGCAAACAGCGGCTTGCGAGCCAGAAAAGTAGATTAGGTTAGGTTAGAACTAAGACCCCAACAGTAACGAACCGGTGCCAGAAAAGTAGGTTAGGTTAGGACTGCGACCCCTACAAAAACGAACCGTAGCCAAAAAACTAGGTTAGGTTAGAACTGAGACCCCTACAGGAACGAACCGGTGCCAGAAAGGTAGGTTAGGTTAGAACTGCGACCCCTACAAAAACAAACCGCAGCCAGAAAACTAGGTTAGGTTAGAAATGAGACCCCACAGTAACGAACCGGTGCCAGAAAAGTAGATTAGGTTAGGTTTGAACTGCGACCCCAACAGAAACGAACCGGTGCTAGAAAGGTAGGTTAGGTTAGATCTGCGACCCCTACAAAAACGAACCGCAGCCAGAAAACTGGGTTAGGTTAGAACTAAGATCCCAACAGTAACGTACCGGTGCCAGAAAAGTAGGTTATTTTAGAACTGCGACCTCTACAAAAACGAACCGCAGCCAGAAAACTGGGTTAGGTTAGAACTGAGACACAGAATATATAATAGTACTGACGTACAGAATGGAAACGGTCCGCCCCGCACCGATTCGAATTACCCCACCCCTCAAGGCGCAGATAGCCGGAAACCGCCAGAAACCAGTCGGGTGCGTGACGCGATGCATGTCGGCCGCACGCACGGACCAACTGGTCCGTGGCCGCACGGCACTAAACTTTTGCGAAATGGGAATATATTGTGCATTGTATGGGTGTTTGGCATCAACCAAAGACAAGGAAAGGAGTTTTTTCGATTTCCGAAGGACGAAAGAAGGTAGATAACCAACTTCAATTAGCAACATGTAACATTAGTAACTAGGGAAAGTAGGTTTAAAAGTTTGTTACCTATAATTTATAAATAGACTTATATTAGTAGGTAGGTATTAGTAAAATTAATTTGTTAATTATTTCCTATCAATATCTACAATTACATTCTCTAATTGTCTTTACAAAATGAATTAGGTATACACTCATTCACTTATTTTTAAACACTTAATTTAGACAAAAGATAAGTTTAATTATAAGTACTACGATAATTAGATTACCTACTCATTTTATTTTACATTACAATGTTGCTCGCGCTCAACGAACGGCGCGGCATTCACTTTCCGCAGCTATCTCTTTCTATCTCTTTTTGCGATAGTCAGCCCTGTGCATCTTACGCACACATTGACGCTTGTACAGACGTCGTCGTGCTTGTGTGGATTCAGGAACGCGTGTTTTGTGCGTCGTGTCCGCCGTGTGACTGAGATCTCAACAGTAACGTACTGGTGCCAGAAAATTAGGTTATTTTAGAACTGCGACCTCTACAAAAACGAACCACAGCTTGAAAACTAGGTTGGGTTAGAACTGAGACCCCAACAGTAACGAACCGGTGCCAGAAAATTAGGTTAGGTTAGAACTGTGACCCCTACAAAAACAAACCGCAGCCAGAAAACTAGGTTAGGTTAGGAATGAGACCCCGCAGTAACCAACCGGTACCAGAAAATCAGATTAGGTTAGGTTAGAACTGCGAACCTAACAGAAACGAACCAGTACCAGAAAAGTAGATTAGGTTAGGTTAGAACTGCGAACCCAACAGAAACGAACCGGTGCCAGAAAGGTAGGTTAGGTTAGATCTGCAACCCCTACAAAAACGAACCGCAGCCAAAAAACTGGGTTAGGTTAGAAGTGAGATCCCAACAGTAACGTACCGGTGCCAGAAAAGTAGGTTATTTTAGAACTGCGACCTCTACAAAAACGAACCGCAGCCAGAAAACTAGGTTAGGTTAGAACTGAGACCCCAACAGTAACGAACCGGTGCCAGAAAGGTAGGTTAGGTTAGAACTGCGACCCCTACAAAAACAAACCGCAGCCAGAAAACTAGGTTAGGTTAGAAATGAGACCCCACAGTAACGAACCGGTGCCAGAAAAGTAGATTAGGTTAGGTTTGAACTGCGACCCCAACAGAAATGAACCGGTGCTAGAAAGGTAGGTTAGGTTAGATCTGCGACCCCTACAAAAACGAACCGCAGCCAGAAAACTGGGTTAGGTTAGAACTGAGATCCCAACAGTAACGTACCGGTGCCAGAAAAGTAGGTTATTTTAGAACTGCGACCTCTACAAAAACGAACCGCAGCCAGAAAACTGAGTTAGGTTAGAACTGAGATCCCAACAGTAACGTACTGGTGCCAGAAAATTAGGTTATTTTAGAACTGCGACCTCTACAAAAACGAACCACAGCTAGAAAACTAGGTTGGGTTAGAACTGAGACCCCAACAGTAACGAACCGGTGCCAGAAAATTAGGTTAGGTTAGAACTGTGACCCCTACAAAAACAAACCGCAGCCAGAAAACTAGGTTAGGTTAGGAATGAGACCCCGCAGTAACGAACCGGTACCAGAAAATCAGATTAGGTTAGGTTAGAACTGCGACCCTAACAGAAACGAATCGGTACCAGAAAAGTAGATTAGGTTAGGTTAGAACTGCGACCCCAACAGAAATGAACCGGTGCCAGAAAGGTAGGTTAGGTTAGATCTGCGACCCCAACAAAAACGAACCGCAGCCAGAAAACTGGGTTAGGTTAGAAGTGAGATCCCAACAGTAACGTACCGGTGCCAGAAAATTAGGTTATTTTAGAACTGCGACCTCTACAAAAACGAACCGCAGCCAGAAAACTGGGTTAGGTTAGTACTGAGATCCCAACAGTAACGTACCGGTGCCAGAAAAGTAGGTAATTTTAGAACTGTGACCTCTACAAAAACGAATCACAGCTAGAAAACTAGGTAAGGTTAGAACTGAGACCCCAACAGTAACGAACCGGTGCCAGAAAAGTAGGTTAGGTTAGAACTGTGACCCCTGCAAAAACAAACCGCAGTCAGAAAACTAGGTTAAGTTAGAAATGAGACCCCACAGTAACGAACTGGTGCCAGAAAATTAGATTAGGTTAGGTTAGAACTGCGACCCCAAGAGAAACGAACCACTGCTAGAAAAGTATTTTGTATAGAATTGTTCATAAAAAGTTACCCATTTTTATTGCTCGTAAGTGTAGGTATTATGATGGTGGGGTAAAAGTGAATGGCCACAACTATAATTGAATTATTGTTTATTTGTATCAAATAATAAACATTCATGTTATATTATAATCAGAGATCGGAAAAATTGACGTCATTGCTCGTAATAATGTGGACAAGACACCAAAATGTATTACTTAAAAAAAATCTCAGGCAAGAAATTAATTAAGTACCTAAATTATTACTTTTTAATTTCTTTTTTGCTAGCTGAGTGTCGTGGGTTTGAATCCCCCGGCTTGGACCTCTTTACGGTGAAGGAAAACATCGTGAAAAAACCTGCACACCTCTGCAAAGAAACTCAACAGTGTGCGTGAAGTTTTCAAAGCGCACAGGGCCTGGGTGAGAACTACGGTCCAAGTTAAAGTCCTCTCATTCTGAGAGGAGGCCTGTGCCCTACAGTGGGACGTATATAGGCTGAGATGATGATGATGATGACTATAAAATTATTATAGCAAATATGCATATATTATGTCAAAAAATGTTAGTAGTTACATGAATAATTATGGCAACCAATATTAGGACATGTGACTATTAGGACATAATATGATCATTCATTAGTACTTAAGAAAATATGTTGCAAATAAGCATTAGGATATTCAATATTAGGATTAACAATATTATGGCATTTACATTAGGGCAAACGTTATTATGGCAAATTATCATTATGACCAAAGTTATTATGGATTCCAATAAGTATATACCCATTTATGAGCTTGACTGTAGGTGACAAGCAAATACCTATTATTGGTGAATTTTAACACAAAATCGCTATAACTATTGGTTTTGTATTGTATTATGCAATCAGGGCCTGAAAATACATAGGTACCTAATCATGAAATATATTATGTGCTCGTAAAGTGTCCCAATTAAAGATGCATATTTCTAATTCTTACGGGTTTGTTTATTATTTAACTAGGTAACAGTTAATTGGGTGCAAAGATGAACGGTTCGCGTAGCTGCGGCGCTGCACGCTGATAACGAGGCAGTTTATATGCGGCGGCGGAACGCGCGCGCGCCAGTTGACCGCCGACCGTCCGCCATGCCCGCCTGCGCGCCCGAGTACGCGCGTCTCGCGCGCTCCAACACGGAGCTAGTCTTTTCCCCCCGAGCCAAACGCTGCTCGCACCAACCACCCCCTTTCACAGCCCTGCGCCGCTCCTTCTCTTCAACTTTCTCACTGATCCCCGAAGGCCGCGCCATCTCCCCCGAGCGCCCGCCGCCCCTCCCACGCTTCGTCAGAATCATCACCTGGGGACCCCGGCTGTTCCTCAGCCCGTTCTTCGCCCTCTTCAACTTCATCTCACACCCCGCGTGGAAGCAAATCCTAGTCGTGTTGCCAACATTGTGGATCGCCGCGTCGCTGTTTATTTTTTGGAAGTGCATGCAGTGCCCTATTGGAGTGTTGAAGATGATCGGACGCGCGCTGAGTTCCGAGCAGTTGACTAAACAGAGGACGGTCCTCATCAGTGGTGGGAGCTCCGTTCAAGCGCTTCATTTGGCCAGAAATTTCCATTCCGCTGGAGCGAGAGTCATCGCTTTCGAGATCGAGGGACAGTTCACGCTGCTAAAGTATTCCGCTGCCGTCAACAAGTTCTACACGGTGGCGCGGCCCAACCCAGCGGATCCTCTGGCCTATGCGCGCTCGTTGAGGGAGATAGTGGAACGCGAATCGGCAGTGTTTTATGTGCCTGTGAGTTCCTCGACCCCGGCCTACTATGACGCACTCGCGAAGCCGTATCTAGAAATAATTGGCTGCCAGTGCTTCGTGCCTTGTGCTCGTGACGTCGTCACATTGGATGACCCTTTGGAGTTGATTCGTATGTGTCGCGCGGCCGGCTTGGCGACGCCGCAATTCTGGGTGATGGTCAGCGAGGAAGACCTTCGCATGTGGTACGAGAGCGGCGCCTCGAAGGAAGGGCGGTACTACATCGCTAGCGCAGGAGCGCGGGGTGCCCGAGACCGCCTACGATTCATCATGCCTGAAGACAGAGCAAACTTCAGATTTCCTCGCGAAATTAGCGCCGAGAAGCCGTGGGTGATCCTTAAGGAACCTAAAGGAGAGAAGATTGTAACGTGCACGACTCTCAAGGAGTCTCGTGCGGCGAATAATGTGACATGCCGTGTGGATACGGCCAGGAAGGGCCTAGTGCCGCAAAAAGATGAAGAAGTCGACGCTTGGGTGCAGAAATTTGTGTCGTCGTTGTCACCGACGCGACCTATGACCGGCCATATATCGTTTAGACTAGTACGCGAAGAAAATACGACTAACGGGCATAGCAACAGAATGGTTGCGATGGGAGCCCGCGTCGGAGTGTCGTTGCCTTATCTGTGCCAAGGGTCGACGAGTCGCTGTGGGCACACAGCAACCGTCGGGAAGTTGTTGAACTCAGTGTTAGACACGCGTGAAGCTTTGTTCACGTTCTGGGACCCGCTGCCGTATTGCGCGTACTACCAGTCGAGGCGGCCAGAGGAGCGCCGGCTGCCCTCGCCGGAGCCTTGCAAGACGCCTCCTAATGTGCCGCTCTGAGTGAAACCAGTGCTGGCATAGACTTATTTATTTAAGGCACTCTGTACCTGAAGAGTCGTGAGTGAGCTCTCTGTCGGCTGCGGTCGTGTTCCAAGTCGCGCTCTCTGTCTGTCGTTTCCCAGATAAAGTGGAACTGTACTGGGACGATACGACATTGTTTGTAACTACTAAGTAGATACCCATACCAAATGTTATTATAAACTTATACTAAGTATATTTCTATGTTAGATAAAGGAATAAAAATAAAATCATGATCGATCAAAGTCAATATTTTATTGCCATCCACTTATTACTATCGATGCGCTTCGCTATATACCTACACATATCACTGTTCGATATGTTCGTTAACTCTGGAAGCCTCTACAGTGTTGATAATGCAATGTAAGTCAATAATAAGTGAGCTAGATATAGCTATTTATTATTCCTGACGGCACTTGCTCTTTACTGGCCTTGCTTTCCGCTTTATTACCGGCAATTATAGCAAGAAATATTACGTTACGCTACAGTAATTCCTATTTAAGATTATCTCAAAAGAATTATAAAATTCTTCATCAATTAAGCAACTATCTAGCTACTTTTAACTGTACTTAAACAGATAGTAACTGCGCCGCGCCGTACGTAGTCTAGCGGGAAAGAGCGATTAAGTATACTTATATGCTAAAGTATTTGCGCAAGCAAATAATTAAACTTAAAGGAGTATGCCTGTTTGCAACAGACCTTAAAATTAACCTGAGCCATCCCGTTGATGTCTATTTTTGTCTCATTTCGCGGTAAATCGAGCAGGTAGCAGCCTAATCGAACGCAACTTTTTTCTCGCATTCTGGCCTATAGCCAGTTCTGCAGCCTGTCATTAACAGAATTAGTACCCACCACCCGTGCACGAAGCGAGCCATCAAAACCAGTTTTTGTTCACAGAATGACCAAGTACTTAATGGCAGCACGCGTATCTACATAAGTTCGTACAGACGCTTTAGTATGATTATGACGTGAGGAACCGCCAGGTTTAACTTACGCCGATACGTGCACGTAGGGTCTGCGCTATGTGACACTTAAGTAATTTGTTACTCATCGTCAACACGCGTATAAACAAAGTCTACGTCATTAACCCTTCACCGTCATTAAGCTTTAGGTATGGTATGATCAGCGATACGGCGAGATTCTGTTCATTGCGGGGCCGCGACGCCTGCCCAACGCGTAGTGATTATACTAGCGGCACACGCAATGAACACAGAAAACGCTCGCCGTGAAATCGTTCGCGTGGTCGTAGACAGGCGGCATATCATGCACCAAGAGTCTAATCGTAATCTGAGATTAAATATTAGGTACTCAGTCTAATACCTGTCAACATCATCTGACCGCCACACGTACAGCCAACGTGTAAGAGGAGGTAGAATTGTGTTGACTTTGTAGGGATTGTTTGTGCGAGTCTTGACTGAGGGGGAGGGAGGGTCAGGACCACTTTTGTGTGTCTTTCGTTAATTGTTTAGGGAATGTCCGGCGGATGCCCGGCTGTTCTTTTTTAGGGTCGCATTTTTCAACAACTCTCGTAACAATTTGTGAGCAAGTTCAAGGATTAAATACCTAAGAGCATGGAATTTTTAGTCGATTCATTTAAATAATGGCCGAGCCATTAGGTTGAAAATGTAAAAAATATCATATTTAACCCATTTCTAAAACTTCGCAAGGTCTGCGCGTCACAATTCCAATAATAAAGGGACTTTCCTCGTTGCCGCGCTGACTCGCGCACAAAAACCGGCAAAAGACGCGGTGCACTGAGCATGACGAGGAGCACGTTGTGCGGCTTAACGAGAACCCAACGTAGTTAGTGGAGGGAGATTCGTAGTGACGTCTCTGCCTTCTTTACTCACCACTACCCATATGACAAAAAAACCTGATCGGAATAAAGAACCGGCCTTATACTACGAAGTGCAAAATTCGAACTTCGTATCGTGCTATCAGAGCGATATATAACTTAAGGACACGCAATTCTTTAAGGTCTTTTTTTAAAGAAATAGGTATCCTAACCCTGCCGTCGTTGTATATATTTGAAATAATCATGTATGTAAGAAAAAACATATGTGATTTTCCCACTAACGTCGATAAGCCAAAGGCTACTAGAAACACAGGGAAGCTTAAAGTTCCATCTTACAGACTGGCTAAAACTAAAAAGTCGTTTCTGGGAAGATGCATACGTTTTTATAATAAAATTCCGAAAACAATAACCGAGCAAACTGATACAAAATTCAAATCCATTGTGAAGAAGACATTAGTATCTAAGGCGTACTATAAAATTAATGACTATATCATGGACAGGGATGTTTGGAAATAATTTCGATCCGCATTGGCGATCCCTAGTCTCAAATAGCGTATCTACTGTGTTAAAAAATTTAATTGTATTAAATACTTTAGATGTATGTCATTTAATAACAATGTAGATCTGATTGAAAAAAATATACCTTGTTGAGTTTCTTGCCGGTTTCTTCTCAACAGGGTTTTTTCCGAACCGGTGGTAGATTTTTCGACGTTCATAGGAGCATCAATTGATGCCTAAATTGAATAAAGAATTTTGACTTTGACTTTGACTTTACCATTCCTCTCACGCTAATAGTATTTAATACAAGAGCGAGCAAGACGATGCGATACGAACTTCGATTTTCGAATTTCGGAGTAGCCCCCCAGATGAGATCTTCCATCGTACAAATAATTCAGTTACTGCTACTACCTACATACCGTCATTTCAGATGCAGTAAAAATCCACTTTATTTGTTACATGTAACCCCATTGCCTTCAACATTTATTGCTATAAAATCAAATAGATATACATATACACATCGAACCCATCTAAACCTAATCCACGAAATCGTAGAGATATGCAAAGGGCTTGAAACCTCGGCTCTTGTAACTGATGTAGTGATGTAACACGCAGGATCATAGTCTAACTACCCAATCGCATGCGGCATATGTGCAGTTATCAAGTCTTGATCTACGAGGATCGCGGAGTGCGGACGGATAACCCCTGCATGTGATACTGACATTAATAACTATCATGGAAACTGAACCGGAATTGGATTGTGGTTGTTTTAACATGCGGTTTCTTGTGGGCTATTTCGTATTGGTGGAATTCTCGAGTACCTACCTATTTGACATCATTCATCATTAACCAATAATTTCGCAAGGCACAGAGGCCGTTTTGTCTAAGGGTAAGCATGCGCGCACGAGCAACTTAGTCGCAAGGCGATTTATTTGTGGTAAGTATGTGTAATTGTATCCCGTACCTCTACCATGAGTTACACTAGTTTACAGTGACCGTACTCGCTAGCGACGGCGTAAATGATTTGTATGGAGAATTGTACTTCCGTAAGTGACCGCTAGAGGCGCTGTACACAATTCTCCATACAAATCATTTACGCCGTCGCTAGCGAGTACGGTCACTGTAAACTAGTGTAACTCATGGTACGTATGGTCCGGGACGGGAATCGCGGCGCTACGTCTGCGCACTTCGATACTAACCCATAGACTTGATGTGAGAGACAAAGTTGCTCGTGCGCGCATACCCTAACACGCGGGAGCTCGCGATCGCATTCTCCATCTCTCTCTCTCTCTTCTATCTTATACCGTGTGAGAGAATGAAGTCGTGAAAACGAATGCTGTTCCGAGCAAGATAACATAACGCCTTGGCTCTAATAAAATAGCCGTTATCTGATCGAAAATGAAAATGCAGTCCCGTATAATGACAATGCCAGTGAAATATTTTTAAATTAAGTAAATCGACTTGGCGGGGGCACTGCCGTGCCCCCAGATTATTAATTTACATTTCTTTTTTATTTAGAAACTTAAACCAGAAAAGTTAAAAAAATCTTAAGAAAAAACACGGTAAACGACAATGGTATATGTCCACATGGCCTATCTATATACAGCTTAATTCCTTGGTTCAAATTTGTTATTTATTTATTTTACGAATAAATTTATTAAAATACCTACTTTATCTACTGTTTTCAATGATTATTATATTGAACATTTTAAATTTAGTTAAATTAATTATTGCTCTCATTCTGAGAGGAGGCCTGTGCCCTGTAGTGGGGCGTATATAGGCTGGGATGATGATGATGAATTATTGCTTAACAATAAACTCTATTGAAATATTTTACATCGATCATTATTGACCAGTTTAGTCATTTTTATTTATTTATACTTACTTTCCTTGTAGTCGAAATAAAAAGCAGAGTATTTAACTCGGGAAAAACACCAATATCACCCTCGAAATAATGGCACCCTCGCTGTGCTCAGGTGCCAAGTAACCTCGTGTGATATTGGTTATTTTCCTCCCTTGTTGAAGTTGAACAATCTACTATTCCAACCCACCTAAGTTTGAATATCGTACAGCAAACTGTCACCGTAAGAGCAGCTACGATGTTGCTTTGACGTGTTGCATTTGACCATAGAAGTAATAAGTACTACGTACAACCGGAATGAACTGTTGTCGCAATATTGAAGCCGAACGAGAGCTCAGTAACTGTACCTCTTATCCCTCTCTGGCGATGGTTGATTGGTTGGATGGTTCATGTGGGGTTGTCAGTAGCGTTGAAAAAGTCCGGAAAAATTTCCGTTTTTTTCGGATATTTATGGAAAAAACCACGAAACTTTCCGCTCTCACTTCCGAAAAAAACGATTAAAACCGAAAAAAATGAAAAGGAAAAAAACGAATGAAGTTTTCTATATGAATTTTGTTAATTAGAATTGGTAAGTACATACTTTTTTAAGGTTTTAAATTTTTTTCTTAGTGCCAGCGGGTACTTTGACACGTTTAGGTACATTTCGTCCACATTCCCACTTCATCCACATTCCCATTTCGTCCACTTTCCCATTTCGTCCTTTTCCCACTTCATCCACATTCCCATATCGTCCACTTTCCCATTTTGTCCTTTTCCCACTTCGTCCACATTCCCACTTAGTCAACATTCGAAAACTTCCGAAAAAAACATTGGGAAACAATCGATTAATAAATTAATTTTTATTCGGACTAATTTACACCTACAAACGGACTACACCGACGACATGGAGGCAGAAATTATTGAAATAAATGAGAGTGACAGTGAATAAAAAATAAATAAAATTTAATGATTTATTTCTTATTTAATGAACTAAAACAATTACTTTGCTCACCCGCGACCTTACAATAGTTACGTTTATGCAAGAAATGTGTGTTCATGCAGTTCCTCCACCTCCACACTGTACGAACACACACAAATCACATAAACATTACTATCACCACCACCAAGCTACACTGACGCGTTTCGAACTCAACCAGAGCTCATCATCGGAGTTACCACAACCGTATGCTATGCTACCAAATGTTAAACTAAACTCCGATGATGAGCTCTGGTTGAGTTCGAAACGCGTCAGTGTAGCTTGGTGGTGGTGATAGTTGTGTTTATGTGATTTGTGTGTGTTCGTACAGTGTGGAGGTGGAGGAACTGCATGAACACACATTTCTTGTATAAACGTAACTATTGTAAGGTCGCGGGTGAGCAAAGTAATTGTTTTAGTTCATTAATATGGACCTCCGCAAAGTAACGCCTGATTCAATAAATTATTTCTTATTTTTCTTAAAAAACCCAAAAAATCGGAAAAAAAACGAAAACTTCGAAAACCTCCGAAAAAAACCATTTGATTTTTTCCGGCTTTTTCAACGCTACAGGTGTCCGTATTTCATACAAATAAAAGAAAACCTATACGACAATCGCAAAATTTTTGCGTTAATAATTAAGGCTTTACACGTAGCAACAAATAATATTGCTTTAACATGTCGGTAATAAATTATTATTTATATTTAGAAACATTTTAGAAATAAATGTTTTTACTTCATTACATTACACCAAATACCAATCGCATATTGTTCTACAAAAATCGAAAGAATTTTTTTTTTTTATAATATCTACAATCAGTCGACAGACTATAATTAGATAGTTTGAAAGCGATGGATCTTTGCAGAGGAGCAGGGCCAATGCCCTGTCCTCATTCAGTCAGGGAGCACATGCGCCCGCTACAGTCTTTTGGTAGTGCCTTGGTTTTAAGCGGCATGTTCGCCAGAGGGTTGGGATGAATATTTAACCTCTCTTTTTTTTTTATTCTGTAATGATTAATCTCTTCGGCTATTGTTGGTATCTCTACGTAGTTGTGGACTTCGGTATTTCGGGCAAACCAAGGTGCACATGTGATTGTCCTGAGTATGTTGTTTTGAACTCGTTGAAGGCATTGTATGTTCGATTTACTTGCAGTCGACCAAAGCTGGATTCCATACAGCTAAATAGGCTTTAAAATGGCACAATATATTTATTTATTTATTTATTCAAGGAGAGCAAACAGAAGCAAGCGTACATCATTTACTTATAAATAAATCACTGACTAACATGCACTTACTCCCTAAACAGCTCCCACTAAAACATATAAGTGGTATTTGTTACAAACTACTGCACAGCACTGAACGCACAGTTGAATTTTAAATTCATAGACAATCTAGACTCAGATTCAGACTATCAAATCGATAATTAATTTATTTTCCAGTGACAATGCTGATTGTCGGCCCAGTAACCACAGCAGATTTCTGAATCGATTATTTATCTCATCTCTCTTGCATTTAATATGGGTTTTCCAAGTCAATCGTCGGTCCAAGTAGAACCCCAAGTATTTGACAACTGCTGTCTCAGGTAAGGTTTCCGACCCGAGAGTGACGGGGGGGCAATCGCCTTTTCTAAGCGTGAATGTAATATGGAACGACTTTGGGGCACTTGCTTTTACACGCCATTTTGTAAGCCAGTCATTTGTAATATCCAGTTGCTTTTGGAGTTGATTGCTTGCTTCGTTTGCTTCCTTGTTGCATGACAGGAAAGCTGTATCATCAGCAAACGTTGCTATGGTGATGTCAGACGTAAATGGTAGGTCACATGTAAAAATGTTATACAATATGGGTCCAAAAAAAGAAAGAATTGAAATAAACTTAACTCTGGCAACTCTAGGTCACTGTTAGAACGGGACACAGCGGTCACTGGTTGCCCTCTCACTCGGCAAAACACGGCTTCATTTTTATTTTGCGTGCAACAAGACTCTTACGACCTTAGCATAAGGTTTTATTTTCTTTATTTTCGGAGACACTTTCTGTCGCAGTACTTAGTCCTGTTTAGGTAGTAGGTCCATGCATTTGACATATCGACCTTAATGCATTGCGAATGTTTAACGATATTTTTACGAAATGGGTAGGAAATTAAATTCCTTGACTGTATGTAGCTACTAGGTTGTCTGTACTCAAACTGACATAATATTTTAGTTTAGATATTAGTTACAATTATGCAAAACAAACACTTTATCGGCAATCAAACGCTATTTTATTAGCATTTGTATCTAATTAACCGGCGTCTGTGTCTGGGCAATTATCGATAGTGTGTCGCAGTTGATTCAGATTGTCAACAACCTGCCTAAGATGATCTAAATTAACCCATGATACATGTGAAGTAGAAATCTAGGAATAACTTTCTGGGTAACTTTCTGTGACTCTCCTGCTTCAATGTCAAGTTACAAGAATGTTTCAAGTCGCCAAAGATAGGTACTTAATATAAATAGGATTAATAATAATACAAAAAATACTAAGGAAGTTAAAACATTTTTTTTCCTTTTGAAATTAAAAAAAAATTGAAATAAAATTGTTTCTCCGGTAGGGGATCGTCTTAGCTAAAATATTAAATTACTTTAAATTACTAATA
Source organism: Archips xylosteana (assembly GCA_947563465.1). NCBI lineage: Eukaryota > Metazoa > Arthropoda > Insecta > Lepidoptera > Tortricidae > Archips > Archips xylosteana. The sequence continues at coordinate 4,176,669 of OX387351.1, read as the reverse complement.
TAATAGAATACAAAATAAAATTAAAAAAAAAAAAACAATAAAACCATAATAGGTACAATACAATACAATGACTTTTTACACCGCAAAGAAAAAAATGATGATAAAAAATGAAATGATATAATTTTACTACTTATCATAATTTTATTATAGTGAGTGGGGGTAAGATGAAAAGCAGTGTAAGATGAAAAACTACTCGTAGCACCCAAGTGTTTTTCATCTTACCCCCACTCACCCTAAATTAATATGTTCATCAATTGTGATTACAGTGGCCGTTATAGCAACAAATAGTAAAAATAAAATATATAAAATAAAATATATAATAAATAAATAAATAAATATAAAATATATATTAAATGCGGCCGTCATACAAGAAACGTGTTTCTTTTCAGCGTTTTTAACTCGTACTTTGTATTTTTTTTACTGAACTATTTTCAAAACATTGTACGGAAGTGCGGTAAGTACCTTTTATGTAGGAATCCAACTCACACTTGACTGGTTATTTTTTCTGTTTTAGTACATATAAACTGTCTTTAAAGAGAGTAGGAAATGTTATTCTATGAATAAAAAGCAAGTAACAAACAGTAAGTTGATAACGTCTGAAACATATTATTTGTGCTGCACTTGATACCGTATCTCCGTCCGGGTCACCAGACGGGGCAAAGAGCGAACTTTTCTCTCGCGACGTGCTCGTGGAAAAATATTGATTCTTTGTGACATTTACCATTAGTTATAAAATAATAGTACATTACTGCAGTGGCCGCGAATAGGGGATTGCCGGCCGAGTAGTTATAGATGGCCGAGTGTTAACGAGGCCATCTAGAGATACGAGGCCGGAAATCCCTGTTCGTGGCCAAGGCTTGTATAGAGTTTTTCTCAAACATGCATCATCATCATCATCATCGTCATCGTCATCGATCCATCGATCCATCGATCCATCGATCCATCCATCCATCCATCCATCGATCCACCGATCGATCCATCGATCAATCCATCCATCCAACCATCCGTCCGTCCGTCCGTCCGTCCGTCCGTCCGTCCGTCCGTCCGTCCGTCCATCCGTCCATCCACGTCGACCACGTCGACCTATTAAACGTCATGGTGCTGTGTCACATAAAACAATAGGCGATCACTTTGCTGGCCAAGACCAGCAATGTTGTATGAAATTCCATTATTGACCTCTCGTCTAGGCGCACCTGCAACGTGACAGTTCGTGGCGTATTATAAGGAACATAATGATCATGACAACGTTTTCGTCACAACCTATTTTGGTTGTATAACGTTCGGGTTAATGTAAATAAATGTATGAAATAGGCAGTAAGACTTTTATTCGTATAGAAGTCGTGTTAAGATTGTATTGATGAGTATTAGGAGAGTAACAATCATATAAATGTCAGATATACGAAAAAATATTCGTATAGTAATCACAAAAGTGATTGCTATAATGACATAAATCGTATAGTGATCGAATAGACGTCATATAACTTAACAAAAATTGAGAAATGGGAATTGGCGTAACCTTTACGCGGATGCTTGATGGACATCAGGCAAGCGTGGAGCACTTCAGTCCAAGTCGTGCGCAACAATTATGAAAACGGACACAAGTAAAAATATAAGGTAAGATGAATCATAATATTGTCTGCCATATTTATGGCTGCATGTTATTAACCGTAAAGTTATACTTAGTGTTGTAACTCTTAGTATCTACTTTTATACTGGGAATTAAATTTCTCGATGATTGTATATTTAATGTTTCACAAATTTTTAATGCCCCCTTCGAAATATTGTAAAATAATATTAATTAATTCTATTTTTAATATTTTTTTATTAAATATTACATTAATGTGATTATATGCAGTAACGATATTAATTATATGACATCTTATGTCTGTTAGTCATATAACGCGACTTCAAGTAATTTGCTGTCCGCCATTTTCAGGGTACCGTAAAAGATCTGTGTATGCATTTTTTACTTTGCGCCTGAAATTACCACTGTATCTAAATTTATTCCACTGTTTTAAATCCATAATTAGAACTTGCTTGCTATGTCGCGTCAAAGTCACAACTGACGAAAAAATATTAATGTTGTGTTGTAAAAGAGTACCACGCAAAATCAATAGATAATCAAACTGTTTATAACGATAATTTATTTAACCTTATCATAACCTTAAGTTATTTAATTCATTTTAATCTGAATATTCGTGTTTTAAATTTCGTATAGAAGTCGCGTAATCGTCAAAAAAGTTCTTATATGTAACCTGTATACGGCAAAACATAGTTTAAGAGGTAAATTTATAATATTTATGTGACCTGTCGTGTAGAAATCTTATTACTGACTTAAAGTAATGTTGTAGTCGTGATTATAACCAACTTATCATGTCATATAATCTAATACCTTTAAACGAGCAATTCTTGTATATATGTATATATATATATATATAATCAGGATCTCGGAAACGGCTCCAACGATTTCGATGAAATTTGGTATGTGGGGGTTTTCGGGGATGAAAAACTGATCTAGCTATGTTTCATTTTCAGAAAATCGCTTTTACTCGTGTTTTCCGGCTATTTTTGTTTGCATTAGAATATAAAGCTAAATTTCGCCGACTTCGAGCAGATCATAATGGCACATTAGAAATCGGGTGGTCGCGCATCCAGCCGACCTCGGTTCGATTCCACGTTTTTGATTTTTAGTTTTTTTTTTTAAGTTTATTTTTTATGAGAAAACGTCAAGTTTCTTCTTTTGTGAGAAAAAGTTACTTTTTTGTGAGAAAAAGTTACTTTTTTGTTAGAAAAAGTATTATAGGGAACGTGTAGTAACTATAGGCGGCAGCACTAATGCGACAGAAGAGACACTATGCGGACAGTAAAACAAACTTATCAAGGTAAAACATTCAAATTGATGGCACCCTTATGGCACCAGTTGGCAGCACCGTCTATGTGCACGTTCCCTATTGGGAGCACAGAACAGGAAAAGCCGGTTGTCTGTAAAGTCGGTTTACGGACGATAGTTTAACGTGACTCACCCCCCCCCCACCCCCTCCGGTGTTTTTGTCAAATATCTTGAAAACGGTGCATCCTACGGCAAAATCAATGAAATTTTCATCCCCCCTTTAACACCCCCACGCTCCCTCCCCCGCATCCCCTCCCCCCTCTCACCACCCCCACCCCCACCCCTCCGGTGTATATAATCAGGATCTCGGAAATGGTTCCAACGATTTCGATGAAATTTGGTATTTGGGGGTTTTTGGGGATGAAAAATTGATCTAGCTTGGTCTTATCTCTGGGAAAACGCTTGGTACCGAGTTTCTGCCCGAGCAGAGCTCGGTCGCCCAGGTACTAGTATTTTATGCAACGGTTGTATAAGTGAGGTCTTAAAAGGCGAGTGACGTGAGTTGCGATACGAGCGAATGCGAGTATCGCAATGGAAGACGGCACGAGCCGTTAAGACCAAATTATACACCGTTGCATACAATATTTTTTCTACGACTCGAGTCTACTGTACTGGACTGTACCCTACTGTAGGGTACAGTCGGGTACAGTAGGGTAAAATAGGGTACAGTAGGGTAAAATGGGGTACAGTCAGGTAAAGTAGGGTACAGTCGGGTGAAATAGGGTACAGTAGGGTACAGTCGGGTACAGTAGGGTAAAATAGGGTACAGTAGGGTACAGTAGGGTAAAATAGGGTACAGTAGAGTACAGTCGGGTACAGTAGGGTAAAATAGGGTACAGTCGGGTACAGTAGGGTAAAATAGGGTACAGTTGGGTAATGTACCCTACTGTATCCTATTTTACCCTAATGTACCCGACTGTACTCTACTGTACCCTATTTTACCCTACTGTACCCGACTGTACCCTACTGTACCCTATTTTACCCTACTGTACCCGACTGTACCCTACTGTACCCTATTTTACCCTACTGTACCCAACTGTACCCTATTTTACCCTACTGTACGCGACTGTACTCTATTTTACCCTACTGTACCCAACTGTACCCTACTGTACCCGACTGTACCCTATTTTACCCTGCTGTACCCTATTTTACCCTACTGTACCCGACTGTACCCTACTGTACCAGACTGTACCCTACTGTACCCTATTTTACCCTACTGTACCCGACTGTACCCTACTGTACCCTATTTTACCCTACTGTACCCTATTTTACCCTACTGTACCCGACTGTACCCTACTGTACCATTTTACCCTACTGTACCCGACTGTACTCTATTTTACCCTACTGTACCCGACTGTACCCTACTGTACCCGACTGTACCCTATTTTACCCTACTGTACCCTATTTTACCCTACTGTACCCGACTGTACCCTACTGTACCCGACTGTACCCTATTTTACCCTACTGTACCCTATTTTACCCTACTGTACCCGACTGTACCCTACTCTACTCAACTCAGCAGGTCTAAACTGGGCTTTAGTGTTGAGTGTACCCTACATTTAATATTATGTGGCAGCTAGGTGTATCGTAATAACGACATTACGACACGAGTGCTGTTATGGCGAATAGATTAAGTATAGACTTTCTGAAGTCATATAATCTATGTTCTTATATATTTGTTCGCGACCATGTAAAAAACAGAAAAAAGTACAGGAGTAGGAAAATTACTTTTATACCACTTCAAGCCGCAAAACCACAAGATAGTTTAATAGATGACATAATTGTGACTTTTATACAATCATCTCTTAAGAGTCGTTTAACTGTCAAAGAGTCACAAAGTGGTCGTAGACGATGATCATATATTTTTCTACTAAACGACAAAGAGTTGTATAAAAATGTTCTGTAAAAGTCACAGCTACGACTGCTATACGATAGTCGTATAATTTGATCGTATAAACGTTTTCTTGACTAAATTAAATGACTAAAGTATTATACAACTAAACGTTCGTATAAAATACTATTACATCATTCCTTGAAACTTGAAATACCACTATATAATCTCTATAAAACCAAACGTCATTTAATGTCTTTATTATACGACCAATTTGTTACTTGGGATACTTATGTATATAGATAGATACATACTTAAATACATATTAAACACCCAAGACCCGAGAACAAACATTCGTATTTTCATACAAATATCTGCCCCGACACGGGAATCGAACCCGGGACCTCAAGCTTCATAGTCAGGGTCTCTAACCACTAGGCCATCTGGTCGTCAGTTATAGGTAACGCCACGAGAGTTGAGGCGAATGATTACACACACAGCTACATAAAGTACTGATTGCAAAAAAGTAATGAATGAATGAATTTAATCTGTGAATGAAAATGTGAGTTATTATCTGACGATGAAGTACCTACGCAATACTATGCATATTTTATTATAATTTTTATTTTTTCATATACCTAACCTGTTTTTGAAATAAAAACAATCTGAAACTGATAAGAAATATTCGCAACAAAAAATCGGTATTTTATAAATAGCGAATATGCTTATCTGTTATAAATAAAATGATCAAAATATTTTATTTTCTGTTTTGTTTCAACTAAGTATATGTATTTTCCTAAATAATTCTTAACGAAATAGGTTGAAGAAATTTTTAGTCAATCTTGTAATTCACTGTTGAGTCTGTTGAACTTGCTATCGGTACGAATAAATGTCAAAATCCCGCTGTCATTACATGACTTGTTGTGTGCGTAACCTCAAATCTCGTGGTGTTACCTATAACATAATGACAATTTTCATCATCATTTCAGCCGAAATACGAGCACTGCTGAACGTAGCTAATAGGTTCCCCAAACAGACCGGCCCTGCGCCATCTTTATCTAACGCGTTCCCGCAACCTAACTATAGGTTGTCGCTCCATCTTGTTGAAGGCCTACACTACATTTGATAACGGATTTCGATTTGTAGCATTCGAACATGGCGGATGTAGACAGTATATAATTTTGGTATTTCTGTTTCTTTGGCTAGTTGAAGTATAATTTTGATGTTGTTTTATGCGGCGATTAACCTTAATTAACAGTGATCACAAAATTCTATATTGCTCTCGTGTCTGACATTTTATAATGCGCAAGTTGTCTCCAAGTGGTTTCTGGAATTTTACTATCAAGTTGCAAAAACTACAATCACCGTACAACGTCGCTCCCAAAGAGAGCCATATTTTTAAGTAAATAATAATAATAACTTTTGAAAATCTTTTGGCCCCATCGACCAGTAGTGCTTCGATCAATGAGTCCTGCATGACTAAAGTACTAATAAAATAATAGATGAAGCACCGTGTCTACGTCAATTTTTTGCAATGCGCCAGGCGGTAGCACCAAATAGTACCTATATAGGTAGAGCCTTGGTAGAGCATCTATTTATTGGTGGTAGTGACTGCTGTCCCTCGTCCGCGTCAAATTTTTAAGACTCATTGATTCACCTCACACGTCTGGCTGGATTGCCTCCTTCGAGGAAACTATGGCGCTGAAAACTATGGCAGCTATAGGTGGATTTACCTATGGTGCAATAATATTACAACCGTCACCGCCAGCGCACCACCACGCCTGCGCTGTCTATTGCGTTTGGAGCTTTAGGGGCGCCTGCCGCGGCACTTATAGTATAAATCTTCCCAGGTGAATTTTTCGCTTCGAGCCCTTATCTTTCAAAACAAACGGTATCGTCATAGTATTAAGGTTCAAATTTAATGTAATGGCTCGAAGCGAAAAATTCACCTGGGAAGATTTATATTATACGTGCGCCCGTGTTATGACGCCGGGCGTTATAATTATAAGCAATGATTCCACACGGGAGCTAAATGGGCCTATGCCTCTGGAGAAAATGCAACCTTTAGAGGAGCGGTCATACTTAAGTATTTGACAACCAGATGGCTAGTGGTTAGAGACCATGAAGCGTGAGGAATGTTTGTTTTTGGGTCTTTGGTGTTTAATATGTATTTTAGTATATATCTAGCTATATAAGTATCTTTATCCGTTGCCTAGTACCCGTAGGTAGGTAGTAACGGGCTAATTTCCGCAACTCGACGACAATATCACAGAATATATAATAGTACTAACGTACAGAATGGACACGCTCCACCCCGCACCGATTCGAGTTACCCCACCCCTCAAGGCGCGGCGCATTGCCGGACCCCGCCAGAATCCAGAAGAGTGCGCGCGCGATGTATGTAGGCGTACGCGTGTACAGACGTCGTCGTGCTTATGTAGATTCAAGAACGCGTATTTGTACGTCGTGTCCGCCGCGTGACAAAATGCGCCTATTTTGCGTATGCCTAGTACCCGTAACACAAGCTTTGCTTAGTTTACTTTGGGACTAGGTCAATTGGTGTGAATTGTCCCGTGATATTTATTTTATTTTATTTACTCTATCAAGTAGAGGTACTCGTACCAAGTTGCTCACCGATTTCAAAGTCAAACTCAAAGTCAAAAATTCTTTATTCAATTTAGGCGTCAATTGATGCTCCTTTGAACGTCGAAGAATCTACCACCGGTTCGGAAAAACCCTGTTGAGAAGAAACCGGCAAGACACTCAACAAGGTATATTTTTTTTAAAGAGACCTACATTGTTATTAAATTACATATATCTAAAGTATTTAATACAATTAAATTTTTTAACACAGTAGATACGCTATTTGAGACTAGGGATCGCCAATGCGGATCGGAATTATTTCCAAACATCCCTGTCCATGATATAGTCATTAATTTTATAGTACAGTAGGTACAAATCTTCCCAGGTGAATTTTTGCTTCGAGCCATTACATTCAAATACTATGACGATACCGTTTGTTTTGAAATATAAGGGCTCGAAGCGAACAATTCACCTGGGAAGATTTATATATACTATACGCCTTAGATATTAATGTCTTCTTCACAATGGATTTGAATTTTGTATGAGTTTGTTTGTTTGTTTCTTCAGGCAAGTAAAGATGTTATTAAAACGTTTGTTAAATTTCTCCTGCACAATTTCTAATGAGTGCATAATGTACTTACTCGTAAAGCAATATCAACGTGTTTGCTTCCAAAGTTGAAGTGATACACTAAGATAGAACTGATTTTGATTATGTGTAGGTATATTTATATAGCCGTCGACACTGTCAGCTAATTACTACCGAACAAATTACCTATTACAATACAACGTGACTAGATGCACGATTCTAATCTGATACCTTTAGGCTTCGTATCCACCGGAGCTGTGCGAGGATGCGTTGCAAGGGATTTTTTTTTTTTTTTTTTATGTTTGAAAGGCCAGACAAACGAACTAGTGGGTCACCTGATGTTAAATGATCACCACTGTCCATAGACACCTGTAGCGCTTTACGCGATGCCAGTGCGTTGTCGGCCCTTAAGGAGAGGGAATAGGGGAAGGGGGAGATGGAGGGGGAGAGGGAAGGGGTGAGGTATTGGGCCCCCGGCACTCTCACTGACCGTACGAAACGCACGCAGGATTACTGCTGCTTCACGCCGGTTTTCTGTGAGAGGGTGGTACTGCCCCGGACGAGCCGGCCCATTCGTGATGCAGCGGCTAGCTACAACATGGCTCTACCACTACTAAATGTTTGTCATGAACCAATAGAAACACTTCATTTAAAAGGTCCTAAGTGAATGAAGTGTTTCTATTGGCTCATGACAAACATCCCTCGCAACGCATCCTCGCACAGCTCCGGTGGAAACGCAGCCTTATACGAGCAATTGTTTTCTATTCATTTATTTCGGGCAGTGGCGTAACTATACCATCTGAGGCCCGTGGAAAATTTTTTGGATGGGACCCTTCCAGTAAAAATCACCACGTTGTAATTTAATTTTAATGTTACTTCGGAGCTCGCGGCCTCTTGGTATAAGGTGCATTTTCCGCACCATAAAAAGGGGCTCTCTAGGGTCGGGGGCCCGTGGCATTTTGCCAGCCCTGCCACCCTATTTACGCCACTGATTTCGGGGATCTCGGAAATGGCTCTATTACGATTAAAAACGGTTCCAAAAGGCTCTCGAAGGCGTACAGTCAAGGAATTTAATTTCCTACCCACCTAAGTTTGAATATCGTACAGCAAACTGTCACCATAAGAGCTAGCAACGATGTTGTTTTGACGTGTTTCAATTGACATTTCGACCTTAATGCATTGCGAATATTACACGACGTTTTTACGAAATGGGTTGGGAATTAAATTCCTTGACCGTACAATCGATCTAGCTTGGTTATAGTTAAGGTTTTATCTGTGCATCTTTTTTGAGAAACTTCGATAGCGTGATGTAGAATGTAGCGGTTTCTAATTGGCGCTAGAAGTTGCTACAAGCAAGCTCAAATGGCGGCAGGTCTGCCGTAGAACTGATTGCCGTTGGGGCAGCCTGGTTCTTGAGGAAACCGTGTGATGACAACGTGTGGAGCACGCCGTAGCAAGGAGGGGAGATAATTTTGGTAAGACAGCGAAGGAATTGGAGGAGAGTTAAAGATGGAGCTCAGTGGCATGCCATGGAAGAGACATACATCTACAGGGTTATTTTTAATTCACTGACATCCTCTTAACCCTGAATTCCTATCACTCAAACAAATGTTTTTTGTTTTACGACTTTTTAAAATTAAGAACTTTTTTTCTCATACAAATACACAGAGTATCGTAAAAATAAGAGGCAGAATCAAGTTTTCAAAACGTTATTACACCAAAAATATTAAGTTATGACAAAAGCCGTAATACAAAAAACATTTGTTTAAGTGGTAGGAGTTTAGGGTTAAAAGGATGCTAGTGAATTACAAATAACCCTGTATGTATGACTGATAGGTACTGGCTAGTGTTAATGATGACGACAAGATTAATTAGAGCTGTAATTATTTACTACTCTACTTGTATTTTAAATTCAGCACAATTTTCCCCTCCGGCTACGTGGTTAGACATGTCGGACGATGAGGAATTTTGATTCTTTGCTGTCTGACATGTCGGGCTATTAGTATTTCGACCATCGCACCAAGGAGACATGTGAAATTCCATTTGGTTCGACCCTCGAGCTACGGGGATTGTTCTATTCAAGTTTGAAGACAGAAATAATAATAAAAACCAAACTTTTCTTAGTCTTAACCTTATTATGGCGAAACACGAGAATTTCTTTCTTCTGCTGTGAAATATAAAATCCCTGATAGTCCGAAATATCGGATAGCAATGAATCAAAATTCCTCGTTGTCCGACATGACATGTCGGACAAGGTTGTGAAGTGTGGATTTGAACAATTATGATTGGTCAGATTCTGCATGTCTCCGCTGCGCTTCGCTTCTATATTAGTAATATACTATTTATATTTTATTATTATTATCCTATTCTGTCCCACTGCTGAGCAAGGGCCTCCCCCCAACATTTTCACTGCTCTCTGTACGCTGCATACGAGGGCCAGTGCTCCAAGATGAAGTCCAGTTCATCCCGCCATCGCCGTCTGGGTCTGCCAGGTCACCTTTTCGAGTTGTTTAGTTTTATATACTATAGTTTGGATAAATCATATACTAACTTGCTTATTAATTAGCGAATTATCTCGAATCACTCTACTCTACTGTACAAATAGACGGAATGCAAATAATTATTCCAAAGTTTGCTTTTGCGCACCTACTTAGTCATTTTTATCGGCTTGTTCCCGTTTGGACATCCTTCTGAGACAGTCAGGCGTCGTGCGACTCGTGCGCGTGTTTAACCAAAGTCTATGTCTCGTCTGGTAACTTTGTACAACTTGGTTTATGACCAGAGCCCGGAATACAGATGCGAAGCCGGTTATTAACGATTTTAACCAAGCGGTTAAAAACGCATTTTTCGTTGTTAACGGTTATTTAACCGCATTTTATTACGGTTAAATACTCGCACAGCGTGGTATGGACAACCAAAAAATAATCAGTCAGTATATAGGTAACGCCACCAGAGTTGAGGCCACGCACGCAACCACATCTCGTGTAATGACAGCGGGATTTTGACGTTGCGTTGACGTTAAACGCCAACACAACGTCAAAATCCCGCTGTCATTACATGAGATGTGGTTGTGTGCGTGGCCTCAACTCTGGTGGCGTTACCTTTACTTATGTTCTTTAAATATGATTTATAAAATCTAACATAAAATCTTTACCCTTCGGATACCGATTTTAACAACAATGACAATAAAAAAACATTATTTACCCTTTTTCGTTGTCGCAGTCGGATAATTAACCGTTAATGACTGCATTTTATCGGTAGCTAACCATAAATTTGGTTAATTAACGGTAGCTAACGGATTTTTTACAACTATAGCCCGGAATTCTCGTAGCACTTTTGAGTTGTCATAGGGACTTCTCGTTTATCAGCTTCGGCTCGTTTAAAGACTAGCTTTTGCTCGCGAATTTTTAAGTTGCTTTTTCATCAATTATGGCTCCCGCAACCCCCCCCCCCCCCCCTATCCCCCCGCACCCACTTTTTTTTCGGCTCTATGTCAACGAGTTAAGATCGAAAAGTGACGCACCTATTCTATTTATTCCGTGACTATACATAGATAGCTGGATCTTGGGCGGTGGCGACGTTCGGTTATAGGGGGCATTTGCATTTTAAAGTGTACACTTTTAACTTTTTCTTTATTTAAAATTACGAGTGATATTAATTTACGAAAATATAAAAAGTGTACTTATTTTTTGTGTCAGTTTTGGGACTATTTTCATACAGTTTACCTATGTAGCTCGTCACAAAATTGACACAAAAAAATGGAGAATTAGTAACGAAATTTTTTAGTCGTCAAAATCAATAGGGTTTTTGATTCTGAGTAAGATAACTAAAAACTAATTAATTCTGAAAAAAAGGACTCAGCCGGTACAATTTTAAACTGAAAATTCCGGGGCCTCGCGTCTGTAGACAAGACAAGCAATTTCTACCTACGAGTAATTCCTATATGCTATCTATTGACGTAATTACCGTTAGTTTATTTGGCTTTATTATTAAATTTATTTAGAACTGGATAAAATCCGGTTCCTGTATCTTTGTGGCAGTCTTAAAGTCTGCTGAACATATTTGCTTGCCCTGTCTGCACCGATAGCGGGGACAATGCGTCAATTTACATAGTAACTTTGTGGGTCATATCATCATCACCAGCTCATTGCTGGACATAAACCTTTCTCATGGCACGAACTGCCTTCGATCTATGCCGTACAGTCAGTATCAAAAGTAGCTGGTCACTTTTGTACCTTGTCGCTTTAAAGTCAGGTGCAAATGTCATACATTGACATCATACTTGATTGACAATTGTGTTATTACGACAAAGTACAAAAGTGACCAGCTACTTTTATATGCTGACCGTACCTACGTTCATCATCATCATTTCAGCTGCAGGACGTCCACTGCTGGACATAGGCCTCTCTCATTGACGCCCAATCATTATGGTTGGAAGCGACTTGCATCCACCCTGAACCTGCAGCCATCACCAAATCGTCCGTCCATCTCATTGGCGACGTTCCACGCTGCTACGCTTCCCAGTCCGTGGTCTCCATTCGAGAACTAGTAGGTAAGATTTCATGAATTAATCCTATGCCATTTTACTAAAATGTAATTGTTTCTAGATTAAATGGTCAACATGCTTGATAATTTACTAAAAAGATAAGATAAATACTTAGTAGTATAGTAAATGTTTTGATAAGAGTAAAGGAAGTTTCCGCAATACGATTTGTTTTAAATCACTCGTGCTTTGAGTGCACACCGCCAGGCACCTGAGTTTACTAGCGTTTCAACTGCTATCAGTATTCTATCACTAAAGCTGTCGGTGCGGTGGCAGTGACGGTAGTAATATTCTAATTTGTATGAACGAGTCCGCGGTACAGTACCGCACAACCGTTCATACAGGTTAGAATATTACTACCGTCACCACCACCGCTCCGCCACGCCTCCGCTGTCTGTGCCTTTGGAACTTTATGTTGACGAAGCGAGCCTTATACTTCATTTAATTTAGAATTGAAAACCACAACATCATTATATTGCGGCTCGTCAACTATTTCTTACCTAGCAAATAGTACAGTACAATAGTCTGGGAACCGCAAAACAAAATTGTTTTAATGTCACTTTATTTGCGTGTCGTCAATAGTTACTCTAGTACAAATTGTAAAGAGATTACAGTTCACGAGCCGCAATATAATGTTGTTGTGGTTTATAATTCTAAATTAAATGGAGTATAGGTAGTGGAACCTTAGGTTTTTATAAAACGATACAGTGTGCTTGCGCTACAATTTCAATTTGTTAAATTTTCATGCTAAAGACCGGCGCAGACAGCATGTGCGTGTCACGCCCAGAAAGTTGTAATAAATGAAACTGTAAGAAAGATGGCGTACTAGATACGTGCACAAGGTGTGCCATCTTTATTACAGTTTCATTCATTACCTACAACTGGTGCGTGACACCGGACTCAACTGTTGCTAAAATGCTCGTAGAACGAAAGTATAAATCTTCCCAGGTGAATTTTTCGCTTCGAGCCCTTATCTTTCAAAACAAACGGTATCGTCATAATATTAAGGTTCAAATTTAATGTAATGGCTCGAGGCGAAAAATTCACCTGGGAAGATTTATACTATACCTACCTTCGTTTCACCTCATTATGTAGGCACACACATACTAAAAGCAATCGATATTTCTAAAGCACGAAAGCTATATATAACATTGCATGATGGATGATTTACAACGATAACATTTTTAATCAGTGATAACAGACGGGCAGTCCAGACGGACCATCTTGAAGGTTGCGATAAGCTTGATATTGTCTGTTCACATGTACCTATGAGTATTTATTAGATACGTACCTAGTACAGTAGTACCAAATGATCTTTGATGATTTGATGAATAATAACTAGAGGTCGGAATTCTCGTGACACTTTTGAGGCTTTCATAGGGACTTCCGAAATAAACAAGATAAATGTACCAATGCTCGATACCTCACCGCCCAGTAAATGACACCCATAATCTGAAGGTGCCATGTATTGGGTCAGTGTCGAGCACAGGGACGTTTACCTTAAACGAGTTCTTTGCAGACGAAATCACTAGTAACTAGAAAGAACCAAACCGTTTAAAAAAGTAATTTGAAATTGGTTCAAGTACAAAGGTTCACAATAAATAATTACTTTCGAAAGTCAATTATGATTAAAAGTTGTTAATTTATTCAATAAATTATAATTCTCACAGCATGACTACTTATCTGCAACTTGCAATAACAAAGTCTTATAATATTCTAGAATGTTAAAAACAGGCAATTAAAAATAACAAGGCTATAAAAACAGTTATTCTGAAAGCACGCTACTAATCCGTGACAGGTGGCTCCAGACATAACAACGGATAAGCCTCGATAAGGATGAATTCAGGTCTATAGCAAGGCGATCTGAAAATTGAATACTTTTATTTTGTTTTTGTTGGAATTTGTATGCATGCAACACTGCAGTTTGACAACTTTCAATATGACAGCGGCTTATTTCTTCTTCCTTCCGTCGCTATGGCTGCGAGCACCTACTGTTGTGTCTTATATTGATTGTTAGAGATTAATCCTTCTGTACTAGTGTAGACATTAAGGCAGATTGCCATCCTTATTCGTGAGCAATAAATGGTGGTCATCACGTAATTTTGTCGTGTTTATTTGTCGAGGGAAACCAATCCACAACACCTGCGCTGGTATTACCTGCGTGGTCATCCAGTCCTCTTAATAGTTTTAAAAATTAATCTTAACTGCTTCCAGAAACCAGGCGGTCACCCATCCAAGTACTGACCGCGCCCGACGTTGCTTAACCTCGGTGATCGGACGAGAACCGGTGTTTTGTCAAATATCTTAGGGGTAAATGTTGAAGCTGTACATTATTTTTAAGATCTTTACCCACAACATTTAAATGCAATAAAGAGTTTGAGTTTGAGTTTGAAAACGGTGCATCCTACGGCAAAATCAATTAAATTTTCATACCCCTTTAATGCCCCCGCACCCCGAACCCCGCACCCCCCCGCATTGAAAATTAGCAGTCACCAGCACGAAGCTCGCCCAGATCCACCACCACATCATATCATCTTCTAGCCGATATGATGAATTTTTGACGTATAAATCGAACTGGCTGCCTTAGAAGCGGTTATAGTAGTAAGTATACTCAAGTTACCGCCGTTATACTCAAGGTATAGCCGTGGTAGCCTGGCGGCCATGGCTTCTCAAGCAGAAGGTCGTAGGTTCAAATCCCGGCTTGCAACTCTGAGTTTTTCGGAATTTATGTGCGAAATTACATTTGAAATTCACCATGATCTTTACGGCACAAGGCGGACACGACGCACAAAATACGCGTTCTTGAATCTACATAAGCACGACGACGTCTGTACACGCGTACGCCTACATACATCGCGCGCGCACCATACTGGTGAACAGCGGCGACAAGCAATGGCGCCTTGGGGGGAGGGGTAACTCGAATCGGTGCGGGGCGGAGCGTGGCCATTCTGTACGTTAGTACTATTATATATTCTGTGTTTACGGTGAAGGAAAATATTGTAGAGGAAACCTGCATTGAGCCTGCGAAGAAATTCAATGGTGTGTGTAAAGTTCCCAATCTGTACAATCAAGGAATTTAATTCCCACCCAACACATTTTTCGTAAAAATGTCGTATAATATTCGTATTTATTTACTGACCAGAAGCCAGTAAGCCGAGAAGTTCTGACAAGGAAGTGGCGATGGATTGGACACACGCTTCGAGGGTCAGATAGCCACCTGCCCAAGCCGGGTCTCCGCTGGCAATCTACTGGCACAAGACGGCCAGGACGTCCTCGGACCACGTGGAGGCGATCAGTTGAGAAGGAGGCTGGCTCAATTGGTCTCGGCTGGGAAGAGCTGGAAGGAGCCGCGCAAGATCGAGCCAAATGGAAAACTCTTCTACGAGCCCTATGTCCCTAACGAGTGATAACAGGAATGCATCATCATCATCATCATCATAATATTCGCAATGCGTTAAGGTCGAAATGTCAATTGCAACACGTCAAAACAACATCGTTGCTAGCTCTTATGGTGACAGTTTGCCGTACGATATTCAGACTTAGGTGGGTAGGAATAGTAGATTGTTCAACAAGGGAGGAAAATAACCAATGTCGCACGAGGTTACTTGGCACCCGAGCACAGCGAGGGTGCCAATATTTCGAGGGCGATATTGGTGTTTTTCAGGAGTTAAACACTCTGCTTTTCATTTCGACTACAAGGAAAGTAAGAAAATATAAGTATACTAGCTGACCCGGCGAACTTGGATCCGCCTTAAAACTTAGCTATAAACCAATTTTATAACTCAAAACTTATCTACGCTTCATGAAACTTCGTTATTTTTATATTTTAAATTTGTATCAAATATAGTTTTGCAATAATTTTAGTAAGTATTTTTTATACATGTTGGCAGAATCTGGCCGTATGGCCATTCGAATTCTAAACACAGTTTACATTATCTATGGTAGATGACTTGAAAAAAGTGGCAATCTGTATTGGCGGGGAGCCATTATTTAATTTAATTTAAGTGTTTAGAGACAAAATAATTTTATTTATGGATTTTTTTCCCTCGCAATGTGATGAAAATCATTGTGTGTATCACGGGCAGTAAGGTAAGGGGATTACAAACTCGAGCCATTAAAAGCCCTCCGCCTTCAGCGTCGGGCTTCTAATAGAATCTCGTTAGTAATCCCCTACTTACGGCCCTTGATGCACAATGTACTATTTCTTTCTTCACCAGACTCAGTGCCAGGAAAATACTCGGCACACGTCAAACTCGAGCCTATTTTATTTATTGACTAATTGGCTAAGTAAAGTTTTTTGAAGTGGTGCTAATTATATTTTTTTTCGATAGTCGGCGTTCTGGAGATCGAGAAACTGCAGCTGTTTTATTTTTATCTCCTGTTGTTAACTGGAAATATTTTTTTAAGTGTTCGAGATGACATTTGTGAGATTTTACGGCTGACAAGCGGTTCGTGCTCAGTACTTAGAAGAAATAGAAAAAAAAACGAAGTCAACTGTCAGTTCTGTCAATGTCAAATCGTTTGCGTTTCGTTTGCTTTGCGTTTTGGTGTGCTCAGTGTGATTTTTGGACTATTTTTATCGACCTCCGCATAAAATCCGGACTTTCAATTTTACCGCATTTCTCCACGACCTATGCACGTTAATTGGATCACGATTGAATACTTTCGATCACTATTTTGGAACTGCTTCTTGGACAACGCAAAGCAAACGAAACGCAAACGGTTATATTTCATTTGACATTGACAGAAGCGACAGTTGACTTCGTTTTTTTTTTCTATTTCTTCTTAGTACTGAGCACGAACCGCTTGTCAGCCGTAAAATCTCACAAATGTCATCTCGAACACTTAAAAAAATATTTCCAATAAATAAAAGGAGATAAAAATAAAACACCTGCAGTTTCTTAGTGTTGAAATCGACCACTGTCGAAAAACAATATAATTAGCACCTCTTCAAAAAACTTTACTTAGCCAATTATAACGCATTGGAATATACCGCTCGTATTTCATATGTTTAATATCGTCTGGTGCGGAGTCAATGCCACGCGACGTTCAAAGTTCTCCAGACAGACCGACCTATATATATTATTGATTGCGTTATTAAACATTTATTTTTTATTAATGAGTAAACAGGATAATTAGAGAGTTTAGAGTGACGAGGTTACAAAGTATTGAAATTAAACCAAAATATTTTAGCAGATGATTGGGCAAGTTTAACGAAAGACCCCTATAAGTTTATTTGACAAATATTTCTATACATTAGTCGCTGTTTAGTTTCTACGGAGTCAAAGTCGTTGACTACATTCCGATTCAAAAATTCAGTTGGAACTTCCAGGGGACCTATCCAGTCAAGCTAGCCCGATCATCTGCTTAAATATTCCAGATTAAGGGGTTGTTTCACCACCCATTGATTAATTTTAACTGACGGATAAATGTGATGCCGTCTCCGTCTATTCGAACAAAACAAACAGAGACGGCATCACATTTATCCGTCAAATAAATTTGATCAATTGTTGGTGAAACAGGGGGTATGTTTAAACCATCTTGTAGGTAGATAGGTAGATTGCACAAAAAACAAAACTGCTTTAACTCTTTTGTTGCTATCAAAAGTCTGACGCAAATTAAACAAAAAAACCTCCAAAATCATGCCTTTAACGCATCCGCCTTTGATAACCCAGGTCCTAGACGTTACACGGAAACAATAACCGTGTTGCATCATTATTTAGGTCGATAGCCGTAAAACAGATAGCCTGATGCGGGGGTTAATTGGATGCAGACGCTGTAATGGCGGTGACCTGAGACTTCTTAAATTGCGCCATTAATTAGCGTCGCACATTTACGATAGTTCAAATTATTTACAGTTCCTACTGAAAATTAGCAAATTTAGTATAAATATCCGTGATTTATGTACCTAAACTTAGTATATTTCACTTATAGTGTGTTAAGTTAAAACGCATGTTTTTTTATTTTTACAATATAGGCTTGCTTTTGACCACAGTCACGCTAGTAGGTATATTTTCTAGGTCAGGCTGCTACTTATTTACTCTTAAACTACTAATAATTCTCAAGCAAACGTAGCCGTTATAGTTCCTTGTTAATTTGAGATATTTCATCCCATCCTGATTTTTTCAAAATTTTTATAGCAACGTTTAGCTTTTCGACGGGGGGGGACGCTCGATTTTAATAAAAAAAATCACTTTAAAGTTGAATATTTCGCAAACGAATCACTACTGCATCGAAAAATCGCCTTCGCAACTCCGATTTTAAAAGACCTATCCAACGATATCCTATAGGTATAAAGTTAGACGAAAAAAAAAATCACCCCACTTTACGTCTATGGGAATTAGGTAGGTAAGTACACTAAAAAAAATTTTTTTTTACATTTCCACAATTTATGTGTTTTGGATTTTTTTGATCGAGCGAGTACTTATATCGTGTTTTGACCTGTTAAATAAACAAGAACGTTTGCTAAACAACAACATTAATATAATTTTACACCTGATATTAAAAGAAGATTTAAATTCGTAAAGTTGAAGCGAGAATGAATGTAGAATGCAATAATTAATTCAAATATAACTTAATGGAAGTACGAGCTAAGCGATTCCATCGTATAAGTACGCGACTTTCTAACCATTTTATTTAAGAAACAACAACTCATTTGTCATGTCGAAGCTCAAATTCATAAGGCAGCTCTACAATTTCGTAGCCTCCACGATATTTCAACTTAGAAGTCGACTTACCGGGCGGGTAATACACAAAGTTAGGCAAACTTAAAATTGAGCTGAATATTCTACTAAACACCATACACGCAGAGTATGCCTCGGCAAATACCCGTAAGGCTGAGTTTCCACCAGAGATGTGCGAGGATGTGTGCTAGGAGTTTGCATGAATCAATAGAAACTCTGAATTCACCTTTTCTCAGCGTAACTCTAGTGGAAACAGCTCAGCAGAGCGAGATGTTTGTACGTACAAAACAAGGAAAGGATGTGTGCGAGGAATGTGTTGCGAGGGATGTGTTTGGAAGTACTCAGTCACTAGACTAGACTTGAGACGTAGTAGCATCCCGCTCGCTTATTTTAAAAGAGGCCGGTACACGCCCTTGCTGCCACTCTCATGCCATAAATACCACGTTCCCAAATGGGTAAGGCCGCGGAGCGTTTCAACCGCTGCACTTATATGTAACGATTGTTGTCCATTGTAAGTAAAAAGATTCATAAAGTACGAAAGAAAAAAAAAATATTAAGGGACAATCTCACACAAATCGACCTAGTCCCAAACTAAGCAAAGCTTGTACTATACAAGCTTGTATTTAAGAAAATACGGAAAGATGCATTCCATCTAACTAATAGTTAAACTCAGTGGCATTTTTCACTTTATTTACCAGTAATTTGTTACATAAAAGTACTGGCGGTCGAGACGCTCCGCGGCCTTACCCAAATACCTGATTTTACAAAATAGGTACTCCATTACTTACCTATTTATTATTTATTACATTCCCAAGTTTGATATGAAGTATCTTTTTTTTTGTATTTTTTTTGTGAGCAGATAGTTCCGAAGGAGTGTTGAAGTCTCTCGATGAGGGTATAACATAGATGGCGCTGTATCACTGCAAAATGTGATTATCTAACAGACTGAGATGTGCGATGTATGGGAAAAATTCGTGTCTAAACTTTTGACCGGTAGTGGTGCAGGGGAATGGCACGCGGCACAGAATGCTGAGGACCTGGGTTCGATACCCAGCGCTGGTCTTTTTTCTGGGGTTTTTTCCGTGCATCCATGTTTCAGTTGGTATTTACTATGAAATATAATAATATTAAGTACATTCCCATTATGCCAGGTGTCCAAAATAATAAGACATTCCAACAAAAAAATCACTTCCTTGAGTAATCTTCGAATTTGTAAAATGGTGCAACGAGAATCTGGTAAGCTAGAATGTGGTAGGTCAATAGGTAATGTAGTACTTTGAAAAATCTACTATTTTGGGAATGTGGTATTCTAGGCACGAGCGCTCGCTTGCTACGCATCCTCGCACCGCTTAGCTACCTCGTACATCTTTAGTGGAGCGCAGTCTAATAGCCCGTATCGTATTTCATGCCATGTCAAATGGTTGTTGAATGGAAGCACATGAACATGGCTCGATGTGACTTGCAGATAATTTTACACACTGCCCTACTAACGGATAATAGACATAAAGGCTTTTGTATGTATTTTTGGAACGAATACCTGGGTAAATAGGCATGGTACGGAGTAACGATCAAAATCGTCCATTTTGTCTTTGTCTGACGATATGTAGTCAGAAAGAGAGACCGATAAAAATAGTTAAAAGGATGTAGGTAGGTATGTACTTGATATGGGTAAAGGTGCAAATGACTTGCAATTATTTTCACTTTCACCGAAACGCTATTTAGTTGAAATAAGCTCGTCGTTGGTTGTAGCTGGCTACATCAAAGTTTGTGTCTGGCTGATATAATGATATAATGAAGAATTGTACAGTTTGCATGTAATTTCTTAAAATGCAAGTACCAAAATCTCCTCACTCAGCGAGGTCCAGAGCTCCTATTGACATAGACGGAATCAAATGGTGGGAGCAATACGGAAATTTAGAACCCAATTTTGGAAGTGATAGTCAATACAAAAGAAAAGTCGATGACAAAGTAACTGCCAGCGGGAAAGCAGCAAGAGGTACGGAGTTTAGGGTTTGATTTTAACTTCTCCAGTTGTATTGCAGGTACTGATTTAGCAAACTTAAATTTCTTAGTCATCTATTTATTGCCGTCCCGATTACATGCATTGAACTCTTTAGTTTTCAGGAGCACCGCGGATAAAAATAAAAAAGAAAATTTTAAATTAAATTAAATTCTATGTTTGAACGAAGTTAGATAAACGAAAAATATGTATATACTTATGTTTTCCATAAAATTAGAAAGGTCTGACTACCATGCCCAGAGGAGTTTTTAGCCTGAAACAACATACCTAACGTGTATTTATAATAAATTGTGTTTATTTTATAAATTTTATGTAGAATAAAATCTATAAATGGCATTCATGGCATGGTGTCCAACAGACTGGTAGAATTCGCTTGTCGAATAGCGATGGCAATTCTGAAATTAATTCAACGATTATTCTTTTTATGTTAATTAATTTAGTTTTAGTTTATAAATAAGACTTCACCACTAAATTTCATGATTAAATTTGGCGTAAATAAATTTTAAAGTAAGATTTGTTTACAGATAAAAGTTTGCCTAAAGACAAAATCCTCAGAAGATGGCGTGAAGTGCAATCCCGAGCTAGATTCGAAGCCGCCCGCGCTGCCATCATAAACTCGCTGAAAACCAAATTCAGCCAAGAAACTAACACTAATACCAATGTAACTACAATTACTGGAGACAATGCTGAAACTGAAACATCAAATGCGAATGGGAATCGTGATAACGCGACGCAGACGATACTAAAGCTTGTGAGTATGGGGTTAAGTCATTGTTTGGGTTGTAGTTGGTTGATGAGGGTAGAAGTCACGCGAAGAGACCCCGGACCAGGTGGTGAGGTGGCACAGTGGAGCTTGCGAGCGCTGGCAGTAGGGCGGCGGGCACGGAGGGCACACTACGCGGGCTGGAAACATGCCGGTGAGTCTAGATTATTTATAACTAGCCTTCCGTCCGCAGCTTCGCCCGCGATAAATTAATTTTCCCGTAGGAAAAGGTATTTTCCCGCGGTAAAAAGTAGCCTATGTCACTCAGTGATAATATAGAGAGCTATCTAACGGCAAAAGAATTTTTGAAATCGGTACAGTAGTTTTTAAGTTTATCCGTTACATACAAAAATACAAATCTTTCCTCTTTATAATAATAGTGTAGATGCAGATAAAGGATCATACATTGTACACAGCGTAAGAAACAAAAGTTAGTGGACAATGTGGACATTATATAAGTAGCGACTCCGAATTTATTGAATCAGGCGTTACTTTGCGGAGGTCCATATTAATGAACTAAAACAATTACTTTGCTCACCCGCGACCTTAAACCTTAAGGTCGCGGGTGAGCAAAGTAATTGTTTTAGTTCATTAGCGACTCCGAGTCAGTAAACTTAAAATTTAAAAATGTGCCGAAAGTTGGCTATAGTACAAGCACGTGCGGTCGTGCGCGGCTCTCCGCGGAACCCTGTCGCAGTCAGCATTTGGCGCACTTGTTAAAAACAATCTCGTTAAGGACAGCAGAGACTCCCTGCGACAGGGTTCCGCCGAGCGCCGCGCACGAGCTTATCGGACTATAGGCGCCACCCACACGCCGATTTAGACTTGTTTAAAAAATATTGGCTATTATAATAGACTCGTATGTATAGTCGGGGTAAGAAAAGGTTCGTCACTTTTCGACTCTATGTCAACGAATTAAGGTCGAAAAGTGACGAACCTTTTTTTACCCCGACTATACGTAACTTTTGCCATGCCCAAATTTGTATGAGCCTAATGATAAATGTTTTATTTCATTCCAACTTAGGTGGTAAAAAATACATACAGTCGAACATAGAACCTCCTCCTTTTTTTGAAGTTGATTAAAAATATAAAATGGTAGAGACTTCCTATTAGTTATCGTGTACAGTCAAGGAATTTAATTCCCTACCCTTTTCGTAAAAATGTCGTGTAATATTCGCAATGCGTTAAGGTCGAAATGTCAATTGGATTGGAACACGTCAAAACAACATCGTAGCTGCTCTTATGGTGACAGTTTGCCGTACGATATTCAAACTTAGGTGGGTAGGAAATTAAATTCCTTGACTGTACCTGTGTCAGGAAGCCTAGCTATTTGACGAAACATTTAAAGACCGAACAGAACTTACGTAGTTCTATTAGTTGTAATTAATAATAACAGAAATAGAAATATCGCTCGAGTTTAAAGCATGAAGCTCACTTACTGGCACGAACTTATCCCATTGGATCGCCCTTGCGATCAAAAGGAGTAATGCCGCCAGTATCATGGGGACCCTGCAGCAGTCAAACTTTTTAGACGGGGTTTTCTTTTTATATTTTTCTTTTGTGCATTTTTGTTTGATTAAGCAAGTTAAATTTGCTCTTACAGGTACTAAAATTGTATTGTTTTCTTTTGTTTTAGCCTGAATTGAAGTACCAAACGATTTTTTCTGTTATGATTTGTCACTTTTTAATTATATTTGAAACCTAACTAAAATCAACTTTATCTATCAGGATTATCCCTTTGGATGACTTAGGCCATGTTTATTTATTTATTTGTTGCATACATGTAGTACAGGAACATTTAGATGGTATGTTCTAGGTAGGCAAGTTATTTTCTGACTTAGGATATGTTCTACGATCTTTTGCTTGAAAGGCTGTAGTTCAGACCACTAGGTTTCTAGCTAGCCAAAGATCATTATCAACCTTCTTCCTCATTGTACATCGATGACAGGCTGTTGGTTGACCCATTTCGGAAGCTAATTAAAGTTATGATTATTGTATATTGTGGATTTTGTGAAAGGATGAGCAAAATGGCGCAGGTTTCGTTCGCAACGCTTTCCTAATGTGCCGTCGACACGGCATGGCATCAATGTGAACAATCTTTGTTTTTTGTCAGAAAAAAGATTTCAGCAAGTCGGTGATGATTAATGCGCGGCCGACGGATGCAAAATACGTCAAAATCATGTCAAAGGACAAACGTAATTATGGAGATAACTACAATTGATTCAAAAAAAGAGAACATCGCAAACATTGCAAAATAGTTATATAATTTTATTGTTATAGGAAATTTAATCATATTTTTTTCTACAGGTGACACAAAAATAGTGATACAAAATTAGTGTTTCTTACCAAGTTAATGCTGGACAATATAATGCTCTAACTCATTTGTTTTTATTAGTCTTATTAAATTCGAGGTGTCCATACATTGAGTTTGTGATATCATTTCAACTAAGTAACAACCTTTTAATAATATATTTTAATTTATTATATTATATTTTTTAAGGTTTTCAGTTTTAGGTTAATTGTTCTAAACAAATATAATACCGATAATCATCAAAATACAACAATCAAATCAGGAACATCCTAAATTTTATCAGAATAATTTTAAAAAATTGACTGATCTGACCAACATTAACTGAGTAAAAAACACTAATTTTGTATCACCATTTTAGTGTCACGCTGTATATTAGGTACATATTTCCAGTCCATTCCTTTTATGGTTTACTATCCACTGTATGGGCAAAATTACCACTCTACATTTACCGATGTAAGAGGTGCGTACTTACCTATTCGTAAAGTGATACTTTACCATTATCAGCGTCAAAAACGCGTCAGTGTAGTTTGCTGGTGGTGATAGTGGTTTGTGTGTTCGTATCGTACAGAGTGGAGGTGGAGGAACTGCGTGAACACGCATTTCTTACATGAACGTAACTATCGTAAGGTCGCGGGTGAGCAAAGTAATTGTTTCAGTTCATTAATATGGACCTGCGTGAAGTAACGCCTGATTCAATAAATTATTTACGATCTTCAGCTTGTAAGGCCGTTGTTAAAACCACTAGGTTTCTATGTAACTTTATTGAATCATAACATAACATGACAGGCAGGGCTGGGCAGTATTTGAATTACTTGTAATTGAAATACGTAATTGAAATACAAATACGTATTTGGTATTTGTATTTCAATTACTCGCTGAAAATGTAATTTGTAATTCGTATTTCAAATACCTGACGCTAAGGTATTTTGTAGTTAGTATTTCAAATACTTATGACTTCAAAATACATTTTAACAAAATACATTTAGATTTCATTTAGCGATCTTAAGTTGAACATGAAAACGCACCGGTGTAGACATGACTTTATTCATTCCCCTATGAGAGGCAGATAACACTTAAGTCTGGTGTTTAGGAAAGGAAACTCTGCTTTTAATCAGTAAAAGTACCTAGTTTCCTTTAATGAGAGTTATTTTTAGTAAAATAATACTGATTACCCACTTCTCAAAACTAGTTTAAGTCGACATAGGTATTTCTGGCCGTAGCGTACTTGAGTGCACGTTTGGCACAGCCGTAGCGTGCTCTTCCGAGAGGAAGGGTTACGGATTAGCCCGAAACTGTCGAGTTAAACTCGACTCGTTTTGAAACGTGAGTAATAGTAGGAGAGCTGGCACCAATTTTTGGGTAGGTGTTTGAGGCAAGCTGAAAACTTGTCACATACTTCTCCTATTATACCCCAACACAAGACTACAGACCTGGCTGGTGAGTAGCGGGGCTAAATGAACCTATGAATTTTTAATTTTTATTTTTTTTGGTTCCAAAAATATATTTGAGGCAATATGCAATTTTTATATGTTGTAGTTTAATGTTTAAAGAATAAAAAAAAAATAAGCCAGACGATTTAGTCGGGGCTTTAATATTGCCTGGCGCGTGCAAACATATATTGATTTTTCAAAAAAATATAATAAATTTATTTGAGGCAACTTGAAATTTTAATAGGGTATTATTTATAACTAAAAAATAAGATTCTCAAAAAGACAGGTCATTTTGGTGGGACTTTCTACCTGCCAGGTGATCTAACAAATGATATATCCGTGCGAGTGAGTATATTTGTTAGATCACCTGGCAGGTAGAAAGTCCCACCAAAATGACCTGTCTTTTTGAGAATCTTATTTTTTAGTTATTAATAATATACTCTATTAAAATTTCAAGTTGCATCAAATACATTTTTTATATTTTTTTGAAAAATATGTTTGCACGCGCCTGGCAATATTAAAGCCCCGACTAAATCATCTGGCTTATTATTTTTTTTATTCTTTAAACATTAAACTACAACATATATAAATTGCATATTGCCTAAATATATTTTTGGAACCAAAAAAAAAATTAAAAAGTCATTGTTTCATTTAGCCCCGCTACTCACCAGCCAGGTCTGCAGTTTTGTGTTGGGGTATAATAGGAGAAGTATGTGACAAGTTTTCAGCTTGCCTCAAACACCTACCCAAAAATTGGTGCCAGCTCTCGGACCATAATCTGTATTGTTTCACTATGAGTGAGTCTCACGACCTCACGGTAGTTTCATGTTTAAAGAGTGTAATTTTCTTTTACTCTGCTTGCCCATGCCGGGTTGGATTCGTTTTAATTCTACTTAGTATTTTGTAATTTGTATTTTGTATTTTAAATAAAAATACCTGAAATACTGTATTTTGTATTTTATATTTCAAATACTCGACTTAAAAGTATTTTGTATTTCGTATTTTAAATACATGCGAGATAGTATTTTGTAATTTGTATTTTAATTAAAGCAAAGCATGTATTTTGCCCAGCCCTGATGACAGGGCAGTGTCCTGTTTGCTGAAAATTATCGACTAAAGCGGATTGACTAATTATCTGACTAACGACATCAATTTAAAATACGGAAGCGTTACGGTTGCATTTTGACAAGCGGTGACGGTTAATTTGGGGGCAAACAGGTCACGCGAATGCGTTTCGTATAAAGCTGTATGATGATAGCTAATAGAGGTTTTACTGTCTGTTTTAATAGTAAATTATACATTTTTTATTTACCAGTACCCCTCTGATTACTATACTCTTACAGTATTATGTACAAGGGCAAAAATATGTATACACTTTAGTACCTTGTCACTTTAACCACTGTGACAGTTCATATATATGGCAGTTCAAATATGACGAAAATAGACAAGTGTATACATATTTTTGCCCTTGACTGTGCATTATGTATATGTAGATACTCCTACCCAAGCATAGGCTGGTTACCCGTTAATCCTAGTTCAGGCACTTGTTGTATTTTATCTTGTAGTAAGTTTTAGTTTTTAGTAAGGTTTTTAGCTATTTCTGATGTAAAGTGTGTTTTTTGAATAAATTTATTTATTTATTTAATCCGTTAATCGTTAATCAACGAAGTAAACATTTCGAGTAACGGATTAATTTTTAAGTTAACTTTAAAAAAGGTTAACGGACTCGTTAACTTCCGTTAAATTTAATGAAGTCCGTTAATCGTTAATCCAGTGACTACCGCACGCACGCATTTTACTTTGAAGCAGGGCCCTACTACCAGTGCGGATTGGGAACTTCACACACACCATTGAATTTCTTTTCAGGTGTGTGCATGTTTCCTCACGATGTTTTTCTTCACCGTAAAGCTCATGGTAAATTTCAAATATAATCGCACATAAATTCCGAAAAACTCGGAGGTGCGAGCTCGGATTTGAACCCACGACCCTCTGCTTCAGAGGCCATAGGTTAAACCACTAGGCCACCACGGTTTCATTGATATTTTCTTTAATCTTGTGGAACATTTTTTTGTTCTATCATCAATGGTTTCCGCAGCGCATATACGATGAAGGACATTTTATGGCATATTTTTTTACACCTTGGGTTACATTATTGAAGTTTTAACACGGATCCCTAATATTTCTTATAATAAATATAGCCTATGTTGCTCAGATATAATATAGCATTCTAACGGTGAAAAATTTTTAAAAATCGGTCTTTTTGAGTTTATTCGTTACAAACATTCAAAAATACAAATCTTTCCTCTTTATAAATTAATATTAAGTGTAGATTGGTGTAAGTAGATGATGAAAGTACGTAGTTTGCAAATATTTTGCGTTGGAAATCATAAATAGGTAGGTACATTTTGTAAACAATCCCGATGCAGTGCAAACATCTTTATGAATGTTTCTTTAACTAAGTATATGTAATTGACCACATGCTCGGGTACTTAATAATAATCATTAAACTGAGCCTAATCGCTAATATTTTAGTGGAATAACATTACAATTATCTAACAAGTGTTGCCCATTAGATAAGCAATCGGTAGACATTGACAACACATTGACAATTCGTCTGCATGTCTACGTGACCGCATCCGTGTCGCGGGTGACACTATATTAAAAACAAATGACTGTTACAATACAAAAGTAAACATTATTAACAAGAAGTCGACCTTTACCTAATTTAATTTAGATCTAGAGTAAACTCAATGTACTTGTTTAGTTGTTTATTGGAATAAAACCAATCACGTATACTCACACCACGGGATTCTTGAGCCTACTGGCCACATTTTGCCGAATTACGTCAATTTGGCCGAATAATGCGGATCACGGCTTGAACCGTAGTTCCCACGCGGGCCCAGTGCGGATTGGGAACGTGACACACGCCATTGAATATCTTCACAGGTGTGAGCAGATTTCCTAAGATAGTAATCTCATGGCAAATTTTCTAATGTCATTCCGAAAAACTCGAGTTGCGAGCCCTGGATCGGACCCACAATGTTCTACTTGAGGGAGCTGAAAGGTCGAAGCACTAAGAGCGCGCGCACACAGAGAGCGGTCTGGAGTTCCGCGTTCTTTCAAATGTACTGAGTCCCTTACGATAACGCACACAGCAATCGTAAGCGACTCAGTACATTTTTGAAAGAACGCGGAACTCCTGACCGCTCTCTGTGTGCGCGCGCTCTAAGCACCACGACTTCAATCAAGTGGGTAAAATAAAAACCGGCCAAGTGCGAGTCGGACTCGCGCACGAAGGGTTCCGTACCGTTATCTATAAAAACGGCAAAAAAATCACGTTTGTTGTATGGGATTATATTGGTTTTATTTTATTTTAATTATTTATTTTTAAAGTGAAAATATAACTAAATATTCTGTGAATATTTCAAGCGTCTACTTGTTGCCGTTATCAATATCGAGCAAAAACGAGCAAATCACGTTTGTTGTATGGGAGCCCCTTAAATATTTATTTTATTCTGTGTTTTAGTATTTGTTGTTACAGCGGCAACCAAAATACATCATCTGTGAAAATTTCAACTGTCTAGCTATCACGGTGCGTGAGATACAGCCTGGTGACAGACGGACAGACGGTCTGACAGCGAAGTCTCAGCAATAGGGTCCCGTTTTTACCCTTTGGGTACGGAACTCTAAACATGAAATAACTTTTAAACGCGATTATGCAACGGCCTGGCAACGGATGCTGAGATGTATTTAGAACTTGTGTTATCGAGGGCCGTTGCACTCTAAAATAAGGACGAAGTGTGCGAAATAACGAACGGAAAAACAGGACAACCATTTTATATTTAATAGCAAGCTATAAATAAGGTAAAATTGAAGTTTTAATCATTACCTACTTACTATTATGGTTTTTACAGTATAAAAAGTTTAAAAATCTATATTTAAAATATTATAGCATCTTCGGAGCCATGCTGCCGAAAGCCATGCATGCAGGGACTTGCTTTCATAAGTAGGTATTATGTTTTTATTAGATCTTGGTATATTATAGTTTTCTTATGAGCCAAAGTTATTCTCCCTCCATTGGGTCAAAGTATACTTAGTCAAGGAATTTAATTTCCTACCCATTTCGTAAAAATAATGTTAAACATTCGCAATGCAATGTCAAATGCAACACGTCAAAGCAACATCGTAGCTGCTCTTACGGTGACAGTTTGCTGTACAGTCAAGGCAAAAATATGTATACACTTTAGTACCTTGTCACTTTAACCACTGTGACAGTTCATATATGGCAGTTCAAATATAACGAAAATAGACAAGGTACTAAAGTGTATACATATTTTTGCCCTTGACTGTACGATATTCAAACTTAGGTGGGTTGGAAATTAAATTCCTTGACTGTACCCCTAAGCTGTACCCCGACTTTACGGTATTTTTTATTATTGAGTTTAGGATATAGCAAATATTTAGTTATCATTTTTGTTGTTTGTCATTCATTGTTAATTATTTGTCTACATATTATTCGATAGTTGTACACAAAATAAATGACGAAATTTCTTAAAACTAGTACAATTACATTAATAAAAAAATAATACCTAAAATTGTAATGGACATTCTTTAGTTGTCATGGTCTGTTACTTCTAGTAGCATTTTTCTAGGAACATAATAGGTAAATTATATTGGTTAATTAATAACAATCATCCTTCTTTGGTAACCTTTTCTGGCACCACCATTTGTGTCGATAATTTCTGGGTTCACTGTTGGATCGCATACCTACATTTTTTACGCATTCATCAATTTCATCATTTCGCATACTTAACTCTTTTTTCTCAGAAACCATTAATTTTCCAGAATTGTTATAAAATACATCTAACCTAACCTATGGAGCCCTACAGGATAACCATTTCGAAATTTCTGAATAATAAGGTAATAATTGTTATACTAAATGGGACTTAGGTATCACGCAAACAATATTTACCTCGACATTTCGGTCACATTGCAGCAGCCGTCAACTTGTGACCACGGCTGCTGCAATGTGGCCGAAACGTCGAGTTAAATATTATTGTTTGCGATATAAGTCCTGTTTAGTAATTATGAATTATGAGTGAAAATCACGAAAGTTTAATACGGTAATTAGGTAAGTAATCTCTGAGAAAAAAGAGTTACCTCTAAACTTACGAAATCATGAATAGACCTATTAACCTGTACCTGGGCCAATCAACTTTTAAACCGACGTTTTTGGCGTCTCCTGCGTTACCAAAATTGTCTCTGGCGTTACCAAAAAATCGTACTTCCAACAAGATATTTCATGGTTTAATAGGTTAAACTTACGTAGGACGGCATGTATTCATGCTATTCATCTATTAAATTACAGAAAAAACATGTTTATTTACAAAAATCTGCAATTGTTTGAAAAATGTCGCGGACAGATTATAGTCGGTTTAAAAGTTGATTGGCCCACCTATACCTGTATGCGTTAAAATTTTATGCCACCAGATTGGTCCCCAATATTCTGACATTTTTATTTACTGTCTAATTATTTATATTTATAAGTAGGTACGATCAAAAAAATTTTTATGACCAATGGGTCATGAGATAGTTTGCACCAAAGTTCATAACTGGTGGAGGAGTTATGTAATACATAACTGGTGAACTTTGGTGCAAACTAGCTCATCTATTTCCTAATTAAATTCATAGATAAGTGGCAATTAGTGATTACGAATGTTTATTATAAATAACAAATTAAACGTGACTTTGTTAAGCCGGCACGAGGAAGCTGCGTGTTTGCCACCATATCATTAATTGGTTGTGTCGGTAAATTATACTTTATTTTAATAAGACAAAGGGTTCAGTTTGGTTTGTTGTGGAAAACAGAGGACCACAAGAAAAATGCCAAAGGCACTGGGTTGGATTCTAATTACTTTAGACATTGTTTGTTTAAATAGCTTTGGCAATTATTATGCATTTTCGTAATATCACTCCTAATAACCCTCATAATATTTTGGTATCAATGTTCACTAAAGGGCAAATGTGGTATGGGTCATTCTCTGGTCGCACGTTTTTTTGTGTTCTCAACTTTAAGTAGGTACTTGTAAAAACTTAATTTTAACAGTTATCTTTCTTATTAAAATACCTCATACAGTTTACACTTTATTCTGCTTAAAAAAATTATTAAGTTCTATACAGTTTTTTTTAAGTTATATCTAATAAGAGAAAAAAAACTGGCCAAGTGCGAGTCGGACTCGCGCACGAAGTGTTCCGTACAATTACCTATGTATAAAAATCACGATTTATTTTTAAAGTCAATATATAATTAAATATTCTGTGAATATTTCAAGTGTCTACCTGTTGCCGTTATCAATATCGAGCAAAAACGAGCAAAATAACTATATACTAGCGCCACCACAAAATGTGTGCAAAATTAGAACTACTGAGGTGATTGGTTGTCAACCGGCATCGATTGTTAGTTAATTAGCAAGCCATCTAGTTCGGCAAATACATTGTAGATGGCGCTGTAATAAACAAATCATGTTTGTTGTATGGGAGCCCCCTTAAATATTTATTTAATTCCATTTTTTAGTATTTGTTGTTATAGCGGCAACCAAAACATACATCATCTGTGAAAATTTCAACTCTCTAGCTATCACGGTTCCCGAGTTACAGCCTGGTGACAGACGGACGGACGGAAGGACGGACAGCGGAGCCTCAGTAATAGGGTTTCCGTTTTTACCCTGTGGGTACGGAACCCTAAAAATCTAAAGTCACTGGAATCCCCATAATTATACGTTTTACTGAAATCAAAACTAATTTAATGAATATTGATAATCGATACCATTGTAATATTCGATTCGATTCGATTATTATTTAAAAGTTGTTTCATTATTTTTACAGCATTTTATTTAAATTTTCCTCATAGTCGGTGTGAAAAAATGTATGTGTCACTCAGGAGCAAAATTATTTTCGTCTTAGGCGTTAACACTTGAATCCTTCGTTACGCTCAGGATTCTAACTTAGAATCCTTCGCTTCACTCTGGATTCAATGTACTGCCCTCGCCGTAAATACATACCTAATTTTGCTCCCTTATGACACAAATAAATAACTATTTCACACCTTGCATTCGGAAAAGTAGATTTTGCTCCCTGACGACAGGGATCAATAAGCTACTTTTCTGTTCAAGCTACTTTTTTAATTTATTCATTGGCATGTATCATTTACGCAATGTGCCAATGAACACAGATCTTGATATTGGCTTATGAACGAGAGCAAAGTTTATGTAATGTTTTAAGTTACAAGACTGATTAGTAATTACGTAAAAAGACTGAGGATGGTACCTATTTAACTAGTGAAACGTTCCCAAAAATATGAAAATAAATAATTTATTAATTATACACTGACGAGCAAAAATAAAGGGTCGGTTACAAAAATGACGATAACTACCAAACCCGCTGTGATAGCTTCTTTGAGTAAAATGAGTTTAGTAAAGAGTTCAGTCTTCAATTAAACTTTTTCGTAACCGACCCATTATTTTTGCTCGTCAGTGTGGTTTCAGTTTATCAGTGTAAGTTCGTAGTTATTAAACATTGTGATATTAAACAATAATAGTAGATTGTTCAACGAGGGACTAAAACAAGCCATAATGACACAAGATATTTAGCCACCCGTGCAGAGCGAGGGTGGCTATAATTCGCGTGTCATTATGGCAGTTTAGTCTCGCGTTAAACACTCTACTTTTCACTTTGAATGCGAGGAAAAAAACGATGTTTTAGGTATACTCTACAATATATTACTTTTATACAACGTACGCTCAATACAAGCAATGGACGTCTGTTCAGAATTCAAATAGCAATTTTTTATTCCGCGGTTTTTTTTTGTTGAGTGACGCTTTAAATGTTTGCATATTTAGCCAACAGATTCAAACAAGAAAATTATTTCATAGCTAATTGGACTAAGTATGCATAATAAAATGAATTCATCTTTAATATAATTAAATAGATGAATATTCGTAATTATTCATGGTGATTCACGAAATTATTATTTTTTAAAATATTTTTATACTGTTGTCATTTTGAGGTTATTTCCACGCCCTAAAGGCTTCCACAGACCGAAGCGCAGGGCGCTACGGAGCGTTACGGAGTGCTTTGGAGCGTCCGCAGCGCGCTGCGGTCTGTGGAAAGCTTTAAAATTGTCTATGCCCAGTCACTTAAAATGGCAATAATCCTCCATCCACAAACACCGTGATTGGCAGTTTAGGGGTTTCCAAAGTAAATTAAAAAAAAATTACTTTAATCCCTAGAGATCAAAAAAGAGCTTTAGTCCCTATATGCAGAGACTAAAGTAATGCCTCCTTCTGCAAAACGTTTCAAATAAACACTAGTTTTCGATGTTATTATAAAAAATCGGAAAATTATAAAAAAAATCGTGCCACCGATGAAAATTAGAACAACTACTTAATTATTATTTTGTAATTAAAAAATAGAGCAACTACTTAATTATTACTTAATAATTAAAAAAAATAGAGCAACTACTTAATTATTAAGGAACTAAAAATATAAGGAACCGTTTGAGTTCAGGATTTTTTGAAATTTCATCTTATGGAATACAGCAGTTAGGTTAGGTTAGTTTAATAAAATCAAAATTCTGAAGGCAAGTGCTGTTTCAGAAATAAATTAATTTACGACAAATGTAAATTATGGAAAGCTATACATTACTGAAGATCAACCCCGGATTATCCCGCAAACTTCGCGGTTATGGAAGAACTCAGCTCCGACTATTGGTTGGGGCTCTAACTGGACATGCCTTACTTAACAAACACTTACACAATTTAGGTGTTACAGACAGCCCCCTATGCAGAGCGTGCATGGAGGCGGAAGAAACGGCCTCACACGTCCTGCTGGAGTGTGTTGTGTGTTAGTGTGGCGAGCTACAGGGCACTGCACCTCGGGACACCGAGGTCGCTCCAGGAAGTCGTCGGCAACGTGAAGGGTCGCTAGGCTTCCTTATGGAGTTGGGCTGGCATGAATAGTGCCTACAGCCAGTTACGCAAAATAGGCGCGTAAAAGACGTCGAGTTGCGGAAATTAGCCCGTTATTACCTATTAAGCTATACATTATGGCATATTATGATATTCAGACAAATGATAGAGATATTGATATTTGCCCCTAAATATCTTACCTGAATCTTAACCAAAACAAAAAATCACGGTGCATCACCACCATCCACTATTGTACAGCGTCGAGGTCAAAGATAAGTTTACATTTTGCAACTTTGTCACTGGCATTTCGTGTTTGAATTGTTGTACAAAATTGTCAGAAGGCATACCTACAGTGACAAGGTACCTACTAAAGTGGAAAGATATCTTTTACTTCGACTGTGTCTACCTATGTTCTAGCAAATAAAGTTACTGATTACTGACTATTAAATTAAAGACGGTACTGAGATTAAATGCCCGTGTTAGATAGAGACAAATGTATAAATTACCTAGTGTTCACTATGCGCATCCCTTTCTCAAACTGTCTTGATTGGCAGCCCCGGATCTACGATTTTTTCGAACCGGGGCATAAACTTGAACCTCCCTTCTCTTGTTCGATATTTCGAATTCTTGCCTCAAGGATTTGGCGCCCCCATGACACTGCCGCCCGGGGCAGGTGCCCCGGTTTGCCCCCCTTAGATCCGGGGCTGTCGATTGGTTGCACCTTGCCACGTGAGCTCGACGTGTTCTTATCAACCGGACTCTGGCACACGGAACTGACCTCAGATAACTCGCCGTTCAAAATTAACTAAGTATACAAACTTACTTAATTATAATACACTAGTCTTTACCCGCGGCTTTGCTTTCGTGGCTTTGGGCTTAAAACAACTAAATTTCATAATACGTTATTCACTAATACCCCTAATTTTCAAATTACCATGGGCTCATAATACCTAAAAATACCTAAAATTTCAAATTGTCTCATCTTAAAATTTGGAGTTTTAGGTATTTTTAGGTATTATGAGCCCATGGTATTTTGAAAATTAGGGGTATTAGTGAATAAGGTATTATGAAATTTAGTTGTTTTAAGCCCAAAGCCTTTCGTGAACCATTTAATCTGACAGTTGAATTGAAATTCCGAGATTTTACAAAATTCCTATGGTCAATCATCATCATCATCATTTCAGCCGAAAGACGTCCACTGCTGAACATAGGCCTCCCCAAGGCTCGCCAAACAGATCGGTCCCGTGCCCTCCGCATCCAACGCGATCCCGTAACCTTAACCAGGTCGTCGCTCCATGTTGTTGGAGGCCTACCTACACTGCGTCTTCCGGTTCGTGGACGCCACTCGAGAACCTTTTTGCCCCATCGGCCATCAGTTCTACGAGCGATGTGCCCTGCCCACTGCCGATTGCGAAGTCTGGCAATTCTTCGAGCTATGTCGGTGACTTTAGTTCTTGCGCGGATTTCATCATTTCTATGGTCAATGCAACAAGGTAAACGTACCATGCTCGACACCTCAACGCCCAGTATATGGCACCCATCTGCCACCTCTCTTACTATGACAAGATTGAAGGTGCCATGTATTGGGTCGGGTATGTATTACAATACCGAAGTACGAAAGACAGAATGTATTAAAACATCGAATGGGTCAAAAGACCGACACGATTTTTTTCTGAAACCGTTAACTTTTTAAGATTGTTATAAA
Organism: Archips xylosteana; assembly: GCA_947563465.1. NCBI lineage: Eukaryota > Metazoa > Arthropoda > Insecta > Lepidoptera > Tortricidae > Archips > Archips xylosteana. Next base: position 4,140,358 of record OX387351.1, on the reverse strand, counting down.
ACAAACCTAACCTAACCTAATGGGTTCTGTATGATGCCGTTTTAATAAATTCTGAAAAGTTTACGGTTTCAGAAAAAAATCGTGTCGGTCTTTTGACCCATTCGATGTTTTAATACATTCGGTCTTTCGTACTTCGGTATTGTAAAACACACCCATTGGGTCAGTGACGAGCACAGGGCCGTGTACCCTGTAACGTGGTCTTCATTTACGATTTATAAAGAACACCTGTGCAGAATTTCTTGTTTAAACTTATTGATTGAGAATTTGGGACTTTTATTGTGTAACTAGCTAACTAGCCCGCGAGAATATTGAAATAAAATAGTACATTGTGCATCTAGGGCCGTAAGTAGGGGATTACTAACGAGAGTCTATTAGAAGCCCGACGCCGAAGGCGGAGGGCTTTTAATGACTCGAGTTTGTAATTTCCTTACTGCCCGTGATACACACAATGATTTTCATCACAATGCGAGAAAAAAAAATCCAAAAATAAAATTATTTTGTCTCTAAAACACACTTAAATTGAATAAAATAATGGCTACCCGCTAAGACAGATTGTCACTTTTTTCAAGTCATCTACCATAGATAATGTAAACTGTGTTTAGTTTAGGCCAGATTCTGCCAACATGTTTAAAAAATATTTTTACTAAAATTATTGCAAAACTATTTGATATAAATAATAAATAATAAATAACGAATTTTCATGAAGCGTAGATAAGTTTTGTGTTGTAAAATTTGGGTTATAGCTAAGTTTTAAAGATAATAAAAAAAAACGTTGGCTGACTTGAAACCTCCTTAGTCTGAAATGACTTGTTTGCAAATTTTAAAACTAAAGTTAGAACTCCCTTGGGTAGAAAAACTGTAGGTACGTAAATCCATAACTCCCTTAAGAACAATTTAGGCCATTGTCATTTAGTATACAGGCATGGAATAAGACCATTGACGAGCAAGTGTGATGAAAAATACTTACTTAGTCCGATATTATTTAAGTAGTTATACCAGTGATTTTTATTTTTTTTGACGTGACAACGTCTAATAAATCGATGAACGCCGGCTGCACGCCCGAAAAAGGATGACGCAATGTAACGTATATGTCCCGTACAGAACAGTGAACGCCAGGATGTACAAGAGAGCAGCGCGCGCCAGGATGTACAATCTTAGTACTAGCGCTCGGGTAATTTTTAATGGGGGTTGAGGGGAGTGCGGGGATTTTAAAGGGGGGGATGAAAATTTCATTGATTTTGCCGTGGGATGCACCGTTTTCAAGATATTTGCAAAACACCGGTTCTCGTCCGATCACCGAGGTTACAACGTCGGGCGCGGTCAGTACTTGGATAGGTGACCGCCTGGTTTCATTTTTGTTTTTTGAATGTTTTGCTATGACGTTGTCACGTTAAACTATCGTCCGTAAACCGACTTTACAGACAACCGGTTTTTTCACATAAAACTGACCCTTGATGACCCCTCTCTCACCTGATGAAAAGTGCAGACGAGGCCAAATGTGTATCTAGTGATCCAACTAACTAACATTTTAAGTAATTCAAATCCGTCTTGCCATTAGAGCGAAACACGGACTTTCGCAATTAATTTATAATATTATGTACCTAATAGGATTGTGTGTAGGTACAGTCAACTTATAAATAAGTTAACAGTTTTGTACCTTGTCGCTTTCAGTCTTTACAAAATTTCGTATGGCTTTTCAAACGTGACGTTAAAGTGACAAGGTACATACAAAAGGGTTTATGACGTTGACCCTACATAATTTAGGGTGTAGGTACCATTACACCACATCTTGACCAGTTGACGATTTCCTTTCGTTTTATTTTTCACCTTATGCATTAGAATCTGATTGAATCATTTAAAGGCGGGGAATTGCGAAATCAGTCTTTTGAAAAATTGAGCAGGCGTTTTTTTATAGGGCTATTGAGAAAGCTTGTACCATGGATTCTAGACAATGGACAGACATACTTACATAGATAAATACATATATTAAAAATGCAAGACTCGTGTGCGAACATTCGTATTTTTCACGTAAATAGATATCTGCTCCGACCGGATCGAACCCGTGATCTCAAGCTTCACGGTCAGGTTCTCTAAAGGCCACTACAAACCGGGAGCGCGGGGCGCCGATGGAGCGTGTCCAGCGCGCTCTATAACACTAAATCAAATATACGGTGACACACACCGGCAGTGCGGCACACCGTATTTGATTCAGTGTTATTGACGCGCTCCCGGTTTGTTGTGGCCTTAACAACTGCGCTATCCGGTAGGCAAAATGTCTGTGCATAATAATTATGTATCTAGTTTTAATAAAACCAGCGATAAACCTTGAATCCGATCAAATTTACAACATACACCGGCAAAAACAAATTCGGCATTCTGTGCGTGTCTAATTTGATAAAGAACTGCTCAAGCGTCGTACGCAATTCTTGCCTGAAAATAAATTAAGCAATTTTTATGAAGAAACATCGTGCGTTACCGCGTGCCTTATTTACGTAACCAAGTTCGGGAACTATAATTTTATCAGAGATAATTTACTTATTGGCATTTTGTTTTAATCAGGTATAATCGACCAAGAATTTCTTTTCAACCGACGAAAAAAACGGAGGAGGTTCTCAAGTCGTCGCGTAGGTATATATATGCGTATATATATACGTGTATGCGTAGTGATAGAAGCCCATCAGGTAGACGATTATAGGTCCACTCCTCCTGGCTAGTGCTGAGGCACCGACTTCAAACTGGTACCTAGATTAAGGTCAAACAAAAAGGTATTATTTTTTCCTTTTCAGTTTTTTCGGCGGTCTAATTTTTGTGTTAAAAAGTTTTTTACTGTCCTAAGGTTTAATTTAAGTAAGTACAGTCACGAGTGCGAGTAAGCGAGTGTAGGTAGGCCTCCAACAAGATGGAGCCGTCGCATTGGATGCGAATGATGGCGAGCCTTGGGGGAGGCCTATGTTCAGCAGTGATGATGACTGTCACGAGTTTCAATTTGGGTCCCACTTAAGGTTGACAGTTGTGTCATATTGTATAGGAATTCAAAGGATATTTTTTCGAAATGGTCCCAAATTAAAGCACGCGTCCGTACCTATGACTTTAGGCCGCTTGCACAGTCCAGGGTTGAAAAATAAAATTGTTTACTCTGGTTTAGGGATGATAGGTAATTCTATACATTTTGACCCAACTTAACCCTGAGTAAGCACTTAATTAGTCAACTACCTATACCTATCTATGTATTTAGAGACTAGCTGATGCTCGCGGCTTCGCCCCCGTTGTATTTTTAACCTTAACCTCAACGAACCTTCTCCTGAGAGTAACAAACGCAACAAAAAAGAATTATAGTGAGTGGGGAAGATGAAAGCAGTGTAAGATGAAAAACTACTCGTAGCACCAAAGCACCGTTTTTGTAAGTCTTACACTGCTTTTCATCTTACCCCCACTCACCCTATCCAATTTGGTGCAGTCGATCAGAAGTTATGCGCGTACAAACATTTCGGTGATTCATTTTTATTTATATAGATTTACGTGACCTCAAGTTCGATGCAGATACTGCACAGATTGGTCAGGGAGGTCACTATGATAATTTTTAAGCAAACTTACCTTTATCTTAAAGTTTATGTTTTCGAGATATTCATGAGCTTGTGACTGATATTTTAAATTTCGGTTTTGTTTATTTTACATTGCATGCCTACTCTTGTTTCTGATGTCCTGTCAATCGTTTAAAAGTTAACATGAAGAGATTCCTTTAAAGGGATAAGTTTGCCTTTGCACGTCTATTTCTCTTGTTACCTGTGTAAAATATCGGAAAAACGAAGTGATAAACAATGTACAACTTGTTCATTAATTCCATTGTACCTGCCAACCCTCACCTGCGGCTCCGGTGGCCATAACCGGCTCGAGACAAATGGCGCGTTTTATACGTTTGTACATTTAACTACCTATTTATTATGACCTATGCTATGGAAGCACACTCAAATAGGATTTACTGCTGCTGGAATACAATCTTTTGCTCACGGCCAATAATCAATATTACTAACTAGCTTTTGCCCGCGACTTTGTCCGCGCAGACTTCCAATTTGTGGTGAAGATTATTCATCTCTTTCATCGAATAAAACAAAAATCCGGCAACATCCAAACATCCATAATTATCATCATTTCATCGTCATCGGTATCAGATAGTAAATATATAAATCCCTTCTATACCCTATCCTGTGGGAATTTAAGAAGTATGAATACATTGGCCGCGCCTGTACATATGCCCAACTTAGATGAACTTAAGATGAACCCTATTTAGTATAGTCTACTATATTTCTCAGCTCATCTTATGATGGGATTTTTTTCTGTGAAATATCCATTTTTTATATTCGTATAAGTTTTAAATCATCATTTAAGAGACTAATATATTAATTAACAAAAACTATAAGTTTTCGCGAAATCAACAACGAATCTTCAAAAAACTGTTTGGTATTTTTTTTATCTTTTGTATTTTTGACCCGATTAAAATGAAACAAACACTAAATGTACCAACAAATCAGTGAAAACCGCATTCTTCTAGGCTAATCTGTTTCTGAGATTAGCGCGCACAAAAGCACAGACAAACAGACAATAATTCTAAAAATCGTTGACATATCTATTACATGTATATATTTATTAGAAGCCTAAAGTAAAATTCTACGAATCATGATCGTATGTATAAGTGCTACGCTGTCGACGTAGAGGCTGTAGCAACTGCTACGAACTCTTCATTCTTCGCTCTATTAAATTTATTGACCGACCGAGGGTTCACTGTCGGTTTCGATTTTGGCCAATACTGGAACCAGGGCCGAAGTCTCGGTTTCTATATCCGACCTATTTTAGGGGAACAAGTCTTCTCTCAGAATAAGAGAGCTCTGCCTATAATTCCCATACGGGCTCAGTGTGGATTGGGATGGTTTTCTCATGAAGTTTTCCTTCCCGTAAAGCTCATGGTAAATTTTAAATGTAATTTCGCACATTAAATCCGAAAACTCATAGGTGCGAGCCCGGGTTTGAACTCTCTCGACCTTTTGTTTGAGAGGCCATAGGTCTAGCCACTGTCAAAAGCACGATAATCACAGCTTCTGGGCTTTCTTACTCTGCACAACATTATGTAATAAATAAATAGTAGGGTCAACGTCATAAACAAGTGATCACTTTTGTACCTTGTCACTTTAACGTCATGTTTGAAAAGCCATACGAAATTACGTAACGACTGAAAGCGGCAAGGTACAAAAGTGATCACTTATTTATGCTGTACCTAAGCGATTTCGTCGCAGGCATTTTCAACTGCTAAATGTCCTCCATCAGCGTAATAAATTCATGTCTTATACGTAAAATAAAACAATCGACGTTTTTGTTTGTCATAGATAAATTGCGCTAGCTTTCACGCCACCCTAATTTTTCACCTGGTTTGAAAAACGCTTGTACTGTACCAACAAACTTCGTGTTAATCAAACCTCGCCGTTTAAAGGTAAAAAACAATATAAAACCATCTGGTTCAACACCGAAAGTCATAAATTCATTGTAACCGATAGTTTGCGAAAGCTATCTACGAAACGAAAGCCGTTGAATGAATTGCCGCCACAGCTGAAGTTTCAATTCAGTTACAAATTTTCCTACAATACAATTCAAGTAGGCAATCACTCGATTCCTACCGATTGCAGACGAATTGAGATCGGAGGGAAGCACCAGTTGGCACAATCGATATGAAGACAAGCACTCCCATTTTTATAAAACGTACACACGAAATTTCGCCAGCAGCGAAACGCGGTCACGCGACTTTGAGTCTTGCTCCTTTGCATCAACGTGTCGAATTTCGAGATGGTTGATACCGACGGTAAATTTATCTTTGTCAAAATTCACCGGTAAACCAAGATGGCGGTTCAAACACGTGACATAAAACGGTTATTTATGAGCGAGAAGTTCGCGGGATGACATGCGAGCGAGACCGTCACGAACCGCGGAAATACGGCTTGGTAACGAACGATTCCTATTCATGAATTTGTACTAAAGGTTTTCGATTTATCGAGCCTAGCTACTCACAATCTTATGACGCACAGTTTTTTAAGTAGTTATGAATGTTGTTGTTGCTGTGAAGTGCGTAGGTACGCGCGTACTTTCCTTTTTTATTGACAGAGATAAGCGCTCCAATGTCGAATTATCGAGATATAAAGGCCAGGGGGTTAAGAGTCGCAAATACTTTATTTACTTAGTTTGTTAACTTCATTGCTTTTGACACTTCTTTTGATTCTTCTAATCTAGTCGTTACAACACGCCGTAAGGGCAGGAAAGAAGACTTCAGTACCTCTACCATGAGTTACACTAGTTTACAGTGACCGTACTCGCTAGCGACGGCGTAAATGATTTGTATGGAGAATTGTACTTCCGTAAGTGACCGCTAGAGGCGCTGTACACAATTCTCCATACAAATCATTTACGCCGTCGGTAGCGAGTACGGTCACTGTAAACTAGTGTAACTCATGGTAGAGGTACAGTTCTATTACCTAATTGCTAACTTTAGAGAAGAGTAGTTGTGGTCGAACGTAAAATTGTCTATAGACATAAAGATACATCAAAGTTTTTTTTTTTATGTCAAACTAGCTGTGATTGTCTTCTATTTCACCTGATAGTAAGTGGCAGGAGAAAACAATGATGTACCTAGCTCACTGATTACTTAATATTTTTATTATTTACCTATATTATCAGGCGGGCCGTTGGGGGCAACTGATAGGTGCCTCTATCTAGTTGTTCTTTAGTCAAGTATTATTTGTACGTACTGCTAAGGTGTTGGTCTAGCCGGTTTTTAAATTGATTAACATTCAGTGCTGAGACTACAAATGTTCTGGTAGTTTGTTCCATGACTTAATTCACTCTGGGCTTCAAATAGCCGGAAAAACAGACGACGGGAGCGAATGTCATTCCTTAGCAGATGATGTATAAAAGTCTATTTGCATTAATCATGCATGAATATATGACATATCCGCGTTGGCGGTTAGGGGGAACATGATTGCTCGCAGGTTTGCTCGATGTACGAGGCAAGTTAAGATCACTTTGTTTAGAGCCTATTGCCAGGTATTCTACTCGAGCAGCCTGTGGGTGAGTCATACTAGGCGTGTATCTTAGATTATTTATGCACTAGATGGAGCGTCAGTAGCAAACATTGCGATACAAAACGTCCACAAATCCATTTGACAGCTTCATATTACGATCGCGTTACGTCATTCCGGTTGTCACTGGTGCGTGCTTAATGATACCAGTTAATTTCACATTCCCCAAAATGTGGGGAAAGTGAAGCTGATTTGGGAATGTGTGGGGAGAGCTTCAATTCGGGGAAAATGAGGGGATTTTAAGTATGAACACAAATACGCGACATTTGACGTCAAATTTCTGCTAGTCTTGATTAATTTCCTACAATTTTATTATTCGCAACAGCTCTAAACAAAGTCACTCGGCCCACATAATTTTTCATTCCCCACACGTGGGGAATTTCGACAATGCGTTTGGGGATTTTAGCATATTACTATTGGCAACCCTGCAAATGACGCAAATGGCATATAAGCCAACAGTTGGCTTATATTTTTACGGGACGTTTCCATGCCACCAAAGCTCTATCTAGTGCATAAATAATCTAAGGCGTGTATATAGTGCATTGAGAGTTCAATACATTAACATACTTAGAATGCTGTTGAGGATGCCGCGCCACTGTAGTGCGACGCTATGTTCGCTGAGGCGCACATAGACGACTTTTATGCAGCAAGACGAAAGAGAATCGCCTCATTGCTGCGACGTGTGCGCGGCAGCAGCAACGGCATTCTGGGGATGTTTGCAGAACGTCTCGACTGCCCTATCACTAAACACTGGGTGGGGATCGTGACTGGACGGTTATAATAAATAATACGTACCTACTTAATAATAATAAATAATGTATGCATGTATAAACTAACATAGTCTACTTAGTAAATTTAAGTTTATGTATCTTTATGTTTATGGGTCATCTGGCCTGAAATAAAGGATTTTTAATTTTTAAATTTTTTTTTTATAAAACCATCAGATAACAGTAAATCATAGAAAACTCATACGTAGGTATGTGCAGTCGAGGAAACTGAATTGCGTGCCAGGGTGGAACCTCTTCACAGTCGATTTCCATCCAAGAAAGTTCCATCATCCGCAATTCAATTCCCAAGACTGTACGTATACTTACTTACGTGTCAAAGCGATGTACCACTTGGCGTAATGTTTTCAAAATATTAACGATCGTTGTCAAGTTTTAGCTATCTTTGTGTCGAACAAGTTAGACGCTAATGAGCCAAAGTTTGCCACTTGGAAACTTGCCATGCTCGCCAAATCTAAACTCGAACTGTTTTGGCATTTTACTAAAACTTAGATCGAGTATTCGTTTACTGCACTGGTGTTAGTTCTTGTATTAAATGCGAACATACTATGGAGGCTTCATAGACATAATATAAAGGCATTATAATCATTATCATCAGGAAGACGTCCATTGTTGAACGAAAGCCTCTCTCTTAGAACGTCACACTCAACGACACCGGCCACTACATCCATCGGTTGTCTGCAACTTTCGCTATGTCATCGGTTCATCATTGCTAACTCTGCGGTTTTCAGTTCGTAAGAATCGACACTCGAGAACCTGTCTCCCGCAAACGATTATCTGTTTTTCGAGCGATGTGGCCTGCCCATTGCCAATCAACTTACCTATTCATCGATCTTTGTCATTGACTCTAGTTTTTCTGCGAAATTTCGGATTTGCTCGCTCAAAGAAACTCCCGAGTGTAGCTCTCTTCATAGCTTTTTGTATTATCAAAACGTCTTAATTGTAATATGACGACCATTCGAGAGCTGGTAGATATTTTTGAGTATTGCTTGAAGCTTCTACTGCTTTCAAGATACCTACTTATAAGGTTTTTTGGAGAACAAAAAGTTTCGTTTTGATCAATACTTCCTGTGATGTGAGTTATTGGCGTTATTGCATTCCCTATCATTAAGGGAAGGTTATAGTGACCCAGTTTGCTGGGAACACGCACGAGCGTGGGATATAAACGCATAAAGATAGTTCCCATGGAACTGCGAACATCAAATTGCTTCAGCTGTTACTACGTTCTTTATCACTAAGTATTGTATATTCGCTGTGCCACACGCCGTCGGGTGTGTGACGTTTCAGAGAAACCACCCTCAAACGTTCCCGAACAAAACATTCGAAAGTTCGTCGGTCTACCGGCAGGGGTATGTATTACAATAACGAAGTACGAAAGACCGAATGTAAGTATTAAAACATTGAATGGGTCAAAAGACCGACACGATTTTTTTCTGAAACCGTAAGCTTCTCAGAATTTATTAAAGCGGCATCATACAGAACCCATTAGGTTAGGTTAGGTTTGTTTTATAACAATCTTAAAAAGTTAACGGTTTCAGAAAAAAATCGTGTCGGTCTTTTGACCCATTCGATGTTTTAATACATTCGGTCTTTCGTACTTCGGTATTGTAATACATACCCACCGGCAGCGGGAGGTCAGAGAAACTAGGGTCTAACCGTTTGTTATGCCTTGTGCTGCCGTAATTAGCCTTTTATGCGCTTAATGCTAGTGTCCGACTGAACATTCAGTTTCGGTTTCGGCGAACTTCGACGTTAAATTTGAAATTTCAGTTTCGAAAGTTAATCTACCAAATCTAGTGCCGAACCTGAAACTGCGTTCGTGGGCTTTTATGCGGCGTTCAGAAGCAATCGAAGTCGGGGGGTGGCCCGCACCCGCGAATTTGTTATTTTTTCGTAGCAACGGTTGTCATTCCACATCGAATACAATCGATAATTACTCAATTTTTTTAGACCTAAACTACCGAAACATTAATTTATCGTATAATCACATTTATGAATATCATCATCATCATCATCATTTCAGCCGAAAAACGTCCACTGTTGAACATGGCCCTCCCCCAAGGCTCGCCAAACAAATCAGTCCTGCGCCATCCGCATCTAATGTGTTCCCGCAACCTTAACCAGGTCGTTGCTCCATCTTGTCGGATGCCTACCTACACTGCGTCTTACAGTCCGCGGACATCACTCGATAACCTTTCTTCCCCATCGGCCGTCAATTCTACTAGCGATGTGCTCTGTCCACTATACTTATTAAGTCTGGCGAATCTTCGACCTATGTCCGTGGATCATCATTTCCAATGCGATCCCGCAGAGAAATTCCAAGCATAGCCCTCTCCATCGTCCTCTGAGTGCCTTTGAGCTTTCTTATGAGGCCCATCGTTAGCGGCCGTGTCTCAGTCTATGAATATACATACATAATATACAATTTTATATTTTCAAAAACTAAAATGACCACATAAGTTCTAAAATTTACACTAAATATGTGCGTGCCTATTGTCTAACGCGCTTTCGCTTGCTTTCGCAATCAGCAATCACTATTTCTTTCTGTCAAACGGTATAAGATGGTGCCAGAAAGAGATGGTGAAAGCGAAGGCAAGCGTCAAGCGTCAGAAGCGTTAGACAATATGGCCTCTGGTATCGGTTTCAGTTGCAAATACTACTTTACTTTACCTACTTTCTGTAAGACACTATTTGGAGCTCTTGCTACTAACTTTTTATGTGCTTGTTGTAAGCGCTGTTATACGCTCAGTACCTCTACCATGAGTTACACTAGTTCGCAGTGACCGTACTTGCTAGCGACGGCGTAAATGATTTGTATGGAGAATTGTGTACGGTACCTTTACCATGAGTTACACTAGTTTACAGTGACCGTACTCGCTAGCGACGGCGTAAATGATTTGTATGGAGAATTGTACTTCCGTAAGTGACCGCTAGAGGCGCTGTACACGATATCCATACAAATCATTTACGCCGTCGCTAGCGAGTACGGTCACTGTGAACTAGTGTAACTCATGGTAGAGGTACAGCGCCTCTAGCGGTCACTTACGCAAGTACAATTCTCCATACAAATCATTTACGCCGTCGCTAGCGAGTACGGTCACTGTAAACTAGTGTAACTCATGGTAGAGGTCCTGGAAATCCATCTGGTGCGAGCATTGAGCTAAGCTAAGACGCGATTTTGACCGCTCTGGTAAGAACTAAACGTAAGAAATAAAATTTAATGTTGCTGCAGGCAATTCGCCAGCAAAAAAAAACTCAATGCCATTTGTTTAAGTTTTGATCCATAATATTTTGAGTTAGAAGACAATAATAAATTAGATAGCTGAGATCAATGACCGACAAATATTATGGATAGGAGCGAAATAGCGACGTTAGTCTGTTTAATAATGCATTATCCACTATTTTATTGATGATGTTTTCCTTATACTGTTTTAAGCTTTCGTGATTTTCACTCATAATTACTAAACTAAACGGGACTTATCACGCAATAAATATTTATTTATTTACCTTGACGTTTCGGCTACATTGCAGCAACCGTGGTCATGAGTAAACTGAAGTGAAGGATGTCAAGTTCGTTTAGCCGCACGAGTCTTTCGAACTACCCGCACTTGATCCCGATTAGAATCAGCACCCGTATCTCGATTTAGTTTAGTAATGTTTTCCTTCACTGTAAAGCTCATGGTAAATTTGAAATGTGATTTCGCGCGTAAATTACAAAAAAATCAAAGGTGCGAGCCTGAGCTCGAACCCACAAACTACGACCCTCTGTTTGAGAGGTCACACCACTATAGGCTACCAGGAATTTTTTGGATCGCTGGCGTATAGTCGGGGTAAGAAAAGGTTCATCACTTTTCGACCTTAACTCGTTGACATAGAGTCGAAAAGTTACGAACCTTTTCTTACCCCGACTATACATATAATACACATTATTATTATTAAGTCTGAGATTTATGTTTCTAAACAATAAAACAAATTAATTTCATCACAATGATGAAATGTCATGTATTAGTAGGTAACTGAATTTCTGCGTAGTGATTAAGTAAGTGTTCATTGTATTACTAAGTAGTTGTTTTAACCTTGTACTCTAAAAGAAATGAAACAATAGAGGTTAATATGATAACCGCCGAATATAAACACGGCCAAAATATGGTGATAAAAATGCAATGCGATAAAGATGGCACAGTGTTATGCATTTTTGGAATAGGCAATGATCAAGGAACCAATAATTGTAAAAGTAGTATCTTTGGGTGGGACATTGAAGTGAAGAAAGATAGCATTTTCGAGCTAGATAGGTGAAAATAACATTAGCTTTTAGCTTATTGCGCGCTGTCTCTACTACTCTACTATTTCACCATCTATAATATTCACAACATATAATAAATCTGTAACAAGTCGGTGTCTGTACATTGAAGATATTTGAGAAAAACTGTCACTAGGGCTATTTACTAGCGCAATAGAACCCAAAACAATGTTTTTTTAGAATTATTGTCTGTTTGTCTGTTTGTCTGTGCGTTTGTGCGCGCTAATCTCAGAAACGGCTTAACCTAGAAGGATGCGGTTTTCACTAATATGTTGGTATTTTCTTGGATTAACATTTAGTGTTTGATTCATTTGAATCGGTTCACAAATAAGAAAGATACGTCAATTTTAAGAATTTATAGAACAGTTTTTAGAAGTAGTGACTTGGGAGTAGGTACGGTGGTGAATGTAAACTCGGGTGTGCGGGGGAGGGTTCGGTGGGGGGTCGGTGAGGGGGGGGGGGGGGGGGGGGGGGGTTGCGGGGGTGCGGGGGGGGTAATTTTTTTTATATCGAGGAACTAAGGAGAGCCATTATTGATGAAAAAGCAAATTGGAGAAAAAAAATAAGCTGCCCAAATTACTAATTCCACGCGGACGGAGTCGCGGGCAAAAGCTAGTCTTACTAATATAATCCATATTATGTAGGTACAAACGCGAAAGTTTGTATGGATAGATGGATGCATGGATGTTTGTTACTCTTTCAAGCTAAAATGGTTTAACGGATTCCGATTAAATATGGCACACAGTTTATAACCTGAATTGACATATAGGATACTTTTTATCCCGGAAAATTGCATAGTTCCCACGAGATAGCGATAAACGACGAATTCTTCGCAGGCAACAGCTAGTACAGTCGAAAGCATAAATATATATACCTACAGCTAGTCATCGCGCAAAATATGTAAACATCATCTCATGGTTTATGACATAGAGTTGTATATATTGTTGTTTGAAACCTTGTTAGCGTATATATCTGCTTATATTTTTGCACTTTACCGTACCCTAAGGTGTGTGACTATAGTCAAAATTGTTTTATTCTAACTTAACTACATACCTACTTGGATATTTTAAATATTACATTAGCCTTTTTTAACACGACTTAGAAGCCACCTACGCACACCTACATACATAGTTACACCTTTACTTATAGCGTAGCTCTTCTACCAGTCCCCTCCATTCATTATTTATGATATGACGTAAAATAAGTAATGACACCTACCGCAGTTCAGTTATCATTATCACGACGTTTATTTATTAGCCTATATAGAATTTCTAGTACCTAGATAAACCTAACTGTTTGTCTCTGAGAACGTAGAACCGCGATATCACTCGATATAGTTACTTATGTATACACTTTTGTATGAATATTTTAGAAGCAGAATATGCTTTGGCTAACATGTTCTTTTAGTCAAAATGTTTCCAAAGCAGCATTCATATGGTCAAGATGTCCTTGAGCCAGGAAGTTTTCAGAGCAGAATACTCCGGGACAAAAATGCACAAAAAGCGATGTGTTAGTTGACATTATTATACTTTTTGACTTTTGATAATAATTTATTCATTTACTCAGAAAATTACATCCACTTTGTTAGTAAAAAGCATACAACTTATCATCTATTGTTAGTAAAATTGTACAATTTGACAATGACATTTTTGAACCCACTGAGTATTTTGGGATCTTGACCATTTATTTATCTTCTGTACCAAAGTGACCTGTTACCGTGATTGACTGCATAGAGCGACATTGTTGATACAGATTATTATCAAACCAAGATTACTGTACGATTGAGCACATATTATTATGTCGTTTTTGAATTAATAATTATGACATGACGCTGTAAATGGTAGTATGCAGATTAATGCAGCGACTTATTTCAGTCGAGTTTCAGTAAGTCTAATATTTTACTACATTTATATTTTAATATTACTTTAGTTATTTTTAATTAAGCGGGTTATCTGGAAAGTTCTCCGGGAGTTTTAAAAATGGGTCAAGTATTTGACAGATTTTGACGTGCACTTTTCGAATTTCAACTTTGCCACGCATGTATGCCGCTCGCGCCGCCATATTGGAAAAATGGTGTCTAATAAAGATATCAATTAAACTAAGATAGAAACTAAACGCACTGACTAGTAGGCACCTACCATCAAACAAACAACAACAACTAAAAACTCATGACCAAACTTAGACTGGAATGTGGATTAAGAAATTTCATGAAAAGGTCTAATTCCTGATAAGATATAAGGTATTAATTGAATTTGTGAAAGTACCTCCGTACCTACGTACGTGAGCGAGCGTACTCTCGTCTAGCCGGAAACCTTTTTACATGGACACTTGCTAAAGAACATGAAAGACTGATAAATTTAAGCTCAATTTAGTTACCTATGTCAAAAGTATTAAGCTTAAGCCAGAAGCCTGATTGTCTAACGCACTCAACATCACAATCGTTTCTTTCTTTCATACGGTTTCCAACTTGGAAAGAAAAGGCTATATTGTCTAATGCTGGCACTACAACGTGGGCCATCGCGATGGTCCACTATTACGTGCCAGCGTGTAGAGGGCATGGTGTCGGATGGCTTATGGCGCGTGCGATGGTCGTGGGATGGCGTAGGTGTCGGTTTTTGGCTGCGCATCAAATAGCTCCTCTACACGATGGGCTATTAAATGGTCGGTGCGGTGGACGCGATGGCTGCAACGTGATCACAACTGGGGCTAAATCCAGGAACGGCCCAACACGATTTGCGAGTGGTAACTCGATATTTTCCAAGATTTTAGGAATCCTTCTCCGTGCACGCTGTTAGTCTGTGGAATCGGTTGCCGAGTGTAATCAGGCGGTCGCAGTCAGTAGCTATCTTCCGGAGTCGCTTAAGGGCGTACTGGCTTGACAGTTCCTCTTAAATAGAGACAACCTCTATTGTGTTCTCTGTTTAGTGTATATGCGTATATTAATGTATGTAGTTTTTATGTAGGTAGTCTATTTGTGTTGATATGATATGTATTAGTCTACTGCATTCATTAAGTATATAATATATTAGTGTGTAGTTGCGTGTATTCTTTGTATGTATGTGTATTGTTTATGTTAAGTATATTGGTTTGGGTTTACTTTTGATTTCGACTCTTTTTTATTACTCAGCATTGTATGCCTACTCTTCTCTTCTCTTCTCCTGTCAATCGTTCAAAGGTTAACTGGAAGAGATCCCTTTATGGGATAAGTTCGCCTTTGTACATCTGTTTTTCTTGTTAACTGTTATTTTTCATGTTTTACGTACAATAAAGAGTTTTACATACATACATACATACATACATAAGGCTCATACCATGCTCAGCCCAAATCTCTCGCAAACCAGTAATTTTTGGCGTTCCTGAATAGGAGTTCATCCCTATCCTCTCGCAAAAGATCGAATTACCACTCGCAAACCGTGTTGGGCCGTTCCGGAATTTAGCCCCTGGACGTCGCCATCGTGTAGACGCGTTGCAACCATTGCTGGACCATCGCACTGACCATTTAATGGTCCATCGTGTAGATGCGTTGCAACCATTGCTGGACCATCGCACTGACCATTTAATGGTCCATCGTGTAGACGCGTTGCAACCATTGCTGGACCATCGCACTGACCATTTAATGGTCCATCGTGTAGATGCGTTGCAACCATTGCTGGACCATCGCACTGACCATTTAATGGTCCATCGTGTAGATGCGTTGCAACCATTGCTGGACCATCGCACTGACCATTTAATGGTCCATCGTGTAGATGCGTTGCAACCATTGCTGGACCATCGCACTGACCATTTAATGGTCCATCGTGTAGATGCGTTGCAACCATTGCTGGACCATTGCACTGACCATTTAATGGTCCATCGTGTAGATGCGTTGCAACCATTGCTGGACCATCGCACTGACCATTTAATGGTCCATCGTGTAGAGGAGCTATAACGTGCGAGCACTTGCCATCAAGTCGCTTTCACCACTTTTTCTGTCACCATCTTATACCGTTCGACAGAAATATTATAGTGTATGTGATAGCAAGCCCTTGCGCGTTAGACAACAAGCGTAGTTTAACGACAGGTATAATAATAATAATAAAGCCTTTTATTTTTACCATGCACTTAAAAAATATACAAATATACGATTTAATAGACCAATAAAATATAAGAACTTATTTTTTTTATTAAGACCTGCACAAAATATTCCAGATTCATTTCTAGTTACCTTGTTTAAGTATTATTTAAGTACTTTGTTTTTCTTATTTATAAGAAAGCAATGGATCCAAATGGGCCTACGCAAGATGCTACTGAATATTCTCTAGAAAATGAATAATAAGCAAGATAACGTATCAGTCCTTACTAACACCCGTATCAATGTTTATCACGAATTGAGCAATCAGTCATTGCCCCCCCTTGCTTGACGCAGATGCCTTTGTGGAGGTGCGGATTGTTTTGACATTTATTTAGGGTAGGGGTGTGTCTAGTAGGTCACACGAGGGCCTAGTGTCATTAGCGCGCGATTCGAAGATATAAATATAATGGTATTTCGTTGGAAATGCCGAAGGAAGCAGGAGAGCGACTCAACGCAGTAGGTATTTAGGCACATGAAAAGTTTGCAGCGTCTATACTTCGTTTTTAGGTTCCGCACCTTGAAAGGAAAAAGTGGAACGCTGTACAATTTATATGAAGCTATTCACATTATGCTGAACCCGGCAAAAATGCAGAGTTCGGTATTTTTACTGGGGCCGTCACTACGCACTGCCGGCAGAACACAAGCAACAGTTCTGTTTAGGTCTAAGAGGGGGGGGGGGACGCTAGATTTTAACAAAATTTGCACTTTATAGTTGAATATTTCGCAAACGAATCACTTAAAATTGTCTTCACAACTCCGAAATTCTTTTAAAAGATCTATCCAACGATACCCCATACCACAAAGTTAGACAAGAATAAAAAACGCACTTTACATCTATCGAGGCAGGTAGACTAAAAAACTTTTTTTTTATTTTTTGTTTACCACTTTGTCCCCCCCCCCGGTAATTGCTACATTATATCCATGCAAAATTGCAGCTTTCTAGCACAATACTTTTTAACTAAGCCGCGAACGGACGGATGGACAGACAGACAAAGTGAATCTATATGGGTTCAGTTTTTGCCATTTTAGCTACGGAACCCTAAAAAGTGACACTGCAAAGGGTTTACGCGATCTCTTTCGGGCGCTATTTCACACTACTGTAACGTTTTTCATTTTGACACATAGCAAGTTAAGTTGTCTATAAATCCCATGTTGTTATTTGAAACGCGTTCGTTTTAGCTCATAAATAGTAGCATTAGAATCATAATTGTAGTTACCACAGCGATATTGACTTCATTTAGATGGTGCAAAATATTAAGCAAGTTTTTGTTACATTGCGGGGCCGCGCAGCCGCAGCATTTATAAGTGATTGATCATTAAGGGCAATGTACTGCGACTTGCAGGATATTTCCCGCTCCATCTAAATGATGCTTACGGCTCTATCCACATTAGTTAAAGTTATAATCATAATTACCCACCAAAATATTTTCATGTAAAATGTTGCCAAGACGAGACCATATTCCTTGCGTATGGAGAATTGTGTACAGCGCCTCTAGCGGTCACTTACGGAAGTACAATTCTCCATACAAATCATTTACGCCGTCGCTAGGGAGTACGGTCACTGTAAACTAGTGTAACTCATGGTAGAGGTACAGATCCCATATAGAGCCAAGCTTCCTAACTCTACACGCCCTAACTTCAGAAACTTTACACCTTAGGCCCATACTACACGGGTGGTTTCCCGCCGCGGGAAACCGCTCGACGGAGCTGCGCAGTGTAGTTTGCACCATACAACTTCCATATAAAATTGTGTCTAGTGGCGGTTCATAAGCGGTTTCCCGCGGGCGGGAGAACCGCCCGTGTAGTATGGGCCTTAGTCAAAATATCTGGCTTGGCCGTTTGACAACCGTCACACGTAAAGTTAAAATTCTATTCTTATTTATTTATAACTAGCTGGTGCCCGCGACTTTGTCCGCGCAGTAAAGCCGTCCGTACGTAGTAGGTCCGTTCAGTAGTTTCAGAGATTAGCGTGTACGGTCAAGTGCAAAAATAAGTATCGATTTAATCCTCCCATCGTTTTTATACCTATACCTTAATTCGACGACATAAGAGCTATGGGACATATTTATGAGCAAGTTGTGTGCACCCATATTTTTACACTTGACTGTACATACAGACAGACCGACGCATGATTCCTAATGTTTTATTATGTGTATAGAGAAGATTTAAACAACGACAACTTTTTCATTGCTACCCTATTTTTAATGAACAAAGCATAAAATGTTGCTCCAAGTTAAGATTCATCTATCTGCGAAAACCGCAAGAAAATCCGTTCAAAAGTTTCGGAGATTAGCGTGTACATACAGACAGACAGACGCATGATTTCTACTGTTTTATTATAGGTATAGACAATTCATTAGTGATCATTACTTTTCTATCATACACTAGTTCTCGTAGTAGCCAAACGGCAAAGCCATATACCTATTTTGACAAAGGTGTAAAGTTTGTGAAGTTAGGGCGTGAAGTAGAGTTAGGAATCTTGGCTTTATGAGATCTGATAGCTTTTTGACAGCACTAGGAATATGGTTTCGTCTTGGCAACATTTTACATGAAAATATTTTTGGTGGGTGATTATGACTTTAAATAATGTGGATAAAGCCGTTATGTAGGTATTTTGGGTACTTAATAATATATTCTTATTTCTATATGAAAGTGTTTTTTTACAAAAAACATTCGAAGGATAGCGTGTTTGTATTGAACTTTGATCAATACGTACATTTAATAGATTAGGGCTGTTTATTAGGAAGCAGATAAACGCAATCAAAATATTTATCTTTTTTAGGGACTCTACATTCGATACATTTAGTTATTATTATCAACAAAAGTACAAAATCGATGATAATAAATTAAAAGATGTCTAGACTCGAATGTTATGTAAATTTCATCATCCTCGAGTTAATATTTTGAGTCATATAAAAGCAAAATCAGCAACATCCACTTTTTTTACTGTAGCGACTTGGCTGCAGAATGCACATGGCCACCGCAGACCATAAGCACCATTTGTAATAAATGAAACTGTAAGAAAGATGGCGCACTAGATGCGTGCTCATGGTCCTGGTCTTTCTTTTACTGGAATTTTCCGCGTCTGACAAGTATATTACCTCAAGCGTATAATCACAGAGTGACGGATAAAGAATTTTGCCAATTACAGGTAACGAGCTAATTTTCACATGTCGAAACTACTTATAATGGTTAAGACGATCCAGAATACGCTAGTCTTCTGACCTAAATAAGTGACGGAACCTCGTAACCTTCCACCGAGACCAATTTTTAATTGCTTGTCACGTATCCCAACCAGGGATCTGCCAGTTAGCAGCATTACATTAGTGACCCAAAGACCTGCAGGCTCGTATCAATTTATGTTTGTGAGGCCATGTCCGGTAAACGTCACGTGGATAAACAACTATTTATCTTCTCTACATAGTATAAAACAAAGTCGCTTTCTGCGTCTGTCTGTTTGTATATCTCCGCTAACTCCTAAACATAAATAAATAATAAATAAATATCACGGGACAATTCACACCAACTGACCTAGTCCCTAAGTAAGCTAAGCAAAGCATGTGTTATGGGTACTAGGCAACGGATAAACATACATAATCATAGATAGATACATACTTAAATAAATACATAACACCCAAGACCCGAGAACAAACATTCGTATTTTTCATACAAATATCTGCCCCGACACGGGAATCGAACCCGGGACCTCAAGCTTCATAGTCAGGTTCTCTAACCACTAGGCCATCTGGTCGTCTAATGCAACGGATTTTGATGCGGTTTGAAATACTTAACCCTTAATTTGGCAATGTACGCCCAAGTAGCACAAGTAGCATTATAAGAAATCACTTTTGGTGTACACGGAAACTTGAAGCTGTACAAGACAGTGTTACAATGGTGTTAACAGCGCTGTTAATACTGAAATAACTCTTATTTGGGCACAAATTATTCAGCCTATAGTTCTAGTTTAGTTCACATTTCTGTTTAACAGCATTACAGTAGCACTATATTGGAATTATTATGGGTCACCAGGCTGTTTATCAGCAGCTTAACAGAATACGAGTGTCCTGTTATACAGACTAAGCGTTAGGATTGGGTGACTGCTAGTCTTAAATAACGCTTTAGGTTCTACATTACCCTTCGTTCATATTGAAATTGCTTATTATATTTGCAGATTTGCTTTTAATAGTATTATAGCGGTGCCGATAAATTTCAAAGTGTGATGTGTAAATGGCGAAGTGAATGTCACAATTTTATTGAGAATTTGTATTAACTCAGAAAAGGACACTTTTATAGCCAACCTACTGTGAAAACATTTGGGAATGCAAGTTTACTGTGAATGTTTATATAGTTTTTTAGCAAAATTTTTACGCGCCTCGGAAATATCTCGTTTTTAAGTAGAAATGTTGTGAAAAAAGTAACACACCAAAAATATATGTAAACATTTTTGAGTGATTTACATAAAATTATACGATGTTTTATATTATACTATAATAAGTGTATGATTAACGTGTAATTAAAGGCAGTAAAATATAAAAAATAATACAATAATTATTAATTAGTTAGGTTAGGGTTAGGTTTAGGTTATAACAAAATGGCGCATTCTTAAAAAACTTTTGTGAACTCTTTTTATCCTGAATTAATTACCATGGCTATACAAGAGTACACCACAGTTCCTCTATTATGCTTATTGCAGTAAATAAGAGTTCAAGTGAACCAATATTCAGCCTGTCAGCTGTTATTAGTTTTATTATGGTTTACATAAACGCTAAAGCCATTAATGTGAACTACTTAAACGTATTACCTAAAAGGTATTAATTTTAAGGTTTTAATATTTATTTAGTAGTTTTAATTTTAATTCAATCTTGCTTGAATATTTCAATTTTTTTAGCATTTTGTATAATTTAATACGAGATCCACGCAAACTGTTGAAGAATCAATGACTGCTTAAGAATTAATGATTGTTTAACGTGAACCTGATTGCAGCTTCGTGCGTTATAATATATGTAAAGTGTTCTTTTATGCAGGCTGAAACAATATATTGGTATATTTCACAGCCAAATGCTGTATTGCTGAGTTAAACGAGGATCTTGAAATACCTTTGGTGTTTACGTGTATTAATAAAACACCTTCAAACTGCTTTGAAAAATAGGCTTATAACAGAGCTGAGGCGAACCGATGTGGAACTTTTTGTGTTAAATCACTCTAAGTGTACACTACTTTAAAACTGTTGGCTGTACGGTAGTTCACAGTGACACTTTTAAGACGCTAGCATTTCAGTGGTATAATTCTACGCCTTTAAACAGCAATTATCATATTTTACTACCACTAAAATGCTCTTAAGCAACCAAGGCAAAATAGACTGTAAGAAGGCATTTTTGACATCTGCACTAACTCTGATCCGTAACAATAGTATCCGTTTCTACTTTTATGATGCTGTTATACAGATTAAAGCGTAATACGCAGCTCTAAGTTCTCGGTTGAACCATATTAACTGTTTATTAATTCATGAAGTTTCCAGTTATACCCAAAGTGATCTTTTGTAATGCTACTTGTGCTACTTGGGGCGTACACCACAATGCACATTACACCTAATACCATCTTTATGTATTTTTTTACACGCTTTATATTAGCTTCACTTGTATGTTTGTATGTTAGTATGTTTGTTTGTATGTTTGTAACCGACTCCTTAGGGCGCGATTTTGACCCACTTCCCGGTTTCCGATTGAGCTGAAATTTTGCAAGTATGTGTAAATTGGATGACAATGCAATATTATTGTAACATGGAGCTGATCTGATGATGGAGCTGGAAGATGGCCAATGGCACTCCATAATAAAACGAGACAACCCCGTCGAGTTTGGGCTCGTTTGATTCGTCTTGACGAGCACTTTGATCCCAGATGGTAACCAGGGTCTGACTGATGATGGAGCTGGAAGATGGCCAAAGGCACTCCACAATAAAACGACACAACCCCGTCGAGTTTGGTTGGGGGTAAGGGTTTGGGGGTTGGAGTTAGGGGTTTGGGGAAATGGGGTGGGGCATGTTGGGGGGGGGGGGGGGGGTTGGGGTTAGGGGTTTGGGGGAAGTTTGGGGAAATGAGGTGGGGTTCCGGGGTTAGGGGGGTTGGGTTTGATGGTTGGGGGTTGGGGAAATGGGGAGGGGGTAAAGGGGGTTAAGGGGGTTGGGGGTATAAGGGTTTGGGGGTTGGGGTTAGGGGTTTGAGGAAATGGGGTGGAGGATGTTGGGGGGGTAGGGTTTAGGGGGTTGGGGGGTTGTAGGTGAGGGGGGTAAAATTAGAAAGAGAGAGGTACATAACTATAGCTAAACCGTTTAAGGCCCTACCGAGCTTCTTGCGCTAATCTATTTTAGGTATTCTATGCACTCGTGTATGTGTGCCTGAGAGCGGGTAGAATCAAAGCCGTGCGTAAGCGCGCGACACGAGTTCCCCGTCCGACGGCCGAAGGAGAACTAAAGCAGCACTCACGCGGACATGGGGAAAGCACGATGGCTCAAGATAGGGTGGTTAGACTGCGCGTGTATTTAAGTATTTTCATCGAATTACTAAAAAAATACTCATTTTAAAAATGTAGCAACACTACGCCCTAAAAAACATCTTGTTTTATTAACATTCAAAAAGCCATGACCTGCCGTGCAGTATTTACGCCGTACTACGAATTTATTTTATTTTTTAGAGACGACTTTGGATTTTTTTTCTATCGAGCGAACTACAAGTAATCGTGGTTCGATAAACACTTGTCATTAGAGTGCATCCTCAAATATTTTAGGTATACACATGAATTTCAGGACTATAGCTTCATTTAGATACCTAGGCAGCATTATAACAGAAGACTCTAGATGTTCACCAGATATTATTATCAGGATAGCCATGGCGAGAAAGGTGTTTAACACTAAAAGAAGCCTACTTTCAGCTAAAATATCAAGCTCCGTCAGGACGAAACTGGTGAAAGTCTACATCTGGAGTATTGCTCTCTACGGCTGCGAAACGTAGACCATGACCCAAAGAGACAAAGAGAGATTGGAAGCGTTCGAAATGTGGTGTTGGAGGAGGATGGAAAAGATCAGCTGGACAAAAAAGAAAAGTAATGAGGAAGTTTTAAATATGGTTAGCGAAAAAAGATCGTTGTTGAAAACAATTGAGAACAGGAGAGGGAAGATGTTGGGTCATCTATTACGGCGCGATAATTACATTAAGACTATAATAGAAGGAAAGATAGAAGGGAAAAGGAAAAGGGGAAGACCAAGAAGGACATAGGAGTTAGTGAAGCCAGACAAACGAACTAGTGGGTCACCTGATGTTAAATGAACACCACTGTCCATAGACACTCGCAGCGCTTTACGCGATACCAGTGCATTGTCGGCCCTGCAGAAAATTGTACACTCGCCTCTTAAAGGCACCCAGGTCGTAACTCGATGGGAAGACCCCAGCGGGAAGCTCGTTCCAGATTTTGCAAGTTCGTGGCAAAAAAGACCGCTTAAAACGCACCGTCGAAGACTGCCATTCATCAACATGATGTCGATGAAATGAACGCTTACGACGGGAGGATCTGTAATGGAACCCCGCAGCTGGAATGAGGTCAAAGAGTTCCTCAGAGCATTCCCCGTAGTAGATCTTATAGAACACGCAAAGGGAGCTAACGTCTCTGCGGAGAGCAAGAGGATCGAGTTTAACGGAGAGTGAGGGGTTGCCGACAACTCGGCACACCCTGCGCTGTATGCGCTGTATATGAAGCAAATAAAAGAAAAAAAAAATGTTTCATTATATAAAGAAGTGAAGGAAAGAGCGGAATGTAGAATAAGCTGGAAATTACTCCACCGACAAGAGCCTAGCTCTTAAATATATGATGATGAGCTTTGCTAGTAATGTAATGATACAGTACGAGATCGCAGATCGCAGATCGCATTAGAAATGATGAAATCCGCGCAAGAACTTTTAGACGACCAGATGGCCTAGTGGTTAGAGTACCTGACTACGAAGCTTGAGGTCCCGGGTTCGATTCCCGTGTCGGGGCAGATATTTGTATGAAAAATACGAATGTTTGTTCTCGGGTCTTGGGTGTTTAATATCTATTTAAGTATGTATCTATCTATATAAGTATGTTTATCCGTTGCCTAGTACCCATAACACAAGCTTTGCTTAGCTTACTTTGGGACTAGGTTAATTGGTGTGAGTTGTCCCGTGATATTTATTTATTTATATTTTAAGAACTAAAGTCACGGACATAGCTCGCAGAATCGCTAGACTTAAGTGGCAGTGGGCAGGGCACATCGCCCGTAGAACTGACGGCCGATGGGGCCGATAGGTTCTCGAGTGGCGTCCGCGGACCGGAAGACGCAGTGTAGATAGGCCTCCAACAAGATGGAGCGACGACCTGGTGAAGGTAGCGGGAACGCATTGGATGCGGATGGCGCAGGGCCGATCTGTTTGGCGAGCCTTGGGGGAGGCCTATGTTCAGCAGTGGACGTCTTTCGGCCGAAATGATGATGATGATGACAGTACGAGATTAAATGAATGCAATAAATGATTAAATGAGGAGATTCGTAGAAGAACCGGGGTCACCGACATAGCCAAACGGATTAGCTCGTTGAAATGGCAATGGGCAGGCCATATAGCACGTAGAACAGATGGCCGTTGGGGGCCAAAAGTTCTGGAGTGGAGACCCCGGACTGGCAAGCGCAGCGTGGGACGTCCACCAACGAGATGGACGGACGATTTGGTAAAGGCCGCAGGTTCAGGGTGGATGCAAATCGCTTCCAATCGTAATGATTGGGCATCAATGAGGGAGGCCTATGTCCAGCAGTGGACGTCCTACGGCTGAAATAAAGAAAATGATGAATAAAGACAGCAAAGGGGGCCGAGAGAGGTGCGGGCGGCGAGCGCGCCTCGTGTGCCTGCCGCCCGCACCTCTCTCGGCCCCTTTGCTGTCTACCCGCGCGCCTCTCTGTACCCCGCGGGCGAGGAATCAGAGGTGCGAGCCGGGATTTGAACCCATAATCCTCTGCTTGAGAGGCCATAGGTTAAACCATTGGGCCACCACGGCTACGAATAACAACGAACAAATAAGAAACGTTTTTTTTTTGTTTTCGTTGTGTATCTTGATAACATTTAAACATACAAACCTCGAACTCGGAATGAGATAATAGAGATAAATATACTTACACATCAACAAATAATAAAACCCGCGCGAGTCGGTCTTAAAGAAACATTTAAAACTTTGTAATTTGTCTATCAGTGGCTGTACCTATAATCGAAGCCTGTCTACTTAATCATCGCGACAAGCATTATGTAAACACCACCTTAAGGCTAGTGGCATGGAGTGTACAGTGGGCTGCAAAAGTGCATGGACAAAGCAAAACAAAAATCCTATGAAGGTAAAATGAGTGCCAGTAGCTACCATATAAGCCGTACTAGTTCAACCGGATCTTACTAGATGGCGTTGTAATTATCATTCAATGAAAAAAAACATTCGCTCGGAATCTTCTTTCTTCTTCACAATTAATATTAATTTATAAGTATTGTAATAATTCGTCATGTCAATGTTTAACAATTATTTTGCTTTTTGTAGTTTTTCGGAATCTGTAACATTGATACAGACACGCAGAACATTGCCAAGTATGAAATCTAACAAAAACATTTTTCTTAACCTCAAGCCGGGGGGGATCGAACCCTATTCACTCTGGCCAGCCAATGCACCCGTTAGCATCTTCGCCCGCTCTCTTAGCCACTCGGCTATGGAGACATTATAACAACTGGTGAAACTAATAATCTTATATTTTACTTAATCTTTGCATCCTTGTCTAGTTAATGCGTATAGATTAGATACAGATAGATAGATTATGTTTGTTGCCGATTGTTGGACTACCGTAATTTAACTTCAGAGATTTATTGAAGACTGCTGTATTTATGCGCTACTTAAGGTTGAATGTTGAATAATATACTTGGATATGCTTACACGCCTCGTTTGCTAAACTGAGGGTAATTTTTATAATGACTTCACAAATCGTTAGATTTCTTGTCAATCACCTTGTGTGAGTATCCAAATTATCAAGTTCTCGAAAATATTTTACTATGATTCGATTAACAACGTTTTTGAAAGCAAAAATTATTGTTCTCTGGGAACAAGAAAACTTATAAAGAAAATAGCTCGAGACATGAGCATAACGGTATGATTTTACATATATTAATATTTCTTAGTGCAATGTTGCTTACAAATTGCACTATTCATGATCTAATGTTAAGTATTTATTATTTTGTTTTTTTTTTACAGAGAAACACAGTCAACTTTGCCATTCGACATTTAAATTTCGATTGGGAAAACGAAATCGTTATATTTACCGACGGAAAGTGTCGGATAAGAATGGACGTAAAATTTTGTAAAGTCAAAAAATAATTTGGACACTGAGGTAAACAGAACATTGGAACTGATGCGAAATAGTGATATTATGTTTCAATATATTATGGTTTCGAGCATGAAAACTCGACTTCAAGAAGTGATAGATAGTGTAACGGCTATCCTCTCCGTTACTAAGAGACAAATTGACTTTGTAACTTAAATTGTTAATATTTCCCGATATCATTATTTTGTTATTAATCTGTTATGAACGAACCTTTATTATTTCTTAATAATCCAGTTACCAATGTTTACTTATTGTTATTCTTATAGTGAATGATTCACCATCTGATCTCACATAGGTATTGTTTTTGAAGTTGTGTTAGAAGGGTTATTAGAAATTGAGATAAAAGAGAAAGATATAAATTGCTAAATATATGCATGTTGGTTATTTTTCAGTTAGAAGCACAATTAATAATGTTACAATTAATGTTAAGTAAACTGTTACTTGACATTTAGTGCAGACCGGGTTAATATCTAGCCATTATGTTAGTAGTTATAAGTGTATAAAAATGAATGAAATTTAGTTTTCAATTCTTTATGAGTACTTTTTTGTTCCCTATTTTTTAAGTGTAAATGGTTTTTTTTTTCTATTTTTGAAACACAACACACTATGTTTTGAAGTTACTCGAACATAAATTATCGCCAAGTAAGTGTTCAATACTTCATACTGAACATAAATTACATAATTAATATTATGCATTCATTAATTATATGTTAACCCGGTCTCCAATTTAAAGATCTAGTTGCTAATAATATTATTTCTTTTTATTGTGGTGATGCTTCAATCTTCTTTCCAATAAATTTTGGAAACGAATACTTAAGCTAAGAATACCTCAATAATTTTTTAGATGGCTATAGGGAATGAGCACATAGACGGTGCTGCCAACTGGTGCCATAAATTTTGACTTGATAAGTTTCTTTTACTGTTCGCATAGTGTCTCTTCTGTCGCACAAGTGCTGCCGCCTATAGTTTCTGCACGTTCCCTTACATCGGTGCAAACGAAATAATATTAATGATTGAGAAATTGCTCTTTTATGTTTTAAATAAAATGTTTGATATCAAAAGGTTGTATTATTTTATTTTCTGATCAAAGATATTTTTTAATTAAACAGATAATTAAATACATATTAAAAAAAAAACAATAAATAAAAAACAAAAATAACACTCTGACCTGGGATTCGAACCATAAACCAACTCCACATACCAGTACTTGACTCATGCGTATAACCGTTAAGCCACAGCTGCTAATAGAAGATCATTCGAAATAGCAGTTTAGTTTGGTATATAAACTAGATGCAGAAAACGGCCACTACGCTGCATCAATTCACAACGCCATCTAGTTAATTCTCATCGAAACATGAACACAAACGATCAAACACTGCTCATGCGATTATCGCCCCGAGATGTCCATGCACTTTTGCAGCCCACTGTACATACAGATTCCTATGTAATTAATTGGTACAAACTGTAATTGTAATAACGGAAGAAAGGTGCCTCTTAATACAGGTATTTCATACTTAAAAAGAGGTGCCAACCACTATCAACATTCTGTACTTTTGATATCATTAATCGATTTTGATTTTTGAGATTATTTTTGACGCCTTGTTAACGTACCTACCTACATATATTTACGCCCTTGACGATTGCCCTTGAGATTTCGTAGAGTATTTATATTTGAGCAGAGCATTTTTTTTTTTTTTTTTTTTTAGGGGGGGACAATCTTACACAAATCGACCTAGGCCCAAACTAAGCAAAGCTTGTACTATGGATACTAGACGACGATAAACATACTTATATAGATAAATAAATACTTAAATACATAGAAAACATCCATAACTCAGGAACAAATATTCGTGCTCATCACACAAATAAATGCCCTTACCGGGATTTGAACCCAGGACCTCTTGCTTCGTAGGCAGGGTCACTACCAACTAGGCTAAAGCGGTCGTCAAATAAAAAAGAATAAAAATAAAATATTTTATAAAAAAGTTTGTACATTTAATTTTGGACTCCGAATTGCATACAAATTTACAGGTATGAAGCGTGAATGCAACTGAGCATAACTAACACAGCCTCCCAAAATGTCCTTTTTTATTTTATTATGAGAGGGAGGTAAACGAGCAAGCGGGTCATCTGATGGAAAATGATCACCACCGCCCATAAATATCAACAACTCAAAGAGAGTCACCAATCTGTTGCCGGCCTTAAAATAAGTAGGTATTAACCCTTTTCTTGAAAGCCCCGATGCCATAGTTGTGTGGAAACACTGCTGCCGGAAGCTGCTTCCACAGTTTCACCGTACGTGGCAGGAAGTGCCGAAGAAAACGTACAGTGGTAGACTGCCATTCATCGAAATATTTTATTGTCCTGATTCATTTGTATGGAAATTTTGTTTTCTGTTACCCACCACGAACCACATGTGTCTGTATGTGGTAACAAAAATGGAAAATTCCATACAAATGCATCAGGATATTTTAGGAGGCTGTGCTATATATTAATCAAGCTCAGTTCCATTCAGCGACTTACCTGCAAATTTCTATGCAACTCGGAGTTCAAAATTAAATGTACAAACTTTTTTTATAGAAATGCTCATTTTTGCCTTTGACTGCACGGAACCCTAAATGCGGTTCCGACACGCACTTGGCCGATTTTTTGTAGCTATCAAGAACAATATTGATGACTCTGTTAGATCAATAAAAAAACAACTGTTTAAATACTTTTATCTTTGCAATCGTTCTGGGGGTGACCGCTGAAGCGTAACACGGTGGCACCCCTCGAATAAAAAAGTAAATTTTTAATCAGTATTGCACTTTACCTCGCGAGCATCATACATAAGTATGTAGTATTCAAAATGTGTTCGTTATTTAAATAATAGAAATGAAGTATCATGCAAGAAAGAGACCATTCGACAACTTTTCGTAGCTCTCGCTCCCAATATTTTGTAGGTGTGGCAAAAAAAAAAGTTAGTATAAGTTTTCTGGTGCAGTTAATTCCAATTAAGTAAGTGCAATTTTTATCAAAAATCAGCGATATGTCTGTACTGTATACATACATACCAGTCACTGTTGAACCGGATCGCGCGTGGTGTTGTTAGGAAATGCTTTCTTGATTGCGTTGCTAGGCAACAACGCGTTAAAGTGTTGACACGTGAATCATTACTGGCTGGTTACTCATAAAACAGGTGAGTTAAGAAAAACAAGATTTTAAAAAGAAATAACTTTCCATAGTGGCCAGTATTATTAAAAACAAATAGCCATATCCTTTGCTCGCTTGTTTGAATGCTGTTTTAAATTAAATTTGATTCGTTTCGTAGTTTTTGCCAAAGTCTTCGTTTTTTTTGTGTCTATAGACGAATGCTGTCTTTTCAATTAGTTAGTATGCTATTTTTAATCACTCTGGGACTCATTTCTACACCGTTAAGTATGTTACGTAGTTTAGGTACTATAATTTATAGATACAGGGATTGCAATGTAAAGGAATGTCCCTAGGTATATTTGCATTTCGAATAGCGTGTAACGCAAGGTTCAGACGATTCTATTAAACTATTCTGTAGGTAATTGACCTGGCCCTATACTACGAAGCGCGAAATTCGAACTTCGTTTCATGCCGTTCCGCTCACGCTAATGGTATTTATTACGAGAGTGAGAGGGACCACACGATCCGAACTTCGAACTTCGATTTTCGTAGTAACCCCCCTGTTACGTGCATGATATGATGTTTGAATACTGCGACCTTAAGCTATTGACTGCGCCGTCTTTCCCATAAAGAAGAGGGGCTCGTGCCCAGGGCCCACCAACTTTTCGGAGGGTTTCAGAAGTCAGATTTGTCTTCCGGTCCGTGGACGCCACTCGAGAACCTTTTTGCCCCATCGGCCATCTACGAGCGATGAGCCCTGCCCACTGCCACCTTGAGTCTGGCCATTCTTCGAACTATGTCGGTGACTTTAGTTCTTGCGCGGATTTCATAATTTCTAATGCGATCCCGCAGAGAAACTCCGAGCATAGCGCTCTCCATCGCCCTCTGAGTGACTTTTAGCTTTCTTATGAGGCTCATCGTTAGCGGCCACGTCTCAGTGCCATAAGTCATCACAGTCAACCGACGAATTAGACTTGGCTGGGCAGTGTTTGGGAAGCTCCACAATATCTTGTCATCCAATGTATCGCAATGTATCAAGTCAAAACCACTGTGATGTATTCGCTTAAGTACACAAAAATAATGAGTTCAAACTGATTGTCAATGACATTAACTTTCAAACTTTCCAACGGGACCCCCTATTCTTCAATGGCCCCGCGATACCCTTAGACGGTGTCGGGCGTTGGGGAAAATAACTAACTAAGTGTTTGGGGGTGTATTTAGTTAGATAAATTCAACTCCGGATCCACGCTCGCCAGCGTACAATGGACCCAGATGCGCGCCGAATTACGCATAAGGCAACTAAAATTCATATATCTGAATCTAGGCAATTCTAATGGACATCATAGCTGACCTGTTATTTCTTCCACGCTGATCTGACTCTCCTGCTGCTTAGCCTCATGCATGAGATAATCAATCTGCTTCGCTTTTCATATTCTTAAGTATTTAAATAATGCACCATCTGTAATTATAAACATAGTATGACTCCACTGCATGGAGCCACTGGACTAGACCACTCAAACATCTCACATACATTCAACACATAAATATTTCGAGGACAGAGGTGATCACATGTCAGCCTTCGGACCAGATACCACGGCGTCCCATGGTACCTGTCCTTCAGCTCATTAACTCCCAGGATTGGAGTATACTTCGGTACCGAACACGACGGGACGGTACCATACCGAACTCGACCGGACGGTATCTTTACTTTCAGACAGGAATTGAACCCTTTTCATATTTGGTATGTGAGTGACTGGTCTAGTAAACACCACTAAGACTAGCGAGTGTAATCATTTAACCTCATAGGCTTAAACCACTTAGCTTTCAAGCAGCAGAGGAGTTGCAGCAGCACATTAACACAATTTTCAGATCACTAATAAATTAAGACTTTTACTCGATTGAAAGTTACGGCAAGAATGGTATTCAACTCACCATAGACTGTAGGAAACATGGCGGGAAACGTTAGTGTTGCTATGTACAAATATTTACATTTCGCGAAACGCGCGACACTCCGACCAGGGCAAATCAAAGCAGAGTAGTCATCAAGTTCCGAGTCCATTGTTTAATCTTCTCTAAGGCCCGGATGGATGCAACTCTTCTTTGCTTTCCTTCAGATTGCTCTTGTGTTAGATCTCTAACATCAGCCTCACTGTCCATTACTGAATCACTAGTTTTATTTGCCCAATCCATATTATCATTACTAAACTCCGTGTCTTCTATCGTCTCGTTCAAGTTATCTGTCATTTCCATGTTTTCTGTTGTCTTATCCGTGTTATTTGTTATCTCCGTGCTATCTATTGTCTTGTCTGTGTTTGCCACATCTGCCATATCTGCACTCTCATCTGTAAAGTCTATACTTATACCGAGTCCGTTTCCAGTTTGGTTTTCTTGTTGAACAGTTTCTTTATCAGATTTTGATTCCACATAAGAATGTTCATTTTCATCAACTTCTAGAGGGTACAAGTGTGTTATAGATCTGGTGAATACAGTGTTTCCTACTTTTACCTTAGCCACTCTACATAATCCATCGTTACCTTTTATTAGAGAAATAATCACCCCGACTTTCCAGCCTTCTCGATTTTTGTCTCCTTTAATTTGCACTATTTGGCCTACTTTCGGGATCTCCTTTGATGTAATACGTGGCTCCTTATGTGAGTGGTTGTACCTTTCGCGAAGGCTTGGCAGGTACCGATTAATGAACATTCCTTTGAACTCTTCCAGAATAACTCGTGCTCTTTTCCAGGAATTAATCAGGTCTATTTTTGTTGTAGTACCCTGTACCAAAGTATTGTCATTTGATGATTTCATGGTAATACATCTTCCTAAGTTGAGGAAATCTGAGGGCTTTAATATATGTTCTAACTCTGAGTCTACGCACGTTAAAGGTCTTGTGTTGATTATTGCTTCGATCTCTTTAACAATTGTTGATAGTTGGCTTTCTCCCAGTAGGTGTTTTTCCAACGTTCTTTTCATGCAATGTTTTACCATGGACACCAAACGTTCATAAAATCCTCCATACCAAGGAGCTAATTCTGGTATGAACTTCCATCTGATTTGGTTGTCCACACAGTAAGGTTTCGATAAGACGTCCGCTAAAAGTTTAAAATACAAAGCATTATCTGAAGTGATTAAAGTTGGTATGCCTCTGACTGAAACCATTCTTCGCAAAGCCAAGAGACATTCTTCAGCTGTCAAATCCTGAACAACTTCTAAATGGATAGCCCTGACAGCTAAGCAGTTGTACAAACAGATCCATCTTTTGCAAGTTCCATTGTTAGACTTGATTAAAACTGGTCCAAGATAGTCAACTCCTGTGAAGGTGAATGGTGTGCTGAAATTAACTCTTTCTGGTGGTAATGCAGGTGTTGGTGGCAGCGGAAATGGTCCACCTCCGTGCTTCACACATCTTGGACATTTTTCCAGTATCTTTTGGACTGTACTTTTACCTTGTGGTATCCAGTAGGACTGTCTTATTATGCTTAGGGTATGGTTAGCTCCAACATGATAATTCTTTTCATGTGTGTTTTTAATTATGCTGGTTGTAAAATCGCAGTGTCTAGGTATAAGCAGAGGATACCTTTTATCAAAGGACCATGCAGCGTTTTGGAGTCTGCCTTTACATCGCAGTAAACCGTCAACATCCTTAAATAGTCTCAGATTACGACTGAGACTTGTTTCTTTGCCCTCTACTTCATCCGTAAAATGGTCTAATTGAAGTTGTTTAATTTCTTGTATAGTACAGTCATTTTGAGATTCGTCTATATCCTGTAAATTTTCCTTTTCATTACTCTGTTTGTTCACTTGATCGTTATCCTTTTCTGAACTATCCTCTACCTCGTTTGTGCTTGTAGGTTGCAATGAGTCGGTATTCGGTAGACCCTCCCCAGACAGGAAGGAAAGTTCTGTTACTGGACCGGTAGGCCATTCAGATGAATTTTCCAGCAGAAAATCTGGTCCAGATAACCATTTCTTTCTTTCTTCCTTCGAACACGTTGGTCTGGTTGCTACGTCAGCAGGATTTAGTTCAGATGGTACATATCGTATTGTCAAATTATTATTCCTTTTTATTTCTTCAATTCTCCTCGACACGAAGGGTGTTAATAGCTTGCTTGAATTACACCAATTAATAACGATTTGACTATCCGTCCACAATATTTGTTGTGTGGCATTTGATTGGATATTGTTCAAAACATACTTGATTAATCGACTGCCTATTAACACTCCCAACAACTCGAGTCTAGGAATTTTTAGGTTTTCTTGATCCTTTATAGGTACCAATCGAGATTTGCCGATTATAAAGTTTATGCGATTTCCTTATACTATATATAGAACAGCAGCATATGCTTTGGTTGAAGCATCCGTGAAGCAGTGTAATGTGTAGTTTCCATCTTTGCCATCCATTACGCATCTTGATAAACATATGTCATTAATATCTTGTAAGTTGTCTTTTATGGTTTTCTTATATGCTGATAAAGTGTCAGAGTCTAATCTTTTAGTAAATTTACTAAGCAACCACTTCAGTGTTTTCAGAACATTGTTTTGGACACAACGCTCGATTATGACGTCCAAAATCGCCACAGTGAACGCATTTTCTCTTGGATCTGCATTGTTCATACCAGTGACCAACCTGAAAACAGTTGTAACATCGATCCTTTAATTTCATTTTTCTTTCTGACAATGTCTTCATTTCAGTACATTTATCACTAAAATGTGATTGATTGCAGAATATGCAAGAAAGCTTTCTTCTTTTTGCACGGAATTGACTTTTATTGTTATTTTCAACAAAGTGTCTCTTCTGTGGTACACCGATGCTAGTGGTGGTAAATGAGGATACATTTTTTCCATGTGATTGAAATCCCCTTTTCTTTTACTTTCTGGAGCCATTCGGAGCTTGACGATTATGTGCCTGTTGCAACACATGTAAAGTTTCTGCAGTATAGCTTGGAGTCTCCGTTTTCGTTTCTTGCCTTTCATGTGCCAATCTATTAGCGTCCTCTCTGGCTGAGATGATGACTGCAAGTTGTTTACGAATTTCTTCAATTGATTCTGTATTAATCTTCATTTTCAATTCATAAATAATATTTTCTGGAAACTTTTCCATAATGAGAAATCTCAGATGGTTGTGGCTGGTGTTCTCGCCCAAGGACTCTAGAACACGGAGATGTCGCTCTATATCGTCTAAAGTCTTTCTGCATTCTTCTTGTCTTTCAGCTATCTTCATGCGATATAAAGCAGCATAGTGTGCGTCTATGACATGTGTTGTTTTTCCATATCTCTTCTGCAGAGTAGAAACTGCAATTCTGTAGTTTGAATTTGTGGTTTCAAGACCATCGATGGTAGTTTTGGCATCACCCTGGAGAGAAGCCTTCAAATAAAGTAGCTTGTCAACATCCTGGATATTTCTTTGATCCACATTAGACTTGAATTGATCCCAAAACTGGTGCCACTCTAATATATTTCCTGTAAATTGTGGTAAGTTTAATTGTGGAAGCTTAGCGCTAAAGTTATTTTTAGAAGATGCAACTGTTGTAGTTTGGTTGGAGTCTTTGTTGCGGGCATCCAGTTCTGCCAGCATTTCTTCGCCTTCTAATTGTATTGAAGTAAGACTTGATATTTCATCAGCATTAGGTTCGGTTGAAACATTGAAATATTGATAGAGTTCAGTATTGAAACGGTGGAGAATGGACTTTAACTTTGAGGCAGTGATATGAGCAGTTTCTAA
Source organism: Archips xylosteana (assembly GCA_947563465.1). NCBI lineage: Eukaryota > Metazoa > Arthropoda > Insecta > Lepidoptera > Tortricidae > Archips > Archips xylosteana. The sequence goes on along the minus strand of OX387351.1, from coordinate 4,104,776 downwards.
ATTATTTTTATCCCATGAAGCACATAAAATACGAGACTTTTCAGACAGACATTTTATTTCTTGAGAAAATATGGACAATCTGTTCAGTAAAATCGCTTCCATTTTGTCCGGATTATATCTGTAAGTTAATCCAGATAAACTATCATAGTGCTTATGTGAGCTATGATATAGTAAGTATTCTTATATACCTATTATAATAGATTTACAGAACTGTATAAAGCCATTCATATAAAAGTTCAGTTTTATCATATCATCACTTCGAAGAAGTAAAAATTAGTCAATAGTAGAATTATAAATAAACTAAAGCTTATATACCTATGTGAGTACAACACTCACACATGTTGTTTGTGTAACTAAGGTTACCAATTTGTTTATTTATTTCAATCAAATTTATTCCTTAAAACAATAAAGACATTGTTTGAAATCACTTGTCACTAAATGACAATAAATGCAAAAAAAGGTAACTGAGTGGATACACAAGCCTTTTACTGACTGTTTTATTATTGTTATCATCATCAGAATAGAATAGGTGTACCAAATTTCAGATTAATTTGATCAATGAAAGTACATATGTAGATCAAAATAGAATTTAACTTGTAAAGCTTGAAATGAACCACTATTTTACATACATACAAACATTACAAGTTAAATAAAGCTTATAAATGTTACTTTATTTTCAAAATCTTGTAAATAATCTTTATTTCAGAATCACATGTATTAACCCCAACTCTAGACATGTAGATAGTGCCATCTAGTATCAATTATGTTAAGCTTTATTGTAAACAAAGTACGCGCGGCACTCCTTAGATACATATATACCACAATGCCACTAAATATTGAATTAGATATAGCCTTAGGAAATAATAATTTCACGTACCTTATTTATTATAATCATTAGCAGCTTCATATAAAATGTTCAAATAACTCGGCACAGGCCGTAAGAGAAGCGCCCTCTACGCTCCTTTAGGATGGTAACCGCTGTTGGCGGCACCCGTTTGAGCCGTTTCCCGTAAATTTGTCTTCGCTATCGTATAGATACCTACATATAACGAACGAATATTATAAAGTATGTACGAACAAGTGAGCACGTGCTCGTTGGCAGAGAATTTTCTAGAATTACGTACTTCTCAATCAAATCATATTTAACAATTTTCGGTACGATCGAGTTCCGAACGCTAGCTTCGAAGCCAGACTTGTTTCGTCTACATACCTACGAACTAATTTAAGTCACTTATTACCTCGTAAATATGCCAAATATTTAAATCACAACCAAAATTTCAAGCCCTTTATAGCATACTTATATGCAACCTTCATTTGTTTTTCACAACTTAATTCTAGTTACTTATTGGAAACGAAATTTTCACTACACGTGATTAATGACAATTTTTATTCGTTTTAAGTGTTTTTAAGTAAAATCCATATAATATGATGATTACCTGATAATCCTCAATATTTTTATATCACTTTCACTGAATTTTTCTTCAAACTGTTCACTTAATCACTTTTCGTAAAAGTTTTACATCGCGTCCTTGCAAAGAAAGATCACCATATTGTTTACAAGCTAACTTCACTTGTTTGCCAAATAGCGTGCAAGAAAACGGAACGACCAATGACGGACATCCTTAAGCTAATAGGCAAATAGCAATGGCCGACTTCCTACTTCCGGTTTGCACATAGTTTTTTACCAACGCCATGTTCCTTACAAATGGATTACGTAAAATATTAACTGATATTTGTATCAATCATCACCAAAAATAAAATAGCATTTTCTCAAAAGCGATGACTAACAAAACTTTGAGATTTAAAGAGATTTGATAGAAAATAGATAATAAACAGTGTGAGTTTCGCCTGTTAGAGACAACAGATGTCGCTATGAGTCACGAAATTGCCATTCTGAACATTTATAAATAATTATTAATTATTTTCTAGATGCCTTATGCATGTTTTGCATGAATTCCGTACGATCCCAGCTCCTCCACCATGTCGGGCGTTGGGGAAAATAACTAACTAAGTGTTTGGGGGTGTATTTAGTTAGATAAATTCAACTCCGGATCCACGCTCGCCAGCGTACAATGGACCCAGATGCGCGCCGAATTACGCATAAGGCAACTAAAATTCATATATCTGAATCTAGGCAATTCTAATGGACATCATAGCTGACCTGTTATTTCTTCCACGCTGATCTGACTCTCCTGCTGCTTAGCCTCATGCATGAGATAATCAATCTGCTTCGCTTTTCATATTCTTAAGTATTTAAATAATGCACCATCTGTAATTATAAACATAGTATGACTCCACTGCATGGAGCCACTGGACTAGACCACTCAAACATCTCACATACATTCAACACATAAATATTTCGAGGACAGAGGTGATCACATGTCAGCCTTCGGACCAGATACCACGGCGTCCCATGGTACCTGTCCTTCAGCTCATTAACTCCCAGGATTGGAGTATACTTCGGTACCGAACACGACGGGACGGTACCATACCGAACTCGACCGGACGGTATCTTTACTTTCAGACAGGAATTGAACCCTTTTCATATTTGGTATGTGAGTGACTGGTCTAGTAAACACCACTAAGACTAGCGAGTGTAATCATTTAACCTCATAGGCTTAAACCACTTAGCTTTCAAGCAGCAGAGGAGTTGCAGCAGCACATTAACACAATTTTCAGATCACTAATAAATTAAGACTTTTACTCGATTGAAAGTTACGGCAAGAATGGTATTCAACTCACCATAGACTGTAGGAAACATGGCGGGAAACGTTAGTGTTGCTATGTACAAATATTTACATTTCGCGAAACGCGCGACAGACGGTTCTGGTTTCATAGCAAAAATTACTTCCACTAGCACAGTCTACTCTTGGCCACGGCCTTTGTAATGTGGTCGAAACATCTAGGTTTTTTTTTATTATGAGACGGAGGAAAACGAGCAAGCGGGTCATCTGATGGGAAATGATCACCACCGCCCATAAATATCAACAACTCAAAGAGAGTCACCAATCTGTTGCCGGCCTTTAAAGGAAGTATACAGGGTTATTTGTAATTCACTGACATCCTCTTAACCCTGAATTCCTATCACTCAAACAAATGTTTTTTGTTTTACGACTTTTTAAAATGAAGTACTTTTTTTCCCATACAAATACACAGAGTACTTATCGTAAAAATAAGAGGAAATCTCAAATTTTCAAAACGTTATTACACCAAAAATATTAAGTAATGACAAAAGCCGTAAAACAAAAAACGTTTGTTTAAGTGGTTGGAGTTTAGGGTTAAAAGGATGCTAGTGAATTACAAATAATCCTGTATTTATAAACCCTTTTCTTGAAAGCCCCGATGTCATAGTTGTCTGGAAACACTGCTGAATGAAGCTGATCCCACAGTACAAGACTTTGAATGCTCAAAGGTACAGTCAAGGTCATAAATAAGTGATCACTTTTGTACCTTGCCGCTTTCAGTCGTTACAAAATTTTGTATGGCTTTTCAAACATGACGTTAAATCGACAAGGTACAAAAGCGATCACTTTATTTACCTAAGACGTTGACCCTACTACGAGGTCCTGGTGTAATCCCCGGGTATAATAATAACTGTGAATGAAAATTGCAAAAGCTTAAAACAATATTATTTTTCAAGTCTTGCAACCCTGTAACTATTTATTATAGAAGATGCAGTACAAAACTAGCTACGCCTGTGCGACACGTTGTAGCAAAGTTTCCATACTGTTTTAGGTACACTTGTACTCGCCAGAGTAATTGGTCCTAAATCAAATCAAATCAAATCAATCAATTTATTTGCCAGAATACGGTTACAATGGTCAACGCTACTTAGTTCATCGCATTAAATTAATAAGTTTACCATCAATATTAAGCAGATAAATAACATTTAGCGCTTTTTTACTACTCTCCGATAAATTCCTAGTTTTTTTATGTGACTGATACAAAACACACAGAAATGGTGTGTACCTACTTATTAGAGAGTGGTGATCAGGCCTTAAGTAAACACAAACATATTGTTTTAATATCACTGCACCTACCTCCGACACTGGATATGAAAAACTGTGAATGAATTTTCATAATGTAGGTACTTACCTACGTATATTTTGTAAACACGACCCGCCTGTGACTTCGTAATGATTTATTCAGTGTTAAACAGAGACAGGTTTATTCACCTTTCTTCGGTCTTACCATGGGTAACTGCAGTGGGCGGTTGGTAATTAGATGCCTGGCCCGATAGCCGATACCGGCCGACTAACAAACCCCCTGTTTATTCCTAGTGCATTACGGATCCACAATTCCATCATAACGCCTGTGAATACTGGCTGAAATCATTCTGTTCCTTTAATTTCGCGTTCTAATCCCAAATGTCTTGCGAATTAAAGCCCGCCCGTCGTTTGTTTTTCGAAGTGAAACACAAAAGGAAGACCAAAAAGAAAGTGACGTTTCAGGTTGTAAAATGTAATGTAATTTAGGTTAAAGCTGGGTTCTGACACGCGATTGTAATGATAATGTGCCGGTTTTGTGCAGTTGCCTGCGAGGGAGGGTTTGACTACGCCGCGGAGCGCTCGGGCTCCTGTGGCGCGGAGGACTGGAACGCTTCCACACCAGCGTCTGAAGAGGGAGGTGAGTTCCTATAAAAAGTTAGTTGCGTGAGTGTGTTTTTACCTTTAGGTGACCAGTTGCTATTAGTTTTATTCAGACGTTTGAATCAGCCACAGAGCATTGTATTAATGAGATGAAAAGGACCATAATTTAATTATGTTTCTACGTCCAATCCAGTATAAGATAATTTCATTATTTTGGAACATGCAATTGGCAAGAAGAAGATAAAAAGGAGAAGCTTTAGCCCGAAAGTAAGAAACTCAATAGAGCATTTAAAAAAATTAGCTAAGCTTTGCTTCCAAACTATACTTATTTTGGGTGATAAACCCCTATAACTTGGCGTCCCCTCATTGCGGCGGGTTATTAAGGCGAGCGATGACTCATAAATAAAATACTCAAGATTGTCGGACATAACCTGTGGACGTAACATTTTTGGCATGATAACGTGAACTATGCAGCCGAATTAAGTACATTAAGCCCATGCATTTTTAAGAGCTAGTTGTTTAGAGCTACATTAGATCCAAAAGACGTCTGTTTTGGTTCAACCAATGTACGATCGGCCCAAGCGCCAGCTTACCAGTTTCAAAAAAAAATATGCTTACAGCCGTTGAAGTTCATTGGTATGGATTGGTATGGACAGATGTCTAGCCACTGCACGCAAACTGGGCCTTTAAGGTGTCAAGCTGGCGTCTGGGCCGATTGTACGTACCTACTTAGTTTCCATTTCACGCTTTATAAGTTTTCTTTTTAATTTAAATGACTAGCGATTAAACGATTAGGAAGTGCAGATGAGAGATGAGGCTTATGACGTCTGAGGTTATGACGTCTCAAATAAGACCTATATTATACTTAGGTCTCGCTTAATGCTTTATGGGCTACCCACGGGCTACCAAAACTAGCCTAGGGCTACATAACTTTTTAAAATAAGTATTTGGCACAGAAATCCCTCGAGAGCCCGCCGGAGATGGATTCACCGGGCGGCAGCGTAGGCAGCGACCTGCGTCGGCAGAACGAGGAGCTCCGTGCCCGGCTGGCCGGCGAGTCTGCAGACCACCGGCGGAGGCTAGACGCGTACCGCCGCGCGCAACAGGGGCAGGCGGCGCTGGTGTCGCGGCTCCAGGCTAAGGTTAGAAGAAAATAAGTTAAAAGGGGGGTCACCATACAAAATATTTGTTTTTTCGAGACGGTGGTGGTACGGAAACTTTCGTGTTTGGGGCCGACTTGGACTTGGTCGGTTTTACATTAAACTAAGAGACGGAGGTTGAGCGTATCGTCAAAAGGGACAAAAATGAGCAAGTACCATTTTTTATTATAAAAACAAATAGTAATGTTTTTCACTACTGGGTGCAGGGAGAAAAAATATTATGTTTTCTTTTACGTTAGTGAATCGTTAAAGATAAGTATGGGTCAAATGCCTTTGTCTTTTACGGAGTGGATGAACAAAAAAGCTGGGAGGTAAAGGCGACAAACTGCAGCTATGGAATACTGTAAAGGCGTTTACACTTATAATCAATTAAGCATTTTTATCAAGACTATTTACGTTGAGAATGTTTTGTAATTAATTATAAAAAAAACTTACTAGATTTTAGTAAACGTTTCCACTTGATAATTTTATTAATTATTCACGTGACTTGTCTTGCATAGCTTTTAGCGTTTACCTTTTTGGTAACTGGAAAATAAAAAAAAAAACTACCTGTCAGTTCGGGTTTGGTTGGAGTAGCAGGATTTGGTTTGTTTATATGCCGAAACATTATAAAAGTGCTACAATTCCATTCAAGTCCTTTCAGATAGGTATCCAGGCTATTGGATTCGTTGATATCATCGACCTAATCAACCGTAACCATTCATTAATTGCTACAAGCTGCCCCAAAAGGTAAGTGCCAATGTGTGAAACAACTTCGCGTCGCGTCTTTCGTTTGACGCGGTAATTAACTTTAATTGATACTTAACCCGTTCCATTTTCAAGGAGACGTCGATTTATTTTAATAACACACATTTACGACTTTTTCAATGTAAAATTGTGGACCATGTTGGGCTATTAAATATTAATTGACATCTCTGAGTTCCGCCGTCGTACTTTGAATATTCTATTACATTAGAAAAAGCCTTTTGAAAACTACTACTAAACAGTATACTTATACATTTACTGCTTAACTCGCAAAGGTCCAATTAACCGGTAATGGATATTAATTTAATTACTATATATTTTTAGATCATGGACTAAAACAATTAAATTGTTGATTGATGTTTTTGAATTCGGCGGTTTTATTCTATCTGCGTGTACTAAACCTGAAGTAAAATAAAATTAGAATAAGAGTTACACATTTCTTTTTCACATATCAGTACTGCTTATATTCTCTACTTGCTTTAAGTGATTCTTAAAATTTATACAAACACAACGATTTTGTTTTTTTCATTATCTGGCAAACATTGACTGTCAAGTCGAGGCAACAAATCTTTGAAAGTCTTAAAGTCGGAGGCAAAATTATTGCAAAGTTATTGAAACAAAACAGAAAAAAGCGGTTTAGACATGGTAAGTATTTATTCTAAAAAAATAATTTCGCTTCTAGTTAAATCTTTCCTTTTTTTACAAACTCAAGAGTATGCAGAATGCTTCAATAGTTAGTTGTTCTTTTGAAGGGCATAGCCATGGTGGGACAGCGGTGTTCCTATTGCACCTTAAATGCCTTAATCTATTTTTTTTTTTAACTTGATGATGATGATGATGATGATGATGATGATGATGATGATGATCTCCTTTTATCCCTCTTTTAGGACATACTCACAGAAAAGTTTCCAAACATAAATTAAGTTTTCAATATAATTTTACCGAATTGAAAGGTATGATTTGCTTGCCTATAGCTTCATTGCACACGGGAATCATGTATGGAGATCTTTCGCCAAGGATTTGGCTTACATTACCCTGACACCAATCCTGGCTAGGCCCTTGGTTTCATTAACAAATATAATACTGATAACATAATAAAGTAATTTTAATATCCCTTATAGGATTTTAGCGAAAAGAAGAAACGGAACAGAGTGCCAAACTTCACAACGGAAGAAAAAATGATACTGACACAACTGGTAAACGAAAAGAAAAATGTTCTTGATTCTAAGTTAACGGATGGACCATCAATAGTCAGAAAAAAAATGGCCTGGGAAGCTTTGACGCTGGCTTACAACAGCAACTTAAGTGTTCATAAGGTGTGTATAAAAATATTATTAGATATACAGTCAAAACCGTTTATAGCGACACCAATTACAACGACATATTGGATGTAAGGACCAAGAAAAAACCCAACACCAACCGTGTTTAACAACCAAATATTGCTGTCCCTTGAATGTTGTTATAAACGGTTTTGACTGTATGTATATATATGTCCTCCTGATTTAATCATCTATGGTTTAGAATAAGAAGTTTATATCGATATACTGATTGAAGATGACTAAAAAATATTTTAAAAATTTACATCTCATTAACACTACTACTAGAACCATCACAATGGTCACAACACCTGATAGCCAATGACTGATGTTGAAGCTAGAAATTGCGGGTTTGAATTCTGGTAGGAGCAAATGCTTGTATGATGATGATTACAAATTTTTGTACCTGAATGATGATTGTTCTGAGTTTATTTACATATTTTTCTACGAAAGTATGTACAGGTATGTGCCTTACCAAGCTTTTCTTAGTGTAGAACTTGATAAATTTGTGTAAATAAATTGTATCCTGATAACATAATGTTTATTTTAACTTTTAATTTCAGCGAGACACTGCTACACTCAAAAGAGCATGGGATAACTTGAAAGCAATGACTCGCAAAGTACGTAGAGCTCGGGCTATTGAGAGGACTGGAGACGGTCCTGTGCTGCCCCCACAGCCTCCACCGCAACAAGTAGCCATTATGAACATGGTGGAACAGGTTAATTTCAATTTTCACCTACCTTTTTTTTTTTTTTTTCCTCTTTTTTTTTTCGAGGCTTAAGTGCACCTGTGTGACTATGCCAGCCTCATTGGGAGACTCAATGGCCAAATTCATCAAACACTTCTCCCGCTATGTCCAGATTCTCTGGCTGCAAAGGAATGTTTGATGAACCTGTATACTCGTACTGCATCCTCCGACACAGGACAACTCAAAACAATATTTACTCCCCCATTAAAAAGGTCCAAATCAGTCAAATATGTCTCACGGTTATCCTTGGTGTGTATACATTCCTCCAAAAAATGTATCAAGTCCTCAATCCTATTACAATCCATGCACATTGGGGATTGGACAACATCATCATATTTAAAAATTTGTTTAATGGTACATGACCTGACCGCACTCGAAACGCCCACACAAGTAAATCCCTGGAGATGCTGGCATTATCAAACCAGGGCACCCGGAAAATTTTGTTCTGAATTGTGTTGTACCAGATACCTTTTGTTTTTGATACAAAATTGAATGTCTCTTGCCACATATCCAAGCACTTATTCTTTGCAAATATCATCAACTCCGTACCATATGGCTTACATAGGAGTTCCTTCACCTACCTTACAACTTACCCGCTAGGGGCTGGGGGTATGACGACAAAGGGGGCCGAGAGAGGCGCGGGCGGCAGGCACACGAGGCGCGCTCGCTTACCGCACCTCTCTCGGCCCCTTTGTCGTCATACACCCCAGCGCCTGTACCGCGCGGGAGAGGAATCAAATTACTCAGATCAGACCCTCCCAAAGAGTCGGCGTTGACTTTGCCGGCCCATTCACAGTTAGAGCATCTCACCTTCACACCACAAAGACTTACAAGGCCTACATCAGCGTTTTTCTATGCTTCGTGTCCAAAGACGTGCACTTGGAGGTTGTGTCCGCGTTGTCTACTGACGCTTTTATGGTAGTGTTGTTGCGATAGCGATAATCTAACGATAGTATCGTGATACTATCGTGGCCTTGAAAATCAGTCATACTATTCGATAGTATGACTATCGAAACTATCGGCCCTTGACGATACTATCGATAGTATCCATAGTGAAAATTAGGCGATACTATCGATAGCATCGCGTCAAAAAAGACGATACTGCCGACGGCGCTATCGATTGTTGAAAATAAGTAATACCTACTATGGCTAAAGATCGATAGTATCGATACTATTGATCTTTAGCAATAGTATTACTATTTTCAACAATCGACAGTATCATCTTTTTGACGAGATACTATCGACAGTTTCGACCAAGTTCGATAGTATTGCAGCATGTCGATATTTTCGAATAGTGCTATCGCACTATCGACTATTTCTCAAGGTCAAACTGTCGATAGCGAAACCATCGCTATCGCAACAACACTGTTTTATGGCGTGCCTGTATAGGTTCGTATCTATGAGGGGCCTTACACACAAATGAAAAATGAAAAAAATTAAGGGAGAATAACCTATATTGAACCAGCGCTTAAATTGAACCACTTCCGTATTTCTACCAAATTACACTATTTATTTACACTGGCAACAAAAAATGAAGCGATGACAGCGCCACAAACAGTCCGCCACTTTGCATCATCGCTTCATTATTTGTTGCCAGTGTAAATAAATAGTGTAATTTGGTAGAAATACGGAAGTGGTCCAATTGGGAATGTCTAAAAAAAATTACCAGTGGTTTTTATATTTTTTTTGTATAGCAAACAATACAATACAATACAAATATTCTTTATTGAGCACCAAAAAAAAGTACAGAAAAAAATAATAATAACATTAAAAAATCAGGCAGACAATAGGCGGTCTTATCGCTCAAAAGCGATCTCTTCCAGACAACCAATACTGGATACATATACAAATATGAACAGGTTTATGTAGGTGGCGGAAACAACAGACAGGAGAAATGAAGAGATATTAATCAATAAAATATTAAAAACAATACAAATATACAATATTTATATACATAAATAAACATATACATAAAAATATAATACTTATACACTACATATACAGAATATCAATGAGAAAATGTGAAAAGGCCGCACGTGAGAAAAGGAACTCTGATTTAAAGACACAATGTAAACAAATGAACAGGGAAGGACCGACGATTGAGGATTAAGTTAGTGACAAATAGTCAATTATAAGAAACTAATTTCAATATTTTGTCATTTAGTTCTCTACTTTTTTCAAAATTAATTATTGAAACTATTTTAGTTGATGACGTCAGATTATAATTGAGGGCTCCCACAATGCCAAATTTCTAAATCTGTCTAAATGCTTACGATAAGGCAACCCCTTTAATTATTTTTTGCGTAGTGGTACACTATACACTATGTCACTTTACTGGCACTTACAAAGTGCTAGATGTCAGACAGCGGGTCCAAATCAAACTCCGTAGTATAATCCACGCGTAAATTGTGAAGAATTCTAACCACACAGAATAAAGTACGACTTGAACCGGTCACGCAATTTACACCAATGTCAAATGAAGTTCATTGCTTATTTGTTATATAATAAATTCATTATATAATATTAAAATGAAATAACTACAAAAAACGATTTAAAAAGTATTTATCTCGAAATGGTTTTCGATTTTCTATACATTGCAAAAAAATAGACATCCCCAATTTAAGCGCCGGTTCAATATAGGTTACTCTACCCTATTATGTAGATAGTCTAACATTTAGATGTGACTACAAAAAAATATTATGTGTGGTTAGCATTTAGATGTAACAAAACAAATGTTTCGTCCATGAGAAACTCAAGCTGCTCAGTGCTGCTGTTGCGAAATTTAATGAAGAACCTTCAAGTGATTGATTAGATTACAGTTAAACATACAGCCACCGCATGTTATACTAAGTGTGTATTTTAACTATTCCTAAATTTTAACCTCATATTATAATGCATTTCAGGCATGCCCTGCGATCATGTGCGAAATATATAATCCATACGACAGTGATGCAGTGACTAGGGCATCAAACAACCCGCAGACAGACTCCTTCCAGATACCAGGTAATTAATATAGAACTACTACATAACTAAGAGGCTTAATAAATAAATAAAAAATATGGAAATTGGGGTTGAGTTCAAGGACTGTAAGGACAAATAGTTATCGCACTCGGTTACGAATGCGGAAGGATAATTCAACTCAGTTAATATAACTGGTTTTCTTCCCAGAAGAAATGTTCCACCTGGTTAACCAGTTATCAAACTTGGTTATCTGGGGGGAACAAAGGCGAAATTAACGTGTCATCTTGAAAGCCAATTAAGGGATGGAATTAGGCTGCGTATCCACCGGAGCTGTGCGAGGATGCGTTGCGAGGTATGCGTCTGTCATGAACCAATAGAAACACTTCATTTAAAAGATCCTAAGTGAATGAAGTGTTTCTATTGGTTCATGACAGACACATCCCTCGCAACGCATCCTCGCACATCTCTGGTGGATACGCAGCCTTAAACCAAACTTAATTGGTTCCTTTGTGTAACGGAAGTTACCCATATAGTTTGTTTTCATGAAGCCTTTAATGTATGTAAACATTTTTTGAAAATGGTTCTCTTTTTTATTCCGCAGTGTAAAATATAATATTTATTTCGAATAAAAAGTAAGAATTATACAATAAAAACTATTTTCAGATAGACCATCAGGTAGTGGTAGTGACGGAGAACTTGCCCCAAACCAACTATATGGTTAGTTCTTCATTAATTAAATAATTACGAAAACTTTATTTAATTACTCTATTTAACATTAATACTCTGTTTTTTGTCTTCAGAATGTCAAATGGCTGAGAGTGGTCAGGCAGAACGAACAACGGATCAGTTATATGGTTAGTTTGGATTTAATAATTAATAAGTCAAGTACCTGGGCGACCGAGCTCCGCTCGGGCTGAAACTCGGTACCAAGCGTTTTCCCAGAAATAAAACCAAGCTAGATCAATTTTTCATCCCCGAAAACCCCCACATACCAAATTTTCGAAATCGTTGGAGCCGTTTCTGAGATTCTGATTATGTATACTGGGTGCTCGGGAGGAACCCGCATAACTTTACCAGCGTATAGCTGAGGTCGTAATGATTAAAAAACATTATATAAACATAGGTCGAATAATGCTTAGTTTTTGAGATATTTCCATTTTTATGTTTAAATTTTACTATGAAAGTGGTGGAGGTGCTGGGATTGCGTATTTATTATGTATAAAAATAAAAAAGTTAAAAAGCATAATTCGACCTATATTTCAGTTGAATTAGGCTCGTCCATTTTCACCCACACCCACTTTCCCAAAATGTGTATTTTCTCGAAATATAGATTTTTTCCTGACTCGTCATAGTCCTTAATTCAACACTTTCCTAACTGGTCATATTCCTAACTCGTCATTGTACAGTGAAATCGTTAACAAGTGCGTGTCGTGAATATATTGTACTACGGTTATTTGCTAGACAATAATTTACTTAAGGCCTTCAAAAGAAATGGCAAATAATGTAAAGTTTGTGCAGACAAAACGTACATGACGAGTTAAGTATGTGACCAAATAGGAAAGTGTCGAATTAGGAATATGACGAATCAGGAACAAATTGAAATTTACAAGCCCAAAATTTACGTTTATAGTACGGCTGTTTATACAGGGTGTCCCAAAACAAAACCTGGCACCGGGCGAGAAGGCAAGTAATATTGAGTTCTGGAAAAAATAAAAATATTTTTTTATTTCATTTATTTAAACGATAATAGAGATTTTTTCGAAAGTATCTGATATTAAAAGTGATCTGTTATGTGACTCTATTGTTTAAGTGGTATGGATTTTTTAAATAATTTTTCCACAATTTATATAACTTTACCTTTTGACGGTACCGGGTTGTCGTTGTCTTTTGGGACACCTGTATGTACAAATACGCCTCATTAAGGCATTTGAAAAAGTGTACCATCTGAGAAAGTGACCTTTTTGGAAAAGTACAGTCGCAGAATGAAAAGGTTCGTCACTTTTCTACTCTATGTCAGCGAGTTAAGCTCGAAAAGTGACAAACCTTTTCATTCCGCTACTATACACCTACACCTATTAAGAAGAGCACTTTTTGAGATATTGAACCTTCCGAGAATGTTCAGATTTCGGCGAGTTTGCTATTTTACACTTGGCTGTACATATTTTATACATTATCGTATTTCCTTTTTTCTTTCAGAATGTCAAATACGAGAAGGCGTTACGGAAGACCGAGCACCAAATCGATTAAATGGTTAGTTTTTTTGTGCGTCCAAACATAAGACTTACCCCCTGTTTCACCATCATTGATCAATTTTATTTGACGGATAAATGTGATGCCGTCTCTGTTTTGTTCGAATAGACGGAGGCGGCATCACATTTAGCCGTCAGTTAAAATTAATCAATGGGTGGTGAAACAGCCCCTTACTATATAATATTGTACACCATGCATTGGTAGATTACGGTCATGTGCATACAAAATTTATTTTTACCATCTTTCCTTCTGTACCCGTTTTCATGCAATAAATGAATTATTATTATTATTAATCATTCCGGGACTTACGGGTAATATTAAAAAGCCAGAGCTCATAATGTTTGTAGGCAAAACCTCAGATACTTCAAAAATCGATTTGCTTCTAAAAATTCCATCATTAGGAGACATACTTAATATAGATTTTACTCGCTGTATACATACTAAACATCCAAGACTCGAGCACAAACATTCGTATTTTTCACACAAATATCTGCCCCGACCGGGAATCAAAACCGGGAACTCAAGCTTCGTAGTCAGGGTCTCTAACCAAACCACTAAGCCATCCGATCGTTATAGTACATTACTGCAGCGGCCGCGAAATAGGGGATTGCCGGCCGAGTAGTTAGAGATGGCCGAGTGTGAACGAGGCCATCTAGAGATACGAGGCCGGCAATCCCTGTTCGTGGCCAAGGCTTGTATAGAGTTTTTCTCAAACATGCATCATCATCATCATCATCATCATCGTCATCGTCCATCCATCGATCCATCGATCCATCCATCGATCCATCGATCCATCGATCGATCCATCCATCCATAGATCCATCCATCCATCCATCCATCCACCGATCGATCCATCGATCCATCGATCGATCGATCGATCCATCCATCCATCGATCCATCTATCCATCCATCGATCGATCCATCGATCCATCCATCCATCCATCCATCCATCGTTCGATCCATCGATCCATCGATCCATCCTTCCATCCATCCATCCATCCATCCATCCATCCATCCATCCATCCATCGATCCATCGATCCATCGATCCATCGATCCATCCATCCATCGATCCATCGATCCACCGATCGATCCATCCATCCATCCATCCATCCATCCATCTGTCCGTCCGTCCGTCCATCCGTACATCCACCATTCATCCATCCATCCACGTCGACCACGTCGACCTATTAAACGTCATGGTGCTGTGTCACATAAAACAATAGACGATCACTTTGCTGGCCAAGGCCAGCAATGTTGTATGAAATTCCATTATTGACCTCTCGTCTAGGCGCACCTGCAACGTGACAGTTCGTGGCGTATTATAAGGAACATAACGTTAATATTACATAGCATGTTTGAGAAAAATAATTTTACCGTTGTCATGTTTCAGGTGTTGCAGAACCAATTACAGTTAGCTCCAATCCATTGAATGGTTAGTTTTATTTTTAAAGTTTTATTAATATTAGTCTCTCCACTGTAGCGGAGTGAGGCAGCGGAGCGGTGAGCGAGATAAAAACTCACCAATAGAATTGCATATTATAACTATAAATTAAAAAAAAAATAAAAAACCCCCAACGCAGTTAAGGATCACTTATAGGACGTTTCCAAAAAAAATGTACATGGTTAAGGGCTTAATGAAAACAAAATCACGATCTTCCTATGTGTAACGAAAGTTAGTCATATAAGGGTCATTTTCAAAAAAAATGTACTTAAGTAAGGGCTTAATGAAAACAAAATCAGGATCGCTTCCTTTGTGTAACGAAAGTTAGTCATACAAACTATATGGGTAACTTTCGTTACACAAAGGAATCAATTAAGTTTTGTTTTAATAAAATCCCTTAATTGTGTAATATTTTTTTTTGAAAATGACTCATTTAACTTCACTTCAAAATAAAAAAAAAATAAAAACGTTTATTCTGCAAGTAGGCCGCAAACAACTACCAGCACTTTCGTGACGACCATCATTGCCAAGAAGAATGCGCCGCAAGAAACTTGGCAGAAATTCATCTTTTCTAACAAAAATAAAATAAATAATTACAAACAAAATCTTTCTAATCTAATGTATAAAAATCTCGTGTCACGGTGTTTGTTACCGAACTCCTCTGAAACGGTTTGACCGATTCTCATGAAACTTTGTTCTCCGTATTCGGTAGGTCTGAGAATAGGTCGTAGGCTATTTTATATACCCTTATTCTTCGCGGACGGAGTCGCGGGCAACAGCTAGTAAACATAAACTACGATATAAAACGATACGATATTCTATGAACAGACAGAGTCTGCAACTCCGCATTACCCCCTCGCTCTGTTCCGCTGCCTCACTCCGCTCCAGCGGACAGTCTTGTCGACCTGACAAAATTATAATAGTTTCAATATTTTAAGACCGTCGACGCCGGGCACCAGCTAGAACCAACGATATCCTCATTAGACGCGAGGCGGCTCTTCGGTCGAAAGCCATGGAAATGAAATTAAAAATATTAAAACTGAAGGCAAGTAGTTTAGTCTATACCGTATTCCATAGGGACATATCGTCTGTGATCGTGCCATACCGCGTGACTAGCTTCCATAAGACTCAATTTGAAATGAAATAACAGTGAAAATTAGACAAAATAAACCTTGGAAAGCTTGTTAGCTTGTTACGAGGTATTGCACGATCACCAACGATATGGGATCCTTGTCCAAGAAGGCTACTATGAAATTTGAAGCTCGTATCGTGCCATCTCTTTTACTCTTGTGTTTAATGCAAGAAGCGTGAAAGGAAAGGCACGATTTGGAGTTCGAAAATCGAATTATAAAAAATAAGGCCAGGGTCCCGCAAAATAAGCTATAAGCCGTGGAAGCCTAGTTGTTTGACCTTATAGCCTTTCAAGCAGAGAGTCGAGGGTTCGATCCTGAGCTCGCACCTCAAAGTTTTTCGAAATTGATTTGCGGAATTACACTTCACAGATTCAGCCTCGGTACTCCCTTAAGTTTTCATAAAATGTTACCCCATGCATCGTCCTTTTTAATAATATTTGCTGAGATCGTAATGAGAAATAAATCGTTATATACCACCATTACCACCCACCACCATGCCACCATTTCCCACATGTTTGTACTGCAGTAAACTGGGAAGAAGATCCTGCTAGTTCCCTAATTGTGCGAAAAGTGGGAAAAGTCCCGCCCTTGGACGGCCGGAGCTACAGTGTGGCAGACAATTAATTCTTTAACTCTAATTTCTAGCTTGACACACGGGCGAGTAAAACGAAAAGGACAGAATTACTTTTGGAAGCGGCACAATTGGAGGTGGAAGCGAGACGGAAAGATGGAGAACGAGCGGAAATGCTCCGCCAGGCAGCTCAGTTGGAATTGGAATTTCAAAAAAGAAGACTATCACAAACCGACAGCCAATCATAACTCTTTAAGTAGATCTTTACATAATTAAAGGCTTTAATTCAAACGAAACTTAAATGATTCCTTTGTGTAACGAAAGTTACCCATAGTGTTTTTTTACATAAAATGGTATCATAATAAATATCATAAAATACTATCTCACCCTTTGATCAATTATAACTGTAGATCCACAGTCGCGCGCCCGAAAATGTCCGAGCCAAATGAGCGCCACTTTGATAAAAGTGGCCTTCTTTTTCTCAGTACGTTGCGTGAAATTGTCAAGTTTAGCTGTCAAGTGTCAACCGAAATTCGACTGTAATGAAGTAAAGACTAGGTTCAAATTTCTGTGTAGGTGATGATTTTAATTGTTATGCAAACAAATAAAAAAGTTCGGACATTCTTTGAAGGGGATTTTGTTCGGCAATGTGTATCTTCAGTTATAATTGATCAAAGATCTCGCCTGATGAAAAGTGTAGATGAGGCCAAGGGTGTATTTTACTGGTTCAGTAATAGCCTATTCATAGCCTTGAGGAGTCCTAAGTTGTATTTATCTGGAAATACAGACGACGGGAGCAAATTCCATTCCTTAGCAGTACGATTAACTACTACGACTAGTATGACTAACTTCGTTACACAAAGGACGCCATCGTGATTTTGTTTCCATTAAACCTTAAAATGTATGTACAATTTTTTGCAAACAACCCATTAATGTTAGATAAATAAAAACATTTTTTTAACGTTATCACTTTTATTGTTGAAATCCTACCAATATAAATGCGAAAGTGAGAGTGTTTGTTAGTTTTTCACGCTAACGGCTAGTGGGATACATGGAACTTGGTAAGTAGTAGACCCCGTTATCTAATGCTCAGTTTGAACGAAAATTTAAAACATTAACTTTCAATTATTAAAGTAACTTAGAACAAAGTTTTCCCGAGCTAGGTACCCTTCGCTTTCAGGGTCATCTGGGATTGGATCATTTGGAACTGGTTCAGAAATATCTTCCTCGTAAGTCGTTGGGTCCAAATCATGGTCATTGTGTAAAATGGCAAGATTCTGCAATGTTGCACAAGCACATATTACTGCCACTATAGTTTCAAGTTTGACAGATAATCCAATCTAGAACAAAAACAAAATATATTCTTAGTTTTGAGCGTTAAAAAACGTCTCAAATAACTATACATAAACGCCCAACCATGACCAGTGGCCGCAACGACCAAATTAATTAAAGAAACCATATGAACGTCACGAACTTAGTTTCTTTAGTTAATCTGTATAAGCTTATTGTCTAACGCGCGGGCGCTTGCTATCGCATTTGGGTGTTTATTCAACCGTTTTGATCGCTTAATTAATCTGGTCACATTTTTTAAGAAATGTCAGATAATTCTGATACATTTTCCATTTATATGGTAGACGTACAGGATCTCTAATAACTAGTGACCGACCGAAACATGTTATTTTGCCGAAAACGAAACCGAAACCGAAGGTTCGGTTTCATTGTAGTTTCGGCCGAAACCGAAACCGAACCTTTTATAAAAAAGAAAAAGTCCTTAAAAAGTCGAAAAAATGTAAGGAAGCCCGTTTTTTTCTAAAGTTAATATCTCGTCGACCTATAATTACAGGTTTCTACTTTCAAAGATTTATCACAATGAAATTTCAGCACAGTTACAGAGTTTCTGTTTGAAAATTTAACTACCCTATATAGTGAAAAAAATGCATTATTTGTAACACAAAGTTAGCGATTTTTTAATGGTGGTATAAAATAAAACAAATTTATTATTAAAATATGATGCTCATATATTATGTTTATTTATTTTCAGTTACTTACATTTTAATTATATTCACAAATATCACAATCAGTTAGCCTCGAATGGCTAATTCAAATATAATAAGATAATCAAAATAATCAAATTGATCACCTTTGGTAATCATTTTAGCGAACCTTTTCTTTTATTATGTAAGGTGCATAACATAGGTTATGATAACAAATCAACAAGTATAATATAGTAACAAATCTATACTTATACTTTTTATTTTTTATAACTAATTATCTAATTAAAAATAAAAACAGTGTTTTTGACATACTTACTGAGATCAACAATTTATTTCTTAGGATCAACTACTTATAGATTTAATCTCACTACTTACCATTCGCGGAACAAACACAACACGTATTGACACGTCTACACGAGCAAAGCGCACTGATTTAGGTAGTTGCCGGCGGAGTCAGGCGAGCGACGCCATATTGCCAGCCGTGCCGAGCGCGCCCGACGTTAGCCGAGCGCGACCCGAAGGTACGATGTTGTAAGTTTCGGCGCGGCCGAAGGGTTCGGCCGTTTTTGGCCGAAACCGAAACTCGGGCCGAAACTTGATTTTTTGGCCGAAACTGGCCGAAACCGAAACCGAAACCGAAATTTCGGTCGGACACTACTAATAACCGACATTCCCATCAAAATCTACACCATTTCTAAAAATGTGACCAGAGAAATGAGGCAGTTGAAACGCTCGAATAAACGACCACTCAAGGATTTGTCACTCTGACTGCGCTCTGCGGTCGCGGTCAGGTCAAATTGAACGTAGCCTGCATTATGTATGAACATGGGCAATCGGAAAGCGGTCCGGGCAGGGAAACCGGCCAGCGAACCGAGCGATGCGGGGCAAACAGCGGCATTTTGTTATTTAACTGCGTGAATCAGTGGTGATCAGTTCTTTTGTTGTGTTACACATTATTTGAAATATTTGTGTGCACTCCGTTGGGTTACGAGCGTCAAAATGACGTTGACCATTGCCCTGCCCGCCTACCTGCCCGTACGCGTCCTAGCGTTCCTTCCGAGCGGACCGCACGGTCAGATCGCATATCTATACAAAATATATAGAGACCGACAATGTTGTTCATACATAATGCGGGCTACGGTCAATTTGACCTGACCGTGGCCGCAGAACGCGTTCAGTGTGACAAATCCTTTACTATTTGTTTCTCTCAAACGCTATAAGCTGGAGACAGTGAGATGATGAATGCGATAGGAAGCGCATGCGCGTTCGTTCGTTAATAATAATGTGGCCTCTGGTCGTGGTCGTGGCCGTCCAGTGCGCGAGGTGCCCTAACTTTGTTTTTTTTTTTTACATAAAACTGACCGTGATTGACCACTATCTCACCTGATGAAAAGTGAAGATGAGGCCAAAGGTGTACCTCACTGGTGCAGTAACAGCCTATTCACTCTAGCCTTGAAGAGACCTTGGTTGTATTTATCTGGAAAACTTCCGTAAAAGTCTAGCAGTTCATTGATTTTTTTACCTGTAGGCAGGGAAATCTTTTTTTCCATATTGCAAATGCTCGGTCCATGGTTTTTCTGGTTTCACTGTGACTTTGATTGTACCTCTCCTGGGCAGGGCTGTTTGGGGAGGCGTATGGCGTCATCAGGACAGGGCTTAGTTCATACCTGTTTTTAAAAACAAAATTGAGCAAATTGATTGATTGACATATAAAAAAAAAACAAAAAAAACTAGTCAATGCACAGAAATGCCCTGAACAGTTTATTATTGAATAAAAACTTATGTTGGTCGTTTAGAGATGTAAAATGCAAGAATACTAACCCACTGTCTCCTAACAGAATGCCTTGCAATTGATTAGCCTGTAATCGCTGTTTCAGGCTACTGTAGTTATAAATAAAACTGCTGTGACAGCTTCCCGGCCACCGCACAACTAAATCATAAAACTGCAACTTTGGGCCAGTCACGGCTTGAACATTAATTGACAGCCACCCCTCGCTGTTCCTAAATACTTCTGCCATGCCCCCACCAGGGTTCTTTATTCTGACATGCATGCAACCTATACACCCTATTAAGCCGGGAAAACTGGCCATGTCGAAAAATTCTTTTCTGAAAAAAAAAAATTAGGTGTTGCCACTCTAAAAAATATTGTGCAGAAAAACTTAAATACTTTAAAATTTGAAATGTCTCATAAGCATAAGCTTGCGAATTTTGAGTGTCAAGAAAAAGTCGATTGACTTAAAAAATATAAAGTAAGTTTGGTACTAATTTTGTTTTTTAAAATAAAACATACCTGACATCTGGCAATTCTGCTGGTGGAGGGAATTTGATGACATTCTTTAACTGACTTGCTAATAGTGAAGAAACAACAATAACTATCCGGGACATTGATTGCTGGCAAATATTTACAACGTCTCCTCCTGCACCTAAATTCTGGAAACAAAGTAAACTTTATCAGCAGAAATTGGTACAGTAAAATTACATAAAGTTTACCACTGACAGATGGTTTGCCTTCATTTCATATTCAATCTACAAATAAAGCCAATTTTAGAACACTGTTACCTACATTTGCAGATTTTGTAATAGCTACTTTATTTGTATGGTGTTAAAGTTGGAAATGAAATGAAGGCAAGCCATCTGTCAGTGGTAGGTGCTTTGATCCAATTTAGGTTAACTTTGGCCAGCATGAAAACCATGTTCAGAATGGGCTAATAAAAAAATTAATAAAACAAAATTACAGTAATTGTAAATCTAAATGTAGGGTAAAAACATGTTTAAGGTACCTTTACCAACATATTTTAAGTTGAAAAGTGATACATGTATTACTTGGAACTGGTAAATCAGATGGCTCAAATTTTAACTGTATGTTAAAGTACAAATTTAGTACATTTTTGTGCTAATAGCATTTGTCAATAATCAATAGATTCTTGGTAAATTGGCATAAACCCACCATCTTGACGGTCAGGATGGATTCTATCTTTCACACAAACAATAAATAAAAGCTTATAATAACAATAGAGAGAGAGTTCCATGTACAAAAAAAATACATTGGAAAGGAAAAGATTTAACAAGAAAAACATTGAATAGTATAAATAGATCAATATGGATGATTCCGTACGTGGTTTTTATATAGGCTTACGGTATTTATAAAGGTCAGTAAAACTTATATTTTAAACGAAATTAAACTTTGTTTATTTTTTCAATACTCAGTGTTATTGGAATTTTTAAATATATTATGAAGCATTCTTATAAAGTTGCTACACACCTGACAAGTTCCCGTGGCATAATACCGCAGTGTTCCCAAGACCATGACTTCAGGAGCAAAGGGCATACCCCTTCTCGTTGGTTTTGCTAGATATGGTGCTACGAGCGGTACCAGCACGCTTTTCACCGTTTGTGGCTTAAACCGATATCTGCTATAAAATTCCTCTACTGTGTACTTCTCAAACGGATTATCATTATCCCGAAGATACCTTCTGAGACCTATTTGTTCTCGCGATCTTTTGGTATGTTCGATGAACTCTTCGAAGTCTGCGATGTCGTCCATTGTATGAACTTGTAATGAAAAATGAACCTCAAGTCATCTACTGTTAATTTTTAGTAGCAAAATCATTCGTAGTTTACTTTTCAATTTATAAATAAACAAACACCTAAAACAACTTTCTGACTGAACGCCTAGCCTAGCTGTGCTGTCACTGTCAGTTGTGATAGCTAGGTCTATGTAGCTTAGATAGCTGTGAGCTGTCAACTGTCAGGAAGTTGTTTTTTACTCAAGAAAGATAAAGACATGAAGCCATACAATCTTAATCTTGATCTTAATAATTAATAATGGTATTAAAAATGTATCGTACAATTAGCACTTTTAAACCGACTTCAAAAAAAAATAGGAGGTTCTCAGTTCGTCTATATGTTTTTTTTTATATGACCTAAGTAATTAATGCAATTTACGAAGATTAACAATAAAGTATTCTTACTCTTATATTCATAATGCTTATTATTTATTTATTCGTTGTTTCGTGTCCAAGATATCAACTATCGCATTTAAAAATGCTTAATAACTTATACGAAATTAATTCTAAACTCTACCTGAGACTCCTGCAGAAAGGGTTCCGTACCACCATACTCCATGAAAAAACCAAGTTTGTTGGCAATAAGAAAATATGAAAAACAACCTTTGAATGTTTTAATTGCCCATAAATGTTTATTATTCGGCGATAAAATACGCTATTGTAAAGTATTTAAAAAAATTGTAATTTTCCGACCACCTCCCCTTTTACTTGTTTGGGAGCCACCCTAAAAACAAAACAAAATAATGGTTTTGTAAATCCTAAGCAAATCAAATTCACGAAGCTATCTTATACCGTGCTAACCAGGTGCTGCAATACAAGCAGCGATGTTCGGAACTAGAGCAGCACATGTTGGAAACGACGCCACGCAGCGAGCCGAGTTACCGCGCCGCTCCCACCACCGCTCGGACAACCAGCGCGCTGCCGGCGCCTGCCGCTCTGCCGTCCGCCAGCAGCACAGAAACCAGGTTAGTCTTCGTCTTTTCCAACCTGTATAATGTACTTTTTTTTATAGGTACTTAAATAGACAAACGAGCATGAGGTTGAGCCGTTGGTATAAGCCCATGGACACCTAAAGCACCATTGGGACTGTAATTGGTGCTTTGGCGTTCTTGCAAGAAACGGTACACTTGTTTTTAACTCGCACCCATGTGGCAACCTGGTGAGGACAAGCTACCTGAGTGAGAAGGGTGTGCTCAAGCGGGCATAGTGCGGATTGGGAATTGTTTCGCAGATGTTGGCAATGTTGTGAGGTTTCCTCGCGATGTTGTCATTTAAAGAGAAGCTGGTTCAATTTCAAATGAAATTTGAAAAACTCTTCCTGAGAGGCCATAGGCATAGGGCTCAAAGATCGAGGCACTTGATTAGACTATTACGGGTTACTGAATCCTTCTGATGTTTGCCAACGGCTCTGTTGTCAGTCAGTAAGGAATCCGTCGTCAACCAAAGGCTCCGTGTACAGTAGAACTCAGATTTGAGAGCCTGTGCACTCGTGAAGCGACAGCTCAACAGACCGAGCTACCAAGACGCTGTTCCATAAGCTATAACCAGGACAGATTCTTACTACGAAGAAAGAAATCAATAGACCATAACCATTCTTTTTCATTCTGTTACCAGAAGGGATGAACGCATTGCTGATCTGGAGACGGCACTGAGGCGTTTGGATGAAGAGAAGCGCAAGTAAGTTTTAGTTTTCAGCAAAGATAGCTATCATTTTATGAGCAAAACATGAACTCCAGTTGAATATGCCCCTCCATAGATGTGAGAAGCTGGTGACCCAGAACAATCTGCTCCGAGATCAGTTGGAAGAGTCTCACCAACTGAACGAAGCCCTCACCAACGATCTGCAGAAGCTGACTAACGACTGGGAGGCGCTCAGGGATGAGATGAACGTCAAAGAAGATGAATGGAAGGACGAGGAACAAGTAAGTAGCAGAGCGTGTCGCGGAACCTGCGAATTGCGCGAAGTAGGTACTAGTTGGTGGCATTCATATAGTGAAACCTATTCCGACCTGTCAATCCTATTGGATCATTCTGGCTCCTACCCAAGCGTCACTCAAACTCATATAATGCTCGGGTACAGAGTACAGTCATGTATTTTCTGCTGCATCACTAATTTAGCTTGGCTGCTTTATTCGAAAGCCTTTAAGTAACGATCTACTAGAACGACAGTACCTGAATTAGGAAATTTGTTATTGTTAAATTTGTTAAACAAATCATGATCAACCTCCGACCTGTAATGAAGCTGAGTTTTTGAAGGGAGAACGTTTCACCTTTTTGAATAGTCTTAATATTGTTGTACAGGCTTTCAACGACTATTACACGAGCGAACACAACCGTCTACTCAGTCTTTGGCGCGAGGTTGTATCCGTCAAGCGTTTCTTCTCCGAGCTGCAAACTTCCACCGAAAGGGACCTGTTCAAAGTGAAGAACGACTTTGAGTCAGCTACTAGAGAGCTGGTTGGGACGCTGAGTGGATACGCCATCAATGCATATGCGCAAGGACCCAGGGTAAGAGAAATACCTAAAGCGTTTTTTCATATAAATACAAGTAAATTCAGCATTTGGGTCTCATCATAATCCTCCATGATGTAACGTGCGCCACATCCGATCCGACCCAATTGGGGTTGTCTAAAAAAATACTCATGTTTTTATATTTTTATTTAAATAAATAAATAAATAAAATAAATATCACGGGACAATCTTACACAAATCGACCTAGTCCCAAACTAAGCAAAGCTTGTACTATGGGTACAGTCAAGGGCAAAAATATGTATACACTTTAGTACCTTGTCACTTTAACCACTGTGACAGTTCATATATGTTAGAGGATGGTCCATGTTGGGAAGTCAAACACTGAATCTAACAATAAACGTTTTATTTCGATGCTTACACTTTGAAAGTTTCAACCATAATGCCCGTTTGACTGACTGCACCGCCATTTTATATTACATTGAAAACAAGTCTGTACTTCTAATCAAATTACCGACTACTATTATTGATATAAAAATACCTTAATAAATAAGCATAGCAACTATACAATCATTAAATAATCATAAAGTATTCTTTTCTTATTTTATTTTTATATAAAATCTTATTTTTTTACATTCCAAAGTGTTGATTACATTTTAATTCACCCAATAATACTTTCGTTAAATTGTTAAACAATTATAAAAAATATTGATTGAGTCCACCGCTATCACGGCCATTCTGATCTAAAGCTCGTGCTCTGAGCGTCGTTTCATTTTCATGTCCTGAAAGGAATAACTTATTATGGTGGCATTTACTTGCTCTTTTCAGTGGCACATGATTTGTGCTCTTTTAAGTGGCACATGAGTCGTGCTCTTTTAAGTGGCACACAAGTTGTGCTCTTTTAAGTGGCACATGATTTGTGCTCTTTTAAGTGGCACATGAGTCGTGCTCTTTTAAGTGGCACACAAGTTGTGCTCTTTTAAGTGGCACATGAGTCGTGCTCTTTTAAGTGGCACATGAGTCGTGCTCTTTTAAGTGGCACATGAGTTGTGCTCTTTTAAGTGGCACATGAGTCGTGCTCTTTTAAGTGGCACATGAGTCGTGCTCTTTTAAGTGGCACATGAGTCGTGCTCTTTTAAGTGGCACATGAGTCGTGCTCTTTTAAGTAGCACATAAATAGGTAGTGCTTTTGTTATTAAGCAGGTGGCAGAAATCTGTAGAAGCAAGGGATAGACCATTGTGGAGAATGCTGAAAAGGCTTATGCTGAAAAGCGAGACCATCAAGAGATTGGTGTATAAAGAACATTATACACCAATCTCAATCATTTACCTTCATAAACCAATATTTATTGCTAGTACTTAAGGTTACTTACCTAATTAGATTATTAATAAAGGATTGTTAATAAGGCTATTTTACTTTTATCTTCGTATCTATCATTGACAATAATTTTGTTTATATGATATGAACCAAGAAACTCAGGCCCTAATTTATTGCCAGACCATTTTGTGTCTTTACATAGAACGAAATCATTTATTATAAACTACACTTCGCCCCCGTTGTATTTTTTCTTTCATAAGAACCTTCTCCTGACAATAACAAACGCAACAAAAAAAGAATTATCCAATTTGGTGCAGTCGTTCGGAAGTTATGCGCGTACAAACATTTCGGTGATTAGTTTTTATTTACATAGATGGGGATATATAGCGGCGGTTCTGGCATCTAATTAATTCTGATTCTGATTAATCCAATAAATAAATAAATAAATAAATCTAATCTAATCTTACTATTTCTACATTGTTCGACCATCAAGCCAGAGCTTAGGCTTCTTTTCGAATGTCGTCTCTATTCGAGTGATGTTCTCAAAGGGACGTCCTCGTGTGTTTACTCTGAAACAATAAAACCATAGCACAGTATACCGTTCGGTCATACCTGATCAAATTATTAGAACAAAGAAAAAAAATGGTTAAGTATAATTATCGTTTACATGTTCGCGCATTATTTTACTCTCGGCAGGTGAAAATCTGTACGGTCGCTTTTGCACGGTACGACACGGATCAACTAAGAGACTTTCGCACTTTCCCGTTTTCACGCGGGTAGTTGGAAAACCTTGAGTAAAATAATCAGAGTACCAATTTAACAACTGTTCAAGTGCTCGCCTACCCTCGGGTGAACTGTCAATGTTACCTCCGCAAAATTAGTAACCGGGTTGTTTTGGTTCGGCGAAACGCAAGTTTTTACCTCACATGATTATGTCAACGAGAACTCATATTCACGATAAAATCTTTGCTCAAGATTTCGCGGCATATCAACATATCGCTACTAAGGTACGAGTCAGGTAAAACATGAAATATAAGATTTTGGTCGGGTAGTCACATATCACAACAAGGCACATTCCAGTAGTAAAATAATTGTCATAAGCTTTTTTCTTAACTTTACTAATTTTTAAACATTAAACTACCGTGAGTGAGTGAGTGAGTACTCATATTGAAAATAAACGGATCACTCACGTCTCAAAACGAGTTTATAAATTTCAAGGGTAAGTCAGTGTCGACAGAATCAAGATCTTTGTTGGATTTATTTAGTAGTTCTGAAAATATTGGCGATTTTAGTGCGAGAAAATAATAGTTTATCCGAAGTAATGCTCACCGCCAAGCCTAAGGATAACACCTCATGTCCTATCATAATGTAATGATGTAAGCAATGATCAGGTAATACGTGAAAAGTAATTTCAACAGGGATGTCATCGATTTGAATTTGTGATAAAACTTGAACCGCACTACAAATTGAAGTTTTGCTCTATAACAGTTAACAGTTGTATTAAACAACGGAACTATGACAACGCTTTTCTCTAAATTTTCATGCAACTGACTCCCTAACAAGCGAACATTCAGTTCCTGAATCGTATGTACAATGAAACTGCTCACCGGCCTGATGTAGTGTCCCCGTAGGCGTGCTAACATTGCAGATGTTGACTCGTTTCTCCCGCGACGGTCCCGCCGCATCGTTGGTGCTGCTCTCTCGAGTCCGCTGACTCGAATCCTGCGCCGTGGCTCGTTTAGACTGGTTCCAGGTTGGTGTTGTGAAGCGTGCTCGTGACGAATACCCGGCGGTTGGTTGTTGAATAACCGGCGAATATGACGGTTCGTAGCTGTTGTCGTGTTGATGGGCATCAGTTCCCCCCACTTCTGATGTTAGAGGATGGTCCATGTTGGGAAGTCAAACACTGAATCTAACAATAAACGTTTTATTTCGATGCTTACACTTTGAAAGTTTCAACCATAATGCCCGTTTGACTGACTGCACCGCCATTTTATATTACATTGAAAACAAGTCTGTACTTCTAATCAAATTACCGACTACTATTATTGATATAAAAATACCTTAATAAATAAGCATAGCAACTATACAATCATTAAATAATCATAAAGTATTCTTTTCTTATTTTATTTTTATATAAAATCTTATTTTTTTACATTCCAAAGTGTTGATTACATTTTAATTCACCCAATAATACTTTCGTTAAATTGTTAAACAATTATAAAAAATATTGATTGAGTCCACCGCTATCATATATGGCAGTTCAAATATGACGAAAATAGACAAGGTACTAAAGTGTATACATATTTTTGCCCGTGACTGTACTAGACGACGATAAACATACTTATATTAATAAATAAATACTTAAATACATGGAAAACATCCATAACTCAGGAACAAATATTCGTGCTCATCACACAAATAAATGCCCTTACCGGGATTCGAACCCAGGACCTCTTGCTTCGTAGGCAGGGTCACTACCAACTAGGCTAAAGCGGTCGTTAAATTCGTTATTTGTATAGAAAAGTCAATTATAAGAAACCAATTTCAATATTTTTTCATTTAAGTTTACTACTTTTTCAAAATTAATTATTGAAACTATTTTGGTTGATCCAGCTTCGTCTTTTTCCGTGGATTCTAAATAACTATCCCTCATCAAGCTTGTCTTTTTTCACAGTGAGAAAGCTTAAATTGCAGTACTCACGCGGTCAATTGTGAATGGGGAACTTCAAACACCATTGAAATGCATCGCGGCGGTATTTGAATTAAAAAAAAATTAGAGATGCGATTCCGGGTGCTAACCCTGGCTTGACGACAAAACCTCAAAGCGAACTTCTAAACTTACAATTACAAAGTCTAAACGTTAGTCTTCATTTAATCATCTTACTAATTGACAGGCACTTCAACAGAACTTCTCCCAGCCTCAAGTCGACCACCACGCCGCAGGAATGACGTCATCACCGCCCAACATTACCGTCGAGACGCTCCGCATAGATCTTCGCGACGTCACGTCTCAGCGTGACACGGCACAGGCTGAGTTACGGGAGCGAGACGCGCGCATACAGCGGCTGCTTGGCGAATTGCAGGGCTTGGTAAGACCGCGGAATGGTCCGTTTCCTACAATTGTAATGAATGACGTCTAAACTTCCTAACATAACCTACTACTGCCCCTAACCTGCCTAACCTGCTACTTGGCTGAAGGAAGCCAGCATCGTTTGCGGTCGAGTACCAATCTCCTTTTGGCCTGTCCTTCTACTTCTTCCAAAATTTACTCAAAATCTTTTACTGTGCAATCTGCTAGACTGTGGAATCGATTACCCACCTCCATTAGGCAATCTCCCTCCGTGGTGTCGTTCAGGGAAGCTTTGAAGAAGATGTGGCTCACACCATCTCTTTAATATATTGAGACCACTGCTTATTTATTGTATGTATTTTGCATATATATGTTGTATATGGTAGTATATTTTTATTAGGTTTCTTTATATTATGAGTTTATGTATTGTATTTACTAAAAGTTGTATTGTAGCCTTTGCTTTGTCCGACTGTCTTATTTTTACTTACTCTTTGTCGGTCCCTTACTAAATGCTCCTTTCATCCACTCAAAGGTTGACTGGTAGAGATCCCTTAAAGGGATAAGTTCGCCTTTGTACATGCATTTCAACGGTTGCCAATAATGTATTTCTTTTTTCCTTATTTTTGTACAATAAAGAGTTTACATACATACATACATAACCGTAAAAATGCTCCGGTTAGTTCTTCGCGACATGACCACAGCTTTACACAATGCAAATTGAGTTAAGGGAGCAGGTTACTGCGGCCACTTCACGAATTTTCGGGATTGATAAGACCACACAATATAGGTATCTAACTATACAGAATTGACACTGTCCGTATCCTACTTTGATCAATTATAACTGAAGATACACATTGCCGAACAAAATCCCCTTCAAAAAATGTCCGAACTTTTTTATTTGTTTGCATAACAATTAAAATCATCACCTACACAGAAATTTGAACCTAATCTTTACTTCATTACAGTCGAATTTCGGTTGACACTTGACAGCTAAACTTGACAATTTCACGCAACGTAGTGAGAAACAAGAAGGCCACTGGCGCTCATTTGGCTCGGACATTTTCGGGCGCGTGACTGTGGATCTACAGTTATAATTGATCAAAGGTATCCTATAATGACAATGACGTAAGTAGATCAGTAGATGATAACGAACGTGGTTAAAATATAACAAATTTTGCAAATAGAAGAAGTAGTTATAGCGTGTTTCCCATAAGGACACATGGGGCTTGTGCCCAGGGCCCCCGAAAGTCAGATATATTCGTTTACATGAGAATAATTTGTTCTTGTTGTAAATGACATTTTTTTGCTTTAATACATTCCTACGGGGTCTCATATTCTTTGGTGCCCAAACCGGCATGTTCTAAGCGGCTTTGAGTAGTATTAGTAATTGTTAAACGCAATATTTTGTTTATAAAAAAACTTCTGTATAGACAGTGCACCGTCAAGATTTTCTACTCTATGTATGTAATCTCACATGCCCGCCCGTCGTTTCACAGGAGGAGCGGTACGAGGTAGCGGAAGCGATGTGCTCTGAAGCGAACGCGATGCGATCCGCTCTAGAGGAAGTCGCTCGTGCACTTATACAGGATTCTGAGGCTGACGTACCGACCGCGCAACATCTGCATATGCCAGAAAGGTGAGTGAATGTTTGTCAATTTAATTCAATTCAATTTTCGAGATAATAATGGCCTCATTGTAGTCTCCGCCAATGTCGAGGTTGGATAAGACAGTGCCAGACGATTTTTAAATAAATACCTAATTTATTTCAGATACTACGATCCTTATTTGGTTTGGGGCACATCAGTTGGGTGATTTCAAAGTCTGTAATGGTCATAGGTAGAAAAAAAAAATAATCTCGAAATCGATAATTGATAATCTTATTAAATCAACTTTATTGTATATGCTTTAAGGTTCCAATTGAGTTTTTATATGGATCTGAGATAAGACCTTTTTTAAAGTAGTGACGATATGGTATAGATAGTGCCAAATTTTACCCGGATCCATTAAACCGTTTTGGCGTAACAAACATCCAAACTTTCACATTTATAATATTAAGCAGGTTT
Organism: Archips xylosteana; assembly: GCA_947563465.1. Lineage (NCBI taxonomy): Eukaryota > Metazoa > Arthropoda > Insecta > Lepidoptera > Tortricidae > Archips > Archips xylosteana. The sequence continues at coordinate 4,073,378 of OX387351.1, read as the reverse complement.
AAGTACCAAAGATTATTACTAGAGCTAAACCGTTTATATGAGTCCTCGCCCGGGCGGTACAGGGGCGGGGGGGGGGGGGGGGTATGACGACAAGGGCGCCGGGAGAGGTGCGGGCGGCGAGCGCTCCCCGTGTGCCTGCCGCCCGCCCTTCGTATCGAAACGTCCCAAAAGCAAATAGTCCTATTAGCATAATGACCTAAAAGCAAATTGTCCCATTAGCAAAATGTCCCGAAAGCAGAACGTCCCTTTCGCAAAATAACCTAAAAGCAAGTCGTCCTATTATCAGGTTGCCCTTTTAGCAAAACGTCCCGAAAGCGAAACGCCATGAAATCAGAATGACCTAAAAGCAAAATGTCCTATAAGCAGAACGTCCCATGGTGTAGAGACAAGAAAAAAAACGGCCAGGGGCCCGTTTAAAAAATATTATTTTAATTCAGTTGAAGCAAAATAAAGTAACAATGTGTTCAATCAACTAGCTCTTCTTAACTTATTACTTAACACCACAAAAATAAAAAAATTAAAAGCACTTCTTTAATATAAAATAACGACTTTTCCTAACTCGACTATATTAGCCGTTTTTTTTTCTTGTCTCTACACCATGGGACGTTCTGCTTATAGGACATTTTGCTTTTAGGTCATTCTGATTTCATGGCGTTTCGCTTTCGGGACGTTTTGCTAAAAGGGCAACCTGATAATAGGACGACTTGCTTTTAGGTTGTTTTGCGAAAGGGACGTTCTGCTTTCGGGTCATTTTGCTAATGGGACAATTTGCTTTTAGGTCATTATGCTAATAGGACTATTTGCTTTTGGGACGTTTCGATACGAAGGGGCCGCCCGCACCTCTCCCGATCCCCTTTGTCGTCGTACCCCCAGCCCCCAGCCCCTGTACCGCGCTGGCGAGAACTCATTTCGACGGTTTAGCTATGAGGCCTTCGACACGGTCGGGACCAACCGCCAACCATCGTGTCCTTGGTCGCGTTGATTTAAAAATGGACAGTGTAGAAATCGGTTGACCCGGCCGATATTTGGTTGATGTCAACGGCCTTAGTCGCGAGCGCATCCCTCGCGACAGGCTGCGTCCGTGGTCGGTTGCGTCAACCACCGACCGTGTAGAACGAATACAAAAATTGGTTGACCCGACCAAGGACACGATGGTCAGCGGTTGGTCCCGACCCGACCGTGTAGAAGGCCTCTAAGTATTATTATTTGGAGTGAAGTATACCTAGATGATTCTATAAGCATCAACACACGCTTCTTACATTCCAGGTCGCCCCGCCGCGGCGTCCCGCAGTCCGCCAACGCGACGGCGTTCGCTGAGAGCACGATATCGGCCGTACAGGCAGCACTGCACAAGTACCAGATACAAATCCACGAGCTACAGGTACACTCAACAAAACCGAGGCCTGCCCAGTTTCAAAACAAATTTGCTTGCAGCCGTTGAAGTTCATTGGTATGGATTGGTATGGACAGATGTCTAGCCACTGCAAGCAAAATGGACATTTAAGGTGTTAAGGCGACCTTCGGAAATATGTGCGGTTACGGACTTTAATACGGATGTTGACACCACCAATTAACTAACGTACTTTATATGAGCTGTCAAAACACATTCTCCTATAGAGTTTGTAAAGCAATAGCAACTTATGACGTCACTTGTTCGCCAATTCAATCAACTAACTATTTATTTGTTAAAAAAGCAATAAAAAATGTAATTTTGCAGTTAATCGAAAACTTATCTGGTATTCAGGGCTAAAATAGAGCGTTTTTTTACTGGAGTCGTGTCTTCGAATTTTTTTTTTAATGGCGTCAATATCCCTATTTTTTTTTGTAGGTGAAGCTACAGAACACTCGCGAACAGTTGTCAACCAGCCGGAAGCATTGTGACGCGGCTGACGCCACCGTATTGTCTCTCGAAAACAAAGTACAGGATCTGCAAGGTAAGTTGACACCTTTCTAACTCTTTCAACGCCAACGACACTGTAGCTAGGGTGGTAGTGCTTACTTGGAGATCCGTGCAGATAAACAAACAGCAAATGTTCTAGCACTTATTTGGTTCGTATGCGCGAACGAGCGTAGGCTCCGCGTCGTAAGTGAATATCGACTAAAATACTTCCGAGTTGCATCGTTCGCTTTAAACGCTTGTGCTTCGCTTGCCTCTTTATCTCACAATCCTTCTGAACTGTTGCTTGTGCCTGTGCTAATTGTTTCTTCTGTGCATTGACTAAATACAAATAAGTGCTAGAACATTTGCTGTTTGTTTATCTGCACGGATCTCCAAGTAAGCACTACCACCCTAGCTACACTGGTGACCCCGACGTGATGTAGGATTGCAGTAGTTAGTTCCTTATGTGATGACTAGATGGCGCTAGTAGTCGCCACAACACATATAAGTATCACAAAGTACAGTGTCAAAGTGATCTTCACACAATGACATAAGATTCAAAGCAGGTTTACGTTTTGTCGAGGTGTGGCGTTGAAAGGGTGTCTCCTGTATACAATGGGCCATGTAGTTAGCCGTATTAGCTGGTTAGCCGTGTAATGCAAATAGCCATGTTGGTCTAGTGGTTTGACCTAAAGCCTCTCAAGCAGAGGGTCGCGGGTTCAAATCCCGGCTCGCACGTCTGATTTTTTCGGAATTTATGTGCGAAATTACATTGGAAATTTACCGTGAGCTTTACGGTGAAGGAACACATCGTGAGGAAACCTGCATACACCTGCGAAGGAATTCAATGGTGTGTGTAGTACCTAATCCGCACTGGGCCTGCGTGAGAACTACGGCCCAACCCCTCTCATTCTGAGAGGAAGCCTGTGCCCTGCAGTGGGACGTATATAGGCTGGGGTGATGATGATGATGTACGGTCATGCGTTGTACTACGTAAGGCGTCTTCTGCGGTGAAATAGTAGATTGTATCACAAAGGGACAAACACAATTTTAAGACGAGTGCGCTATTTTGAATATAGAGCGGAGTGAGGGATTTTAGAGTAAAACCGCAGAGAGGGTTTCAAAGTACGCCGCCAAAAAAAAAATTGTGCTGCCAAGTGATACACTCTGCTTTTTTCCCACTATGAGGAAAAAATATTTTCCCAGGATTTAGTTGGTAACGAATTGTGTTACAAAAATACAAATAAATTGTCCTGCCGATAGATACACTTTACTTTTTTCCCCACTATGACAAAAAAAATATTTTCCCGGGATTTTATTAGTTGGTAGGTAACGAATTGCATCTCATTTTAAGAATGAAAGGTTTATTCAGACCTAAAAATAAAAGACTGCCAATCCAATTCTTTGCGAGGCTGACTGGTTTAGACAAACTACTTAGGCCAAAAATCAAAGAGAAGAGTGGGAAAGATGTTCCAAGTAGAAAAACCGATAAACTTAAAAATATTTATTTTTTCTTAGCAAAACTGGACCAAGCCAACGCTGATCTGAACCAGCTGTCGCAAGACAAGGAGTCGATGCAGAAGTCCGTGGAAACGCTGCGCATCGACAAAAACAACCTCGAGAGGAACCGCGTCGAGATCAATGCTATGGTAATACACTCCAAAGTTGCTGACCTGCCGACACAGCCTGCTGACATACCGGCGGCCTAGATGAAAAGAATCATGTCGGTAATATGCGCCCGCGCCGACTTAATGGCCTAGTGGTTAGAGAACCTGACTAAACGAAGCTTGAGGTCCCGGGTTCGACTCCCGCGTCGGGGCAGACATTTGTATAATTTATACTAAATACAAACTGTAACCCCAGAAAAGGACCAGCGCTGGGAATCGATCCCAGGTCCTCAGTATTCCGTGCCGCGTGCTAAACCCCTGCACCACCATTGGTCAGGAGTTTAGACACGAATTTTTCCTGTGCATCGCACTTCTCAGCTTGCTATAATCACATTATGCAGATATTTTTGTGAAAAATACGAATGTTTGTTCTCGAGTCTTGGGCGTTTAATATGTATTTAAGTATCTATCTATATAAGTATGTATATCCGTTGCCTAGTACCCATAACACAAGCTTCACTTATTTTGGGACTAGATAAATTCGTGTGGATTGTCCCGTGATATTTATTATTAGATGTTGGCGGCATTTCGGCGACTTTCGTGTGTGTGTGTGTGTGTGTAGGTACGTAGGCGCTCAGTTGCCCGGGATACTCAAGCTAAAGTTGCCGATTAGCTCGCCAGAAAAATGTTGCTGACCTGTTACATAGGATAATGGGATTGTAAGAGAGAGAGAGAGAGAGAGAATTGTTAGGAGTTACAAAGTAATGTATGTATTGTGGCATCTCCCACATGTTCAAATTGTCAGATACATTATGTTTGACAGGTGGAATCCCTGACATCGGATTACGAGAAACTTCAGAAGATCAACTCGCGTCTCGAGAAGACTATAGAGGCGCTTGAGACAGACAAACGGACGCTCAACGCCGAGGTAGACCATTTGCACCGCGAAGCGAGCAACAGGGAGTCTATTCTGAGGTTAGTTTAGGAATTCGTTATCGAAGTAATCGCTTTGGATGTAAATATACATATCGTCACTACTTTGAAAAAATCTCGTATCTCAAATCATTATGTAAACCAAACTGAACTTTATTGCACACTTAGTAAAGTTCAATTAGCCAGATTATCGATTTTGAGATACGAGCTTTTTCAAAGTAGTGACGATATGTGGTATAGACGTAGATGTTTTCAGTTTTGGTCACCGAGTAACCAGAGAGTTTTGGTAATGGCTATAGTTGTAAGAATGATTCGTCATCACCTTAATGGTTCGGCAGATTCTTGGCGATGATTCTTAGACATGTTTCATCAAAATTGGTTTAGTCGTTCCAAAGTTATCAGCTCTTTTGTTAGTTGCGGAAGGGATTTTAGATTCATAATGGCCATTTTCTTTATTTTCAAACATTTGACCACAATCACGCCTGATGGAAAGAGAAGATGAGGCCTACGATGGAGCACGCTTGCCTAGTAAATGCTCATTCACCCTAGACTTGAAAGCGGCCAAAAAAAAGCTTAAAAGCGGCTTGCGTTGGGGGTTTTAATTTTTTTTAATTTATAGTTATTAACTGTATTGACGCATTCCCAAACTACGTAAAATTTGCAGCAAGAATTTTAGTTTCTAGTCTATTTGTATTTACTTCTTGCAGGGCGGAAGAGGAGCGATCGGCGCGGACTCGGTCGGAATTGGTGACGGTGCGCGAGGAGTTAAACAAGACTTGCCTCGCGCGCGACTTGCTCGAGCAGCAGAAGATGGAAGCCGACTCCATCATGTCGCAGATGGAGAAGCACAGGAGTAAGGCTGCTTTACTTTTCAGGGCTATACCCCACCGGGACACCACGGCGGCGCAACCAGTCGCGCAGCCGTGGTGTCTAGCTACCAAACTAGCTTCCAAACCGAGCCACCAATAGAGACACCAGATTCACCGCAGTCTTAAAATGGACGCCGATGAGATAGTTATGCTGATGCTGAGGGAGCGTCGCTGGTGGCGCGACTGGCAGCCGAGTGAGTGAGATAGCATACAGCGCCATACTAATGGGTAATGGGCCATTCATAAATTACGTCTCACCAATTTCGATCAATTTTGACCCCTCCCCCCCCTTGTCACACTTATTACTATGGAAATCGCCATTATTTTGTTCTAGTGTCACAGATCGCTTGACCCCCCACCTCCCCCTAAATGTGTGACGTAATTTATGGATGGCCCCTTAGTGGTGGTGCAACCAACGTGGCGGCGCGGCCAGTAATGTTGCATGCACGCGTCTATGCTGGTTGCGCCGCCAAATCCGTTGCGCAACCAAGTGGACGCCAGGTGAGATACCCTCCATAGAGCTGTATATATTTTGTTGGTGGCAGAGACTGGTTGTGCCGCCGTGTTGTCCCGGTGAGATATAGCCCTAAGGGTCATTGTCAAAATTAGTGCACGCCGGTTTGTGGTGCTCAGCCCACATTTAGAGTATAGCTGAAATCGTTTAAATGTGTCCTCGCACGCGGGGTACAAGGCGCGGGGGTAGACGACAGAGGGGTCGGGAGAGGTGCGGGCGGCAGCCACACGAGGGGTGGCCACAGCCACGCCCGCGCCTCTCTTGGCCCCCTTTGTCGTCACACCCCGCAGCCCCAGTAAGGAAAATTATGTAAGTTGCATTACATAGCGAGACTGAATTGAACGAGTTGGAAGAGTCTGAGAGCGTCATAGTTCACGGGGCTCCTAGGTCACAATGGGTTCAAAGGCTTGTCTATGGAGTTGTCTATACTATGAAATTAAAGTTCATGGCTTAAATCGATCGATCGGTATATAGATACCAAATCCATGTGATGGCTGTGTCACGCCCACTAGGCCTTTCCGATCTCGATCGATTGAAGTCATAAACTTTAATTTTCGGACCCTCTTAAGGCCCATGACATGACTTGTATGACAATTCAAGTGATTATTATATTATCAAAATCATATTAATCTGACGTCTACATCTCCTTTATCCGAAAGTAAAATGAAATGCCAACTTTTTTCATCATGCAGATGATCTCGAGATAGAGTTAGAAAGAACTCTGCTGGAAAGAGGCGACTTGCAAGATTTAGTCGACAAGCTGCAAGCGGCTATCAGAAACTTGGAGACCGACAGAAAGAAGTTACAGGAAGAAGTTAAGCAAGTAAGTTTTATTTGACCAAATCATGTACTAAACGGAGTGGCGTACCGTAGGTAACCTTCTCTGACATTTCGGAGGAGTTCGATAACAAACACCGTGGCTTGAGATTTTTATAAGTATATTAGAAGAAGAAAGAAGAAGATGTTATTTAATAACATTGTAGATCTGTTTATTTTTTTTATCTATCTATCTAATACCTTTAAACGAGCAATTCTTGTATATATATATGTATATACTAGCTTTTGCCCGCGGCTTCGCTCGCGTGTACCATGAGTATTCCAAACAACCAAGATACATATCAAGCAAGCAAGAAAGCGTGCAAGTAAGCGAGCAAGCAAGCCCGACTAACCTTCAGGTAGATACGGTCTTTTACAGTTATTCTTTATATACAATGTTTTTCACTATTCGAAAGCGGGCACTAAAATAACCAGGTTTGTTAATAATATAAAACCTATTATTAATTTCCCCTGTCCTGCATTAGGTATAATTCAATGTTTTCTTACCTTCTACGGAAACTTGAATAACTGGAAGCGCTGTGTACCTACTTAGCATTGATATTATACATATTATAGTATTATGTTAAGGTGTTGTGTGACCTAACCGTTAAGAAGTTATACCTTCCATCATCAGCTCATCTGAATAACCAGAAAGAATACAACTAAAGGTCTATACGTGCATATGATATTTAAAGAAACTTCCTATAACTCCTAACCGTTAAGGAGTTTAACCTTCCATCATCAGCTCACCCGGATAACCTGAAAGAATACAACTATCGGTCTATACGTACCTATAATATTTGAAAAAATATCCTCAACTCCTAACCGTTAAGGAGTTTTACCTTCCATCATCAGCTCATCCACATAAGATGATGTCTACCAGACGCAAACACTTAAATAGCTTGAGAAAATATATGAAAAACGTAATGCGTGCCTACAAAATTTGAGGGTTGCCCTCGATTTCCCTAAGATCCCGTCATCAGATCCTGATTTGGTGACAATGGAACCATCTAAGGAGTATATTGTATTCTTTCGAATAAAACAATATTTTTTATAATCGGTCCACAATTGACCAAGAAATCGGCGATCATGCCTACATAAATAAATACATTAAGTGGAATGCATAATCTCCTTTTTTGAACTCGGTTAAAGAGCCCTTTGCGGCCTATTTACAGTGTGAACTTATGAATTTTGAGATTTTAGCTTTCTACAACCAGTAAAACGCAAAATCCCGTTTTTTCCGGTTCCCGTAAGAATTTCAGGAAAAGCTTTCTTAGTGCTCCCCTACACTCCCCAAGGAACCCACTTGCCAAATTTCGTCTTTCTACGACCAGTAAAACGAAAAATCCCGTTTTTTCCCGTTCCTGTGGGAATTTTGGAAAGTCCTCTCACAATGCTCCTTTACACTCCCTAAGCAACCTACATGCCAAATTTCAGCTTTCTACGATCAGTAAAACGAAAAATCCCGTTTTTTCCCGTTCCCGTGGGTATTTTGGAAAATCCTCTCTCAATGCTCCTCTACACTCCCTAAGCATTCTACATGCCGAATTTCAGCTTTCTATGACCAGTAAAACGAAAAATTCTGTTTTTCCCGTTCCCGTGGGAATTTTGAAAAGTCCTCTCTTAATGCTCCTCTACACTCCCCAAACAACCTACATGCCAAATTTCAGCTTTCTACGACCAGTAAAACGAAAAATCCCGTTTTTTCCCGTTCCCGTGGGAATTTTGGAAAGTCCTCTCTCAATGCTTCGCTACACTTCCCAAGCACCTACATGCCGAATTTCAGCTTTCTACGACCAGTAAAACGAAAAATCCCGTGTTTTCCTTATCCCGTGGGAATTTCCGAAAATCCTTAAAAAGTTTTTTACTATTATAATTACCTACTTCTATGTCAAACTTGAAGAGTCTAGTAATTATACTTCATAGGATCCCGTTGAACTGAATATATAAATCCCGTTTTTTCCTTATCCCGTGGGAATTTTGAAAAATCCTGAAATTAATGTTTTAAATAATATAATACCTACTTGTGTATCAAATTTGAAGAGTCTTGTTATTATAGTTACTGAGATAGGGTCACTCGGAATCGAATTTATAAATCCCGTTTTTTCCCGTTCCCGTGGGAATTCCCAAAAATCCTTCCTTAGTGGATGCCTACATTGTATAAGGTATCCATATGCAAAATTTCAAGTCTCTAGATCCAGTAGTTTGGGCTGTGCGTTGATATATCAACAGTCATTTAGTTTATTTAGACATTTCAACCCCATCGCACCCCATCCAGGGAGATGGTATTTTACGTCCGCCACGTCGGATTTTAAAACCGTTGTTGTTTTGATAACCAGCGACCCGATAAACCATAGAAACAACACCCATGTTGATTTTCAGACTTTGTTACCCCTTTCCCCCCTTTTAGGGGTTGAATTCTCAAAAAACCTGAAACACGTGTTTACTCATTTACCATAAGGAGTACTTCTGTGAAGTTTCGAATAAAATAGTCGAACTAATCTTGTTTCCCCATACAAACTTTGGACCCCCTTTTCACCCCCTTAGGGAGTGAACTTTGAAAAATCCTTTCTTAGTGCACCCCTAGACCTTATAAGGAACCTACATGCCAAATTTGGAATCTCTAGGCCCAGTGGTTTGGGCTGTGCGTTGATATGTCAGTCAGTCAGTCAGTCAGTCAGTCAGTCAGTCAGTTTCTTCTTTTACATATATAGATATAATCAGGATCTCGGAAACGGCTCCAACGATTTCGATGAAATTTGGTATGTGGGGGTTTTCGGGGATGAAAAACTGATCTAGCTATGTTTCATTTTCAGAAAATCGCTTTTACTCGTGTTTTCCGGCTATTTTTGTTTGCATTAGAATATAAAGCTAAATTTCGCCGACTTCGAGCAGATCATAATGGCACATTAGAAGTCGGGTGGTCGCGGATCCAGCCGACCTCGGTTCGATTCCACGTTTTTTTCAAGATTTTTAGTTTTTTTTTTAAGTTTATTTATCATGAGAAAACGTCAAGTTTCTTCTTTTGAGAGAAAAAGTTACTTTTTTGTTAGAAAAAGTATTATAGGGAACGTGCAGTAACTATAGGCGGCAGCACTAATGCGACAGAAGAGACACTATGCGGACAGTAAAACAAACTTATCAAGGGTTTTACCTTGAATATTAATTGATGGCACTAGTTGGCAGCACCGTCTATGTGCACGTTCCCTATTGGGAGCACAGAACAGGAAAAGCCGGTTGTCTGTAAAGTCGGTTTACGGACGATAGTTTAACGTGACTCACCCAACCTCCGGTGTTTTTGTCAAATATCTTGAAAACGGTGCATCCTACGGCAAAATCAATGAAATTTTCATCCCCCCTTTAATACCCTCGCGCTCCCTCCCCCGCATCCCCTCCCCCCCCTCTCCCCCCACCCCTCCGGTGTTTTGATCTCGGAAACGGCTCCAACGATTTCGATGAAATTTGGTATTTGGGGGTTTTCGGGGATGAAAAATTGATCTAGCTTGGTCTTATCTCTGGGAAAACGCTTGGTACCGAGTTTCTGCCCGAGCAGAGCTCGGTCGCCCAGGTACTTTATTTTATAAAACTAAGTATAGGGTGACAGCACCAGTAATCGATAAGAACTAATTACGGACATTTAATTGGCTAAGTAAAGTTTTTTGAAGAGGTGCTAAATATATATTTTTTCGACAGTAGTCTTCTTCTAGACCAAGAAACTGCAGCTGTTTTATTTTTATCTCCTATTGTTTACTGGAAATATTTTTTTAAGTGTTCGAGATGACATTTGTGAGATTTAATGGCTGACAAGAGTTTGTGCTCAGTACTTAGCAGAAATAGAAAAAAAAACGAAGTCAATTGTCAATGTCAAATGAAATCTAACCGTTTGCGTTTCGTTTACTTTGCATTGTCCAAAAAGCAGTTCCAAAATAATGATCAAAAATATTCAATCGTGATTCAATTATCGTGCATAAGTCGTGGAGAAATGCGGTAAAATTGTAAATCCGGATTTTGTGCGGAGGTTGTTAAAAATAGTCCAAAAATCACACCAAAACGCAAAGCAAACGAAACGCAAACGGTTTGACATGGACAAAAGTGACAGATGACTTAGTTTTTTTTCTGTTTCTACTAAGTACTGAGCACGAACCGCTTGTCAGCCATTAAATCTCACAAATGTCAACTCGAACACTTAAAAAAATATTTCCAGTAAACAATAGGAGATAAAAATAAAACAGCTGCAGTTTCTCGATCTTCAGAACGCCGACTGTCGAAAAAAAAATATAATTAGCACCTCTTAAAAAAACTTTACTTAGCCAATTCTGTAAACCCAAATTTTAAGAAAAGGACACTACATTTTTTAAACTGTCAACACTATGCTCACGTAACTGATGGTCATTAGGTCATAACTGGTAAGGTCCATGAATGGTGGGCCATAAGGCACTGAATCTTTCTTGTCCATTACTGGGTACCACTGCGCTTCATGTCCATAATTGGTGCCGTCACCTTGCCGAGTTTATTGCAGGATTCTTTTCAACAGGTTTTTTCATAAAGGTTTAAATTATCAGGTCGTCCACTATTGTCGTATATTCAGGGTCGACAAATTCGGGACCTATTTTAACTGCACTCCCTTACGCATTATATTTTTGCCCATGCCCACAGTTGGAAGACGAGAAGTCGTCTCTCTCCAGCCAATCGTCAGAGCAGCTTGGAGACCTGAACTCTCTGCGCAAAGAGCTGCTCTCGGCGGAACAGACCCGGATGGAGCTTGAAGCCGACAAGGCGTCTCTCCTGGAGAAGATCAAGTTCGTCGAGGCAGACCGGGAGAAAGTGGAGATGGAGTTGCGACAGGTTGTTAGGTTAGTGGGAGTTGCTGTATTTACAAGGGGCCATTCATTTATTACGTAAGACGATTTAGAGGGGGAGGGGGTCGACCATGTCTTATTTTTTCTTACAAGGGGGTATTTTTTCTTACGTAAGATCACAAAAAAGCGCAAAGTCAAGATTATACCCGTACTTTGAAAAAGCGCGCGCTCGGATAATAAACGATTTCCATGGCAAGAAAAATTTGAAAATAAAACCAAAGTTGACCCAAGCATAAAAAATATTATTAACTACAATAACTACGTGTATTCATTTTTTCTTAGATTCATACGTAATAAATATTACACAGGGGGGATTTTATGTAAGGGTTTTATTAACGCTTTTTTAAGGCTTTTCAAATTAGAGTGTTATATATTTCAAACTAAATACAAACTGAAATATAGATGCACAGAAAAAACCCCAGAAAAAAGACCAATGCTGGGAATCGAACCCAGGTCCTCAGCGTTCCGTGCTGCGTGCTTTACCCCTACACCACCACTGGTCTAGAGGTTAGCGACGAATCTTTCCCATACATCGTACATTTCAGTCTGTTATAATCACCTTATGCAGTGATAAAGCACTCATCTATGTTTATGCCCTCTACCGAGAGACTTTAACACTCCTTCGGAGCTACCCGCTCACCTGGACCAAGAGATGGCGCTACTGTGCAACTTTAAACAAGTCAGATATGAAGTATCTTTTTTATTCGAGGGTTCGATTCCCAGCATTGGTCTTTTTTCTGGGGTTTTTTCTGTGCATCTATATTTCAGTTTGTATTTAGTTTGAAATATATGGTTTCATAGGATGACCGTAAAAGTAATAAAAAATGAAGTTGAAAAAATAAATAAAAAAGATACTTCATATCTGACTTGTTTAGAGTGTTACAATAAATGTGTGGGCTTCTGAAGCGTTTCATCCGCCGTTTCCCGTGTGTTACGAAAATAGACTAATAAATAATACCGTCAACTAAAAATCCCAATGACCACCACCACGCATGGTATGGTGTGTGATCACAAAATTGCAACACACGGGATACGGCCATTGAAACGCTTCAAAGCCCCACCCAAATATTACAAAAAGAATAAAAAAAAAAACTAAAAATGTTTCATATCACATTAAGTCGCTTTACGTTATTAAAATCTGACAGTTACGAATACCCACCACCTTCATATTAATTTTTACTCTTTGCGCGTTGTACTCCAAGAGGACCCTTGTCCTTTCAGAGAGCGCGGTGAGCTAAGCTCCCAGCTAACAGCCATGGTGCGCAAGAAAGACACCCTCAACGAAGAGATCATGCGGCTGCAGCAGCGGCTGGAACAAGCCAACGAGACCATCGGCAGGATCAATCGCGCGCTGGAGGACCATGTCAAAGACGGGGAGGAGAAGCAGGTGAGGTAGCCTGGGAGAACAGAAGACGTCCATTGTCGAAGTGTAGCGGTCGGTGTAGGTATAGATAACTTGAATACGAGGTGATTCAGTGATAGGGGTGATAGGGAGATTCACACTGAGCAACTTGTACTGTACTATGGGACCGGCCCCGAAATCGCAAAAAAAAAACATCTAATCAAAACTTAATTCATCACTAATTGATCGCTAACAATCTGAAATGTACGGAACAGCAGATTTTTTTTGCGGATTTCATGGCTGGTCCCATAGTGAAAATTGCTCAGTGTGGCCCTCCTCATCACCCCTTTCACTCCCGCTCATGACTCCTGAATCACCCAGTACTGCTCGTGCATAAAATATCACGTTCCCAAAATACCAGCTTTTTCAAAATACTATACCTTTCACCACATTTCTAGCTTACCAGATTCGATTCGATTCGACCAATGAAAACGGTTCCCTGAATGCGGGCCCTATCGACTAATGAAACTGAGCCATTAGTACTAGGCCAATTGGGATTATCTAAAAAAAAAATACCACTGGTTTTTATATTTTTTTTTTGTGTAGAATAGTCAATTATAAAAACTCATTTCAACATTTTTTCATTTATTCACTAATTTTTCTCAAAATTAATAATAAAAAACTATTTTGGTTGATGACGTCAGATTATAATTGAGGGCTCCCACATAGCCGAATATCTAAATCTATCTAAATGCGTACGATAAGGCAACCCCTTTAATTATTTTTTGCGTAGTGGTACACTGTAACTAGTGTCACTTTACTGGCGCTGTCAAAGGCCTTGATGTCAGACAGCGGGTCCAAATCAAACTCCGTAGTATAATCCACGCGTAAATTGTGAAGAGACCACACAGAATAAAGGACGACTTGGACCGGTCACGCAATTTACACCAATGTCAAATGAAGGTCATCGCTTATTTGCTATGTAATAAATTCATTACATTATATTAAAACTAAATAACTACAGAAAACGAGTTAAAAGCATTTATCTCGAAATGGTTTTCGATTTACTATACACTAGCGACCCGCCCCGGCTTCGCACGGGTGCAATTATGCATGTACATATTATACATATAAACCTTCCTCTTGAATCACTCTATCCATTAAAAAATACCGCATCAAAATCCGTTGCGTAGTTTTAAAGATCTAAGCATACATAGAGACAGACAGACAGACAGACATCGGGAAGCGACTTCGTTTTATACTGTGTAGTGATTGCAAAAAAAATAGACATCCCCAATTGGTGTCAATCGTCCCGCTATTTATTTATTTATATTGTCTACACAGATACTAATAGACAGTCTGGACAAAGACAAGCAGCATTTACAAGAGCAGCTGGCGAGTGTGCGGGCCGAGAAGGACGCGTTGGAGGCGGTGCTGTTCGACACGGCCAACTTGCTGGACGACGCGGAGGCGCGCCGGGCCAAGCTCGACCGGGATCTGCAGGACGCTATGGTGCAACAGGAGAACCACAAAGGTAGGACATCAACGTGTGTGTTAAGGGTCGAAAACCATAAAGGTAGAACCATTAAAGTGTGTGTTAAGGGTCGAAAACCATAAAGGTAGAACCATTAAAGTGTGTGTTAAGGGTCGAAAACCATAAAGGTAGAACATCAAATGTCAGTTAGCCTATGTCAAGAGTCAACCAGCTTTTTGAGCGACTTCAAAAAGAGGTTATCAATTCGGCTGTATATTTTTCGCTCAGGTTCAATTTGACCACACTCGTATTTCGTCCACATTTTCATGTCGTCTACATTCCCAAGTTATACACATACCTATCCTAAATTCCACTCCCTGTCTCGTCCGCATTCCCAACTCGTCCACGTTCGCAACTCGTCCACGTTCCTAACTCATCCTCATCCAGCTTTTTCAGCGTAAGAAACAAAAGTTCTGTCATGTGGACATAAAATTAGCAGGAGTTGAGTCAGGAAACTTAAGATTTATTTAAATGGGTCGAAAGTAGTCCAGCTGTACCATACGCCGATGCAGAGTTTGTTCGACACGGCCAACTTGCTGGACGACGCGGAGGCGCGCCGGGCCAAGCTCGACCGGGATCTGCAGGACGCTATGGTGCAACAGGAGAACCACAAAGGTAGAACATCAAATTGTGTTTCAGGGGTCGAAAATCATAAAGGTAGAACATCAAATTGTGTTTCAGGGGTCGAAAACATTAAGGTAAAACATCAAAATGCGTATCAAGGGTCGAAAACCATAAAGGTAGAACATCAAATTGTGTGTCAAGGGTCGAAAACATTAAGGTAAAACATCAAAATGCGTATCAAGGGTCAAAAACCATAAAGGTAGAACATCAAATTGTGTGTCAAGGGTCGAAAACATTAAGGTAAAACATCAAAATGCGTATCAAGGGTCGAAAACCATAAAGGTAGAACATCAAATTGTGGGTTAAGGGTCGAAAACCATAAAGGTAGAAGGGTCGAAAACCATAAACGTAGAATATCAAATGTCAGTTAGCCTGTATCAAAAGTTAGCCAGCTTTTTAAGCGACTTCGAATAGAAGTTATCAATTCAGCTGTATATTTTTTCGCTCAGGTTCACATCGTCCACGTGCGCATTTCGTCCACATTCTCATGTCGTCCACATTCCCAACTTATCCAGCATACATTACAGGTTTAGGCGCATAACGTCCCACTCGCATAATGTCCCTTTGTCCCATTCGCGAAATGTCCCTTTCTTAAATCCCTTACGCAAAACGACCCTTCTGCAAAAGGTACCGTTCGCAAAACGTCCCTGCACATAAATAAAGTCCCGTTCGCAAAACGTCCCTTTCGCAAAACGTCCCGTTCGCAAAACGTCCCTTTCACAAAATGACCCGTTCGATTGGCCATCTCTTATCCCATGAGAAGACTCCTAGTCTCTACTGAAACAAGCTTTTTCCAGACGGGACATTTTGCGAATGGGTCATTTCGCAGACGGAACGTTTTGCGAAAGGGGCGTTATGCAGTAGGGACTTTCTGCGAAAGGGGCTTTCTCAGAAGGGACGTTTTGCGAAATGAGTGGGACCTTTTGAGAAAGGGACGTTTTGCGAATGGGGTATTTTACATAAGGGACCATTGTAGTGTGCACCCACACATGTTCCCTACATCTCCCTATATAATCATGTAACTTAGCATAAGTAAGTAGTAATAAATCATATCTTAGACCTATCGGTTGTTTCCCTAACGCCATCCTTACATGGCGATCCTGCCAGTGCGGCCTTCGCGCTGCACTGGCGGCGCGCCGCGCCGACCAGTTCACGGACTTGTTTAATTTTGTAATTAATAAGTGAAAGTGTGCACATTAAAAAAAAAGACAATTTCAATTAATAATAAGACTAATAAGTGTACAGTACATACATAAGTAAAGATTAGTTTATATGTAAAATGCAAGAAGACAAGACAATTGAAGAAAGAAGAAATAAAATAAAAATAAGACTACGGAAAAAAAGATGAAAAAAGAAAACGAAGATAAAATACATACGAAGAATATATAAAATTGAAGAAGGAAAGGAAGGAATAGAATGAAATGAAGTACCTAAGAAGAGAATAAAAAGAAATCGATATAAAATATGATGAAAATACGAATAAAATAAAATTAAGCAAGAAGAGAAGAATAAAAACAATGAAAATGAAGAATAAAGAAATTTAAGAATAAATAAAAATGAAGAAGTAATTAATAATACACAAAAGTAAGAAAGAAAATACAAAATACGAAATAAAACCAAGAAAGAAGAGTACAAGTAGAACAAAATATAATTATGACGAAAAATGACTAAATCGGAGAAGAAAACCAGGTTTGCTGCCAGGAGACTGTTTCAACATCATGTGGTCCGAGCCAAAGGATGATGTTATGCGGCCGGGAGTTGCCGGTGTGCATAGGACGCTTGACTACCGTGCAAGTTACGTGAAAGTGTTGGTAAAGTGAATTGACGCTAATTTAGGTGAAATCGGGTTTGATTGAGTTGGGAGCTGGACTTATTTTTTTGCTATCGGGTTTTTCTTTTGAACTTAGAAATCATCAAATCATGAAATATATTTAAGTATACTGGTTAGTACTATGTTCAATTTTGATTATATTATGAGTGCAATTATAATAACGCACCATTAACATTGATATGCCGCTGATGACGAGTTTATTAGCACGTATAAAATTAGGTATTATTTGTTTTATGTTTAGTCAACGTAGAACCGTAGTTTGGACGGTCAACCATAGCGATGTTTTTCATTTTAATATTTTTATTTAAATCGCAAACCTGTACACAATTATTTGCAAATTCATATTCATATAGTTAACATTATCTTATAAATTTAGCACTTGTGTGGTCTCGATCACGCCAGGCGCTACCAAAAAGGTAAAGCATGCAGCGTCTGTTATTTCGTCTCAGATAACACGACGCGCATCTAGGAATCGAGTACCGTTTTAGGAACAATCACATTATCAGCATTATTCAGCATTAGCATAATTTACGTAATAAGTACTTATCAAAGATATGTTCATACAGATTTAGGTAAGTAAATCAAATTAATAGGAATGCTCTATTGACTTTTTTTTAATCTGCAGCAGTTGTTTAAAAAAAAAAGAAGTTAAAAAATAATTTACGTTTGCTGTTGGGCTGATCACCCAGAAGCCAATTGAAATTATTTACGGTAATGAGCACAAATTTAGTAAAATTTTCTGTGAAAAAAAAAAATATTAAGTAAGTACTTACAGTAGTTGTTAATTAACCAAATTATTCAAAATATATTGCAAACTGAGATTAAAAAGTTTAAAAGTAAAGTAGAGTTTTGCGTGTTTAGTTTAGATAACAACTTTAGTTAAGAGTAAAACATAGTTATCAGGGTTGCGTTTAGTATTGTTATACATATTTAAAAGTAGGTATGGACAGATTTTAGCAAGTTTTTGGGCAGGCATAGGCGGAAGTAAATAAGTTTTTTGTGAACTATTAGTGTGGCCAGCTAAAGGTTACTAAAATTCTTATGAGCTGAAGTTTTAATGAGTAAAGTGTAATTGTTATGATTTTGAATGGGTTTCAAGTAGATAGTGAAATAGTTAGATTGGGTTAGTGGAAAATTGCCGTTGTTATCAGCAGTTGCACGAGATGCGCTGTTGAACAAGTTGGTAATTTAGCAAGATATGCCAGGATACAAGGACAGACAGAAAATCCTTGTCATCCGACCGTGAGGCGGTCGAGTTATCACTCATGGGGATACTTGGACACATGGAGTGTTATTAAAGTTAAGAATGAGGTGTTAAAAGATCTGTCTGTAAAAGTGAAAATATAAATAATATGATTATGTGATAAAGTGTGCGCACACGTAAAGTAAAAATGTCTTGTATCCTGACCTGAGCAGTAAAATAATGTAATAATAAAAAGATGAAGGTCGGCCGACCAATATGAAAAAAAGAGCGTTGCATATCTTGCCAGTAGCTATGTGACGTAAGTATACATAGATACACATTTAATTATGTGACAATGATGATGATGATATAATAATTTGGAAATTGTGAAAGATTTAAGGTCATGACCCATAGGTTCATAAACAATGATAAGGAAGGATTGAGGTTTAATATGTTTTTTTTCTTATGGTTAAGGTTTTAATGAAGACATAGCTAAAATGTCAAAGTACGCAAGTTTTATTTTTGATTGGTAATAAAACTCTCGTCATCGAAGCGCGCAATATGTACTTAAGAAAACTTTATTTTATTAGAATAAGTTCATCTTTACCTTTACTGTGTGTTGTTTGTTCAATATATCTTTTAGTCTTTAGAAAAAAAAACATGTAATCTATCGTGTAATGTTTTTTTTTTTTTTGTTTAAGGGGGGAGGTGTAGTGTGCACCCACACATGTTCCCTACATCTCCCTATATAATCATGTAACTTAGCATAAGTAAGTAGTAATAAATCATATCTTAGACCTATCGGTTGTTTCCCTAACGCCATCCTTACACCATTTGCAGAGAAGACGTTTTGCGAATGGGACGTAGTTTTGGTGGAGGGACGTTTTGCGAGTGGGACGTTATGCGCCCAAACCACATTACAGCGTATATTTTGGCATACCTAAAAATGTATTTTGTTCTCTTTCCAGGTCAAATAGCCCGCCTGACCAAAGAACTGGAGAGCAGCGAGCGCAAACTCCGCGAGACTCGCAACTCGATGCAGCAGCACTCGGGCAAGAAGGAGGCGGAGTACCAGAGCATCATCACCAACATCAACCGCACGACCGCAGAGAACATCACCAAGCTCAAGGAGGAGAAGGTGGGTTCACGGGGCATTGTCGGAGCCCGGAATTTTAGGGGCACTTTTGACCTGTTATGTTTGCTTATCAGTTATCGAATCTACGTAAATGATATCGATATATTTCATACTAAATATAAACTGAAACATGGATGCTCAGGAAAATCCTTGTTTCATTTTGTATTTAGTATGAAATATATGGATTTCACGGGAAGACTGTAAAAGTAAAAATTCGGAGTTGAAAATAAAAAATACAAAAAGACTCCAAAGAAACAATCTCGATATCAATATAATCACTCAACAAGATTTTTCCGAACCTGTGGTAGATTATTCGACCTTTATAAGTGGTTGTTACTTGACCTTAATTTTGAATTCTTTCGTTTTGATAGAAAGCCTGTACTTAGCAGTAAGAGTCAGTGATGATGGATGATAATGATGAATGCTTTTGTTAACCCTTTGAACGCCCCATTTTGAGTATAAATGTGTCACCAACACGCCGAGTGTAGACGAAAAGTACCGCAAATTTCAGTCGTAATGTCGCGTGTCAAAGTTTCTTTGACCACTAATAAGCGTCGGTGGCATGGTAGGCACGCACGGCAGTACACGACCTCTTTAGGCGTTCTCGGCGTTCCAATTGTTAATTAAGTTATTGTTTTTATTACAGGAACAACTCCGCCAGTCTCTCGAGCACAAGCTATCGCAAACGATAGCAGCGCTGACGAGCGAGAAAGAATCCAGCGAAGCCGGCGCGCGCGAGCGAGAGAAAAAACTGTTAGTGCAGCGCGACCAGCTGATATTGCAACACGATGAAGCTATGCTGCGGGCGGAGAGCGATAAGCAACAGGCGCTTATCATGGGTAAGGGTCATGGAACTGTTAATCATCATAGGAGTATAGGATGATTCATATCTATTTAATATCAATCATCTTCTGACAATTTCATATAAAACTTTAAACACAAAGTGACTGCGATAACGTAGTTATTATTAATTTATTATTAACTAGCCTTCCGTCCGCAGCTTCGCCCGCGATAATATGAATTTTCCCGTAGGAAAAGGTATTTTCCCGCGGTAAAAAGTAGCCTATGTCACTCTGTGGTAATGTAGCTTTCTAACGGCAAAAGAATTTTTGAAATCGGTCCGGTAGTTTCGGAGCCTATTCAATGCAAACAAACAAACAAACAATCAATCAATCAAATCTTTCCTCTTTATAATCTAATATATAAAAATCTCGTGTCACGGTGTTTGTTACTGAACTCCTTCGAGACGGCTCGACTGATTTTTATGAAACTTTTTTCTCTGTATTCGGTAGGTCTGAGAATAGATCGTAGGCTATTTCTTATACCCGTAATGTGGCAAAACAACGTTTGCTGGGTCAGCTGGTATTAGTATAGATTTAACACATTTTTTTCATGTATTTTTACTTTTTATTTATATTTACTTTGATCAATTATAACTGAAGATACACATTGCCGAACAAAATCCCCTTCAAAGAATGTCCGAACTTTTTTATTTGGTTGCGTAACAAATAAAATCATCACCTACACAGAAATTTGAACCTAGTCTTTACTTCATTACAGTCGAATTTCGGTAGCGGCAAAACTCCACTTGACAGCTAAACTTGACAATTTCACGCAACGTTCTGAGAAAAAAAGAAGGCCACTTTTATCAAAGTGGCGCTCATTTGGCTCGGACATTTTCGGGCGCGCGACTGTGGATCTACAGTTATACTTGATCAAAGTATATTTATTTAAAATCATACGTTGCGTTTCTTCCCTCAGCCCACCAAGAGCAGCAAGCTTTGATAGAACGTCTAGAAGAAGCGAAACGCGTCCTGGACTGTTTGCAGAACAAGTTGGAACGTGTCAAGCGGGACGCGGCCGCGCGCTCCGACCAGGACCGGGGTCACATCAACCAGCTCAAAGACGAGCTCGCCGCGCTCAAGACACGACTCGAAGAAGCTAAGTAAGTAGATTTGACAAGTTTGATAGAAGTATCTTATCTTATATTTCATACTAAATACAAACTGAAATATGGATGCACAGAAAAAAAAAACAGAAAACGACCACCGATGGGAATTGAACCCAAGTCCTCAGCATTCCGTGCCGTGTGCCATTCCCCTACACCACCACTGGTCAGGAGTCTAGACACGAATTTTTCCTATACATTCATTATCTCAATTTGTTAGATCACCACTTGCGTGATACAGCGCCATCTATGTTATACCCTCATCGAGAGATTTAAACAAGTCAAGTATCTTGTGTGTGTTTCCAAGTATCTTTTTGTATTTTTTATTTTTTCAACTTCAAAACACAACAACATAACATAGATGGCGCTGTATCATTGCAAAAAGTGATTATTTAACAGACTGAGATGTGCGATGTATGGGAAAAATTCGTGTCTAAACTCCTGACCAGTAGTGGTGCAGGGGAATGGCTTGCGGCACGGAATGCTGAGGACCTGGGTTCGATTCCCAGCGCTGGTCTTTTTTCTGTGCATCCATGTTTCAGTTTGTATTTAGTATGAAATATAAGTAGATTTGTACCACAACGTAGATCATATAAACAGAAGTCTATTTCGCACCGTAAATTAGATAAATAATCTTAAAGTCTTAAGATTTTCAGGATCTTATCGAACCTTTTCGTTTAGGGCAAGGTTTAGAGAGAGAGATAAAGAGAGAGAGATTTACACTGACATATTCGATACATAGGAAAAAATAATTTATAAACTCAAATATTTTTTTAACGGGTAAAAATGTGTCAAAATCAAATCAAAATGACCGTTAAGGGCGCTTTTACATGCCCCTTTTTTTCAGTCTACCACAAAATGCATTATACAAATATAGTGTAGTATACCTAGTATACAAGTGTAGATCCCTATTGTGGTTTTTCTCCATCTTTAAAAAATCGGCCTATCGTGAAACACGGCCATATTTAACAAGTCTTCTTTTAACAATTCAAAACATGATAAACTTCACTCGATCAAAAAAAAAATCGGAATTTAGATAAATCATTATCAAACCCAGTGTCGCAAGTATATAGAAATACCTACCAACATTTAAAAGATTTTTTAACGGTTTTTCTCATAATCTCAAAAATTGCTGTTAAATTGGGTTTTATTGCAACATTTCTGTCATCGCGCGAGTGGCTGAGTTTTCTTTGAATTATGTCTGCGTCCAAACGCCTTGGTCGTAAAGCCTTCTTTAACTCGCCGCGTGACTTTCCCCAGAGCGGCCGCGGAAGACGACTGCGCCCGCTTCGAAAACCGCATCAAAGAATTGCACCTCGAGAAAGAAGCGAGTAACCGCGAGTGCCAAGAAGTGCGCGCGCAGTTATCCCTGGCTGAGGACAAGTATGACACCGCGTATACGCAGCTTCAGGACACTATCAGGAAGCTGAAGGAGTGTAAGTTTTGGAGAGTTCATGCAGAATAGGCTAGACGACTAAAAAAAACTGTTTAGTCCGTCAGTTAGATTATTACATACAAAAAATGATGAGGATACAGTGCTTAGAAGTTTCGAGTGACGTCACTATGTGGTACAATTTTTACCTGGGAGTGACGTCACAAGCCCCCACTCCGGAAGTTTGATGATCTATGCCTTTGTCGATTTTTAATAATTTGATAAACCAACAAAATACGTGTCCCATATTTTTCCATAATCTAACTGATGGAATATTTATAGAATGACTTATTTATAACCCAGTCGACATCCCTATTAGCGCCGACAAGGTAGAATAAATATTGAACTATAGCTAAATCGTTTCAATGAGTCCTCGCCCGCGGGGTACAGGGGCTGGGGGGTTTGGCGACAAAGAGCAACGCGAGAGGTGCGGGCGGCTAGCGAGCCTCGTATGCCAGCCGTCCGCTCCGCACCTCTCTCGGCCCCCTTTGTCGTCGACCCCCGTACCTCTGTACCCCGCGGGCGGGGACTCATTTAAACAGTTTAGCTATAGTTTAATATCTCGCGAAAACTTCGGAAGATTTCTTCATAGTGTACTTATCTCTATGAAGTTCAAAGAATATATGTCAAATTTCAAGTCTAGTTTCTATGGCTGTGGGTTGTCTGCCAAATCAATCAGTAACGGTATACTGTTTTTAGGTGTCAAAAGTTAAATTGTTTATGTAAAATTTGTTCAGTATTCGTGCTTTACTGAGAAGAGTTAGAGTGTATCATTAGATTAGCTTTCGTTTAATATGGGCAGAGTTGATTGAAGAATCGGAACAGCCTTAACGCACGAATCGACGCCCTTTCTTACAAAATACAAAAAAATACAAAATCGTTTATTGACAAAAAACTACATATTTACATTTTTGGGGGTATCCATCAGTAGCCAAACTAGGCCGAGCCTGTATCTTGGCCATCTGCGAGTGCATTTGACAGAAAAAAAAAGAAAAATATTACATAAGTGTTACATAAATCACGGGTTTTTACGCTTTCAATAAAATTATACCATACTGGGTAAAGAAGGTTGGGGGATTGAAGGTTGTGTGTGTGTGTGTGTGTGTGTGTGTGCGTGTGCGTGTGCGTGTGCGTGTGCGTGTGCGTGTGCGTGTGCGTGTGCGTGTGCGTGTGCGTGTGCGCGTGCGCGTGTGCGTGTGTGTGTGTGTGTGTGTGTGTTACTTACAAAATTGCCCTACTTGACTGTTTTTTCTACAGTGGAGAACGAGTCCGAAAGCCTCCGCAAGGAGCTGACAGACGTGCGTCGCCAGCTCAGCAACTGCGCGGCAGAGCGAGACAAGTACAACAGCAGCTGTCGCGAGCTGCGCGACCACGTGAAGCGCGCCGAGCACGAGCGGCGCGAGGCGGCGCGCGCGAGGGACGAGGCCGTGCATACCGTCGCAAGTGAGTACAATACGTTTACTTTTAGTTTACCACTGACAGATGGCTTGCCTTCATTTCATTTCCAACTTTAACACCATACAAATAAAGTAGCTATTGCAAAATCTGCAAACGTGGGTAACAGTATTCTAAAATTGGCTTTATTTGTAGGTCGTTAAAGTTGAATATGAAATGAGGGCAAACCAAACTGTCAGTGGTAAACTTTATGTAATTTTACTGTACTTTGGGGGTAGTTGCAATAGAGAGATCTCTCTCCAAACAGATGTTAAGCCGGGTTGGGTCCTGAAGGCATTTAGCCTTGGCATTCAAAACGTCTCAGTAGTATACTGACCGAGTATGCAAAATAACTTGTTTATCTAATGCCATGATTACAAAATTGTCTAAGTTTCAAAAAGACTTTCTTAGCAAAACGTCTAGGACTTAATAGAAAGTCGCAAAAACTTTCGCTTAACTTAGTGACATAGATTTTTTTCTTATTTTTTCCAGAACTTATAGCTTGGCCTCTCGCCTGGTAACAGTTTATCGTTGAGTTTTAGAACACTATGTATACCTTGTTGTGTATTAAACTATTACAGCGAAGAAAATAATTAAGAGACTATTCAAATTTGCAACACCGCTTTAATCTTCTTCACAGCTCTAGAAGAAAACCGTTCGTCTCTCGAGATCGAGCTGTCCCGTCTCCAGAACATGTTGAAGGAGTCAGAGACGGGCGGCGAACATGTGACGCGTGAACTGCGAGCCACCGAGGCACAGCTAAAGAGGGAACGAGCCGCGCTGGAGCAAGCCAATCATGATATCAAGGAGCTGCAGTCCAGGTCAGTGTGGCTAGAAAAAGTTACTGTAGTCTCCTCCATAGCTCTAGAAGAGAACCGATCGTCTTTCGAGAGAGCTTTCCCGTCTACAGAACATGTTGAAGGAGGCAGAGACGGGTGGCGATAATGTTATGCGCTAGAGGAAGCTAATCGTGATATCAAGGAGCTGCAGTCCAGGTCAGTGTGGCTAGACAAAGTTACTTTAGTCTCCTCCATAGCTCTAGAAGAGAACCGATCGTCTTTCGAGAGAGAGCTTTCCCGTCTACAGAACATGTTGAAGGAGGCAGAGACGGGTGGCGATAATGTTACGTGCTAGAGCAAGCTAATCATGACATCAAGGAGCTGCAGTCCAGGTCAGTGTGGCTTGACAAAGTTACTTTAGTCTCCTCCATAGCTCTAGAAGAGAACCGATCGTCTTTCGAGAGAGAGCTTTCCCGTCTCCAGAACATGTTGAAGGAGTCAGAGACGGGCGGCGAACATGTGACGCGTGAACTGCGAGCCACCGAGGCACAGCTAAAGAGGGAACGAGCCGCGCTGGAGCAAGCCAATCATGATATCAAGGAGCTGCAGTCCAGGTCAGTGTGGCTAGAAAAAGTTACTGTAGTCTCCTCCATAGCTCTAGAAGAGAACCGATCGTCTTTCGAGAGAGAGCTTTCCCGTCTACAGAACATGTTGAAGGAGTCAGAGACGGGTGGCGATAATGTTATGCGCTAGAG
Source organism: Archips xylosteana (assembly GCA_947563465.1). Classification (NCBI taxonomy): domain Eukaryota; kingdom Metazoa; phylum Arthropoda; class Insecta; order Lepidoptera; family Tortricidae; genus Archips; species Archips xylosteana. Next base: position 4,047,904 of record OX387351.1, on the reverse strand, counting down.
GAAGCTAATCGTGATATCAAGGAGCTGCAGTCCAGGTCAGTGTGGCTAGAAAAAGTTACTGTAGTCTCCTCCATAGCTCTAGAAGAGAACCGATCGTCCTTCGAGAGAGAGCTTTCCCGTCTACAGAACATGTTGAAGGAGTCAGAGACGGGTGGCGATAATGTTATGCGCTAGAGGAAGCTAATCGTGATATCAAGGAGCTGCAGTCCAGGTCAGTGTGGCTTGACAAAGTTACTTTAGTCTCCTCCATAGCTCTAGAAGAGAACCGATCGTCTTTCGAGAGAGAGCTTTCCCGTCTCCAGAACATGTTGAAGGAGTCAGAGACGGGCGGCGAACATGTGACGCGTGAACTGCGAGCCACCGAGGCACAGCTAAAGAGGGAACGAGCCGCGCTGGAGCAAGCCAATCATGATATCAAGGAGCTGCAGTCCAGGTCAGTGTGGCTAGAAAAAGTTACTGTAGTCTCCTCCATAGCTCTAGAAGAGAACCGATCGTCTTTCGAGAGAGAGCTTTCCCGTCTACAGAACATGTTGAAGGAGTCAGAGACGGGTGGCGATAATGTTATGCGCTAGAGGAAGCTAATCGTGATATCAAGGAGCTGCAGTCCAGGTCAGTGTGGCTAGAAAAAGTTACTGTAGTCTCCTCCATAGCTCTAGAAGAGAACCGATCGTCCTTCGAGAGAGAGCTTTCCCGTCTACAGAACATGTTGAAGGAGTCAGAGACGGGTGGCGATAATGTTATGCGCTAGAGGAAGCTAATCGTGATATCAAGGAGCTGCAGTCCAGGTCAGTGTGGCTTGACAAAGTTACTTTAGTCTCCTCCATAGCTCTAGAAGAGAACCGATCGTCTTTCGAGAGAGAGCTTTCCCGTCTACAGAACATGTTGAAGGAGTCAAAGACGGGCGGCGAAAATGTTACGCGTTACAGCAGACCAATCATGATATCAAGGAGCTGTAGTCCAGGTCAGTGTAGCTAGACAAAATTACTTTCGTCTCGTCCAGAGCGCTAAAAGAGAACCGTTCGTCGTTCGGAACTCAATTACAATTCCGTTCCGTTTTACACGATGAATGTTGACGAGATTAAAATTTATCTTTTTAGTTTTATAACATAATAATATATTTTGAAGTGATATGTGTTTATTATTACGAAATATTTTAAGCTGTTATATATATTTTTTTTTATTCTTTCGGGGTTCAAGTATATTTTTTTATAAAGTATTGGCCTGAAGCATTTAAGGCGTGGAATGGAAAAAAAACCAAAAGTAACCGTACCCAAGCTACATGAAAAGGATTATAATGGTGTGTGTGTTATGTTATGTGTTATGGGTGGCAGTTTTTAGGCATAAAGTAATAATCTATATGAATTTTATTATTTGAAATAAATAAATTTTGATTTTGGTTACGCGCTTGATTAAGCCAATCATGATATATAAAGGAGTTGCAATCCAGGTCAGTGTGGGTAGACAAAGTTAGCTAAATCTCCTCAACGACGCTAGAAGAAAACCGTTATTGTCTTGAGATAGAGCTTTCAAACACAACTACATTTTTAACACAGTAGATACGCTATTTGAAACTAAGAATAGCCACGCGGTCGGAATTATTTCCAGATACCTCTGTCCATTGTAATCATTAATAGTACGCCTTAGTTATTAGTGTTGTCTTGACGATGAATTTGGATTTGTATTTGTTTTGTTGGGTAAAGTAAACTGGGTGTTAAACTGTAACTTTTAGTTCTGATGTTTTGCGATAGATGGCACTGTCTCGCCTACCGAAAATTGTACATGGCGCTTTAGAGATTTTTGAGACAGCCTATAAAAGGGCTGTCAACTTTATTAAATTGTCATTACCAAAGCAACCGTTGTTTGAGTAACAAGTGCGTTCTACGTTCAAACATGGTCCTACGAGTTGGATTGGCCTAGTGGAGTAGCGGCTGCGGGTACACCAAGCACTGACGTGGCAGCGGATTGCTGTCAAGAGTGCTAGAGGCGGGAATAGCCTCCGACGTCATCGTGGACACCGGCAGGGACGTGAGTGACGTGTGGTATTAGTGAAGTGCGAAACTGTGAGTACATTTAATTATTTACGTAGTGCGAACTGTCAAGAACTTGTAAAATTCTCAAGAAAATATTTGGACTTAGAAAATTTGCATTAAATCGGGACATAGAAAAATTAGAAGTAGTTTAGCGACTTAGAATAGTTTCGAAAAAAGTGGAACTACGGGGAATCCACGCCCGTTTACAGTCAGGATTTAAGTCGCTAAACACTTAGAAAATTTCGAGATGGATATTTATATCAAACTTCAAGTTGATTTAAATAAGCGAATTGGAAGGGCAAAATTGAACTTTAAGAAGTCTCATAAAGATCGACTTGCTTCAGCAGATTACGTCAGTACTAGAATCGTAACTTTAGAAAAATTGTGGGCAGAGTTCTCATCAACACATACCCAGATTGTTCAAGAGTGTGATGAGGAACTTATCAATTCTAGTACTTATGCCAAGACTGAACTGTATGAAGCTACTGAAGAGTTGTACACAGACTACATGTACGAACTGAAGTCTGCCTTAAGCAACATAAAGGCGACAACTCTCTCTTCAGCAAGCAGCAGCGGGTCATTCGTTACGGCAGCCTCAGCATTTCAGAGCAAGAGTAGCGATCTAATCAAGTTGCCTAAGATTTCAATTCCGTCGTTCTCAGGAAAGTATTCCGAATGGATCAGTTTTCGTGACTTATTTGTTTCACTAATTCATAAGAACGAGTCCCTCGACAACGTCCAGAAGTTGCACTATCTGAAAGGGCACTTAACCGGTGAAGCTGAACAGCTTTTACGTCACGTCCAGATTACACAAGACAATTACCAAATATGTTGGAATCAGCTCGAAAAGCGCTACAATAACAAAAAATATCTGTCAAATTGTATCTTGAAGAGACTTTTAAGTCAGAAGAACATAGTCTCAGAATCTGCAAGCGTGCTTAAAGAGTTGTTAGACACGACTAATGAGTGTTTATATTCTTTGCGAAACTTAGGGATAGATATAAGTACTTGGGATATAATTGTGATCCATATAATCTGTCTTAAGTTAGATAGCGAATCTAGGAAACAGTGGGAACTTAAAGTTAGCGAGTCATCAGATGATTTACCCACACTGAAGCAGTTTCAGGACTTTTTAGAAACTAGATTCAGGGCACTTGAATTCATTGATCCTAAACTGTCAAAAATTAACTTCAGACAAACAAGTCCCAGTAGCCCTACAAGGGTACATCATGTGATAGATGTTTCATGTGCTTATTGTTCTGAAAGTCATAAGTTATGTAATTGCAAAGATTTCGCAAAGGTCGAAGTTAACACTCGGCGTGATTTCATCCAATCCAACAATCTGTGCTTTAATTGTCTAGCCTCAGGTCACAATGCTTTTTCATGCCGTATTCCTACTAGATGCCGAATTTGTAAGCGCAAGCATCATTCTTTGTTGCACCCCAAACCTATTACCAGCTCAACTGATTCTGAAGTGAAGGCAATACACTCGGTTGAGAATAATGTTGTAACGCACACAACTACAGTTGCTACAGGTGATGATCACACATCAAGCGTCACAGCCTGTGTTTCGACCAGCCGCAGTCAAGTTTTGTTGGCAACGGCATTAGTAAGCGCTCAGTCGAAATCAGGATGTGGTGTTACGCTTAGATGTTTACTCGACCAAGGTTCTCAGGCTTCGTTAATTACGGAGTCAGCAGTCCAGTTGCTAGGACTTAAGAAAATTACCCACAAAAGCAACATTTCAGGATTAGGAGGTGAAGGAAACCCAACAATGGTTTCCAAGGCGGTGGTGAATGTTAAGATAGCATCACTTCATAATCCTGAATTTGAGGTTGAGATTCATGCTTTTGTGCTGGGCAAACTCACTTCGGCTCTACCGGATAAAAGGGTCGTTGTAGAGTTATGGTCAGAGTTATCAGATTTAGAACTAGCTGATCCGTCATTCAATGTTCCAGGCAAAATTGATATGCTGCTGGGAGCAGACGTTTACGGACAGTTACTGCTCGATAGTGTCATCAAGGCACCATTGGGAGCGCCCATTGCCCAACGAACCACTTTGGGCTGGATCCTTTCAGGGCCGATTCGTTGCGATGAATCGGATTTACACAAAACGATCTGCATTAACCACATTCATGTAGATGAAAACGAGCTGCTCAAAAAGTTTTGGGAGCTTGAGGCAGATAATTTTGTGTCAGATCCCAAGCAGCACTACACCGACGAGGAGAAGAAGTGTGAGGAAATATTTGCTGCTACGACAACTCGTGACAGTACAGGTCGGTATGTAGTGAAACTTCCATTTCGTGATTCAAATCCTAGTTGTCAACACGGCAACTTTGAAGCGATAGCAACAAGACGCTTCAATCAACTAGAAAGAAGATTTGCTAAGGATTCTCAAATTAAGAAACGCTATGCAGAGGTGATCAAAGAATACGTTGATCTGGGTCATGCGGAGATTGTGCCAAAGGAAGAACAACATAAAGCTAATGTTGTAATTTTACCACATCATCCAGTGGTCCGGGAAGATAGAACAACAACGAAGCTCCGTGTGGTGTTTGATGCTTCGTGTCCTGGAACCAACGGTGTCTCACTAAATCAAGACCTGTTAGTGGGGCCAAGACTACAACCTGATCTACGGCACTCAATCCTTCAATGGCGATGTCACCCTGTTTGCCTTGTGGCAGACATAGTAAAAATGTACAGGCAGGTGAAAGTAGACCAAGACGACGCAGATTATCAGCGCATCCTCTGGCGCGAGAATCCTGAAGTGGAGTTGAAGCATCTTAGATTGCTAAGAGTAACATTCGGGACTGCTTCAGCACCTTATCTTGCAGTGCGGGCTCTTCAACAAGTCGCTCACGATGAAGGAGAACAGTTTCCATTAGCTGCTGAAAGAGTCCTGAAACACTTTTATGTCGATGATTTGCTGACAGGGTGCGAATCTGTTGAAGAAGGAAAGCGTATTTACAAAGAATTAGATGCGTTGTTAAAGAAAGGAGGATTTGAATTACAAAAGTGGAGCAGCAATAGCGAAGAGTTATTGCAAGAAATTAAACTAGATAGCCAAAAAGCAGAGGGCAATTTAGAACTAAAAACTGATTCAGTAATGAAGATTTTGGGACTTACTTGGAATCGGAGTAGTGACGAGTTTGAGTACTCTGTACAGCTGCCTCCTCTTAAGGTTCCTGTGACAAAGAGAAGCGTGATATCCGATATTTCGCGACTCTTTGATCCGCTTGGATGGTTGGCGCCAGTAATAATTACAGCCAAGATTTTTATACAAAAATTGTGGCTTTCTGGAATTGAGTGGGACGAAGAAGTTCCGGCTCAATTACAGAAGGACTGGTTATGCTACAGAGAAAAGTTGAATCAACTTACCAAGTTCAAGCTTCCCAGATGGATTCATTTCAAGTCAGATAATGATGCTGTAGAACTCCAGGGTTTCTGCGATGCTTCGAACGCAGCGTTTGCTGCTGTGGTGTATGCTCGGACCGTAGACAACAAAGGAAATGTACATGTCTCCTTAATCACGTCCAAGACTAAAGTAGCACCCATCAAGCAAGTTTCGATTCCACGGCTAGAGTTATGTGGGGCGGTGCTACTTACCAAGTTGTTGATGAAGGTTGCAGAGGTTATGGTTGTCGACAAGCAAAACATCCACGCGTGGACAGACTCCACCGTAGTGCTGTCATGGCTCAACAGTCGTCCTAATAGATGGAAAACCTTTGTAGCCAATCGAGTGTCCGAAATAATAACATCGATCGAGCCGTCTCAGTGGTCACACGTATTGTCAAAGGATAATCCAGCATACTGTGCATCGCGGGGAACTCAGCAACTAGAAAACGATCTGCTCTGGAGAGAAGGTCCGGAATGGCTAAAACAGAAAAACATCAGTTATAAGAAAATTGCACATAAAGAAACTAATCTAGAAGAAAAAACTAGCAAACTATGTGTAAATACCTGTAATGTAAATGATGACGGCACTGAAGACTTTTGTGAAAAGTTGATCTCAAAGTTTTCGAAGTTAAGAAAACTCATCCGCATCGTAGCCTTCTGTAAGAGATTGGGAAAGCTGGCTAGAAAAGAAGTTGTATGTCAGTGGTTAACAAGTAAGGAAATACAGGACAGTTTAGTGACATGCATTAAATTTGTTCAAAATAAACACTTCGATGAAGAGCTGGCAAACCTGAAAGAAAAGAAAAAGATTAATAAAAAAAGCAAACTTACCTCGTTGAATCCTTATATTGATGAAGCTGGTATCTTAAGAGTTAGTGGAAGATTGAATCATGCAGGGATCAGTGAAGAAATGAAGCATCCAATCATTCTTCCTGCTAATTCACACTTAATGAAGTTGATCATAGATGATGCTCATGACAGAACTTTACACGGCAATCCTCAGTTGATGCTCAATTATTTGAGATCAAAATATTTTATAATTGGTGCAACAAATGCGGTAAAGTTCTTTGTTCGCAAATGCGTAATATGTGCCAGGTTTGCGGCATTATCAAAGCATCCTTTGATGGGTCAGTTACCTTCAGTTAGAGGAACTGTTAGTCGACCTTTCTGTCAGAGTGGGGTGGATTATGCAGGCCCCATCAATTTGCGAACCGCAAAAGGCAGAGGCCATCGCTCCTATAAAGGGTATATCTGCCTCTTTATTTGTATGGCGACAAGGGCGGTGCATCTTGAAGCGGTGAGTGATATGACAGCTCAAGGTTTTCTAGCAGCGTTCAAGCGCTTTACAGCACGACGTGGTCACTGCGCAGACTTGTGGAGTGACAATGGAACTAATTTTGTCGGTGCTGCGCGCGAGTTAAGGCATTTGTACGCTGAAGAAAGGTCGAGTATGGCTATTGAGATTGCTGATCAACTAGCTACTAATGGAACAAACTGGCACTTTATCCCACCGCATTCTCCCAACTTCGGAGGGCTCTGGGAAGCGGGAATTAAGTCTACGAAGCACCATTTGAAGAGAGTAGTAGGAAATTCGACTTTGACCTTCGAGGAAATGACAACTGTGTTGTCACAAATTGAGGCTTGTCTCAATTCAAGGCCAATGTCACGGATTTGTGATAATAATGATGTCCCTATGCCACTGACACCTGGTCATTTTCTTGTAGGCGAGCCGCTTGTGCTGGCTCCTGACTCCAACTATAAAGCCTCAAATGTAAATAGTTTAAGAAGATGGCAATTAACGCAAAAAATGGTACAAGATTTTTGGCGTCGTTGGTCGAGTGAATATCTGACACAGTTTCACCATCGCTACAAGTGGACGAATCTAACACCTGAACCAACTGTAGGCGACATTGTTCTAGTAAAAGATGATGATTTGCCTCCGGCACGGTGGTTGTATGGCATTGTAGTAGAGAAACACCCAGGGTCGGATGGAATCACGCGAGTGGTTAGTTTACGTTGCAAAGGCAACATTATTAAGAGATCTGTAGGTAAACTTTGTTTCTTGCCTATAGAGTCATAATTGTTATTGTTTTAGTAGTTAATATTGTAAAAATGGGAATAAGTTTTGTTTGGTTTCAGACCAATTAATTTTTTAAAGAAACAGTTAGGTAGTTATGTCAGTAGCTGTGATTTTATTTGTTGTTGTGCTATTATCATTATTAATGCAGTGTTAGTGATTGTACATATAAGTATTGCTGCTTAATTGTGTTTTGATATATTTATGTTTTATGTTAATTGTTAGTGTGAGTACGCGTACATTGTAAGTCTGTTTTGTTTATGTTTTACACTGCCTCATGGTGGGCGGAGATAAGGACAATTGTTCAGGTTGTCCTTGGTGGGCGGCATGTTAAACTGTAACTTTTAGTTCTGATGTTTTGCGATAGATGGCACTGTCTCGCCTACCGAAAATTGTACATGGCGCTTTAGAGATTTTTGAGACAGCCTATAAAAGGGCTGTCAACTTTATTAAATTGTCATTACCAAAGCAACCGTTGTTTGAGTAACAAGTGCGTTCTACGTTCAAACACTGGGGTTACTTTGAAATGCGGGGCTACTTTAGAGGTAGAAAACAGTTTTTTACGCCGTGTCCTTATTTTTTTAGATCATCTGTGGCAGTGAAATAACTACCTTGATAAAACACCTAACTTTTTACGTCATTAGCTCAATCGAGTTATGAATATTTGCGTTTTTATATCCATTTTAAATCTATCAAAGTAGCCCCAAAATTTCCTAAAGTAACCCCAGTTTACCGGTATAGTTTTTGGATTTTTACTATAAAAACCTTGTAAGTTTTAAGGTAGAACCTTTACATTGACTTGTTAGGTTAGGTTAGGTCACGGACAGTAACCACTAGGAATTACACGACCGTGAAGGTTAAGTGAGTTTATTTGACTAGTAATTTGTACAAATCAGTGTCATAAGGTAAACTAATTATTTGCAATAGCTGACGCGTGTGAGACGCCGCGTCAGCGCTAAAAGTAGTACGAACTCGTACAAACCTTTTGGTATTGTGCGGGAACGAACATGTGCTACTTAAAGCGCTTGGGTACCTATATGTATAATATCACTTACGAGTGTTTATGGTGTGCGCAGGCTTCAGAACGAAAGCGAGGAGCGCGAGCGCACTGCGAACGAGGCCGCAGCCGCGCGGCGACACGGCGCTGAGATGGAGGCGTTACTGGGCGCCGCGCGGGCCGACCTCGCTGGCGCCAGGCAGCGCGGCGCAGAGCTGGAGGAGGCTTGTCGCGCGCGGGACCAGGTCAGCAGTGTAGGGCGAGCAGCGAGGGGCGTGGCGAGGAGCGTGGCGCAGAAAGGTACGGTATCAAAATATATAAAGTTTAAAAGTAATAATGGACGAAATACATAATGGTCATTTGATATAAAGCAATTTTCTTGGAAATTCTCAACTCTATAGGATTTTCATAAAATAAACCTAACCCAACCTAAATCAATCTGTAGATTAGACGATTAAAAAAGTTCGTTAAATCAATAGTTTCATGGAAAATTTTAGTATGTATTATGACCATTATGTATTTCGTCAATTATTCGTTTTAAACTTTATATATTTTGGTACGTTCCCGGCGTAGAAGCATCATCAGCTGAAAGACGTCCACTATTGAAGAAAAGCCTTCACATAGAACGGTACGGTGAACGACAACTTGCCCAGTTGCCTGCAATTTCGCGATGTCGTCGCAACATTGCGCCTTGCAGTTCCTGGTCGGCGAACGAGAACCTTTCCCTTTGGTACCGTTTCGTAGCTAAAAGTTCGTAACCAGCTTCGAAACGGGAAAAAAACCAATTCGTAACTGGCTTCAAAATGGGACTTTTCCATTACCGATTCGTAACCGCGGTTGGTCACCAGCTTACCAATTGGTTACCAAACGGCACTACGCAGGCCCATTACGTAGCCAGCTACAAACAGGGAATTTCGGATTCCCATTTTGTCGCCAGCTACGAAAATTGGCTACGAAACGATACCAAAGGAACCTTTCCTTTGCTCCCCCAACAGTTATCTGCAGAGTACCTACTAAGTGTTTCAAAGAAAATTGACATTCGAGCAAGATCGAGTCACTGCCTGTCAATTTTAGAGTTGCCAGTTTCTACGCTACCTACTTTCTACATTCTAATAAAAGTACCTATTGCCTGTTTTAGGAGCTGGTGCTGCGTTTGGAAGATTGCCGCTCTAAGGAGCGCCGGCTCGAGGAGCTGAAACACAATCTAGAAGTATGCCTCGCGGACGCTACGCAGCAGATCCAGGAATTGAAGGTATCGTGCAATCACCATCGTCAGCTGATAGACGTACACGCTGGGCAAAGACCTCCCCCATTTTCATGATTCGTGTCAGAGCGGTGTCAGGTCAATTTGCAGTGCCCATGTTGAAATGTATATACTTTTTAGGGTTCCGTAGCCAAATGGCAAAAAACTATAAGCAATATTTGCGTTTTGGTTCATTATGACATTCTAACACTACGCTTATTAATGTAAGGTATGATGATGATGATGATGATGGTGATGATGGTGATGATGATGGTGATGGTGATGATGATGGTGATGGTGGGTGACGGTGATGATGATGACGGTGATGATGATGATGGTGACGATGATGATGATGATGACGGTGATGATGATGATGGTGATGGTGATGGTGGGTGATGGTGATGGTGATGGTGGGTGATGGTGATGATGATGATGATGATGATGATGACGATGATTTTATGATGATGACGATGATGGTGATGATGATGATGATGGTGATGATGATGGTAGGTGATGATGATGATGGTGATGGTGATGATGATGGTGGTGGTGATGATGGTGATGATGATGATGATGATGATGCTGATGGTGATGATGATGAGATGATGATGATGATGATGGTGGTGATGCTGATGATGATGGTGATGGTGATGATGATAATAGTGGTGGCAATGGTGATGACGACGAGGTCGACGACGGTGATGATGATGATGATGGTGATGATGATCACCGATGGTGATGGCGTGCATGATGATGATGTTGATGATGATGATGATGATGGTGATGATGATGATGCATGTTTGAGAAAAACTCTATACAAGCCTTGGCCACGAACAGGGATTGCCGGCCTCGTATCTCTAGATGGCCTCGTTAACACTCGGCCATCTATAACTACTCGGCCGGCAATCCCCTAATTCGCGGCCGCTGCAGTAATGTACTATTCCGTGTTTAGGAGACAAAAACTCTTACGATTCCTGTAGTAATTTTCAGGTGTTAAAAAAATGAAATCTTGTCAATTGTGTTACACTCAGATTATTTGCTCCAGGCTCGTCTCGGAGGCAGCGAGGGCCGGTGCCGCGCGCTGGAGGCATCCCTCGCGCAGTGCGAGAGTGGCAAGCGCGAGGCGGAAGCCAAGCTGTCGTCCATAGCGCACACCCTGCGGCGCGTGTGCGGCGTGCAACCCGACGGCAGCGTGCACGCCGCCGCGCGCCGCCGGCTCGCCAGCCCGGCGCGCCGGTACAGCCCGCACAGAGGTACCGACACACGACCGTCCATAGCGCACACCCTGCGGCGCGTGTGCGGCGTGCAACCCGACGGCAGCGTGCACGCCGCCGCGCGCCGCCGGCTCGCCAGCCCGGCGCGCCGGTACAGCCCGCACAGAGGTACCGACACACGACCGTCCATAGCGCACACCCTGCGGCGCGTGTGCGGCGTGCAACCCGACGGCAGCGTGCACGCCGCCGCGCGCCGCCGGCTCGCCAGCCCGGCGCGCCGGTACAGCCCGCACAGAGGTACCGACACACGACCGTCCATAGCGCACACCCTGCGGCGCGTGTGCGGCGTGCAACCCCAAGCGCCGGTACAGCCCGCACAGAGGTACCGACACACGCTCGTCCATAGCGCACACCCTGCGGCGCGTGTGCGGCGTGCAACCCCAAGCGCCGGTACAGCCCGCACAGAGGTACCGACACACGCTCGTCCATAGCGCACACCCTGCGGCGCGTGTGCGGCGTGCAACCCCAAGCGCCGGTACAGCCCGCACAGAGGTACCGACACACGCTCGTCCATAGCGCACACCCTGCGGCGCGTGTGCGGCGTGCAACCCCAAGCGCCGGTACAGCCCGCACAGAGGTACCGACACACGCTCGTCCATAGCGCACACCCTGCGGCGCGTGTGCGGCGTGCAACCCCAAGCGCCGGTACAGCCCGCACAGAGGTACCGACACACGCTCGTCCATAGCGCACACCCTGCGGCGCGTGTGCGGCGTGCAACCCCAAGCGCCGGTACAGCCCGCACAGAGGTACCGACACACGCTCGTCCATAGCGCACACCCTGCGGCGCGTGTGCGGCGTGCAACCCGACGGCAGCGTGCACGCTGGGACCTGCCATATTTATAAATCTTTTGTAATCGCAAGTAGTTCCTGCGACATTCACCAGATCATCGGTCCATCCCGATATCCTTTACACGAAAATAATTAGTTTTTGTTAGGACATTCACTTTATTACTTTCGAACAGGGCCTCATATTCGTTGGTGCTCAAGGGCACCGGCATGCCCTAAAACTGACACCTACATTGCGCATTGCAAGAGTGATTAGCTGATAACATTTGTGTATAGGGAACGTGCAGAAACTATAGGCGGCTGCACTAATGCGATAGAAGAGACACTATGCGGACAGTAAAAGAAACGTATCAGGGTAAAATGGTCAAATTGATGGCACCAGTTGGCAGCACCGTCTATGTGCACGTTCCCTATACGGATGGTAGTAAAGACAACATTAAATCACCGTGCCCCAGCCATCTCTAAGTTAACATGTTAAAACTATTTAACTTATTTTTGTTTAATCGCATTTAGGTCGCGACCACTCCGAAGATCGCAATGAAATCATCGACGTAGATCCTGAACTCGTGAAAAAGGGCGTGCGCCATTTGATGCATGAAGTCTGCCAGATCGAGAGAGAAAGGGTAAATTTTTTGGGTACATGTGTGTACGATGTGCCTTGGCCACTGCCATTTTAGTCTTGGTTACATCAGCATCATCATCATCACAGACATCTGTGACATACAATTTATACATTACATTGACGTACAATGGAGATACCTCTTTTGGTTTTATAAATTTTAATACACTTTTTAATACAGGATGACTACAAATCCCAAATGAACGTGCTCAAGAAGCAACTGAAAGACGCGAGCGAGCAGCAAGGCAAAGGCGACACCAAGCTACAGTCCATTACAACAAATCTACGTTCGCTTCAGGAGGAAAAGGGACGCATGCAGAATGTCATTGGACAGAAGGACGCGCAGATAAATGGATTGGTATGTAAATGTACACACACACATTCATTGATATCAAAATGAGATAAACTATGTGTGCTTCTTTATTCGTAGGGATAATCTCTCTCTGATGATGATATGAAACAATTACTTTGCTCACTCGCTTACGATAGCTGCGGTTATGTTTGTGTTTGTGTAGTTTGTTTGAGAGAAAAATAAAGTGGGTAGGTACTTGAGAAGTTACAGTGACAAATTTAAACATTTTGTTTTGGTTTGTTAGTCTAACATTTGGTAGCACAGTGAACGGTTGCGATACTCCGAAGTTGAGCTCTGGTTGAGTTCGAAACGCATCAGTGTAGTTTGGTGGTGGTGATAGTTGGGTTTGTGTGATTTGTGTGTGCTCATACAGTGTGGAGGTGGAGGAACTGCATGAACACGCTTTTTTTTACATAAACGCAGCTATCGTAAGGTCGCGGGTGAGCAAAGTAATTGCTTCATTTCATTAACATGGACCTGCGCAAAGTAACGCCATATTCTCTCTCTTTCAGAACGAATCAGTCCAATCGAAGACAGTGGAGATCAGCAACTTGCGAGACAGGATTACCAGCCTCGAGGCCACGCTCAGTTCCATCACCGAGGAAAAGGTTCAGAACGAGGTACGTTCGAAATTGCACCATCAAGGACTTCAAATGTTGAGCATACATGGAACGTTTTCATAGTGAAATAATTGTTTGTTGGTCTCTACTAACATGTTGCAAGGGATTGGCAATAATATGACAGACTTCCATAGTGGCTTAACTGTTTTCTCCATCTCTAATAGAAACATCTATTGCTCTATAGAAAGATGCCAAGTTTAGTTTAGGAATTTTAGAAAGTCGATAGAATTTTAGAGGTGTCGGGTTTCCTGACTAATCCAACGGCTATTTTCTTCGATGCGTGTATGGGGTGCGCACTGGACTAAAACTTAGGATTCCACCCAGCGGCACACACAGGAATGTTTATTGGGAAGAGTTTAACGGCATTAAGGGTAGTTTTCAGCAAAGTAAAACAAAAGTACACAAAATTTTGAATGTCCAAATGTTGGCGAGATGGATTGACCCTAGTAAAGTAAATCCTTATTGTGAACTATGTCTCAAACAAATAAAGTTTCATTTCATCACAGAATATCTCAGATGCTTAAGGGGGAGGGGGGAGGCTTGAGTACCTTACACCCCAACGGATCCGCCACTGTTTCCACCAACAGTGGTGTCTTAATGTAGTGCTATAATGCGTCGAATGACTTCACTGAAATTTTCTCTACGGATACATGATGTCGTGGTTTCCTAAAGCTTTTATTGATAGTAAAACACGTCGTAGCCAACTGTTTACCACTCATAGCGCTTATTGCAGTTTTACTTATTTTTTTTTAGAACAAAGGCGAGAGTCTGCGCGTACAGTTGGCCGAGCGGGTGCAAGAAGTCGGCCAGTTGCGTGAAGCGTTGGCGGCTGCCGAAGGTATTTAATTTGTTCAGTTTATTTAAATTTCATTTGATTTGTTCTATATATTTACTAGCTGTTGCCCGCGACTCAGTCTGTGAAGAACAGAGGTAGTTATAAAAAATAGCGTACGACCTCTTCTCATACCTACCGAATACGGAGTAAAAAGTATCATAAAAATCGGTCAAGCCGTTTCGGAGGAGTTCGATAACAAACACCGTGACACGAGATTTTTACATATTAGATTTTTTTTTATAGCCTGTAATATGTCCCACTGTTGGGCAAAGGCCTCCCCTTTCCTCCGCCATTAATATTAAATATTAGATTTTAATAAAAAAAAAAAAACTTTGTATCTGTTTTGAAAAAATATACTTACCTTGTTGAGTTTCTTGCCGAATCTTTCTCAACAGGGTTTTTCCGAACCTCGGTAGAAAATTTTGGTAGATTCTTCGACATTTCGAATCGAAACGAATCGGATAAAGATATTTTAACTTGACTTTGTTGATTTGTAACCTTTATGTCAGGTCGCGCGGCGCGATTGGACGTTCGCCGAGCGCAGTTGGAAGGCGACGTGCAGCGCGGCGCCGTAGCCGCAAGGGACCGCGAACAAGCGCTCAAGGTGACGCCATATCCTACTTATTATCATAAATGCGAAAGCTGGCGAGTGTCTGCGTTTGTCAAGCTTGGAAGGGAATCATAACGACGACGTCTGCGAAGTTCCAGCTCCGGACGCTTAAGCACAATTTTCGCTTTTGTCAAGAACAATTTTATTTTTGATGCAATTTTCTTATTACTGTTTATGTACTAGCTGTTGCCCGCGACTTCGTCTGCGAAGAATTAGTTAATCGCTATTTCACGGGAACTGTACAATTTTCCGGGATAAAAACTATTCTATGTCCTTCCTAGGGTCTCAAAGGCTCTATATCTAAATCCCTTAACATCGTTTGTCCTAGTGTAACGTTTGCATAATGATCATTTGCCCTCTTTTTTTTAAATCTATTAATTTTTCTGGATTGTTATTATAAAACAAACCTAACCTAACCTATAGAGTTC
The DNA here is from genome assembly GCA_947563465.1 of Archips xylosteana. NCBI lineage: Eukaryota > Metazoa > Arthropoda > Insecta > Lepidoptera > Tortricidae > Archips > Archips xylosteana. The sequence continues at coordinate 4,032,636 of OX387351.1, read as the reverse complement.
CAGAGGATAATCACTTCAAAGTTCCTGAAAAATTCACGGTTTCCGAGAAAAAAAGTGTTAGGATAAATGATCATTATGGCAAATATTACATTAGGACAAACGATGTTAGGGATTTCGAAGGACACCCGTCTCAAACTATCTCCATATCAAATTTTTATCCAAATCGGTTCAGCGGTTTAATCATGACAAGATAACAGACACACTTTCGCATTTATAATATTAGTATGAATGCTTTCGTGTAATCCCCTCTCTTTAGTTAAAAAAATCCACATTCATGATATTATGTTGGTAGTTCATTAGGTTCGTCAGGAATACTCGGACTCTAAAAGGGTAAACCACCATGAAACAGGATCTCCGCTTTTCGGGGTTTTGGTTTTTTGGTGGACTAAGACGAATTATATGTGTCTATCTATAAATACACCGTGCCGTGTATAAACTCCTGCATGCTTCCATGCATTGTGCCAATGACATGTCAGTTGGATATATCCTTGACGGTTCCTCGAAAAAGCTTACAAAAAGCCTTCAATATAAATTAGTCACGTTCTTCCTAATGCCCTACCATTCTGCAGAAACTCCAAGAGCGCTGCGAAGGATACTGCCGCACAATAGCATCCCTCGAAGACCGTTGCACGTCTCTCAAGGGCACCGTGGAACAGCTGTCCACGTCCTTGCAGAAGGCGGCTACAGCCGAGAGCGACCTCAGAGCCGAGTTGAGCAAGACTCAGCGGATGCTCAACGAGGCTAAGAACAATGAGCAAACCGCGTTCGACAAGTTGAGACAGCTCCAGAAGAATTGTGGTAAGTAAGATCATGTGGCGTTGGTGTCGCTTACTTCTACCTCTTCCTAGGGTTTCGCCAGAGCGGAGTTGAGTAAAACTCAGCGGATACTCAACGAGGCTAAGAACAATGAGCAAACCGCGTTCGACAAGTTGAGACAGCTCCAGAAGAATTGTGGTAAGTAAGATCATGTGGCGTTGGTGTCGCTTACTTCTACCTCTTCCTAGGGTTTCGCCAGAGCGGAGTTGAGTAAAACTCAGCGGATGCTCAACGAGGCTAAGAACAATGAGCAAACCGCGTTCGACAAGTTGAGACAGCTCCAGAAGAATTGTGGTAAGTAAGATCATGTGGCGTTGGTGTCGCTTACTTCTACCTCTTTCTAGGGTTTCGCCAGAGCGGAGTTGAGTAAGACTCAGCGGATACTCAACGAGGCTAAGAACAATGAGCAAAATGCGCTCGACAAGTTGAGACAGCTCCAGAAGAATTGTGGTAAGTAAGATCATGTGGGGTTGGAGTCGCTTACTTGTAGCTCTCTCTAGGGTTTCGCCAGAGCGGAGTTGAGTAAGACTCAGCGGATGCTCAACGAGGCTAAGAACAATGAACAAAACGCGTTCGACAAGTTGAGACAACTCTAGAGCTGTGGTAAGTAAGATCATGTGGGGTTGGAGTCGCTTACTTGTAGCTCTCTCTCTAGGGTTTTGTGGAACAGCTATCCACGTACATACAAAAGGCAGTCGCTGCTCAGAACGACCTCAGAGATGAGTTGAGCAAGACTCAAAACGCGTTGGACAAGTTGAGACAGCTCCAGAAAAATTGTGGTAAGTAGATCAAGTGCTAAACGTAGAAATTGCTTATTTGTATTGAATTTCGTTGTTTAGTGGTAGCTTAGTGGTTTGACGTATGGCCTTTCAAGCAGAAGATCGTGTGTTCGAGCACATGGTGTGTGTGAATTTTCCGATCCGCACTGGGCCCGCGTGGGAACTTCATGTACTCGAAATTTTTTCAATGTATTTCTGTGGCCGCTATACCAACAAATACCAAAAATAAAATAAAGTTAAAAATTAAAGGGGGTCGTCATAGAAGAAACTTGTCTTTTTCTGCGTTTTTAACTGCGGTGCTGGTTGCTACGCGACAGCTGACAGTTGCTGGGCAACGATTAACAGCTTTGAAATAGCCATGGCCGCGCGCATGCGAGTTTATATGCCGTTTGGATTTTTTTCGAAAAACTACCTATAAGTTTGCTTAAATTTCGACGATATTTTTCTGAACTGTTTTTAAAACATTATATAGGTAACGCCACCAGAGTTGAGGCCACGCACACAACCACATCTCATGTAATAGATTTTGACGTACCTTTACGTAGATACGGAACCCTCCATGTACGAGTCCTACTCACACTTGACCGGTTTTTTATCTATAATTTCAGCAAACTGCGAGAACGAGCGCCGCGTGCTCAGCGAGAAGCTGGAAAGCGCGAAGTCCGCTTTGGGCGAGTTGAAGCGGTTGAACTGCACTCTGGAGGATCAAGTGCATCGGCTCACCAACCAACTGGCCAATGTCGAGGTCCAGAGGTGAGCTGGCATGGCAGATTAAAGGACACTGCATAGAATAGAAGATGCTTAAGAGTTTGATATTTAGAATTACAAGTAGTTCGTTTATTTACAAGTGTGAAAAATACGAATGTTTGTACTTGAGTTTTGGGTGTTTAATATGTATTTAAGTATGTATTTATCTATATAAGTAAGTTTATCCCTTGTCTAGTACCCATACTACAAGCTTTGCTTAGTTTGGAACTAGGTCAATTGGTGTGAATTGTCCCGTGATATTTTTTTATTTATTTCAAGTATACCTATTGCTGCTATGTATTTATTTTTACTAGCTAATGCGCGCGGCTTCGCACCTGCTGAAGTTAAAACGTGTTTTCCCTTGGGAATGAGATATTATCCCGTAGTAAAAGTAACCTTCAACTCTATGTCCGCACAAAAAAACACGGCTATCCGTGCTTTGTTTCGACGTGAAAGAATAACACTTTCACATTTATAATATTACTGTGGATGTGTACATATTTGTATTTCGAAGTGGCTCTCCATGAAGGTAGTAGTGACGATAATCACAATCGTACTATCAAGTAACAGTGATTTTGATTTTGACAATTGTCTGCTGAAATCAATTTCTTTCTTTTCATTCCGTTGTAATATGTTGTCCGGAAATTACTTTGCTCACCCGCGACCTTAAAAGTCGCGGGTGAGCTAAGTGATTGTTTCAGTTCATTTACAAGACACATCATCAATATTTTTACAAAACAAAAGACAACACGAAAGCTAAATATAGAATGTGTCATTGCGGTTGCAAATCAGACACTGGCTCAGCATAATGCCGAGGCGTTTAAAACACCCCAGCGCTGATTTTCAGCCAGTATACCGTTAGTGACACCCGGATCGCTGTATAGAAAATCAAAATGCCCAATTGGATTATATTCCAGGTCGGGCTTGGAGTCCCAGCTGCGTATGACGACGTGGGACGGCAAGGAGAGCGCAGACAGCGAGCTAGAGAGGGAACTTCACGCGCTGCAGCGGGAGAGATCAGAACTCAAGGCCAAGGCAAGTCTCAATAGCGGGTCTATATTGGGATTGAAAGTCACCCACTCACTGTCACTTATATTATTGCTTATTTGTCATAATCTTTCAGTACTGTCAAATCGTTTTTATGTCAAATTGTTTTGTATGGTCAATGTAATGTTTGTCATAATGATCATTTATCATAACTTTTTTTCTCTGAATCTATTCATTGTTCAGTAATTAACTTCATATTCCAGAACGACGCCCTGCAAGAGTCAATGAGGAAGATGGATGCGGATCGCCGCCTGAACCGCACGACGGCTCTGCGGAGCAAGAGCCACGACCGGACTGAGAAGACCGTATACTACTCAGATTTGGATTCAGGTACCAACGCATTTTAAATTTAATACCTAATGCAGTACCTACACTTTACTTTTTTTCAGAATTAGGTAAGTAGTTTTTGGGTCCACAATTGGCGGAGATATCGATGAATATACATAGAAAAAAAAGATACATTGTCGAACATAGAATCTTCTCCTTTTTAGGGTTCCGTAGTCAACTAGGAACCCTTATAGTTTCGCCATGTCTGTCCGTCTGTCTGTCCGCGGCTAAGCTCAGAGACTGTTAGTACTAGAAAACTGTAATTTGGCATGAATATATATATTAGCCACGCCGACAAAGTGGTTAAATAAAAAAAACTAAAAAATTTTTTTTTAGGGTTCCTCCCATAGACGTAAAGTGGGGGTGATTTTTTTTTCTCGACTAACCCTATAGTATGAGGTATCGTTGGATAGGTCTTTTAAAACCATTGGGGGGTTGCTTACATGATTTTTGTATTCAGTGATTTTTTTGCGAAATATTCAACTTTAAAGTGAAAATTTTCATTAAAATCGACCGTCCCCCCCCTTCTAAAATCTAAACTGTTGGGTGGAAAAATTTAAAAAATTCAAAATGGTAGTAAATATATTAAATTTACAAGGAAAATTATAGCGGCTAAGATTGCTTGGGAATTATTTGTAGTTTAAGAGTAATTAGTAGCCTAAGGTATTAAACATACCGTCACTACTTTGAAAAACTCGTATCTCAAATCAGTATGTAAACAAAACTGAACCTTGATACGCGAGTAATAAAGTTCACTTTGCCAGATTAACGATTTTGAGATACGAGCTTTTTTCAAAATATTGACGATACCTAACTTGGAAGATTCCGTACACATACGAAATCCTTAGAAAAATATTACTTGATTTTTTCGTAATGGCTACGGAACCCTATCTTGGGCGTGTCCGACATGCTCTTGGCCGGTTTTTTTTTGAACTCGCTTAAAAATAATTTTCTTTATAATGATAATAATAATTTATGAAATACTCTTGGTTTATAAGTAAATGGTACACTACACTTTAAATTGAAAATTCCCATTAACCGCTAACAGCTTATATGGTAAAAGAAAGAGATGGTGAAAGCGGTGGCACGTCTGTTGTCACAAAAACTAAAGCACGGTCGCGGAGCACGAAGAATTACGAGCGCGTAAATATTTGCCTTCGCATTTATACAAATAAGTACGAGAGTGCGAGGGCGACAGCGAATGTTTACGTGCGAGCGACAGAGACACTAAACTTAGTGACAGGTCATTGTACGGAATTCTTCGTGCTTCACGACCGTGCTTTAGAAACGTAATTTGTAGTCAGTCACGTTACTTACCTACTAATCTAAGAGATATTGTGTGCAAATAATAGATAGTTTTAACGACCGATTTAGCCTAGTTGGTAGTGACCCTGCCTACGAAGCAAGAGGTCCTGGGTTCGAATCCCGGTAAGGGCATTTATTTGTGTGATGAGCACGAATATTTGTTCCTGAGTCATGGATGTTTTCTATGTATTTAAGTATTAATTTAACTACATATGTTTATCGTCGTCTATTACCCATAGTACAAGCTTTGCTTAGTTTGGGATTAGGTCGATTTGTGTAAGATTGTCCCCTAATATTTATTTATTTAAATAAATATTACTACAAGAGCTACTTACGTATACATTTTAGGTCCCGATTCAACGAAGGACTCAATGCGCTACCTGCCGACAAAAGACTCGAACTTGAGCGCGGGCAAGGATAAGAGTTTCAGTGCTGAGCTGAGCCTGTTGGAACTGGAGAACAGAGAACTGAGAATGAAGATACGTCGCATGGAGAAGGAACTCGCTGATAAGGTGATTTATGAACTGAAACATTTACTTTGCTCACCCGCGATATGATTAGTTACCTACGTTTATGTAAGAAATGCATGTTCATTCAGTGCGACCTTCACACTGTACGAACACACAAACCCATCTATCACCACCACCAAACTACACTGAAGCGTTTCGAACTCAACCAGAGCTCATCTTGAGAGTACCGCAACCGTTCACCATGCTACAAATGTTAGACTATTACTATTAACTACTATTTTATTTTGGTTATTTGTTTGTGATTTATGCTTAGAGGAGTAATTTGCATTTATTTCACACTAAATACAAACTGAAACATGGATGCATAGAAAAAACCCCAGAAAAAAGACCAGCGCTGGGAATCGAACCCAGGTCCTCAGCATTCCGTGCCGCGTGCTATTCCCCTACACCACCACTGGTCAGGAGTTTAGACACAATTTTTTCCCATACATCGCACATCTCAGTTCATTAACTAATCTAATCACATTAAGCAGTGATACAGCGCCATCTATGTTACACCCTCATCGAGAGACGTCAACACTCCTTCGGAACTATCTGATCCGATTTGCATTTAGAGGTCTGGTGGCCTCGGGGCATAAAAGGAGTGGAGGCCCCCTGTCCACAAATTATTTTCCACATACCTATCCAAATAATAAAAAGTCGTGATGGCCTAGTGGTTTGACCTATGGTCTCTCTGAGTTTTTCGGAATTTATATGTGAAATTACAATTGAAACTTACCGTGAGCTTTACGGTGAAGGAAAACATCGTGTCGTATTCTGAGAGGAGGCCTGTGCCCTACAGTTGGACTTATGTAGGCTGGGATGATGATGATGATGATCCAAATAATTACTCGTCGGATTTTGTAAATTTTTTTTAGAAGTTTCTATTGTGGGGGGCCCTCTATTGTGGAAGCCCCGGGGCTGTTGCCCCGGTTGCCCTCCCCTAAATCCGGCCCTGTTTGCATTTTAAATTGTAAAAAGAAGTAGAAACACACCTTAGAGCTGTGTAGCTGAGCTAAAACTACTGATAATACAGTATAATTACATAAAGTTTACCACTGACAGATGGTTTGCCTTCATTTCATATTCAACTTTAACGACCTACAAACAAAGCCAATTTTAGAATACTGTTACCCACGATTGCAGATTTTGTAATAGCTACTTTATTTGTATGGTGTTAAAGTTGGAAATGAAATGAAGGCAAGCCATCTGTCATTGGTAAACTAAAAGTAAACGTATTGTACCTATTTGAATACACTTCACACAAATATGAAAATGTCATGCGTCAGTCATTTTCCTACAAAAGTGTAGGAAACGCTCCATTTTGTTGGAGGTCTAACCAACCTGGTTAAGGTTGCGGGATCGCGTTGGATGCGGGTGCCACGGGACCGATCAGTTTGGCGATCCTTGGGTTAGGCCTATGTTCAGCAGTGGACGTCTTTCGGCTGAAATGATGATGATGTTGAAAGTCAAACACAGAAGTAGAAAAACATCTTAGAGCTGTGCAGCTGAGCTAATACCTATCCCCAGGAAGCAGAGTTGAAGTTGGCCCGTACGCGGTACGTCAGCGACTTGTCTTGCGCCTCGCCGAGCCGGCGCGAGGACGTGGAGCGCTACCGCCAAGCAGCGCTGCAGGCCGAGCGGCTGCTCGAGGCGCGCGAGGCGTCCCATCGACAGCAGATAATACGGCTCGAGAACCAGGTATGGTTGTAATCTACTTCTATACACCTTAGGTTCCCAACCTTTTAAGGACTACAATACAATACAAATATTCTTTACTAGCTGACCCCGCAAACGTTGTTTTGCCATATCACCTAGGGGTATAATAAATAGCCTACGACCTATTCTCAGACCTACCGAATATAGAGGAAAAAGTTTCATAAAAATCGGCCAAGCCGTTTCGAAGGAGTTCGGTAACAAACAACGTGACACGAGATTTTTATATATTAGATTGATCACCAAAAGCAGTACAGTGAACACTAAAAAAATAAAAATTCAGGTAGACAACAGGCGGTCTCATCGCTAAAAAGCGATCTCTTCCAGACAACCAATTTCTAAGAAATTAATAAATATGAACAGACTAATGTAGGTGGCAGAAATAACAGACAGGAGAAACGTAGAATTAATAGACAATAAATATTAAAAACAGTACAAAAATAATATAAATTATATAAATAAACAAATACATCAAATATAATACTTATATACACAAACCAATTTTATACATATGTCTGTCTATATCTATTACCTCACCACCCCAGCCTATATAAGTCCCACTGCAGTGCAGGGCACAGGCCTCCTCTCAGAATGAGAGGGCTTGGGCCGTAGTTCCCACGCGGGCCCACTGCGGAAAACTTGGAGTTGAAAACAATAATCTAAAAAAATAGACTCCAAAAAACCAATCTTGATAATTTTTGACTAACTGCAAAATTAGATTTATTGTTGCTTTAAAACTTTGATCAGTTGTAACTGAAGATACACATTGCAAAATCCCCTTCAAAGAATGTCCGAACTTTTTTATTTGTTTGCATAACAATTAAAATCATCACCTACACAGAAATTTGAACCTAGTCTTTACTTCATTACAGTCGAATTTCGGTTGACACTTGACAGCTAAACTTGACAATTTCACGCAACGTACTGAGAAAAAAGAAGGCCACTTTTATCAAAGTGGCGCTCATTTGGCTCGGACATTTTCGGGCGCGCGACTGTGGATCTACAGTTATAATTGATTAAAGCTTTAAAACAAATAAATAGTTGATTGAGTTGACGAACAAGTGACGTCATAATTTGCGAATGCCATTCAAAATCTATGGGAGATTTGTGTTTTGACAGCTCATAAAAAGTAAGTCAGTTGATTGGTGGTGTCAACATCCCTATTAGAGAACAGAGAACGACATTCCTATTGATTGGGTTAAAAATTAAATGGTTAAACTTTACTGTAGGTACCTACTTTGCATTTCGTTTCGCATTGGTCTATTCTGGGTATTTCCTTATTTATGTTTAGACCAGTACAGAAATACCCATCGTAACCGGTAAATTATGACGGTGACGAACTAAAAATATTTGCTTTTGTATGAAAAACATGACCCTCTTTTATGCCGCAGCAATGGGATAACAAAGTCTTCTTTGTTTAAATTTTATGATTACGTGCGATAGTTGTTTCGGTATAAGCTATTTATTTATTGTTCAGATTATTTAATTCCTGTGCGAGGTCATATCAGTTCGTTATTCATACGTTGACGAGCGACGACCTGGTTAAGGTTGCTGGAACGCGTTGGATGCGTATCGCGCATCTCGGAGTATCTCGGCGCGATCGCATTAGAAATGATGAAATCGGCGCAAGAACTAAAGTTACCGACATAGCTCGAAGAATCGCTAGACTCAAGCGGCAGTGGTCAGGGCACATCGCTCGTAGAACTGATGGCTAATGAGGCAAAAAGGTTCTCGAGTGGCGTCCACGGACCGGAAGACGCAGTGTAGGTGGGCCTCCAACAAGATGGAGCGACGACCTGGTTATGGTTGTGGGATCGCGTTGGTTGCGGATGGCGCGGACTGATCTGTTCGGCTAGCCTTGGGGGAGGTTAATGTTCAGCAGTGGACGTCTTTCGGCTGAAATGATGATGATGATGTTTCATATGTTGTGATACATGAAACCCCATTTTTTACTCAATCGGCCTTTGTTTTGTATCAGTTTATCCTTGTTTTTATTTTTTCCCTAATGTAGGTAGATAGGAATATGCCGGATGTGTGTATATTCGCTCATGTAGAGAACACTGACACGATTTAAAATTATTGTCGTTTCAAAACTAAACTTTTTTTCTTATTATATAAAGTTTAGTTTTGTAATTATGTCAGTGTTCTTCTACATGAGCGATATGTACAGTCGAGGAAACTGAGTTACGTACCAGAGTAGAACCTTTTCGCAATCAATTTCAAGATAATTTATTTGGCAGATGTTTGAAAGTCAACATGATATTTTTAACGAAAAGGTTCCACCCTGGTATGCGATTGAGTTTCTCTGACACAAACTAAGTAGTTATTTGTAAAATTACCCAATTATTTATTTTATTCATAAAAATCACGCGCGCACGTTTGCCTCGTGCGTGGGGGGTGAATCAACGTTTTAGTGCCACCCGTTGCTATGGTTACACAAATTTTGTTCCTTCGACAACCTAAGCATTTTTCTATGAAACAGTATGAAATGTCACTTAGACAACCGGGGACAGAGTAAACAACACAAAAAAGTTGAAACCCTGGGAAAAAATCATTCCCACTAGTTCTATTATCTGAAGTCCTTTAAATATGGAACTAGTGGGAATAGCAGACCCGAGCCTAAATTGAATTGACTTTGACTTTGAATAATGCGCAGGCGTCGCAGCTCCGCACGCAGCTGACAGCTGAGATCCGCCGCCGTCAGAGCTACGTGGCGCGCAGCGGACGCGCCGCGCGCGACGTGCAACGGTTGCGCTCCGCCCTCGGAGACTCGCTGCGCACAGTCTCGCAGGTCATTGTAGATAAGGAATACCAACTCAATTATTATCCAGCTTACTAGGCGGTGAAGTAGGCATCTTAAGAATGATAGGCGTCGCAGCTGTCGGCAGAGTTTCGCCATAGTCAGAGCGTCGTGGCGCGCAGCGGACGCGACGTGCAACGGTTGCGCTCCGCCCTCGGTGACTCGCTGCGCAGTCTCGCAGGTCATTGTTGATAAGGAATACCAACTCAATTATTATCCAGCTTACTAGGCGGTGAAGTAGGCATCTTAAGAATGATAGGCGTCGCAGCTGTCGGCAGAGTTTCGCCATAGTCAGAGCGTCGTGCGCGCAGCGGACGCGACGTGCAACGGTTGCGCTCCGCCCTCGGAGACTCGCTGCGCACAGTCTCGCAGGTCATTGTAGATAAGGAATACCAACTCAATTATTATCCAGCTTACTAGGCGGTGAAGTAGGCATCTTAAGAATGATAGGCGTCGCAGCTGTCGGCAGAGTTTCGCCATAGTCAGAGCGTCGTGCGCGCAGCGGACGCGACGTGCAACGGTTGCGCTCCGCCCTCGGAGACTCGCTGCGCACAGTCTCGCAGGTCATTGTAGATAAGGAATACCAACTCAATTATTATCCAGCTTACTAGGCGGTGAAGTAGGCATCTTAAGAATGATAGGCGTCGCAGCTGTCGGCAGAGTTTCGCCATAGTCAGAGCGTCGTGGCGCGCAGCGGACGCGACGTGCAACGGTTGCGCTCCGCCCTCGGTGACTCGCTGCGCAGTCTCGCAGGTCATTGTTGATAAGGAATACCAACTCAATTATTATCCAGCTTACTAGGCGGTGAAGTAGGCATCTTAAGAATGATAGGCGTCGCAGCTGTCGGCAGAGTTTCGCCATAGTCAGAGCGTCGTGGCGCGCAGCGGACGCGACGTGCAACGGTTGCGCTCCGCCCTCGGTGACTCGCTGCGCAGTCTCGCAGGTCATTGTTGATAAGGAATACTCAATTAAGTCTGGATAGCCGCTTACTAGGCGGAAAGGTAGGCATCTTAATGCGCAGACGTCGCATCTATCGATAGATTCGCCATCGTCAGGGTTACCTATCAAAATTTAGAAATATTTTTTTTCGAATATTTAAAATCCCGAATGCTTCATTTATCCGAATGCATTTTTTTCTGAAACTGTAAATATTTCAGGATTTTTATAAAACAACCCTAACCTAACCTAAAGGGTTCTACACGATGGTCCTGAAATAAATCCTGATATATTTACAGTTTCAGCAAAAAATGCTTTCGGACAAATGAAGTTTTCGGGATTCTAAACCTTCGGAAATATAATTTTCTAAACATCGATAGGTTCCCCATCGTCAGAGCTACATCGCCCTAAAAGTAAGGCCCCTAGCACACGGCGTTTTTTAAACGCGCCGTCGACGCGCATTTTAGAACCGCTGGTTTACAGCGCGTTTTTCATTCCATAGAACAGCCATAATAACCCTGCGTGCGTATCGCGTTTGTAACGATACAAACGCGCGTCGACGGAGCGTTTGAAAAACGCTGTGTGCTTAGGCCCTAAGTACTTGTAGCATCAGGAATCTAGAACTCGGTCACTACTAATAATTCTCGACCGACGGCTTGGCGAGCGTTACGTCTTCATTGCACGTTGTGGGTGCGGTTAAAATACGACCGTATTTGTCGACCCGGAAAGAACGAACGATGGCATTATGACCTAATTAAAACCATCATGTTATTGCTATACATCGGTATGGGTTTGAATTATCAGGTCGTGCATTAATGTCGTTAATTCCGGGTCGACAAATACAGGTCGTGTTTTAACCGCATCATGTTACCATTATTACCACTGCGCTGAGAGTCCCGGCTGGTCAATGAACAGTGGAAAACACTCGCCGCGCCGCCGGTTGCGCGTAATCGTGACCGGGCCGGGTGCGGTTAATGTACACAGTTTGCGACCCGGAATACACGACCTGGTAATTTCATGTCTTCATGTAATTAGCCAGTAGCAATTTATCTAAGCTCGGGCTAAAAATCGAAAACGAGTTTCCGATATGACCAAGGTAGACCAGACTATTCGGCCCCGAAAACCCCTATCAAGTAGCAAATTTCATTGAAGCGGTTTCCGAGATCCCTGAAATAATTAAATAAACATACAGAAATTGCTCGTTTGAAGGTATTAGATAAGGGCACAAATTATCAGGTCGTGGATTTTTTACATTTATTCTGTTTACAAATACGCAGTCGTAACTACCTACATTTACCGCACTCGCATCATTACAGGAGAACTTTATAACCTCATGAGTCCTGGCGTACTTTGAGCTTGTTCACAGTAGCGTTTTTGCCGGCGGCGGTTCCTCGGCGGAACGGGAACGCGGCGATCATGCTGCGATATCTCCGCGATTATTCGCCGCCTACGTGCCGCCGCGTAGACGTGGCGAACAAGTGACCGTAGGCGGCGAATAATCGTGGATATCGCGGCGTGCTCGCCGCGTTCCTGCTCCGCCGATAAACCGCCGGCAAAAAAGCTAGTGTGAACAAGCTCTATATAAATAACAAAATAACAGTAAAAATAACTGCCAGATGTACTGTATAAAGCACCAATTGTTAGTTGAATAAATTATTTTAAATATATCGAAAAAAAATTCAAAATAACAATTCTGGTGACTCGTTTAGGTTTCAGTACTACGAACATATGTTATAAAAAAAGTTGGGTCTCACTCATAGCATATACGAGTATACTTAAATGTTCATCTGATTTCATAGGATCCAGCGCTAGACTCGTACACGCTGGAACACGAAGCCCGCAAGTTGGACAGCACGCTGGCACACAGTCTCCCGCCGCTCAACGACAGCTACGATAGCTCCAAATAAATGGGCACCAGCTATCGTCATCACCACCAAAAACCTTGAAGGCCTTCTTACGGCTCGGCCACGACTTCGCGCGTTTAGCAGCGCGGCGAGCGTTTTATCAGTTTATTGCGTGTGCCGCCAGGTAACCACTTTACGGCGAGCGTCTCGGCCGCGCAATGAACACAGAAAACGTTCGCCGCGCCGCTAAACGCGCGAAGTCGTGGCCGAGCCGTTACTTCTCCATTCCTGACAATGTTTGCCTTTAGTCTCTCGGAAGTTTATGAATTACCACTTTCAACTTTCTTCAGGGGAGCTATTACGAAGTTTGTATCGTGTCGTCTCTTCCACTCTTCTGTTTAATACTATTAGCGTAAACGGAACGGCACCATAAGAAGTTCGAAAATCGAATTTCGTAGTAGGTATAAATAAGGCCAGGGCGGAACTTCGGTCCTCAGGTATACCTATCTGTTAGGAGAGATAGTTATTGGCCGTTCTGCTCCACTTTTGGACGGTTGGTGTAAGATTCTATGCAAAAAATGCACAGCAACGAATGAAAGAGCTTGGGAACCCGAGAAGCATCGAGAAGGTTTAACAAAAGCAAAAAATGGATGAGTATTTGAATAAGGAGCCAAGAATGTTATGCAATCGAAGGTCCTGGAATGTTTGTGAGTGATTTGCACATTTTAAATGATGTAATAAAATAAAACTAAATTTTTAAATCTTCAAGTATATTTTTACGTCGATTAGGAGTGCAATATCGAATTCAAAAAAGTAGCTTTTATTTTCCGTTCAATTTTTTTTTTCTTGTTTGAATGGTCATGCTTCTGAAGTGTTTTCATATTAATTCTATAAAAATCGGTTCATTAACTACATTTTCATTCAGATTTAAAGTTTGTCATAAATTGAGTCTAAAGATATAGACTAGCTAATATAATAACACTAATTATTTTATTTCGACTGAACTATGAAGCAATTGGAATGTGCTAATCCCCGCTTCTCCACTGTTTTTTTGCGCGTTACTAGTGGCCATAATTCGAGAGACGACTTTGACAATTCATTTTGCTCAAATGTTGCCACAGTCAGGGTAGTGCTGTTTGTGTCGATATTAAAAAAACATTACGGCTTTGGCTACCTGTGGTTTATTCATTACTTACAGTGATTTGATTAAATTAATTTATCAATTTAGTGTAAGATATCATAAAAGGAAGTAAAAAAAAACCGTCTTATAGTAAATCATTATTATAGTCCAGTCGACACTGATTATCGATATCGGCCACATCGCTATTTAATTTCGTCTAATCCTGGTAACCCTTTAATTGTCAAGCTTGTCTCTCGAATTATGGCCACTAGTATAGCTTGTCGCTGTGTGTCCTTTACCAACTCATTGAGCAGGAAAGGGACAATATGCGACAAGCGAGAAAACTGCGCATGCTCGACGTTGCATAGCTTCGAGATTGCGTACAGTTTAAGAAAATAACTTCTATGACTAAAGATGAAAATGACGTCGCAGTGATTTGTTTGATAACACGCATGACTCATGTTGACCGGTGACTGAGTCACGAAGGTCAACCGGAAGCACCGGAAATTAGTTTTTATGCCTATGACTCAAAACACGTTCTAGTCTCCGAGATTTTTATTAGCAACTAAGCATTTTTTTATAACGAAGTTAGAATATTTCAACTATTTCGAGAAATCATCTAACTTAGCATTATGTAGTTCCTCAAAAGTATCCTAAATAATTGTCTTCATAGAATATTTCAAACATGGACAGAGATATGTAACTTAGTATTATTAATTAGGCATTTCCTCGAAAGTTTCCTAAATTATTGTCTTCACTTTATAAATATTGATACATTCTAAATAGATTATGGAAATTATTCCGTCCTTATGTGCAATCGTCGTAGTAATAGGGTAGGATGACTAACAATCTATACACTTTAATGTCCGTAGAGAAAAACTAGTCGCAGCATCCGCCTTGAATTAGTACCTTATTTAGATGTAAGTTACGAGTAACTATATCAGTATTATTTTTGTTAGAAATATTCGCTGCTGTAACACATTTTAGTCAAGCATAAAGGTAACGTTTCTATATATAAGAATTAACATTTATATACCTACCTGTCAGAGATTAAATTTTTGGCAATACTAGCGACCCGCCCCCGCTTCGCACGGGTGCAATTATGCATGTATTATACATATAAACCTTCCTCTTGAATCACTTTATCTATTGAAAAAACCGCATCAAAATCCGTTGCGTAGTTTTAAAGATCTAAGCATACATAGGGACAGACGGCGGGAAGCGACTTTGTTTTATACTATGTAGTGGTGAAGGGTAGTGTTCAAATATTTACATTTCGCTAAGATAAGTCATACTATACTAGCTTTTCCTGGAATTTACATTTGTAATGAGCGTGTCATATGTTCATAGTACGATGTCTAACTTAATAAGAATTTATCTGTAGGTATTGAACGTAGCGACGCGGTTTTCCTCAAGAATCTACGTATTTGAGGGAACCCTTGACTTGCTCTAATAAAATTACCAAATTATCCTGCCTCATTCTAGTCATTTTACAACCTTACTGAATTAAACTGAAAATCAATTTATACTATTCCGAGACTGCCCTTTAAATATGGCAATAACACGAATGATAATGCTTATCAAAGTAATTTTACGAACATTATCATGTAGTAAATTACTCGAACAGATAAGTCGGTCGGTATACATGAATGCGTCGACCCATTTTTTCACCGACCAATGCAGTTAACGAGCTCATTAAACTTTTAATAACAAAGAAATCACCAAATGAAACGCCGGGATGTGGATGACCCCATTACAATGTAAAACAGATAAACTCACGCACACGGCCCAGGATCCTGCGACTTTATAAAAATAAATTGTACAATGCATTATCTCGAATGGGAAGCACATGTATGTAGCTTTAGACTAGCTTTCAATATCCGATTTTTCAATAAGTGTTGCATTTAAGAGGGTACGATGGCTGAGAGACTTTTGAGAAATAGGTATTTTAATGAAATGTCGCTGTCTCGCCCGAACCCCTCCGTGTCAGTACAGCGAGAGCGGGACAACTGCAGCTCAAACCGTTAATAGGCGCGTAAAATTGATCAAAACAGCATTTCGTAATCCCCTGTTTTCTTCTCGAAAACTGGACCAATAAAATTATTTTTTTCAAATATAATTAGAGGATAGATTTAGCTATGCCCCTATGTTTTCTTTTTTTTGTTTATATGAGGAATTCGTTCCTGATGAGTGTCTGAAAATGACGTTGAAATTGGGCAATTTTTTCAGTTTTCGAAAGCTCATATTTCTTATGTTAATTGAAATATGGAAAAAAACGAAACCTAGGGGCATAGCTGTGGTAGATACAGATTACACAGTAAAAAAAAATTGGCTCTAAAGCCATTATCCAGGGAGGAAACAGGGGATTACGTTTGTATGGAGAAATGGTGCGCATCGTATCCTCTTAAGACCTTGTTTTGAACGTGCGGCGCGCCCGCAGTGGACTCGGTCTAAGCATTAGACCTTGTTTCACGGCAGGGCGGCGTCTCCAGAACCGTCGTGTAACGTGACTCCTTGTAACCAGACACTTATTTGCATTAATAGATTAGATTGCTTAGTTATCGAGTAAGTAGGTACCTAGTTTAAGTTAGGCATACTTTGTTCATTTCCACTGGACTGTGTCAATTCTTATATTACTAGAATGTCGACATACGCCCGCCACGTCACTGCCATTATTTTTACTTATCTGCATTTTGTACCTACAGTTTGGTTTAGTGTTGTACAATGTGACACATTTTATAAAACTTTTTTACACTTTGATTCAATGAATAAAATAGTTGTAGATGGTAAATGGTTGTTTCATTCAATTAAATTCTATTAAAATTCCGAGCCAAGTGTTGTTTGATTGGCGCAGCGCTGCGGGCATGAATCACGCGCAATGAGGGGGCGGCGGGAACACGCTCCCTGTCCTGTCGCACAACACAAATACTGACAATTAGACCAATTTTGATTTGGTTTGTGTCACGGAACAAAGAATTTGATCCCGGATTATGGGCATTTTCAGAAAAAAGTGTACCCTTGTACTTTTTATTAAAAACTTAACAAATTTTGGGTTATTTCTACTCAGAATCACAAGCACTATCGATTTAAGCAATAAAAAAAGTGTCCCTCTTTTAATCGTCAGTTTTGTGACGCAGTTAACCATACATGTTGTATGGACCGTCACAAAACTGACTAATAAATTTTGTATGGAAAAATTAAGGATAATTAAGGTAAACGGGTACATTTTTTTCTGAAAACTCCCTTATACACCAACTTCATAGCATTGTGGTGGCATTTGCAGTCTAGAAACGCTTTATAATAAATACTAGCAGTTGTCCATAACTCCATCTGCAAATGTCATCTATCGCTTATCCCGTCAGAGTTATAAAATTTTCCAGGATTAAAATTATGTTTTCTTTTCCCAAATAATCTCCATACCACAATTCATCTAGAGTGATAGACAAATGGAGTAACTGTCGCGTTCATAATCTAATAAAAAAATCTTGTGTCACAGTGTTTGTTATCAAACTCCTCTGAAACGGCTAGACTGATTTTTTTGAAACTTCTCTCTCTGTAGGTAGGTCTGAGAATAGATTGTAGGCTACTATTCTTCACAGACAGAGTTGCAGGCAACAGCTAGTATTAGTATGAAGTTAGTATGACTTACTTTTACGAATGGTTTAGAAAAAGAACAAGATGTAGAATCAACTCATCACATCCTGTACCCATTACGGACTGATTTCTTGTAAAAAACTAATCATGCATTTTTGTTTGCAAATGCCATTGCAATGCTACATAGTGACGTATAAACAATTAAACATGACATAGAAACAAAGATCAAGCCAAAGCATAAATTTAAAATTGGTTTTATTGATAAATTTGCAAAAAAAGAAATTAATAGTTATTGTACATGTCGATTATTGATTGAAAAGATAAAAATATACAAGTTCTTAATTTGCACAATATATATAAAAAATATAATTGAACTCAGATCAAAGTCATTACCAATATCCTTGTGCAGTAACCTTACATTTAAAGAAACGAGAATGGAGGAAACATCTAATCCCGTAACAATATTGGAACACCTATAATTAGTATGTTTAACAAAGTTCCGTAGAAGCAAAACATAGGTCGGTAATTACATTTATATGAGCTGGTAATCATAAAACTTTATTTCATCTTCAATAACGATAAATTTTTTTTAGAGTTCAATTTCTTAGAGCAAGGGGTTTTAGAACTGCCAGCGGTGCGGCGCGCGGGCTCGCTGGGGCTCACTATACATTGTTCAAGCCCACCATCACTAACGGTGATGCTTATCAACCTTTCCTTCGATACATTTGAATTATATAACAAGACAATAATATATCTGAAAAAATTTAATGTATCCTTAATTATTTAAACATTACACACTGGTTCAGGCCCGCTGGGGCTCCCGGCCCGTCGTGGCCGGCGCACGTCACCGAGCTGTTCAGAAGTCGGGCTCCATTCACTCGGTACTATCGGAACAATATTCTAGGAATTATGTTACACTATATGCTAGGTCCAGACAGTGAGGCGTACTTATAACCAAATTTCACTAATATCTGGCACTTATTATTGCTATTCAGATGTTAATGAAGTCATTTACATAAAACTTATGCCACAGAAGGTTAAAACTACCAAACTCATAATTGAATAAATTAAGACAATGTTACATTGCCGGGCATAATTGCTACATGCCCTTGAATGGTTTATCTTATGGCAAATACAGGCTGTTGCAGTTTTCCTGTTCACTGTAATTGACAAGACTAGACTGTCTGCACATAGCATGGTGGTGAGTGTGCTTCAAAACTAATCTGACAAAATTCATTCCATTCAGCGAATGAATTTTGCTCAAATTGAGATTACAAATATAAGTCGTTGAGGAGTGCCTTTCGCAATACATTTAATTAAATAATACAAGTAATAAAATAAACAAGAACTTATTATACAGAATTACAATAATAGTGTACATATTGAAACAGGTTGGAATCACAGTGCACTCCCCACCGACTCTGCTCAACGCACAGGTTGACCGGAACTGCTGTCACTATATTCATTTACTTCTGAACCTAATAGCATCCACACATTACGATTGGAATTTTTTCTAGAGTGAAACACACACAGAATCTATCTGAATACTTGTCCTAACATTACAAAGACCAAAAAGTGTGAACTACACAATTACAGGATAGGAGTTTGTATTAATCTGCAACATTCTGTGCATTTTCCACTCGCGCTATAGCACTGGTCATGTTATAGCTCAACAAATGCACATTTAAAATGCTACAGGCAACCGAGCAATGCTCGGCCACCCCAACCTAGTTAACTTTCGGAACCGCAAGAGCCAGATCCGGGTTTGAGAAGTTTTTCAAAATTATTAACATGTCATACCTAGTCGCGTCGGAGGCTCCCGGTGCTCGAACTAATTACAAGATTACGCAAGTTCTTACTTTCTTGACTTTTCTGACTTCACCAGGCGTTTTCTTGTTGATCTGTCGCACTAGGTCGTAGAAGACGTCGTTGACGTTGATCTTAGCCTTGGCAGAAGTCTCCATGAAAGCGCACGACTTGAACTGGTGCGAAAGATTGTGCCCTTGTTCCTTGCCTACCACGCGTTCGGCCTCCAGGTCGCACTTGTTGCCCACCAGCACCATGGGCACGTCGTCCTTGTCTTTGACTCGCAGGATCTGTTCCCGCAAATCCTGTAGGTCATTGAATGTTGATTGTGCCGTGATAGAGTACACAAGTACGAACCCTTGTCCGTTCTTCATGTACAAGTCGCGCATTGCCGTGAACTGCTCCGTGCCCGCCGTGTCCAGGATCTCGAGCATGCATTGCTGCCCGTCGACCTCCACTTGCTTCCTGTAGCTGTCTTCGATTGTGGGGTCGTATTTCTCGACGAAGATGCCTTGTACGAATTGTACTGTGAGGGCGGACTTTCCCACGCCTCCGCTACCTAACACGACTATTTTGTACTCGCGCATTTTTTGCTATTGTGTTTTGGGTAAATTTATTTAACGAAATCAATGTTCAGCTCGATAAAAAGCACATTAACGAGAGAGTTATTGCAAAAAAAAAGGGTTTTAACAAGTTAAACCGCCATGACACCGTTAACAGGGCGATGGCTCACTCACTCACTTTACCAATGTTACCATTACCTACCACTAACAACTGCCATAGATTATGAATAATGTGTCATGCAGTCAGTCACAGTCAAAAACAATAATGAACTTCACAAAATTATTTACCTTTTCCATAATAATTTAAATAGGTCAAAACGAACCTTCTCCAAACCACACAAACGTTTACTGCATTAAATTGTATGTGTAATGGTTACAGCAAAGGATGCAAGGGAACAATGAATGGGATGTCACAAATTACTTAATTAATCCAATCGATGCATGAAAATTGCTGCTACTTTTTAAACCAAGACTATTCATAACGTTTGGTAATTTTGGCACGGTTTATTAGAGTGGAGATTTAATTGACTGGACATTTGACAAAAATATGGTATTTGCTAAAAAACAATACTTTTGTACGATTTTTAATTTTCATATTTATATAACTATTTTATGTTTAAAATAAAGACCCTAACCTTATTTAATTTTAAGCAAAAAAAAAATTTCAACAAAGCTAACATTGTGTGAAGTTCACATTGAATCCAATTCAGTCAATTGTATTTATTTGCAGTGGCAACACTGTTTTGCTTAAAGTTCAAGGTTTCGTCCCCAGATGGCATTTAACTTCAGCTGTGCCTGTCATCGTGGGAGGGAGCGCGTGTGTCGCCTTCGCCTACTCTCAGTACCTAGGTACTCAACTTCTCTTGTTTGTATTGGTTAGCGCGAGGCTTATTTTTACTGATAGATAACAGAATGCCTAGACAAATAATATGAAAGTAAATGACAACTACTTATATGTTATTGATTTACTATTAGGGTCCTGGACCTGGAGCCAAAATAGCAAAAACGGAACTTTTATAGTTTCGCCATCTCTGTTTGTCTGTCTGTCTGTCTGTCCGTCCATCCGCTGCTTTAGGTACTTAGATACTATCAGTGCTAGAAAGCTGTAATTTTGCATGGACGTCATGTAGCAATTTTATTATCGCGCCAAAGTGATAAAATAAAATTTAGAATAAAATGTTTTTTAGTGTAAGTTCCTAAATTTGCATAGAGTGAGGGCGTTTTTTTTTCTCCTCTAACCTTATAGTGTGGGGTGTCGTTGGATAGGTCTACTATCACCACCACTAAACTACACTGACGCGTTTCGAACTCAACCAGAGCTCATCCTCAGAGTTTCGCAACTGTTCATAGTGAACCAAATGTTAGACTCTAACATTGATTGATTTGATTGTTTGTTGGAGTCTAACATTTGGTAGCATAGTGAAAGGTTATGATACTCCGAGGATGAGCTCTGGTTGCGTTCGAAACGCGTCAGTGTAGTTTGGTGGTGATGATAGTTGGGTTTGTGTGATTTGTGTGTGTTCGTACAGTAAGGAGGTGGAGGAACTGCATGAACACACATTTCTTGCATAAACGTAACTATCATAAGGTTAATTGTGGGTGATCAAATATAATTGGTCCAGCCATTTCAAAGTTAAAGACGCTTAATGGGCATTTAATTTATTTTCAAACATACCTAGTTAAGTACTTAGAATGTGTGACCAAATTGCGTTAGAGGTTTTTAAATTTTTGAATTTATAGTTATTTGACTATTTATTAAAGATATCATTCTAAATACGAACTGAAACATAGATGCACAGAAAAACACATAAAAAAAACTGTGCATCCGTGTTTCAGTTCGTAAGTATTTAGTAACTATGGTAACATATCGATTTCACGGGATAGCCGTAAAAGTAAAAAAAATGGAGTTGAAAAACCTATAAACCACATCATTTCAACCGAAAGACGTCCACTGCTGAACATAGGTCTCCCCCAAGTCTCGCCAAACAGATCGGTTCTGCGCCATCCGCATCCAATTCGTTCCCGCCACCTTAACCAGGTCGTCGCTCCATCTTGTTGGAGGCCTACCTACACTGCGTCTTCCGGTCCGCGGACCACTCGAGAACCTTTCGGCCCCATCGGCAGTCAGTTCTACGAGTGATGTGCCCTGCCGACTGCCTTAAGTCTAGCGATTCTTCGTGCTCCTATATCCGTGACTTTAGTTCTTGCGCGGAAATTATAAAATTATTGTAAAAGAAAAATTATTTTATGTTATATAAAAAAAAATCATCATGTCCCATTTTTTTTCTTGCGATCCCGCAGAGAAACTCCAGGATTAGCCCTTTCCATCGCCCTCTGAGTGACTTTGAGCTTTCTTATGAGACCCATCGTTAGCGGCCACGTCTCAGTGCTAAGTCATCACTGGCAACACACACTGGTCAAAGACTTTTGACTTGAGACACTGCGGTATATTGGATGACAAGATATTGCGGAGCTTCCGGAACGCTGCCCAGCCGAGTCTAATTTATTTATTTATTCATCAGTAAAACTTACAGCATTACAGTAATGCGCTGTAAAATTCAAAAATACAAATAAAACTTAAATAATACAACTATTTAGGGATTTTAGTAAGACTTCTTCGTCGCTTCCCTAAAACGACGGAACACCACACCCTCCGGCCAGAAGTCGGAGCGCAGGAACATGCTGGTGCTTGGCAGGCACTTGGAGCCTAAATGAGCTGAAGTTGTTAGCCCTTTGAGACTCGAGCGGGTAGATGAACAGCTGGGAAGATTGATTGGGTTCTCGATTGACCTCTTTCTCGAAGTTGAACCTACTTAATTGGAACTACACTAAAAACCACGTTAAACTTCCACTCAAAAGTTACCCATTATGGTCCGAAATCACTTTTATCGCTTAATTTGACGATATAAGTAAACGCCCATGTACCAGGTCAACCCTTACAGTCGCGCCCATTAGTGACTCTTTTAATTAGAGCCGTAAATTTGATAGTTAGCTTGCGTGTCTCACGAACTCGTCTAACAAATAGGCGGGAAAATGACAGCCTAGCGGACGGAATTACTTAGGGCATGTTAAGATATTATTAACAAGCGTCAAGCTACGCCAGCTACATTATAAGATAAGTCATTTTCATCATCATTTTCTGCCGTAGTACATCCACTGAGGCCGTGGTGGCCTGGGTTAAGGAGCTCATTGATTCATTAATCATTCGGATTGATATTTTCTCTTGTTCTCTGAGTGAATTCACAAGGATAACGCTGTTTGTATTGTGCTATAAATAAATAGGTTATAATTAGTTAAGTTAATTTAAGGTTTTTTGAAGTGAAACTTCTAATGCGACTTCCAACAAGGTCGCGTTAAACGTTTAACGCTACCATGGAGGGGGTATGAAAGCATTAGTATATTATGTACTGCCGAAGCAAGTAATCTAGCATTGTATATATACTAACGGATGTTAAAAACTTCGACAGTGCGATGCAGAACTCGTACTGTCTGTGCAAATTTGTATGAGACTTGATAAAAGCGCCATCTAGTGAGTAATTTAAACACATAGATGCATAAGTAAATTTAGTTCTTTAAGTTATAGCAATAAGTTTCATATTGATGTATAAGTGCCTTTTTCATTTCCACATTACGAAGTTTCACTTCTTCCGCGCGGAGGAGCTGCACGCACGATTTTTAATATTCTATCGCATTATGTTAAGAAAATCTGTAATGGTAGAATAGTTGTGGAAAATAAATAAATAAATAAAAATTATGAAATGGTTCTATAGTGACCTAGCTAGGAATCAAATTGGTTGACTGTACCTACAAAGCGAAACGATTCGATACAAATACCTATGACAGACCCACATTACGAAGGCGTGCTGCCGATATCTACACCTGCTCCCGATTAATATGCTAATCAGAGAAAATTATATCGCACGATACCTGAATACCTACGTTATTAATTTGTGATTGCGACTAATGTTGTTCGAATACTTAAGTGCTTTTCAATTTTTAATTTTAATCGCAACCTTCGTTACCTGGGCGACATAGCTCGAAGAACTGCCAGACTCAAGTGGCATGGGCAGGGCGCATCGCTCGTAGAACGATAGCTGAAAAGACAAAAAGGTTCTTCAGAGGCGTCCTCGGATCGGAAGACGCAGTGTAGGCCTCCAACAAGAGAACGCGGGAACGCTTTGGATGTTGATGGCGCAGGACCGGTCTGTTTGGCAATTTGGGGGAGGCCTATGTTCAGCAGTGGACGTCTTTCGGCTGAAATGATGATGATGATGAAAATGGCAAAAAGTCGCTATGAGCCCTAGGTATGGAGGGAACATTTTCTGGAGAGTGAGAATGTGACTTAGTTAGCTATATATTCGGATGCAGCACCTCGCAAGCTTTTAAAATCAAAGTCAAGATATATTTTATTCAATTTAAGCCAGAATAAGCTCTTATGAATATCGAAGAATCACCACCGGTTCGGAAAAACTCTGCTGAGAAGAATCCGGCAAGAAACTCAACAAGGTAACAAGGTAAGTATATTTTTTCAAACAGATCTAAAGTATTTCATAACACAACTATTTAACACAGTAGATACGCTATTTGAGACTATATCGTGGTCAGTATCAGGGTTGCATCAGAAGCGGATAATCTGCCTCCACCGGTTCCTGCCCAGCGCATCTCTTATAAGTCTTACAAACGTGTAGAAATTGGCGGACGACAAGTCTTTTAGTTCTTCGGTCCATCTTGTTTGTGAACGACCGCGCGAACCACACTTAATACGCGAGTGATAATTTTGTGTCCCGCGAGTAAAACTGCTACATTAATTTCAGTCATTCTTGCTATTTTAGCGCCACTTTGGAGGGATTTGGAAATAATATTGCCGCTTCAAGTTGACGCTTTTGAAATTGTTCCCCCGAGATATTTTTTCTTTAACCTCTAAGTAAGTAGGTGATACGAATATTGACATACCTAATCAACAAAATGTATTAAATTACAATCTTGAACATACATCGTAACCAAACGCGGCTATTGTACGATTTATATCGGTTTATTCTATATTCGGATGCGACGTGTTAAAAGAACAAAACAATTTTTTGAAGCTTAAATATATTTTATGAGTGTGCAGTTCGGGGCTGCGATAAATCTGCCAGATGGAATAAACTCGGAAACAAAATGGCATCTCGTCAATGAACGGATTCCGTATTTCGTTATAGAATGTATTCATACTTAAACTACCATCGATTCAATCATTTGTTAGTTGAATGCTCGTAAGCATTAACGTGTCAACCCATACAAACTCGAATACGATACGATTTTAATAAAATATTGTCATCCCTATCTACATTAATATTATAAAGAGGAAAGATTTGTATTTTTATATGTAACAAATAAACTTAAAAACTACTGGACCGATTTCAAAAATTCTTTTGCCGTTAGAAAGCTACATTATCACTGAGTGACATAGGCATACTTTTTACCGCGAGTAATACCTTTTCCTAAAGGAAAATTAATTTATCGCGGGCGAAGCTGCCGGACGGAAGGCTAGTATTTTATAAAACGAGTTAGGTGTCTTAGGGTCATAAGATAAGATAAGATAAACTTTATTTTTTCACAACACAACGCACACACAAAAAAAATGCAATCAGGTGAAACAATGCTTAGTACTAAAAATATCAAAGCGTTAGAAACATATCAACAAGAACAAAAGAAACACAAGCAGAATAAAAATATAAATAAAACAACAATTTTGCTGTACCTATGCAACCAAGCTGTGGTATGAATGCCATGTGTCGTGAAAAGAAAGGTGCTAGCTAACTCAGCATAAAGCTGCGGAAGCCGCAGCGCTGATATTCTGCCAGTACCAACTGAGCCAGACCTGTGGAACACGTATAAGGAGACGAAACAGAGTGAGTACAGTATCAGAAAAACAACAAAATTGGATTGGATAATAAAAATAAAATAAAAGTGTGGATGATGTACATAAATTGTGTAATAGGAAAAAAGATAAAAAGACAGAATAGGCGCACTATAAATACCTATGACAGGTATCCCAGACATTTAATAATAAACAAAGAAGAAAGTTATACAGGGTTATTTGTAATTCACTGATATCCTCTTAACCCTGAATTTCTATCACTCAAACAAATGTTTTTTGTTTTACGACTTTTTAAAATGAAGTACTTTTTTCCCATACAAATACACAGAGTATCGTAAAAATAAGAGGAAATCTCAAATTTTCAAAACGTTATTACACCAAAAATATTAAGTTATGACAAAAGCCGTAAAACAAAAAACATTTGTTTAAGTGCTAGGAGTTTAGGGTTAAAAGGATGCTAGTGAATTACAAATAACCCTGTATAATAATCACACACATTTTTTGCACAATTAATACACATTTTTTGTTCGCGTCTCTCCTGAGGACGTTGCAAAAGTAAAGGGTCCATGGCCAATATTTTTTAGTCAAGTCTACATTGGCGTGTGGGACGCCTAGCCAACTTTCGGCCCATTTAAATAAAAAATAAAACCTCCTTCAAAAAACATTCAAAAACCATGAAATAATAATTGAACTGAACCGACTACAATAAGCATGAAAATATCTTTCTTCTAATCTGTTTTAAGTCGGTGCCGGAGTGGACCTAGTAATCTAACTTACCTACATACCTTACTATCTATAGGGCTTCTACACTCCTGCAAGCTCGTGCTGAGGCACCGACTTAAAACAGATTAGAAGAAAGATATTTTCATGCTTATTGTAGTCGGTTCAGTTCAATTATTATTTCATGGTTTTTGAATGTTTTTTGAAGGAGGTTTTATTTTTTATTTAAAATTTTTTATTTTTTGCTTTTTAGTTGTTTCTGTATAAAATAGATGCGTAGGATAAAATCATCAGTTTGACTTCGATATAAGGTTATGTTGAAAATTCTATTTTTAATGCTCGACGGGGTTATGTCGTTTTATTACAGAGTTCCATGATACTTTCTGAATGCAAATGCTCGACTTGTCACCGAAAATACTCTAATCGCTGTAAGTTTCTCTTGAATTTTTGAGGAGTTTCTTCAATTCCTCATGGATCCCATCATCAGAACTGGATTTTGGTAACAACGGGACCAACCTTGAAGCATGTGCTTTCAAACAACGAAAAAATTTTCCAAATCGGTTCATAAATGACGGAGTTCTGAGGTAACACACGACAAAAAAAAAAAAAAAAAAAAAAAAAAAAAGAACATACAACCGAATTGAGAACCTCCTCCTTTTTTTGAAGTCGGTTAAAAAATCTTAAGTTTGCTGAGTCGCGGTCGCTAATTTTATGTCCACCCACAGGGGAGACGACTTTTGTTTCTTTCGCTGTGTATGACCTCTTAAGAGGCTGACAACACCTAATTTTGTTGAAATTGATGTCATTTAAACAGTTTTTTAAGAAAAACTGCTTGTTCTAGCACATCAAAAAAATTATATGTTAATATTCATCATATTTCAAAGACCGTGGACGGACTCGATACATAATTGGACGAAATCGGCTCGATAGAAAATAATTGCAAAGATAGGTCTTAAAAACATCATTAAACGGTTCTATGTCTTTATTTTTTTGGCGTATGCGTCTGCAATTAAAAACATGAAGTCAACATATTCATACCTAAACCGCTAACGAGTCATATTTCACAAGTAATCCACAGTTTTTTTTTAATTAAATATTTGCCCGATAAATTTCAATATACCCGGCTGCCCAGTAATAGCGGCATCTCGTTTACTCCGATACAAATAGACAGTGTGCGCCGACGTTGGTGTTGACAGCGTCTTAACACTATCACAATATCAATTTTTTTTTTTTTTTTTTAACTGACTGTTGCTGTTGGCCTCGACGGCTTTTACAGCTCACCGGAGAGAGCACGAGCCGCCAGACGGGCAGCTCAGCAAAGGGTGGATTTCTTAGCATGCCAAAGGGTGCTCCTATTGAGCCGACCTCGGACTTTGGACGCTAAGTAGAGATTTGCAAGCAATCGGATTTTAAAATAGTTGACATAAATGCTTAAGTTCATCCCTGATAAAAAAACTTGGCAGTCATTTTCTCAAAATGATGGTTGACGTGTTATTTGTTTATCAGCATCCAGTTTTAAAGTACATACCTACTTAGGGGGTTCAAAATTTATGTGCGAAATTTTATTTGAAATTTGCCATAAGCTTTACGGTGAAGGAAAACGTGAGGGTGACCTACACACACCTGAGAAGAAATTAAATGGTGTGTGTGAAGTTTCCAATCTGCACTGGGCCTGCGTGGGAAGTTAGATTTATTGTTGGTTTAGATCTATAATGGTTAAAGATGCGCGTTTTTGTAGAACCAAACGACCGTGCTATATGATAAAGTAATTAGTTTATCTAATCTTCTAAAATATAAAAATCTCGTGTCACAATGTTTGTTATCGAACTCCTCCGAAACGGCTTGACCGATTTTCATGAAGTTTTTGTCTGTATTTGGTAGGTCTGAGAATAGGTTGTAGGCTATTTTTATACCCCTATTCTTCGCAGACGTAGTTGCGGGCAACAGCTAGTCTTCTCTAATATGTATATAAAATTCTTGTGTCACGGTGTTTGTTATCGAACTCCTCTGAAATGGCTGGACCGATTTTCTGTCTGTCTGGAGTAGCGGGCAATAGCTAGTAAAGTTATTAAAAGAACTAGCTACCCGCGCAAAAAACCTAATGGCTTTTCCTTTTTCAATATGAATTAACCACATTTAACTATCATACCTGAGCACACCTCCGCAAAAATAATTAAAAGGTTTTAATAGGAGGCCGCACTAATGGAGTAATGGCATAATAATGGCACAACTTTTGAAGCCATGCCGTAAATTAAAATGAGCTCGATAATTCCAAGTTACAAAGTTATGTTTTTCACAAGCTCGTATAGCACTCCTGAAGTTTGTAGATCCTCTCAGTTTCCCTTTGCGTTCGGAATGATTGAAGAGCTGTTGAGAACTTCTATTGGCTCGAAGTTCGGTGTGGAGTTAAATGCTTAAAATGTAACATTTCTCGACAGCATCTTTTTGCATACCTAGATTATAGTCGGCGGCAGTTATGAGTTATGAAGTAAATTCTGATAGGTACATTGCACAACTATGAAGTTTCTAAATATTGACAATTTGAACTTAAGGAAAAAACCGGCCAAGAGCGTGTTGGATACGCCCAGGATAGGATTCCGCAGCCATTATGACGTGTACTATCTGTATTCAACAAGTAATATTATTCTAAGAATTTTGTATTTACGGAAATTCCCAAGTAGATATATTTTCTTGGTCAGGCTGCTATTTACTCTTAAACTACTAATTCTTAAGCAAACTTAGCTGTTATAGTTCTCCTTGTTAATTTGAGAGTACCTGGACGACCGAGCTCCGCTCGGGCTGAAGCTCGGTACCAAGCGTTTTCCCAGAGATAAGACCAAGCTAGATCAATTTTTATTCCCGAAAACCCCCATATACCAAATTTCATCGAAATTGTTGGAGCCGTTTCTGAGATTCTGATTATATATATATATATATACAAGAATTGCTCGTTTAAAGGTATTAGATATTAGATAGATAGATATTTCCTCCCATCCTGATTTTTTTCAATATTTTTATACCAACAGTTCAGCTTTTAGAGGGGGGACTAGGGCGATTGGTGTGAATTGTCCCGCTAATTTAACATATTTATATATATTTGTTTATTTAACATATACGCCATTAAAAAATCTAGCTCAAGAAACATTATTTTTTTCAAACAAAATTAAAAATAAAATAGTACAAGATACTCCATCTTTTTCCAGCTGAGTAAATAAATTCCGATTGGATTATTTCAGTATAAAGTTCGCTCCAAAACATAAACTGCGAATGAATTATATTCCTTTGATCACAAAACGAAATTTATTCAATACAGCCATGCGACCTTCAGAAAATTGTGTACATTTAAATCTCTGTTTTTAATAAAAGCGTACCTATCTATTTATTATTTACTAGCTGGTGCCCGCGACTTCGTCCGCGCAGTAAAGCTTCTTCATTTCTTTCATTGAATAAAACAAAAATCCGGCAACGGCAACATCCAAAAATCCATCGTCTCATTAACATTGGTTTGGTACCTATTACTTAGTGAATATAATAAATCCCGACTATTCCCTATCCCGTGGGAATTTCAACAAATCTATCCTTTTTTGTTACTACTTTTTTGTAGACGCTTGAAATACTTATTCACAGAATATTTAGATATACACTCACTTTAAAAATAAATTATTAAATTAAAATAAAACAAATACGTAAGGGGGCTCCCATACAAAAAACGTGATTTTTGCCGTTTTTGTAGATAATGGTACGGAACCCTTCGTGCGCGAGCCCGACTCGCACTTGGTCGGTTTCTTCAACATTTTGGCAAAAAAAAAACTAATTCTTTTACATACCCCTCGCAAGCTGCAGTTTGCCGATGCCTACTTTATGTATAGTATTTATAATTATGGTACGGTGGTATGGTCGTATGGTATGGTGGTACAGTCATACAAATGACTCGTAAGTTTTATGTTTTACTATATTAGCACAAAACATGTTAGGTATGTGGAGCATTAGGTAATGCAATACTTATTAGTGAAAGAATTTTTAAAATCAAGCCTGAAGGGAGTTAGGGGGATTAGCGACTCCGAGTCAGCAAACGTAAGATTTAAATGAGGCGTATGTTGCCCAGGCGCTCCACTCGCTAATGTAGATTTGACTGATAAATATTGTCTATAGACCCTTAATTTTTACCATGCCCACCGCGTTTAGAATGGGATTCGAGAGTACCGTTAGCACAACAGTACTTATAAATGATTAAATATAATCATAAGTCAATCTTTGATATCTTCATAAGTGCAGACACTTATTGGTAATAGAATTAATATATTTACAGAGTATGCTTTGCATATTTGGACTCTATTCTCGGTAAATGTTGTCATTTATTTTTTAAAAAATTTTAAGTAATATCATATCAATCTGTCACTAATTCACATCATTTTATGGTAATTTTACATTTGTATTTTATTTAAGTAATATAATTTGATGTTTTTTCCGGGTGCGTAACGATCGATCTAAAAACTTTTGATATAATTTCAGTCGCAATAACGCTCATTTGATATAATTCAAATGATGGTCATATGGCTGACCTATTAACATAAATTATAAATTATCTATATTATTATTTTTACCTTAGGCATGAATATGTTAAGTTCTTAGTCAACAAATTTTCGCATCGGCTCTTGTAACACTTCTCCCCAGGACTTATCAGAAATGAATAATAATGCCCTGAAGTAATTAGCGTTCGTATTTATAGCTACCTAACACTTCAATAATTGGCCAAAATAAATGTGATCGTCTAGTTTTAAAAATAGGACCCTCTATTACGTTGTGTTGTGTTATAAAATACCTAAGTGGATAAATCAAGATAGTTCAGAGTTAAGTGATGATAGTTATTAATATTAGAATATCCTGCCAAATGCTAAATGAATCATCATTCCAATTGCAGCGCTGCCCTCCGACTTCAGAACAAAATGTCTACTTATAAATTGATAAGTTTTTGGCCCTACCCTAAAAAACCCCCTACCTCAAAAAGGCCTTTCAATGAACGCCAACTTGTGTATTTCATATTAAATAGGCTGTGCTGTAGCCAAACTTACACAATTTAACACTCATTCTGGATGGGGAATGACCGCGACCCAAAATATATCAGTGTCCTTTTATACCAGGTCAATCATTCATCCATACAGAGACATAAAAATGCAATTCATGCAAATTATGCTTATTTAAATAACGCTTGCAATTACGCTTCCCTACTTCGAAAGCTGCCGCGGATGTCTGTGTCAAAGAGCTAGAGGGTGTTGACGAGTTGTACAAGGTGACCTGAATACCATTTAAATGAATATGATAAGTACTTTTTCTGTGAACTCCTGCAAAGGATACAGCTTTAAAACTAGTCTTCACACAAGACGCAGACGGTCATGGGTCGAAAAGCCAAAGACGACGTACCTCAGAGACACTAGTAAAAATCATAAACGCCCAAATGACTCAGGGCTTGTGTGTGTACCTAGTGTGTGTGAAGAACCCAAATTAATGAGTTCTAGTGTGTGTCGTATTGCTGTCCGGTATATCCAGGAGCTAGTCTCAGCCAAATAACCTTCTAGCATGTGTGTTAGCTAGTGTGTGTGTGTGAATTAATTAAAATGTGGTGTGTACCTAGTGTGTGTGTTGTGTGATGTTGTGCAGTGTAAGAGAATAGTGTGTGTATAGTGTAAAAGTAATACCTACTAAGACTTCTAGATTGACACAGACTAGAATCAAATAAGCAATGCTACGCGTGACACAGTAATCCAGTGAAATGCCAGGTTGAGTGAAAGTGACGTAGAATAATGATTGAGATAATATACACTCTTCCCTTTACTCCACCGAAATCACAGTGACACCTTAAAATTAATTATATTTTATAATGCACTCACTCGTACTCTCAATCATACAAAATATTAGTAAAATATGATGAAACGAAGCTCTGCTTTTGACTTGTGCCAAAACACGCCGAAAACGAAAACAACTAGTGAATAACTATAAAATAGAATAATCAATTAAAACTATACCTAATAACTTTAGAAAACCTGTATTAAAGGAAAAATGGAATAACCGCCGTCAGCTCATACTATCTAC
Organism: Archips xylosteana; assembly: GCA_947563465.1. Taxonomy (NCBI): domain Eukaryota; kingdom Metazoa; phylum Arthropoda; class Insecta; order Lepidoptera; family Tortricidae; genus Archips; species Archips xylosteana. The sequence continues at coordinate 4,000,057 of OX387351.1, read as the reverse complement.
AAATATAACTAAGTCATCCGGAAATGACACCAATAAGATTGTCAGCCTACAACTATAAACCTAGCTAAATTAGCTAAAATACCTAGCAATACTAGTCGATCGCTCGCCCCTACTATCTGAATAATAAAAACACCTTCTTAAATTAAGTTAATTAATCAATAAGTTTTAATCAAATGAGTTTAAGTTATATTTAGTTTAATTTAAATTTTTTATAGTTTGTTTAATAGAGAATAACCTAGGGTTATAATGGAAGAAAATTTAGTCAAGTCTTATTTTAATTTTATAGCACTAATAAAAAATATATATGTCCTAAAACTTAGCTGCCGTTCGATCCTGCTGCGTCTCAGCTATTGCGAGATCGAGAAATCTCGACCTGCCTCACGAATACGAAAGTCTAGTCCCACAAAATAATCACTACACTACGCACTATATTTTTAATAAGTCGACGTATTAATACGATCGAAATCGGACTTCGCTCTCGTATATTTTATCGTTTTAATTTGAATGAATAAAAATCACAAACACTAACTTTATACTATGAATCTATTTTTAGACGCATATGTGTATAAAAACACGTTAGCGTTTCGCGTCCCGGAATCCAACTAACTCAAAACAAAGCTCTCCCTGCCCTATCCCTTCTACACAGCCTATATTAAAAAAATTACTACGTCTTTGGATTTCGAAAATATTCCACAAACTCATAAATCTATAACTTTATTAGCCCACTTGAGCCAAAATTTAACACGGCCGGTCTCACGCACTTGAAGACATAAATCGTCACACTTAAAATCAAAATTCTGGGACCTTTCAGAACACTTGAAAACTATGCAATAAATCTAGGTTCTTTACGATGTTATTTTTTTTATGCGTCAACAAGGCAAGTAAATATATTTTTATATAGGTGCGTTATATATATATATATAAATTTATAATACTGTTATCACGCTTGGATAGCGTCGGTTACAGAACGCCCCTAAGATGACGAAGTATTTTGCATTTGAAGAATGTAAAAATATTGAGGAATCTTGAATAGGATTTACTGAAATAATTAATACTCGTCCTATTAACATAAATATTCATTTACTTTAGTGTCAAATTATATCCTAGTTTTATTATCGCTTCGCTAGTAAGTAATGACATTCCTACTTTACACATTAGGTCTTATGTTATGTCCTAATATTTCCAACGCTTGTCATACCTACTAAAGTCTAGTAAGTAATAATAGTGCCCGCCTTAGGTTTTGAAATAAAGCAACCTTATGTATTTAAGCCAGTCATACATACATACTCACTTTAATACGGTAATTTCCTAGTTCATCTCACCAAACAAGGTCATACATGACATACATGAATACTTCTAAACCAACAAAAATTATAATTATGAAGCGCAACTCTAGTGTTTACTTATTCCTAATTATAACTCAATGTTGTATTGTCTTGCCAAAACCAAATCAAATCACACATACATACTTTAATTTCTGGGAACCTTCTTGTATACATTAAATAATGTATCTAAATCAAGATTCATTAATTATTGTCAAAGTCTTCCTATCCTTCATACAACTCAAAATGTAATGTTAGTATTAACTAACACCATGACAATCAAAAGAAATTTTGATTGATTTAAAACTATGCATTTGCCCTGTGATAAACTTAATTTCTATCATTAAACATATTTTACAACAAACATACCATACACACTTAATAACAAAAATATGTACCGTAATCAAAGCATAAAAAAAAATGCGTTACTAACATAAATAATAATTATTATATCGGTAGCAGAGAACCAAAGCGAAAGAACTGCAGTTCATTGATGTGAACCCCGTACAATGCAACGCGAGCATTATTTAATAATAATTTGTCAATTACAATTACTCAAAAGAAAAATAACCGCTAAATTACGTATTTAAAAATACGATTATACTATTCAAAATAAGATGAACTAATAAATATCATAATGATGAATACCTAAGAAACAATCTAGCATGAAATAAACTAACGGTTAATAAACATCTGCTTCAAGTAAAATAGTACGGGAATCGAACCCGCTTGTACTGTGATGTAGTACATAAGATATAGCTTATGTTTATCTAATCATCATGTCTTTATTATCATCATCATCATTTCAGTCATGTAAGACGTCCACTGCTGGACATAGGCCTCCCTTATTGATACAAAATAATTAGAATTGGGAACGTTTAACATCTAATAAACGCTCAACGTCATAATTATCTTTTACCAAAATTGGCCGCTTGCTCTATCGTCAATACAAATTATACGCCCCTTATTCTATCGCTTATTGTATAAAGGCTATTAAAGTTTCTCTAGCAACAGAAATCTTCTTTATAATACCGGTAACAAATACATTATGTGATACAAAAGAATTATACTCATTCATCACTAATTATCCATGGAAATCGAATCCACGAAGAAGATTTTTGGATAAACCTAACTCCAACTAAGTATACTTAAAACTACTTTACGCCCCTTGACCATGAAATTTAAATTTTACACCTAAAATCGCATTAACGCAATAACTTTAAAAAAAAATAACGCGGGACTCGAACCCACGTTCTTGTGTTACAATCAATTATTCTAATGTATACATTTTTATGACAGACAAACAGACCAAAAAAGTCGCAACAATAGGTGTTAAGTAGAGCATATCAAGTTCAATAAAATTATCAAAGAGGTCGAACCCATACTTAGGATTTCACTTATCTATGTAATTAATACACATGGTTTGTATAAGCAGTTACAACAAATGTACACGGGAATCGAACCCATGAATAACATTGATTACTAACTTATTTTCACGCTAGTCAATAAGCAGGTAATTAACTAAAATGGGCTAGAAATTCACGCCCCTAAAATATTATCTCTTAATATAATCCAATATGACCCAATTATATTGCAGTTCCTTAATTAAATTAATGTTTACTAAACCGAATCTATCGATATTTGGCACCTTTTGATACCTTTCTCATAAACATTTAGATAAAACTGTCGTAGGGATCGAACCTACGGACGTGGGATTATATTATAATTGTGGCGAAATTTTAACCCGTTATAACATATTCACAAAAGTTATTGTGGGAGTCGAACCCACAAACAGGCAAGGCTTTACGTATAAATTCCACCAAATACCAGACAGTAAACTAGTTAAAAATCTTAGACATTTTTTTATACGATGTAATTCTTATAAGATTCATACCTTATAAGAATTGTAAGTTTATACTAACATGTAGTAACCCGAATTCTTTAATTAAGTATTTGAACAATAATAGTCCAAATTTTAATGACTTAAAATCCTGGTCACGGCACCAACTGTAATACTTCTCCCCAGGGCTTATCAGAAATGAATAATAATGCCCTGAAGTAATTAGCGTTCGTATTTATAGCTACCTAACACTTCAATAATTGGCCAAAATAAATGTGATCGTCTAGTTTTAAAAATAGGACCCTCTATTACGTTGTGTTGTGTTATAAAATACCTAAGTGGATAAATCAAGATAGTTCAGAGTTAAGTGATGATCGTTATTAATATTAGAATATCCTGCCAAATGCTAAATGAATCATCATTCCAATTGCAGCGCTGCCCTCCGACTTCAGAACAAAATGTCTACTTATAAATTGATAAGTTTTTGGCCCTACCCTAAAAAACCCCCTACCTCAAAAAGGCCTTTCAATGAACGCCAACTTGTGTATTTCATATTAAATAGGCTGTGCTGTAGCCAAACTTACACAATTTAACACTCATTCTGGATGGGGAATGACCGCGACCCAAAATATATCAGTGTCCTTTTATACCAGGTCAATCATTCATCCATACAGAGACATAAAAATGCAATTCATGCAAATTATGCTTATTTAAATAACGCTTGCAATTACGCTTCCCTACTTCGAAAGCTGCCGCGGATGTCTGTGTCAAAGAGCTAGAGGGTGTTGACGAGTTGTACAAGGTGACCTGAATACCATTTAAATGAATATGATAAGTACTTTTTCTGTGAACTCCTGCAAAGGATACAGCTTTAAAACTAGTCTTCACACAAGACGCAGACGGTCATGGGTCGAAAAGCCAAAGACGACGTACCTCAGAGACACTAGTAAAAATCATAAACACCCAAATGACTCAGGGCTTGTGTGTGTACCTAGTGTGTGTGAAGAACCCAAATTAATGAGTTCTAGTGTGTGTCGTATTGCTGTCCGGTATATCCAGGAGCTAGTCTCAGCCAAATAACCTTCTAGCATGTGTGTTAGCTAGTGTGTGTGTGAATTAATTAAAATGTGGTGTGTACCTAGTGTGTGTGTTGTGTGATGTTGTGCAGTGTAAGAGAATAGTGTGTGTATAGTGTAAAAGTAATACCTACTAAGACTTCTAGATTGACACAGACTAGAATCAAATAAGCAATGCTACGCGTGACACAGTAATCCAGTGAAATGCCAGGTTGAGTGAAAGTGACGTAGAATAATGATTGAGATAATATACACTCTTCCCTTTACTCCACCGAAATCACAGTGACACCTTAAAATTAATTATATTTTATAATGCACTCACTCGTACTCTCAATCATACAAAATATTAGTAAAATATGATGAAACGAAGCTCTGCTTTTGACTTGTGCCAAAACACGCCGAAAACGAAAACAACCAGTGAATAACTATAAAATAGAATAATCAATTAAAACTATACCTAATAACTTTAGAAAACCTGTATTAAAGGAAAAATGGAATAACCGCCGTCAGCTCATACTATCTACAAATATAACTAAGTCATCCGGAAATGACACCAATAAGATTGTCAGCCTACAACTATAAACCTAGCTAAATTAGCTAAAATACCTAGCAATACTAGTCGATCGCTCGCCCCTACTATCTGAATAATAAAAACACCTTCTTAAATTAAGTTAATTAATCAATAAGTTTTAATCAAATGAGTTTAAGTTATATTTAGTTTAATTTAAATTTTTTATAGTTTGTTTAATAGAGAATAACCTAGGGTTATAATGGAAGAAAATTTAGTCAAGTCTTATTTTAATTTTATAGCACTAATAAAAAATATATATGTCCTAAAACTTAGCTGCCGTTCGATCCTGCTGCGTCTCAGCTATTGCGAGATCGAGAAATCTCGACCTGCCTCACGAATACGAAAGTCTAGTCCCACAAAATAATCACTACACTACGCACTATATTTTTAATAAGTCGACGTATTAATACGATCGAAATCGGACTTCGCTCTCGTATATTTTATCGTTTTAATTTGAATGAATAAAAATCACAAACACTAACTTTATACTATGAATCTATTTTTAGACGCATATGTGTATAAAAACACGTTAGCGTTTCGCGTCCCGGAATCCAATTAACTCAAAACAAAGCTCTCCCTGCCCTATCCCTTCTACACAGCCTATATTAAAAAAATTACTACGTCTTTGGATTTCGAAAATATTCCACAAACTCATAAATCTATAACTTTATTAGCCCACTTGAGCCAAAATTTAACACGGCCGGTCTCACGCACTTGAAGACATAAATCGTCACACTTAAAATCAAAATTCTGGGACCTTTCAGAACACTTGAAAACTATGCAATAAATCTAGGTTCTTTACGATGTTATTTTTTTATGCGTCAACAAGGCAAGTAAATATATTTTTATATAGGTGCGTTATATATATATATATAAATTTATAATACTGTTATCACGCTTGGATAGCGTCGGTTACACTCTGACCCGGTTAAAAATTGCAATGGAAGTATGGTTTATACGACCTTAATACCTTCCTATGTATGACGGATGATGTTTACGTACCTATTTAGATTTAAAAATCAATTGATTTAGCTATGCTATTTTGTAATTCGAAGCAAAACGAACCAAAACAAAACAAAAACGAACTGCTACCAGAAAAGTAGGTTAGGTTAGGTTGGAACTGCATCCCCCAACAAAAACGAATTGCTACCAGAAAAGTAGGTTAGGTTAGGTTGATAGTTATAATGATTTGTATATAAAATGATCATTATACCATATGATGGTTATCAGAAATAAGCGTTATACCATATGATTGTTATATTTATATAAAATGAGTGATTATACCCTTTCAAATTATATGAAATGTTGTTATATGAAAAGAAATTATATTATTTATTTTTATACCGATCATTACACACCCGTTTTTTCCATGCTTTAGAACTTCATTGTACTAAAATAACAATTTCATTTATTTGCACACTCTACCACTTACAATGTTAATATCATGCATTAGTTCAAAAATGACATATGAGCTCAATCCCTTTCTAAACACGGTTTGATAATAACTTTTGCCATGGCCACAGAAGAGACGCAAACAAAAAATGTGTGTGCCCAAATGGTATAATATTATGGGCATTAGGCAACGGATAGACGGACATAAATAGATACATAGATAGAAATATTCTGTGAGTTTAACAAGAAGAACAAGAAAAAGTTAAGTTAAAAAGTATGTATTTATCTAAATAAATAAATACACACATAAACACAGATTAAACACCCAAGTCTCGAGAAAAAACTTTCGTATTCTTCATACACATCTGCCTTGAACGGTCAAGGACCAGCCTAGATCCCTGGGGATGGAACCGCGGACCTTAAGCTTCGTAATCAGGTTCACTAACCACTGGGCTATCCAGTCGTCAATAGGTAGTTTAGTTTAGTTTATTTATTCACTCGAACATAATAAATACATTATATAATACATTAATATCAGTATATAAGAATTTATGCTGACATCGTCAAAAATTATAAAAAACAAAACATAACAATATAATAATAAAAATAAGCAAAGATAAAAAAAAAAACATTCAATAAAATGCAAATGTCAAACTAAATTCGTCCCCAAGTGGGAGTTGTCAAAAACAAATAATTAATTATGTCATCATTGACATAAGTACAAAAAATAACTACAAATAAATGGTATTTCCAATAGGGATCGTCATAACAAAATAAATTTAATTAAAACATAAAATTACCAATATTAAAATTATGTCAAGAAAAAATTATTTCCAAAAACTGACTTAAAGAATAATAGCCACACTTATCAGTAGTTTGCGAGTAACAAAAGGTCTTTTCAAAGAATCTCCAAAACCATTCCCCCAGTTTTTATCGCAGCCAGTTTTTGAAATCAATCCCTCTATATCGGAACGTCGGTAACATTTCAAATGGAAAGGCTTGAAAAGAAAAAATCTATCGATCTCTTTTGCGATTCAAGGTCCCTACGAAACATTTCTAGTGGCTATTATATGAGTTTTGAATGATCAATTTAACTTGGTCGACGCTAGAAAGAAGTAGCGTGGAGTTATTAAGCACAGAGCGCGGCATACAGCTTTGCAGTGAACGAGTAATAAAAGACTTTAAATTCATAAAAAATGTGAATTAGCATTTGAGATGGCACTGCAAGAATAAGAAGTTCATTGATATGGACCTCCTCAAAGAAACGCCTGAGTCAATAAATCATAAATATATTATATAGGTACCTTATTCATTCTCAGTTCTCTGGTTCCACTAGACGACAATGGTAAAGCTCTTCTCTGTTTATTTATTCATTCATTATATAGGGTGTCTCGTAAGTAGTACGACAAACTTAAATGGGAGATAGGTGGGCAGGTGATTGCAGTTTTTTATTTACTTTTATTTCAATTTAAATTTTGCCTCTTCTCATAAACTTTGGTCAAGATTTATTTGACTATCACAGTAAAAAAAAATACATGACCACTGTTTAAGCTTACTAGATCAAAAATATGCCCATTTGATGGACATTCAAAAATGATAAATAGCTTATCAGAAAAATATTTACAGGAAATAAAATCTCCATACAAAGCATTAAGTATCTACCCTACAAATCTCGTTAAGCCAGTACTACCACCTTATCTAAGTTGGGGCTCAAGATAGATCAGAATGCACTCTGGTTAAATTCAGCAGCTATGCAAAATTAAATAAATAAAAAAATCTAAATTTTGCATGTTTTATTAGAAAAAAACTCATAGGGAACGTGCAGTAACTACAGGCGGCAGCACTAATGCGACAGAAGAGACACTATGCGGACAGTAAAATAAACTTATCAGGGTAAAACGATTCAAATTGATGGCATCAGTTGGCAGCACCGTCTATGTGCACGTTCCCTTAAATAAACAAATGATAAACAAAATTATTTTTAAATTCTGAATGTAAATTAGCGGCGTTCGAATTTTTTACGGCCAGTATTTTTTAGTTTTTTTTTTCTCGTTTGTCTACATAGCATTTCGTAGCGTAGCTTTCACCTCCTCGCAGCATGCTGCATACCACATCTCTGGTAGGAAGGTGCCCTTAGAGTAGCGAAAAGCCGACTCGACTACACTCTACTATCACTTTTATAGCACCGCATCCACTCAACTAAAACTCGGTCTATAACCCAGCACCGCCGCAGTCTAACGAACCCATTCATCCCGCACCGCCCATTGTCCGCGAAAGATATGCTCTTAAAATTGAATCAAACTTCGCCATTAAAAGTTTCCCGAGGTGAGCTCACCTAGCCGCTGATTCTGTGTAATTGCTTTTCCGTGTCAGTGGTTCAAGGGCTTTTGAACATGTTTTGAGAAGTATAGGTGATAAAAAACGAGTTTTTCGAAAATATTGTGAATGGGTTACAATAGGGATGATGGCGCCACCGATTAATTGACGTCCTTTTTTGAGTCTCTTCTCCCGAAGATTTTACATGGCTGTAGCCGATACAGTTTGGATAGCTATATCTAGATAGCAAGAGCTATATGGGTTAGCTACGACGACAGGTTTGCCATAGTCTTGATCCCGTAGGAGTGTGTAGGTACTTGTCCTTTTGGGAATAAATAATAACTAATCAGTATTCTTTGTTTGGACTTATCTCTCAGTGACTTTTCTAATCAATAAACTCATATATAACCAAAGAATACTAAATAGCGATTAATTGCTAGTTATAACGTCACTAAATGCTATGCCAACTCTAAAGCTTTTCATCAAAAAAAGTTGGATGCTGTACAACGATAGTAAAAATTGTATGAAACTTTTTGACCTCTACTGTATAATTTTATTATAATATTTTTAAAATATAGCCATGGTGGCCTAGCGGTTTGACCTATGGCCGCTCAAGCAGAGGGTCGTGGGTTCAAATCCCGGCTCGCACCTCTGAGTTTTTCGAAATTTATGTGCGAACATTGGAAATTTACCATGAGCTTTACGGTGAAGGATATTTATTTCTGAACGATTTGAATTCTTGATTTCTTGGAACCCTAACGATTTAAACACAAGTTCAAACAAACGATTTTTCTGGTGACACGTCCAAAAGCATACAATTCGAGCAATCACAGGTAGCGAGAGGGAATTTTTCGAACGCGGATCTCGTTTGCTGAAACTCGGCCACTCAATCGGGGGTGGCTGCGGATTAACTTTGAATGGTCTCGAGTTACGCCTGACCTTTCTTCTGAGATGAAAATCCTTGCCTCCTGATTCTGTTTCTTTGGTTTCTTGCTCCAGGGCATTTTCAATAAAAAGCGAACACACACAAATCACACAAACCCAACTATCACCATCACCAAACTACACTGACGCGTTTCGAACTCAACCAGAACTCACCTTCAGATTAGGTACCACAACCGTACGCAATGCTACCAAATGTTAGACTCAGTAAATTGTTACTGATTAAAAAAAAGTGTCCCTAATTTTTCATACAATTTTTTAGTGTCACTTTAGTGACGATCCAAAAACGTAACAAAACTGACCCAAACAATAAGGACCGGGTAAGAGAAAAGTTCCTCCGGGAAGCACACGATGTTGCGGGCAACCGCTAGTAAATTTTTTTTTTTTTTTTTATGTTAGGCCAGACGAACGAACTAGTGGGTCACCTGATGTCAAATGAACACCACTGTCCATAGACACCCGCAGCGCTTTACACGATGCCAGTGCGTTGTCGGCCCTAAAGGAGAGGGAATAGGGGAAGGGGGAGAGGGAGGGGGAGAGGGAAGGGGTGAGGTATTGGGCCCCCGGCACTCTCACTGACCGTACGAAACGCAAGCAGGATTTCTGCTGCTTCACGCCGGTGTTCTGTTAGAGGGTGGTACTGCCCCGGACGAGCCGGCCCATTCGTGATGCAGCGGCTAGCTACAACATGGCTCTACCACTACAAAAGAAAATATAAAGAAAAACAGTTTAAGCCGCAATATGTTTTTACTTTCTAAAAATTCCTTGCAAAATTGACGTTACAATTGAACTGACGACTGGGCTTTGTGGTTATAGGGACCATGACATGACTAAAGAAAGCTAGAGGTTCTGGGTTCGAATTCCCTTAAGGATAGATACTTTTGTGATGTGATGAATATGGATGTAAGTACTCGAGTAATGTATTTCATATCTTTTTAAGTATATACTTAGCTATGCTTAGATTGGGGCTAGCTCAATTGGTGTGTATCGTCCCACGATATTTATTTATTAAAATTGTTCGATTACCCTTTATATGAATTTAAAAGGACGATACCTAAATTACCTAATACATAGGTATCTATTAAGTCATGTTTTTTTATCAACTTCAGTCGGTGGAAGAACCTCATTAATTTCTTTCTAAATAAACCGTCGCGTGTGTTGCCATATTTCTTCCGAAGTTACCCACAGGTATTACCATACGTCAGCTTGACTTATAAAAAAAAACATTATCATGCATTATGGTATTTCCGCATTTGTCTCTGTAGAGATCGAGCAATGGAAATTAATGAAGATGCCATTTTTAGGGTTCCGTAGTCAACTAGAAACCCTTATAGTTTCGCCATGTCTGCCCGTCTATCTGTCTGTCTGTCTGTCTGTCCGCGGCTAAGCTCAGAGAGTACTAGAAAACTGTAATTTGGCATGAATATATACATATATTAGTCACGCCGACAAAGTGGTTAAATAAAAAAAACTAAAAAAATTTTTTTTAGGGTACCTCCCATAAACGTAAAGTGGGGGTGATTTATTTTTTCTCAACTAACCCTATAGTGTGGGGTATCCCACTGGGGTATAAACCATTGGGGGGTTGCTTACATGATTTTTGTATTCAGTGATTTGTTTGCGAAATATTCAACTTTAAAGCGAAAATTTTCATTAAAATCGACCGTCCCCCCCCCCTCTAAAATCTAAACTGTAGGGTGGAAAAATTTGAAAAAATTCAAAATAGTAGTAAATATATTAAATTTACAAGGAAAATTATAGTAGTTAAGATTTTGAAGTGGTAGAGCCATGTTGTAGCTAGCCGCTGCATCACGAATGGGCCGGCTCGTCCGGGGCAGTACCACCCTCTCACAGAACACCGGCGTGAAGCAGCAGTAATCCTGCTTGCGTTTCGTACGGTCAGTGAGAGTGCCGGGGGCCCAATACCTCACCCCTTCCCTCTCCCCCTCCCTCTCCCCCTTCCCCTATTCCCTCTCCTTTAGGGCCGACAACGCACTGGCATCGTGTAAAGCGCTGCGGGTGTCTATGGACAGTGGTGTTCATTTAACATCAGGTGACCCACTAGTTCGTTTGTCTGGCCTATCTAACATAAAAAAAAAAAAAAAGTTAAGATTGCTTGGGAATTATTTGTAGTTTAAGAGTAAATAGTAGCATAAGGTATTAAACATACCGTCACTACTTTGAAAAACTCGTATCTCAAATCAGCATGTAAACAAAACTGAACCTTGATATGCGCGTGATAAAGTTCACTTTGCCAGATTAACGATTTTGAGATACGAGCTTTTTTCAAAGTATTGACGATACCTAACTTGGAAGATTCCGTACACATACGAAATCCTTAGAAAAATATTACTTGGTTTTTTCGTAATGGCAACGGAACCCTATCTTGGGCGTGTCCGACACGCTCTTGGCCGGTTTTTTATTATACTTCAGTTTTTTCACAAGGTCTTGTAAAATGCTTTTAAAATTAAAAAAAAAACAGCATGTATGTACCACTTTTATTAAAATAGTTATTCATAGTGATAGAGGTGGGCACGTTCTGCGTGTTAACATAATATGTGTCACATAAAAATAGCTGTGATGCACGGTTAATAGCGAAGAAGCTATATAAAAATATTGCAGTTCATTTAAAAATAATAATTGTAATCGCTTTATTCACTTAAGTTTCAAGATCAAACAAAATAAACCTATGCATACCTGACATTCCATCGTACTTAGGTACTTACTTGAAATAAAATAAAAATCAATAGCCTAAAAGTACATCTCTACCCTGACAGGGATGTACCTATCATCTTGTAAAACTGACATCTAATAACGACATGTAATGAACATGAATCTAAATATGAATTAAGCTAAGGCCTAAGGCGCAAGTTGAGGAATTTTTATTTATTTATTGTAAACAAAGTTTGCACGGCACAGTAGAACCAATACACCGAGAAACTTAAACATCATAAAAACTTAGCTACTAGAAAACTTACAGATTTATATTTATTACAGGCATCATCAATCACAAAACAACAATTCATAATTTCAAAAATGAAAATTAAAAAAATATATTATAAAAATTAACATAACACCAAATTCATATTTTATACAAGTGGACACGCGTGCATCCATCATCTCACAGAACCTCAAGCATTCATCGCATACACTATTCCAACGTTTCAAAGACAATGTGTTATAATAACACAAAGTTTAAAAAGAATAATGGACTAATTCATAATGGTCGTTTGATATAATGTAATTTTTGGTGGAACTACTAATAAGACGAACTTTTTTATCATGTAGTCCATAGTTCGGTTTTGATAAGGTTAAGTTTATACTTTAACAATCGTATTAAGTTGAATCGTATTAAATTATAATTATGTATTGTGTACTTAATTTTTTCCACATTTTATGGAATTTGATACGTATCCGTGGAGTAACATCTTGAACGTTTCGGAATACGCCTGTTTTGAGTATTACCCAAACTTTGTTGACAAACGGTTGGTTTGTGGAAATTTTATGAATTTGCAGGAAAAAATCTACATAGGCCGCCTGATATTAGGTGTATTTTACTTTGGGACTGTTCATTTCATAAAATAACAGGAGGCAAAAAGACATTGTATTTTTTGATAAATTATTCAATTTAATTTAACCATGATTCTCCTTTCTCGAGATATTATAATAAGAAATATTGCAAAATTCGCAATATTTGTATGTTCCTTCGTGCGTAAAATATTGAAGTGAAACTCTAAATGCTGAACAAAGCACAATTTCTAAGATTTACTCTTTAGAGCTAAACAAAAATTTCACAGTACAGAACACGATGTAAAGACTAATCGAAAATTCCGGAGTTTAACGAAATTCCCGCGGGCATCTTCAAAAAATACTTATCTACGTTGAATAAAGCTCAAGCAGCGGGTCGTGGGTTCACATACGGGCTCGCATCTCTGAGTTTTTCGGAATTTACGTGCGAAATTACATCTGAAATTTACCATGAGCTTTAGGGTGAAGAAAAATATCGCGAGGAACCCTGCACACACCTGCGGAGAAATTCAATGGTGTGACGTTCCCAATCCGCACTGGGCCCGCGTGGGAACTACAGCTCAAGCCCTCTCATTCTGAGAGGAGGCCTGTGCCCTACAGTGGGACGTATATAGACCGAGATAATGTTTCTGGGCCCAATGGTTGAGATTTCAAGATCTTTCACTTTTAGGTCCTGATCCCCAGGGAATATCACAGAATAAAAAGTAGCTTGTGTGTTATTATCAAGAATCAGCTACCTACAAACTAAATTTCATCCAAATCCCCGCTTGCTCGCTCGTTTGCCTCCCTCTCACAATAAAAAAAATCCATCCAGCCGTTTTAATCGTGGAAGAGTAACAAAGAGCATACGCTCACACGCCCTTTGCCACGACCATACCCACACACAGCTATTGTACGTCTGTTTCTCTTGTTACTAGTAAATATAAATATCACGGGGCAATTCACATCAATTGACCTAGTCCTAAAGTAAGCTAAGCAAAGCTTGTGCTATGGGCAACGGATAAACATACTTATATACTTAGATAGATACATACTTAAACGCATATTAAATTTAGACAGTAAGACCCGAGAACAAACAATCGTATTTTTCATACAAATATCTGCCCCGACACGGGAATCGAACCTGGGACCTCGAGCTTCGTAGTTAGGTTCTCTAACCACTAAGCCATCTGGTCGTTTAATTTTACGTGTTTTATGTACACCAATGAGTTTTACATACATTCTTACTATTTCTTACACAATAGCTTTCGCATTTCTTTTATTAGTATAATTTAATAATTTCTTTGTTTTTTTCCCATACGAATAAGTGAATTTTCTTTTCCAGCATCCCCGCGATCCATAGACAAATCAAACAACTAGGCAATTTTTCTTCTAAATACAATGGTGTTGTCGTGTAAGAAAACTCCAGCCACCGGAAGGAAATCGTTGACACGTCAACCCTTGGGCTGCAGTCAGCAGTTTTAATAAATGAACGGGCATTTTCAACTGTTTTATTTCCATTTTAACAACCCTTTAAATTCACACCTTAAATGTTTTAGCAAAGGGTCTAAAATTAGAACGAAGAGGGTGGGATAATGAGCCTTTTTAGAAAGTTAAACGGCTATATTTTCCGGGTTGCTGTAACGTGATTTTGTTTCAAGCTCGTTCATTTCAAGCCTGGATGTTTGGAAGCGTGTTTTTCCCAACGATAGGCGAATATAAAAGTATTTCGTGGATTTGAGTCAAGCGACACAGGAACAAGCTTTTTCGTAGTTTAGTTGGCAGTTCGGAGCATAGAAAAGTTTCGATGGATAGATTTGTTGCAGTGAAACTACATTCTAAGGGTGAAGCCAGACGAGCGTAATTTTGTGAGTCGTGAGCGGCAGAATTTCGGTTGCGCTATACATTGTGTCACGTGAGTGTCACATGATGACCTGCATATTGTATGGCGCGACCGAAATTCTGCCGCTCATGACTCACAAAATTAAGCTCGTCTGGCTTCACCACAGAAATAATAATAAAGAGGATAGAAATGCCTAGTTCCTATTTTGTTCCGGGACCAGTGGCGCTAGTTTGTCCCCTCTACTTACTATTAATGCACACACGCAAAAGACCGGAACCGTACTACGCAATCACGCACACAATTACTAATAATTTTTGCTTACAAACAATTATGAACCTAACCACTTAGAGACAGCGTTGAATAACACTCACCGTAAGTCATACCCACACTTACACAACGGCGTTCTTCATTGGCCGCGTCGGGAATATGGTTGTAGTGTACACCGGTGTAGTCGTAACCTGTCTTGTGTTCGTACCATGAACATTTGTGCGAGGCAGAAGGTTTATCAAAAATTACATTACATTGCTGCGTATACTTCAAAGCAATCTGTGTTTTTAAGGATATGAGCAGCAATGGTACATGAAGTTTCGTGTTAATAACGTGTATACCAATATTTCATAATGAAATATTTTCTCAAGTTGTATTTTAAAATAAACTGCATTATTACATTAAATTAATACATACCAATGAAATGTAATCCCCTTATTAGTGTAATTACACAGTGTGTACGAGTTTCCGCAATTGCTAATGCTGCAAAACACCATTTTAAAGCACTTGTTATCATACCCACGTTTCAAATAGCACTGAGCCACAAGTCGCGCGCTTGTGACCTATGAGTCACAAGCGCGGCGCCAAGGTCACGCGTCTAAGGCACTTCTATCCTCTTTATTATTATTTCTGTGGGCTTCACCCTTAGTCACCTGATAAATATTCAGACTTTTTAGTTGTGTGTGTTCTGTATGTTTCAAAAAATTGTTACAGCTCGACTATAGGTACGTAAAATAAGTTTTTCTAAAATAGTAAGTTGTGCAACAAGATCATAAAACGAGTTATTTTAACCAAAACGTTCATATAACCACCTGAGCCGGTACGACGAGGACGGATAGACCCGTCGAGGGGAAAATGGCTTTAATGCTCGAGTTTCACACTCTACTTTTCACTTCGATTGCCAGGAAATTAAACAGCAACATTGGATTTTTCATGCATTGCAATATCTATAATAATAATAATAATGTATTGATTTGCCTAGCTTTATTAATTTCGTAATAGGTAGGTACTCTACTGTTTGCGCCTGATTTCTTTGGTCTTTTACTTTATGATTGGAGCGTAAAAAACCATTTTATGGTTCATTCTCTCGACATAAAGAACAACTTAACGAGCATGAGAAGTGAAAAATTGTTTCAATAACAATCCTCTTGTATCACTACATTTGATTGATGAAGTCCGTTTATTTTTTTTATTTATTAAGTACCTACCGGCAATGTGTAGGTATCACTATATGACAAAAATTCGTTTACACGCATTGCTGGAGGCAGTGTAATAAATGGAACTGCGACCAAAACTAATTGGATAGACAAAAAACCAATCAAAACTACACTAAAACCATCCAACCAACTGCTCAAATAGGGACCTGGGACGTACTAAGTATTTTAGTACACTTGTAATATTTGTGGTGGATGAAAAAAGATGTTTTGGAAACAAGCTTGAAGCTTTAACTCTTAAATCATTTGACAACCCTGTCAAGATATTCTATTTTGGAACGTAAATGTTGCTAATTTTAATCGGGTTTGATATCTTTTTGACGGCAAATATATTGCCGGTATCGTTTTTTGGGTTAAAGCTTTTCTAGAACAAAATCAAGTCCGTCAGAACAACGTCCCTTGTTTTGTCTTTAGACTTGAAATGACCAAGGAATAGTGAGACGTGTTTATAAAGCACAAAGACCGCAATTGCCTACATTGGTATGTACAGGGTAAGAATATATTTTTTATGTCAATGTAGAGTCATTCATTCACCGAAAACTCCGAACACTTCTTATTACCGATACATTGCATGCCAAATTAATTTATATGTATTATTCATTTATTGCAGTATGGGTATTACAAGATGTATATATACACTTAAAAACAGTTCCATCATAACCCTGTTATGACAAAGCAACATTTAAATTTAAAAAAATTAAAATATATGTATAATAAAAAAAAATACTCTGTCAATTACAATTATGCTCTGTCAATACGATATACGATTGTCTTGGTTTATCGATAGTAGCTCACTTTCGATAAATATCGTTAGATAAAAAAAATATGAATACATTTTTTTACTAAAGATACCAATTTAGGTTAATTAGGGCTTGATACTTTCAGCCCTTAAGATACATACAGTATGTAACACAGCGAAGAGCAAAGCCAATATCACTGCATAAGGTGATTATTTAACAGATTGAAATGTACGATGTATGGGAAAAATTCGTGTCTAACCTCTACACCAGTGGTAGTGTGAGGGTATAGCACACGGCACGGAATGCTGAGGGCCTGGGTTGATTCCCAGCATTGGTCTTTTTTCTGGGGTTTTTTTCTGTGCATCTACTTATATTTCAGATTATATTTAGTATGAAATAAATCCTATTCTTCTCAGACGGTAAAGGGATTTCTTGGTTGACTATTCGTTACAAAAGTTACGGAACAAGAGCAAGTAGCAAATCTGTTGCCGATTCGCGACTTCGGATCAGTTCGTCCAATCAAGTAAATCTATTTGTCTATCCGCTAGCAAAGTTGAGATCAGCGTTTTTCTAAAAACGTCACAAGTGTCCTAAACAAACGACAGCGCGTTACTTTGCACAAACTACCCTCATTAAAATTCGTGGGGCAACGAATTTACATCGGCATCAGTCGGACGCAGTAGAATAAGATGTTGCAGTATTAAGTAACTAGTTTTAGCCATAATAGTAAGGTCTAGGTAGTGCCGCTCATTTCGAATTTTGTTTCAATGAACCTTTAAACTTTATTGAGTTCAGGAAATAGCACATTGTATACATAGAGACATTTCTTTATTTTTAAAAATAAATAATAGTTTAAAAAACTAAAAAACACGCTTTCATAGGAAATCCAACTAAAAAATAGAAAACTAACATTTAGTGGCATACCGTACGGTTGTGGTACCAACTCTGGGGATGAGCTCTGGTTGAGTTCGAAACGCGTTAGTGTAGTTTGGTGGTGGTGGTAGTTGGGTTTGTGTGTTTTGTTTGTGTTCGTACAGTATGGAGGTGGAGGAACAGCATGAACACGCATTTCTTACATAAACTAACGTAAGGTCGTGGGTGAGCAAAGTAATTATTTCAGTTCATTATAAAGGATTTAATAAAAAAAAAAAATTGTCTATACTGATGAATGGAAACTGTGGGTGGGATCAGTGTGTGCACATTCGGAGTTCTATTTACATAATTTGGATCGGACCTACGACAAAACCCTGTAATTTTTGTCGGCCTAGCCATTTGGTTTCTATCGTTATTTTCTCTATTAAGGTTCAAGCCCGTAGTTTGCGATTTTACTGAGGAAAAAAAAAAAAAAAAAAGATAAAAAGATATTTATTTAAAATATAAAAACATTACAATTATATGGTTTTTTGGCGGTCTCCACACTAGACTCTAGGCCTGTATCGCGGAGACCAGTGACAGTTTGACAGTAGTTGCTTAGTACTAAGTTGAAACATTTAAGTAAATAAATCCTATGCTAAAAGTGTGTGTGTGTCACTGTGCGTGCGTGCGAGCACGCGTGTGTGTGTGTGTGTGGTCGTGTGTGTGTGTGAGGGTATTTGTATTTTAAAACGTAGGTGTGTTTCATGTCGGGTCGAACAGATGTTGTAAAATACCTCTATAGTGCATCAAGGGCCGTAAGAAGGGGATTACTAACGAGAGCCTATAATATTAGAAGCCCGACGCCGAAGGAGGAGGGTTTTAATGACTCGACTTAGTAATCACCTTACTGCCCGTGTTACACACAATGATTTTCATCACATTGCGAAGACATTATTTTAACTCTAAACACTTAAATTGAATAAAATAATGGCTACCCGCCAATACAAGATTGTCACCTTTTTCGAGTCATCTACCATAGATAATGTAAACTGTGTTTAGTTTAGAATTCGAATGGTCATACGGCCAGATTCTGCCAACATGTTAAAAAAATACTTACTAAAATTATTGCATAACTATTTGATATATACTTATTTAAAATATAAAAAATAACTTTTTTTAAATTTCTGTGCATCTAGGTATGTTTCAGTTTGTATTTAGTATGAAATATATGTAACAAAGCTCGCATAATATTTCCAGGTACAGACCTAAACGAAGCTAAACATTAATAATTATTCTTATTTCAGTAAATAAAGTAGGGGATGTTATAAAACGATGACAAATGAACTGTAATAATGTAGAGCCGGGTCAGTGCACATTGTTGTTGGGAATAATCCCAAATTTAGACAAGTCGCCGCAATTTAAACATAATTAGGGTTGGTGGGTAATATTACGAGGTTCGACACGGAATCGACAATTATTCTAGTTTGTATTTAGTTTTTGTTGCGAACTACACTTTTCGCTGGCTTCCGTGTCGTCACAGTGTGTGTTTTTTTGTTGAGTTTTTAAATGGATGCCACTGGAAAACAGCGTTGTGGCTTGCCGGAATATTGTGCTGAGTGGGGCCCAACTTATACTAATCGATGTATTTTTTATTTGTATCTTAACTTGTCAAACGTATTTTTTTTCTGTGTATTAAATATACGCGTAAATAAATATCTCTCTCTCGCACTCACACGCGATCTTATACCTTACCTTTTTGTCGTTCGCGCTGTCGCGGGTGAGCAAAGTAATTGTTTCAGTAAATAAAAACTATCTGCTGGCCGCGATTCTGTTTGTAAAGAATTCGTTTATCCCGCAGGAACTTTGCAATTTTCCGGGACAAAAACTATCCTGATGTTCTTTTCCGGGACTAAAACTAGTATCTCTATACCAAATTTAATTTAAATCGGTTCAGCGGTTTACACGTGAAGAGGCAACAGATAGACAAAGACATTTTCGCATTTATAATATTAGTTGGATATTATTATAAATGATCACCAAAAAATACTTTGTGACCCTAACTAAGCTTTCTTACCAAATTAAATAATTTCAGATTTTTTTTTAAGCACCCAAAAATCTAATTTTGCAGTTAATTGAAAAAAATTGGGCTTAAATAAAGTGTTTTTACTTGACTCGTGCCTTGGAATTATTATTGTTTTATAGCGTCCTCATTCGTCATCGTTATTAAGACGATAATTCGTCTTAGACGTTTTATTAAAACCCACGGACCCAGAATCACCCATACTTAATAACGTTTTAATACCGTTAGTTCACATCCGACCCCGCAATTACACAAGATTAACAGTACAGGTAAGGATTACACGCAGATTAGGGCCAACTACAAAGGTAGCAATAAAGGGGACGCGCCTTTTAAACTAACTTAATATTTTATTGCGCAGTACTTAGTAGTAAATCATCATAATTGCTCGCTGCGCTGTAATGTTGGAGTTATTTTAAAATAACGTTTTATAACAAAACGTTAACGTTTTCGACAGTCGGCTGCTAAAATGTTGGGCGTGCTTGGCCGCTCTAAGCGATACTTCACTCCAAAGCAGCGGCTTCAGATATATAAGGCCCAGGTTCGGCCAAGGATGGAGTATTGCTCTCATCTCTGGGCTGGCGCACCCCAATATCAGCTGCTTTCACTTGATCGCATACAGCGCAGAGCGTGCCGAGTTGTCGGCAACCCCTCACTCTCCGTTAAACTCGATCCTCTTGCTCTCCGCAGAGACGTTAGCTCCCTTTGCGTGTTCTATAAGATCTACAACGGGGAATGCTCTGAGGAACTCTTTGACTTCATTCCAGCTGCGGGGTTCCATTACAGATCCTCCCGTCGTAAGCGTTCATTTCATCGACATCATGTTGATGAATGGCAGTCTTCGACGGTGCGTTTTAAGCGGCCTTTTTTGCCACGAACTTGCAAAATCTGGAACGAGCTTCCCGCTGGGGTCTTCCCATCGAGTTACGACCTGGGTGCCTTTAAGAGGCGAGTGTACAATTTTCTGCAGGGCCGACAACGCACTGGTATCGCGTAAAGCGCTGCGAGTGTCTATGGATAGTGGTGTTCATTTAACATCAGGTGACCCACTAGTTCGTTTGTCTGGCTTCATTCACATAAAAAAAATAAGAATTCATTATAAGAGTTTCCTAGGTTGACACGGGTGGCTGAAGTATCCCTAATTATTGTCTCTACGCTGTCAGTCTGTCATAGGGTTGTATCTCAAGAACCGTAATAGATAGATTTAAATACATGATACAATATACATTTCTATTGTCGCTACAAATAAAATAAGGTAAACAACAAACATATTATTATTGTCTTCGTTGTATCTCTATAACGTTTAAGAATTAACCCAAACTTGAAAATATAAAAAACCAGCCAAGCGTGAGTCGGTCTTTATCTTTCTATATTGTGAACAAGGTCAGTAAATGAAATGAATGAAAAAGTATGTTATTTATCATCATATTATATGTAGCAGGTATATTCTATTCAATTGAGAGAAAAAATACAATAGGTGAGATTTTTGTTCAACAATTTGACATTCAAAAATATTTTATTTTTCAATTTGTTCTGAAACTACTTTATGAATCACAACAAACTCGCAAACACAATCAACTACAAAATCACTAAAAACAAACACATAAAAATAAACAAAAAACAAAAAAAAAACAAATAAAAGAAAAACTAAATTTTCAAGAATAGTCGTTAGTCGTCGTCGTCATGTGTAAAATGGGACAAATAATTTAATTTAGTAGCTTATTATACTTTATATGGTTTATTTTATAATTTTGGGCCGTATGCCGCATACGATTTTGTTGAAAAGCGAATCGTATAGCGCTAGCGTTGAAATCTTTTCGGGTGCATTTTCTTGATAAGGACTCCAGTTCTTTGGCACCATTGCATTGTGGTTCTGTAGTTTATGGGTCAGGGTACTAACTAGTAACTAGCCTGTCCAAGTAGATCCACAGGAGCTACCATTAGCCGTAACAAACGCCGGCCGCACCGGACGCTGCATTAGTAACAATTAGGCGAAACAGATTTGTGCGGACTGTTTGCATTACCTGCGTCAGGTCACGTGTTTGGGAAAGCTGATTTGTTGTTCGCGGTAAACGTGTTTAGTCATCTCCAACCTATATACATCCATAATTGGGAATGTCTAAAAAAAATTACCAATGGTTTTTATATTTTTTTTTGTATAGAAAAGTCAATTATAACGAACTTATTTCAATATTTTGTCATTTAGTTCTCTACTTTTTTCAAAATTAATTATTGAAACTATTTTAGTTGATGACGTCAGATTATAATTGAGGGCTCCCACAATGCCAAATTTCTAAATCTATCTAAATGCGTACGATAAGGCAACCCCTTTAATTATTTTTTGCGTAGTGGTACACTATACACTGTGTCACTTTACTGGCACTGACAAAGTGCTAGATGTCAGACAGCGGGTCCAAATCAAACTCCGTAGTATAATCCACGCGTAAATTGTGAAGAATTCTAACCACACAGAATAAAGTACGACTTGAACCGGTCACGCAATTTACACCAATGTCAAATGAAGGTCATTGCTTATTTGTTATATAATAAATTCATTACATAATATTAAAATTAAATAATTACAGAAAACGAGTTAAAAAGCATTTATCTCGAAATGGTTTTCGATTTACTATACATTGCAAAAAAATAGACATCCCCAATTACTACAATAAACGGGACTTATCATTATCACGCAAATAATATTTACCTCGACGTTTCGGCCACATTGCAGCAGCCACTAACTGACTAGTTAACTCGTGCGTGATCATGGCTGCTGCAATGTGGCCGAAACGTCAAGGTAAATATTATTTTCGTGATAAGTCCCGTTTAGTATAAATAGTGAATTAAGAGTGAAAATCACGAAAGTTTAAAACACTATATACATCCAATTGCTGGGCACAAGCCTCCTTTCAGGGGTATTTGCAGACCCTTTCGTTCGCACTGACAAGTGACAAGACAAGTGAAAAGTGGGAAAAAGCTTGCAGTATGCAGCACTTAATGCCGCAAGTGCGAACTACTGGAAATATAGTCAGTAAGAACTACTGGGAGTAAACTCAATAGGAACTACTGGGAATAAAATCAGTAGGAATTACTGTGAATATGGTCAGTAGGAAGTACTGGAAATAAAATCAGTAGAGCCTATTGGGAATTAAATCCGTAGATAATGCTGGGAATGTAGTTAGTAGGGACTATTAGGAATACAGTCAATAGGAACTACTGAGATGTAGTCAGTAGGAACTACTGGGAATATAGTCAGTGGGAACTACTGGGAATATAATCAGTAAAAACTACTGGAAATATAGTCAATAGGAACTTCTGGGAATGTAATCAGTAGGATCTACTGCAAATATAGTCAGTAGGATCTATTGGGAATGTAGTCAGTAGGAATTGATGGGAATAAAACGCAATAAACTCGAAAACAAATCTTCACAGAGATAAATTCAAGCTAGTGTTTGTCCCCGAAAACCCCTTCATAGCAAATTTCATGGAAATCTTACAGATATTTTACCGCTTATGCAAGAATGCAGCTCTATGCCCACAAGATTTCAGGGCGGGCGGGGATAGAACGAATACAAATCCACAGTGCGGCTTTTACCCAACCTCTACAGCCAGAACAAAGCATTACTTACCTGAAACACCGTTGAGATCAGATGTACGCGAGCAAGTATGCCAACTTGTTGGTCTAGTCCTTCCATCTTACTAATAATATAAACCCGAAAGTTTGTTATCTTTGTTACTCTTTTACGTTAGAACAGTTTAACGGAACCTGATTAAATAAGGATGTTGACACCTCCAATCAACTGACATACTTTTTATGAGCGGTCAAAACACAATTCTCCCATAGAGTTTGTATGGCAAAAGCAACTTATGACTTCACTTGTTCGCCAACTCAATCAACTATGAACCAATGCCGCTACTTTATTTCATAGTACGTTCATAGACATTAGACATTATCCTTAGATTTTCTTAACTTACGGGATACGGCGGTTGAAACGTTTCAAAGCCCCAGCTATTATGTAGCGTGCAAAACAGCTGCACGTGATATGCATAATTATATTTTCATGCAAATTTCCTTTTCGCATAAAATAGAATATACAGCGCATAGCACGTTATTATTGTGTTGCTTCAATTTACATCCTATCCTACTAGAATTATATATAAATGAGAGAATATCTGTGAATATTATTCTGTTTTAAACTTTCGTGTTTTAAAACTCATAATTATTATACTAAATGGGACTTCACGCAAACAATATTTACCTCGACGTTTCGGCCGCATGACAGCAGCCGTGGTCACCATCTAATAATATAAATTCAGAAATATATTATGATCATTGTCAAGAGGGAGCTACTATTTTCATTTGTGTGAACATTTCAGTATAGTCTGAACAATGTGGATTGGCAACTCGTTATTTTGACTTAGGTGCCTTCTTTTATTCACTGTAATCAAAATCAGAATCTAAATTCGGTGTCCATAGGGCAAGTGGCTTCAAATTTAGACCCAGAAATTAGTTCCAATAAATTCCGCAATATGGCGCATGATCATATATTACTGGTCAGGCTTTATCTGTGAATATGTTCGGATTTTTGTTACTCAACCACGAAATAGCAAAGGGTCGTGGGTTCTAGCCCGGGCTCGCACCTTTGATTTTTTCGGAAGGGCGCTATCAAAAAACGTTGAAGTATTGCAAATTTCAAGATGATGTGTTAACTTTGTCTGCCATCCAATAGATGGCGGTATAATGTGCGAACGTTGCGCTTTGAATGTCAAATTAAAACTTTCTGTTGCACTCTGAAACACCTAGCTACAGTTATACTGCTGTCATAATTTTCCGAAACTAAGTAACATAATAAGTTTTTGTTAAAAAAATCATTTTCAATGCATGCTTTTTCGCTGACCGTACTTTTGATGACTCTACTTGCATTGTCATCCAACCTTTTTTTTTATGGTATAGGGGCAACGAGCAGACGGATCGCCTGATGGTAAACGATTACCGTCGCCCATGGACACCTGCGACACCAGAAGAATCACAAGCTTGAAGGTCATATCGGTCCGGGAATACCGCAGCAAGTACTTCATTCCAGAGCTTTGCTGTGCGAGGCAGGAAATTTCTGGAAAGACGCACAGTAGAAGACAGCCAACCATCCAGATGGTGAAGATGGAAGTGTTGTCGCGTAGGGCGGTGGCGGAAGGATGCGGGCGGCAGGGATCAACCCGCATAACTCCTTGGAGCACTCTCCGTTGTGCATGCGATAGAAGATGTAGTGTTAAGCTACGCAGCGCCAAGGAGTCAAGTCGATCAAAAATTCCTACCTACATAAGTACACCAAATTTCAAGTAAATCCGACCACTGGAAGTGGGTCAAATTCAACTTGCAATATTTGACCCGTACATACATACATAGATACATTGTAAGTTAATAAAAATCTTTTAATGATTATTAAGTATATTCCGATACGTCTTTCTTTACTGATTTAAAACATGCATTCAACTCTATTGAAAAAAAAATTGTCAGATGTGTCTGTCCTCTGTTTTACGGCAATATACTACTAGTAGTGGCAGAGCTCCCGACCTGAATTAAAGTACATTTTCCGATAAAACTGGGGCCAGTCACTCGGAAAATTCACCGATAATGGACCAAAGGATTGACCGCGCTCGCAAATTGAGCACGCAAACGTTTGTCTTGTGGCTAAACTGAAAATAGCAGACTCGTGACTTAGTGGGGACTCACCATGCAGAGCTAAAGACAGAAGTCGAGATTATCTTGCCTTTTAAGAACAGGTTATTTAGATACAATTAACATCTCCCACAAATAATATAGCTAAACTGTTTAAATGAGTTCGTGCCCGCGCGGTACAGGGGCTGGTGGATATGGGTCATTATTCGAGCGTTTCAACCGCCTCACTTTCGTGGTCACGTTTTCTACGAATCGGCTGTAGATTTTGATGGCGTTTTCGGTTATTTATTAGAGTACCTGTACTTCTACCACATAATTAAAAACTGCATCATAATCTTTTGCCATTTCTACAAAAAAGTGTCCACGAAAGTGAGGCGGTTGAAACGCTCGAATAATGACCTATATACGACAAAGTAGGCCGGGAGAGGTGCGGGCGGCAGGCACACGAGGCGCTCTCGCCGCCCGCACTTCTCTCGCCCCCTTTGTCGTCATACCCCCAGCCCCTGTATGTAGCGTGAGGGCGAGAACTCAGTTAAACGGTTTAGCTATAGTTCCTTTTTAAACATATTCGAGAACCTTCCGGCCCCATCGGCCGTCAATTCTACGAGCGATGTGCCCTGCCCACTGTCACTTGAGTTTGGCGATTCTTTGAGCTATGTCGGTGACTTTAGTCAGGACCGGAAGATACAGTGTAGGTAGGCCTCCAAAGGTTGAAGGTGCCATGTATTGTAGTGTCGAGCACAGGGACGTTTACCTTACTTGACTAAAGGTCGTCTGGCAGTGTCTTATCCAACCTCGACATTGGCGGAATCATCGCACCGTTCGATGGGGCTATTATTATCCAAAAAATTAATAGAATTGACAGGTTATCTGGATACAACTTGATTTCATCATCATCATCATCTCAGCCTTTATACATCCCACTGCAGGGCACAGGCCTCCTCTCAGAATGGGCTTGGGCCGTAGTTCCCACGCGGGCCCAGTGCGGATTGGGAACTTCACATACACACCATTGAATTTTTTCGCAGAACTTTAACTTGACTTGGCTGTAGATTTTGATGGCCAGATAAGTGGAAATTGTTTTTAGAATCTTCTGGCATTTCTACAAAAAAGTATCCACCAAAGTGATTCAGAATCAACGTCCAAATAATGACCCCTTAATGGTTACAAGAATTTCTCTTAAAGGAAAGCACAGTGCTAGCTATCTCTAAGGTTCTAATATTGGATTTTACTATTTAAGTTTATTGTATTAGTTGACCGATAGCTCGTTGTCCATTGTATGGACGCAAATTAGATCCCGGTACTAATTGCCTACGGCCATTGTAGCTCCTACATTAATTAGATCTTAATATATCGATACCGGAAATCTCAAATGGCGTAAAGGACAAAAATGCGATAGGGAAAAAAAATCTGTATACGATGGCATTTAAGACTCATTTTCGCATTTTCGCATTTTGTCCTTTACGCCATTTGAGATTTCCGGTATCGATATTGTATGGAACTTGTTATAAGTAGGCTGTGGCTTACCTAATTGGAAATTGCATAATATCTTTGTCTACAACCGGCTTAGCTCGACGAAGCTTATAAAAGAGAGTAAGCTATATTGAACCAGCGTTTAAATTGGACCACTTCCGTATTTCTACCAAATTACACTATTTATTTACACTGACAACAAAAAATGAAGCGATGACAGCGCCACAAACAGTCCGCCATTTTGCATCAACGCTTCATTTTTTCTTGCCAGTGTAAATAAATAAAGTAATTTGGTAGAAATACGGAAGTGGTCCAATTTAAGTGCCAGTTCAATATAGGTTACTCTCCTCTAACTTGAGATGTAGATGATTTATGCTGAATAGCCTTAGGGTCTCCCCAAATCAATTGACGCGTAATTGGCTTCAGCCGATCGAAAAAACCTTTATGTCAACGCAATAAGAGCGAAAAAGATGCCGATCGGCTCGGCTACGCGGGCCGAATGGAGCCGAGCCGATCGTCGTCTTTTTCGCTCTTATTGCGTTCCTGAAGCCGATTCCGCGTCGATAGATTTGAGGAGACCCTAAATCCCCGGATTTGCTCGCGTTGAAAATGCCTTTACGAGAATCCTTCCTAATATTATAAATGTGCAAGTGTTTGTTTGTCCTTATTTCACGTCGAAACCGAGCGACGGGTTGCAGAGATTTTTTGAATGGACATAGTTGAAGGGCTGAAGAGTGACGTAGACTACTTCTTACCACGGGAAAATATATCAATCCCACGGAAAAACACGTTTTAATCTACTTCAGCGGGGACGAAGCTGCGGGAATCAATCATTATATATTAGAGTTTTTGTTTTTGCTTGTTTTCTATAAGTATTTTGAATGTCAGTTAGTCTCATTAAGGGGCTGTTTCACCACCCATTGATTAATTTTAACTGACGGATAAATGTGATGCCGTCTCCGTCTGTTCGAACAAAACAAACAGAGACGGCATTACATTTATCCGTCAAATAAATTTGATTAATGGATGGTGAAACTGTAGGTAAAGTTACTATACAGTGCAGACATGTTTAATTGTTAGCATGTCATCAGACCCAAGGTCCAGTTTAAGCCCTTAAGGCCTCAGTCCGTTACAATAAATATTAGGTTTCAGAATATTTCGTCGATGTTTAAAGTGTCACGCGTCAAAGAAACGTCATTTTAATTGAATAGTACCTGGGCGACCGAGCTCTGCTCGGGCAGAAACTCGGTACCAAGCGTTTTCCCAGAGATAAGACCAAGCTAGATCAATTTTTCATCCCCGAAAACCCCCAAATACCAAATTTCATCGAAATCGTTGGAACCGTTTCCGAGATCCTGATTATATACACCGGAGGGGTGGGGGGGGGGGGGTTGAGAGGGGGGGAGGGGATGCGGGGGAGGGAGCGCGGGGGTCTTAAAGGGGGGATGAAAATTTCATTGATTTTGCCGTAGGATGCACCGTTTTCAAGATATTTGACAAAAACACCGGAGGGGGTGGAGGGGTGAGTCACGTTAAACTATCGTCCGTAAACCGACTTTACAGACAACCGGCTTTTCCTGTTCTGTGCTCCCAATAGGGAACGTGCACATAGACGGTGCTGCCAACTGGTGCCATAAGGGTGCCATCAATTTGAATGTTTTACCTTGATAAGTTTGTTTTACTGTCCGCATAGTGTCTCTTCTGTCGCATTAGTGCTGCCGCCTATAGTTACTGCACGTTCCCTATAATACTTTTTCTAACAAAAAAGTAACTTTTTCTCGCAAAAAATAACTTTTTCTCACAAAAAAGTAACTTTTTCTCACAAAAGAAGAAACTTGACGTTTTCTCATAAAAAATAAAC
This sequence comes from Archips xylosteana, assembly GCA_947563465.1. Classification (NCBI taxonomy): domain Eukaryota; kingdom Metazoa; phylum Arthropoda; class Insecta; order Lepidoptera; family Tortricidae; genus Archips; species Archips xylosteana. Next base: position 3,971,084 of record OX387351.1, on the reverse strand, counting down.
TTAAAAAAAAAACTAAAAATCTTGAAAAAAAACGTGGTATCGAACCGAGGTCGGCTGGATCCGCGACCACCCGATTTCTAATGTGCCATTATGATCTGCTCGAAGTCGGCGAAATTTAGCTTTATATTCTAATGCAAACAAAAATAGCCGGAAAACACGAGTAAAAGCGATTTTCTGAAAATGAAACATAGCTAGATCAGTTTTTCATCCCCGAAAACCCCCACATACCAAATTTCATCGAAATCGTTGGAGCCGTTTCCGAGATCCTGATTCTATATATATATACATATATACAAGAATTGCTCGTTTAAAGGTATTAGATAGATAGATAGATTAGATTAGATTTTATGTGAATATTTTATGTGAATATTTCATTCCAAGTTGCTCAATCACTGGACGAAGCATTATAGATTAATTTCGTGATACATTGTATCAGACGATAGTAAATATCTGGACTCATCGTGAAACCAATTAGTTTTGCGGTATACACAGTGCGAAATCAGTTCTGAAACTGATACAACTTCGGTTGGTTCGGTTGTCGTCATGGTGGCAAGGTGATTGATTTAAGTTCATACAACTTTGGTTTAATTAATCAGAGAAGACGTCTCGTAGTCCATTCGTTACAATTACATTATTTGTATTTAAAGCGTATCATTAACTTTTTTTTAATGAGAAAATTTTGGGGTCAAATCACGAGTTATGTTCATTTTCATACAGAAAAATATCCTTATTTTTTTAGTTAGTTTCGTGACTTTTTCATAATAGGTACAGTTTACATAGGTCGTCACAAAAAAGACATAAAAACCGGCCAAGTGCGAGTCGGACTCGCGCACGAAGGGATTCCGTATCATTATCTATAAAAACGGCAAAAATCAGGTTTTTTGTATGGGAGCCCCCTTAAATATTTGATTTTTTTTATTTAATTATTTATTTTAAAGTGAATATATAACTTAATATTCTGTGAATATTTCAAGCCTCTACCTATTGCCGTTATCAATATCGAGCAAAAACGAGCAAAAAAAAAAAAACACGTTTGTTGTATGAGAGCCCCCTTCAATATTAATTTTATTCTGGTTTTAGTATTTGTTCTTTAATAACAACGCCAACCGAAATACATCATCTGTGAAAATTTCAACAGAACTGTCTAGCTATCATGGTTCATGGGGTGTGTAATATAATAATCGTCATAAGAACTATTGTCAGAATTTATCATTTGTCAGAAATTACCATTTCGCATAACTATTTTTGCTCTGAATCTATTAATTGTACAGAATTGTTATAAAACAAACCTAACCTAACCTATAGAGTCCTACTGGATAATCGTTCCAAAATTCCTAAATAATCAATGGTTTCTGAGAAAAAAGAATTATGCGAAATGATAATTTCTGCCAAATGATGAATTATGCTAAAAGTTTGTATGACTATTGAACGGCCCCCGGCCCCGTTTTTACCCTTTGGATACGAAACCCTAAAAATGTATGAAAACATAAGGTTTTTTTTTTAAATAATTCAAATCAAAAGCGCTCTTGATTCTGAGTAAGTAAACACCAAAACTATCTAATTCTGAAAAAAGTTGCAGGCAAATTTTAAAATTAAAATGCCCAGATTCAGCTACCTCCATACCAAATTTCATTAAAATTTGTTTAGTGATTAAATAATAAGACAGAGTTTGTTTCGCATTTATACAGGGTGACCAGCTTACCATTTTGTTTTAGCGCCATATAGGACAGTTTTGCATGAAAAAAAAATTAAAAAATAATCATTATTTTGTTATGGAGCGTTTTACGAATGAAAAACGTATTTTAATTATTAAAACGTTCTACTCAACCCAACCATGTATTGCGGAAACTCTAAGAAAATTGATTGAACGGTGACATTGATTGGCCCCCAAGATCGTCTGGTTTAAAAGCTCCTGACTTTTTTCTGTGGGGCTGCTAAAGGGACGTGTCTATGCTAACAGGTCAATGACCCTCAGCAATTAAAACAAAATGTTCGAGACACAGTCGCTGAGATAACGTAGGGAATGTGTGAAAATGTGATGTAAAAGGCGATGAAAAGGGTTCACATCTGCCATGCTGCTAGAGCTGGTCATTGTCTGACATTATTTTCCATATTTAATTGCCTGTATACCTGTTATTTGGCCACCCTGTAATATTTTATAAGGATAAATATTTCATCGTACGCAAAAACCTCTACAGCCAAACGTCAAGACGTCATTAAGCCAATAAACTTCTTAATTGGCGCTGATATCCAACATTGGCTGTAAATCAGACGCGTAATCAATTACCAATCGTCTCGTTGTTAGTTTTCAGAAGTTGCGGCCACCTGTCTGCCTAAATGCCGTTTAATGGCGGCGCGATCCGCGCCCGACACCGAAGTTTCTGGAAGGATATACGGCTTGGTGTAGTGGTGAACTAGGAGATTTTGCTTGAACAACATCCATATCAACGAAGTATCATTTCGATGTTGGCGATAGCGACACGCGACTGATTGGGGGCAGCCGTCCATTAATCACGTGATCTTTTATTTAGCATTTCTTAACCCCCCTCCCCTTTGGTGATATGTGGTGAGATTAAGGACTACCCCCCCGCCCCCCATCCAACATCACGTGTATTTTTAGTACCTACAAAGAATCTTAAAATTTTTAGAATATTATCTAATATCTTTAAATAACAGGTATAAAGTATAATCTTATTTTATTCTGAAATTAAGGACCATGATGAAAAAGTCTAGACAGAAATTTGATTGTCATTTTAATCAAAATTATAATGTGTTTGGCGAAAAAATAAATACACGTAATATCTTACAAGACCCCCCCCCCCCCTCCTCCCCCTTGTGATATTTCGTGATTTACCGTGTTAGTAACGGGGTAAAAGTAGGTTACCTAAGTTTTATTCCAAAGATCCAGCTTGTACACTAAATTTCATTCAAATCCGTTCAGGCATTTTAGTTCGAAAGAGTAACAAACACAAACACACGCACGCACACACACTTATTGAAATAAAGAAAACATTTTATTCGTGATATCAAAAAACTTAAAACAAGACAAGAATAAAAAAATACGCAATATTAGTAGGTAGTACCTATCTCTTAGTTGCGAACGGACCGAGTTCAAAGCTGTTTTATGCTTCCTCATTTTGGATTGCTCTTGGTAGTTAATAGGTCTTATGTTATTTATAAAAAAGCTGATGTTATTTTCCGTTTTTCACAGTCAGTGTGTCCCGAAAACTCGCACAAGATGGTATGAAGGCATCAGTGAGATTTTAATATTAATCGGAAAAAAACTTGGCCTCTTTTGGCTCACTGGTGGATTACTTTTAGATAAGTAGCTTCCGAGTTTGATCCCTTATTTGTACTTTTCTTCTAATTCTATTACAAGGAGATAAGTGAAGTAATTTATCGCGTTACGAAGTGAGCTTTTGGAGAATTTATTTGAGGTTCATTGAATCTTGAAGTTTTGGATGAAGATTAGCAAAACAGTGCGTAGCTCTAGACTCAGTCCCAGCACTGTCCAGAGAAATATAAACAAAAGAAAAAGAAACTGTTTTCCGTTTGGAAAATCGTTTGGAAATTAGTTGACCGCCTATTGTCTGTTTGATTTTTTTTATTGTTATTAATTTTTTCTGTACTTTTTTTGGTGATTAATAAAGAATATTTGTATTGTATTGTATTGTTGACTGTACGTCATAACATAATACTCATACATAATTGGGGATGTCTATTTTTTTGCAATGTATAGTAAATCGAAAACCATTTCGAGATAAATGCTTTTTAACTCGTTTTCTGTAGTTATTTAATTTTAATATTATGTAATTAATTTATAATATAACAAATAAGCAATGACCTTGAACATTGGTGTAAATTGCGTGACCGGTCCAAGTCGTACTTTATTCTGTGTGGTTAGAATTCTTAACAATTTACGCGTGGATTATACTACGGAGTTTGATTTAGACCCACTGTCTGACATCTAGCACTTTGTCAGCGCCAGTAAAACGACACTAGTTACAGTGTACCACTACGCAAAAAATAATTAAATGGGTTGCCTTATCGTACGCATTTAGATAGATTTAGAAATTTGACAGTGTGGGAGCCCTTAATTATAATCTGACGTCATCAACCAAAATAGTTTCAATAATTAATTTTGAAAAAAGTAGTCAACTAAATGAGAAAATATTGAAATTGGTTTCTTATAGTTGACTTTTCTATAGAAAAAAAGTATAAAAACCACTGGTAATTTTTTTTAGACATTCCCAATTAGCTAGGTATCTGTGTGCCAAATTTCAGCACAATCCCATCAGTGGTACCTACTTTGATAGAGGAGTTAATCACCTTTGCCTGTTATCTATGCTAAATATTCAGAGATCGGAATTTTCACGGCAAAATATAAGACTGTCGTAATCAAGCTAGTGTTAGAACCAATTTTTTGGCGATATAGATAGTTGTGCAATATAAGATAATATCTATTTAACGTTTTATATTAATTTTCTCAGTAATTAAATTAAAAACCTCACCGAAAATCGCCCTAACGAATTGGCACAAAACATAAAAGCTCTTTTGTTTTGTCTTAATTCCATCAAATGTTGGGCCGTTGTTTTATGTTTTTTCAATACCCGTAACCCACTTTTAGTTGGGAACAACGGGAGAGTTGGGACCCTGATTCTGTTTTGTAAACAGCTTAGCGGCGGGCCGCGACCGCAACATTTAGTAAGGGTGCCCACTATTTGACAAATAACTATGGAGGCTTGATTTACTTTAATGATTGTTATCACTTCGAATGACCATCATCATCATCATATTTATCCAGCCTATATAACGTCCCACTAGGGCACAGGTCTCTCAGATTAGAGGGATTGGGCCGTAGTTCTCACGTGGTCACAGAGCGGATTGGAAACTTCACACACACCATTGAATTTATTAAAAAATCTAAATTTAAATCAAACGTTTATTTCAGTAAGTAGGCCGTTAAGGGCTCTTTTTGTCAACTTTTTGAGTGAGATGAAGAAACTTTTCATGTCGCGACTGTATAGCAGCAGAATGAAAAGGTTCGTCACTTTTCGCCCTTAACTCGTTGACATAGAGTCGAAAAGTGACGAACCTTTTCATTCCGCGACTGTACATAAAATAAAAAACCGGCTAGTGCGAGTCGGACTCGCGCATGAAGGGTTCCGTATCATCTAATATATAATCTCGTGTCACGGTGTTTGTTATCGAACTCCTCCGAAACGGCTCGACCGATTTTTATGAAACTTTTTTCTCTGTATTCGTTAGGTCTGAGAATAGGTCGTAGGCTACTTTTCTTCGCGGACGGAGTCGCGGGCAACAGCTAGTTATCTATAAAAACGGCAAAAAATCACGTTTTTTGTATAGGCGCCTCCCTTAAATATTTTTTTTATTTAAATTTAACTATTTATTTTTAAAGTAAATATATAACTAAATATTCCGTGAATATTTCAAGCGTCTACTTGTTGCCGTTATCAATATCGAGCAAAAACGAGCAAATAATCACGTTTGTGTTATGGGAGGATTTAGTATTTGTTGTTATAACGGCAACCGAAATACATCAACTGTGAAAATTTCAACTGTCTAGCTATCACGGTTCATGAGATACAGCCTGGTGAGCCTGGTAAAAGACGGATAGACAGACAGACGAACGGACAGCGGAGTCTCAGTAATAGGGTCCCGTTTTTACTCTTTGGGTACGGACCCCTTAAAAAAGATATAAAAAACTTTTTGTAAGTACTTAAATGTAATGAATAGTTTACAAATAAACAAAATCGTTGAAATATTGGAACGGACGTAGCAGTAACCCTTACAAAATGCTTCAGCAAAATCTTGCACCGTATGCGGCGACCATAATTCCAAACGAGTCAGGAATAAACCACACATAAAGGTATAAAATAAGAATTGGACCAGGCGGGGCCGTAAAATTTATGGCAATCATAACAAAAGTAAGGGGGCGTAGGAGTAAATTTCCTGTAGAAACTGAAGTCTGAACTTCACCGAGACACTAGAACTATTGAACGTCAACTGTTTTGTTCTACATATTTGGTTTGGGTTACATTATTATTGCCGTGGTGGCCTAGCGGTTTGACCTATGGCCTTTCAAGCAGACGGTCATGGGTTCAAATCCCGGCTAGTACCTCTGAGTTTTTTGGAATTTATGTGCGAAATTACATTTGAAATTTACCATGAGCTTTACGTTGAAGGAAAACGTCGTGAGGAAATCTGCATACACTTGCAAAGAAATTCAATAGTGTGTACACACACACCATTATGAAGATGGAGTTCCCAATCCGCACTGGGCCCGCGTGGGAACTACGGCCCAAGCGCTCTCATTCTGAGAGGAGGCCTGTGCCCTGCAGTGTGACGTATATAATTTGGGATGATGATGATGACTAAAGTCTGAACTTCGCTGAGACACTGGGACTATTGAACGTCAACTGTTTTGTTCTTTATATTTGGTTTGGCTTCATTATTATTTGCTTAAAGCTCCAAACGCACAGACAGGGGAGGCGTGGCGGTAAAGTGGTGGTGACGGTTCTAATATTCTAACTTGTATGAACGGTTATGCGGTACCGTACCGCGAACTCGTTCATACAAGTTAGGGCCCTCGCCCACGGCGACTTTTTGTAGCGATGCAGTAGCGATGCTGTCGCGCGTTCGCATCGATACAGTCGCGATGCGGTCGCTAGCTGTGTACCCTCGCCCACATAACACGATTCAGTCGCGATGCAAACGCGATACCGTCGCGCTTTTGTCGCATTTCTAACGCGCCACCCTCCCTCCGTTCCCTCCCCGATGTCGTCCGACGCGGTCGCGCGTTTGCATCGATACAGTCGCGATGCTGTAGCGCGTTAGTAGCGCGTTGGCATCGCTTCTATAGCGCGTTAGAAATGCGACTAACGCGCGTTAGTAGCGCTGCTGTCGCGCGTTTCGTAAACGCGCGACCGAAACGCGCGACAGCATCGCTACAAAAAGTCGCCGTGGGCGAGGGCCCTTAGATTATTGCAACCGTCATCGCCACTGCACCGCCACGCCTTTGCTGTATGTGCGTTTGGAGTTTAGAGCTTTTCCTCGAGAAATGTGCTAATTGCATCTATTCTGCGAAAATATGAAATCTACGCTGCGAAATTATGTGACTGTTTCCACTAATGCCTAGCTATGTAGCCGCTCGAGAAAGATCCAGAATACGCATTATTCCGTATAAAAACGTAGCTTATTTGAACGCGTTTCCATCAGTGCTATGTTGCCTATGTTATGTGGACCAATAAAGCCCAAAACAAACCGGTAGCACCGGCCGCCAAAGGAGCGTGCCCAGTGCGCTCTATAACACTGAATCAAATATGCAGTGACACACACCGGCAGCGCGGCACACCGTATTTGATTCAGTGTTATTCACACGCTCCATCGGCGCTCCGCGCTCCCTGTTTGTTATGGTCTTTAACATAAAATTGGTGGACATCAAACGCATCCATAGGAACGTAGCTTAACACATCTATGGTAAAAAGGCACTCATAGTATACTAAATTATCTGAAATCATTCAAAATCACTCGCATAATTCTATAATATATTATACATATATTATACTTACTACCTACATCATGGCATTTTACAGCTACAAATACGTAACAGGGGGCACGTTTGTCTGGGCTCTTATTTGTACAATATGCAAATGTTTGCGGGCAAACAAACGTGGAGGTCGAACCCACATACCTGTTTCTGCACAACGCGCAAAATTAACTACCTTCTGCATCAATTGGTCAATCAGAATCTAAATCAAAAATATATTTCTGTCACTAGGCCGCTAAAAATCCTTTAAGTACTTACATGTTTTTTTTTGTCAACTACCTAGCGCTTCTGAAAAGACCATATTAAAGTTGATAAATATCAAACTCCAATATGTCCTTTAAATGATATGGAGATATGATCCTTATTTTCAACAAAATAAGAATTATATCTCCTTGTAATTTATTGCGGACATATTGGATGTTATATTTATCAATTCAATTGCAAAGAGAAATGCGCCGCAAGAAAATTGATACAAAGTCGTTTTTCCTAAAAGACAGATTACAATCCGCGCGGAGCAAAACTGATTGATGCCAGAGTAGCTGGGCTTTCAGCAGGATGCCACGTCATGCCACGGCATGCCGTGCCACGTCATGCCTCGGCATGCCACGGGATGCCACGTCATGCCACGGCATGCCGTGCCACGTCATGCCTCGGCATGCCACGGGATGCCAAGTCATGCCACGGAACGCCGCGGGATGCCACAGCATAACCTGCCATGCCATGGCGTGCCGTGCCGGCAGTGGGCGCCGGCCCTAAGAAAGCTCAAAGTCACTCAGAGAACATACCATGTTTTTATGCAAATAAATGATTTTGATTATGATCATTGAATTTCTTCTAAGGTGTGCGCGCGCAGGTACAAGTTTCAATTGTATTGACATAAATTCTGAAAAAACTCAGAGGTCTCGCCGGAGAATGAGAACCCACTCGAGCAGAGTCAGATGCTTGGGTCGAACCACTGGATCACAATGGCTTTTTCATTATCATCATCAGCATTTCAGCCGAATGACATCCACTGCTGAACATAGGCCTCCCCCAAAGCTCGCCAAACAGATAAGCCCTACGCTATCCGCACCCATCGCGTTCCAGCAACCTTAACCAGGTCGTCGCTCCATGTTTATGGAGGCCTACCTACACTGCATCTTCCGGTCCGCGGACGCCACTCGAGAACCTTTCGGCCCCATCGGCCGTCAATTCTACGAGCGATGTGCCCTGCCCACTGTCACTTGAGTCTGGCGATTCTTCGAGCTATGTCGGTGACTTTAGTTCTTGCGCTGATTTCATCATTTCTAATGCGATCCCGCAGAGAAACTCCGAGAATAGCCGTGTCCATCGCCCTCTGAGTGACTTTGAGCTTTCTTTTGAGGCCCATCGTTAGCGGCCACGTTCTCAGTGCCATAAGTCACTGGCAACACACACTGGTCAAAGACTTTTGACAGCATGATTAATAGGCATAAAATAGTGAAAATAACAAGTGACGCTTCTATTCGATATCTACTCCTGGTCCCGGGGGTTGTTTTATTGTCCCCGATGCCATCGTTCAAGATTTATATATTATGAGAGCGTTCGTAAATAAATTGTCGCGATTTTTAAGGGCCATAACTGCTCTATGTCCGGAAGAGCTTTTGACCTTATTGTTATCCTGAATTGGTTATCTAATTGAAAACCTATAACAATGTAATACAACGATTTTACCTTGATCTTACCAAGCGCGTTGGAGTATCTCGCGCTAGTAGTAGAGACATAAAAAGGTTGAAAGCCGTGGTGGCCTAGTGGTTTAACCGATGGTCTCTCAGGCTGAGGGTAGTCGGCAAAAGGGGCCGGGAGAGGTGCGGGCGGCGAGCGCGCCTCGTGTGGTTACCCGCACCTCTCTCGGTCCCCTTTGTCGTCATAACGACACGACTGGTCGTCCCCCAGCCCCAGTAACGCGCGGGCGAGGACATATTTAAACGGTTTAGCTATAATTGCATTCACTATTTCTTTCTTTCAAACTACATAATATAGCAATACAGCGAATTAGACAATATGGCATCTGGGGGGGCTACTACGAAATTCTAAATTCGAAGTTCGTATGGTGACGTCCCTTTCACTCTTATCTTGCATGAACGGAACGGCACGATACAAAGTTCGGAAATGATTCTGATTACCTACAAATTAATGACCGTGATTATATTACTTTGTTTTCGCGGCAAATGTTTCCGTGACACAAAATATGTCCCGACAAAGACGTCCCGCCGTTAACATTCGCGCATTAAGTGGTTGTAAGCACCCCCGTTTCTTAGAGACGTTTTTCATTTGAAGAAAAGACGGGCTTTTTTATTAGAAAAGTTCCCGTTGACTTTCAATATTTCAAACCGTTTTCGCCGCATATTGAATTCTCGGAACGGTGTGTTCATACGTTACTTTCCAAGGTTTCGTGGAGTGACGATATTGTTTTGTTGAGTTTTCCTCATTTCGTTTTTATGTCTTAGAACTGAAAGTGGGAGAAATGGTTAGAGTTTTTTTTAATGGCAATATACAAGTTTAGGTAGAACGGACGATTGATTGTGTAAAAGAAAAAAAAACCGGCCAAGTGCGAGTCGGACTCGCGCACAAAGGGCACAAAGGGTTCCGTACATTTATCTATAAAAATCACGTTTGTTGTATGGGACCCCCCAATATTTGTTTTATTTTAGACGACCAGATGGCCTAGTGGTTAGAGACCCTGACTATGAAGCTTGAGGTCCCGGGTTCGATTCCCGTGTCGGGGCAGATATTTGTATGAAAAATACGAATGTTTGTTCTCGGGTCTTGGGTGTTTAATATGTATTTAAGTATGTATCTATCTATATAAGTATGTTTATCCGTTGCCTAGTACCCATAACACAAGCTTTGCTAAGCTTACTTTGGGACTAGGTCAATTGGTGTGAATTGTCCCGTGATATTTATTTATTTATTTTAATTTAATGATTTATTTTTAAAGTCATTATATAATTAAATATTCTGTGAATATTTCAAGTGTCTACCTGTTGCCGTTATCAATATCGAGCAAAAACGAGTAAATAAATCATGTTTGTTGTATGGGAGCCCCCTTAAATATTTATTTAATTCCATTTTTTAGTATTTGTTGTTATAGCGGCAACCAAAATACAGCATCTGTGAAAATTTAAACTCTCTAGCTATCACGGTTCCCGAGATACAGCCTGGTGACAGACGGACGGACGGACGGACGGACAGCGGAGCCTCAGTAATAGGGTTTCCGTTTTTATCCTTTGGGTACGGAACCCTAAAAAAGCAATGGGGGTCGTCTGTATTTTACAGAGCAAGTAGGTAGTAGTTGTAAGGAGAGGAACGTGGGTTCAACCCCGGATTCGAACCTCTGAGTAGTATCCGTGGAGAATAGCGATACTTAATTGGATTCTTCACAAAAAAAACTAGAATACATTTTAAAAATCTATCTTGATACGTATCAGTTTACTGTATTCATCATAAATATGTACTTAATGTAATTTATAGCACAATTTATTTAGATTAATTTAAGATTTCGATTTTTACACGCTTTATATTAGCTTTACCTGTATGTTTGTATGTTTGTTTGTATGTTTGTATGTATGTTTGTAACCGACTCCTTAGGGCGCGATTTTGACCCACTGCCAGGTTTCCGATTGAGCTGAAATTTTGCACATATGTGTAAATGGATGGCAATGCAATATTATTGTAACATGGAGCTGATCTGATGATGGAGCTGGATGGTGGCCATAGGAACTATGTAATAAAACAACACAATCCCGTCGAGTTTGGGCTCGTTTGATTTGTCTTGACAAGTACTTTGATCCCAGATGGTAACCAGGGTCTGATGATGGAGCTGGAAGATGGCCAAAGGCACTCCACAATAAAACGACACAACCCCATCGAGTTTGGGCTCGTTTGATTCGTCTTGACGTGCACTTTGATCCCATATGGTAACCAGGGTCTGATGATGGAGCTGGAAGATGGCCAAAGGCACTCCACAATAAAACGACACAACTCCATCGAGTTTGGGCTCGTTTGATTCGTCTTGACGTGCACTTTGATCCCATATGGTAATAGTGAATTGAAATTTATTAAAATTTATTTTTTATTTTTTAAAGCGTGTTTTTTAGTTTTTTTAAACTATTATTTATTTATACTATTCAATTCAATGCATGTCTCTTGTTCTTGTTCTCAATCGTTCAAAAGCTATAGTCTGACATGCTCGTGCGTGGCTCTCCGCGGAACCCTGTCGCAGTAAGCATTTGCCGCACTTATTAAAAACAATCTCGTTAATGACAGCAGAGGCTCCCTGCGACAGGGTTCCGCCGAGCGCCGCGCACGGGCTTGTCAAGGTATAATAGATCCCTTGAAGAGATAAGCATGCCTTCGTACATCTGTTTCTCTTTTTATCTGTTAATTTCATGTGTTCAATGTACAACAAAGAGTTTCACATACACACATACATACATACGTGCAAAATGGTGGGCACCAGCTATTAGCTTAGCAACCTTTGATCCTTCGCATTTCCGTCTTATTATAAGTTACAGTGAACTTAATATCTCTACAATACTGCCCCTACAAAATCCGCCAACGCAATGTCTTCAACGTTTTCACTCAACCATTGCTATAACCACAGCACAATATTTCACCCGGAACATTTTGAATTAGTGTTGCCTATCGATAATCGAATATCGATAGTCTATCGATAATTTACAAGGGTCATACATATTTTTATTTATCTCCTGTGGGTGGGCATAGCAAAAGTTAAGTTTTGGACTCAATAATTTATTGAATCTGGCGTTACTTTGCGGAGATCCATATTAATGAACTGAAACAATTACTTTGCTCATCCGTGACCTTACGACAGCTACGTTTATGAAAAAAAATTCATGTTTATGCGGTTCCTTCACCCCCACTCTGTATGAACACACACAAATTACACAATCCCAACTAGCACCACCACCAAACTACACTGACGCGTTTCGAACCTAACCAGAGCTAGATCTATCGATAGTAATGCTTTCTAAAACTGCGATAGTATCAATAATATTGATCTCAGTCAATACTATTGTCTTGACTTGCGGTATAGGTAACGCCAAAAGTGTTGAGGCGAATGATTACACACACAGCTACATAAAGTGCTGATTGCAAAAAAGTAGTGAATGAATGAAATGAGTGAGAGAATGAAAATATGAGTTATATGATCTTATGATGAAATACTTACGCAATACTATGCATATTATAATTTTTCTTTTTCATATAACCTATTTTTGAAATAAAAAAATTAGAAACTGATAGGAAATATTCGCAACAAAAAATCAGTAAGTATTTTATAAATAGCGAAAAATATGTTTATCTGATTTAAATAAAATAGATCAAGGTATTTTATTTTCTGTTTTGTTTGAACTATATGTATTTTTCTAAATAATTCTTAACGAAATAGGTTAAAGAAATTTTTAGTCAATATTGTAATTCTATGTTGAGTCTGTTGAATTTGCTATATCGGTACGAATAAATGTCAAAATCCCGCTGTCATTACATGACATGTTGTCATGTGCGTGACCTGAATCCTAAGTCGTGAACAGAAATTATTGTTCCTAACTCAGTTATTGCTGGGTAACATAATGCATTGACTAAATTTGGGATGTCTGAGTTAGAAACAATAATTTCTGTGCACGACTTAGGATTCATAGTATGGATAGGTATATCGATAGTGTGTCTTTGTAGATAACAATTATCGATTGTAAACCTATCGATAGTGTAGTAACACTATTCCGAAGTAAGCGAAATAATTTACAGGGTCCATAGTCGTCGTTCACCGCAAAAACTTTTCCTAATGAGTTTAAGTTTGGTTCTTATTGGCAGGGAACTTATTTCAATTTATGGCCGACTGACTCCAGTTCGTTTGATATACGCACTTGGAACTGGTGAGGGGCTTCATAATTGGAGGACGGATCAATGACGCACTTTGGGTATCAATTTAATTAAACTGGCAATACTATTTCACGAATTATTTCATGTGACGAATTCAACGTTTGATTGGAAAATAAAACACGTAAAAGACATTTTCCTTCCATTACTATAATGTGTGGTGATGTCTTATAATTATGAAATTTTACATAAATATACATCATACATCATGATGATGACATACATATACAAACTATACCAAAACAAAAACCTTAACAAAAACATTAATATTTTTATGAAAAGGGGTTTCTTTAGGCAAGGTTCCAAGCTTTTCAGCTAACGGTGAAGGAAAACATCCTTTAGAAATCTGCATATGCCCGCGAAGAAATTCAACGGTGTGAGTGAAGTTACCAAGCGTACAGCAAACTGTCACCATATTTAAGAGCTAGCTTATTTCGACCTTAATGAATTTCGAATGTTTAACGACATTTTTACGAAATGGGTAGGGAATTCAATTCCTTAACTGTACTCAATAAAGCAGAAGTTTTTTTGTCAAAATAACTACCCGTTCTTTTTCGCACAATATAACTGGGCATGATAATACGCTATTATGTCCAAGCCATATGTTACGGTGGGCGGGACATATCGCTTGCAGGAACAAAGGCCGGTACTATCTCGAGAGCCGACTGCGTAACGGGAAGCGAAGTATGGCGAACAGACAATATGGTGTGACGGCGAATATGTCATAAAATTTTAAACGCATAATGGACAAAATACATAATGGTAATTTGGTATACCTAATGCTATTTTCTTAGACATGGTCAACTATAATATAGGGCTGTTAGGTATAAATAAACTAAGTCTAACCTAACCTAAACCAATCTGTAGATTACACGACCACAAAGTTTCGTCTAAGTAAAGTTTCACCGAAAATGATATTGTATAAAATTATCCTTATGTATTATGTGTACTATTCTTTTCAAATTTATGTATTTTAAGACGCTTTCCGCAAATAGCTAACGGTTAGTTGTTACTATATATGTATATACATAGTAGCATAAAACTGTGATATTGTATATTAAGTAGGTGGATGAATGGTTTGTGCTTCAGGAATGTTTGTAAGGACTTTTTCTTAAACCTTTTTCTGTATTTTTTTTTCTTGATTCATTCATTCATCCCAGCCTTCAGGGCACAGGCCTCCTCGCAGAATGAGAGGGGTTGGACCGTAGTTTCCACGTGGACCCACTGCGCATTTACTTTTGATTTTTTTTTTCTATATTTCCAGGGCAGTACCTATATAATACTGCCACGATGATTTATGTTAGCGATGTATAGTCGAGTGATAATGAACAGTTTGAACGGCATGTTAGCCAAAAACATAACCCTCTTTTGGGCCATCGGGTAAAAAGGAAAGCTATTACCGACATGACAGTCATTTAATGTAGAACAAGTAAATGATAAAACAGTGGATATTTTCACAGGATATTATAGCAATTACTTCTAGAACTTCCTGCACGACGTTATTGGATTATTTGACGAGATGGCGCATGAAATTGTCTTTTAAGTTCGGTATATAAGTAAAGGAAATATTTATGGAGAGAAAATTCAATTTCTTATCTTTACTAATATTAATTAAAATAGTATTGCGAGGGAATAAAAAGTAAAATACGACGTTCCTTTTATTAGAATTGCTCGAGGATAAGTGGAAAAGAAATAAGAATGAAAAATTAATATTTTCTATTTATTTATATTTACACACAACTTATCTTTATGTTTACACAATATATTATGCGAGAAAATGACATGTGAGTGTAGTTTATGTATATTATTTATAGTTACGAGTGCCTATATTATGTGTTAAATAACATTGTAAGAAAACCAATAGTGTCTTTGCCAACTTCGACATTAGCGGAATCATCGATAGCATCGATGGAGCAACTTTTCAAGTATTTAAAAAAAGTTAAATAGTTGTTATAGCGGCCACGGTAATACATAATCGGTGAAAATTTTAAGTATGTAACTATTACGGTTTATGAATTATAGCCCTGTGACAGACAGACAAACAGCGGAGTCTCAGTAAAAGGGTCCCGTTGGCCCCGTTGGTTCCGTTGGGTACGGAATCCTAATAACTGTTACCAGCTTAGGGGTCCTAAGGTACAAATGGGAAAATAACGTCCTGAGCAATGCCACATGCGTTGGTGCCGCGTTCGAGGTAGTAGTAACCACCGTCGCCCCAGTTAGTTCCCCATGAATTTTTGATTATCCAATAAGGTACTTTTGTTCCGTCATTAACTGAAAAAGAAATGAGAATCAATCAAATCTGTTGGACGACATCTTCAGCATGTCAGAGTCCCTCGTACAGCCAAGGAATTTAATTCCCTAGTCATTCGTAAAAATGTCGTTAAATATTCACAATGCATTGAGGTCGCAATGTCAAATGCAACACGTCAAAGCAACATCGTAGCTGCTCTTATGGTGACAGTTTGCTATATACGATATTCAAACTTAGGTGGGTTGGAAATTAATTTCGCTGACTGTACGTTGCGGGTGGCCATTTTTTAAGTTTTACTTTTTTAAGTGAGGAAATTTTGGTGTCTTTTCATTTAAAATCGAGTAGGTACTGTTCATTTTTATAAAGGAAAAATGTCCTTATTTTTTGAGTCGGTTTTGTGACTTTTTTCATACAGTTAATATGGCTCGTCACGAAAATTACACAAAAGATTGTATGGAACATTGGGGACTATTTTTAATATGGATGTTGACGCCACTAAAAATAATTCGAAGACACGACTCCAGTAAAAATCGCTTTATTTTAGCCCTGAAAACCAGATTAATTTTCGATTTACTGCAAAATTAGATTTTTAGTTGCTTTCAAACAAATAAATAGTTAGTTGATTGAGTCGGCGAACAAGTGACGACATAAGTTGCTATTGCCATTCAAACTCTATGGGAGAATAGTGTTATGACAGCTCATAAAAAGTACGTCAGTTGATTGGTGGTGTCAACATCCCTATTATCAAAATCAAAAGCGCTCTACATTCCGAGTAAGATTCAAAAACTACCCAATTTTGAACAAAATAAAAATTGGTACATTTTTAGTTGAAAATGGCCAGATATTGGCGTCGTGCGGGTCCCAGTGAACATTTTGGAGGTGCTATAACAGTAGGGAAACCCCGACAAGATCATAAAGATGTCAAAACGAAGTCATATTTTCTGTAATGCCAAAGCACTGATGGTTTACGTCTATATTAAAAATATTTCATACATGTGTGAACGTCATAGCCGACAATCAAAACCGCATGATTTAGGTCATCGATGCCATTTGGGCACGAGCGTGGAGTTGGCCGGTCTAAAGGGTTATCGTGAAAATTGTAATTTACCATTGTAGCATCATTAATACCTGTAAAAGAAACAACATTGTTTAGTAGCATTCTAAAACACTCTTGCCTAACGCTAAAGGACAATGCTTAAATATAATCAATTATATGTTCTTCTTCTTCTTATGGCTCTCCATTACTGGAGGTCTGCCGTCAGCTCTGCGAATTATCTCCGGTCTCTTGCCAAGCGAAATAGCTCTTCAACGCTGGCTATTCCTGTCCATTCGCGCATGTTGCGAAACCAGGACTTTTTCTTCTCCCAGCACGCCTTTTTCCCTCCACTATGCCCATCATTATTAGCTGCAGCAGTTGGTTACGGGGATTTCTAATTACCTGACCCAAGTAGCCAACTTTACGTGATTTGATGGTCTTTAATAGTTCTCGAGTTTTTTCGGAGCGCTGTAATACAGTCTCGTTGGTAACTTTCTGCGTCCAACTGATACGAAGCATGCGTCGGTAGCGACAAATTCATACACACATTACATTTCGAAGGCCTCTAGGCTCTTACGCGTGTCAAATCAATTATAATAAAATACCTTATTACGTTCAACTGAAGGCATAAATATCTATAGCCATCGCGTCAAATATATGCAAACACCAACCTTATGGTTAGTGTCATAGAGTTGTATAGATATTTTTGACGCCTTGGTAACGTATATATATTTATGACCTTGACTGTACCTATGTACATTATGTTCCAAAATTGATTGATAACGCCAAGTTATAACGAACTGAAACAATTACTTTGCTCACCCGCGACCTTCGATAGTTATGTTTATGTAAGAAAGGGGCGCTCATTCTGTTCCTCCACCTCCACACTGTACGAATACACACAAATCACACAAACCCAACTATCACCACCACCAAACTACATTGACGCGTTTCGAACTCAACCAGAGCTTATCTTCAGAGTAGGTACCACAACAGCCCAACAGCAGGTGAGTCTAAGATTTGGTAGCATAGCGTACGGGTGTTGTTGTGGTGGAAGAATGGAGATTCAAAAGTAAAAACATACTGAGTTATGAGTATTAATGTTACATTACCAACACTAAGCGGCCCATTGTGATACAGGTAGGTCACCATATCAACTTCATTGCAGGGTTGGACCCTACGGAACCCAGTTACAGGAACCAGTAGGCTCGTATCGCCGTTCCAATCGCAATGGTGCCGGGTTTCGTCGTATGGCCGGTAGTTACCCTCCCTCATAACTCCTGTGAGGAGGGCTGTTATATCCCTGAAATTACATAAGCACTCATTAATCGAAAGGATGGGCACAGGCCTCCTCCCAGAATGAGAAGGCTTGGGCTATAGTTCCTGGTGCGTGCGTGCATGCATGTGTCGTTTTTTGAAACATGGAATTTGTCATTGGTGTTTTAATGCAACGTTAATTAAGAACATGGCGTAATTTATGAGAAATCCCATGGGTTTTTTTAGGAAATTTGACTCCTACTAGTAGTGCTGGAGGAGAATGCTGGGAGTACCAATGAGTCTATATTCCAAGAACTCGGCATCAAGCAGTGTCTATCATCCATAGTGTAGTCTCGCATCCTTACTTTTTTCGGACACATAAACATAATATAATGTCCTCGAGGAGACGTAGCTGTGGCCATAAGGTAGATTGTCTATGAGATGGATAGACCAGGTCAAAGCTGCAATAGAAGGACCACTACACGCAATCATAAGGAAGGCGGCTGTCAGGGAAGAATAGAAGCATTTTGTTAAGCTTGCTACCAACACCTAGAAAATGATAACCACGACCACTCTGTCAAGAGTGAAACGACGAAGAAGAAGACTGCTAGTGGATTACCAGAGCGAAAGGCTATTTACCCATAGGTTTTCAAGAGGCTACCAGAATTGCAACCGGCGTCCAAGTGATTGCAATCTATGAGGAACTGCTCCGACAGGATGACATCCCGATTCGTGTGGATCTTCCATTGACTTTCGATAGCCGCTGTGAACAACGCGCACGGATCTGAATATCGAACGTTAATATATCGAACGTATTAAAATAACGAATGGTTAGAATATTGAAAAGTTTTGTGTTGAGACCGTAAACTACTCAGGTTTTATTAAAACGGGATTGCGTAGAGCCCATTTGATTAGTTTAGTTTTATAATAATTGTATAAAGTTTACGGTTTCAGTAAAAAAAAAAAGTTTCGATACTTTAATCATTCGATATTCAAATACTTGCTCATGAAGAACACGCAGTTATATTACTGATTATTATTCACAAATAATGAGGAACATTTTAGTAAAGTCAAAAATATTTTTTCATTCACATTCAATTCAATTCAAATACTTTATTTACATAAATAAGGGTATAAATTGGTGTTACACAATATCATAGGCTCCAATCCTTGTTTTGCCATAGTATGGCGTACAAATATTTATAAATTAATAATTGTCAATTCTAATTAGATTATCATTACTTACTTTTTTTTAACTTTAAATGTTATAATTCCTAGTGAAAATAAACGGATCACTCACGTCTCAAAACGAGTTTAACTCGACATGTTTCGGGCTAATCCGTAGCCCTTCCTCTCGGAGTCGCACGTCACGGCGGCTGCCAAACGTTGTTGTGTGCACGTTTGGCAGCCGCCGTGACGTGCGACTCCGAGAGGAAGGGCTACGGATTAGCCCGAAACATGTCGAGTTAAACTCGTTTTGAGACGTGAGTGATCCGTTTATTTTCACTATGAGTGAGTCTCACGGTAGTTTCATGTTTAAAGTTAAAATTCCTGTCTGATAAAAAAATATAATACAGTCGAACATAGAACCTCCTCCTTTTTTTGAAGTCAGTTAAAAACTAAGTTGGTCTGTTTTGTAACAATCTTATTTAATCAATGATCAAACTTAGAGCATATATTTCACTACTCCATGCAAAGCTCCCAAGAGAGGTGGCTTGAATAGAAATCTCATTTAATGTGCCCTTCCACATTGCTGACTTTCGTGGACATTGATGTACTTAATTAAAGGATGTCGAACGAGCCTCACAAAGGTTTATCTGCTAATTAAAGTTAGTAGACATTCGTTAAGTAAGACCGCACCGAGCTCCTTACGCTAATCGATTTTAGGTATTCAATGCACTCGTGTATGTGTGCGTGAGAGCGGCTAGAATCAAAGCCATGCGTAAGCGCAAGCGAAACGAGTTCCCCGTCTGATGGCCGAAGGAGAACTAACGCAACTAACTATACGGACAGCGGCTCAAGATAGGTTGGTCAGACCGTGCGTGTATTTAGGTATTTTCATCGTATTACAAAAGCAAATACATACATATTTTAAACATGTAGCGTCACTCACTAGGCCCTAGAAAACATCTTGTTTCAAAAAAGTCATGACCTGCCGTGCAGTATTTACGCCGTACTAAGGATTTATTTTATTTTTTAGAGAGGACATTGGATTTTTTTTTCTAGAGCAAACCCTTACGACTTCGGCAAAGCCAAAAGGAAGTGTAATGATTTTATTAGCATTCTAAGTATGTTTGCATTTACGGATGTTCCACCGTAGTGTCGACACTACTCATTTCAGTTTTTAAACAATTTTTTTTTATTCCATCTCGCTTTCCCGTTCCTCTTCTTCGCTTCGCTTCCCGGTTTGTGGCCCTAATTCTTGTTGACTTGGGGATATTTTGAGAATATTCGGCGTAAAGTCCAGTTGAGACCTGCGTGAAAAATCGAGCAAGTTGCAATACATCGCGGCGCATGATTGACCTTATCAAACTCGTTCACTTTAATCCGCGTAATGTAATGCAACTTAGAATTTTTCTCGACGATCCGTACTAGGCTTGTGATTCCTTAATACCTACTTACCAACAGCGCTAAAGGCCCAGCACGCAGCGCATTGATTTTGGTCCTTCACAGGTGTTACCCCACCATTTTTTCTCCAATCATAAGCCGGCGGAACGCCGCCGTAATTAGACAACGTTTGGTTATCCCGAACCACCCTGTATTCCAGCAAATTAAACGAAGTACTGTTAAATTCCCGCTCGTTCTTAATTAAAAACGCAGTAAACAATCTGAAACAACAGACAAAAAGTACAGCGAAAACACTTTTGTTCCGTGACATTTTGTGTTCCGATCGGAAGTGTCACTCGGTTCGTATTTTCACGTTTTAAACCTTATAACCGTTTCGAGGCATCCGCGCGATGCGGACGTTTTACAACGTTTTTTATTACTTTTTATTTAATTTAAGTGCCTCTGTCTCGCGTGTTTGACATAGCTCGCGAATGAACATTTTACGGCACATTGGAAATAATTTGTCGCTGTGAAATTTTTTTATTAGCGAAGGTGAGGCATCAACAGTATCGAGTTGCTGTGATTCGAGAACGAGAAGCGTTTCATTACAGTGCTGACGGAAGATCGATGGTACTGAAATACTGAAATAATGGTACGATGTTATTATATTTTAATTAATAAAAATTCGCTACCAATTTGGGCATCAAGCGACGGGCACCAAAACAAAGATGGCGGGATGATTTGGACCGTTTTGACCCAATTTGGCAAGATTTTGCGAAGGATAGAGACGGATGGAAAGAAAAAACATTTGTTTAGCAGTGGGATGCCTTATAAAAATACATACTTACATGTTCATTTTGATTTTGATTAACTTTAAGGGAACATTTAACAGGCCAAATGAAGTGAATTTCTCTAAGATACTATTAGTCCTATGCTAACGTTTCTTGTTAAAAAGATAATGAAGAATTTTTTTTATGCGCGGTACATTATGTATAACTGAGCTAAGCTGTGCTATCTTCTGAGACTAACTTTATGTAATTCTAAAGAATCTTTGACAGTGACCTGTGTTCTAAATATTTATATTGTTTGCGCCCTGAAGGTGAATTATCTAGGGTTCTTCTGTAATAAAAATTATATTGAAACTAAAAATGTTTAATTTGAGGTAATGTACAGTACAATTATAACAAATATAAGTAAAAACAGTTCGAGATGCATTCGATGTGATCTTAAGTATTTGAATTAAGTAAATCGGTTGGCGCGCCGACCGCCGCGGTTAGATTTGAAAAGAAGTTTGAAACTTCGCCTGTAAAGGCGTTATGGATGCGATCGCAACAATACAATTATGCAAAAGAATGCAACGAAGTTTGTATTTAAAATGCAACTTTTACAAACACTGACGACTTAAACAATAACGAGCGAATATTTATCAAAACCTTCCAATCCCACGCAAACATCTATTAATCCTAAACTCACATCCATTGCGCGTCATTTAGAAGTTCGATGACGCTCCTGAAGTACAGGGTAGTTCTACTAGCGTTTTAACCGCTATCAGTCTCCTGTCGCATATATTAAAGAAATGAGCTACACCTATACACGATACAGCGTGCTTGTGGTATGATTTCATCATCATCATCAGCCGAAAGACGTCCACTGCTGAACATGCTTCCCCCAAGGCTCGCCAAACAGATCGGCCCTGGGCCATCCGCATCCAATGCGTTCCCGCCACCTTCACCAAGTCGTCGCTCCATCTTGTTGGAGGCCTACCTACACTGTGTCTTCCGGTCCGCGGACGCCACTCGAGAACCTTTCGGCCCCATCGGCCGTCAGTTCTGCGAGCGATGTGCCCTACCCACTGCCACTTAAGTCTAGCGATTCTTCGAGTTATGTGTTATGTCCGTGACTTTAGTTCTTGCGCGGATTTCATCATTTCTAATGCGATCCCGCCCGCAGAGAAACCCCAAGCCTCTCCATCGCCTTCTGAGTGACTTTAAGCTTTCTTAAAAATTAATATTAATTTCAATTTGTTATTAACTTATTACGTATATGCGACAGGAGACTGATAGCGCTTGAAACGCTAGTAGACCTACCCAGTTTTACGTCGTAACTTGCAAACCTGTGGGTATCCTTGTACTCGCACATAGTTCGGTCAGCCACTTCATACAACTCGCTTTCTAGGAGACGGCCGCAAGTTTTAATTGATCAATTTAACTTCAACTACTGCCATTTGCCCGCCAGGGTCGCCGGTCAAGTAAACAATCTCGAATGCTAATTAACTTGCCTTATCAGGAATTTTCTTAATGAGACTTAGGGAATTCGGGGAGGAAAAAGTTCATTATAGATTTAAGAGTTTGGTAACTTCTGAGACGGTGTCGGCACGTAGAAGTTGTAATGAAGTGTTGCTAAATTGATTATTAGGGTTCCGTAGTGAAAGGGTGTTAACGGGATCTGTTATTAAGGTGCAAGTCACACAGAAGAGACGTATGTAGAACGGGGCGCGTTGTAGTCCGCGTCGTTTGTTCGCAGGCCGCGTCTCCGCCACGTCTCTTCTGTCTGCTTTTGATCGCGAGGTTTCTCTAAATTTAGTATGAAAACTGATTGAATGGGCGCCGCGACTGCAACTCGCCCCCGTCCCACGTCTCTTCTGTGTAGCTTGCGTTCGTTTAGGTTCACTTCGTCCACATTCCCATTTCGTTCACATTCCTACTTCGTCCGTTTCCCACTTCATCCACATTCCCACTTAGTCAACATTCCCATTTCGTCCATATTCCCACTTCGTTACCATTCCTAGCCGATTTTCACGCGGTTTTCGCTATCACTTAGCTTAATTGTCAGGGAAGATTTTATTTTGTGATTTAGGTATTCATGTTAAGAAAAATACTTGCTAAACACGATGCGGGTCAATACTATTCGGATACACTACCAATTTCGTTACTAATTTATCAGGGTTAATTTAGTACCAAAATGTACTTACATACTCGTAGGTATGTCAACCTTGAACCCTAACATACTTTTAACGATTTAATGTTTTAACCCTAAAAGAGAGGGTCGATTTAAATTAGTAGGTACATGTTTTCAACCGACTTAAAAAAAGAGGAGGTTCTCAATTCGTCTGTATGTTTTTGTTTTGACTAGCAATTCAATAAAGCAAATAAGCAACATGCGCAAAGTTAACAGTTCAAACAAACGTATAGTGATTGGCGAATATTGTTTTGCCAAAAAAATGTGAATATGGATGTTTTAGGATTAGCTTATTGAATCCATCAGTTTGATTAGTGAAATATAATATTGTACGGACAACATATTTCATTAGGTACCTACTTGTCTAAATAAAACTATGACTTGTTGACTTTAATGGCAGCAAGACTACATTTGATTACATATTACATTACAAGAAATACTTAATGCACTGTGTTGTTTCCAAAAAGATTTGTCTCCTTGATGTTGTTGTATTAGTACGTGTACGGGTAGACTGTTGCCGTTATCAATATCGAGCAAAAACGAGCAAATAAATCACGTTTATTGTATGGGAGACCCCTTAAATATTTATTTTATTATAGTTTTTAATACACTTCTTGTTATTGGCTACGTGAACGACGGTGGCGCCGCGTAGCGTTGACAACATTTCCAATTTTTGCCATGTTGTGCGCTGCGATCGTTTTCTGTACCCCCACCACCCGCTTCGCACATAGCCAATAGCGGCAACCGAAATACATCATGTGTGAAAATTTCAACTGTCATGATATACAGCAAGGTGACAGACGGACAGACGGACGTACAGCGGAACCTCAGTAATTGGGTCCCGTTTTTACCCTTTGGGTACGGGACCCTAAAAATGGTAAAGCACTTTCTTAGTCGACTATGTATACAAAGTTTAAAAGAAATTGCTGGAATATAGACTGCCCGCCGACTAAATATGACTCGGTATCATCATCATCATTTCAGCCGAAAGACGTCCACTGCTGAACATAGGCCTCCCCCAAGGCTCACCAAACAGATCGACCCTGCGCCATCCGCATCCAATGCGTTCCCGCTACCTTCACCAGGTCGTCGCTCCATCTTGTTGGAGGCCTACCTACACTGCGTCTTCCGGTCCGCGGACGCCACTCGAGAACCTTTCGGCCCCATCGGCCGTCAGTTCTACGGGCGATGCGCCCTGCCCACTGCCACTTAAGTCTAGCGATTCTTCGAGCTATGTCCGTGACTTTAGCTCTTGCGCGGATTTCATCATTTCTAATGCGATCCTGCAGAGAAACTCCAAGCATAGCCCTCTCCATCGCCCTCTGAATGAGTGAAATATGACTCGGTATGGACCGTTAGAAAACGCAGCGTTAAGTCATAATGGGCCATATACAGAGTAAGAAACAAAAATGGTCTCCCATGTGGACATAAAATTTGCGGATTCGACTCAGCAAACTTAAGATAGTGTAGTTTCGTAGTGGTAGAGCCATGTTGTAGCTAGCCGCTGCATCACGAATGGGCCGGCTCGT
Organism: Archips xylosteana; assembly: GCA_947563465.1. NCBI lineage: Eukaryota > Metazoa > Arthropoda > Insecta > Lepidoptera > Tortricidae > Archips > Archips xylosteana. The sequence goes on along the minus strand of OX387351.1, from coordinate 3,946,017 downwards.
CCGGGGCAGTACCACCCTCTCACAGAACACCGGCGTGAAGCAGCAGTAATCCTGCTTGCGTTTCGTACGGTCAGTGAGAGTGCCGGGGGCCCAATACCTCACCCCTTCCCTCTCCCCCTCCCTCTCCCCCTTCCCCTATTCCCTCTCCTTTAGGGCCGACAACGCACTGGCATCGAGTAAAGCGCTGCGGGTGTCTATGGACAGTGGTGTTCATTTAACATCAGGTGACCCACTAGTTCGTTTGTCTGGCCTATCTAACATAAAAAAAAAAAAAAAAAGAAAGATTTATTTAGGCCCGAAAGTTGGCCAGGCGGCACACGCCGATGTACACTAGACTGAAACATTATTGTCTATACTTAACTTTTGCCAGGAGGGAGGCGAACAAACAAACGTGTATGCAGGTAATATTTAGTGTTTTATTGCGAGAGTATTTTTGACGTGACAACGTCTAATAAATCAAGTTAGCTTAGCTATGAAGTATCTTTTTGTATTTATTTTTTCAACTTCATTTTTTATTACTTTTACGGTCATCCCGTGAAATCATATTTCATACTAAATACAAACTGAAATATAGATGCACAGAAAAACCCCAGAAAAAAAAACCAATGCTAAGTAATAAAAAATTAAGTTGAAAAAATAAATACAAAAAGATACTTCATAGCTAAGCTAACTTGTTTAAAGTTGCACAGTAGCGCCATCTCTTGTCCAGGTGAGCGGTTAGTTCCGAAGGAGTGTTAAAATCTCTCGATAGAGGGTGTAACATAGATGAGCGCTTGTCACTGCATAAGGTGATGATTTAGCAGACTGAAATGTATGATGTATAGGAAAGATTCGTGTCTAATCTCTAGACCAGTGGTGGTGTAGGGGTATGGCACACGGCACGGAATGCTGAGGACCTGGGTTCGATTCCCAGCATTGGTCTTTTTTCTGGGGTTTTTTCTGTGCATCTATATTTCAGTTTGTATTTAGTATGAAATATGTCTAATAAATCGATGAAGCCGGCTGCACGCACGAAAAAGGATGACTCAGTGTTACGCTCGAGCCGATAAACGATCAGAGCGAAAGTGCGGCATGAGCAAGCGAAAAGCACAATCGGCAAAATTATGCAACCATTTCATCAATGTTTTGTTATGACAAACTGACTTTACAGACAACCGGTTTTTTTAATATTTTTTTCTTTTCTTTTTCTCATATAGGAAACCCTTTTGCAAATTTGTAGACAGGATTTAACTTCCTTGGCCATGATTGTACAAAGATCGCGGCGCGGTTAACAATTAACAAGTTCTACAACGAACCATCTGGGCCAATAAAAAACTTAATTTTTCCAACACTTTATCTTTGAAAGTACAGCTCCAGGGCAAAGTTTCTTTTTCATTGTACCAGTTAATTGCTCTATCCATTGCAATATGAAATTCTTGGCGCTTGCATAATTTCTTAGTCGCGTTTTAACTCGGTAGTATGGAATCTGATTACGAGTTTACCTAGGTCATCGAATACTAGTATTATTGAGACTAGTCTAGGTTCTGAACTACCCCAAAGTCAGTTTAGGAGTATTTAAATAACATTCATCATCATCATCATTTCAGCCGAAAGACGTCCACTGCTGAACATAGGCCTCCCCCAAGGCTCGCCAAACAGATCGGTCCTGTGCCCTCCGCATCCAAAGCGATTCCGCAACCTTAACCAGTTCGTCGCTCCATCTTGTTGAAGGCCTACCTTCACTGCTTCTTTCGCTCCGTGGACGCCACTCGAGAACCTTTTTGCCCCATCGGTCATCAGTTCAGTTAAATGACATTATTTCTAAGAAAATCATCAACTTGTGCATGTGTATACGTTAAATTATTTAATTAAAATTTCGCATGTCTCTATGACAAACATGTTGTTCTATGAATTGATTGTAAATCACCTATCAACTTTTACTTCTAATAAATTCTGAGGGTTAAAAAAAGTTGTCGATCTTTTGACCCATTCGATATTTTATTATACATTCGGTTTTTCGTACTCCGGTATTTTAAAATTACAATATATATGCTAAAAATCAAAGTTCCTACTTATACATAACGTAATTTTGACCAAATAAATTCGGGATGATTGTGAAATGAAGAAAAATACATTATATATAAGTACCTACTTGAACTAGAACCGTACCATCCATCGTCCTCTGTGCAATACTTTGATCAATTATAACTGTAGATCCACAGTCGCGCGCCCGAAAATGTCCGAGCCAAATGAGCGCCACTTTGATAAAAGTGGCCTTCTTTTTTCTCAGTAAGTTGCGTGAAATTGTCAAGTTTAGCTGTCAAGTGTCAACCGAAATTCTACTGTAATGAAGTAAAGACTAGGTTCAAATTTCTGTGTAGGTGATGATTTTAATTGTTATGCAAACAAATAAAAAAGTTCGGACACTTTTTGAAGGGGATTTTGTTCGGCAATGTGTATCTTCAGTTATAATTGATCAAAGGTGCAATAGAGTAAAAAGAAAATCTCCTACTTATAGCATAGATAATAAAATTATAGATATCCCAATTTCTCAAGTACAAAAGTTTGCCTCGATGCAATTGGCTGGATTTGTCTAATAAAAAAAATTGTTGTTAGGATATCTATCAACACCAGTCATGAAATTCGGACAGCTCCTTATTTTACGCAACATTTGAGTGGTTAGGGCTGTTAAGTAGGGCTTGTACTTGTCGCCTTGTCCCATGACGTAGGCAATCCTGCAACCAGATCCCGTACTACTAAGGGTAGGGCAAGAACTAATGAGAACTGACGGGAACCGCGTTGGTTAAATTTGTTCCTAATTATGTACCGTTATTTTGTTGAACAATATTACTATAAGATATTCTGCTACATAGTACCGTTCTCCATTAGCTCATATCCTTGTCTTTAATCACGTAGTAGATAAGGAATGGGCTAGTCCTTGTCCTGTGAGAATTTCGGAAAATCTCTTCTTAGTGCTTCTTTTTTATACAATATATAAAAATAATAATAAATAATAATAATAAAAATAATATAGGCTTGCGTTTGACCACAATCACGTCTGATAGAAAGCGAAGATGAGGCCTACGATGGAGCACGCTTGCCTAGTAAATACCCATTCACCCTAGACTTGAAAGTGGCCAAATTGTAGTGTTCAGGGAACACAGTCGCAGGCAGATAATTCCACTCCTTAGCTGTGCGGTTGATGAAGGAAGAGCGGTAACGCTTTGTGCGGATTTCGGGAATACTGACAACTTTGAGGAATATGTCTGCCAAATTTGAAATCTTTGGCACCAATGGTTTATGCTGCAGGTTATCCGTCAGTCCTTCACGTATCTTTTTATTAGCAGCTAGTTTTATTACCTAGACTTTACATCGCAATCTGAAACGCCTGCCATTTGCAAAACTTTATCGCCATCGTATATTAAAACGCTTGATCGTAACAACGATGCGAAAGCACTTCCATTCTGTGTCACTTCTGTCGTGTGAAATAGACCCCCGGGCCATGTCTTGGCAAGCGGCATCCAATGTCGACCACAAGCGCTCGTTAATAACCACCCCACGAGGTTAGCGATAAAATATCGAATATTCTATACTGTGTTAGAGCGTCGAGTTCATATTTTTGGGACTGATACGGCAATGTTTGGAGTTTGGCTACACTGTCAAATGAAATTATTGTTTAGTTTAAAGTAATTATATTTCTTATACAGTCTCAGTCTCAGTTTTAAACGTAAAGGTCCGTGTTTTCTCATAGAGTACTTATATAAAACCCTAGAATTTAATCACATAAAATATCCAAACCTATTTAATGTAATGAATAGCAAAACTGCATTGTATTACACTTCCGATCACTCTCGATGTATGTCAAGAATTGCAGAGTCCTAAAGGGCAAATAATCTTATTGTACGTACTGATGTAAGCTGGCAGGCGACTGCTGTATGTAGGTTGTCTATGGATTGATTTAAATATTAAAAATAGAACAGCAGTCGAATGTCAACAGGAGAAACAAACTCTGTAGCTTGGCGGAAGACATTGAATAAAAAATGCAACTACTTTGACAACAAATATCTTTTAATAAATAACTTAAATAGCGTTAGGAAAGCTACACTCCCAGGATCACGATACGATCCCAACAGTACCTACTAGTGACATATCTGACACACCGGAGACCGCGGCCGCATTACACTCAAAACACCCCCCAGGCCCGTCCACTCCCATTTTTGTAGACCCTCCTTCTGATCCATCAGCTTGCATTCTTGCCACTGATCGAGATGTAATAGCAGCCCTTGCATCCTTCCCTAAGGGATCAGCTTCCGGCCTGGACGGCATCTCTCCACAGCACCTCGTAGACCTCACTAGTCACGGCACAGGGGCAACTGGTGAGCACTTGATCAAAAGCATAACAAAACTAACGAACCTTATGCTACTGGGAGATGTCTGTCAGGAAATGACTCCAGTGATTTATGGAGCCAACCTCATTGCCCTCACCAAGAAGGATGCCGGCGTGCGCCCTATTGCCGTGGGGTCGACCTTTCGCCGTCTGGCTGCCAAAATTTGCGTCCGACTAATACGATCAAAATTACAAAATCTTTTTGAACCCATACAGGTCGGCTTTGGAACCCGCGGAGGCTGCGAGGCGGCGGTTCATGCTGTGCGCACCTTTGTGCAACGCGACCTGTGTGAGGTACTCTTAAAATTAGATGTCAAAAATGCTTTTAATTCAGTCAACAGGGACACCCTGCTAAACGAAATTAAAATTCATGTTCCGGAAATTTACAACTTTTTACTTCAGTGTTATCACTCTCCCTCTAAATTAATGCACAAAAACAGTGAGATCCTTTCGGCCGTGGGTTGCCAGCAGGGTGATCTCCTCGGTCCAGCCATTTTTAGTTTGGCCATTAATTCCATAATTCACAGTCTAAATTCTAAATTAAACGTGTGGTACCTCGATGATGGCACCCTAGGAGGTGACTCACAAACTGTTCTGGCAGACTTATCACTAATTAAAAACAAATTTACGGCTATTGGCCTAGATTTAAATTTCAAAAAATGCGAGTTGTATATTTCGGACAAAGTAGATTCTTCTTCGGCATCACAGATTATTCAAAATTTTAACGTTATCGCCCCAAACATTAAAATCTTGCATAAAGACAGTCTGCATCTCCTCGGGTCACCCATTTTCGATGAAGCCATCCCTCCCCTTCTGAGTAAATCAATGTCTACATTTAAGGATTATTCGGACCGCCTTACCAAAATTAGCAGTCACTCTGCTATTTTTGTTCTTAAGTGCTGTTTACTCGTTCCTAAATTTACTTACCTGCTCCGCTGCTGTCCCATTTGGAAATTCCCCCATCTGGTAGGACCTATCGATCTAGTTCTAAAATCCCAAATTGAATCTATCTTAAATATCCGTTTTAGCGAGCAGGCATGGACTCAAGCCTCCCTACCGATAAGGTACGGTGGTTTGGGAACCCGCAAAATTTCAAGTATTTCTCTGCCGGCATTCTTGGCTTCAATTCATAGCACCTCTGATCTCGCAGGTAAAATCCTTAAAGCCTCACCGGCTACAAACTGCGAGATTGCGTGCTTGATTGAAGCTTCAAATGCTTGGCTAGCTGGACCGAGCCCAAATCTTCCATCCAGACTCAAAATTCAAAGGGCCTGGGATACCATAGCTTCCGAGTCAACCCTAAATTCATTGATTAATACCGCCACAGGCAGAGACCGTGCCAGACTCTTGGCTGTTTCTAGACCTGAAGCAGGCCACTGGCTCCATGCCTATCCATCACCCAACATCGGTACATTTATAGACCCATGCACACTCCGAATAGCCGTCGGTCTCCGGCTTGGTGTTGAGGTTTGCGTGGACCACAGTTGTGCCTCCTGTGGAGCCCCCGTAGATTGCCTCGGCCACCACGGACTTGCTTGCTCCTCGGGTGCCGGCCGCCTGTCCCGCCATGCCGCCCTTAACGACATCCTCAGAAGAGCGCTCGTCAGTGCCAACGTTCCTGCTGCTCTGGAGCCCCAGATCGTGCGGAGTGATGGCAAGCGCCCTGACGGGATGTCGTTAATTCCATGGAGGATGGGCCGTGCACTGGTGTGGGACGCCACTTGCACCGACACCTTGGCAGCGTCTTACCTCCCCACAACGAGCAGACGTGCCGGTGCAGCGGCCGACACCCGAGAACGGCTCAAGGCCATTAAATACAAGTGTCTCGGCGCCCAGTACGAGTTCGTCGCATTCGGTGTCGAGACACTCGGATCGTGGGGCAAGGGCGCACGAGGGCTCTACGGAGCTCTAAGCAAGCGCCTGAGAGAGGCAACAGGTGACCCTCGCGCAGGCAGCTTTCTCGCACAAAGACTTGCTATAGCAATTCAACGTGGGAATGCTGCCTGCGTGATGGGCACCCTACCTAAGGGTCCAAATTTAGATAATAATTTTTAGTTTTTAATTTCTGTTTAGCTATTTTAAGTTAGTTTTAGTTATGTTAATTTTATACTTAGTCCCTGTTTTTATACCTTATTTTATAATTAAATTAGTATTTTTACCTACTAGTTGTTGTTTATTTTGTGTATTTATTCATCTATGTAAAGAGGAACGATTTGTATTTTTGTAAGTAACGAATAAACTTAAAAACTACTGGACCGATTTCAAAAAATCTTTGCCGTTAGAAAGCTACATTATCACTGAGTGACATAGGCTGTTTTTTACCGCAGGAAAATACCTTTTCCTACGGGAAAATTAATTTATCGCGGGCAAAGCTGCGGACGGAAGGCTAGTGTTATTATATATTCCTTTCTTCTTACTGTAGGTACATAAATTACTGTTCGCCTATCTTCCTAGGTTTCCTTTTGAAACCAGGTGAGTTTGAAAAGAATCCTTTTAGGGATAAGTTCGCTTTTATAAAATAACGCGATTTAACGACCGCTTTAGCCTATTTGGTAGTGACCCTGCCTACGAAGCAAGAGGTCCTGGGTTCAAATCCCGGTAAGGGCATTTATTTGTGTGATGAGCACGAATGTTTGTTCCTGAGTTATGGATGTTTTCTGTGTATTTTAGTATTTATTTATCTATATAGGTATGTTTATCGTCGTCTAGTACCCATAGTACAAGCTTTGCTTAGTTTGGGACTAGGTCGATTTGTGTAAGATTGTCCCCTAATATTTATTATTTTATTATATTATTTTTGTATTAAATAATTTATTGAATCAGGCGTTACTTTGCGGAGGTCCAAGTCAATGAACTCAAACAATTACTGTCTTCTTTAAAGGTCGCGGGTGAGCAAAGTATTTGTTTTAGTTATTTTTGTATTATTTTTGTTTTATGTATAATCCTAACTATATATAATATTATAAATGCGAAAGTAACTCTGTCTGTCTGTCTCGTTTTCACGCTACTAAACCGATTGAAATGAAATTTGTTACATAGATAGTCTAGAGCCTCAGAAAAGACATAGGCTATATATATCATCACGCTAACACCAATAGGAGCGGAGCGGAGCGGAAGAATGTTTCAAAATCGGGGGTTTTTGAAGTACGGTGGTGAATTTGAACGCGGGTGTGCGGGGGGGGGTTTGTGGGGGGTCTGGGGGGGGGGGGTGCGGGGGCGGGTATTTTTTTTAGAGGAAATAAGGAGCCGTAATTGATGAAAAAGCAAATTGGATAATATAATAAGCTGCCCAAATTACTAATTCCACGTGGACGGAGTCGCGGGCAAAAGCTAGTAAAGTATAAGTTTAAGTAGTAAGAATAGAATGCGAAAAGTACTGTCTGTTTGTTATCTTTCGACGCTAAAACCACTGAAACAATTTAGATGAAATTTGGTTTGGATCGTTTGAGACCGCGGGAAGGACATAGGTTAGATTTTATACTGAAAATTGCATAGTTCCCGCAGGATAGGGATAAACGAATTCCTCACAGACAGATTCGCGGTCAAAAGCTAGTGGTTAAAAAAAATCAAATTGAACATACTGTTAACATTTTTTACTTAACGCAATAAAGTAGCATTGCCCATTTGTGTCCACTTTGCTTAATTAATTAAATGAATTGTTTAGTAACCAATTTCCAAACAGTTTAACTGAGTAAAACTGTTTAACATGTGAGCCCCAACCCTGAGGCTCTACCATGAGTTACACTAGTTTGCAGTGACTGTACTCGCTAGCGACGGTGTAAATGATTTGTATGGAGAATTGTACTTCCGTAAGTGACCGCTAGAGGCGCTGTACACAATTCTCTATACAAATCATTTACGCCGTCGCTAGCGAGTACGGTCACTGTAAACTAGTGTAACTCATGGTAGAGGTACTGACATGTAATTTAGGCCTACGTTCGTCCTATTTCTGGGCAAATAGGTCCGAAATGTCGCAATGAGATTGCCCACGCTGATTCAAGTGGCAATTGCACTATTAATTTTTTATACGCGATTATTCTGGTTGCCAGACTCAGTGGGCAGGGCGCATCGCTGGTGGACCTGATGGCCGATGGGGCAAAAAGGTTCTCGAGTGCCGTCCTCGGACTGGAAGACGCAGTTTAGGTAGGGCTCCAACCTGGTTAAGGCTGCGGGATCGCGTTAGATGCGGATGGCACGGGACCGATCTGTTTGGCGAGCCTTGGAGGAGGCCTATGTTCAGCAGTGGACGTCTTTCGGCTGATGATGATGATGACGCGATTATTACCGGCAGATGCATTACGATGATGGTGGATAGGGCTGCTCGTATAACTGATGGCCGGTGGGGCCAAAAGGTTCCCGAGAGGCATCCACGGACCGGAAGACGCAGTAGATAGGCTTCCAACAAGATGGAGCGACGACCTGGTTAAGGTTGCGGGAACGCGTTGGATGCAGATAGCGCAGGACGAACGGCAAACCTTAAGAGAGGCCTAGGTCCACCCTGGAGTGAACGTCTTTAGGATGAAATGAATAAAAAAAAATGTAATGTAATGTTATTATGGAGATAGGCCTCAATAGAGCTCTCCAGGCAATCGCTACGCCAAATCACCTATTTAATTACTAACAGAATAAATATTTTCTTTAGTGATTACAGAGATTAATCACTAAACTCAAACTGTGTTTCTGTTAGGCTACGATAATGAAGTCTTTGCTGTCTATATCAGAGATCCCCAAAGTTGTATGTCTCGTAAACGGTTTACCCTTGAATCGTAGACACTCATTTCATCGATTATTAGTTCATAGACAACGTTTCCCGTATTTTCATTTCATCGACTATTCATGTCACCGAACGGTAAAATCATGTTTTTTTAAATTGGCGTTTATTAAATTGTACAATTATTATTTCATTATTTTTTTTATCTACAGAATTTTATACCGTTATTTTTTATTTAATTTTTATTCAAATTGTATTAATAATGTTTCATAGAAAATTATTCACATCTGTATTAATACATAGCTAATTTGTTTAGTAATCAATGAAACACTAATAATTGCAGTTGCTTTTTATATAGCAAGACTTCTAGGGTGGTCATAAAAAAAATACCTTTCACCAATGGCTAATGCGCTACGCTATGCTCCCGCATTAACCTTTGAACCTAACCTATCCGAATCGCTTCCGCTCCGACCCGTCTTGCTCGCTCGCTATAATAAAACGAGATTTATAATAAAACGTCGGTGAAATGAAATTCGATATTTAGATATTCTGTCTTTTAAATAGTTTAGGAAATGTACGTTCTAAAAAACAACAAACCTTGAACAGTTATTCTAGGAATTAAGAAAATTTGTAATGTATAATCGATGAAACCAGATTACTGCTAAAGATATTATAGGAACTGAATATTCTATTACATCACTTTCGATGAAATGAAATTCGATAAAAAAAATGTCTACGATTCAAGGGGATACCCTGGTAAACCCCTAGCTAATTTCAGGTGCTTACTTGGGGTCGACCACTTTGGATATCACTGGAATAGACACAATGGACAAAGAAACACACAAAAATATAAAATACGCTCTTTCTTTCTGTTTTGTAAGTACTGGCCACCTTTTTATAGCCAGGAACATAACTTTCAGCGTAGATTTGGATCAAATGATCCCATTGTAGGTACTTTTATGAACCTCATTCTTTATCAATTAGGAGCAAGATGGCCACGTTTGAGGCGAAAAAGGTTGTTGATTTGGCAATTAAGCCTTAATCTCTGGCTGCCAAACATGGGAAGTGCTCTGAATCCACCCGGGCCCAGAGAGGGGGACGAGAGAGGTTATTTTGTGAGGTAGGTATATTGATATTTCAGTGAGTAGAAATATAAAATTGCTAATACTTAAGTTCTTCAATGAAAAGCTATTGAAATTCCATGGCAAACGTATCGTTTCGTTTTATGAACAGAGTTGACGGATAACATTAGTTTTTCTGTGTCATATTCTTTTTTATGTTATTTCATCCTATGCAGTGACAACTGCATCATCATGGAGGACCTGCGGGCCATGTTGAATATAGTGATACCAATATACGTTGTTGAGTTTCTTGCCACTTACAGCATCATGTTGTATGCTGCGTCACAATGCTTACTATAATGATGTACTGTTGTGATCTCTTTCACACATCGACGTTGGCATGCTGACTTTGTACGCGGCAATCAAACTCTTAGCTTCACTAGTTATTTCGAATCATTGCAACGTCAAGTCGTGTCTTTTTAGCGTTATATACAAGTTATATTAAGCGTCAAGATTTAATGACGCAACGATTGAAACGTTCTCGTCCACTGAAAACGCTGTGCGTGTGCGTATCGAATGGAACGTTGACGCTGACATCATCATTTAACTAGCAAGTGACACTGACTGTGTTGTAGTGACAGAACGCTCTCACGAATGCTCGCAGCGTATGGAGCGAGAAATGACTCGCAAAAACGTGCGTCGGTCCTGTGAGATAAAGAGCGAGCGCGTCATCTAACTAGCAAGTCACACTGGCTGTGCTGTAATGACAGAACGCTCTCGCGATTACTCGCGGCGTGTGCAGCGAGCAATGACTCGCTCGAGCGCGCGCCTGCCTGGCGAGATAAAGGGCTCGCGCTAATGCTGTGGCGGGACGAGCGCGTCAACTTGCCAATAGCCAATAGCACGCGATAGCTAGTATCATCCATCTCTTAAGGTGGATCCAACTTTAGGTATATCATTTTAGCACCTTCAGTCTTACGTCATAGTAAGAGAGATGACAGATGGGTGTCATCTAGAGATAAACTACGATAACATGGCCCACCCCTCCAAATTACTATTTCAATATTTATTTATTTAAATCAATAAAATCAATAATCAATATTTTTTTCTATTTTATTTTATTTTTATGTAGTAGTCTGCTTTTGTTTGATTGCTGTCTCAGCACGCTCACATGCGTTGAAAGTTTTGGTGGTGCTTTTAAAACACTTTCACAAATACTTTAAAAAGACTTCTTGAATTTTGGAGGGGTGGGCCATGTTATCGTAGTTTATCTCTACTGGGCGGTGAGGTGACGATATTTCATTAAAAAAAAAAAAATATATTAGGGGACAATCTTACACAAATCGATCTAGTCCCAAACTAAGCAAAGCTTGTACTATGGGTACTAGACGACGATAAACTTATATAGATAAGTAAATACTTAAATACATAGAAAACATCCATAACTCAGGAACAAATATTCGTGCTCATCACACAAATAAATGCCCTTACCGGGATTTGAACCCAGGACCTCTTGCTTCGTAGGCAGGGTCACTACCAACTAGGCTAAGCGGTCGTTAAACATTGTAATTGTAACCTATCTCATATACTAAAAACCATTGACTGAATTTCATTTGTCCGAAAACTATTCGAATTATTATCGTGTGTTCACTTCACGTTTAGTAAAAGTATCGTTTGTAAAAGTAACTTTTCCCGTCCCATTCACTTGCCCTATGACTTACGTATATTTTTTCTTAGCCTATTTTTAATTTATCCAATGATACTTTTGGCACTGCCTACGTTTAGACAAATTTTCAGTTTAACTTTTAACGATATCCCAAGTTATTTTTCGATGGAGGTTCTTTTCCCTATACTATTATTTAGTATCATATATTATTTATGTATACGTATGATTGTTATGAATTCAAATTGTAATTATAACGATAAGCAGTCGGCGAGCGAGCGAACCGAGCGAGCAAGGCGGTACGGGGCGGAAGCGACTCGGAAAGGTTAGGTTCAAAGGCTAATGTGGAAGCGTAGCGGAGCGAATAGATACAAGAATATGCAACACGCCGTATCTGATTTATTTAATCATGACACTGGTCGGTTCTACGCGATGGAGATAATGAATGTGGACCCACCCTTAGACTTTGCTTCCACACGATGTTTGCTTAAAGTTTAATCGTGTGTACAAAACGACAGTTAATCAGTGCCTTTGATTGCTCAAAGGGCCGGTAACGCCTTTCCGGCCAGGTAAATCGTTTGATTGTTTTGTAACCTTAGAAAAATCTTGGTAAAGAATATGTATAAGCCACTGATTTTTGCTCACCGCTAGGACAAAAATCGGAAACCGAGTGTTTAACATTTGGTAGCATAGCATACGGTTGTGGTAACTCTGAAGATGAGCTCTGGTTGAGTTCGAAACGCGTCAGTGTAGCTTGGTGGTGGTGGGTGATGGTTGTGTCTGTGTGATTTGTGTGTGTTTGTACAGTGTGGAGGTGGAGGAACTGCATGAACACACATTTCTTGCATAAACGTAACTATTGTAAGGTCGCGGGTGAGCAAAGTAATTGTTTTGGTTCATTAATATGGACCTCCGCAAAGTAACGCCTGATTCAATAAATTATTTAAAAATCGGACTTTTTTTTTTTTATGTTTTTTTTTTTTTTATGTTAGATAGGCCAGACAAACGAACTAGTGGGTCACCTGATGTTAAATGAACACCACTGTCCATAGACACCCGCAGCGCTTTACACGATGCCAATGCGTTGTCGGCCCTAAAGGAGAGGAAATAGGGGAAGGGGGAGAGGGAAGGGGTGAGGTATAGGTACTTGAAGTTTTTGTAAGCATTCTTGGTATTTGATGTTTCATTAACGAGTAAACTGAACTGATGACGTTTTGCTTTTTAAGAGCCCCTTCAGACTAGCGTCTTATTAAGCCAACGCAGCGTCAACTCAACGTTCACGAAGCGGCACCGCTGACAAGACAACAACGCTAAAAAAACGCTAGTGTGACGTAGACGTAGAGAAGGGGCACTACACTACACTAATCGAGATATTTTGAATAGTCAACATCATTACATCCATACTTAATAGAATCTGTTCAATGCATTATTGTTTTTAAAGTTTAGTTGCAAATAAATCAGAGTTCAGAGAACACGTAGTTTTGGTTAGCGCCGTCCCTTCATACCATTTTGATCTATAACGCAATAAACAGAATCAAATCATATTAGTTTTTTATTGAAAAATAAAGATCTAACCCTCTAACCTAGAAAGCTGCAATTTTACGTAACATTTATTTTACTAAATAAATTTGACAAAGAATAAGAATAGAAGTAAAACAATTACTTTGCCCATCTGGGACCTGAAGAATAAGAAGAATAGAGTTTTGGCAACGATCGGATAAAGATTAAAACTGCGAGCACACAGTCATACCTACAATTAAACTCACAGTCAGCTTAATTTTCTACCATCACTCACGTCGTCAGCAACTCAAAATGGCCGCAACAATGTGCGTAACTTAAACTGTAATTACTGCCCGAATGAACTAGCCCAACAAAAAGGTCGATAGATCTTTTTGCATTAGTGAAACTTAGGGCTTAGTAACTTGCAAACAACATAAGGCCATTAGAGGGACACTATCGTGTGTGGTTAACTTTAGTTAAGTGCCTTACCGAAATTAGCCAGGGTCCGTTGTTAGTCGTGACAGGATTTCAAATTAAGTACCCTTATAATTTGTGTGAGATCGAGAAACTAAGTGGAAATTGTCATCAGCCCCAGTATAATATATCAGTACGTATAAGGTGCTAATAATTCATCATCATCATCATCATCATTCAAGACGTCCACTGCTGAACATAGGCCTCCCCCAAGGCTCGCCTAACAGATCGGTCCATGTGCCATCCGTATCCAAAGCGTTCCAGCAACCTTAATCAGGTCGTTGGTAGTGGTAGCCGAATCGCTTCCGGGGATTCTTCGTAACCCCTGTCCCTCCGTTACCTATGCTGCCACCATAGCTCGGAATAGCGGGGCCGCGGGGACTAGGAGTCATTTGTTCTTTGACTTAGCCATCGAGGGGTGTTTACCATAGTCGCCTTCACTAGCAAAAATAACTCTCAGTGCCTTAAGACGAAAGTCTTTAACCAATATAATGAATAGGCTCAGAGTCGGTCAACAAGCTATGGAGAGGGCTATACTCGTACTCGGGGTTTTTCTACAGGATCGAATCAGGAATGAGGAGATATGTAGAAAAACAATGGTCACTGACATAGACAAACGGATTAGCTCGTTGAAATGACAATGGGCCGGCCATATAGCACGCAGAACAGAAGGCCGTTGTGGCTGAAACGTTCTCGAATGAAGACCGCGGACTGGCAAGCACAGCGTGGGACGTCCACCAACGAGATAGACGAACGATTTGGTAAAGTCTGCAGGATCAAAGTGGATGTAAGCCGCTTCCAATCGCAACGACTGGGTATCAATGAGGGAAGCCTATGATGATGATGATGATGATGATGATGAAGCAAAAATAAATCAGTTATGCAATCGACAAGTTTCAGAACACATAAACTTGTTCTCGCGACAAATTCTATAGAAGGACATTCGTATTCAAGGTCTTATTCGGACCCGAACTGTGAAGTTTCATTTTTCTTTGTCCATAAAGGAAAATCAATGTAGTGAAAGTTTGGGTACGGTCGCCCTGATACAGTGTGTTAGTTTAATTTTTGTCTGACTAGGAACATTTATTGAATCAGGCGTTACTTTGCGGAGGTCCATATTAATGAACATTTATTAGGAACATTTACGTGTAATTTGAAGGGAATATTAAATCTGTTCTATTTATCCTACTATGAATAATAAAGTTTGTGTAAATTTTTGGATGTTTAAACGTTTGAGTGTTTATTGGCAATCACGCCATAACGACCGAACGGATTTGAATGAAACTTGACGTAAATATTTGGATTAAGACATAGGATCCTCAATTTACCGATCGATAGTGAGTTTCGATCTATTTTAACTTGAAACAAGAGCAGAGGGCGTTGTCCAAGAATGTTGAAGTGCTTCAGCTTTCAAGATGCCGTGTTAACTTCGTCTGCGATCAACAGATGGCGTTGTACGAGTGGACGTTTGCGTTTTAAAAATGTTACTGTAACCTTTTTTCAGGCTAAAACCTAAGATCCGAAGGTATTTTTAACCCGGGAAAAGCCGCGGCTTAAGGATAGTATAAAATAAAGTGAAAAAGTCATGGCAGCCTGTAGCTAAACTGTTTAAATGTGTCCTCGCCCGCGCAGTACAGCAGCTGGGGGGTATGACAACAAAGGGGGCCGGAAGAGGACTCATTTAAACGGTCTAGCTATAGTGATTTGACTTAATGGTTTCTTAAACAGAGCGGCATAGATTCGCACCTCTAAGTTTTTCCGAATTTATGCGTGAAATTACATTCGAAATTTATGATGACCTCTTTGATCAATTATAACTGTAGATCCACAGTCGCGCGCCCGAAAATGTCCGAGCCAAATGAGCGCCACTTTGATAAAAGTGGCCTTCTTTTTTCTCAGTACGTTGCGTGAAATTGTCAAGCTTAGCTGTCAAGTGTCAACCGAAATTCGACTGTAATAAAGTAAAGACTAGGTTCAAATTTCTGTGTAGGTGATGATTTTAATTGTTACGCAAACAAATAAAAAAGTTCGGACATTCTTTGAAGGGGATTTTGTTCGGCAATGTGTGTAAATTCAATAGTGTGTAAGTTCCCAATTCGCACTGGGTCCGCGTGAGAACTAAAACCAAAGCTCTCTCAGAATGTGGACCTGTGCTCCGCAGTGGGACATATACATACCGTATATCTGTCAAACGGAATAAGATGGTGACAGAATGAGATGGTGAAAGCTAGCGTCAGCGCGTTAGACAATACGGCATCCGAGATGATGATGATAATGAAAGAATCTTTTTAACATGGCATCTGTAGCTGACTGTACTTTGAGTTCTTTGACAAGGGATAGGCAGATTCCACTCACGAACTTTGTGAGATAAATTTTACATATCTGTGTATTGTAAGCACAAAATGTTACGAAAAACTTAATAAAGTCTAAACTAGGTAGGTGCTATTATATCGAATATGTAGCTTGAAATATGGAGGAATAGTTGTTGCTTGTGATTTAATTTGAGTAGGTACTGTAGGAACTAGCACCTTAGTAAACAACTTTGATTTGGGATAGTGCAGTTCTCTATTATACCTATGTGAATAAGTTTTAAAAATTGGTTCACAAAGTTTGCGAGACTTTTCTTTATAGGTATTGGGGCCTATACGTCGCACTGCTGAGCACATGTCTCGTGTCAAAATGAAAGGCTTATACCCTGTCTATTTAACAGAGTTAGCAAAGCGTCTCTCTGTTGCACTTTTGTATGCAAATGAAAGGGACAAGGAACTGTCAGTGGGCGCCAACAATCGTACGTCGATGGCGGGCTCGGCTTACATGCCGTTTGTTGGAATTTTTTCATCTGTCTCTCGGGATTATAGTAAATTTTTTTTAATTTACTTTGGAAACCCCTTAACTGCCAATCACGGTGTTTGTGGATGGAGGATTATTGCCATTTTCAGTGACTGGGCATAGACAATTTTAAAGCTTTACACAGACCGCAGCGCGCTGCGGACGCTCCGAAGCGCTCCGTAGCACCCGCTTCGTAGCGCTCCGTAGCGCCCTGCGCTTCGGTCCATGGATGCCTTTAGGGCGTGGAAATAACCTTAAAATGACAACTGTATAAGAAATATTTCTAAAAATAATAATTTCGTGAAACCCCTTGAATAATTACGAATATTAATATATTTAATTATATTAAAGATGAATTCATTTTATTATGCATACTTAGTCCAATTAGCTATGAAATAATTTTCAAGTTTGAATCTGTTGGCTAAATATGCAAACATTTTAAAGCGTCACTCAACAACAAAAACCGCGGAACAAATTTAAATTGCTATTTGAATTCTGAACAGACGTCCATTGCTCGTATTGAGCGTACGTTGTATAAAAGTAAAACTGTAGATTAGTATACCTAAAACATCGTTTTTTTCCTCGCATTCAAAGGGAAAAGTAGAGTGTTTAACGCGAGACTAAACTGCCATAATGACATGCGAATTATAGCCACCCTCGCTCTGCTCGGGTGGCTAAATATCTTGTGTCATTATGCCTTGTTTTAGTCCCTTGTTGAACAATCTACTATTATCTGTATCCCCTGCCAAGTCTACTACATTTAATTTATTTTCTTTTGCTTGCTTTGTTTAACTATTTATACGCTCGTGTTTGATGGAGAATCCTAACTACTTAATTAAGTAATTCATACAGCAATGTCATGCAATGATTCACGACGAAGACATCTAAAAGAACGCGTCTTACATAATAATCCTGATTCCATAGAAATATCCGAATGATTAATTAACAAAAAGCTTGGCATTGTGACCTGAAATACTTGTCAAAAATATTAATTATCTCTAGGGAGATGGCGGACATTATTCATCGAGATAGGAAATCGGGGGCTTTCCTTGAACAAGGTCCCGCTGAATGATACGCTTAGCGGCAAGCGGTTGACAACAAGCCACAGAGTCCATTATGTCCAACACGCGGGTGCTTGTATTCGTACGTGCATGCGTGCGTGTATGTACTATGTGTCGCAACGTAGCCGATTTTGATTTTTTTTTCTTTGAAAGGTGAATTAGTTGGGAGTATTTTTAGCTATGTTTGATGAAAATCGGTCCAAGATGGCCGCCGCCACAAAATGGCGGATTAGTTTTTTCTTAACTCCCTCAATATGGGTATCAAATCAAAATGCCATAAGAAATTAATGGTACAGACCCCAAAAAAGCAAACGGTAAGCTGAATATTCTGTACATAAATTCCGAATGAAAGAAAAACTCAGAGTTACGTTCGGCCCCGTATTACTAAATTGCCGCTTTAGCATGCCTCTCCCTGTTTGGCCTTAGCCTTACAAGTTAATATCATTATTAAGAAGGAAAGGTATTCGAATTCTTATTTCCTAAGTTATTAAGTTTAAATTGGAAAAATTAAGGCAAGGTGAATGAGTCTGTGAAAATTTTACTGAAGAATATCTTACTAAAATAATTTTGACATACACTTGAAGTTATACGTAATGATTGTAATAATAAAGTTAGTATTCGCAAGGAAATGGGTGTTTAAAAAGAAAATTAAAATCGGTTCATCCGTTCGGGAGCTACGATGCCAAAGACACACACACATACTCATAGTAAATTTCAACTCAGAGGTGTGAGCCGGGGTTTGAACCCACGACCCTCTGCTTGAGAGGCCATAGGTCAAACCACTAGGCCACTGTGGCTTTGTAGTTTTAGTTCAGCATATTTAGTTTGTTTAGTTTAGTGTGAAATTAAAATTTTGAAATTTACCATGAGTTTTACGGTGAAGGAAAACATCGTGAGAAAACCAGTACAAACCTGCCAAGAAATTCAATGGTGCGTGTGAAGTTCTCAATCCGCATCGAGCCCGCGTGGGAACTACGGTCCAAGCCCTCTCGTTCTGATAGCTGCCCAGTGCCCTGGAGTACACATATAGGCTAGGATGATGATGATGATGATGACGATGATGATGATGATGATGACGATGATGATGATTACGATGATGATGATGATGATGAATAACGTATCGTGTTTGTAATTATCTGTATAATGCAAGCATGTCCTGAGTCATGCGACCGCAGGCGCCATCTTACCTCTCAGTTAATAGCCAATTTGTATTGTAAAGCAATAATTTAACGGGAGGACCACGAGCTATGAAAAGGCTAAGGCTAAAGGAGGCTTTAATAATTCTATTCACTATAACAATACAGGTCTTATGAGCTTAACTACTGGTTTAAAGTGCTATTGTTAGGTACTTAGGCAAATGTGTCCCTAATCTAATTCATTTCTATATTAATCCGACTGGACGAACCGGAAGACGCAATTTAGGTTGTTGGAGGCTTCATGCGGATGGCGCAAGACTGGTCTGATTGGTGGACCTTGAGGGAGACCTATGTTCAGCAGCAGCGATCCTATACGAGACAGTTTGTGAAGACGTTTGGATGTTTGGAGGTGAAATGTTGGATGTTCGTTGTTCAAACACGTACTGACTGAACACGCATCTGCATTTTTTTTAATTTTAATATTAATAGGATACAATTTGCTGATTAATTTAAAATAGATTAACTGCTGATGCCCAAAGTGCACCGGTAGTTTACCCCCCTAAAAAAAAGAAGAGCTTTAAAATAAATAAAAATAAAAGGGTATGTATTACAATACTGATGTACGAAAGACCGAATGTATTAAAACATCGAATGGGTCAAAAGACCGAAACGATTTTCTTCTGAAACCGTTAGTTTTTATGATTGTTATAAACAAACCTAACCTAACCTAATGGGTTCTGTATGATGATGTTTTAATAAATTCTGAGAAGTATACGGTTTCAGAAAGAAATCGTGTCGGTCTTTTGACCCATTCGATGTTTTAATACATTCGATCTTTCGTACTTCGGTATTGTAATAAATACCCAAATAAAAATCCTACTGAGTTAGATATACTTCTATCTAACTCAGTAGGAAGCTCTAAAGAGTAAAAGTTTCAAAAAGTTTGCAGAAACTGTGGTACGAAGTCTATTCATCGTAAAAGATTTGTGAGGAATTAGGTAGTATTGTAGTGATACTTCTAAAGACTTTAGAGCTATGAGCAAAAACTTTCTTAGACTTTGTTTTGGGGAAATAAAACTTTTTGAACTACACTTTTCTTGTACTGAAAACATTGCACAGAGGTACCAACAAGATGGTCTGACGATCTTAAGTCACAGGAACCACTTGTGAGCAGCGCAGATCCGATCGTTGTAGAACTCTTTGGAAGAGGCTTTTGTCCTGCAGTGGACGTCTGCAGATATGATGATCACAAATTTACGCAATTCATGCTTAAAATCTGAACTAATTTAGATATGGAGACAGTTTGAGACCCTGGGAAGGACAAAGGATAGTTTTTACCCCGGGAAATTGTATAGTTTCGGGATGGTGAGAAACGAATTCCTCGCAGACGGAATCGCGGGCTACAGCTAATAATACTCGTTATATCACAGACTTCCTCAAGTTGAGTACGGATCCATTAGTGCCTTTCAATAACCGAATCCCTATGGACCGGTGTTCCGAAAGCGAACAACGGCTGCCAATCATAAGGAGAAGACTTGGTGCGTTTGTCTGGTTGCCTGTCTTCGGAATTCCTCAATTGGTTCTTTATTTTTTGACTAATAGAAAGCTACACTTTTTTGCAGAACTCTGCTGATACCTACTAAACCTTTACGTATTTTCTATTCATGATTTGTTTTAATTTGATTTCTTGTTGTCTATTATTTGCAGATAGGTACTGATAGGTACAACTTAGGATTCTTCAAGGCTAGAGTGAATAGGCTGTTACTGAACCGGTAAAGGTTGCAGGAACGCGTTGAATGCGGATGTTGCAGGACCGATCTGTTTGACGAGCCTTGGGGGAGGCTTATGTTCGGCAGTGGACGTCTTTCGGCTGAAATGATGGTGGTGATAGATTTTTCAATTTTCATGAATGCTTGTTACACCCTAAATTGAATAAAGATATTATTATGACTTTGACCTTGATTCCTGTTTTTTACTCACAATACGACTAAGGTAAACGTCCCTGTTCCAATACATAGCACCTTCAATATTATGTCATAGTAATAGAGGTACAGATGGGTGTCATCTACAAGGCGCTGAGGCGTCGAGCATTGGTACGTTTACCTTATCTACCTTAAATTTATAGTCACGTTATCTAACTACGAGGCGCTTTTCGATCCGGTCATAAGCCGCTTTCATTTAAACTTTGCCGTTATTTTTACAGACCGAAACAGGACTTTGCAAATTGAGTTTTCATATTTAACTGTAAAAACATTACGTGCAAGTTAACAATGATTTAAACATAAACCCACTGAGACCGGGACTTTGACGTGGGTCGCAAAGTTTCGCGGCATTATATGGGATTCTCCGAGGAATTAGAATTCTAAGGCTCCTACCTCTTATTGATTCTGGAATGGAAATTGCATATTTCCAGAGCGTGTTTTGATTTTGTTTCACAGTTGGTTGGGCTTGACTTTCGCTTTGCAGCCAGCTCATTGATTTTAAAACTGAAATTGATTTCGGAATTCAAATTTTACTTTTGACGTGACAACGTCTAATTAATCGACGCCGGCTGCATAAGGACTACGATCCAAGTCCTCTACATACAAAATACAACTTCCACCTCTCTTCCTTCAGACTCCGGTCCCCAAGCGTAAAAGCCTGGATAAAGATCTCTCCATCGCAAACTCTCCTCACTATACTTGTCTAAACATGTTTCGCCGGAACGGCGCTTCGTTG
The DNA here is from genome assembly GCA_947563465.1 of Archips xylosteana. Classification (NCBI taxonomy): domain Eukaryota; kingdom Metazoa; phylum Arthropoda; class Insecta; order Lepidoptera; family Tortricidae; genus Archips; species Archips xylosteana. The sequence goes on along the minus strand of OX387351.1, from coordinate 3,924,498 downwards.
ACAACATTCGCAGCTCCGTGTTCCGATATATTTACATACACTTGCATATGCATATCCACTGTTTGTCAACTCGCACCTCGTGAAATGGATAGACAATTGCCCGTTGACCGTAAAGGTACTCAAAATCCATTATTTGTTTCTACCTCAATGTAGGATGGTCAGTAATGAAAAATTGAAGTTTGTTAATAAAACAGCACCTACTGTAACCTTACAGACGTCAATCTGTAATGTTCCATCTTATATGAACATAGTTTAACTTGTTTTTTTATATCAAATTAAATTATTTCATACTCAAGCGAGACTATAGATTTATTAATTTATAAAAAATAAGCATTTTATTACTAAAGTATCCGAATGCGAAAGTATCCGAACACCTGACCATGAGAGATCAATGTACAAGGCACGTGTAACCTTCAACGGTTGTTGACGGGTCAAGATACGAGGTTTTCAAAGCAATTTCCCGGCCTGAGCGGCCCAAACGGCTAAAACGTTCCTTGCGGCAGCGGTGGTGCGGGGGCGCATTATGGCTATAAAGGTCGGGGTGGCCAGTATGGAAAAACAAGCTACTATTTTGGTATAAAAGGGACGCGACGATGGAGAAAAGGATTCTTTTATTTTGTTACGAGTTCGGGAAAGGTTCTCTCTGAGTCATCGGGATATTGTTTGGTGTCGTAATTTTGTTGTGGGTTTTAATTATTTCTTGTTTTAATTATAAGGGGTATTTCTGTGTGAATTTCGGGCTTTGTGTATTTTGTCGTCAGAAATACCTGTGATCGGATATTCATTGCCGGAAAGTTGCATATTTGTTTTGTTAGCATATAAATTGGAGTTAATGGGATTTTGTGGGTTTAATATAAAGTTTTGTTTAAACTGGGGTAGCGGAGAACCTGACTGGGCTTCGACTAAGTATATGTCGGGTTCTAGAGTGTGCCACTCGGGTCATCTAGCGATGTTAACTGATAGAGCCCCCTGGAAGCGTTTAAGTGTAATTGTACCACCTATCGGAGAAAGGTGGGGGTCTGTATTATAACTCAAGAGTCGGACCTAATTTTTCCCTGGGTGTTGAAGGGTTTGAAGCGCCACAACCGGTGTTTTAACCTCTTCAATATCTAGTCCCACTTATCTGTTTATATATATATATTTACACTCTGGTATTCGTCTAACCCAATCCCCTCAGATGGATACCAGAAGCACACAGGTATAGAGGATAGGAAGCTGAGTCAACCCGCTCAAACGTAGGCATTAGTTTTAGGATAGGCTCTCTCTTATCAGTTGGAGAGGGGCCCCGCGGTAATTATAAATGTGGAATCCGGATTCCTAGCTTGCCAATTTCGTGTAGAATAGATGGATAGTTTAGCTGTTAGGATAGGTTTATCGGGAATAGGTGTTATTATCATTAACTAAATATTACCTACTGTTCTTCATTATATTATTTGAAGATGGAGGGCAGTGTTATGCCATCTGACTTACTTAATATTATTACTATTATCTAAATATTGCAGTTCTTCATTATGCTATTTTATGTTGTGGGAAAGGGTTACATTTGTAGATCTAATTATTGAAACCTGAGACTTCAACTGACTATTGACTTTGACACTCTGTACTTACCGACGGATGGAAGATTTCAGGGTTTACTTTCATCCATATGTCCTACCTTACAAATCTAGGTAGCTGCTATAGAGTGAGTCAAGAATAAAACTCAATAAACTCACTATGAATATTTATTTGCTGGAAATTAGAATCTCTTTTGGAGTCGGCGGTCTTCCCTGGTGAAATAACCTTGGATTATCTGGTCTTGTGATGGCTAGTTATACTAAATCTAAAAGGTAAAAGCCTTACCAAATACTTATATAACAAACTGTCGTTCTGACTATAACTGAGACAGATGCAAGTTAGTGGTTTACCAGTACCAAAGGATCTGGTAACTGCTCAATAGTCATTATGATAAACCATCGATGTCTACTTTTACTACCGAGGTTCGGCTAGCTATTGCAGAGGCAGTGTGATCACAGGTTGGATCCAAGAACGGCCACAGGCTGTAACTAACTTCCCTTTGAATACCCTCTGAATTGATATAATGTTATGTTCTTATTACCTAAACAAGGAATAAGGTAGTATGCTTCTTCTAAGCTAGTGGAAGAGGGTTGTCCAGGTCCGGAGACGTGAGCCATCTCCAGAGACGGGGACGTTACAATACCTATTTACTAGACACTTTGCAACAAAGTGATACTTGATAATCCGCAATATCTTGACATCCAATATACCGCAGTGTCTCAAGTCAAAAGTCTTTGACCAGTGTGTGTTGCCAGTGATGACTTATGTATGACACTTAGACGTGGCCGCTAACGATGGGCCTCATACGGAAGCTCAAAGTCACTCAGAGGGTGATGGAGTGGGCTATACTCGGAGTTTCTCTGCGGGATCACATTAGAGATGATGAGATCCGCGCAAGAACTAAAGTCACGAACATAGTTCGAAGAATCGCTATACTTAAAGTGGCAGTGGGCAGGGCACATCGCTCGTAGAACTGGATGGCCGATGGGGCCGAAAGGTTATCGAGTGGCGTCTGCGGACCGGAAGACGCAGTGTAGGTAGGCTTCCAACAAGGGCCGATCTGCTTGGCGAGCCCTGGGGAGGCCTATGTTCAGGAGTAGACGTCTTTCGGCTGAAATGATGATGATGATAATAATGATACTTGACATACAAATAGTATTTTACTTATAAAATTGTTGGGCATTTATTCGAGCGTTTCAACCGCTTCATTTATCTGGTCACATTTTTTAAGAAATGACAATAATTATGAAACAGTTTCCAGTTATTATGGTAGAGGTGCCTGAATTTAATAAAGAATTTTGACTTTGACTTTGAGATATAAGACCTCTAATATATAATACTAGCTGTAGCCCGCGACTCTGTCTGCGAAGAATAGGGGTATAGCCTACGACCTATTCTCAGACCTACCAAATTTAGAGAAAAAAATCATAAAAATTTAATGTCTTCCAAACTAAGCCAAATCGATCTGACTTATTTAATTATTAGATTTACGAGAAGTTAATGTTTTAAAATTATCGGGTCACTCGTCGTCTATGGCGTTAAATTTTAACGAATAATATAAAAGACCATTAAAATTTTGATATAGGTAACGCCACCAGAGTTGAGGCCACGCACACAACCACATCTCATGTAATGACAGCGGGATGTTGACGTTGTGGTGTCGTTAAACGTCAACACAACGTCAAAATCCCGCTGTCATTACTTGAGATGTGGTTGTGTGCGTGACCTCAACTCTGGTGGCGTTACCTATAAAAGAACTGAATAAAACAACACTGTTTCCTTCCTGAGTGGTATATTGGTATAAATAAACAAAATGTACCCAGTCCTCTTATACATCGCAATAAAAATCCTAATAGCGCCATTTAACTTTGGCTTCGGTCGGTACAGCGCCATCTATTGAGAGTTTGGAACACTAATAGAACTTAATGTTATACAAGTTGTACAAGAACTATAGTTTGGTAATTTAACAGTCTAGTCCTGACACGGCCCCTCGCTGCATTAATGCTAGAATCTATTAATTATGTCCTATACACTAACACAGGAATGAAACACGAACAAAATGCAAACCTCGTTCAGATCGCGCGTAACAAAATCCAAAACAAATCTTTTGACATTCGCCAACTCTATTATACCAATGACGCAGCGAGCGCATCACTAATATAGTTACAACCATAGAACTACGACTAAGAAGAAGAGGAATATCACTGCGAAGAAAGTTAAAATTTCGAAGCACCCATATGACTCAAAAGTCATAATAATTATGTTAGCTTAGTCTGTAACGAAGTGCCCGCTCGAGTTATGCGGCAATAAAGCTACTGTTTGAACTACTCAAGCGCGCTATGAGTATGCCTAATCCAAAAACTTCTCTCAGCTGGAAAGAGGAAAAAAAGGAATAGGAAGATTTGCACCTTGCAAACAAGATCGATACTACTTAGCATGCTCTTTAAGCAAACGCGTGCACACTTTCTATTACTTTTCCCCCTTCCACCCTCGCATCAACTGGCATGCTCAACGATAGCTACTAGGGCGTGCTATTAGCCAGTATGCCACTAAAAGCATGCCTATTGCCCAATAGTATAAGTAGCATGTCCTGTACACACACGCTGCAGGTAGCATTTGTTCATTAGTAGCATGCTTTCGTGTTAGTAACGAGGATCATGTGTGACAATAGCTTCACGCTTCTTCGTCCACCTAATGCATATTACCGTACTTGTATCAAACAAGACTTGTCCGCACCTTATTATGTCCGCTAATATGTACTGTATCATCTATATTATTAAAAAGGTGGTTGGTGCTGTTGTTGGCAGTCACTCCTCGCAAAAAATGGGTTATTGCAACGATTCTAAAGTCAAAATAACTTAATTCAATTTAGGCTATCATAAGCACTCATGAAGATCGAAGAATCTGCCACCGGTTCGGAAAAATCCTGTTGAGAAGAATCCGACAAGAAACTCAACAAGAAATATTTTTTCTCAAGCAGATCTAGATACAATGCTACTACTTAAATTACACAAAACTAAAGTATTTTTCCTTTAACTGATTGTATTTTAAAAAGAATATCACATTTCACTGATGAAATCACATTTTAATAAATTGTATACTAATACAAAAAAGACGTATGCGCATTAACATTTACATGCCGCAGATCTTAGTCAGATTTTCATTGTACTACTGAATAGAAAAAAATGGGGTACAAAATGGTCATATCTCGAAGGAAAAACAAACGGTAACATATCTATTCCCCTTAGATGTTGTTAGTTCTATGGTTACAACAGTGCAAACTTTATAGTGTAGCAAAGTTTCCTCAACTTTTGCTCGGAAAGTGAACATTATGAGGTGAAATATTGCTCGGTGAATAAATTCTGGGAAACTGAGTGTATTGACGCCCGGGATGGCCCATAAACGCAAACCATGGTCTCCACAAAGTAATGGGTTTGGCGAGCGGACCAACACACTGTTTATTTTGTGATGTTCATTGTAAATCAGAATGTGGTTTGGTGGTTTCATTTGTAATTTAATCATGGTCTCATTTGAATCCGGTTCCGAGGTTTTTTGTATGACTTATGTATAAAATTTAATAAAGTCGAGCTTAAAGATGTGTTTACACTTTACTACGGTACCTTATCCCTGTCACTTCGTGTTTGAACGTTTGTATAAAATTGTTACTAAACTTTTGTATCTGGGTTTATATTAGGGTGCATAAATATTGAAAGTCATAATATAATATTTGCCATACTAATGATCATTTGCCATAACTGTTGTTTCTCTGAATCTATCAGTTGTTCAAAATTGTTCAGTTATAAAATAAACCTAACCTAACCTATAGAATTTTACAAGATGATGACTTCAAAGTTCCTGAATAATTTATGGTTTCAGAGAAAAAAAGAGTTATGGCAAATGATTATTATGACAAACGTTACATTATGACCTAAAATGTTATGGATCGCGAATAGGACCCAAATAACTTTGACCTCGATTGTACATGGAAGCTTATTCTGCATGCTAATTGGCATCGAGTATCGGTAAATTATGATAAGAGCAAAATGCCCGCTAGCACGAGACAATCGGAGGAAGTTAATGCATTAATAATGAAGGAGAGACTTCTTAAAGAATATTTTTCTGAAAATGTTTTTGCTAATGAAAAAGGTTTCCTTGTTTTGTTGGTAAAATTGCGAGACGCGAGTGAAATCTTAAGGCTCTACCGAGCTTCTTGCGCTAATCGTTTTTAGGTATTCTATGCACTCGTGTATGTGTGCGTGAGAGCGGCTAGAATCAAAGCCGTGCGTAAGTGCTAGCGACATAAGTTCCCCATCCGATGGTCGAAGGAGAACTAACACAACAAACTACTCGGACAAGGGGGAAGCACACCGGCTCAAGATAGGTTGGTCAGACCGCGCGTGTATTTAGATATTTTCATCGTATTACTAAAACAAATACATAATTTAAAAATGTAGCAACACTATGCCCTAGAAAACATCTTGTTTTATTAACATTCAATACGTCATGCTCTGCAGTATGCACGCCGTACTAAGGATTTATTTTATTTTTTAGAGATTACTTTGGATTTTTTTTCTATTGTGCAAACTACAAGTAATCGTGTTTCGAAAAACACTGGTCACTAGAGTGAACCCTCAAATATCTCACACATGAATTTCAGAACTAAAGGTTTGCTAGTAATGATACAGCACGAGATTTAATGCATGCAATAAATGCGCCAAAAGCTCGGTAGGAACTCCCAATCTCACGCGCTTTTACAGAAGCGAAGCGGACATTATGCAAAATCGAGAGTTAAGTTATAATCGGAAACTCTTCGCTCGCTGTTGTAATTGTTGATGACCATATCTACCTATAGCATACAGTCCAATTAAGTGCTGGTAGATCCAACTTCGAAAAAGAGGTCAATCGACAAATCCGACTCGGCTGGGCAGTATACGGGAAGCTCCACAACATATTGTCAGCAAATACCGCGGTAACCGTACCGCAATACACTTTCATCATTCATTCATTTCAGCTGAAAGATGTCCACTACTGAACATAGGCCTCCCCCAAGGCTCGCCAAACAGATCGGCCCTACGCCATCCGCATCCAATGCGTTCCCGCCACCTTCACCAGGTCGTCGCTCCACCTTGTTGGAGACCTACCTACACTGCGTCTTCCGGTCCGCGGACGCCAATCGAGAACCTTTCGGCCCCATCGGCCGTCAGTTCTACGAGCGATGTGCCCTGACCACTGCCGCTTAAGACTAGCGATTTTTCGAGCTATGTCCATGACTTTAGTTCTCGCGCGGATTTCATCTTTTCTAATGCGATCCCGCAGAGAAACTCCAAGCATAGCCCTCTCCATCGCCCTCTGAGTGACTTTGAGCTTTCTTATGAGGCCCATCGTTAATACACTTCGGCATTACACTTTACTTCATCATCATCATCTCAGCCCATATAGGTCCCACTGCGGGGTACAGGCCTCCTCACAGAAAGAGAGAGCTCGGGCAGTAGTTCCTACGCGGGCCCAGAGCGGATCGGGAGCTTTACACTCACGGTTGAAGTTCATTTGCACGTCACATACAACGAGGTCAATTTTCCCTTGCAATAATATGATGACAGTGACTAATGACTTCACTCTTTAGAAAAGTCAACCTTAGCGATATTTTAACGACCGCTTTAGCCTAGTTGGTAGTGACCCTGCCTACGAAGCAAGAGGTCCTGGGTTCAAATCCTGGTAAGGGCATTTATTTGTGTGATGAGCACGAATATTTGTTCCTGAGTTATGGATGTTTTCTATGTATTTAAGTATTTATTTATTTATATAAGTATGTTTATCGTCGTCTAGTAGGTACCCATAGTACAAGCTTTGCTTAGTTTGGGACTAGGTCGATTTGTGTAAGATTGTCCCCTAATATTTATTTATTTTATTTATTTAGATCTCACAGAAACTTTAGTGAAAACTGGTAGGTTGACCACTTTCTTGGCTGACCGTACACTAGACACGGCATCGTTTCTAATCCACCATACAAAATCGAATATGCACTCAGGGGTAAATAATTTTAGTGAAAAATGTAAAGCGCTCTTAATACTTACCAATACCGTATAATGTTGAAAATTTATGCGGAAAGTAAGCAAGGTTTCTATGCATTTTAAATTTTCCAAAGCGGTTTTGTAGACGCCATTTTGAAGTTCCAGCTTACGGCTAGTAGGTAAGAAGTTATGTATTCAGTGAACCACCGCATCATCATTAATTTTATTGTTTTCGTTGCTGTTTACTTTGCAAGCTTACTGGTGTGTGTGAAGTTTCCAATCCAGGCTGAACTCGCGTGGGAATTACAACCCAAGCCCTGTCTTTTTAAGGGGTGGCCGGTGGCCTGTAGTGTGACGCATATAGCTGAGATGATGATGATGATGACGCGTTTAAATTAGGGTTTTCTATTTCATGTGTGATCAACTTCTTTCTCTTTTGAACCATTTTTATATTATTATTTCAGATTTATTGACACATACATTTTACATAAATTAATTGTACAAATCTAGGCTTAGACTGGACGAGATAATGTAGATTTTATTTCGTCCTAAGTATTTCATTGAATGTCACTGTTAATAAAACTAACAAAAACCAACCACAAAACTAACTCAACTTCTCAAGATTGTATTCCTTTCAGTATAAATAAGCGTAAACCCACGTCAGACAGGTTCTCACCAACCGTCACGGCATACAAAAACACCCCTTGAAATTTACTTTACAAACTATCACCTTTCTTAGGTTCTCGTTGGGCCATCAAACCAGCGGATATCGTAACAGAGTAAAAATGTTATGGCGTCCTTGAAAAATTTATTGCGATGGAAGTAAAGAGCTCAGTGAAGATCTGCAAGAAAAACGTGCAAGTTGCATTACAATGCAATTACTGGTTTGCTTTAAGACTACGCAATACTGTAATGGGCCTTGCAGGCGTTTTCTTGCAAACGTAAACTGTGCTTAACACAATGAGTAAAATTCATAAAGTATTGTTATTGTTTCACATAATTTTTTCACTATTCGGTTGGTCAAGAAATGGCACCTGGGGTTGCTTTAGCAAAACCGTTTAAATGAGTCCTCGCGCGGGGTTCAGAGGCGCGAAGGTAGACGACAGAGGGGGCTGGGAGAGGTGCGGGCGGCAGGCACACGAGGCGAGCTCGCGCCCGCACCTCTCCCGGCCCCCTTTGTTGTCATGCCCCTGTGCCGCGCGGGCCCTCGCTCATATAAACGGTTTAGCTATAATAATTATTGTGTATAATGAGCCTCGGTAGCCTACTGGTTTGTCTTTTGGCTTCTCAAGCAGAGTGTCATGAGTTCAGGCCCGGGCTCGCACCTCTGAGTTTTGGGAATTTATATGCGGAATTAAATTTGACATTTATCATAGCTTTACGGTGAAATTTAAATTTAATGGTGTGTGTGAAGTTCTCGAGGTCGGTTCTCAATGTCAAAGTATCTTTATTGAATTTAAAATTAAAGTCAACGAGTCTGCCACCGGTTCGAAAAACCCTGCAAAGAAGAATTTGGCAAGAATTCCAACAAGGTAAATGTTTACACAAGGTACAGACAGGTCTACAATGTTATTAAAATACATACATGCACCGTATTTAATACAAGTAGCTATTTTTAAACACTGGGTCTGTAGTACGACGTATGTAATGTACGCTGGGATGATAATGATAAATGATAAATGTATCGCTTAGTGCAGGTATATTGTAGTTAAGATCCCAGTGAAAGTAAAATCAACAAAAAAATAGAGTCAGCAAAAATATCTTGTATCCAAAATGATTCTTTTTAACAATAATTTATCATTAACTCACGTATCTCCTGGCCCCACGTACAGCTCTAACGGGAGCGAGATGTAACGTTATACCTTGGGAAAATAGGCTGCCACGTCTGCATTAATTTCCACTCCCACCACTTACCTTGTCTATGACGTACCCACCAACGTTAGTGGAGCCACCGCCCCCTCCCGACTGAAACAATGTAATGATGCCGCGAGGGTCAGATGGGTGGTGCATGAAGGTCAATTTATAATGGGCGGGTTGTAATGAAAAGTGTTTACTAGAGTGAAGTAAATTGAAATGCTCGCGCGTTATAAACATAGTTTTCTATTCACTTGTTTGTGGAATTGAGATGTTGTGCTGCTAAGTAGAATGCAGGAAGATGTTGACTCGATTAAAAAAATAAAGAAACAAAAACTTTTTAATATTCGTCACATTTTTTTTATAAAAACAAAGAAAATCGGAAACTGGGACAATAGGGATGTTTCCTAGGTAAAAAAATAATAATTCTTATTAGTCCGTATTTTACATTATCAAAAAATATTAGACACGTAATTTTTCTTTTGACAATTAAACAAAAAATGACGAAGATATGGCGCGTTGAAGTTCCGCATGACGAGGCGTGACGTCACTTGTTCCTAAAACGCTCATACAAAGTGTAGGAACAAGTGACGTCACGCGAAACTTCAACGCGCCATATCTTCGTAATTTTTTGTTTAATTGACAAAATAAAAAATACGTGTCCAATATTTTTTGATAATCTAAAAGACTGACTAGTTAGGAAAGTAGCCAATTATTGTCACGAAATTATCACTACATAGATCGAAAGACATAGAAGCTCCGAAAAGAAAAAGTGCATCCACTTGATAAATATAGCTAAATCGAATAGCTAAATCCTCGCCCGCGCGGTACAGGGGGTATGTCTCAGTTAAACGGTTATAACTATAGTCTCAAGGCATGTCGGGGCCCTTCGGCACCAAATAATACGGAGCCCCGTTGGAACTTGTTAAAGTGAATGTCATTGATAAGAAAATTAGTTATTTTCGTGTAAACGAATATCCCACCAAAAACATAAATGTAAAAAATGTTAGCCAAGTTCAATACTAAAAATATACTTGATTATGGACTTCACCGACAAAAGGATTGAGATTTAAATGGGTGCCAAGTTCTGCAGGTAATACTGAAATTTATTTGTAAGAACAAATTAATAACATAAACGACCGCTTTAGCCTAGTTGGTAGTGACCCTGCCTACGAAGCAAGAGGTCCTGGGTTCGAATCCCGGTAAGGGCATTTATTTGTGTGATGAGCACGAATATTTGTTCCTGAGTTATGGATGTTTTCTATGTATTTAAGTATTTATTTATCTATATAAGTATGTTTATCGTCGTCTAGTACCCATAGTATAGTCGGGGTAAAAAAAGGTTCGTCACTTTTCGACCTTAATTCGTTGGCATAGAGTCGAAAAGTGACGAACCTTTTCTTACCCCGACTATACAAGCTTTGCTTAGTTTGGGACTAGGTCGATTTGTGTAAGACTGTCCCCCAATATTTATATTTATATTTATTTATTTTAACATACTAAACAAGTATAACACTCTATTTCTTTGGTTTTTCTACTCCAACAGTGTTTTATATTTATAAATATAAATTCCTAAATTTAACTATCTAATAATTTCAACGAGGGAATGCTGCCAGCCTTTTGGGTACGATGCCACGGGGGCCCTTTTTAGATTTAGGGGCTGTTTCACCACCCATTGATTAATTTTAATTGACGGATAAATGTGATGCCGTCTCCATCTATTCGAACAAAACAAACAGAGACGGCATCACATTTATCCGTCAAATAAATTTGATCAATGGATGGTGAAACGGGGGGTTAGTCTAGAAGTTTTTAAGTTAGATATTTAGTTTATAGTTTTTATTATTGTTAAGTATTTGAATAAATGTATCTTAAAATTAAAAAAAAAAAATTACACAAAGTAGATAACTTCTGTTAAATTGAACCTTAACATTTGACTTATTTAAATATTAAATATTAGGGGACAATCTTACACAAATCGACCTAGTCCCAAACTAAGCAAAGCTTGTACTATGGGTAGTAGACGACGATAAACATACTTATATAGATAAATAAATACTTAAATACATAGAAAACATCCATAACTCGGGAACAAATATTCGTGCTCATCACACAAATAAATGCCCTTACCGGGATTCGAACCCAGAACCTCTTGCTTAGTAGGCAGGGTCACTACGAACTAGGCTAAAGAGGTCGTTAAATGACAACGAATGAATGATGATGAGGTATTTAAATGACATAACATTTATTTAAATTTTTCGAGAGTTGGCCAGGCGACTCACACATCGATGTAAACGTGACTAAAAAATATGGGTTATAGACCTTTAACTTTTGCAATTTCTGCAGGAGAGACGCAAACAAAAGATATGAATGACCCAAATATCATATTTTACTTCTGAGGGGTTCAGAAATCCGTCTATGACTACAAATGATGCACTTTATAACAGATAAAAATCAGTTGTTACTCACCGGCTTCGCACAACGGTGGCAAAAGACTATTTTAAACCTCAGGGCGCCTGTTGCTGATTATAGTAAATAAAAAAATCACTAGATGGCAAACACTTTATTAAAATTAAGTCTTTCAAGGTTAACACTAGAATAAAGTTCGGGACTGACCTTTTTCACTGTTAAATCACACTCTTACACTGAATTTGTAGCAGCAATCCGCGAGACTGTTGAGGAAGCAGCCTACTTCAGGTGTCTTGTCCTGGGGTCACTTTCCACTCGAGTTCCCCTCTGCAGTTCAGGTTAATGAAGCCAAAGGGATAAGCCAGCACCGAGCTTGAGGACCCGCCTTTTTAATGCGATGCTGTACGATACGATGCAATGCTACGCGATACGATGCGATACGATGCGATACGATGCGATACGATGCGATACGATGCGATACGATGCGATACGATGCGATACGATGCGACCCCTAAGAAAACAATAAAAAATCGGTTGAAGATACCAAAAGCCATGGTGTGCCAAACGGATGCGATGTACAAATTGTAAGAAAACAAAATAAATAATGAAGTTAAGGTTTCAGCTATCATTCATAGGATATTATTTAACCATTAAAAATTTGTTGTTCTACTACTTATATCCAGTACGCGAGCATTGTCCTTTTATGTCAGTTCGCAACATTGGCCATTCCTCGCAAACCCGAAGCCAAAACTAAAAAGTTTTAGTTTTCATAACTGCTGCACTGTTTTATTGAGTTAGTGTCGATACTGGCCAGCCATGGTCTGGCAGAACTTCATTTGTATTTAGTACATTGCGGCGAAAAAGTGCCTATTTTGAGCACATCATCATCATCATTTTTGCCGAAAGACGTCCACTGCTGAACATAGGCCTCCCCCAAGGCTCGCCAAACAGATTGGCCCAGAGCCATCCGCATCCAATGCGTTCCCGCAACCTTAACTAGGTCGTCGCTCCATCTTGTTGGAGGCCTACCTTCACTGCGTCTTCCGGTCTGCGGACGCCACTCGAGAACCTTTCGGTTTATTTTGAACACGTTTAGTCAGAAAAATATAATTTTACAACGAGGGAAATATAAAATCATCGAAGATCGAAATAAAACGCCTATTAGAAGAAAAGGAAAGAGGGTTCCTCTTAGATCGAACGAAAGATTTCAAGCTTTGTAGTCAAGTTCTGTATCCACTCGACTATCTGGTATAAATCTCATGGTGTCTCAAAATTAATGCGGAATATTTCATCAGGTTTACCTCTGTTCATACCCCTGTAAACTATGTATATCAACCCCCTGATGAAATATTCCTAGATTAAAAGAAAACACCGACCATTTACGTTTCAAAATAAAATAACGCTAAAAAACTGGAGTTAGTGGCTAGAAAATTAACAGACACAAAAGTCAAAATATTCTTTTTTAGTTTATTTCAAGAAATCACTTATGAAGGTTGAAGAATCTACCACCGGTTTGGAAAAAACCCTGTTGAGAAGAATGCGACAAGAAACTCAACAAGGTATATTTTTCAAAAATTCCTGTGATTCATCCACGGAAATTTCGGAAGTAAGAAAAGTATCTTAACATCCGGATAAAGATTTTTTTTACATCCTGAACCCGCAATGTACATTACCGGCAATACAAACATATCCCAAAGCAAACTATCCCGCAGGAAGTTCTTTACGACCGGGTAGTAACCGGCCATGAATTATTACTCAGCAATGTGGAAAGAAGTTGTGATGGACGGCTGTTCGCGGCGAGCAATAATCTAGGGGAAGTGGAATTGTTGCACAGAGATGTGTCTTGTTTTATCAATACTGGAAACGTGATTGGGATGAACCATACACAACTCACCTTTTCCCGGTACCAAGTCACGTTACGTTAGGAAATGATAAAATGATATGAAATTGAATTTATTTGCATTAAGCGTGGGATTACATCGAGGTTAGTAAATATTATTATTGTGTAGTTGTAAGAAAAGGTTCGTCACTTTTCGACCTTAACTCGTTGACATAGAGTCGGAAAGTGACGAACCTTTTCTTACCCCGACTATACATACACACACTTAGCTATTTTAAGCATGCAAAATTTATCATCTTAAAGTTAAATGTGAAACTATAATTACATAACCATGTCCAAGAATTAATAAAATTCAGTTACAATAATATAAATTAATTTGATTAGATTAATATTTTAGGACCACCTGTTTGGTTTAGAAAGGTACCATGTGCTTGCGATGTGTTACATTAATGTAATTTGAAAACTGACTAACCTTTTCTTTCCGCTACTGTATACATGGAAATGGTGTTTTCTCGGTCGACAAATTGTAACAGTTCCGGAAAAAATAAGAGAAGAATCTGATGGTTGGGAAAATCAACGCCGGTCCCAAGATTGGCATTTCGCTGATTTGGAACCATTTTGTGATAAGCCCAGTTATTATTTTAATACCTACATATTTTAATCTTGTCCAATTTTATTTTGCTGTCAAGAATAAATGTTTTCTTTCTTTCTTTCAAAAACATTGTTACTTAGTTAAGCGATAATTAATAGACATTTTTTTGAAAATATCTAATAATAACATTGATTTGTTATGTGACTCTATTGTCTGTGGTATATTGGGATAGGGTAGGGAATAAATGGGATTTATATAGACGACCAGATAGCCTAGTGGTTAGTGACCCTGACTATGAAGCTTGAGGTCCCGGGTTCGATTCCCGTGTCGGGGCAGATATTTGTATGAAAAATACGAATGTTTGTTCTCGGGTCTTGGGTGTTTAATATGTATTTAAGTATGTATCTGTCTATATAAGTATGTTTATCCGTTGCCTAGTACCCATAACACAAGCTTTGCTAAGCTTACTTTGAGACTAGGTCAATTGGTGTGAATTGTCCCGTGATATTTATTTATTTTTTTATTTTTTATATAATTTACTAGCTGTTGCCCGCGACTCCGTCTGCAAATAATATCACCTACGACCTACATATACTCAGACCTACCAAATACAGAGAAAAAAGTTTCGGAGGAGTTCGATAACAAACACCGTGACACGAGATTTTTATATATATTAGATTAGATTGAATCAGGCGTTACTTTGCGGAGGTCCGTATGAAACAATTAAGTACTTGCATACTGCATTACTATTTACTTACTATTTTTATTAATCGTAAGGTCGCGGTGAGCAAAGTAATTTTTTCAGTTCATTGGGATTTATATGTTTGATTCAGAGTGACCCTACCTCCGTAACTATGATTACTAGACCTCTACAAATTTGTCGTACAAATAGGTAATTACAACAATAAAAACTGATTTCACGATTTTTGGTCATTCCCACGGCATAAGGAAAAAACGGTATTTATGTATTCACGAACTGATACACACGATGATGGTGATGCTGATGGATGGTTGAATGGTTGCCGTTGTCGTATTTTTTTTTTTTTTATCTCAAATTGTAAAGCTATTTAAAAAGAAATATTATTTGAAGTATATATTTTTTGAAGTCTGTTAATGAAGCACTTTATTGGTCTACTATACATTATAATAATATCTTATCGCAACGTGCACGATACATCTTGCACCATCAAGTTAATTACTGCTTTAAAATTTCAGCCTTAGCGCGAAATCCGCTTTAATTACCGCTGCAAGGTAAAATCCAAAATAATTAATTCACAATAAGTAATGGCTTTGAGTTTAATTTTGAATCCTTTGGGTGATCGTGTACCTGCCAGTCAATACGCTTGAGCTTGATTATCTCTATTAATTAAAGGGATTATAAACAGAGGCCTTATTGTCTATAAACCGTTCAAATGAGTCCTCACTCGCGTGGTGCAGGGCCGGTCTAGCTATAGTCTATCGTATTCGGCATCACAATCGTTTTCGTCACTTTTTTGTTTTTCAGTATAGGATATGAACACAGAAAGAGCCCTGTTTTTTCGAGATCCCATTATTTTTGTCCCATTAATGGGACTACGAGAGAGAACTGTTTCTTGTACGAGTAGTCTCATGACTTGTTATCTACTTCCTGTATACATATAAAAATAAGGATGTGTGGTTTGCTAAAAATATATGACGAGAGCAAAAATATCAACTTTATTCAACCAAAAAATTACAGTGTACATAGGTACCTACAATGCGATACAACCCGATATACTCGATATAATAAGGGTTTATCAGACGTTATCTAAATTTTTCCAAAAAATGCCCCACCGAGGTATCTCCATTGACCAGCTGCAGTTGATAATTCATTATGACATCATCCCACTTTATAAATCGTGGCTTCTTTCTGTTGATTTAGAGATTTCAGGATATACTCGAAAATATTTATCTATGCAGGAAATCTACACAGGACGAAAATTTCCACAACCGCATATACGGCTAATGGGACAGCGAGAAACAGTTCTCTCTCGTAGTCCCATTACTGGGACAAAATAATGGGACCACGAAAAAACGGGGAGTAAGAGATGGTGAATGCGAATGCCCTCGCAGTAGAAAATACGGAACCTGAAGCCTTATTGCCTAACACATTCGGAATCACAATCGTTTTTGCCACTTGTTTCTGTCACACGGTATAGGACGAGGATAGAAAAAGAGATGCCAAATGCGATCGCGAGCGCCCTCGTAGTAGACAATGTATTAGGTATGTAGATTGCTTGAAAATGCATATGCTGACAGTAAAAAAAATATACATACAGTCGGCCATAGAATCTCCTCCTTTATTTGAAGTCGCTTTAAAAAGGATACTCAGTGAAAAACGCATTTGTCCATTTTTTTTAAAACATAGTTTTGTGTCCGAAATTTTGTTTTGCAGTAACATCAAATTTGAATGAATAAATGAATTTGAATATGACACCTACATTTTATACAGCGTATGAAACAAAAGTTTTCTCTTCTGTGGACTTAAGTATTAGCGTCTCCGAGTCAGCAAATTAAAGATTTATTTAAATGGGCCTAAAAGTTGGTCAGGCGGCACACGCCGATGTAAATTTGACTAAGAAATATTGGCTATAGACCCTTAAAATTAATTACCCATTCACAAAAGAGACGCGAACAAAAAAAATTTTTATGATCCATTTTGCCACGTATAATACCTAGCACTTGTCAGAGAGTGGTAAAACAGGACTAGTGTTGATTACAGAGTGATGGAACGCGGCCGCGGCGCACGCGCTCCCCGGATTGGTTCGCGGACGTGAAGATAAACAAGCTGCAACGGCCGGACAGGGTAAGATACTGGCTACACGAAATAAGGGAATAAAAAAAAATTGGTCAAAATCAAAATTTAAAGTTTATTTTATGTAAGTAGGCCGTTAAGAGCACATTTACATGTCCTTTTTAGGGTTCCGTAGTCAACTAGGAACCCTTATAGTTTCGCCATGTCTGTTCGTCTGTCTGTCTGTCTGTCTGTCTGTCTGTCTGTCTGTCTGTCCGCGACTAAGCTCAGAGACTGCTAGTACTAGAAAACTTTAATTTAGCATGAATATATATATTAGACATGCCGACAAAGTGATTAAATAAAAAAAACTAAAAAATTTTTTTTAGGGTACCTCCCATAGACGTAATGTGGGGGTGATTTTTTTTCTCGACTAACCCTATAGTGTGGGGTATCGTTAGATAGGTCTTTTAAAAATATTGGGGGGTTGCTTACATGATTTTTGTATTCAGTGATTTGTTTGCGAAATATTCAACTTTAAGGTGAAAATTTTCATTAAAATCGACCGTCCCCCCCCCTCTAAAATCTAAGCTGTTGAGTGGAAAAATTAAAAAAAATTCAAAATGGTAGTATATATATTAAATTTACAAGGAAAATTATAGCGGCTAAGATTACTTGGGAATTATTTGTAGTTTAAGAGTAAATAGTAGCTTAAGGTATTAAACATACCGTCACTACTTTAAAAACTCGTATCTCAAATCAGCATGTAAACAAAACTGAACCTTGATACGCGCGTAATAAAGTTCACTTTGTCAGATTAACGATTTTGAGATACGAGCTTTTTTCAAAGTATTGACGATACCTAACTTGGAAGATTCCGTACACATACAAAATCCTTAGAAAAATATTACTTGATTTTTTTGTAATGGCTACGGAACCCTATCTTGGGCGTGTCCGACACGCTCTTGGCCGGTTTTTAGTCTAACAGCGCTTTCGGAAATACCAAGAAGAATGCGCCGCAAGAAACTTGGCACTAAGTAATTTTTTTCTAAAAACAGATTACAATTTCATCGTTATACATAAGTTACAGATCGATCTTTATCTCCACTGCTGCGTGGCTAAAGTACCGGCATCGAGTGATGGCACTGTTGACATTTGCTCGCTCATGAAGTTTCCTAACTATTGACAGCAATACAAAGGTATAGATGTTAAACTTAATTGTTGCAGGTACCGGAATAATGATGTACTGACGCGGACTGTAATTTCCCGAAACGCATTTCGTTACTACCTTCATCCTGAAATTTTCTTGTGCGTATGTCACTAAAACAGTCTAGGGCGGGTGGTAAACACAACCATGCGACCAGCGAACAGTCGAACGGACATAGCTCGAAGAATCACCAGACTTAAGCAGCAGTAGGCAGAGCACATCGTTCGTAGAACTGACAGCCGATGGAGCCGAAAGGTTCTCGAGTGGCGTCCGCGGACCGGAAGACGCAGTGTAGGTAGGCCTCCAACAAGATCGAGCGACAACCTGGTTTAGGTTGCGGGAACGCGTTAGATACGGATGGTGCAGAACCGATCTGTTTGGCGAGCCTTAGGGGAGATCTATGTTCAGCAGTGGACGTCTTCCGGCTGAAATGATGATGATGACACAACTGCAGATATTCTAACCTCGACAGTATTTGGAGTACCTACTACCTACCAGCGGCCGGAATGCACAGTAACCATGTACCGTCCACGATAGCAGAACATCCAATCAAACTTTATTGTACCTCCGCGCCATCATCACCTCCCACTGCGAAGTGGACTGTGTACTCAGCTAATATTGTACAGAATTTTGAGTTTCACTATACGAAAATAATACTAGAGTATAAGATGCGGAGTAACACAAATAGCATGCTGTTAGATTTATGAAGGTGCGGTCAGCGAGAAAAATCGCGCAATAAGATTGCTCAACGAGATGGCTTCCATCTTTACAATTTTTAACCGGTTGTCTGTAAAATCGGACGATAGCTTAACGTGACAACGTCATAACAAAAAAACATTGATGAAATGATTGCATACTTTTGCCGATTGTGCCATTCGTTCGCTCGTGCCGCGCTCTCGCTCCGATCGTTCATCGGCTCGAGCGTAACGGGACGCGTAACGGGACAATGCGTTATGTATGTTACACTGAGTCATTCTTTTTCGTGCGTGTAGCCGGCGTTCATTTAGACGTTGTCACGTCAAAAATGAGAGGATTATCATATCAATACGGTTTTTAAAAATATTTTGAAACAAACTTAAAAATATTTTTTGTTGGTAAAGAAATACTTTCAACAGCATATTCTGAGGCACCGACTCATTCGTTATTTAGAAAGTTACTAAAATCAATATTCATCATCATCATCCCAGCCTGTATACGTCCTACTGCAGGGCATAGGCCTCCTCTCAGAATGAGAGGGGTTGGGCCGTAGTTACCATGTGGGCCCAGTGAGAATTGGGAACTTCACACACATCATTGACCGTAAAGCTCATGGTAAATTTCAAATGTAATTTCGCACATAAATTCCGAATAAGTCAGAGGTGTGAGATGGGATTTGAATCCACGACCCTCTGCTTGAGAGCCCATATGTCAAACTACTAGGCCACCACAGCTATAATCAATATTAGCGATACTTTAAAATAACATCTTGTGAAATTGTTAGTCTCTATTTTATTTTAATATCTTTGTCTTCAAATGCCATAAAACTGCAACAAAAGACCTAAATACTGCCTCATGTTAGTTCCAGTCCGTTTGAATATAGATATACTCGTATTTTACGAGTGCAAACCACTAAAGATATTTCACTGTTGCACCTTTATTGTTTATCTGTAAGAATGGAAACGCTGTAAATTTATATAGACGTGCACTGCCTGATAATACGAGCCTCTTGGGGAAACTGCTTTGATCTAGAAAATTACGGTCTTAAAATTTTTACTTTTTATTTCTCAATAAAAAGTCGCTCCAACACTCTAACTCAACTAAGTACATCTAGTTGAGTGGTTCGAGAGAAAAGCTTGCACAGTCCATTGAATACATTCAATGGTATATGGATGCAGGCCAGAAAGTTGCTCGACGTTAAATGGTAGCTTAACATACAAATGGTGTACTGCCGTTTGGCAAATTATTTTTCCCAAATATGACTTCCCAAAATAACTTATCGCAATAGTTTCATTTCCCAAACGAATGTTTAGCAAAGTTACATTTCGCATTTTATTCATTTGGTCAAATCATCATTTGGCAAAATTTCACTTCGTCAAGATTTTATTAAGCAAATGCTTATTAAGCAAATGTTTTATTTTGTCATAAATTATATGCCAAAAAAATGTTTGCCAAATTTGTCACTTCCCATGCTCAACTTATAGCAAAAGTTCGGCAAATGATAATTAATTTTTACTGTTGCAGAAATACAATAGTAGGTATCTATACAGGAATTTCAAGTATAAAATGAACAAAAGGCAGAAATAATTGGTGACCCCTGTCGTATGCTATGCAATATTTTGTTGCAGATATACAATAGTAGGTAACATTGTTAGGCATATTGCTGGTAGCGAGCGAGCGAAGCGAGCGAGCAAGACCTTCCAGGGCAGAAGCGACTCGGATAGGTTAGGTTCAGAAGGCTAAGGCGGGAGCGAAGCGTAGCGTAGCTCCCGCCTTAGCCTTCGATGTTAGGTTTTTTATGAAAGCACAGAAAAGGATACCTTTGATTTTATGAAATGTCATACAACCATGACATTGAATGTTTTCCATGCTTTAATGTTATGCAGTACACTTCTTCACTTTATCCCGCCGTAATTCACAATACCAGTATTATTAATTTTTATCCTACGCACTACCCAAATTGGGATATAAACCATATGCCATGCAATGTTTTGGGATTAGTATGTTATGCCAAACGATACATTTGCCAAAAAAAATTTTGGGAAAATAGAACATGACCATGTAATTATTTGCTAAACAATCACTTGCCAAAAAAGAGGTTTGCTGACTGTAAAATTGCGATAAGTAGTTTTGACAATTGAGTTTTTGCCAAATAAAAATTTGGGAAAAAAAGTTTGCGATGTGATACTTTGGTAAACATTTTTTGCCAAACATTAGTAATCCCATACAAATCGACTGACTGAAAAAAGTTCCGTTGTAAGCAACCATACAAATTTTGACTACCGGCGGCGTTAAGGAAGCCGTGGTGGCCTACTGGTTTGACCTATGGGCTCTCAAGCAGAGGATCATGGGTTCAAACCCCGGCTCGTATGTTACCCGCCATCTTCCGTGTCAGATTGCCAGGAATCTTTTTTCTTCTTTTTCTTCCGGCCTTATATTTTTTTCCATACTTCGATTGTTTTTTATTTCATTTAGCACGTTTGTACTATCTATATAAGTGATTATTAAGAGGCTGACAACACCTAATTTTGTTGAAATTGATGTCATTTAAACAGCTTTTTAAGAAAAACTGCTTGTTGTAGCACATCAAAAAAATTATATGTTAATATTCATCATATTTCAAAGACCGTGGATGGACTCGATACATAATTGGACGAAATCGGCTCGATAGAAAATAATTGCAAAGATAGGTCTTAAAATCATCATTAAACGGTTCTATGTCTTTATTTTTTTGGTGTATGCGTCTGCAATTAAAAACATGAAGTCAACATATTCATACCTAAACCGCTAACGAGTCATATTTCACAAATAATCCACAGTTTTTTTTTAATTAAATATTTGCCCGATGAATTTCAATATACCCGGCTGCCCAGTAATAGCGGCATCTCGTTTACTCCGATACAAATAGACAGTGTGCGCCGACGTTGGTGTTGACAGCGTCTTAAGCCAAATTTCAGTAAACAATCGATTTTTAATATGTCTGGAAAAGTTTCGGTTTCGGCCGAAACTGAAACAGATACCGAAGGTTCGATTTCGGTTTCAGTAGAGTCTTATTTCAATCGGTCACTAATATTTAACTAAAGACTCATTTACCCGTCTCCAACGTTTATTTGAATAGCAAAATATTTTTTACATATTCTATGAGGCGCTAAGATTCCGTAAATATCGACATAAAATTTGAAATGGGCACACGCTCCAATGCCAGTTTCCGCTCGATATTTCTTCAATAGGCGAGTTGTTGAGTGGCAAAGTTGGATATCAGCTGGGAAGTTGCTGATGCCTGGGTGTGATAAAAGTTTGTTTACCCCCAACTGGCTTGGGATTTGAATACAGTAAGTTTTTACGCCGACTCAGTGATTTTGTAAGTCGAATGATTTATTTAAATTGGCGTTAGAGTTGCTTCCGTGATAACGTGAGTGTAGTTGCGGTAGTGTGTTGATGAGATTTAGCTTTCAGAAACTGAAATATTACTTGCTGAATCATTACTCTGCACTGAAATAAAAAAATCATCAGGTGTCATCTACTGGGCGTTGAAGTGTCGAGCATTGGTATGTTTACCTTATACGATTTTGTAACGGGTAACGTCTAGTTTGCAAGTCGCAATTTTTTAGCAATCAGTAATCAAATATTTGGTTACAGTTATACAAACATTTCTTTAAGTGTGACATTTGTTACAAAAGTGCAGTGTCTTGAAATTTGTGAATTCCATTTGAGATTTCGTGGTGTTTTGTTTTGCAGGATGTGTCGATTGTTATAGTGCCCGACACCTCGATTAAGTTAAGCTTACATATTTATTCCATCACAAGCCGTGGTGGCCTAGTGGTTTAATCTATGGCCTCTCAAGTAGAGGGTCGTGGGTTCAAATCCCGGCTCGCAACTCTGAGTTTTTCGGAATTTATGTGCGAAATTACATTTGTAATTTACCATACGAAGAAATTCAATGGTTGTGTGAAGATCCCAATCCGCACTGGGCCCCGTGGGAACTACGTCCCAAGCCCTCTCATTCTGAGAGGAGGCCTGTGCCCTGCAGTGGGACGTATATAGGCTGGGATGATGATGGGATGGGATGATTTATTCATCAGTCATCACTATCTACAACCTAACTATAGATCAGTGACTCTTCTTGGCTTGATTCACGAGCGGTGGTGATCATTTTCCATCAGATGTCCCTCTTGCTCATTTGCCTCTCTCTCGTTTTTCTTGTGAAATCCTTAGATTATTTATGCACTAGATAGTATCAGTAGCAAACATTGCGATACAAAACGTCAGCAACGGCAGTGACAGCTTCATAATTACGATCGACGATCGCGTTACGTCATTTAAACTGAAGGGAGGCGAATGACATATAAGCCAACTGTTGGCTTATATTTTTATGGGACGTTTTCATGCCGCCTAAGCTCCATCTAGTGAAATCCTTATTCTGTATCAAAAACGAAGATCGTTTTATCTTTAACAAGCATATCTTATTACTTCTTTTTATTAATTCTTTATTCTATAAAACTGAGATAATTTTAGTAAGTTGTTAGTCTTAATATTATAATAGTAATAAATCCATCAGGGAGAAGAAAAGCATTGTATACAGTGGAATTATAAAACGCAAATGCAATGCTAAAAGCAATAACTTGTTTCCAGACACGGAGATTAAACTTGGCACAGGCAAGTCAAGTACAGCACGTTCATTTGGATGCTTTGAAGTTTCTAACTGCAGACACGTTTTCAAAGTGTGTTTCTTTTAAAAAAAAAAATAGATTTGACTACCGCTTTAGCCTAGTTGGTAGTGACCCTACGAAGCAAGAGGTCCTTGGTTCGAATGCCGGTAAGGGCATTCATTTGTGTGATGAGCACGAATATTTGTTCCTGAGTCGTGGATGTTTTCTATGTAGGTATTTATTTATCTATACAGGGTTATTTGTAATTCACTAGCATCCTTTTAACCCTAAACTCCTACCACTTAAACAAATGTTTTTTGTTTTACGGCTTTTGTCATAACTTTATATTTTTGGTGTAATAACGTTTTGAAAATTTGAGATTTCCTCTTATTTTTACGATACTCTGTGTATTTGTATGGGAAAAAGGGGCTTCATTTTAAAAAGTCGTAAAACAAAAAACATTTGTTTGAGTGATAGGAATTCAGGGTTAAGAGGATGTCAGTGAATTAAAAATAACCCTGTATAAGTATGTTAACCGTCGTCTAGTACACATAGTACAAGCTTTGCTTAGTTTGGGACTAGGTCGATTTGTGTAAGATTGTCCTCTAATATTTATTTATTTATAGAGAAAGAAATACGAAATTTGGTAGAGCCTGTCTAATTTAAAATGACGCGCCCCACCAACGCATTTACGCACAGGATTTGAAAGTAGAAAATGGCCCTAAATACAGCTTCAATAGGTTCAAAATCCTGTGCGTAAATGCGGTGGTGGGGCGCGTCATTTATAATTAGACAAGCTACGGTATGTATTTTTGCATCTTCCGGTCCGTGGACGCCATTCGAGAAACTTCAACCTCCAACAAGATGAGCGACGACCTGAGGCCGCATTGTGTAACTCACATGCGCCTGCTTTTGCATTCACTATTTCTTTCTGACAAATGGTATAACATGGTGACAGAAAGAGATGGTGAAAGCGATGGCAAGCACCCGCGCGTTAGACAATACGGCACTTGTACGCTTATTGTCTAACGCGCTGATGCTTGCTTTTGCATACACTATTTCATTCTGTCAAATAATAATAATAATAATAATAATAAATCTTTATTTGGAACAGTAACAATTAGGTGCATTACAAAATATGAAAAACGATGTCACCCGCAGAAGTTAAAAACTGTGTCGCAGGTAGCAACGCCCCCCTCCGTAAACAAAGTGATTTAGTTCCAAAATTAATACAAAAGTTTAACTAAAATTTAAGTAAATACACAAAAGAAAAGAAATATAAATATAAACTGGTTGTGGTAGTGTGTGTGTGTGTGTGTGTGTGTGTGTGTGTGTGTGTGCATATGTCTGTTTGTGTGCACTTACAAGTGTGTGGGCGTGTTATTGTTATGTATGATAGGTATATAAATGCAAGTAAAGTAACGAAATAGGACACGGGTCAAATGTTAACTCACGAAGCGACCACAAGAAGTTCCTCCGTGTTTTCAATTTTCATATGATAATGAAAGCAACCAATCCGTACATTTTAACTTGCATGAGTGAAGTGTAAGTGGGTAAATATCTAGCTGCTTTTGGAGGCGATTGTAAAGAGTTGAGCTGATGTAACTAAATGGTATAAGAGATGGTGACAGAAAAGATGGTGGAAGATGGGAAGCGCCCGCACGTTAGACAAAGGTCTCTGGTTGAGGTTGCGGGAACGCGTTGGATGCGGATGACGCTGGACCAGTCTTTTTGGTGAACCTGGAGAAAGGCTTACGTTCAGCAGTGGACTTTTATCAGCTGAAATCATGATAATATAATGTCGCTCATGTAGATTTGATGTCTATGTACAGTTTATAAAAAGGCAAAGTTGGATGAATCACCTTTTGTGTTGTTTATTTTGTCTATGGTTATCCAACTACTTCATACTGTTTCATAGAAAAATGATTAGGTTGTCCAAGGGACAAAATATGTGTAACCATAGCAACGGGTGGCACTTAAAAGTTGATTCACCCATTATACAGTTTACAAAATTTATTTAATTTTACATGCATACTCTGTATTGGATGTGCTATGTTCAGGATGTACCTACGTTTACAGGAACTTTTGAAAAGTGGCAGCGCATCAGTTGGCTGTCAAAACGTTTCGCCTCCGCGGAATTGTCGCGGCGCGGTATCATCAGTTTCCAATAAGTGAGCATTTTACGATAGGTGAAATGTTAAGCGACAGTTTTTGGTTCACACAGGTACATAACTAAAACGCTAAATTAGGCATATACTCTTTTAATTATAATAAAACCAAAAAAATTCTCCAAGAAGATCTTCTAAAAATGTCTTATGAGGATGCAGAAAAGTTATTGGCTGTCTTAAAATAAATAGGATTAAATAGTGTTAAGGTTATTTTAAGTGCTTATTTTAGAACCAAAAATGTTTTACTACTTGTCTTTTATTCAAAATCTACTTAAAAACATTAGGTGTGTAGGTATTTTGCATTTGATTATTTATGTTAGCATTTTAAGTCCTTTTATACCTGAAACACAGGATTTTATTTTATCCTAGTTCAGGGTTTGTATTATTTACATTTTTTACTGTTTGTTTATCCTTTTAGTTATATTTGTCAAATACGATGTAAAAGTTAATAAAGATTTATTATTATTATTATTATAAAGCGATTGATTTTAATTTTTGAAGAGTTTCTAGCCCATTTATCACCCTCCCTTCGTTCTGAGGACTATGCCTATCAGTGGGACGTATATAGGCCGCAGAAGATGATAAATAAGTATAGCGTATTTTATAGCGCATTGGTTTTAATAAATAAAAAAAGTGAAGAGAATTAACGTACCTCGCCGTCATAATCTTCTTTCCTGATATCTTCTTCTTGCGTTGCCTCTTCAATTACTGAAGGTTGGCTAGTAACTCCAAATATTTCTTTTGTCCCTCGCGAGGTGGAACATCTGTGTAGCTCAGCAACTCGTGACGGTCCACTCTAGAATGTTTCTCTTTTTCTTCGGCCAACACCGGGTTTTCCAGCAACTTTGCCCATCATAATAAGTTTCAGTAAGTCTTACCTCTCGTGGAAAACATGTCCGAGGTGGGCAACTTTACTGTGTTTGATGGTCTGTATTTAACTTGCAGTTTTGCAGTACTTATGGTTGCTTGGGTGTAACGCTTGAATATAATGTTCTTCCACTGATTACGATCTTAAGCAGTTTGGGTCGTTTCTTAACACACTACAAGTAAGATAATATACTTCTACATAAAAATCTATTAATCATAATAAAAATACCTCATCTGTTAATAAAACATATTTGTTAAAACACACCCTTCCCTAAGCCGCGTAGTTTATTCGTAATCGCTTAACACTCCTTTCGGAGTTGGTTAAAGCAAATTAATTCAAATGTGCGAGTTGTCGTGCGTGGCCGCGTAAATCACGGAGCGACGCACCCTGTATAATTAAAATGGGAAAACTCACTCGCGCCTCGCCCGAGCCTTAGGCTGTGTTTCCACCAGAGATGTGCGAGGTAGCTAAGCGGTGCGAGGCTGTGTAACGAGGATGTGTAACGGTGTGAATGTTTCCACCAGAGATGTGCGAGGTAGCTGAGCGGTGCGAGGCTGTGTAACGAGGATGTGTAACGGTGTGAATGTTTCCACCAGAGATGTGCGAGGTAGCTGAGCGGTGCGAGGATACGTAGCGAGGATGTGTAGCGGGCTCTTTTCAAATAAGTGGGCGGTGTGCGGTGAGGCGGGAGCGGAGCAACGCCGCCTATAGGTGACGCCACCAGAGTTTAGGCCACGCACACAACCACATCTCATGTAATGACAGCGGGATTTTGACGTTGTGTTGACGTTTAACGACAACACAACGTCAAAATCCCGCTGTCATTACAAGAGATGTGGTTGTGTGCGTGGCCTCAACTCTGGTGGCGTTACCTATAGCAACACATCCCTCGAAACACATTCCTCGCACACATTTTTCCCTTCTTTTATTTTGTATTTACAAAAACCTCGCTCCGCTGAGCTGCTTCCACCAGAGCTGAGCTGAACCAAGATAGGTAAATGAAGTTTTTCTATTGGTTTATGACAAACACATCCCTCGCAACGCATCCTCGCACAGCTCCGGTGGATACGCAGCCTTACCCGAGTCTCACCCAGAAATCAACCGCTATACAGGCAAAAAACTTAAGTAAAGGGCCTGTTGTAGGTATGTGAACAGAATTGATAATGGAGATTTTTTCCTAATTTAGAACGTCAATTTGTTTATACAGAGAGGTTACTCAAATTCAAATTCAAATTGAATTGTTTTTGTGATCAAAGTTTGTTTTATACTTGTCTTTATTTTTTTAATTTATTCAACTTTAAACAAATTCTGTGTTCATGTTCAATGTACATAGTAGCGTTTTGTTTCTAGTAACTTTGATCACGAAAACCTAAGACATAAAACTAACTGCGAAGTGCAAGACTATGTGATAAAGGTGAGGCACGTTGCTTGACTATAAAGCACCTTATTTATTTGAAGGATTGTTATTTCCTTTGAAGTTTTTACTGAGTTTTGGTAATTTTTGGAGGGTATTTTTAATCAGCTTTAGTTACTTTGTACTTAATACAAAATATACTCAGGAGAGTCAGGACTCAGAAATTTTCCTACAGAATCTATATTTTAAATCTGATGGGTGAGTAAATTAGCCGTTATAAATCATAAATATGTAAAGTACCTACTTAAAAATAAAAGTTCTAAATTAATGATGGAATAAAGACACGCACAAAGAGTTTCCCCGTAAATAGGTAATGTAAATTACGTCTTCGTGAACCAATAAACATAAAAAAAGCAGTGGTGGCCTAGCGGTTTGACCTATGGCCACTCAAACAGAGGGTCGTGGGTTCAAATCCCGGCTGGCACCTCTTGAGTTTTTCGGAATTAATGAGTGAAATTACATTTGAAATTTACCATGAGCTTTACGGTGAAGGAAAACATCGTGAGGAAACCTTGCATACACCTGCGAAGAAATTCAAGTGTGAAGTTCCCAATCCGCACTGGGCCTGCGTGGGAACTACGGCCCAAGCTCTCTCATTCTAAGAGGACGCCTGTGCCCTGCAGTGGGACGTATACAGGCTGGGATGATGAATCAATAAACATTTTTTTTGATAAATACTTTTCGAAAGTAGTATTTTTTCCTTTTTTTATTATGAGAGGGAGGCAAACGAGCAAGCGGGTCATCTGATGGAAAATGATCACCACCGCCCATAAATATTAACAAATCAAAGAGGGAATACGGAATCGGGGGAGGGGGAGAGGTATTGGGCCCCCGGCGCTCTCACTGACCGTACGAAACGCAGCAGGAGTACTGCTGTTTCACGCCGGTGTTCTGTGGGAGGGTGGTACTGACACTGACCAAGATGAGCCAGCCCCCATTCGTGATTCAGCGACTAGCTACAACATGGCTCTACCACTACAAAAATAGTAATTCAATATTTTTATGATCTTTTTATATCAATTACTGGGGCTGGGATGCCATGATGTCCAAAAACTGAAGTGGGTATAAAAGATGTTAGCTGACATACTACGTGTCTACGTGAGTGTATATTATGGCGTCCAAGGCCCTATTTGACACGACGAACTTGCTCGACGCGACGAATACGTTAAGCTGCGTACGGACTGCGCGCACATTACGCGTACCCTACGCGAGCCCGGCCCGGGTACGCGTACCCGGGTACGCGTGTTCTGGTACGCCATGTGCGTACTTGCAGCTACGCGTACAGTGTACGCGTACATAGCGTACGGACATGGCATTCCAGGACACGCGTACCCGGGCTCGCGTTGGGTACGCGTAATGTGCGCGCAGTCCGTACGCAGCTTTACGCATCCGCGGCGAATACGTTGCGACACGCTGCGCGTACGCTTCGCGAATCGCTGTGTGTGGTTCTAACAGCACACAAAGTGTAACAAAATGAAACTGGAATAGTTCAGTCATTAGCGCGGGGTGGTTCGTTTTCGTTGAAAAGTAATGTAACCTGTTGCTTAAATACAGTTTCTTTGTAAGGCTTGCTTTCGTTTCAAAAGATACGAAAACTTCGTTATTAGTTAGCACTTTAGAAGTTAAAAACTTTTGCTTCAAGAAAAAGTTTCAAATAAAACGTTTATCGTAATTTTATTTTCAAACAAAAATAGGTGATTTGCTTTTGCTAGAAAACTTAGACTGTGTTATCGTTACTCACGTCGTATTGTTTAAAAACTGTTTTAGATTTTGATACGAAACGGTTTTTCGTAATCGTTTTTCGAAACAGTTTCAGAACGCCCAGCTCTATCAGTTAGTGAATGGGTAAGAGTGAATGAACTCTCCTGCAAAGTTTTCGACTGGAAAATTGGATTCAAGATTTCGTCTTGTATCTGACGTGTAGTGCTTTGAACATTTTTCATAGTGTACTGAAACATTGGTCAATCTCTATTAAAAATATATGAAACACACCCGCATTGGGGGAGGCCTATGTTCAGTAGTGGACGTCTTTCGGCTGAAAGGATGATGATGATGATGAAGGAAGTCTTTACTGCATGAAACAAGGTTAGATTTTTAAAATTACGGACGTTTTTCCGACTATTGATGATCAGAAATACACAGTGAATATGTAGGTATTTCAACAGTACATACATATAATGTGACCATACGTCCCGTTTTGAACGGGACTGTCCCGCTCTTAGATACTCTGTCCAGGTGTCCCGAAAAACAACTAGGAACGCGAAAATTCAGAAAATTTAAAATGACGACACGTAAGCGTTAGTCGAAGATGTATGTGTCTATTATCTTTGATAAAGTTGCGGACAGAAGAGGACACTCAATTAAATGTCAACGTAGTTTAAACTATGTTAATAGTAATTGATAAAGATATTATTCATAATTACTATACTAAACGGTACTTATCACGCAATTAATATTTACCTCGACGTCTCGGCCACATTGAATAGCATTGCACATTGCATTGCATTAGCCGTGGTCATAGTCGTGGCCGCGGAATACGGGTGCTGATTCTAATCGGGATCAAGTGCGGGTAGTTCGAAAGACTCGTGCGGCTAAACGAACTTGACACCCTACACTTCAGTTAACTCGCGACCACGGCTGCTGCAATGTGGCCGAAACGTCGAGGTAAATATTAATTGCGTGATAAGTCCCATTTAGTAAAGTAATTATGATAGAAAATCACGAAAGTTTAAAACAGTATAAAGATAATATTTAAAAAATGTTGCTAAGAATAGGACACATTTATTTTTTAAAGTCGTCACCCAGTACTAAAGTATATTTGCGCATATAAGATGTTTGTTATTGCAACAAAAAGTTTGTTTCTGCCCAAAATCTCCTTAAAAATTCGATGTCCCATTTTAAGGTGAAAAAAATATACTTCGCAAACTAATATCAACGAACGGATTATCAGAGCGACTTCCATATATATGCGCGGGATAAATTCTTCCCGCATCCGGAACACAAAGGGAATTCCTTACATTGAGTCGTTGCGCGAACTATGCGTCGGGATCGAATTACTTTCGCCGAGTGAAACGTCAAATAGCGGGAGATTGGGAACTGTAGCGATCGTGAGCGAGAGCGGACAAGGTGACAGGAGGAGCGGGTAAAGTAACGCCTGTGAAGACAACTAGGTGCAGAGTAGAGTGCAAGGGTCGCAGATCTGTTTTAGACGCGGGTAGGCCGGGCGGGGCAGGCCTGCTACGCCGGCGCACCCTACATTTAACATTATTGTAAGCGCGAATAGACATATGTCGGTAATGCGAGTAATATCACAATTATAATGTCACTCGACCGCGTGATGCCATATTAATATTACACACCACTCGGATGAAATAACACCGAACGTCACTCGTAGCGATATATTCCCCGAGCGTGGTAATGGCGCCTGCTTGGGTCTCGCTTGAATCGAAATGATGGAAGAGTTGGTATTATATTATATTTCATAGCGCTCGGTTCGGTCGACATAAAGGGAAATCAAATCACAGAATATATAATAGTACTGACGTACAGAATGGAAACGGTCCGCCCCGCACCGATTC
The DNA here is from genome assembly GCA_947563465.1 of Archips xylosteana. Taxonomy (NCBI): domain Eukaryota; kingdom Metazoa; phylum Arthropoda; class Insecta; order Lepidoptera; family Tortricidae; genus Archips; species Archips xylosteana. Next base: position 3,892,906 of record OX387351.1, on the reverse strand, counting down.
GAATTACCCCACCCCTCAAGGCGCAGATAGCTGGAAACCGCCAGAAACCAGAAGAGTGCGCGCGCGATGTATGGTAGGCGTACGCGTGTACAGACGTCGTCGTGCTTATGTAGATTCAAGAACGCGTATTTGTACGTCGTGTCCGCCGCGTGATCAAATTATACATTCTATGTCTATGTCATTACCTTAAAATATTACGTCAAAAGTAAAGAAACTTCAGTACTCATTAAATTTTTCTGATATGATTCATAGTGTGATTGCCTGTGATCCGGTATTGAAGTAGGTAATCCGGTAATGTGTAATGGTTCGAGTGATGTGATATCTCAATGTAATCATACATTTACTGAGATGTAATGCGATATGGCATTACTTTTCGGAGCTCTGTTTTGCGCATCTCTAAGCGCGAACCAAACCGAGCGATCTCGGCAACTGTTGCACAAAACAGCTATGGTTTTTAATAGTGGCTAAAAACTACAAAAGCATGTATAAATCTAATATATACATAAATAAACTAAAAAAAGGCAGTGTTCCATAGGGCCCGAACCATTTAGCTCAAATTTTGAAGCTCTGTAGCTCTTTTTAGAGCTGGCTTAATGGATGGGTTTCGAAGAGCTCAATGATTAATAAGACCGTAGTCTTAAAAAGGCTACAGAATTTTTTTGGAGAGTTTTAGCCTTTTTAGGGGCTTTTTTAAGGTTGTAGCCTGTTCTAAAACATAAGCTAACCTTGTGACTTATTTGCGGCCAGCCCTCAAAAAGAGCTAAAAGGCTCAAGTCTTTTGGAACACTACAAATAGGTATACCTCGGGATACCATGGTCAGTTCTGCTGGACTTTCTCCAGGAGCTGGGCAGGCACTAGTAGTGCCTACAGCTAATTACGCAAAATAGGCGCACATAGACGTGAATATTATTATTATAGCTGATATTTTGACATACCCAGAAATTTTTACGGACCCTCGGTACGCAAGTCTGATGCACATGGCTGGGTTTTAGGGTTCCGTACCCAAAGGGCAAAAACGGGACCCTATTACTGAGGCTCCACTACTCGTCCGTCTGTCTGTCTGTCCGTCTGTCCGTCTGTCAGTCCGTCCATCCGTCTGTCACCAGGCTGTATCTCATGAACATTACAGACATTTAAAATTTTCATTGACGATGTATTTCGGTTGTCGATATATCAAAAAATAATAAAAAAACAGAATAAAATAAATATTTAAGGGGGCTCCCATACAACAAACGTAATTTTTTTGCTCGTTTTTGTGCGATGTTGATAACGGCAACAGGTAGACTCTTGAAATATTCACAGAATATTAAGTTATATATTAACTTTAAAAATAAATTATTAAATTAAAATAAAACAAAAATATTTAAGGGGGGCTCCCATACAACAAACGTGTTTTTTTTTGCTTTTTTATTGTTAATGGTACGGAACCCTTCGTGCGCGAGTCCGACTCGCACTTGGCCAGTTTGTACACTTTTAAACGACTAATATCAACTCAACTGAAACGGATCTACTTGTACTAACAGAATCGTCCCTCTCGGCACTAAGCACGGAGCCTTTGGTAAATATTGGAATAGAATAAGCATTTTATATCCTTCACTGGAAAAAACCCTTTTTTATTCACGACAAAAATGTAACTGCAGTTTTTACAACAAGACGCCTGTAATGTGTGAAATACTAGCTGACGCGCGCGACTTCTTCAGCGAAGAGTTCGTTTGACTATCTTGCGATAACTATGCAATTTTCTGGGATAAAAACTATTCTATGTCCATTCCAAAGTCCCCAACTATATCCATGCCAAATTTCATTTAGATCGGTTCAGCGGTTTAAGCGTGAATAGGGAACGCGTTGGATGTGGATGGCACGGGACCGATCTGTTTGGCGAGCCTTGGGGGAGGCCTATGTTCAGCAGTGGACGTCTTTCGGCTGAAATGATGATGATGATGATTTATGCATCCCAGATGAGAAACTTCGACGGTGCGATGTAGAATGTAGCCGTTTCTCTAGTTGATGGTGACAGCTAGCATACATAACTATACTTAATTTTTTTTCTATAATGGTATAGAAAACCATTACATTTAATTTAATAACCATTACCAAACTGGGCGTCGCATTATTAACGGGAGTCCTTGAATTTAATGTCAATTTTACACACCCCGTTCGCGTGTTTCAATATGGCGTTGTGTGGTCCAAAAGTGTTTGATAAGCGTTTGCGCAATGAAACAAATAACCTGGCAAAGACTGAAGGCCGGCAGAGACCGGATGCGTGTGCGTGTCACCACCAGTTGTAATGAATAAAACTGTAAGAAAGATGGCACACCATGTGTACGATTCTAGTGCGCCATCTTTCTTACAGATTAATTTATTACAACTGGTGCGTGTTTGTGTTGAATTTTTTAATTTTTTTATATAAGAGGGGGCAAACGAGCAGACGGGTGTGATCACCGTCGCCCCTGGACACCCGTAACATGAAAGGAATCACAGGTGCGTTGCCGACCCTTTTAGGAATTGGTAGGCTAGTTTTATTTTGGGCTTTTCTTACTCAGAATCAAGAGCGCTATTGATTATGATGATTAAAAAAAATTACAGTTTTATGACGACCCTTATAAACTGTATGAAAAAAACGTCACAAAACTGAGCCAAAAAATAAGGTAGGTAATTTTTTTCTTTATTAAAATGAACAGTACCGTAACCCTGTGACTTTGATTTGCGGGTCAACTCTAAAAAGTAGTTTGCTGACCCAAGGCCGTATTGTCTAACGCTTCTGACGCTTGCCTTCGCTTTCACCATCTCTTTCTGTCATCATCTTATACCGTTTTACAGAAAGAAATAGTGATTGCGAAGGCAAGCGTCAGAAGCGTTAGACAATAAGCCTGCAGCTCACGCATTTTTGTTAGCATTTGCTTTCCTTTTCGATGTCTTCACCGATCTTCTTTTTGTCTACTTGTCAACCATTAAGCTCATAATCAGGTATGAGCTTAATCTACATATAATTATTATTAATTTTACTATTATTTTCTTGTCGACTATAAAGCTATTTTAAAACTATCAAAGTGGCCCCAATTTGATCAAAGGCATCCCGGTTTACGGTACTCGTGATTTTAAATAAGAAAACCCCAAAAAATACGAGTAGGTGCACTTTTTTGAAAATGCCTAACAGGCGTAACAAATAAACAAACTCACACACCCACGCACTGAATCGCTACCCTCTTATTACTGGCTCCAGTCGCTTTGATGTCATCGACGTTCTTTGCTATGGGGTGGCCACATGATAATTTTTTTTTATTAAATTCGTTAAATGAAATGAATGAAAATGAAAATATTTATTTTCGTTTACAATTGTGCATAAATAGTGTCAAGGTTGGGACTTCCTAGTAAGTATTGAAATACCTGTAGCAGGAAGTCCCGCTCCTCCAAAAACAAGACAGTTGTTTCTTAACAAACGATACTTATAAAGCTAAAGTTAAAAGGAATTTACATTTTAAACAGTTATGAAAAATCGGGCTTCACGAATATTGTCGTGAGCCTGTAATTTTGAAAAGGTGAGTGTGTGTGTGTGTGTGTGTGTGTGTGTGTGTGTGTGTGTGTGTGTGTGTGTGTGTGTGTGTGAGTGCAAATGCCACAGAAAACGCCAGTAACTTTGGATATTATTAACAACGGGATAAAGTGAAACTTTCAGGCGCATCTACGACGTCAGCCATACGTACTACTTATTAAATACTTATTATAATTTAAATATTATTTATTATTTTATTGTGACCTGAAAAACAGAGGTTAGTGGCTTGATCGGCCTCTCTTTTATCTGATCGTGGGTTTGCTCTCGAGGTAGCAATTTAGAGTTTTCAGAACCAACTTATGCGGTATTTACATTATATAATATTTCCACGTGTTTTCTTTTGAAGGAATTATTTTACAATTTAATTCATTAATTTGAATTAATTCAGGGTTAGTTTAGTTTTTAATTTAGTTTGTAATAGTATTATTTTTGTTTGTTTAGATCTAGTTTAGTTTTTAATTTAGTTTGTAATATTTAGTTTATAGTTAAGTTTTATTCTTTGTTATTTTTTCTTAATTGTTATAGCTTAATATATATATTGAATATTTACATTCAGGGTAATTTTAGATATTCTTTACTTTTTCATTCCATGTCTACTAAGTCTTAATTATTGTACTAAACGGGACTTATCACGTAACTCTTGTTTTTGATGTCCTGTCAATCATTCATATGTTAACAGAAAGAGATTCCTTTAATAGATAAGTTCACCTTTATACATATTCTTATCTTGTTATCTGTTGATTTCATGTATTTTATGTACAATAAAGAGTATTATACATTTGTACATAAAACAAAAAAATATTGTGAGTAGACCATACCTAGTCTTGCGTTGCTCACACCTGAAAAGCAACTGAAGCGTTTAAGTTTCCAATCCGCGCTAGGCTCGCGAGGGAACTGCACGTCGCAAGCTTTCTTATTTTAAGACGAGCCTTGTGCCCAGAAGTGGGACATATATAGGACGGAGAGGACTAAACACCCTAAAGGCACTCAATAATTATACTAGAGTTGCACCTGACTTTTTTTTATGTCGAAGTTATACAACAGCGAATTTAAATATAAAAGCGTTTTTATAAAATCCTTTTATCGATTAGGATTTCAATTACAGCAGACAAACGAGCAAGTGGATCGCAAATAGTATAAAAAGTAAGCAGTTTTCGCCTTAAATGGACTCTCGCAATTGGCAATGTCTAAAAAAAATACCACTGGCTTTTATATTTTTTTTGTATAGAAAAGTCAATTATAAGAAACTAATTTCAATATTTTGTCATTTAGTTCACTACTTTTTTCAAAATTAATTACTGAAACTATTTTGGTTGATGACGTCAGATTATAATTGAGAGCTCCCACACTGCCAAATTTCTAAATGTATCTAAATGCGTACGATAAGGCAACCCCTTTAATTATTTTTTGCGTAGTGGTACACTTTCACTTCTGTCACTTTACTGGCGCTGTCAAAGTGCTAGATGTCAGACAGCAGGTCCAAATCAAACTCCGTAGTATAATCCACGCGTAAAATTTTGAAGAATTCTAACCGCACAGAATAAAGTACGACTTGGACCAGTCACGCAATTTACACCAATGTCAATTGAAGGTCATTTCTTATTTGGTATGTAATAAAGTCATAACATAATATTAAAATTAAATAACTACAGAAAACGGGTTAGAAAGCATTTATCTCGAAATGGTTTTCGATTTACTACACATTGCAAAAAAATAGACATCCCCAATTCTGCTGGATCACTGGTGCGTTGGCGTCTTTTTAAAACAAATGGTCTTTACGAAGCCCCCCGTGTCGAAGTTATACGAAAACACCACTTAGGGAAAATCATTCCTCAACTCAGTACCGTAAGTCAAAGCGTACAAGTAAACGGTAACTTGGAGGAATACTAACTGTCCAAATGACGTAGAGTACAATACGTTTACTTTTAGTTTACCACTGACAGATGGCTTGCGTTCATTTCATTTCCATCTTTAACACCATACAAATAAAGTGGCTATTACAAAATCTACAAACGTGGATAACAGTATTCTAAAATTGGCTTTATTTGTAGGTCGTTAAAGTTGAATATGAAATGAAGGCAAATCATCTGTCAGTGGTAAACTTTATGTAATTTTACTATAATAGCCTATAAAGATAGAACTTTGTATCGCTTCGAATGTCCTGTGAAAATTTAGTCTTATACATGGAATGTATATTTTATTTCTTTTACTAATATTATAAATGCGAAAGTTTGTATGGATGAATGTATGGATGTTTGTTAGGCTTTCCCACTAAAACAGTTTGATTCTGATTATATTTCGCACACAGATAGTTTACGACATGGTTGGATTAACATGTGCGACAGTTTTTATCCCGGAAATTATTCACAATTTATGCGTGAAACAACAGAGTTTTATTTGGACCCGCTATCTGACATCTAACACTTTGACAGCACCAGTAAAGTGACACTAGTTACAGTGTACCACTACACAAAAAATAATTAAAGGAGTTGCCTTATCGTACGCATTTCGATAGATTTAGAAATTTAACTGTGTGGAAGCCCTCAATTATAATGACGTCATCAAATAAAACAGTTTCAGTAGTTAATTTTGAAAACGCAGTGAACTAAATGAAATAATATTGAATTTAGTTTATTATATTTGACTTTTTTATACAAAAAAAAATATAAAAACCATTGGTAATTTTTATAGACATTCCCAATCTACTTGAGAGGCCATTGGTTACACCATTATGTCACCCCGGCTTCCTAATACTATGTTGCGCATTCACCTGTCAATTATTGTTGATTGGGTATAGAACTATCCGAGGTGCTGGCGCAGAGTTGTCCACCTGGTGCGTCTTAGGGGACCGCATTCGATTAAGCCCCTCCTAGCCATTTAATTACTGTATTGTATGGTGTATGTTGATTACCAGAGATGTAGAGATACTGTCGATAGATTTAATCGACTACCTATCGATATGTGGTTATCATCAATGTGAGCAAGTCATCTATCTATTAATCCTAATAATCGTTGATTATGATGAAAAAGAAAGGTAACGAGTTTCTTAATCTTTCACGTTAAAATGGCTGTATGGATGTGGATGAAATTTGATAAGTAGAGAGCTGAATATTTGGTATAAAGTAGAAGCTTTTTTTTATAACAATATTGTCACTGGATTGAGACATATCTACATTATCTATTTAAAAATATGTTTAAACGAGCAATTCTTGCTCTTTGATTTATTTATTTCAGGGACCTCGGAAACGGGTCTAATTATTTCATTGTACGTTTTCCGCGAAAAATCCATCCCGAATTTTGAATTTCAGGGCAAACGAAGCTTGATCACCCAGATACTGCAAGTAAAAGGCCAAAATCTCAATCACTAAGTACGTAGACATGCCATTTTGCACGGGCAATTGTTCATGCAATTTTTGCATATTCTCATGGGAAGTTCATCTCAGCCAAAAGACGTCCGCTGTTGGACAAAGGCCTCCCCCAAAATTAGTTAGAAGTTAGATAGAAATTAGTTGATTGAACTGTCAGATTTGACACGTGTCGCTAACTTAAAAATAATTGCGGGTTCTTTGTGTCGATGTTCAATGATCAACCTATTTTACAAAAAACACTTCATTATTCCAGCCTATATACGTCTTACCGCGGGCACAGACCTCCCAGAACGAGAGGGCTTGGGCCGTAGTTCCCACGCGGGCCCAGTGCGGATTGAGAACTTAACGTACACCATTGAATTACTTCTTGGATGAGTGTGGGATTCCTTCACCGAAAAGCTCGTGGTATATTTTGTTCAAAGTAATTTCGCATGGAGGTGCGATTAAAACAAAAATATTATCGATAAAATGTAGTGCAACTCTAGAGCATACGTATTGAACTGCCGACTCTGTCGTGAAGCGTTAGTTCGCTAAGCTCAAATATCGAGGCCGGGACGTTCTGCTCTAATTATGGGTGAGTTTCACTTTAATTGTTTAGTTCTTAGCTCAGGAACAATAGCTATATATAATTTAATTGGACATTAATGGCAAAGCACGCGTCTGGAATAAATTGAGCAACTTGTCGCCATATAAATTTTGGTTAAATTTACTCAAGTAAGCAACCAGTAATAGTTTGTTTTTATTATTGAACGCTATTATAGAGGGCGCTATTGTTCGGATTGTACGGGCAAAGTACACCATACAACAGAACTGACATTTAACCTTAGAGTGCTACCTGAATTTCCTGTTGGACTGATATGGCCCATATAGTCAACCAAGAAATTCATGTAGCACTCTAAGATTAAATTTATGTCAGCTATGTAAACTAAGTGAGCCAAACGTCAGCGTCATCTATCTAACGGTCAGCGCCATCTAGTGACAGATTGAGGTACTAACCGCCGAATAGCCGTTTGGAACGTAAACATGGCTTAAAACATCACAGGGTATTTTCACTTACAGACTAACAATCGGTTTAATGGTTATGGTTTTTCCTTTGATTTACGGACTGACATAAAAACGGGAAACACTTTTTGATCACCTACTTATACGTACAGTCGAAGGAACTGGATCACGTACCAGGGTGAACCCTTTTCATTGTAAATGTCATATTGACGTTTCATACATGTGCCAAAGAAATCATCGTGAAATTGGTTGTGAAAAGGTTCCACTCTGGTACGCGATTCAATTTCCTTGACTGTTTTTGGCCACTAAACTTGTTTACGTTAAGCTTTTTGATTGGGGCAGTATATTTTTATAAAAAAAATATCAAGTACAGTCAAGTGTAAAAATAAGAGTGCACGCAACTTGCTCATAAATATGTCCCATAGCTCTTATGTCTTCGAATTAAGGTATTGGCACGCGGCGGACACGACGTACAAATACGCGTTCTTGAATCTACATAAGCACGACGACGTCTGTACACGCGTACGCCTACATACATCGCGCGCGCACTCTTCTGGTTTCTGGCGGTTTCCGGCTATCTGCGCCTTGAGGGGTAGGGTAATTCGAATCGGTGCGGGGCGGACCGTTTCCATTCTGTACGTCAGTACTATTATATATTCTGTGGTATTGGTACATAATTATGAGAGGATGAAATCGATACTTACTTTTGCACTTGACCCTATTTTTGCAGGCACTATTCATATGTAAGTCATGTTTTGTTAACATACTTTCAATGATATAAATCCTCCATCACCATTTTACGAACGGCTATCTAGACGGGGGAACGTTTTTGAAAGAAAGAAAGGAAATACATTTTATTTAAAACAACACAAGATACCATCATCAATATTTTTACAAAACAAAAGACAACACAAAAGCTAAAGATGGAATGTGTCAATGCGATTGCAAGTCGGACACTGGCTCAGCATAATGCTGAGGCGTTTATAGCACCCCAGCGATGATTTTCAGCCAGGACCGTTGGTGACACCCGGATCGCTGTTTAGATAGATAAACAAACTGCACACTAATAGCTACATAAGACTACATGCGTAAATAGATGATTTGTAGATTATAAAATAAAATAATACTAAGTTTTTATTACTCAAATCTAATATGACTTAAATTAATTAAAACAATTAAGAAAAAATAACAAAGAATAAAACTTAACTATATACTAAATATTACAAAATAAATTAAAAACTAAACTAGATCTAAACAAACAAAAATAATACTATTACAAACTAAATTAAAAACTAAACTATATCTAAAAAAGGCCCCTGCGGCACTGTGCCGAAGATGCTGGCAGCATTTCCTCGTTGAATCGCTAGGCTAATTCTTTGAGCGAGGTAGCTGCCAGCTCTTCGGTCACCGGTAGCATCTATAAGTTAGCAAAATTACTTAAACATAATTAATTACACAGTTTTCACTCTTAAGTGGTATTCCGTTGACCCGCACGAAGCGGTTCGCTTCATCTTTCCTAATACGCACTTCTAAGGAACGGAATTCAGATAAATGCAACTTAGGGATCTTCAAGGCTAGAGTGAATAGGCTGTTACTGAACTAGTGAGATGCACCTTTGCCATCGTCTGCACTTTTAACCAGGTGAGATGGGGGTCGATCACGGGTCAGTTATATGTAAAAAAAAATACAAATAGTTTTATACAATTTTTATTATACATTTGCATTTAACCACAATCACGTCTGATGGAAAGCGAAAATGAGGCCTACGATGGAGCACGCTTGACTAGTAAATGCTCATTCACCCTATACTTGAATACTTAAACTAAATACTTAAAACAGAATTAAATTTAAAAAAAAAACCGGCTAAGTGTGAGTCGGACTCGGTTCCGTACCATCTATAAAAACGGCAAAAAATATTCTGATTATTCTGATTTTTTAACACGCTTTATTTAACACGCTTTATATTAGCTTGGGTTGTAACTAACTATGTATGTATGTAACGGAATCTTTGAGCATAATTTTCACCCACTTCCCGGTTTCCGATTGAGCTGAAATTTTGCACATATGTGTAAATTGGATGACAATGCAATATTATTGTAACATGGAGCTGATCTGATGATGGAGCTGGATGGTGGCCATAGGAACTATGTAATAAAATAACACAATCCCGTCGAGTTAGGGCTCGTTTGATTCGTCTTGACAAGCACTTTGATCTCAGATGGTAACCAGGGTCTGATGATGGAGCTGGAAGATGGCCAAAGGCACTCCACAATAAAACGACACAACCCCATCGAGTTTGGGCTCGTTTGATTTGTCTTGACGAGCACTTTGATCCCATATGGTAACCAGGGTCTGATGATGGAGCTGGAAGATGGCCAAAGGCACTCCACAATAAAACGACACAACCCCATCGAGTTGGGCTCGTTTGATTCGTCTTGACGAGCACTTTGATCCCAGATGGTAACCAGGGTCTGATGATGGAGCTGGAAGATGGCCAAAGGCACTCCACAATAAAACGACACAACCCCACCGAGTTTGGGCTCGTTTGATTCGTTTTGACGAGTACTTTGGTCCTAGATGGTAACAAGGGTCTGATGATGGAGCTGGAAGGGGGGCAGGTGGCGGGGGGGGGGGGAATGGGGTGGGGGTAAGGGGGTCGGGGGTTTAGAGGGTTGAGGGTAAGGGTGTGGCGGTTGGGGTTAGGGGGTGGGGGGGTTAGGGGGGGTTTGGGGAAAATAGGGTGGGGGTGTTTGGGGGTTCGGGGGTTAGGGATTTTGGGGGTTGTGGAAAATGGGGAGGGGGTAAGAGGCCTAGATGGTAACAAGGGTTTGATGATGGAGCTGGAAGGGGGGTAGGTGGAGGGGTGGGGGGTTGAAGGGAAATGGGAGGGGAAGGGGGTTTAAGGGGTTGGGGTTAAGGGTGTGGGGTGTTGGAGGGGTTCGTGGGTTAGGGAGGTTGGGGGGGTTGTGGGAAATGGGGAGGGGGTAAGGGGGGTTCGGGGTTGGGGTTTTAGGGGGTTGGGGTTGGGGGGTAAGGGGGGTTGGGGATAGGGGTTTGGGGGAAGTTTGAGGAAATGGGGTGGGGATTGGGGTTAGGTGTTTGGGGGGGTTGGGGAAATGGGTTGGGGGATGTTGGGGGGTTGGGTTTAGGGGGTTGGGGGGTCTCTTTTTAGCACATGGAAACTGTCACTGTAAAAAAAATGCAACTAAAAAATAGAAAATAAATAATAGTTTAAAAAAACTAAAAAACACGCTTTAAAAAAATAAAAATAAAAAGTAAAAATAAATTAATAAATTTCAATTCACTATTCTTATAGTGCAGTAAAAAATCTTAATAAGCAATTATTATATTGTTATAACCAGATCAAAATTTGTAAACAATTCTAAATATTGATAAAATAAATAATAATAGTTTAAAATATTTTATTGTAAAAAAAGCGTGGGGTGCTTTTTAAGATGTTATCAAAATGATAATCCTTGACAATTGACACCATGCACCCCACGCTTTTTTTACAATAAAATATTTTAAACTATTATTATTTATTTTATCAATATTTAGAATTGTTTACAAATTTTGATCTGGTTATAACAATATAATAATTGCTTATTAAGATTTTTTACTGCACTATAAGAATAGTGAATTGAAATTTATTAATTTATTTTTACTTTTTATTTTTATTTTTTTAAAGCGTGTTTTTTAGTTTTTTTAAACTATTATTTATTTTCTATTTTTTTTAGTATTTTTTTTTTCATGTTAGAGAGGCCAGACAAACGAACTAGTGGGTCACTTGATGTTAAAAGACCATAGACACCCGCAGCGCTTTACGCGATGCCAGTACGTTATCGGGGGTATGCATTACAATACCGAAGTACGAAAGACCGAATGTATTACATCGAATGGGTCAAAAGACCGACACGATTTTTTTCTGAAACCGTAAACTTCTCAGAATTTATTAAAACGGCATCATACAGAACCCATTAGGTTAGGTTAGGTTAGTTTTATAACAATCTTAAAAAGTTATGGTAAGTAGGTGTGTAACCCGTTATCGGCCCTAAAAGGGAGAGGAAAAAGGAAAGGGAATGGAGGAGGGGGAGAGGTATTGGGCCCCCGGCGCTCTCACTGACCGTACGAAACGCAGCAGGAGTACTGCTGCTTCACGCCGGTGTTCTGTGAGAGGGTGGTACTGCCATGGACGAGCCGGCCCATTCGTGATGCAGCGGCTAGCTACAAAAAATAAATTTAATAAATAATTATGTTGCTATAGCGGCAACCAAAATACATTACCTGTGAAAATTTCAACTGTCTAGCTATCACTGGTGACAGACGGACAAACAGCGAAGTCTCAGCATTAGGGTCCCGTTTTTACCCTTTGGGTACGGAACCCTAAAAACGGGTATGTATTACAATACCGAAGTACGAAAGACCGAATGTATTAAAATATCGAATGGGTTAAAAGACCGACACGTTTTTTTTCTGAAACCGTTAACTTTCTAAGATTGTTATAAAACAAACCTAACCTAACCTAATGGGTTCTGTATGATGCCGTTTTAATAAATTCTGAGAAGTTTACGGTTTCAGAAAAAAATCGTGTCGGTCTTTTGACCCATTCGATGTTTTAATACATTCGGTCTTTCGTACTTCGGTATTGTAATACATACCCTGTTCATCCAAATCGGTTCACCCGTTTCAGAGCTATGGTGCAACAGACACTCACACACACAGATACACACACATAGCGGTCAAACTTATAACACCCTCTTTTTACTCCGGGGGTTAATAAAAACATATAAAAGGAATTGCTACGAAAACCGGTAAAGCATATTCTGCCGAAACGAATTTTAGGCGCTCGCCAAAGTGGAAGCTATTCTCAAGTTGAGTTTACGAATTTATAGTGGGGGACTTGTTCTTCGTTCATGCCTGTGAGTGCTACGCTGTCTACGAGCTCGTAGCACTTTGCTACGGCGTAGACGCTACGAGCGTGGTTTAACAAAATTATTTAGAATGAACAGGTTTTGTGGGAGTCCAATGCGTTCTGTGCTTAGCGTTTTTGATTTGGCCTCTTTATACGTTGGTGTATGTATAAAAAGAGCATAAAAAACCGGCCAAGAGCGTGCCGGACACGCCCAAGGTAGGGTTCCGTAGCCATTACGAAAAAATCAAGTAACATTTTTCTAAGGATTTCGTATGTGTACGGAATCATCCAAGTTTAGGTATGTTTTATACCTTAGGCTACTATTTACTCTAAAACTACAAATAATTTCCAAGCAATCTTAGCCGCTTTAATTTTCCTAGTAAATTTGATATATTTACTACCATTCTGAATTTTTTCAAATTTTTCCACCCCACAGTTTAGATTTTAGAGGGGGGGGGACGGTCGATTTTAATGAAAATTTTCACTTTAAAGTTGGATATTTCGCAAACAGATCACTTAATAGAAAAATCATGTTAGCAACCCCACAATGGTTTTAAAAGACCTATCCAACGATACCCCACACTATAGGGTTAGTTGAGAAAAAAAAAAATCACTCCCCCCTTTACGTCTATGGGAGGTACCCTAAAAAAATTATTTTTTATTTTACCACTTTGTTGGCGTGACTGATATGTATATTCATGCCAAATTACAGCTTTCTAGTACTGACGATCTCTGAGCTTAGCCGCGGACGGACAGACAGACAGACAGACAGACATGGCGAAACTATAAGGGTTCCTAGTTGACTACGGAACCCTAAAAAGTTAGGTACTTAAAAAAAAATTAAAAACCCGCAACACAAAAAAGAAAAGGGAACATTTTAAAAAGTCGAAAATAATACCTATTTGAGCACTCTTCCTCTTTAACAAGCCGTGGTGGCCTAGCGGTTTGACCTATGGCTTCTGAAGCGGAGGGTCGTGGGTTCAAATCCCAACTCGCACCTTCGAGTTTTGCGAAATGATGATAGATACATACTTAAATAGATATTAAACACCCAAGACTCGAGAACAAACATTTGTATCATCATCAACATCATTTCAGCCGAAAGACGTCCACTGCTGGACATAGGCCTCCTCCAAGGCTCGCCAAACAGAACGGCCCTGCGCCATCCGCATCCAACGCGATCCCGCAACCTTAACCAGGTCGTCGCTCCATCTTGTTGGAGGCCTACCTACACTGCGTCATCCGGTCCGCGGACGCCAATCAAGAACCTTTCGGCCCCATCGGCCGTCAATTTTACGAGCGTTATGCACATGTGTACATTTGTATTATTCATACAAATGTCTGCTCCGACGGGGTATGTATTACAATACCGAAGAACGAAAGACCGAATGTATTAAAACATCGAATGGGTCAAAAGACCGACACGATTTTTTTCTGAAACCGTAAACATCTCAGAATTTATTAAAACGGCATCATACAGAACCCATTAGGTTAGGTTAGGTTTGTTTTATAACAATCTTAAAGAGTTAACGGTTTCAGAAAAAAATCATGTCGGTCTTTTGACCCATTCGATGTTTTAATACATTCGGTCTTTCGTACTTCGGTATTGTAATACATACCCGCTCCGACGCGGGAATCGAACCCGGGAACTTCGTAGTCAAGTTTTCTTATTACTTGTCCATTTGATCGTTAAACATTTCGGGTCAAAATTATTGCCATACGTTTCGGGCCAACAATTACAATTTGTGTTTTAGCCGCACCCATATTCGAGTATTTCTTAATCGAGGATAACGAAACTCTATTGGTAGAATAGAAGCACTACACCAATTTACTGCCATCCCATTGGGCAACAAAACAGATGTCAGAATGATGTATCTATTGCAAAGATATCGGGGTTTTTGCGGCAATTCGTCTTATAACTAAATAGTCTTATAAGTAGTGGCCAGATTAACGTAAGCTTGGGTTTGAGTGGCGGTATGCTTCCAGAGACTTCTTATTTACATGGGGGAGCTTCCGTTACTATACTTATTTATCTATGTTTATACATAGAGTTGTTCAGAAATAGATTCTGGCTAGCATCATTAAGTAAAATACAGTTGAGTGGAGTATTTTTTTATTAGAAGTTTTAGAGGTTTCAAATGAGAATTATCAGGTCATTTATTATGGGTTCATAACTACAAGTCGTAATTTAACCACACTAGATTTGAGCCACACGAAATACTAATAAATTATGGGACAATTTTGACACCAAGTGCCCTAGTTCCAAACTAAGCAAAGCCCTATTGGGTACTACTAGACAACGGATAAACATACTTAAAATCCAAATTAAATTACTTAAATTCCTAGAATAGTACTTAAAATCCACGTACATAAAATCCAAGACTCGATTACAAACATTCATATTTTTCATACAAATATCTGCCAAATGAAAAATGATTTCGTTCAGGACTGGGAGCTATGGAGGACCAGAGGAGAGACTTTTGCCCAGCAGTGGGACACAATTATAAGCTAGTAAAAAAAAACTGCCCTGACCTGGGGATCTAACTTAAGACCTCAAGCTTTGTAGCCAGGCTCTGTAACCACTAGGCTATCCGGCCATCAGCCGACTGCAGTGAGCTGTAGTGTATTTGAATTACACAAAATAGGTACAAACAAAATAATGAATAAAACCTTTTAAAATGCATTTTATAATGTAATGAGTATTAAAAATATAAAAGCCGCCACACAACAAAACATCCTCCGCCACCCGTCCAACTTCAAACAACGCCTTAAGAATGGACACATTACTTTGTCCACCGTCCAACGGAATCGCTAAACAGCATGAATAAACACTCCTTCATACAAAAGGGCCAAAACGCAAGTGTTTTAATCACTAGCCTGAAATATGCAGGCTTTTGTGACTCGAAGGCTATTGTAAACAAGATTTTCACGCTCGAATTGTAGCTCCCCCCTTTACGGGAACAATGCAAAGGTTAAAATAAACAGGCGTGTTGTGAGGTCTAGTGGGTTTTAGTGATGTTACGGATCCGTATCCGTATTCCACGATAATGATATACGTACACACATTTGTACATTACACAATTAACTCGAAGAATCGCCAGACTGAAGTGGCAGTGAGCAGGGCATATCGCTCGTAGAACTAATAGACAACCGGATAGCCTAGTTGTTAGAGAACCAGACTACGAATCTTGAGGTTCTGGGTTCAATTCCCGGTCGGGGTAGATATTTGTGTGAAAAACACGAATGTTTTTGCTCGAGTCTTGAGTGTTTAATATGTATTATCCGTTGTCTAGTACACTTAGTACAAGCTTTGATTAGTGTGGGACTTGGTCAATTGGCGTGAATCGTCCCGTGACATTTATTTATTTATATTGTCTGATCGTCGATGGTGCGAAAAGCTTTTCGAATGGCGTCCACGGACCGGAAGACAGTGTAGGTGGGCTTGGAGGCCTTGACGGACAGAATTGCTCAGAAGTTTTAGGGCGGCAACGTATGTGATCCCTTACCTGAGTTTTGATAGAATCCAATCGTTTAACATAAGGGCTTATGTCGATAGTATTCACTGATCTAAATACAAATAAATAACTTGTTCCTGTCTCCTGAAGACTTTAACTCTAAGAAATCACTGCTCGATTATGCAATACTTCATTAAAAGTACACTTTTCGCTTGCTAGCTATATTAATAACATAGTCATAAGGAAAATACTAACAAAATATGGCTGATGTTGTCTGAATAATAAAACTAATTATTAACTATTGTTAAGGTGAATCCTGCACACATTTACGAATAAATTCAAAATTCAAAGGCACTGGGCCTGAGTGGAACTACGGCTCAAACCTACTTGTCTTATTCCCAGTGGACCGTGTCCAGGCCGAGATGATTCGCGGATTCAGATACTTATAATCCGTATCCGCGCTTATACAATTTTAATGAATTGCCCCATCACTAAGGTCCTGTATACAGTAGGTTTGACTGAGTGGTGACCCGGCTTACGGAAGGTGGAAGCTATGGGAATTTGAGTGATGGAATTCATGCGTTTTGAATAGTGCCTACTCGACGTTAATATCACTTAATAATAGTATTAAATTAAATGATTGTAAATGATGATGACGTCCTTTATAGTCCAATATCAAGCAGTTAAATGTTTTGCACGATTTTGAACTGTTGTTCACTTACAATACAATCACATCTGCTTTCCAGCAGAGAGATAAACAGAGACTATTTTGTTTCCACTTGCTACGATCCTGACATACATTATTCGCTTCCAAAACACTCATTAGTCTTTTCATACATGCTCGGCGGTTTCGGGTACTCTTGATCTGACCTTTGTTCAAGACATCCCCAATCTGATCATGGAATATCCTTTTTGGCCTCCCTTTTCCATGTACGCTCGCCTTACATCTCTCTTTCACGCTTTTCCATAATATTTCGACGATGCTTGAATTTAATTAACTTTAAGCGGTAAACCAGCAGTCTATGACGTCTAAGTTAAGGCTGCGTTTCCACGAGAGATGTGCGAGCATGCGTTGCGAGGGATGTGTTTGTCATGAACCAATAGAAACACTTCATTCACTTAGGACCTTTTAAATGAAGTGTTTCTATTGGTTCATGACAAACACATCCCTCGCAACGTATCCTCGCACATCTCCGTTAGATACGCAAAGTCAAAAGGAAGTGTAATGATTTTAGCAGTCTATGTTTGTATTTCTAACTCTAAAAGGCTCAATATTTATTTTATTTAGAAGTATACCTAGAGATTTACCTGGTATGATCGATGCAAACGCTAATATATAGTCCGACAAGCTAGTGCGGAACCCTGTCGCAGTGAGTATTTGCCGCACTTATTAAAAACAACCTTGTTAAGGACAGCAGAGGCTCCCTGCGACAGGGTTCCGCCGAGCGCCGCGCACGAGCTTGTCAAGGTATAGTATAAATCTTCCCAGTTGAACTTTTCACTTCGAGCCCTTATCTTTCAAAACAAACGGTATCGTCATAGTATTAAGGTTCAAATTTAATGTAATGGCTCGAAGCGAAAACTTCACCTGGGAAGATTTATACATACTTTAACTTCCTTCTGATACTTATTATTATTAGCCTATTCTGTCCCACTGCTGAGCAAAGGCCTCCCCCCCCAATGTTTCCACTGCTCTCGTCCGCTGCGTACGAGGGCCAGTCATCCAAGAAGAAATCCAGTTCATCCAGCTTCGCCGTCTGGATCTGCCAGGCCTATTAATTAGTTTATCGATATATTTTATAGTGGCATTATACTAATGTGACATGTTTGAAAATATATGGACAATAATACCAAACCGAATTGATGTTATAAGTTATGTCAAATACACACAACACACGTCGTACACGTCCACACGTCGTTTGTGCCCGGAAAATATCTAGGTATATTTATAAGGTACCTATAAAACAGAAAAAAATAGGTACAATTAGGCTGAAAACTGAACCAGGTTAATTAACAAGCAGTTTTGTACGATGTATTAACATTTAAATTTAACAAGCCAATTTAAAAAAGCACGGTGTAGAAAAGTTGATCTAAAAAGTGAAGTTAGTTTGATTTTTTGTTTTCTATGTATTTAAGTATTTATTTATCTATATAAGTATGTCTATCGTCGTCTAGTACCCATAGTACAAGCTTTGCTTAGTTTAGGACTAAGTCGATTTGTGTGAGATTGTCCCCTAATATTATTTATTTATTTATTTTGAAAACGAGTAATGTACCTTTTGTATTAGTAAAACTACTTCAGATTCTATGTAATGTTTTAAAACTGCGTCTATCGTAATTAAAAAATCAAAATACACAGTGACTCCTAAAACTGCACTCGACACACTAATGACTGCCAGCTCGCGATAAAATATGAGCGACACCTCATTGTCAAGGCGGAGCGCAGGAACAAAGACTGGTTGTAACACAGGATGTAAGAAGCTTAATGGAAGAGGCATACGTTGTCATTGGCACATTCTTCTTGGCAATGATGGTCCTTACGAAAGCGCTGGTAGCTTGCGTCCTACTTGCAGATTTTTTTTTTTTTTTATGTTAGATAGGCCAGACAAACGAACTAGTGGGTCACCTGATGTTAAATGAACACCACTGTCCATAGACATCCGCAGCGCTTTACACGATGCCAGTGCGTTGTCGGCCCTAAAGGAGAGGGAAGGAAGGAGGGAGGGAAGGGGTGAGGTATTGGGCCCCCGGCACTCTCACTGACCGTACGAAACGCAAGCAGGATTACTGCTGCTTCACGCCGGTGTTCTGTGAGAGGGTGGTACTGCCCCGGACGAGCCAGCCCATTCGTGATGCAGCGGCTAGCTACATCATGGCTCTACCACTACAAAAATAAACGTTTTGATTTGATTTTGATTAGTACTATAAAAAACCGGTTTAAGTGCGATTCGGATTCGTATATGAAGGGTTCCGTACCTCCGTACAATTTATTTTACTTATCTGTTGTAGTTAGTGTTAATTGAATCAGGCGTTATTTTGCGGAGGTCCATATTAAAACCTGGGCCAAGTTAAACCCAATGGCCAAAGCACGGGCGTAGCTAGATTTCAATATCAGGGGGGGGGGGGGGGTTCAGAAAAAAAAACAACAAAAATGTGAATGAAATGACAGGTAGTATTATGATTTTTTTTAAATTAACATACGGATTAAAGAAATTTTTCAATATTTCGGGGGCGTTTGAACCCCCAAAATCCCCCCCCTGGCTACGCCCGTGGGCCAAAGTAACCTGACCTTACAGTGTTTGGGGCAACCGTTCTTTGACTCGTTGACAGTGGATTGTACTGCATGGATCCAGAATGGTTAAATTTCAACAAGAATACTTTAGTATAAAAATAAAAAAATGCAAAAAGACACCAAAAAAAAATCTTGATAAGATTTCTTAAGAGCGACATCTCTTGTCCGAGTGAGCGGATAGTTCCGAAGGAGTGTTGACGTTTCTCGATGAGAACATTAGCATAGATGTCGCTAGTGTCGCTGCATAAGTGTCTATAAAAACAATCTGAAAAATGTCGATATATAGGAAAAATTTGTGTCTAAACTCCTGACCAGTGGTGGTGTAGGGGTTTAGGACGCAGCACGGAATGCTGAGGACCTGGGTTCGATTCCCAGCGCTGGTCTCTTTTTCTGGGTTTTTTCTGTGTATCCATGTTTCAGTTTGTATTTAGTATGAAATATAAGGATACTTAAATAATGTTCAGACTACCGACCTGATAGCGCAAATAAATAGCAAGCTCTCTATCAGTAACACAATGAAATTTAGAACTAAAACTCCAAAAGACAATGAACGGCTTCAACCATGCTACAAGTAATCGCCAACATAAATAGTTTCTATAGTCAACAACCTGCCCTTCTTCTGCGAATTCCCTATCTGTTAAAATACATGTGACCTATTTAATTTCAACTATGATAATAATAATGTCATAATTATCACAATGAGCCTCTGATTTCACTCAAACGTGCCCTGATGACTAGCATATGCCACTTTCAAACAAAAAGGAATACGTCACAATATTTTTGCCATTCTATAAACTGACCTACTCAAACTAATTACTGTCCAAAATAGTTCTTGTTCATTTTGACGTGATCCTCTTTTGTTTTACAATATACCACACCCTATGCTGTCTCATTCGCATTTGAAACGCATAGCGTGGTACCGGGTAGTTGCCAAGTACAGTTTGCATTCAACAGTTGTTTTATTGTAATGCAATAGAAGTAATTTTTGTGCGGCTGAAGTGGTTGTGATAGTGAGGAGTTATAATTGGCGAGTTGCGTGACAATCAGCACCGTGCTGTGTTATTTGATATTGTCATAATACATGTAACAATATAAAGCTCAGGGATTTTTAGTTTTATTCCATTGTGTGGTGGAATGACCCCTACGGACGACTTTGTATCGCTTTGTGATTCCTAGCATACTTGACAAAGAACAAATAAATTGTAAAACCCACTGTGGATCAGCAAGAAAGATCGTGCAAGTTGCATTAAAAAATATATAGTACATTACTACAGAGGCTGGGAAGTAAGGGGTTGCCGGCCGAGTAGGTTTGACCGCCGAGTTGTACACGAGGCCAGCATGATACGAGGCCGGCAACTCCTGTTCCGGCCGAGGCTTGTATAGTGCTTTTCTCAAACATACAATGAAATAAGTAAAAACTTCAAGAATTAAAATTGCAAAGAAAACCACTATTTCTTATGTTTTTTTTTAGGGCTGTATGCCATGATGCCATAGACCTATAAACGTCATGATGCTGTGTCACATGAAACAGTAGACGATCGCTTTCCCGGCCTAAGCCTGCAATTCTGTATGAAAATTCATTACATGGCACACATCTAACCGCGCCCGTAACGTGATACGTCCCGACCTATTGTTTGGAACGGTTAACATTTCATTGCATCTTTGTGAAAAAGTTATTTTTTATTTAAAACTAGTTCACTCCTTGGACCTTTTACACTTTAAACAACTACCAATTATCTATTGAAATATTTTGTTGACCTCGATCGAAAAATGTTGAAAAAGATTTGCAAGAGTATCCAGTAAGACTTACTTAACTCGCTGAAATATTCCGGGCCCATTTTCTGATACTTTGTATTGTACAAGCTTTTATATAACTTGTCGAATTTAACCCACTTCCAATGGTCGGATTTACTTGAAATCTAGCACAAATAATCTATGTAGATTGGATCACAATGCAATACACACAGCAAATGAAGCTTCTGTTAAAAATTAAAATTTTAATATAAACTTATTATTTTGATCAAAGAAGTCGTGTTAAAACATTCCAGAAACACCGCACTCTTCACTTCTGACACGTCGAACATAATTTAAACCAGAGCAAAGTTAGCAAACTTTCAAAATGCACGCTCGGCAAACAAATGTTATGCTCGGAGGTACTTTATATAATTTTTTCGCCCGCCGTTTCAATTTCATCCTTATTTAAAAAATGTAGAGTCTCGTTTTCTTCGGATTGGTTCAGACAATTTGTTCAAGTTTTTGTTTTTACTATTAAATCTATGTTGGTTGGTACATTTGAGCAGAAAAGAGCTTTATGCGGAGCTCCCATCCATTCATAGCAGGGTTTGCGTGAATTCTTCGGAATTAAAATAGAGCACTTTTTTGGCATTCTTTGGGGATGGATTTTATAAAAACTGTTTTAATTACTCGCACTCTAAGTGTCTGAGTTAAGTGTTTTCTGCAGTTGAAGTAGAATTGTTTTCACACGAACTTAATTTTGAAATGGATTTAGATTTTATTTACTAAAATCTTGCAATGGCTTTATTTTCTGCGAATGAATTCACTTCTTATATTTGATAAATTATGGGCGAAAATATTTAAAATTGGATAGTTCTCACGGGGCAACGTTATACAAATTCTTCAGGGACGGAGTCGTGGGCAAAAGCTAGTGAATTAATAAAATTTCAATCTCGGGAACAATTATTGCTGCTAATTGAATCACGGAGTCGGACTCAATAATTCATTTAGCGATCTTTGATACAATTTAGATACTGAAGGAACTTAATAAAAGACGAACTAAAATTAAGTTTATTACCGAAAAAAGTGGTCATTATTACAGTTTTGCCTACAAAAAACGACCGGATAGTCTAGTTGTTAGAGAACCTGACTACGAAGCTTGAGGTCCTGGGTTCGATTCCCGGTCGAGGCAGATATTTGTGTGAAAAATGCGAATGTTTGTGCTCGAGTCTTGGATGTTTAATAAGTATTTAAGTATGTGTTTATCTACAAAAATATGTTTATCCATTGTCAAGTACCCATAGTACAAGCTCTGCTTAGTTTGGGACTAGGTCAATAGGTGTCAATTTTATTGTCCCATGATTTATTTATTTATTTCTTATTTATTTAACGTTGACGTTGACGCCATGATTTCTACTGAAATCCAAAACAATACGTCTACGCGACGATTTGTTTGTAGAACACTGCAGAGGCCGTACTGTCTAACGTTTCTGACGCTTGCCTTCGCTTTTACCATCTCTTTCTGTCATCATCTTTTACCGTTTGACAGAAAGAAACAGTGATTGCGTCAGAAGCGTTAGACAATAAGCCTGCTGGTCTCGTACACGTAGCGTCGTAACGATACGCTTACGATACGACCAGGGGGGGGCACACTTACATATATCATCACTTTTCATGCGACTACAGCGATCTCTGGTGTTTGCCGAAGAACTAAATTAGCGGCCATCTTGGTTGACTTGTCAAACTTGTCAGTTGTCATTCATCGGCCATGGCCATGGCGTACCAAATTGTACGGTCAAGGACTTTAATTGATAGGCCACTAGCCAATGTTCGTATTTTAGCCGTATAATGTAAATCGGGTTTAGCCGCTTATACTTCGTATATGCTGATTTGAATTAGACGGCTAAAATACGAATAGTGGCAATTAGCCTATCAATTAAAATCCTTGACTGTACATTGCTATAGGTACGCGTAACTATAGCTGTACATCACTACCAACATATAAATATAGATAGGTATATATCTATAGATACGTCACATTAGTTCTTGAGCTGCCGTAGGGCGGCAGCACCTTCCATACATGCATTTTTGACCATAGAGTTGCCACTCTTGTTCATATAATATTACAATACTCTTTGGATACGACTACGCTTACGACCCGTGTGCGAAGGGGTTTACTGTCACACGCAACAAGTATTACAGTAAAATTACATAAAGTTTACCACTGACAGATGGTTTGCCTTCATTTCATATTCAACTTTAACGACCTACAATAAAGCCAATTTTAGAATACTGTTACCTACGTTTGCAGATTTTGTAAATGAAATGAAGGCAAGCCATCTGTCAGTGGTAAACTAAAAGTAAACGTATTGTATATGTATAGTTAGACCAATTAAATGAGTCCTCAGCCACGCGGTACAGGGGCTGGGGGTATGACGACAGGAGGCGGGCGAAGACTCATTTAAACGGTTTAGCTATATCATTTATTTTTCTATGGTTATCACTGTCAATATTCAAAAACTTTGCGTGCCATGTGTCAGGATTTACTTAATATTATCATCAGTTAATTATAGGATACCACGATACAATGTCGCAGTTACTTTTAATTTAGGTGTTGAGGTCATTGCCTTTTAGGATGAAATTTACGATAGAGCCCGAGAAATCTCATTTGGTAAGTTAAGGTCTTCTAATTAGAGATTTTAACGAACCAATCTCATAGGTATACGTAGGTTTAAATTAAGTGCCATTGCTCTTTGCTTTTCGTTCTAAAAGGGCCTTTTTATAATGCAATTCGTTTTTTTATTAAATAGTTTTTAATTAAAATTGTATGCTGACAATATCACAGAGATGATGAGAGATAGGCCTCCACCAATGTTCACCAAACAGATCGGTACCGCACCATCCGCATCCAACACATTCCCGCAATCTTAAACTGGTCGTTGCTCCATCTAGTTGGAGGCGTACCTAACCTACACAGCGTCTTCGGGTCTTTGGACTCAAGAACCTTTTTGCCCCATCGGCCATCAGTTCTACGAGCGATGTTCCCTGCCCACTGCCACTCGAGTCTGGCGATTCCTCAAGCTATGTCGGTGACTTTAGGCCTCGCGCGGATTTCATTATTTATAATGCGATCCCGGAGATAAACTTCAAGCATAGCCATCTCCATCGACCTTTGAGTGACCTTGAGCTTTCTTATGAGGCCCATCGTTAACGGCTACGTCTCAGTGCCATAAGGCACTGGTCCCACCGCCGGCGAGTGAGATATGAACTATCGACTTTTTTCTAGCATCAAACTACTAGAATACCATAGCTTTTAATATAGGTACTTAATAAATAAAAAATAGTGCGTGCAGTTCCTACGCGCGGAAGAAGTGAAACTTCGTAATGTGGAAATGAAAAAGGCTTGAAAGGGGTGAAACTTATACATCAATATGAACCTTATTGCAATAACTTAAAGAACTAAATTTACTTATGCATCTATGTGTTTAAATTACTCACTAGATGGCGCTTTTTTCAAGTCTCATACATTTGCACAGACAGTATGAGTTCTGCATCGCACTATCGAAGTTTTAAACTTTCGTTAGTATATATACAATGCGAGATGTTACCAAATGTACTTGCTTCGGCAGTACATAATACCAAGGATGATATAGACTGGATTGGCAGTCGCCATAGTACGGATCGGCCGCGGTTTTTGTAGTTCGATTACTAAATCTAGATGGCGCTGAAATATAGCCAGAGGCTTTGAAGGCAAAACAATAAGGCTACAGACATTTCATATGACAGTAATAGTACATTGTGCATCTAGGGCCGTAAGTAGGGGATTACTAACGAGAGTCAATTAGAAGCCCGACGCCGAAGGCGGAGGGCTTTTAAACTCGAGTTTGTAATCCCCTTACTGCCCGTGATACACACAATGATCATCACATTGCGAGAAAAAAAATCCAAAAATAAAATTATTTTGTCTCTAAACACTTAAATTCAATAAAATAATGCGGCTACCCGCCAATACAGATTGTCACTTTTTTCGAGTCATCTACCATAGATAATGTAAACTGTGTTAGTTTAGAATTCGAAAGGTCATACGGCTAGATTCTGCCAACATGTTTAAAAAAATATTTTTACTAAAATTATTGCAAAACTATTTGATATAAATTTAAAATATAAAAATAACGAATTTTCATGAAGCGTAGATAAGTTTTGTGTTGTAAAATTTGGGTTATAGCTAAGTTTTAAAGATAATAAATAAAACGTTGGCTGACTTGAAACCTCCTTAGTCGGAAATGACTTGTTTGCAAATTTTAAAACTAAAGTTAGAACTCCCTTAGGTAGAAAATTTGTACGTAAATCCATAACTCCCTTAAGAACAATATAGGCCATTGTCATTTAGTATACAGGCATGGAATAACACCATTGACGAGCAAGTGTGATGAAAATGTATTATTAGGTAATATTTTTGAAAAATAATACATTTGTAGTAATATGAAACATCTGTAGTCTTATTGTTTTGCCTTCAAAGCCTCTGGCTATATTTCAGCGCCATCTAGATTTAATAATCGAACTACAAAAACCGCGGCCGATCCGTACTATGGCGACTGCCAATCCAGTCTATATCATCCTTGATAATACTAATGCTTTCATGCCCCATCCATGGTAGCGTTAAACGTTTAACGCAACCTTGTTGGAAGTCGCATTAGAAGTTTTACTTCAAAAACTGCCAGATCTAACGGCTGATGTGCCTCGCTGCATTGAAAGACCTGCAACAACATAAAGACCGTCAATTTAAATCTACTGAGCGTCGTTAAACTTTGTTAGTCTCATACATTTCGAAATCACGCTTAAAACTAGGTACCATTTTTTTGCTAGTTTTTATTCTTAAAGCGTAATATTTAAGAGAAAAAGTATTTTCTCTCAAAGCCATTAAACAACTCTACATTTAAAAGCTAAAGAGCGATTGAAGTCTATTAAACATTCATGAATTCATTCATTATAAAATTATTTCAAAGAATGCCAAAGGTGCAATAGTAATTTTGAAGCTTTGTACTGGCACTTTACTCAGCTATGTCATTATTTTTTATTATTTGCAATGCTTTTTATCGTAAATGAGATGTTCAAGTTGTTGCAGTTAAAGAAAAAAGTAATAATTGCGTTCAAATGCTGGCTTTTGTTTATGAAACGTTTGCACAAATAAAAGAAAGAAATAGAAAGAAATGTTTTATTTGTGACAACAAGTGGTTAACATAGATAATATAGACAAAAGAAAATTAAAAAAAATCAATAAAAGTAAAAATAACATGCTTGTGTCAAAAAATCTAATCTAATACCTTTAAACGAGCAATTCTTGTATATATGGTTATATATATGTATATATATGTATATATATAATCAGGATCTCGGAAACGGCTCCAACGATTTCGATGAAATTTGGTATGTGGGGGTTTTCGGGGATGAAAACTGATCTAGCTAAGTTTCATTTTCAGAAAATCGCTTTTACTCGTGTTTTCCGGCTATTTTTGTTTGCATTAGAATATAAAGCTAAATTTCGCCGACTTCGAGCAGATCATAATGGCACATTAGAAATCGGGTGGTCGCGGATCCAGCCGACCTCGGTTCGATTCCACGTTTTTTTTTCAAGATTTTTAGTTTTTTTTTAAGTTTATTTTTCATGAGAAAATGTCAAGTTTCTTCTTTTGTGAGAAAAAGTTACTTTTTTGTTAGAAAAAGTATTATAGGGAACGTGCAGTAACTATAGGCGGCAGCACTAATGCGACAGAAGAGACACTATGCGGACAGTAAAACAAACTTATCAAGGTAAAACTTTCAAATTGATGGCACCCTTATGGCACCAGTTGGCAGCACCGTCTATGTGCACGTTTCCTATTGCGAGCACAGAACAGGAAAAGCCGGTTGTCTGTAAAGTCGGTTTACGGACGATAGTTTAACGTGACTCACCCCCCCCCCCCCACCCCCTCCGGTGTTTTTGTCAAATATCTTGAAAACGGTGCATCCTACGGCAAAATCAATGAAATTTTCATCCCCCTTTAATACCCCCGCGCTCCCTCCCCCGCATCCCCTCCCCCCCTCTCACCCCCCCACCCCTCCGGTGTTTTGATCTCGGAAACGGCTCCAACGATTTCGATGAAATTTGGTATTTGGGGGTTTTCGGGGATGAAAAATTGATCGAGCTTGGTCTTATCTCTGGGAAAACGCTTGGTACCGAGTTTCTGCCCGAGCAGAGCTCGGTCGCCCAGGTACTTATCCTAAATCAGCAAAAGATTGTCAATCTTGCGAACGGCGCTGATCTTCCTTTGGGACCATCAAATGAATGAATTTACTGTTTTTTGATATTTGAATAATGATTGTAGAAATAAGTCAATTATCATCCATCGGTCTCAATAAAAAAACCGGCCAAGAGCGTGTCGGACACGCTCAAGATAGGGTTCCGTAGCAGGTACGAAATAATCATTGCATACTTTATTAATGTGGTTGTTTTGGTCCCAACGTTGGCGGTACAGCGCCATCTATCGGCGAATTGGGTAACTAATCTAACTGCTGTCTACTAGGACTAGTAAGTAATGTATGTTGATTGTTTTTTAAATGTAATATATTTTTTTTTATTTGAAAGAAGATACTGTTAGCGTGATCTAATAGGTACTTAAAGAAAAAAAATGCTTGCAATGGCGGTTAAATGACAATCTTAGTTTAGAAATATTTTTTTACAAAAACTTATAAACTGCTCAACTGATTAAGTTGAAAATAATTTTCCTAGAAAGTTTTTATTAAGCATAACTTACGTGATTTTTTTCATATTTTTTAGACGTGCGGTTTAAAAGTTAGAGGGGGACACATTATTTTGAACTTTCGGTGTGAATATCTCCGAAAATATTCACTTAATCAAAAAATGGTTTTTAAAAACCCCTATTTATTTTCAAATACCTATCCAATGATACCCCACACTATAGGGTTAGTCGAGAAAAAAAAAGTCACCCCCACTTTACGTCTATGGGAGGTGGTACCCTAAAAAAAATTTTTTTTAATTTTTTTATTTAATCACTTTGTCGGCGTGACTGATATATATATTCGTGCCAAATTACAGCTTTCTAGTACTGTCAGTCTCTGAGCTTAGCCGCGGACGGACAGACAGACAGACGGACAGACATGGCGAAACTATAAGGGTTCCTAGTTGACTAAAAGATACACCTATAACCTAACATATAACCTCCTCCTTTTTTTGAAGTCGGTTAAAAACTAATTGGACAGGAAATAAAATTGATATCAGAAATATGATATTGCCGGTATTCATAAGTTATCAAAATTGTCCCGAACCATTTCTAAATTCTAAGTTACGTCATCAAGAACTATTTTTCTAGCTTCGTACTGCGAATCAGAAAATTTTTCCCTGTTTTTTGTTAAATTGCTCATAAAACTTTATTCTTTCAATAAATCACATCTATTTACCGTTGCAAGTTATCATTGGCAATCGTTTTTATGAATAACCGAGTTACATACCCGGACGATGGGTAGAAAAACAAGGAAAATTGGATTTATTCGAGGCTTCCAGGAAACTGAGGTAAAGTTATATAATTTTTGTTTTCTGGTATTTAGTTTGTGCCAATCGTTATTTCGTGCTTGGCTAACAATTATTCATACATCTAACCAATTTGATGATCGGATGGCCTAGTAGTTAGAGAACCTGACTACGAAGCTTGAGGTCCTGGGTTCTATTCCCGGCTGGAGCAGATATTTGTGTGAAAAATACGAATTTTTTGTACTTGACTCATGGATGTTTAAGTATGTTTATCCGTTGCCTAGAACCCACAACACAAGCTTTGCTTACTTTCGGGCTAGTTCAGTTGGTGTGATTTATGCTTTATTTAACTGCAATGTATGTAAGTATGTATGTACGGGTCAAATCTTGGTAGTTGAATTTGACCCACTTCCAGTGGTCGGATTTACTTGAAATTTGGTGTACTTATGTAGGTTGGATGACAATGCAAGTACAGACAACGAAAATAACAGTCAGCGATAAAGCTTCTTGCATTTAAAGTTAAATTTTAACAAAAACTTATTTAATATTAATAGGATAGGGTTTTTCTTGATAAAACCTACTATAATTTGGGCCCCCAATTTATTTTGTGTAGGTAGGTAGGCCTCCAACAAAATGGAGCGACGACCTGGTCAAGGTGGCCGGAACGCAGGGCCGATCTGTTTGGCGAGCCTTGGAGAAGGCCTATGTTCAGCAGTGGTTACGACCGCTTTAGCCTAGTTGGTAGTGACCCTGCCTACGAAGCAAGAGGTCCTGGGTTCAAATCCCGGTAAGGGCATTTATTTGTATGATGAGCACGAATATTTGTTCCTGAGTTATGGATGTTTTCTGTATATTTAAGTATTTATTTATCTATATAGGTATGTCTATCGTCGTCTAGTACCCATAGGTACAAGCTTTGCTTAGTTTGGGACTAGGTCGATTTGTGTGAGATTTTCCCCTAATATTATTTATTTATTTATTTATTAGTGGACGTCTTTCGGATGAAATGATGATGGTAACTGTAGGGTATGTCACTGCTTCACGAAATACACAATATACCTACAGCTCTGCTATCGTCGTGATCCTCACAAATACAGATCAACAGAATTATACCGTATTAATGTATAATTTACAATGAACAAACATCCATTCACGCAGTGACACTCCAGCGGAATTGGTGCTATAAATATTTACGCTCCTGTAACGGTCCCGTTGTGATAATTTCGACAAGTTATAGATGGGCCATTGTTGTTTATTGTAAACATAATAAGTAATCGAAAGTCAATATAAAAAGAGTTATTTCAAAGAAAAAATGAAGAGAAAATGGCTCCAAGAAAAATGTTTCTATAGTATTAAAGAGTATTTGACATAAAATAATAATTGTAATTTGAAATCGTAATATTATAAATTTGACATTAGACTAAGTACTATAATTTGACATTGAAAATTTGTACACCTGCATGCAGGTTGAATACGCATGTACCTATATTTGCATAAGACCGTGTAACCGTATTCATACAAATAAATATATTTTGATTTTGATTTTTGATTTGATTTTGATCTTTTAATATGTAGGTTCATCGTCATAAATAAGTGATCACTTTTGTACTTTGTCGCTTTAACGTCATGTTTGAAAAGCCGTAGCCGTACGAAATTATGTAACAACTGAAAGCGACAAGGTACAAAAGTGATCACTTATTTATGACGTTGACTGTACCATCATCATTATTAAAAACCAGTTGTCTGTAAAGTCGGTTTTCGGACGATAGTTTAATGAGACAACGTCATAACAAAACATTCAAAAAACAAAAATGAAACCAGGCGGTCACCCATCCAAGTACTGACCGCGCCCGACGTTGCTTAACCTCGGTGATCGGACGAGAACCGGTGTTTTGTCAAATATCTTGAAAACGGTGCATCCTACGGCAAAATCAATGAAATTTTCATCCCCCTTTAATGCCCCCGCACCCCCTCCCCCACACCCCCACCCCGCGTTTTTCAATAAAAAGACACGTCAAAACCGCTTTCCTTATTTCTAATGCTTAAAATAAACAAAAGTATGCCTAGGCTGGAATAATAGTAATGACTTACAAGTGTAATTCTCAAAATATTGTTATGCCGAAGAAATCAATGCAGCTAGCGAGAGTAAATATCGTATTATCGCAACCTTAATTTCCTATACGAGTGGATATTCATTTCCGCAAAGGATATTGGAGTCCACGTTGGAATAGTAGTCTTAAATTTATTGAAACTGCTACCGACAAATTCACGTTGATTACTTTTTATATTATGTATTTTTCCAATGTTTCCCCAAAATAGTACCCGCGAATTCGTCTGCGAAAAAAAAGCCGTGGTGGCGTAGCGGTTTGACCTATGGCCTCTCAAGCAGAGGGTCGTAGGTTCAAATCCCAGCTCGCACCTCTGAATTTTTCGGAATTTAAGTGCAAAATTTTTAAGCTTTACGGTGAAGGGAAAAAATCGTGAGGAAATCCGCATACACCTGCGAAGAAATTCAATAGTGTGTGTCCGCACTGGGCCCGCGTGGGAACAACGGCCGAAGCCCTCTCATTCTGAGAGGAGGCCTGTGTGTCTGCGGAGAATTCGTTTCTTGCTATCCCGCGGAAACTATGCAATTTTCCGGGATAGAATCCACGTTATTAGGTAAATTCAATCTGTGTGCCGAATTTCATCAAAATCCGTCAAATCGTTTACCGTAAAAGACAGTACCTACAGCTGAGGAGTGGAATTTCCCATCTGGGTCTGTGTTCCCTGAACACAACAATCTTGCCGTTTTCAAGTTTAGGGTGAATGACCTATTTACTTGGCAAGCGTGCTCCATCGTAGACCTCATCTTCGCTTTCCATCAGGCGTTATTGTGGTCAAAGACGTTAGCCTAAGTATATTGTATAAAAAAAATCCAGACATCCATCCATACAAATTTTCACGTTTAAAATATTAGTAGGTCATGTCATATCCGCGTGTTTTGCTAAAAATCACCATATAAATTGTATTAGTATTCCGCGTACGTTTATTTTTTAATTCAGCGATATATTTTTAGAGTATAAGGCAGAGTTCCAGAATTATTGAAAAACTTTCATGTATTTGAAATATGAGCGATAAATCTACTAACAAAGAAACAACGTGCTAAAAAAAAACAAATGAAGGCAACGTATTGGCGTGGAAAGCGTTATTACAATATTGGATATTTTATTTCCATTTTCGATTCGTGGATATTTTTAGACAGCAAAATGTTTCAGTATTCAATGTAGCCATTGATACTTTGTTTTATGGATTTTAGAATCTTAACGTCTATATTTCCAAACTAAGTAGGGAACCAAGCAAAATAACAATGTCGCTCCATATCTTTACTCTTGCCAGATTTATACAAGGTAACATTTTAAACCGCATTAGCACGCTGAAGTGGCAATGAGCCGGGCATATAACCCGAAGAACCGGTAACCGTTGGGGTAGACGAGTTCTTGAGTGGAGACCACGGATCGGAAAACGTAGCGTGGGACGTCCTCAGACTCGGTTGAGCGATGATCTTCGCAAGGTGGCTGGCAAGTGCTGGATGAAAGTGGCCGAGGATCGTGCTCAGTGGCTGCCATGGGGAAGCCTATGTCCAGCAGTGGACGAGCATAGGTTGATGATGATTATGATGAAAATTTAAACATAATTAGTGTCTCTAACTTAGTTAATTCTGGACAATGTAATGCATAACTTAATTGTTTTAATTAGTCTTAGGTGTCCAAACATTGAGTTTGTGATTACTTCATTAACACTGCACAAAGTAAGGGCATTATTATTATTATGTTGTATACAAAAATAGTCTGTGATTAAATTTTAATAAAGCATGAACTTCCTGATGCAAAAAGTAAATTATGAAGTATGAGCAGGACCAGTCTGGAAGAGAGAAACAGAATAACAGATCTGGATTCTGGATGGAAAAAGAGTGGGGAGGCGCATGCCCATTGGTTGGCAAAAATGCGCTGAAGAACAGAGAACATGAGACGAACATCCTAAATTTTATCAGACTAATTTTAACGGTTTAAGCGTGAAAATGTAACAGAGAGACAGAAAGACACTAAGGTGTATTCGGGTAATTACGAATGATTTTTAGACTAGTTGGGAGTATGTGTTAAAAATATGACAAATCACAAATAGGAATCAAATACAAACAGATCAAAAACGCTTTGGTGTGTAATTTTCTAAGGTAACAGCGTTGCATTCAAGCCTGTTTCAGCGTCGAAATATAAAATTTTTGATATTATTATGACATTCCGATGCTGAAACAACCATGAAAATGATGACACGTATTATTTTTTCTTAATCCGTTTTTTTCTTCTTCTTTATCTGTAAGTATAATGTTACTGAAAAAAAAAGAAAAAAAGTGTCAATTTTTTCACTGACATTTTGTATAGAAAATAAATTTCGGAAAATTCCGAACTATTTCTCATACGGAATTACCCTCCTCGGCTAATTCCGCAAATTCAAAATTTCTTGAGCTACAGAGTACTGAATTTATTCAACAATACCCAAAAACGAAAAACTATCGAAAACATAAACAATCAAGTCGAATTCTTACCAAATTTCGAAGTTATTTTTGTTCGTGTAATTCCGAAAATGCAAAAACGCTGGAAATTTCACTTGTCTCAGAAAATGACGCTTGGCACACGTACGCTCATTTGTATGGGCTGAAGTCAACCGAGGCGGGGTAGGGGATGAACATGGCGGCTAGGTTAGAGATGCCAGACTAAAAAATAATGGCGAGTTTGGTAGAAATTTGAGATTATTAGAATTACTCGATTTTCGGGATTAGCCGAATGCACCTAAGTATTGGGAATATCTAAAAAAATTACCAGTGGTTTATATATATATATATTTTTTTGTATAGAAAAGTCTATTATAAGAAACTAATTTCAATATTTTGTCATTTAGTTCACTATTTTATTATTGAAACTATTTTGGTTGATGACGTCAGATTATAATTGAGGGCTCCCACGCTGCCAAATTTATAAATCTATCTAAATGCGTACGAATAAGGGAACCCCTTTAATTATTTTTTGCGTATTGGTACACTGTAAATAGTGACACTTTACTGGCGCTGTCAAAGTGCTAGATGTCAGACGGCGGGTCCAAATCAAACTCCGTAGTTTAATCCACGCGTAAATTGTGAAGAATTATAACCACAAAGAATAAAGTACGACTTGGACCGGTCACGCAATTTACACCAATGCCAAATGAAGGTCATTTCTTATTTGCTATGTGGTAAATTTATTACATAATATTAAAATTAAATAACTACAGAAAACGAGTTAAAAAGCATTTATCTCGAAATGGTTTTCGATTTACTATACATTGTAAAAAAATAGACATCCCCAATTCCGCATTAATGTATAATAATATTAGTAAGGATAGGGTTTTGTATTTTACCATGACATGCTAAAATTTATTTAGACACGTGCCGTTAAAAATGAATTCCTCCAACTTTGCGCGTTTGCGTTTTCAATAACATCAATAAAAACCAGCAAATCCCTTCATCAATCTTTCCCGAAACAAAATTTAAATTATGAACGTGTTATCGTTTACCGTGCGTTTATGTGCACCTTGGGACCTCTACCTAAATCCACATGTCAGGTTACCCGGGTTGCCCGGTTAGCGGGGTACGTTACCCCTATTATTAAGGATTTGCCACACTGGATGCGCTCTGCGGTCGCGGTCAGGTCAAATTGAACGCAGCCCGCATCATGTATAAACAACATTGTCGGTCTCTATATATTTTGTTTTGTCTCTCTGAAAGATCGAATTCGTAACGAAGTGATCCGACAGAGAACCAAAGTTATCGGCATAGCCCACCGCATAAGCACGCTGAAGTAGCAATGGGCCGGCCATATAACCCGAAGAACCGATAACCGTTGGGGTAGAGGAGTTCTAGAGTGGAGACCACGGATCGGCAAACGTAGCGTAGGACGTCCTCAGACTCGGTGGAGCGATGATCTTTGCAAGGCGGCTGGCAAGAGCTGGATGAGAGTGGCCGAGGGAGGATCGTGCTCAGTAGCGTGCCATGTAGAGGCCTATGTCCAGCAGTGGACGAGCATAGGCTGCTGATGATGATAATGATGTATTAGGAATAAATAAGACTTGCAACACCACTGCGTTGATTTTAGAGATCGTCAATTGACTTCCGTCGCCGTTATGTCAGTGGTGAGCGCCGGAGCTCAGTCTCGTGAGCCATTCTTACCGGGCACTTGGCATAGGACGGTCGTATTGCTCTGAGCTTATCCTTTCGCGCCTAATTTTAAGATTAGAAAGTGTTTTCTCCATATTTTCGTTCGTTTTGCAATTATTTGTAACTTTACCTATTGTGATTAAATAAAATTAGTAGTTGTAATTTTTCGTTTATTTTGATCATCCCTAATAGATGATAATACTTTGTCTCACGGTCAGATCGCACGCACGCGCAATATGTAGATACCGACGATGTTGGTCTTACATAATGCGGGCTGCGTTCAATTTGACCTGACCGCGACCGCAGAACGCATCCAGTGTGGCAAATCCTTTAATGGGGAGCGGGGTAAATTTGCCCGCCTCAAATGGCATGTGTCCAAGTTTATCTGATTCGGTTAAAAATTGGTTAACTGCCTTTTAAAGCGGTGTAAAATGTTGCCCTTTTCAACCCTGGGCATGCTTTTGTTTGTTCAAGGATATATGAGCAAAGTAACGTTATTTTTTGATTTTCACTGCGTAATCGTTTGATAGGAAGCCAGTTGTGAATCATCATTGTCATTTCAACCGTAAAACGTCCACTGCTAGACATAAGCCCGTCATTGATGCCCAATCATTACGGTTGTAAGAAACAATGGACATCAAATTGACAGAGTCACTAAGTAAGCAAAGTTTGTAATATGGGTACTAGGAAACGGATAAGTATACATGCAGATAAACGTGCACTACATAAATATAAATAAAATATTCAAGACTCGCGAACAAACATTCGTATTATTCATACAAAAATCTACCCTGAAAAATCGAACCCGAGACCTCTAGCTTCATATGATAGTCGGGGTCTCTAACCACTTGGCTATTTACGAGTACAATACGATACAATGAATATTTTAAAATGACAGAAAATTAGGTAGAGTAGATTGAAACATTTCGATTTAGTAATTATTTATTTCGGTTTCTTCTTCGTTAGTTACAAAAATCAATAAGGACGAACAAGAATAAAATAGATTCATGGTGCTAATAAATGTCAAATAAGCTATAGCCAGTCATACAGTATCGAAGCGATCTCTCCCAGGTACCCTTATTTATTAACATTTTGGTTTCCGAACCGGCAGTTTGCAATCGTAATAAGTACGTTGAAATATCGGCCATAGAAAATCAAAGTCGATTTCAATGGAACTTAAAACTTTCATAAACCAATAAGCATTTTCAAATTAGTTCCTTTCATGGGCGGGACAAAGAATTAATTAGTTTTAGACAAATTGCGGACTGCGGGTCGGTATCTATGTATACCTATTAACTTAGCATTAGAGCCTTCACGTTGGCGGTTTGAGAACGTATTTAAAGCGAGGTGAGCACTCAGGCGCAACGATTTATCCGCGAACGCGGAACGATTTCGTCGCAAGCGCGCAGCGAATTCGTGGCGCCTATTAAGGCGGGGACACATAATAACTAATAGTACAGAAGGATCACTCTCGAGCAAAAGTCAACTTAAGGTATTAAAATTTACCTAATCTTACGACCGTTAACTGCTTGCACGCGAAATTGAAACTTATCGTGTGATACGAGCGCTCATACTCCGTTGGGCACCGCTGATCCGAAACCAAGAGCACAGGCAGGCCTCCTGCATGCCATGCACTTACGCGCGATATTTACCTACCGCGGGGACGATCTCCTGCGATCGAAATTTCAGTAGGTTGTCACAAGCGCGCGCCGACGCACGTTCATTCGTGTTCCACGGAAAAAATATGCCGCCTGGACTTTTAGAAGTGAATGGTGAAACAGGGGGCAAATTTTAATATGACTATGCTAGAATTAATAGGAAATAATATAAAAATTTAGGAGTTCTTATCGTGCTTTCCCTCTTACTCTTCTATAAAAAGCTATAAGCGTGAGCGGGAAGCCACGATGTAAAGTTCGTAAGTTGACCTTCGTATCTAGTATAACGCTAGGATACTGTGAGCATGGCAATGTGTTCTGCGCATTACAATAAATATCCTTTTTTTGTTAGGATTCCAGAGCTAAAATGGCAAAACCGGAACCCTTATAGTTTGGCCATGACCGTCTGTCCCTTTGTCCGTCCGTGGCTTAGCTTAGTTAGGGAATATTAGTGCTAGAAAGTTTGTATGGATATAATTATATAGCAATTATCCCGACAAAATGGTAAAACAACAATGTAGAATTTTTATTTTTTATTTTTACTGCCAGCCCTTGTCACTGTCGGCACTCACACATTCTTAAGGAGACGGACTAGGCTAATCTGTGGCTATAATCGCGGTAAGTACCAAGATTTTGTACGGGATGCAGTATCTGTTACGAAGTAACTATTAAGTAATCTGTGGCACAGGGTTCCCACTCGCCGATATTTAGGTAGGTATATAAATCAAGAAAGACAGTTTACTTTACTTTACTTTCACTGGCTCAGCGACCCGAAGTGGATCTTGGCCTCCGACATCAAAGTGAACCATTCCTTCCTGCTCTGTGCCAAGTCTGACCAATCGGACACGTCCAGCTCCACCGGTATCTTGGTCGACCCACCGGTTGCCGTCCGGAAGGTCGCCCAAGATACGCTCTTTTGGCAGCTCGATCCTCTTCCATTCTTTCCACATGCCCCAGCCATCGAAGTCGGGCAGCCTTTATTTCCCCGATGATATTCGGCTCAGACACTAGTTCCTCTATCTCCCGGTTGAAAGAAAGAAAGAAAGATAACAATTAATTCATTAAACTGCCTGTAGTAAGTAAGTTAAGATCGTTTAAGCCATTGTTAGTTGTAAAAACACAGAAAAAAAGATGGTTAATTACGCGCGACGCGGCTAGCGGGCGAACCGATAGCCATGCGTCAACCTACTGCCATAGTCCATACGCCTGCCCGGGAGGCGCGCCGGCCGAACATACCTAAAGAGAACTGCCTACGGAGTGAAACCCCCTGCTATCTATTACTAAGAAATCGTTATCATTATGAGAGGGCTTGTGCCTTAGTTTCAATGCGCTTATTGACTCAATGCGGATTCTTCTCAGGCATATTCAGAATTTCTTACAATACTGTAAAGCTCATGGTAAATTTCAGATGTAATTTTGCTCATAAATTCCGAAAAACTCAGAAGAGCGAGCCGGGGCCCTAACCGACGACCCTCTGCTTGTGAGGCCGTAAGCAAACCACTAGGCTACGAATAGAAAAAAATCGTGCGTGCAGTTCCTCCACGCGGAAGAAGTGAAACTTCGTAATGTGGAAATGAAAAAGGCACTTATACCTACATCAATATGAACCTTATTGCAATAACTTAGAGAACTAAATTTGCTTATGCATCTATGTGTTTAAATTACTCACTAGATGGCGCTTTTATCAAGTCTCATACAAATTTGCGCAGACAGTATGAGTTCTGCATCGCACTGTCAAAGTTTTTAACATCCGTTAGTATTATACAATGCGAGATAACTTGCTTCGGCAGTACATAATTATACTAATGCTTTCATACCCCCTCCATGGTAGCGTTAAACGTTTAACGCGACCTTGCTGGAAGTCGCATTAGAAATTTCACTTCAAAAACAACATCAATTTTATTGTGACTGAATACTACTCACCTTACATAGTAGGTATCAACTTACAATTTTATAGTGGGTTAAAGGCGACACGCGTTCTTTTAGGAGAAAAAATGTAGGTATTTCTGTTGCCTGCTTATTTAGGTTTCTGAGGGAGGAAATAAGAAAATGTAATACGAATACCTGAAATAAATATTTGACTAAAAATGACGAAACCTTCTCAGAAGTATATACGGAATATGGTACTCGATAAATAAGGGGCACATAAATCGAACATGATTCAGTGATACGAGTATTCCGGACTCAACAAATATTAGTATCCGCAAATGGTTATGTTTGCTCTGTGGCTTTTTAATAATCAATTATTAGGTTCCGAGAATGCCGTGTCTCCCTGCATGTAGGTATAATATTACTATGTCAATAATGGTAAGTCATCCTTAAATTAATATCATCGCATTTTCAAAAGACGGTGTGGCAAACGAGCGTGTGAAACGTTTGTTACGATGAAAATCTTATATTCAAGGTTTTCTTGAGGTCACAACTACAGTCCGACAAGCTCATGCGTGACCCTCCGCGGAACCCTGTCGCAGTCAGCGTTTGCCGCACTTATTAAAAACAATCTTGTTAAGGACAGCGCAGCAGAGGCTCCCTGCGACAGGGTTCCGCCGAGCGCCGCGCACCAGCTTGTCAAGGTATACAAAGAGCATTGGCTATGTGCAAAGCGGGTGATGGGATACAGACTTAGAGAAAGGCTTTAGCAATGCTCCTATGTTTTCGTTTTCTTATTAATAGGTATAAGTATTTTTTTTAGATGAGTGTCTGAAATGTCATTGAGATAGGGTAATTTTCGTAGTTTTTGAAGGCTTGTACTTCTTATGTAAATAGCAGCGTGACCTATAAAATATGCTTGTTTAATACGGATAGAAACAGTAAAATTAATAAAATATGCAAGGATTTTTTCGTAACGGCTGCGGAACCCTATCCCGGGCGTGTCCGACACGCTCTTGGCCGGTTTTATAGAAGATACCTGGGCGACCGAGCTCCGCTCGGGCTGAAACTCGGTGCCATGTGTTTTCCCAGAGATAAGACCAAGCTAGATCAATTTTTCATCCCAGAAAACCCCCACATACCAAATTTCATCGAAACCGTTGGAGCCGTTTCCGAGATCCTAATTATATAATATACAAGAATAGCTCGTTACCCTTAATTTGGCAATGTAGGTACGTATGCCACAACATACATTAGCTAATACCTTCTTTTTGTATTTTTTTGAATATTATAGAATATTAGAACTTTTAGAAATTTTGCCAAATTAAGGGTTAAAGGTAGATTAGATTAGATAGATAGATATGGCTCCGTCCATCGGGGAATTTTTTGCCAGAGTGCCTAATGTTTTTTTGCAGTTATTCGGTAAACAATTCTAGAAAACGAAGCATGAGAGATATAATGGTGGATGAAAGATCAGAGTGAGCAATTTTCTGTATAACTGTTATGCATGATAGAGTCATTTAACGATGATTTCTGTAAAACTGGCAATTCTCAAAAGACGATATTTTTGACACAGGTTCACTTACAGGCTTAGGGACCATCGTAAAATAGTACGACTGCGAAACTTTTACGTATCGTATCGTATCGTTCGTTCTTTTTCGTCTTTTACGTTTATAGAAGTGAAACTTCTAATGCGACTTCCAACAAGGTCGCGTTAAACGTTTAACGCTACCATGGAGGGAGTATGAGAGCATTAGTATATGTACTGCCGAAGCAAGTAATCTCGCATTGTATATAAATAAATAAATAAAATAAATATCACGGGACAATTCACACCAATTGACCTAGTCCCAAAGTAAGCTTAGCAAAGCTTGTGTTATGGGCACTAGACAACGGATAAACATACTTATATAGATAGATACATACTTAAATACATATTAAACACCCAAGGCCCGAGAACAAACATTCGTATTTTTCATGCAAATATCTGCCCCGACACGGGAATCGCACCCGGGACCTCAAGCTTCATAGTCAGGGTCTCTAACCACTAGGCCATCTGGTCGTCTAAACTAACGGATGTTAAAAACTTCGACAGTGCGATGCAGAACTCATTCTGTCTGTGCAAATTTGTATGAGACTTGATAAAAGCGCCATCTAGTGAGTAACTTAAACACATAGATGCATAAGTAAATTTAGTTCTTTAAGTTATTGCAATAAGGTTCATATTGATGTATAAGTGCCTTTTTCATTTCCACATCACGAAGTTTCACTTCTTCCGCGCGGAGGAGCTGCACGCACGATTTTTTTTCATCATCGTCATCATCATCATCATCCCAGCCTAAATACGTCCCACTGCAGGGCACAGGCCTCCTCTCAGAATACTTTAACGTAATTATAATTTAATTAATATTGTTAAATTAGCTTTTACCCTTTCTTATTCAGCTGTTCGTGGACGAAGTTTATTAATCTAATCTTGTTTACTTAAGTAGATAGGTAAAAGTTTCGGACAGACATTTACCTGACATTTAAAAATAAACGTGGTGTATATTTATAATATGTTTATGGGTGATTCTATGGGTGTCGCGAATGATCGCGATTAACCCTTTCGGCGCGCATGATGCCCATGTGCATCATGAGATTGCAGGCTCTCGCGCGCGCATGATGACCATGCGCATCATGGGATTGCAGTCTCTTGTGCGCGCATGATGCGCATGAGCATCATTACAAATCTT
This sequence comes from Archips xylosteana, assembly GCA_947563465.1. Classification (NCBI taxonomy): domain Eukaryota; kingdom Metazoa; phylum Arthropoda; class Insecta; order Lepidoptera; family Tortricidae; genus Archips; species Archips xylosteana. The sequence continues at coordinate 3,851,576 of OX387351.1, read as the reverse complement.
GATCTAAACATACTATTTTGTCCAAAATTTATGTAGTTTTTGGTTGATCAGGATTACTGGATCTATAATTCATTTAGTGTCATTTTTTTTATTATTGTTCCACGGTATTTGAAGAGAAAAAATACTTTGAAATTCGACTGTCAAATACAGATGTATTTGGTTGAAAAGTTTTCATCTTTATTTGATAAACCAGAAATTTGGACTTTGATATCCATATTCAGTTAAAAAAATTAACTTTATATTCATATTTTAACTTTGAAAATGCCATGATAACACGGTGCATCATTGCGCCGTAGCGTACTGCCAATCACAGTGGATGGTATTCTACAGCATAGAACCATCTGTTTTTATATTTTTAAAATGATTCGTAGGTATAAGCATTGAATATGTATTTTAGTGAACTAAAATAATTGCTTTGCTCACCGGCGGCGTTTGCTTTGGTCGCGGGTGAGCAAAGTAATTGTTTTAGTTCATTAATATGGACCTCCGCAAAGTAACGCCTGATTCAATAAATTATGTATTTTAGCGAAAAGTGTAGATAAATAGCAGAAGGAAATAGGATTGTTGACTAGCTGTTGGCCGCGACTCCGTCTGCGAATAATTCGTTCATCGCTATCCCGCCTAAACTACGCATTTTTCCGGGAAAAAAAGTATAAACTATTTATGTACCAAGTTTGATCATAATCCGTGAAAGAGTAACAAACATCTAGGTACACATCCATCCATGCAAACTTTCACATTTATAATATTAGTAAGATTAACCAAATAAAGATTTTTTTAAAGTAGTAGCGGTACACTAAGTAGGGATATTATGCGGTGCAGTATAAATTTTACTAAAGTTTTCAATCTCATCATGTTGCGTATTATTATTCAAGTCCGTGTTAAAACTATTCGGCTACCTGGCTTTACCGTGTCCCGTGACCCTGGTATACCGTTAGACTCCTAAGTGCGAGCGAGAGGTCCGATAAAAGGGTTTTACCCACTGACCCACTCGACTGATGTCTGTGTGTCTTGTGACACTACGCTCATCCATATGACTCCTTAAGTGCGAGTGAGAGGTCCGAGTAAAAGTTTTATGCCCCTTGTGGCTACTTACAATAGTTGCGCAAATGCGATAATTATTGTTAAAGGCTTTCAGACGAAAATCGACCAATCACGAGCATCGCTGACCTGAGCCTGATAGATAAAGGGCGGGTTATCTTAGTGTCTTTACATTTATTTTGTTCCTGGTTACAGTCTTAGTTTGTGCCTGTGTCCCTGTGACTGAGCGTTTTGTCTCGTTGCGTAGCGTTGTAATCGTGAATTTTTACTGATCCGGCTATCTTTATGGAATCGAATACTGCACTTGGTACAATCGACCCGGCTAAACGCCCAGTCTTTCGCCAATAATCATACTCATGTACATATTTACCGGATTATCGTTATTTTTTGTACTTATATATATTATGTAGGTAATCTAATCTGTACAATTTTATATTTAAACTATTTGTTACCCGCGACTCCGTCTGCGAAGAATAGGGCTATAAAAATAGCCTACAACCTATTCTCAGACCTACCGGATATAGAGAAAAAAAAATTAAAATTGGTCAAGCCGTTTCAGAGGAGTTCAATATACTTATATTGAAGTATGTTAAAATTTTGTTTTTTACTTCACCCGCAAATAAACATTTGGTGTTTGGTTATTATAAATAGCGCATTACGCCATCCATTCCCTTGCCGTTCGAGGCGAGAAAGTGCGTGCGGTCCCACCGCGCGCAATGATGCACAGGGTGCATCATGGGTATTTAGTACGGGAAAAAATGTACTGCGCGCGGGCGCATTGCATCGCTTCGTCGAGCCTACGCGCAGGACCATTGCAGCGCGCTAGAAGGCGCTCGCGCCGAAAGGGTTAACACTTGCAGGTGAGTTCCTTATAATATTTCTGAACGTAACGTCGATAACTGGCAACACTAGTTGTGACGTAGTTAGTCTGGAGATGGATGGAAGTATGAACGTTGGGCCAAGTGAGATTTGAGTGTTGGTTTGTGCGAAGTAGATGGTTAAGTATACCCCTACTTGGTGAGAGCTTACAAATCCTAATTAGTAAAGTAATAATATTGAGATATAGATGAAAAGAGCATTGAACTTAGCTGGAGGTTTGGGTTGATCTATGGGGAACGTAGGAGGATCACCATGGGGCCTTCGGACCCCTGTTCTGTGTCTCGCTCATGGCAACAGGTGTACCCGTCTGATGAGAGGACCCTACCAGGATGTGGCTCTCGGGTATATTTGTAGTGTCGGTAGCGTTACACAGATAGTTTGAAGGTAGCTGTAAATTGCCTTAGCGCAATCATAAATCACTATATCTCTTTATTATCACGAATGAGACTTTGTGGGGCATGAGAATTGATGTTATAATGAACCAAGGCTATCCGACATTATGACTATACATGTAGGATACAATGAGATCCCCACAATGGGCGTTTCAACCGCTAATCAGTCCAGTAAGTTAAGGCTTATGAATTGGAAGGTAGATTGTTAAAACCATATTTAGCTTGAAAAGTTCCTTAAGAAGATAAGTTCGCCTTTGTAATTTTTTTGTTTTGTTGTTTATTTTTTTGTATTGGTTTTGTGTGATATGTAAAAATAATGTACACACCTCTACATCTTATAATATATAAAAATCTCGTGTCACGGTGTTTGTTATCGAACTCCTCCGAAACGGCTCGACTGATTCTTATGAAACATTTTTCTCTGTATTCGGTAGGTCTGAGAGTCGTAGGCTGATTTTCTTTGCAGACGGAGTCGCGCGCAACAGCTAGTCTAATATATAAAAATCTCGTGTCACAGTGTTTGCTATCGAGCCCCTCCGATACGGCTTGACCGATTTTATAAAACTTTTTCCCTATATTCGGTAGGTCTGAGAATAGATCGTAAGCTATAATTTATATGGCAAAACAATGTTTGCCGGGTCAGCTACGTATAGTACTTATATAAATTGTTTTTAATTTTGATACTAATATATCTACGCCATATCCATACTAATTTATATCTACATGCAAAAGTGTGTCTGTTTGTCTGTCACCTTTTCACGCTTAAACCGCTGTATTTAGTTGAAATTTGGTATGGAGATAGCGGACAACCCTGGGAAGGAGATTCAGAATAAAATTAACTTAATTCGAAATCATCTCATGTCAAACCTAAACCTTATTTTTTTAGTATAAAGTTTATTATTGAGAAAAGAATATTTCGAACTGAGTCAATTCATTTCTGAAGGTGCAATAGGATTCTTTTTATTCGGGAAAATTGCCTTGCTCCATGTGTTGCGGGATAGCGAGAAACAAAGGGAGTCGTGGGCGACAGTTAGTTTTACATAAAAAAACCGGTCAAGTGCGAGTCGGACTCGCGCACGAAGGGTTCCATACCATTATCTATTAAAACGGCAAAAAAACGGCAAAAAATCACGTTTGTTGTATTCCGGAGCCCCCCTTAAATATTTGTTTTATTTTAATTTAATTACTTATTTTTAAAGTGAATATACTATAACTAAATATTGTTAATATTTCAAGTGTCTACTTGTTGCCGTTATTAATATCGAGCAAAAACCAGCAAAAAATCACGTTTATGGTATGGGAGCCCCCTTAAATATTTATTTTATTCGGTTTTTACACGACTACGGCAAAGCCAAAAGGAAGTGTAATGATTTTAACAGTCTTTAATATTTGTTGTTATAGCGGCAACCAAAATACATCATCTGTGAAAATTTCAACTGTCTAGCTATTACGATTCATGAGATACAGTCTGGTGACAGACGGACGGACGGACGGACGGACAGCGAAGTCTCGGTAATAGGGTCCCGTTCTTACCCTTTGGGTACGGAACCCTAAAAATCAATCGTTAAAATTGTAACATCTACTAACTCCGAGCGAGGTAACTGCTAACCCAGGGTTAACAAGTGTCAAAATGTATGGAACTGTCATTCTTAACCCAGGGTTAACGATTTAATTTTTTTACCCTGAACTGTGCAAGAGGTCCTAAGGCGTCTAATTTAATGGAATCAGGAGTCAAATCACTTTCGTCACTCGATATTTTCTTAATGTTTTATCTTCTTTTGCAGTTTTGATACTTAAAATTGCAGCGTATTGAAACACTCGCGGCTTTTGTTTAAGTATTTGACTTTGTTTTCGTTCGGCCGCGGAACTGCAAATAAATGAGGCGCGGCGCGGCCCCCGCGGAGCTGGCCACGTTGAGCACCAGCACCAGCACGAGCTGCGCGCTGGCCTGCACGCCGGGCGATTTTGAAATTAGACTACGAGAAGTGAGAATCACATTACTGCCCGGCCGGGTTATAATGAAATTCAGTACAACATTACGCCCCGGCGAATGCCAAGGGCTATAATGATTTACTTTGAGAGAGGTTTGCATGATATATAATAAGGCATTGTCGAGCAGGTGGTGTGAAAAAAATATTGTACACGTATTTTTTCTTTTGTTTGACAAACGAAAAATGACGAGGATACAGTGCTTAGAAGTTTCGACTGACGTCACTATATGGTACAATTTTTACCTAAAAGTAACGTCACAAGCCCCCACTCCGGAAGTTTGATGATCTAAGCCTTTGTCGATTTTTAATAATTTGATAAACCAAAAAATATGTGTTCCATATTTTTCCATAATCTAACTGACGGACTAAATAGAATGACATATTTATAACCCAGTCCTCATCCCTATTGGCACTGGGCCCGCAAGGCCCCATTCATTCTGAGAGAAGAACTGTGTCCTGCATTGGCACGTGTATAGGCAGAATTAGAAATTATGAGAAACGAAGCAATTTGCTTTGTTGCAACTACGATAGAATTTCCTTAAGGTTTTTCAACGTTGAATTCTACGCAGACGAAACATGAGCTAGTTAAATAATAAAATATATGATGTAGTAGGTACAAAACCCTGGCAACAGCTAATTTAATAAACACAATATAAGGCTCCGATGCTGAAAAGTGAAATTCCAATTTAAATAATACATTATCGCCATTGTTCAAGAGCCTGTCGGTAATTAATAACCCCAAAACCGTTATCAGTAAAGATTAAGAACAATCACGTGCGAGCATATGAAGCAAGTATATAAGTAAATAAAGTGGTAATATTATGCGATACCATTCAAACGGATAACTGGCAGTCCGACCGACAATATTCCCTTAAATTCTCCCAAATGATTCGCTGGAGGTAAAAAGCCACAGAGTAATAGAATAAGGAGACTAAATCGAGCTTTATCGCAGTACACACGGCGTCGCTACATAAATTTCGTTGACAATCGCTTTTTCCCGCGCAAATCTGACGTTGCCCCAGTCAGGTGGTTCTCTTCAGTGCTCAGCGGGACTCCCGAGAGGGCAAACGTATCCGAATCCGTTAAATCCGTTAGATTCTCGGAACGTCATTTGAATTTGAAATTTAAATTTCGATCCTATTTTGTTTGGGGACGTGGTATGGGTCCGTTTAATGTTTTAAAAGCTGCCAGTTAGTTTTGAATTAAAATATGCGAAGTCATAGAGGCTAAGGAAGTTTGAGACTGTGATAGTGGTATTGTGAGTTGAAGATGATAGCACGCCTGAGGACGACGTTTTTGTTTCTTTTCCTGTATTGTTTCGGAGGTAAGTGAGATCTAAATAAAGAATTTGATTTCGTGTGGGATTGCTCTGTCTTCGGCAGAAGCTTTTAGGACGATAGAGCTTTATTAATTGAACTACGGAAGTTCTCGAATATTTGGAGACAATTGTATGCCATTTCGAGTCGAATTTAATTAAGGATGCTTTTTGAAATTTGAAGATAAGATTAGGCGAGCTATGTTTATGCCAAATCCAGTTGGTATTATGTTTAGAATAAAAGTTAGAACTACCTACGAAATTTACTTAATTTATCACGAGGTTAAATTTAATTAATTCAAGTTAAATTTAAAAATAACAATCTAAAATGGAAGTATAACTTAATTTCCGAGACATGAAATACATAAAAATTACATAAAATATTTACTTACCATCTATTTTTCTGTTTCGGGTAGAAGAACTGTATGGTGGATATGAACACGGATAAACACCTAACGACCTCAAAATCGTTCACAAATTAATAAAATTTTAGTTTTCCATCATAGTTTAAGCACCGCCACATCACAAATTGGAAACTTGCATGGTACCATTATCATCCATCATCATCCTTTTCACAATCAATTGCACAAAGATTTCATTGGTAAATGTATGGAATCTTAACATGACATTTGCAGCAGAAAAGTACTTGGTTCAGGTACTTTGATTGTAAAGAATAAACTCTTATTTATGTCTGTGATTTCACGAAAAAAAACTTACTGGAGATCACTGAGGGGATAAGAATGATATATATGTATATTGCTTCTGTAACTTTTAAAGTACATAGGAACAATCGTCTAAAGGCTTCCAGTATATTAAGTATCCAATATAGGAATTCTAGATGGTAGCCTAATGTTTGACTAATGGCCTTTTAAGCAGAGGATCGTGGGTTCAAATCAGGGCCTGCATCTCAAGTATTTCGGGAATTATGTACGAAATTACAAGGTGAAAGCAATCGTCGTAGAGAAGCATCCACCACCTGCGAAGAAATTCAATTGTGTATGTGTGAAGTTCCCTATCCGCACTGGGCCCGCGCGGGAGCTACACATACTTATTTTGAGAAGAGGTTCGCGCCCTGCAGGACGTGTATAAAATGAGATGATGCTCGGAATTCTGAATTTTGCTTACAAAGAAAATTGCTCATAATTTAATGCAAGGAAACAACCGAGCCGTTTAAACGTGATTAATAAATAAATAATAATAAATAACTATTAGGGGACAATCTTACACAAATCGACCTAGTCCCAAACTGAGCAAAGCTTGTACTATGGGTGCTAGACGACGATAAACATACTTATATAGATAAATAAATACTTGAATACATAGAAAACATTCGTGCTCATCACACAAATAAATGCCCTTACCGGGATTCGAACCCAGGATCTCTTGCTTCGTAGGCAGGGTCACTACCAACTAGGCTAAATCGGTCGATTGAATAACACATATTTTTCTTCATTTTCATTTTACTGCAATTAAATTTATAACAATGAAAGCTGAGTGCTTTTTCCTTCTAAACTTTAACACCGAACAAGAGAAATGAGAACAAAGTTTTTTTTTTAATTAACTTATCACTCCGAAATCTTTGATCGCATTTCTGGAAAGTTCAAAATTGCTAAGAGGCCGGATAAGAAAGCACTTCGCGCAGTTCCTGGCCAGTTGAACTAATTACAATAAAAAAGGTAGGTAGCCATTATTGCGAAGTTTATTTTTAAAAATGGCGGCGCTCGGGAAGTTTTATTGTTTTCTAGCGGAATATTTGTTTGCTTGTTTATCTTTGCTTATTTAGACGAGCTGGAAATGTGGGAATGTAAAGCTAAATCCGAGTTTCCTGGAATGGGTTAGCTAGTGCAATTAATAATTCTCCAATATGAGCAATTAATTTTAACACAAATGGGTAGAGGGCTGCCGTATTTGCTATTGCCATGTTGGTTTATGTTTCATGAGAGAAATCAAGCATATCAAACACACTGTGCAAATGCTGAATGAAAAGTGACTTTATCAAATAAGACAACGAACCATCCATACTATACTATACTTACTAGCTGTTGTTCGCGACTCCGTCTGCGAAGAGTAGGGGTATAAAAAATAGCCTATGACACTATTCTCAGACCTACCAAATACAGAGAAAAAGGTTTCGTAAAAATCGGTCAAGCCGTTTCGGAGCAGTTCGATAACAAACACCGTGACACGAGATTTTTATCTATTAGATTAGATTAAAGCTATTGAAGCTAGTTAATAGGAATGATGACACCAACAATCAAATAATTAACAACTCAATCGACTAATTATTCGTTTTAAAGCAGCTTAAATCTAATTTTACTGTTAAATGACGTTTAATTTTATTTTCAGGGCTAAAATAAAGTGTTTTTTTTTTACTAAAATCACGTCTTGAAATATATTGTTTTATGATATTGTCATCATTATTGTGAGTACTCCCAAACTCTTATTCTGAAAGGAGGCTTGTGCCCATCCTGTGGCACGTATAAAGGCTGAGATGATGATGATGATGATGATGATATCATCCCTATTCAACAAAAGCAAACTCCCGCAGAGTAACACCTGGAACGCCTCCAATAATATTTAACAAGCGAATCCCAAAATAGAAGTCCAATTACAAGAAAAAAAATATACAAACTGTTCAAAAATTTTTTAACGTTAAGATGAAACTTTTTTACCATCTCGCCGTTTTTAATGACGCCGTATAATTAAGTTAATTAAGTAAACGGACACACAAAATGAGCCGTCAGCTCGGGCCCTAATCACTGCTGACTGACACTGACAAGAATTTTAATTCCTTCATCTTGCCCCAGAAAAATCCTCGAGGAATAAGTTGTGTAAATCCTTGCTAATGATGTTACTTGATTTAAAAAAAGTACTTACTTAAAATGTCATATAAGCATATGGCGACAGTGGTCCTCGTCATTACCAAAGATGATATAGACTGGATTGGCAGTCGCCATAGTACGGATCCATTAAAATCCAGTATGTAATACATATTTAAGAATATTTATAGGTTAAGTACCATAGCACAAACTTTGCTTACTTTGAGACTTGATTAATTAGTGTGAATAGTTCCGTGATTTTTATTTATTTTGTTACAAATTGTTCATAGCAGCTATTGACAGTAATTATTATTATTATTTATTTAAAATATGGCTTCTGTCCTATTTAAGGAAAATTTCGCCAGTGTCAAAGTAAGCTCTCTTTGGGAGCGACGTTGTACGGTGATTGCAGTTTCTACAACTTGCTAGTAAAATTCCAGAAACCACGTGGAGACAACATGCGCATTAAAAAATTTCAGACACGAGAGCACTATAGAATTTTGTGATCACTGTTAATTAAGGTTAATCGCCGTATAAAACACTATCAAAATTATACTTCAACTAGCCAAAGAAACAGAAATACCAAAATTAGACACTGTCTACATCCGCCATGTTCGAATGCTACAAATCGAATCCTGACAGTTGTTAGATTGGTTAAATAATAACACGTCAAAAAACGTGACTGACATTTAGAAATGGTAGCAATCAAACATGGTAGCCAACCCAAGATGCGCTAAAATACTGGGAGCATTTATTTTAATTTCAAGGAGCAAAGAAACCTCGCGCATAATTAAAAGTTCATTCAGATCAATGAACTTAAAAATAATATTACCCACATAACAAAAACCTGGACGCGCGCATCAATCATTTAATACAATAAGCAACAAAATGTTTGGATTAAAACTCGATTCACTATTAAAGAATCATTATAATGGCAGTCAGTAAATTATTTTCAACAATTGTTTATTTTGTTTCGTTCGTGTATTTTATTTTGCACTACAGCGGTTAAATATATTATAACGTCAGTTTTAAATGCCCTGCGGCTATTTGTAGCTCCCGGCCGTATTTTGCATGGTTGCGTTACACATTGGTCCAATTAAATGAAATTAAAATTATGGAAATTGTTTAATTCGTTACGTATTTCATGCCCAGTGTTCATCCGTCGCCTTAAGCAGAGTTTAGACCTGCAAGAAAAAACGCGAAGGTTTAAGTACATTGCGAGACAGTAAAGCGAACGAAATTGGGGATGTCTATTTTTGGGTATGTATTACAATACCGAAGTACGAAAGACCGAATGTATTAAAACATCGAATGGGTCAAAAGACCGACACAATTTTTTTCTGAAACCGTTAACTTTTTAAGATTGTTATAAAACTAACCTAACCTGACCTAATGGGTTCTGAATGATGCCGTTTTAATAAATTCTGAGAAGATTACGGTTTCAGAAAAAAAATGTGTCGGTCTTTTGATCCATTCGGTGTTTTAATACATTCGGTCTTACGTACTTCGGTATTGTAATACATACCCCTATTTTTTTTGCAATGTATAATAAATAAAAAAGTAAATCGAAAACTATTTCGAGATAAATGCTTTTTAACTCGTTTTCTGTAGTTATTTAATTCTAATATTATGTAATGAATTTATAACATAACAAATAAGCAATGACCTTCATTTGACATTGGTGTAAATGCGTGACCGGTCCAAGTCTTACTTTATTCTGTATGGTTAGAATTCTTCACAATTTACGCGTAGATTATACTACGGAGTTTGATTTGGACCCGTTGTCTGACATCTAGTACTTTAACAGCGCCAGTAATGTGACACTAGTTACAGTGTTAGTCCACTACGCAAAAGATAATTAAAGGAGTTGCCTTATCATCCGCATTTAAATAGATTTAGAAATTTGGCAGTGTGGGAGCCCTCAATTATTGACGTCATCAACCAAAATAGTTTCGATAAAAAGTTTTGAAAAAAGTAGTGAACTAAATGACAAAATACTGAAATTAGTTTCTTATAATTGACTTTTCTATACAAAAAAAATTTAAAAACCACTGGTATTTTTTTAGACATTCCCAATTGAAGTGGTCAATCCCGCGCCGCAATGTAATGCAACTTGCACGATTATCCTTGAAGATCTAAACTTGGCTTTAGATGCGAATCGGAGTATAAAGATCGATTCATATCTACAGACACCGAGCGTGTCAGACACGTCAGACAAAATAATAAAGAATATGCTTTTGTACAGTTTCTAATAACGCATTCATAATAATATCTATCGTAATACGTCCACGTAGAATAGAATAGAATAAAAAGATTTTGTGAAACTGTGTACAATATAAGTTATAGGAAAAAACTTAAGTACGTACGTTACGCGTCCCGTTACGCGCAAGCCGATGAACGATCGGAGCGAAAGCGCGGCACGAGCGAGCGAAAGGCACAATCGGCAAAAGTATGCAATCATTTCATCAATGTTTTGTTATGACGTTGTCACGTTAAACTATCGTCCGTAAACCGACTTTACAGACAACCGGTTTTTATTTTTTATTTTATACAATATACCTAGGCTTGCGTTTGCCCACATTTACGCCTGATGGAAAGCGAGGATGAGGCCTACGATGGAGCACGATTACCTGGTAAATGCTCATTCACCCTAGACTTGAAAGCGGCCAAATTGTAGTGTTTAGGGTACACAGTCATCAGCCTATGCTCGTCCACTGCTAGATATAGGCCTATCCCATGGCACGCCACTGAGCACGATCCTCGGCCACTCTCATTCAGCTCTTGCCAGCCGCCATGCAAAGATCATCGCTCCACCGAGTCTGAGGACGTCCTACGCTACGTTTGCCGATCCGTGGTCTCCACTCAAGAACTCGTCTAACCCAACGGTTATCGGTTCTTGGCCCATTGCCACTTCAGCGTGATAATGCGGTGGGCTATGTCTATAACTTTGGTTCTCTGTCGGATCACTTCGTTACGAATTCGATCTTTGCACTGATTGAAGACTTTCGTCTTTTAGACTTTGTGGAATTGGTGGAATTGGCGATGTGAAGACTGGACGCGGTTTTCCATGCACCTTTGCATGATTATTATTAATTCTATTCTATTCTATATGTTTTGGTTGAGCTAGATTAGGTTAGGTTTATTTCATAAAATAATCGTAGAAAGTTTACTTCTCGATTAAATCGAATTATATCAAATGTTTTTATATAGGTACTAGTTGACCCCGCAAACGTTGTTTTGCCATAATATATGTATCACCTAGGGTTATAAAAATAGCTTACGACTTATTCTCAGACCTACCGAATACATTGAAAAAAGTTTCATAAAAATCGGTCAAGTCGTTTCGGAGGAGTTCGGTAACAAACACCGCGACACGAGATTTTTATATATTAAGACATCATAACATAATACATCCCTTCTTCCACATTATTCTATGACACGCTCTTCACCAATATACACTAACCCAAAAAGGTAACTAAATAAAGGTAACAATAATTTCAAAACAACAGGCTTTTATATAAATTACTATTTACATAAACGAAACAAAGCTTTCCACGTAAAAAAATCGAGGTGAAATATGTAATTTATTTGAGGGACGCTCAAATTACTAAGCACTCGTGCTGATTTGTTATTTAATATGCGAAACCGTAAATTTGAAATAAAGTTTCACTTCGCTAAAATATCAAAAATCCGCGCTCGTTTTTCATATTTACCTATTTTAATTTAATACGCTTACCCTCATTCATACGATGAGGGAATGTCGCACGAGTTGCGGTACATTACCGTCAGTAATTGATACTTATAAAACCACTAGTGTTTACCCGTGGCTTTGCTCGTGCAAAACAAGGTCTAGTCACCATCATCATTATCCCAGCCTATTTACGTCCCACTGCAGGGCACAGGCCTCCTATCAGGTTAAGAGGGCTTTGGTCGTAGTTCCCACGCGGGCCTAATACGGATTGGAAACTTCACACGCACCATTGAATCTTCTCAGGTGTGTGCAGGTTTCCTCACGATGTTTTCCTTCACCGTAAAGCTCATGGCAAATTTAAATGTAATTTCACATATAAATTTCGAAAAACTCAGAGGTGCGAGACCGGGCTCGAACCAACGACCCTCTGCTTCAGAGGCCATAGGTTAAACCACAAGGCCACCACTAGCCTTACAAAATCAAGGCAAGGTCTAGTAGTCATATTGAAATTCCGAGATTTCTCAAAAATTATAATTATATCTTGCTCTTTATTAACGTTAATTCCCGAAAATAACATCGTGCTCTATTTTCATTAACGTTGCACAAAAACACTTAATTTTACGTTTTTACACTTAACATAACAGTAAAAGCTGTAAGATTTTATCCCAAAGAAAAAATCGGGATAATAAGTAGACTATATGTTATTTCAAAGATTCAGCTATTTGCGTACTACCTGTCATCCAAGTCTGGCAAGCCATTTTAGCGTGAAGCAATTACAAACAGATACTCGTACACGCATACTCATAAACTTACGCATTTATAATAAATATTAGGTATAATTAGCAGGATTCCGTATTAATTTTAAATCAGAAATACGCCAGCGATGATGATGAAGAAAGCCAATATTATCCTCCTTGTTTGTGCAAGCATCATAAAATACTGATTCAGATTAACTTACAAAAACAATTGAATCCGAAACAATCATAGCCGACAGGGATGCCAGAGCCAATCTAGAGACAAAGGCGCAGTTTCACAGTTGGAAATGTCACTGTTGTCATTAATAATGTTGTCAACAGCCCTGTTGTTGACTGTTGTTTGAGTGAAATATACTTCAGACTGTATGTTTTGGAGCTCGGTCGAATTGTTGATATCAATTCGTATACTCAGTAGCGTTGAGCCTTGGTTTATAAAGTTTATACGTTTAGATTATTTAGTTTCTTGCGGCGCATTCATCTTGGCAATCAAATGATGTCCTTACGAAAGCGCTGTAGTTTTAAAAGTGAGATATAAAGAGCCTTTTGCGGTCAACTTGCAGAATAAAAGTTTTGATTTTGATTTTATGGTTCATTAAGTTTACAATGGACGCGTTGTATGAATCTAAATTATCATCAACGTCATCCAGCCTATACAATGTCCCATTATTGGGTCTCCTCTCAGGTTAAGCTTGGACTGTATTTTAGGAATACTTAGATTTTTTTATACTAAATGATATTATATTATTTATTGAATCATGCGTTACTTTGCGGAGGTCCATATTAATGAACGGAAACAATTACTTCGCTCACCTCGTGACCTTACGATAGTTACGTTTATGTAAGAAAAGCGTGTTCATGCAGTTCCTTCATCTCTTCACTGTTCGAACATACCCAACTATCACTACCACCGAACTACACTGACGCGTTTCGAACTCAACCAGAGCTCATCTTCAGATTAGAGATTTATACCGATCGTTACATAGGTACCCCAAAAATTCTTTATTCAATACTAAGTTAGACTATCTACGGCATGTACTTGTGAACATCGAAAAATCTGCCAGATTTTTTGAGTACCTAGTCCTCGTACTTTATGTAAACAAATTACGGGCGACAAAATGCATTTTACAATTTTTTTATACAATTAATGCCTGTTCTCATTAGTAACCATGTCAGAGTATATCGATTTCCATTGACATGCAAATCGTACACATTCATTACATTTTATTAATTGAAGTTTTCACTCGATGCTGCTTAATATTGAATGCAAAGGGAAGGATATTAACTCATCAAAATATCCATAGTATAACCTATTACTGGGAATAGGCCTCCAGTAAACATTAGAGCTTGGTCTGTGGATTCTACGTACAGTCACGAGCATTAATATATATACGTTTCCTAATTTGCAAAATAATATATCTATGTAAGATTTCCTAATTTAAATACACATACATAACGTTCAAAATATTGTATCCAAAAAACCCACCACAGTAATGTGCACGATATTTGTAGCAAAATTAAGTCAACAACCTCGATCACAATATTGTATACGCCATTGCTCCCTTTTTGAAATATACGTGACAGTTTCTAAATAATGTCTACAACGCAGTGTCATTAATATGTAAACAATTATGTTTGGATCATTTTTCATAACAATGTATACGCGTGGTCTTAGCGTTGCCCGTAATTTGCAAGGAAAGGCGACAGTTATTTTATTTTTTTGTGAATCTACCCTCAAATGAATGAAGTATAAGAGATAGATGCAGATCAAATATTTCAAATTTGTCTACATCACGTTTGTTTGGATGTGTCACACAGAATAGATGTGTTACGTGGATTAACACATAGGATAAATTCTATAGATAAGTGAATTTTATAGAAAGTTAAAACTGTCCCTGATTGAAATAGGCTTATTTTTTCCCGGGAAAGTGCAAAGTTCCCGCGGGATAGAAATATTTTTTTAGATCGATATAAAAAACTTTCACTAATAGGAAAGCTACAGTTCTTGAATGACATTCGATAACTACTTTTCCCCCGGGAAAACGCAAAATTCCCGGGGCACAGAAATAAGAGAATTCAACATTTAGACAAATCAAAAATCTTTCACTCATAGAAAGCTGCACTGCACTGTTTTTGATATAACTGTTTCAACCTATTTTGAAAATTCTTAAATGTCAATCAAAAATAGTGAAAGATTTTTTTTAAATCAGTTCCGAAATTGAATTCACTTATTTTTGTCCCGCGGGAATTTAAATGTTGGGAAAACCATTCTATATCCTTTCCTCGGACTCAAACTGTCTATATACCAAAATTTCAATTAAATCGGTTCAGCGGTTAGGTATATATCCCCATACAAACTTTCACCTCCCTTTTTGCCCCCTTATAGGGTGATTTCTGAAATAAAAACCACCTTTGTCCTTTTCCGGCATTCAAATTATCTGTATACCAAATTTCACACTTTCGCATTTAATAATATTAAATATAGATTAAAGAAAGAAGGAAAGAACCTCTATATCTTGAACCGTAATAGCTAAACATTTATGTGGCCACTATAACAACAAATACTAATCTAATAACTATAAATTGAAAATTTTAAAAACCCCCAACGCAATTATGTCACTCGTATGTTTGACATTAAGTCAATGCCCGTTATGCGTCTAAGGTCCCTTCCGCAGCTAACAAAAGAGCTGATAACTTTGAAACGACTAAACCTATTTTGATGAAACATATCTAAAAACCATCGCCAAGAAACCTGCTTTCTATTAAAAAAAACCGCATCCAAATCGGTGCACCCGGTTAAGAGTTATGATGCCACAGACAGACAGACACACACACATAGCGGTCAAACTTATAAAACCCCTCTTTTTGTGTCGGGGGTTAAAAAATAAAATAAAGTTAAAACTAAAGGGGGTCATACAACAAACGTGCTTTTTCAGCGTTTTTAACTCCGGCGATGGTTGCTAGGTGACAGCTGCTATGCTGTTCAGACGTTTACCTAGCTATAAGTTTACGATTTTGGTGCTTACATTTGGCGATTTTTTACTGAACAGTATTTTTTTTTCCGCGTGGGAAGTACGGCCCAAGCCCTCTCATCTTGAGAGGAGGCCTGTGCCCTGCAGTGGGACGTATTTAGGCTGGGATGATGATGATGATTTAAAAAAAACTCTGTACGGAGGTAAGAAACCCTTCACAGACGAGTCCTACTCGCACTTGACCGGTTTGTATTATGACTTAAGAAATGAACAAAAATGTTCCAATCATTGTATTGTATACATTGTTATGAAATATTGAGCAAACATAATTGTTTACATATTAATGGCACTGCGTTGTAGACATTATTTTGAAATTATAACTTATATTTCAAAAAGGGAGCAATGGCGTATACAATATTGTGATCGAGGTTGTTGACTTAATTTTGCTACAAATATCGTGTACATTACTGTGGTGGGTTTTTTGGATACAATATTTTGAACGTTATGTATGTGTATTTAGTTAGGAAATCTTACATAGATATATTATTTTGCAAATTAGGAAACGTTTATATATTAATGCTCGTGACTGTACATCATTATAACGCTTCGTAGGTGTATCTAGATGTATTCCTTCACTGAAAAGCTTTTTCAAATATAATTTCAAACATACATTCCGAGAAACTCAAGCAGTCCGGGTTAGTATTAAATAAGTGAACTAAATTAAATAATTAAAAGTACCGTTAGACACAGATATAAATTAAAATAGTTGGTTCGACGGGAGAGCCACTTCTTACGCGAGTGTATCCTATACTAATAAATGAAATAAATACGTACTAAATTGATACATACGTTTTCGTATTTACATTAATATGTATTTATTCACAGAGGATGAACCCTTTTCCGGGTTTACTCGAATGTAACCAGAAGGTTTATTATGCCACCGAATCTTTCCTGTCCTTTGAAAGGTATTAGGAAATATATTTTTAAAATAAACCAATATCAGAGCCTCGGGGTGGGCGGTAGTAATTTCATCCACGGAATTGAAGGAGTTTGTGTTGATTCGGTTGGCTAATGCGTTCGAGCATGCATTGACTTAAGACTACGAATTGGTCCGAAACACGTCTGGACCCTAGTCACTGGCATAGCTCGAAGAATCCCCAGACTCAAGTGGCAGTGGGCAGGGCACATCGCTCGTAGAACCGGTGGCCGATGGGGCCAAAGGTTCTCAAGTAGCGTCCGCAGACTTATGTGAAAATAATTATAAGCCGAAGCAGCCGTAACTATATTAATCATGTTTTAGTAGATCCCTGCTTCTAAGTAAAATGCACGGCATTTAATTAAAGTATATTTTAAACATTGTTGTAGCAGCCACAGTAATACAAATTGAGTTAAAATCGCAAGTTAATGCCTTTATAAAGATCAAGTTAAAAACGCTGAAAAAACATGTTTCTTGTAGGACGACCCCCCCCTTAATTCTTAACTTTATTTTATTTTTAGTAAATTGTTGTTAAAGCGGCCACAGTAATACATAATTGGCAAAATACTCAAGTGTCTAGCTATTACAGTTCAAGAGATAGGTAGATCCCTGGGACAGACGGACGGACATACAGACATACAGCGGAGTCTCAGTAATAGTTAGGGTCCCGTTGACACTCTTTGTGTACGGAACCCTAATAATTCAGAGGTGCGAGCCCGGATTTAAATCCACGGCTTTTTCTAAATCATGATGGTATGAATAAAATAAAGACGACTTCATTATCAACAGTTCTCTTTCACTGCTAAGTTTTCGTTTTTCACGTAACTCCTCTTACTACTCAGTGAGATGCGATCTCAATCTCAGTAATTAAAACTCCGCTGCTAATCGCCAAAAGCCCATATTCAATTTAATCTAACAACGGTTTCCTTGATTAAATTAAGATTAATTTAATACGATTCTACTCTCATAAAGTCAAAATTCTTAATTAGGTAATTAACAATTCGACTTCGTAAGAACACGTCGTAATTACTTCACTCAAGTTTGAAGTTCTTTAGACAATACGGGTACGTCCAGAGGTATAGGTAACGCCACCAGAGTTGAAGCCACGCACACAACTCTGGTGGCGTTACCTTTACCAACTTGGTATGTAGCTAGATATACTTGTAAGTTTCGTTTTGTATTAAAATTATTCATGTATGGCGACGCTTTGAATTTTATACTTTACTAGCTCTTGCCCGCGAACCCGTCTGCGATGAATAGAGGAGGGATATTTTTTATGTGGTGCTGGTTTGACATTGCGTCAGACCGGGAGTTATGGAGGTCAAGAAGGAGGGCCTTTGCCCAGCAGTGGGGCACTATGACAGGCTAATAAGAAAAGTGAAATTAGGGCCACACGAACTACAAAATTAAAATTGCAAAAGTAAAGGTTTAGACGACCAGATAGCCTAGTAGGTAGAGAACCTGACTACGGAGCTTGAGGTTCCGGGTTAGGGCAGATATTTGTATGAATAATACGAATATTTGCTCTCGGGTCTTGGGTGTTTGATGTGTATTTAAAGTGTGTATCTATCTGTATAAGTATGTTTATCCGTTGCCTTGTACCCATAACACAAGCTATGCTTAGCTTACTTTGGGACAGGGTCAATTGGTGTGAATTGTCCCGTGATATTTATTTATTTATTTATTTATTTAATGGTAAGAAGAACAGAAACATGCCAACTTAAAGCACAAGCCGCATATCGTGCGTTTTTTTCCGACTCAGTCTAAGTATACGTAGTCAGTTTTATATGAGCGGAAAACTATTCATTATGTAATAAGAATAATAAATCATGGTACAATTGATAGATAGATAGATATTGACCTAGTCCCAAGCTAAACAAAACTTGTACTATGGGTACTAGACAACGGATTAACATACTAATATAGATAAATACATAATTAAACATCCAAGACTCGAGCACAAACTTTAGTATTATTCACACAAATAAGTATCTGCCCCGACCGGGAATCGAACCCGGGACCTCAAGCTTCGTAGTTAGATTCTCTAACAACTAGGCTATCCGGTCGGCTCATATTCATCATTATGTGTAGCCAATTTGCAACAACTGGTACTTTTTTCAAAATTTCTAGCAATTTCAGAACAAAAATAAGTGGCGATATTAGCCACCCGTGCAGTATAAAAGCCAAATACCCATTAATTTTCATACGTGATAGATAGTTTTTCTCTTTTATCATTGAACCCAAAACCTGAGTGACACAGAATAATGCGGCAAGCTATCTTCAGCTGAACCAGCAATAAATCTTTTCCTTTTGCTAACCACAAACCATTACCCAAATTGCGGTGTATTACTAGCTTTGCGTTCGGGGAGGGACGCGTTCTTTTTGGCAGAAAAATACTAACTCAAGGTGTGTTTAACGCCTGGAGAAGTCAATTAGAATGCCTTATAAGAGATCCACTACAAAAGCCGAGTTTTATAATGCAAGGGGCAGACTTGCAGCTCCGGTGAAAGCGTATTGCAGTAGTTAAAGAAAAAATACTTTTTAATGAAAAAAATATTTAAAGTACTGCTATAAATAACCCTACATTCCAACCGCGGAACTAGCTAGGTGTCTCTTGGTATACATAATTGAAGTTCTCCGACGTCACCGATTTTGATGTAACAGTTATTGTGAAAAAAAAATACTTAAGCCAAACGTGACAAAGAGTGCAATAATTAAATAGCATCGAATGGAGAAGACTTAAATAAAGAAATGACTTAATATTGTATCTACAACGTGTTTGACTACAAGTGTTGATGGAGAAGGCTAAGCTCGGAGTTTCTCTGCGGGATCGCATTAGAAATAATGAAATCCGCGTAAGAACTTAAGTCAAGGACATAGCTCGAAGAATCGCTAGACTTAAGTGGCAGTGGGCAGGGCACATCGCTCGTAGAACTGACGGCCGTTCGGTCCGAATGGTTCTAGGCGTCCGCGGACCGGAAGAAACAGAGATAGTCCTTCAACAAGATGGAGCGACGACCTGGTGATGGTGGCGAATATGCGGATGGCTCAGGGCCGATCTGTTTGGCGAGCCTTGGGGAGGCCTATGTTCAGCAGTGGACGTCTTTCGGCTGAAATGATGATGATGATGTGTTTGACACAATGGCGTCAAGCCCTTAGTATTATCATTCAAAGTTAAAGTCAAAGGCTGGCAATTGACTTGCGATTCTTTGGAGATTACTTGATCTGGTGGTAATCGTCTTGACGTCTTTCTCCTTAGCTTGATTGGTAAATATCAATAAAAAATGCCTCAGTTTCGCAGTGCCAAAGCGTAAATCGGGCTACTTTTCCTAAAAGTTGTTTAAGGGCCGTAGTATCAGAACAATTAATTTTCAATCGACGAAGCACAAAAAGGTTTTGAATTCAATCACTCCGGTACTTGGAGAAAATCCTCTGCCGCCTTCAAAGCAACTGAACCGAACGCAAACCTAAAATTAAGTGCTTAAACACTGAAATTGGAATCAAAGCTCCAAGATCCTGATTTTTGCAATACTTCGATCACAAAAACTCTTCCGATGTTGTTGTTAAACAAAACGCCACTCGATTTTAGGACCATTTCTCGTCGCGCCTTTTGAGAAAAATGCCCATTATCATGTACTTTCCCGAATTGCTTTTTATTCTTAATTCCGGTTCAATGTTTTCGAATGTTTTCACTGAATTTTAAGAAGGTAAATGTTACTTTACAATCGTTCTCGGAGAGAAAAAGGAGAATATTATTGTGTTCCGGTGGAAAAAGCAAGACTATTTAATATTAGGCTCGCAAATATTTCGTACATCGTCTTTGAATTAAATTTGTTTTGCACACAGTAGAGGTATAAGCAGATGTAAATCTGTGATAAATTCATTATTTATTGTAGAGCTTTTAGCAAAATGTTGAGAGCTAAAATCTTATTTATCTGAGACTCACGGCTCAGCTAAATATTTTTTGCTGTCTATTAACCTTTGAGATGTTTAAAAATATGAATGTAGGTAGATCATAATATTCGCATTGGTAACAAAGAGTTTATCTATACATATAATAAATCTGTAACAAGTCGGAAATTTGAGAAAAACTGTCACTAGGGCTATTTACTAGCGCAATAGAACCCAAAACAATGTTTTTTAGAATTATTGTCTGTTTGTCTGTTTGTCTGTGCGTTTGTGCGCGCTAATCTCAGAAACGGCTTAACCTAGAAGGATGCGGTTTTCACTGATATGTTGGTATTTTCTTGGATTAACATTTAGTGTTTGTTTCATTTGAATCGGTTCACAAATAAGAAAGATACGTCTATTTTAAGAATTTATAGAACAGTTTTTAGAAGTAGTGATTTGGGAGTAGGTACGGTGGTGAATGTGAACGCTGGTGTGCAGGGGGGGGGGGGGGGGTTCGGTGGGGGGGTCGGTGAGGGGGGGTGCGGGGGGTGCGGGGGTATTTTTTTATATCGAGGAACTAAGGAGAGCCATAATTGATGAAAAAGCAAATTGGATAAAAAAATAAGCTGCCCAAATTACTGATTCCACGCGGACGGAGTCGCGGGCAAAAGCTAGTATGAAATAAATTCTTGCCCGCGACTTTTTCTGCAAAGAATTCGGGAGAAATTAATGACAAAAATATTGTATCATGTGTTAATCCAGGTTGTACACCTCTTTAGTAATACTCGCCCAATAACACCCGTTGACCCGTTTTCGAGTTATAGAGTAACAAACATCCAAAAATTCTAAACTTTCACTTTATCCATATCGAAGAATTCAATTATCACTATCCCGCATAAAAATGCAATTTTCCGGAATAAAAAGCATCCTATGAAAATTCAGTTAAGAAACTAACTTCTGTGCACCAAATTACTTTCAAATCCGTTACGTCATTTTTGCGTAACAAACATACAAAAATTCAAACATGCACGTGTCATTACTTTCGCAATTAATGTTAGGAATTTTCTTATCACGAAAATAATCTATACATATAATAAATCTGTAACAAGTCGGTGTCTGTACCTACATTCAAGATATTTGAGAAAAACTGACTTGTCAAAAATATGTCAAATTTTTTTTATATTTTTCATTGGCTTCGCTCGATTACTGTTTGCTTTTGCCATAGTTTTTCAGAATTAAAGTTAGTAGAAGAAAATATAGATGAAGTAGAAAAAATATTGTATACAATGGTGTTTAATTTGGTCTATAAATTCTCGTGGAGTCTTCTAATTGTGATACATACTTACCTACTTCTTTCGTATCGCAACTCACGCCACTCGACTTTTCAGACCTCACTTATACTACTGTTGCATAAAATACTACAAACAACAACCTTATGATACCTCTCCAGGGTCTCAACCTATCTTCGTACCGAATTTTATTTAAACCAGCTTAACGGTTTAAGCGTGTAGAGTTAACATAGACAGACAGAGTTACTTTCGTATTTTATTTAGCATGGACTATTTAATGTAATGTGAGTATGAGACACTGTACCACTGTACGGACTGACTAAATATGATTTTCCTGGACATCCAACCAATATTAAATAAAACGAAGTACCTATAGTTAATTATTATTATTAGGCTTGGGATTTTTGGATGCTCGCCGTGGTTCTAGAATCCATGGAGTCGTCATTGTGTAAAAATGAAATTTTCGAAGTCAAAGTCAAAGTCTTAAAAGAAATTTTATACTAGAAACCACGATCTATTATTTTAGTAGTCACAATTCACGGGTGACGCGATATATTTGACTTATCTAATTATGCATCCTCTTTGATACTTGTGTTGTGACAGACTGAAAACTTTTTCCTAACTTAAAATTAAGAAACATTTGAGTATTAAATTGTCGCTTTTGATTAATTATGGTTAAAATAATTGGTACAATTACTGAAATAATTTAAACTATTTAATTTTATGACTGGCGAAACTGATTACTGGTAAGAGCCATATAAGGAGTTAAAATATGAGAAAAGTCTATTTTGTTCTTTATTTGTGATGTATTTCAAAGCAGCAAAAAAATGTTTGTATTAAACCATATTTCCGACCTAATCTATTATAATGTGTATATATTAACGAAGTAATAACATAAATTATGATTTCTAATATAAATTTTATTTTAAGACTTTGACTTCAAAATTTTATTTTAACATAATGACGACTTCATGGATTCTAGAACCACGGTAAACATCCAAAAGTCCCAACCATAATTATAAGATAAGAATCGACATTTGGTACGTAAAGTTTGCTCATTAGATCGTGTCCAATGAAGCGTCAAGCCTCTCCGGATTCGGCGTTTCCACCGAGGGTTGAGATCATCCTTATTGGATTATTAAAATTTAAAGAAGTTCTAACATCGAGAGCCAATTTAGCTAGCTTAGGGTTTGTTACCCTAAAACTGTGAATGGGACCCTTATAATGTGATTTCGCTGTCTGTTCGTCCGTATTGTAACAATCATCATCATCCTTTCAGCCGAAAGACGTCCACTACTGAACATTGGCCTCCCCCAAGGCTCGCCAAACAGATCAGTCCCGTGCCATCCGCATCCAACGCGATCCCGCAACGTTAACCAGGTCGTCGCTCCATCTTGTCGGAGGCCTACCGCCTACCTGCACTGCGTCTTCCGGGCTCTGGACGCCACTCAAGAACCTTTTTGCCCCATCGGCCATCAGTCTACGAGCGATGTGCCTTGCAATGGCGATTCTTCGAGCTATGTCGGTGATTTTAGTTCTTGCGCGGATGTGTGTGTGATGCTTGATGTGGCACACTCAAGTGGCAGTGGGCAGGGCTCATTGCTCGTAGAACTGATGAACGATGGGGCCATAATGTACTCGAGTGGCGACTATGGACCGGAAGATGCGTAGGTAGGCCTCCAAAAAGATGGAGCGATGACCTGGTTAAGGTTGCGGGAACACGTTGGATGCGGATGGCGCAGGCCCTATCTACTTGGCAAGCCTTGGGGGAGGACAGAAGGAAAATACCCTATAAATTTTGATCCCCTTGGGAGTGTCGAAATATACGTTTTTTTGCGGCATAAACGACCGTACCTATTAGAAATGGGTCAAATACGTGAAATATAATATTTACTTAAAACATATCTAAAACTATGACACGCTCCAGAAAACAGCACTGAAGACAGTGACAGCTAATTCTTTGTATAAAAAAAATAGTTTAAAAAACTGAAACCCGACTACGGAAAAAAACGCGCTCTGAAAAGTATGAAATAAGAAAAATTTGAAGTACTATCCACAATTAATATGGTCCTCCTTGACCACAAATATGAACCTCCGCAAATTAACGTCTGATTCAATCAAGCAAGAAAATATTCTAGTCCGAAATTCTTATACAGACTTCAGAGGAGAGCCTGGTTGCATGCCACCTTGCCTTAAGGGTTGCTTAGGTACTTAACAGTTCATTTTATGGTGGCATACGACCACGGCTCTCCTTTGAAGTCTGTATAAGAATTTCGGACAAGAATATTTTCTTGCTTGATTGAATCAGACGTTAATTTGCGGAGGTTCATATTTGTGGTCAAGGAGGACCATATTAATTGTGGATAGTACTTCAAATTTTTCTTATTTCATACTTTTCAGAGCGCGTTTTTTTCCGTAGTCGGGTTTCAGTTTTTTAAACTATTTTTTTTTATTTAAATTATTTTGGGGTTTTATTTTCGCCATGATAGCGACATCTAATGGCGAACTAGTGAACTAAAATTTGTATGCATAAACAAAGGATTTTACGATTTGGAATTGGGATGTACCAAAAAAAATAACCTATAGTTTTTATATTTTTTTTGGAAAGAATAGGATATATTAAGATACCATTTTCATCGATTTTGAATTTGGTTGAGTATTTAATTTTTTATAATTTTTTTAAGAATTCGTTGGATGACGTCACAGTGAGGGAGCCACGTTCCATTGCCTACAATAATTCAAGCCGTACATAACATAATCTGTGGCATTACTGATTTGTCTTGTCACTGTCAATAATACAAGCACGGCTTAGGGTCCTAAATGAACCATGACAAATAGTTTTATTTATTTATCTTCTTTTAGCTTCGATTATTCCTGTTTGTTTAATGGTGAAATAGTAAATAGATATTTTTTACTAAAATCTGATATTTAAATTCTTTCATATTTACTTGTAACGTAGTAATTTAATAATCAAATTTGTAAAAATACATTGCGAGTATTGTATACATTTCGGACTTCATGATAAATGACAATGACAACTGTTTAAAGCCAGGTGCGCATCATGTGATTAAAGTTCTGTCTTTGTCACTCTTTGCTATTATAAGCAGGACATCAAAATTTCAAACTGTCAATTTGCTTTAGAGTGTAGACCTGCTTTATATCTGCCTATGTGACGATTCACTGCAGGGGTCAAATGAAGGTCATTACTTAAATTTTCTTTATTTAATTCAGTTTATCATATTTCTGGAATCTGATTTCTGAAAACGATTCACAAAACCTATTTCTCCAAACGGTTTTCGATTTATTATACGTTGTCAAAAATTGGGACATCCCAATTGTGTGGCGGTTTATTCATCATTCATCATTTCGGCCGAAAGACTTCCGCTGCTGTAAATATATATACATATTTTCTGAATTCCGTATAGTAATTTGGCAGAAAATGACTTACGCATAACCTAGTTTCGCAGAAAGTTAGTTTTCGCAGAAGTTTATTTCGCCGAATTAATAAATTGAGTATTAACTTAACCTAATAATGACCTAAGCGAGGACAGTCGCCTTATGTTCCGCTTCCTGGGGCGGTGTCAACGGGCCTCCGCTTTGCGGAGCCCCTATTCCGCATAGTTTGGCGCTTCGCGCCTGGACACAACTCTAACCTAACCTAAACCTATTTTTTTTTTCAAATTGACCTAACCTACACCTAACGTAACGTAACTATGCAAAATTTGAGTTTTTTTTTGTCATTTACCATTACAGTAATCAAGAAATAGTACTATTGTTGTCTTGGATGTAAATTCGGACAGGATTTCGAGGTATCAAAATTCTGCTAAATTAGGTACATATAAAAGAACATTATGCATAATGAAATGCTGCCATATTAATATTATGCTAACATTCTATTCGGGTAAACAATCATTCGGATAATATAGATTTAAGTCAAATAAAATTTCGACAAGTCTAAGATTCGGTGTGACTAAATTAAGCGAAACTTGTTATGCCTGATTGTTATGACATGTCGGACATGAAAAATTAGGATCTATGTTTTAATGTTTTAATGTTTATTTGGGCACAAACGGTACATTATTCTTAAACTTAAACATAGTTACAATTCACATTAACCAATGAAGCTGCCACCAGATATTAATACAATTATACGTATGAACAAACAAACGGGAAAATATGAGCCGAAAAACAGTCTGCTGACTAAAAACAAATACATTTATATACTTAATTATACAATTCTGGACGAAGGAAATGTGATGTTATCCATCCATAAGTGACTTAATGTTACACTTAAATCCATTGAGAGATAAATTAAATATATCAACCTGACTAAATTTAGTATTGTGGGCTTTACAGGCTCTATTAACAAAGGAGTTAGATTTATATTTTTTACGTGTGAGAGGGACATGAAACAGTTTACTGACATTGCGTGTGTTCAAACGAGGGGTTTTCAATCCTAATCTACTTAACATATAAGGGGAATCAATGCGGTTTCTTAAAATTCTATATAAAAATATCTGATCCTTTAATGCACGTCGGCACTCGAGCGAAACCATTTTGCTTGTATCAAATTTGGATTGTTTATAATTTAGATGTTTTAAGAGTTTACTTTGAATTTTTTCAATCGAATTTATGTAGATGTGATAACATGGATTCCATATAGACGATGCATATTCCAGAATCGGCCGAACCAGGGAGCAGAAAAGCGTTAATAAAGTACTGGCCTCCCTAAACTCTCTACCCACCCTCAAGACAAATCCTAGTAGGCGGAACGCTCTCTTTGTTATATTGTCAATATGGTCGTTAAATAATAGTTTACTATCCAGGTAAACACCCAAGTCCTTAATATTATTAACTCTTTTCACTAAATCATTGTTTAACTGATAGTCGAAATTAATAATTTGTTTTTTTCTACTGAAAGTTATAACATTACACTTTTTAACATTTAGATGCAAACCATTTGTATTGCAATACATATACAAGCGGGAAAGATCTTCCTGCAACGCACGACAATCTTCGAGGCATCCAATAGTCTTAAAGATTTTCATATCATCGGCATATAGCAAACAAGAAGACGATTTAAAATGCAAAGTCACGTCATTAATGAAGACATTAAAAAGCAAAGGTCCCAGATGAGAGCCCTGGGGAACACCGGATGATACAGGAACGAAACTGGAACAGTAGCCCTTCACAGCCACAGCCTGGGAACGGTCACGCAAGTACGAGGTAACCCAACGCAGAAGGTCACCGTGCACGCCGGCAGATTCAAGCTTTCCCAAAAGAAGTTTATGCGATATTTTGTCGAATGCTTTGGAAAAATCCGTATATACGACGTCCACCTGATAACCCTCATCCATCCCACAAAGCACTCTGTCCATAAACTCACCCAGATTCGTCTCCGTGGATTTTTTATTAACGAAGCCATGCTGCTCCTGTACCAAGCATGGTCTTAAAAAGGGAAAAATTTGGTCATAAATAATCTTTTCAAATAATTTTGGTACTGTATTGAGTTTGGAAATAGGTCTGTAATTTTCGATGTCATGCCTATCCCCGGATTTAAACACAGGTGTCACGAATGATTGTTTCCATAGCTTCGGCATAACTCCAGTCCGCAAAGACTTATTATAAAGTGCTGCAATAGGTTCAGACAGCTGACTTCGACAACAACGCCAGAAAATCGGGGGAATACCGTCTGGACCCGCCCCCTTCCCAATATCAAGTTTTCTCAAATAATTACATACGATATCGGAGGTTATTAATATATTATTTAAATTTGTTACGCTATTAACTACAGTAATACTCGGAGGGGGATCAGTTAATGGCTGGATGCGCGGTTCAAAGACCGATTGAAAATAATAATTAAAAGAAGAACAAATCTCATCACCATTCGAAACCTTTTTATCTTTTATAAACATTGAATTGGGTATATCCGGACGACTTCTCTTAGACTTTACAAAGCGCCAAAAATATTTGCTGTTGGTTTTTATTTTTGATTCTGCCAAGCGTAGATAGTTTTGGTAACATGACTCCTGTAACCGCTTTTGCCTGTTCCGAAGCAGCGAGAAAGTATCGTAGTCATCCAAGCGACCATAAGTTTTCCACTTTCTGTGAAATTTTAATTTTTCAGACACTACCTTAATCAGTGCTCTCGAATACCATACAGGATATCTATTATTGCTATAAACTACTTTCAATGGTACATGCTCAGAGATCACTCGATCCAGAATATCGTAAAAATGCTTCACACTCAGATCAATGTCACCTAAGTCAAGACAACTGTTCCAATCAACCTCCGCAAGCGAAGAATTAACAGCATCGTAATCAGCGGCACGGAAGAGTAATACTCGACGTGGTGGCGGACGCAAATGCTTAAACAACAAGGTATTACTTATTTTAATGTCGATAGCAGGATGATGTTTATCCTCACCAACTAGAGGGTCCGCAGATCGAGTGACCTCGCATTCCAAGTTTGATATTACTAGGTCTAACAGTCTATTATTATAATTATAAATACAATTAAATTGTTGTAAATTGTTGAAAGAAAGAAAAGCACTGAGTGCTTCCACCAGTGGAGTTCTATTGCTACTGGCATCAGTCACAAGTTGGACTGATAAATTAGAACTAGGTGATATTGTTGACCAATGTGCCTGAGGAATATTGAAGTCACCCACAACAAAAAATAAATCCTCACTACTTTCAACTATGGACTCAGAGACCAACTCAAAAAAGTCAACTTCACTGTCAAATAAATCAGAGCAGGGAGGAAAATAACAACAATATAAGTGAAAACGCGCTCTCCCTGCTCCGCTCCCCACAGACAGAGACAACCTCAGTAGGTCAGCCGAAGAATTGCGTGAGGGCAAACGCGCGACACTTTCAACCACCAGACCGCTTCTAACCGCGATCAGAACGCCTCCGCCCAGAGAATCACCCCTTACAGAATAATCCCGATCTCCCCTATAAACACTGTAACGGGAACTAAAAAGCTCAGAGTCCAGAATTCCAGGAAGGAGCCATGTTTCAGTTAAACAAATTATATCTACATCAACACTTAAGACTTTTCTATAAAAAGCATTGGTTTTCGTACGAAGCCCGCGTACATTTTGGTAAAAAATTGTCAGATTTAAAGCCATAACTCAAAATATCATGTATTTAATTATTAAAATAATTATCACTATATAAAAATTGACTCCGCAATGACTCCTATTATTATTAATTATAATGTTTAGTTTTAAAGAAAATAGATTGCATTGAACACAGCATATATAGATTTGCTTAAAAACAATCATAGAGCCCCGTAATAAACACAAAAGCAATGTATATAATAATACAAAGATACAGCTAAACAATATAAAGTATATCATTCTTATTTGATTTCTTTTAAATCCTCACTGTTCAAAATATTAAGTACCCTACTAGTGTCATCACGCCGGACCATAATACAGCAGTGTCTTACCCAGACCCACTTGTAGCCTTTTTCAGTAGCAAATTTCTTTGCATCCCTTAGGAGCAACTTGTTGGCTTTTGTCAGATGGTCATTAAAATAAATAGGCGAGTTACTTCCAGCAAAACCAGCGTCGCAAGCCTTGAAGTCTCTGAGCTTTCTCAAACGGCTCAAGCAATCATCCTTTTTGTACCGGGCTACAAATCGCACAATGATGGCTTTAGGTTTTTTTGATTCCGACTCCATATGAGCGACACGGGTAATGAAATCAATGTCCGTACTCACATCTATTGGAAACCCAGCAATATCCGCAATTTTAGTGAAGATCTGTAACAGATTCTCATTTTTTGTCTCGGGTATACCCTGAATTTCAATATTAGACCGTCTAGCCCACTGCTCTTTAGAATTCAACTCCCAGTCAATTTTTGCTATTGTTGATTTCACATCCTTTATGTCTGTTCGATACTTCAAGGGATTTTTGAGTTTTAATTGAAATCCAGCTATTCTTCTTATTTTTTAATGTAGATCGGTGTACAATTTACAAGACTTTTTCATATAAAAATTAAATAAATCGGGCGAAGGTCCGTTGCTCTCAATAATCAAATTTGTAATCTCCGGTGTTGCCAGCGTTAAATGTCGCTAGTGATGGGCGTAGACATGTTCCCCCCCTCGAAGGTCCCAGGCCTTCGAGCCAAGTCTTCATGTGCTGGATCAGGCAAAGGACAGAGGTTTATGATTGCTCGACGAATGACGCCTCTTGCTGTCTTGATGTCCGCCACACGTGCAACGCCATCTGGTCCTGGATGCAGGGTTTGAATGCGCCCAAGGCGCCATTTTAATGGAGGTAAGTTGGGTTCCTTGAGAACCACCATATCGCCTTGTTCGAGATGTCCACGCTCCGAGCGCCACTTCGATCTCTGTTGTAATTCGTTCAAGAACTCGTAGCGCCATCTTTCCCAAAACTGTTGTCGAATCTTCTCCAATTGCTCATATCGGTTGAGTCCACTCATGTTAGCGTCTAATAATGCTGGTGTTGGTAAAGAAGTGAGCGGTCTACCGATCAAGAAGTGTCCAGGACACAAAGGATAGAGGTCAGAGGGATCTGATGAGAGTGGAGTTAGAGGTCGGGAGTTCAAAATTGCCTCAATCTGTGCAAACAACGTAGTCAACTCTTCGAACGTCATATTGGTGTTTCCTAGCATTCTAATCATGTGGTATTTTGCAGACTTAATGCCTGCCTCCCAAAGCCCACCGAAATGGGGTGAATAAGCTGGCGAAAACTTAAATTTAATACCCTCACCGGCGGCAAAGGAAGCGATCGTTTCATTACAGGACTCTAGAAATTTTACTAAGTCATTGTTTGCACCCACGAAATTTCGGCCGTTGTCGCAATGGACTTCGCTTGGCTTTCCTCTGCGAGAAATAAAACGCTTTAAGCACATGAGAAAACCTTCAGCACTTAAATCAGATGCGACCTCTAGGTGAAGTGCTTTAGTCGTAAAGCATACAAATAAGCATAAATAACTTTTAATAATTTTACAAACACGTCCCTTTCGGTCTCGTGTTGGAAATGGACCTGCAAAGTCGACGCCAGTGATTTGAAATGGGAAGTTATGAATTACACGCGATGAAGGTAAGTTACCCATTATGGGACTTATAGTTTTAGCCTTTAATATTCTACATGTTCTACAATTATTTACTGTAGAACGTGCGAGTCTTCTACCTGTAAGAGGCCAGAAGTTTTGTCTCAAATTAGTAAGAAGGAGCTGTGGACCTGCATGTATAAGTTTTATGTGCTCATGAGCAAATAACAATTTGGTAAAATCGTGTTTTGATTCTAAAATTATAGGATGTTTTTTGTTATATGTTTCAGACGAATTTTGAATACGGCCGCCAACTCTGAGAATGCCCTTTACATCAATAAAAGGTCTCAGAGGCAACAGTCGAGAACCGGAAGGTAAGTATTTTTTATTTTTTAGTAGTTTAAGTTCAACATCAAAGCATTCTGTTTGGTGTTGTTTGACCATGTATAGCAGTGAAAGTTCCAGTTCGTCAGTAGTTAGGTAACCTGTACGTTTAGATTTAATGTTTCGTATGTTGTATAAAAAACGTAGTACATAAGCGACAATCCTTTGTAACGTTGTAAATTTTGAATAATTTTCAAATTTTATAATTTTACTAGTGCCATCAATGATTGTTGTAGTACATGTGGTAACGTTATCAGTAGCTGTAGTATTAGTTATAAGTATAGGTTTAGGTTTAGTTGTGTAAGTTTTTATTTCAGGTAACGGTTCAGAAGATTTTATTAGTTCAGGCCAACTAGAAGGTTCTTCAGCTAAGAAGGGAGGGCCATGCCACCACAGTGTGGCTTTGTCAACCTGGTTCGGATTTAAGCCACGGGACGCTAAGTCTGCCGGATTTTGTATACCTGGTACGTGTCTCCACGATCCAGCAGCTGATAATTCTTGGATTTCCGCGACCCGGTTCGCTACGAAAGTCTTTAGAGTGTTAGATTTAGTGTGTATCCAGCCAAGCACTACAGAAGAGTCCGTCCAGAAGTACATATTACGTATATTAAGTCTAAGAGCCTTAACTACTTTGGCGCTCAACCGTGATGCCAATAATGCGCCACACAACTCCAATCGAGGTATTGTTTGAGTTTTTACCGGAGCTACCTTAGTCTTGGCGCACAATAAATTAACTGTTACATTGCCTAAACCGCTAATTGAACGCAAGTAAACGCATGTCGCATATGCATTCTGTGATGCATCACAAAATGTATGCATTTCTATAGTGACATCAGTATCATCACAGAGTACGAATCTAGGGATTTGAAAATTCAATAACGTTTGCAAACCTGAAACGAAATCCTGCCACATAGTTTCCAATTCGGTTGGAATCGGATCATCCCAATCCAGTTTAGACATCCACAATTTTTGCAAGATAATCTTAGGTATAATAGTACACAGACCTAATAATCCGAGAGGATCAAAGACTTTGGCTGAATTGGATAAAATTGACCGCTTTGTAGCTTGTGCCGGACAGTTAAAATTGACAGGAAAATTCAAGGTGTCTGTTACCGGGTTCCATTTAAGGCCTAGCGCACTAGATTGCGAGTTTAAATTTAAATCTTTAGGTATGAACACGTTATTATTTCCTTCAAACACTGAGTAGTCGTTTGTGCGAAATTTGCGTAAAGGAAGATGAGCTGAATGAAGGGTTTTAGTAACTGCGTTAATAATTTGACATAAATCGTCTTTACAATAACTCCCGGTAATCAAGTCGTCTATATAAAAATCTTCTTTGATTATTTTACTAATTTTCTCACTAGGACATTCTTTAGCAAGCTGAAC
The DNA here is from genome assembly GCA_947563465.1 of Archips xylosteana. Classification (NCBI taxonomy): domain Eukaryota; kingdom Metazoa; phylum Arthropoda; class Insecta; order Lepidoptera; family Tortricidae; genus Archips; species Archips xylosteana. The sequence goes on along the minus strand of OX387351.1, from coordinate 3,818,771 downwards.
TAAACATCGTGTACTTAAGAATGGCGCCGAGGCAGTACCATAGGTCACTGTATTGAGTTCAAATATTTTGACAGGTAGAGATTCGTGTTCTCGCCATAAAATCATCTGTAGGTGACGTTGTTCAGGCTGGACCAGTATCTGGCGGTACATCTTCTCCACGTCAGCTGTAACGACATATTTGTGTTGCCTGAATCGTAACAGTATTGAAAAAAGGTCGTCTTGAACGACAGGACCCACATGTTGTATGTCGTTAAATGAAATTCCAGAGGATGTCTTAGCTGACGCGTCAAAGACGGCTCTCAATCTAGTGGTTTCACTTTGTTCCTTAATAACCGCATGATGAGGCAAAAAACATCCATGATTAGGCTTAACAGATATCTCACTCATATGCCCCAGGCGCTCATATTCCTGCATAAATTTAACGTATTCTTGTTTGAACTCAACCTTGTTTCTTAACTTTCTTTCTAATTGTAATAATCGATGGTGAGCAATGTTATACGAATCGCCTAGAACATCTGGTGATTCACTCAAGGGAACCTGGACGACAAATCTGCCATTCTTATCGCGGATAGTCGTATCGTTAAATAATTTCTCACAATAATCTTCACCACTAGAATAAGGTTTACTTGTGGGAACTTCCTCCAATTCCCAGAATTTAACAAGTTGTTGCTGTATATCTTTGCTAAATTGACAGCGTATTTTATTTGAATTTTCATAATATTTCCCCCCAATGGGACCTGCCACGATCCATCCTAAGTGGGTTTCCTGTAAAATCGGTTTATTAGGCCCTAGTTTTATACGAGCGGATCCCATGACGTCCCAAAAGACATCGGCTCCCAATAAAAGCTCAATCTCTGATGGGTAAAAGAAGTTTGGGTCCGCTAACTGAATATTGCTAGGTATATTTAAATCAAGAAGATGTATTTCTGTCTGAGGAAGATTGTCGGTTATAACTGGCACGACATAACATTTGACAGAAGTACTAAATTGACTATGAACCGATTTTATATGTAAGTTGCAATGTTCGGCAATGCTTAATGTTGCGTTATTAAGACCAGACACATATTTACATTGGTTGCGCTTTTTAATACACGCTAACTTTGCTTGAGCCGCCTCCGTTACAAACGATGATTGACTACCGCTATCCAAAAGCGCTCTCAACCTGATCGATTTGCCATTGGTATGTACCTCAACTAAAGCCGTAGACAGAAGAGCCAAGTTTGAAGCGCCAGCAGACATTGTAACGACAGGGGTGAAACTAGACGAACCACAAACACCAATGGCGGCAGCATGACCGGCTTGTTCGCTATCCGAAGCCTTAGTTGTAGTAGTAAATGATGTAGACGCTTCTTCACTATTATGAACCGGCTGCTGAGTTTGTTGTGTTGGTGTATTTGTGTTCTTTGTTATTTGTTTGTGTAATAATGTATTGTGTTTACGTTTACAGATGCGGCAACCTGCGAGCCGGCACTGAAAAGCTTGATGGCCACTACGAAGACAATTACTACATATTCTCCACTGGAAGACCTTTGAGTTTCTCTCTTCAATAGACATTGATTTAAATTTATTGCAATCGTATAGTTTGTGGTCTTGTTTACAAGCTAAACAATTACCATGAGAAGGTGAATCGAGCGAAGAAGAAATAAATGATTTCGATTTTACAAAACTATTGCGTTTTTCATTTTTATTGTTTGAAGTTACAGATTTCGCGGCATAGACTGTTTCTAATACAGTTGCCCTTTGACGAAGAAAATCGAAAAAATCTTTTATATTCGGTGTTTCTAATGTGCTTCGAAACTCCTCCCATTTTCTAGACGTTACCGGATCCAACTTTGCAGAGCCCATGTATATAATAATAGTGTCCCAGCTATCGGTAGGTTCACCTAATATATTTAAAGCAGATAAATTTTTCGAGATTGCATCTATTAAATTACGTAAGCCCCGGTCGGATTCCCTGGTGAGCGCTTCAATTGAAAATAGGCATTTAATATGTTCGTTAATTAATAGGCGTTTATTGTTATATCTATCGCAGAGCAACGACCAAGCGATTTCATAATTATTTGCGGATACCGTGACACTATTAATGACTGCCTTAGCGGAACCCTCTAAATATGTTCTTAAATAATGGAACTTACTAACGTTATCAATATTCTCGTTATTATGAATTAGAGATAGGTAGATGTCTCGAAACTCGAGCCATTTATTAGAATCGCCGTCAAACGGAGGAAGCTTCAGCGGTGGTAGTTTAATGTTATGTTTGGAGAATGTTGGAGAACTACCACTGCATGATGCCTCGTCCCCTTGCCTTAATTTAAATTCACTTAACGCATCCAGTAACTCTTGAGCCTTTCCAATCAAATGATAAAACCTATTTTCAGTTTCTTCCCTTTCCTTAATTTGTTGAGATAAGTCGGGATCTACTAGCTCAATTTTAGACTGAATGTCATCAAAACTATAACATAGCTCTTGCAATTTCGCTAATCTTAACTTAAATTCGCTATTTATAGCTTGATTACGTTCTGCCAGAGTTTTAATTTGTAAAATTGGAGTAAAATATTTCTCAAATAACGTGAGGCGACTTCTAATACCTCCTCTTTGTTTACTTAATTCCTTTAAATCAGCCATAACGTGAGCGCAACCAATAACACACTATTCAAATAAAAGTAGGTCAATGTTATGAGTAGGTAATGAATCCAACCTGTTTCCGATGCACAAACCAGCTGATCGCTGATAACGCGCCGGCGATGCTGCCCGACACGGGGCCGCGGTGCGATCTTGTAGGAAACGCGCCAAGCCGTGCCGGTGTTCAGTTATTGGTTTCGCCAACTTATTCACGGAGTAGCCCCTGGAATAGTCGGCCAATAGGCTTAAGTATATGTTTACACAAACACTAAACGTGGAAACGCTGCCGATTAAACTTAATTACGATGTAAAGATAAACGAATTATGCAATATGTTTAGACGTTATACAAAGAAGTTCTTTTACTACTTAAGGTAACTGCTATTAAAATTAAACTTTAAATTGTTAATTATCTTTAACCGAACCTTGTATTAACTATATTAAGCACAAATAACTAGGATTATAGAAATTTAAGAAGTAAAAAATTACTTGGTTTTTAATAAAAACCGAAAGAGGGTAATTTTAACACACTTTATGCTCGAAGAATCGAACGCTTATTTACACAAATTGATACAATTTTAGATGAAATAATGAGTGGAAAAATAAGGAATTGGACGTTACTTCCCTCGGAACCGTCTTAGCACTTTCTTCGGGATAAATCTCGCCTTCCCGTTGCGTCGCCGTATCACGTCGGGGTCACCAAAATGTTCGATACTTCAAGGGATTTTTGAGTTTTAATTGAAATCCAGCTATTCTTCTTATTTTTTAATGTAGATCGGTGTACAATTTACAAGACTTTTTCATATAAAAATTAAATAAATCGGGCGAAGGTCCGTTGCTCTCAATAATCAAATTTGTAATCTCCGGTGTTGCCAGCGTTAAATGTCGCTAGTGATGGGCGTAGACAATGTCTGTTTTAGAAGAGCCAAGGTTGCCCACTTTTTTCTTCAACACTTCCACTTTTTTGACCAGATCATCGTACTTGGCGTCAACGAAGGTCACTGACTCTTTGAGTTCCTGAACCTGAGCCTTTAACGGACCAAATTCATCCTGAATAAAGCTCTTAAGTGTGGCGAGGTCCTCTCTCATGGAGCTCATTTCCGCACGAAGCAGTTTCTTGACGTCTTCAAGTGTAAACGTAATATTTTTCAACATGCCGTATTCTGCGTCAGAGCTAGTGCTGATTTGCGATGATAAAGAACTGGAATCCACAGGGGCAGTTGTAGGTTTATGTTCAGTAGTCTTCTGAACCTTTTTCTGTTCAGTCGGCTTCTGAACTTTACCCTGCTCAGTAGACCTCTGGCCCTTCCCCTGCACGGGGGTGTTGGTGTTATCACCGCCTTTGGGGCGAGTGGCGACGCATGAAGGACAAATCCACTGAGAGCGCGATGTAGGAGTGTCGTTGGTGTATTTTACACAATCTTGATGATAACTTTGCGTGCATCCGACATTCGTACATTTAATACGCTTTTGTGTGACAAGCACAGCGTCTCTGCAGGCTGAGCAATTCACCATTGTGATATATAAATGTCCAAAATAGTGAGTAATAATAATAAGAAATAAAAATAAAAAAAAAAAATTAAAAAAAAATTAAAAATTAAAATAAAATAAAAAAGTCTTATCGGAATCCCTAACGTTTTTTAACCTATTTTTGTATTCCCTAACGTTTTTTGTCCTAATGATCATTTGTCCTAACACTCATAATGCCCTATCTTTAGTTTTCCTAACATCGTATGGATGATTTTTTTTTCCGTAATGTTTTATTTCCTAACGTCACTTGCCATATTGATTATTCATTCTAACGTTATGTGCCATAATAGTCATGTATCATAATTATCAGTAAGCCTAATGATCGTTAATCCTAATTGAGAAATCCAGTACCGGCGGTCCAGGATATCAGGTCAAGAAGTAAAACGCGTCCGTCCACTTAGCAGATTTAATCAAGACAAAAAAAAAAACGAAACGTATATCTACCCTAATCTAAAAATATGAATGCTTCTTAGTCTACCCACATATCTCACACCTCCACACTTAATCACTAACATGGTAAACACTTACATAACAAATAAACAAATGGCATTATGCTTTGCTCTTATATATATGTATACCTTAATCTATTTCTAACCCACGAAATTTAGTCACCCGATGAGGTAAGGGTCTGAGCTTCAACGGCGACCGAGGCGGAGGCAATTGCGGTGGGGAGGGGCAGAGTGACTGATCTGGTTCTGGATCGCTGACGGTCTTAGCCTTGTCGACTTCTACCTCTCCAGCGCCGTGGCTTGACAAGCTCCTGCCCCTGCCCACCTCCTCCGCGGCGGGCTCCGGCCGCGCGACTGCCCTCTCAACCACGCCTTCCCGCTTTTCGTTGTCGATACACGACTCCGGGCAAGGAGCGGTAGACATTCGAGATCTGCGCCTTACTTGATCTACATGTCTTACTATAGGTTGACCGATTTCGCTATCCAGAAGATACCTACGAGAACCCTCGAGGCCGACTACGGTTCCCTTTACCCATTTATCGCCGACGGCGTAGCTCCGCGCCCACACTTCTTCGCCCGGAGCAAAGGATCGCGGCGTGCCGCCCGCGGTTGCCACCTGGCGGTCCTGAGCCGCGCGCACGCGCTCGTGCAGCGCTCTGTCGCCTCGCAGTAAATCAAGTCGAGTACGCAACGTTCTCCGCTGCAGTAACATCGCCGGGCTCTCTCCTGTCGTACTGTGTACCGCATTCCTATACGCTAATAAGTAAGTTTGCAGGGCTGCGTCTACGTCGATACCTTCTCTAAACGCCTTTTTAATTGCGCGTTTACAAAGTTTCACTGCCCCTTCCGCGGCCCCATTAGAAGCGGGATGATATGCTGGTGAGAACAACTGTCTAACTCCACAGTTTACCAAAAAATCTTTAAATTGTGAACTCGTAAACGGTGGTCCCTGATCTGAAACTAACTCTGTCGGCAACCCGAAACGAGCGAAAGTAGTTCTCAGAATTTTAATTACCGCGTCGGCGTTCGTACGCGTAATTTCAAATACTTCTAGCCACTTCGTGGTTGAATCGATAATTACTAAAAAGGTTTTACCTTTTAGAGGTCCTAGAAAATCGATGTGCAGCCTACTCCAAGGCTGATTGGCATAAGGCCAGGGGTTCGGGGGCGCCCGCGGCGGCGCCGGTGCTTCTGCTGCGCATGTCGCGCACTGACTGCATAGCGCCTCAACGTCAGCGTCAATATTGGGCCACCACACGTAACTGCGGGCTATGGACTTAGTTTTTACAATGCCCATGTGACTGATGTGCAGTTGTTTCAATATTGACGCCTGCAATTTTAGCGGCACTATAATGCGATAGCCCCACATTAGACAACCTCTATCTATATATAATTCATTTCGCCTTGAAAAATATGGCTTGAGCGCCTCGTCGGGGCATTTCGTCGGCCATCCTGATTGTACGTACGCTAATGTTCTGCCTAATAACGGATCCGTAGATGTCGCTAGTTTTACTTCATTATTGGTGATCGGTAAAAAGCTTTCTACGAATTTAATGTAGGTTACGTCGTCCTCGTCCCCCCTTCTGCCTCTCGCCTGAGGCAGTCGCGATAAAGCGTCCGCACAGTTCTTGCCAGAAGCTACGTATTCTATCTTGTAGTCATACCCGGACAACAGCACGGCCCATCGCTGAAGCCGTGACGCTGCCATGACGGGTATGCCCACTTTATCTCCGAAGATGTGCGTGAGCGGTTTATGGTCAGTTCTTAGTGTGAATTTTCGTCCGTAAAGGTACTGGTGGAACTTCCGAATACCATAAATGATCGCGAGGGCCTCTCTATCTATTTGCGCGTACGCCTTCTCCGCGGCCGTGAGCGTACGTGACGCGTACGCCACCGGCCGCTCGCCCGCCGGCGTCAGGTGCGACAGCACGCAGCCCACGCCCACGCCCGACGCGTCCGCCGTCAGCACCAGCGGCAGCGCGCCCGAGTAGTGCACCAGCACCTCGCTCGAACTCAGTGCGGCTTTGATTTTGTCAAAAGCGGCTTGACATGATTCGCCCCAAACGAAACTCACACCCGCCTTCAACAGGTTATATAGGGGTGTCAATATCGTGCTGACATTTTTAACGAACTTAGCGTAATACATGACTAGACCTATAAATGCCCTCAACTCCGATACGTTTCGAGGCGCGGGGGTTTTCACTATAGCCTTGACCTTGTCAGGGCACGTATGAACACCGGCTTTACTAATTACGTGCCCCAAATACTTTACCGACTCAGCGAAAAACTCGCATTTTTCCGCCTTTACGCGAAGACCGTACTCTTGCAACCTTTGAAAAACTTTATTTAAGTTTTCTATGTGCGATCGTGTATCCAGGCCGGTTATTATCACGTCATCCAGAAATACTCCAACATGAGGCAGATCCGCGAATAATTGTTCTAATCGCCTTTGGAATATTCCTGGACTCGACGCTAGACCATACACCAAACGATTATACCTAAATAAACCCTTATGGGTATTGATCACGGTATATTTTCGTGACTCATCGAGTTCGAACTGTGCGTACGCTTGTGACAGGTCAATTTTACTAAAACGTTCCCCTCCATGTAGACGCGCTAATAAATCTTCCATTCTAGGTAGCGGATACCGGTCAACCTCTAGTACTTTGTTAAGGGTTATTTTGTAATCAGCACAGATCCTTATGTTACCGTCCTTTTTAACGACGGGCACGATGGGCGTAGCCCAGTCGGAGCGGTCGACGGGGGTGAGCACGCCGTCGCGCACCAGCTGGTCCAGCGCGCGCTCCACCGGCTCGCGCAGCGCGTACGCCAGCGGGCGCGCGCGCAGGAACAGCGGCCGGGCGCCCGCGCGCAAGTGGATGCCGACGCGGCCGCCGGTGAAACGCCCCAGCCCTTCCGCGAAAACCTCACAGTACCGGGACCTGAAATGTTTTAGATTAAAATTAGTTTCCGTCACATTATTTACGTTGGAACATCGCGGCGAGGGTATCTGCATACCGAGTTCGATAAGCCACTGCCGTCCCAATAGTGACGATTTTCCATGATCTACGATATACAAATCTAAATGTTTTTGTCTGTTTTTATACTTGACTAGTGGTCTCACTACTCCCACCGGATTGACCAATTCACCTGTGTAATATCGCAACTTCAAGTTACATTTTTTTAGCTCTAAATCTCTAAACAGTTTTTGATATAAATCAAGGCTGATGCATGACACGGCACTGCCAGTATCGCATTCCATACTAATATGTTTATCCTGTATATTTAAGTCTATTAAAATAGGGCTACAGTCCGCTACTGAAACTCGATTAAGGTTGGTAATAATTACCTCGTCACTGTAATCACTATCCTCACTCGATAATTTCTGTTCCCCGTTGGCGTACATTCCACGGGCCCGGTGGGGCTCCGAGCTGTCGTCGACCGCGTCCACGCTGTGCTGGCCCGTCATGTACGAACACATGCGCCGAAGATGACCTTGTCTATTGCACACTTTGCACACGTAACGTGCGAAGCGACACAGCTCCGCGTCATGCGGGCCGCCACACGCCGCGCACTGCTGCGCGCCGCGGCCTGAAAGTGCCGCCGGCGCCCGACCCGGCGCCCGGCCTCGCGAGCCTGCGCGGCCGCCTCGCGCGGCTGCGGGCGCCGGCGCGCGCCACGCCCGCGTTGCCGGCCGGCCGCTCGTCGCCGGCTCGCTCGCCCACGGCCCGCCGCCGGCCTGGCGCGCTGCGAACCCGGCCATGGCTTGACAGTCGACCGCACTTGCTGCCTGCATCGACCTCCCTCGCCCTTCAATCACCGCCGCGTCCTTCTCCGCCGCCTCCATACTTATAGCCAGACTATAAGCTTTGGCAAAATCTAGATCACTTTCTGTGAACAACCTTTGACGTATCGTCTCACTATGTATGCCGCAAACCAACTGATCGCGTAAACTCTCTTGTAGCCAGGAGCCGAACTCGCAAGTCTTCGACATTTTCTTTAAAACTGTTACGTACTCTGCAATAGTCTCGCTAACAGTTTGCTTCCTGTGCCGAAACTTGAATCGCTCGGCGAGCTCACTAGGCTTCGGTTGTAAATATTTTCCTATAATTGCCGTGACCTCCGCGAACGTCTTTGTCGTAGGTTTTTCCGGTGTACACAAATTTACAAGCAACTCGTAACATTCCGCACCCATCACGGTTATCAATGTCGGTACGTACATATCACTCCCGACCTTATTTACAATAAAATATTGTTCTAAACGTTCTATGTATAACCGCCAGTTATCCGTTGCCACGTTAAATTCGGCTATCTTGCCCACCGACATTGTACTTCGTACCACAAATTAAACAGTCACTGTCTGAACTAAACAATTCGCACTCGCGTCGCAGTTCGATCGTCCTCGTCGCCACTGAGAAATCCAGTACCGGCGGTCCAGGATATCAGGTCAAGAAGTAAAACGCGTCCGTCCACTTAGCAGATTTAATCAAGACAAAAAAAGAAACGAAACGTATATCTACCCTAATCTAAAAATATGAATGCTTCTTAGTCTACCCACATATCTCACACTAATGATTATTATTCCTAACTTTGTATGGCCTATTGTAGTTTGTCCTATATTTGTACTACCTAACATTATTTGTCCTCGTGATTATTTTCCCTAATTGTGGTTAGCCTACTATTCTGCCTAACCTAAAACCTAACCTAACCTAACCTGATCGCCAGCGTGTAGACGTCACCCCGCTTCGCGGGATGCCTATTTCCGCTCTAAGGAACAGAAGATAACCCTAACCTAACCTACTAATAGTACTACAAGAGTAAGGAACATTTACTTCTTTTTTTTCCTCGCTGAATTCGCTGAGAGGGAGGGCCTGCGCATAAACTGTGAGAAGACGAAGGACATGCGGCTTAACACCTTGGATGCGGTGCCGATGTACATTAACGGTGGGGCGGTTGAGCAAGTTGGCCGATTCGCATATCTGGGAAGTGTGGTCGACCCGACCGGGGGAACGGATAGCGATGTCGAGGCGCGCATCAACAAGGCGCGGGCGGCGTACGCGATGCTCAAACCTGTGTTGACGTCCACCGTGATAACCCGACGCACGAAGATTAGAGTGTTTAACTCCAACGTCAAGTCAGTCCTACTGTACGGATGCGAGACATGGTTCGTGAGGAAGGACATCACCGATCGGTTGCAGGTGTTTGTTAACAAATGCTTGAGGCGCATCCTGGGAATTTATTGGCCGCGAACTGTGTCAAACGCAAGACTGTGGCAAATGACTGACCAGAAGCCAGTAAGCCGAGAAGTTCTGACAAGGAAGTGGCGATGGATTGGACACACGCTTCGAGGGTCAGATACCCACCTGCCCAAGCAGGGTCTCCGCTGGCAATCTACTGGCACAAGACGGCCAGGACGTCCTCGGACCACGTGGAGGCGGTCAGTTGAGAAGGAGGCTGGCTCAATTGGTCTCTGCTGGGAAGAGCTGGAAGAAGCCGCGCAAGATCGAGCCAAATGGAGAACTCTTCTACGAGCCCTATGTCCCTAATGAGGGATAACAGGAATGCATCATCATCATCATCATCATCACTTCTTTTTTTGCGGGGGGCTTCGCCCCCCGAGCCCCCCTTGTTGGGGGGCTCTGCCCCCCACACCCCCCTTCCGCTTAACTCTGAACACTAGTTGGTAGTGAGCCCGCCGCCTACAAAGCTGGAGGTTCCGGGTTCAAATCCCGATAAGTAGTTATGGCAAATATATTAGGGATACTGATATTTATATTATACATATTTCGGACAAATGAGTTTTAGGGCAATCATTTCATTATGGAAAATGATTGTTATGGCAATTGATCGTTATGGCTAATGCCCATTAGGACCAAACAGTTCGGGCAAGTGATTTTAGGACAAACGATGTTAGGGATCGCGAGGGAGACCCGAAAAACTATGCCAAATAGATGGCACCCATGTACCGTCATCGGTTTTCAGCTTTGCTCATTGGCTTTGTCTAACAAACACATTCTTCTCAAAAACTTTAGAACCTTTGTTTCGCTTTATCGCTTCTTCGATACTACTAGTATTGAATTTGTGTACATTGTTCCTCGGAGATTTCGAGATCTTCTGTTGAGCTGCCGATATCGGCAAGCGTCTCCTGATCTGATGTCTGTTGGATCATTTCACGTTGCTCGTTCATGACCTTTAGAGTAGAGTCTGTAATCTTTTTGGTTCTGTTTCTACGGAAGGTCTTTAAGAACTAAGATCCCACCGTATGGACAGTTACCACGAACCCGTCGCTGTAATCGTCCACGTCGCCTCCTAAGCACTCGAAACGGTTTTGAAGTTCGATTTGGAACGTTTTGGGGTTTTGGACCTGGGTTGGCGCCGGGCGGAGCGTAGACTTTATCAATCGAGATCTTACAAGCTTGGCGTAAATATTCAATGTGCCTCGTATCATACGGTGATAATTATACTTAATTGAGATAGACCTCTATCTCATTTCTCATTACACCGTCATCGTCAGGGCTCATCCAAGTCCACTTCTTGTGTTCTTGCTTCTAGAAGAAGGAGTTCATTAATCATTTTGTAACACGGCAAACCTCTGTGGTAAACTGGCCGCTTACAGAAAAACAAAATTCTAAATTCTGAACTATTGTTACAATATAGAGTACCTCCTTCTCCATGAAGCCGGCCGGTAGGTGGCCCCGGTGATTCCTACGCCCTACTCCAAATTGCCCCTTTCGCAGCTCTTCCCCATCCCTTTTACCCAGTTTTCAGTTGAAGTCCCCAATAACAAATGGGAAGTGAGTTTCGGAGCTATGCATGGCTCTGGCGATATCTTCAATAGCTTCCACTTCTTCGTCGGAGTGTGTCGAAGTCGGAGCGTAGACTATACGTATGACTGTATACGAATAATAATCGTTTGGTCAATCTTACAATAGTACAAGGTACGCTATCCTGGTCGACACATTCGCGAGGGAGCTGAGGGACGATTTATTAACTGTACAAGGTAAACGTCCCTGTGCTCGACACTGACCTAATACATGGCACCTTCAATCTTAAGTCATAGTAAGAGAGGTGACAGATGGGTGTCATCTACTGGGCATTGAGGTGTCGAGCATTTGTACGTTTACCTTAGTATTACGACAAAACGAATGTAGTGTTGCCGCTCAATTGAAAGTGATGTCAGATAACTTTGTGAATTCTGACGACTTTCGGAGCTAATAGCTCCTTAAAACTTATCTTAAACCAAAAACCTACTAAGAAACCTCTACATCATTTTTAAGACATATCTAATAATGCCTCACACGCCGCCGTGCGCTAATTTTTTTTTTATTATCGCTCAGTTTTGTTACTGTAAAATCCAACCAATATTTTTTTTTAAATAAAAAAGTATCCTATGTCACCCGGAGCATAATAACGAATCGATTGATACCCTATTTATTAAAATCGGACGAGTAGTGTCGACGTTACGGTGGAACATCCGTACACACAAACATAGACTGTTAAAATCATTACACTTCCTTTTGGCTTTGCCGTAGTCGTGTAAAAACAAGACAGCCTAAGGATCCTGATGATGGTCAGAGTTAGGTAGGTATATTCAACAGTATGGTTATAATTTTAACTCGAAATCTCCTCGCGTTTCCGAGATAAAGGGTCTTGACAGACAAACGGACAGATGGACGGACGGACAAAAAAGTGATCCTATAATGGTTCCGTTTTTCCTTTTGAGGTACGAAACAAAAAATAAATTAAAAGGGCATCCCTTATCAGAAAACTATTTTTTCTCTGGTTTCCCGTCGCGTATTAGTAGTCGATTAGCATTTTTCTGTCAACCGAAGTCCAATTGATTCCAATTGTACTTTATTTTTAAGCGAAATTCGTGTCTTGTTGAGAGAAAAAATACCCTAAAAATGGGCAAATTTCCCATTACCCCATCAGCGTGTATAATATCTTTTTACCCCAGAATCTAGCGTGGAACAGGTTCACAAACAATCGCTCGTTTACCCACAATGGTGGGTTAGTGCGGCTGAATAAAACATGACCACACAATGGAGGACAATAAAAGAATACAACTTGATGGATTTCCGAGTAATTGTTTTGTTGTTTGGCGATTGAAAGGAATTTACGCTTTTGTGCGTAGAATGATAAAACTGGGAGTGTTATGTGTTTTTCTGTGTTTAGTTTTAAGATTGATAGATGTAAGGTGAGTTACTTATAATTGCAAAATTAACACAATGACACTTGATTTATTGAACAAAACTGACAAAAAGATTCCTTAAAATCGTGAATTTTCATAAATTTACGTGTAATTATCCATTTGGTAACTACCGATTACAAAATAAGAAATAGCTTAAAATAAAGAATAAAAACATCGGACATTGGCGTTCAAACGATGCAATATTGACATAACGACTACAACATTACTACGACTATATTTTATATCTAACATGTAGGATTTAATTGTTTAATTTGTTTTTTGTGGCAATAAATTGTTTTTTTCTTTCTTTCTTTTATAACAATAACCTTTTTTTTAGAGAAAAGAGAGTCGTAACGAAGCCTTGCGTGTGAAACAAGTGACAAGCGTTCAAAATGAAAACCTACGGCCCTACATCCGTGACTTCTACAAACAAAATGCATCACATTTAAAATGACGTATACAGTATGTAAAAACAATACTCTTTTTTTTGGGCATTCGTGTAACAAATTGATTCGAAACGCTCTACATTTTAGCTTGTCCGCCATCACACTTTGTTAGTCGTGTCACTGCCCTCAAATATCAAGTAACCTTTTGTCTACAACTGGACACACGCTTTCTTTTCATTGTACTAGATCACAAAAGGTTTACGCAGGCGTTAAAAACTTGTAGGGTCGTTTACACTGACATTGCTTTGTTTATACTTGACGTCAGTAATGTCCTTTGAAACAATAGAAAGGTTAGGAGGACATCTGAATCTTACCACTACTAAGGATTAGGGGTGGGCGTTGCAAAGGACGACTGTTTTTAGGGTTCCGATCCGTAAAACCCTATTACTGAGACTCCGCTGTCCGTCCATCTGTCTGTCTGTCAAAGTCACTCAGAGAGCGATGGAGAGGGTTATGCTTGGAGTTTCTCTGGGGGATCGCATTAGAAATGATGAAATCCACGCAAGAACTAAAGTCACGGACATACTCGAAGAATCGCCAGACCCAAGTGGCAGTGGGCAGGGCACATCGCTCGTAGAACTGACGGCCGAAGGGGCCGAAAAGTTCTCGAGTGGTGTCCGCGGACCGGAACACGCAGTGTAGGTAGGCCTCCAACCAACAAGATAGAGCGACGACCGATCTGTTTGGCGAGGCCTATGTTCAGCAGTGGACGTCTTTCGGCTGAAATGGTAATACTCGTAACTCCAGTTGTCTATCTATTACAGTTCTTGAGATAGGGTCCCTGACAGACACACGGATAGACAGACAAACTGCGTAATGAATGATAGTAATTAGGGTTCTATCTGTCACCCTTTAGGCTCGGAACCCGGAACATGGAAGTACAGCAGGATATGGGATTGATAATCTAACCTCGTATATAATATTACATTTCGGCATAACAGACATAATATTCGTCTCCCAAACCGGAGGCAATACCGGTTTTTCTTCATGTCAGCCGCAGGAATCTGGATATCGCGTGCCGACCTTTTTCATTATATCTGAGTAGGTATATCGGGTATGAAATGCTTGATGTTTTCTTTCATTTTCGGCTGCCGTTCAGCCTGTCACTTTCACATTAGGTATGTTAGAAAGGGATGAACGGAGCGAAAATACCTATAATAATGTTACACGTGAGGTGATGTATTGACGTATTTGTAGCTTCCATTACAAAATGTAAAAAATCCGTGGTGGCCTAGTGATTTGACATAATGGCCTCTTAAGAAGAGGGTTGTGAGTTCGACCCCGGGCTCGCAACTCTGAGTTTCGTATGTTTTGATGGCGGTGCATTTTGAATTCGATTTGGGCTAAGCACACTCATGGAATGATGAGGATTTAGGTTCGACTCCCTCCTTATCCGATGTGTTTTAGTAAATTCATCATCATCATCATCCCAGTCTATTATACGTCGCAGGGCACAGGCTGAGAGAGAGTGAGAGGGCTTAGGAAATAAATCTATAGTTCACCCTCTACCGCAACCTTCTTAGTGTCCATATTATTACGTATTAATAGGTAGGTTAGGTTTGTTAGTTATCTTCAGATACCCGAAGGGCAAACTGCCCAGAAAAAGGAGCCCCGCCAACCGGGGCTCCGTCGAAAAAAAGGCGTGATGGGTTGCCTAATTCTACTGAAAGAATTTGCGGCTAATAAATTAATCTATTGGTAAAATAAGCGAAAAAAAAACGCGAACATTATAAAACGCTTTATGAAAAATCGCTACATGAAAAAAGACAAATATCTAATTAAATTTGCGATCATGAAAGAACGCGATGTGAAAATTCGCTACCATGAAAAAATTCTTTTGTGAAACTTGCCGAACAAAATCGCCCAGTGCGGATTGGGAACTTCACACACACTAAGTATTGAATTTCTTCGCAGGTGTATGCAGGTTTCCTCGCGATGTTTTCCTTCACCGTAAAGCTCATGGTAAATTTCAAATGGTAGGGTAAGGCATGGTAGTTTTCAATTCTAGTTACATCATAGTTATAAAGAAAATAATTCCTAACAGTAAACTGGAAAAATAAATCCCAAATTTGGAAGTAAAATTTTCTTCGTGATCTTCAATACCCGTTTTCGTAGTTTAGCCGGTATTTTTATTTTTATCATTATCTAATTGGGACTTCCACACCCTCTTCAGAAGTTATTGATTGTTTTGTTGATTATACACGTACGGGTTGATTAAGAGAGCCCCTAACTCCTTGGAAACCCTAATTAAGGGCAATATCCTTTGTTAAATAATCTAATAGTTTAGAAGTTGGACGCTAACTAGACAACAAACAAAGTAACATTATTTTGCAATTAATGGTCTTATGATCAGAAGTTCTAATGTTTGAAATCCAATCATACACATACGATAATTTTTATAATGTTTTAAACTTTGATCAATTATAACTGTAGATCCACAGTCGCGCGCCCAAAAATGTCCGAGCCAAATGAGCGCCACTTTGATAAAAGTGGACTTCTTTTTTCTCAGTACGTTGCGTGAAATTGTCAAGTTTAGTTGTCAAGTGTCAACCGAAATTCGACTGTAATGAAGTAAAGACTACGTTCAAATTTCTGTGTAGGTGATGATTTTAATTGTTATGAAAACAAATAAAAAAGTTCGGACATAAATTAGGGAGTCGTATATAAATTAGGGAATTCTGTTAAAGGATTATTAAGGATACATATTCTACTGTAAGCCTGTTTCGTTTATCTATCTTCTGATAATACATAACAATCTCGTGCCACCTTTGATCAATTATAACTGTAGATCCACAGTCGCGCGCCCGAAAATGTCCGAGCCAAATGAGCGCCACTTTGATAAAAGTGGACTTCTTTTTTCTCAGTACGTTGCGTGAAATTGTCAAGTTTAGTTGTCAAGTGTCAACCGAAATTCGACTGTAATGAAGTAAAGACTACGTTCAAATTTCTGTGTAGGTGATGATTTTAATTGTTATGAAAACAAATAAAAAAGTTCGGACATTTTTTGAATTCAGCAATGTGTATCTTCAGTTATAATTGATCAAAGCGTGAAATTGTCAAGTTTAGCTGTCAAGTGGAGTTTTGCCGCTACCGAAATTCGACTGTAATGAAGTAAAGACTAGGTTCAAATTTCTGTGTAGGTGATGATTTTATTTGTTACGCAACCAAATAAAAAAGTTCGGACATTCTTTGAAGGGGATTCTGTTCGGCAATGTGTATCTTCAGTTATAATTGATCAAAGGTTTTAAACTTTCGTTATTTTCACTTATATAATCCACTAAACTGGACTTATCACGCGAAGAATATTTAATTCGACGTTTCAGCCACATTGTTCTAACATTGCAGTTTGTTGTCGATGATTTTTATTCGGTAATTTAGAGTTAAATTCAAAAGGCCAGACTTCACACGATTAGCTTAAACAAATAACCACTGGATACGTGGTACATTGCAATGGTGGCTTGCAATGGGCCTCATAAGATGGGTCAAAGTCACTCAAAGAGCAATGAAGTGAGCTATACTCGGAGATTCACTGCGTGATCGAATCAGAAATTAGAAGTACCGCAGGAGAACTAAATAAAGTCACTGATATTACTCGGAGAGTAGCTAGTAAGTAGCTCGTAGAACCGACCGAATTCTGGCAGTGTTGCAGAACTATCGATAGTTTGACTATCGATCGTTAACCTCGCAAACTATTCAGGATATCGATATTACTATCGATATTATAGTATCGCACATGTCAATACTATCGATACTATCGATAGTATCGATAGTGATTTATAAGCAAAACTATTGATAATGGCAATACTATCGATACTATCGATAGTTATGTATATGTCCAATACAATCGATAGTATTGCAATAATGACCGAAAACAATCGATACTACTACTACTACTATCGATTGTACAAAACTATCGATACTATCGATAGTATCAATTGTTTTCGGTCATTATTGCCTTATTTTGCAATACTATCGATACTATCGATTGTATTGGACATAAAACTATCGATAGTATCGATAGTATTGCCATTATCAATAGTATTGCTTATAAATTACTATCGATAGTATTGGCACGTGGTGATACTATCGATACTATTGGTTTTGTCTTAACTATCGATAGTCTATCGATATTGGACTATCGATAGGCAACATTAAATTCTGGTAAACTGATCGATATGAAATTTGACATGCTTACGTGAGTTTGGTGCCAGTAAAATAAGCTGCTACTGGAATTCTGGTGGTTTGCCCAGGATCCTCTCTTCCCACTGACGTGCCTTGGGTAACTATGATTGCCAATTTATTTATTTATTTCAATCAAATATATCCCTTAAAACAATAAAGAAATAGTTTGAAATCAGTTGTCAATAAATGACAGCAAATACAAAAAAGCACGTGAGTGCGTAGGAGGGAACTCTTCAACGATTTAAAGCATCCAATTGAAACTTGGTAATGAGGGATGTCTACTTTGGATGACAATGAAAGTAAAGTCAACAAAAAGTGCAATGAGTGAGAAAAGCTTGTATTAAAGAAAAATCTTGCGTGCAGTACCTCCGCGCGGAAGAAGTGAAACTTCCTAATGTGGAAATGAAAAAGGCACTTATACATCAAAATTAACCTTATTGCAATAACTTAAAGAACTAAATTTACTTATGCATCTATGTGTTTAAATTACTCACTAGGCAAATCTTTAAACTAAACTTGTTCGTTTGTGGAAGAAGTGGCAGGAGTGGAGAGGGAAAAGACTTCTTGCAATTTTGATGATTTTATTAAAGTGTGTCTCGATACAATGAAAATTTGCTTATATACTAGTTATAACGCCCTCTGTGGATCCGATCTAAAACTAACTCGCGATCGGTAAAGCTAACCAAACTACCTAAAGAAATAAGGTGGAAGTTACAGCGATAACTAAGAGATGGCGCTGTCGTAGACATTCTCCCGCCCCAAAGGTGATGTATATTATTATATATTATACATCACCCTTATATATGGCAAATTATTACCATTTAGCTGGTACCATAGAAATCTTTGAATAAAAATAATACTTAAGTAAAAATGGAAAAAGCAACGGAAATGTTGGTTTAAGATTTCTATAGTGTCAGGCTGGTACCATAGAAATCCTTTTGAGTGAAAATGATACTTAAGGAAATTTGGAAATAGCAACGGAAATGTAAATGTGTTTAAGATTTCTATGGTATCAAGTTACTACCTTCCTAGCTCATGAAATAAAACAACCAATCGACATGTTTTATTAAACTTCGTACACAGTTAATACTAAATACCGATCATTACAACACAAATAAGTATGCAGCGTATGTAAATTAATAGGTAAGTCTTCAATTAAGTTACGCAGTTACATAACAACAACATTAAATACGTAGCAACTAACTGACGAGTTTTATTAACCGTTAATCTTATACAATACAGTTGACTATAGTGCTAATAAGTATGCAAATAAATAGGTAAATCTTAGTTACGTTACGTAATTAAAGGGTTGTAAACATTGCAAATCTTATCTTACATTAAATGTTCTTGCTACATTAATTTATTACGTTATTTGGTAGCGGGCAAATATTATTGAACGCGCGCTTGATGACGCCCTTTGCAGTGTCGATTTCGGCGACCCTCGTGACGCCGTCTCGCCCCGGGCAGCATCCAATGACGCGGCCCAGCGGCCACTGACTGGTTGGCAGCCGCTCATCCTTCACCAGCACCATGCTGCCGACGCGGAGTCCCTGACCAGACGAGCTTCTCCATTTTGTCCTCTCTTGCAGGAGTCCTATGTAGTCCCTGGACCACCGACGCCAGAAATCTTGTTGAAGCTGTTGGAGCTGTTGGTAAAGAGTCAGGTGATTGGTTGGGGTATCAACATAATCGTAATCAGGCATCGAAATAGGTGTTCTTCCTATCAAAAAGTGGGCTGGCGTTAGGGCTAGAATTTCATCATTGTTTGAATTTGGAATAGGGCATAATGGACGCGAATTTAAAATTCCTTCAACTTGAACTAGTATTGTACTAAATTCTTCATATGTCAACAATGCTTTGCCTAGAACTCGTTTTAAATGGTATTTACAACTTTTAATAGCGGATTCATGTAAAGAACCCATGTGTGGCGTATATGCCGGCAAAAATTTCCAACTTATTCCCTCACGTGCACAAGAAGTTAACAATTCATTTGAGTTTTCATTTAAAAATTTGTAAAGTTCTGTTATTTCATTACAGGCCCCATGAAATGTCGTACCATTGTCACTTAACATTTCTTTAGGCTTTCCTCGTCGAGACATAAATCGTCTGAAAGCCGAAAGAAACGCTGACGTCTGCAGACCCGTAATTAACTCAATATGAACTGCCTTAGTAGTCATACAAATGAATAAAGCGATATAGCATTTACTCGTCTTGTAACCGCGTCCTCTCCTGTCCCTTATTATGAAGGGCCCCGCGTAATCAACGCTCGTAGCAAGAAATGGGGGTGCAGGAGTTACCCTCATTGTTGGTAAGTTACCCATAATGGGTGCTTGTGTCCTTGGGTTGGCCCTGAAGCACGTCACACATTTTTGAAAGACCTTATTAGCAAGACTCTTACCGTGTATCGGCCAAAAACGCTCTCGAATTGATGACAATAATAATTGAGGCCCAGCGTGCAGCAATCTGACATGCTCGTTCTGCATGATGAGCAGAGTCAGCTGGTGATTGTGTGGTAAAATGATAGGGTGTTTTTTGTTATGATCGAAGTGAGACAAGCTTAAGCGACCCCCCACTCTAATCAGTGATTCATCTATGAAAGGGTTTAGACTTAATAAGTTAGATGACTTAGGAAGTGGTTTATTATTTTTAAGAAGTTGGTATTCCGTTGGGTATGATTCGATCTGTGAGAACTTTATTAAATTGTTCAACGTTCCATTTATTTCGCGAATAGACAATGGTCCGTGTAATTTATTAATTCGATTTCTACAGTTATGTATAAAACGATACACAAACCCTAAACAATTGATTACCTTTGTTAAACTGGACCACCTTTGCAATAAGTTTGCTATAAATTCGATAGGCTGCACATTGACATTCAAACAAATGCTACAAAGTTTATCAGTTATTAACTCATTATTCGGTAAATTTTGTGTTAGAGAACATGAGCGAGACGGCCACTCGTTAACCGGTTTGCTCAGCCACGAGGGACCCTCCCACCAGAGGGCGCTGCCCGCTATCTTGTCTGCTGGCAGCCCTCGTGTTAATAGATCAGCTGGGTTTTCCTTAGTTGAAATCCAGTGCCAGTCCTCTGTGTTGGTTACAGAGTGTATTTCGGTTACTCGATTTTTTACAAAGCAATTATATTTGGTAGGCTGTTGTGATTTTATCCAAGTCAGTACTACCATTGAATCGCACCAAAAAAATGTTTTTTCAAATCGGCATTTGAACGCGTTGTTTACTTTATTATATAATGTTGTTAGTAAACACGCAGCACGGAGTTCAAGCCTTGGTATTGTTTCATTACGCGCTAATCTCGACTTAGCGCATAACAAACAAGTTATGATTTTACCATACTTATCTATAGAGCGCGTATAGATCGTCGCTCCGTAGGCAGTTAACGAACTATCGGAGAAGCCATGTAGTTCTAGGGTGATGTAATTGGTTATAAGTGCGTGCCTGGGTATTTTTACCGAATTTAACATAAACAACTTTTTGTAGAATGATTCCCACTCGTTACTTAGTTCGGTCGAAAGTGTTTCGTCCCAATCGGATTTTATTTTCCATAATCGTTGGATAAAACATTTAGCAAAAATTATTACGGGTCCTAATAAACCAAGGGGATCAAAAATAGCGGACGCCAAAGATAAGACCTTTCTTTTAGATAAGGTTTTTGGCAATGGTTCAATTTTTAGTGTGTACATTAATTCATCACTAGAGCTAGACCATGCGAGTCCTAACACTTTTTGTGTGTCACTTCCAAATGTAGTTGGTGGTATGTCGGTTTGAGAGATAGTAGAATTACTCACGATTTTTTGTATTAAGGGGGAGTTAGACTTCCACTTTCGTAGGTAGAAATTCGCTTCGCGTAAAATTCGGTCGATATTAACAGCTGTTTCTGCTACTGTCTGTTCGTCGTCACCACCGTACAGTAAATCGTCCATATAAAAACTGTGAACTATTGCATCTGATGCGTCGGGGAACCGGTTTTTGTTTTCGTTCGCTAGCTGCAGTAAACACCGCGTAGCAATATAGGGTGCGCACTTTAAACCGAAACTAAGAGTGGTTAGCGCATAGGTACGTAATGGGTCAGTTGGATGTTCGCGCCATAATATACATTGCAATTTTTGTTGTTCAGGATTTATGTATATCATTCTATACATACGTTCAATATCGGCATTTACGACAAATCTATTTTTTCTAAATCTTAATAAGATATCGAATAAATCATCTTGATTAATTTTACCCTTATATTGGATGTCGTTTAAAGATTTGCCTGTATCAAGTTTAAGTTCTGTTATCAAGTTTCATACAAATTTGCACAGATAGTATGAGTTCTGCATCGCACTGTCGAAGTTTTTATCATCCGTTAGTATTTATACAATGCGAGATTACTTGCTTCGGCAGTACATATACTAATGCTTTCATACCCCTCCATGGTAGCGTTAAACGCTTACGTTAAGTCGCATTAAAAGTTTCACTTCAAAAAATACGTGTGTACTTTTGATAGAATTTAAGATAAATATGTATGCCGCATGCATCCAGAGAGGTGGGCGCGGGCTATCGCTTAATGTGTGCCCCAGGATGGTTATCGGCGCTGCGGCAGGCCAAGGCGTAGATGGCGGGATGACCTAGACACGTTCTCGAGTGACTGGTCAAACACAAGTGCAGACAGGGCGAAATGGAAGTCCAGGGGAGATGCCTTTGCCCAGCAGTGGGACACTGAAACAGGCTATTAAAAAAATATAAGAAATTAAGAAAGAAATTTATTTGATTTCTCCACCACCAAGTACAATGTTGGAACTTAATATTACAATAAAGTTGTAATTGGGAGACTTGAGTGGGGGAGACTGGTGCCCGAACTAGGGAGATCCTGTGTGTCAGGTCACCAGGTCTCCTGCCCTCAGATGTCCGCAACTACTGAGTTACAGCAGAAAACAATTTGCGTTACAAATTAAATTAAGCATATGAAATAGATTTTAACCATAGTTCATAAGGATGTGTAAGTGTATGTGTGAGTGAGTGAGTGTGGGTGTGTGTGTGTGTGTGTGTGTGTGTGTGTGTGTGAGTGTGTGTGTGTGTGTGTGTGTGTGTGTGTGTGTATGCGTGCATGTGTGTGTGTGCGTGCATGTGAGTGCGTGCGTGTGTGCGTCTACGTGTGAGCGCGCGAATGAAAGTGTCTGCGCGGTGCGCGTTGGAGCAATGCAAGATTAGGTTTAAATTGATTTCATAATAATGCTTGAAGCAGATTTTCTGTCGCATTATAATCCAAGCTTTGTAACCAATTAGAAACAACCTTCATACAGCGAGTTTGGGTTAAAGGGTAAATAGTTAATTCCCTGCTTATTTTATTGAAAAGGAAACCTCCCAGATAAAATATGTATACTTAACTTGTCCTGCCGTGCTTAAGATGTCAGAAAAGGCAGGGATTGCAGAGAGTAAGTCGTTATAAGCTACTGCCAACTTTCATACAACTTCAGTAACGTAAATCTGAAAACGCATTTAAACACGTAGTCTTACAAACCAAACCAAACGTTGAGCGGAACGAAGCAAATTCGACCCAAATAGTGTGATAAAGTTCGTTCAAGGCAAAATCTGCTTAGCAAGCCTAATTAGTGGAACTTTGTCGCATCCACCTCGCTACCCCAGTATTCCAGAAGCAAAGTTGTTTTTGCTTATTCTGATGTGAATGGGAACGGGGACTGCAAGGGATTAGGACACGGTAAAGTGGGTTCTAATGTCTTTGAATAAGGTTCTAATTTATCAGACTTTGCCAGGCTTGTCTTAGTGTATTCTGTATGTTCTTCAGTAAAGTCTTTACGAGTGTGTATTTGTCGGATGGAAGTATATCAGCCTAAGCCTTATTGGATTGGGTTTGGTAAAGCGATCGTAAATGCGAGTTTTGTATCGGATATAAAAATAACTTTTTAACGTACTTACTTGAGTTTTTAATGTTTTTGTTTTAAAGCCAAGCCTTGGCCAGTCTTTGTTTAAGCCGATCATTATACAGGGTATCTTAAAATCAAAGATAATCTGGTACCAGGCGAGAGGCCACTATAGCTAGACCGTTCGCCCACGCGGTACAGGGGCTTGAGGGTATGACGACAAAGGGGGCCAGGAGAGGCGCGGGTGGCGAGTGCACCTTGTGTGCCTGCCGCCCACACCTCTGACCTCTCCCTGTCCCCTTTGTCTTCATACCCCCAGCCCCTGTATCACGCGGGCGAGGACTCATTTATACGGTTTAGCTATAGTTGAGTTCTGGTGAAATAAGAAAAGAATGCAAATAAAATAATTAAGCGATAAGCCAGTGACAGATATTTCGTGAATGTGTGCGTGAGAGCGGCTAGAATCATAGCCGTGCGTAAGCGCGAGCGACACGAGTTCCCCGTCCGTTGGCCGAAGGAGAACTAACGCAACTAGCTATACAGACAAGGGGGAAGCACGACGGCTCAAGATAGGTTGGTCAGACCGCGCTTGTATTTAGGTATTTTCATCGTGTTACTAAAACAAATACATATTTTAAAAATGTAGCAACACTAGGCCCTAGAAAACATCTGTTTTATTAACATTCAAAAAGTCATGACCTGCCGTGCCGTATTTACGCCGTACTAAGGATTTATTTCATTTTTTAGAGACGACTCTGTTTTTTGTTTTTCTATCAAGCAAACTACAAGTAATCGTGTGACGAAAAACACTGGCCACTAGAGTGAATCCTCAAATATTTACATTATGAATTTCAGAACTAAAGCTTTTCTAGTAATGATATTATAGAGATTAAATGAATGCAATCAATGCGCCAGAAGCTCGGTAGGACCTTAGCTTGGGCTGGGTAATGATGTGTCAATGAGTCAGTCAGTCAATTAGTCAGGATTTTTCTTTTTATTAAATACTTACTAGCAGTTGCCCGCGACTCCGTCTGCGAAGAATAGGTGTATAAAAAATAACCTACGACCTATTCTCAGACCTACCGAATACAAAAAAAAACCGGTTGTCTGTAAAGTCGGTTTACGGACGATAGTTTAACGTGACAATGTCATAATAAAACATTCAAAAATCAAAAATGAAACCAGGCGGTCACCCATCAAAGTACTGACCGCGCCCGGCGTTGCTTAACCTCGGTGATCGAACGAGATCCGGTGTTTTGTCAAATATCTTGAAAACGGTGCATCCTACGTCCATCCCTCCCCGCAGCCCGCATTGTACATCCTGGCGCGCACTGCTCTCTTGTACATCCTGGCGTTCACTGCTCTCTCTTGTACGGGACATGTACGTACATGTACGTTACACTGCGTCATCATTTTTCGTGCGTGCAGCCAGCGTTCATCGATTTATTAGACGTTGTCACGTCAAAAACTTTCATAAAAATCGACCAAGCCGTCTCGGAGGAGTTCGATAACAAACACTGTGGCACGCTTTGATCAATTATAACTGAAGATACACATTGCCGAACAAAATCCCCTTCAAAAAATGTCCGAACTTTTTTATTTGTTTGCATAACAATTAAAATCATCACCTACACAGAAATTGGAACCTAGTCTTTACTGCACTACAGTCGAATTTCGGTTGACACTTGACAGCTAAACTTGACAATTTCACGCAACGTACTGAGAAAAAAGAAGGCCACTTTTATCAAAGTGGCGCTCATTTGGCTCGGACATTTTCGGGCGCGCGACTGTGGATCTACAGTTATAATTGATCAAAGGTGGCACGAGATTGTTATCTAATACCTTTAAACGAGCAATTCTTGTATATATGTATATATATATATATATATATATATATATAATCAGGATCTCGGAAACGGCTCCAACGATTTCGATGAAATTTGGTATGTGGGGGTTTTCGGGGATGAAAAACTGATCTAGCTATGTTTCATTTTCAGAAAATCGCTTTTACTCGTGTTTTCCGGCTATTTTTGTTTGCATTAGAATATAAAGCTAAATTTCGCCCACTTCGAGCAGATCATAATGGCACATTAGAAATCGGGTGGTCGCGCATCCAGCCGACCTCGGTTCGATTCCACGTTTTTTTTCAAGATTTTTAGTTTTTTTTTAAAGTTTATTTTTTATGAGAAAACGTCAAGTTTCTTCTTTTGTGAGAAAAAGTTACTTTTTTGTGAGAAAAAGTTACTTTTTTGTTAGAAAAAGTATTATAGGGAACGTGCAGTAACTATAGGCGGCAGCACTAATGCGACAGAAGAGACACTATGCGGACAGTAAAACAAACTTATCAAGGTAAAACATTCAAATTGATGGCACCCTTATGGCACCAGTTGGCAGCACCGTCTATGTGCACGTTCCCTATTGGGAGCACAGAACAGGAAAAGCCGGTTGTCTGTAAAGTCGGTTTACGGACGATAGTTTAACGTGACTCACCCCCCCCCCCACCCCCTCCGGTGTTTTTGTCAAATATCTTGAAAACGGTGCATCCTACGGCAAAATCAATGAAATTTTCATCCCCCCTTTAACGCCCCCACGCTCCCTCCCCCGCATCCCCTCCCCCCCTCTCACCCCCCCACCCCCACCCCTCCGGTATATATAATCAGGATCTCGGAAACGGTTCCAACGATTTCGATGAAATTTGGTATTTGGGGGTTTTCGGGGATGAAAAATTGATCTAGCTTGGTCTTATCTCTGGGAAAACGCTTGGTACCGACTTTCTGCCCGAGCAGAGCTCGGTCGCCCAGGTACTGTATTAATTATCAGAAGATAGATAAACGAAACAGGCTTACAGTAGAATATGTATCCTTAATAATCCTTTAACAGAATTCCCTAATTTATATACGACTCGAGGAACTTCAGAATACTTAGGTAAGATATCATGGGCCATGGCATATTTGATTTCGCTGAGTTAGGCTCAAGTTTACACGCCACCGTCGACTGACGACGTGGAAGATAATTATGTTTGAACTAATAAGGACTCGCATAATTGTTTCTTGGAAACCTAACGAGAAGTGTTCCAGTTAGAACTAGAAGCAAATAATTATGTCGTAACCAGAGCTGAATAGGGATGTTGACGCCATTAAAAAATAATTCGTAGACACGACTCCAGAAAAAAATGCTTTATTTTAGCCCTGAAAACATGATATTATTACTTTGCTCACCCGCGACCTTTACTTTTATTTTTCGATTAAGAGGATACGATGCGCACCATTTCTCCATACAAACGTAATCCCCTGTTTCCTCCCTGGATAATGGCTTTAGAGCCAAATTTTTTTACTGTGTAATCTGCATCCACCACAGTTATGCCCCTATGTTTCGTTTTTTGCCATATTTCAATTAACATAAGAAATATGAGCTTTCAAAAACTGAAAAAAATTGCCCGATTTCAACGTCATTTTCAGACACTCATCAGAAAAGAATCCCTCATATAAACAAAAAAAGGAAAACATAGGGGCATAGTTAAATCTGTCCTCTAATTATTTTTGAAAAAAATAATTTTATTGGTCCAGTTTTCGAGAAGAAAACAGGGGACTACGAAATGCTGTTTGTAACGGTCTAAGCTGGCAGCTGTCCTGCTCTCGCTGTACTGACACGGAGGGGTTCGGGCGAGACAGCGACATTTCATTAAAATACCTATTTCTCAAAAGTCTCTCAGCCATCGTATCCTCTTAACTGCAAAATTAGATTTTTTTTGCTTTCAAACATCTTTTCGTTCCTATTGCTATGAATCTTTACTTTTTACACTCTTTTATTTAACTTGCGATGTATGTATGTATGTATGTACGGGTCAAATCACTAAAAGTCGTATTTGACCTACTTCCAGGGGTCGGATTCGCTTGATATTTGGTATACTTATGTAAATTGGACGACAATTCAAGTACAATCAACAAAAGTACAGTCAGCGAAAAAACTTGCATTGAAAATTAAATTTGAACAAATACTCATTATTTATTTATTACTATTATATAAAGGTTCGACCAAACTGACGCTTAAAAAACGGTGACGTTACGGAATCGCAGTGACGCACCGTAAACGTCACAACTTTACTATGGAGAGCATGCGGTAAATTCTGACGTTTGCGGCACGTCACTGCGATTCCGTAACGTTTCCGTATTTTAAGTAGCAGTATGGCCGAACCCTAATTCTGAATATTGTTTATGTGCATGGTTGTTTAAAACTTACAGCCAATTGCTACATATGGATGAAAATGTCACTTTTTGCTCAACCAATTTTTGAAAAAGGCCTGGTCTGTCAGGTTTCCTTACGATATGTTTACCTTCACTGTAAAGCTCAGAAAAGCGAGCCTGGGCTCGAACCCACGATCCTCTGCTTGAGAGGCCATAGGTCAAATCATAAATCACTATACTTCATTTAATTTAGAATTGAAAACCTCAACATCATTATATTGCGGCTCGTCAACTATTTCTTACCTAGCAAATAGTACAGTACAATAGTCTGGGAGCCGCAAAATAAAATTGTTTTAATGTCACTTTATTTGCGTGTCGTCAATTGTTACTCTAATACAAATTGTAAAGAGATTACAGTTCACGAGCCGCAATATAATGTTGTTGTGGTTTATAATTCTAAATTAAATGGAGTAAAGTAGGCCACCACGGCTTCCAAGGTGTATTTAATTTAATATATCAAATTTCAACGTTTAGGTTCATTTCGTCCACATTCCCATTTCGTCCTTTTCCCACTTCGTCCACCTTCCCACTTAGTCAACATTCCCATTTCGTCCGCCTTCCAACTTAGTAAACATTTCTAGCCGATTTTAATGCGGTTTTCGCTATCACTTAGCTTAATTCTCAGGGAAGATTTTATTTTGTGATTTAAGTAGGTACCTCATGATAGGAAAAATACTTGCTAAGCACGGTGCTGCGGGTCAATACTATTCAGATACACTACCGATTTCGTTACTATTTTGTTAGGAAATAAAAATGTGGACGAAATGGGAATGTGGACGAAATGGGAATGTTGACGAAGTGGGCATGCGGACAAAATGGGAATGTGGACGAAATGGGAATGTGGATGAAATGGGAATGTGGATGAATTGGGAATTGATTGCGGACGAAATGGGATTGCTGACGAAGTGGGAATGTGAACGAAATTAACCTAAACGAATTTCAACCATGCGATGAACTGGAATGGAATTTTTATTCCCTTTGTTACACGAGTACTAGGAAACAATAAAGATGCAGTGTTGTTTCAACTCCGTAAACGATAGGCGTTTGCGAGTTTTAGCGCTCACTCCAGGAGATTGGTAAAGAGATGAAACTGTTGGAGCGTGCTTACGAGCGTGAATGAGATTGTAGTACTCGCCGTGTAAAGGTATAAAAAGAATAAAATTCCGGCCAAGTGTGAGTCGGACTCGCGCACGAAGGGTTCCGTAATTCAATAATCATAATTCTATAAAAACGGCAACAAAATCACGGTTTTTGTATGGGAGCCCCCCTAAATATTTGTTTTATTTTAATTTAATAATTTATTTGTAAAGTGAATATATAACTTAATATTCTGTGAATATTTCAAGCGTCTACCTGTTGCCGTTATCAATATCGAGCAAAAACGAGCAAAAAAATCACTTTCGTTGTATGAGAGCGCCCTTAAATATTTATTTTTATTCTGGTTTTTAGTATTTGTTGTTATAGCGGCAGCCAAAATAGATCATGTGTGAAAATTTCAACTATCTAGCTATCACGGTTCATGAGATACAGCCTGGTGACAGACAGACGGACGGACGGACGAACAGCGGAGCCTCAGTAATAGGGTCCCGTTTTTACCCTTTGGGTACGGAACCCTAAAAACCAGCCAAGAGCGTGTCGGACACGCGCAGGATAGGGTTTCGCAGCCGTAACGAAAAATACCTTGCATATCTTATTAATTTTTGTAATAATTATACTACCAGGGATTAAACGAGTAAGATTTTTCTTAATTAGGATTTTGTATTTTTTAAGGATTTACCCAAGCAGGGTCAACGTCATAAATAAATGATCACTTTTGAACCTTGTCACTTTAACGTCATGTTTGAAAAGTCATACGAGATTATATTATATCGACTGAAAGCGACATGGTACAAAAGTGATCACTTATTTATGACTTTGACTGTACCTAGGTATATTTTATAATAGACCAGGCTGCTATTTACTCTTAAACTATCAATATTTCTCAAGCAAAGTTAGCAGTAATAGTTTTCCTTGTTAATTTAATATACTTACTCACATTATGATTTTTTTCAAAAATTTCAAACCAGCAGTTTATAGAGAAAGTGGACGCTTGATTTTAATAATAATTTGCACTTTAATATTTAAAGCACTTTAAAGTTCAATACCTACTTATTTGGGGAACTTCAGAAATAAAACTATAGTTGAACCCTATTTCTGATTTTTTTTTCCGATTTATGAAATTTTTGCATGGCTCTGCTCAGAATAATATAAAAATATATAATAGCACTATCGATTATAATGGAGTAAAAATCTGACCCCAGTTTTTCATAGAAAAATAAGTGCCGGCTTTGTTTCCTTCAAACACCAATGTATGAAAAGTAACAAAACTGACCTCTAGACACTTTTTTTCTCTATGTAGAATCAAATAGTGCTACTGATTCTGAGTGTCCCATGCAAAAATTTTTAAAATATAAGAAAACAATGTATTGTAGGTACCCTATTTCTGAAATCCCCCATTTCGCAAACAATTCAGTCTCGAAAAATCGTCTTCACAACTCCGTAATGATTTTAAAAGATCTATCTAAGAATTATCCCACATTATAAGGTTAAAAGAGAAAAAAAAATATCCCCAACTTTAATTGTACGTTAACCCTATAAAAAATCTAATTTTTATATTTTACCACTTTGTCGAGGTAATTGCTACATACTTAGTATTTAGCAATATAGCATAATATAAAATTACAGCTTTCTAGCATTAATAGTCTCTAAACTAAGCCGCGGACAGACGGACGAACATACGACCATACAGATATACGCTATATTGGCTACGGAATCCTAAAAACTGGGGATAGTTTCCCTCTTCTAAGTTGCTACACTCTTGACCGATTTTTACCAAATTTTTTCTCCACATTTGGTAGGTCTGAGAATAGGTCGTAGGTTATTTTATACCCCTTTACTTCGCGGACGGAGTCGTGGGCAACAGCTAATATTATTATATTCGCAGCATACTGCCTACGCCTTACTTGGAAGTCTATACCTTTGCTGAATATCGTATCGAAAAAGCCAATAAACGTTTCTTTAAGAAGCAAAATCATTTCTCATTCATGCTTTTGTGAGGCTAAAGTATTTTTCGATAAAATGTGCGTGACTTTGGTACCAGAATACTCGCAATCAAAGGTCTTTTGATCTAACAATGTAATAATAAAGCTAGGCAGCTGTATCTAGGCTTACTGGGCTTGTGTCCGTAACACTGTCACGTACAGCGTTTTAAAAAAACTTTGTACAACAATTCACTGAGGTATAAAGATTGAAGGGTGATGTGGAGCTTTTTTATTTTTAATACCCTATTGATTGAGCCAAGCCGCCAAGCGACTCGTCGTGTTTCGGGCTGTTGCCTATAGTAGCCAATCCGGATGAAGAGTCTGAGCAGTTGTGCAGCGTGCGCGTACCGGTTACTGTGCCCTGAATTTGTTACGCAATTGCAGTACGGGTTACACTGCTTGGGGGCGCGCGTGACACCTCGTTCAACTGCCTTTTTTCTGCTTATTCCCCTAAATCAAGTCTAGGGTGAATGAGCATTTACTACGCAAGCGTGCTCCATCGTAGACCTCATCTTCGCTTTCCATCAGGCGTGATTGTGGTCAAACGCAAGCCTTATTTTATAAAAAAAAAATAGGGGAAAACGAGCAGTCGGGTCACCTGAGACCGCCAATCACCGCCGCCCATGGACACCCCATAACATAATTGAGTTGCCAGCCCATTGAGAAAAGAGTAGGCCCGTTTTTTGAAGATCCCTAAGTCGTACCAGTCCGGAAATCCTGACGCTGCAAACTGATTCTAAAGCTTCAGGTTGCGTCGCAAAAAAAATCCCGAGAAACGAGCTATAAACAAGTTAAGTATGAAGTATCTTCTTTTTGTATTTATTTTTCAACTTCATTTTTTATTACTTTTACGGTCATCCCGTGAAACCATATATTTCAAACTAAATACAAACTGAAATATAGATGCTCAAAAAAAACCCCAGAAAAAAGACCAATGCTGGGAATCGAACCCAGGTCCTCAGCGTTCCGTGCTGCGTGCTTACCCCTACACCATCACTGGTCTAGAGGTTAGCGACGAATTTTTTCACATACATCGTACATTTCAGTCTGTTATAATCACCTTATGCAGTGATAAAACGCGCATCTATGTTATGCCCTCTACCGAGAGACTTAACACTCCTTCGGAACTAACCGCTCACCTGGACCAAGAGATGGCGCTACTGTGCAACTTTAAACAAGTATGAAGTATCTTCTTTTTGTATTTATTTTTCAACTTCATTTTTTATTACTTTTACGGTCATCCCGTGAAACCATATATTTCAAACTAAACCTGGGTTCGATTCCCAGCATTGGTCTTTTTTCTGGGGTTTTTTCTGTGCATCTATATTTCAGTTTGTATTTAGTTTGAAATAAACGAGCTATAGTAGACTTAGTACGTATGTTTGTATCTATATAAAACTCTTTATGGTACATACAATACATATAATTAACAGCAAGAGAAACATAAGTGGAAGATGGACAACTTAAAAGGAATCTTTTACATGAAAAATAAAAGAACACATGCAATGGAAACTAAAGAAAACCGAAATCTAAAATTAAGCTAAAAAATACTTACCTACTACTTACTTACCATTCAAAAATGTTCTTAGTTTACGTAAAAATATGTTTAAGTGATAAAATCTAGTTTTAAGTTCTAATTATTGCATGCCTTGACAGTTTATTATAATGCACCCTTAGTATAATGGACACACTCACTCCTCTTACATTTCCATTTCTTCTCGAAAATAATTTATCTTAAATCAACATTTATTCTATCACCCAGCTCCCTGCTGATCAGCGAACTCAAGCATTTTTCTTACCTAAGTGTTTTTATAACAAATCTTTAATGAATTCTAGTGGACGTTTCTTCCGTTGTTCATTCCTCTGACGAAATGAAAATTGAAAATGGACTTTTTTTCTAAAATAAGATCAATTAAAAGCATTAGGCATTTTAACCCACTTAAAAAACGTTCTTAGAACGACTTTTTTTGTGTGAATGAAAGAAAATTTGTGTATAACCTACTACTAAAGACAATATACTTACATAAAACACAAAAATATTTTTTTTATAGGTAAAGAAATAAATAAAAATAAAAATACGATTAAATCAGTTGTTGTTATTTAGAAAGAGGCCTCTCAATATTTTGCTTTTGAGAAATAAAATGATAATAACGTAACAGACTAAACTATATTTTTGCAAATTGTCGTATCTACCTACTTTATATACCGCCTTATATCGTACATAGCTTTTATTCGCGCCAAAGCTATCAATTATACTGCAAAAGCGATATTGAATATCGGAGTAACAGATGGCTTTCGAAGAACGCTGAAGAATTTTTAAGGACTTTTAAAATACGAGTAGTTATTTTAAGTGCTAGAGCGGCGGAGGAAGTGCATAAGAATGCTAGTGACGTCAAAGGTTTGATTGAACAAAACGTGGAAGAATAAAAATGGGCTAGTGTATCTAGTAGTTAGTATATACACTGGGAATTTCGAAAAATCCCTTGATGTACATATGTACCTCTATGATATTCAAGATATTTTTATAGCCTACTAGCTGATGCCCACGACTACGTCCGCGAATAATCTAATATATAAAAATCTCGTGTCACGGTGTTTGTTATCGAACTCCTCCGAAACGGCTTGACCGACTTTTATGAAACTTTTTTCTCCATATTCGGTAGGTCTGAGAATAGGTCGTAGACTATTTTTTCTACCTACCCCTGTTTTTTGCGGATGGAGTCGCGGGAAACAGCTAGTAGAGGTATAAAAAATGGTCTACGACCTATTTTCAGACCTACCAAATAGAGTGAAAAATTTCATATAAATCGGACAAGCCGTTTCGGAGGAGTTCGATAACAAACACCGTGACACGAAATCTAATAATAATATATAAAAATCTCGTGCCTTTGTTATCGAACTCCTCCGAAATGGCTTGACCGATC
Organism: Archips xylosteana; assembly: GCA_947563465.1. Lineage (NCBI taxonomy): Eukaryota > Metazoa > Arthropoda > Insecta > Lepidoptera > Tortricidae > Archips > Archips xylosteana. The sequence goes on along the minus strand of OX387351.1, from coordinate 3,785,223 downwards.
CTTATGATTTTTTTTCTGTGTGTTTGGTAGATTTGAGAATAGGTCGTAGTCTATTTTTATACCCCTATTCTTCGCAGATGGAGTCGCGGGCAACAGCTAGTTTCATATATTAGATTAAGTGTCCCGTTGATGGGAAAATGTCCCCCATTATTGTTAAAATTACCTTGACGTAAACAACGTTACCCTGACGTTACGATCGTGTGTGTGGTCGAAACGTCGAAGTAATTTTAGCAACAGTTCGTGATTAAGTCCCGAAGAATACTAAATATGAGTGTAAAAATCACAAAAGTTTAAAACATTATATTAAGCACCCTTTCTTATCGCCACTCAATCCAAATTTAGGAAAAGGCGGCTCCAGGCCGTTTTTAACCTTTTCGACGCCAACGACGCATATATCAGCACCGCAGGTTCTACGCCAACGACCGATATATCAGTCACGGCGTGCAGAGCGATATCTACCTACATGCATTTCTGTAGGGTTCAACTTCGCGTTTGACATTCCGATGTCATGGCGTATGAGTGAAAGCTATATTGTATTTGACAGAGCGATGAAAAGTTTACTAAGACTATACCCCTCACGTTTTTAAGATGAGGAAACTTTGGGTTTTTCTTACTCAGAATCTATCGATTTTGATGGTTAAAAAAGTGTCCCTAATTTTTCATACAATTTTTTCATATCAGTTTTAAACTATTATAAATAAACCCTTACAAAACTGACTACTCGGGCTTATGTAACATTCTTTCTTTCTATAAACAAAAAGCGTTACAAACAGGATTCTGGACGCAACAACATTATGCAGACGTTATTCATTTGTCATTTTTATTGTGCTTTTTCCTCTTATTGAATTAAATGCGCGAGAAAATTATTCAGGTTAAATTTTTTGTTCATTTTTCACTGTACCGTGATAAACTGCGGCTATTTTCATTTGCGAGTGTATTTATTGTCAAGATAGTACTGATTAAACACAATGAAAAACTCGGCCGCGTAATTTTATAGAAATCAAAAGGACGTGAAAATAAGAGATTAAACATTTTCTTTATCTTCATTTTGTATATGGATGAGAGCTTGAAAATAATAAAAGTGCAGATGAGTCCAAGGGCGTATCTCACTGGTTCAATAACAGCCTGTTCACTCTCTAGCCTTGAAGAGCCCTCATCATTCATCATAATTTCAGCCGAAAGACGTCCACTGCTGAACGTGGGCCTCCCCCAAGGCTCGCCAAACAGATCGGCCCTGCGCCATCCGCATCCAATGCGTTCCCGCTACCTTCACCAGGTCGTCGCTACACTGCGTCTTCCGGTCCGCGGACGCCACTCGAGAACCTTTCGGCCCCATCGGCCGTCAGTTCTACGGGCGATGTGCCCTGCCCACTGCCACTTAAGTCTAGCGATTCTTCGAGCTATGTCCGTGACTTTAGTTCTTGCGCGGATTTCATCATTTCTAATGCGATCCCGCAGAGAAACTCCAATCCATCCCCCTCTCCATCGCCCTCTGAGTGAGTTGAAGAGCCGTAGATTGCATTTATTTGTTTTGCCTGCCTGAAAAATACCTTGTCGTACTTCACAAAACCACTTTACAATACATTTGGTCGTCTGGTCGGCTGGTTCCATCGTGCCCCGGGGAGCGTGCCCCTGCTCACTTGGAACTGGGACACGTAGCAGATTATTTACTTTAATGTTCTATATCGGTGGGGACAGGTGGAACGTAACCGTTGATATATCGCTTGTGCTGGTTGTGTTCCGAAAACTAGTTTGATTTAGACTGCCGATAAAAATATAGTCGACTATTGTAGATTAGAGCTCTTATATGTATTACTAGCTGTTGCCCGCGACTCCGTCTGCGGAGAATAGGGGTAGGTATACAAAAAATAGCCTAAAACATATTCTCAGACCTAATGAATACAGAAAAATAAGTTTCATAAAAATCGGTCATGCCGTTTCGGAGGAGTTCGATAAAAAACACCGTGACACGAGATTTTTATATATTAGAAGATTATCCAACATACACAAACAACAAAATACTAAGAATAATAATATTGATTTCATTCACTTAAAGGATAGTTTCCTTAAATATCAATAAGCTTCTTATAAAATAACATTTTAAAATAAGGAAACTAAACCCTTTCTACTAATCTCGTATTATGGGAGTGTTTAATGTCAAAATTTTGGATGTTTCTCGTTTTATTTTTCACAAGTTATTGATGTAATTTTATTCCTGAGATAACGTTCTTTCAATTTCAGTTTTTTTTGATATCTGTAATCTTTACGAAATAATCGCCTGGCTACACTTAACGATTACACCCTGTATTATGACTGTTATTTATTATGATACGTTCTTATATATTTTATTACTTAACCAATTGACAACCTTTCATTTTTTTAACACCTGAAAATTACTACAGGAATCGAAAGAGTTTCGCCTCTTGAACACTGAAAAATATTTATTATAATTTATTTCTCCTTATTTAAAAAAATACAACAAATTTAAAAAACATATATGTACTTACCAATACTGCCACAGAATAGATATTATGTTCATTTACCATTTTCACTAGAAAAAAGAGCTGTTATAAAGTTTCTCGTTTCAGCGGATTTATTCGTTTAAAATTATGACAGCTCTTTTTTCTAGTGTAAAGGGTAAAGGAAACATATCTATTCTGTGGCAGTATTGGAAAGTACATGTATTTTTTTTAAATTTGTTGTATTTTTTTAAATATGGAGAAATAAATTATAATAAATATTTTTCCGTGTTCAGGAGGCGAAACTCTTTCGATTCCTCTAGTAATTTTCAGGTGTTAAAAAAATGAAAGGTTGTCAATTGTATGTAATCCGTTCTCTGTTTAAAATAAATGATTAATTTCATTAGTACAGCAATAAAATCGGTGGTATACCTACTATATCCACAACTGAACTGCAATTGAATCGCACTTTGGTCTGCAATGCATTCCCGAATTATTACCACTTCGCTATTGCCTACGTGATAATTAAGTGCTCATCGATAATTATCACTGTGTCTGACCCAATTTTCGGTTTCGGTGTCGGCGAATTTCAGCGCTAAAGGACCCTGACATAAAGAATGGAAGATGTGATTGCAGTTTAATGTCCTGGAATTTCGATATGTTATAAATTTAAAGTGCCTAAGAAACAGGCTACTTTAGTATCCTAGTTTAGGCATTTAAGTTATTTATGAATATAGCACGGTATTGTTTGTATTATGTTTATTTTGTTATGTTTAGGTTGTTAGTGTTCCATTAAGGTCAATTTGTATCGAGTCAGTACTTTAGTATGTCGGTCTTTGTTTACTAACACATAGACATAATCTCAGCGCTTACTAACGACTTTTCGTGTAAATAATTATTTATATTAATAAACAATTTGAATTTTGAATTTGTAAGTCCTGGACAAAAGTCTCTTTGGGTGCTACTACTGTTTCCAAGTCCCTTTTAGAGTTTCAATTGGTTTTGTATTGTACCAGAAAAAGAACAAAGTAGGTATTAGCGCTTTAATGAATAATGATTTCTTCTTCCCAACTATTTATTTAAACAATTGGCATTAATTTGAACCTATTTTGAGCTTTACGGTCATGGAAAACATTGTAAACAAATCTAAACAAAATGTACGCATCTATTCAATCGTGCGTGTAAAATTCCTAACCCGCACTAAGTGTGCGTAGGAATAGCCCAAGCCCTCTCATTTTGGAAGGAGGTCTGTGCCCAGCAATGTTCTAAAGATTCGAATTCGGTAAAAATTTCATCGTCAGATAAACTAGCATAACGAAAAGGCTAATAATAAACAAAACCATCAAAGGAAAACGAGAAAACTAGCGTTGCATGAATCTTTATGCAAATGCTGCATCCGTATTTGCTCAGGCCTATTGTTGCTTACTTTTTAATTAAGAATCGCTGATGAAGCATCGCGGTTTTTAAAGAAAAGTTTTTTTAAACGGAAGCCTGTTTGCTTTGTTCGAATGCTGGGGATTTGCGCAATCTTTCCTGGCTGTGTAATAAGACCAATCCTTAATCCGTACAAAGTCGAGAATCCTTTGGCAATTAAAAAAATAGTAACAGAGAATTTGCTTTATGAATTTCGTAGCCATTTCAATTGCGAAATGTAGTTCGGTTATGCTCCAGATTTGTGCTCTCAATCTCATTAATGCGTCGCTTAATATCGTTGAGCTTTGGGGTACTCTGTAGGTATAGATTTAGATTATTTATACACTAGATAGAGCTTAGGCGGCTTAAAAACGTCCCGAAAAGTATAAGCCAATTGTTGGCTTATATGTCATTTGCCCCTTCAACTGGAATGACGTAACGCGATAGTAAGATGAAGTTGTCAAATGGGTTTTTGGACGTTTTGTATCGCAGTGTTTGCTACTGACACTCTATCCAGTGTGTAAGTAATCTAAGGTATAGATAAAGGATACTTAACTAACAGGTTCACTGTACCGATAAAAAAAAAACCGGCCAAGTGCGAGTTGAACTCGCGCACGAAGGGTTATATCTATATAAAAAATTGCGGTTTACGATTTATGACGTATTAAAAAAAACTACTTACTACATCTCGTTCAAACCAATTTTCGGTGGAAGTTTACATGGTAATGTACATCGTATATTTTTTTTAGTTTTATCATTCTCTTATAATTTTAGATGTTACGGGGGGGGGGGGGGCACACATTTTACCACTTTGGAAGTGTCTCTCGCGCAAACTATTCAGTTTAGAAAAAAAAAGATATTAGAAACCTCAATATCATTTCTGAAGATCTATCCATAGATACCCCACACGTATGGGTTTGATGAAACTTCTATTTTTATGTGAAAATCTTAATGCGGTTCACAGAATACATCTAATTACCAAGTTTTAACAGCATAGTTCTTATAGTTTCGGAAAAAAGTGGCTGTGACATACGGACGGACATACAGACATGACGAATCCATAAGGGTTCCGTTTTTTGCCATTTGGCTACGGAACCCTAAAAATGATCTGACAAAGTCACACGCCCAAGGTGCACTTCTACTTTGAAGTTGTGAGCCCACGTTGGGGGCACCTGGACAGGGGAAGGTGTTAAAAAGCGACTGAGAAGGACTTTTTCTAATATTATTATGCACCTGCAATAAGTAAATACAATCTTTTAAAAGTTTTAAAAAATAGAAAGCTCAGCATAGTTTTAGAGAATTTAATGTGGTGCATTGCGTTACAGGTTTTCTTGTCGACTGTACCTCATCATTATCATCTCATCAAGATTGGTTTTGACTTGACAACGTCTAATAAATTGATGAACGCCGGCCGCCGGGTGCAAACACGAAAAAGCATGACTCATTGTAACGTTACGTAACGTTACATGTACTTACAGAGGGGCCAGGGCCAGTGGCAATAAACCGGCGAAGGCCAGTTGCAATGTTACGTAATACTTGGTAATACAATCTTAGTACTAGCGTCCGGGTAATTTTTATTGAATGTTTTGTTATGACGTCACGATAAACTATCGTCCGTAAACCGACTTTACAGACAACCGGTTTTTTTTGGAGTCTTTTTGTATTTTTTTTATTTTTTTTCAACTCAAAATTTCACACGAAACCCATATATTTCACACGAAATACAATCTGGAACATGGATGCACAAATAATAAAAAAAATGACTCCAAAAAACCAATCTTGATAAGACTGCTTAAAAAGCGACATCTCTTGGTCCGGGTGAGCGGTTAGTTCCAAAGGAGTGTTCAGGTCTCTCGATGGGAGCTAACATAGAATTTTTATTGTCGCTAGTGTCGCTGTTAAGGTAACTACAAAAGCTGAGATGTATGTATAGGAAAAATTTGTGTCTAAACTCTTGACCAGTGGTGGTGTAGGGGTTTAAAACGCAGCACGGAATGCTGAGGACCTGGATTCGATTCCCAGCGTTGGTCTCTTTTTCTGAGTTTTTCTGTGCATCCATGTTTCAGTTTGTATTTCGTGTGAAATATTATCATCTCAGCCTTTAAACTTCCCATTTTGGGGCACAGGCCTCCTCTCGGAATAAGAGGAGTTGGACCGCAGTTCAAATGCAGGCCCGGTGCGGATTGGGTACTTCAGACACAACTGAATTTCTTCGTAGCTGTATAAGGTATCCTCACGACGTTTTCCTTCATCGTAATGCTCATGTGAAATTTAAAATATAGTTTCGCACACAAATTTAGGTAGGGTAGGTGCAACTTCGAGAAAGAGGTCAATCGACGAATTAGACTCGGCTGGGCAGCGTTCGGAAAGCTCCGCAATATCTTGTCATCCGATATACCGCAGGGTCTCAAGTCAAAAGTCTTTGACCAGTGTGTGTTGCCAGTGATGACTTATGGCACTGAGACGTGGCCGCTAACGATGGGTCTTATAAGGAAGCTCAAGGTCACTCAGAGGGCGATGGAGAGGGCTATGCTTGGAGTTTCTCTGCGGGATCGCATTAGAAATGATGAAATCCGTGCGAGAACTAAAGTCACGGACATAGCTCGAAGAATCGCTAGACTTAAGTGGCAGTGGGCAGGGCACATCGCCCGTAGAACTGACGGCCGATGGGGCCGAAAGGTTCTCGAGTGGCGTCCGCGGACCGGAAGACGCAGTGTAGGTAGGCCTCCAACAAGATGGAGCGACGACCTGGTGAAGGTAGCGGGAACGCATTGGATGCGGATGGCGCAGGGCCGATCTGTTTGGCGAGCCTTGGGGGAGGCCTATGTTCAGCAGTGGACGTCTTTCGGCTGAAATGATGATGATGACACAAATTTAGAAAAACTAAGAGGTGCGAGCCGGGATTTGAACCCACGATCCTCTGCTTGAGAAGCCATAGGGCAAACCACTAGGCTACTACGGCTTTTTTTACTTTTTATGACTGTACTTACCTTCCAAATATATAGTCCGACAATCTCGTGCGCGACCCTCCGCGGGGGTATGTATTACAATACCGATGTACGAAAGACCGAATGTATTAAAACATCGAATGGGTCAAAAGACCGACACGATTTTTTTCTGAAACCGTAAACTTTTCAGAATTTATTAAAACGGCATCATATAGAACCCATTAGGTTAGGTTAGGTTTGTTTTATAACAATTTATTGAATCAGGCGTTACTTTTCGGAGGTCCATATTAATGAACTAAAACAATTACTTTGCTCACCCGCGACCTATATAATTAGGTACAACATTTAAATGTTTACACTGTTGATTGAACCAAATGTTTTGAACAGCTAAACGATGCTGTTTAGTTAATTTATGATATAAACGTGCCTGTACGGCTACGCATGCCGATTCATTTTTAGGTCGCGGGTGAGCAAAGTAATTGTTTTAGTTCATTTGTTTTATAACAATCTTAAAAAGTTAACGGTTTCAGAAAAAAATCGTGTCGGTCTTTTAAAGAAAAAGAAAGAAAGAAAGAAAATACATTTATTTACAACAACACAAGACACATAAATATTTTTACAAAAAGAACAATACAAAAAAATATTTTACAAAAAAGAACAATACAAAGGCTAAACAAATAAAGTGTCATTGCGGTTGTAAATTGGACACTGGCTCAGCATAATGCCGAGGCTTTTGACCCATTCGATGTTTTAATACATTCGGTCTTTCGTACTTCGGTATTGTAATACCCCTTTCAGACCCGGCCAATACAATTGTGACGTTTAATTGCAATAAAAATTGAACTTTACATCATTTTGAAATTTGAACTTTACATCATTTTGGGGATTCCAAATTTAAAGATAAATTAGTACATTTCACAAAGTCCATTATTGTAACACTTTTCATACTCACTTGGGTTCGAAAGGGTTAAATACCCCTCCGCGGAACCCTGTCGCAGTCAGCGTTTGCCGCACTTATTAAAAACAATCTCGTTAAGGACAGCAGAGGCTCCCTGCAACAGGGTTCCGCCGAGCGCCACGCACGAGCTTGTCGAAGTATAATTAAGTAACGAAAATGCCAAGTAAGGACAAACCAACGACCCTCCTTTTGACGAACTGTAAACTGTACAGGTCAAAATTCTTTTGTGCGAAAAATCGTGAAAATAAAAAACTCTCTACACGGTTCCTTTTCATAACTGAAATTAGCGAGCCATTTTAAACTTTAACGTGAATGCATGAAAGCAGCGTTTTGATTGTTCCAACGGGGCGAAATTAAAAACGCATTGTTCTACACGAAGGACTTTCGTATAACACTTGGTTACGGTTTAAAAATAAATTCATTTTCACGTGTGAATAAATTTCGAATTGAATAATGTTTCAGAGATTGAAAAAAGTTTTGCATTGTTCCGCAGTGGGTATACGTATTTTTCTTAAAACTAATGACACCTCTAGCAATTAATTTTTATTTATTTGGACGGCTATCCAGCCTAGTTGTTAGAGAACCTGACTATGAAGCTTGAGGTCCTGGGTTCGATTCCCGGTCGGGACAGATATTTGTGTGAAAAATACGAATGTTTGTGCTCGAGTCTTGGATGTTTAATATGTAGTACCTGGGCGACCGAGCTCTGCTCGGGCTGAAACTCGGTACCAAGCGTTTTCCGGTTTCCCAGAGATAAGACCAAGCTAGATCAATTTTTCATCCCCGAAAACCCCCACATACCAAATTTCATCGAAATCGTTGGAGCCGTTTCCGAGATCCTGATTATGTATGTGCGAGGGAGGGGGGGCGGGCGAGGGGGTTCGGGGTTCCAAAAGGGGGATGAAAATTTCATTGGTTTTGCCGTAGGATGCACCGTTTTCAAGCTATTTGACAAAAACACCGGAGGGGTGGGGGGTGAGAGGGGGGAGGGGTGCGGGGGAGGCAGTGCAGGGGTATTAAAGGGGGATGAAAATTTCATTGATTTTGCCGTATGATGCACCGTTTTCAAGATATTTGACAAAAACACCGGAGGGGGTGGAGGGGTGAGTCACGTTAAACTATCGTCCGTAAACCGACTTTACAGACAACTGGTTTTTCCTGTTCTGTGTAGACGCGCTGCCAACTGGTGCCATAAGGATGCCATCAATTTGAATGTTTTACCTTGATAAGTTTGTTTTACTGTCCGCATAGTGTCTCTTCTGTCGCATTAGTGCTGCCGCCTATAGTTACTGCACGTTCCCTATAATACTTTTTCTCACAAAAAAGTAACTTTTTCTCACAAAAGAAGAAACTTGACATTTTCTCATGAAAAATAAACTTAAAAAAAAAAACTAAAAACCTTAAAAAAACGCGGAATCGAACCGAGGTCGGCTGGATCCGCGACCACCCGATTTATACTGTGCTATTATGATCTGCTCGCGGCCGGCGAAATTTAGCTTTGTATTCTAATGCAAACAAAAATAGCCGGAAAACACGAGTAAAAGTGATTTTCTGAAAATGAAACGTAGCTAGATCAGTTTTTCATCCCCGAAAACCCCCACATACCAAATTTCATCGAAATCGTTGGAGCCGTTTCCGAGATCCTGATTATATATATACGTATATACAAGAATTGCTCGTTTAAAGGTATTAGATTTAAGTATGTATTTATCTACATAAGTATGTTTATCCGTTGTCTAGTACCCATAGTACAAGCTTTGCTTAGTTTGGGACTAGGTCAATTGGTGTGAATTGTCCCGTGATATTTATTTATTTATTTCTAATTATGATTAAGTTAAAGTCGTGGTGGCCTAGTGGTTTGACCTATCGCCTCTCAAGCAGAAGGTCGTGGATTCAAATCCCGGCTCGCACCTCTGAGTTCTTCGGAATTTATGTGCGAAATTACATTACGTAATTTACCATGAGTTTTACGGTGAAGGAAAACATCGTGAGGAAACCTGCATACACCTGTGAAGAAATTCAATGGTGTGTGTGAAGTTCCCAATCCGCACTGGGCCCGCGTGGGAACTACGGCCCAAACCAAATACCGATGTGCAACCTTTATGGCCGGTTAGTGTACGCTTACGCCTACGTCTATGTAGGTATATTTATTGAAATCACAGTCCACATTACTGGGAATTGTCTAGCAATCAATTAAGTTTATGTAGCGTCCCTTTGTTGGCAAATTTCGAATTGATATGTGGTAAATTCCTCAATGGCTAAACCTCAACAATCCTTTTCATAATCATAATAATTATAGAATACGAATATACTCGTAGCATACAATCCTGTATTAAATGTTACGCAATTATGTTGGATTGTTATTGTAGACATGCTTTTGTCTGGTTTAATAATAAATGTTCGACATTTTCATTTAATCATCAGATTCGAACACATTCGAATTGACTCTTAATATTTAATATTTTGAATCTGAGCATAAAATAGCATTAGTTAACACTTAAATACGGGGTAAAATCTAAATAAATAAATATCACGGGACAATTCACACCAATTGACCTAGTCCCAAAGTAAGCTAGGTAAAGCTTGTGTTATGGGTTTTAGGCAACGGATAAACATACTTATATAGATAGATACATACTTAAATACATATTAAACACCCAAGACCCGAGAACAAACATTCGTATTTTTCATACAAATATCTGCCCCGACACGGGAATCGAACCCGGGACCTCAAGCTTCGTAGTCAGGTTCTCTAACCACTAGGCCATCTGGTCGTCAAATCGTCTGTTCGTAAATGGTGATTAAATGATTTAAATGGTGACACTCTGTGACACTACAATTTGGCCGCTTTCAAGTCTAGGGTGAATGAGCATTTACTAGGCAAGCGTGCTCCATCGTAAGCCTCATTTTCGCTTTCCATCAGGCGTGATTGTGGCCAAACGCAAGCCTATTATTGTATAAAAAAAATACAAAATTAGTGTTTATAACTCAGTTTATTCCGGGTAACATAATGCATTAACTCAATTTTGTTAAAATAAGTCTGATAAAATTTGGGATCTACATACTTTGTTGTACAAGCTCAACTTTTCCACCATCATTATCATCATCATCCCAGCTTATATACGTATTAGAGAATGAGAGGGCTTGGGCCGTAGTTCCCACGCGGGCCCAGTGCGGATTGGGAACTTCACACACACCATTTAATTTCTTCGCAGGTGTAGGCAGGTTGCCTCATGATGTTTTCCTTCACCGTAAAGCTCATGGTAATACAAATGTAATTTCGCACATAAATTCCGAAAAACTCAGAGGTGTGAGCCCGGATTCGAACCCACGACCCTCTGCTTGAGACGCCATAGGTCAAACCACTAGGCCACCACGGCTCATCTAGGCCACCACGCGATGACACCACGAGATTGATTTAAATGAAATTTGCTATGGAGATAGTTTGACACCCTAGCATAGGAAGGACATATTTATGACAGTTTTCATCCCGGAAAATCGCATAGTTCCCGCGGGATAGCGATAAACAAATCTTCGCAGACAGAGTCGAAGACAACAGCTAGTGAACACTAATTTTCGGTATCCTATTATCTCGCCTCATTAGTTTTTCGTTTAATTCTTATTTCGTCTCATTCTGTATTCGTCACTTCGTCTTGTTCGCTATCCGTCATTATCTTATTTGGTCAAATTCATTCGTTTTTCGTCACGGTCTCCCTTGGACTCATTCGTCGTTCTTCCCTTTCGTTTTTTGTCTCATTTTCTTACGAACATTTATTTACCAGCACCGAACGTAACGAAATAATTTTCGCGAATAAGTAAATGACACAAAAAACGAAAGGGAAGAACGGCGAATGAGTCCAATGGAGACCGTGACGAAAAACGAATATGACGTAGTTAGAGATAGACAAGTTGCAGAATTTGACTAAAAAAGATAGTGACGGATAGCGAACAAGACGAAAACGAATAAAAAGGAATAACGAGATAATATTATGATAGGTACCTAATTTTCAGGCGTAACTTCAGTATTGTAATTTTTTATTTTTTTTATTTGCCTGTTTTGGTGTCCCACTGCTGGGCAAAGGCCTCTCCTCTCTTGCTCCATTCTTGCCTATTCAACGCGAGCTCCTGCCATCCCACGTGATAAACATCTAGGTCGTCCCTCCATCTCCGCTTTGGTCTGCCTCTATTACGATATCCATCGCTAGGGATCCATTCCGTGACAAGTTTGGCCCAACGTTCCGAGTTCATTCGACATACATGTCCAGCCCAGTCCCACTTCAACTTGGCCGTCTTTACGCCCACATCAGCAATACGAGTCATAGAGCGCAGCTCAGTATTTCTAATCCGGTCGGTTCTTCGGACTCCCACAATGCTTCGCTCCATTGCTCGTTGGCAAACCTTAAGTCTGGACTTTTGAGCCTCTGTAAGTGACCACGTTTGCGCGCCGTAGGTTAGGACGGGCAGGATACACATGTCGACGAGTTTGCGCTTTAGAGACATTGGAAGGTTCCCCTTCATTAGCGACTTCATAGACCAGAAGCTCTTCCAGGCGTTTTTTGTAATTACGCAGTATAATTTTAATTGGCATGCCTACAATGCCTACGTGTTAGTCGAGGTTCTCACCAATAGATATTTAGGTACGTGGAACAAAAGATTCCCTAATTCACTTTGAAACATCGAAACACCTAACTTAACGCTTAACTTACTTAACATCAAACCAAATTGCTAGAATTAGAGTTAAAAGCGTTACCTTTGTATGGTTCAAGTAAGGGGCGGCAGTTTATTGTATTAAGAGTTAGCACGTAACTACGGGTACTTGCAAACTAACTAATTTCAGTGTTAGGTAATTTAGCAAAGGCGGGTAGGTTAAACGTTATTGTACCTGCAGTCTGCTTAACTAAAATATATTAAAAACTAGCTTTTTCCCGCGACTAGGTACATCTGCGAAAAATTCGTTTATCGCTCCCGCGGGAACTGTGCAATTTTCCCGGATAACAGCTATCCTATGTTCTTTCCCGCGACTCAAAATATAACAGATAGCCAGACAGACATAATTTGGAATTTATAATTATTAGTAGGGATATGGATGGATGTGGATTCAGTATTCGATAATGAACATTCGTATTTTACTCTTGGCAAAACTGAGGGCTGATGAGCGGTGGGCGGTGGAGCAGACGAGTCCTCAAATGGACACCACGGACGGAGAAACGTAGTGGTGTCCTGAGGCGCGGTGGACGGATGACCTTAAGAGGGTCGCTGGCGGCGGATGGATGCGAGGGACCGAATACAGAGTGTTGTAGCGCGCCATGAAAAAGGCCTATGTCCAGCAGTGGACTGCTATAGGCTGATGATGATGATAATGATGAAAACTGAGGACCGATTTCGAGTCAGATTCTTTAACTAACTAGGCTGTCTAACTAATTACGTTAGTTTGAAGTCCCGAATTTGATTCCCGGTCGGGGCAGATTATTGTATGAAAAATACGAGTGTTTGGTCCCGAGTGTTGGGTGTTTCATACCTGCTTAAACGTGTAATCTTTCTTCTTTCCTTCTAATATATAAAAATCTCGTGTCACGGTGTTTGTTATCGAACTCCTCCGAAACGGCTTGGCCGATTTGTATAATATTTTTCCTCTATATTTGGTAGGTCTGAGAATAGGTCGTAGGCTGTTTTTTATACCTACTAGGTGATATATTGAAAAACGTTTGCGGGGTCAGCTAGTCTACTTATATATATATATATATATATATATATATAGGCTTAATATTTCTTTATGTCAAACAGAATGAGACGGTGACAGAAAGAGACGGAAAGCCCCCGCGCGTTAGACAATATGGCCTTTGTACGCTTATTGTCTATCGCGCTGACACTTGCTATTGCATTCACTATTTGTTTCTGTCAAAACAGTATAAGACGGTAACAGAAAGAAATGATGAAAGCGACGGCAAGCGCTCGCGCGTCAGACAATACGGTTTCTAGTCAATTGCCCCTTGATATTTATTTATTTCACATTTCTCCTGTACATAGCCTGAGGCGCGCCAAAAGTCTTTATAGAGACTGTACAAAGGGACAACTTTAACTTAATACCCTTGGAAATAAAATTAGAACTTAAACCTTAATAAACTTCATGTCGCCCGAAGTTTGCACCAACTCCAACGAAACCTCCAGGGCTGTGCACCAAGCGTTTAACTAACGGTTAACTAGCACCAAGTTTTGGATAGTTTTCAAAACTTAAATTGCCAAGTTACAGCGCGAGACAACCCTGTACAACGTAACGTTTAAATGGCTATTGACAATTCTTCGGAGGCCCGTCTCATTAAAGTTTAATAGTTATGATTGACTTGTCAAATTCATTGATCTAATGTGACTCCGAAATCAATCTAAACTTTAGATGATTGATGTGTAAGAGGTCGTTAAGGCCCTACCGAGCTTTTGGCACTAATCGATTTTAGGTATTCTATGAACTCGTGTATGTGTGCGTGAGAGCGCCTATGCAGTGCAAAAGCGCGAGCGACACGAGTTCCCCGTCCGTTGGCCGAAGGAGAACTGAACGCAACTATCGGACAAGGGGGAAGCACGATGGCTCAAGATAGGTTGGTTAGACTGCGCGTATATTTAGGTATTTTCATCGTATTACTAAAACAAATACATATTTAAAAAATGTAGCAACACTACGCCCTAGAAAACATCTTGTTTTATTAACATTCATAAAGTTATGGCCTGCCATGGCAGTATTTACGCCGTACTAAGGATTTATTTAATTTTTTAGGGACGACTATGAATGTTTTTTCTATCGAGCAAACTAACAACACTGGTTACTAGAGTGAATCCTCAAATATCTTACACATGAATTTCAGAAGTAAAGCTTTGCTAGTAATTATACAGCAAGGGATTAAATAATAATAATAATAAGTTGCGCCCATCTCATTTATATTATATGGTACCAAAGGCCTCTTCATGTTGGCTTCGGCCCCATGAATGCCTTTCAAATGACCGGGTCCCCATGGGCTCGTGATCGGAAATCCCTACCAACATAATAATAATATTAGGGGACAATCTTACACAAATCGACCTAGTCCCAAACTAAGCAAAGCTTGTACTATGGGTACTAGACGACGATAAACATACTTATAGATAAATACATACTTAAATACATAGAAAACATGCATAACTCAGGAACAAATATTCGTGCTCATCACACAAATAAATGCCCTTACCGGGATTCGAACCCAGGACCTCTTGCTTCGTAGGCAGGGTCACTACCAACTAGGCTAAAGCGGTCGTGGGCGGTAAATGCGCCAAAAGCTCGGTAGGGCCTTAATATTTGCTGGGGTGCTTGTCCGTACGAAGGCCATGTCCTGAGGGAGGGATTGGTTGGTTAGTTGATCTGGGGTGTTTGGTGGGAATAGTCAGTCCAATGAACAATAATCCTTCTGATTATCGCCCAGTATCCATCCTATCAGCGTTTAGCAAAATATTCGAAAAAATAATGCTAACGCAAATAATGTCACATTTCAATTCACATAAAATCATGCATCCACAGCAGTTCGGATTCACGAAAGGTAGATCTACTACAGATGCGGGCTACAGTTTAGTTAAATTCATATTACAAGCTTGGGAGGAATCACATGATGCTATAGGTGTATTCTGCGACCTTTCGAAAGCTTTTGATTGTGTGGATCATGACACTTTAATTCGTAAATTAAATTTCTATGGTATTCGTGACCTCGCTTTAGAACTCATCAAATCTTACCTCACACAGAGAAAACAAAAGGTAGCGGTTAATGGAACGGTATCGGAGGGATCTGTGGTCGAAATGGGAGTGCCTCAAGGATCTATTCTAGCGCCATTCTTGTATTTGGTTTACGTAAATGACCTAATTTATACCGTGAGTCAGAAATCAGGGATAGTTATGTTTGCTGACGACACCTCTTTACTGTTCAAAGTTAGTAGAAAAGACACCGATTTCACTGAACCCAATGAAACTCTGTCCATGATATCCGCATGGTTTGCTGCCAATAACTTGTTACTAAACCCTAAGAAAACAAAATGTATTAAATTTTCATTGTTAAATCCGCCTCATTCAAATTCGGTCTCAAATATTAAACTTAACGGTCAAAGTATTGAATTTGTAAAATCTACGGTATTCTTAGGAATAACACTGGACTCTAAATTGCAGTGGGGATCGCACACCACAGCAATTGCGAATAGGTTGAGCTCTGCTGCGTTTACAGTCAGAAAGATACGGCAGCTAACCGATGTGGCGACGGCACGGTTGGTGTATTTTTCCTACTTCAATAGCATCATTTCATACGGCCTTATTTTATGGGGATCTGCTGCAGACTTGGAATCAATTTTTATTTTGCAAAAGAGGGCTATCAGAGCGATATATAACTTAAGGACACGCGATTCTTTAAGATCTTTTTTTAAAGAAATAGGTATCCTAACCCTGCCGTCGTTGTATATATTTGAAATAATCATGTATGTAAGAAAAAACATATGTGATTTTCCCACTAACGTCGATAAGCCAAAGGTTACTAGAAACACAGGGAAGCTTAAAGTTCCATCTTACAGACTGGCTAAAACTAAAAAGTCGTTTCTGGGAAGATGCATACGTTTTTATAATAAAATTCCGAAAACAATAACCGAACAAACTGATACAAAATTCAAATCCATTGTGAAGAAGACATTAATATCTAAGGCGTACTATAAAATTAATGACTATATCATGGACAGGGATGTTTGGAAATAATTCCGATCCGCATTGGCGATCCCTAGTCTCAAATAGCGTATCTACTGTGTTAAAAAATTTAATTGTATTAAATACTTTAGATGTATGTCATTTAATAACAATGTAGATCTGTTTGAAAAAAATATACCTTGTTGAGTTTCTTGCCGGTTTCTTCTCAACAGGGTTTTTTCCGAACCGGTGGTAGATTTTTCGACGTTCATAGGAGCATCAATTTGATGCCTAAATTGAATAAAGAATTTTGACTTTGACTTTTTTTTTTGAATACCCTTGGGTTTTACGCGCGAAGCGGAAGATTTTAGGAAATACGGATAAATGTCTTGCTGGTCAAGTAGGCCAGGACATTACAATAAACTATCATCATCATCGGGAAGCGAATTTGTTTTATTTATACTATGTAGTGGCTTTTTATCCCTGGAAATAACACAATTCCCGCGGGATATAGATAAACGAATTCTCGTCGCGAGCAACAGCTAGTACTCAAATGACCGGCAGTTTAAAAATAACGCGAAGAAACAGTAAGGTCACAAAGGCCTTTTAAAAAGGGAGCCAACATTTTTATTAAACGGACAACCGGCGGAAAAAGCAATTTAAAACGGGAATGATAATTTATTTTCAAAGCATGTACATTTTATAACGGCTTTAGTGGACTAGAGAGAATAAAATACTCATTCGTCACGCCTGTCACATCGGAGCCCTAATTTCACATTATTCGTATCACAATAAAGATTTTTTTTTATGAATAATGATATTTCAACGGGCTGAACAAATATATTCGCAATTATATACGTTTGTGGCAGTGTAGGTAGGCCTCCAACTAGATGGAGCGACGACCTGGGGCCTGTTGCATAACAAAGTACAACTAATATTACAAGTGGAACTCTCGCTTCAGTTATATTAACCTTTTCAACGCCTACGACACATATATAGGTCACAAAGTACAATGTCACAGTGACCTTGACACAATGACATAAGATAATAAATAAATAATAAAATAATAAATATCACGGGACAATTCACACCAATTGACCTAGTCCCAAACTAAGCAAAGCTTGTACTATGGGTACTAGAAAACGGATAAACATACTTAAATACATATTAAACATCCAAGACTCGAGCACAAACATTCGTATTTTTTACACAAATATCTGCCCCGACCGGGAATTGAACCCGGGACCTCAAGCTTCGTAGTCAGGTTCTCTAACAACTAGGCTATCCGGCCGTCTAAAGCAGGTTTACGTTTTGTCGAGGCGCGGCGGTGAAAGGGTTAACTAGAAAGGAAGTTACGCTTGTAATATAAGTTGTACTTTGGTTATGCAACAGGCCCCTGAATTAAGTCGCGGGATCGCGTTGGATGCGGATGGTACGGGACACACTGTTCGGGGAGCCTTGGTGGAGACCTACGTTCAGCAGTGGGCGTCTTTCGGCTTAAATGATGATCATGATTATGATGATGATATACTACTAGCTGTTGCCCGCGACTCCGTCTGCAAATAATTCGTTTATCGCTATCTCGCGGGAACTACACACATACACACGACATGGATTAACATATGTGTCCATGGAATAATGCCATGAAAATACAAAGTTCTCGGGAAAGTGCAAAGATCGATTTAAAAACAAACTTTCACTAATACAGAAGCCACAGTTTTTGACTGACATTATTGGTTACCTAATGTTTTCTTGGGAAAATGTGAAATTCCCGGGGGACATAAATAAGTGGATTCTACAAATCGACTTATTAAAAAAACAGACATAATCTACACTGCTTCTGATTAACACTTGCTATTTTTATCCCGAGAAAGTGTAAAGTTCCCGCGGGATAGAAATAACTGTTTTGACCTGTTTTGAAAATCAGAGACAGTTTAGCTTTTTATTAGTGAAATAATTTTAAAAACCAGCTCCGCTTATTTTTATCCCGTGGGAATTTTGCATTTTCCCAGAAAAAAGTAGTCTGTTAATCAGGGAAAATGTAGTTTTCAATTGGTAAAATATTTTTTTAAAATCAGACCCGAAGTTGAATTCCGTTACTCCTATCCCGCGGGAATTTCGTATTAGCCTATAGCATTCTGTATGATGAAATTTTAAGGGATCCCTTGGATTCAAATAATTTAATAAGTCATAATTATCATTGGTTCTGAGGGCCAAGTGGTTGAGATCGAACGTCGGATCGCGCGGGGTGGGCGGCCTTCGGTGCAAATATGTAAGTCAGTCCTTCAGTCAAGGAAGATTGACCAGCACCTTAAAACCAAAATCTTCAACCAGTGTATCTTGCCCATCTTCACTTATGGAATGGAAACCACCACACTGACAGAGAAGTCTGCAAAGACACTCCGTGTTGCACAGAGAGCAATGGAGAGGTCAATGCTCGGGATAACTATCATGCATCGAAAAAGGAATGAGTGGATCAGACGAGTCACAAAAGTTCGAGACGTGGTGGAAGAGAGCTCGAGAGGAATAAGTGGAGATGGGCGGGGCACTTTGCCAGGATGAATCACGATCGTTGGGTGAGGCGAACACTCGAGTGGAGACCTTGTGAAAACACTCGCAGTAGAGGGAGATCACCAATGAGGTGGAAGGACGATAATATCTGCCGACAGGCGGGTGGAGGATGGATGCATAATGGCTGTTGATCGCCAGGCGTGAAGAAATGGAGAGGAGGCCTATGCCCGAAGACGGGGAAACTAAGGGTTGCTATGGATGGATGGAATTATAAAAATAATAAAATAAAAATAAAAATCATTTATTGTCAGACGTTTCCATCCATAGGCACACAATAAGTATGATGATAAGAAGAAAAATTTATATAAAGGGATAATTTTTTTTTTTTTTATGTTAGATAGGCCAGACAAACGAACTAGTGGGTCACCTGATGTTAAATGAACACCACTGTCCATAGACACCCGCAGCGCTTTACACGATGCCAGTGCGTTGTCGGCCCTAAAGGAGAGGGAATAGGGGAAGGGGGAGAGGGAGGGGGAGTGGGAAGGGGTGAGGTATTGGGCCCCCGGCTCTCACTGACCGTACGAAACGCAAGCAGGATTACTGCTGCTTCACGCCGGTGTTCTGTGAGAGGGTGGTACTGCCCCGGACGAGCCGGCCCATTCGTGATGCAGCGGCTAGCTACAACATGGCTCTACCACTGCTAAAAAAATAAAAAATAATGTGTTAGTATCAATTATTCTTATCACCTATGTTAGCATTTATAAATTATATGTAAATTAATAAAGGTAGTAATTAGGCTCCAACACATCAGTCAAACAAATAAATAAATAATATCAAAAATAAAAAATTAATAAATGTCAATATACTTATCTATGACTTATTTATAATTGAATTGAATTAAATTGTAATGAGTGAATTGAACTGAATGAATTGGTAGTTATTAAATGGAACTGAATTGTAATTTTATGTCACTTTATTTACTTAATTGTCTAACTGGAATGTCAATCACCTATTTAATATTCGCACCCATGTCTTCAGGATAGAACAGTCCGGCTTATCAGCGATGACCTTCAGGATGCTGTTGGAGCTAGCGCGCACTCGGCCCAACAGGGATGCGATCCGTTTCCGTCGGATAGCATAGAAGTCATCGGTTCGTTCTTCGGCGAACATCCCTGACGCGCTACAAAACCGCGGCAACCCCAGCAACATCCTGAAGGCGTTGTTATACTGAACACGGAAGGCGTTATAGGCTTTTTGAGTGTAATTGACCCATAGACTGCTCGTGTAGAATACCTGACAGTACGCCTTGAAAAGGGTGATTTTAACTTGTTTTGAACAACGAGCAAATCTACGAGCCAACATATTACCCCGCACTGCTATCGCCCTCCGCTCACGTTCTATGTCCAGGTCATCTCGTAGGTCCTCGGTAACGATGTGCCCGAGATATTTAAACTGCGCAACTCTGTCCAGCACTTTACCGTTTAGCGATATAGGAGGCACACTACCGGGATTCATTTTCCTCGCACTAAACAATCATTAGTTATAATGTTTTTTATAACTTTAATGATAACTATGTAAAATGATACATTATAACTTGGAAAACCATAGAAACCCCATGTTAACACTGATACGTAAGAAAACAAACAAGAAAAGTTTAAATTACATCACGTAACTTAACTAAAGTGTTTTGGCAAACTTCTCTTGCGCATGGTTATTATCGTAGTGCACGACTCGCAACACTCATGCCCTGATCACTACTACGTTATACGTGCAAATGACGGCCCCCGGCAGATTTTTCGCTGTTCATTGCGCGGCAGAAACACTCACTGCACAGCAATCGTTTCACAACAAACGCAATGTATTATAAATTACACACCGCATCGCTAGTGCCGCGTAAAGGCCCAGGCCGTCAGGGTTACAATTTGTAAGAAATATGCTGCCATAGGCGATTTGTATGCGCGACCCGATTTCGAGGGTTTGTGATTATGAAAAGGTTATGTGACAATTGAGCTTTTAGATTTTGTGTGAAGGTTTTTTGTACAATGAACTAAGTCTCTATATTTGAGTCAGAAAAATGTAATAAAATAGTTCGACTTAAGAAAAAGAGGAGAAGGTGTTTAATTTTTTTTTGATACATAGAAGAAAACCCATGAGAACCACTGATGCCAAGAAATTCACTAGACTAATGATGGCCTATAATGGACTATTATAATATAAGCTACTATCTGCTTGTAGATCTCGATCTTATAATAAGTAAAGAACACCGCTAACAGGAGTACTGCCGCCTTAAGGAGAAAAACCATAAGTGACATTTTTTGCAAAATTGACTTTTTACCAGCCTCGCACTCCGGGAAAAAAATGTGATTTTTCTGTCTAGCATTTATTCGGATATCTCTTACAGGTCATGATTTAGACGAGCACAAGTCCATGCCATTTTGTTATTTTTACTTCCTGTTAGAGGAAGAAAAGACATAACTATATAATCATAGACAGAAAACTACTTAAGTAACCACTTGTGTTTTTTTAAATTGTTGTCTTCGACTTGCGCCAAACATTTTTAAAATAAGAAGAAAAACCATTTGTTGGTTTTTTAAAAAAATTTGATGCAAAAAACACACAAGTTGATAGAAATGCTGTTTCTTTTTAGTTTACGATTTTCATCAATTCAAAATCTCGGACACTGAAAAAGCACAAGTTACAAGTTATGTTTTTTCAACCTCGTATGATTATATCTTATGCTTTTTCTGCTTAGTATCGGTTTCAAAAAATATGGTCTTGTGGTTTGTTTCGTAAATGTTGTTGCTACTTATGCTTTATCAGGCTAGTAGTCGTCCCCACCCCGGTCCCTCAAGGACAGGATTTGGCCGGCCTGCGATGTATTAAAGACTAATTTATGTCCCAGATCTGAATTAAATTCAGATGGATCTGATAAACAGTGTGTGATTGAGGATTCAGATGACTCTGTCAAAGGCAAAGACAATGCTCCATCTAATGGATCTCCATCGACCTTTGATATTTATGAGCTTTCCTCAGAGGTCCGAAGCTTACCAACTAAACCCCAACTATCTACTTCGCAAAATATAATTAGTAGTACTTGGGGCAAACTGATAACGTTTAATTTTAGTTTTGTTATTATAATTACCCAAAAATCTCTAAAAGCATCTCATTTATTTTTCAAAACATTTGCTCGAAAAATTAACTTTCAAAGGATTCGAAAGAAAGGAAAGTATGGTTCGTAAGTTCATTTTACCGCACTAGTGCGATTTTTTTACAGTTTTTTTTTTGTCTCTTGGCTGGCGCACCCCAATATCAGCTGCTTTCACTTGATCGGATACAGCGCAGGGCGTCCCGAGTCGTCGGCAACCCCTCACTCTCCGATAAACTCGATCCTCTTGCTCTCCGCAGAGACGTTAGCTCCCTTTGCGTGTTCTATAAGATCTACAACGGGGAATGCTCTGAGGAACTCTTTGACCTCATTCCAGCTGCGGGGTTCCATTACAGATCCACCCGTCGTAAGCGTTCATTTCATCGTCATCATGTTGATGAATGGCAGTCTTCGACGGTGCGTTTTAAGCGGTCTTTTTGCCACGAACTTGCAATATCTGGAACGAGCTTGCCGCTGGGGTCTTCCCATCGAGTTACGACCTGGGTGCCTTTAAGAGGCGAGTGTAGGTACAATTTTCTTCAGGGCCGACAACGCACTGGTATCGCGTAAAGCGCTGCGAGTGTCTATGGACAGTGGTGTTCATTTAACATCAGGTGACCCACTAGTTCGTTAGTCTGGCCTCTCTAACATAAAAAAAAGTTTTTTTAATTCTCCATTTTAAAAGTTTACAAACAAATAGTTTTAAATTAAAAAAAATAAAAATATCGACTTATACGTAGAAAAATGTATAAATATACAAAACTAAGTAATGAATTTGCAAAATTGATTGTAATTATTATAAACTGTAATTCAATTACCTCAGATTTTAATGATTTCCACCTTTTATTTATTCGGAAAAATCGCAGTGACTGAACGCGTCGAACCTTTGCCTGATAATTTTAGTTAACCTAATTATAAACAAAACTTACTCATTTTTGTAAAACTTTGCGTTGTTTTGTTTTTATTTTTCAATTTGTGTTATTAATTGCCTATTTTTTCACAAATGTATTGAAAAACGTCGTATGATACACGGTTGGCAAAGTTTTACAAACTCGTGACGATGAAAACCCTCACCTTGTGGCTCGGGTTTATCACTCGTGAACTCATTTGTAAAATCTTACTTACCAACCTCGTATCACAAATAACCATTGTTTACCTTTAGTAAATTAATTTGATTTTTCATTGTGTTTTTATGAATCCCTATTACAAGATAAGACTAAATAAATAAAACCCAAGTACTCAGTTGTGTGTTTTCAACTCCGAGGCCAACTTATAATTATGACCATAAGTGTGTACTTATGTTCTTTTTTCTTAGATATCATAGTGCAAAGCTAACACAAAAAACATAAGTGCACACTTGTGTTCTTTATTCTTAGTGACAGTATTTTTTATGATTTATTTTACGAGACAGTAACTGTTTTTTCTAAATATCTAATTAAAATAAAGAGATAATTGAAAAGTTTGCAATGCATAATAATTATGCGATATTCGTTTATTTAAAAACGAAAGTTTCAACTTTATACTTTCAAGTTAAAGCAATTAAACAGAAGTGCAAAGTTTTTTGGATTTATCTCGAAACTTACTTTTTGTCACTTATGGTTTTTCTCCTTGAGGCGGCAGAGTAGCACTATTATTTCACTATTGTATTTTTTAAAGCGATTATTTTTTTGTTTTTCGGTTTACCTATCGATATCTTCACTCGTTATAAAAGAAAAAAAAATGTTCTGTACTTAACTTTGTGTCACAAATTTTGAATCCATTTTAATTTTCCTTCTTATTTAAAATTTATTTTAAAATTTATCTTACCTTAACATTTGTTTGTCTTTACCTGTTATTTTTATATTAGTTTTTGTTTCAGAGACAAAACATAAATTATTGTTTGACGAGTTTTCATCTTTTTTTAAAAAGAGATAATTCAATTTTGTGTTTGTCTGTTATGAAAGAAGAGGTTTCACTTTAAAGTGATTAGTGAGAGTCTCGTGAGAGTAGATTTAGACATTAGAGATGCATTATGTATAATGTCATGCAACACAATGTGTTGAATTTTAAAACCACATTGTAAATTCAGTATCAACTAAGCTATAAAATACAAGGTGGCAGCTGGTTCGTATAACAACAACATCAAAAATTATGGTTTATTTTGTGGTAATGAAATCATATCACATTTTGTATCAATTTTACATACACGATAATATTGGTGAAGTCCATTACTTAGTGACCATCTCACTATTTTGTAGATTAGAAATTCGAGGAAAATTATTATTCTGGGTTTGTCATATTTTTCATGGTTTTTCGGAGTTTTTTTAAATATTTTAGGAATATTTACAGTTATTTATAATGATTTTGACAGCAATTTGGCATGACCGATTTTTTGAGAACACAGTCGAACAACAACATTCTCCCAATTATGGAATTAAAACCGTGCTTTTTTAGGTGACGTTTACAGGTCTATACGGATACTAGGGTCGCACGTACACATGCAAATGGACATTGCCATTCAAGATTAACTTGACAGTTAGTGCATGTTAATATCGCGATATGGTCACCTGTTAGTCGTTAAGTGTTTCGTTTCGGTTTTGCCGTATGTTTGTTATACAATGCTGTTGCGAGTATCTATGTCAATAAAATAATCATTGATTTTTTTTTATATAAACTAAATTGAAACCACCGTGTCCAAATGTATTCAATATTAACTGAAATAACTTATTTTTTTACTGTATTGCATTAGTCACACAATATTTGTACGATGTAGTATTGGTAGGGACGTAGACCGTCATTACTTTCAATGAGTTTCCAATGTTCTAAACACCCGTGATCATGATGTCGATTTTTGAGCTCTAGATTCACGTCTAATGTAATTAAACGTAAATCATTAAAAACTGTCATTATTGTTCCTGTAACAGGCAACACCCAATATAGACCTTACTGTGTAATAAAACATTTATTGAATGTTACAGAATTTAAGAGTGTACGTAGTAGTGGAAATAAACGTAAAATTCAACCGTCTGATTCCATTTCAAACAACTTTTCAGCGTGTTTGTTGACGTCGTGCTCTGAAAGCTTGAAACAGATTTACATTAATATTTCTAATTGAAACTTCAGAAATTTGGCTGAATTCCAAATAAAATTTCCGCTTCACTGTACAGAAAAAGGTTTATGTTAAAGGTTTATCTACATAACGCTGATTTTTTTATTTAGCAGGTTTGTGCTGGTTTTAATGTTTTTTTTTAATACGTTTTGCCAATTGTATCTTTTTATTTAGCACCGCCAATTTGACTGCCAACTTTTTAATTGACTTCATAAATAGAGGTTCTCAATTCGGTTCTATTTATTTTACGTAACCAACATTTATGTACCGGAAATAATTTTTTTTTGCTAAGTTCCGTCTAGGTGAAAATTAGAATTAAAGGGTTAATTTAGAAAAAAAATGGTCCAAAGGAAGTTCTTTGAAATCGATTTTTTAAGACTTCGTGACGAAACGGAAAGCTTTATTGTTTGTTTTTCGACATTGTGCCCCAGTATTTTACTCGTACCTTTACTGCAAACCAAATTCTGACTCAATATCGGCAGTATCGAGTCACACAAACAATCACCGTATACTAAACATAATGGTCCTGCCTGATGCTAGCGTTATTTGCTATACATAACGAGTGAACTCTCTCGGGATCCTGGAAATTATTACGGCCAACACAAGCATTCAAATTGAATAGAGATAGCCCGATCGAATCTGAGTAGCCGATTTATATTCAAACGATATGTGGAATTTTCTTAAAGTAACTTTACTCAGGGGACCACGTTTTTGGTTAGTTTTGGAATTGTGGCTGAAAAGAGGAAATATTGAAACGAATAATGTTGCTAGGATCCGTTTTCGAGGTACGAGTATATATGCTAAGGTGTGCTCGGAGACAAGCTTACTTCTTATTGGTAACATAAATTTAAAGATAAAGTTGCTTGAACGGTAGACACAAAAAATAAACGTAATCAAAATCAGTATTCGTAACAAAAGACTTTTTATCTTTGAATAATATTTATTAAGACGACCGGATGGCCTACTGGTTAGAGGACCTGACTGCGAAGCTTGAAGTCCCGGGTCTGATTCCCGGTCGGGGAAGATTATTTGTGTGAAAAAATACGAATGTTTGTGCTCGAGTCTTGGATATTTAATATCTATTTAAGTACAGTCAAGGAATGAACTAAAACAATTACTTTGCTCACCCGCGACCTTACAATAGTTACGTTTATGCAAGAAATGTGTGTTCATGCAGTTCCTCCACCTCCACACTGTACGAACACACACAAATCACATAAACACAACTATCACCACCACCAAGCTACACTGACGCGTTTCGAACTCAACCAGAGCTCATCCTCGGAGTTACCACAACCGTATGCTATGCTACCAAATGTTAAACTCCAAACAACATAACATTTGGTAGCATAGCATACGGTTGTGGTAACTCCGAGGATGAGCTCTGGTTGAGTTCGAAACGCGTCAGTGTAGCTTGGTGGTGGTGATAGTTGTGTTTATGTGATTTGGAGTTTAACATTTGGTAGCATAGAATACGGTTGTGGTAACTCCGAGGATGAGCTCTGGTTGAGTTCGAAACGCGTCAGTGTAGCTTGGTGGTGTTGGGTTTATGTGGTTTGTGTGTGTTCGTACAGTGTGGAGGTGGAGGAACTGCATGAACACACATTTCTTGCATAAACGTAACTATTGTAAGGTCGCGGGTGAGCAAAGTAATTGTTTTAGTTCATTAATATGGACCTCCGCAAAGTAACGCCTGATTCAATAAATTACAGTCAAGGAATTTAATTCCCTACCCTTTTCGTAAGAATGTCGTGTAATATTCGCAATGCATAGATGCAGATAGATAGAGATCTTCTTCACTCTTTTCTTTTTTTTCTTATTTATTTATTTTTATTTTCTTATCTTATTCTTTTTGATTTTTTGTCTTAGTGTTTTTTTTTCTTTTTTTTTGTACAATGAAGAATTTACGTAGATATAGGTAAGTTAAATCGGCTTAAAAGTTTTTTTTACGTGTAATGATAATGACAATGATTATCAAATATTATGACTTTTCATTAAATGAATTTGTTGCGAAAATGTTGGTCTTACCGCTTCTTTCTGTCTATGTCTGGGAAGAAAGTGATAGTGAATGAAATAACAAGCGCCCGGCGCGTTTAAAAATACGTTCTCTGGGGACTGATTTTTGATACTGGAAAATATAGTACAAATCTTCCCAGGTGATTTTTTTGCTTCGAGCCCTTATCTTTCATAACAAAAGGTATCGTCATAGTATTAAGGTTCAAATTTAATGTAATGGCTCGAAGCGAAAAATTCACCTGGGAAGATTTATACTATAACATGAAGTTGTGGGTACCCTAGTGGTTTGAATGATGGCTTGTCAATCAGACTGTCATGGGTTCAAGCCAAGGGTTTGCATATCAGAATTTTTCACATTTGAAATTTAACACGAGATTTACGATGAATAAAGCAATTCCATGGCATGCATGAAGTTCCTAATTCGTAGTAGGCCCGCGTGGGAACTAGGAGGCCTGTGCCCAGCAGTGGAACGTATCTTGGTTAAGACGATGGCAATCAAAAGTCTGTGTATTGGAACTAAATTACTACCTCAAATATTTTTTGGAATAGTCGACAAAATTACTTAGAGGTATAATTTTATTTTACTGCACTCGCAATTTGATTTTTTTTTTAATTTATTTAATATAAACAAACTGGTACAAATGAGTGGAAAAATTACGAGCCACTATTGAAAACCCCTAAGGGGTTTATGTAATAGCTGGCGAGTCATCGCGTTTCAATCCGCAATGATGTTATAATTTCAGAATCTTTTCTTTGGGTTATTATCTTACATAATGAAGTTTGCTGAAGTTTAATACATACTCATTAATACAGATGACATGTAATAATATTCGTACGTCTCCCCTCTGGTTCATGTTGCTTGATTCCGAGTGCCTACTCTAGACCTTTTCTTTGACTACCTACTTCAAAGAGGCTAAGTCAATTTCGTCGACTTAAAAGACCAGAGCCCTTCCAACTTTCGCATTCAGAGAAAATGTTATTTAATAATATGATACAAAATAGAAACTGTACCTGAGGAATCGTGCAGCCAGTCCAACGACGTCGCCCTTTATCACTGTAGCTATAACATGCCCTTTCATTTGCTAGGAACGGTATTGCTGAATAAAAGCTATCAAAAGACCTTTCTTTATAGCCAATAATATTTAAATGCAGTAGAGATACAGCGTTTATAGCAAATTCGTTGTTATTATTGCGAGGTGGTAGTGCTAGCACAAACATTTTCTCGAACTGTTACGTCTTGTAATATAATAATCCCTGTTCATTCTATTTTTAGGGTTCCGTAGCCAACTGGCAAAAAACGGAACCCTTATGGATTCGTCATGTCTGTCTGTCTATCTGTCTGTCCGTCCGTATGTCACAGCCATTTTTTTCCGAAACTAAGAACTATGCTGTTGAAACTTGGTAAGTAGATGTATTCTGTGAACCGCACACACAAAAATAGAAAAAAAACAATAAATTTTGGGGTTTCCCAATACTTAGAACTGAAACTCAAAAATTTTTTTTTCATCAAACCCTATGGGTATCTGGGTAGGTCTTTAAAAAATGATATTGAGGTTTCTAATATTATTTTTTTCTAAACTGAATAGTTTGCGCGGGAGACACATCCATAGTGGTAAAATATGTGCCCCCCCCCCCCTGTAACTTCTAAAATAAGAGAATGATAAAACTAAAAAAAATATATGATGTACATTACCATGTAAACTTCCCCCGAAATTGGTTTGAACGAGATCTAGTAGGTAGTTTTTTTTAATACGTCATAAGTCGTAAACCGATTTTTTTTATATATAATGGTACGGAACCTTTCGTGCACGAGTCCGACTCGCACTTGGCCGGTTTTTTCCTTCCCCGCTTAAATAGATCTTTACGTTCGCAAGGTAAGAGAGCGCTTTTTCCTAGAAAATGTAATTATTGTGCCAATGTTTACTCCGGAGAATAGCGTTCAATCAAGATGAAATAATTTATTTTGGGTATTGATTGAAGGTGGATGTTAAAAATATTCGTCTAGTAAATAATAAGCTCCGTAATATCTTGTCATCCAATATACCGCAGTATCTCAAGTCAAAAGTCTTTGACCAGTGTGTGTTGCCACCCTCATAAGAAAGCTCAAAGTCACTCAGAGGGCAATAGAGAGGGCTATGCTTGGAGTTTCTCTGCGGGATCGCATTAGAAATGATGAAATCTGTGCAAAACTAAAGTCACGGACATAGCTGGAAAGAATCGCCAGACTTAAGTGGCAGTGGGCAGGGCACATCGCTCGTAGAATTGACGGCCGATGGGGCTAAAAGGTTCTCGAGTGGCTTCCGCGGACCGGAAGACACAGTGTTGGTAGGCCTCCAAAAAGATGGAGCGACGACCTGATAAAGGTTGCGTGAACGTGTTGGATGCGGATGGCGCAGGGCCGATCTGTTTGGTGAGCCTTGGGGGAGGCCTATGTCCAGCAGTGGACGTCTTTCGGCTGAAATGATGTAATAATTAGTTAGTGTTGAAGGTAATGACAGCAGAGCGCACAACATTGAAGGATATATCCTGGAATCCATAGAACCTGTAACCTTGTAACCATGCTAATAAAGCTCTAGCCCTGATGAAGAAAATTATACTGGAACCTCATTTTGTATGGGATGTATCCTTCTAATAATATAGGGGTGTTTAAGATAGAAATTTAGTTCACAGTGTTTTGTTAGATGGCGCTGTACTGACTGGAAACTCGCTAACGTTTTGTCGCCCTAGAATGCATAAGAGAGTGACTGTATTTCTGCAATTAACATCAGTCTGCAACTAAAGTTTAATTTCGAGCTCCCTAAACAAGGGGTAAATAAGAAAGTTTTGTTGGTCAATCAAGCAGTAGCGGCTGAACGGAATTGGAATTTGGCGTAGACTCATAAGGATCTGGATTGAGAAATAGGATATGTAATACCCCGGTAATGCAGTCCCCATGGATAAAATTTAAAAATTAATAATATAGAGCGCTGTCCAAGAACCAGCTTCCGGCAGCAGTGTTTCCAAACAACTGTGACATCGGGGCTTTCAAGAAAAGGGTTTATACTTTTTTTAAAAGCCGGCAACAGATTAGTGACTCTCTTTGAGTTGTTGATATTTATGGGCGGTGGTGATTGTTATCCATCAGATGCTTGCTTGTTTGCCTCCCTCTCATAATAAAAAAATAAAAACCTTATGTTTTAAAAATGTCAGGTAAAACCTTTATTCAGGCCAAACTCAACGATCGTAAATTTTTCCGGCAGGTATTTCAATAGTCTTTTGCGGAGTTTTGTTCTTCATTCATCACCCTTTGTAGTTTCACCGATTACATCTTAAATAGGCTGAAACAGACCGCGTTCCAAGCACCGGCAAAGCTGACGTGAAATTAATAAATGCTGACAGAATTTGCAGAGCCATTCGCGAAACAAGCTATACTTATTTTTATAGTGTTTTTAAGGTGCTGAATTAGAATTAAACATAAAACTACCGTGAGACTCACTCATAGCAAAAAAAATACGGATAACTCAAATCGAGTTTAGCTCGACAAGTTTCGGGCTAATCCGTAGCCCTTCTTCTTAGATGTAGATTTTAAATGTTTAGCTAAACTCGGAGCTAACTTATATAGCTAGATACAGTATACTACATTAAGGGGTTATTCTATGGTCTCACAAACAACACACACTGTTCTAAACTACCTACTTATTTGTCTAACATCATTAATTTATTATTGGTTTACGAAACCAAATAATTGAAATAATTAATTAATTTAATAATAATTAATTAGTTAGTTTCTTGCTAGTTTCCTGACTTCAGAATGATCGGAAACTAATAGAAAACGGTATTAAGTAGTTAAGAATCAAGCGTGTTTGTTCTGTAATTTACTTTACGTAATTAAACCGAACGAGTAGGTAAGGGGAGGATTAGGTTCTTTCTAAGTGCTACTTCTAAAGTAATCAATCAAAATAAAAGATGGTGGAATTGATAACTTGGAAATTATTTAGGAGGCTCAATATTATAACGAGTTGAAACACAAATATTTGGGGCGGTTGGTTAAGAAAAAAAATATCCTCTCTGTCTACTGAGAAAAATCACTTCTATCAGTTTTTTTTCGCTAGCCTCGTAGAATACGATAAATTTTTAGATATATGTAATTCAGAAGAAGTATACTAATAAAAAAATTAAGTAAGACTTACCTAATAAAATAAATATAGTTTTATAGAAAACATTATTCCCTGGGAATCAGAGAATTTCTAGAAAAGATTTTTTTTCCAAATTCCGCACGGGATAGGGAACTAGCATAATATTTTTTCAAAAGGGCAAAGCAGCAAACACAAGGAACTGATAATTAATATTACGAATCATAAAATCAGAAAGAAAGAGGCAAAATGCTACTAAATGTTTTGTGAGCTTCGCAAAACTTTTAGTTTCTCACCAATTGAGAAAATAGCCTCCCGAAAATTGCGAGCAAGTTGATTAATTATAAAAACATCAGTACCTTAAGCAAAAACGATTGCCGTAACACAAGCAAAGGGCTGGGTCCCTTGTCTCTGGCTTAGCGAAACGCAAGTTGATTCCAACTCGTCAGCCCCGATGAGCTCACTTAGTTGGGATTAACTCTGTCCTTCACCTATTTACGGTTAGTTTCACACGTGACTGGTGTTGTCTTTAATTTCGGGACTAGGTACATTTTTAGGGTTTTTCAGTCAGGTAAATTTGTATTTTGTTGTAAATATGTTTTTAATGAACAGAAACAACAACTTTGCTCGCCCACGTCGTAACGATAGTTACGTTTATGTAAGAAATGCGTGTTCATGCAGTTCCTCCACCTCCACAATGTACGAACACACACAAATCACACACACACGCATACATAGCGGTGAAACTTATAACACCCCTCTTTTTGTGTCGGGGGTTAAAACTGTGCCTTGTTGAGCTTCTTGCCGGATCCTTCTCAACACGGTTGTTGTTGTTGTTAAGTTGGCTAAATCGACTTTAACTTTGACATTGAAGAACCTAAAAACAGTGCTGTAAGAAACTTGAGTCTTGGAGTCTTATTTAATACAACCTGAGCTATTTTTCAAGAATCGAGTCTTATAAATAATATTTAGAGCTCATAAGTCCTTCAGAATTTAGTCTTTTGTAAAAAGACTTGAGTCCTGCCAAAAAGAACTCAAAGACTGAGTCTTTTTAAAAGAACTCATCATTAGGTAATTTGCGTTTAATGCAATTAAATTGTTACTAATTTTTACTGTGCGATTTATTTTCAATCAGATTAGTAAATAAATATGGATGACGATATAAAATCAACCAGTATCACTACATAGTATAAAATAAAGTCGCTTCCCGCTGTCTGTCTGTCTGTCCCTATGTATGCTTAGATCTTTAAAACTACGCAACGGATTTTGATGCGGTTTTTTTAATAGATAGAATGATTCAAGAGGAAGGTATAATACATGCATAATTGCACCCGTGCGAAGCCGGGGCGGGTCGCTAGTTACCTATTATAATATTTATAATACACCAACTCAAGTTCATGACTCAGTCTAGCTCAAAGAACTTAAAAGACTCGAAAGGACTCAGAAGACTCAAAGGACTCGGGCTCATGTGACTAACGAGTCCTAGTCTTGAAAATCTACTCGAGTCTCGAAATGAAGACTAAAAGACTTGAGTTTTTTACAACACTACCTACAAATAATTCAAAATGCCAATTGTGGCCATTAAGCAAACCTCCAATTACAAGCTTGTAAATTACACAGACCAATTTTCTGTTTCATTAGTTATATATTATTTTCTTTCCCCCATTCTCTTAACAAGAGGGGAAAAGTAAACGCATCCTACGGTTCATTTAAGCGGTCAATCCCATTTCTTCATATTAATGTTGTACCAAAATATTTCTAATAATTACGTGGAATACGTCTTTTGCAATAAATAGGCAAGTCTTATTAGATCTCGTGAAAGCTTGATATGAGACTTATGAGGGAGAAATAAGTTGTAATAAAAGTACAGGGGTACTTACATGCTACCAATAGGTATGCAATCAATAGATTGAACGACGATTTTGCTATGCTTTTTTTTAGCATCTATCTGATATTAGTAAATATAGGTTTTTGTTGTTTTGTTGTAAAAATCTGTATACACCTGCGAAGAAATTCAATGGTGTGTGTGAAGTTCCCAATCCGCACTGGGTCCGCGTGGGAACTACGGCCCAAGCCCTCTCATTCTGAGAGGAGGCCTGTGCCTTGCAGTGGGACGTATATAGGCTGGAATGAATAAATAATGATGAGGCTTTTGTGAAGTTTATTTTCTTATATTTTTTAAAAAGTTTTTGTATATTTTACGTGTTATAAAATATTTACTGTACTTACTTACATAATACACAAAATGGAGCGACGACCTGGGGCTAAATTCAGGAACGGGCCTTCATGGGTTTGGTAGCGGTAATTCAATCGTTTGGGTTGGGTTTGGTCTGCTATTCAGGAACGCCAAAAATCACTGGTTTGCGAGTGGTTTGGGCGGAGTTTGGGATGAGCCTTATTTATTTGTTTTCACTTCTCATGCTCTTAAAATGTTACTTTAGTCTCTGCATATCGGGACTAAAGCTCTTTTTTGATCTCTAGGGATTAAAGTAAAATTTTTTTAATTTACTTTGGAAACCCCTAAACTGCCAAACACGGTGTTTGTGGATGGAGGATTATTGCCATTTTCAGTGACTGGGCATAGACAATTTTTAAAGCTTTCCACAGACCGCAGCGCGCTGCGGACGCTCCGAAGCGCTCCGTAGCGCCCGCTCCGTAGCTCTCCGTAGTGCCCTGCGCTTCGGTCTGTGGAAGCCTTTAGGGCGTGGAAATAACCTCAAAATGACAACTGTATAAAAAATATTTAAAAAAATAATAATTTCGTGAAACACCATGAATAATTACGAATATTAATCTATTTAATTATATTAAAGATGAATTCATTTTATTATGCATACTTAGTCCAATTAGCTATGAAATAATTTTCAAGTTTGAATCTGTTGGCTGTAAAGCGTCACTCAAGAAAAAAAAAAAAGCGGAACATATTTAAATTGCTATTTGAATTCTGAACAGACGTCCATTGCTCGTATTGAGCGTACGTTGTATAAAAGTAATATTGTAGATTAGTATACCTAAAACATCGTTTTTTTCCTCGCATTCAAAGTGAAAAGTAGAGTGTTTAACGCGAGACTAAACTGCCATAATGACACGCGAATTATAGCCATCCTCGCTCTGCTCGGGTGGCTAAATATCTTGTGTCATTATGGCTTGTTTTAGTCCCTTGTTGAACAATCCAAAGCGAATTAACAGGAAAATAAGGCTCATCTCAAGCTCATTTCTATCCGCTCGCAAACCGTGATGGCCCGTTCCTGAATATAGCCCCTGGTTAAGGTTGCGGGTTCGCGTTGGATGCGGATGGCGCGGGACCGATCTGTTTGGCGAGTCTTGGGGGAGGCCTATGCTCAGAAGTGGACGTCTTTTGGCTGAAATGATGATGATGATGACGACTTAGATAATAAGGTCAAGAATTTTGACCAAAAAGTCCTGGTAGCTTAGTGGTGTTTCCTATAACCTCTCAAGCTTAGAGAACCTGTGCTCCAATCACTGTATCAGAAATTATATGCAAAATTATATTTGAACTAGCTGTGCCCGCGACTTCGTCCGCGTGGAATAGTAACTTTGGGTAGCATTTTTAATTATTAAAGTATTTACATAAGTACATAGGGTATAAAAAGGATATAAAGTATTTATATCAGCTTATTTAAGTACATTTCATAAACTACGTTCTTTGTTTTCCCATCTTTTGCCAAAACATAAAGATTTTGCGGATTTGATACACGTGAGCATGCCACATAGAGTTGCCCATGGGAAAAACATTTTTTTCTAAATGAACTCCTGCAACTTTAAGCGTCTGTCCTTGAGATTTGTTAATTGTCATTGCAAATGCTGCTTTCAGAGGAAACTGCACTCTTTTAAATTGAATTGGCAAATCAGTCAGAATTATTGGAATACGGGGATGCAAAACATTTTCTCCTTTTGACATTCCAGTCATTATTGTAGCTTTTATAATGATGTGCCCCAGATGTGTAATTTGTAGCCGTGTACCATTACATAGCCTTGGCGCGTCAAGATTTCTCATTAATAAGACTGGAACACCAACTTTCAGCCTTAGCTTATGGGAAGGCACTCCTGATAATTCTACAGAGTTGAGAAACTCTATAGGGTATGATGTGACTTGTTCAGTGTCCATAACATTGTCTACTGAGTGGTATTCGACAACGGGTGTGTAATGATCGATATAAAAATAAATAATATAATTTCTTTTCATATAACAACATTTGATATATTAACAATGATATATTTGCTGGGGGATGCAGTTTTAAACTAACCTACTTTTCCGGTAGCAGTTAGTTTTTGTTGGGGGATGCAGTTCAAACCTAACCTAACCTACTTTTCCGGTAGCAGTTCGTTTTTGCTGGGGGATGCAGTTCTAACCTAACCTAAACTTCTTTCCCGGTAGCGGTTCGTTTTTGTTGGGGGATGCAGTTCAAACCTAACCTAACCTACTTTTCTGGTAGCAGTTCGTTTTTGTTGGGGGATGCAGTTCTAACCTAACGTAACCTACTTTTCTACCTAAATTAACCTTTGGTTTGGTTTTTCTAATGCGGGGGGCTTCGCCCCCCGAGCCCCCTTTTGGGGGGCTTCGCCCCCCCTCCCCCCTATTTCTCTATCTATGCCTTTTATAAATTACCCATGCAGAGTCGTTTTATAGGTTGTTATAAAAATGATCGTCTCGTTTTTGCAATAAAATATAATATGATATTTTTAATATTGCAGTAAATCTGGGATTATGTCTCTAATACATTATATCAACAAAGGTTATGCCATTTGAACGTTAGATAAAATAATCGTTATACCATAAGCAGCCTATGTCAAGCAGGGACAGTGTAGCTTTATATTGGTGAAAGAAATTTAAAAATTGGCCCGAAGTCGAACTTGCTAATTTCTAAACTAATGGGAATTTTGCATTTTTCTGGAGGAAAAGCGGTCTATGTAAATCAGGGATAGTGTAGCTTTCTATTGGTAAAAGAAATTTCAAATTGGTCCAAAGCCGAATTCACTTATTTCTATCCCTTGGGAATTTTGCATTTTTTTGCTACAGCACCTTGAAGATGAATGTAGTTCTCCGCTCTTAATTTGCTTTGATTTAATGATACCTATGTATCGTAATCGTTCGCTTTCAACTTTTACGTACATGTCAACGTAAAACTGATTGGCCAGTTGTCTGCATCGTACTACCGTACCGTACCGTACTATCGTATCGTCATACTATATTGAAATGATTTTCCCGAACCATGATACGATAAGCATAAAAATCCATGCACGATATTTTTTTGTTGGGTAGGGGCAAGCCTGTCACAGGACTGACTTGAGGTATTTGAAAGTAATACCCCTCCTACCCCTTGCTGAATGTTAGTGGATATTATAGCGCGTCGTAAAATTTGTGTGTGTCTGGTACCCTGGTTAATGTGTCATTACGGGTGTGTAAAATAATATCACGGGAAGCAAACTGTTCGCCAGATACCACGGCTGCGACTTCATTGATTAATGGTGCATTATATCGTCTTTCATGTTCCCCACTTGGCGTACGGTCAGGGTGCATGACCAACTTGTATTCTTTTCCCGGCATTCTTTATAACGCAGTTTTGAAAGTGTTAATGACCCTGTTATGATCGTGCAACATTCTTTGAATTTTTAAAACGATATCTCTTTCAACTCCTTGTATATTTTGACACTTGCTATCAACTTCGCTATTTTCGTCTCCCATGAAGTAAATCTGCAAAAATTTTGGCTGATCATCTGTAGGCAGTAAAGAACCAATCTTATGATAGATCTGTCCTTGGATTGTTATCAGGCGCTTTAACAATCTTTTATCTCCCCTTTTCAACCCCTTTAAATACAACCTTTTTTTCGCATTAAAAAGTAGCCTATGTCCTTTCTCAGGCTCTAGACTACCTGTGTACCAAATTTCATTTAAATCGGTTCAGTAGTTTTGGCGTGAAAGCGAGACAGACAGACAGAGTTACTTTCGCATTTATAATATTAGTAAGGATTTGGTGAAGGAAAACATCGTGAGACACACACCTGCAGGAAAAATCAATGAATGAATGAAGTGATGAATGTTTTCAATAAAATAAAGCAAGCCATAATATGTGAAAATATTGATAAAATAGAATTACTAGAAAAACATCGTAACAGACCAGATAACTTACGCCATATACCCAACCGCCCGCTATATCGGGTCCCCAAACAATGTAATGAGTATGGCAGAAGGGTCTGGAAGTGCATCCTTCCCCAACTATTAAATAATTTACCGTTGTCTATTGCGGAAAAATTAGAAAGTAATAACAGTAAACAAATTAAAAGCGTGATTAAAAGATATTTTATGAAAGATATATTTAAGAGGGAAGGGACGGATGCGCACTCAGACTTAGGTTATTATGTAAGTTAAAACAAAAAAACTGCATGCATGGGAAGTCATGATTTATATAATAAATTTAATATCTACTCGTATTGTATAAGTACTTAGACTAGTTACGCGTGAGCAACTCAGTCTTTCACTAACCGAGGCCACGCAAAATCCTTAAAATTAGGATTAAGGACTCGTTTTGCATGTTTTGTAATGTTCTTTGCTTGAAATAAACAGCTTAAAATTTAATTTTTTTTTTTTAATAGTGTTTGTGAACTCAATTAACTTAAAATTTAGTACGATTAAGCTACGATGAGAAATAAATGAATTCTAAAATCTTATTTTATAGCAAATGTTAAGTTTTACAAAAAAAAATATACTATGTTTAATTGCTGATTTAGTGGCAATAACTTACAACATCAGGTTTGGTATAGTTTTGTATTAGAGATTAGTTAGGGTAACCTTATTTATTTATTATTTATTTATTTATTGATAATAATTTACATTTACAGGCTTACAGTATGAACCAAGGCGCCTATAATGCTAGGATGATACATTAATAATTACAATAATAATATTTATCTAACATTATTCTACGTAAACAAATTGCAGTAGTTGTGTATTTTTTGCAATAACAAATGCCAACTGTCGGCAAACACATCAGCATCCTGGATTTGTGCTAGAAAGTTATTGAGCAGCGACACGGCCCGCGTACCAGGCGCCAACAGCTGTCGGCGGCGGCGCCCCGTGCGCGTGTAATGCTCAGGGACAAACAAACGCATGCGCTCCAGTCCCTCCGGATCGTCGACCGTGTTCCGCAAGAGGAGACAATAATGCACTAGAAGGTGCATCTTCCGCCGAAACTTTAAGGTTTCCAGCCCCACCATACCCGACACAAACAGAGACGGATATAAGTACGGGTAATAGCCGAATTCCCGCTTGTACAAGTATCTGCCGAACTTACGCTGGATTTTCTCCAGCAATAGCTGGTACGTCGACGCTGGTACGCTTACTTTACCTTATCTCTAATACAAAACTTTACCAAACCTAATCTTAATGTTTTATACCTATTCTTATAGATCTATTATAGGTGTATTCTTATATGTATAAGACATTAAGATTAGGTTTGGTAAAATTTTGTATTAGACATTAGCCGAAATGATTGAACAAACGTAGGGATGGTAATTCTATCTATAACTGTAACTTTTTATGAAAATCTTTCGCTAAGTATGGCTTATTTCTATGCGTCGTAGCGTATTTTTAATAATGCTTCAGAATACTGATAGTGATTAAAACGTCAGTTAGTAGAACAACAGAGATCGGATGTATTTCAGTACTCAAGAATAGATTAAAGAAAAACATCTAGGATTAAAATTCTTTAAACAAGTTTTTCTTATAGTACACAACTTTATTTTAATGGAAAACTCTTTTTTTATCCAACAAAAGTATCGGTAAGAACTTAGAATACTTTTGCAAGGGAAAATAATAAATTTTGTAAGGAAGCTATTTCAAAGATTTCAGCTCCATTGTGTTTAGTTCGTTTCCATTGTTATTGAATTCTTATTTTATAACTTGGCTAGGCGGATAAAAAAACAGCCGGCGTTAGAATTCGTAAACAGGTTTTTTAGGGCTATATAATTTTATATTTTTAGCTGCCGAGTGTCAAAGTAGAAATAATCTTACTGTACACAGGATATTACAAATTACAAATTAATATAATGACCAACTATTTTAAAATGTTTGAAAATAAATAAAAATGTATTCAATTTTGATTCTGAAAATTCTTTAACGGTTTAAAAACATTGTTTTTAGACTTGAAAACATTTCCGTGCAATAGTTTCAACAGAAGTCCTCCGGAAGCTTATCATTCGACTGAAATGATGATTATGATGATGAATGTTTAAATAGTACAAAAATGTTTTGTATTTCGTAGAAATTACAGTCTATGTGGTTCACGCTCAATTTGGTTTTCCATCAAATATTCAATGGAACGTTGACAAATAATAGAATATCAAACTGTGGGTATTGCGTTTTGCATTTGAAACTTTGCTGGCTGCTATCACTACACATACCTAGTCACTACATAGTATAAAACAAAGTCGCTTCCCGTCTGTGTGTCCCTATGTATGCTTAGACCTTTAAAACTATGCAACGGATTTTGATGCGGTTTTTTTTAACAGATAGAGTTATTCAAGAGGAAGGTTTATACGTATAATACATGCATAATTGCACCTGTGCGAAGCCGGGGCGAGTCGCTAGTATAAAATAAAGTCGCTTCCCGCTGTCTGTCTATCTGTCCCTATGTATGCTTAGACCTTTAAAACTACGCAACGGATTTTGATGCGGTTTTTTTTTAATAGATAGAGTGATTCAAGAGGAAGGTTTATAAGTATAATACATGCATTGCACCCGTGCGAAGCCGGGGCGGGTCGCTATTGTAGTATTAAATGGATCAAGAAACGTGTTTCATGTTAATTTATTGTAATGAAATTTCTCAGATAAATTGTAAATATAACCCTTTTTAGGGTTCCGTAAGCTTCAAAAGGAAACCATTATAGTTTTGCCGTGTCTGTCTACTTGATTGTTCGTCCGGAGATTGGCTTAGATATTGCTGGTGTTAGGAGACTGTAATTTTCCACGGGCAAATTTAGTCACTCAGACAAAGTATTAAAATTTAATCTTGAAAACATTTTTCTGTAGAGTCTTCCCCTCCCCCTTCACGTAAAGTGGGAATGTATTTTAGTCGTCTCGTCATTTCCACCTCGGCCTTCCTTACCTTCGGTGCCCGTCGCGCGGTACCCACCTTGTGGTTGAGTCCATCATTTTGGGTGCATCTTGCAGACGTGTCCGGCCCAATCCCAATTAAGCTTGTCAGTCGCTTTTTCAACATCAGCGATTTGAGTTTTGGAGTGCAATGTAGTGTTCTGGATTCGATCTATGCTTTTGACCCCTAGTAAGTATTTTGCGTTTCATAGCTTGTCGGCAAACCATGAGTTTATATTTGGCTCTCAGTCAAAGACCACGTTTGCGCGTCGTAGGTTTTTCTTAATGACCAAAAATCATTAAATCAAAGTGACTCCTAAATGTTGTTAGATTTGGCTCAAATGTCACAACAGGCCTTTGAGGTTTAATCGAATAAAGGGGAGTATGTAAGATTAAATAAGTAGGCGCTGGTTTACGGTTAGAAAACAAAAGTATAATCAAAATCATCCATCAAAAAACCACAGACAATAAGCTTTTAAAACTAAAATACTCCAAAATGTTGTACAATCTTGCACAGGGAGCTTATAGAGAAAGTAAAACAAAGAAATAAATTTTGGAACACCCTAATTGGTACCCTTCAGGCACCACAAAGAGCTATATGTATTATGTCTATCTATACTCGTAGGTATGTTTGATATTTGGCAACTGTAATACAATAGGATACCTAGATATGCCATCATCAAAGGCTTAATACATCTTGTTAGAGATCAGTCAATATTGTCGTGGTGGTATCTATTTAGGTAGCTATATTAGCTTTATGTGATTCGGCACTCAAAACACAGCTTAAAATAAAAGAAGAATGTAGTGGGACTTATACAGGCTGGAAGGAAACAGCTAGACGTTGTTTTTCAGTCGACCCCTAAGTTAGTTATTATTTTACGTCCTCCTTATTGCTAAAGTATCCTTTGGTACAAAATTACACCTCAAAAGGCGATTTACTGAGTTGTAAGCAAAAGTAGGCAATTCGTCGGGATCTTATTCGAGCACACGCAGGAAAATTCCATTTTCTAGTACATTAGACAGGTCAATCCGGCGCGGGGCGGTGGCGACCACTCGCTGCCGCTGTGGCGAGAATTATACAAAATGGCTGCCGAGCAAAAATATATTCAGAGCTACAAATATTACTTTTTTATCAACGGAGGTTTTGCCGAAAGAGGTTTATGTTTTACGAGCGTGTGTATCTAGTAACGTATGTACCTATTTATGAACTAAAACAATTACTAATATAGCAAAGTAAAGTAATTGTTTCAGTTTATTAATATGGACCTCCGCAAAGTAACGCCTGATTCAATAAATAAAGTATAATACCTATGTATAAGTGTTTATACGAATGTATCATTTTGGCACGCCCTGAAGTCTGAATTAAACAGCTCCAATGATTTTAAAGCGTGACATGTCATGTCATTAGATCGTAAGAGTGACATAGGGTATATATTTATTTTCTCGGAATTCCAGTGGGAACGGGAATTCCACAGGATTTCCGAAACTACTTAAACGGTTTCAAAACTTCCTATGGAATTTGAGTTGAAATTGGGCACTTATATAATACAAGTTGACCTGCGCAAAATTTGAAAATGACCCTTTTATTGTATTTTTTGCCTTTGCAGCCGGGCGCAAACAAAACATGCATTTTGTATGAAGCAGGAATGCATTTTTTATGAATAAGGATGTTCATAATTATGTCCCTAGTTCATACTCATATCTGGAAATGAAAACTCGCCGCCGACCGAATAGAACGCTCGTGATTTCTCCAGAGAGGCCAGTTGAAAAACATCGTTGCAGAAACTTTTCAAAACTTGAAGGCTTTATTTAATTTTACGAGTCCAAACTTTCGATCCAGTGGCAACTTTGTTTGATTTTGAAACCGAGGTGGATTCTAATCCAATAAGTGTATTTTCACTTTGGCGATCAATATTTATTTATATATAGAGCGACGACCTGATTAAGGTTGCTGGAACGCATTGGATGCGGTTGGCTTAGGACCGATCTGTTTGGCGAGCCTTGGGGTAGACCTAGGGGTAGACCTATGTTCAGCAGTGGACATCTTTCGGTTGATGAATATTTGATTGTCCGATCAATATTTAAGGTATTCACGTCTTAAAACGAGTTTAACTCGACATGTTATTTTATGTTATGTTATGAGTTGTTGTGTTATGTGTTGTGATGTTTCGGGCTAGTTGTGCGCGTTTGGCAGCCGCCGTGACGTGTGAGTGTGACTCCGGGAAGAAAAGCTACGGATTAGCCCGAAACGTGTCGAGTTAAATTCGTTTTAAGACCAGAGTGATCCGTTTATTTTCACTGTGTGAGTCTCACGGTAGTTTCATGTTTAAAGACCTCATCCATCAAAGAGTTCCACAACGATCGCTCCCGCGCTGTCCACATCCAACTGGTACGGTTGGCCAAGAAAGTGGTCTACCATCAGTTTTGACAAAAGTTTCTGAGAGATCTGAATATCGATAAGGTTGACTTTTCAAACTGAGTGAAGTCATTAGTCACTGTCATCATATTATTGCAAGGGAAAATCGACCTCGTTGTATTATGACGTGCAAATGAACTTCAACCGTAGGGTGGTTGACCATATTTTTGGCCGATGGTATAGTCGGGGTAAGAAAAGGTTTGTCACTTTTCGACTCTCTGTCAACGAATTAAGGTCAAAAAGTGACGAACCTTTTTTACCCCGACTATACCTGCGATCTACCTGATATCAGATTGTCGGTTCATTTTGTTGGGGACCTTCTTAAGCCATGTCATGTTCGTGGCAACTCAGAAACCTTGATTAAACCGTGGTAGCCTAGCGGTTTGACCTATGGTTTCTCAAGCAGAGGGTCATAGGTTCGAATCCGCGCACCTCAGAGTTTTCGGAATTCACGAGCGAAATAACATTTAAAAATTTAGCATGAGCTTTGAGGTGAAGGATCTTGAAAAAACTATTTAAATAAATGTTTGCAAAGAAATTCAATTTTGTGTGTGAAGTTCCCGATCCGCACTGGGTCCGCGTGGGAACTACGGCCCAAGCCTTCTCATTCTGAGAGGAGGCCTGCGACTGGGATAATGATGAATGTAAATAAATAAATTAAATAATTTCGAACACTGTCAGAAAAAATAGAAATAGGTACTACGAACAAATAATACGAACAAATCAAATCACCTTGAGTATAGTTAGAGGTGCACTAAAAAGACATTTTTCGAAATTCTAGCGGAGTAAGGCAGAAGCCTATAAACTCGCGCGGTTATATAAAAACGTCGATGTGATTCAGGACTGTTTTTTTTTAGGGTAACTCCCATAGACGTAAAGTGGGGGTGATTTTTTTTTCTCGTCTAACTTTATAGTGTCGTTGGATAGGTCTTTTAAAATCATTACGGGGTTATAAAGACGATTTATTGATACAGTGATTCGTTTGCGAAATATTCAACTTTGAATTTTTTGTTAAAATCGAGCGTCCCCCCATATTCTAAAAGCTAAACTGTCGGTATTAAAATTTTGAAAGAAATCAGGATGAGAGGAAATATCTCAAATTCACAAGAAAAACTATAACGGCTAAGTTTGCTTGAGAATTATTAGTAGTTTAAGAGTAAAGAGCAGCCGGACTTATAAAATATTGCTTGTTTAATACGGACAGTATAATTAATAGTAAAATTAAAAAGAGTAGCGAGGATTTTTTTCTAACTGCTGCAGAACCCTATCCTGGGCGTGTCCAACACGCTCTTTTTTTTTTTTTTTTTTTTTTTTTTATATCACGGGACAATTCACACCAATTGACCTAGTCCCAAAGTAAGCTTAGCAAAGCTTGTGTTATGGGTACTAGGCAACGGATAAACATACTTATATAGATAGATACATACTTAAATACATATTAAACACCCAAGACCCGAGAACAAACATTCGTATTTTTCATACAAATATCTGCCCCGACACGGGAATCGAACCCGGGACCTCAAGCTTCATAGTCAGGGTCTCTAACCACTGGGCCATCTGGTCGTCTGGTCGTCTGGTCGTCTGGTCGGCTCTTGGCCGGTTTTTTTGCTATGGCTTGAGAAAAGGAAAGCGATAGTTTTAACTGACGGTTACTTTTATCTGGGGATTGAAAAATCGGGCCCTAAGCAAATAAAAGCCGTGTTAAATTCTGGCTATGCCAATAAATTTTGAATGAGCTAGCATTTTTACCTTTTATTATAAACACCTTTGGTGTTTTATTCGTTTGAAGTTCCAGTTATCCGTGAGTATTCTTTGTAGTGATTCAGTGATCAAAGATACAGGAAGTCTTTAGTC
The DNA here is from genome assembly GCA_947563465.1 of Archips xylosteana. Classification (NCBI taxonomy): domain Eukaryota; kingdom Metazoa; phylum Arthropoda; class Insecta; order Lepidoptera; family Tortricidae; genus Archips; species Archips xylosteana. The sequence goes on along the minus strand of OX387351.1, from coordinate 3,740,508 downwards.
AGTGTCACAGAGAGTGATACTCCCTGTCCCTGTCTCATTATTCTCTATTTTATTTGTGTTTTAAGGCGACCATTTTAATTAAGACATTACTAACTAGCTTTAGTTTGCATCCCATGAGATTGTGTTATCTTCGGATATAAAGTGTCTTATGGTAATCAAGAATAGTGTATCTATTTCTTCTTAAACAATTTTGAAACCGTCACTAAATTGATACCATTTAAACTCATTGCTGGTATTTATTGCGGCAAAATACTAAAGGGTTATAGTGAAGACGCACCCAGTGTGCGTTTGGCAGCAGACGCCGTGGTGTGTGCTCCAGGAAGAAGGGCTAAGAATTATTCGAAACATGTTAGACCTAACTCCATTAAAGGCTTGTCACGTATGAGTCACGTACGCCGTGTGAATGACGTATGAGTTACGGTACTTTCATGTTCAAAGTACTAAAGGGTTATGCTGTTTTTGAGCTTGACTGCTTACGCCCTACTTGTTCTCTGTTTTTGATAAAGTAAGTAATGTATATACGTTATTCAAAGTATTATTCGGCCAATTTACGCCCCTCAAACTTGCACGGGAAGAAACAAAAAATTGGGCCTTTGCGTTCCTCAAGGAAATTAGTTTATAATTCTTAGCAACTTCGTTAAAATTATTTAAGCTGCCTTATAAAACTTTTCTGTTTTTATGAAAAATAATTTCAGCATCAATATAAAATGTAATATGAATGGGTAGGTAAGTTTAAAAAGAATTAAATAAGACATACATGATTGTCATCTTCTATTATATAAAAAATATAAAAATCTCGTGTCACGGTGTTTGTTATCGAACTTCTCGGAAACGGCTCGACCGATTCTTATGAAACTTTTTCTCTGTATTCGGTAGGTCTAAGAATAGGTCGTAAGATACTATTTTTCGCGGACGGAGTCGCGGGAAACAGCTAGTCTAGGATATAAAAACCACGTGCCACGGTGTTTGTTATTGGACTTTTTTGTCCATATTTGGTAGGTCTGAGAATTGGTCGTAGGCTATTATTTATAACAACGTTTGCCGGGTCAGGTAGTAAATAATTACATACAAAATAAACATATAAACTACACTAAAAATTTAAAAAAGAAATTACATAAAAAATATAAAAATATTATATAAAAATACATAAATTTACATAAAACAAATACAGGGATGTATGGTCTCTTAGTTAAGAAGCTAAATCTAAACATCTTAAATGTATCTACGTTCAGTGGAAGTGTAGAATGCTGCCACCGTCACCGAAAAAAAACTCCTTTTTTGAAGTCTGTTAAAATTACATAGATATTATCTTTGTTTCAGATGTGTCCAGTCTTCGAGACGTAAAGATATTAGTGGAACCTCCAATAGTGATTCGTAACGAGACAGCCTCAATAATTTGCTATCGCGACATGCAAGGAGCTCCAGTGTACTCCGTCAAGTGGTACCGGGGGAACCATGAGTTCTACAGGTAAGCTTATTTAGGTACTTGGTAATAGGGATGTTGGCGCCATTAAAAATAACTCGAAGAATTCCACTCTTAAAACCAGGTTAATTTTCGATTAGCGATAAGCAAAATTAGATTTTTTATGAGTTTAAATCGGGTTTTGTTCCGCGTACCTTGATTTTGAAGAAGCCCGATATTTCGGCACAGTTGCATGCGCCATGATCACGAGACGACCGTCACCGTTACCGTTTGTCGTCTCGTGATCATGGCGCATGCAACTGTGCCGAAATATCGGGCTTCTTCAAAATCAAGGTACCTAGCTACCTACGCGGAACAAAACCCGATTTTAACTCATAAAATTAGTAATGACCGTGATAGTCCAAAATATTGTATTACATTTTTTGTTGCTTTAAAATAAATAAATAGTTAGTTGATTAAGTTGGCGAACAAGTGACGTCATAAGTTGCCATTGCCATTCAAACTCTATAAGAATTTGGTTTTCACAGCTCATAAAAAGTACGTCAGTTGATTGGTGTGGCAATTGTAAATTTTGAAGCATAAATACCGGTAAATTGCGTGTAAGACCTCGCAAAGAATAGGATTCGGTAGTAACATGCGACAAATATATTGTAAAGCCTACTAAACTGTGATAGGTTTCTTTTGTATTTCGTTATTATATTATGCTTTAATTTTTTTTCAGGTTTTATAATAATAATAACATAATAATAATAATTTGCTTTATTGCCACAAAACAAAACATAAATAAAACAATATCATGAACAATGAACAAAACATTAACAAATAAAAAAATAATACAATAATTTAGAAACACTTTTGAGGCAATAGGTCCCAGTCTCAGCATGTGCTGGACAGACAGTCCAGCGCTGGTTTTCAGCCTGGGCCTTTGGCCAGGATATAGTAAGAATACTCTTTGGGGCAGGGTCGGTTGCAGACCTGACGAGAGACAGTGTAGCCGTGTTTTAAGTAAAAACAGAAAAATATTTACATATATGAAAATTATGGAAGAACCGAAAAGTAAAAGAGTAGAAGAAAACAAAAACAATCACGCTAAAAAAAAAACATCAAAAACCAGTAACATGCCATTGAAGAATAATAATAACAATAAATTAAATATTTCTGCTTGTGTGTGCCGGTGTTTACATGTGTGTGCGTGAGTGTGTGTCTGTGTTTGCGTGTGCGTATGTAAGTGTGTGTCTGATTTTGCGTGTGCGTATGTGAGTATGTGTCTGTGTGCGTACGTGCATGCGTGGCTGCGTGCGTACTCTGCCACAATCCTTAGTTAAGATTAAGAGTAGAACTTGCTCTGCATATCTAATAAATGCGAATGGACTAACCAACCGTTTAGCTAGTATTAGCGAGGTTTATCTTACCTGCCGCTTTGTCCGCATGATTAATATGGAAAATTACAGCTTCCTAGCATTAACAATGCCTAACTAGATCAAAAATTAATGGACAGGACATAATAAGGATAAGAATACGGTACCTTAAGGTGGCGACTGACATGAGAATTTGCTCGATGTGAGTATTCGCATCGAGCATTTGTTCTGCTTCATTTGTTCTGCTTCATGTGTTCCGAAACAGCTGCTCCACTCGCTGTACTGACGTGCCGAATATTCGACTTGTAACCAGAGTGCTTAGTATAAGTTTTACTTCACCAAAATACTTCTCGATCGCGTTTTCGTAAAAAAATCAATTACTAGGGAAACATGGAGAGCGCCTCCGCGGCCGCGCGTTCATGTTTCCATAGAATTGAAATTTTTACGTAAACGCGATCGAGAAGTATTTTGGTGAAGTAAAACTTATACTAAGCGTACTGCTCACATCGAGAAAATGCTCACGTCAGTCGCCACCTTTAAAAGCTTTCGCTACACTCGTGCTTAAGATTACCGTCACTCGTTGAGAAATGCGTATAACGTATCACACTTGGATTAGATTTATAAACTAATCTGTCGTCTTCTACCTGATTATTTCAAGTAGATTATTCTTATACCTATTATTATTATCAAAACTGAAGCATATACTTTTTTTTTCAGGTATACGCCGCAAGAGTCACCGAGTACCAAAGAATTTGGACTGCTTGGGATCTATGTTGACGTAAGTTTTGAAAAAAGTTTTTACCTTTTTTGCTTTTCGCATTGACTTTCTGCCAAGTTTTTGACTTTCTGCCAAGTTTCTTGCGGCGCATTCTTCTTGGCAATGATGGTCCTTACGAAAGCGCTGGTAGTTTAAAATTTTGACATGTAAAAGAGCCCTTTGCGGCCTACTTGCAGAATAAACGTTTTGATTATTGTTTTTTTTTTCATTATGGGCATTTTCATTTTAAAGACAATAATTTTATCATCTGCCTAGATAAATATTTCTCTATTGTATTTGTCTTTGTGTGAACTAGCTCATATAACTACCTTCGCCAATAACGCATATAGGTACCTATCCACCTACCTGTAAAACGGTCCGATGTTTTTACTGGATCCAGAATAAGTAGGTACCTACTGAATTGTGCGCGAACTCGCTCATACAACTTCATACACCATTAAACAACGGACCTGTAAAACGAATCGCGATGTCTACGCGTCCTAAAGTTTTGAGACGGTTTCTCTATAAAATACAGATCCAAATAATTGAATGTTCCGATCACGTCGAATTTATTATTTTACGGTTCAAAAATGCGCCATATCTTTGAGGAAGTAGTGCTAATACACAGAGACGAACGAAGAGGTGATCCTATTATACTGTTATGAACTCTACAAACGACAGGAGTTATATTTTCTTTTTAAAGCCAACAAATACAGACGAGCTTTTTGCAGTATTTGCAAATAAAAAACGACGAAAATATCACTATTTTATTTCTCTCTTTCGATTCTCTGTACGTTATACAAAACTAGTCGGTAACGATCTCAGAGCAAATATACCGCGTGGAACAGAATGAAGAGTTTTTACAAAAACGGGGAATTGTTCACCCTAAGAGCTTTATCTTTTCCCAATAAACTATGTTAACATTCTTTACCGTTTACGAGATAAAGCTTGTTAAACTTTCATGCAAAAATCCACCTGTTTCAACCGTAGCAAGTTGATCGGGCAATGAAGAAGTGAAGTGAATGACAGGTGTCATGTACAAATGTAAACAGTAACTTTATAGTGGCAGGGTTGTCACCTAAAATAAAACGTTTAATTTTAATGTCTTTTTGTTTTACTTAACCTATCTTTAAAAATGATATTAAATTGATTGACAATTAAAAAGATAACACTATACTTTCCGCAAAGATCATAGTAAAGTGCCACCCGGTATAACTACCAATATCCCTTGAAAAGTGAACAAGAAAGATTATCACAAAGATAAATTTCAATTAACTTTATTAAAAGTTTAAAAGTAGTGCTCCCGTTTTCTGTTTGATGTTTAAATGATAACAGTGTAGGATCTGAAAGCTTTATTCAGCCTTCAGTAAAATAAGCCCAAGAAAGATAAAAGATAAAACGTTGAATGAAGTAGAGATTCTATACAATGTACTGCTAGCACAAAATTAATCAGAGTAAGGAATGTTGTGAAGTTGAAAAAGCGCGAGCTGCCTCATCCCAACCTGTTTACCTCCTACTGTAGGGCACAGGTCTCCTCTCAGAATGAGATGGGCTGTAGTTCCTACGCAGGACCAGTGCGGATTGGGAACTTCAATAACACTTGAATTTCTTCGCACGTGTGTGCAGGTGTTCGATATTTTCTATCATAATAAAGGTTGTTGTAAAAAATATAATTCCGTAAAACTGACGAGGTGCGAACCCGGGTTCGAACTCACGATGCTAACTACTACGACTAAATAAGACGCTTATCTGGCTACAAAGTCACGACATTCCCTATTTATTTTACGTTTGCATGCCACACCAGTAAATATACCAAATAATGGGTAATTGTGACTGCGGGGCGCCTCTTGGGCATACAATTTAAAGTCCGAATACTCCGAATTCATCATTTCGCCAAACTCTTTTTTCTTGGAAACCATTAATTATTCAGGAATTTTGACACGGTTATCCTTTAGGACTCTATAGATTAGGTTGGGTTTGTTTTATAACAATTCTGTAATTAATGCATTCAGAGTAAAAAATAATACAACCCGATATGGACCCCTGCGAAGTACTTTCCAAACCCACATTTTTTGTTTTTTCAGTATTTAATTTGAATCCTTTTTGAAATACAGTTCTGAAAGTACTTCGCAGATGTAAATATGCAGGTTACTTTCAATGAAAAGTTCATCGTAAAATATCAGATGAAATTTATGTACATAAATTTCGAAAATCTCAGTGGTGCGAATCCGGGGTCGAAGCTACGATCCTCTATAAAGGTCAAACCACTAAACTGTCACGGCTTCTTTAGTATATTGGGTATATAGCATCTCCCAGCTTTTCAGATAAAAGAAAAAGTGATTTAGATGAATCTATTTTGCGTGAATAAATGTCAAGATCGAAACTGAACTAAATCAATTCAGTTCGAGTCTCTCTTTGTGGTTTTTCGTTTTACCGGCTAAAAGGCTGAGTATTCTGCCCAAACTAGGTCATTGACGATCTTATTCAAGTTAGCTGGTTCAGAGGACTATTAATGATAAGAAAAGTAATGTTATTGAGTTAGAGCTCAGTATCTGATGGATGTAAGTCTTGGTGGCCTAGTGGTTTGACCTAATATGGCATCTCAAACAGGAAGTCACGGCTTTGAGCCAGGGCTCACACATTTTAATTTTTCAAAATGTATGTATGTGCAAAATAACATTTGAAATTTATAATAATGAGGATACCTTCACACACCTAGAAAAAAAATCAATGGTGTGTGAAGTACTCACAGGATGATGGATGATGATGTGAATGATGTTCTCAACCCGCACTGAGCTCACAAGTGAACAGCCTTTACCCACTCCTTTTAAGACTAAGGCTTGTTCACGAAAAAGTAGCCACTATTGTATAATTCAGGTATTCAATATGAAATGACATTTTTTAAAGAATTTAATTAGAAGGATGGACTCTTTACATTTCGTTTTGAGTGTTATTATGGATATTTATATCAGATGCTATCCATTTTTGGGCTTACTTTCGAAATATCTGGATTTTTAGTTTTTGATTTTGTATTTTAAGACTAAGGCTTGTTCACGAAAAAGTAGCCACTATTGTATAATTCAGGTATTCAATATGAAATGACATTTTTTAAAGAATTTAATTAGAAGGATGGACTCTTTACATTTCGTTTTGAGTGTTATTATGGATATTTATATCAGATGCTATCCATTTTTGGGCTTACTTTCGAAATATCTGGATTTTTAGTTTTTGATTTTGTATTTTTCACGTTTGGGTCACAGAGTTTCTTTTTTTTTGCTCAAATAGATTAATGTTCCGCGAATATCTTTCCAGACTCTTAATTATCGTATGCAGTGCCAAAAGTACTCACATTTGTATGCAATCATTTTAGCGCTAAGCCTTAACTGGCATTGTGTAGGATTTCACAACTTTTGAGGAAAAATGTATGGATTTTAGATTCTTACACATAAAAAAGAATACTCAGTTGGCAATCGAATTACGGTTTGAACTACGTAGACCTACTGGGAGACAGTGGAGACTTAGTTTTCGGTGGCTACTTTTTTTCGTGGTAAAGCCTTAGCACTGAAATCTATATTTACCAGAGATGAGATGAAGCGCTATGACACACTGTGGTTCTCGAATACTTAGCAATTTCTTCTCCAGCGCCACCTCAAACAACACCTAATTCTTCAAAAATCCAATCAACCTGTGCCAATATTGGAGTGCAAACTAACTGGCGGGCGTTCGCAATATTCCCTGCTTGGAAATTTCCTTCGCGTCGAATATGCCCTCACCTTTGCTTTATCGGATCAGCGAAACTAAATTGGGCTGTGGAACGACGTCTGTTGCACGTTTCTGTAGTGCACCGTCTTACTAGTTTAGAAGATCCTCGAACGACACGTGTGTAGTCAGCTCAAAGCGATTAAATTGGTGGACCTGGAGTCTGAATCGCATGATACAATTTGAAACGTTCGACAACATAGTCTCGATGAAAATTGTCTTTTACGACATTGCTTTACGCGATCTCTGTCGTGACAAAATGTTTTGTCCGATCCTCCTGGCGTTGTTCGTAATTTGAGATCTGTTGATCTGTTGATATGTCTCGATGTAATAGGACCATTATTTGGAAGAAAAACCTAGGCATTATTTTTGTAAGTGACATGACAATGTTAAGCTAAATCAAGCTCTTATTTGGATAAGTTCTATTATTCGCTTTTCCCTAAAGCGAATCTTCGTCAGCAATCCGCTATTGTTTTGATCGACTTTTATTTTGTTAGCTTGCGAAGCCTTCATAGGTAATTGCGATAGTTTTTCTTTTCATTTCTTTATTATATGTATTAGTGCGATGTTTTTTTTTAGGGTTCCGTACCCAAAGGGTAAGAACGGGACCCTATTACTGAGGCTCCGCTGTCCGTTCGTATGTCCGTCTGTCACCAGGCTGTATCTCAGGAACCGTGATAGCTAGACAGTTGAAATTTTCACAGATAATAATGTATTTAACTAATACTAAAAAATATAATGAAATAAATATTTAAGGGGGCTCATATTAGCTGTGAACTAAATAAATGTAATTCGTTCTACTGTAATTGCGGTTAAAAAATTTTCAATCGATTTTGCGGGTACTTTCTGGTAACCGATTGAGCTGTTTAGCATACTTTTGTATACAAATCCGGGGTACGGCCAGGATTGTCTTTGCAAGACGGAACTCTTCAACGGCTAGCGGTGAAGCATGAATTTAACATTTTTCTTATTGTAACATTTTCCTTTTTAGACCAACAGATCGGACGGGGAGCAGGTAGTGCTTCGGCGTCTCGACCTCAGCCTCGCTGGCAACTTCAGTTGTGAAGTGACAGCAGACTTATCATTCACTACTGCCATCGCTTACAAGTTCATCGATGTCATAGGTAAGTCTTGATGTGGTGAAAATAAGTGAAAGCCCGATAAGTCAAAATGCGTTAACTCGAGAATGCGATGTGTTTGCTGGTAGTTCGAGAAGTGTGTGTTTAATGTACCTATTAGGTGCTGTGAGGTGATAGATTTACGTCTATCTTTTAACTTTATAATCCCGATTCTTAAAAACACGAAGCTCATTTCGCCAAATGACACATTTCCGAATTTGTGATGAAATTTCGGGAAATTGATAATTGGAATACTGTTTCTCGGGACAATAAGACTTCTCGCTTTTCATTCGTTGGAGCTATAAAAATCGGATACTTTTCTAATTAAAAAAAGTTGATGTAACAGATTTCCAAAAAAAAAATATTCAACGACGCAAATGGCAGCCAGATTGGAGACGATAATGCTTTTTAAAACACACTTAAACAAAATTTTAAATCTAACTTTAGCTTCGACTATTTTACCAACGTTTGCTTTTAGAGAAAACCTTTGAAAATGTAAATTAAATTGGTGCTAACTAGAGCTGGACAAACCGCAAATTGGGAATCGAACTTCATTAACTTTGCTACTACGCTCCACAGTCTTTTTAGTTTCTTCTGGAACCTTCATTCATTATGTCAAATCAAGATCAGCGGTATGTTTCGAAAACGTTTAAAATATTTCAGTCTTTTGCAATTTTCACTCATAATTATGTTATAATCAGCGTCTTAAGCTTAACTTTCGTGGTCACATTATTTACGAATTGGCTTTAGATTTCGATGGCATTTTCGATTATTCATTCGATACCTACCTGTAAACTTTATCATAATCTTCTTGGTGTTCAAGAAAGTGATTTGGAAGAAATGCTCGAATAATGACCTAATTAAAGTCCTATTTTTAGGACTGTAAAATAAAATCCTTTCAGCCCAAGTAAATGTTAAAATTTATCAAACAGCGTCCCAATGTCCCAAAATAAGGACACACACTAATTTGCGATTAAAATCTTGTCTAAGGTATATTAAAGTATTATAATGATTTTGTAATAATTTAATTCCTGGGTTGTGTCCTGGGCTACCAAGACAAGCGCCTATAAATAGGACACTGAATCATTATTAAAAACGTCCTAAAAATAGTTTGGACTTTACGAGGTTAATAATGCATCCGGGACTAAATGGAGACTTAAATATTGCTGAAATTACGTTTAGGTGTACGTTTCGGCCACATTGCAGCGCCCTTTATCCCGTTTGCGTAGCATTAAGTGTGACATTCGTTTTGTTTGGCAACGGTTGTGTGCTCACTTGTTTGGAGCTTTGCTACATGTTATTTCCGAGATACAGCTATCTTAATAATCATAAGGTCCAATTTAGAGATTCAAGAAAAATTGAGCAAGTTGCATTACGTTGCAGCGGTCGATTGACAAGTTCAAACCCGTTTGCTTCACGGCTGCGCAATGTAATGCAACTTGCACGATTTTCCTTGCACGTCTTTAGTATCTTTTTTTTTATACAATAAAGGCTTTCGTTTGACCACGATCACGCCTCATGGAAAGCGAAGATGAGGCATAATTACGATGGAGCTCGCTTGCCTAGTAAATACTCATTCACCCTAGACTTGAATTTAGGGGAATAAGCAGGAACAAGGCAGTTGAGCGTGGTGTTACGCGCGCCTTCAAGCAGTGCAAAACGTAAAACAAATACAAGGCTTACTGCCTAAAGCCTTCCTCCAGAATGGCTTCTATAGGCAGGAACACGACGAGAGACGCTTGGCGGCCTGGCTCATCATATAGGGTGAAGACCAGCCACGGCCAAAGCCTACCCTCCGGCCGGCCGGAGTAAAAATTTACACCCAAGTCGACACTTTTTAGCTTGAAATAGTAATAAACCAAAATACACGCTCACCAACTTTTGGTTTTATCCTAATATTATTATATTAAAATTTCGTGTCACGGTGTTTGTTATCGAACTCCTCCGAGACGGCTTGACCGATTTATATGAAACTTTTATATTCTCTATTCTATATTCGGTAGATCTGAGGCTAGGTATAATTAGGTCGTAGGCTACTTTTTATACCCCTATTCTTCGCGGACGGAGTCGCGGGTAACAGCTAGTAATATGTATAAATAGGATGAATATTCAAAATTATTAATATCCGATAAAGTTTCAAACCGTTACAAGAACTTCAAAGTCGGATCATGAGAAGTTGGTTGAAACTTTGTCCAAATGACCGCAAGCTAATAATAGGTGAAAGCGGTTATTCAATGTTCAGGTTTATTAAGATTGCTATGTGAGATATTTTATTAATAATTATTTACGTAGTCATTTGCATTTGTAAAGGGCGGTACAAGTGCCCAAAAATGAAAGACAGTGCTGGATTTTCGAAGCTTATATTTCGAGGCCGATTGCTATGGAACTGAGACAAACATACTCTCAAACCTTATTTATATTGATGTACGATCTAGTGCCACCGCACGTTGTGTGTAAATTTGGAAATAATGAGATGCATGGTTGTCAACAACAGGCATCGATTGTTATCCTTAATTAGTTAGACATCTAGTTCGGCAAATAAACTGTAGATGGCGCTGTACCGAACAGTAGGGTTACAATTAATAATTATTAGCTGATACCCGCGACCCCATCTGCGAAGAATTCGTTTATCGCTATCCCTCGGGAACTATGCAATTTTCCAGGATAAAAAAGTTATAAACTATCTGTGTGCTAAATTTCATGGGAATCCGTCAAACCGCTTTAGGGTGAAAGAGTAACAAAATTTCAAATCCAACCAAACTAACATACGGTCGCGAGCTTTAATTTGGGACCCATTTCGACAAATTATCCTTTGAATTCCTATACAATTATGACAGGACTGTCAACCTTAAGTGTACCCCAAATTAAAGCTCGTGACTGCACAAACTTTCGCATTTACAATATTGCTAAGAAGTAAGATAAGATGTGTGTATCGATGATTTTCGTGTCACAACGTAACTTTTTCCAGTCAATCGTTTTGTACAAATACCTACCCTTTAACGTGGTTCAACTTTTTGGTCTTCACCCATAACGGCTCTCTTCCTCTCTATTGAAATAAGTGAATATTTTTATTCAATTTATTTCAAAGTACAATGTGACAATCTCCTTGGACTGTAACGGTGCTCAGCTGTCGCCTGTTTGACCTTTGAAACTGTAAAATTCACCTTTCATCGATTTATCATTTAGAAGCTAACGCCCTCTTGCCAAGGGTGTCGAAAGATATCGACAAAACAATTTCCTAGATTGTAACGCTCGATACCAATTTTAGAAAACACAACTCTCAAAAAAATGCTCGAAAGTGATAAAAGCCTTTACCGTTCGATTGGAGTTGCAAAAACGTGTTGCATGTTTGACGTCAAGAAAAATAATGCAGGTGTAACACGCTTTTATTGAAAAAATTGGGACTGTGATAAAAACGCAAAGATTTAATGCATGGTCTATTTTTTATCAGATTTAAATTATTTTCAGCTTTTTAGTTCTTTTTATTAACATTTACTTAATAGAAGCTTGTTTTTTTAAAAAAAGTTTTTTTTTTAATTATGCCCCTATTCTTCGCAGACGGAGTCGCGGGCAACAGTTAGTTTATCTATATAATTATGTCCGTTGTCTAGTACCCATAGTACAAGCTTTGCTTAGTTTGGGGCTAGGTCAATTGGTGTCGATTGGCCCATGATTTAGTTTATTTATTTATCTTCAATTATATAAAAACCTCGTGTCACGGTGTTTGCTATCGAACTCCTCCGAAACGGCTTGAACGAGTATTATGAAGCTTTTTTTTTCTATACTCGGTAGGTCTGAGAATAGGGGTGTGTAATGATCGATATAACAACAATTGATATAATCTTCTTTTCATATATAACAACATTTGATATATTTTCAAATGGTATAATCACTCATTTGATATAATAAACGTTTGGTATAATTTTAAAATATATAATTTTATATGGTATAACGTTATTATATATTTTGTTGTTTCCATCTCGTGAGACGCAACCATTTGTTTTGTGTAGGGGGTTGCAGTTCTAACCTAACCTAACCTACTTTTCTGGCATTAAGTACAACCATTATTATATAACCATCATTATATCTTATGAACGTTACATGAAAAGTTGATTATATCAAATGATAATATATTAAGTGTTGTTATAAGATTCAATAATTATATCAAATGAGCGTTATAGCGACTGAAGTTATATCAAAAGTTTTTATACCGATCGTTGCGCACCCTTGAGAATAGGTCGTAGGCTATTTTTTATACCTACCCCTATTCTTCGCGGACGAAGTCGCGGGCAACAGCTAGTTTATATATATAATTATGTCCGTTGTCTAGTACCCATAGTACAAGCTTTGCTTAGTTTGGGACTAGGTCAATTTTATTGGTGTCGATTGTCCCACGATTTATTTATTTATTTATAATTGTGGGTTAATGTTACCTGTGTGTTTTGAAAGAATTTTATTTGTAAAAGTAGAATCCATAGTTACTTTAGAATCTGATATTTCTCATTGACAATGGAAACTTTTTGGAGAGCATTATTGTCCGTCCACGAAGTTTTTATTAGAGTCGTTAAAATTTTATTAACCGTTCCGAAACGTAGCTCAAATGGAATCATTAAGCGTCCCGCAATGGAGTTTGCGTACAAAATTTACTTTGCGAAATCAACAGGCATCGGTGTTTAATACCCATTTTGACATGCAATTTGCAGGTTTGAAATATTCGGTCGACGAATTAAGGGACCATCACTTTTAAATAAGAGTAAATCTGTGAGGAGAATCTGTGTTCTTGAGTGGAGACCACGGATTGGCAAACGTAGCGTAGGACGTCCTCAGACTCGTTAGAGCGATGATCTTCGCTGCAGCTGAGTTCGCTGGCTGGATGAGAGTGGCCGAGGATCGTGCTCAGTGGCATCCGTGCCCCGTGCCATGGGAGAAGCCTATGTTCAGCAGTGGACGAGCATAGGCTGATGATGATGATGAAATCTGTGTGTTGAGAGCTGCGTCGCTGTTGAGTTGAGCTTTCTTTAGATGAAGCGGAAAATACACCGTGTTTTTAAGGGTTGCTTACCCAAGGGTGCCAAATGGACCCCATTACTGAAACACCGCTGTCTGTCTGTCCGTCCGTCACAGGACTCTATATTTTGAAACGTAATAGCTAGATACCTACTTGATGTTTTCACCGATTATGTATTGCTGTGGCCGCCATAACTACAAATACTAAAAATAAAATAAAGTAAAAATAAGTTTTGTTAAAAATTTAATTTTTAAAGCAAGCTTTTTAGTTGACTGTATTTTTTGTTAACTGTACTTGCATTGTCATCCAACCTACATAACTATACCAAATTTCAGGTGAATCCAACCACTGGAAGTGGGTCAAATTCGACTTCTAAGATTTGACCCAAGAATAAAACAAACGGGGTGAGCTAAATAAAAGCTTGTAATTAAAGAGGGTTGTCCGTCATTATAAGAAACGTATTTTCAGCGATTATAACTCAATCTTTATGATAGTCATCATCATCATCATCATTCCAGCCTATATACGTCCCAGTGCAGGGCACAGGCCCTCTCAGTAGTTCCCACGCGGGCCCAGTGTGGATTGGAAACTTCACACACACAATTGAATTTCTTCGCAGGTTCGTCAAATATCTTACACATGAATTTCAGAAGTAAAATCTTTGCTAGTAGTTATAAAGCAAGGGATTAAATGAATGGAATTAATGCGCCAAAAGCTCGGTAGGGTATGATAACTTTTCTCGTATTTTTAATATAAAAAATACTTTGTGGAATATTGGTATACGCCAATAGGACGAACATCATCATTATTGAGGCAAATTCAATCAACTTGGTGAAATTGGGTCACGTCCCAAATTGGCATTATTTTATCATTGACAAAACAAAATGAACATTAATATCCTGACAAGAAAATATGGAATACTGAGTTGATTGTAGGGTTCACATGTCGTAGTGATACAGAGATAAAATGACCTAGGCATTTAGTTGTTTCCTTAGTTTCAATGGTTGTAAATTCTGTGTGCGGTTGTCGGTAGATTATTATTGTGATCTTTATTAGGTAAAGATAAATTCCCGAATGCGTGGAATAGAATATGTAGTGGTATTTTATGTTATAGGCATTGGAGAGAGAGATCTCTATATTGTTGTCTCTCTCACTAAAGTGGAATGCCTATAAAAACACTGTATGGATCTGCGCTAGGCAGAGTTGGACAGGGATAAATACATAGATATAATACTGTGAAGAAAGTGTACCTGGCTTTCACTGCGTCGCTTCTCGCAGGGCCCTGCTTGCATCCACGGCGCTCTTCAGCTCGATCCACTTTTGAGTTGGAGGTGTGGGTGTGTGTATGTGTTTATATATCCGATATAGCCCAAAAACCGTACTTTTTATAATTTATATGCGCAGGAGAACTCAGCGCGTGCCGACCGAATTCACGAGAGCTTTAGAACTGTCACCTTGACAGGTCAGAAGAGTATTTCTGAAGGATACATTGAGAGGTGTATTTTCCTATCAAGGTTGAAAACCGAACAAACACAATACCACTACATATGCGATTCCACGCTCTCGGTAATTTATGTATACTTCTGTTGAACCAAAATTTAGTTTCATCATCATCATCATCACCGATTGGAATCAGCCTCACACTGCAGGGCACAGGCCTATTATGTATGGTCGACCTCAAGTCAGAAGTCGCTGAACACTTTAGTACTTTAACACTTTCACTAACGTCACATATTTGAAACTTCACTGTATGTATAACTGGTTATTGCGACCAACTACTAAAGTGCTCAGCAATTCCTGAGGCTGACTGTACGTATAACACTTTATTTTACATATAACAAAATAATAACAGATTACATTGAGAAACAGATGTATAGTATACCTAGACACATCGTGCGCGGCGCTCGGCAGAACCCTGTCGCAGGGGCTCTGCTGTCCTTAACGAGATTGTTTTTAATAAGTGCGGCAAACGCTGACTGCGACAGGGTTCCGCGGAGGGTCGCGCACGAGCTTGTTGGAATATAGCGGAACTTCGATCAACAAGCGGAATTAAAAGGTCCGTCACGTTTTCGACCTTAACTCGTTGACATAGAGTCAAAAAGTGACGAACGTTTTCATTCCTCGACTTCACGAAGGGCAACTTAACCCATAACTTTAGAAATGAAGTATGTCTAGAATTATAAAATCAAAGTCATTCAAAAAGCAGTAAAGATCATGATATAGCTGTTAATAATCCTAAACATGTTACCCATTCCAGCGATACCAATGTATCCCCCGGTGCTGATGGCGGAAAAGGAGCGGTACCAGCCAGGGGAGCTGCTCAGAGCGAACTGCACGTCATCGCCGGCCAAGCCGCCGGCAAACCTCACCATTTACATCAACGATGAACCGGTAAGGCGACCTTTTCTTTTAATTGTGTGGCTAACGAGCAGGGGGTTGGCATTACCATAGACACCTAAAAGTCCTGAAACACTTGCGGATTGCTGATAAATTGCCAACTTAGAGGACTAAGATGTAAATTATGTGCCAGTGATTTCAACAGCTATCTATGTTACTGTATATTCAAATCGATATTTTGATCTACTTGCAACCCTACTCCATCTCGTTGGACGCCTATCTACACTGCGTCTTCCGGTCCGTGGACACCACTCGAGAACCTTTTTGCCCCATCGGCCAACAGTTCTATGAGCGATGTGCCCTGCCCAATGCCACTTGAGTCTGGCGATTCTTCGAGCTATGTCGGTGACTTTAGTTCTTGCGCGGATTTCATCATTTCTAATGCGATCCCGCAGAGAAACTCCGAGCAATAGCATAGATAGAGCGACGACCTGGTTAAGGTTGCGGGATTGCGTTGAATGCGGATGGCACAGGACCTATCTATTTGGCGAGTCGTGGGGGAGGCCTATGTTCAACAGCGGACGTCTTTCAGCTGAAATGATGATGATGAATCCTACTCATGGTGCATTCATTCCAAGTCGATAATTTTAGGACGTTCTGACTACATCCAAAAAGCCATTGCCTTAGTTAGACCTACTCTAAAGAAAGGTTCCAACCCTTGATTCCAGCATCGTTCATCGGAGACTAGCTTCCAGCCTTCAGAGAGTGGGTTGTACTCCACCAGTGTGGCCGTGGAGCTAAAGGTCACGCCAGACCTCTTCCCGAGCGGCAGGCTGCGTGTCACCTGCAACGCTACCATGTACAACGTGTACAACGAGTCCGCTAGACTGGACTTCTTTACTCCGGATACTGATCCCAGACCGGAGAGAAGTAAGTCAATCCTAGTCTTTCTTTCTAATATATAAGTATAATTACTATAAATTAATAAAATTAAAAGCCCCCAACGCAATTAAGTCTGAGATCCCTTCCGCAGCATACAAAAGGGCTGACAACTTTTAAATGGCTAATCCCCATAAAATAAACGTATTATTTTTGTTTTATGTATCTCTAAGAATTACAACCCTAAACTCCTTAATAGAGATAAATATACTTCATTTCATCAAATAATCTACATCGGTCAAGTGTGTGTCCGAAATAAATTAAATATTTTGTTGCCGGATTTTTTTTTAACTTGTTGGGAGAGAAAGTGAGAGAGGGAAATTTTTTCACTCATAAATATACATACACACAGGAAAAAAATACTTTTGGGAAACAAACAAAAATTTTCGAATTGTACAAATAAATTGGGCCCCTAGTCTCTCTCTTTAAATGAGTTTAACTCCACACGATGCACGAAAATGATGTGCTCAATGTGCACGTTTGGCAGCCGCCGTGAGACGTATGGCTCCGGGAAGAATGGCTACAGATGTCGACTTAAACTCGTTTTAAGACATGAGTCTGACGGTAGGTTCATGTTTAAATTGGGCCCACTCAGCAAAAAGGCATATAGCATTGCTTTGATTTATAGTGTTGAGAAGGAATAGTTGTATTGTGTTAGTTTGGATAATTGAACGTCAATTTGGATGTCACAGAATATCGCTTCAATAGTATCGACATTTGATTAATCCTTGCATTGGCACGGATTGAATAGTCTCGCTCTAGTGGCTGCCCGTAGGGTGACGAGCCGCCATGCGTGAAAGGCAACTAGCTAACTGAATCGGATCTCGCATGAATAGAGAGTTCGTGGGTTCAGTTTACGGAGAACTGTAGGCTTGAGTTGGTCATGACCATGAACTAAGAACTAAAAAGAATGAATTCCCATCGTGGACCGAAAGGAACTGGTTCTCCGTAAACGATCTTTAACAGTCTCGGTTTCGGCTCCCGCTTCTTTAGCTGCGCAGCAAATCAGTTACATTTTGACTTTCCAAACATTAACTCTTTATTATAATAGTTACCTACATAATTCAATTTACTTAGGTATTTATAACAGCTATTTATTTCAGTATATTTAAATATTTTACTATTAACACTTTTACTCACTAATTAATGAATCAGGCGTTACTTTGCGGAGGTGCATATTAATGAACTGAAACAATTACCTACTTTGCTTTACCGCAATCTTACGATAGTTACGTTTATGTAAGAAATGCGTGTTCATGCAGTTCCTCCACCTCCACACTGTACGAACACACACAAATTACATAAACCCAACTATCACCACCACCAAACTACACTGACGCGTTTCGAACTCAACCAGAGCTCACCTTCAAAGCAGGTACTACAACCGTACGCTGTGCTACCAAACGTTAGACTTTTACTAAACGAAATACGATCACGGGATCACAGAAACAGATTCAAGCAATTCACTCCTTTTAGTTCTTAGTATCACTGGTTCAAGCCTATACTCGTTCCTAGATCTCAAACTTTGTTTCGGTCGGAGCTAAAGAAAGCTAAGGAACTAAAAGGCCGAACAAGTTCGTTTGGCCGATTGACCGAGATTGGAGCGCTCCCTTTAGACCGAGCGGAGGCAATTTTGGAGAACTAACAGCAAGCGAGCATTGTACGTGGACAATATTACACAACCACATAGGTACATAAACATTCATTCTATTTAATTTATTTATCAACAAGCTAACCGGGTTGCTGGCATCTTAATTGACGTACATTAATATGGTCCCGTACCTACTCAAAAGGTGCCAATGAGATTCCTGAAGTCCCTATTCCTAAAACTCCTCTGTCTGTCCGTCCGTTTTTCATATGGGTCTATATCTTGAGAAGTGATAAAATTAACAGCTAACGCAAAATCTAGCTTTTTGACAAATATTTAGCACCGAAAATTGTTATTTTGAGGAGTTTCATAATTCGCTTCCATTAAACCAATTATGCGAGGTCGTCTCAGATCCTTCAAATGACGTCTAGCTTCGTAATAAAACGCTTGTTAGTCCTAACTATGTTAGATATTTTGTTTTTACAAGTTACTTTTACATTGGCTTTTGACAGATACAAATAATATATGATTTAGCTATAACAGATTTCACGTAACTCTTTTTACCAATAAAAAAGTGGTCTGGGGTAATTTAGGTCTTAAAGACATTTTTCTGATTTGGAATTAAATTTTTTTCGTTAATTAACTTGATTCTTTCTCATTTCCAGTAACCTTGAACGGGAAAGCCAGCAAAAACTTCACCAGCTGGCTTCTTCTGATATTCCTGCTTCTCCTGCCCGTGGTCTTTGGCCAGGACTATGGATTCTTCAACGACGACACCTTCAGCGAAGTAGAGAACAACTACGAAGAGTTTGACGGAAACATGTACTTTGAGAGAAACCCAAAGCATCCGTTTCTGTCAATTATTGGGCCTTGAATTAGTTACACCTAATAATTAGGATTGTCTGTGAGATAGGTTATTTAGGATATTGTAAACGAATCGAAAGACAAGTGACCGGTGTTCAAATTTACGTCTTTGAATTTTTTATCACACGGCTTGAACCACATTGGCTTAACACTTTATTTAAGTACTTATATACACTGCGAGGATTGAGTACGCTAGTCTACTAATATATAGTACTCCATTTGATTATAATTACTTAATGTTTAATGTTTAATGTTTAATGTTTATTTGGCTTAATAGTCTTTAATCCTTCCAATTAAATCAAATAGTTGCACAAGATGCAGTTTTTTGTTTGACTGACTTTTCAATTTTATTTTTAGTTAGGTCACGATAGATTCATAAAATTATTTATATCGAGAAAAATATTTTTTTCATAAAACGTTTTCTGAACGCCAGTTTTGTCAAAATTGTTTTTTCGAGTTGTGAATCCATTTGAGAATAGATAAGGTACTCTTTCATAATGTAATTCGTATTAACCATTCTATAGCAAATTTAGTTTTGAAATGTTGCAGCTGAAGGTCTCTGGATGGAAAACTCGCAGTTTAACTTAATAATTATCTCTTTTTGCATCATTTTAATACTGGTAATGGGTCATATACTTTTATTTGTTCGCATCTTCCTTGTGGATATGGCAAAAGTTAAGGGTCTTTAGCCAATAATATAAAATGGATGACGTTTTGCCAGTGATTACATATATATATATATATATATATATATATATATATAATAGGATCAGAGTCGCTCAATGAGCTTTGGAGAGGGCTATGCTTGGAGTTTATCTACGGGATCGAATCAGGAACGAGGAGATCCATAGAAGAACAGGGGTCACCGACATAGCCAAACGGATTAACTCATTGAATTGGCAATGGGTAGGCCATTATAGCACCCGTGCGTGCTTCACAAGTCGCTTCCAACCGTAATGATTGGGCGTCAATGGGGGATGCCTATGTCCAGCAGTGGACGTCCTACGGCTGAAATAATGATGATGATGATGTTAATAATATTAATTACACATGTAAACCACCACTTGCACTTGCATCCACCCTGAACCTGCGGTCTTCTACTACAAATCAAATTCTTCAACAAATCGTTCGTCCATCTCGTTGGTGGATGTCCCACGTTGCGCATTTTAGTCCGTGGTCTCTATTCGAGAACTTTTGGGCCCCAACAGCCATCAGTTCTGCGTGCTATATGGTCTGCCCATTGCCATTTCAACGAGCTAATCCGTTTGGCTATGTCGGTGACCCCTGTTCTTCTACGGATCTCCTCGTTCCTGATTCGATTCCGTAGAGAAACTCTGAGCATAGCCCATATTAACCTGTTTTTTAAGGTGTCAAAGTTACAGATAAAAGCAAACGAATGCTAGGTAAATTAAAGAAAGTTTAAGAAGCTTTTATAAATTATTTTAAGTTAAGGAGTTTATTACACAGGAATAGCGACTGATAAACAATGTCATAGTCATAACACAAGGAAGAATTAGTATCATCTTTCTACTACTACTACATAGATTGTTGGAAGGATTAAAATAAGTACTTAATTTTATTATTTATCTTGTAGATTTTTTTTTCACCTGTACTTTATACGACCAAATGGCCTAGTGGTAAGAGAACCTGACTACGAAGCTTGAGGTTCCGGGTTCGATTCCCGCGTCGGGGCATATTTTTGTATGAAAAATACGAATATTTGTTCTAAAGTCTTAGGTGTGTTTAATATTTAATTAAATTTGTATCTATTTATCATCCCAGCCTATGTACGTCCCACTGCAGGGCACAGGCCTCCTCTCAGAATGAGAGGGCTTTGGCCGTAGTTCCCACGCGGGCCCAATGTAGATTGGGAACTTCACATACACCATTGAATTTCTTCTCAGGTGGATGCAGGTTTCCTTATGATGTTTTCCTTCACCGTAAAGCTCATGGTAAATTACAAATACTACAAACTGACGGCCGATGGGGCCGAAAGGTTCTCGAGTGGCGTCCGCGGACCGGAAGACGCAGTGTAGGTAGGCCTCCAACAAGATGGAGCGACGACCTGGTGAAGGTAGCGGGAACGCATTGGATGCGGATGGCGCAGGGCCGATCTGTTTGGCGAGCCTTGGGGGAGGCCTATGTTCAGCAGTGGACGTCTTTCGGCTGAAATGATGATGATGATGATGACACAAATTTAGAAAAACTAAGAGGTGCGAGCCCGGACTCGAACCCACTACCCTCTGCTTGAGAGGCCATAGGTCAAACCACTAGGCCACCACGGCTCATAATATCTATTTATACAGGGTGACGACATCTAAGACAGGTTTGGTATGAAGTATCTTTTTTTTTGTCTTTATTTTTTCAACTTAATTTTTTATTACTTTTACGGTCATCCCGTGAAACCATATTTTTCATACTAAATACAAACTGAAATATAGATGCACAGAAAAAACCCCAGAAAAAAGACCAATGCTGGGAATCGAACCCAGGTCCTCAGCATTCCGTGCTGCGTGCTAAACCCCTACACCACCACTGGTCTAACCACCAGACCAGTGGTGAAAATAGATATATTTCAGTTTGTATTTAGTATGAAAAATATGACATCTAAGACGTAATACAAAATTATATTTTCTAGATCCACTCATGATTACGATCAACTTTTATTATGGGACCAACTTCGAAAACGTAAACACAAAATCGACGTCTCCATACAATTGCGAAATCAATTGATTAATTACTTTTAGTATGGGAGGCTCAATTTTTTTCTACCGATTTCGATATTACTCCCATAATAAAAGTTGATCGTAATCATGAGTGGATCCAGAAAATATAATTTTGTATTACGTCTTATAGGATGTCACCCTGTATAAGTATGTTTATCCGTTGCCTGGTACCACAACACAAGCTTTGCTTACTTTGGGACTAGGTCCATTGGTGTGAATTGACCAGTGATATTTATCTACGTTATTTGAAGCACTAAATGTTTGTTTATTATAATTTACTGAATCCTTGTGAATTTAAACATAATTAATGATTAGATTAAACCACGTACGGTCGCGTGCTTAAATTTGTGACCCATTTCGAAAATATATCCTTCGATTTCCAATTCAATATGACAAGACTGTCAATCTTAAGTGGGTCCCAAATTAAAGCCCGTGACTGTACTTTTATGTTGTACATAATTAAGCTACCAGATTGTACAAAGTGACTTAAGTAAAGCTATGAAATAGGTACATTGACGTAAGCAAAAATTATAATAGTAATAAAAATTATGTTACAAAATTAATCTGGAATATTTCAGCAAGTGATGGTTTAGGTAAGTTTGACAGAACACCTCTGTAAATAGATTTCAGGATTCAGAGAAACATTTCCATACTTTGATCGATGTTCAACATAAGCGGCGGCGTTAAAGTCACGATTGCACGTGAAATCAAAAATACTTTCAAGGGATTATCAGTCAAACTATACTGCATCATATGAAAAAATCCACATTATTTTAAAAACACCTGGTATAGATGCTACCACTGACGATGTTGCCATTTAATGTCAGATGAATTTATCCATTTAGATGTACGGTAAACTGGGGTTACTTTAGGAAATTTTGGGGCTACTTTGATAGATTTAAAATGGTTATGAAAACGCAAATATTCATAGCTCGATTGAGCAAATGACGTAAAAAGTTAGGTAATTTATCAAGGTAGTTATTTCACTGCCACAGTTGGTCTAAAAAACTAAGGACACGGCGTAAAAACTGTTTTCCAAAGTAGCCCCTGCATTTGAAAGTAACCCCAGTTTACGGCATTCCCTACTAACCTACCTTCACGTTGTAGCCACTGATGTTCCGAGCCTCTTATTTGATTTTTAGACACTAGATGTCATATTCATATTCGTTTATTGCGATCATGTTCATTATTTTGTACAATTACTGTAGGTCTTAGACCAAATGTTCCAGTAGGTACCATGATACCTACTCCATGGGGCACTGCAATTTTCTTTAATTTTAAATTGTTTACTTAAATAGGTACACAAATCATTTGACCTGAGGGAAGAAAAATCAATTAATAACAATAATCAGGAAATGGGAAATGACGTGGGAACTACGGCTTAAGCCTTCTCATTGTGAGAGGAGGCCTGTGCCCTGCAGTGGGACGTATGGGACGATGATGATGAATCAGGAAATATAAATTAAAATTATAAAAAAGTCAGCGTTTAAAATTGTATAGTACATAAATGCTGATTCACCCTAGACTTGAATTTAGGGGAATAAGCAGAAACGTGCCCCTAAGCAGTGCAAAACGTAGAACAAATACGGGGCACTGTAACCAGTACGCTTGCGCTGCACATCTGCTCAGACCCTTCCTCCAGAATGGCTTCTATAGGCAACAGGCCGGAACACGAGCAGTCGCTTGGCTGCCTGGCTCAACCTATAGGGCGGTGACCAGCCACGGCTGAAGCCTACCATCGGAGTTGTATCGCTCGTGTAGCACCACCCAGACACGTGTGGGGTCTCGAGGGTAAACCTACGGGCGCGATCGATTTCGATCCCCATGAGTTCTACGAGCGATATGCCCTGCTTAAAGCCACTTGAGTCTAGTGATTTTTCGAGCTATGTCGCTGACTTTAGTAGAATAGAATAGAAACATTTATTTCAAGTAACACAACTCATACAATATGAATATAAATTGTTAGTTAATTATTATTATTTATTACTAATGTTAGAATACTAAACAAAATAAGGACTGTTCGAGACATGCATCTCGCAACAGTGTCTCATATACGGACAGTCAAGCCTGCCCGCTATAGAACGCAGGATAGGGTTGGGGCTGGCGCGCACCCGGCGCACCAGGGATGTGCACCGCTTGCGGATAGTTGTAAAAAAGCAGTCTACTCTCGCTTCTGCGAACATCCCTGATGCGCTACAGAAGCGGGGCAGCCCCACCAGCACCCGGAACGCATTGTTAAACTGGACACGGAGGGCCCCGTAAGCCCGTTGCGTATAGTCTCGCCATAAGCTAGTTCTTGCGCAGATTTCATCATTTCTAATGTGATCCGGCAGAGAAACTCCGAGCATAGACGGGTCATTCCTACACACTGTGGACCTGGAATAAATTAAGGGGTCTATTGCCAATATTTCCACGTGTGGGACGCCTGACCAACATTCGGGCCATTTAAATAAATCTTAAGTTTGCTGACTCAGATTTGCTTATCTTATGTTCACAGGAGAGAAAACTTTTGTTTATTACAGAATGTTACGACGAGAGATCGGACAAATGAGCGCCATTGCTCGCAATAATGTGGACATGACGCCAAAGATAATTAAATAATTAATCATTAAATTAATTTCTTACTTGAGATTTAATTTTGAGTACTACTCAATAAATAACACAAAGAATTCGTATAATGTTGATTTATTAAATATTTTTTTCCAGTCAAAAAATTTTCGTTATTTAATTTATTATTGGTTTTGATATAGGTAATTTGGTGAATATCAATTTTAAATAATTTTTTATGAAAAATTAAATCCACGGATATATTTATATTATACTAGAAAACTTCTATATTATAAAGAAAAACGAAAACGACAACAACTGCCATTGCCATAGTACGCATGTGTAAAATGTAAATTAATATCTCCGGGAATTCAAATCTGATTCCAAGAAATAATTAATTAATTTTGGAGGCATGTCCACATTATTGCGAGCAATGACGCTAATTTGTCCGATCTCTGGTTATGACTCAGCCCTCTCCATCGCCCTCTGAGTGACCTGGAGCGACAGAAAATTTTATTATTGTTAACACGAACACATTCGACATGCATCTTGTGTCAAAACATACTTAAAAGGCTCTACAGAGTGCGGTTAATATACGACTTTATATTTGTTGACTCTAAATCATCATCATCATCATTTCAGCCGAAAGACGCCCACTGTTGAACATAGGCCTCCCCAAGGCTCGCCAAACAGATCAGTCCCGTTCCATCCGCGTCCAACGCGATCCCGCAACCTTAACCAGGTCGTCGCGACTCGAAATAAATGACGATAATGAACGACCTGACAGTTCATCACTCATATGTATGTCTTAAGGCGCTAGCCACATAGAAAGGCGGGGGCGCGTCGCTGTCCGCGTCATTTGTTCGAAGGCCGCGTCTCCACGCCGTCTATTCTGCCTGCTTTGGATAATGACGCTTCTATTCATTTTTGGTATGAAAACTGAAGAGGCGCCGCGACTGCGACGCGCCCCCGTCCCACGTCTCTTCTGTGTGGCTTGCGCCTAACGGTTTGTGTTATTGCCCCTATTTCACCCACATGACAATTGTTTGTGAGTATCACTATCGTCACTACTACTTTCAGGGAGAGCCATTTTGAAAATACGCGCATGTTAACTATAAAAGACTACAATTGTAACGCAAACCTGGCACATGTTCAATCCCATGTCAAGATTTACCGACCACAAAACTCTACAAATATGTCGACTAGGAAACATTTTCTTGTTTGACAAAATTTGTCATTAAGTTTAGATACGGTCGCGTGCTTTAATTTGGGACCCATTTCGAAAAATATCCTTTAAATTCCTATACAATATGACAGGACTGTCAACCTCAAGTGATCCCAAATTAAAGCTCGTGACTGTACAAATAATAGTAACAAAATGCCTGTCATAACATCGGCCTGGAGAGAGTTCTTATTGTGGACTATCTTCAAAACAGAAAAAAAGTTTTTATAGGCATTTCCACAGAAATATATCGAGATAGAAGGAAAGAGTTTACGTACGCCGACTGGCCAAATGGAGTTTATAAGCCCCAATGCTCGCCGCGAACTTCAGTCTGCTCCCGACCGCGATCTGCGTGCGACGTCAGGTTTTAAAAATAAAATGACTCGTTGTTCAGTAATTAACTGTTCAAATACTACAGATAAAGTTGGAGCTGTTAGTCGAGGTATTTCCTTTCATTGGTAAATACTATTTGTCCTAAAATATCTGTTATTAATTAAAAAACGATTTATTTTATTATTTTCATCAGAACAGTAGCGGGCGAAAGTGTGTCCACGCTAGCTTTCCATTGCGGCTTTAATTTGACGAGCCAGACATGGCGTGCGTTCAAAACCAGCAATGTAAAAATAAGCTATTCAAACTATCGAGTCACGTCCAAGGTCAATTTATCATTTTTTCTGTCAAAAGTAAGAATAGTGATGTACAAGTACACTATCGCAGTTCTTACTCGATTAAAATCGATTTTGAAAGCAGAGGAAATGATAATTACGTTTTTATATTATTATGTAGCTATATAATGTACGTAGTGCAAAGCAAATATTATTAACAAACAGGTTATGGTTACTTCTATATTGCAATTTTATTTTAGTTTTCCGAATGATCCTCATATTAAAAATAAATGGATTGTAAACAACTGGTCGTAAAAAATGGTTTCCTACAAAAAACAGCAAGAATTGTTCTATACATTTCCACGAAGACACCTTTACTGGCCCATCAAAGTACCGACGAGTAATCAGTACAGCTTATCCGACTATTGATGTAGTGATGATGTCATATGATGAAAAGGTACACATTTACATAAGGCTAAATATTATTTTAAAAAATGTGCGTGCGTTTGTGTGTGTGTGTGTAGTACTTACACGATTATAGGTAGCTAGGTAATAACGAGCTATGGAGAGGACTGTGCTCAGAGTTTCTCTACGGGATCGAATTAGAAGCGAGGAGATCCGTAGAAGAACCGGGGTCACTGACGTAGCCAAACGGATTAGCTCGTTGAAATGGCAATGGGCAGGCCATATAGCATGCAGAACATATGGTCGTTAGAGCCCAAAAGTTCTCGAATGGAGACCACAGACTGGCTAGCACAGCGTGGGACGTCCACCAACGAGATGGACGGACGATTTGGTGAAGGCCGCAGGTTCAGGGTGGATGCAAGTCGCTTTCAACCGTAATGATTGGGCGTCAATGAGGGAGGTCTATGTCCAGCAGTGGACGTCCGACGGCTGAAATGATGATGATGATGATGAATAACTGCAGCGGCTATAGTAGGTACTGACAAATGTAAAGCAATTTATTGGTTAGGTAGGTACCTACATTTATATTTTTCGATTTGTAATTCTGACCTTTCTCATTTCCTCTGTCGAAAATAATTATCATTTCCTCTGTGCATAAGAATCGGTTCCCTAATCGATCTGTGAATCGATGCTTTTGAATTGATTTCGCGCGGCTTATGTTTCCCATCACTAAATTACATTCGTGACGTCAAAGTACCTACGCAAGATGTTACAGGCTCGGTCTCGCTACAAATTGCCGAGCATTTTCCTTCTATCTCGATATATTTCTGTGGGCATTTCTGTACATAGAACATTACTGCAAAGGCCGGGAAGTAAGGGGCATGATACGAGGCCGGGAACCCCTGTTCCGGCCAAGGCTTGTATAGTGCTTTTCTCAAATATACAATGAAATAAATAAAAAACTTCAAGAAATTAAAATTGCAAAGAAAGCAACTATTGCTTATGTTTTTTTTAGGACGGAATGCCAGATGCCATAGACCTATAAACGTCATGACGCTGTGTCACATGAAACAATAGACGATCGCTTTCCCGGCCTAGGCCTGCAATTCTCTATGAAAATCCTAATGGACCACTCGTCAACCGCACTCGCAACGTGATACGTCCCGGCCTATTATTTGGAACGTAAGGTTAACATTTCATAGCATGTTTGAGAAAATTACATTTAGTACACTAACAACAGCCACAATACAGTGTATACATAATGATTTTGGAAAGGGGCTTTGTAATTTGACCGGTTGTAAACATCGCCAGTGGAGAACTTATGGAGAATAAACGAAATAAGATTTAGCCTTTAAAATCACGAATTAGCTAGCATAGTTATTAATTATTGATTTATCCAAAGATTTTTCTAAATATAAAATTGTTGTACATAACACGGAAATAAAATTTCAAATATGTTTAGAGTTGTTTTTATTTCTAACTAGCTTTTGTCTGCAACTCCGTCTGCGAAGAAGTCCTTTATCGCTATCCCGTGGGAACTAATTTTACGGGATAAAAACTATCCTTTGTTTTTTCCCGGGACTCAAACTATCCCTATGCCAAATATCATCTAAATCGATCCCTGGGTTTAAGCGTTATGAATGAGGTAACAGACAGACAGGCAGACAGACAAACACTTTCACATTTATAATACTGCCATCAGAAGGCAACTCCTTTTTAGAAATTTCGAGTAAATTGACAAAATGCGAAAATTGATTTCGCATTGCCCTAAGGAGTGTAAATTCTAACCCTGAAGATTAAATCATGTTATAGTTACAGTCTAGGAAACTGAATTGCGTACCAGGATGAAACCTTGCTATTGCAAATGTTATGTTGACATTTCCTACATCTGCTAAAGCAATTATCGGGAAATTGAATGTGAAGAGGTTCCACCCGGGTACGCGATTCAGTTTCCTCGATGCAGAATGTTTTCAGATATACATATAGGTTCAAATGGTATAAATACGACCCAATAGTGACTGTTTTCCTCTAGTCCCAGTAGTTCGGTAGATTAGTCCGGGGCCGAACTACTGCTACACTTTTGTTCCCAATAGTTCGGTTATGACGTCAAACCGAACTACTGAGAGTTAAAACGACTCAAAAGTACGGTTAAGGATGCAGCTAAATAAAAAATCAAACAGACATTTTTTTCATTATATTTTTTTAATAGAAAAAAAAATACAAAATGTTAAAGTAACTTCTTCGAATTAGATATAGGTATTTATAGACGGGTCACTCACGCTTAAAAAGTAAAGAAAAAAATCCGAAAATGGTAATTTTGTAGTTACATCACAATATACAAAGTTTTGTTTGTGATTACAAACTAAATTGCAGTTTATAAACTAACCACGACCTATGTCGATGTATAGAGACAACATTTTTATAATGGCGAAGTTAAGTTTGTCCCTCAATCCAAAATACTGCTTTTTGGCGTATCCGATTCGCACTTGGCCGGTTTTTTTATAATAAAAGTTGTTTGCACATCATTAACCGAACTACACACCACTTCCCTATAGTCCGGTTTGACATCATAACCGAACTATTGGGAACAAAAGTGTGGTAGTAGTTCGGCCCCAGACTAATCAACCGAACTACTGGGACTAGAGGACTTTTTCAAGATACCACGATTTGCCTTATAAGGGCAGAATATTTGTATAGATATTATTTGTTTTTATCAGCATGACGTTTGCTCAAAGAAAATTATTTTTCTTAAATAAAAAGTTTTCGGGTGAACTGGAATGATTCGTACCCGCATTTCTTGACTACACCCTATCGAGTATGTTACCAAATGCACCACGTTTGAAAATATGCACAACAACAACAACCATTCCGACCTTTCAAACAAACTCACTCACTACTTCGTGGCGGAACATAATATAACACTAGCTGGTATCCGCGACTTCGTCCACGTCAGTCATTGATGCACCGCTCCTAATAGTCATAGTGTGATGCCTTCCTCGACAAAATGGACTATTCAAAACAAAAATATTTTTTCAATCCGAACCAGTAGTTCCTGAGATTGGCGCATTTAGCGCACCAAACAAACAAACTCTTCACCTTTATAATATTAGTATACTTAGATGGAACTCCGCAAAGTAACGCCTGAATCTATACAGTATTCAAAATATATTCTTTGTATGAGACGTTAACAAAAAGGGAAAGTCTAACAAAAACAGCCAACTGTACGAAAGAAGTCTAAAGACTCCCGACCTCGATTCAAACACAAGCGGCTCCAACTAATTGTGCGTAAATGAGGAGAAAATTATAAGCAGGCTGCAATTAGAAAGAGGTAGAAGAATCGAGTTAAAACCTCTCTAATGAACAGACAAAGACCGCGGGCGCACTCCATAGTGTACTGTGAGAGTAGAGAGAGACTTAATTGAGAACAATACTTATCTTAAAGAACTATACTTACTAATATTATCAAAGCAAAAGATAAAATTTCTGTCTGTTACCTCTTTACGTTTAAATCGCTGAAACAATTTAAAGTTAATTTTCCACGAGACGGCACGTAGCGTTATGGACAACTACTAGTATTAAGGAAGAATATGAAGAATAAGATGTTAGTTTTTATAAGTCTTGATTTTCAGTGCACAAAAATAAGAAAAGTTCTAAGGAAATGAGGATCGATGTTTAAACCAATAAAATAACTATAAATTAAAAATTTAAAAACCCCCAACGCAATTATGTCACTCGTATGTTTGACATTAAGTCAATGCTCGTTATGCGTCTAAGATCCCTTCCACAGCTAACAAAAGAGCTGATAACTTTGAAACAGCTGAATTGATTTTGATGAAACATATCTAAGAACCATGATCGCCAAGAAACCTGCTTTCTAATAAAAAAAACCGCATCCAAATCGGTTCACCCGTTTAAGAGCTATGATGCCACAGACAGACACACAGACAGACAGATAGACAGACACACACACATAGCGGTCAAACTTATAACACCCCTCTTTTTGTGTCGGGGGTTAAAAACAGGTCCAAAAATAGCCAGCCGTTTCGAAATTAGAAAAGAAAGAAAGAAAGAAGACGTTTATTCACTTTCCCAAGAAGGCACACAAATACAACCTTACCTTTACAAGGTGACACCGGAGACGTAATCAAAAGTGATACTAAGTAATCAAGCATACCTACGTAAAATATTATGTAAGTGATTTAATGCCGTAATTACACTTAATCACAACAATTTTCAAAACTAAAGTTATTTGTAGTGTAGTCACCCCACAGATACGACAAAGATGTAAAGATGAATGATTTGTATCACGTGACGTCGCTGCTTTTGATAATAGAATATCCTTTTCATTGGGACTACACTAAAATTCATCACTAAACAGATTAAAATAATGAAAAAAATATAAATATCACGGGACAATTCACACCAATTAACCTAGTCCCAAAGTAAGCTAGGCAAAGCTTGTGTTATGGGTACTAGGCAACGGATAAACATACTTATATAAGAATAAGAATAAATTTATTGATGCAGTTAATTAATTTACATTTTATGAATAAATTGAAACAATCCAAAAAATATGGCACTGCGACAGACTTCTTACATAAAAATTTTCCCGTATCACCTACACTAGGCTAGGCCTGTCCCGTAGAGTGACACTACACACTAAAATATAAATAGATACATACCTAAATACATAACGACCGCTTTAGCCTAGTTGGTAGTGACCCTGCCTACGAAGCAAGAGGTCCTGGGTTCGAATCCCGGTAAGGGCATTTATTTGTGTGATGAGCACGAATATTTGTTCCTGAGTTATGGATGTTTTCTATGTATTTAAGTATTTATTTATCTATATAAGTATGTTTATCGTCGTCTAGTACCCATAGTACAAGCTTTGCTTAGTTTGGGACTAGTTCGATTTGTGTAAGATTGTCCCCTAATATTTATTTATTTATTTATATTAAACACCCAAGACCCGAGAAAAAACATTCGTATTTTTCATACAAATATATCTGCCCCGACACGGGAATCGAACCCGGGACCTCAGGCTTCATACTCAGGTTCTCTAACTACTACTGTGGTCGTTTAAAGATTAATAGGAAATTAGAAAAAAAAAATTGTTTCGCGTAACGGCTATTGATTATAGTTAAATGGTTATATCAATTACTCAATTTGAAAAAGTAGTTTTTGATTGCATCTCTGATGTCATCTTGTATTCAATTGTCGACAAACGGGTTCAAGAATTTGTCACACTGGACTGTACTGCGGTCTGGTCCAGTCCGCACGGTCAGATTGCATATACATATCTATACAAAATATATAGCCTCATCCTGCCCATCGCATACAGGCAAAATGCCAGTGAAATATGAATCAAATGTAAATAGGAAAAAGATTCAAATTGTTTTTTTTTTAATCGAACGAAACAAAGTAAATGCAACTCTGTTCCAATCTAGAATGATATAAATTCCTTTGAAATGGGGATGTTCTTAATAAAGCACATTGGGCAGGACGAGAATAGAGACCGACAACGTTGTTCATACACAATGCGGGCTGCGTTCAATTTGACCTGACCGCAGACCGCAGAACGCATCCAGTGTGGCGAACCCTTTAATTATAACCCCGAGAAGAAGAAAAGTGTCGAAATTTCAATCGCAAGTTTCACAAACATTACCGTGGTTTGATAATCAAGAAAGGCTGCAAGTATCTTAACTCTGGAGACCTTAGATTGCTGAGCCATTAGGATATTCGCCCATGTTCTCTATTTGAGGGTACGTATCAAAATATCTAAAGTTTAAAATTAATAATGGACGAAATACATAATGGTCATTTGATATAATGCAATTTTCTTGGAAATTCTCAACTTTACAGGATTTTCATAAAATAAACCTAACCTAACCTAAACCAATCTGTAGATTACATGATTAAAAAAAATCGTTTTATCAATAGTTTCATAGAAAATTTTAGTATGTATCATGACCATTATGTATTTCGTCCATTATTCGTTTTAAACTTTATATATTTTGATACGTTCCCCTATTTAAGGGCCGGCGCTCACTGACGGCATGGCACGACGTGGCATTTTATTACTATCAAGTTATTTTGAATCTTATTTCAATGAGTTTAGAATTCATGCTACTTTATTTCGATACCACGATGCCGCGACCTGCAAAGGGATGACGCAACGCATAACCAATAAAGTAACATGAATTCTAAACATATTGAAATAAGATTCAAAATAACTTGATAGTAATAAAATGCCATGCCGTGCCATGCCGTCAGTGAGCGCCGGCCCTAACTAAATTTAGCCCTGAATAATGAATTGGAAGAGTTCGTATCTTGTGTTACATCGTGTGCCAAATATTTCGAAGAACTATCTAACAGCCATACCTACTCTGTGCTGACTTCCGCGACCAAGCCATGCCATCCGTCCGCGTTTAGCGACGTCTGGATTCTGCATTCTAGATTCTAGGTCAGTTATTTGAATGGATTTAGAACTAAGGGGAGTTTGATATGGATCTTCAGTGGTGCCACAATACTGGGTGTAGGAGTTGTTAGTACTTAGTGTATACCTACATTTTTGCGTTCTTTTGTGGAGATCCACGTTTAAGACGCGTCGCTAATTTGCGAGTATAGCTAGGTTTGATTAGCGTTTCGATATTTATTTGCAAAATTTCAAGCAGACAATCACCTTCTCCTATACCTTTTAAACGAGTTAATAAAGCTAGGATAAGTATAAAGTAAGAGAGTGTTAGTGTATCTAATCTAATACCTTTAAACGAGCAATACGGGCTTTGACTGAAGGGTAGTGAAGCTAATTATATAGACGTAACAGCAGTTCTTAAAATTTTGTAACATCCTAAACATAAGTTTACCTTCTAAACTCCTACTCTTTCAGTTTTAGAACCCACTTACGCTGTACTACGAAGGGCATCGTAACTTTATAATACATACATAAATTAAGTCAGCCAAGACAAAATACTAACGAACTCCGAAACTCGGCGCGTAAATGAGACTCGGGCTGAGTCGATGGCACAGCCCACACAAGGAGACACAGACAGCTGAATCACTATAATACTTAGATAACTATAAATTAAAAATTTTAAAAACCCCCAACTCAATTAAATCTAAGATCCATTCCGCAGCATACAAAAGAGCTGATAACTTTGAAACGGCTGGACCAATTTCGATGAAAAGTGTCTAAGAACCATTGCCACGAAACCAGCTTTCAAATAAAAAACCGCATCCAAATCGGTTCACTAATTTGAAGAGTTATGATGCCACAGACAGACAGACAGATACACCCACACACACACACACACACACACACATAGCGGTCAAACTTATAACACCCCTCTTTTTGTGTCGGGGGTTAAAAATAGAATAAGCCAAAGACTGTATTAGTACATATCTGTTATTGAATAATATACTTTGACAGTCAGTCTTTCAGCTGATAAATGAATTGCCGATACAAATACGTCATAATGGATTTCGGCCGTGTTGTAACTTTCCTATGGCCTAGTTCATGAGTACCTATACTGAGGTGAATTGAATCTCGTGCGGTTTTTGCTTTGATTCTGAGGCATTGTTATCTAACGCACTTCGAATCACGAGGAAAGAAAGAGATGAAGAATGCGCTCACAAACGTCGGCACGTTTGACAATACGGCCTTTGGACACACTTGTCGCAATACATAGAGAGTTGTAATTACCTAAGTTCAGTCAAAGAGGCTCCCCCAGTAGGCTCAGGCTCGTTCGGTCCTTTACTAACATCCCCGTATATGCCCCGAAGTATCCCAGGCATGCTTATTTCAAGTACTTCCGGAAACTACTTCTTGAATTCAGGGACAAAAAATAAAACATTGTGAAAAGCAGACATTGTAGGAAACGGGCTATTGAACACAAATAGTGGGCATTGTAGGAAGCATACATAGTAGGAATAGGTCATCACAAGGAACGGACAGTGTCATGATAGGAAACCATTTGCTGACATTATAGGAAAGAGTAATTTCTTGGAAGAAGACTAGTTTGAGAAGCAGACATGTTAGGAAAATGACCGAACGAGCCTGAGCCCGCCAGTAGCACCAGGCGCAAACTAAACGTGCTCATCACAGATACCAAAGTACTGGTTTTTCATCGTTTGCCCGAGTTTCATTTGTTATAATATAACTTATTTCTGAAACAGTATTTTCTTTACATTTGTTATTATACAAACCTAACCGAACGTAATAATATATAGAATGACAAACGTTGTATGGTAATGAAATCATGAGAAACAAAGTGATCTTCACATTACCAGTTTCTAGGAAAATAATGAATGACCTACAACCCTAGTTAGTACAGAGCGTTCAGTCACATAACGAAGCCGCACGCGCCCGTCTCAAACAATAACATGTTGATGCAACAATGCAGCTAAGGGCCCTCGCCCACGGCGACTTTTTGTAGCGCTGCAGTAGCGATGCTGTCGCGCGTTCGCATCGATGCAGTCGCGATGCGGTCGCTAGCTGTGTACCCTCGCCCACATAACACGATTCAGTCACGATGCAAACGCGATACCGTCGCACTTCTGACGCGATGCAATCGCGATACCGTCGCGCTTCTGTCGCGATGCAAACGCGCGGTTCTCTACTAACGCGCCACCCTCCCTCCGTTCCCTCCCCGATGTCGTCCGACACGGTCGCGCGTTTGCATCGATACAGTCGCGATGCTGAAGCACGTTAGTAGCGCGTTGGCATCGCTTCTATAGCGCGTTACAAATGCGAATAACGCGCGTTAGTAGCGATGCGATGCTGTCGCGCGTTTACGAAACGCGCGATAGCATCGCTACAAAAAGTCGCCGTGGGCGAGGGCCCTAAAAACTACAGTGACGTATCTGTCCCTCCATCGGCTGCGCCCGCGCCTCGCCGCGCCAACTCGGGCTCCAGCGGCGCAAAATCTTAACGAGTTGCCAGTTCAAATTCTATTCTATGACGTTTTTCTCAAGCTAAAACTCAATTACCATATGTATTCGCGGTATGAAATTCTGAACAGCTTTCCCCGGGCCGCATTTGCATTGTTAATTGTGGCCTCCAACTATGGGACACGGCTTCGCTGTGTTTACAAACTTCCGTGTAATTAAAGTTTGATACCTACTTGCAACACGAACTTACATTGTTGCAGTGGGTTTAAGCAAGTTTTTGACAAAGCGGCGTTGAGCTTGGGCGTGTGTTAGTCCTACGAACGTGTGATTTGAATATTATATTTTTGCCGTCTCCTTGTACGGATGCAGTAATTTAATTGTGCCTTTAGTACAATCTCGTAGGCAGATTTGGTAGCTAGCTTCGAAATAGGAAATGTAGCTTCCCATTTTGTAACTAGCCAGATATGAAATAGGAATGATTCTTATCCCGTAGCTACTACGTGGATGGATCTAAAAGATTCCAGTTTCGAAACCAACTTCGAATTGTGATTTTTTTTCCCACTTCGAAACTGGTTAGTTAACCAGGCTACGAGATTGAGATGGGATTAAAGGGAATTATAGAATTAGGTGTGAATGAAAACGTCTAAGTTATAGAACCAATGTTATAATGTACTATTAAACAGTTATCTTGCAAGTGTGACGTAAATTTTCTCGCCTTGCAATTTAACTAGTTAGCTTGTAAGGTCTTCAAGGCGACATAAATGTAATTCACCTAATATGAAAAGAATACATCATCATCTAACGGTGGACTGCGTACTTAAATTTGCCCTTACAACTTGCTTTTTATATGTAAACGTTCAAGTATTTGACATTTTTGTATTTAATAAAGACAAGTGAAACAATTACTTTGGCTCAATAAATGCGTGTTCGTGTAGTTCTTGTACACTGTACAAACACACATAAATCACACTAACTCATCTATTACACGCATCTATCTATTTAACGCGTCAGTTAGTGTGGTGGTGGTGACAGATGGGTTAGTGTGATTTGTGTGTGTTCGTACAGTGTGGAGGTGGAGGAACTGCATAAATGTAGCTATCATAAGGTCGCGGATGAGCAAAGTAATTGTTTAAGTTTATTGATACGGACCTTCGCAAAGAAACTCCTGACTTTTGTGTTTTATGATCTAACTTGTAGCTAGCTACTCCACCAGCGAAAAATTCCTTTATCGCTATTTCGCAAGAACTAATAAATTTTCCGGGATAAAAAGTATTGTATTTGTTAATCTAGGTTATAAACTACCTGTGTACCAAATTTCATCAAAATTCGTCAAATCGTTTTAGCGTAATGAGAACCAAATATCCACGCATTCATCCATCCATACAAAGTTTCACGTATACACGGTGATTTTTAATCGGTGATCAGGAGTTGAAGTTTCTAAGTAGCCAAAATGGAATTTAATAGATGAGGTCTCAAGCTCAGGTCTGGTCTCAGTTTAATTTAAAAAATGTTATTGTTATAATAATTCAGCGACCGGATAGGCAGACATTTGTGTGAATAATACGAATGTTTGTGCTCGAGTCTTGGGTGTTTTCTATAGTAAGTATGTTTATCCGTTGTCTAGTACCCATAGTACAAGCTTTGCTTAGTTTGGGACTAGGTCAATTGATGTGAGGGGTGCGAAGTCGGAAACCTCCTCGAGTGCCCCACCACTCCCACTACCACTCCCTTCTGTCCGAGGCGTAGGCCTCATGGGGTGGGGAAGGGTAACGCTTGGGACGGTGCACCCTGGGCAACAACGGTTAATTAATTCCTTCGGGATTTAGTTAACCGTTGGCTAATATCCGACTGGGGGGGTGGGGGTCAGCAATCTCCACATGTGCCCAGGCCACCAGGCCTACGACTAGATGGCCTGGGCTGCACGACCGTTACGGTTCTCCCCTCTTAACCCTGGTGGTTAAGGGGGAGAAGAGTAGCGGTTGGGCCCATGGCCTGTGGCGATTGACTGACTGGGGGGGTGGGGGTCAGCGATCTCCACATGTGCCTGGGCAATGCTATGGCAATTTGGTGCGTTGTCTGGGCTGCACGACAGTTACGGTTCCCCCTGTTAACCCTGGAGGTTAAGGGGGAGAAGAGTAGCGGTAGGGCCCATGGCCTGTGGCGATTTGCTGACACACTGGGGGGGCAGGGATGGCGAGGTGAACCCGCAACTTGTTGCGGGGGATCCGAGCCTAAAGAGGACGGCGTCCCGCCCTTGGGCGGACGCCTTTGACGTCGGCGAACCCGAACTGAGTACCTGCTCTGCCACGGCGGACAGGGAAAGGCGAGGGGGAGCCTGGTGGGTGGAAGCGACCGTGCCCTCGGTACCGCTCTGCTTTCAGAGCAGGACATGAGAGCGCGGAAGCTAACGTGAGGGCACGTAACCCCGGCTTGCCGGGAACGTGGGCATCTGCGGAAGCCACGAGGAGTAAACCTCTTTAAACAATCTTTCACCAGCGGGGGAGGCCGGGGAGTGCCGAGCCCGCATTGCACGGTGTCGACAGAGGAGCCCCATCCCGGGGCGGCCAGTGGGCGTTGCGGTGACTCCTTGTGCTCCCGTGGCGTTCACAATGGCAAACGAGGGAATCCGTGTGGTTTTTAGTGGGTAGGCCCCTTGGGGAGAGCCCACATACCTCCGTTTCCCCGAACGGAGAAGATGCATAAGGTTCATTTTCCACACCAAAAAAAAAAAAGGTCAATTGATGTGAATCGTCCCGTTAAAAAAATAATATTTAGGAGTTTCATGAAGTGAACAGCTGCTGCAGCATGAGTAGCTTTATGGTGAACCTGCATACACCTGCGAAGAAATTTAATGGTGTGTGTGAAGTTCCCAATCCGCATTGGGCCCGTGTCGGAACTAGGGCCCAAGCCCTCTCAGAAGAGGAGGCCTGTGCCCTGCAGTGGGACTAATATAGGCTGGGATGATGATGATGAAACTAATCTATTTTAAACCACAATCAAATAAAAAAAAATCAAAAATCAAAACGTTTATTCTGCAAGTAGGCCACAAGGGCTCTTTTACATGTCACTTTTTTTTAAAACTACCAGCGCTTTCGTAAGGACCATCATTGCCAAGAAGAATGCGCCGCAAGAAACTTGGCCGGAAGTCATCTTTTCAAATTACAATATAATAAATTACAAACTCTTAAAAATTACAAACTAAAAAAACCATACAAATATAGAATTAAGTAAAAAAAAATAATAATTAAGTATATAAAAAAAAAATACAGGGATGTATTGGGTCCCTTAGTTAAAAAAAAACTAAAACTATACCTACATCTTAACTATATCTACGTTTAGTGGAAGTGTAGAATGCTTCCACCGTCAAGAAAAAAAAAAAAAAGGGAAAAAAAAATAATAATATTGGAGATAGTCTTCCAATGTCACAATAATTAAAAATGATTCTGTTAAAACACATTTCAGGTCAAGCAACCATTAAACTTTTGGATTTCAAAGGCAAGCTTACGCCTGCCGCCCCCAAAGTTGGCTCACACAGAAGTGTAATCTTTACAGTTACCTTCATTTTTATAAACCTACACATACAAGCATCGACGCACACACATAATGTAAAACAGCAAAAAGATTCAAACGTTCCAAACTTTTACACTCCACGTTTTATCACAAAAATATACAGACGTGTAAAGAGTTCAGAAAGGTTTAACATAACAAACCAACTAAGAACTCGAACCACTGTCAATACGAAATCCAGCGGGCTACCATAACAAAACAAAACCGGCCAAGTGCGAGTCGGACACGCGCACGAAGGGTTCTGTTCCATTATCTATAAAAACGGCAAAAAAATCACGTTTGTTGTCCCATCGTTTGTAGCCTCCTTAAATATTTATTTTATTCTGTTTTTTTAGAATTTTTTGTTATAGCGGCATCCAAAATACAATCATCTGTGAAAATTTCAACTGTCTAGCTTTCACGGTTCATGAGATAAAGCCTGGTGACACACGGACAGACGAACAGACAGTCAGACAGTCAGACGAACGGACAGCAAAGTCTCAGTAATAGGGTCCCGTTTTTACCCTTTGGGTACGGAACCCTATAAAGGAATCCACTCTGAAAGATTTTTCTCCGGGAGCCCGGGAAATCCCCGCTATCCCGGGAGTTCTCAATCAAAGTCGCAGCAAAGCGGGATTTTTATTTAAAGGAGAGCTAACTTTTTTAGTGGAGCTCGGGTTAGTAGATTTGTTAGCATTTTGTTTTCATTCCTTTTGTTCGGGTTAAGTATTTGGTGAGATTTGCGGTGTATCATTTATTGAATCATTTAATGACGCATTTCGAACTCAACCAGAGCTCATCTTCAGAGTAGGTACCACAACCGTACGCTATGCTACATAATACAGTAAGATTATTTCTTCTTTGACACTCGGCAATTCTCGACATAGGCTGAGGTTTTGTGGTTAATTACATTAAACAGGTTTGGATATTTTATGTGATTAAATTCTAGGATTTTATATAAGTACTCTATGAGAAAACACGATTTGTTTAACTTTGTATTGACCAGTTGCACTGTATTGTAATAGTATGCAATTTTTAAATAATGTAAGAATAAGATATTTTGGCTATAACAACATTCAATACTTAATACAATTTAAGTACCTATCACAGGTACCTATGAACAAAAATGTTTATAAAAAAAAGAAAACCAATGCCCCAGATTGACGGGAGAGAGCTTTGGTGTGATAACTGCTACTTAAGACTTACCGAATGATTTTAAGATTTTAATTTTTTTTTATTATTATTTTATATCTGATACATAAAAATCTCGTGTCACGGTGTTTGTTATCGAACTCCTCCGAGACGGCTTGACCGATTTTTATGAAACTTCTTCTCTACTCTCGGCAGGTCTGAGAATAGATCGTAGGCTATAATTTATATGGTAAAACATCGTTTGCCGGGTCAGCTAGTTGGTTTATAATATTTAAGTTTATTAAACACTTTATCGCAAAATACTATGTCATAAAAATACCGTCGAATATCAAAGCTACACTTTACAAAAAATAGAACTATTTATAAACACTTACCCTGTACTGATAATAAATAAATAAATAAATAAATAAATATCACGGGACAATTCACACCAATTGACCTAGTCCCAAAGTAAGCTAGGCAAGCTTGTGTTGTGGGTACCAGGCAACGGATAAACATACTTATATAGATAGATACATACTTAAATACATATTAAACACCCAAGACCCGAGAACAAATATTCGTATTTTTCATACAAATATCTGCCACGACACGGGAATCGAACCCGGGACCTAAAGCTTCATAGTCAGGTTCTCTAACCACTAGGCCATCTGGTCGTCAAATAAAACAATCGACGTCAAATAATGGTCTTTAAATAAAACTATCCTAAAATAAAATTGCTTTATAATCATTGTTATGTACTATTCGCCTAAGTCCTGCCCCTACGGAAGAGTGCTTATCAGGCTGGCAGCATTTTCTGCGCTGGATTGTGCTGTGATGTACTTAAGGTAAGAAATGGCTCAGCCTTATGGTTACGAATAATTTCGAATAGAAACATTATTTCTAAACTTAAAGTAGGTACCTAAAAAGAACTAATACTAAAATATGTTTATTTATTTATTTATTAGGACCTTCAACAACAAGTACACTATTTCATAATAATATGCTTAAAAGATACATGTACAAATTAAAACTAAGTGCCTCATCACTTACAGAAGGACACCGCATGTTAATATCTAATGTTACAAGAGGAAGTCCCCTTAGCAAAAAAATTAGAAATATTTAACGGTTACTTTATCATAATCTCGATAAAATTAAATTTATTAAGATTAAAATATTATATACTTATTTGTAAAATATAATTTGTAGGTCATATAGTGACAAAACATGTGAAACTCTTTCTTCCATGCCACAAAATATGTACCATGTTTTATGCAAATAAATGATTTATGATAAAATTCATCATCATCATCATTTCAGCCAAAAGATGTCCACTGCTGAACATAGGCCTCCCCCAAGGCTCGCCAAACAGATCGGTCTTGCGCCATCCGCAACTAACTTGTTCCAGCAACCTTAACCAGGTCGTCATTCCATCTTGTTGGAGGCCTAACTACACTGCGTCTTCCGATAAAAACTATCGATCAATAAAATTGGTCAAATTTTTTTTTTTGTAATTTTTTTTTTAATTATTTTTAGTGGGGAACCTGTGATATTTTCACGTCCGAATAACCTAGTCATAATAAACCGGAATTTTCCTCGTTACAGTCGAAAAACTTCTTTTTTTTCAATTTAATTTCTGAATGCGGTTTATTTTTACGTACACGATATCGCATTCGTCCGACATCACGCAAGTTCGGTTCGATGCAGAAAATAAAAACCACATAAAAAATCGCAATAAACAAGTCAATTCCATTGCTCATTTCGTAGCCGATGCAATACGAACATATTTTTACTATGTGAAATTCCTTCACAATGGACTCGTTTAAAGTATTTTTGACGTTTATATTTTGTATTGGTAGTATCTATGGCAAGTTAGAGTATAATACCGTTAGAAATGTCATACATAGAAGTACAATTTATTCTCCGAAACGTAAGTTAATATTGTAGATACCTAGTAGTTTTAGCGCGTTAGAAATATATAGGTAGGTACCTTTATGAGAAACATTTTCCTACACAATCCTAAGATTTACCATAAAAACCGGCCAAGTGCGAGTTGGAGTTGCGAACCGAGGGTTCCGTACAATTTTTTTAAAGTATGTCAAAATATACGCCGTAAACAGCCGTAGGGGGAAGTGGGGCACATTGATGCACAAAAATTCAAACTCCTTTTTAATGGACATGATCATGTTTGAATATTTATTTCGACGTCTGCATTGGCTAATATGTCAGTTTACATTTTTGTTACGAAATAGCGGCTAAAAGTGATCTGGTATAAAGATATACTGATTTTAATAAAAAATATTTTTTGCATCATTCTGCCCCACTAGAGGGGCACTTTGATACTACGGGAAGGGCAGTTTAATGCTTATTTAAAATCCAATAGAAAATTATTTAAAATGCAAAATAAACCGCAATATAAATTGTTTTATTACTGAAAATTAACAAATAATAAATAAATTAATAATTAATTAGCCTGTCATATCATACTTAAAATAGTACTTTGGCAATGGCAACGTAATAAAGTAATAAATGACAGTTTTCTTCTTCTCGAAAGTAATGATGATGATGTTCCGGTTGGTTCAAATCAAAAGATTTCCTGGACTTCTCTATGCGATTTTGTAGGGTTGAAGCTTTGATGCCAATTTGCCAACCGCTTTACGTATCATTGTACCCCGCACCTTACTGCATCAAAGTGCCCCAACAGACTTTTATCTATCACATACAATTAGTTGAAACATAACACTTTTTGTATTGTATTCTAGTCTCCTTATTGTACATAGAAACACGTGAAATTAGCAAAATACATAACAACCATCTCATTGTAAAAATTACTTATATTTAGAACACGCATCAAATGTAAGCCCTTTTTGTTGCGGGCACTGGAGGGTCGGAGA
This sequence comes from Archips xylosteana, assembly GCA_947563465.1. Lineage (NCBI taxonomy): Eukaryota > Metazoa > Arthropoda > Insecta > Lepidoptera > Tortricidae > Archips > Archips xylosteana. The sequence continues at coordinate 3,697,392 of OX387351.1, read as the reverse complement.
CCTGGTGACCTGACACACAGGTCCTACCTGTTATTTGTTAATCTATGTATTATATAGGAAATTTAATTGTATTTAGTAACTTGGTGGTGGAGTAAATAAATAAACTTATTATTATTATTATTAGTTTATTGAGGTATTTATTATAATTATACTCAAAATCATTATTTAAAATCACTTTTGAATATATTCACTCAAAAAAAAATCTGTTTTCGAGGTAACGCTGAAGTTTTAAAAGATTAATATTTATAATTAAAATAAATATTTCAAATAAAATACAGATAATTTTGGATGGACAATCAGTTTGTCAATTTAAAAAAAAAATGAGGGTAGATTTAGCCCCGCTACCCGTCAGCCAGGTCTTTGGTTCCGTGTTGGGGTATATAATAGGAGAGGTATGTGACAAGTTTTCAGCTTGCCTCAAATACCTATCTAAAAATTGGTGCCAGCTCTCGGACTATAAGGTCTTTTATAGTTCACACAACTTTGATTCAATGTACCTTTGCTTCAGTTGCCGATAAGACTTGTTTACTAAAGCCACAGCCTGGACCATGTCGCGCCGAAATCGACATGTACTACTTCAATCCAGCGGACATGAACTGCACCAGTACTTTCAAGTGGGGTGGCTGCATGGGCAACGGCAACCGGTTTGACACATTCAGCGAGTGCATTGATACTTGCCTCACTCAGTTTGGACGGAGTAAGTGAAGTTAATGAAATGACTCTGTTGGCATCATCATCTTCATAATCCTAGCTATCCTTGGTAACTTCACACTCACAATTGAATTTCTTCGCGTGTGCATATTTCAAATGTAAATTCAGAGATGCGAGCCCGGATTTGAACCCACGACCCTCTGCTTGGGAGGCCATAGGTAAAACCACGGCTTGTACTCTGTTGGGTCCTTTCTCCAATTTCAGGCGAAGCGTGATTTGGTGGAACTACCGTTCGTCCGAATTTCACAGGCCATAATTTTTCGTTTTGCATAGTTTTAATTTGTCATAATTATTATTTCGGAAACAACAGGTATTTTCTTCGGGATTGTTATTAAATTCATCTAACTTAACCCAGAGTTAAATACGTGATTCCGAGTTAACTGATAATCCAGGTTTAAGTAGTGTCAAAACTTACGGAACTGTCATCCCTGATTGGTTAACGATGAGATTTTGTAACTCTAGACTCTCTTATTCTTATAGAAACCCGACCATATTATTGTAGTTTGAGGTTCGACTATGGCTTTTGCTTTGGCGATACCAAAAGGTGGTATTACGACGAGTTATGGCACGTTTGCAAGGAAACCATCTACTCGGGCTGCGGGGGCAACAAAAACAACTTTTATAGCCAACAGCAGGTGAGAACTTTCAGATGCACTATTGGATCCTCAAAAGTTTTATCGTAGTCAGTATTTACGTAAATGCTACGAACACTATGTCTTAAGGTTGTCATTCCAATGTTGGCAACCGCGGTCTGCGACCGTGATCGGGTCGTACGACCCACTATTTAAGCCAGGGATTCACTTAACGACAAAATGTACCACGATAATTGCCGTTACCGAACTTTGCTTGACATGTCTGGTGACATTATTTACATGGGCATATATTATGTCAAGCGAAGATCGCCACCGTTGCGGGACTTCAACCTGCGTTGCTGGCTACACGTTTTACATAACATTTCTCTGCAATTGAATACCTGCCTTTAATATGAAGCACTGACAGATGTAAGCGACCACGTCTCACGACCAAATTCATACTAGCTTTAGGTTCTCATCTGATTACTGCACACCAAAGTCACCGAACAACGGCCAATCGATAATATCTTTCTCAACCTCGACATTGGCAGAATCATCGATAGTATCGATGGAGCCATATTTTTTAAAATTTAATTGAATTGAAATTCATACTAGGCAACGAGTCGCGCTACCCTGTCGTAGTTGCGTGTCGCCCTCACTGACATGACATGACGTGACATCGGAATGATGCGATAAAAGACCGTACCGTACCTTCGTACAATTTATATTTAGATTGCTAAAATAGAACACCTCATGGGCCAGTAATTTCACCGGCTATCTTACTCTTTACGCTGGAAAACCGCAGCGTGAGCACTGTCCCTTGGCGGGAGGATTAGCGAGTGGCATGAACAACTGGTATCCTAATATCTAGCCTCATTCGTTTTTCGTTTAGTTCGTTTCGTTTAAAAGTCAAAGTCAAAGTCAAAATTCTTTATTCAATTTAGGCATCAAATTGATGCTCCTATGAACGTCGAAAAATCTACCACCGGTTCGGAAAAAACCCTGTTGAGAAGAAACCGGCAAGAAACTCAACAAGGTATATTTTTTTCAAACAGATCTACATTGTTATTAAATGACATAGAGATTTAGTATCCGTCACTATGTATCTTTTTTGCTCAAATTCTGCAACTTGTCTATCTCTTAATTCATTCGTCGTTCGTCGTTCTTCCCTTTCGTTTTTTGTCTCATTTACTTATTCGCCAAAGTTATTTCGATAGGTTTGGTGCTATGTGACTTAAGATAGACTGCGAATGATACTAAAAAGAGTAAGTCCAAGGAAGACCGCGACAAAAAACAAATATTTAATACTTATTAAGAGACAGACAAGTTACAGATTTTGATCAAATAAGATAATGGCAGTTAGCGAACACGACGAATAAAGAATGAGTGACGAATACATTAAGAATTAAATGAAAAACAAATGAGGCGAGATAATGGGCCCGGACCAAAAAACTGAACTAATTTATTTATTTTGGACAGTGTGACGCGATATGTAGATTTGGCAAAGGCCCCGTCAGTGGGTCGTGGAATTCAGACCGCATCAAGAAGGTTATAATCATCAACCCTCTCGATACAACTCCGCACCGAGGAAAAGAACAGGGAGTTGAAGCAGGACGTGTCACACCAAAGGGCGGGAATCAGGTGACAGGAGAGACTGCGCAGACAGAGGGACCGATGATATCGCAAATACCGGGATAATTCTTGTTAAGAATAATAATAGATATCAAGCAACTTATTTTCATTTGTTTCCTTTACTTTAAACAAGTAAGAGTAATTAAAAAAAAAAACTTTACAAAAGTTAAACGCAACGCAACGAAAGTGATAAAATAATTGTTACCAAGCCTTTGTCATAAATCATAAAAAAATATTTCCCGAAAACTTAAATGAAATAAAACAAAAACTAGGAAATACAGAGCACAAATTCATTACTATACACATTAAAATTTGACATAAAATGTAATAAATCATTAATTAATACGTAGTTAAAATAATTTTTGATCTAACTGTTTAGACGTAAGAAATTATTCAACCTTTTTATGAGTAAAAAATAAATAAAAGGGTTAAATAATTTATCACGTCTAAATAGTTAGATCAAAAATTATTTTAACTACGTATTAATTAATGATTTACTACATTATTTCAAATTTTAATGTGTATAATAAGGAATTAGTGCTCTGTATTTCCTAGTTTTTGTTTTATCTCGTTTAAATTTTCGGGAAATATTTTTGCCTGGTAACACTAAGAAATGTCAGAATTCCACGAAATTAAAAATCGTAGTTAAGCATCACGACCTAGTATAATGTTTAGCGATTTCCCGTGGGATCTTCTCAATTTCCAGAAGTGCAAGAAAATTAAAAAAAAAATGTTTTCATTGCCCTCTTTGCCCAGCGTTCATTGGTATCCTATCCTATACTACCATAAAAGAGAAACCTTTGTGAAGATGTCTGGATGGTCATTATCCGAGCGTTTCAACCGTCTCATTTTGGTGGACACTTTCTTATGGAAATGGCAAAAGATTCTGATACAGTTTTTAATTATTTGGTAGAAGTACAGGTCCTCTAATAAATAACTGAAAACGCCATCAAAATCTACAGATGATTCGTAGAAAACGTGACCACCAAAATTAGGCGGTTGAAACGCTCGGATAATGACCCGGATATTGGGATGTTTGGATGTGTAGATGTTTGTTAATCAATTACACAATAATGGCTAAAAGGATTTAGATGAAATTTGGTGTATAGATAGATGAAGATCAGCATTGAGACACAGAATACCTAATACCCCAGTAGAGAGTTCCCGTGGCATAGTATTTTAACTTTAAACACGATTAAATGGTGCTGTCCAAGAACGTTGAAGTATAGTAGCGGAATGAGCGGAATTTCGGTTGCGCCATACATTGTGTCACGTGAGTGTCACGTGATGGCCCGCATATTGTATGGCGTGGACCGAAATTCTGCCGCTCACGACTCACAAAATTACGCTCGTGTGGCCTCACTCTAACTCGTTGACATAGAGTCGAAAAGTGACGAACCTTTTCATTCCGCGACTGTACCTCGGCTTTCAAGATGGCGTACCAACATCGTCTGCAATCAATAGCATTGTTTGGGCTCCGCTTTATGGATTTCTAACACGGGGAAGTCGCAAGTTATAAAAATAAAATACACAGATTAATTACCAAAACTTTAACAAAATCCTTTATTTTATTAATCATTTTAATCAGTCACCAATTTATTTCTAAATAAATACAATCTTTACATTTTTCAACACTTAAATAAAATACATAATTATTATTTATTTTATTGTACGTATTGTGCATCTAAGCGTAGTATTTATGGATCATCATCATCATCATCATCATCAGCCTATGTTCGTCCACTGCTGGACAAAGCCTCTCCCATGGTACGCCACTGAGCACGATCCTCGGCCACTCTCATCCAACTCTTGCCAGCCACCCTGCGAAGATCATCGCTCCACCGAGTCTGAGGACGTCCTACGCTACGTTAGTCGATCCGTGGTCTCCACTCAAGAACTCGTCTACCCCAGCGGTTATCGGTTTTTCGGGTTATATGACCGGCCCATTGCCACTTCAGCGTGCTAATGCGGTGGGCTATGTCGAAAACTTTGGTTCTCTGTCGGATCACTTCGTTACGAATTCGATCTTTCAGAGAAACTCCGAGCATAGCCCTTTCCATAGCACGTTGAGCAACTTTAAATTTGTGGGCCAGCCCTACCGTGATTGTCCATGTTTCGGCACCGTATGTCATGACGGGTAGGACGCACTGATTGAAGACTTTCGTCTTTAGACTCTGTGGAATTGGCGATGTGAAGATCTTTATGGATATATATTAGTAACACAATTACTAAAATAAGATATACAGGTCAGTCTCGTAGGGTATGTCCGACTGTTCCGAACTAATCCGTGGTTTTTTTTCAACGTTGGTTCATTCTAAGCCAACCTTAAGCCTTTGAGGGTTGGCTTCCCGTTAGAATTAAACTTGAGAAAAAACCAAGGGTTGGTTTGAAACATGATGGATGTACCTTGACTCCAAACGTGAGCGTCCCGCGTATGCCTGTATCTCACGGTAATTTTAAATCAAAGTAACACAAAATAATATTTAGAAAAAAACGCAATAAATAGCGACTCCATACTACAAAATATGCCAGCTCAAATTAATATTTGAATTTGTTACTAAATTTGACAAAAGTTCTCCAATTTAACAATTATACCATTTGAACGATTTCTTCACTCCTGTAGCCCTTTGTTTCTTGAAAAAATTCACCGGATTTCCTATAGTTAGTTATTAATGAATAAAAAATGCTTAAGAATTAAGTTTTGGGTCTTCAATCATTTTATAATCCTATTGACAATGCCATTCTTGCAACTGCTTGGATGTTGTCCGACAGTTCTTTAGTTCTGAAACATAAACATGTGTTATGTTGTAGTCTGTTGGTTCATGAAAAACATCATTCAGTTTACGAAGAAGTTCATTTGGCGCTTGGCGGTAAGCTTGCCCAGTGATGCTCTTAGACTTAAAAACAGCATGAAAGAACTCTTATATCTCTACTCTAGCTCTGTTCTTTGGTGTCAAACGCTCTTAGCCACTCACATGCTTTGTCAAACTACGGTTGCCAATTTATTTATTGATTTCAATCAAATATATTCAAAATCGCTTGTCAATAAATCACATTGAACTGAAACAATAACTTTGCTTCAGTTCAGTTCAGGTCTTGTTTCAGTTCATTAGACCTCCGAAAAGTAACGCCTGATTCAATAAATTAATAAATTACAGTAAATGCAAAAAAACACGTGAGTGGTTAGAAGAGACAACAACGACCTTTTGAGAGTTCTGTACAAGCAGACTAGCGGAAAACGAAACAGTCTGACTAACGTTCCGTGGTGGCCTAGTGTTTTTTCAAGCAGAGGGTCATGGGTTCCATCCTGGACTCGCACCTCTGACTTTTTCGGAGTTTATGTACGAGATTACATTTTAAATTTACCAACGGAGAAGGAAAACTTCGTGAGGAAACCTGTACGCGCTTGCGAAGATCAATGGCGTGTGTGAAGTTCCCAAATCCGCACTGAGCCCGTGTAGGAACTACGACCCCTGTGTCCTGCAGTGGAACGTATAAAGGCGGGGATGATGATGAGACTGACCTTCCATTGCTGACTCCATCTGTGAGTTTGAACATGTAGCTTGGACAAGTTTCAGGGTGTAGGAACCGTGCGTGGAATAGAGTACCCTGGCAGATACAATACAGTAACTCCGGTAGAGGCACGTTAGATGGCAGCACTTTCTTCTCGTAGAGAATCGTTGAGAACAACTGGAAAATTAGAAATTAAGTTGTGAAAATATAAGGCGATTCTGGGGAGGCGATTAGTCTTGGTTGCTTAGCGACTCTCAAGCAGGTCTTGGGTTCAAAACTCAGGCGCACACCTCTGAGGTTTTCGAAGTTTATGTGCGAAGTCACATTTGAAATTTACCATGAGCTTTGTGGTACAGGCAAACATCGTGAAACCTGCAAAGACCTGTGAAGTCGTCTACACTGGGGCCACGTGGGATCTACTTCCTAAGCCCTCTTATTCTGAGATGAAGCATTTGCCCTGCAGTGGGACGTATGAAAGACTGGGATGATGATGTTGATGAGTCAAGATTAACTCTAATAATCTATCTTAATTGGGATGTCCCAATTTTTGACAACGTATAATAAATTTAAAACCGTTTGTAGGTATAGGCTTTGTGAAGCATTTTCAGAAATCAGATTCCAAAAATATGATAAACTGAATTAAATAAAGAAAATTTAAGTAATGACCTTCATTTGACCTCTGCAGTGAATCGTCACAAAGGCAGATATAAAGCAGAGGCTGTATTGTCTAACGCGCGGGCGCATGCATTCGCTTTCACCATCTCTTTCTGTCACCATCTCATACCGTTTGAAAGAAAGAAATAGTGAATGCGAAAGCAATCGTCAGCGCGTTAGACAATAACCGTACTTGTCTTCACTCTAAAGCAAATTGTCAGTTTGAAATGTTGTTGTCCTGCTTATAATAGCAAAGAGTGACAAAGAAAGAACTTTAATCACATGATACGCACCTGGCTTTAAACATTTGTCATTTATCGTAAAGTCCGAAATGTATACGAGTATTTTCAATGTATTTTTACAAATTTAATTATTAAATTACTACGTTACAAGTAAATATAAAAGATTTTAAATATCAGATTTTAATAAAAAATATCTATTTACTATCACACCATTAAACAAACAGGGAATAATCGAAGCTAAAAGAAGAGAAATAAATAAAACTATTTGTCATGGTTAATTTAGGACACTAAGCCGTGCTTGTATTATTGACAGTGACAAGACAAAATCAGTAGTGCCACAGATTATGTTATGTACGACTTGAATTTTCCTAGGCAATGGAACGTGGCTCTCTCACTGTGACGTCATCCAACGTATTTCTTAAAAAAATTATAAAAAATTAAATACGCACCAAATTCAAAATCGATGAAAATGGTATCTTAAAATATCCTATTCTTTCCAAAAAAAATATAAAAACTATAGGTAATTTTTTTGGTGCATCCCAATTACCTAATAGACTAGCGTTTTGTGGCAGTTGTTAGTAAAATTAGTGTTTATTTGTTGTAAATTTTTTGTCAGGTATTTTTGGGTCATTTTTTCTTTCTTTTTAGGGTTCCGTAGTCAACTAGGAACCCTTATAGTTTCGCCATGTCTGTCCGTCTGTCTGTCCGTCTGTCTGTCTGTCCGCGGCTAAGCTCAGAGACTGTTAGTACTAGAAAACTATAATTTGGCATGAATATATATATATTAGTCATGCCGACAAAGTGGTTAAATAAAAAAAACTAAAAAAATTTTTTTTAGGGTACCTCCCATAGACGTAAAGTGGGGGTGATTTTTTTTCTCGAGTAACCCTATAATGTGGGGTATCGTTGGATAGGTCTTTAAAAACCATTGGGGGGTTTCTTACATGTTTTTTGTATTCAGTGATTTGTTTGCGAAATATTCAACTTTAAAGTGAAAATTTTCATTAAAATCGACCGTCCCCCCCCCCCTCTAAAATCTAAACTGTTGGGTGGAAAAATTAAAAAAAATTCAAAATGGTAGTAAATATATTAAATTTACAAGGAAAATTATAGCGGCTAAGATTGCTTGGGAATTATTTGTAGTTTAAGAGTAAATAGTAGCCTAAGGTAATAAACATACCGTCACCTACTTTGAAAAACTCGTATCTCAAATCAGCATGTAAACAAAACGTCTTGATACGCGCGTAATAAAGTTCACTTTGCCAGATTAACGATTTTGAGATACGAGCTTTTTTCAAAGTATTGACGATACCTAACTTGGAAGATTCCGTACACATACGAAATCCTTAGAAAAATATTACTTGATTTTTTCGTAATGGCTACGGAACTCTATCTTGGGCGTGTCCGACACGCTCTTGGCCGGTTTTTTTTTCTCTTCGATGAACTGATGGCCGATGGGGCCAAAAGGTTCTCGAATGGCATCCACGAGCCGGAAGACGCAATGTAGGCCTCCAACAAGGTGTAATGCGGCGACCTGGTTTGGTTAAGTTTACAGAACGCATTGGATGCGGATGGTGCACGACCAGTCTGTTTGGTGAACCTTGGGGGAGTTCTTTGTTCATCAGTAAACGTCTTGCGGCTGCAATGATGATGGTGATATTTCTCTACTTACTTTTAATGCAGCTGTCACAGAAGCTGTGGCAAACCCTAAGCTGGGGCTGAATAGGAACGACAGTCCCGCGAGGTAACCGGCCGGCAGCGCGTACAACGCTGCGTCTGCGCCGCGCTTACGGCACAGGTAGCATATCACTGCCTGCAATGGACAACGAAGTGCGTTCATTAAGGGCCTAAGCACACGGCGTATTTATAACGCGCCGTCGACGCGCGTTTGTAGCCATAGAAACGCGCGTCGACGGCGCTTTCAAAAAACGCCGTGTGCTTAGGCCCTAAATATTATCGAGTAGTTGGTGAAGCTATGGCAGTATGGGAATATTTCAGAAGAGAAAATGAAATGAAACAAATTATGTTTTACGTTATGAATTGAATTTTCAAATTTGTATTTCTAGTAAGTGCTTACTAATGTAGTTATAGTTTAAGGAGGTTTTTAATTAGCTAGTACCAGGACAATTAAATAAAGACAACTTTCAATGTCTACTTAATTAATTAAAGCGTTGTGGTCCTTTAAAATAATAAAACTAGTTTTACTATAGAGATCTCTGTAAAAAATATATTCTGAAAAATTTATTGTATCACGCGTTACTTGGGTTTGTCCATCAATGAACTGAAACCTTTGATCAATTATAACTGTAGATCCACAGTCGCGCGCCCGAAAATGTCCGAGCCAAATGAGCGCCACTTTTATAAAAGTGGCCTTCTTTTTTCTCAGTACGTTGCGTGAAATTGTCAAGTTTAGCTGTCAAGTGTCAACCGAAATTCGACTGTAATGAAGTAAAGACTAGGTTCAAATTTCTGTGTAGGTGATGATTTTAATTGTTATGCAAACAAATAAAAAAGTTCGGACATTTTTTGAAGGGGATTTTGTTCGGCAATGTGTATCTTCAGTTATAATTGATCGAAGACTGAAACAATTACTTTGCTCACCTGACCTTATGACAGCTACGTTTATGCAAGAAATGCGTGTTCATGCAGTTCCTCCACCTACACTGTACGAACACACACAAATTACACAAACCCAACTATTATCACCACCACCAAACTACACTGACGCGTTTCGAACTCAATCAGAGCTCATCCTCTGGGTATCGCAACCGTACACTATGCTACCAGATGTTAGCAAAGTAGGTACTTATTGTTTCAGTTCAATAATATTCTGTGTATGAAACTGAAAAATCAAGATAGCATACTGTAGAAAATCGTACTCTGTAAATACCGATATATGAACCGAAGAAGAGGCCCATTTTGAAGTGCTTCGGTTGGATGGAAGAGAGCGCTCTCAGCGGAGAGCCGAGCTTTGGCAGCACCACCCTGGCCAGTGTTAAGGCTGTGCCTACGCCAAAGTATGTAGCAGTGCCCTGCAAAAAAAAACAAAATTAACCTCAACGTGTTCCCGCAACCTTAACTAGAGGCCGTATTGTCTAACGCATCTGACGCTTGCCTTCGCTTTCACCATCTCTTTCTGTCATCATATTATACCGTTTGACACAAAGAAATAGTGATTGCGAAGGCAAGCGTCAGAAGCGTTAGACAATAAGCCTGCAGGTCGCCGCTCCATCTCGTTGGAGGCCAAACGACACTGCGTCTTCCGGTCCATGGACGCCAATCGAAAAACCTTTCGGCCCCATCGGCCGTCAGCTCTACGAGCGACGTGCCAACTATGTGTTCGTGTTTTTGCACATTCACACATCCATCCATACAAACATTCACGTTTATAATATTAGTAAGATTAGAAAGTGGACACCTGCATGCAGGATGAATACGTCCATCCATCCATCCATCCATCCATCCATAGCAGCCCTTAGTTCGTCCGTCTTCGGACATAGGCCTCCTCTCCATTTCTCCACGCCTGGCGATCGACAGCCATACGCATCCATCCTCCACCCGCCTGTCGGCAGATGTCGTCCTTCCACCTCATTGGTGGTCTTCCTCTACTGCGAGTGTTTTCACGAGGTCTCCACTCGAGTGTTCGTCTCGCCCAACGATCGTGATTCATCCTGGCAATGTGCCCTGCCCATCTCCACTTATTCCTCTCGATCTCTTCCACCACATCTCGAACTTGCAGGATGAATACGTAGGTCAAAAATTTTAGCCTTAAGATCTTATCTTGTTACCATATTTTGGCAAGTTAAGACATTTTTACTTGATCAAATTGATTAAACAAAGAAAAAAATTAGTTAGTCAATTTAATTGAATAGATACGGTCAGCTGCAGAGAAAAGGTAACACTCGGTGTGGTTACCTCCGTTGAAGGTGTGTACCTTATCCTCTGCAGATGATTGTACACCAGAATTTTGAAGCCCCCATGAGATCTAGGGCCTTGGGAAGGAGTCTAGTGAGCTTACCTGTATGGAAAAGATCGAACTGCCGAAACCACTGCCTGCATGCATTGTCACAATAAAAGTAATCAACAACTAAGGTAGAAATGTACGTATTTACTAGCTGTTGTCCGCGACTCCGTCCGCGAAGAATAGTAGCAGCTATAAAAACCGGCCAAGAGCGTGTCGGACACGCCCAAGATAGGGTTCCGTAGCAGGTACGAAAAAATCTTTGCATACTTTATTATATTAATGTGGTTCTTTTGGTCCCAACTCCCACCGCGCACAGAATACCAACGTCGGCGGTACAGCGCCATCTATCGGCGAATTGGGTAACTAATCTAATTGCACTCTACTAGAACTAGTATGTATGTTGATGGTTTTTCAGATGTAATTCTTAACCGATTTCAATTTTATTTTTTTTATTTGAAAGTAGATACTGTTAGCGTGATCTTATAGGTACTTAAAGAAAAAAAATGCTAACAAAAACATAAATACTGCTCAACTGATTAAGTTGAAAATAATTTTCCTAGAAAGTTTTTATTAAGTTTAACTTACGTGATTTTTTTCATATTTTTTAGACTTGCTGTTCAAAAGTTAGAGGGGGGGGGGGGGACACATTATTTTGAACTTTCGGAGTAAATATCTCCGAAAATATTCACTTTTTCAAAAAATTATTGTATAAAACCCCTATTTATTTTCAAATACCTATCCAATGATACCGCACACTATAGGGTTAGTCGAGAAAAAAAAATCACCCCCAATTTACGTCTATGGGAGGTACACTAAAAAAAATTTTTTTAGCGTTTTTTATTTAACCACTTTGTCAGCGTGACTAATATATATATTCATGCCAAATAAAATAAAAATAAATAAATAATTAACGGGACAATTCACACCAATTGACCTAGTCCCAAACTAAGCAAAGCTTGTACTATGGGTACTAGACAACGGATAAACATACTTATATAGATAGATACATACTTAAATACATATTAAACACCCAAGACTCGAGCACAAACATTCGTATTATTCACACAAATGTCTGCCCCGACCGGGAATCTAACCCGGGACCTCAAGCTTCGTAGTCAGGTTCTCTAACAACTAGGCTATCCAGTCGTCTACAACAGCTACAACAGCTTTCTAGTACTAACAGTCTCTGAGCTAAGCCGCGGACAGACAGACAGACAGACAGACATGGCGAAACTATAAGGGTTCCTAGTTGACTACGAAACCCTAAAAATAGCCTACGACCTATTCTCAGACCTTCCGAATACAAAAAAAAAGTTTCATAAAAATTGGTCGAGCCGTTTCGGAGGAGTTCGATAGCAAACACCGTGACACGAGATTTTTATATATTAGATTATTAGGTAGATTAGAAGAAGATATACTCGTATGAAATTTTAGCTGAAACTAACGGCAACTTGACAATAATTAAGTAATGCTGGGAGGATCACGTGCTACTCTACCCGTATTTCAAATTCACTTTGTCGCTTGTCCTGCAACCAAGACATAATCTCCAAAAAAAAAAAAAAAACTTTGTCGCTTTTGAATAGTATTTTCTAGTGATGTGGTTTTAAAAATAGATATTTCCAAGTTTTATGAATACAACTATATTAGTAATAGTAAACAAAATCTATATTTTACCCTGAGGATATGTTTCAAACATAGCCCGCTGTGTGGACAAGGGTTGTCGTCTTTTTCATTTTTATTTTTCCGTTTCACTTTTTCTGGGGTGAATAGCCTGAAATGAAATAATGTACGAGATGAGACCAATTGTTTTCACTAAAGTTATGTGACACAGGTTTTAATCACTCATAATGTTATGTAAATATTTTTTCACAGTTATAACTAGCCATTGGCTCGCAGTTACGCTTGCGTTACAAGAATTTCACGAAAAACATTTACATTCTTAAGGTTTTGCATGAAAAAGGGTTACGGTAACATTTTTAAGGGACAAATTTCGTCTCAGGTAGGTATCTCGTAAAACGGCTTCAATTATTTCGATGAAGTTTGGCTATACGCTTTGATCAATTATAACTGAAGATACACATTGCCGAACAAAATCCCCTTCAAAAAATGTCCGAACTTTTTTATTTGTTTGCATAACAATTAAAATCATCACCTACACAGATATTTGAATCTAGTCTTTACTTCATTACAGTCGAATTTCGGTTGACACTTGTCAGCTAAACTTGACAATTTCACGCAACGTACTGAGAAAAAAGAAGGCCACTTTTATCAAAGTGGCGCTCATTTGGCTCGGACATTTTCGGGCGCGCGACTGTGGATCTACAGTTATAATTGATCAAAGGCTATACGGGATTTTCGCGAATGATCAATCGACCTAACATGATATATTTAGGAAAACGTCGTATTCCGAGTACGAACCCGATCTGTCGCCCTGGTACCTATATCGAAAGACCATTAAATCTGTCCATATTTTTTTTGAACATCTATGTATTTTGACACACTCCCATTTTGAATATCTTTTTCCCGTTCCACTTCTATGGAAGACCAACCTTAAATAATACTTAACCGTTGATTACAAAGTCGCGCATACTCATAATGACAATCATTATCAACCACATGACCCGTCCCTTTGTTTAAACAACAAAGTAAACTTTGAATCATTGAACAATCATTTCCTGCGCCATGTTAGTATAAACAAGATTATCACTCTCGTCTGATAACTATAGGTAATACATCGGTGACTCGTGGCATTTAGGTAGCATTTGACGTTTCTGATAGACTAGTGATGTGACAATGACAATGTTTTTCTGTACGAGTTGAGCAAAATAAACCAATTAGAAAAAAATATGTTCAATCATTTATTATTATAATAATCCGTCCGCGTGGAATTAGTAATTTGGGCAGCTTATTTTTTTTATCCAATTTGCTTTTTCATCAATTATGACTCTCGTTAGTTCCTCGATATAAAAAAAATACCCCCCACACCCCACACCCCGCACCCGCCGCACTGCACCCCACCCCCTCTTAATTTTTTTTAAGGAATTTAATAAAATCTCAGAATTTCGATTTAAATGGCTGATTAAATGATTTACCTAAGCGACGCCAAAGAAATGGCTTGTGATAGTATAAAAACATTACGCAAAACCATGTTTGATAACGCCGAGATAATTATTGATCATCATCATCCCAGCCCACATACGTCCCACTGCAGGGCACAGGCCTCCTCTCAGAATGAGAGGGCTTGGGTCGTAGTTCCCACGCGGGCCCAATGCGGATAAGGAACTTCACATACACCATTGATTTTCTTCTCTGTTGTATGCAGGTTTCCTCACGATGTTTTCCTTCACCGTAAAGCTCATGGTAAATTACAAATGTAATTTCGCACATAAATTCCGAAAAACTCAGAGGTGCGAGCCGGGATTTGAACCCACGACCCTCTGCTTGAGAGCCCATAGGTCAAACCACTAGGCCACCACGGCTGATAATTATAATACTCCAGATAATTATTGATAAAATTAATGAATTCAATGCTTTGACCTTTGAACATTGTGAACTAAAGTACCCACACCTTTATCTGCATTGTACTCAATTAAAAGCCAGAGGCCGTCTTAATGCGCGGGCGCTCGCGATAGTATTCTCCTTCTCTTTCTACCATCATCCAATGTCATGTGACAGAAAAAAAAGTTGGCTAAGATTGTGATTCCGGGTGCTTTAGACAGTAAAATCTCAGTACCTACGCTTATTGTCTAACGCGTGGGCGTTTGCTATCGCAAATATCTACTCATCCATCCATCCACACAAACTTTCACCTTTATAATATTAGTGAGATCATCAGCCAAAAGAAATAAATAGTAAAGAAAATCAACAGTAAGAGTAGTCTTCAAAAAAAATCTTCATTCCTTTATGTACCTAACTAAAGTTACCCATATAGTTCGCTTGATTAACTTTTGTTATATACACAAAGTAATTGTGATTGCAATTTATATAAATAAATAAAGGACGCAACCGTGATTTTAGTTTCATTAAAATATAGAGAGATTCTTACCAGAATAGTGGTGTTCGCTCTTTTTTGTCTCCTTCTAAACGCATGAGGTAGAAAAGGAACGCGCTACTCAGCATGAATATGAGTGTCTGTTTTGACTTAGTAACGGAAATGTAGCCAGCTCTTTCTGCAGTACGAAGCCAGTACTCCAACATCTGCGAACAACAAACATTACTAGACAACTGGACTAGACAGGATAGCCTTCAGGGTTGGTAAACGTTTGAAAAGGAAGTCACAAAAGTTACAATAGGCTAGTTTCCTAAAAAAATCTAATTAATTCGTCATTTAAATTATCAAAAAATATTGGACACGTATTTTTTCTTTTGTCAATTGAACAAAAAATGACGGAGATATAGTATGTTGAAGTTCCGCGTGACGTCACGATTCGCTACACTTTTTAGCGAACCGTGACGTCACGAGCCCCCACTCCCGAACTTTGTCGCGCTTTATCTTTGTCGTTTTTTGTTCAATTGACAAAAGAAAAAAAAAGTGTTCAATATTTTTTGATAATTTAAATGTCGGACTAATTGTAATAGTGTTTTTTTTACCCAGGACACTACCCTATTTCCAAAATTATCTCAGCATTCAAAGCCCATCATCATTCAGCCGTAGGACGTCCACTACTGGACATTAAGACTCCCTAATTTATATTCAATCATAAAACGGTTGAAAGCGGCTTGCATCAACCGTGAACCTGGCCTTTAGCATCATCCATCTCGTTGGTGGACGTTTCACGCTGCGCTTGCCAGTCCATGGTCTCCATTCGAGAACTCTTCAGCCCCCATGGGCTGTTCTGCGTGCTATATGGCCTGCCTATTGCTATTTCAACGAGCGAAACGGCAATCTGTTCTGCGTGCTATATAGCCTCCCTATTGCCATTTCAACGAGCTTATCCGTTCGGCTGTGTCGGTGACCCTTGCTGCTCTACGAATCTCTTCACTATTGTGATTGTTAGTTGAGAAAAATACTAAACTTACCAAGCTGGAGAAAAGATTGATGACTAGACTTCTTCGACTAGGTGGCTCGAGGTATATACAAACTCCGTTTATCGTACTAGGTATTAAAAAGGTGGAGTGGTAGTAGAATTTCTCACCAAGTATGCGTCTGAAAAATACAATAGTATACTGTCAATTAATCGAATCGGGCGTTATTTTAAGTATCATCATCGGCAGGTTTCGCGTCCGCGTAGTTTGATCGCTCCGTCTCTTCTGTCTGCTTTGGATCGGGATGCTTCTAATACATTTAGTATGAAAACTGAATCAAGGGGTGCCGCAACTGTGACGCGCCCTTGTCCCACGTCTCTTCTATGTGGCTTACGTCTTAGGATCCTCTGCATGAGGGTCCATAGGTGAAATTTGTTTGAGGCAGTCCCAGTTTAAGTCACTTATTGCCAGAATAAGTCGAGATAGCCTATTGGTTTTACCCGTGGCCTCCCAAGAAAAGGGCTCGCACCTCGAAGTTTTTCAAAATTTATGTGCGAAATTACATTTGAAATTTACCATGAGCTTTACGGTGAAGGAAAACTTCTTGAAGAAACCTGCACACACCTGCGACCAAATACAATGTGTGTGTGTGTGAAGTTACCAATCCGCAATGGTCCCGCGTGGTAACTATGAGCTTTAGATCCGTCCATCCATTGGGAGCGCTCCCATTCTGCAGTGGAATGTATAAAGTCCCAATTCACGATATTTTATTAATAAACGTTAAATAAACCCAAAATACCTTAAAATACATCCAAACGTACAGCAAGTGCCACAAACCACTGCGCCCAGAAGCGTAGACCGAGCATAATATTGTCCCATTTTGATCCATTCTTCCTTGTTTTTCAATTTTTTCCCCCGCATTGCAATTTGTGCCTAAAAAAAGTACTTATTAGCAAAATCCTTGATCAAATAAAACAAAGATCAAAGAAAACTATTGGCTTAGGCAAACGATCAAGTTGTTCGAGCAGAGCCCAATTGCATAACAAAGTACAACTTATATTACAAGCGGAACTCTCGCTTCAGTTATTATAACTAGAAAGGGAGTTCCGCTTGTAATATAAGTTGTACTTTGTCATGCAATTGGGCCCTGGTTGATCACGCGGGGGCCGGAATTCTCGTGGCACTTTTGAGGCTGTCATAGGGACGATACAGAGTTCGAAAATCAAATTTCGTAGTTTTAACTACCTTTAGGCCAGTTTTTTTTTAACATTGATGTTACAGCACTGGTGAAACTGTGGCAACATTTGTGTGTAATGAACTGTGTAATGATTCTGGACTCGATTATAGTTTAGACCTATAAGAAAAATCGTGCAAGTTGCATTACATTGCGCGACCGTAAAGTGATCGAGTTTTAAGTTTCGGTAGAACGGCGAGCGAAGAGGCTCATCGGCGTCGCCTGTGATGCGGATTTTTGTCGCTAGAGCCTTCGACATCGTAGAAGAGTGGCTTCCCTATCGGTATTCTACAGGTTACATTTCATTGAATGTGCCTCGGAACTGCACGACCTTATTCTACCTGCTCCATTCTTCTACAGGTCGACCAGAAGTAGGCGGGGTCTCCACCCTTACGTTGCCAGTATTCCCAAAATCCGCACAAAGAGTTTTCGCTCTTCCTTCATCAACCGCACAGCAAAGGAGTGGAATTCCCCGCCTGCGACTGTGTTCCCTGAACACTACAATTTGGCCGCTTTCAAGTCTAGCGTGAATGAGCATTTACTAGGCAAGCGTGCTCCATCGTAGGCCTCATCTTCGCTTTCCATCAGGCGTGATTGTGGTCAAACGCAAGCCTTTATTGTATAAAAAAAAGTGGACAATCGACCGCCGCAATTAAGTGCATCTTACACGATTAAAATTATTATAAACTTACCGCGTAGATTAAGGAATAGAATTTTGCACTGCCTATGAAGGAGTGCATGTATGTGTATGGAACGGAACCCACACAGCTCTCATTCCAAGGATGAAGAAGTATATTGCAGTCCAGATCTGGATACGCCTTGGCGAAAAAGGGCTGGCTTATTTCCATCATTTTGAGTTATCTTTCAAGCACAGGCTATCTGAAAGTAAATTAGTATTTTTTGTTATAGCGGCAACCGAAATACATCATCTGTGAAAATTTCGCGGTTCCCAAGACAGGCGGACGGACGGATAGCGGAGCATCAGTAATAGGGTTTCCGTTTTTACCCTTTGGGTACGGAACCCTAAAAATGACATCAATCAGTCTCAATCATAACTCAAATCGGATTACGTCTGATGCGATTTTCGTCAGATTCCTTAACCGTCAGATCATTTATTTAACAGATACATTCTAAGTCAGATCCGTTTACCGTCAGTTTTGTTTTTTTGTCATATTATTCACAAGCGATAAGGAACGGTATTGAGAAATGACATGACAAATTATGGTTTTGACTAAAAACAAATCTGACGTTTAACGGATATGACGGAGAATGTATCTGTTATGATCTGACGGTTAACGAATTAAAAAAAATCGCATCAGACCAAAAATATATGTATTTGATGGATATCGTGAAATACCTCGAATCATACCCTACTATAATATTATAATATTACTTTGTAAATGAGAAAATGAAAATCTTTTGCTGTTAGGATGTTTAGATTATTGTAAGTCTATCACACATCAACGATTGAACGAATATGAACGAAACTTGGCTTACAGATAGACAAATATCTGAATTGAGACATTTTATACTTAATATCCCGGTAACGCGTACAATACGTTTACTTTTAGTTTACCACTGACAGATGGCTTGCCTTCATTTCATTTCCAACTTTAACACCATACAAATAAAGTAGCTACTACAAAATCTGCAAACGTGGGTAACAGTATTCTAAAATTGGCTTTATTTGTAGGTCGTTAAAGTTGAATATGAAATGAAGGCAAACCATCTGTCAGTGGTAAACTTTATGTAATTTTACTATACTCCTGGGATAGTATTTAAACTTCGAACAAGAATAGAGGGCGTTGTCCAGAAACCTCGGCAGTCAAGATGACGCGTTAACTTTGATCGCTGCGCTTTGCTTTAAAAACATTTCCTTGTAAAATGTAGTGTGATTTATTCACTGACTGACAAGTATGTATGTATGTACATATGTATGTAAAACTCTTTATTGTATATATAACATGAAAATTGACAAGAGAAACAGATGTACAAAGGCGAAGTTATCCCTTAAAGAAATCTCTTCCAGTTAACCTTTGAACGATTGACAGAACATCAGAGACATCAACAACAACAACAACAAGTGACAAGTATTGCCAATCCTAAACCATTGGAAATAGAGGCTTAAAATTTTACAGACATATTCCTTGAGAATTGTTGAGATATAAAAAGGAAAGATTGTCCAAAGTTGCTAAGGGATAAAGAGCTAGCTAATTTTTTACAGTAAGTATAAATTGTAAGAATAGAAATGTTTTTCAAGAAACAACAATATTTAATGAATTCCGGAATAGAGCTTGCACACACACACACACACACACACACACACACACACACACACACACACACACACACACACACACACACACAACAACCAAAAAATGTGTTATAGTTGGTTATAGCTAATCAGGTGATGTCGATCTTATTTTTTTACAGAGGGGAAAATACGCGTTGCCATCTCCATCCAGTATCACGTGCTTTGAGATTGGACTGTGAACTCTACATTGAGAATGTTCAAATAGCAATTGACATAATCAAGCAACAGCTGAACTGGGCCACGTATCATGGATGATTGCAGTAATTTTCTACCTACAAAGAAATCTAGTAAATTGAAGACGTGGGCGTTACAACACGAAGGTATAGATTGCAATAGTTCCTACGTAGATTCAACTTTTGCGTTGATCCTAGCAAGCTTTGTCTAACGCCCTCGTAATCGCCATTACGTTAATTTTGACATTTCTTGTACAGTGCGTAAAATGGTGACGAAAGTCTTGAGAACACCGAAGGCAGAAGAACCAGCGGTCGTTCACCAACGAGGTGGACCGATCAAATAAAAGACTCGTCGTCCGCCAAATTCTACACGGTAGTAAGAGTTGCGCTGGACAGGAACCGGTGGAGGCAGATCATCAGCTCCAGGTGCAACCCTGATACTGACCATGATCCTCAGACATGAGAGACTGACCTGGAAGGAAGGTATGGGCTGATAATTGGAATCGGAAACAGCCAGCTGTCACAGCCATACAATAACCTGTCATTTCAATCCGATCCGAGACCTGCAGCGACCTCTAGCGCCATCTGTTCCTTCATTAGAGAAACGGCTACCGATGTAGAATGTAGGCAGGTAAACTAGTTCCAACCTTAAAAAAATGTTTCCGTTTACACTGCCGATTTTCTGCGGATGGTTCAGTGAAATGATTGATGATACACCACAGATAGTTATTGATAGTTAGAATCGAGAAAAGATTGTAAAAAATTTCTTGCGGGTCTAAAGTGCTCTCTAGAAAATAAAAAAATACTCTATTTTACAGAATGACGAGACATAAAATAAGTAGCTAAGTGAATAAGTAGCCTTCGTCTTTTCATTCTATAAAAGCAACTAGAATGAAGACGACGGCAGTTCAAGGTAATTGTCATAATTAGTAAAGTACCTAGATAATTTTATTCTCGATTATTACGGAATAATGTTTCATTGAACGATTTCCTATTTTTTTCAAAACTATTGTTTATTTCATAAACAATAGGGTCGACACTAATTAAACAATAATTCCAAGATTCAAATCTAATAAAAACCAGTCTAAACTTCGTTTTTTTAGCATTACAAATAAGATAAACAATCTCGAAGAGTCTTTTTATTGAAAAACGCTTTTTAAAAAATAGTAATTATAACTTAGGAAACCAAAAGAGTGTAAATGACCATATTTCCTTTCAAATTGTTTCATATTAGCTATGACTTATTTTTCAAAAGTATTTTTACATAAAAAAATACAAAATACAAAATCGTTTATTGACAAAAAGTACATATTTACATTTTTGAGGGTATCCATCAGTGGCCAAACTAGGCTGAGCCTGTATCTTGGCCATCTGCGAGTGCATTAAACAGAAAAAAAGAAAAAATATTACATAAGTGTTATTATAAATCACGGGTTTTTACGTTTTCAATAAAATTATACTACCTATACCTATTTACAATTCTATACAGTAGGGTAAAGTGTGTGTGTGTGTCTGTATGTAAGAGTGTGAGTGTGTGTGTGTGTGTGTGTTTATGTGTGTGTGTGCGTGTGTATGTATATGTCCTCATAAAATGGACAATTAAAAGACACGTCAAGATCGCTTACCTTCTTTCTAATGCTAAAAAAACGAAGTATAGTGGGAGTCGGACTCGCGCACCGAGAGGACCGTACAAATATAGGTTAGACGGCTGTATCTACAAATATCCAGTGTGGGCTCTGCTTGTAAAATGTACGCAGTGCCGGATCATTTTATATTGGTTGTAAGGAACCCCTTGATTTTTAATTTTTTTTTTTTTATTAACTGTTGTTAGCAGTGGTAGAAGTACATACTTTGTATACATTTTAGCTGTCTGTCTACTACGCTTTATGCGTTTTTCCCTCAGTGACTCAAACCAGGCCTCGTCGTGCTTTGATTGGCCTTTGTGAACAAGTTGTCGCCACTTGCCACGATTTTCGGCTAGCTCTTCCCATTGGTTGCTAGGGATATTAAAAGCAACCATGTCACGCTTGACGCAGTCTTTAAAGCGCAACATGGGTCGGCCTATGGACCTTTATGCGTCTGGGACCTGTCCTATCCCGTATCGGTCTTTTTAGCCACGAGCGCAAGTGTCGCCAGGGTGCTACATAAATCATCTGTCACAGATGTAAAGGCCTATATACTTATATATCTACTACGATTTTCGAGGCAGATAGTGTAGCGATATTAATAAGTTCCGATTGTTAGTCTTTAGGTAAGAGCAGTTTAACCATGAGAACTACATAAATTCCTAATTAAATGCAAAATTAGATTTTTAATTGGTCTGATTAGAATACATAGTCAATTGAGTTGACGAACAAGTGACAATACAATACAATACAATGCAATGACTCTTTATTGTACACCAAAAAAAAGAAAACAATACAGAAAAACAATGTTTTCCCGTCGTCTGTCAAGATAAATACAACCTAGGGCTCTTTAAGGCTAGAGTGAATAGGCTGTTACTGACCCAGTGAGATACACCTTTGGCACAGAATAAATAATAGTACTAACGTACAGAATGGACACGCTCCACCCCGCACCGATTCGAGTTACCCCACCCCTCAAGGCGCAGATTGCCGGACCCCGCCGGAATCCAGAAGAGTGCGCGCGCGATGTATGTAGGCGTACGCGTGTACAGACGTCGTCGTGCCTATGTAGATTCAAGAACGCGTATTTGTACGTCGTGTCCGCCGCGTGCCTTTGGCCTCATCTGCACTTTTCATCAGGTGAGATAGTGGTCAATGTTGGGTTACTTTTATGTAAAAAAAATTGAGACAAGAGAAACACAAGTAAATTTATGGCTGGCTCTTTCCTCAGTCAACGTATTGGCGTTGCCATATAACGAGGAAACGCAGCCAGCATTATGGGCACCATGCCCATTAGCAACGATCTGGGAGAAATTTGTAAATACAAGTTTTTAGGTTAAGATTTTAGATTAAGTTAATTTAAGTTTTTTTTTTATTTTTATCTTATAAATATGTTTCTGTGAATTTGTATATTTTGTGAAATATAAGTTACCTTTAGCTAAACATTAAAAAAAAGAAAGTCTCGCGACTAGCTTTTGTATCATATTTAAATTATGTAATATTATAGCTTAACCGGTTTCATTTGAAATATAGTTTATTTTATATACATGCTAGATCAAGTAAGAGCTAAGAAAAAAAGTACCGATACCTACCTACTAAGTCGACTTCGATCAAAGTTGTTGTGGCTAATACAAGCCACAACAACAACCAAACAAACAAACATACTTGACATTTGACCCAAGCGGTCGAAATTCTCGAATATTTACCGATTGCATTGTAAGGAATGACTCAAATTAAAAAATAATACAATCATTGTCGATAGATTAACATAAACATTATGTACTCGTATGTATGTTGAGAACATTGTATTTGCTATCTGCAATTCATTAGGGCCGTTGAACTGTAAATCACTTAAAACGAATCAAGTTACCAACTTGATGTATACCTTATCATTGTTAGATAGAGTTTAGGATTGTTTGTTGTAGCATAATGATGAGAAACGAGGTGTTACGTGCTGAAGGCTTAGGTCATGAATATTGTAACACCTTTAGGTATGTGTTTAAATTTAGACATATTTTTGACGAGGTATAGACTGCGACTAAAGTCACCGACATAGCTCGGAAAATCGCCAGACTCTAGTGGCAGTGGGCAGGACACATCGCTTGTAGAACTGATGGCCGATGGGGCAAAAAGGTTCTATAGTGGCGTCCGCGGACCGGGATACGCAGTGTAGGTAGACCTCCAAGAAGATAGAGCGACGACCTGGTTAAGGTTGCGGGATCGCGTTGGATGCGAATGGCACGGGACCGATCTGTTTGCCGCGCCTTGGGGGAGGCCTATGTTCAGCAGTGGACGTCTTTTGGATGAAAATGATGATGATGAATGACAGACGGCGTCTAAATAGGCTTAAAACCTTTAAGAGCGAATAAGATAGAGAGGTTTAGACCGATTTAAGCTATGTTACTTCTATTCAATGCATCGTCAGAAACTTTATCTTTCTTACGGCTATTATCTTCAGAAGGCTGTTTTCTAAGTGGTCAATTTCCGCGCGAAATGCAAATTTGAATCCGCGCGATGGAGATACGAGACGTTAATAATTGATTGATTAAACAAACTTACCTTAAGTGAAGTTCAATCATAATTTTACGAAGCTCGTTGTCAGAGACATTTACAGTGTAGTTTACGTTGCTTGCAACAAACGTCATCACATTTTTTGAAGCTCCAAGAAAAAATGGAACGCAGTGTTCCGGCCGTCAACTTTGTTAGCTACAAAATCTTATTTCTATATTAGTACTTGTTTGCTAGCTTATGAATTGCCTTAAATACCAGTATCTCACTCTTAAATGATACAAAATTGTGGAACAACAAACAACTGCCACACAAGTACACTATTCGATAGGATAATCGGTATGTAAGTAAATAATTTATTAACGACAGACGTCAAACAAAGTCGTTATTTTACGGAGTATGCAAGGTCTATCATATTATGTTGACATTGAAAATCTGCTGACGATTTCAAGGTGAGGGTGACGCTGTGTTTTCGATTCTTCTTTGTTTATTTTGTTATTTGACACTTGATTAGGTACATTATTATAGTTTAATTACCAACTTAAAATACATTTTTTTAAGATATTGTATTGCGATGTTTAAATGCTCGAGTTGTTTTATAATTCCTTAGGTACCTTTTGTCTATAACACAGGTTACACTTGTAACCTAGCTTAGACTTAACTAAAATTTACTTACTAGACCTAAGATTATTTCATGTTTATTTCCTTTTTTTATATGAATTTGTGTATAAATGAATTCGAATTTGAATTTGATTTTATGTCATTCCGTAAGAACGCCGCAACAAATTTTAATCATGAATCTAATTTTATTCTCCTTCCGACTCTACCGTATTCAAACAAATCCAACTAACGATACGCTAACATTTAATTAAAAATTAATCATCCGATTAATTAACCAACAGACACGTTTAGCGCAATCAGCGGCGCGTTAAGTGTTAAGATATTACACGGCGTAATTTGGGAACAAAACAAACGAGTAATTCCGATTTCAGGCGTAAACAGAGCAAGTCAAACAATTGTGATTACGGTGGAGCGTTGGATTGTTGAATGTAGCGTAAGATTAGCGTAACGCTTCCAAATATAATTTCCAGTACCTGGGTGACGATTTTCTAGTCTTTCAAATTAGTTCAGCTATTTGACGAAAGATGGCGCCACCAAAATAAAATCGGAATTTCTTCCTGACGTTTAATTATTCGCGTACTTATTATGAGCTATGAAAACGCGATTCTACCATTTTTATATCAGTAATGAGTTATGACGTCATTAATTCTCTAAGTCTATAATTAGCTAATTTTTTTAAAGCAACGATAAACTAAACTCTATTGTTAATTAAAAAGTTTAGTAATCTAATCTTTAAAGCTAAAGTACTTCAAGCATAATAATATCTTGGAATTATTGGCGTCTATAATATTATTTTTTCCAATAAGACCTCAATTCTAAAAATAATTATTAAAAGATCTATTTTTGGTCCTAATAGATCTTAAATTTAAATTTCGTCAAAAACGTCAGATTTATGAGAGCATCGTGGCATACAAGGTGTCTTACAAATTCAGGAGTAATTTCTTACGAGGAGCAATAGGAATCGGCAACAAGATAAACAATTTGTAACCTAAACCTAAAGAAGAAGAAAACTGTCCATACAGGAATAAGAAAGACTATCAAATGCTGAGCTGAGTCATTATTCAAGTGTTGCATGCAACCGCTTCGTTTAACACTTTTACAAATTGGCTGTAAACTTTGATGGCATTTTCGGTTAATTTTGCTGGTAAATTGCTTGTACTTACTAGTTAGACACCGCATCAGAATCGTTTGCCATTTCTATGAGTCCACGAAAGTGATTTGCATTGCAACAATAAATGCTCGAATGATGATGATGCTGATGATATAGATGACCTAGCTGATGTCATCGTTAAAACTTCAAATTGAAGACTTTATCTTAATCCTAGCAAATTAGGTTAAGCTAAGCAAATATAAGAGATAATTCTTATGTGTAGATCATACTAAATTTATAGTGGTTAAATACTGATTATCAAGTGTCATAGCAATTAAAAAGATTGGTCAATCTTTTTTAAACTGCCGTCCGTTGCCTAGTACCCATAACACAAGCTATACTTAGCTTACTTTGGGACTAGGTCAATTGGTGTGAATTGTCCCGTGATATTTATTATTTATTTATTATTATTAAATTGGTATTTGAGGTCGTTGTAGTCGTAATAAATGAGGAGGATTTCTAATAAAGGAATAAATTGATACCGGAAAACATTATTGACATAAGTATACATGTAAAAACAAGTCCTGACCTACTGACTCACTGACTCATCAACATCCAGCCCAAACCCTTGGTCCAAGCAAAAAATTATGATGTACAGTCAAAGAATTTAATTTCCGACCCACTTAAGATCGAATGTCGTACAGCAAACTGTCACCATAAGAGCTAGTTACGATGTTGCTTTGACGGGTTGCATTTGAAATTTCGATCTAAAGGGTGAGGCCACATGAGCGTAATTTTGTGAGTCGTGAGCGGCAGAATTTCGGTCCGCGCCATCACGTGACACTCACGTAATCAATGTATGGCGCAACCGAAATTCTGCCGCTCACAACTCACAAAATTACGCTCGTGTGGCCTCACCCTAATGCATTGCGAATGTTTAACGAAATTTTTATGAAATGAGTAGGAAATTAATTTCCTTGACTCTACCTACCTAGGCTCTAGGTGCGCAAGGAATAAGGACAGATTTGTTGAAATTCCTACAAGATAGGGTTTGAACGGGATTCATTATGTTCGATTTAGGGTCTCCCCAAATGTATTGATGTGGAATCGGCTTCAGCCGTTCGGAAAAGCCCTTATGTCAACGTAATAAGAGCGAAAAAGACGTCGATCAGCTCGGCTCCATTCGGCCCGCGTAGCCGAGCCGATCGTCATCTTTTTCGCTCTTACTGCATTGACATTGAGGTTTTCCAATCGGCTGAAGCTGATTCCGCGTCGATAGATTTGAGGAGACCCTAATTGTGATCCAATATCCGTAATTATGATTAAGTACTAGTCTGGACTCTACAAATACATGTAGGTCAATGTTTCCCAACCTGGGGTCCGCGGACCCCTGGGGGTCCGCGAGTATAATAGGTAATTATGTATGGGGATCCGCGGAAAACAGTTATAAGTACCTATTTTGTATCTGTAATAACTAAAATAAATACCTAATCCGATTTTTTTTGCTGTTTATTCTATTAAGGGGGTCCGTGAAAACTGTGCTTGATTTCCTAGGGTTCCGTGGCTGAAAAAGGTTGGGAAACGCTGATGTAGGTAATCACAACAGTAAAAAACTGATTTTAGGATTTGTAGAAATTTCTGCGAGATAAGAAAAAACCGGATTTTTATATTTACCAACTGATACAGTGATGATGATGGGTTTACGGATGATGCTTTACTGGAGTTTTGTTTTGTTCAATGAAAGAAATAAAAAAACATATCAAATTAAAGAAAAATCTCCGTTACTAAGGAATGCGCGTTTTTTCAAGTCTGTTTATTTATAATAAAATAATGATAATTTTAATTTAAATTTCTACATTTTTTACCAGCTTTTATTTAACTTGCAATGTTTGTATGTTGAGTGGGGTCCAATCTTGCAATTTGAATTCGACCGACTTTCAGTGGTCAAATTGTTTTCAAATTTAGTACAAGGATTATGTATGTTGGAAGACATTAAAATAATCTGGAAGAGAATCTTTAGAGGTCCGATGGCATGGACTTAAACGTAAAGTGCAGTCAGCAAAAAAAGCTTGTTTTGAAGATTACAATTTTTACAATAACTTTTTCTTTTAATCTTCTGTTCAATGTAGGTTTTTTTTAAGTAAAATATGAAAATAAACTTTTTAAATTAAACTCATCAATTATTTTCATTACATAATTCAGTATGATATAAAAGCTTGCCGCGTAGATAAACAAGAATACATTATTATATAACTTGTTTTTCACATAAGTAAATCTAAGAAAAAAATACCTAGTTTATTAAATAGGTAAATTTTGTAATGTAATAAATTGATAAAATTGATTTAATTTAAAGTTTATTTTAATTTTAATTCAAAATCTTATTTTACTGTTAATTTATGTTTCATTAGCAACAAACCTTCAAAGTATAAAATAAAAATGTGCACCAAGAAAAATCACAACTGAAAATCAATCACTGCTAAACACATTGCACTGCCTGCAGTCAAATTAAACGGCTAATTAAAAAAACCACAAGAACAAACAAGTGCAAAGTTCACATCATAGACTCTGTATAAAAGTGTGTAACTCTACGCAGTCGCGATAAGGTTTGGAATTAAAATGCGGTACGAACTGAATGAGGTCTTTGTTTGAATGAGCAGCGCGTGCGTCGCTTAGAGCGTGTAAATTGGTTTTGAGTGCTCGCGCACCGATACCTAGTGCTGCACTGCTTATAAAGGCAAGTGTCCACGTACGTACGCACCGTATACCTGGTTTACACTCTCGCCTCGTTACCTCGCCTCGTGCCTCGTCTCGTCGTCTCGCTCCGGACGCGAGCCTCAAAATCAAGGCAAATCACGAGACGAGGCGCGAGGCGCGCCTGTTCACACTCTCGTCTCGTGGCTCGTCCCGCAGTTCGTCTCGCCACTCGTACGCGAGTGTAAACCAGGTATCTGGTGCGTGTACTAAAAGGAACGGTGGCCATTTGCAATTAAACGTAAGTCAAGACACATCATTAGTGAAATAAAGACATAAGTCATCTTTACGCGTTTGTCCAAGTAATTAATCACAGATTAATGATGACAAGTAAGTAAGTAAAGTAAAATCTTTATTTGTTTACAAAAATCATACACAGTATTTAAACACAGTACAAAAAACCGGTTGCCTGTAAAGTCGGTTTACGGACGATAGTTTAACGTGACAACGTCATAACAAAACATTCAAACGCCCCCCACACCCCACACCCCACACATACATCCTGGCGTTCGCCGCTCTCTTGCAACTGGCCCTCGCCGCTCTGTACGTAAAGTTACGTACATGTACGTTACATTGCGTCATCCTTTTTCGTGGATGCAGCCGGCGTTCATCGATTTATTAGAGGTTGTCACGTCAAAAAACTTAAGTTTTAAGCCTAAACGCTCCTCCATAACGACACGCATTGCTACGCTAACGATAAATTAAAAAGATAAAGCTAAAGATAAAGTATGACTGTACTCAACAAATGAGACCTTTGTTGTCATCTTTGTTTAATTTTTAATAATATTATTGTTACAAACCAATCAAAAGCGGGTTTTACCGAAGTTCAACAATTAATATTTTAATTTTAATAAAATTAAAATCTATAATTAAAAATGAAACAAAAGTAACTAATAACTAAACTAAACCTGGAAACAAATGACAAAAGGTATAGATAGCATGTTATTTAATCTATTTGTGTTTATAATTAGTTTGTAAATCAATAGTGTTAAAAGTTACTAGCTGACCCAGCAAACGTTGTTTTGCCAATATCTCGCAGGGGTATAAAAAATAGCCTACGACCTATTTCCCAGGCCTACCATATAAACACAAAAAAAAAATCGGTCAAGCCGTTTCGGAGAAGTTCGATAACAAACACCGTGACACGAGATTTTTATATAATTAGAAGTTAAGTAAATAAATAATAAATAAATTTTTATTTGTTTATGAGGGTATTAATTTTGCGATACTATAATATAAAGGTTTAGGTACTTTACTGAATGTAAACAAACATCAGCGGCCAACAAAAGTTATGGCGTCGGGTTTACCAGCCAAATGCTTTATTTGTAATTGACATTCACGCGTCACATTTTCGACGTGCTCTTAAGTTTAGTCGCATAATGTGGAGTTCGCGCGTGTTTTATTTCTACGCAAAAAAAGAATTCAAGTAATATTAAGTAACAGCTTTGATCAATTATAACTGTAGATCCACAGTCGCGCGCCCGAAAATGTCCGAGCCAAATGAGCGCCACTTTGATAAAAGTGGCCTTCTTTTTTCTCAGTACGTTGCGTGAAATTGTCAAGTTTAGCTGTCAAGTGTCAACCGAAATTCGACTGTAATGAAGTAAGGATCGTTTTCAAAAAATTTGTACAAAGTTAACGGCTTAATCAAAACAAAAATCACGATCGCTATTTTTGTGTAACGAACGTTAGTCATACAAAGTATATGGGTAACTCCGTTACACAAAAATAATTAATTAAATTTTGTTTTTAATTAATCCCTTAATTGTGTCCATTTTTTTTGAAAACGACTCGTAAAGACTAGGTTCAAATTTCAGTGTAGGTGATGATTTTAATTGTTATGCAAACAAATAAAAAAGTTCGGACACTTTTTGAAGGGGATTTTGTTCGGCAATGTGTATCTTCAGTTATAATTGATCAAAGAGTAACAGTAAGTAATATTTTGTTCTCGATCCTCTGGGCTGTGGTAGAATATCAGTGTTTTGCTCGTATGAGCAATGTTGACCACTGAGCCACTCAGTGTCCTTTTGCACTACTGCAGCGCATACAGACAATATAAAATGTTTTACTTTTAAGTTTATACTGATTTCTGTATTTTTGTTAATCTTGATTGTGTATGCTTGTAGTACCAAATAAACGTCTTTATCTATCTATCTATCATCTGATGCGTCCATCGTGTCAACACGTGTACGCCGACCCTAAACGTGTTTTTACCTAGAACTAGGCGTTATCGTACTTATTAGTACTAGGGTCGTGAGTTCGACGTTTATGAAATATGATATACTGATAAAGTGCAATAAAAGAGAACGCGGGTCTTATCTAGTATTAGATCAATCGATTTTAACACTGATAGGTGATTTATGAGCTAACGGTGATTTAGTGGCCAATAAAAATGAAGATTTATAAGAGGAAAATGTGTAGTTGTTCTGATAATATTGAAGTGGTTCTCAACAAACAGTAGCGCTATTATGCAGTTTTATTATTAAATATATACAAGCAAAACAACGAAAGATGTGTAGACGTTTTTGCACAAAATTTAAAGTCCAAATTCATCATTTGCAGAATTTCATCATTTCACCTGACTATTTTTCTCAGAAACCATTAATTATTCAGAAATTTTGTAATGGTTATCTTGTAGGACTCTCTAGTTTATGTTAGGTTTATTTTATAACAATTCTGTACAATTAATGGAATCAGTAAAAAGAGTGCGCTGAAATTATGAATTGTGA
Source organism: Archips xylosteana (assembly GCA_947563465.1). Classification (NCBI taxonomy): domain Eukaryota; kingdom Metazoa; phylum Arthropoda; class Insecta; order Lepidoptera; family Tortricidae; genus Archips; species Archips xylosteana. Next base: position 3,666,094 of record OX387351.1, on the reverse strand, counting down.
CACGAATCACATTAACGAAATAGGTTGAAGAAATTTTTTGTCAATCTTGTAATTCTATGTCGAGTCTGTTGAACTTGCTATCGGTACGAACAAATGTCAAAATCCCGCTGTCATTACATGACGTGTTGTTGTGTGCGTGACCTCAACTCTGGTGGCGTTACCTATATACCACTGAATCAAAAGCAGCTATCGAATGCATGACCTGATAAAGTATATGTTTAAAACTAGTCGTAGTTTCAATAGTTACGATGGATATTGTGACGTATTATAAAAGCAATAAGGATGAGTTTCCAAAGCAATGCAAGAGATTGGTAAATCGCCTCTCTACCTTTTTAAGGGTGCATAGATCAAAATGCCATTCGAAGTGACCAGTACGGAGAGTCGGAGACCTCTATATAGTAAAACTAGCTACGAAAGGTTTAACATTTCTAAGGAACACGACATTTTAGACATTAAAAGTCCTTTTAAAAAGCCTTGGTGACCTAGCGGTTTGACCTATGGCCTCGCAAGTAGAGGGTCGTGGGTTGTAATCCCGGCTCGCACCTCTGAGTTTTTCGGAATTTATGTGCGAAATTAGGAAATTACATTTGAAATTTACCATGAGCTTTACGGTGAAGGAAACTTGCATACACCTACGAAGAAATTCAATGGTGTGTGTGAAGTTCCCATAGGCACTGGGCCCGCGTGGGAACTACGGCCCGAGCCCTCTCATTCTGAGAGGAGGCCTGTGTCTGGTAGTGGGACGTATATAGGATGGGATGATGATGATGATGTTGAGTCCTCTTGAACGCCCTTAACTACGGGCTTTTATTTTTACCTTGCTCCTTCACTACTACACGTGCCTAACCCGAACACGTACAATAACAATAACCGAACAAACTGATACAAAATTCAAATCCATAGTGAAGAAGACATTAATATCTAAGGCGTACTATAAAATTAATGACTATATCATGGAGGGTATGTATTACAATACCGAAGTACGAAAGATCGAATGTATTAAAACATCGAATGGGTCAAAAGACCGACAGGATTTTTTTCTGAAACCGTAAACTTCTCAGAATTTATTAAAACGGCATCATACAGAACCCATTAGGTTAGGTTAGGTTTGTTTAATAACAATCATAAAAATTTAACGGTCTCAGAAAAAAATCGTGTCGGTCTTTTGACCCATTCGATGTTTTAATACATTCGGTCTTACGTACTTCGGTATTGTAATACATACCCATCATGGACAGGGATGTTTGGAAATAATTCCGATCCGCATTGGCGATCCCTAGTCTCAAATAGCGTATCTACTGTGTTAAAAATTTAATTGTATTAAATACTTTAGAACTTTAGATGTATGTAATTTAATAACAATGTAGATCTAATTGAAAAAAAAATTTTAAATAAAAAATAAAACCTCCTTCAAAAAACATTCAAAAACCATGAAATAATAATTGAACTGAACCGACTACAATAAGCATGAAAATATCTTTCTTCTAATCTGTTTTAAGTCGGTGCCTCAGCTCGAGCCAGCAGGAGTGGACCTAGTAATCTAACTTACCTACATACCTTACTATCTATAGGGCTTCTACACTCCTGCAAGCTCGTGCTGAGGCACCGACTTAAAACAGATTAGAAGAAAGATATTTTCATGCTTATTGTAGTCGGTTCAGTTCAATTATTATTTCATGGTTTTTGAATGTTTTTTGAAGGAGGTTTTATTTTTTATTTAAAATTTTTTATTTTCTGCTTTTTAGTTGTTTCTGTATAAAATAGATGCGTAGGATAAAATCATCAGTTTGACTTCGATATAAGGTTATGTTGAAAATTCTATTTTTAATGCTCGACGGGGTTATGTCGTTTTATTACAGAGTTCCATGATACTTTCTGAATGCAAATGCTCGACTTGTCACCGAAAATACTCTAATCGCTATAAGTTTCTCTTGAATTTTTGAGGAGTTTCTTCAATTCCTCATGGATCCCATCATCAGAACTGGATTTTGGTCACAACGGGACCAACCTTGAAGCATGTGCTTTCAAACAACGAAAAAAATTTCCAAATCGGTTCATAAATGACGGAGTTCTGAGGTAACACACGACAAAAAAAAAAAAAAAAAAAAAAAAAAAAAAGAACATACAACCGAATTGAGAACCTCCTCCTTTTTTTGAAGTCGGTTAAAAATATACCTTGTTGAGTTTCTTGCCGGTTTCTTCTCAACAGGGTTTTTCCGAACCGGTGGTAGATTCTTCGACGTTCATAGGAGCATCAATTGATGCCTAAATTGAATAAAGAATTTTGACTTTGACGTTTGACGCAGTTTGATGTGCTTACCAAAAACTGACGCTCATAGTACTTTGAAATCAAAGGCAGACGCTTAAAAATATCGCACACAATGAAGACAAGCGTACCACTTTTAGTCAGGCCTTATCCTAGGCAAATGCACTCGTTTCTAGTGTTAAACGTTTGTTAATTGCCTCCTAAGGCTGCTAATTATGAACACTGGCCTACCTACTTCCACACAATGACATCATTAGAAAAAGTTGGCTGTAAACGTGCGCAAAGTTAGTGGAAAATTATCAGTCGTGACCACAGAGTTAATAAATGAAGAATAGAGATGTCTTGTGAGTGAAAACCATAAAACACCTATAGATATAACCAAGGCTAAACTCGTATATTGTCTACACAGAGTGGTCGTGGTCATGAAAGGTCGCTCCTTACTGCGGCCGCCACCGTCGCAATCCTTCTCTGCCGGTTTATATTGGCTGCCTGGCAAGCGCACTCTACTACAGGGACCTCTGGTGGTATCTGTCCATCGGGTTGGTAAGTGGCCACGTGGTTTCTTGCCCTCCACCCCACCCTGAATCACTAATCGCTCCATTGCGTTATTTTTGCGAGCGTTATTTTTTTTGACGTGGCAACATCTAATAAATCGATGAACACCGGCTGCACGCACGAAAAAGGATGACTCAATGTCCCGTACAAAAGAGAACAGTGAACGCCAGGATGTACAAGAGAGCAGCGCGCGCCAGGAGGTATTTTTTAATGGAGGGGAGGGGGTGAGGGTGTATAGATAGATAGATAGATAGATTCATTTATTTCTGATTGAAAATTACAATTATATCCAGCATTCGAAATGTCACAAATATAAAGAATTCACAAAAAGATCGTCAACAGAATTTGAAAAACATAAATGGATAATATATTAATTTAAAATGTCACAAAGATAATAATATTAAAAACAATAAAAGTGAGATAAAACAAAAATGTCAATAAAATATTAAATCACATAATGTGTGAATGTCAAAGAAATTTAAAAACTACAACATAAAAATATTAAATGAATAATATTAATTCACATAATGTGAAGATGTCATAAGACCAAATAATCAATAAATAATAACAATAAAAACAAAAAGAATATTAAAGAATATTAAAGAGGGATGAAATTTTCATTGATTTTTCCGTAGGATGCACCGTTTTCAAGATATTACACAAAACACCGGGTCTCGTCCGATCACCGAGGTTAAGCAACGTCGGGCGCAGTCAGTACTTGGATGGGTGACCGCCTGGTTTTATTTTTGTTTTTTGAATGTTTTGTTATGACGTTGTCACGTTAAACTATCGTCCGTAAACCAACTTTACAGACAACCGATTTTACCTGACAATTTTTATTTGCACAAATGACGTCAGTCTTTTTTTAATGTTTAGCTTAGGTACACGTTGCACGTATACACGTTATTCCGATGGGCAGTATTGCTTATTCTGAGAAAGCGTCTTAAGTATCACATCGCCAGGACATCGATCTTTCATCGGTTCTTCATCTTCAATGTCCAGGTTTCTACTGGATAAAGAAAGATCGCGAAGATCAAGCTAAAATAGCATGAAATTACATCTTTAATCCCCATATACTCGTATTAATAACTCTGTGGTGTCGCGATAGTTTAGACACAGATCGATTTGAAGTTAACAAAAGAGTTGACGCTCTATTTTCCGTACAATTGCGTTATTTTTGCGAGCGTTATTTTATAATTATTCTATAATGTATACAGTTTTCTGAAGCGTTTTGTTTCATCTCTTCAAACTTATTTTATTTATTTATTTATTCAAGGAGAGCAAGCAGAAGCAAGCGTACATCATTTACTTATAAATAAATCACTGACTAACATGCACTTACTCCCTAAACAGCTCCCACTAAAACATATAAGTGGTATTTGTTACAAACTACTGCACAGCACTGAACGCACAGTTGAATTTTAAATTCACAAGATATATCTTCTGTAATCTATCTATATCTGTTCTGTGTCTTATGGTATGAGTTGTGCAATGATTTAAATAAATATTTAACGTACCTAATATCTGCTAAAACAATGTAAATGAACTAACCGTTTTGCTTAGCAAAGTGTCAAACAAAAAGCGTTTTTTCATAATAGCTCACAAGACGTGTGGTGACTTGAAAAATATTAGAAAGTGAAAATACATTTATACAATACATAACGTCACGCCCGAATAGTCTGTTGGTTAGTGACCTTATACCTATAACAGGCTGAGATGAGATGATGAAATTATAGAATAACATAGAATAACTAGCTGTTGCCCGCGATTCCGTCTGCGAAAATAGCCTACGACCTATTCTCCGACCTACCGAATATGGAGAAAAAAGTTTCATAAAAATCGATCAAGCCGTTTCGGAGGAGTTCGATAACAAACACCGTGACACAAGATTTTTAAATATTCGATAATTATATAAATCATCATCATCACCATCCTAGCCTTTATACGTCTCACTGCAGGGCACAGACCTCCTCTCAGAATGAGAGGGCTTGGGCCGTAGTTCCCACGCAGGTTCCAGTGCAGATTGGGAACTTCAGACACACTATTGAATTTCTTCTCACGTGTGTGCAGGTTTCCTCACGATGTTTTCGTTCACCGTAAATTTCAAATGCAATTTCGCACATAATTTTCGAAAAACTCCGAAGTGCGAGCCTGGCCTCGAACCTACGACCTGCTGCTTGAGAGGCAATAGGTCAAACCACTAGGCCATCATGGCTTGTTATATAATAAACTAATGTAATAGTTCTAATTTTATAATGTTACTAATATAATTTCAACTTTAGTAACAAAGTATCGCAGTAATATCACATTTTCATTGTATAACTATAAAAATAATATTATATTATAATAGTACGAGGTTATCATTGTAAATAAAAATCTATGATCGATGATATTTTTATCGATGTTGTTACTAAGGATTATCAATGTGTTGTTGTAAGTTATTTAATGTCGCAATTTAAATATAATATATACTAGCTTTTCCCCCTTGCTTTGCTCGCGTAAAGCGTTAGTTCTATTCTTCGAAGTTTCCCGAGGGAATACCCAAAAATTACATCATGCTCTTCATCAACGTTGCACAAAAAACATCCATGCCACATTTCATGAGTCTAACTAAAGTAAGCGGTTGGAATTTCAAAAATTGATTCCAATCTTGTCGTAATATTGGATTAATAAGTTGCCTATGTATTACTTCAGACATCCAGCTATCCACATACGAACATGATTTAGCATAAATAAAGGTGTAGGTACAAAAAAAAATATACCTTGCCGGATTCTTCTCAACAGGGTTTTCCAAACTGGTGGTTGATTCTTCGACATTCATATCATAAGTGCTAGTTATATATCCTAAATTGAATAAAGATATTTTTAATTATATTAATACTACAATTTGCACCTGCTTCGCCTGAGCTACAATTCGAAAACAGGCGTTATCCCAGGGGACAAGACCAAGCCGGATAATTTGTCAATCCGGAAATGTAATCGAAATTGATAGAGCCGCCTTCGATACCATAAATAAATAAATATATAAATAAATAAATATTAGGGGACAATCTTACACAAATCGACCTAGTCCCAAACTAAGCAAAGCTTGTACTATGGGTACTAGACGACGATAAACATACTTATATAAATAAATAAATACTTAAATACATAGAAAACATCCATAACTAGGAACAAATATTCGTGCTCATCACACAAATAAATGCCCTTACCGGGTTTTGTACCCAGGACCTCTTGCTTCGTAGGCAGGGTCACTACCAACTAGGCTAAAGCGGTCGTTAAAATATAAAAATATACTTTATTAGAGTTTTTAATATAGATTAAAGGTATAAGATGAATGTTCAAGTACGTGTATGTGTGTGTGATGGTGCGTGATGAATGTTTGAGGTTTTGCGAGAGTATAATGGATATACGTCCCTCTTCTGTTTAATTTTTATAAATTCTAATAAGGTGTACCTATTTAAATAGTTTAAATATTATTATCATGTAGCTTCACAGTGCTTTGGTTTTTGCTGTTATGCTGTGTAATTGTTTGGAATAAATAAATAAATAAATAAAATAAATGTGTGTGTGTGTGTGTGTGCATGAAATCACTCGTCTCACTAAAGCTAGTGGATGTATTTCAACGAATTTTTGTCTGTATACTTATAGGTAATATCGGAATTAACATACCTATACGCTTATATTTTTCGATATTCACACGGAATCGAGACGTATGCATATAAAATCCAGGAATCACGACCATTAGTGGAGTCATGAAATTTATCACGGATGAATATCATACAACGTTAACAAAGATCACTGGTTTATTTAACACTATAATAAAGGTAGAGGCGATTGACATGCATTGACTTGGAAATTCAACCTTATTGTTTTAGTAATAAGTTACAATATCTATTGTAGTTATTGAAAATACTACTAGCTTTAAAAACAACCTTTGTCAGGTATGTATTCGATAGCTGCTTTTGATTATGTGGTAGTGTGACCCAATAACATTAATTGGGGCCTTATTAAAGGTTTTTTTTTTTGCTGACTCTACTTTTTCTGAGTGTACGTGCATCGATGCCATTATCCGTTGAAGATTTCCATTCTCCGGAGACGATCCTAAACCACCAGAATATCACTACCAGATTATTGCATAGTCACTGGACTTACAAATGTCAAAAACGTATGCCAAATTTCAGCTCAATCGGATCTCAGAGGCCATACTGTCTAATACACTTAGGAATCATAATCCGTTTGCACCACTTCTTTGTGTCACTCAAAGAAATAGAGAAAAGAAAGAGATAGAAAACGCCACATTAAGTGCCTTAGTGTTTGACCGCCACACAGATGTTCGGCCTCACAGGACGTGGTATAAAAGTAGTTTGCAAATCAAACCACAATTGACATACGGATGTTGCAAGTTAAATAACTATTAATAAAATTAAAAATTAAATAAAACCACCAACGCAATTAGGTCACATTCATCATCATCATCATCACCCCAGCCTATATACGTCCCACTGCAGGGCACAGGCCTCCTCTCAGAATGAGAGGGCTTGGGCCACATTATATGTTTGAAAATAAAGTAAATGCCCATTATACGCTTAAGATTCCTTCCGTAGCTAACAAAAGAGCTGATAACTTTGAAACGGCTAAACCAATTTTTACGAAACATGTCTAAGAACCTTTGCCAAGAAACCTGCTTTCAAACGAAAAAAACGCATCCAAATCGCTTGACCCGTCGAAGAGTTACAGTGCCACAGACACAGAAACAATTTAACGACCTGGTGAGGGCGGCAACGCATTGGATGCGGATGGCACAGGGCTGATCTGTTTGCTGAGCCTTGGGGGAGGCCTATGTTCAGCAGTGGACGTCTTTCAACTGAAATGAATGATGATGAAACACAGTAACACGCCTCTTTTTGGGTCGGGGGCTGGTCGGGGGTGAAAAAAAGCTTGTGAAAAGAAACTCTCACCCAGAAATGCACTCAAGACGCAAAAACAAAACAAGATCACTGCACGACAATCAAAATAGAACTAAACTAAGATTATATCCGTCATTTATTTATCCGAATACGATAAGGGATAATTAGCATTTCAACTGATTAGTTGTTTATCGCCAGAACGCTTATCCGGGCAATTCGATTATAATTGTAATTTGGATGGTGAATTGGTGATTACAGGGTCTTGAACTATTTGCTATACTAGCTTTTGCCCGCGACATTGTCCGCAAAAAATTGATTCATGAATTAAAATTTAATTATTTTTATGGCGTTATTTGCGGAGGTCCATATTAACGAACTGAAACAATTACTTTGCTCACCCGCGACCTTATGGCATCTATGTTTATGCAAAAAATGTGTTTTCATGCAGTTCATCCACTCCACCTCCACACTGTACGAACATACACAAATTACTCAAACCAAACACACACACACACACACACACACACACACACACACACACACACACACACACACACACACACACACACACACACACACAAAATTTCTGTGCGCTTCTATGCTTTTATTTTAATTTATTTTAATTTTAATTTTTGCTTTTATTTTATTTGTTTTTTTTTGGTGTCCTTTTTATAATACTCAAGTCATTAATCAAATGTATCAAGATTATTAACTCTAAATCGAATCACATAATGCACTCCAGGGCCTCAAGATACAGGCTCAGCCTAGTTTGGGGTCCGCCAGACATCCCACTTGTGTATATACATGTGCTCTCTTTTTAAATTTAAATGTATTGTATATTGTTTTGTAATGTATTTCAAGGATTATTAGAAATAAATTATTATTATTATTATTATTAAACCTAAAGCCCATCACACACAGCGCAGATGCGGTAAGATATCTGTATCTTACCTACGTATCTGTCAATATCGCTCCCTATAGAATTCAATGGAGGACCACACACAGCGCTGATGCGGTAAGATTTTTATCTGCGTATCTGTGAGCACCGGGGTGTCCCTTTTCTCCCATAATCTTTTTTATCCGAATTTTGAAAGTCATAAATTGATGTCCATAATATTCTTGCTCATAAATATCGATGGTCATAAATTTTGTAAAGCATATCGCTTAATAGTTCTAACTGCAATGAGCCATAATCCCATTGATCATAACTTTAAAAAGTCATAATATTGATATCAATAATATTTAAGGGAATATCGTTGATTATTCAGAAACGTTATAGGGCATATATCTTAAAGTAATAATTGTTTTTAGTCATAATTTTTCATTACCTAAAATGCACTAACCATCTACATTGAATTCTATAACATCCAAAGGAACATTGATAATTATTGGCTGGCAGCGAGCGAGCGAAGCGAGCGAGCAAGACTTTCAGGGCAGAAGCGACTCGGACAGGTTAGGTTCAGAAGGCTAAGGCGGGAGCGAAGCATAAGCGTAGCTCCCGCCTTAGCCTTCGATGTTAGGTATTTTTTTTATGACAGCACAGAAAAGGATTATTACCTTTAATATTATGAAATGTCATACAACCATGACATTGAATGTTATTACAAAGTAATATTGTGCCTTAAAATAATTATGACCTGCGAAAAAAGACCTTGCAATAATTATTATGAGTGACTTTAGTACCTTTAATATTATGAAGTGTGATGCTTCTTGACACTGAATGATATGAGTTTACTTATTAGTCCTTACAATAATTATGACTTAAGAAAATCGTAGCTCCAATTTATGTTGTTTAATATTATGACTTCCGATAATATGACAAAGAAAAATTATGACAGAAAACGTTATGGTCTTGAAAATTCGGAACAAAAATTTTATGGGAGTCATTATAGACCCGTGAGCACCGACATACATCGACAGAATCCGACAGATGTGAAGATTATATCTGCAGATAAATACAGGTGGATGCGCAGAAGCACACTTTTATCATCATCATCATCATCCCAGTCTAAATTACGTACCACTGCAGAGCACAGGCTTCCTCTCAGTATAAGAGGGTTTGGGTCGTAGTTCCCACGCGGGCCCAGTTTGGATTGGGAACTTCAGTGTATAATAAAATAAATATAAAATTACGTACTACTTAAGCAAACAACAAGTCATCCTTGCGTAGAAATGCATTTTCGCATTTTTTTACATTTTGTCGTGAAGAGAAATGAAGAAAGTGTAACGCGCTTTTATTCATTGTAGCCTATCTATCTCTCAAAAGGCCGGCAACGCACCTGTGACACCCTTAATGTTGCGGGTGTCCATGGGCGGCGGTGATTGCTCCCCATCAGGTGACCCGCATGCTCGTTTACCCCCTTTTATATAAAAAAAAACACCCTGTATAAGCCATCCGCACCACAAAACACGTCTACTCAGCTCCGAAATTTTAGAGTGAATGTAAAACCTCGCATCTGCGCTGTGTGTGATACCTGCAGACGGATAATTTTTTATACGCAGATAAAATCTTACCGCATCTACGCTGTGTGTGACACGCTTAACTATCACTGCCACCAAACTACACTGACGCATTTCGAACTCAATCAGAGGTCAGCCTAGTATCGCAACCATTCACTATGCTACCAGAAGTCATTATCATCATATCAGCCTATATATTTTCCACTGCAGAGCACCCGCCTCCTTTCATGCTGGCACTTCATTTGGCGTATTTCACGAAATAGTTGCGTGTGCGAGAGAGGAGCACTATGCCTATTCTAGCGTGAAAGACGGATATGGCAATAGCGCAACGCGAACACGCAACGCCAACTGAAGTGCCACCATCAGAATGAGAGAACTTGAGCCGTAGTTTCCAGTGCGGATTGGGAACTTCACACACACCATTGAATTTCTTCGCAGCTGTATGCAAGTTTCCTCACGATGTTTTCATTCACCGTAAAGCTCGTAATAAATTCCAAATGTAACTTCGCACGTGAATTACGAAAGAGACATATAAGACAAGTGTAGATGGGAATGTTAGAAGCCAAGGAGACCAAGAAGGATATTCTAAGATTGGGGATGTCTTGAATATAAGTAGCAGACTTGACATAACTACGTGTGTGTGCGTACATATTTCTTATTCCCTCACGCTACTATGATCAGGAATATTGTCATCCCCTTATCTCATGTGACGCAACACTGTCCAAGAAACCTTAAGAAAATGACACATGCTATGTTTTGAACGTCAGTTCATTTAAAAAAAGCTGCCGAAGCTGCAAGCGAATTTTTTGGTAAACTGAGATTTTTTAATGTTTTTCTCATCAAAATTAGAACTGATTTAGATTTAAAGATGGTGATAGCGATGGCCCAAACGAATAAACGTGTAATCGTAAAACGACAACTTTACAGGAAAAATAAAATCAACTTTAACAAAGATATCTGACAGTTCTGGCAGCCGTTATAATAATATATATGTTTATAATATATCATTAGATAGATATCAAAATTACCTACAAAACTGCGTAAATATTTTGCGGTGTAAAAGCCAAATGAACGTAACATCAAAAATTTCGAAAATCGTTTTTTTTTCATAAAACTGTTCTAAATGTGGTCCTGCATGAACTGCCTAAAGGACGTAATCGTACAGTTGATATTTCACTAGTTCCAAAAAAACGAAATGACATAAAAATCAATTTCAATAGAACCAGCTAAACGTATTTTGAAATCCATTAATTTACTTGTAGTAATTTTGCTTTTTTTTAGGGCCACAACAACGTATCGACCAAAACATTATTCTGGTGTAGTAGAATGCTGCTTGATTCGTAATTCTACACGAACCATAACGACGTAAAAGTTCAATGTGTTTAACGACCGCTTTAGCCTAGTTGGTAGTGACCCTGCCTACGAAGCAAGAGGTCCTGGGTTCAAATCCCGGTAAGGGCATTTATTTGTGTGATGAGCACGAATATTTGTTCCTGAGTTATGGATGTTTTCTATGTATTTAAGTATTTATTTATCTATATAAGTATGTTTATCGTCGTCTAGTACCCATAGTACAAGCTTTGCATAGTTTGGGACTAGGTCGATTTGTGTAAGATTGTCCCCTAATATTTATTTTTTATTTCAATCTGGATGTTATATTGTTAATAATATTCCAGTTTCATATAAACTTGTAACAGCCAAAACAACGGATATCTTTTTACGTTTTTTTTGGCACTTATATTTTCTTATACTTAGTAAGTATAATTAAGGGCTAAGGTAACGTATGTCAACCAAATTTCAAAAATATATTTATTGCTGGTATACTAGCAAATATAATTACAATATTTCTTAACTTTCTGAAAGCTGTATTGTGTGTGTACGTGTCAGTGTTTTTTTTTCTTTCTTCCATGGCATATTCACTTACCAAGAAGCTCGTAAAGTTGAAAGTGATAAAATTTCGCAGTTTTTTGGCTCTCCTGCACAATTTGGATAAATAAACGATGTTACGTTCATCTGGTTTTTACACCGCGATTTGGCCCTTATTTTTAACCATTTTCCCGTAAATAGTGAAAAACTTCTTTATTTTTTTATTCGAATCATAAATCTTCAGGTCATTTTGTGTTATACGAATAAACGTGCAAAGTAATATTACTCAAATTGAAATAAAAAAAAGTCAATGTAGAAAACCATTGCACGTTTATTCGTGTATAGTAACAAAATTGTTTAAACGGCAACACTCTCTTGGAATCTTATTCGTGTTAATATATATGGAAAATTACCAACGAATAAAAATGAAATACATATTTTTCATAAACGGTAAATCGGATTGGCTTAAAAAAAATTTACAACGTGAATTAGGGTATATAAAAGCATAAGAAGCAAAAAAAAATTTTTTGTGTAAGGGCCTTTGCACGTTTATTCGTTTGGACCATCGAGCTCGAAGAATCGCCAGACTCACAGGGCACATCGCTCGTAGAACTGATGGCCAATCGGGCCAAAAGGTTCTCGAGTAGCGTCCACGGACCGGAAGACGCAGTGTAGGTAGGCCTACAACAAGATGGAACAACGACCTGTTTAAGATGTGTGTGAGGATGCGAATGGCCCAAGACTGATCTGTTTGGCGAGCCATGAGGGAGACCTATGTTCAGCAGTGAACGTCTTTCAGCTGAAATGATGATAAAGATGATGATGATGAATTTTAAAATACTCACCTCTCTTATCTCTTCTTTCTGGGATTAAAACTCTGCTTCATAGCTATGAAACTAAATCACTAGGCTACCATGACATCCTGAAAAATAAACTGAGTAAAGTACCTACTTACGTGGGTGATACTATAAATAGATTTCTTTTCAAAACCATCTGCGCAGCCATACGTCGCTAGTAGCACGTGTAACACACAAAACGGAATGTTTTCCTTCCGCTGATCACTTCACTACTGACAATGCGTACGGAGACGAAGAAATAATTACACAAATGTCATTGGTAACGTGAAATCAATACCGTCCTAGCAACAAGCAAACAAAGAAAATGAACGGGCTTAGAATATTGAAAAAACGTGTACGTATCTGTTACGAAAGCCAATAATTATATTTTATATAATTGAAAAAAAACATACCTTGTTGAGTTTGATGCCGGATTCTTGTCAACAGGGCTTTTTCGAACCGAAGGGTAGTAATCTAGTTTCTATGGTCCTCCGCTTGAGAGTCCATAGTTCAAAGCCGTTTCTTCCATCACGATTTTTATAAATTGTCAGTCGGATGCTCGTGTTCTATTGTCTTTACGACGACTTGTTTACAACAAAAAAAGGCAATTAGCATACCTCTCAGCTCAGCCCAACTTCTGAATATTCAGCAACATAATTGGGATGCACCAAAAAAAATAACCTATAGTTTTTATATTTTTTTTGGAAAGAATAGGATATTTTAAGACACCATTTTCATCGATTTTGAATTTGGTTGAGTATTTAATTTTTTATATTTTTTTTTAGAAATACGTTGGATGACGTCACAGTGAGAGAGCCACGTTCCATAGCCTAGAAAAATTCTAGTCGTACATAACATAATCTGTGGCACTACCACGGCACTACTGAGACCCTACTACGAAGTGCATAATTCGAACTTCGTTTCATGCCGTCCCGCTCACGCTAATATGATTTGACACGAGAGTGAGAGGGATGATATGATACGAACTTCGAATTTTGTAGTAGTGCCCCTGATTTGTCTTGTCACTGTCAATATTACAAGCACGGCTTAGGGTCCTAAATGAACCATGACAAAATAGTTTTATTTATTTCTCTTCTTTTAGCTTCGATTATTCCTGTTTGTTTAATGGTGTGATAGTAAATAGATATTTTTTATTAAAATCTGATATTTAAATTCTTTCATATTTACTTGTAACGTAGTAATTTAATAATTAAATTTGTAAAAATACATTGCGAGTATTGTATACATTTCGGACTTTATGATAAATGACAACTGTTTAAAGCCAGATGTGCATCATGTGATTAAAGTTCTGTCTTTGTCACTCTTTGCTATTATAAGCAGGACAGCAACATTTCAAACTGTCAATTTGCTTTAGAGTGTAGACCTGCTTTATATCTGCCTTTGTGACGATTCACTGCAGGGGTCAAATGAAGGTCATTACTTAAATTTTCTTTATTTAATTCAGATTATCATATTTTTGGAATCTGATTTCTGAAAACGCTTCACAAAGCCTATTTCTCCAAACGGTTTTCGATTTATTATACGTTGCCAAAAATTGGGACATCCCAATTAAAATCATATGGGTAGGTACTGATGAACCTTACAATGGTTTTGGTGTTCATTGAACAGATTGAGTATGAAATATTATTGTCACTTGTTAGAAATAACAACAGGCAAACAATGTCTCACGTTCATTGAACTATGTTATACAATCACGCTGGACATGCTATAATAATAATAATAAAAATCGCCCGCTGGTGTTGTGGTGTCACCAGTGCAGTTAGTCTAAAGGTAGGGATGTGACGACCTCATCGCCAGCTGGTGTTGTCGCACCAGTGCAGTCAGTTATCAGGGCGGCTTGTGGCAAGCTGTTGGTGCGTAGCGACACCACGAACCCAAGACCTCCAGGGGTACACATACACACATGCGCTTATACACACACACAGTTAAACACTCACCCCGCCTCTAGTTTGCCTTTGTTGGCTGCCTAGAGTGGAGCGCAAGAACTAAATGCTCGAAGGATGAATGTGTTTCCGTAAGTGGCGTGTTGGCATTTTGAAGTTTAAAGTCCAGGAACACCTCTCCATCCTTAGCCGTTCACACCAATGTTGTCGCCTCGTTGCCCCAAGTGGAATGGTATTTAGACATGTTTCGAAAAAAATTATCCAGCCGTTTCAAGTTATCAGCTCTTTTGTATGCTGCGGTAGGGATCTTAGAATTAATTGCGTTGGGGGTTTTTAAATTTTTTAATTTATAGTTATATGTTAAAGCGACAAGACGGATTATAAAGATTTGGTATGCAGCTAGCTTGATCTTAGGAATAATAATACATAGTAGTAGTTGTGTTAAATACTTTAGATTTATGTAACCTAATGACATTATAGATCTGTTTGAACAAAATTTAGAACTGGTGCAGCTTCTGAAGCGGCCGAAAAAGCGAAAGCACAGAAATTAGAGGGGCCTAGGCACTAAATACAACTTTGTCCCATTTGGGGTCGTTACCCTTGGTCTGGGGGGGGGGGGGGGGGGGTTGGCACTATGAAGCTCTATAAAGAAATAAGTAGGTATTAAAGAGTTTAGTCAACGTCAAAGGAGACCGAAGGGTTGCCAGTTTCCTCGGGCAAAGAATTACCTTGTTAAGTTTCTTGCCTCTATTGATTCACGCTAATATCCTGTGCAGCAGATTCTCTGTAAAATATAAAAGGATTATAGTACTATTTAAATGGTATTTTCGCAGATGTGATTTCAAAGTACCTCCTAGGTACCAAATTTCCACATAACATTACTAAGTACCGCGCAAAAATAGCGATTGACATTTTAACTTCATCTATAACCTGTCCACCACACTAAGACAATAAAGTTCAATGCTCCCGTTGTTTCCACCCAAACAATTGAACCATTCATCTAAAATGAATTTACAAAATCGTTTCACACGCGAGCTACCAGGACATAAGCGGGCCATAAAAATTATATATACACCCATTTACAAATGAAACAGTATACGTTGGCGTGGAGCCAATACAATTATATCGTGTGTAAGTGGATCCACATCTAAATAACGGAGCTGGCTACGGTAGATTACCTTTTGCGAAGGATTAAGTGGGCCAGATATGGCACAGTTTCAGCGGTACTGTTGATATGACCAAATATTGGCTAGGGTTGCCGTCAAATGTTTTTGGCTAAGGCTGACTAGCACAGACCCGCTAAGAGCTGTCAGTTTTTTTGTCTTCCTTCAAACCCTAATTAACAGTCAGTCAATTTTGAATACATAACGTCTATGACAGATGGCTCTGACAAGCTCGCTAAGATGTAGTCAAAGATCAAAAATCACCTAAACGGAATTTATTGTGAAAACGGCATAGCTCAAAGGGAGGTTTCGTTTAATGAGAATGCTAAAAACAAGAGAAAATCGCTTTGGATCAGTTCTTCTCAAAGGTAAGAGAATGACAACCTAAATATTATTAAAGTTCTGGGTATTTAACGTGCAAAAACTAAGTTACTTTTAAGGTAATATATCTTTATTCATAAAAAAAAACCGTTTGTCTGTAAAGTCGGTTTACGGAAGATAGTTTAACGTGACAACGTCATAACAAAACATTCAATAAAAATTACCCGAGCGCTAGTACTAAGATTGTATTACGTAATATTGCAACTGACCTTCGCCGCTCTATTGCAACTGACCCTCGCCGCTCTATAAGTACATGTGACGTTACATGTAGCCGAAACGTAACGTTACAATGCGTCATCCTTTTTCGTGTTTGCAACCGGCGGCCGGCGTTGATCGATTTATTAGATATTGTCACGTCAAAAATACAAACTAGCAAAATGTAAATTTAAACCTGGTAGCCTAGTAGTTTGACCTAAGGGTTCTCAAGCAGAGGGTCGTGGGTTCGAACCCGGGCTCATACTTCTTTCAGAATTTATATTTAAAATGTACCATGAGCTTTACGTTACAGGAAGACATCGTGAGGAAATCTGGACACACCTGCGATGAAATTCAATGGTGTGTGTGAAGTTCCCTATCCGCACTGTGACCGCATGGTACAAAATCACTAGGTTACCACGGCTTTCTTCGGAGTCTAACATAAGAGACCGTTATGTCCTCGGTTTAAGCGCCGGCCCCGAACGCGACAAATTGTTTCAGCAGAATGCGTCCACCTTGACCATATCAGAAGCGATAAATCTTGCGACCCAAGCGGAAAGTGCTAGGGAGGCCCGCTCAACGTTGGTAGTAAAAGAGGAACCTATTTTCTACTCTGCTAACAAAAGGCGCGGCAGCGGTAACGGCAGCGGCGGCGGCGGCGTCAGGAGCAGCGCCGGCGGCGGCCGCGGCTCGCCGGGAGCTCGCGACGGCGGCCGGCGGTGCGCCGTGTGCGGCATGACCAGTCACGCCGAAGATAAGTGTCGTTTTAAGGGCTACCGTTGCCAAAAATGCGGTATTCGCGGTCATCTTAAAAAGGTGTGTAATGGTAAAAACAATGGTGTTCGTGTGAACTGTATAGCAGCAGAGCAAGCTCAGGGAGAAGAAGAAAGTATGTGCGAAGAATGTCACAACTTTAATTTACGGTACGTAAATAACGACCCTATTAAATTAACAGTGGTATTGGGTGGCCGACGGCTTCATATGGAGCTCGACTCGGGCTCGGGTACTAGTGTAATTTCCGAAAAAATGTATCGAGAAATGTTTTCTAATTACTGTTTAAATGAATGTAAAATCAGAATGTGTCTTTATAATGGCCACAAGATTTCACCGCTAGGATATTTTGTAATCGATGCTATGTACAACAAAGAATCAAAAAATATTAAAATATTCGTTGTTAGAAACGGCGGACCTCCCTTATTGGGACGTGACTTTATGTCCGCTTTTAATCTCACTATTTGTTCGAACTTGAATAAAATCTATGATAACGATAACGGTGAAGTTAGTTCTGTAATAAAAACATTTCCAAAATTATGGCGTGAAGAATTAGGTACTTTCAATAAATTTAAAGTGGAACTTCAGTTGAGGGAAGGAGCTGTGCCAAAATTTTTTTAAACCGCGCCCGGTACCCTTTGCCCTTAAAGACCGAGTTGAAAAGGAATTAAATAGGCTCGTTAATTTAGGAATATTAGTTCCGACTAACCACTCGAGATACGCTACTCCAATAGTGCCAGTTTTAAAAGAGAACGGGCAGGTCAGGATAGCGGGTGATTACTCAGTCACCTTAAATAATGACTTGGTGATTGATAAATATCCCCTACCCAGGATAGAGGAGGTTTTTGCCAAAATTGGCGGTGGCGAGCATTATAGTAAAATTGATTTGAAAAACGCATACAATCAGTTCGTACTCAGCGATGATTCTCAAATTCTAACAACTATAAACACTCAAAAGGGGTTGTTTAAGTACACTCGTCTGGTCTACGGGCTAGCCAACGCTCCCGCTATATTCCAGAAATCTATGGAAACGTTACTTTCGGGAATAGAGGGAGTCAGCTGTTGGTTAGATGACATTTGTGTCACGGGGCCGACGAAAACCAAACATATAGAACGCTTGTACGAAGTTTTAGGTAGATTAAATAGCGCCGGACTACGCTTACAGCAAGAAAAGTGCGATTTTTTTAAAACTAGCGTGACTTATTTGGGCTACGTGATTAGCAAGAACGGTCTACAAACTTGCCCACAAAAAGTAAAGGCTATTATTAACGCGCCAGAACCCACGAATATCGCCGGGGTTAAACGATTTTTAGGTGTCGTTAATTACTATAGAAACTTCATTCCCAATGCATCATCAGTGCTGGCCCCCCTCCACGAGCTGCTGCGTGGCGGGGCGGAGTGGGAGTGGGGCGAGCGGCAGCGCGCGGCTTTGCGCCGCGTGCGCGCCGAGCTCGCCAGCGAGCGCGTGCTGGCCCACTACGAGCCCGGCGCGCAGCTCGTGCTGGCCGTCGACGCGGGGCCCGACGGGCTGGGGGCGGTACTCACAGTACGCGGCGAGCGCGGCCTCGAGCGCCCGCTCGCATACGCATCCAGATCCTTGACGGCGAGTGAGCGTAATTACAGCCAAATTCATAAAGAAGCGACGGCAATCATTTTTGGAGTGAAACGGTTCCATCAATATTTATATGGCTGCAAGGAACCATTCATACTTAAAACGGACCATAGGCCGTTGGTGTCAATATTTAACAAAAAAAATGGAATATCCATCACATCAGCCCTACGCCTGCAAAGATATGCCATTATTTTATCCGCTTATAATTATGTAGTTCAGTACACGTCACATGAAAACAACATCGTAGCTGATTTTTTCTCACGCGCCCCGGTGAGTGACGCAACTGTTGACAGCGATAGCGAATTTGATTCCTATTGCTCGTTAAAGTTTTTAGGTGCACTCTCACCAGCAGTTAAATCAGACGACGTTAGGCAGGCTACAGCGAATGACAAAACCTTGCAGACTGTTTTACGGTACATGAAAAATGGTTGGCCTCGTAAAATTAATTGTAAAACTATATTACCGTATTTTCAATGCAAGACCGATCTACAATTTGAAAACGACTGTCTGTTCAGAGGTCACAGGGTTGTTATTCCCATGTCTTTACGGCAAGACATATTAGGCGAGTTACATTCAACACATCTGGGAATAATAAAAAGTAAAAGTAATGCGCGCGCTCGCATGTGGTGGCCGGGTATCGATAGCGACATCGAGAAGTGGGTAGGAGCCTGCGGGGTCTGCTCTAGTCTGCGACCGGCGCCGGCGCGGGAGGCTCCCGCGCCCTGGCCGCGCCCGCCGGGAGCCTGGCACCGTATTCACATAGATTACATGACTATAGGGCAGAGGGTATATTTAGTGATAATAGACGCGTTTAGTAAATGGCTAGAATGTATTCATATGAATAATGGCACGACTACAGAAGCATTATTATCGAAATTAAAAGGAATTTTCTGTACCTTCGGCATTCCCTCAGTTTTAGTTTCCGATAACGATCCCAAAATTAATTCCGCAGAATTAAAAAGTTTTTGTCTTAACAACGGAATTAAATACCTAACTTCACCTATTTATCACCCGGCTAGTAATGGCCAAGCCGAAATTTCAGTCAAAATTTGTAAGAAAATGCTTAAATGTATTTTAATGGAAAAATCTACACTCAATGTAATACATGAAAAATTGTTGTGGTACCTTTTTAATTATAGAAATTCCGTTCACTGCACAACCGGCGAAAGCCCTGCGAAGTTAATGTTCGGAAGGAACTTACGCTCACGTTTAGATATGATTTGTCCGAATAAAGAAAGTGCAACTTACGAACATTTTGACATAATCAGCAAAAGGTTATTCGAGGCAGGAGAACTCGTATGGGTGCGGTGGTATAGCGAACGGAAGGAAACTTGGGTTTTAGGTACAGTAAAAGAAAAAGTTGGCAATAGAATGTATAATATATTAATTCACGATAGTAATAGTACTTGTATTAGACACGTAGACCAAATGATTAAATACAAAGGCCAGCATAGCTACGACGTTGATGTGTCATCAACATCAAACAAAAATGTTGAGTCGAACTTGTCTTCTTCTACTTCACCAAACGATTATGTAACGAATCCACCACCACAGCAGGTACCACTCGCTAACGCTAATAATAATAGACCATTCAGTGAAGTAGAGGAAGAGGAAAATAGTGAGATGGCTGGTGTTCCCCAGTCAGAAGACTTGGAGGTGTGGAATGACTGTGAGAGTAATGTGGGCAATGAAGAGGTTGACCAGCGTCGGGCCACTGAGGTATCTTCTGTCACTGAATCTAATCCGCAATTGCAGGAACCCCTTAATATGGAACCGGTAGATTCGGCAAGACCGGAAGCTTCATTTGCTCGGCGTTTGCGCCCCCGAAAAAAAGTTAGTTATAAGATATAAATTTCTATATATGTGTATAAAAAGTAAATGCTAACTTATTATTGTTATTGTTACCAGGATTGAAAATTAAGTGTGGAGGGATGATATGTATGCACTCACGCACACATAAGCAGTCGCGCTGCGTCGCGTATTCGTTTCCTACGCCCAGTAATAAACGAGCATCTTTACGTATAACGTTGTTTTACTACACGCCGCCTCCTTCCCGTCCGTCTGCGCCGGAGCGGGTTCGCGAGGGGATCATTCTCGCGTTCCCGCTCCCTCTCCTCCTTCTGCGACATAACGTCGTCGCAGAAGGAGGTGACGGCCTCCCAGGACGTCTCGCTCTCCAGCATCGCGCGTACAACGCTGGGGAGCGAGAGGTCGCCGCCAATCGTCGCCGCCAGGGTGCGGCGCCGCTCAGCCCATGTACTGCACACCTCCAGGGTGTGCTGGGCTGTGTCCTCGGCGGCGCCGCACTCGTGGCACGACGCCGTCTCCTCCCTTCCGGCAACCTTGTGCAGGTACCGCCCGAAGCAACCATGCCCGGACAGCACCTGCACAAGGCGGAAGGTGAGGGACCCGTGATCCCTCCCGCACCATTCCTGGAGCACCGGGCGGATGGCTGCGATCGTGCGGAGGCCGTATTCGGCCTGCGCAAGCTCATCCGCCCAGCGCTCCATAACCTCCCCTCTCTGTACCTCCTTGGCCCGGGCCAACTCCTGGGGAGCGAGGGACTCTCCCCGCTCCCTGCGCTCCAGTTTGGCCCTGTAGGCCTCGGCGAGCCCGACCGCCTCGATCTCCCAGGGAGGGGAGGCTGCAATGGCACCAGCCGCCGCCCAGCCCACCGTCCGGTAGGCCTGGGCCATCCTCACCGCCATGACCCTCTGGGGCCTTCGGAGGAGGGCTTTGGTGGTGGCAGTGAGGGACTCAGCCCATATAGGGGCCCCATACAGGGCCATACTCCTAATGACCCCTGCAAACAGGCGTCTGCAGGGGGCACCAGGTCCGCCCTGGTTGGGCAGGAGCCGGCCCAGGGCTCCCGCCGCGCCCACGAGTCGGGGAGCCATCCTGCGAAAATGCTCCCCGAACTCCCATTTGCCGTCGAGGGTAAGGCCCAGATATTTCATGTGGGCCTTCACCTCGACGGCCTCCCCGTTGATGCGCAGGGAAGCCCCACGCGGCACCCTCCACCGGGGCCCTCGGAAGCAGAGGGCCTCCGTCTTGGGGAGGGACACTTTAAGGCCCAGCGCTTCGATCCGCCGGATCACTAGGGTGGCTCCCACCTCCGCCCTTCTTGCCACCTCTTCGAGGGTGGTTCCTCGGACGGCGATGAGTGTATCGTCGGCATAACAATACACCGCCATCCGAGGCAGCACCCTCGCGCGGATGACCCAGTCGTACCCGACGTTCCATAATAGGGGCCCTAGCACGGACCCCTGCGGAACGCCACTGGTCACCGGCTGGGCCATCCGCATTCCCCCCCTCCCCGTGTAGAGCACTACCCGCCCCGTCAGGTAGTGCCCTACAACCCTCCGGAGGTAGAGGGGCACCCGGTGATACCGGAGTGCCTCCTCTATCACTCCGAAGGGGAGGGACCCGAAGGCGTTGGCGATATCGAGGGATACCGCCACGGCCCCCTGGCCCCTCCTGGCCGCATCTTCGGTGAACCCCTTCAGGGCGGATAGGGCGTCCAACGTGGACCGCCCTACCCGGAACCCGAACTGGTTCCCCGCCAGATCCGGCCCTTCGCTCGTCAAGTGGTGGGCGATCCGGGAAGCGATCACTCTCTCGAGGAGCTTCCCGGTCTCGTCCAGCATGACGAGCGGCCGCCACCCGGAAGGAGAGTCCACTGGCCTGCTCTCCTTCCGCAGGAGGACCAGGCGGCCCTCCTTCCATACTTGGGGAAACTGCCCTGCGGCCAGGCAACGGTCCATCAGGCCGCAGAGCCGGTCCCCCAGGTGCTTCGCCGCAATCGGAAGCACCCTCCCCGGGACGCCGTCGGGCCCAGGTGCCTTGCGGCACCCCTTTAATCGGCCCACCACCCTCACCATTTCCTCCCCCGTCACTGGGGGGACGTCGACGGGGGCAGCGGGCTCCTCCTCCGGGGGCGCCATCCGCGGCGGGTCGAAAGGCGGGCTTGCGGGGAAGAGGCCGTCGACCACCGCGGCGAGGACTCCCGGCTCGAAGTCCTCCGTGGGGGGGGACACCTTAAGTTTTGCCCGTACCATTCGGTACGGGCGACCCCACGGATCCTCGTCCAGCGTGGCCAAGAATTCAGCATGAGCTGAATCCTTGGCACGCGCGATGGCCGCCTTGAAGGCGGCCTTGGCCGCGCGCAGTTCGGCGAGGAGCCTCTCCTCCTCGCCCGGCACTCGAGTCCGCCTCCTTCGGCACCGAGTGAAGGCGCGGCGGGCCCTGTCGCTGGCGGCTCGGAGGTCCGCCAGGTCCTGCGACCACCAGTATACGGCCCGCCTGGGCGCACCCTTTCGCGCCCTCGGCATGGCCGCGTCACAAATGGCCGTCAGGTCCTCGCGGAACCTGACGGCCCTCTCGTCGACCCCCATTGTGTCGGGGGGGTCGGCGCACCACGCCCGGACCACGGCGGCTTCCTCCGCCCGGTCCCGATCGAGGCGGGAAACTGCCCATTTTGGGAAGTCCCCGCCTCGCCCACCCACCGCCCGAGCCGGAGGCCCGCGGGGCGCTTTGGAGACCCTGAACCGGATATATAGGTGGTCTGACAGGGTCTCCACCTCCTCCAGGACGCGCCACTGGCTCACACGAGCGCCGACAGCAGGGGTTGTGAACGTGAGGTCCACAATTGACCCCCCCTGCTGCCGGACGCATGTGTTGGCGCGTCCTACGTTTTGCAGGACCAGGCCGATCATAGCGGCCCAGTCCCGCAGAAGCGCCCCTCTGTGGTCAGTGATGGGGGAACCCCACGCCGCGCACTTGGCGTTGAAGTCCCCCATCAGGACCACTTGAGCCGGCGATGCCCTTTGCACCACCGGCTCCAGGCCTCCCAGGAACCTCTCAAAATCTGAGAGGGGCCTGTTGGGGGAGAAGTAGACGCCGATGACGACTACTTCTCCCCAATTTGCCGCCGCATACCCAGCGCCCCTCTCTCTCAGGGAGAGGCGCTGCTGCCCGGCAGCCGGCACCACCACGCCCACCGAGCCTTCCGTGTCCCCAACCCAGTTTTGCTGGGGGGGGACGAAATAGGGCTCGGCGACGACCGCCACGTCGATGCGCCACTCGGCTAGGACCTGCATTAGCAGGTCCTGTGCGCGAGCCGAGTGGTTGGCATTCACTTGGAGAAGCTCGTAATGCAGGTGTGCTGGCATTACGACACCTGCATTACGGGCTCCTCAATGGCCTTCTGGCCGCCACGGTTGGTTGGGGCCCGGGTCAATGGGGCCTTACCCTTGACCGAAGGGGGGGCGCAGTTTGTCCCCCCATCGTGTGGTTGTGCGGTCGGCCCGCAAGGGCACAGACCGCACACTTCGGCACCGCCTCACAGGCCGCTGCCCGATGGCCCTCCTCGCCGCAGCGGAAGCACTTGGTGCCGTGCTCGGCCGTTGACGGGCACAGGGCCCTGGTGTGGCCCAGCGCCATGCACTTGTAACAGCGCATGGGCAGGGCCTCCATCGCCACGATGGTGGCCAGGCACCAGCCGATGGCCACCTTCCCTGCTGCGACTGCAGCCTTCGCCACCGTCGCGGGGCAGCGGACAATGGCGGAACACTGCCCCCATTGGCTGGCTCTAATTGCCCCAACCTTTATATCGCCAAGGGCGCAGCCACCCTTGGTGGCCATGATAGAGGCGATCTCCTCTTGGCTCACCGATTCGTCGAGCCCAGAAAGCCTCAGCTCGACGAATTTGGTGGGCCGGTTTACCTCCGCCAGGTCGCCGATGGCCTCCCGGAGCATCCCGGCAAGGCGGTCGGCACTGGCGCCTGGGTTTTCACCCCCAACCTCCAGCATTTTGGAGCCGGTCATAGTAGTTTTAATCTTGACCGACTCCACACCGGCCTCTGACAGGCGGACGGAGGCTCTGGCCTTTGCCATCACCTCCGCGTAGGTGGCCTGCGCTCCCTCTTTAAGGGTGACCACGACGGCAGCCGTGCGTGGGACCTGAATCTTGGCCGCTCTTGGCGCGGGCTTTGGGGGAGGGGTTTGGGGTTGGGGTTTCCCCTTCCCTCCCTTGGCCTTGCGGCCCAACACCCTGGTCCAGGGCGTTTCCGCCCCAGCAGGGTTGGTGGGAGCAGTTTCCTGCTGCCGGCTTGGGCCCGGGGTGGGCTGCGGCTTGGGGCCAGACTGGCGCTTGGGACCAGAATTTGGTCCTTCCCCCCTGTCTCCGCTGCTGGGGGGAGGTGGAGGGGCCCCATTGGGCACTTTGGCCTTAGGGGGCGTTGGGCCGGCGGGTCGGCGCATGGCCCCGTCTGCCAGGTTCGGATGGGCGCGTGGGCGAGCCGGCGGCTCCGTCCTCCTATCCGCCGCGAGCGGTGGTCTCAGCACCGGCTCCGGAGGGAGGCGAGACTCCAGGTCCCCGAGGCGGGCATTAATCATGCCCCCCAGCGAGGTAAGGAGGTCCCGCCTCATATCCTCCATTGCCTCCTTGAGGGAGTGTGTATTGCTCCCCCTCCTGGCCTCAGCAGATGCCTTTTGGGCCTCTGTGTAGGCCTCCTTGAAGGCCCTCAAGTCGGCACGGACCAGCTCCAGCTCTCGGGAGAGCCGGGCGTTGTCCGCGCGGAGCCGCCGCTGATCCTCTTGTGGCGTGATCGCGCGCATCGCCTCTATTGCGCGGATCACGCCATCGGTAGCCTGATTCAGGTTTCCCCTCACGGGGCCCTGGATATTCCCGCTCCTCTTGACCTCCTGCTGTATTTTGGCCACGTGCAGCAGGGCAGTCGCAGCCAGCTCCTCTCTGGTCTGCTCCCCTGTGAGGTCCAGGTCTGCGCCCTCAAGCAGCTGTGCCGCAGAGACCTTGCGGTACGAGGGGGGGCGGTAGGTTGCGGATGGGTCTTCGTCCGCCTCGTCTCCCGTTCCCTCCTCGGAGCGAAACGCCAGGCTCCGGTTGGCTTCTGACAGGAAGCAGTGGGATCCAAGGGAGCGCCCCTTCGCTCTGCCCCTTGCAGCCGCCCCCAGTTTCCTAGGGCATTCCAGCCCTGTCTCCGGCTCTGGTTCCCCAGATAGGGGCCTCTTTTTGATAGCGCCTGTAGGGCGCCTTAGGGTAACCCGAGGGAGGTCATCCTCCTCTAGCTCCATATCTTTGGAGCCAGTGCCCTCGGCCTCACTGTCAGACGCGTCCGACACGGTTACTGTGTAACCTTTGGTAGGGCTCCTGTCCCTGCCCACCCCTTCAGGCTCTCGCACCTTAGCCCTCTCATTCGCCCCCGACCGGAGCGAAGGAAAGTTAAGGCGGTAGGCCGAGCCTTCCGCGGAAAAATTCCCAGAGCGGGAACCCCCAGTGGGGCGCGTGCCCCTACCCCCCCCAGTGGTGGCCAGTGAACTGGCCTCCCCCCCCCCCCTATGCCACCCCCCTCCAAAAACAGGTCCTTCCGGGGGTTGGAGCCAACCCCCTTCCCAGAACTGTTCTCACCCATAACGAACCCCCCCGAAGTGGGATTCCAAAAAATGGAACACCCACGGAGCCCTCCCCGGCCCCTTTACCCACCCCGCCTATAAAAACCCCCCCTTACCGAGCTGGTTTTGCCAGAAGGGCAAAACCTAACTCAAAACGGTCAAGTGCGAACCGTCGAAAATTACCAACTTAAGAAAAAGTTGGTAGTTTTCGCCAAGTTCCCACGAGACTATAAATGCTAGGAGTTGGTGTGAGGTGCCGTTAGGCGGCGCAAACTACCTCCTATCCAACCCTCTAACAACCAAATCTCGGACCGTAATAGGACAGACGCAATTAATTTTTGAAGTTCCCGACAAACTTACAAAAGTAGTTAATTGCGCCTGTTAAAAAATATTAGCAATCAACGTTTCACCGAATAACTTCCGAATGGTAAGTTCGAAAATTATTCGGTAAACGGTATATGATTAAGCTAATTTTTTCTAATATCCCCGTGCAAAAAGAAGTTAAAGAAGTTAAGCCAAAAAGAAGTTATGAATTTTTGAAAAGTTGTGTTTTCTAAAAATTTCTAAAGTTCGACCGCAAAACGTGAAGCGTTTTGATGCCTAACTTTAAAAAATTAATTTTGAGTGACCCAGTGAAGCTGGAAACACGGGAAAAAGACCAAAATGTCGAGCAACTCAAGCAGAAGGCAACGAGCACAAAAAGAACAGCGAAAAGCCACGGCAAGATAATAATTTTGGACGAAAACCAAAGCGCAAACCTCGAATTCGACCAAAATTTTCCCTCCCACCTCACCTCACCTCACCTCACCTCACCTCACCTCACCTCATCTCATCTCATCTCATCTCATCTTATCTTATCTTATCTATCTTACATAAAATGAATATGATGAACCGATGAACCGATTTAGATCAAACTTGGTAAAGAAATATTTTGAGACCCAGGGAAAGACATAGGATAGTTTTTGATTTGAAAAATTGCATAATAATTCCCACGGACTAGCGTTAAATAGCGTTGTTTAAAGCGTTGAATGATTTCTTCGCATACCGAGGCGATACCTGCCTGCGAAAGCATCAGCCAGTCACTTATAATTTGTCTGTCAGAAGCCCTTTTCTTGAGACAAAAAGCTATTATTATAATTTAAAAGCATCTCTCGTCATAATGGCTACGTGCCGTGACATTTCGGAGTGCTATTGTTTCAAATATGAGTCAAGTATGTATTTATTTATTAAAGTCGGCTTGGCGACAGCTGTGATTGAAGTCGGTACAGCGTAGCTTGCCAGCGGGTTCATTTGCAAAGCGAATATAATTTCTTTGCTATTTCTGTCTCTGTCTCGCAGCTTCTCTCCTGTGGAAGAATAAATTGTCAGCTCTCTATTTTGTGGAAATTCAGGGAAATCCCTTCTTAGTGTGCGTTTATGATCCACAAGGAATATGTCTGTCAATGTTTGAGCTATCTCTAGCTTCAGTGGTTTAGGCGGTGTATGTCTGTCAGTCAGCTACGTTGCACTTTTATTAGTTTAGACTGAAGACCAAAATATAAGTAGTGAAAGAGATAGATATGTTATCGAAGAAAAGGACAACTGTACGCTATTTTATACTATTACAATTTTTTTTTGTATTTACACTCTCTCTGTCTTTCACAACGGCATTGAGAACTTCACACACACTATACAATTGCTTTGCAAAGTTACTTATATATACTCACAGGTTTCCTCACAATATGTTCCTTGCTGTTGTAAAGCTCATGATAAACTTTAAATCTAATTTCACACATAAATTCCATACAACTCAAGAATTGCGAGCCTGGGCTCCAACTAACGTCCCTCTGTTTGACAGGCCATAGGACCACTACGCTACTTCGACTTTTTTATGGTGTTACATAGATACATTATGTATATGCAGCGTGCGACATCCATCAACGAGATGGACCGACGATTTAATAAAAAACCGGCCAAGCGCGAGTCGGACTCGCGCACGAAGGGTTCCGTACCATTATCTAGTTATAAAAACGGCAAAAAAATCACTTTTTTTGTATGGGAATATTTGTTTTATTCTGGTTTTTAGTAATTATTGTTATAGCGGCAACCGAAATACATCATCTGTGAACATTTCGACTATCGATAGCTAGATATAGGTTCATGAGATACAGCCTGGTGACAGACGGACGGACGGACGGACAGCGGAGCCTCAGTAATAGGGTCCCGTTTTTAACCTTTGGGCTGGTTCAACTTGGATGCAAGCTGCTTCCAACCGTAGTAATTGGGTATGAGGGAGGCCTTGTTCAGCAGTGGACGCCCTACGGCTGGAATGACGATGATGATGATGACATAGATAATTATGTAAACAGTCTTGTTTCTGTGACAAAGTTAAGCTGTAGTTCTTCACTGTTCTTGGCGCCTCCACGTTTTTGGGCTAGCTCTAGGTCATAAGAGAACGTGCCTGGACTATCATGCTTCTAGAAACGCCGAGTAGAGATATCTAGCAAAGTTCTGTTGACAAGTTAGTGTCCAAAGTGAGTAAGCATTTTTTGTACATTTAGGTACTAGTATAAGTGTTGTGTACAGTCAACCAATTTGATTCCTAGGCCACTATAGAACCATGTCATAATAAATAAATATCACAGGACAATTCACACCAATTGACTTTGTCCCAAAGTAAGCTAAGCAAAGCTTGTGTTATGGGTACTAAGCAACAGATAAACATACTTATATAGATAGATAAGATAGATACATACTTAAATACATATTAAACACCCAAGACCAGAGAACAAACATTCGTATTTTTACACGCTTTATATTAGCTTCACCTGTATGTTTGTATATTTGTATGTTTGTATGTATGTTTGTAACCGACTCCTTAGGGCGCGATTTTGACCCCCTTCCCGGTTTCCGATTGAGCTGAAATTTTGCACATATGTGTAAATTAGATGACAATGCAATATTATTGTAACATGGAGCTGATCTGATGATGGAGCTGGATGGTGGCCATAGGAACTATGTAATAAAACAACACAATCCCGTCGAGTTTGGGCTCGTTTGAATCGTCTTGACAAGCACTTTGATCCCAGATGGTAACCAGGGTCTGATGATGGAGCTGGAAGATGGCCAAAGGCACTCCACAATAAAACGACACAACCCCATCGAGTTTGGGCTCGTTTGATTCGTCTTGACGAGCACTTTGATCCCATATGGTAACCAGGGTCTGATGATGGAGCTGGAAGATGGCCAAAGGCACTCCACAATAAAACGACAAAACCCCAACGAGTTTGGGCTCGTTTGATTCGTCTTGACGAGCACTTTGATCCCATATGGTAACCAGGGTCTTATGATGGAGCTGGAAGATGGCCAAAGGCACTCCACAATAAAACGACACAACCCCATCGAGTTGGGCTCGTTTGATTCGTCTTGACGAGCACTTTGATCCCATATGGTAACCAGGGTCTGATGATGGAGCTGGAAGATGGCCAAAGGCACTCCACAATAAAACGAAACAACCCCATAGAGTTTGGGCTCGTTTGATTCGTTTTGACGAGTACTTTGGTCTGATGATGAAGCTGGAAGGGGGGTAGGTGGCGGGGTGGGGGGGAATGGGATATGGGGTAAGGGGGTCGGGGGTTTAGAGGGTTGGGGGTAAGGGTGTGGCGGTTGGGTGGTGGGGGTTGGGGGGTTGGGGGTGATTGTGGGGGGGGTTGGGGGGGTTGTGGGGTCCGGTGTTAGGGGGGTTGGCTTTAGGTGGTTGGGGGGTTTGTAAAATGAGGAGATGAGTAAGTGGGGTTTAGGGGATTGGGGGTAAGGGTGTGGGTGTTGGGGATGGGGTGGGGGATGTTGGGGGGTTGGGTTTAGGGGATTGTAGGTGAGGGCGGTAAAGTTAGAAAGAAAGAAGTTTACGTTTAGTAGTGTAGAGCAGTGCGCGCGCACCAAAGACCAAGTATAAGATGGACTGATTTTATTTAAGACGAGCAAAAAACCGTTTTGTCTCCTTTTAGCACATGGAAACTCTCACTTTGAAAAAAATGCAACTAAAAAATAGAAAATAAATAATAGTTTAAAAAAACTAAAAAACACGCTTTAAAAAATAAAAAATAAATTTTAATAAATTTCAATTCACTATTCTTATAGTGCAGTAAAAAACCTTAATAAGCAATTATTATATTGTTATATCCAGATCAAAATTTGTAAACAATTCTAAATATTGATAAAATAAATAATAATAGTTTAAAATATTTTATTGTAAAAAAAGCGTGGGGTGCTTTTTAAGATGTTCTCAAAATGATAATCCTTGACAATTGACACCATGCACCCCACGCTTTTTTAACAATAAAATATTTTAAACTATTATTATTTATTTTATCAATATTTAGAATTGTTTACAAAT
Organism: Archips xylosteana; assembly: GCA_947563465.1. Taxonomy (NCBI): domain Eukaryota; kingdom Metazoa; phylum Arthropoda; class Insecta; order Lepidoptera; family Tortricidae; genus Archips; species Archips xylosteana. The sequence continues at coordinate 3,635,387 of OX387351.1, read as the reverse complement.
TTTGATCTGGATATAACAATATAATAATTGCTTATTAAGATTTTTTTTGCACTATAAGAATAGTGAATTGAAATTTATTAATTTTTTTTTTATTTTTTTTTTAAAGCGTGTTTTTTAGTTTTTTTAAACTATTATTTATTTTTGCAATCAGTACTTTATGTAGCTGTGTGTGTAATCATTAGCCTCAACTCTCGTGACGTTACCTATACCTACGGGTCAAATCTTAGAAGTCGAATTTGACCCACTTCCAGTAGTCGGTTTGACTTGGAATTTGGTATACTTATGTAGGTTGGATGACAATCTAAATCTAAGCAGTCAACAAAAAGTACAGTCAGCTAAAAACCTTGCTCATAATTTTTTTTTTTAACAAAAACTTTTTTCTACCAAGCTCGAGAAATTCAGAACATGATTCAAAAATCCTTATCATGCAAAAATATTCATAGAGCCTAATAATCGTTTAACAGCTCTTAGCACTGCATGCTATAAACACTACGGCACTACGCGATTATATTGGCCCCTGGCCAATTTTAATTTCGAATATAGTTGCATATTTCTAGGATAGAGTTGCATATCTCCTGGAGATACGACCGAGCTCCCGTGTAAATATACGCTTCGGGTATGTGTATTTTGGAGATTATATGCATGTGTTAAGAAATTGGACTTGCAGATATGTTTTAGCGGGAGGTGAGTTAGTGTTCTCGCGGTAGCTGAGGATTTCATCTTGAAACATTGTAGTTGGAATTCCGGGACGAAACTGCATTTTGCTGAGTGTTTTGGCGCCAAAGTGTTTATATTTATTTCATAGAACTAGTAAAGAGGTATAAAAAAATGTTATCTCGTGTATTCCTTTTCATAATCGATATAGGTAAGAGGGCCTCACGCTTTTAGCTCGTGTCACATTTATATTCAAATAATTTACTGAATTGACGTTACTTTGCGGAAGTCTATATTAATGAACTGAAACAATTACTTTGATCACTCGCGACTTTACGATAGTTACGTTTATGTAAGAAATCACACAAACCAACTATCACCACCACCAAACTCACTGACGCTTTTCGAACTCAACCAGAACTCATATTCAGAGACTAACATTTCTAACATTTGGTAGCATAGGGTACACGGTTGTGGTACCTACCTACAGTAGGTACTCTGAAGATGAGCTTTGGTTGAGTTCGAAAAGCGTCAGTATAGTTTGGTGGTGGTGATAGTTGGGTTTGTGTGATTTGTGTGTGTTCGTACAATGTGGAGGTGGAGGAACCGCATGAACACGCATTTCTTATATACTTAAAAGTAACTATCGTAAAGTCGCGGGTGAGCAAAGTAATTGTTTCAGTACATTTATATTCCTCTGGTTATTTGGTCTTCACTTCGGTTTTTAGGGTTCCCTAGCCCAAGGATGATAAACAAAAGTCTATTCATGTCGTTATATTTTCCGTCCGTCCGTCTGTCCGTCACAAGAACTATAATGTAATAGATAGACAAGTGAAATGCCTATTTTTATTGCTGCTACAATAATAACGAATAAAAATTAAATTCAATTAAACATTAAGGGAAATCAATAATGATATTTCAATGCGTACATTTTAATTAGAAGCAGGGCTCTGCTTACACTGGATTTTTATGAATACGGATGTTACATACCTGCAAACTTGTTCGAAATCCTCAGTGCGCGAGTCAAAATCGCACTTGGCCAGTTTTTTAGCAATATGAATGACTATACAATCTTGATTTGTCCTTTTATTGGAAAACGTTTTTTACCTCATCATCATCTTCATCTTTTCAGCCGCAGGATGTTTACTGCTGGACAAAGGGCTCCCTCATTGATACCCAATCATTACGGTTGGAAGCAGCTTGCATCCAACTTGAACCTGCGGCCTTTACCAAATTGTCAGACCATCTTGTTGGTGGACGTCCCACGCTGCGCTTGCCTGTCCGTGGTCTCTATTCGAGAACTTTTCGGCTCTGTTTTGCGTGCCATGATGGCCTGCCCATTGCCATTTCAACGAACTAATCCGTTTGGTTATGTCGGTGACCCTTGTTTTTCTACGGATCTCCTCATTCCTGATTGATCCCGTAGGTAAACCCCGAGCATAGCCCTTTCCATAGCTCTTTGAGCGACTCTGAACCCTATTCATTAGCTTTATAGTGAAGCACCACGTCTCGGATCCATTATGTCGTCACTGGCAACACACACACTGGACACACTGGTTAAAGACTTTTTACCTAAATCTACCGAAATCCTAAGAATATTTTACTGTAATTTAGTCATTTATATTCAACAATACAATATGAATTAATATGCGCATTTATAATTTAAATGCACAGCTGAAGTCGCAGGTGAGAGGTTATAATCCTCCTTTTTTTGAAGTCTGTTAAAGGACTTTGCAAATGAGAAGTTATTATTATTTATTTAAAATATGGCTTCTGTCCTATTTCAGGACAATTTCGCCAGTGTCAAAGTAAGCTCTCTTTGGGAGCGACGTTGTACGGTGATTGTAGTTTTTGCAACTTGATAGTAAAATTCCAGAAACCACGTGGAGACAACTTGCGCATTAAAAAATGTCAGACACGAGAGCAATAAAGAATTTTGTGATCACTGTTAATTAAGGTTAATCGCCACATAAAACACTATCAAATTTATACTTCAACAAGCCAAAGAAACAGAAATACCAAAATTAGAAGATACTGTCGACATCCGCCATGTTCGAATGCTACAAACAAGCTACAAATCGAATCACGTACCAGGGTGAAATTATTTCATTGCAAATGTCATGTTGACATTCCATACATCTGCCAAAGAAATCATCGTAAAATTGGTTGCAAAAAGGTTCCACCCTGGTACGCGATTCACCTCAGTGTAAGAAACAAATATTGTCTCTCCAGTGGACATAAAATTAGGGATTACAGTCAGTAAACTTAAGATTTGTTTAAATGGCCTGCAAGCTGGCTAGGCGTCCCACACGCCGATGTAGACTTGACCAGAAAATAATGGCTATTGACCCTCAACTGTTGCCATGACTCAAACAAAGAAATGTGTTTGATCCAAAACACGCTGTCATAGAAGTGGAAAACCTTTCGTTTAATCTTAATTGCTGTTGCTTATTTTATAAAATACCTTCACGACGGGTTAGAAACACCTTCACGAATAACATGTACGTACAGTCGTACGTGCGAACAAACATTGGATGCAGGGGTGTCATATTGAAAGCCGAGCACTACCTCAACGTTCGTGGACAGCACCCTATGTTATTGATGAGAATATTATTATTGTTGGGAGCAGCTTCCCTCAACGTGAGAAGAAAACCAGTAAATAAAGCAAACGAAGAATAATGTCTTTATTTTTTGTATCTTCGTAAGTACTTAATAAAAAAATGTGGAAAAAATTGAGGTGATGTATTTTAACGCGTAGATGTCAAAACTGAATGAACAATAAAAAGCAGGTAAGTGCACTTTGCGGCTTTATTCTGCGGGGGCGGCGGGTTCATTAATAGGGCTGAGATTTGGTGTCCACTGTCGGAACGTGGCTAGTTTATTTCCATTTATCTAACTTTGCTCCTGTTTTGATATTCTTGTACCTAGTTATTTTGTGGCAATATGTAAATGATTTTAAGGGTTCCGTACCCAAAGGTTAAAAACGGGACCCTATTACTGAGGCTCCGTTGTCCGTCCGTCCGTCTGTCACCAGGCTGTATCTCATTAACCGTGATAGCTAGACAGTTGAAATTCTCACAGATGATGTATTACGACCGCTTTAGCCTAGTTGGTAGTGACCCTGCCTACGAAGCAAGAGGTCCGAGAATCGAATCCCGGTAAGGGCATTTATTTGTGTGATGAGCACGAATATTTGTTCCTGAGTTATGGACGTTTTCTATGTATTTAAGTATTTATTTATGTATATAAGTATGTTTATCGTCGTCTAGTACCCATAGTACAAGCTTTGCTTAGTTTGGGACTAGGTCGATTTGTGTAAGATTGTCCCGTAATATTTATTTATATATTTATTTATATTTATTTGTCCCGTAATATATATATATCGGTTGCCGCTATAACAACAAATACTAAAAACCAGAATAAAATGAATATTAAAGGGGGTTCCCATACAACAAACGTGATTTTTTTGCTCGTTTTTGCTCGATATTGATAACGGCATCAGGTAGACGCTTAAAATATTCAAGGGGGGCTCTCAAAAAAAAACGTGATAGGTATTGGTGCGGAACCCTTTGTGCGCGAGTCCGACTAGCACTTGGCCGGTTTTTTTATTCAGGTATTTTATTTAACAAATGGGTTCAGTGAAAGCGTGTTTCAAAGAACTTCAGAAAGACGTCGATCCTTGACATTGTAAGTCAAGAAAAGTCAGTTCATTTGTACAGAACATGACAGTAGGCCGAGTGGAGACGTAAAAATTGTTATCATTAACTCCGTCTGCGAGAGAACCGTTTCTTAGCCCGTCGTAAAAATGCGCATTCTTTTGAATTTGTCTGGCTACGCTAGCATAGGAAAGACAAACCCACAAAGCTGTTTACTGCGCTGGTCATAGTAGGAAAGTTGATTTTCGGGACCGATAGATGTCGCTCTCACATGACGTCACCATTTCTGTATCGCGTTAACGTTAGGTCAAACTAGATTTCATAAGAGTATTGGATGAATTCAAATAAACGGTCTTGTCACAAATAACAGTAATTCATTTTGATTAAACATTTATGTTAAAAGAGGGCGCTACAGTGACGGATCGGGTGTCAACATTGAAGTTGATTTTTGGGACCGATAGATGTCGCCAAAGTATTCAATACAACTAAATTTTATACACTATTTTTAGATACTCTACTTGAAGTTAGAGTTCGCCAATGCGAATCGGAATAATTTCCATAAACATAAAAAAAAATTATAGTACGCCTTAGATATTATACCTACTGACTTCTTGAAAATGGATTTAAATTTTGTATGTTAGTGATATAAAGATAGTTTTTGGAATTTGTTTTACTTAAAAACGTATCCAATTTTCCATTTCCATTTTCCATTTTGGTTTTAGCCGGTCTATAAGATGGCACTGTAAGCTACGTTGTATTTTTAATAGCTTTGGCTTAGCCACGTTAGTAGGAAAATCACAAATAGTTTTTTTAATAGCCAATTGGACGTCCCACTGTTGGCCAAAGGCCTCCTATTTTTCTGTTCACCCGTCTATCTTTGGCAAAATCCCTCCAAAGTAGGTCATAAAATGGTCCATAACAGTTTTTCTAACATACGTGATTATTACAAATACATAAAAGTTTGTAGTTTGTAAATCACATAATTATTTAATAACCTAAAGGCATTTCCGATTTTTATCGTAACAAAACCATGAATCTATCTTTATAGTCTTCCTTCAATTGCTCTTTTTATATTGGCCGTAATAAATGTATGTCATAGTGACTCAACATCAATACTATCTAGGTCAAATTAATATAGCTCGTATGATAAATTTGACACGAATTTATTGCCTTTATACGATGAAACAGATTCAAACGCTTGCTTAAGTACTAGTTTGACTTTATACAGTCTGGCGTCTATTCTTTTAACCGATTTCAAAAAAGGAGGATGATGTTCGACTGTATATTTATTCTGTATGGTAAGACAAATCAAATTGGTTTTTGGAGTCTTATTGCATTTTTTATTTTTCAGCTCCAATTTTTTTTTACTTTTTCGGTCATCCCGTGAAATCCAAATATTTCAAACACAAACTGAAACATGGATACACAGAAAAAACCCAGAAAAAGAGACCAGCGTTGGGAATCGAACCCAGGTCCTCAGCATTCCGTGCTGCGTGCTAAACCCCTACACCACCACTGGTCCCACTGGTGACCTGGTGGTCCTACTGGACCCTGGACTCTGTATCCTGGATCCTGGACCCTACTGGACCCTAGATCGATTCCCAGCGCTGGTCTCTTTTTCTGTTTTTTTTTTTTTCTGTATATCCATGTTTCAGTTTGTATTTAGTATGAAATATTTGATAAGACAAAATTATAATAAAAGCGTGGTAGCCCAGTGATTTGACCTTATGGCCTCTCAAGGAGAGGATTGTGGGGTCCAACCTGGTCTCACACTGTTAAGTTTTTCGGTCTGTGATTTTCGGTGAAGGAAAATATTCTAAACCTCTATAGGGTAGGTTACAATAAAGAGATATCTCTCCAGGCAGATGTTATACCTAAAGTCCTATACCGAAGTCCGATGGAATGGTTGGAAGTTGTATTTATATGCAATCGAGTTGAGAAACTTCGATAGCGCGACGCAGGATGTAGTAGTTAGTTTCTCATTTGATTACGCTACCTTAGAAGTCGCTACATTAGCCCCCATTTTTTTTATCGAAGGTCGATACGGATTGCAATGCAGTCTGTGCTTCATGTGGGCGCTTGTAAAAGCCAATCGCTTAGATGCGTATATTTTGACATACGTGGGTCGTTTTCAAAATAATTGTACATAGTTAAGGGCTTAATGAAAACAAAATCACGATCGCTTTCTTTGTATAACGAAAGTTAGTCATACAAATTATATGGGTAACTTGCGTTACAAAAAGGAATCAATTAAGTTTTTTTTTAATTAAATCCCTTAATTGTGCACAATTTTTAATAAATTGACTCACCTACTTTCACCCTCTCTACCCTCGGTGTGCCAGTCCGACTCGCACTTGTTTTGTTTGGTATGCATCTGTTTGATCTAACTTCTATTTTAATTTGTCCAATACATTCTCATTCGATACAGAGTCCGTATCAATCAGCTCGTTACACAGTAGCAGACATCATAAACACCAATCACAGCCGGCCATTAACGTCCGTGTACACACTCGGTCATGGAATTGATCACGCTATCTATCAATATTACATAGCACTCTAACCCTTACGAGGACGCGACATGGACTATACTGGTATGTATCAATTTTGAAGGATAATGAAAAGTTAAGGCAAAGAGATTTTGTGAATGAGTGTATTAAAAAAAATACTTGTTTAAATTGGCTCTCGGTTTTAATTTTAATTAGGATATATAGGATTCATACAGAAGTTATATGAAGAAGAAAAATAAAGTGTTTTACCAATTTTATATACCCCACACTTACTTCCACACTTTTTTAATTTTGCTGGAAGTGACTAAATGTAATAAAAATAAATATACACTTAACTTGTGACCTTTGAAAAAAAAACGGAAAATATAATTCAAATTCAAATTCAAAAATATATCTTTTAACCACAGATTTGTTTCTTAAAGATAATAAATTAAAAATTCATGTTCTGTAATAAAAAATGTATTAGGGTGACTCGGGTCTTTTTAGATTTAATAAAATAAATGACGAACAAAACAACGTAGTGTCAAATTACATGTAATTACAGACAGGGCTCATCCACACTAAACCCATCCCGAATAAAAAGCAATGTCAGTAGATGAATGTTCTTTCATGACTCATTAAAAACGGCCAGTCTCCACAATTCCTTATTATTTGTACCCCCCACTCTGTCCGGCTTGTTTGTTCGAGTCTTCATTTCCGGTAATATTTCAGGGGATATCATTGGCCTTAACATTTTTTATGTACATTTTTCACTCTTTCATTTGTACCGTTTGTGTGGTTTTGCGGCGGTTTTGGTGTCAAAGTCTGGGCCGTATTTCAATTGAATGTTTTTATGTAATTAGGTTTATACTTTAGTTGACTTTTAGTTTCACATTCTGTTTCTTTTAATAAGTCTTTTTATGTAGAAATAGTTTTATACTGGACAAATTGATACCAATAGACCTACGGCGTGCTAAATCTTTGCCTATTTTTAAATCTATGCTTAAGCAGCACTATTTATTATCCTGTGCTTGAAAATTGTATTATAGTCCTTTTATTTACAAGTATATTGTATATCACTTATCTATGTATGTTTTATGATGTGTATATTGGATGTTTTCAGTTGTTTTATTAAAATGTTTGTTTTTTTTTTGTTATTATTTATTAAATTTTATATTGCACCACCTGCTGAAATGCATTCCTTGCTTTCTTTCTTCTTTTTTAAAGGTTGCCTGGAAGAGATCGCTTCGAAGCGATAAGGCCGCCCATTGCTTACCTTATTTCTTTTTTTTTTTCATGTACTTGTTTTACTGTATTGTATTATTTGTGGTGTACAATAAAGAGTCATTGTATTGTATTGTATTGTATTGTATTGATTCAGAATATTTCAGCAGTTGGTAGGGCAAGTTTAAGTAAACATCGACATAGAGAATTTTCATCATAATTTTTAATTCTAAATGTAATCACGCCTTTGTAACACGCACGAAGTTATGTGGCGACTGACGCAAGCATTTGCTCGATGTGAATTTTCGCATCGAGCATTTGTTCTGGTCCATTTTTAACCCCCGACACAAAAAAGAGGGGTGTTATAAGTTTGACCGCTATGTTTGTGTGTTTGTGTGTGTGTGTGTTTCTGTCTGTCTGTGGCATCATAGCTCTTAAATGGGTGAACCTATTTGGATGTGGTTTTTTTATTAGAAAGCAGTTTTTCTTGGCGATGGTTCTCAGATAATATGTTTGATCGAAATCGGTTCAGCCGTTTCAAAGTTATCGGCTCTTTTGTTAGCTGCGGAAGGGATCTTAGACGCATAATGAGCATTTACTTTCTGTTCAAACCTGTTCAAACACACGTGTGACATAATTGCGTTGGGGGTTTTTAAAATTTTTAATTTATAGTTATGCGAAATTAATTACCATTTTACTTTCATGTTCTACAACAGCAGCTCCGTTCGCTGTACTGACTTGCCGAATAATTGACTTGTGACCTGCTCACATCGAGCAAACGCTCACGCCACACACATACACACTGTAAACGGTCATATCCATAAAAATCCAGTGATAGGAGAGCCATGCTTCTAAGCAAAATGTATGCAGTGTGGGGTTATTTTGCAACGTGGCTTCTGATCACAATAGCAACGTCCAGTCATAATGTAGTCTGATCTCACGATACCACATATCTGTCAGAATGGTGTCTGCGTATTTTGAAAACGGATCACCACTGAGAGCTTAAAACCGCTGAGAATAATTTGAAAGACCGTCACTGAATCAGTTATATTTACTTGAATTGTGTAGTTGCATTCAATATTCAGGGCTGTTCAGACGGCCGAGCTCATATTTTAGGGGGTTGCTTTATGTGCGGTGGGGGACGTCAAAACAAGGCGAGTGTCTATCGTAAAGCATAGGGGGGCAGTGGCGTGGAAAAGCGATTGGCGATGTACTGTTGTTTAGTACTGCCGTATGTTTAATGTAAACACACAAAGACTCTTGATCCTGGTACCACCAGATTTTCGGAATATGACTTATTCGTTTTTTCCGGATATTATAAATAGAAACAAGTAAAATGACCAAGAAGCACAACGACCAAGGCTAAGATGAGCAAGAAAAAAATTACTTACACCAGGCTTTATTAGAAAAAAACCGGTTGTCTGTAAAGTCGGTTTACGGACAATCAGTCAATCAATCAATATATTTATTCGTCGAACATAGGTATATACACTGCAGGTTTAATTACAATGATTAGTCATGTTCAGCTATGTCGTACCCGAACGGGCATACGAATTATTACAAGTATTATAAATTTACATCATTTTAAGAATTATTATACAATTCATTAATAATAAGTAAAAAAAAATAAAAAAATATATAAAATAAGAAACAAGTATTTTACGTATTCCATCTAAGTATGTCAAATTAATACACTCTTATGTCATAAATATAATAATAATCAAATCACAAATCATTATTGAACAAAAGCTGAATTCATAATCATAAGTCAGGATCGCTAAAGTACTCTTTAACACTATAATAACATCTATGTATCAATAGTTTCGATAATAATCTCTTAAAATTATTTAAATTTGCGTTTTTAAGCCCAATAGGTAGCTTATTATAAATTTTTGGAGCCAATGTAGTGACGTTGTGCTTCATCAGTGCCGTCTTACACCCAGTTACACGCACCATTTGGTTCCTAGGTCGCAGGTTAAACTTGCTATTTGGTTCCAATATTGGGAATAGAGTAGGGGTACTTTTAACAAAGGTGCAGCACTCATAGACATAGAGTGAGGGTAGCGTCAGTAATTTCAGGGATTTAAAATACGGATTGCAACTTTCAGTAGGCTTAAGTCTGCAAATTGCCCTAATACAGCGCTTTTGAGCCCTAAATAAGATATCTCTTTGGGTTGAGTTCAGTAAATGATACCGTACCTACCGCAAAGTTGACCCGACAAAACCATGATATGCGGTCAAGGCAGTGTTCTGGGTATTGGTTTTCGCAAGCTTGTACAAAGCATAGGAAAAAGAATATAGCCTTTTACACACTTCTTTGCAGTGGGACTCCCAGGACATATTGCTATCAATAGGTATAAATGCCAACAAATTTACTTATGTGAGATTTACGAATAGCATAACCTTTATCTACATCTACATCTACATCTACATCTACATCTACATCTACATCTATCTACATCTACATCTACACTAATATTATAAAGAGGAAAGATTTGTACCTATTTTTGTATGTTTGTAATGAATAGGCTCAAAAAGTACTGGGCCGATTTAAAAAATTCTTTCACCAATAGAATGCTACATTCTTCCAATTTGACATAGGCTACATTTCATTTTGAAAAAAATTAGGGATCCTTGGTAAAATTTGAACAATGTAACCGAAGGTGTAGAAAAATGAGTCTTAAAATGTCTTTCGTCGAATGCGCTGCCGAAACTATTAGCGATAGAACAAAATAATGTACAACAATATTGAAGAACATCATAATGTCTACAAAAAACTCCGCGGTAGCATATGTCCAACTATTGTAGTTATGTCACTACAACAACTTTTTTCATTTTAAACATTAATGAAAATGCTAACCAATGTATAATATAGTTGTACCCGTGCGAAGCCGGGGCGGGTCGCTATATTCAATATTTAAGATAGGTATTTAGGTAGATTAGGTAGTTTAACGTGACAACGTCATGACAAAACATTCAGAAAACAAAAATGAAACAAGGCGGTCACCCACCCAAGTACTGACCGCGCCCGACGTTGCTTAACATCGGTGATCGGACGAGAACCGGTGTTTTGTCAAATATCTTGAAAACGGTGCATTCTACGGCAAAATCAATGAAATTTTCATTAAAAATTACCCGAGCGCTAGTAGGTACTAAGATTGTACATCCTGGCGCGCACTGCTGTACGGGACAATATGTACGGGACATGTACGGAACATTGCGTGGTCATTTTTGGTGCATGCAGCAGGCGTTCATCGATTTATTAGACGTTGTCACGTCAAAAAAAGAATCGAAAACCACAACATCATTATATTGCGGCTCGTCAAGTATTTCTTACCTAGCAAATAGTACAGTACAATAGTCTGGGAGCCGCAAAATAAAATTGTTTTAATGTCACTTTATTTGCGTGTGGTCAATTGTTACTCTAGTAGAAATTGTAAAGAGATTACAGATCACGAGCCGCAATATAATGTTGTTGTGGTTTATAATTCTAAATTAGCAGCAGTGCATGAGTGCAGTTGGAAGGGATTTTTGAAATTTCCCACGGATCGTCAGGAGTTGACCATAATTTTAGATCAGTGCGCGGAGAAAGTTGCGGCAAAACTGCTAAAGTATTTTCCGTGTTCTAGCTCCTTTGTTCTTAAAATGTCAATAAAATTATGCCGATTGCTGCTCTCATACGTCCAAATTTATAACCAACCAAATCAAATCAATAATTTGCTATCGCGACATGCAAGGGGCTCCAGTGTACTCCGTTAAGTGGTACCGGGGGAACCATGAGTTCTACAGGTAAGCTTATTGGTATACTTGGGAATAGGGATGTTGAAGCCATTAAAAAATAATTCGAAGACACGACTCCAGTAAAAAACGTTTCATTTTAGCCCTGTAAACCAGATTAATTTTCGATTAACTGCATATTTAGATTTTTGTTGTTTAAAACAAATAAATAGTTAGTTGATTGAGTTGGCGAACAAGTGTCGTCATAAGTTGCTATTGCCATTCAAACTCAATGGGAGAATTGTGTTTTGACAGGTCATGGAAAGTACGTCAGTTGATTGGTGGTGTCAACATTCCTATTTAAAGGCGTTCCTCGTAAATAAAAATCGAACGAAAATTGAACTTTTCTTGCTTTCCACAGAATATATGTATAAACTAAATAATAATTGTTTGTTCCGCCCTCGCGTTTATCCCCGTCGATGTTAAACGTGGGCTATTAGCGCCCTCTGTGAGAAATTACAGGTAAGTACTGTTTGTTTCGGAACGAAGAAATATGGCTGCTGGTACAAGGAACTCTACTATTATTATCAACTTGCTGTCCGCCGTAGTTTCGCACGGTTATACATTTTTTCAAACACTTTCTTTCATGCGAACCTTGTTCAAACAATCACAAAGAGCAAACAATAAAATTAAGCCAAATAGGTACCAACGGCTGCTCTGAAAAATAATAAGAGGGTTTTTTGACGGGTCTATATCGGATGGCTTAAAAGTATTAGTCCTAATGTTGTATCGCATAACTACTTTCCTTCGAATATCGTATGGCATGATCGTTGTTCCACATATTTTTTAATTGTCGAAATTACATTTAAATGTGTATGCGCAAAAATTAATAGGACAAACAAGTAGTATGCTATTCGACATTACGCCAAACATTCTCGCCCAAAAAATTTTAGGACAATAAACATTATGCAATACGAAAGGCACCCTTTTTTGACAGGTGGTAAGTATATCGCTAGATGATCTTAGTATCGTGAGATTCGTTTGACATTATGTTCTCGCATTCACTATCTCTTTCCGTTAAACGATATAAGATGTGACAAGAGATAGGTTAAAGAAATGGCAAGCGCCTACGCGACAATACGGCCTCAGAACTTTTCTCTTTACAAGCTTTTATTTAACTTGCGATTTTCGTATGTGTACATATGTAAGTAATTAAAAGTATTAATATTTCCTCTCCATGGCAATTTCAAAGCAAACACAAACGAAATTGGTAACAGAATATTCACACTTAAAAATTAGCCGTCGCATTGCCAAATGTATCAATTTCCTAATTTATTCTCGAGAAATCAAGTCAGCAGAGAATAACACTGATTTTATTGAAATGAAAACGATTTATTTTTCATTCTTAGGGTTCCGCAAATTGAGTATGGCTTGGCTATATTAGCTATTATAATAAATATTGAAAAAAAAAAAGAAAGTACATTTTATTTACAACAACATAAAACACTTTATTGAATCAGGCGTTACTTTGCGGAGGTCCATATTAATGAACTAAAACAATTACTTTGCTCACCCGCGACCTTACAATAGTTACGTTTATGCAAGAAATCTGTGTTCATGCAGTTCCTCCACCTCCACACTGTACGAACACACACAAATCACATAGACACAACTATCACCACCACCAAGCTACACTGACGCGTTTCGAACTCAACCAGAGCTCATCTTCGGAGTTACCACAACCGTATGCTATGCTATGGTTTAACATTTGGTAGCATAGCATACGGTTGTGGTAACTCCGAAGATGAGCTCTGGTTGAGTTCGAAACGCGTCAGTGTAGCTTGGTGGTGGTGATAGTTGTGTTTATGTGATTTGTGTGTGTTCGTACAGTGTGGAGGTGGAGGAACTGCATGAACACACATTTCTTGCATAAACGTAACTATTGTAAGGTCGCGGGTGAGCAAAGTAATTGTTGTAGTTCAACATAAAACACATCAATATTATTACAAATAGACAATACGATAAAGACAGTGCCTTTGCGGTTTCAAATCAGACACTGACTCAGCATAATGCTGAAGTGCTTAAAGCACGGAGCTGATTTTCAGCCAGCACCGTCGGTGGTACTTGGATCGCTATAAAGAAAGGCATTGCATGACAATGTTAAGGACTATGAATCAATTTCTTACTGCCGTGAAATAGTCAAGCCGTTAGAGTTTTATACCCGAAAGGTGATTAATGGAACCTATTTTTGAACGTTTGTCTACCACAGGCCAGAATTCAGATTTCAAGTTCAAATAATTTTGGAACCCGAAGTGCGAGGGAGATGCAAGTATGGTGTTTTAGTACCTAGATTGATAAGTCAAAAAAATGAATCACTAGCCAGCTGAGCATCGTGCACATGCTTTAGAGGTGTGTGTGTAGAGGTGTGTAGTGTTATAACCAACGGTTTTTCATCCATTATCGCAAGGCATAAGTTTTGTATTACGATTAATTAACGATCTTATACTTATATAAGGCACACCATACAACCCTGTATTCTTTTTCATATAATTTTTCTTTAATTTTATTCTGTTTTTTTTTTGTTTGTACTCGTAAGTAAGTATTTATCTTATTTTTGTTAGAAAAGATGACTTTCTACTAAGTTTTCTACGGTGAGTTTTTCTTGGAAATGATGGTTCTTCCAAAATTAGCTGGGAAGTAGGTAGTTAAAGTGACATGTAAAAGAGCCCATTGTGGCATACTTGCAGAATAAACTTTTATTTTTATTTAAAAAAAAAAACATACAAATTAATAAGTTTGATTCTCATAATAATTTTGTATGGAACCCAGAGTGCACGAGTCAGTTTTTTAAACCTTGAACAATATCCCTGAGGCAATTTACAAGAAACAACCTGTAAAGTAACAAGCTCAATAACGAATTATAATTCTAAGCTATTTGATCCGATACGATTACAGGATAATGATAAAAGTTCTTTGATTTTAATTGAACATTTGATATAATACAATGGAGTGTAATTCTCGATAACAAGTTGTATTATTTGTAGGTACTGAATGTTGTTGTTTTGATACAAAAAATTAGTCTGCTAAGCGGCTTTATTTAGAAGCTATTCTTTACTATTGCGTTAGTTTATTCTGTTAGAATATATTATCACTTTAAACACCGCTTTAAGGATTTGCCACACTGGATCCGTTTTGCGGTTTGCGGTCAGGTCAAATTGAACGCAGCCCGCATTATGTATGAACAAAACATATAGAGACCGACAATGTTGTTCATAAATACAGCGGGCTCCGTTCAATTTGACCTGACCGCAGACCGCAGAACGCATCCAGTGTGGCAAATCCTTTATGCTATTCTTTTTGATATATTAAAAAGTCCTAAAACAGTATTGACACTTAATTATTGTTATTATCTAACCCGCTCACAAAATTTCACGAGGATGGGGTTGAGAAATGTGACCTGTAGAGAACAACCGGCCATCCGCTGGACAAACATACGGATTTTTTTTTTTCAACCTTTAATTGACACACTTCACTGGCACTTTGGTCATTAAGCATTAAAAAAACATTAAATTGTTACTTTTTAAAAATCTCAAACAGTTGTCTTTAAATTTCAATCACCCAACCCTTGAATATTTGTATAATGACCTGGTATCAACGGTAATCCAATTCAAATCCAAACATACAGTGCTTTGTACTTTCAAACTGAAATTGCTTCTAACAAAGGCCGTTCATAATGCTCTCTTACCGAAAATTGGTAGGCAATTGAGAAAAAGGCTGGCTCGTCGCATATGTCGCGGCTATTGGCATGGTTCCACTGATTCGGCTACTCCGCGAATGCTTCCTACATCAAGCCTAGGTGTACAAGGTGATGGATAATTGAGCGCGTCCATTGCTACTTTTCGAGTCTCTTCTGGATGCACACTTTGACAAATTCAGGCAACAGATACTGCGTGTTTACGCTTGCTTATCATTTTATCAGGCAAAATACGTCCACTGCTGGACAAAAGGCTCTCCAAAGAACAGAACTCTGCAACGACCGGTCCTGCACTGCCCGAATTCAAGTTTTTTATGCTACACTTACCAGACCATCGGTTCATCCTGTTGGGGGCCATCATGGGGGTCACATTCGGCTAAAGAAAATTCTGTGAAAAGGCAGAACACCATGAAAATCACATATAGAAGGGTCTAATAAATAGCATACAATTTACTGTTGTTGGCGGTCAGCGAAAGCCAATCATATAGCAAAGTGAAGGCAAAGTGCCTTAGTTTCAATACAGTAATAAAGTCTGGAGCGTGTTAATTCCAATGACAAAGTTACCCTTTAGGGCCAAAGTAACCAGAGTTTACGGTACAATCAGACTTTGGTTGGGCATTAACTAAACCGTGAATTATCACGCCGTTTTACTAGTAATTGTAATATAATAACGGGCGTAATAAAGTCAAATTTCTGACGCGTTGCGCTTATGGTGTCATATCAGCAAAATACAGCGAAACGTAAAATCGGTCATGGAGCTTCGTCTTTTTCTTCACCTTTTTATTCTTTTCTTTTTAGGGTTCCGTACCTCAAAAGGAAAAAACGGAACCCTTATAGGATCACTTTGTTGTCCGTCCGTCCGTGTGTCCGTCCGTCTGTCTGTCAAGACCCTTTTTCTCAGGAACGCGTGGAGGTATCAAGCTGAAATTTATATCAAATACTCAAGTCTACTGTCCCTTGGAGCTGTGAAAAAATCAAACATCTTAGCCAACGCAATCAAAAGATACAGCCGTTTATGACGCAAATTTCCGCATATTTTCGAAACTCGCAAGGGAATCAAAACCTACAGGGTACTTCCCGTGAACTCAGAATCTTGAAAATTGGTACAAAGCAAGGCCTTATAGCACAGATAAAGGAAAAATTGCGAAAAGCATAAATTTTTTTGTCTGTCTGTCTATATCAGTAACCTATCTACAATGATCCCACACTGCGCACATTTTGCTTAGGAGCAGGGGTCTGCTAAGACTGGATGTTCATAGATACATATAAATTTGTATGGAACCCTCGGTGCGCGAGTCCGACTCGCACTTGGCCGGTTTTTTTCTATCTTTTTCTTCTTGAGTGGTAATTATCTCTGGTTGAAGATTAGCAAATCTTGATAACAACTTTCTCTGGAAAATAGAATGGTATTTTCCCCTTATCTTCCACACCGCACAGGAATATTCAGTTCGTCAAGTTTTGATGCTGGACATCCTCATCGGGCTATTAGTCGCCTTCTACGATACCCTCGGATAGAGATGAGTCTATCTAATTCTAAAACCAGGCACGTCATAACAGCCGGGAGACGTCCCTGCTGGACATGGACTTTTCCCAGGGATCTCCACGACGGTTAGTTTAGTGATATCGCAGCCGCTTTTCGTGATTTTACCAGATCGTCTGTCTATTTATTTAGCAGGCTACCAACATTTTCGCTATCCATCACAACTTCAATACTGTCATCAGCTTTATTAGGTTAATCGACTTTTTAATCAAACAACACAGACATGGGCGCCAATTCCACACACTACACTAAATACATCCGCGAGCTTATTTAATTTATACAAACTGGTCACTGTCCTACACAAGCCAATGCCACTTTGACCCGACTTGTACATCGAACATTAAACAAAGCCGCCATTTCTAACGGATACCTCAGTAGCAGACAGGTCAAGCGGCAGCCAAATCGATTGAAGTGAAGCCCCAGGCAGATTCATGTAGCTGCACCAATGCTGTTTAGGTTAGCTTAGAATTGTTTGAACAAGTTTTGAAAATAAACCCGCCTTTGTCGTGAAACAATTTGGGATAGTTTGTGGGGAGCCCCTTTGTTCTGAAAGGTTGATAAAGATGGCTTGGGGCTTCATGGAGTTGTGAGGAAGTTGAAAAGGTACAATGGCAGGATGCATAATAAGGATACTTTAGGAGCGGAGAGGGTTCTACAAAGGACTTATTTTCAATTGGGTAAAATTTTGATTAAGGCCTAGTAGAGTTGCTAAAAGGTTTTTGTGAAAGTGTAGAGGATTGGCTTGTTGGGATTAATAATTCATACACGTAGTGAGGTAATTATCAGGCGACATCAATCTGTATCCTTTTATCCATCAGCTAAAAAATTTTTTGATTTATTTTACATGCACGAGACAACAAGACTGATAATTTTAGATAAATGAGAAAGAGAGTCATTTATTTACATATTTTCGATACACAGTGGGAAAAATATTTTTGAAAGGGAAAGATACAAATCAAAAAATCGAATAGTGCAGATTGGGCCTCACTCAATATAATGTTGTGGCAAGCTGCAACGCTGGTTTTCAGTGGGATCCATTTCAAACTAAACACAATAGGTACCAACAAAAACAACATCGTAAAATAATGTAAAATAGACATAGATTAAATGTACTACTTTAGAAAGAGTGGGCCTCCTGCTAAAGGTATATTAATACTTACTAGGACGCCTCAACCACTTTTGTAAAAACTCCTTTTGTTTTCCCAAAATAAACGATTCACTTTTATTATTATACACTGACGAGCAAAAATAAAAAGGGTCGGTTACGAAAATGACGATAACCTTTGATCAATTATAACTGAAGATACACATTGCCGAACAAAATCCCCTTCAAAAAATGTCGGAACTTTTTTATTTGTTTGCATAACAATTAAAATCATCACCTACACAGAAATTTGAACCTAGTCTTTACTTCATTACAGTCGAATTTCGGTTGACACTTGACAGCTAAACTTGACAATTTCACGCAACGTACTGAGAAAAAAGAAGGCCACTTTTATCAAAGTGGCGCTCATTTGGCTCGGACATTTTCGGGCGCGCGACTGTGGATCTACAGTTATAATTGATCAAAGACGATAACTAAAAAACCCGCTGTGATAGCTTCTTCGAGTAAAATGAGTTTAGTAAAGAGTTTTATCCTCAATAACTTTTTATTGTTATGAATAATAAAAATCTTTACTACTCGAAGAAGCTATCACAACGGGTTTTGTAGTTATCGTCATTTTTGTAACCGATCCTTTACTTTTTCTTGTCAGTGTACAGTCATTATACCTACACACTGTGATGACGTAACGTCAGTGAAAAGTGTACTTCACAAGGAAACATGTAAAAACGGTCATGAAACCTTAACTAAATAGGCCAGATAAAACATATTTAAATAGCGATTTCCTACAAAATTTTACCAAAACTGGTACAAAGGAGACCCTCGACAAGGCTTTCTGTAATGTAGTAGGAATAGGACAAAAGGGTAACATTCAAGACACGAGCTCATCTGCGGCTTTTGCTGTGCAGTTTTATTTTTAAAATGCCCACACAGCCCGTGTTTTCAAAAATTGATAGAAAAATCTTTAACATTAGCTATGGCGATCAATTTATTAAAAAGCCGTCAGCAACATGACTTTCTATTATGCGATGCTTACAAAGATGCCTGTGCCTGACGCTTTTCTAAATATACTTTATTTTTGGGTTGTTTTTAACATTGTCTTTACAAAAATGAATAGGTTACATTATTAAAAACGCATAGTCGTGGAAGCGATAAATTTTCTATGTTAACGACCGCTTTAGCCTAGTTGGTAGTGACCCTGCCTACGAAGCAAGAGGTCCTGGGTTCAAATCCCGGTAAGGGCATTTATTTGTGTGATGAGCACGAATATTTGTTCCTGAGTTATGGATGTTTTCTATGTATTTAAGTATTTATTTATCTATATAAGTATGTTTATCGTCGTCTAGTACCCATAGTACAAGCTTTGCTTAGTTTGGGACTAGGTCGATTTGTGTAAGATTGTCCCCTAATATTTATTTTTATATATTTTTTTTTTTATTGAATAGGATCAGTAAAAAAATTATAGTTTTATGGTCCGTTGGAAATGTTACTTTCATTTATAATTTATACCATTTTTCATTCATATTTTATGACATATTGGCCCGCATCTTCTGTTCTCTTTATCATTCTACGAACCTCTAAGGAATGGAATTCGTTTCGATCGTCTTTATTTCTAGATGGATTCAAGCTAGGACTAAAACAAAAACTCTTAAAATACAAGATTAAGGTACCCAAGTCTACTTGAAAAGTATACAAACTAGCGTCTCTGTGAGTCGTAGAACTTGCGAGTTTTTCGAAATGGCGTTTTCAATCCCCATTTCAGCAAAATTTCCAAATATTAAATCGACAAAAAAATACATATTAATCTTACCTAGTTACACGATTTTATTGAGAAATGTGACTTGTAGAGGAGGACAGACAGCCATATGAAATAATTTTTGCGTTAGCTGAAACAAAAAACAATACGAAGGGCAAATATAGCCCAAACGCCAGGTCTGCCCGATTTAAATTGCGTAATCATATCAAGCTATGTTTCGTCTGACCGACTTCCCCGTTCATCATTCCGCCATTGCTTGCCAAAATCAACTCCGCAAAAAATATCTAAAATTATTATCTCAATAAAACCAGCAGGGTGACACTGACAAATATAAGGGACGGCGATTTCTTTATTGTGCGTTCTTATCATGCCAAGTTTGACGTCATAAAGTAGAAACAAATAACTTAGACGCGGGTAGTCGTGGGAAATATTTTGTTTTGCAAAGCTTCTGGGTACCGCTGTCGGTTCCATTTGTAATTTTTCATAGCTAATTTGGGGTTCACCGATTGTTGACCAAATATATATTTTTTTGCAAACTGTTCTTCACCCTTGTGGCTTGCTTTTGCTCGCGGCAAACATACTTATATTTATAGATAAATACATATTTTTGCACCTTGGCACCGGGTACGATCCGGGGAGGTTTTTTTGACTGACAGCATTTTATGAATTGTATTTTATATTTTGTATAATTAAAATAAAATAAAACGTTCATAATACATATTAAGCGTCCAAGACTTGAGCACAAACATTTCTTATTTTTCACACAAATATCTGACCCGGCCGGGAATCGAACCCGGGACCTCAAGCTTTGTAGTCAGGTTTTCTAACTAATTGGCTTTCTGGTCGTCTAATAAATAAAATTATTTTTTTTCTTTATGGCACAGAAATTTCCGCTGAAATTAGTTTTTTGCTGTTACCATTACCTACTTGCAGGTAAAATTAAAATACTATACATAATGTAACAAAAGCTTTACCACGGATAAACTATTACGTATTTAACTGTTGCATGGAGCAGGTACGGTGTTGCAAAAGCTTCAAATTCGTTGAAAAGGACCAAAAATATCGCCAGAATCAATTAACTATCGAGTTTTATTCAAAGATTTTAGACGGAACCGAAATATTATGAAAATAATATTTGAAAGCTACCATGATACGACAACAACGTGGAATTTCGTAAAAATAAGGAATGTCGTATTTTCGTAGGCACAGCTTCATTGTTTTCATTGTTTGCTTTGAGCGCTCGAATGCGTGAACTGAAATAATTAGAAGTAGTTTCAGTTTCGGGGAAAATCTTTAAGTGTTTTTGTTGCCGTGTTAATTTTATTCAAGACCTTTTATTATTTTATATTATACTATCGTAAGAAAAAACGGAACGGTCTCGTAGATAATGTACAAGTTATTAGGTACTAATAAATATGTAACTTCAAAAATACTAGGTATACTTTTTGCTATATTATGATTACAGTCCATTTGCTGAACAAAAAACAAATATTAGGTAAAGACAATGTTTAATAGAGAGAAATAAATTTGGTGTAAAATTGTTGTAAAATCTGCAAATAAAAAATATTAATTCTTTAAACAGGATTATTAAGGAGCCATTATCATTCTGCTCTACTGCCTCGGAGCAGATTGCTGGTCAAGCCTGAACCCCTTTTGAATGCCCCGAGGCTACCTGAATTCCCTGACCTGCCTTTCCAGATGGAAATTTAAGGCAGGTCAGGGAATTCAGGTATCAGACAGATTGTCCGGGACGTCTAGGCCAGTGTTTTTTATTTCGTATCCTTGCTCTTCCGAAATAATTAAATCCGCGCAAGAACTAAAGTCACCGACATAGCTCGAAGAATCGCCAGACTCAAGTGACAGTGGGCGGGGCACATCGCTCGTAGAACTGATGGCCCATGGGGCAAAAAGGTTCTTGAGTGGCGTCCACGGACCGGAAGACCAAGTGTAGGTAGGCCTCCAGCAAGATGGAGCGACGACCTGGTTAAGTTCGCGGGATCGCTTTGGATGCGGAAAGCACGGGACCTATTTGCTTGGCGAGCCTTGAGGGAGGCCTAAATATGTTCAGCAGTGGACGTCTTTCGGCTGAAATGATGATAATGATGCTCCTTGCTCTTGAACAATGGTAACTAAATAAAACAATTTGTATATACATTATATTTTTTATTGTAGTATGTTTTTTTTCTAGATTAGCCGGTTAAATTGGCGCCCAACGTGGGGCACGAAGCCACAACCCTGATATTAAGAGTTTCATGCTCTGACTGAGCTAGCTGGTGACAATAATAATCATTACCTTATGGAATATCTTCGCACACAAGCTACTAAATAATTATATCTCGTATTATTGTAATATCCCTTGCCACGGGATATCCCCTAATAAATTCAGGATTGTCACATATGAATCTATGAACCATCAGATAGCACGGGGAAAAGGTATTTTGCGATGTGTATTAGTTTTGAACAAGTTTGTCTGTTTGATCAAATACGTAAAAACCTAAAATTATTTGAATTGCTCTTTTGGAAAAACGCTGAATTTGCACCGTTGAAAATCTAACCCGGGAAATTACGTAAAATTAGTTATTAATCCCTGTCTACTTTAAAAAGGAAACAATCGATGTTTATACGATGTAACACTATTTATGGACTTTAAGTCAATAGGAATATTGCACAGTTTCACTATTTGTTTCGCGTGTATAGATAAATTATGGTTAGGAAAAAGTTGTCCAAGCAAAGTCGCAGCAAATTGTATTATATATCTCAGCATTCGGCTCGAAATGATCGGGTATTTCACCTCCCAGTTATCTCCTATATTGCAATATGGGAGGAAATTGCTTTCCCAGGAAACTTTCACCCATTGTGCCTACCTGACGATTTGGATCACCGTTTTATTATGTTGGTAAGTGTGATGGGGTGACTTATGGGGGATTTTCTTTTGGAATAAGATATATTTTGTGAAAGTGAGAACAAATTTCTTGGCTCTAACGTGAATAAGTATTATGGGGTGATTTTACGGTCTGTCTATTCGTTTTTAACCGAAAGAATCAAGAAAATTAAGGTTGTGACAAAAATTCTTGCTTATAACTTGTGACGAAATAAATAGTTGGTGCGTTATCTATTTCATATCCCTTTCCATTCAAATTTACACGATCGAGGGAAAAAATCACAACCAACCGAATTTCAATCATATACTTTATATAACAGAGGATAGCCTATAGCCAAGAGAGCATTGAATCACAAAGGAGAATCAACTTAGAGCCAAAAAATATCTAAAAACTTAAAGAAACCAAAAGAACGCCTGTAGAATGCATGATATCACAAGGAAGTGAGAGATACAGACACAAAAAAACCAGCCAAGTGCGAGTTGGACTTGCGCACGAAGGGTTCCGTACCATTATCTATAAAAACGGTAAATAATCACTTTTGTTGTATTGGAGCCACCCTTAAGTATTTGTTTTATTTTAATGGGTGTGTAATGATCGATAATAACAACATTTGATATAATCTTCTTTTCATATAACAACATTTGATATATTTTCAAGTGGTATAATCACTTATTTGATATGAACGTTTGGTACCGTCGAGTTGCGTATCTTCGCCTGGATTTTGATACCTTTCCCAAAAAATCTTTCAAATTTGAAAGCATTTTACTCTGTTGTGGCAAAAAAACGTTTTTAAGTACTCCTGGCTATCAGTAAAGACCATTAAAGCTTTGAATTACATTGGTTAACTTAGAAATAAATGGCCCCAAAGGCAATAGGCGAAGTATGGGTATTTTCCCCTATCTTCGCCTATGGCAAGCTTTACCGCCAATAACAAACTTTCTGTGAATTACACATGTTAATTCTTATCTCCATGGAATGTGCAAATAAAATATGAACCTTAACTTCACCACACTAGACATATTTTAAAAAAAATGTGTAGTAGACGAAGATGGGCTACAGTCTGAAGTGGTTTCCATACATTTTCTATAATGATGCTAGGGTTGCCTTAAATTAACCAATATGCCAAAAAAGGGGAGTAATGGTTTATAAGTAAAAAAATATATTAACAAGATTGTTTTTTATCTAAACAAAACGCTACGCCACTGATTGTATCACGTTTCATACTATGTACTGGGATCAAATAAATGTACCTACACATGTCATATCTTTAAGGCATAGCTTAATCTACTTATTAACTTTCCTCCAAATCGTTAAAGCCATTTTCGACAAACCAAACACAAGAAAATATTTAAATTTTGAAACAAATAATATCTTCTGCCAATTAATGTGGTACAACAAATTTGACAACCCTAGAGGTAGGCGAAATTTGGCAACAAGGTGGACGCCAAATACCCTCACCAATGTTTTATCTAATTGTGACTTCTAAACGTAAGCCAGCCAATAAATAATAGTTCCATATGAAAAATAAATAGTTATAGGGTATAATCATGTTAAAAGTTTAACATTACCTGGGTTGTATCACTGCTTAAAACTGAAGTTAAAACACTGGCTTAAAAAAACCTGTGTTCGGTGTCGCGAAAAAACCTCACTGAACGTCAACTATGTGAAGTTAGCCGCAGATCGTACGAATAATGTTGACAGCCGTAAAAAATACTTTGTATTTAGCAGTTTTATGTAAGGCAAGCACTAGAAACATTTCGTCAGTGTCGACTTATGTCAAACTAGGCGAATATAGGTAGCTTAGGCGAAGATACGCAACTCGACGGTATAATTTTAAAATATATAATTTTATATGGTATAACGTTATTATATATTTTGTTGTTACACCTCGTGAGACGCAACCATTTGTTTTGTGTAGGGGGTTGCAGTTCTAACCTAACCTAACCTACTTTTCTGGCATTAAATATAACCATTATTATTATCTTATGAACGTTATATGAAAGGTTGATTATATCAAATGATAATATATTAAGTGTTGTTATAAAATTCAATAATTATATCAAATGAGCGTTATAGCGACTGAAGTTATATCAAAAGTTTTTTATAGCGATCGTTGCGCACCCTGGTTCCTGGTGACAGACGGACAGACCGACGAACAGCGGAGTCTCAGTAATAGGGTCCCGTTTCCCTAAATACGAGGTGCTAGTTTTCTGGAACAAACACCCGCAATAGAGATATAATTACGAATATTTGACAAATACAGAAAAGCGAAGCCATTTTTTTGCAGATTAAACATCCTTACCTAAGTATACTTTATTGAATTTGGAATAAGAAACCACAATAACATTATATTGCGTCTGGTCAACTATTTCTTACCTAGCAAATATAATACAGTACAATAGTCTGGGAGCCGCAAAATAAAATTGTTTTAATGTCACTTTATTTGCGTGTCGACAATTATTGTTACTCTAGTACAAATTGTAAAGAGATTACAGTTCACGAGCCGCAATATAATGTTGTTGTGGTTTCTAATTCTAAATTAAATGAAGTATAGTCCTTAGCAACGAATTATCTTCCCAGATACACTTTTAAAGGTCGAGCTTTTTCCGTTTCTACGAACGATTCCTTTCATCCTTAACCTCGAGTCAATCCGGTTTTCATCAGCACATTTTTGGGGACACACCATTAGCTAATGTGCTAATGCTTTGAGCAATATTCGCGACAAAATGTGATTCCATCCGCATAGCGGCATGTCTTTGTGGGCCACGGTAAGGAGTGTTGGAGAAGAAGATAATTAATATTATCTTAAGCGTAATTTCATTTGTTATAATTATAACATTACAATAGACACAATAGTAAGGATTGGTAAGTTTGCTAAAACTTTTGTCGTCAAATCACACAAAAAATTGTTACTTGGCTTGAGATAATTAAATAAACGTGACTTGAAAAATTATTTTGTAATAGTTGGCAATCCTAACCTTTAGATTGTATACATTGTGACTTGATTAATTGAATAACAACATTAGTTTTTGGTGTTTAGAAAAATCCCCATATTTTAATTGAACTTTAATGTAAAGTTTTACGCGAGAAAAGCTACAGGTAAATACCAGCGTGACATTAATGTAAAATAACTACGTGATTAAAAAAAACTCAGTTTCCTAATTAAGTTATGAGAAAACATCGGTAACGTTTCTTATGTATTTCGGTTCACGTGTAGCATCGATTTTAGACAGCTCAGTACCTAATAAAGCATCTCGGACTACTTTATAAAATGTGGCCAGCAAAAATGTTAGCTTAATTAAAATTAAAACTCCCTAACATTGTATCGATAGTAATACGTAATAACTGTAGACACACCAAGAATTAAATTAGATAAATTGATGGTTTTGGGATCAGTTGTTTTGTGGTTTACTTCTTCAGGAATAACAAATCAAATATTTTCATCTTTCCTCTGTACATATTCCATTGCAAAGGTCTAATTCCATTTAAAGCTATGGTAAAAGCTGCTTCATAAGTGAAAAAGGTGACATTATAATCAAATATTGGTAGACATTGAATGTAAGACACAATTGTTGTGAACTACCTTTAAAATAGATTAGTATCTGGACAACCGAGTTTTGCCCGTAGAACTTTTTTAATTATATTTGATGACTCTTAAAAAGTGAGTGAAATAAGTGTAACAAAATCATGTTTGGCCGGGATTTAATCCAGACACCTATTTGAAAGCCCAACACTTATCACGCATTCACGCCGATAAAAGTCACACTACTTAACTGATGTTTTTGTACACTAAACGCAAGCCTATATTGTATGAAAATTACCCGAGCGCTAGTACTAAGATTGTGCACCCTGGTGCTCACTGCTCTCTCTTGCTCCTACAAGTCCTACGGTAATATACCAAACGTAACTCTCTCTCTCTTTCTATCTTCACTAACTTATGTCTCCCTCTCAATTTCCGTTAGCCTCGCCCGATCAAACCCCAAGTCAAGCGTGCCAAAAGAAGTTTTACTTCAAAAAATCGGACTAGCAGTTTTGGAGATAAAATGGCAAGATTGGTTTAAACAAACATCTTCTCAGCCCAAAAGCACATACCTTCTCTATACCGTCGTTGGTAAAAATAGAAATGTCAGGCTTTAATAATTTTTAGGTACAATTTCATGTCCAGTTATTTTCTTACCAGACTGTGTGAAGCTAGCACCCTGAGTAAACATAGACTTTCCCAACGCTCTAATAGCTGCTGGCTCGCAGAGATATCAAGGTAACTGGCGTTATATCACTGTAATATCACAAGCGATGCTCTGTATTGCAGTTCTGTTACAAAATGTACAATGTGTCTTCAAATTATTCTGGAATATTTCTGCAGCTGATTCAGATTTTTCATTTATTGCTTGAATCTTATAAATAGGCAATTTTGTGTACGGTCGGCCAAGAAAGTGGTCTACCAGTTTTGACAAAAGTTTCTGTGAGATCTAAATTATCGTTAAGGTTGACTTTTCAAACTGAGTGAAGTCTTTAATATTAGGGGACAATCTCACACAAATCGACCAAGTCCCAAACTAAGCAAAGCTTGTACTATGGGTACTAGACGACGATAGATATACTTATATAGATAAATAAATACTTAAATACATAGAAAACATCCATAACTCAGGAACAAATATTCGTGCTCATCACACAAATAAATGCCCTTACCGGGATTTGAACTCAGGACCTCTTGCTTCGTAGGCAGGGTCACTACCAACTAGGCTAAAGCGGTCGTTTACGTCGCTTTAGTCACTGTCATATTGTCATATTATTGCAAGGGAAAATCGACCTCGTTGTATTATGACGTGCAAATAAACTTCAAGCGTAGGGTGGTAGACCATATTTTTGGCCGATGGTACGACGAAGTTGAAGAGCTTTAAATATTGACGGGCAAATTGGGCAACACCAAGGAAAAGCTAGTTTTTTAACAGATTTCCTGTCCCGAAGCAATGTACTGCGTTCTTTCGACAAGTCCCCAAAGTAACATTGACATTGCTCATAGAGTCATGAGGCAAATGTGCCTCATGGACGTACCACAGTAAGTCACACATGAGGCGCATGTACCTCTTGACAAGAAACCTGTAAAGCTTAATTTTTTAAAATGGAAATAAACTTCAACAATCTCGGAGAAAAGAGTTATCAGGCATCAAATACGTGAATTTCAAAGTCATTATTTTTGTTTCTTGAGTAGGTACCTAATACCTATTACTTAGAGAGATAAAGAGAGAGAGAGTAGTGCTTGAGGGGAGGGGTGCGGGGGTCTCAGAGGAGGATGAAAATTTCATTGATTTTGCCGTAGGATGCACCGTTTTCAAGATATTTGACAAAAACACCGGGGGGAGGGGGTGCGGGGGTTTCATAGGGGGGAGAAAATTTCATTGATTTTGCCGTAGTATGAACCGTTTTCAAGATATTTGACAAAATCACCGGTTCTCGTCCGATCACCGAAGTTAAGCAACGTCGGGCGCGGTCAGTACTTGGATGGGTGACCGCCTGGTTTTTGAAGTGAAACTTCTAATGCGTCTTCCAACAAGGTCGCGTTAAACGTTTAACGCTACCATGGAGGGGGTATGAAAGCATTAGTATATGTACTGCCGAAGCAAGTAATCTCGCATTATATATATACTAACGGATGATAAAAACTTCGACAGTGCGATGCAGAACTCATACTGTCTGTGCAAATTTGTATGAGACTTGATAAAAGCGCCATCTAGTGAGTAATTTAAACACATAGATGCATAAGTAAATTTAGTTCTTTAAGCTATAGCAATAAGGTTCGTATTGATGTGTAAGTGCCTTTTTCATTTCCACATCACGAAGTTTCACTTCTTCCGCGCGGAGGAACTGCACGCACGATTTTTTTATTACGTCTCTCCTGTGGACACAGCAAAAGTTAAGGATCTATATCTATATCATTCTGAGAGGAGGCCTGTGCCCTGCAGTGGGACGCATATAGGCTGGGATGATGATGATGAAGGATCTATAGCCATAGCCAATAATTTTATGGTCAAGTCTACATCGGCCTGCTGGACGCCTGGCCAACTTACGGCCATGTAAATAAATATTAAGTTCGCTGACTCGGAGTCGCTAATGTCCACAGGAGAGACAATTTTTGTTTCTTACGCTGTGCTGCCGTGCCATGACAAAACCAAAACTCGAGTTACAGTGTTTTGTGATAACACCGTTAAATTAACTAAATATAAAATAAATAAATAAATAAATAAATATTACAGGACAATTCACACCAATTGGCCCAGTCCCAAAGTAAGCTAAACATAGCTTGTGTTATGGGCACTAGGCAACGGATAAACATACTTGTATAGATAGATACATACTTAGTAAATACATATTAAACACCCAAGGCCCGAGAACAAATATTCGTATTTTTCATACAAATATCTGCCCCGACACGGGAATCGAACTCGGGACCTCAAGTTTTCGTCAAAAAACTACAACTCAACTCAAGTCGTCTAAAAACTAACTATTCGGCCCCTTATCTATATTAAGGCATTTCTATTTTTCGTTGTACCAAAATATTGAGAAACGTTATTGCAATTTACACTGTAACTCTTAAAATGTAGGATCCTGATTAGACTAAACACTGTATTATCTCCAGATACCGTGTTTTACCAAAACGAAACTCAACTTTTCTTCAGCCAGTATCAAAAGTTACAGTGTTTTGTTGCAACAATCACACGAGAAATTTGGAGTCATGTTTATTGTAAGTCGGGAGTTCTTCAAGGTAAGCATCATGTTTAAAAACTAATAAAGTTTTATGAATTCTGGTGTTAGCAATATATTACTAAATTAAATTTAAAGTAGCATTTTCATGTGAGTATAATGACATTAAGCATCACGTTACTGTGTTTTTGTAATAGCAATTCTCATAACACGTTACCACATAACACGTTTTTGCTTCAAAATTCATGTAAAAAGTATAAATTTTAATATTATTTTTCTTGTACACTACTAGTAGCACAATCCGTGATTTGTCCAAATTTTATTGCAATCAAATCAGTATTCACTGTTCTGTAGCCAATTAAAGAAAACAAAAGTTTTTTGCGATTTCTGAAAAATAGATGTTTTAGACACAGTGTTTTGTCATGGCACGGCAGTGTGTATGAATCATTATCAGGGTGTAAAAAAGTAAACAAACCCAAGCCCTAACATAATCCGTCTAGCTCTCTATCTAGATCATCTTAGCACGTCGCCGGCTCTTTATATTGGAACTATCGTAATTTATGAGGTCCAAGGGCGTTCAATCAATATTATTACTTCCTAAAGGTCTCGGCCTTCTATTTACGGGCTGCTGGTGACAGTTATTGATTTAGTTGTAGGAAAGGGGTACAATGATGCGATGCTATCAGTAACGACTCAGTTTTCGGGGTTCTCGGGGGCTTGTAACTTTTCAAACCGTGAACCCAGTAAAGCCCAGTTTAGACCAGCGAGATCGTGCGAGTTGCAATACATTGCGGAGTTTGATTGACTAGTTCAAACTTATGCTTTACGTCCTCAAAATGTAATGGAACTTGGACAATTTTTTCTCGCAAATCTAACTGGGCCTTTAAAACCTATGCCAAATTTTGACCACCATAATTCACATAGATGCTGGTAAGCAATAACCCAATCAAATCACATTATTTTGAGAAAATGGCCGCTCTTTCTCCAGCAATGGACGTCTCTGGGTTGAATATGCTAACGAAAAAATGCCCACTGTCACGTTTGTGATATGATAACTACACCATACTTAATAATAATTCTCTCGCGCAAAATCCGTACTTCGTTATATCAAATCTTCAAACTTGACGGTGATGCTCATTCATCATTCTACACCAGTGGCCAGTCAGCGAGGTTGGCGGCGAAGATAGGTAAGTCCACCAAGTACACCTCGGCACGGGCCTTATCATCGATATAAGTGACAAGAAATACTGCTTTTTTATAAATTGAATGGAACCATGAACCTCTCCCGTACTTTCCCACCCGCAAAATTCTTCCCTCAGCGAGAATTATCGCTTGTTTCCCCCAAATGAGATTTCCCACCGTTAAATAACGTCTGTGTGTACACAGTCTCATGTCAAGACACAGTAGACGTCCGGTAACGGAGCCCACCCGTTAAGTGCTCACTTAGTTCGAACCGCATTAAATTACAAGAGTAAAAAACATGAGCCTCAAGATGGCATGTCTCCCGATATGGGTCAATTTTTATTTTTTTATATATTTTGACTTTTTTTTTATTTAGAAAACTGTTTGTGATTTCTGCTCAAAATCACGAGCTTCTTCGATCCTACCAGGAGAAAAAAAAAATGCTCCAAGACTTCTACATAATTTTCGATTCTTCTATTCTATTTATGGTCATATAAATTCCATGAAAAAGGGTACTTAACTCGACGAAAAAAAAAGTTTGTAAAACTTTAGTTCTCCTAGTTAGGTCGAAAAAGCTCGGAGCAGAAATATTTAATCACATAAAAGTTTCCAGTCAAAAAAAGTTAAAACATACCTACAACTAAATTAAAAGTTGGCCCATATTTTATTTTTCAATTTTATGATAGGATCGAAAACTTAAAAAACTACCTAGTAATATCCCAAACTAATACTCAGTTACCACTTTAAGGTGGGTCGCGATCCATAACATCGTATGTCCTAAAGTCAAAAAGCTTAATACTTTTTCCATATCATTAACTAGCCTTCCGTCCGCAGCTTCGCCCGCGATAAATTAATTTTCCCGTAGGAAAAGGGTTTATCCCGCGGTAAAAAGTAGCCTATGCCACTCAGTGATAAATTGATAATGTAGCTTCCTAACGGCAAAAGAATTTTTGAAATCGGTCCAGTAGTTTCGGAGCCTA
This sequence comes from Archips xylosteana, assembly GCA_947563465.1. Classification (NCBI taxonomy): domain Eukaryota; kingdom Metazoa; phylum Arthropoda; class Insecta; order Lepidoptera; family Tortricidae; genus Archips; species Archips xylosteana. Next base: position 3,603,749 of record OX387351.1, on the reverse strand, counting down.
TTCAATGCAAACAAGCAAACATACAAACAAACAAACGATCAAATCTTTCCTCTTTATAATATTAGTATAGATAAAATTTGTCATAATGATTAGTATCCATAATGTTCTTATGTCATAATATTCACAAGTCATTCGATTTTTTTCATTTTTACGTACTATCAAGACAAAAGTCTTTAGAGAATGATTATACTTATGAATTGCGACCATTTTATCTTGATTTCCTCCAATAAACGTGTAAGACAGCGACTTCTATGCCGTGTGACACAAAGTATTACATTGATATAGAACTCTGCAAAGTAATGCCTTAATCAATCAAATGTACTTATCTTGGGATGAGTCCGTATTGTCTAACGCGCGGATGCTTGCTTTCGCATTCACTATTTTATGTGTCAAACGGTATAATATATGATGACAGAAAGAGATAGTGAAAGCGATGGCAAGCGCCAGCGCGTTAGAAAATACGGCTTCTGGTTATTAAACTTTATTACAAAAGGATGACCGACAAATACTTTTAAATAGGGAAAAATGTTTTCACTACAACTTAATTTTGAGTGAAATTTTGGGTGAAATTTTGAACGTGATACAAAATTAGTGTTTCTAGCTAAGTTAATGCTGGACAACATAATGCACTTACCCAGTTGTTAGAATTAGTATTGTTAAATTTGAGGTGTCCATACATTTAAATAAATAAATAATAAATAAATATTAGGGGACAATCTTACACAAATCGACCTAGTCCCAAACTGAGCAAAGCTTGTACTATGGGTACTAGACAACGATAAACATACTTATATAGATAAATAAATACTTAAATACATAGAAAACATCCATAACTCAGGAACAAATATTCGAGCTCATCACACAAATAAATGCCCTTACCGGGATTTGAACCCAGGACCTCTTGCTTCGTAGGCAGGGTCACTACCAACTAGGCTAAAGCGGTCGTCATTTAATTCATAATTGAACTACAACAAAGTATGAAAATCCAAAATTGTATCAGACCAATTTCAACAATTGTGTTCATATTTGACCTTTATTAATGATTATTATTATAATGATGTAAGTAAACTAGATTTAAGTCAAAAGATTTGCATGCCTACTTTCATAGGGCAGCTAACACTATTGAAACTTATATAATCACTATAAGAAATTTAAACATCACATTTGTATACATAGTGTTATAGCAAATAAACATTTCATTTCATTTCATTTCATTTCATTTCATTTCATTTCATTTCATTTCATTTCATTTCATTTCATTTCATTTCATTTCATTTCAATTGAGTAAATGCATTATGTTATCCAGCATTAGCTAAGCTTGAAACACTAATTTTGTATCACGTTCAAAATTTCACCCTGTATTTTAAAAAAAATCATAAGCTTCGTAATTTTTGTCTATCGGGCACGCCAACTCGACGCTCACTAAAAAACAAGTTAAACGTAGCGGGTCCATCTGCAGAGCAATTTTTGTAAGTACTGAAATCCGTCGTAGTTTAGTGAAGTGAGTACCCTTTATTTTAATGGCTGTAGGCTTGGATCTCGCTTAGCGTAGTTTTTTTTTCAGATTTAAACGAAAATGTAGCATTTCAGTTCATTAATAAGGACCTCCGCAAAGTAACGCCTGATTCAATAAATTATTGAAAATGTAGCGTAAAGTTGGGCTACTTTTGACCTGAAGGGAACCTTTGTCCTTAAGGAATAACTCGGTCCCGAGGCCGTTTTGTCTAAAAAGCGGACGCTTGCGCTATCACTTTCACTATTTCTTTCTGTCAAACGGTATAAGCTGATGACAGAAAGAGATGGTCAAAGCGATGGCAATACGGCCACTCGTTTTACTATTGCATTGAAATTATGGATTGATTATGGTTGGTTTTAGCTGTTCGCCAACTTTTTTAAGTTTTAATTAGACCCTACTAAATGAGGTTTTTATATGTCAAAATTACCCCCATTTGTAAGACTAAATACTGGACTCATCCTTTCACCGCTTAGCGATGTTAAAGGTTTTAGTTTATTTGATAGACAATGACCATTGACGTGTTTATTCTTAGGGAGCGCAATGCTGACTTAAGCCCGCTTTGCGATTTTATTGTCGTGCAGGTCATACAACTTAATATTCAAACCTGCAGTATATTTTTGTCATGGTAGGCCACAGATAAAACCAATAAGCTATACTTTATTTAATTTAGAATTAGAAACCACAACAACATTATATTGCGGCTCGTGAACTGTAATCTCTTTACAATTTGTACTAGACTAACAATTGACGACACGCAAATAAAGTGACATTAAAACAATTTTATTTTGTGGCTCGCAGACTATTGTACTGTACTATTTGCTAGGTATGAAATAGTTGACGAGCCGCAATATAATGATGTTGTGGTTTCCAATTCTAAATTAAATGAAGTATACCTCTGTTCTTGGGTTCGAGCCCGGCCTCCCGGCTCTTGAGTTTTTCTGAATTTGTGTGCAAAATTACATTTGAAATTTACCATGAGCTTTTTGCTAAAGGAGATAATCGTGAGGGAAGACAAGTAATGACTCAAATTTAAAAGGAAAACGGTTTTTAATTTTGAGCTCCGTCGCATGGTGGTGAAAAATAGGGACGATGGGATAAGTTCATGAAAATCCTGAATTTAAATAAAATTTTCAAATAAACCTGTTATTTCTTAAAACGAAAACCAAAATAAAAACCATTTTATTTCAAAGTTTTTGCTAAAGAAAAGTCAATACAAACACCCCAGACTACCGTTATGTGTACTAAATACCAAAATGGATCGTTAAATTTTACAATTCTTTCAAAACACTTCCTTAACGGCCAAGCAGTTTTGTTGGCGGTTATATTGGTGTTGTTCGTTTATGTTCGATGCGATTTTATGGTTTAGTTATTAAACCAGAAACGTTGGTTTGACCCCATATTTTATTTTTTTTATTTATTTATTTGGGAAACAAACAGCAAATATAACACAGTTGAATATCATTACATTAACATATACATAAGCCAACACAGTTTCCACTTATATACAAAAAACATTTTTTGTTGCTCGAGCTTGACGAGTAATCAAACAATTCTCATGCAAATTAACATAGTAACAACCAAATTAAAATAAAATTTTAACAAAATAAAATTTGTACTTGTAATTATTTAAATAATCAAGTCTTTTTAAATTTTCACAATTTATAGGTAGCCTACCATGTATACACAAAAATTAAAATTAAAAATTATCTTTACATTAAAAAGCAGCAAATATATTCAAATTCAAACACAATCTGTAGCTAGTTATTCACTTCTTAGTAAAGAAGTAAGTGCAGAAACAAATTGATTCAAGTTCATGCAAAACATATCAACACCAGAAAATAAATCATTATGCTTTTTACATGCTCTCAAAAGAAGTCTATTTCTTGCGTATGCAGTACGACTAAGGGGAACGGCAAATAGATAAGAAGAACGAGTTTGTCGTTTGGGGCATCTGAAGAATATCTTTGTCAGCAAATTTGGAGAATCAATATGGCCATTAATAATCTTGTACAAAAATGTCTGATCTTTGATATCACGACGCATTTCGAGAGACATGATACTCTTACCGTCATATGACTTATATTTCCATTTCATGCGCTTAATAAATTTGTGTTGGATTCTTTCTATTGCGTCGATATGCACGTGAAAGTGAGGACTCCAGACTGAAGATGCATACTCCAAATTAGAACGAACCAAAGCATTAAAAAGAAGTTGCATAGTTCTGGGGTCTTTAAAATCCCATGAGAAGAAAGTTGCAGTTCATTGTCAAGATACACACCGAGATCTTTTACTTCTGTGACGTTTTTAAGAGTTGTATTCCTGAGCGAGTAATTGAATGAGAAACAGTTTTGCTTGCGAGAAAACGTTATAGAATGACATTTCTCAACATTAAGGTAAAGTCCATTAACAACACAATACTCACCAAGTCTGTCCAAATCACTCTGAAGATTATAGAGATATATATATTATGATAAGGTGTCCCGTATTATGGTAAGGTGAGCTTGACATGTTTATTTCGGTACTTCTGAACAGATGACATCCTGCTGTTACTCCTAAAATTGCTAAAGAAATAAAATTAAAGGCGGACACTACTGAGGCAGTGACCAGCACTCGGACAATTCATCATCATCCCAGCCTATATACGTCCCACTGCAGGGCACAGGCCTCCTCTCAGAATGAGAGGGCTTGGGCCGTAGTTCTCAGATGTAAGCAGGTTTCCTCACGATGTTTTCCTTCACCGTAAAAGCTCATGGTAAATTACAAATGTACTTAATTTCGCACATAAATTCCGAAAAACTTAGTGGTGCGAGCCCGGACTCGAACCCACGACCCTCAGCTTGAGCTCACTAGCATCCTTTTAACCCTAAACTCCTACCACTTAAACAAATGTTTTTTTGTTTTACGGCTTTTGTCATAACTTAATATTTTAAGTGTAATAACGTTTTGAAAATTTGAGACTACCTCTTATTTTTACGATACTCTGTGCCGTGTAAGTCAGTCATTCATTGCCCGCCACGACCGCGTATCGTAAAAATCATAGAGTACGAAGTTGTGTTAGAAGTATTTATTTATTATTATTTATTTGTATGGGAAAAAAGTGCTTCACTTTAAAAAGTCGTAAAACAAAAAACATTTGTTTGAGTGATAGGAATTCAGGGTTAAGAGGATGTCAGTGAATTACAAATAACCCTGTATAATACCTATAAAAAAGATATTCTTACATTGGTAGGTACTATTTCGGAGATTACGGAAACGACTTTCGATGATTGGCTATTTGGAGGTTTTCGTAGGCTTGCAATCGAACTAACTTGATGTTTCTGGGAAAACGCCTGTTTTTTGCTGTTCGCCCCAGCAAAGCTATTATTTCCACAATTGCCCTCGGAATATCCTTAATCACATAGCATTGTTTATGTACTTATTGCTTCTTTTTAGCTTCAGTAGTTAAATATTACATTACAAAGACTTTCAAAATTTATAAAATTTGAAAGTTTGGTAGTGTCATTTTACTATTGACCACCCTGACAGTATGTAAAACTTCGCCAAAAATCACCTTAATCTTCAAAAACAAGATTAAAACAAAACAAACATTTAATAGTTTTTCCATATAACTCAAATTAGCCTGCCGCTCCTAAAACATTCTGAATTAGTATGTGCCGTACGTATACGCGTACTGGAAGGCGGCCAATATTAAACGAGCATTATCCCGTGGGAATATTCATGAGAGACCACAGTTTGTCCCGTGTCTTGGACTGATGCAAATGTGCAGTTTGGATGTAAAATTGTAAGGTGCCTTTGGGAATTTTGCAATTTAAACAAAGTATCTGTCTTATTATTTGCTGCCGGACGGTTTTATGATAAAAGGAACTGAAATGGTTGGTGGAGAATTCACGTTTAAATTTTCCATCGAAATTACGTTGGTTCGAACTTTGTTGTGTATTTCTGAGTTGATGTCTGGTACAGCGAATGTAGTTATTGGTCATCATCATCATCATCATTTCAGCCGAAAGACGTCCACTACTGAACATAGGCCTTCTCCAAGGCTCGCCAAACAGATCGGTCCCGTGCCCTCTGCATCCAACGCGATCCCGCAACCTTAACCAGGTCGTCGCTCCATCTTGTTGGAGGCCTACCTACACTGCGTCTTCCGGTCCATGGACGCCACTCGAGAACCTTTTAGCTCCATCGGCCATCAGTTCTACGAGCGATGTGCCCTGCCCACTGCCACTTGAGTCTGGCGATTCTTCGAGCTATGTCGGTGACTTTCTAATGCGATCCCGCAGAGAAACTCCGAGCATAGCCTTCTCCATTGCCCTCTGAGTGACTTTGAGCTTCTTTATGAGACCATCGTTAGCGGCCACGTCTCAGTGCCATAAGTCATCACTAGCACACACACTGGTCAAAGACTTTAGACTTGAGACACTGTCTATTATATTGGATAACAAGATATTGCGGAGCTTCCCGAACGCTGCCCAGACGAGCCGCATTCGTCGATTTACCTCTTTCTCGAAGTTGAACCTACCTTATTGGATTGTGTGTCCCAGGTAGATATAGTCTTCAACAACTTCGAGCGGAGAGTCTCCAATCATAACGGGAGATGGTACAACATGGGCGTTCGACATGACCTTCGTCATTGGTTAAGTCCAGCGTAACTTGGATCAACATCACCGGGAGTTAAATGCAAGTATTTTCGGGTTTGGTTCCTGAGTTGAGTATTACGTTTTTTGGAATCTAAGTATCAATGTACTTTGACGACCAGATGGCCTAGTGGTTAGAGAATCTGACTACCAAGCTCGAGGTCCCGGGTTCGATTCCCGTGTTGGGGCAGATATTTGAATGAAAAACACGAATGTTTTGTTCTCGGGTCTTGGGTGTTTAACATGTATTTAAATATCTATTCATCTATATACCTAAGTATGTCTATCCGTTGCTTAGTATCCATAACACAAGCTTTGCTTAGCTGACTTTGGGACCAAAGGGTCTCCAGTGGTATCGACCAGATGCTTTTGCACTTCTTTAATCAATGAATGTATGAATGCAGTTTTCCTTGTCATCTCATCTGGTTCAATTTCATATAAATCCGTTCAGACGTTATTATGTGATTTAGTAAAAAACATCCAAATATCTTCACAAACTTTTTCATTGATAATATTGGCAGGATATGATAGGATAGAATTTCCTAGCTCACTTTTGTACTAAAAAGCTTCTATTTAAAAATGTTCACAGTAAAAATAAAACTCTTCGCGTTTCAAATTCCTCCATTATTCATAATCTCTATACGCTAGCAGCCGCAGGCGATAAACCGACTAAGATAAACGGTGTTGTGTACGGTGTTGGAGGAAGAAGCACTTGAACTATGCTTATTAAAGTTATATCATAATAACTATCAGGCTGCAATGCTAGACGATTCTGAGTAAAATATTATTAAAGGTGCATTAGAAGAAAAATAAGCCATGATGGCCTAGTGGTTTGACCTATGGCCTCTCAAGCAGAGGGTCGTGGGTTCAAATCCCGGCTCGCACCTCTGAGTTTTTCAGAATTTATGTGCGAAATTACATTCGAAATTTACTATGAGCTTTACGGTAAAGGAAAACATCGTGAGGAAAGCTGCATACACCTGCAAAGAAATCCGCACTGGGCCCGCGTGGGAACTACGGCCAAAGCCCTCTCATTCTGAGAGGAGACCTGTGCCCTGCAGTGGGACGTATATAGGCTGGGATGATGATGATGATGATCCAATGGCACCATAACATTATAATATACAATGAAAGAGCTAGATGAAAAAAAAAAATATTATGATTATTATGTACTTATATACCAAGTTGCGGCTCCCAAGACTTACTGAGAATATCTGAGCTAAACCGCGAATAGGCACATTTTTTTTCTATTTTGGCTAAATAAATAATCCTAAAAATGGGGAGTTCCCTAGGGAAGCATTCTAGGACCTGGCTTATTTTTAGCTACACAAATGGTCTCTTAAGTGATGACTGCTAAATGGATGTCAAGATGAGTAGGTTATTATTGGAAATAAGCAATAATATACTTATACAAAATAACGGTCACTTACTACGAGTAAAACATTTTAGTACCCTCCTTCACATTAGATCAACTTCATTCATAAATCACTTATAAATACATAGAGTAAACACGGATATTAGCTTTTTATGGCCGGATAACATGTTTTATGACATAAGTAGCCAATATCATCGGCTTCGTCTATTATTATAGACTTTTTATATGTTTGCGTCTATCAGTCTTGATGGGAAAATGTCTCCCGACTGACATCGTAAGTAGCTATAAAGACATGTTAATAGCTAAGCAAATGTATGTTATTTAGATCGGGCCTAATGCTGTGGAAAATAGTCGCTTCGACTCAATTAATTGCGGCAATATATGTATTTCAGGCAGTGATCGGAACTCTGGGTGCAAAACTTTAACAAAACTGGTAAAGCTGACATTAAGGAGAATTTGCAACCAAGAAAAATAATAATATTATTGGCAGATTAGTGTTCAATTTAAGAGGATACGATTCGCACCATTTCTCCATACAAACGTAATCCCCTGTTTCCTCCCTGGATAATAGCTTTAGAGCCAAATTTTTTTTACTGTGTAATCTGTATCTACCACAGCTATGCCCCTAGGTTTCGTTTTTTTCCATATTTCAATTTTATTATCATAAGAAATATGAGCTTTCAAAAACTGAAAAAATTGCCCAATTTCAACGTCTTTTGCAGACACTCATCAGAAAGGAAAACATAGGGGCATAGCTAAATCTATCCTCTAATTATATTTGAAAAAAAAAAAAATTTTATTGGTCCAGGTTTCGAGAAGAAAACAGGGGATTACGAAATGCTGTTTTGATCAATTTTACGCGCCTATTAACGGTCTGAGCTGCAGTTGTCCCGCTCTCGCTGTACTGACACGGAGGAGTTCGGGCGAGACAGCGACATTTCATTAAAATACCTATTTCTCAAAAGTCTCTAAGCCATCGTACCCTCTTAACTCTATATCGAAATCTCAGATTTTCAGTAGTTTATTAATATTTTCATGTCTGTAAGCACTGTTTCATGCCCGCTTGGCAAGTTTTGTTAAAGTTTTGCACCCAGAGTTCCGATCACTGGGTGACACACGTTTTTTTGTTAGGGTATCTCCTATGGACATGGCAACAGTTAAATGTCTACAGCCAATATTTTTTAGTCAAGTCTACATTGGTGTGTGGGTGTGTCTACATTGGCCTGGCCAACTTTAGGCCCATTTATAAATATAAATTTAAAGTTTGCTGAAAATGAGTTCTGTTTTGAAAATTAAAAATGAACAGGTAATCAAAAAAATACTAACGCATTTAAATGTTTCAATAACATATTATTATTGATGTTTTGTTGATATAAATTTCAAAAACTCAGAAGTGTAAGGTTTAACGTACTTCTTCTTCTTATTTAAGAGTTACACTCTTGTCAGTGTAGCCGATGAATGGCTCTCCACTACTCTCTCCTCAAAGCTGCCTCCTTGACCTCCTTATACGACATGACGGCTACCTTCTCCTTTATTTGCTTTATTTATATAGTCAATTCTCGGCCGTACTTAGGTCGCTAAATAGCTTGCATATCCAGTGTACAACAATGTTTTCAGGATGCTTCGTGGATGTTTCGAGAAGCCAACACGGATGGTTTTAAGACAATAGTGCGTAAACGTGTGGCCTCCCTAATGAGCAGAGTGCGTGACAGTACCAACAGCCTCGTGAGCGGTGTGCTTGATAGGTTTGACTGCCCAGTGGTGCGGCACTGGAATTTTGTGCACAACCGGTCATTTTTGATATTAAGTAAGTTAAGCCAAAACCTAGTCAAATAAATTTAATTGTTAAGTCTAATTTTTTATAATTAGGTAGGTATTTAATTTACGGTTATTTTATGGGTAGTACTTTTGACATTTAATTATGATTAATTTATTGGAATCATTTTAACAATGTTTAATTTTATTTATTTATTATTTACGGTACCTATACACGGTACGGCATGTACGGTAATAAATTACGGTTAGCGTTATCTCGAGGGGCGTGACCTAATTTTGTCTTTAAAACCCAGTGCCGCCAAAAATTTGGCACATTTTGAATCTGAACACCACTGTCAAGAAAACAGTCTACCTATACTACTAAATAAATCAGCCCAGTGGATACTCTGCCCGATATTGGTAAGTTCTCTCCAAAAGCAAATATCAACATTTTACCTTGTCTAATTTTATGTGTTTATTTCTAGCTTTCTATATACAAAATTATTCTATTACTATCTCCTGTTTCTTTACCTAGCCAACTCCAACGGTCTGCATTTATTGTAAATTAGGTTTAAACTTCTTAGACCGTTAGGCAGTTTCAGTTAGTTCAAATTTAAATTTCAAAAAAAAGAACAGTTTTCGTTTTCACTAAATCATTTTATTCTTTTGTATTACATTTAGCTTCATCTTTCTCTTTTTGTAAATTCCGTATGATTGCTCTGCCACACAGCCAGCGTTTAAATTCGGACCTATGGTCAGGGACCGTTATGGACGTTGGGCCGGTGGACAGAGCAATTGTATGGGCCCCTGCTGACATTAACCAAATTCCAGGGCAACCAAGTCGGGGTTAAACCGCCGAACGATTCTGCAGTCTCCGCCTCTTGGCTCCACGCCATCAGCACACTCCGAGCCCTGAAGCACCCTGGCCTCAGCTCTGCAACACAGCAAACGACCTTGAAGATCCACCTGCGACGCCCGCAGCGCGTCCTACGGTCTCCTGAATCCAGGGCAGTGTCTGTCCGGGGAAAGCGTATCCCACTCAAGTGCTTAAAACCTACGACCCTCTCCAGTCTCTTGCTTGTTCACAGTTAGCGTTCTAATAAACGTCTAGACTTGTTTTTTATGTTTTAATTCCTCTCCGCAAGGCCTAAACCTAAACTGTGACAAGTGGCCCACTTGTCACAGTTTAGGTTTAGGCCTTGCGGAGAGGAATTAAAACATAAAAAACAAGTCTAGACGTTTATTAGAACGCTAACTGTGAACAAGCAAGAGACTAGAGAGGGTCGTAGGTTTTAAGCACTTGAGTGGGATACGCTTTCCCCGGACAGACACTGCCCTGGATTCAGGAGACCGTAGGACGCGCTGCGGGCGTCGCAGGTGGATCTTCAAGGTCGTTTGCTGTGTTGCAGAGCTGAGGCCAGGGTGCTTCAGGGCTCGGAGTGTGCTGATGGCGAGGAGCCAAGAGGCGGAGACTGCAGTATCGATCGGCGGTTTAACCCCGACTTGGTTGCCCTGGAATTTGGTTACCACTTGGGCCACTTGTCACAGTTTAGGTTTAGGCCTTGCGGAGAGGAATTAAAACATAAAAAACAAGTCTAGACGTTTATTAGAACGCTAAAACTGTGAACAAGCAAGAGACTAGAGGGTCGTAGGTTTTAAGCACTTGAGTGGGATACGCTTTCCCCGGACAGACACTGCCCTGGATTCAGGAGACCGTAGGACGCGCTGCGGGCGTCGCAGGTGGATCTTCAAGGTCGTTTGCTGTGTTGCAGAGCTGAGGCCAGGGTGCTTCAGGGCTCGGAGTGTGCTGATGGCGTGGAGCCAAGAGGCGGAGACTGCAGTATCGTTCGGCGGTTTAACCCCGACTTGGTTGCCCAATATCGGGCAGAGTATCCACTGGGCTGATTTATTTTGGTAGTATAGGTAGACTGTTAGGTTATTTTATTATTTATTATTTTTAATGATGGTTTGATTTAAAATGTTCAAATAGAATGTGACACTAACCCTTAAAAAGTAAGACGCGTGTGTTACTAACAACCTATGGACCCCGGTCTGCACTAAAGCATTTGAATTGAATTGAATTTTGTTAAAAAATAAATAAAGATACGCTTCGTAAATACTTATAACTTATCGACAGTCGATAAAATTCAACGTTTCACCTCTATTGTCGTTTGATTTTTGCCATGGAAATTCCGCTCTCTATTAATAAATAAACAAACGAACATTTACTGTGAATTCAGGTCGACCGAAATACTTCTTAATTGATGCAGATTTGGTGCAACACACCTTTCTCACTGCAGAAGTAATAAGAACCTGAGAATTGCAAAACGTACTTCCAAACATTCCAAAAACCCGATTCAAAAGCATCAAAGCAATCGCGACGCTGCACCATGGTCGTCAAAGGTCCTCTCCGAGCTCACAAACGCCGAGCGCCTGTCGGGAAGGTATAGGCAATAACACACGTGTAAATTGATGCTCATGCTCTTGCCTCAGGCGTTAACGTCTCTCGAGTGCCATGAGTTGTGAAAGCGGGACGAGTGTACCGCTTTATTGGTGCATGTACCAGATTTAAAGTTTCTTGGTGTTTTATATTACCGCGGTTGCAAAAGTGACTTGCGGAGTTTTAACATCTTTTGATTCGATTGTGGGCAATGTTTTCTTTCTCTAACGGAATGATAATCTTATTTCCCAACTTGCGACTGTATTCATTGTACGTTAAAGTTTGACTGACTTCAGGTCTTTGGTAAACAAACATTTTACTGGGTAAGTGCGTTTTTATTTCACATCTTTGAAACATCGAAAAGCTTATCGTAGGGATGTAACTAAGCACAAAAATTTCAAAAAAATCAGAGGGCCGGGTGTCAATCCATGATCATTTTCTTGAGAAGACAGGTCAAACCATCCATCAATCCATCCGTCCATCCATATCCATACTAACATTATAAATGCGAAAGTGTGCCTGTCCGTCCGTATGTCTGTCTATCTATTTGTCCGTTACCTCTTCACGCCTAAACCACTGTACCGATTTAGATGAAATTTCGTATGAAGATAGTTTAAGTTCCGGGAAAGGATACAGATACTTTTCATCCCGGAAAACTGTATAGTTCCCGTGGGATAGCCATAAACGAATTATTTTCACGGGGAAAAATTATTCGGTATAAATTTAAGTGATCATTAACAGCACAAAACCTAGATTAGTTACAATTTTAGCTTTATTCGGTTAAAGAAATCTTCTTCATTGAATTCTGTGCGGACGAAGTTGCGGGAAAAAGTTATAACTTTGTATCTTACACTGAATATTACATGTACAGTCAAGTGTAAAAATATGGGTGCACACAACTTGCTCATAAATATGTCCCATAGCTCTCCATGTCGTCGAATTAAGGTATAGGTATGTAACGATAATCCTCCCAGGATTATTTTATGGGAGGAGGATTTCTTATTTTTGCACTTGACCGTACAGTCGCCCGCAAGCCGGGAAACCGTATTTTTCGAAACGAAATCAAACAAAAGGTTTTTTTTTTATGTTAGTGAAGCCAGAAAAGGGAACTAGTGGGTCACCTGATGTTTATTGGTGAAGGACCTTGGCTTATTGTCTAACGTTTTTGACGCTTGCCTTCGCAATCGCTATCTCTTTCTGTCAAACGGTATAAAACGTTGACAGAAAGAGATAGTGAAAGCGAAGGCAAGCGCCAAAAGCGTTAGACAATACGGCCTCTGATGTCCGAAAGAACGAAACGAAACTAAAAATACAATGCCAGTGAAAGCAGATAGAAAATGCAGGCCGACTCACCCAGCGCCTTCGTGGTCTGCAGTCCAGTCGGTACCGACGTCCTGGATTCACGAGCTGATGCTGCAGGGGAATCTCTTCCAGAGGTTAAAATTGGGTTGATTTTGAGTGCTCCTTGCTTATTTGACACGACACACGAAAAACACAGCGAAAATGCGATATCTACCTTCAATGGGCATTAATAACAAAAAGAAAAAAAAAACAATATCTACCGCGAAAAACTGTCACTAACAGATGCGTTCCAAATTACCATAAAAAAAAATTAAATCTAAATATTATTGATGCGCGATCGCAACAACCATGTACCAGTTTTCTTAAAAGTGGTACAAAGCGACACTATCTCATCACTACAGCAGCGGAAGAGAGGCTAAGTGTTATTAGCTTTATGTGTGTTAGCCTTCATAATTCTTCAGTCTCTCGTACCAAACAACTGGCTAGTCTGTTCTAAAAGCAAAAACTTAAGCTACTGTAGACACTGGCCACCAACACCGTGTCGCTGTTTCGTAGAATTTGTGTCTTCTAGAATTTCAATCAAGAACCGAACAGCGGACAACAGACAGGCAGCCATTTTTGGATAGGCCTTGCAAGTTTGATATTGTAATTTACTTATAGTTAAACTTGAAATATAATATGAATGTTGAAAACCGGTTGTCTGTAAAGTCGGTTTACGGACGATAGTTTAACGTGGCAACGTCATAACAAAACGTTCAAAAAACAAAAATGAAACCAGGCGGTCACTAAATCCAAGTACTGACCGCGCCCGACGTTGCTTAACCTCTCGGTGATCGGACGGGAACCGGTGTTTTGTCAAATATCTTGAAAACGGTGCATCCTACGGCAAAATCAATGAAATTTTCATCCCCCTTCAAAACCCCTCCCCCCCCCCTTGCACCCCCTCAACCCCCCCCCCCCCCTCCATTGAAAATTACCCGAGCGCTAGTACTAAGATTGTAGATCCTGGCGCGCGCTGTTCTCTTGTACATCCTGGCGTTCACTGCTCTCTCTTGTACGGGGCAATAGTACATGTACGTTACATTGCGTGATCCTTTTTCGTGCGTGCATTAGGCGTTCATCGATTTATTAGATGTTGTCACGTCAAAAGTGCAAGTTTTTATTAAAGTAGCTACGCTACGTTAGTTCTTATCAGCTACACTCCATCAAACTACCGCAAACCGGTGTGACTTTGAACTGCGGGGCGACTTTAAGAAGTAGTTAGCCGACCAACTCACGCGTTTTTAACCCCCGACACAAAAAGAGGGGTGTTATAAGTTTGACCGCTATGTGTGTGTGTGTGTCTGTCTGTCTGTATGTCTGTGGCATCATAGCTCGTAAACGGTTGAACCGATTTGGATGCGGTATTTTTATTAGATAGCTGGTTCTTGGCCGTTTCAAAGTTATCAGCTCTTTGTCTTTGTCTTTGTTAGCTGCGGACGGGATCTTAGACGCATAATGGGCATTTACTTTATGTTCAAACATACGTGTGACATAATTGCGTTGGGGGTTTTTAAAATTTTTAATTTATAGTTATATGGACAATGTATGTAGACCTTAAAGTGATTTCATCATCATCATCATCATCATCATCATCATCATCATCATCATCATCATCAGCATCATCATCATCATCATCATTATCATCATCATCATCATCATCATCATCATCATCATCATCATAATCATCTAAATTATAGTTATATGGACAGTGGACGCGATTCTACAGCGGCCGCTAAAATTCCTAATTTTATTTAGGCGTTGCTAAATCACTTTGCTATTCTATGAGCAGCTGTCATAATCAAATGACAACGCTAATTTGAATCTGACATTTCTTATTTTAGGCGGTCTATTCAATTTAGGTTTAGCTGCTTAAATGCTATTCTTTGCATGTCCTTTTTAAGCAAATGTCAAGCTAAGCTGGCTAATTTTAGCGGCGACTAAATTAGTCGCATTTAAAATAAGATTACGAAACGTCAAGTGGTGCAGGATCAATCCCATAAAATAACATATTTAATTTATATTAGTTTCTTTAATAATTGGTTGTATTTTTGTTAATTCGCTGTACTGATATGTGTTGTATTGTATCGTGTATTATGCATTAGAAATGGATGAAGAATATGTGATAGCTGCTGTGGTGGGCGAAGAGAGGGAGTATGGCGAGGGTGAGGGTGAAAAAATGTATTTAAAGAGGTTGCGAGATCAATCCGACCCGTTTGACCGGTCCGAGCGGAAGTTTAGAAAATTATTTAGGCTGTCACGAGACATGGGCCGACACGTAGTGGACACTTTGTGTACAGGGGATGCGGTGCCCCCACATTTAAAAGTTTTGAGTGCCCTGAACTTTTTTGCCCATGGCAGCTACCAAACTGCTGTGGGAGAAATTAATATTCTAGCTCAAAGCCAACCAACCATAAGCCGCAGTCTGGCAGCTGTTTGTCCTATAATAATAGAAAGATTGACCCCACTGTGGATCAAGTTCCCAGTGACTAGACCGGAGAAAGAGAGGACAATGCAGGAGTTTCAGACCCATTTTGGAATGCCGTATACACTGGGTGCGGTAGATGAGAGTCACATCCCTATACATAAACCCCCAAATAACCACCCAAGAGCCCCAGATAACATTTTCTTAAATAGAAAAGGGTTTTATAGCATTAACAGTCAAGTGGTGTGCGATGCCACTGGTCGGATCACCAGCGTCAACCCAAATTTTCCGGGCTCAACCCATGATGCTGCTGTTTGGAGGAGCAGCAATGTGCACCAGCACCTTGAAGGGCAATATGTTCAGCACCAAGCTATGGAGTGGCTTCTTGGAGACAAAGGCTACCCACTTCTCCCGTGGCTAATGACTCCTCACCCTGACCCAGTTGCCGAGTCACCGGAGTCAAGATTTAATAAGTGCCATGCACAGGCGAGAGGGGTCATAGAGATGTGCTTTGGGGTTTTGAAAAATAAATTTAGATGCCTTCATCGCCACCGTACATTACAGCCCAGAAAAAGCTGCCAAAACTATAATTTCATGCTGCACGATGTATAATATGATACACGGATTAAAAATGAATGATGATTCAGACAGCAGTGACGATTCTGAGAGTGATGAAGACATAACAGATCAAAGTGAAGAAGAGGATGATGAAGAGCAAAATGACCTTGAAGATCTCCCAGAACAACCAGGAAATGATGCAAATTTTTTAAATGCAGTTCGTGGACGACGTGCAGCTTTAATTAACAGATTTTTTTAATTAAGGTGCAGGTGTGGGCAAATAGACTATTTTTGGGAGCTCTTGATTAAAACAAAGTGAACTTCATTATAGTCTTTTATTACAGCTATCTATTTTTAACCCCCAACACAAAAAGAGGGGTGTTATAAGTTTGACCGCTATGTGTGTGTGTCTGTCCGTCTGTCTATCTGTCTGTCTGTGTGTTGTCTGTGGCCAGGGCTGGGCAAAATACATGCTTTGCTTTAATTAAAATACAAATTACAAAATACTATCTCGCATGTATTTAAAATACGAAATACAAAATAGTTTTAAGTCGGGTATTTGAAATATAAAATACAAAACACAGTATTTCAGGTAATTTTTATTTAAGATACAAAATACAAATTACAAAATACTAAGTAGAATTAAAACGAATCCAACCCGGCATGGACAAGCAGAGTAAAAGAAAATACTCTCTTTAAACATGAAACTACCGTGAGGTCGTGAGACTCACTCATAGACATAGTGAAACAATAATAAGTACAGAATTACTCACGTTTCAAAACGAGTCGAGTTTAACTCGACAGTTTCGGGCTAATCCGTAACCCTTCCTCTAGGAAGAACACGCTACGGCTGTGCCAAACGTGCACTCAAGTACGCTACGGCCTGAAATACCTATGTCGACTTAAACTCGTTTTGAGACGTGGATAATCCGTATTATTTTACTAAAAATTACTCTCATGAAAGGAAACTCTACTTTTACTAATTAGAAGCAGATTTTCCTTTCCTAAACACCAGACTTTTAAAAGTGTTAAAGTATCTGCCTCTCGTAGGGGAATGAATAAAGTCATCACCTGCGTTTTCATAATATGTTCAACTTAAGATCGCTAAATGAAATCTAAATGTATTTTGTTAAAATGTATTTTGAAGTCATAAGTATTTGAAATACTAAATACAAAATACCTTGGCGTCAGGTATTTGAAATACGAATTACAAATTACATTTTCAGCGAATAATTGAAATACAAATACCAAATACGTATTTGTATTTCAATTACGTAGTTCAATTACAAGTAATTCAAATACTGCCCAGCCCTGTCTGTAGCATCATA
Organism: Archips xylosteana; assembly: GCA_947563465.1. Taxonomy (NCBI): domain Eukaryota; kingdom Metazoa; phylum Arthropoda; class Insecta; order Lepidoptera; family Tortricidae; genus Archips; species Archips xylosteana. The sequence continues at coordinate 3,586,377 of OX387351.1, read as the reverse complement.
GCTCTTCAGCGGGTGGACCGATTTGGATGCGGGTTTTTTTAATAGAAAGCAGGTTTCTTGGCAATGGTTCTTACATATGTTTCATCAAAATTGGTTTCGCCGTTTCAAAGTTATCAGCTCTTTTGTTAGCTGCGGAAGGGATCATAGACACATAACGGGCATTGACTTAATGTTCAAACATACGACTGACATAATTGAGTTGGGGGTTTTAAATTTTTTAATTTATAGTTATTCACCTATGATGAGTTCTGGGACGTTTCGAGTTTGACAGTTTTAGAAATGTACTTAGGTACCATTTATAAAGTAAACTATCGATTTTTCTAAGAGTTATTTATTAGTGCCTATTTTTGGATAAGTTGCATTATATTTTAAAAATAATATTTTTCCAGTTTTCCGCCCACGGCTTCATTCGCGTGGAACGTGTAAAGTCTGGTTACATCAGCTAATAGAGATCGTTATCAACGTGCAGTTTTCATAGCAAAGTATGGTCGGCAAACAAATAATATATCTACCTACCCTAATACCTAAAGAATAGAAAGTATTGTATGTGCTAATCAATGCGTTAAAATAAAACAAAAAACTGGCCAAGTGCGAGTCGGACTCGCGCACCGAGGGTTCCGTACAAATTTATATGTATCTATGACATCCAGTCTTAGCAGACCCCTGCTCCTAAGCAAAATGTCCGCAGTGTGGGATCATTGTAGATTGGTTACTGATATAGACAGACAGATAAACTAGATCTCGTTCAAACCAATTTTCGGTGGAAGTTTACATGGTAATGTACATCATATATTTTTTTTAACATACACTTTGGAAGTGTCTCTCGCGCAAACTATTCAGTTTAGAAAAAAATTATATTAGAAACCTCAATATAATTTTTGAAGACCTATCCATAGATACCCCACACGTATGGGTTTGAGGAAAAAAAAATTTTGAGTTTCAGTTCTAAGTATGGGGAACCCCAAAAATTAACTGTTTTTTTCTATTTTTGTGTGAAAATCTTAATGCGGTTCACAGAATACATCTACTTACCAAGTTTCAACAGAACAGCTCTTATAGTTTCGGAGAAAAGTGGCTGTGACTTACGGACGGACAGACAGACAGACAGACAGACAGACATGACGAATCCATTAAGGTTCCGTTTTTTGCCATTTGGCTACGGAACCCTAAAAATACAAATATTTCTTTATTTGCCAGTTTCAGAAGAAATTGCACCCTCATTACTACTGTCAGAATCTGTGGTATCCCTGACCGACAGGTCGGTTTTCTGCTAAACGCCTGAGCGATTTTGCGGTCCAAGTTTCGGTTTACAGGTCGCGTTTTTCGGCCGCTTTTTGGTGCATCATAAAAGGTAAATTCCTCATCATACTTCCAATTAGCTGTACGTACAGCTCCGATGTTTACTCCCTCCGTTTTTGCCGATCCTTTTAGCGTTATCTTAGGAATTGTACACCATTTGTGCACGATCAGTTTACGTTTTTCTGGTCAAATTCCACGCATTTTGCGTATCTTGCAGAAATTTACTTCAAGCAATAACGAAATTTCTTGGTTACCATGAAAACTGAAGATTTCAATTTTTTTCAAATCATTATTATAAAGAAAATGTCAGCACTGCAAATTTGTGCTTATATTTTCAGGAACACCCGATAGCCGCGTTTACAAAAACTTGCAAGTTTTGTTTAAAAATTTAAAATATCTTAGTGTTCACTGCTATCGAATAATGAACCGCGGCAATTGCCGATAATGTTGTGTCACGTCACTACTCTGTTCCGTTTCACACATTGCGTCATTTAAAAAATAAATATTTTTCTATCGTATTCAGTGGAGTCTATTTAATGGACACTGATATTGCTATATATTTTTTAAAAGTACAGGTTTACATTTTTTTGATTATTGTGCTTCAAAATATAAATTACTTTTAAAAAATATTTTGGGAATATAGTATGCGTAATTCGGAAAATTTTCAAGTGTCACAGAACTCATCATAGGTAAAAAATACTATAGTTAGGTACATTCTTATTCTAATTGATCTTCGTCTAAATATTCTGCCAACTGCCCATCACCATTATTATTTCTTAAGCCACCATGGTTAGTAATAGCCGAAGAAATGGCCATCCCTGCGTCTCTGATGGCAGTGGCTAAGGTCTCCGCTGCCTGTGATATTGTAGACCGGAACAATTCATGATTCCGGTCTAATGACCCTTGAAGTATTTCTGCTGCTTTGGGCCGGTAAGGTCTTGTCCGTTGTCGTCGTCGTGACAAGGTGCGCGAGCGAGCTGGAGTACGTTCTGGCACAGCAATTGGCGGCTGGACGGCAACTGGACTGGATGGTGCTGGTGGTGGCACAGCAGGTGTCGGTGTAGAGTTTTCCACAGGAGCAGACTTAAACAAAACGACAAGTAGTTCAGTTAATTAATTTTCGACATTACTACAACTAAAGAAAGGTCTAGAGCCGTAATGGTTTCGTACTGCCCGGTTTCAAAGGTGTTTCCTTTCAAGGACCATTAAGCTGTGGACTGTATTGCCAGTTGAAGTTTTCTCTGGTGATATCTCTGGTGTTACAAACGTCCACAGGTGCTCATTAGTTTTATTAGTCACTAGCTTTTACCCGCGGCTTCGCTCGCGTGAACCATAAATATTTCAGAGAAGCAAGCAATTAAGCAACCAAGCTATTATGCAAGCAAGCCTGAAGCAAGCATGCACGCAAGCATGCAAGCAGCATGAAAGGAAGCATGCAAGCTTGCAAGAAAGCATGCAAGCTTGCAAGGAAGCATGCAAGGAAGCATTCAGGCATGCAAGCGAGAATCCAAGCGAGAATTCAAGCAAGCATGCAAGCAAGCATGCAAGCAAGCATGCAAGCAAGCATGCAAGCAAGCAAGCATGCAAGACCGAATGCAAGCAAGCAAGCATGCAAGCAAGCATGCTAGCGAGCATTCAAGCAGGCATGCAGGCATGTAAGCGAGCATGCAGGCAGGCATGCTAGCAGGCATGGAAGCAAACATGCAAGCAGCCATGGAAGCAAGCAAGCATGCAAGCCGTTTAGACGTGAAGAAGTAACAAACATACACACTCAACACTCACAAACTTTCGCCTTTATAATATTATAGTGTGATCGATTTTCCCATGGGAATAAGATATTTTCCCGCAGTAAAACGTAGCCTATGTGCAAATCCAAGGTGTCAGCTAGCTCCATACCAAATTTTATTAAAATCGCTTAAGCCGTTTAGACGTGAAGAAGTAACAAACATACACACTCACAAACTTTCGCATTTATAATATTAGTGTGACTAGCTTTTGCCCGCGGCTTCTAAGTAGTAACAATCATACACACACACAAACTTTACCATTTATATAATCCCACTACCTAATACTATATTATAGTCCTACATTCAAAGATATATTATATTTTACCATCGCAAAGAAACCAGCTTTCAAATAAAAAAAACCGCATCCGAATCGGTTCACCCGTTTTAAAGTTATGGTGCCACAGACAGACACGCAGCCATACAGACAGACACACACACATGTTTGTGTCATTGTGTATAATGCATTGTTATATTAGTATTGCCGATGTCGGTGCGTGCGGCGCAGCGCACAGCGTAATTCCACCTTCATATTAAAAATACTAATCAATAACAAAGGGCCGCGGCGCGCTGTGCCTGCGCAGCCGGCACCGGGTTTGAATTTTTAATAAAACGGGACAAGTGTGTGTCGGAACCTTATTAATTTAAGTAGTGAGAGTTATAAATTTCTGCCAACAAACTGCTATGCAACAAAAACATAGCGGTCAAACTTATAACACCCTTTTTTTGTGTCGGGGGTTAAAAAATACATAATGACGATGAAAAACCCTCCTTTTGGGCTCCGCCGCAGTCGGGTAAAAAAAGGTGTCATACCAGGGGAGTCTCCAGATTGGCAAATCCATCCACTGCAGCTGTTCCTACAACCTCCAAAACCTTGAGTTCGGTGTCTGTCAGTGGGCGGACTACTGCAGGACCTCCACCAGTGCCCTGGGTTTGCTCTCTCCATTTTCTATATTTTGATTTGACTTTTTGTGCCCACTGCGACCAAATCTGCAATTAAAAAAGGAATTTTAAAACATCATGAAATTTAAAATATGAGGAATATCTTCTGAAGGCGTATGAACTGCGGCAACCTTAGTAAGCAAGCATCAAACATGCAAGCAAGCATGCAAGCAAGCAAGCAAGCATACAATCTAGTTTGCAGACATAACTATAGTTATTTACACTTTGTGAAAATTAAGGATGTGTGACTGTAAAGATACACAGTCCTGTGATAGACAGACGGACAGCGGAGCCCTAATAATAGGGTTGCCCGTGACATCATCCGCGAATAATTATTTTATCGCGCGCCCGCGGGAACTGCGATTTCCAGGGAAAAAAACTATCCTATGTTCTTCCCAGGGTCTCAAACTATCTCCATTCCAAATTTCATCTAAATCGGTCCAGCGGTTTAAGCGTGAAAGCGTAACAGACAGACAGACAGACAGAGTTACTTTCGCATTTATAATATTACTAGCTTTTACCCGCGGCTTCGCTCGCGTGAACCATAAATATTTCAGAGAAGCAAGCAGACAACAAGCAAACAAGCAAGCATGCAAGCAAGCACGCATGCAAGCAAGCAGGCATGCAAGCAAGCATGCAAGCAAGCATGCAAGCAAGCACGCATGCAAGCAAGCAGGCATGCAAGCAAGCATGCAAGCAAGCACGCAATCAAGCACGCAAGCAAGCATGCAAGCAAGCAAGCATCCAAGCTGGCATGCTAGCGAGCATGCAAGCAGGCATGCAGGCATGTAAGCCAGCATGCAGGCAGGCATGCTAGCAGGCATGGAAGCAGGCATTGAAGCAAGCAAGCATGCATGTAAGCAAGGATGCATGGAAGCTTACCAAATTTCGTCTAAATCGGTTGAGAGGTTATTGATTCTCCATACAAAGTTTCACCCCCCTGTTTTCACCTACTTAAAGGGTGATTTCCGGGATAAAACTATTCTATGTTCTTTCCCGGGACTCAAACTATCTGTATAATAAATCGGTTCAGCGGTTTAAGCGTGAAGAGGTAACAGACAGACAGACGTAGACAAACAGACAGACGGACAGATACACTTTCGAATTTATAATATTAGTATGGAATTAGTATGGATAGAGCTGTGAGCTGTAGTAGATCTCGCGAGTTTTATGAAACGCACCTCTCTCGGCCCTTTTCTAATCATACCCCCCAGCCCCTGTACCGCGCGGGCTAGGACAAATTTAAACGGTCTAGCTATAATACCATACCAAATTTTATTAAAATCACTCCAGTTGTTTAGACGTGAAGAAGTAACAAACATACACACACACACTCACAAACTTTCGCCTTTATAATATTAGTGTGATAGTGTGATCGATTTTCCCATGGGAATAAGATATTTTCCCGCAGTAAAACGTAGCCTATGTGTTAATCCAAGGTGTCAGCTAGCTCCATACCAAATTTTATTAAAATCGCTCCAGCCGTTTAGACGTGAAGAAGTAACAAACATACACACTCACAAACTTTCGCCTTTATAATATAATAGTGATAGTATATAGCCTTCCTCAATAAATGGGCTATCTAACACTGAAAAAATTTTTCAAATCGGAGCAGTAGTTGTTGAGATTAGCGCCTATAGAAGTTTTACTTCAAAAATCCCCGATTTTGAAACATTCTTCCGCTCCGCTCCTATTGGTGTTAGCGTGATGATATATAGCCTATGTCCTTTCTCAGCCTCTAGACTATCTGTGTACCAAATTTCATTTAAATCGGTTCAGTAGTTTTAGCGTGAAAGCGAGACAGACAGACAGACAGAGTTACTTTCGCAATTATAATATTATAGTTAAGATAGTACTAGGGACTAGGGGGATGGAGCGACGACCTGGTGAAGGTAGCGGGAACGCATTGGATGCGGATGGCGCAGGGCCGATCTGTTTGGCGAGCCTTGGGGGAGGCCTATGTTCAGCAGTGGACGTCTTTCGGCTGAAATGATGATGATGATGAGTAGGGACTAACTGTTGCTCGCGACTTCGTCTGCAAAGAATTAGTTTATCGCCCACCCACGGGAACTGTAGCTTCAAATTCAAGGGTCTCAAACTATCTCCATAGGTACAGTCAAGGGCAAAAATATTATGTATACACTTTTGTACTTTGTCACTTTAACCACTGTGACAGTTCATATATGGCAGTTCAAATATGTCGCAAATAGACAAGGCACTAAAGTGTACACATATTTTTGCCCTTGACTGTACCAAATTTTATCCCGATCGGTTGAGCGTGAAAGCGTAACCAACAAACATACTCACTTTCGCTTTTATAATAATTACTAGCTTTTGCCCGCGACCACAGGATAAATAATAGTACTACCGCGACTTCGTCCGCGCAGAGATAAAATTTATGGTCAACTCCCGTTGCAAGCTCTAGTCTATCTATATACTAAATTTCATCCAAATTGGTTTAGTGGTTTTGGTGTGAAAGCGTAACAGACAGAAAGACAGACAGACAGAGTTACTTTCACATTTATAATATTACTAGCTTTTGTTTGCATGAAATTTGGCACACAGGTAGTTTATTACATGAATTATTTAACACATAGGATAATGCCAGAAAAATGAAAAGTTCCCGTGGAATAGGAATAAGTGAATTTTATAGCCGCTAAGCCGTGGTGCCCTAGTGGTCAGACCTATGGACTCTTAAGCAGAGGGTCGTGAGTTTGAGCCCGGGCTTGCACCTCTGAGTTTTTCCGAATTCATGTGGTAAATTACGTTTGAAGTTTACCATGAGCTTTATAGTGAGAAAAAATTCAATGGTGGGTGTGAAGTTCCCAAATCTACTGTGTAAGTCCTCTCGTTCTGGGAGGAGGCCTGTACCTGATTGAAACAGGCTTTTTATATCCCGGAAAGTGCAAAGTAAAGTTTCCGCGGGATAGAATACCTTTTTGACCTTTTTGAAAATCAGAGACATTGTAACTTTTATTAGTGAATTCTTTTTAACATTCAGCCCCTATATATTCAATTCACTTATTTCTATCCCGTGGGAATTTTGAATTTACCCGGATAAAAAGTAACTTCTTATGTCAATCAAGAATAGTGTAGCTTTCTAATGGTGAACGAATTTTTAAAATCAGCTCAATTTTTTCAGAGATTCTGCTATAAACAAAAAAAAACCGGCCAAGTGCGAGTCGGACTCGCGCACCGAGGGTTCCGTATAAATTTATACGTATCTATGAACATCCAGTCTTAGCAGACCCCTGCTCCTAAGCAAAATGTGCGCAGTGTGGGATCATTGTAGATTGGTTACTGATATAGACAGACAGACAAAAAAATTTATGCTTTTCGCAATTTTTCCATTATCTGTGCTATAAGACCTTGCTTCGTACCAAATTTCAAGATTCTGAGTTTACGGGAAGTACCCTGTAGGTTTTGATTCCCTTGCGAGTTTCGAGAATATGCGGAAATTTGCGTCATAAACGGCTGTATCTTTTGATTGCGTTGGCTTAGAAGTTTGATTTTTTCACAGCTCTAAGGGACAGTAGACTTGAGTATTTGGTATAAATTTCAGCTTGATACCTCTACGCGTTCCTGAGAAAAAGGGTCTTGACAGACGGACGGACGGACGGACGGACGGACAACAAAGTGATCCTATAAGGGTTCCGTTTTTTCCTTTTGAGGTACGGAACCCTAAAAACAAAGAAAGAATTTCGAAAGATGTATACTGTGGCGGACTTTTTTGTAGGACTACCTATTTAAGATAAACATTTCCATCACACATTACATATGTGTAACTCTAGCGGTTTTGGCATTCCTGCGAAGAATTCGTTTATCGCTATCCCGCGGGAACTATACAATTTTCCGGGATAAAAAGTATTCTATATGTTAATCCGGATTATAAACTATCTGTGTGCCAAATTTCATCAGAATCCGTCAAACCGTTTTAGCGTGAAAGAGTAACAAACATCCATCCATCCATCCTTCCATCCATCCATCCATCCATACTCACAAACTTTCGCGTTTATAATATTATAGGATATCTATAATAAGTATTACACTCTGCCACTCCACCACGGTCCTTCGACAGCCATGCCCATTTAGAGTAACAGTTAGGGCCGCCCAGAAAGCTGCCACTTGGGGGCTTGCTATATTTCCTGTAAAGATAACATTTATTTTATAAGTAAGTACATAAATACATGTGTCTTCGCCGTAATGTTAATATTCCAAGGCTCTTACAACTGAATCTGCAGTACTTTCATGGACCTAATCTGATTATTCTGGCAGTTTCAGTTTCAGTGCAGCGGATGTGGTGAAACGTTGCCGTTACGGTTGCGAAGCGATATTTTCGCCTATTCTCCACAAAAGTAGTAGCGCAGTCGTCAAAGCCACGCAATGACGCGATACGCAAATAGGTAGTTATTCTGTACGCTTAGTATAAGTTTTACTTCACCAAAATACTTCTCGATCGCGTTTACGTAAAAAAATCAATTACTATGGAAACATGGGCAGCGTCTCCGCGCACGCGCGTCTATGTTTCCATAGAATTGTAATTTTTACGTAAACGCGATCGAGAAGTATTTTGGTGAAGTAAAACTTATACTAAGCGTACTGTTTAGGGGTCTAAGATGCGCAGCTAGATCGAACTCGATGCACGTAAAATTGAGTACTATTATCTCCAATCATTGTGATTTTCACCTTTTGTCACCTTAGTAAATAAAAATGCTTACCTCTCGCTAAACCCAAACTGGAGTGCAGCTGTTCCACGAGTAAATCCTGCTGGATTTTATTTATTCGTTTTCGCATAGGTTTTAGCGACATTTTAATTTAAATGACATGGACAGAAGCTTTTTTCTTAAATGTTGCCCACTCAAATTTTAGTAAATTATTTGAGAAAATCCTATACTTTTTACACATTTCATTAATTCATTCGCTCACTTATTTTTTCCAAGCAGCAACACACTCAATTTAACTTAGAAATTTTAGAATACGGATAAAATCCGGCTAAATTTAAAAAGCTTGACTTTCTGGAATAGCACTTGTTAAATCCGCCGTCTAAATTATAATTAAAATTTAGAAAATTTAGATTTAGACTATTTAGCCGACGTGCACGTAGAATCGCGTCCAATGTAGACCTAATAGCGATTTTTAAAATATCAAAGTTGCCTCAATTTGATCCAAGGCACCCCGGGTTACGGTACTTGCTTTTATCATCATCATCATCATCATCATCATCATCATCATCATCATCATCGTCATCATCATCATCATCCCAGCCTATTAATACGTCCCACAGCAGAGGGCCACAGGCCTCCTCTCAGAACCCTCTGCTTCAAAGCCCATAGGTCAAACCACTAGGCCACCACGGCTATATATGTATTATGCAATGCTATTAGTATACGATATTATGTTTTTTTAGTTATTTAGGCGCTTTGCATGACATTTCTATATTTCTTACTTTTATTTCTGCGGTAACAAACATCACATTAACAATTTCAAGGCTGCTCCCAGCTTTAACTTCGAGAATTTCTGATTAAGTAGAGCGTGAGTTTGTTTAATCGTATTGTTCTAGAACAAATACCAACTGGAACAAGGACTTTCTCGGTTAATAAACGTAATATTTGCATAAAACTGAGATTAATATTGCAATAGTAAATTAATTATATTAGTTGAATGAATATTTACAAGTTAAAAGCTAAAATTGTATTGAGAAGTAATGAGAGAAAGAGATTTATTTAAATACACAATAATCAATTATCATCATCATTTCAGCCAAAAGACGTCCATTGCGCCATCCGCTTCAAACGCGTTCCCGCAACCTTAATCAGGTAGTCGCTCTTGTTGAAGGCCTACCTACACTGCGTCTTCCGGTCCATGAACGCCACTCGAGAACCTTTTTGCCCCGTCGGCCATCAGTTCTACGAGCGATGTGCCCTGCCCACTACCACTTGAGTCGGGCGATTCTTCGAGCTATGTCGGTGACTTTAGTTCTTGCGCGGATTTCATCATATTAATATTGGCATAACTGTCCTCAAATGGGCAGAGTTTTCTCAGTGTTTCTCATTTCATTCTGTTTGTTTTTACGAAAAATAATTATGATTTAAATTTCATGATTAATTTTCTACTAAATTTCGGTTTTGTTTTCCGTTAAACTAAGACTGCGGACGAATATTCGGTGATATTTTTGATTTCACCCAAAAAAAAATGTTAAGGTATGATGCTATTCTAATAACTAATTAATAAGTACTTAATAAATAAATAGACAAGTCAATGCTAATGACAGTTGACCATAATTGTTGTTGGGTTTTTTATTTGCTAACAAAAAAGTAACAAGTTTGATATGAAGTATCTTTTTGTATTTTTATTTTTTTTTTAATTTTCAACTTCATTTTTTATTACTTTTACGGTCATCCTGTGAAATCCATATATTTCATACTAAATACAAACTGAAAAATAGATGGAAACTGAGAAATGGAACTATTTTATGATAAAAAAAAACATTATACCCAAGTGTTTTTCATCTTACACTGATTTTCATCTTACCCCCACTCACCCTAATTGTTTTTACCACAATTAATGAACTTAAATATTCTCTACACCGTCTCCATGCATCCACAAAGATATTAAATTTTCATTTTACTCATCTGTATGTATATTTTCGCTCTTAGTCGAGTCTATTTACATTTTTCCTACACTGCTCGGCTCAATTTCCCTGTTAGGCCCGATTTGTGCAAAAACATACAACTTGTCATACAACAGGAGATATAATAGTCCAGTGATAAATAAGACCGTGACGTTGACGGATGGTGGGGAAGCTGGGCTAGTGCCGTGCATCATAGCTGGGTACGAGACAAGGGTAGATACCAAAAAGTTGGACTACGATACGTGGTAGCTAACCATACAAAATGACTATCAGGAAAAAGTGCCGTTGTGTGTATGAATTAAAATTTGTATGAATGTTTTCCATTGTGATACGAAAATCACTCATTCCTTGTCAAATTTTTCAGTTCATGTCATAAGTTCAAATGTAATTTTGCTCATTACAGTAAACTGGGGTTACTTTAGGAAAATTTGGGGCTACTTTGATAGATTTAAAATGGTTATCAAAACGCAAATATTCATAGCTCGATTGAGCAAATGACGTAAAAAGTTAGGTAATTTATCAAGGTAATTATTTCACAACCACAGATGGTCTAAAAAAATAAGGACACGGCGTAAAAACTGTTTTCCAAAGTAACGCCTGCATTTTAAAGTAACCCCGTTTTACGTATCTAATTATGTAATCTTATGTAGCTATTAAGGGCGATACTGAGGGACTGCATTCCAACTGGAGCGTAACTGCAAACTGCAACTTCCCCTACATTTTCCATTGCAGTTGCATTGCAGTCGGTAAAAGTGCACCCAAACTGCACGCTAGCTGCGACTGAAATGTATGGGCAGTCGGAGTTGCAGTTAAGTTGCAGTTGAAATGCAGTCTGTCTGTATAGGCATAAAATCAGCGCTGGGGTGCTGTAAACGGCTCAGCATTTTCCCAAGTCAATGTTCGATTTGCAGCTGCAACACACATTCTATCTCAAGCTTTCGTGTTGTCCATTTAAAATAATATTGATGTGTCTTGTGTTGTTGTAAATAAACGTATTTCTTTTTCTTTTCTTTCACATACATTTCGAAAAACTTGGTGGTGCGACCCGGGGCTCAAACCCACGATCCTCTGCTTGAGTGGGCACAGGCTAAAACTAGCCAACCTAGTAAGTAATTATATTTCGCAACTTCATCATCATCATCATCAGCCTGCGTTCGTCCACTGCTGTACATAGGCCTCTCCCATGGCACGCCATTGAGCACATTATTGTAGTAGCGCCTCCACGCATCAGCCTTGCACGGTTTTTTAGAGTTTTTTTTTTAATTCTTATACTGGCAACACTAAAAAACTCGTATCCCCTCTACGGAGTCATGGCTAACCATTTTAGAATTTATTTTCTTTTCTATTAGATGTATCTAAGTAAAGCAGATAGAATGACGAACTAAGATGATTAAAACATTAAAACTCCAAACGCACAGACAATGGAGGCGTGGTGGTTCGGTACTTGTATGAACTGTTGTGCGGTATCATACTGTGAACTCGTTCATACAAGTTAGAACATTACAACCGTCACCGCCATTGCAAGGCCACGCCTCCGCTCTCTGTGCGTTTGGGGCTTAAGGGGGTACCGTGTTTTTGGCGCATTTATTGCATTCATTTAAACTCGTGCTGTATCATTACTAACAATGCTATAGTCCTGAAATTCATATCCACTCACGTGCTTTGAGCAACTACGATTGCCAAATATATTTTAGCAAAATGCTTCTGGCAACTGTGGTTGCCAGACACCGGTCTCACAGTTTTTGTGTTCTCCTTATGTTGGTCAACGTGTATTGAGACCTTAAAAGTATCAGTCATACAGAAAGATAAACTGGCAACATTAAAAAAAATAAAACCGAAGGTCTATGGTACAAAATTAGAAGGAAAAAAAATATTCCGACGACACAAGTAAAGTTCGAGTCGTAACGGTCACGGATCAGCTGTTTAGATTTGTTATGAAATAAATTATTATCGTGTTTAGTAAATACAATGTTACGCATACGGTTGTTATTGGCAAGGATTGTAGTGTTTGTTTTATATAAGTTTAAGTGTTATAAGTGGTTTGTAGTGTTTGAAATCAACTCGAAAAAGTGCCCCAAATTTTCGTAGGTACGTAAGCATTGTTTTGCTTTTTGTGCATTTTTTATTATTTATTTCAATACAATAGCCCACCAAACTACTACTAGAAACATATTCTCTGTTTCTTTGTTTTATTGTGTAATACTTTAGTACCTGGGCGACCGAGCTCCGCTCGGGCTGAAACTCGATACCAAGCATTTTCCCAGAGATAAGACCAAGTTAGATCAATTTTTCATCCCTGAAAACCCCCACATACCAAATTTCATCGAAATCGTTGGAGCCGTTTCTGAGATCCTGATTATATATATACAAGAATTGCTCGTTTAAAGGTATTAGATAGATAGATTAGATGTAACACATATTTGAGAAATATGAAAAAAATCGATTTTTAAACGTAATTCGACACCGCGTCGCTGTTTGCAACGCAAGGCGAGAGCAATTCATGGCCGGTTTTTTTTTCACGCGAGCAACTGAGTGGCTAAGTAGGTAAGATATTTGAGGATTCACTCTAGATTTTTCTTCTTCTTCGAAACACGACGCTTGACAGAAAAAAATCCAAAGTCTTCTCTAAAATATAAATTAAACTCGTAGTACGACGCTAATATACTGCACGGAAGGTCATGACTTTTTGAATGTTAATAAAACAAGATGTTTTCTAGGGCGTAGTCTGGCTACATTTTTAAAATATGTTTTTGTTTTAGTAATATGCAGCGATGAAAATACCCAAAAACACGCGCAGTCCAACCATTCCATCTTGAGCCATCGTGCCTCTCCCAAGCGGCCCCACCCCTGAAATCGCCCACCCAAAATCGATTAGCGCGAAAAACTCGGTCCCCTCCCTTAAAGACCGATAATTCCTCTAACAAAAGTCACATACCTAGTTTTAGAGTTGAACAATGGACGGGATCAGGGTTCCCTGTTAATACATGGACAAAATATCCTTTGTGTACTAATAAATTAAGATGCTGGCCTTTGACCGAATTTATCTCGTTTATTGATGTCCAAATTAAATTAGATTTTATTTCGGCCGCGTATATAACTTACGACCACTTCCGTAGGTTCGTAGCTTTTGATGGATTCAACGGCTTTTATAACCTTCCATTGAGGTATTTTTTGATGGAAAAATAAGGAATTTTATTCTTTCACAGAGAGGAAAACTAGGTGTGCGAATCGAACCCAATTCTTCATCATTCCTGAGCATCGATTTTTGAAATAACATCACTGAAAAATACCTTTCGAATGTGGTAATAAATGTGATGGATTTAAATGTGGGCTTTAGTAATAGTATTTTATGCAACTGTATCGTAATAGGGGTCCTTAAACCAGTGGCGTAGCTAGTTAACCAAAGGCCTTGGGGCAAAAATAAACTAGGGCCCCAACCCGTGTTTGTTTACCTACATGATAAAACAAGTAAGGATGAATGCACTTTAAATTCACTAGACTCGTGCGCTTGTAAATTCACTAGTAGCGTTTTATAGCCGCGTTTCTCATAGGTCCGCGTTTATAGTTTGTAATTCAGAGTCCGAGGGGCCCCCTGAGCTTGGAGGCCCCGGTGCACTGCCCCGCTTGCCCTACGGTAGCTACGCCACTGCCTTAAACACGAGTGTGGTTTCATGAAACGAGCCGTAGCCGAGCTTCAAATAGTATTTTAAGGCCTAAATTATGTACAGTTGCATACAATATTTTATCTACATCCAAATATTAAATCCTCTATCATGCGTTCAAGAACCATTGTTCATGATCTGCATTAATGAGAACTAGGTATGTCTGCCCCAGGTATGTCTGTATTGCCATACCGAAGTACGAAAGACCGAATGTATTAAAACATCGAATGGGTCAAAAGACCGACACGATTTTTTCTGAAACCGTAAACTTCTCAGAATTTATTAAAACGGCATCATACAGAACCTATTAGGTTAGGTTAGGTTTGTTTTATAATAATCTTAAAAAGTTAACGGTTTCAGAAAAAAATCGTGTCGGTCTTTTGACCCATTCGATGTTTTAATACATTCGGTCTTTCGTACTTCGGTATTGTAATACATACCCCTGCCCCACGACCTGCGCCCGTTGCGCGCCCGACGACCTGCGAAACGTGTACGCCGCGCTCCTCCTGCACCGGTAGGAACACGGCCATATTTATTATGGTTATTCAACGCATAATGGAGGATTTACTATATGGATGTAGATAAAATTTACTTAACAATACAAAGTTTTATTCAAGCCTTTATTTTGTATCAATTTGTTTATCCATCATCATTCCAGCTTATATTGCGTCCCACTGCAGGGCACAGGCCTTCTCTCAGGTTGAGAGGGGTTGGGTCCATCGTGAGGAAACCTGCAACACCTGCAAATAAATTCAATGGTGTGTGTGCAGTTCCCAATCCGCATCGAAATCCGTTCAGTCATTATTGCGTGATTGACTAACATCCGAATATCTAAACATCTTCACTTTTTTCTGTGTGATAATTTTATTGGTGTTTCAGGACTCCCTTACTATTGAGGTAATATAATTATATTTTCACAAAATACAATAAAATAAAAACTAAAAATATTAAAGTCGGTCAAATACACCGCCTCGGATCGCGCAAATGTGCCCAACACACTAGCCGCATTGCCTCTCTGAACCGCGATGGACAACCTTTGCACCAGAAACGACCCAGAGCGATGGTCAAAACCTCTATCACGAAGACGGCGCCCCACTTCTTTAAAAAACATCTTCACTAATTTTCTCATTAATTATAATATATTAGTAGTATACGAGACGATCTATCTCGAATTTCTGAAAGAACATCAAAACCAAAGTGGCAAAAACGGGCAGACACGAAATTCCGGGACAAATTCGCGGCGATAAGGAATCGGGTGTAATTGGAGGACCATTCATCATGATCCATCTTGCGGGGAAGTGTTTTAGTACTTAGCTGAATGCGACGATACACTGGAAGCGTTCACCGTGAACCGAACATGCAGGATCAACCAAAATAATTGTTAGTTTTAAAAGCTTTTATTCAATCATTACTAGAAATAACTGAGACGACCAGATGGTCTAGTGGTTAGAGAACCTGACTACGAAGCTTGAGGTCCCGGGTTCGATTCCCGCGTCGGGGCAGATATTTGTATGAAAAATACGAATTTTTGTTCTCGGGTCTTGGGTGTTTAATATTTATTTAAGTATGTATCTATCTATATAAGTATGTTTATCCGTTGCCTAGTACCCATAACACAAGCTTTCCTTAGCTTACTTTGGGACTAGGTCAATTAGTGTGAATTGTCCCGTGATATTTATTTTTTTATTTTTATTTTATTTAATAACTTTAAATAAAAAAAACCCCAACGCAATTTAGTCAAGTAAATGCCCATTATACGTCTAAGATCTTTCGCAGCTAACAAAAAAGCTGATAACTGTGAAACGGCTTAACCATTTTTGATTATACCTACATGTTTAACCCGCTTTCAAATAAAGAAAACCGCATTCAAATCGGTACACCCGTTTAAATGCCACAGACAGACGCACAAACACATAGCGGTCACACTTATAACACCCCTCTTTTTGTGAAGGGGGTAAAACATAATTCAATCACTGCTATTTCTCGAGGAAAACGCATATTTCATAGGAAAAACAGAACCCTTATAGGATCAATTGGTTGTCCGTCTGTCTATCAAAAAGTTACGTCTGCGGTACTTTGAAACTGTAAAAAATTTGAATCTTATTTTCTAACATTTCGCAGGAGAATTCAAACCTTTAGGGTACTTCTCATAGGACTAGAATCATGAAATTTTACATAACAGACGGTTTACAGCGCATGTTAAGGAAAAAATCCAAAAATCGTTAATTGGTTGTTCCATCACAAAAAAATACTATTACTTAAGAAAACATACAGGTTTGTACGGGACCCTCGGCACGTCAGTTTAACTCGCACTTGACCGATTTTTGACAAATCCACCACAATTTTTGAACAACAATGGTATTTTTGAGTAAATTAGTTAACTTAAAAATCTTCTAGTCCACACTAAACTTTAGCATAGACTTCCACTAATGTAGAAGCATCGTTTAGAGTCAAGTGAAACTTGCACTTTCTAGTATACGTCTAGAAACTTGTAACGATTTTAAAGTTAACTTTAAGAGTGGTAAGTCTTTACCTACTTCCCTGGTTCCTAAACCAACTCCAAAACTAGTTAAGTTAATAAAACAACGCTGAATAAAATGTGGCTAAATAATAATAAATATTAGGGGACAATCTTACACAAATCGACCTAGTCCCAAACTAAGCACAGCTTGTACTATGGGTACTAGACGACGATAAACATACTTATATATCCTTACTAATATTATAAATGCGAAAGTAACTCTGTCTGTCTGTCTCGCTTTCACGCCAAAACTACTGAACCGATTTAAATGAAATTTGGTACACAGGTAGTCTAGAGCCTGAGAAAGGACATAGGCTACTTTTTAATGCGAAAAAAAGGTTGTATTTAAAGGGGTTGAAAAAGGGAGATAAAAGATTGTTAAAGCGCCTGATAAAAATTATGCCGCAATCATGCATGTGTGATTAATCTCTGTCAATTAGCGTAAGGGGTTAACTCTGGCATTAGCAATACACAGCAAATTTACAATTCGTACGCATCGTATTTTATTGATTCCCTGATTACATCCACTCTGGCTCCTGAACAAAGGTTGTATGGAATACAATCCAAGGACAGATCTATCATAAGATTGGTTCTTTACTGCCTACAGATGATCAGCCAAAATTTTTGCAGATTTACTTCATGGGAGACGAAAATAGCGAAGTTGATAGCAAGTGTCAAAATATACAAGGAGTTGAAAGAGATATCGTTTTAAAAATTCAAAGAATGTTGCACGATCATAACAGGCTCATTAACACTTTCAAAACTGCGTTAGAAAGAATGCCGGGAAAAGAATACAAGTTGGTCATGCACCCTGACCGTACGCCAAGTGGGGAACATGAAAGACGATATAATGCACCATTAATCAATGAAGTCGCAGCCGTGGTATCTGGCGAACAGTTTGCTTCCCGTGATATTATTTTACACACCCGTAATGACACATTAACCAGGGTACCAGACACACACAAATTTTACGACGCGCTATAATATCCACTAACATTCAGCAAGGGGCAGGAGGGGTATTACTTTCAAATACCTCAAGTCAGTCCTGTGACAGGCTTGCCCCTACCCAACAAAAAAATATCGTGCATGGATTTTTATGCTTATCGTATCATGATTCGGGAAAATCATTTCAATATAGTATGACGATACGATAGTACGGTACGGTACGGTAGTACGATGCAGACAACTGGCCAATCAGTTTTACGTTGACATGTACGTAAAAGTTGAAAGCGAACGATTACGATACATAGGTATCATTAAATCAAAGCAAATTAAGAGCGGAGAACTACATTCATCTTCAAGGTGCTGTAGCAAAAAAATGCAAAATTCCCAAGGGATAGAAATAAGTGAATTCGGCTTTGGATCAATTTGAAATTTCTTTTACCAATAGAAAGCTACACTATCCCTGATTTACATAGACCGCTTTTCCTCCAGAAAAATGCAAAATTCCCATTGGTTTAGAAATTAGCAAGTTCGACTTCGGGCCAATTTTTAAATTTCTTTCACCAATATAAAGCTACACTGTCCCTGTTTACATAGGCTGCTTATGGTATAACGATTATTTTATCTAACGTTCAAATGGCATAACCTTTGTTGATATAATGTATTAGAGACATAATCCCAGATTTACTGCAATATTAAAAATATCATATTATATTTTATTGCAAAAACGAGACGATCATTTTTATTACAACCTATAAAACGACTCTGCATGGGTAAGTTATAAAAGGCATAGATAGAGAAATAGGGGGGAGGGGGGGCGAAGCCCCCCAAAAGGGGGCTCGGGGGGCGAAGCCCCCCGCATTAGAAAAACCAAACCAAAGGTTAATTTAGGTAGAAAAGTAGGTTACGTTAGGTTAGAACTGCATCCCCCAACAAAAACGAACTGCTACCAGAAAAGTAGGTTAGGTTAGGTTTGAACTGCATCCCCCAATAAAAACGAACCGCTAACGGGAAAGAAGTTTAGGTTAGGTTAGAACTGCATCCCCCAGCAAAAACGAACTGCTACCGGAAAAGTAGGTTAGGTTAGGTTTGAACTGCATCCCCCAACAAAAACTAACTGCTACCGGAAAAGTAGGTTAGGTTAAAACTGCATCCCCCAGCAAATATATCATTGTAAATATATCAAATGTTGTTATATGAAAAGAAATTATATTATTTATTTTTATATCGATCATTACACACCCGTTGTCGAATACCACTCAGTAGACAATGTTATGGACACTGAACAAGTCACATCATACCCTATAGAGTTTCTCAACTCTGTAGAATTATCAGGAGTGCCTTCCCATAAGCTAAGGCTGAAAGTTGGTGTTCCAGTCTTATTAATGAGAAATCTTGACGCGCCAAGGCTATGTAATGGTACACGGCTACAAATTACACATCTGGGGCACATCATTATAAAAGCTACAATAATGACTGGAATGTCAAAAGGAGAAAATGTTTTGCATCCCCGTATTCCAATAATTCTGACTGATTTGCCAATTCAATTTAAAAGAGTGCAGTTTCCTCTGAAAGCAGCATTTGCAATGAAAATTAACAAATCTCAAGGACAGACGCTTAAAGTTGCAGGAGTTCATTTAGAAAAAAATGTTTTTCCCATGGGCAACTCTATGTGGCATGCTCACGTGTATCAAATCCGCAAAATCTTTATGTTTTGGCAAAAGATGGGAAAACAAAGAACGTAGTTTATGAAATGTACTTAAATAAGCTGATATAAATACTTTATATCCTTTTTATACCCTATGTACTTATGTAAATACTTTAATAATTAAAAATGCTACCCAAAGTTACTATTCCACGCGGACGAAGTCGCGGGCACAGCTAGTAGATAAATAAATACTTAAGTACATAGAAAACATCCATAACTCAGGAACAAATATTCGTGCTCATCACACAAATAAATGCCCTTACCGGGATTTGAACCCAGGACCTCTTGCTTCGTAGGCAGGGTCACTACCAACTAGGCTAAAGCGGTCGGTCGTTATAATGATTAATAATTGGGTTTATTATTATTATCTAGCCTGGATTGATGTCCCACTGCTGGGCAAAG
Source organism: Archips xylosteana (assembly GCA_947563465.1). Classification (NCBI taxonomy): domain Eukaryota; kingdom Metazoa; phylum Arthropoda; class Insecta; order Lepidoptera; family Tortricidae; genus Archips; species Archips xylosteana. The sequence goes on along the minus strand of OX387351.1, from coordinate 3,566,486 downwards.
GCCTCCCCCCCATGTCCTCCATTTCTCCTGATCCAAAGCAGCCTAAAGCAGCCTATGGGTTTAAATAATAAAATTCCTTGGTTGTGGGTTTGGCAATAAATTTTTTAATAATTTAACTAAAAGTTAGTAAAAATTTAGTAAAAAAAGGTTCAATCTTGAACAAACGCAACAGATTACTTACTTGATTAAATTTGATCGTATGGACAGTGTAACATCAGACAACAATGACATATTTAAAAGAGACAAGAGACACACTTATGCAGACACAACCAACCAATAATAGTTTTAATATATATTTCTGTTTTGATTATTATCTGACGTTCAATCTCTATCTATCTATACATATCTATATCTATCTATCTATCTTCTATCTATATAATAAATCTGTAACAAGTCAGTGTCTATACATTGAAGATATTTGAGAAAAACTGTCACTATATGTATTAGCGCAATAGAACCCAAAACAATGATTTTAGAACTATTGTCTGTTTGTCTGTGCGTTCGTGCGCGCTAATCTCAGAAAGGGCTTAACCTAGAAGGATGCGGTTTTCATTGATATGTTGGTATTTTCTTGGATTAACATTTAGTGTTTGTTTCATTTGAATCGGTTGACAAATAAGAAAGATGCGGTACTTTCAGTGTTAGATAGCCCTTTTATCAAGGAGGCTATAATAATCATCACGCTGGGAGTACGGTGGTGAATGTGAACGCGGGTGTGCGGGGGGGGGGGGGGGGGGGGGGGGTTCGGGTCGGGGGTATTTCTTTTATATCGAGGAACTAAGGAGAGCCATAGTTGATGAAAAATTAAATTGGATCAAAAAAATAAGCTGCCCAAATTACTAATTCCACGCGGACGGAGTCGCGGGCAAAAGCTAATTAAGACTATTTGTAATGTATTGTGAAACTTAGAGATGCGATAGTTTTTGTAGTACATTGTGTACATTGCTAATTAACCGCCGGTCGGTGAGCGTATTTACCAAGCAATGAACAGGGAATTCACTCACCTCCTCGCCGGTTTAGTACACTCGTCTCCGCCGGCCATCACGACGCAAAGTGAAACGGGGGCGCCGCGGTACACTTAAAAACAGCAATCAATCTTGTCTCGGACGTAACAAGTCTAGACAGAAACTAGGATAACTGTATTCATTTTTTTGTCGGCAATGTCTTTGGAAAACTGTATACAACATAATTACGAAACTAATCTAGAATATCTGCAACCACCGGCACTTTTCTTGACCCCAATACTCTCCGTTTCGCAGTTTGTTTACGTCTTGGGGTCCCGGTCTGCGCTCCACATCGTTGCCCCTGCGGAAGCGATGTAGACCGGCTTGGGCACCACGGACTCTCCTGCCAGAAGAGCGCGGGCCGCTTCGCGAGACATGCTGCCCTTAACGACATTATTCGTCGGTCTCTTGCGTCGGCTAACGTGCCGGCTCTCCTGGAGCCGTCAGGTATTTCAAGAGACGACGGCAAGAGACCAGACGGTATGTCGTTGATCCCGTGGAGTATGGGAAGGGTTCTGGTGTGGGATGCAACCTGTGTAGACACACTAGCCCCTTCTCATATCCACCGGACCTCCACAAGGGCAGCAGCCGCAGCAGAGGCGGCCGAAACCGCTAAAATTGGCAAGTATAGTGGTCTCGGCGCCGAATATAATTTCATCCCTTTCGGTGTCGAGACCCTTGGTCCGTGGGGCCCAGGAGCACTAAGCCTCTTCAAAGAGATTTCGAAGAGGCTTATAGATGCTACCGGTGACCGAAGAGCTGGCAGCTACCTCGCTCAAAGAATTAGCCTAGCGATTCAACGAGGAAATGCTGCCAGCATCTTCGGCACAATGCCGCAGGGGCCTTTTTTAGATATAGTTTAGTTTTTAATTTAGTTTGTAATAGTATTATTTTTGTTTGTTTAGATCTAGTTTAGTTTTTAATTTAGTTTGTAATATTTAGTTTATAGTTAAGTTTTATTCTTTGTTATGTTTTCTTAATTGTTATAGCTATATATTATACTTAATAAAATCTAGAACTTTGTTTTCTTTAAGGCAATAAAGGCATGCCTTTTTTATTTTTAGCCAGCTTCAGTAAAAGGAGGAGGTTTTTTATGTTTTGTTTGGTCGGTACGTTACAATACTATTAGGTTTAGCACCGAATTTGAACTAATCAGTAGGAAACTCAAACAGAAGGATTATCAAGATTTATGTTTATGATAAACTGTAGACTTTAATTTTATTGTTTTAAAGCTTTTTTTAATTTATTTTTGTGTTTTTTTTTGGATTCAATTACAATTTATGTAGAAATAGAAATAAACTTTATTTAATTATATCTTTATGTAGTAAATAGGTTTACAAAAATCTAATTATTTTTGACATTTACCTCACCTTAGGTCGTAAGAATCGGCGTAGTATTTCGCATAAATTCTAGAAAATTCCCGCATCTTACATACCTAGTGATGTACTCGCATGATGCACTAAGAATATCTTTTACAAGTTCTTAATGTACTGCTTATGTTTTTGTTTTAATAGACTTGTGCAAATAAGATAGGTTATGTAATAAAGTTATGTCGTAGTAACTAAACTTTATCGTTATCTACAAAACCCGGCAGTAAAAAAAGTTCAATAAAATTATGTATGACACATTTCTTAAAAATAAGTCCAGCCTTCATTGAATTACAAACATTAATACTTTCACGTTTTGCAATATTACAATTCGATATTTTCTTTAAATGTAAGGAAAGAGAAACGCAGTATAAGTAACTACAATTCGACAGTCCTTCATTAAAATGTTATCTTTTGGTTTCTATAGTTTTCAACATAAGTTTTATTTTCATCATCATCATCATCATCCCAGCATTTATACGTCACACTGCATCCTCTTTTTAAGTTTTATGTTATTCTTTTTAAATAATCAGGAGTCTCTTTTGTAGTAAAATTGAATTAGCCTCTATAAGTCATATTTGAAAACTTGTAACATCAAAGAAAGCATTTACCTAGTCTTTCGAAACTCATTGGGTTTTAAGCGGTGTCTTTATCCCAGCAATATTATTTTCTACTTACCCACAGGAACCTAGCATTTACTCAAAGATAAAAGCATCCGGTGCCCGCCCACGTTGCTTTTATGAATTTCCACTGGAATAGTTTTAATAGGTTTCTTAGAAGAAAAAAAGCAGCAAAACTTTACTGATTTGAAATTGCTCTGATGCTTATTTAATATTGTTTGGATCTCATAAAAATATTTTCACAGACTTTCATTGCAATCATATTTGATAAGATTCGTTTTAATATATTGTATGTAAACTCTTTATTGTACAAAAAAAAATAAGAAAAAAAAAACAAAACACTATTGATATACATACAATCACGCCTTCATAGTCAAAGTCAAAGTCAAGATTCTTTATTCAATTTAAGCATCAATATTGATGCTCCTATGAACGTCGAAGAATCTACCACCGGTTCGGAAAAACCCTGTTGAGAAGAAACCGGCAAGAAACTCAACAATGTATATTTTTTCAAAAAGATCTACATTGTTATTAAATTACATATAGCTAAAGTATTTAATACAATTAAATTTTTTAACACAGTAGATACGCTATTTGAGACTAGGGATCGCCAATGGGGATCAGAATCATTTCCAAACATCCCTTCTTCCCAGTAAGGGGATAGGCAGACACAATTTTTTGTTTCCACCTGCTACGATCCTGAATAAGTACATCTTTCGCATCCACAACACTCATTAGTATTTTCATACTATTGACAATCGTTGAAATAAATAAATTGATTTAAATTTTCTCGATTTTCACTCATACTCTTTTTTTGTAGTGGTAGAGCCATGTTGTAGCTAGCCGCTGCATCACGAATGGGCCGGCTCGTCCCTCTCACAGAACACCGGCGTGAAGCAGCAGTAATCCTGCTTGCGTTTCGTACGGTCAGTGAGAGTGCCGGGGGCCCAATACTTCACCCCTTCCCTCTCCCCCTCCCTCTCCCCCTTCCCCTATTCCCTCTCCTTTAGGGCCGACAACGCACTGGCATCGTGTAAAGCGCTGCGGGTGTCTATGGACAGTGGTGTTCATTTAACATCAGGTGATCCACTAGTTCGTTTGTCTGGCCTAACATAAAAAAAAAAAAATATATCTGCTACCGATTCGGGACTAAATCAAATAATGATAATGCTTAAATAACAATTCAAAAGTCACAATAATTTTATTCAATTTTGGCTACAAAGAGCACTTATAAATTTCGAAAAAATTATCACAGGTTCAAAAAGACCCTGTTGAGAAGCACCCGGCAAGAAACTCAACAAGGTATATTGTTTAAAGCATAATCTACAATATTATTGAATTCCTTACATCCAAAGTATTTAACACGGCTGCAATTTTAATACAATATATACGCTATTTGAATTTAAGAATCGTCAATGCAGATGGGAATTATTTCCAAACATCCCTGTCCATGATATACTGTCGTTATTACCTTGACGTTTCGGTTATGGTCATAGAATTCCGTTACAAAATCAAGATAAAATGCAGCTAGTTCGCATAACTTGCGCGGGTAAACGAACGTGATATTCCTAGTCTACACTTCTATCTACATATAAGTAAATGTAGTCCAGAGAGTGGTTAACTCGTCTAGTTATTAGGATAAAAATATAGATTATTCCATAGAATATAGGAAACATACAGGCATTTTCAGAAAAAAGTGTACCCTGTAGTTTTTTTAAAAACCTAACTAATTTTGGGTTATTTCTACCCAGAATCACAAGCATTATCGATTTAAGCAATAAAAAAAGTGTCCCTCCTTTAATTGTCAGTTTTCTGACGCAGTTAACCATACATGTTGTATGGACCGTCACAAAACTGACTAATAAATTTTGTATGGAAAAATTAAGGATAATTAAGGAAAACGGGTACATTTTTTTTTGAAAACCCCCATAAGGCGCGAGCCTGCATCCGCTTGCGCCGGTATTCGCCGCTCCCCCACGCCGTCGCGCTCCTGAAAGAGAGCTAGAAGAGAATGCAGGATGCGTAAGAGTATACGAAGCACGAAGATATGCACAAATAAGCACAAAAACAGAGGACAGTAAAAGAAAGAAAAATTCAGACCAAAAAAAAACATAAAATTAAAGTAGATATATAAATAAGCCACGAAATGAGGAGCAAAGAAATTGGATGACATTATGATTTCTAACTGCAGCAGGTTTTAAGCGGTACAGATATAGATACTCACAATGCTGACACAGTTCATTCATCGACCTCGCAGCACGATAAAAGTATGTGTTCTTACGGTAGTTTGTTTTTGCATGTGGCAACGCCAAAGGCCGATAGTTATTTCTTATTTCTTCTAATCAAATGTAACGCTATGATTTTACTGTCATGTTGCATGTTAATGGATGTATAAATAAATATTCACACTTTTCCATCATCTCCCTTCACTACACTAACGTACAGGGCAAATCCGGTGAACCCATACATTATTTACTGCTCTGCAGCTGACAAGTTTACGGGCCCTACATTGCCCTCTCTCTATTGTGTCAAAAACAAACGTACAGTTAGTGGGACGTTTTCTTTATATCGTTATATTTACTGCGGATCGGCTATTCGCTCTGACAATTGGGCGTACAAATCATAAAGGGCCTTTTGTGTGGTGTTTAGCTTATTGTCTTTTTTTGCGCGCCATAAAGTTTTCCGATATTTACTATTATTTTCATTCGTGTACTCGTATTGATTGGCTCCGATCATCTTAAAAATGATCAAGGTGTGGGTTTTTCAGCAGTAACATCTATTGAGTTACATACCATTATTTTTTACTATTGAAATTGAGGAAGGATCTTTATAGGACGCATGGGAATTCCTTCGGTAAGGAACCAGGAAACACCATCACCATTATTATTATTATCATTATCAAGGACATTCCTAGTCTATTTTGGTAAATACAAGTATTTATCTAAATAATCATACGTATCATTTGCTACATTGTCGTACATACAGTTCTTATCAGCATAAGTAAGTTTTTATCTTTATGAACTTAATTCGGTACGTGCATTTTAAGTTTTGGTTAGCTTTGGTCAGCTATGTCAGTTTACTCCTTAATCTCAATGAAATTCTTGGTTTAATTTATATACGCATAGCTTTGTAGCATCTTAATCTAGGCCAAAATACTTGTAACTGAACCACCTACAATATATATTTCTTTAAAGCCACAAGGTTCTTCGTATTCCACTTTGTACAAACTTCGCAACAAGCGTACTGAAAGGATCAATTGAAAATACATCGACCGAGAATCCCACGAAGTGCAGCCCAATAAAAGCAATGCAACGAACGAAAAACAAATCTTAAGCCGTTTGAGTCGCGTTACGAGTACTAAGAAGTTTTCGAAGTATTACATGTTCAGAACGAAATATTATAAAAGATTTTTCAATGATTGAAGGAGTGAAAAGGACGAAAATGACATTGAATGATAAATGCCACATGTGTTACTAAACTGTTCTCTATGGTAGCCACACTTAGGAAGCCAATAGGAAACAATCGTTAAATCAATCAAAACAATATTTGAAACTATAGTTTCAGCTAGTAACGGTAGTAAACGTAGGTATTTCTTGAAATTTGCTTTACACAGTATTAGCTCCGTCCAAATCTCATCAGAGAATCATTGTTCAAACAAGACCCGCCTAACCACAAACTGTAGAGGTTTCTCGTCTGCTTTGCCACTACTTTTGTACGACTACTTTATATCGTGAATAAATGTGTACATACATTAATGAAATAAATCTTAAGCCCAGTTTATATTTGCAAGAAAAATTATGCAAGTTGCATTATATTGCGGCGTCCGATTGACCACTTTAAACTCGTTCGCCTTTCAGTATCGCAATGTATTGTAACTTGCACAATATTTCTTGCAGGTCTAAACTTGGCTTAAGAGTCAGTTGCATCAAGTTACTATAACTATAACCAATGTCAAAATCATTCTCAAGCATAATTGCTTTGCACTTCAAGCATATTACGGATAGCCAAATATTTAATGAATTTGTTTGCTTTTAAGATTAGGAAAAAAACGTATAAAAATCTTTGATCAATTATAACTGTAGATCCACAGTCGCGCGCCCAAAAATGTCCGAGCCAAATGAGCGCCACTTTGATAAAAGTGGCCTTCTTTTTTCTCAGAACGTTGCGTGAAATTGTCAAGTTTAGCTGTCAAGTGTCAACCGAAATTCGACTGTAATGAAGTAAAGACTAGGTTCAAATTTCTGTGTAGGTGATGATTTTAATTGTTATGCAAACAAATAAAAAAGTTCGGACATTCTTTGAAGGGGATTTTGTTCGGCAATGTGTATCTTCAGTTATAATTGATCAAAGATAAAAATATAATAAAATTGATTCTTGGATGGGGACCTCTTTTATTTTTAATATTTTTTTTACTAGGCAGACAGTGGGAAGCGACTTTGTTTTATACTATGTAGTAATTCTTATTTACTAATGTTATTAGTACTTAAAATTTTTACGTGTATCGGTATTTTAAGGCACCAGCGCAAGTGTCACCAGGGTGCTACTTAAAATCATCTATCACAGATGTAAAGGCCTATTATATACATAACACGGTTAAAAAAAAGGATAGACAGACAGATGGATAGACAGAGGATTTTTGTGAATACCTACTAAACCCAAAAAAACGAGTTACTAATATTAAATAAAGTTTCAAGTATATTCCATAATCTTGAAATGTTTCCTAGCTGTATTGATTTATACTATGTGTGTTTATTTAGGAAACGGATTGCGATACTAAAGTTTGAATGGGTACCTATTGAAAACCAGCACTGCGGGCAAACTTTACTGTGCGCCATGTGACCGAATCTTGAAGGCAAAGTTACAGTTTGGCAAGCCACATAAAAGCAAACCCCATCAACTTTAACTTAATACGACCAGTTTTATGAGACAGCATATATCATGTATTTAGAATTTTGGATTTTGATATTCCGTCTCGCTTACCACATAGCGTCGGGGATAGTGCAGATCGCTTAATAAATAATTTTAATTTCTATTTTTTTTTTCGATCGTCCGTCGCAGGACCAATTACTGCTAATGATGCTTCGAAGAGAGGCGACACACATGTCCTGATTTATATTTATGGTGGTGGTGTTTCTCTTGGTTATGGGTTTTGTCACTTTTGCGTTAGCTAATTTTTTAGCATATTTATATGAAAGGGCTTGAAAATTGCATTTAAAATCATATTTTTAACGTAATCGTAGCTATTTTGTATGACTTGGCCTCGTTGCGTTTACTACCGTTAATAACTAAAATTATAATAGTTTCAAATATTTTTTTGATTGACTTAACGATCGCTTCCAATTGGCTTCTTAACTGTGGCTACTATGGAGGGCAAATTTACTAATAAATTTGGTATTTATCATGCAATGACATTTACGTATTTCGCAAAGGAGCAAAATAAGTATTCCATTTATTTTAACATTGAACTCCATAACTAACGGCCGGCCGTATACTACAAAATTAGATTTTAGAACTTCGTATGGTGCCGTTCCGTTCAAGCTTATAGTATTAAACAGAAGAGCGAAAGACACCATACCAGATTCTGGGGCCCTAGTGAAAAAGGGGTTAATTCTGCAGAAGTTGAACAGCTGATTTCGACTTAACCCCCTTTACACATAAAATAGAAAATAGCTGTTTAATTTCTGCAGACTTAACCCCTTTTTCTCTAGGGTCTCAGAATTTTGAATTAGGTAGTAACCCCTCTGAATCTATGAGATAGATACAGTTAAGTATTAGAAATATCTCAACTCGCTTCTCGCTTTTAAACTAGGCGAGAAACATTGGTACCGCCCTCCTTACATTATGGGTAGCTAAATCATGTTTATTTTGTACTTGAAGGATAAAACAATACACAGGAAAGGGTAATCTTGTATCAAAGTTGTGTGCATGAAACGTTGTTTGCTTAACTCACGGGATTGTGTTCCGTTGATCTCTAAAATGGTCTGAGCTCAAGTGTTCGTAAGAAGCTCTCGGATGACAAGTTTGGTCTTGAAGAAATGTAAGATACTTTGAGAGTTTGAAGCTCGTGTAAGGTTAGTTTCAATTTTGTTTTCGGTATTTAATTGTGATGTGAGCGTGGGTTTATTGTCTTTGTTAAGTGAAGAGTAGAAGAATCTATGTATTGTAACAATAAGGATGACGACATCATGAAACAATAATTTCAAGATGTGACTCTAGTAAAAGAACACTTTATTTTTAGCCCTGACATCTCAACGCACTATGGCTAACATTCTTTGAAAAAAAAATGATTTAATATAGCGCGTATTTTCACCCATCAATGTGGACATAACTTTGCTCGCGTCGCGTTAACAGTTTCATGAGTATTGTAGGAACACTGGTGTAGTGTAATGCCAATATTATTTATTATGGATAAAGATCGTCCATCACTCTGAATTTATAATCCACTTTGAATCCATTCTTCTTCGCGTTGTAGTTAAGAGCTCTTGTAATACGTCTGATGTGGTCAAGGACTTCTTTCATGGTCAGGTTGGAGATGGTCCTTTTTTTCTCCCTGACCATCGGCTTGTATTGATTCTTCTCACGAAGCGCCTTCTTTATGTAATTTGGCATCAGTACTGTGAAGAATAGGATAAGGTACAGTTTAAAAAACGCCAATTAAATTTACTTTCGATTTACAGTCGAAGAAATGGAATTATGTGCCAGGATGTTTTTAGCTGCAAATGTCGTTTTGACATTCTATACATCTGCCAAAAAAAACATAGTGATTTTGGTTGTAAAAAGGTTCCAACCTGACACGCTTTTCAGTATTCTTTGACTATTGGTGACGTACAAATATCTTAGTTAGAGTATGCTTCATCGTGATCATCAGAGCCCGAAATTCTCGTAGCACTTTTGAGTTGTCATAGGTACTTCTCGTTTATTGACTTCCGATATACATAAAATACAGAACACAATTATGTAAAATATGATTACGAGTAGAAGTAAGCAACATGCAGTCTCATCGCGAATGAGTGATCTCTTCGAGATAACCTTTGGATACCAACTTATAAATAGAAATTATAAATAGAAATTAAAATAATGATATTTTATTGTTTCCTATAAATAATTTGTGGATTTCTTAATATGCCTTTTAAACATTTTTCGAAAGAAATTGCAACGAGAATTGCTATCGAGCCTAATGATATCATATTATGTACTCGTAGGTGCTGGCCATTAATCTGATGACCTTTGCTTAGTAGTTTTATCTGCATATTTCACTATGTCAGACACTCGTTGACAATTATTGTTGCAACTTCCTTCGAGAACAAATTGAAAATGAATATGAAATTGATAAATGCTAAAACACTGAACTGATTAAAATATAAAATTGTTAACTTTTAAATTTTCGTTGTTTTCATTGCAAATCTCTATTAAACATATTTTGTAATGTATATGTGGGTAGTTTAAGACTTTGCAAATTGTAAGGTAGATGCCTAAAGCTCTGTCGTTTATTGGATGCAATCCTGTATGGACGAGTTTCCTTCAGCTCCTCATAAGCGACACCCTGCTGGTCTTCAAGGACATGTTTTTCAGTGGCGATGAGCAGATTTCACGCGTTTTAAGTTTACCTAACAGTGCGTAAAAAAAATAGTTACAAATATGTCGGTTGAAAAGGTGGAGCTGTTCGACCTTGCGAAAGACAATTGGGACATTGACCACTTAGAAAAATATTTCATGGCAAATTCGGTGAAAAGTGAACTTAAGGTGGCAACATTAATAACAGTGATCGGAAGTGAGGCCTACGAGCTGGATGGTGAGCCTGGCCATAGATAACCTAAATCCAGTACTCAAAACTGTCTATATATGTACATTTAACAGCTGACTCATTTATGGCGCGCAAACACGACAAAAATGTTACACTAATCGAAAACAGGACGTATCAGAATATGTATTTCATAATACGATACGACTTTTTGAAAGATAATTTCTGAATTTCATTCCTGGGCGTGCTGAAACGACACTATTGGACCAATCAAAAGTAATCGTCTGCTGCATGTCATCACATGCATCCATCGATGGATGGATTGATGGACGGACGAACGGACGGACGGACGGACGGACGGACGGACGGACGGACGGACGGACTGGATGGACGGATGAACTGACCGACGGACTGGATAGACGGGATGGACGGGATGGACGAATGGACGGATGGACGGGATGGACGGGATGGACGGGATAGACGGGATAGACGGGATGGACGGATGGACGGAATGGACGGGATGGACTGGATGGACGGGATGGACGGGATGGACGGATGGACGGAATGGACGGGATGAACTGGATGGACGGGTTGGACGGGATGGACTGGATGGACGGATGGACGGGATGGACGGGATGGACGGGATGGATGATTATGATGATGATGATGATGATTTCCTCGCATTAGTCGTGAAAAGCACAATGTTTAGTCTCGGCCAAAAGTGCAATAGATGGACTCGTACTTTCGAGGGCCTCCGCTACGCGTCGGCCCTCAAACAAACTCGTCCATCTTTTGCTTACTTTCCAGCCTCTACAACAATGTACTATAGATTCGGTGAGCAGCCGTACTGCTAATAAAATAAATAATATTTAAAGAAAGCATTGCTAGTTTGGTAACGGACCTTAAAAAACTAAGCAAGGCCTGCAGTTTCACAGGTGACAGTTTGAAGGAAAATTTGAGAGATCAATTCGTGTGCGGATTATAGTTGACCCTGGGAACCATGATCCCTATGACAGTTCATATTAGTGATGGGACGTGTCGATGTAACTTAACTTTTTTATAGGCAAAGACGGGACTTGCATTCAGCCAAGTTGGTATACATGTTTTTAAAAATATAATCTGAATTTCTAATATGTTATGTTGTTGTTGTAATGATTTAAGTTTTTTGGCATAGATTAAGTTAACGAAAGTTTTCCAAAAATAAAAATGCACCTATTTTATGTTCTTATCTTAATTTCCATCTTCTTTATTTTATTATGGCAGACAACTTAAAATTAATTGTTAATGTATTTTGTCCACTCGTTTCCATTATGGACATTTCGCACCTTCAGGACTGTAATGACCTAATCCAAAATTTTCAAGTTTTGAGTTATTGTCATAAAACGTCTCTTTGAGACATTATTTATCCACTATTCAGTAAAACACAGACCTTTCTAAATTAGAAAAGGGTAATTTTTATGATCGGTCTCTTTCACCCTGCCGCCTTTCTTCACCACGGTTTAATTTCATACAGACTTGATCAGGGTTGCGCCGTCAGTGTTGTCAGTAAGTCACTTCGAGTTCAGCATAAGAGTGACCTATGGCTTATTACACCTGTATGTGCCTGAACCAAGGGTAAGTTGATTGTTTATATTTTGAATCAAATAAGGACCTTTTAGTAGTTCAGTCTACCTTACAGTATAATTTTATTATACATTTATGACTTATTTGGTATTGAGTCATTATTTTACTGAAGTCTTGGATTGTATTAGGACACAATCTGTAAATAGTCTCTCATAATATTAAAAAAATATGCCTTTAACAAGAACGCATTGCATTTTGCGACTCTATCTAAACTAAAATGATTCCATGTGTTATGACTATTTTTAATTGTATTAAATACTTTAGATGTATGTCATTTAATAACAATGTAGATCTGTTTGAAAAAAATATACCTTGTTGAGTTTCTTGCCGGTTTCTTCTCAACAGGGTTTTTTCCGAACCGGTGGTAGATTTTTCGACGTTCATAGGAGCATCAATTTGATGCCTAAATTGAATAAAGAATTTTGACTTTGACTTTGACTTTGAGAAATGAGTCGGACTAGTTATAAATTTGTAATTAAGTTAAGGAAGGAAGTTATGTTAAGTGAAGGTTCATATTAGATTTCACGTGTAGTTGTTTGAACCCATAAATCCCACATTGATACGCGAATCACTCCATAGAGTTGGACAGATTCGTGCGTGATCGCTCACGCACAACTTTTTGGCGACCTTTGTGAAATGGAATGTAAAAATATTTTTGTATTTATTTTTATTAAAAGAAGAGTTACCTATTTTAAGGAAAAAATAATCTTGAATAATGTGTAAAATAATGAGACTAACTATAAGACGGATACAAAAATAAGCAATACTTTACACGAGAAACAGACATTAAAAAAATAACGAAAAGCTTTTTGCAAGTAACGGAATGGTTTAAACTAATAATTTATATTAAATAACACATTTTATGATAAATATCTCATAGTGTTTCTGATTTCCTGTCTATCGTCTAAAAGTAACGTAGATTATATTCTCTAGTATATAAAAATTTCGTGTCACGGCGTTTGTTATCGAATTCCTCCGAAACGGCTTGACCGATTTTAATGATTTTTTTTTTGTCTTTATTTGGTAGGTCTGAGAATTAGGTCATAGCTAGTGTACATGTTTTAATGTAACATTATAAGGATTTTAATTTTATGTGTCTAGCATTACATTACACATATTTTTTAAAGTTTTAAGGACAACCTCAAAAAAAAATGTGTTGTCTACACAATATCTCATCAATTGTAGGAAAATCACCAATTAATTGTAATAAACTTCCTTTGTGAAGTCAAATCTCAAAATCAGTAAAGACTTTTTTTTATTATTATTATTAAGAATATTCCTTACAAAGCAAATTTCAAATTCAGGCCCAGAAGCTTGACAAGAAGTCAAAGGATACCCGAAAAATATTAGCGCCCGAGGAAGATCAAGTACCAAGTCAATTAAAAAATATCAAAGTACAAGTTAACGAAGATTTATCATTTGATTTGTGAACCAGTAGTAGCAGTAGCATATCTAGTTCGAGCAAATCTTCATAAAGCTGTTCTAGTTCGAGCAGCATCACTTTTTGTAATGAAACTATGAATACTCATACACAGTTAAAGCGTTCAATCCCATTCCGGGTGAACCATCAACATTTAAGGAACGAGGCAAGTATCAGACCAATTCATTCAATATTGAAACAATGTTATTATGTACAGTGTCGAAATTAAAACCGTATAGGTAGATCGATAAAATTTTGATCCGATTCACATTTGCTCAGTCTAGATACAGGGAGATGCAGTGTGTTTGCGAAAAAACTTCTTGTGTTTTTAATTATGACTGAATTACCTTAATTCTACAATAGTAGAATTGTAAAGGAAAAAATTAAATAATAATACTGAAAGAGATAAAAAGAGTGGCACAAATCATAACAAGGAAAAGATAAGAGCATAATAGTAATGATTATTGCTACTGTTGGGACGAAACCCAGGGTATAAGAGGAGCTGAAGAGATTGGTTCGTATTTTAGATAATTTGCAACATTTGAATTTTTTTTAATCCTAACGAAACTATGCATATTACTTTCGTCCCGAATAGCTCGTATAGTTATATGAGATTGGTTAAGTACATAGCAAGATACATTTACACTAAAACCCGTTTGGAAAATATTCATTCCATCACTCACAAAATACTCGTATATTGATTTGGGAACATACACAAAACGAGTTCTGAAAATTTCTATTTAAAGAAGAAGAAACACATTTCTTTTATAAGATTTGTCTAAGGCTCAAACTAAGTTTACGGTGATAAATATGAGAAGCAAAAGAAAAAAACATGATGACTGCAAGTGAAATAAATAAATGACCACAAGAAAAAAGATTTACATGATCGTATAAATAAAAATGTATTACTTCATTATTACGCTGATTTTTATAAGAATGTTGTTTAAAAATATTCCTTGTTTTCTATTTCCCGTAACCAGAAAACAAGTTAAATGAGTTGAAAAAGTTAAGTTGCTATAATAAGGATTACCTTAGAAATTATTAAGTAAATATTGGTTTTGTGGAATATTGATTTTTGTGATACTGTGCCCACTGTATTGATTTTACACGAATTTATTGTATTTTCTGTTATAATTGTAGCAAAAAATATAATAAATTGTTGTTGTTGTGTTGTGTTGTTGTTGCTGTTGTAGTTTAATGAATATATTTAAAAACTTACAAAGTTATTAAGTAAGTTAAAGAAAAACAGTAAGGACAGGCTGGTTATTACTAGGTACCTACCTAATATTATTGAGACGAAAGTTGTTTCTTTTGTAATGCGCGGTTTTGTTTTTTATTAAAGTTTTATTACAATTATTATTGTAAAAGAAAATTAAAATTCTTAGTAACCAACTTGTTAAGCTAAGGAAAGACTATGCCCAGTCTGATCATTAAGAATAATAAAAACAAACTTTTGTTTTTGTTTTTAGTTTCCGAATGACCAAAATATTGTTATCATACTAGTTCTTTTATCATTGGGTTATGAGAAATTGTAATAATGACTGATCAGAAATATGTTTATTATTTATTTCATAATAGTTGTTATGTCCAATAACGTACCTGTAAGTGATTTTTTTTAAAAACTCACTATGATATGGACCTATTAAGGATTGAAACAGTAAATTAAATATATTTTCAGAGCCATAAAGACCTATTAAAAATTGAGTCTTTTAAAAAAATTATATTTCAGTAAAATAAAAACTCAAATTTCCCTCTTTTCAGAGAAAGAAATATAATAAATACTATTATTCTCAAAACTTGCTATCTTTATATCGTAACTAGCTTTTGCCCGCGACTCCGTCCGCGTGGAATTAGTAATTTGGGCAGCTTATTTTTTTTATCCAATTTTCTTTTTCATCAATTATGGTTCTCCTTAGTTACTCGATATAAAAAATTACCCCCCCCCCCCGCAACCCCCCCCCCCCCCACACCCCCGCACCCCCTCCCAACACCGCCCACCCCCCACCGAGCCCCACCCCCCCCACACCCGCGTTCACATTCACCACCGTACTCCCAGCGTGATGATACAATAGCCAATAGCCTTTCTCGATAAATGGGCTATCTAACACTGAAAGTATCGTATCTTTCTTATTTGTCAACCGATTCAAATGAAACAAACACTAAATGTTAATCCAAGAAAATACAAACATATCAATGAAAACCGCATCTATCTAGGTTAAGCCCTTTCTGAGATTAGCGCGCACAAACGCACAGACAAACAGATAAACAGAAAAACAGACAATAATTCCAAAAATCACTGTTCTGGGTTCTATTGCGCTAATAAATAGCCCTAGTGACAGTTTTTCTCAAATATCTTCAATGTACAGACACCGACTTGTTACAAATTTATTATATGTATAGATTATGTGCGCAATGAACTGACCTAAAATATAAAAATTAAAATATTAGCTTGATGTTAAACAGAAGACGTATATTATTCTTTATTTACTAAACTGACTACTCTCAACTTCAATCGTCGTTTCCCAAAAACTAGTAATTTTGAATTAAGAAGATCACTAAAGTCCTGAAGGTGCGAATGTTTGTCGATACTTTCCGCACTAGTCGATATCTTCCAAACGAAGTAAGTTTTGCAGGACGTGAACGTAAAGTCTAATTGAGATAATTTCTTGTAAATGTTAATAATTGTTATAATTACAACGGAATATCATTGTAATGGCATATATCTACCTAAAATTAATAAATGACATTTTTAGACGCCTCCAATTCGATTCTAATGTAACGGTGACGCCACTACAAGGTTGTGTCGTGGGAATAACTGTCAGTGTCATAGGGATCAAGGTTCCCCGGGCCGACTATAGTTGAATGAAAGTATTAGACAGAAATTGTTTACGGAAGACAACACGATTAAGTTCGACAGGGCGTACAGAATGCAGCACTGGTGGACGACTGTGCACGGTATCGAACCGGTGACAGTGTCCCGGCCAGCGTTACGGCGGCGGCGGTGCATCAGCTGAGAGTGGCGGCCCGGCAGCGAGCGCACGCGCAGCGGACAGCGGCGGTGGCCCAAATGCATCGAGCGGAGCGGGGAGCGGAAAATGCGAGGCCAGAGCAAGAATTACAACACTGGTCCTAGGACCGAATACAAAGTTTGCGGTAGTAAACATTATAATAAATAAATAATAAATATGAGGGGACAATCTTACACAAATCGACCTAATCCCAAACTACGCAAAGCTTGTAATATGGGTACTAGACGACGGTAAACATACTTATATAGATAAATAAATACTTAAATACATAGAAAACATCCATAACTCAGGAACAAATATTCGTGCTCATCACACGAATAAATGCCCTTACCGGGATTTGAACCCAGGACCTCTTGCTTCGTAGGCAGGATCACTACCAACTAGGCTAAAGCGGTCGTTACACACACATGATAGAAAGACATGCAAATATAAAGTACCTAAAATACTTTCATGTACACACACCCACAGACACACACACACACACGCACACACACACACACACACACACACACACACACACACACACACACACACACACACACACACACACACACACACACACACACACACACACACACACACACACACACACACACACACACACACACACACACACACACACACACATGTGCGCGCATACACACACTTTTTTTTACTTTTTAATCATTGTGTTATAATCTGATTTGTAACTAACATCGAAATTTGATTTAATTTAATGATTTTCTGTTTTTAAAGTAGTTTTTTTACATACTAAGTAATTTGTTTTTGTACACCAATTGGCAAAATATAATGAATCTTAATATTATTTTTCGATCACTGTACACAGTTATAGGTATAAAAAATAAAATACTTTGACTTTGGATATGTAATAAGGAAGAGCATCTTAAAAAAATGTATCCTAAGTTGCGTGGAGACTCAGCAATTTACAATACGACGGAAGAAAAGGTATTTGTGCTGGAAGATTCAGACAGTAATTTAAGTGACGAGGTAAAGAATTTTTCATTAAATACTAATCAGTCGATTTTATTTGCACCCTACACCATCGATGTTTACGCAGACGGGACGTTATTGAGTATGGAAGTAGATACAGGTAGTTCGATCTCTCGCATTAGTCGAGAATGTTATAAAAAGTTGTTTACGCATTGTGCGTTACAAAACAGTAATTTAGTTTTGCAATACTATACGGGGTTAAAGGTTAGACCGATAGGTAAGATAACAACAAAGGTGCAATATAAAGAAACATGTAAAGAATTAGCCACAGTTGTCATACGTTTTATAGAAACGACGGCATAATGTTATGTTATTTTCAAAAATCGATAACTTTGCTTCTACTATTTAAATAAAAGTAATTATTTTCATTTAACCCTTTCAACGCCAAGCCTCGACAAAACGTAAACCTGCTTTGAATCTTATGTCATTGTGTCAAGATCACTTTGACACTGTACTTTGTGACACCTATATGTGTCGTTGGCGTTGAAAAGGTTAAATAATTGCTGAGTTTTAACAGAAACCTATTTTTAATTAAAAATTTAAAGCGATAACATATAATTTTTTCCTATTCAATTTAAAGTAGGCTAAACAATCTCTTATATGATACCAAACAACTTGTTAGCTTCTCTATAAAAATTAAGAGTATTAATTATTCAATTTCTGATTCAAAACTTTTGAAACGTTCAACTTGTTGCGAAATAATGTGTTACGTTCATGTTTTTTTTATGTATAATTTAGGCACTGAATTACCAAAATATAGCGATAAACACGATGAGAAACTAATAATTTTTAAATAAAATGCATATTTTACGCAATTTTCATGGTAGTCGTACCCCTATAACTCAAGATAACAAATAAAGTATGTACCTACGTACCGAAAAAATCCTATGTTTTTGTAGTGCCAATCACAAAGAACAGAAATAACTTGTCACAATAACACGTTTAATAAACACACATAGTATAGGTACAACTTGATAACAGTTTATCGATTGTAAGCAAATACTTAGTAGTGTAGGAAATAAAGGTAGTGGACCACACAGTAATTCCTCTTCCAGAAAAAACTTTACACTATGATAAAAGTATCAATAAATAAAAAGTATTGTATAAATTACCAACGAATAATAATAATATGATTAAGTAAATACCTAAAGTCTTAAATCGTTAATATCTTTTTACGGAAAAATGCTCCGTTCAAACTTTCTTCACCGGACATATTCATGTAACGTATTGCAACAATATAATTGAAATATCAAAAAAAATATCTCAACAGAAATACCAATATTAAAAAAAAAAAATTTTTTTGGTGTGTCTTGGACCGGAAAATTGCTCCGTCTAATTTTTTCACTGGAATGCCATTTTATTGTCGTTTTATACCTACAAAATGAAAATCAAAAAAAATAACGGTAAACTGGGGTTACATTAGGAAATTTTGGGGCTACTTTGATAGATTTAGGGGCTGTTTCACCACTTTTTTTAAAGTTCGGATTAGCTTGATCATAACCTTATTTGTCACATGGAATAAAAAATTCTGTTTCACCAGTCTTGATTAGCGCTAAGTGACGAACAAACTATTTCTTAATTTGACCATCAGATCAGGTGGCATTTAGCATTTTTATCCGTCACATATCTTTTTAATTAGTTAGTTTATTTTTTTGTGGCCATGGTTGGAGAGCCCTTCAGCCGGTTTCAGAAAAATAAATCAAAGTATTTTTTATTTTTTAAAGAAAGAAGTCATGCTAAATTGCAAACGAGAATTTAAATATCAAGATTTGAATAAAAAATATAGGTACGCTTTTAGTATTTAAAAATAAATCCAAAATTTCGTAATATTTTTTAATTACAGACTTTTTTTCAGTGGCACAATCGTTTGTTCTACCTGAACTTGTACATCGCCATAAAAAAAAAGTTAATCTGTCAAAGGGTTTGGCGCCACTTTTCGATTCGTTTTACGTGATTTTATTTTTCTTTGTTATTTTTAACCAAAGTATCGTAAATAAATACCGTTTTTGGATTAATTATAATGTTACACATTTGTTTATGCAAAAAAATAGATGTGTTTAAAAATTACATAGTTTACGATTTATTTTGCTTTAATAATGAGCGACTTTTTGAACGAAAATATGCGAACAGGCACCCGTGGTCGTGAAATGGGACGTTGCTATTCCGACTTTTTGTTAAACCGACGATTAGTTAAGTGGTACTTAGTTTGCACAGAACCGGAGTGGTGAAACTGAAAAAAAACTGGCCGACAGATTTGTGCAGTACTTAGTTTATTCATTGGTTACGTAACCAGTAGTTTGACAATAAGGTGGTGAAACAGCCCCTTAAAATGGTTATAAAAACGCAAATATTCATAGCTCGATTGAGCACATGACGTAAAAAGTTAGGTAATTTATCAAGGTAGTATTTTCACTGCCACAGATGGTCTAAAAAAATAAGGACACGGCGTAAAAACTGTTTTCCAAAGTAGCAGGGGCATTTGAAAGTAACCCCAGTTTACGGTACCATGTAACTATACTATTTTCAGAAATTGCCTTTTTACTCGCTGTGGAAAATTTCTCTATCCATTTTATTTATTGAATTGAGTTCACAGTTTTCTTTCCATTCAACTATAAATACATCCAAAAAAATACCGAGCGTATTGAAAACTAAACATAATTATCGGGAGCAGTGTGTAGGGAGCTGGGTGTACGTACGATACGTTTATGGTGGTGATACGTTTTCTTAAGTATCACCTTGTAACTAACAAAATATGGACTAAGTCTGAAATAAATTTGTTATTATTATCATTATTATAGTTCAGTCGTCCGTAGAACATTCAAATTACCAAAAAAGTAACCATTCGTCTGTGTGAAATTCTTATATATATATCGTCATTTTATGTACACTAAAACCAAAGTCTTACAGATCCTAATCTGCCGTAACTATAATATAAAAGTGTAAAGTCAAAACTCGCCACTTTTACTAAAGTGTACATTTCGAGGTTACTGTACCGTTTCACTTCACTGTCGTGTTATATACAGCTTTGTGTAATTATGAAACGTCATAGTAAAACCGTCGAATAATTGGGGATGTCTATTTTTTTGCAATGTATAGTAAATCGAAAACCATTTCGAGATAAATGCTTTTTAACTCGTTTTCTGTAGTTATTTAATTTTAATATTATGTAATAAATTTATCATATAACAAATAAGCAATGACCTTCATTTGACATTGGTGTAAATTGCGTGACCGGTTCAAGTCGTACTTTATTCTATGTGGTTAGAATTCTTCACAATTTACGCGTGGATTATACTATGGAGTTTGATTTGGACCCGCTGTCTGACATCTAGCACTTTGACAGTGCCAGTAAAGTGACACAGTGTATAGTGTACCACTACGCAAAAAATAATTAAAGGGGTTGCCTTATCATACGCATTTAGATAGATTTAGAAATTTGGCATTGTGGGAGCCCTCAATTATAATCTGACGTCATCAACTAAAATAGTTTCAATAATTAATTTTGAAAAAAGTAAAGAACTAAATGACAAAATATTGAAATTAGTTCCTTATAATTGACTTCTCTATACAAAAAAAAAATATAAAAACCACTGGTAATTTTTTTTAGACATTCCCAATTGCCGAACACAATTTTAAGACCAGAGCCCTTATTGTCTAACGCTTCTGACGCTTTCCTTTGCTTTCACCATCTCTTTCTGTCATCATCTTATACCGTTTGATAGAAAGAAATAGTGATTGCGATGGCAAGCGTCACACACAATTTTAAGACCAGATGAAACCCCGCCATTTTGATAAAAAATTACATTTCTGAGTAACCGTTCCAAATTAATACATGTGATAATAGGCCCTCTGAATAAACCGTATACTTATTAAAAGACCGTTTCTGTTGCCAGTTTAGATTTTAATACTGATGTAGTCCGTGATGACAAAATGCGATAAGTACAGTTTTAAGACTGAATTCAAATTGGATTAAATTGAAAAATTTTACGTAGTTTGATTAATTTATGGAAAAACTCAATCTAAGTAAAAAAGTAACACCAAAGAGTATTAAAAAAATTAACTCGAATAATATTGACTCAAAAAAACCACGAAAATAACTTGTCAATGTTCTCTTAGAAATCACCATTTCATGAATAGCAACTGGTGAGAAACAGAAGGTCACCGAAACTACACCATAACAAGAATTACACGTGTTGCGATTCGATTATTTTAAAGTACGTATAAGTAAAGTACGTAGTAAGTAGTTGTTAATCAATATGAGCTCGTCGAAATGCGTAAAATAAGGCGAAGTGGAACTGATGGTGAAGCATCAGAAGTCAGAAGCATTCCTTAACAATCAACGTCTCTGAGCGGGAAAAGCAATATTTTGTAAAAGATAATGGGCCTAATCATCAACCAAACTACACATCTATTGGGGTTCTATTACTCCTGCTGGCTCGCGCTGAGGCACCAAACTACACATCTATTGGGGTTCTATTACTCCTGCTGGCTCGCGCTGAGGCACCAAACTACACATCTATTGGGGTTCTATTACTCCTGCTGGCTCGCGCTGAGGCACCAAACTACACATCTATTGGGGTTCTATTACTCCTGCTGGCTCGCGCTGAGGCACCAAACTACACATCTATTGGGGTTCTATTACTCCTGCTGGCTCGCGCTGAGGCACCAAACTACACATCTATTGGGGTTCTATTACTCCTGCTGGCTCGCGCTGAGGCACCAAATTCAAACAAATTAAGTAATGATTTTAAGGGTTGATTTAATTTTTTTTACATGTAACTTATATTTGAAATTCACCATGAGCTTTACGGTGAAGGAAAACATCGCGAGGAAACCTGCATACACCTGCGAAGATATTCAATAGTGTGTGTGAAGTTCCCAATCCAAACTTGGCGCGCGTGGGAACTACGGCCCAAGCCCTTTCATTCTGAGAGGCGGTCTGTGTCCTACATTGGGACGTACATAGGCTAGGATGATGATGATGATGATGATGATACGTAACTTGATGAACCTATTTTTTATTAGGTAAAAGCAATGTTTTCTCTAACTGAAATCAATTTGGTACAAGTGTTAGGATATGATTTTACATCAAAAAGGTTTACATTATTTAGTTCTCGTTTATGGTTTGTTTTAGAAGACTTCTCAGTTGTCTGTCAGGTATGTCATGTCAAGTTGAACTACCAGTTAAATATATTCAATAAAAAGCGTTATAGAATTCTTACCCTTTTATTGGTATTAGCTTGCTAAACTCTATCAGGTTATGTGGCCCAGCATCAATAAAAGTGGTAAAGAGCAGTGAAGTATATTTATCTCGGTATAAAATATAGTGAAATATGAAGTGAAAATTTTTTCCTGTCAAAAGTGAAAATGGAAGTTTCAGGATTAAAAATGAATGTAGAGCGTTTTGATGGCAATAATTTTCGTCAGTGGAAGTTTCAAATTAAATGCGCATTGCGAGCCAAGGGAATTGACATCGGTACGGAGCAACCGAAAGATGCGAAAGAAAATGAAGAGTGGAAGAAAAATGACGGCACCGCAATGTTCATTATAACGTCTGCGATGGATTACAGACAAATTGCGCTAGTAGAAAATTGCGAGAATGCTAAGCAAATTATGGATAAGCTTGAATCAATTTATGAGCAAAAGTCGGAATTCAATAAAATGTTAGTTCATGAGAGATTCTATAACTACAAGATGATTCCGTCAGATGGCGTAGCACAACACATTTACAAAGTCGAGAGCCTTGCACAGCAACTTAAGGATAGTGGTGAAACAATTAGCGAGACAGCTATTATTACTAAAATTATTAGTACTTTACCATCAAAGTATCGTTCGCTAAGACAGGCATGGATGTCGCTTGATAAAAATCAACAAACAATTCACAACCTTACTGCTCGACTTATGGATGAAGAAGCCAGTTTGACAGCTGAAGAACAGAATGAAGTGGCTCTTATGACGGCCCAAGAAAAACAGAAACAGAATCAAGACGACGCCATGCATACTCGCCAACGCTTTGTCTGCTATAATTGCAACAAGCGTGGCCATTTTGCTAGAGAATGTCGTGCAAGGAAACCAGGACCAAGACCTCCCAATACCAACCAAGACAAGAGTAACATGGTAGCCTTCCATGCAGTTGAAAAAGCCTGTGCTGTCACTAATTGTAATGATGACGTTTGGTTGCTAGACAGTGGAGCTTCTGTACACATGACCTATAGAAAGGATTTCTTCCTGTATCTACAAGAATATAACAGTAACTGCAACAGAACGGTGAAATTAGGCAACCAAATTGAACTTAAAGTGAAAGGTGTGGGCACGGTGCTGATAAAGAAATGTCTTAATGGGCAATGGGAGACAAATGTTTTAAAATAAGTTTTGTACGTACCAGAACTTTGCAGAAATCTGTTCTCTGAAGGAGCTGCTATGCGTTTAGGATTTGTGATTCTGAAGAAAGACACATCTGCTCTTATCTACAAAGACAATGAAGTTGTCTTAACTGCAACTAAAAAGTCAAATAATCTTTACGAAATGAACTTTAAAACAGTTAGCAGTGCAAGTTGTAATACAGTACAAGCATCAGAAGGAAGTTTGAAGGTTTGGCACGAAAGGCTTGGACACTTGAATGTGAAAGAAATTAGAAAAATGATTAAAAATGGACAGCTTCAGTGCAACGAAAGTGATATTGAAAAATTTGTTTGTGAAGCATGCATGTATGGAAAGCAAACCCGTATCCCATTTCATAATTATGTGCTACTTACAGTGGTCTGTGGTGGCTTGCGGGGTACCTTGGACTGTCCTGAATTGGTTAACAGAGTGGTGCGCCTGCAAGTGCCCATGCGATCTAAATTTGAATTGCGTCCTCGTAACCGGGGCATACTGGCTGAGCTCGAGGCGCGTACAGTTTCACATAGAAATTCCCCTCTGGTACGAGCTTTGCACTGTCTAAATGTGCTTCTCGTGTCTGCATCTGACTGGGATGTATTTGCAAGTAGTTGGGTAATTGTGTGCCTGGAATGCATGATGTTTTGCGAGAGGATGGATATCCGGGCTTCGTCTGTAGTGTACTAAGTTTATATCTTTTCTGTTTTTACTGTTAAAATTTACATTTGTTGTTTGTGTTGTTGTTGTAATTCATAGTGTTTTAGTTTTTAACTGTAAAGCTATGTAATTGTTTGATAAATAAATAAATAAATAAATAAATAATAAATAAAATAGTTCTCTTCGAGGTGAGCTTGGCCCAGGAGACCTGGTCTACAGCGATGTCTGCGGGCCTATGAGTGAGTCCTCGGTGCAAGGTATGAGATATTTTGTCCTTTTTAAAGATGCAGCCTCAAGTTACTTGTATGTTTGCTTCATGAGGCACAAAAGTGAGGTGTTGGATCATTTTAAAACATTTAACGCCATTGTACTCAATAAATTCGGCCATAATGTAGGCATTTTACACTCTGATAATGGTACAGAGTATGTCAATAATAATTTTAAAGAGTTTCTAAATCAAAATGGAACTGTGCACGAATGTACTGCTCCATACACACCTCAGCAAAATGGACGGGCGGAGAGAGAGATACGTACGATTGTCGAAAGTGCTCGTACAATGCTTTATGGACGCAGTTTGCCCATGAAGCTGTGGGCAGAAGCTGTGGGTTGTGCGGTGTATCTGTTAAACAGGACATCTTCCAGTCAGACCCCAAATATTTCACCAATTGAAATTTGGTCTGGTGAGAAACCAGATATACAACATCTGAAGATATTTGGGTCAATTGGTTACGTTCATATTCCAGACGCATGTAGAACAAAATGGGAGAAGAAAAGTCAAAAGATGATTCTAGTAGGTTATGAAAATCAAAACTATAGAATGTTTGATCCTGACACAAATAAAGTAAGGATTTCTCGAGATGTCACTTTTGATGAAGATAGTGAGGTTCCGTTCAGCAAGGTACCTGTTACAATTGAGTTTGTTGAATCTCCCTGTGATGTGAGGTCAGAGAAAATTCCAGCTACAGGAGAGCCGTCAAGCCCACGATCACATGAAGGCGACACTAGTTATGAAAGTCTTAGAAGCAGTGATGATAGTGACTTAACTTATGAACCTCCTCAAACAGTACGCGGTGCATCAGGTGTCCCTACAATGACTCTACGACCTAGAGTGCCTGTAAATTATGAGGCTAATTTAGTTGAATCCTACGAACCATCCACTTATGAAGAGGCGATAAAATGCAACGAGTCTAGCAAATGGCTAGCTGCAATCAAAGAGGAGCTGAAAGCTCATGATGAAAATAATACTTGGACTATCATTGACAAAACTGATAAAAAAGCAATCACATCAAAGTGGATTTTCAAAATTAGGAAGAATAAAGAAGGTGCAATCGAGAAATATAAAGCACGACTGTGTGCTAGAGGATTCAGTCAAGTTAGAGACATTGACTATTCGGAAACATTTGCACCAACAACTAGATACGATTCAATCAGAGTGTTATTAAGCTTGGCCGCCAAATATAATTATGAAATAATACAATTCGATGTTAAAACAGCATTCTTGTATGGAGACCTTGATGAAGATATTGTGATGGAGATTCCAAAAGGAGTGTTTGCTGAAGCTGGTAAAGTGTGCAAACTCAATAAGTCTCTATATGGGCTCAAACAAGCACCGCGGTGTTGGAACATTAAGTTCACTAGCTTTCTGAAATCATTTGGGTTTGTCCAATTGGACTCTGATAGTTGTGTATTCAGCAGTCATCTTAATAATGAAAGGGTTTTGTTAATACTTTATGTTGATGACGGACTCATATTTGCTTCAAATAATGATACTCTTGATTTAGTTATTAAGGCACTGAAAACAACTTTTGAAATAAAAGTTCTAGACTTGAATTGTTATGTTGG
Organism: Archips xylosteana; assembly: GCA_947563465.1. Classification (NCBI taxonomy): domain Eukaryota; kingdom Metazoa; phylum Arthropoda; class Insecta; order Lepidoptera; family Tortricidae; genus Archips; species Archips xylosteana. The sequence continues at coordinate 3,539,815 of OX387351.1, read as the reverse complement.
ATTAGAGATAAGGAAAACTGAAAAGTCTATCATTGTGAGTCAAGTAAGCTACACAGAACAGATTATAAAAAAGTTCAATATGATTGGTGCTAGTGCTTGCTCTACACCTATAGACTGCAATGTTGTACTGAAAAGCTCAGATGAAGGAGAGGAAGAGTCTGTCAGTTTTCCTTATAGGGAGGCAGTAGGTTCTTTGCTGTTTTTGGCTTTAGTCTCGCGGCCAGATATTTCGTTCGCCGTAAATTTAGTTTGCCGGTATGTTAACAACCCGAACTCTAATCATGTGACAGCAGTTAAGCACATAATTAGGTATCTAATTGGAACGAGATATTTTGGCATAGAGTATAAAGGAAGTGCTGATATAGTAGGTTACTCAGACTCAGATTATGCTAGTGACATAGAGACAAGGAAGTCGACAACCGGTTATTTGTTTTTAATGAATAATGGACCAATCACGTGGGCAAGCCGAAAGCAACAAAACATTGCGCTTTCTACTATGGAAGCAGAGTTCATGGCTGCTTGCGATGCCACCAAGGAACTCCTGTGGCTCAAACAGTTCTTGAACGAATTAGGGGAACCCAAAAATTCTATATGCCTTTTTGTAGATAATCAAGCTGCTATAAGACTAATTTGCAATCCGGTATATCACCAGAGATCAAAACATATTGATGTAAGGTACAAGTTTATTAGAAAAAGGGTTGAGCAAGGAACATTAACAGTAGAATACATTGAAAGCTCTAACCAATTGGCAGATTTTTTAACAAAAGCTCTAAATTGTCAAAAATTCTCTATTAATAGAAACCGGGTTTTATGTTTAACGATGAATGGGTCTAATTAAGCAGTGGGAGATCAATCTTGTCAATGCCTAACTGATTGTGTTTTAGTTAGTTTTGTTGTTTTTATCAGAAGAGTGCATTGCCAAAGTATTTTATTTACTTGATGTAAAGTCAGTGGGAGTGTTAGGATATGATTTTACATCAAAAAGGTTTACATTATTTAGTTCTCGTTTATGGTTTGTTTTAGAAGACTTCTCAGTTGTCTGTCAGGTATGTCATGTCAAGTTGAACTACCAGTTAAATATATTCAATAAAAAGCGTTATAGAATTCTTACCCTTTTATTGGTATTAGCTTGCTAAACTCTAACAACAAGTTTAAAATTTAATCAAAATCTAATTAAATCCTAAAATCTCGCTCATCCCAAGGATCAATAAGTGGGCCCTAAAATCTAAACTAGCCACAAAAGTGGTCTTAACCTTTTCGACGCCAACGACACATAATAATATATCAGCACGGGGTGTATTACAATACCGATGTACGAAAAACCGAATGTGTTAAAACATCGAATGGGTCAAAAGACCGACACGATTTTTTTCTGAAACCGTAAACTTCTCAGAATTTATTAAAACGGCATCATACAGAACCCATTAGGTTAGGTTAGGTTAGGTTTGTTTCATAACAATCTTAAAAAGTTAACGGTTTCCCATCCCATACCCATCAGCACCGCAGGTTCTACGCCAACGACTTACAATATATCAGTCATGGCGTGCAGAGCGATATCTACTTTTATGCATTTCTGTAGGGTTCAACTTCTCGTTTGACATTCCGATGTCATGACGTATGAGTGAGAGCTGTTGTATTTGACAGAGCGTTGAAAAGGTTAAAATAAGTATGTAAATAATATGTACATATTATGTCATTTGAAATCGTATCCTAAAAATGTTAAATATTATCATAATGGTCGGACTAAATGTGATTTAAATTTGCGTACGGCTACTTTCCATAGTCTTACCAGGCCTCATGCATGCCATGTACTTACGCGCGATATTTACCTACCGCGGGGACGATCTGTTAAGATCGAAATTCCAGTAGGTTGTCATAAGCGCGCGCCGACGCACGTTCATTCGTGTTACACGGAAAAAATATGCCGCCTGGACTCTTATAAGTGAATGGTGAAACAGGGGGCAAATTTTAATATGACTATGCTAGAATTAATAGCTAATATAACAATTTGGAAGTTCGTATCGTGCTGTCCCTCTTACTCTTCTATAAAAAGCTATAAGCGTGAGCGGGACGGCACGATGCGAAGTTCGAAAGTTGACCTTCGTATTTATTATAACGCTAGGGTACTGTGAGCATGGCAATGTGTTCTGCGCATTACAATAAATATCCTTTTTTGTTAGGATTCCAGAGCTAAAATGGCAAAAACGGAACCCTTATAGTTTCGCCATGACCGTCTGTCTCTTTGTCCGTCCGTGGCTTAGCTTAAAGAATATTAGTGCTAGAAAGTTTGCATGGATATAATATATGGCAATTATCCCGACAAAATGGTAAAACAACATGTAGAAAAAAATTTTTAATCCAAATTGCCAGCCCTTGTCACTGTCGGAACGCACACATTCTTAAGGAGACGGAGTAGTATAATCTGTGGCTACAATCGCGGTAAGTACCAAGATTTTGTACGGGATGCAGTATCTGTTACGAAGTAACTATTAAGTAATCTGTGGTCTTACTCTTATGTGTCAAAATCAACCAAAAACGCTTATAACATGACTTACATGACACGTGACAATAGCAAAACAATGCGGTAACCTAGAAATGTAAATAACTACCATATTATGAATAGTTAATGGTTACAGTGGGTCATGATCTTTAAGCCCAATTCAGACTTGCAAGAAAAATCGTGCAAGTTGCATTACATAGTGGCACTGGGTTGACCCTTGAATCGTATTCGCTTTACTGCCTCGCGATGTAATGCAACTTGCATGTTTTTTCTTGCAGGCTTAAACTCGGCTTAAAGGCTACGCTTTAAATTATCCCACCAAAAACATAAATGTGAAATATGTTAGCCAAGTTCAATACTAAAAATATGCTTGATTGTGAACTTCACCGACAAAAGGATTGAGATCTAAATGGGTGCCAAGTTCTGCAGGTAATACTGAAATATATTTGTAAGAACAAATAACATCCTCAACAAGTAAATATAACACTCTATTTATAGTGAAAATAAACGGATCACTCACGTCTCAAAACGAGTTTAACTCGACATGTTTCGGGCTAATCCGTAGCCCTTCCTCTCGGAGTCGCACGTGCACGTGTGGCAGCCGCCGTGACGTGCGACTCCGAGAGGAAGGGCTACGGATTAGCCCGAAACATGTCGAGTTAAACTCGTTTTGAGACGTGAGTGACCCGTTTATTTTCACTATGAGTGAGTCTCACGGTAGTTTCATGTTTAAAGAACACTCTATTTCTTTGGTTTTTCTACTACAACAGTGTTTTATAATTTTTTCATCACACTTGCTCGTCAATGGTGTTATTCCATGCTTGTATACTAAATGACAATGGCCTACATTGTTCTTAAGGGAGTTATGGCTTTACGTACAGTTTTTCCACCCAAGGGAGTTCTAACTTTAGTTTTAAAATTTGCAAACAAGTTAGTAGGTATGTCATTTCAGACTAAGGAGGTCTCAATTCAGCCAACGTTTTATTTATATCTTTAAAATTTAGCTATAACCCAATTTTACAAAACAACTTATCTACGCTTCATGAAACTTTGTTATTTTTATATTTTAAATTTATATCAAATAGTTTTGCAATAATTTTAGTAAATATTTTTTTAACATGTTGGCAAAATCTAACCGTATGACCACCATTCGAACTATAAACACAGTTTACATTATCTATGGTAGATGACTCGAAAAAAAGTGACAATCTGTATTGGCGGCTAGCCATTATTTTATTCAATTTAAGTGTTTAGAGACAAAATAATTTTATTTTTGGATTTGTTTCCTCGCAATGTGATGAAAATCATTGTGTGTATCACGGGCAGTAAGGGAATTACAAACTCGAGTCATTAAAAGCCCTCCGCCTTCAGCGTCGGGCTTCTAATGGACTCTCGTTAGTTACGGCCCTTGATGCGCAATGTACTAATAAATATGAATTCTTAAATTTAACTATAGAAAAATTTACACAAAGTATGTAAATTATGTTACATTGAAGCTCAATATTTGACTTGGCTATGGTATACAAAAATACTATAAGCTGAGTTTAATTTTGAAACTTGAGTATTAACTATTAATATCACAAAATATAAACGTCATTGTCATAGCCTGGCAGCAATCCCTTACAGTACCTACTTGCCTTAACAAAGAGTCCTAGACAACAGCATAATAATGAGTTCCACAAAATATTTTTTTTTATTAATATTGAGCTTTGATAATACGCCATTAGCATTTTTATCGGATTTGTCGGGTATAAATAGTGCGAAATTTAAAAGAAACATCATTCAAGCGGTGAATGTCAAAGGAATACTTAATAGTAATACCAAAATGTATATCAAAATTCTGATTATCGCGGTTGCTCTGCTGCTGTAAGTACATTATTGATATCTTCTTATGTTTTAGGGCCAATTTTTATGTTGTTGTTTGTTTTGTCTTTTTTTTTAAGTTGCAAAATTGTATTTATTTCTAGTCAGAATCACGAACATTTCCGACCCTACTAGGAGAAAACAAAACCAGCCAAGAGCATGTCGGTCACGCCCAGGATAGGGTTTCGAAGGGATGTGTTAATGATCGATATAAAAATAAATAATTTTTTTTTTTTATATATAACAACTTTTGATATATTTTCAAAGGGTATAATCACTCATTTTGTATAAATAACCTTTAGTATAATATTTAATTATAAATTTTTATTTTTTATAGTTATCGCTTGGTAGAACACTTAATTATTTCTGATAACCATTATATGGTATAACACTTATTTCTGATAACCATAATATGGTATAACACTTATTTCTGATAACCATCATATGGTATAACGTTCATTTGATATACAAATGTTACAACTATCAAGCGGTATATATTTTATTATTACCACATAGTAGAGGTCGCACCTAATCTGCCTACTTTTCTGGTAGCAGTTCATTTTTGCTGGGGAATGCAGTTCTTACCTAACCTAACCTACTTTTCCGGTAGCAGTTCGTTTTTGTTGGGGGATGCAGTTCAAACCTAACCTAACCTACTTTTCCGGTAGCAGTTCGTTTTTGCCGGGGGATGCAGTTCTAACCTAACATAACCTCCTTTTCCGGTAGCAGTTCGTTTTTGTTGGGGGATGCAGTTCAAACCTAACCAAACCTACTTTTCCGGTACTTTTTTTCTGGTAGCAGTTCGTTTTTTTTGGGTGATGCAGTTCTAACCTAACCTACTTTTCTACCTAAATGAACCTTTGGTTTGGTTTTTAATGCGGGGGGGTTTTGCCCCCCGAGCCCCCCTATTTCTCTATGCCCTAATAACTTACCCATGTAGAGTCGTTTCATAGGCTATTATAAAAATGATCGTCTCGTTTTTGCAATAAATATAATATAGATATTTTTAGTAAGTATATAGTAAATCTAGGATTATGTCTCTAATACATTATATCAAATCAACAAAGGTTATGCCAAAAAAAACAAAAGTTTAGATAAAATAAACGTTATAACATATACAGGTAGTTCGATTTCTCTTGCATTAGTCAAGAATGTTATAAAAAGTTGTTTACGCATTGTGCGTTACAAAAAGTAATTTAGTTTTGCGATACTACACGGGGGAAAAGGTTAAACCGGTAGGCAAGATAACTGCAAAAGTGCAATATAAAAAACATGTAAAGAATTAGCCACAGTGTTCATGACATTTTATAGAAACGACGTCATTTTCAAAAATCCATAACTTTGCTTCTACTTAATTAATAGCAAAGATTTTTCAGTTTTGTAAAGATAAAGAAACGAAGTATTTTATAATGAGATAATAATTTATGGGAATACGGCAAAAATATTTTTTAAAAATTTACAAGTTTGACATATTTAAATAATTGACATTTCATTTTTTTGACACCTGAAAATTAATACAGGAATCGAAAGAGTTTGCCTCCTGAACACGGAAAAATATATATTATAATTTATTTCTAAAATTAAAAAATATTATATCCGAATTTACAAATACTACCACAGAATAGATATGTTTCCTTTGCCTTTTTCACCAGAAACGAAGAGATGTCATAATTTTAAATTTGACATTAACATTGACACAACAGATACATAAATGATTTATTTTTACACGCTTTATATTAGCTTCACTTGTATGTTTGTTTCTTTGTTGGTATGTTTGTATGTTTGTTTGTTTGTATGTTTGTAACCGAATCCTTAGGGCGCGATTTTGACCCACTTCCCGGTTTCCGATTGAGCTGAAATAATGCACGTATTTGTAAATTGGATGACAATGCAATATTATTGTAACATGGAGCTGATCTGATGATGGAGCTGGATGGTGGCTATAAGAACTCTGTAATAAAACGATACAACCCCGTCGAGTTTGGGCTGGTTTGATTCGACTTGATGAGTACTTTGATCCCAGATGGTAACAAGGGTCTGATGATGGAGCTGGAAGATGGCCAAAGGCACTCCACAATAAATCGACACAACCCCGTCGAGTTTGGGCTCGTTTGATTCGTTTTGACGAGCACTTTGATCTCAGATGGTAACCAGGGTCTAATGATGGAGCTGGAAGATGGCCGAAGGCACTCCACAATAAAACGACACAACCCCATCGAGTTTGAGCTCGTTTGATTTGTCTTGAAGAGTACTTTGGTCCTAGATGGTAACAAGGATCTGATGATGGAGCTTGAAGGGGGAAGGGGGTTAGGGGGTTGGGGGGAAATGGGGTGGGGGTTGGGGGTAAGGTTTTGGAGGGTTGGGGGTTTTGGGGAAATGGGGTGGGGGTTTGGGGGTTTGGGGGAAATAGGGTGGGGTGTAGGGGGTTGGGTTTAGGGGGTTGGGAGTTGTGGGAAATGTGGAGGGTTCTTACCCGGGGTTGCTGGGGTTGCCGGGGTTTTGGGGTTAAGGGGGGGGGGAGGGGGTAAGGGTGTGAGGGGGGTTGTGGGTTTGGGGGGAAGTTTTGGGAAATGGGGCGGGGGGTCCTGGGTTAGGTTTAGGGGGTTAGGGGAAGTGGGGAGGGGTAAGGGGGTTTTGGGGGTTTGGGTTAGGAGGTTGGGGGTTTGGGGGGAGTTAAGGGAAATGAGGTGGGGATGTTGTGGGGTTAGGGGGGTTGGGTTTAGGGGGTTAGGGGTTTGGGAGGTTGGAGGTGAGGGGGTAAAGTTAGAAAGAGATAGGTTACGTTTGGTACTGTACAGCAGTGCGCGCGGACCAAAGATCAAGTATAAGATGGACCGATTCTATTTAAGACGAGCAAAAAACCGTCATGTGTCTCTTTTTAGCACATGGACACCATTACTGTGAAAAAATGCAACTAAAAAATAGAAAATAAACAATAGTTTAAAAAAACTAAAAAACACGCTTTCATAAAAATCCAACTAAAAAAAAAAAATTAATAAATTTGAATTCACTATCGTTATAGTGCATAAAAAAAATCCTAATAAGCAATTATTATATTGTTATATCCAGATCAAAATTTGTAAGCAATACTAAATATTAATAAAATAAATAATAATAGTTTAAAATATTTTATTGTAAAAAAAGCGTAGCGTTGTAGCGTAGCGTTGTAGCGTTCGGGAAGCTCCGTAATATCTTGTCATCCGATATACCGCAGTGTCTCAAGTCAAAAGTATTTGACCAGTGTGTGTTGCCAGTGATGACTTATGGCACTGAGACGTGGCCGCTAACGATGGGTCTTATAAGGAAGCTTAAGGTCACTCAGAGGGCGATGGAGAGGGCTATGCTTGGAGTTTCTCTGCGGGACCGCATTAGAAATGATGAAATCCGCGCAAGAACTAAAGTCACGGACATAGCTCGAAGAATCACTAGACTTAAGTGGCAGTGGGCAGGGCACATCGCCCGTAGAACTGACGGTCGATGGGGCCGAAAGGTTCTCGAGTGGCGTCCGCGGACCGGAAGACGCGGTGTAGGTAGGGCTCCAACAAGATGGAGCGACGACTTGGTGAAGGTAACGGGAACGCATTGGATGCGGATGGCGCAGGGCCGATCTGTTTGGCGAGCCTAGAGGGAGGCCTAAATATGTTCAGCAGTGGACGTCTTTCGGCTGAAATGATGATGATGATGATATAAAAAAAATATATCCCAACAGAAATACCAATAAAATAAAATATAATTTTTTGGCGCTTGGATCGGAAAATTGCTCGGTCTAATTTTTTCACTGGAATGCCATTTTTATTGCCGCTTTATACCGACGAAATGAAAATCTTAAAAAAATTACCATGTATTGCCTTTTGCGCTGTGAAAATTTCTCTATCCCTTTTATTTGAATTAAGTTCTCAGTTTTCTTTCCATTCAACTATAAATACATCAAAAAAAATAACGAGCGTATTAAAAACTAAGCATATCGAGAGCAGTGTGTAGGGAGCGGGGTGTACGTACGATACGTTTATGGTAGTGATAACGTTTTCTTAAGTATAACCACACAACACGTTCTTAAGTAACAAAATATGGACTAAGTCTAAAATAAATTTGTCATTATTATTATTATTTTAGGTCATATTTTAGGTCAGTCGCCCGTAGAACATTCAAATACTTTTTACCAAAAAAGTAACCGTTCGTCTGTATGTAATTCTTATGGATTTCGTCATTTTATGTACTAAAACCAAAGTCTTACAGATTCTAACCTGCCGTAACTATATAAAGTGTAAAGTCAAAACTCGCCACTTTTACTAAAATGTACATTTCGAGGTAACTATACCGTTTCACTACTGTCGTGTGATACAGCTTTGTGTTATTACAAAACGTCATAGTAAGACCGTCTAATATTGCCGAACACAATTTTGATAAAAAATTACATTTCTGAGTAACCGTTCCAAATTAATACATGTGATAATAGGCCCTGTGAATATACCGTATACTTATTTTAAGACCGTTTCTGTTGCCGGTTTAGATTTTAGCACTGATTTAGTTCGTGATGAAAAAATGCGATAAGTACAATTTTAAGACTGAATTCAAATTGGATTAAATTGAAAACTTGTACGTAGTTTGATTAATTTATGGAAAACATCGATCTAAAAAAAGTAACACCAAAAAGTATTAAAAAAATTTAAAACAAGGCGATATATCGTAGGAATGTGTATAACATGTGCATAGATATTTATAACCGGATGACATACAGCTGCTTTAAGGGAACTTTTTAAGCGCAAATTGACTGACTGGCTTCTGGATAAATGTTTTTATAGTGTTAGGGATTATTTAAAATTTAAGATAAATCAATTATAATTTACTAGCTGTGCCCGCGACTTCGTCCGCGTGGAATAGTGACTTTGGGTAGCATTTTTAATTATTAAAGTATTTACATAAGTGATGATGATGATGATGATGTCCTCCCAGACGTATCCGTCGACGGCGACACCCTTAGCTCGTCTTCGCCTGGGCTCTTGCATGAGCGCGAGCATGACTCGCAAAACCAAATTTTGTTTTGAAGGTCCTATTGCAAGAAGCGCAGTAAAGAGACCCACTTGAATTGCGAGTATAGTTGTAGGAAGGCTTGGGTCGAGTTTTTCGGATCAGGCGTTTGGCGTCAAGGTCTTCAAGACGGGAACGCTCAAAGTTTTCTATACCCGTGTTGACAGCAGTTCGCCACTCCGACCTCTGCGATGCAAGCTCCTCCCATGACTCACTAGACATGCCAATTGCAGTCAAATGGCGTTTTAAGACATCCCTGTAACGCAGAAACTGTCCTCCAGGCTTACGTTTACCTGAGCTAAGCTCAGAGTAAAATACCTTTTTTGGTAATCTGGAAGACTCCATGCGTACAAGGTGCCCACACCAGCGTAGTTGGCCTTTCATTAGCATACACTCCATTCCAGCGAGCTTAGCTCGACGTAGAACCTCCGAGTTTGGCACACGATCCTGCCATCTCACCCGAAGAATCGCCCGAAGACACTTCATGTGGAAGGTATCAAGGCGTCTGATATCTCCCTTGTAAAGACACCAGGTCTCCGAGGCATAGAGCAACAATGGCAAGATTATGGCCCTGTAGACAGCGAGTTTTGTGTGGAGTTTCAGTTCATGTGATTTCCAAACTCGACGGTTAAGACCACCGAAAGCTGCAGCTGCTTTGGCGACTCGCGCAGAGATCTCAGACTCGAGACGATTATCACTGCGCAAAATAGTTCCAAGGTACCGGAAGGCACCCACTTCTGGCAGTGGTTTTCCTCGTAGGTAAACAACACCATCGTCCGCAGATTTACCTTTCGCAGGTTGTTTTAGAATCTGGGTCTTAGAAGCACTGATTACTAAGCCGAATTTACGACAGGACTCATCTAATTTGTCCAAGAAACTCTGTAGGTCGTCCAAACATACACAAGTACATAAGTTACATAAGTACATAGGGTATAAAGTATTTATATCAGCTTATTTAATTACATTTCATAAACTACGTTCTTTGTTTTCCCATCTTTTGCAAAAAAATAAAGATTTTGCGGATTTGATACACGTGAGCATGCCACATAGAGTTGCCCATGGGAAAAACATTTTTTTCTAAATGAACTCCTGCAACTTTAAGCGTCTGTCCTTGAGATTTGTTAATTGTCATTGCAAATGCTGCTTTCAGGGAAAACTGCACTCTTTTAAATTGAAATGGCAAATCAGTCAGAATTATTGGAATACGGGGATGCAAAACATTTTCTCCTTTTGACATTCCAGTCATTATTGTAGCTTTTATAATGATGTGCCCCAGATGTGTAATTTGTAGCCGTGTACCATTACATAGCCTTGGCGCGTCAAGATTTCTCATTAATAAGACTGGAACACCAACTTTCAGCCTTAGCTTATGGGAAGGCACTCCTGATAATTCTACAGAGTTGAGAAACTCTATAGGGTATGATGTGACTTGTTCAATGTCCATAACATTGTCTACTGAGTGGTATTCGACAACGAGTGTGTAATGATCGATATAAAAATAAATAATATAATTTCTTTTCATATAACAACATTTGATAAATTTTCAAATGGTAATCACTCTTTTTATATAAATAACGTTAAGTATTATTATTTAATTAAATATTTTTATTTTGTATAGTTATCGTTTGCTAGAACACTTATTTCTGATAACCATCATATGGTATAATGTTCATTTGATATACAAATCATATAACTATCAAGAGGTATATATTTTATTATTACTACATATTTAAAATAGTAACAGTGTGCAAATTGCGTTTTATTTACCTAACCCAAAATTTTCTTTCGTTTAGTGTAGAGGTCGCACCTAACCTAACCTATTTTTGTGGTAGCAGTTCGTTTTTGCTGGGGGATGCAGTTTTAACCTAACCTAACCTACTTTTCCGGTAGCAGTTAGTTTTTGTTAGGGGATGCAGTTCAAACCTTACCTAACCTACTTTTCCGGTAGCGGTTCGTTTTTGTTGGGGGATGCAGTTCAAACCTAACCTAACCTACTTTTCCGGTAGCGGTTCGTTTTTGTTGGGGGATGCAGTTCAAACCTAACCTAACCTACTTTTCCGGTAGCAGTTCGTTTTTGCTGGGGGATGCAGTTCTAACCTAACCTAACCTACTTTCCCACTAGCGGTTCGATTTTGTTACGGGATGCAGTTCAAACCTAACCTAACCTACTTTTCTACCTAAATTAACCTTTGGTTTGGTTTTTCTGATGCGGAAGCTTCGACCCCCGAATCCCCTATTGGGGGGCTTCGCCCCCCGTCCCCCCTATTTCTCTATATATGCCTTTTATAACTTACCCATGCAGAGTCGTTTTATAGGCTGTTATAAAAATGATCGTCTCGTTTTTGCAATAAAATATAATATGATATTTTTAATATTGTAGTAAATCTGGGATTATGTCTGTAATACATTATATCAACAAAGGTTATGCCATTTGAACATTAGATAAAATAAACGTTATACCATAAGCAGCCTATGTCAAGCAGGGACAGTGTAGCTTTATATTGGTGAAAGAAATTGAAAAATTGGCCCGAAGTCGAACTTGCTAAATTCTAAACCAATGGGAATTTTGCATTTATCTGGAGGAAAAGCGGTCTATGTAAATCAGGGATAGTGTAGCTTTCTATTGGTAAAAGAAATTTCAAATTGGTCCAAAGCCGAATTCACTTATTTCTATACCTTGGGAATTTTGCATTTTTTTGCTACAGCATCTTGAAGATGAATGTAGTTCTCCGCTCTTAATTTGCTTTGATTTAATGATATCTATTTATCGTAATCGTTCGCTTTCAACTTTTACGTGCATGTCAACGTAAAACTGATTGGCCAGTTGTCTGCATCGTGATACTATTATTGAAATCTTTTTCCCGAATCTTGATACGATAAGCATAAAAATCCATGCACGATATTATTTTGTTGGGTAGGAGTTAGCCTGTCACAGGACTGACTTGAGGTATTTGAAAGTAATACCCCTCCTGCCCCTTGCTGAATGTTAGTGGATATTGTAGCGCGTCGTAAAATTTGTGTGTGTCTGGTACCCTGGTTAATGTGTCATTACGGGAGTGTAAAATAATATCACGGGAAGCAAACTGTTCGCCAGATACCACGGCTGCGACTTCATTGATTAATGGTGCATTATATCGTCTTTCATGTTCCCCACTTGGCGTACGGTCAGGGTTCATGACCAACTTGTATTCTATTCCCGGCATTCTTTCTAGCGCAGTTTTGAAAGTGTTAATGAGGCTGTTATGATCATGCAACATTATTTGAATTTTTAAAACGATATCTCTTTCAACTCCTTGTATATTTTGACTGCTATCAACTTCGCTATTTTCATCTCCCATGAAGTAAATCTGCAAAAATTTTGGCTGATCATCTGTTGGCAGTAAAGAACCAATCCTATGATAGATCTGTCCTTGGATTGTATTCCATTCCATACAACCTTTGTTCAGGAGCCAGAGTGGATGTAATCAGGGAATCAATAAAATACGATGCGTACGAATTGAAAATTTGCTGTGTATTGCTAATGCCAGAGTTAACTCCTTACGCTAATTGACAGAGATTAATCACACATGCATGATTGCGGCATAATTTTTATCAGGCGCTTTAACAATCTTTTATATCCCCTTTTTAACCCCTTTAAGAACAACGCTTTTTTCGCATTAAAAAGTAGCCTATATCCTTTCTCAGGCTCTAGACTACCTGTGTACCAAATTTCATTTAAATCAGTTCATTAGTTTTGGCGTGAAAGCGAGACAGACAGACAGAGTTACTTTCGCATTTATGTATGTAAAACTCTTTATTGTACGTAAAACATGAAAAATAACAGATAACAAGAAAAACAGATGTACAAAGGCGAACTTATCCCATAAAGGGATCTCTTCCAGTTAACCTTTGACCGATTGACAAGACATCAGAGACAAGAGTAGGCATACAATGCTGAGTAATAAAAAAAGAGTCGAAATCAAAAGTAAACCCAAACCAATATACTTAACATAAACAATACACATACATACAAAGAATACACGCAACTACACACTAATATATTATATACTTAATGAATACAATAGACTAATACATATCATATCAACACAAATAGACTACCTACATAAAAACTACATACATTAATATACGCATATACACTAAACAGAGAACACAATAGAGGAGAGAGAGAGGAGAGATTTATAATATTATATTAAAAATATATATTAATTAATTAATTAATTAATTAATAATTATAAATTATAATTATTAATTAATTAATTATATTACTTTTTAATTATTAATTAATTAATATTAATATTAATATTAATATATTAATATATAATATTAATAATTAATATATTAATATTAATATTAATATTAGTAAGGAAGTAAGGATTATTATTATTACTGACGATGTATTATAACGGACACGAATGATTATTAATTATTATTTGCATTTATCAAAAATATACTTGTATTAATTAATTTAATTATAAATTGACATGTTTCATTATTTAAATTCAACAAATATTTGCACGCTTGCATGCAGGCTGAATACACTGTACCACTTTCTTGTAACACCTTAATAACTGTATTCTAGCAAATAAACTTATTTGATTTGATTTGAAAAAAAAAATATTGACTCGAAAAAACCACGAAAATAACTTGTCAATGTTCTCTTAGAAATCACCATTTCATGAATAGCAACTGGTGAGAAACAGAAGGCCAACGAAACTACTCCGTAACAAAAATTACACGGGTTGCGTTTCGATTATTTTAAATTACGTATAAATAAAGTACGTAGTAAGTAGTTGTTAATCAATATGAGCTCGCCGAAATGCGTTAAATAAGGCGAAATGGATCAGTTCAGAAGTCAGAGTATTCCTTAACAACAATCAACGTCTCTGAGCGGGAAAAGCAATACTTTGTAAAAGATAATGGGCATCGTTTTTCACCAGTAGGCTAAGGCACTAAAAATATTGGGTCACAATCTTTAAGCCCAATTTAGACTTGTAAGAAAAATCGTGCAAGTTGCATTACATAGCAGCGATGGATTGACCACTTGAATCGTGTTCGCTTTAAATGTTAGCCAAGTTCAATACTAAAAATATGCTTGATTGTGAACTTCACCGACAAAAGGATTGAGATCTAAATGGGTGCCAAGTTCTGCAGGTAATACTGAAATATATTTGTAAGAACAAATAACATCCTCAACAAGTAAATATAACACTCTATTTCTTTGGTTTTTCTACTACAACAGTGTTTTATAATTTTTTCATCACACTTGCTCGTCAATGGTGTTATTCCATGCCTGTATACTAAATGACAATGGCCTAAATTGTTCTTAAGGGAGTTATGGATTTACGTACAGTTTTTCCGCCCAAGGGAGTTCTAACTTTAGTTTTAAAATTTGCAAACAAGTTAGTAGGTATGTCATTTCAGACTAAGGAGGTTTCAATTCAGCCAACGTTTTATTTATATCTTTAAAACTTAGCTATAACCCAATTTTACAACACAAAACTTATCTACGCTTTATGAAACTTCGTTATTTTTATATTTTAAATTTATATCAAATAGTTTTGCAATAATTTTAGTAAATATTTTTTCAACATTTTGGCAGAATCTGACCGTAAGACCATTCGAATTCTAAACTCAGTTTACATTATCTATGGTAGATGACTCGAAAAAAAGTTACAATCTGTATTGGCGGGTAGCCATTATTTTATTCAATTTAAGTGTTTAGAGACAAAATAATTTTATTTTTGGATTTTTTTTCCTCGCAATAATGTGATGAAAATCATTGTGTGTATCACAGGCAGTAAGGGTATTACAAACTCGGGTCTCGAGTCGAATAGACTTTCGTTAGTTACGGCCCTTGATGCACAATGTACTAATAAATATAAATTCTTAAATTTTAGTATAGAAAAATTTACACAAAGTGGGTAAATTATGTTACATTGAAGCTTAATATTTGACTTGGCTATGGTATACAAAAATACTATAAACTGAGTTTTATTTTGTAACTTGAGTATTAAAGAACTATTATATCAATATCACAAAATATAAACGTCATTGTCATTGTCTTGGCAGCCATCCCTTACAGTACCTACTTGCTTTAACAAACAGCATAATAATGAGTTCCACAAAACATTTTTTCTATTAATATTGAGCTTTGATAATACGCCATTAGCATTTTTATCGGATTTGTCGGGTATAAATAGAGCGATATTTAAAAGAAAGATCATTCGAGCGGTGAATGTCAAAGGAATACTTAGTAGTAATTCCAAAATGTATATCAAAATCCTGATTATCGCGGTTGCTCTGCTGTAAGTACATTGATCTTCTTTATGTTTTAGGGCCAATTTTTATTTTGTTGTTTGTTTTGTCTTTTTTTTATTTGGAAAATTGTTAAATTTGGTCCCTTAGGTAGGGTGCCCATCACGCAGGCAGCATTCCCACGTTGAATTGGGGATGTCTATTTTTTTGCAATGTATAGTAAATCGAAAACCATTTCGAGATAAATGCTTTTTAACTCGTTTTCTGTAGTTATTTAATTTTAATATTACGTAATGAATTTATTATATAACAAATAAGCAACATGACCCTCTGGTAATTTTTTTAGACATTCCCAATTGCTATATTATTTTATTACTTATTTTTAAGTCCGGCTTTTTGTGTATTTTGTTTAAATAATTTATATCAAGTAATATTTTTCTAAGGATTTTGTATTTTGTACGAAAAATTTTCTAAGTAGGTATTTTTTTATGAGCTACTCTTAAACTGCTCACAAGCAAAAAAAAATTAATATAAACAATTAATTATTCACAAGCAAATTTAACGGTTATAGTTTTCTTTGTTAATTTGACATATTTACTCCCATCCTGATTTATTTCCAAATTTTCATTTGTACCAACAGTTTAGCTTTTAGGGGGAGGCGGCGCTCGATTTTAACAAAAAAATGCACTTTAAACTTGTATGTTTCCCAAACGAATCACTATTTTTGAAAAATCGTCTTCACACCCTGTAATGATTTTAAAAGAACTATTTAACGACATTTCACACTATAACGTTAGATGAGTAAAAAACACACAACCACTTTACGCCTTTTTTTGCAGGTGACTTTCAAATAATAAACGCGTCTGATCTTTGTGTCTGGTTTAATAGAACTAACTCGAAATTAAAACTACATTCACTCACGTACATAAGGTTCAAATTGACGCAACAGGGTAATTGAGAGAGAGAGAGAGATATATGTTTATTTACACATATTCGATACACAGGAAATACAGTTTGTATAAATTGGGCCCCACTCAGCATAATGTTGCGGCAAGCCGTAACGCTGTTTTTCAGTGGGACCCATTTGAAAACTAAATACAAAAAAAAAATAAAAAAAAAAACAAACAAACAACACATTGTGATGACACGAACGTCAGCGGAAAGTGCAGTTCGCAACAAAACCTAAATAGGTACAAACCGAAAGTATGTATGGCAACACTTGATCAGTTTAATTCTGGCTACTGTAGTGAATTATCAGCAATTTCACTAATTTTGATATTGTGAAGCATCACTCAACCTTCTATAGAACAAACTTAAAAACAAAAAACCATTCTAATGACTTAAAGTTAGGAGGGAACGCAGCCCATTGCTACATTTATCCATGCAAAATTACAGCTTTCTAGCACTAATAGTCCCTGAGCTAAGCCGCGGACGGACGGAAAGACGGACGGACGAACGGACAGACAGACATGGCGAAACTATAAGCCACTACGAGTAGGTATAAGGGTTTCGTTTTTCCATTTTGGCACCGAACGAAACCTTAAAAAATTATGTTTATTTATACCCACACACAAATTTACATCATCATCTCTGTCTTTATATGTCACTTCAGGGCACAGGCCTCATCTCAGAATGAGAGGGCTTGGGCCGTAGTTCCTACGCGAGACCAGTGCGTATTGGGAACCTCGCACACACTTTTGAATTTCTTCGCAAATTTATGCAGGTTTCCTCACGATGTTTGCCTTCACCGTAAAGCTCATGGTAAATTACAAATGTTATTTCGCACATATATTCCGAAAAATTCAGAGGTGCGAGTCGGAATTTGAACCCACGACCCTCTGCTTGAGAGGCCATATGATAGGTCAAACCACTAGACCACCACGGCTTACAAACACACATATACTGTCGCAATAATTTTAGTCTGAATATTAGAATTGTATTGTATATTCCAGGATCTTCGACGCAGGGGCCGCTTGGGATATGCGTAACTACTATGACTACGACTTCGAAACTCACAACTCGAAACGTCAAGTTCCTTTGAATGTTCCTGATCCGTGCAAGATTTCAATTAAAGATTGTGTAACTGAACCAAATGATAATAAGATAAGAATCGACACCCAACCCCAGAAACCCAAGGACAAAAGATTACTGTTTGTACTAGTAAGTATTTTTCAATGTCTTCTAAGAAACCACACAGAAAACAGCAGAGAAAAATGAATACGGTTGGGATTGAACCCAGAGGCCTAATTGTCTAACGCACTCGGAATCACAATAAATATTTTTTATATAGCATTCGAAAATATCTGTCGGAAAAAATTCGTGAAATTCTCGTTGAGTCTTTGGTTCTATCGCAGCTTACCTATGGTGATATAGTGTACGGACCCAGGTTGCTGGCAAAAACTAAAAAATCAATACAACGCGTACAAAATGCGTGTGTGCGTTTTTGCTACAACATACCCAAACGAGCACATATTACCCCTTTCCTTAATGAAAAGAAAATTTTAAATATGGATAACAGAAGACAATTACATCTGGCATTTACGGTTAGAAAGGTGATAGAACATCAGAAACCTTATTACTTATACGAAAAATTGAAATGGGTCACAGACACACGCGTGAAGACACTGAGAAGATGCACAAAGCTTGCATTCCCTAAACATAAAACTAAATTTTTTAGGGGGGGGTTTTAAATTCGCTGCTGCCAAAATTTGGAACGACTTACCACCACCATTACGAGAACCTATGTCATTATTAAAATTCAAACGGTTACACAGAACGCACCTACTCAGCAAACAAAGCGAATTATAACCCCCCAGAAAGGAACGTAACTTTTCACGCTACAGATACACACACACTCACGCACGCGCACATACACACACACACACGCGCACGCACACACACACACACACACACACACACACACACACATTTACAAATACCTTATGCATACAACACAGTGCAGGTGCAGGTTTAGGATCAGCTAACCTGATTTTTAAGTTTTTAAATATTCGAGTATATATTATTTTTTTTTTTCGTTCTTTTTCGTTATTTTAAGTTATTTTATTTTAGTACCTACTGTTGCAGTGTGACTTGCTAGGCACAAATAATTCTTTGTTTTTTTTTACCCATAATTTGAATGTGAGAGGCGCTGCGACCGACCGTCCTCACAGGGACCAGTCTGAAAATCAGCGCCGGGCAACGAAGCCTAGCACATGCTGAGACTGGGGTCCCATTGTCAATACTTAACTTGAAATGTTTAATAGTTTTTATCAATGTCTAGTTTTTAAGTTATGGCAATAAAGTTTTTTTATTATTATTATTTTATTATTATTAATCGTTTTCAACATCTCCTTCTGGCACACGGTATAGGAAAAGAGTAGAATGAAATGGTGAATGTGATCGCGAGGGCCAGCGCGTTACGGCCTGGCCAAGACATTGAACGAATTGCGGCGGCGGCAGCGGCAAGCGGGCCAACAAAACAAATAAAATGCGATGGCCGATAAATGAAACGAACCAAACAGGCTATTACGCCTTATCTTGTCATCCAATATACCGCAGTGTTTCAAGTCAAAAGTCTTTTTCCAGTGTGTGTTGCCAGTGATGACTTATGGCACTTAGACGTGACCGCTAACGATGGGCCTCATACGAAAGCTCAAAGTCACTCAGAGGGTGATGGAGAGGGCTATGCTTGCAGTTTCTCTGCGGGATCGCATTATAAATGATGAAATCCGCGCAAGAACTAAAGTCACGGACATAGCTCGAAGAATCGCTAGACTTAAGTAGCAGTGGGCAGGGCACATCGCTCGTAGAACAGACGGCCGATGGGGCCGAAAGGTTCTCGAGTTTCGCTTCGCCCGCGGACCGGAAGGCGCAGTGTAGGTAGTCCTTCAACAAGATGGAGCGGCGACTTGGTTAAGGTTGTGGGAACGCGTTGGATGCGGATGGCGCAGGACTAATATGTTTGGCGAGCCTTGGGACAGGCCTATTATAAGCAGTGGACGTCTTTCGGCTGAAATGATGAAATAAATTGTTTTTTTAGCCTATCTGTTCTTTAGACATCTGTGCCGGTTCTATCTACTGGCGTCGTTGCCGTTTGTGAAGTCACTTGTGACGCGTGTACTACCTTTTTGGCGAATTATTTTTCGCAAACTGATTCATTTGGCAAATGTTTAATTTCCCAAATGTTATTTTTTTCTGAAACTGTAAACTATTCAGGATATATTTCAGGACTATCCTGTAGGTTAGGTAAGGTTAGGTTGGGTATGTATTACAATACCGAAGTACGAAAGACCGAATGTATTAAAACATCGAATGGGTCAAAAGACCGACACGATTTTTTTCTGAAACCGTTAACTTTTTAAGATTGTTATAAAACAAACCTAACCTAACCTAATGGGTTCTGTATGATGCCGTTTTAATAAATTCTGAAAAGTTTACGGTTTCTGAAAAATCGTGTCGGTCTTTTGACCCATTCGATGTTTTAATACATTCGGTCTTTCGTACTTCGGTATTGTAAAACACACCCGTTAAGGTGAAGGTAGGCCTCCAAGATGGAGCGACGCCCTGGTTAAGGTGGCGGGAACGCGTTGAATGCGGATGGCTCAGGGCCGATCTGTTTGGAAAGCCTTGGGGGAGGCCTATGTTCAGCAGTGGACGTCTTTCGGCTGAAATGCAGATGATGATGATGAACCTTAGATTTTTAGACATTTTGGTAACACACGGTATACGGCGGTTAAAACGTTTCGCGGCCACACCCAAATGCGGAAGTCTCTCTGTCTGTTTCCCTGTTACCGTTCACGCTACCTCGTAAGGCCCGGTGAACTAAATTTAGTAGGTACCTACCTACATACAATAGATATGTACAGTCGACAAAAGCGAGGCCTGCCCAGTTTCAAAACAAATTTGCTTGCAGCCGTTGAAGTTCATTGGTATGAATTGGTATGGACAGATGTCTAGCCACTGCAACCAAAATGGACATTTAAGACGCTGTCAACACCAACGTCGGCGCACACTGTCTATTTGTATCGGAGTAAACGAGATGCCGCTATTACTGGGCAGCCGGGTATATTGAAATTTATCGGGCAAATATTTAATTTAAAAAAACTGTGGATTATTTGTGAAATATGACTCGTTAGCGGTTTAGGTATGAATATGTTGACTTCATGTTTTTAATTGCAGACGCATACGCCAAAAAAATAAAGACATAGAACCGTTTAATGATGATTTTAAGACCTATCTTTGCAATTATTTTCTATCGAGCCGATTTCGTCCAATTATGTATCGAGTCTGTCCACGGTCTTTGAAATATGATGAATTATTAACATATAATTTTTTTGATGTGCTAGAACAAGCAGTTTTTCTTAAAAAACTGTTTAAATGACATCAATTTCAACAAAATTAGGTGTTGTCAGCCTCTTAAGGTGTCAAGGCGACCTTTATGTCGATGGTACGCCAGAGTAAATGTCAACTTTTCTAGATTGACAATATGTTTCATATTATATAGGTATTATAACTAGCTGTTGTCCGTGATTCCGTCTACGGAGAATAGGGGTATAAAAAATAGCCTACGACCTAATCGCAGACCTACAAAATACAGACAAAAATCTCATAAAAATTGGTCAAGCCGTTTCGGAGGGGTTCAACCGTGACTAATTAATGACGGAGGCCTATGTCCAAAAGTGGACGTCCTACGGCTAAAATGATGATAATGATCTTTTTTTTCAGAAATTTTTACCTCATGTAAAAGACATTCAAGAGATTGAACCTGCGAGGTATTTCTTAAAGTATCGCTTACGGAAACCGGAAACCGGAAGAGTGATGCATTATGTCACTGAATGATATGACTTTACTTATTGTTCCTTACAATCATTATGACTTAAGAAAATCGTAACTTCAATTTATGTTGTTTAATATTATGACTTCCGATAATATGACGAAGAAAAATTATGACAGAAAACGTTATGGGCTTGCAAATTCGGAACAAAAATTTTATGGGAGTCATTATAGACCCGTGTATCACAGGCAGTAAGGGAATTACAAACTCGGGTCTCGAGTCGAATAGACTTTCGTTAGTTACGGCCCTTGATGCACAATGTACTAATAAATATAAATTCTTAAATTTTAGTATAGAAAAATTTACACAAAGTGGGTAAATTATGTTACATTGAAGCTTAATATTTGACTTGGCTATGGTATACAAAAATACTATAAACTGAGTTTTATTTTGTAACTTGAGTATTAAAGAACTATATCAATATCACAAAATATAAACGTCATTGTCATTGTCTTGGCAGCCATCCCTTACAGTACCTACTTGCTTTAACAAACAGCATAATAATGAGTTCCACAAAACATTTTTTCTATTAATATTGAGCTTTGATAATACGCCATTAGCATTTTTATCGGATTTGTCGGGTATAAATAGAGCGATATTTAAAAGAAAGATCATTCGAGCGGTGAATGTCAAAGGAATACTTAGTAGTAATTCCAAAATGTATATCAAAATCCTGATTATCGCGGTTGCTCTGCTGTAAGTACATTGATCTTCTTTATGTTTTAGGGCCAATTTTTATTTTGTTGTTTGTTTTGTCTTTTTTTTATTTGGAAAATTGTTAAATTTGGTCCCTTAGGTAGGGTGCCCATCACGCAGGCAGCATTCCCACGTTGAATTGGGGATGTCTATTTTTTTTGCAATGTATAGTAAATTGAAAACCATTTAAAGATAAATGCTTTTTAACTCGTTTTCTGTAGTTATTTAATTTTAATATTACGTAATGAATTTATTATATTATAACAAATAAGCATCATGACCCTCTGGTAATTTTTTTAGACATTCCCAATTGCTATATTATTTTATTACTTATTTTTAAGTCCGGCTTTTTGTGTATTTTGTTTAAATAATTTATATCAAGTAATATTTTTCTAAGGATTTTGTATTTTGTACGAAAAATTTTCTAAGTAGGTATTTTTTTATGAGCTACTCTTAAACTGCTCACAATTATTCACAAGCTAATTCAACGGTTATAGTTTTCTTTGTTAATTTGACATATTTCCTCCCATCCTGATTTTTTTCCAAATTTTCATTTGTACCAACAGTTTAGCTTTTAGGGGGAGGCGGCGCTCGATTTTAACAAAAAAATGCACTTTAACTTTAAACTTGTATATTTCCCAAACGAATCACTATTTTTGAAAAATCGTCTTCACAACCCTGTAATGATTTTAAAAGAACTATTTAACGACATTTCACACTATAACGTTAGATGAGTAAAAAACACACACCCACTTTACGCCTATGGGAATCCTAAAAAATGTATCTTTACACATTTTATTTTATCACTTTGTCAGGGTAATTGAGAGAGAGAGAGAGATGTTTATTTACACATATTCGATACACAGGAAATACAGTTGACAAGAAAAGATACAAATTAAAAAAATCATCGAATAGTATAAATTGGGCCCCACTCAGCATAATGTTGCGGCAAGCCGTAACGCTGTTTTTCAGTGGGACCCATTTAAAAACTAAATACAAAAAAAAAATAAAAAAAAAACAAACAAACAATACATTGTGATGACACGACCGCCAGCGGAAAGTGCAGTTCGCAACAAAACCTAAATAGGTACAAACCGAAAGTATGTATGGCAACACTTGATCAGTTTAATTCTGGCTACTGTAGTGAATTATCAGCAATTTCACTAATTTTGATATTGTGACGCATCACTCAACCTTCGATAGAACAAACTTAAAAACAAAAAACCATTCTAATGACTTAAAGTTAGGAGGGAACGCAGCCCATTGCTACATATATCCATGCAAAATTACAGCTTTCTAGCACTAATAGTCTCTGAGCTAAGCCGCGGACGGACGGAAAGACGGACGGACGAACGGACAGACAGACATGGCGAAACTATAAGCCACTACGAGTAGGTATAAGGGTTTCGTTTTTCCATTTTGGCACCGAACGAAACCTTAAAAAATTATGTTTATTTATACCCACACACAAATTTACATCATCATCTCAGTCTTTATATGCCACTACAGGGCACAGGCCTCATCTCAGAATGAGAGTGCTTGGGCCGTAGTGCGTATTGGGAACCTCACACACACTTTTGAATTTCTTCGCAAATTTATGCAGGTTTCCTCACGATGTTTGCCTTCACCGTAAAGCTCATGGTAAATTACAAATGTTATTTCGCACATATATTCCGAAAAAATCAGAGGTGTGAGTCGGAATTTGAACCCACGACCCTCTGCTTGAGAGGCCATATGATAGGTCAAACCACTAGACCCCCCACGGCTTACAAACACACATATACTTTCGCAATAATTTTAGTCTGATTATTAGAATTGTATTGTATATTCCAGGATCTTCGACGCAGGGGCCGCTTGGGATATGCGTAACTACTATGACTACGACTTCGAAACTCCCAACTCGAAACGTCAAGTTCCTTTGAATGTTCCTGATCCGTGCAAGATTTCAATTAAAGATTGTGTAACTGAACCAAATAATAATAAGATAAGAATCGACACCCAACCCCAGAAACCCAAGGACAAAAGATTACTGTTTGTACTAGTAAGTATTTTTCAATGTCTTCTAAGAAACCACACAGAAAACAGCAGAGAAATATGAATACGGTTGGGATTGAACCCAGAGGCCTAATTGTCTAACGCACTTGGAATCACAATCGTTTTCAACATCTCCTTCTGGCACACGGTATAGGAAAAGAGTAGAATGAAATGGTGAATGTGATCGCGAGGGCCAGCGCGTTACGGCCTGGCCAAGACATTGAACGAATTGCGGCGGCGGCAGCGGCAAGCGGGCCAACAAAACAAATAAAATGCGATGGCCGATAAATGAAACGAACCAAACAGGCTATTACGCTTTATCTTGTCATCCAATATACCGCAGTGTTTCGAGTCAAAAGTCTTTTTCCAGTGTGTGTTGCCAGTGATGACTTATGGCACTTAGACGTGACCGCTAACGATGGGCCTCATACGAAAGCTCAAAGTCACTCAGAGGGTGATGGAGAGGGCTATGCTTGCAGTTTCTCTGCGGGATCGCATTATAAATGATGAAATCCGCGCAAGAACTAAAGTCACGGACATAGCTCGAAGAATCGCTAGACTTAAGTAGCAGTGGGCAGGGCACATCGCTCGTAGAACAGACGGCCGATGGGGCCGAAAGGTTCTCGAGTTTCGCCCGCGGACCGGAAGGCGCAGTGTAGGTAGTCCTTCAACAAGATGGAGCGACGCGTGTACTGCCTTTTTGGCGAATTATTTTTCGCAAACTGATTCATTTGGCAAATGTTTAATTTCCCAAATGTTATTTTTTTCTGAAACTGTAAACTATTCAGGATATATTTCAGGACTATCCTGTAGGTTAGGTAAGGTTAGGTTGGGTATGTATTACAATACCGAAGTACGAAAGACCGAATGTATTAAAACATCGAATGGGTCAAAAGACCGACACGATTTTTTTCTGAAACCGTTAACTTTTTAAGATTGTTATAAAACAAACCTAACCTAACCTAATGGGTTCTGTATGATGCCGTTTTAATAAATTCTGAAAAATTTACGGTTTCTGAAAAATCGTGTCGGTCTTTTGACCCATTCGATGTTTTAATACATTCGGTCTTTCGTACTTCGGTATTGTAAAACACACCCGTTAGGTTAGGTTTGTTTTAAAACAATCCTGAAACCGGAAGAAGCAGTGTAGGTAGGCCTCCAAGATGGAGCGACGCCCTGGTTAAGGTGGCGGGAACGCATTGAATGCGGATGGCTCAGGGCCGATCTGTTTGGAAAGCCTTGGGGGAGGCCTATGTTCAGCAGTGGACGTCTTTCGGCTGAAATGCAGATGATGATGATGAACCTTAGATTTTTAGACATTTTGGTAACACACGGTATACGGCGGTTGATACGTTTCGCGGCCACACCCAAATGCGGAAGTCTCTCTGTCTGTTTGCCTGTTACCGTTCACGCTACCTCGTAAGGCCCGGTGAACTAAATTTAGTAGGTAGCTACCTGCATACAATAGATATGTACAGTCAACAAAAGCGAGGCCTGTCCAGTTTCAAAACAAATTTGCTTGCAGCCGTTGAAGTTCATTGGTATGGATTGGTATGGACAGATGTCTAGCCACTGCAACCAAAATGGACATTTAAGGTGTCAAGGCGACCTTTATGTCGATGGTACGCCAGAGTAAATGTCAACTTTTCTAGATTGACAATATGTTTCATATTATATAGGTATTATAACTAGCTGTTGTCCGTGATTCCGTCTACGGAGAATAGGGGTATAAAAAATAGCCTACGACCTAATCGCAGACCTACCAAATACAGACAAAAATCTCATAAAAATTGGTCAAGCCGTTTCGGAGGGGTTCAACCGTGACTAATTAATGACGGAGGCCTATGTCCAAAAGTGGACGTCCTACGGCTAAAATGATGATAATGATCTTTTTTTTCAGAAATTTTTACCTCATGTAAAAGACATTCAAGAGATTGAACCTGCGAGGTATTTCTTAAAGTATCGCTTACGGAAACCGGTAAAGGTACAACGACCAGCAACCAACCTTCGTGCCTTTTGCGGTCGAAACAGCTGGTCCCTAGGGTGCAGAGGCTAAGTCTTTAGTCTGGGAATTGGGCCGTAGGTTACGGGACAGGGGCGGTGACCCCCGCTCCGGGTCATACTTGGTTCAGCAGATTGCGCTGACCATACAGCGGGGCAATGCTGCCGGTATTATGGGCACTTTTGAGCCGGGTATGGCGCGGGGTAGTGGTACTTAGTTTTAGTTTTTTATGACTTTGTTTTATTTTCGATTATTTGTTGTTATTTTTTACTTAATGATTTATTGTTAGTTTAGTATTATTTGCTGTAATTTAATTATTTATGGACCTGTAATTAATGTATGATTGTAATAAATAATAGTAAAGTAAATGTATTTAATCTACTAACATCGTGCTATTTAATATACTAAGTCACCATGATAAATAAATTATTATTATTCAAGCTTTCAACCGTTTTACTAACACACGTGTGTGTGTTCAACCATTCAATGTGTGTGTACACATTCACACATTTTGTCACATTTTTTTTAAGAAATGTTTGAAGATTTTCATGATATTTTCGGTTATTTATTACTAGGTGGTGCCCGCGACTTTGTCCGCATTATTATTGGTTGATATAATTTATGCTTCGCTCCTATTGGTTGAGGCGTGATGTAAATATAGCCTGGGAGCCCCTTTTCTCACATAATCTTTTTATCCGAATTTTGAAAGTCAGGAATCGATGTCCATAATATTCTTGCTCATAAATATCGATGGTCATAATTTTTTTAAGCTGCAATCTATATATATAAAAGAATAAACTGACTGACTGACTGGGGTGTGTAATACGAGATATAACAACTTATTATCTAATATTCATAATATATACGCTCACTTTATATAAACTCGTTTAGTATAACGTTCACTGGATATAATGAACGAAAAGTATAATTATAAAATATCTAATTTTGTAATGTATAACGTTGTTTATATATAATATCAATTGATATAACGATCAAAGCGTATAATGTTCATAACACCTAAGATTTAAAACGTATAAATTCATTAAAAACTTTAATGCAAGCAAACAATCAAGCAATCCATTCATTTCTTCCGCTCAGTTACAAAAAAAAAACCTAACATCGAAGGCTAAGGCGGGAGCTACGCTACGCTTCGCTCCCGCCTTAGCCTTCTGAACCTAACCTATCCAAGTCGCTTCTGCCCCGAAAAGTCTTGCTCGCTCGCTTCGCTCGCTCGCGCCACTTAATTTTACATTTACACATATTATTATATATCATGACTGTTATACCTAATGTTTGTTATGTTAAAAGAAATTAGTCCATATTAATCTCATACAAATTGAAGTTATATAAAAGTAACGTTATATAATTTAAGCGTTATAGGTTTAAAAACTATACTTTTTGTTGTTATAGCTAACGTTCATTATATCTTCTGAACGCTATTAAAATGAAAATAGATATTTTGTAGTTATATCTCGTGGGACGCACCCGACTGACTGACTGACTGACATATCAACGCACAGCCCTAACCGCTGGGCCTAGAGATTCTAAATTTGGCACGTAGGTTCCTTATAAGGTCTAGGGGTGCACTAAGAAAGGATTTTTCAAAATTCACTCCCTACTCCCTAAGGGGGTGAAACGGGGGTCCAAAGTTTGTATGGGGAAACAAGATTAATTTGACTATTTTATTCGAAACTTCACAGAAGTACTCCTAACGATAAATGATTAAACACGTGTTTCAGGTTTTTTGGGAATTCAACCCCTAAAAGGGGGAAATGGGGTGACAAAGTCTGAAATCAACATGGGTATTGTTTCTATGGTTTATCGGGTCGCTGGTTACGAAAACAACAACGGTTTTAAAATCCGACGTGGCGGACGTAAAATACCATCTCCCTGGATGGGGTGCGATGGGGTTGAAATGTCTAAATAAACTAAATGACTGTTGATATATCAAAGCACAGCCCAAACCACTGGACCTAGAGACTTGAAATTTTGCACATAGATACCTTATACAATGTAGGCATCCACTAAGAAAGGATTTTTGGGAATTCCCACGGGAACGGGAAAAAACGGGATTTATATATCGTCGGTGCGAATACAAAAATCGCTATGTGTTTTTTTTCGATTTTACGATTATTTCATAATTTCATTTCTTTTAATGTCCTACGTTAACCTACAAAACCGTTTTTTGATATCTTTATTGGTTTTGAAAAAAAAAATTCCGCTATGTGCACGCGGAACAAAGTTTGGATGGAAATAAATCGCTTTGTGGTTTTTAGCACATAGCGATATTATGCGTGAGGTTCTCCATCAAAATCAATAGTTTATTACAATAGTGTGTTGCACATGGCGATTATTTCTTGATTGAATTACCCGACAGTGAGACTAATTTTAAGAAATTAATGTTAATAAGTGCTTTAATTTCACATTTTATAAAGTAAGTGCTACCAGGTTTTATTAGATTACTTGTTTTTGCTTAGTAAAATTGCACGTATCATTTAATAATGAATACGTTTATGACCTAACTATGCTATTTTCTGATTACTACAGTATGGATATTTTGTCAAATCCTGACCGCTCCGTTCAAGTGCATGAAACATCACCGAGAAATGCTTCAAGGGATTTAATTGGCAATTCTAATGACGATAATCTGACTGATATATTATTATGCGAAAATGTTACTAACGAAATAAATTTGAGTATACCTACCCGCTGCCTGGTTTGAGCAAAATTCTCTAAATAATCCTACACTCACTTCAATGTTTCTGTATAATGACAATAGGGATATAAACGTAGACCATGTGTCGGAAATATCAATTATCTGGAACTATTATTGAACCCCACGGGCCGTATCGAACAGGCTAGTTGTTCTGTCGAAAATTTGTCAGATGACAGAACTGCTGAAGACAATATAATAACCTTTTTGTTGAATCATGAAAGTGGTATAACTATTAATTTACCATTTGAAAAAATTGCCACTGGCCCAGCAAAACATGCTATATTGTAGACCCTTCTGCATTTCCATCAAAAATAAGGGAAAATCAACATTTGCGACTTATTGGAAAGACTTATAAGGGTAACAAAAGACAGCGGGATCCATCTATATTAAAAATATTTAGTAAATATGTTGTTAAGAAAAATCGTGCTATGACAGAAAAACCTTGTACTCATGGAGCGGAGCAAAAGTCTTATAGGAGTTATATTTGCAGGGCTATAAGTGATTAAATCCGAAGTGACATTTTTCAATATTTTTGGAATCTACCATCGTGGGACGCTAAAAAATTGTATATAAATGGCTTAGTGCAAATTTGTAGCACGTTAAAACGTCGGCCTGGTGCGAAAGAGGAAATTACTTTCCTAAAAAATGTACGGTTTCGTTTCGAATGCTTCTTGCAAAGTCAAAGTCGGTTTAAAGAAAGACTTGTTTCAAGAATGGATCAGAACTACGAACACTACTGATTCTTCCCCCAGTAATTCTAAGATACGGAAAATTGATAGATGTACAGTGTCAATATCAACACCTAGAATTCTAAAATCAAGATCTGTGGAGCTATGGCTTGAACAAGTACCTGTTGTACCTAGTCATTATTGTAGAGGAGATAGTAAGGACATAATTATATTGAGGACACCTTTCCCAGTAAGACCCATATGCACAAAGTGTACACACTTTGGTGCAAGGAGAATATTTTAAATTCTGTGACACGTAAATTATTAATAGAAAAGTTGGAGGAAAGAATGATTTCTATTTTTAAACCCAGAAAAGACCAAAGTTCCTTGTCTCTGAACAATGTTATAAGCATAAGCCGGCAGTACTTTTTATGTCAAAAATTATAATAACGTTTATTTATATGTATGGCATGAGGGAGAATGCGGTGTGACAGCCAG
The DNA here is from genome assembly GCA_947563465.1 of Archips xylosteana. Taxonomy (NCBI): domain Eukaryota; kingdom Metazoa; phylum Arthropoda; class Insecta; order Lepidoptera; family Tortricidae; genus Archips; species Archips xylosteana. The sequence continues at coordinate 3,509,722 of OX387351.1, read as the reverse complement.
TACCATCATAACAAGCTGTATTATACAGTTTTTAAAAGAGCACTGCTGTACTTATAAATTATAAAAAAGTATACCTTACATCTGACGGCTGCTCTTACCAGAACAGAAACAAGGTTTTGAGTAGTGCTTTGACTAATGCGTCAACTTCTTTAGGTATCGAAATTGAACAACTGATATTGGAGAAAGGTCACACCGTGATGGAAGTCGACCGACAGTGTTCATTCAACATTAGAAAACCAATTCAGGCCGCCAATATGTGCACTTACTGACTATTTAACTCGCATGAGACAGGCAAGGCAAGGCCGAAGAAACCGTATTTTGTGAATTATTTAGATAATTCATTCTTTAAAAATTACGAAGAAGTGCCGTGCAATTTTATAAGTATTAGGCCTGGTAAACGGTCTGGTGACCCTTCAGTGACCGACATAAGAAGCCTGTGGTACAAAGATGGCGATGTCAAATACAAACATACTGACATATTCACTCTTTTACTGCAAAGGCAACCTGAACAGCGTGAACATAATGAAGCACTACCATTATATAATAGCGGTCCAAAAATTGATTTAGCGAAATCCTCTGCAATCTTTAAAGGTCTATATATGCACCAAGATTATCATATTTTTTACGACAGTGTAAACGTACAAATTATTAAGTGATTTCAACTAATCTTTGACTAGGCATTAAAATTATAAGACGAAAGAGTAATGAAAAATCAGTACAATACTAGTATAACTTAAACGGCATGTTTTCATAAAGTTTATGCAAATCAATTAGTGTAATCGAAAATGTAGTACAGTTTTCTTCTTTATTACACTTGCTTGATTTATTATTGATTAGGTTTAACTAATAAACTAACTTGTGAGCAGATAACAATAAAGATTCATGTTATTCATATTTTCAATATTTATAATAGTAAAAGTCGACTCATATTACCAAATTTAAACATTTTATAACCCGCTATGTGTCGCCTTCCACGTTGTAAAAACTACGCTATGTGTACATTTGGCACATGGCGATTTAAAGTAAGCCAAATCAAAGTCGCTATGTAGCTAAATTCTGGTTTTTTGTTAATATCATAAAAATCTACAAGGAAAAATTGTTTATTTTTTCGTGAAAATCATGTAAATCTCACTACTGTATTATTTAAAAAAGTCAGATGTGACAAAAGTTGTATATACTATTATATAAACAGTTTTTTTTGTCTCCTGTAAAGTAAGTCAAAATTACATAGCGATTTTGTCATTCGCACCGACGATATTCGATTCCGAGTGACCCTATCTCAGTAATTATAATAACTAGACACTTCAAATTTGATACACAGGTAGGTATTACATTAGTTAAAACATTAATTTCAGGATTTTTCAAACGTCCCACGGGATAAGGAAAAAACGGGATTTATATATTCAGTTCAACGGGATCCTATGAACTACAATTATTAGACTCTTCAAATTTGGCATAAAAGTAGGTAATTATAATAGTAAAAAACTGTTTTAAGGATTTTCGGAAATTCCCACGGGATAAGGAAAAAACGGTATTTTTCGTTTTACTGGTCGTAGAAAGTTGAAATTTGGCATGTAGGTTGCTTGGGAAGTGTAGAGGAGCATTGAGAGAGGACTTTCCGAAATTTCCACGGAAATGGGAAAAAAGGGACTTTTCGTTTTACTGGTCATAGAAAGCTGACATTCGGCATGTAGGTTGTTTGGGGAGTGTAGAGGAGCATTGAGAGAGGACTTTCCAAAATTCCCACGGGAACGGGAAAAACGAGATTTTTCGTTTTACTGGTCATAGAAAGCTGAAATTTGGCAAGTGGGTTCCTTGATGAGTTTAGGGAAGCATTAAGAAAGCATTTCCCAAAATTCTTACGGGACCGGGAAAAAACGGGATTTTGCGTTTTACTAGTTGTAGAAAGCTAAAATTTCAAAATTCATAAGTTCATACTGTAAGTAGGCCGCAAAGGGCTCTATAACTGACTTCAAAAAAGGAGGAGGTTATGCATTCCACTTTATGTATTTTTTTATGTAGGTATCTTCACCGATTTCTCGGTCAATTGTGGACCGATTATAAAAATTATTTTTTAATTCGAAAGAATGAAATATACTCCTGAGATGGTCCCATTGTCACCAAATCAGGATCTGATGACGGAATCTCAGGGAAATCGACGGCAACCCTCAAATTTTGTAGGCACGCATTATGTTTTTCATATATTTTCTCAAGCTATTTAAGTGTTTGCGTCTGGTAGACATCATCTCATGTTGATGAGCTGATGATGGAAGGTAAACTCCTTAACGGTTAGGAGTTGAGGATATTTTTTCAAATATTATAGGTACGTATAGACCGATAGTTGTATTCTTTCAGGTTATCAAAGTGAGCTGATGATGGAAGGTTAAACTCCTTAACGGTTAGCAGTTATAGGAAGTTTCTTTAAATATCATATGCACGTATAGAACTTTAGTTGTATTCTTTCTGGTTATTCAGATGAGCTGATGATGGAAGGTATAATTCCTTAACGGTTAGGTCACACAACACCTTAACAAGATACTATAATATGTATAATATCAATGCTAAGTAGGTACACAGCGCTTCCAGTTACTCAAGTTTCTGTAGAACGTAAGAAAACATTGAATTATACCTAATGCAGGATAGGGGAAAGTAATAATAGGTTTTATAATTATTAACAAGCCTGGTTATTTTAGTGTCCGCTTCCGAATTAGTGAAAAACATTGTATATATAAAGTTTAGTCGGGCTTGCTTGCACGCTTGCTTGCACGCTTACTTGCACGCTTTCTTGCACGCTTGCTTGCTTCCATGCATGCATGCTTGCTTGCTTGCCTGTATGCTTGCTTGCTTAATATCTTGGTTCTTTGGAAAACTCATGGTACACGCGAGCGAAGCCGCGGGCAAAAGCTAGTGATCCATGATCCTATTGATCATAACTTTAAAAAGTCATAATATTGATATCAATAGAATTTAACGGAATATCGTTGATTATTCAGAAACATTGTAAGGCATATATCTTAAAGTAATAATTGTTTTCAGTCATAATTTTGCATTACCTAAAATGCACTAAACATTATACATCGAAATCTACAACATCTAAAGGAATATCGATAATTATTCAGAAACATTGTAAGGCATATCGCTGGCAGCGAGCGAGCGAAGCGAGCGAGCAAGACCTTTCAGGGCAGAAGCGACTCGGACAGGTTAGGTTCAGAAGGCTAAGGCGGGAGCGAAGCGTAGCGTAGCTCCCGCCTTAGCCTTCGATGTTAGGTATTTTTTTTATGACAGCACAGAAAAGGATTATTACCTTTAATATTATGAAATGTCATACAACCATGACACTGAATGTTATTACAAAGTAATATTATGACTAAAAATAGTTATGACCTGCGAAAAAAGACCATGCAATAATTATTATGAGTAACTTAATATTACCTTTAACATTATGAAGAGTGATGCATTCATGACACCGAATGATATGACTTTACTTATTGTTCCTTACAATAATTAAGTCTTAAGAAAATATTAACTCCAATTTATGTTGTTTAATATTATGACTTTCGATAATGTGACGAAGGAAAATTATGACAGAAAACGTTATGGGCTTGAAAATTCGGAACAAAAATTTTATGAGAGTCATTATAGACCCTATATAGCCTACCTATAGTCATCCTCGATAAATGGACTATTACAAAAAGATTTTTTCACTTCGAACCAATAGTTCCCGAGATTAGCTCGTTCAACTAAACAAACGAACAAAACCTCTCAGCTACTAGTACAGATTATGACACAGTTTCTAATCATCTGGTAGATCTGATAGATCTGATCCTGTATTTCTATCAGATCTACCAGATGATTAGAAACTGTGTCAGAATCTTCTGCCATTTCTATAAAAATGTGAGACGAAAGTGAATCGAAACAAGCGCTCGAATAATGATCTAAATACCTATGCTTTAATAGAGCTGATTCAAACGTTCAGTTACTGTCTCCTCTTAGTTTAAAGTATTCTCAACCGTCCTCACATTTTATTTATTTTAGCATTAAAAATATTTTTTAAATAAAAATTAAACCGCCTTCAATAAAAAACACTAAAAAGTAAAAAAAATGAAAAAAAAATTGAACCGATTCCAAACAAAAAGCATGAAAATATCTTTCTAGAATCGGTTTGGCGAATGTTCAGCAGTGGACGTCTTTCGGCTGAATGATGACGATGAATCTGTTTGAAGTCGGTGACTCACCATGAGCCAGCTGGAGTGGTAGAAACTCTATATTTCAAACTAAATACAAACTGAAATATAGATGCACAGAAAAAACCCCAAAAAAAAGACCAATGCTGGGAATCGCTAACCTCTAGACCAGTGGTGGTGTAGGGGTAAAGCACGCAGCACGGAACGCTGAGGACCTGGGTTCGATTCCCAGCATTGGTCTTTTTTCTGGGGTTTTTTCTGTGCATCTATATTTCAGTTTGTATTTAGTTTGAAATATATGGTTTCATGGGATGACCGTAAAAGTAATAAAAAAATGAAGTTGAAAAAATAAATAAAAAAGATACTTCATATCTGACTTGGTAGAAACTCAATAGATAGTAAGTAGTTTGATGACAATGACTAGGTCCACTCCTGCTGGCTCATGCTGAGTCACCGACTTTAAACAGTTTCATCATCATCATTCAGCCGAAAGACGTCCACTGCTGACCATAGGCCTCCCCCCAAGGCTCGCCAAACAGATTAGAGGAAAGATATTTTGGGTTAGGCAAGTAAAACACACTTTCCCGAAATGTGCATTTTCTCTAAAGGTGCACTATCCGCAAAATGTTCACTCCTAAAGTGTGCACTTTCCCATTAAGGGCACTATCCCCGTACGTACATTTTCCCAAAAAGTACATTTTCTCAAAACGCACACTTTCCCAAAATTTACATTAGTCAAAAATGTCATCTTCACCACAAAGTTTTCCTTATATAAAGATCCTAAAGCTATGATGGCGATGTTAACATTTTTACCTATGTACCTAGATAAATTTTTCGTGCTCGTTCATTTTTACCGTTTATCGAATGGCATATTTAGGTAAAGGTATAGTACGTGCTTTTCCAAATCTAGTGCTCTATTTGAGAAAGTGTACTTTTTGGGAAAGTGCACCTTCTAAGAATGTACTCTATCTGAGAAAGTGTACCAATTGGGAAGTGCACTCTTTGAGACAGTGCACCTTCCGAGAAAGTGATCCATTTAAACAAGTGCACCTTTAAATAGAGGAAGTGCACATTTCGTGAAAGTGTGTTTTACTTGCCTATCCCGATATTTTCATGCTTTTTGTTTGTAGTCGGTTCAATTTTTATTTCATTTTATTTGCTTTATTTTTCTGAGACACGGATTGAGGTTTAATAGACTTAAAAAAAAAAACACAAACCGTCAGGAAATTGCGACAAAACGCAAACTATCGACAGAAATGTCAGTGTGACAGCCAGCATTGTGCACTACTAACTGACGTGTTTATGCTTTACTAAAGCAAGGAAAACACTATCGTAGATTGGCACTTATGTGCATAAAATTGAACTTTATTTGCATGGTTCAAAATGTTTGAAAATTGTTTCGAGTGCGTCCGATTGCGTTATCGTTGTTTTCATAACATACGCTGAAAACTTGATGTTGTTCAGTTAATAATGCTGTAGGTACCACTACAACCATCCTTAGAATCGCTCTAACATTACAAAAAATAGTCTAAGAGCCAGTGAAGATCGACCTTCACCGATCTGATAACTCGATGACACATATTTTTTATCAAATATAATTTATAAACAAATACGCCTATGGTAACTAGCCTATCGAAAAGTGTTCATAGCTATATTTAATTTCATTAATTCAGTATGGCCAAAGGCACTCCACAATAAAACGACACAATCCCATCGAGTTTGGGCTCGTTTGATTTGCCTTGACGAGTAGTGTGTACTATCTAGAATTAAAGTACTCTTCAAGACAAATCAAACCAGCCCAACCTCAATAAAATTGTGCTAATTTGTTACGGTGTTCTTGTGGCCCTATTTCAGCTCCATCATCGGACCCTTGTTACCATCTAGGACCAAAGTACTCGTCAAGACAAATCAAACGAGCCCAAACTCTATGGGGTTGTATCATTTTATTGTGGAGTGCCTTTGGCCATCTTCCAGCTCCATCATCAGACCCTGGATACCATCTGGAATCAAAGTGCTCGTCAAGACGAATCAAACGAACCCAAACTCGATGGGGTCGTGTCGTTTTATTGCGGAGTGCCTTTGGCCATACTGAATTAATGTAATTAAATATAGCTATGAACACTTTTCGATAGGCAAGTTATCATAAGCATATTTATTTATAAATTATATTTGATAAAAAATATGACTCATCGAGTTATCAGATCGGTGAAGGTCAATCTTCCACGTCTCCTCTACTAAAAAATATGTGTATGCGTATGTCACACGCGCGCGTGCATGCGAGTGTGCATTGCTAGGTGCTCTTTCACCCTAAAACAGATAGACGGATGTAGACGAAATTAGATATGCAGATAGAGTATTTTTATCTTGTTATTCCCACATTTATTATTGCAGGTTACAAGGCTCCAGTATCACAATCGCTAAGTCTAAAAATAATGTTATTTACGTGGATATTATTCTTATTAATATCATCACGCAACTTGTAGGTCATCATCATCATCATCTCTGAGCCACTGCAGAGCACAGGCCTCCTCTCTCCTCTCTTATAGGTACCCTAAGCAAATCCACCAAACATGTGTTATGTAGGTATAACATTCCCCTCATTCATTACTTCATGGTGGAGTATCATGGTGTTAACTTATTTTTTTTTTTTGTTTTTATCCGTCACTGTGACATTTTGCCACCATCAGACATAGACAAGACACTTTGCTATAAGTTTGTAATTTTTTTTTATGGATAAGTGTCGATAACCTTAATAAATAAAACAGCCTAATGAAGCGTTAAGATTCAACAAACCTATTGAATGCTCCGCGAAAATTCATTTACAATGAACAAACGAGCAAAACCACAGCGTATCAAACTTACCGGAATGGAAATATACATATGTTATTGTGTTTGGATTGCTTGACCGCCGGAAATAAACGAGTTTAGGTAGAATGAAGCGACGATTACCTGTTATGAAATCCTCTCCTATTCTGCTGGTGTACCGAACCTAAGGGGTTTGGATGTTTAGATCTTTTGATGTTGTGGATGTTCAGATGTTTCTTACTCAATCGTGCGGTAGCGGCTGAGAACATTTAGAAGATACTTGGCGTACAGATCGCCGCCTCCGGCGAATAAAATGATAATCGCAAAAACGTAACTTTTCAGGAAAAATAAAAAACACATTTTTGCCAATAACTTCTAAACAAGTGGACGTAAACTGATGATAGTCAGCGTTACGGAAAGCTAATTTTTTAAGAATTCTTCTTTTTTTAGTGTCACTTATATGATACATATTATAAAGGAGTTATTTAAAAAATTAGAAGTTAGTGGAAATCGATCATCATCTGTGATTTATAAAGTCGATTATCATTTTATTCCCGCTTTTTCAAGGGTTTAAAATACGTATTGTATGGTTGTTATATCATTTTATTCTACTATTTTTACGGTTCGATTAGTAAAAATAATAGTTACATATCATCTTATTCTCGTTAATATTGTGAAATTTGTTTTATGATAATGTAATTTATCTGGTATTGCAATGAAACAATAACATGGTAATCAACTTTGGCTTTATTTCAATTATTAGGTTAAAATTAACAGAATCTCGAAAAAAACTAAAACAATACAATTTATTAGGTACTTATTACTTGATTCTTATTCTTGATCATCATCTTCATCATCATTATTCATTTCAAAGTTCTTTAAATAAGTCAAGGACTCATAAAAAGCATGATAGTAGCTTGGAATATCACCTGCCTTACAAAGGCTAATCAGGTCGTCGTATAATATAATTGGCAAGAGCTGGGTGTATAATACTGGTCTGGTAGTTCGGTTTCAAGGACAGGGCTTGGGCTGACTATAGATTTAAGTGTCTGTCTGGTACCTCGCATGCTTCTTAATTTTTGGATTGACTCTGTGTTTATTCGGAAATATTCAGAATCGACGTCATATTAAAATTTGTATTTTAAAATTGACGGCTCTGCAGAAGAAACACTGACTTTCATTATTTTATTATTTATTATTATCGGTTAACTTTGAATCGTTGTTGTGCTTTCATTGCTGATCATCGTTTCGTGCGTTAAGATACTTTCTGTATTATTTTCTGGTTGTAGAGTTTCGTCCAAATCAGTAGCATCAAGGGTTCTTGTTTGTTCTTTGTGCTTGTCACCTTCGTAAGCATCAAAGTCGAGGGCTGCTTGCAGTTCTGGAATATTTGATTTAGACATCGTTTTGATGACCGCTGCAATGAAGATTCATTCAACGCATGCTTTGAAGTTGGTGTCAAATCAGAAGTACAAATCTTGTTATTTCCACCGACTGTCGGTGAAGGTGATGCTATGAAATCTGCTGCATTCAAAATAAGCGAAATATTTGAAATTGTTGACGGAGTTCTCAATATATTCTGAGTGGCATGTTCAAAATCGGAGGCAGGATTTGGGTTGACTAAGGAACTGCTGTTTGTCTTGGTTCCCCGCTTGCTTTTTGTTTTTTGGACAGGTTCTATGTTCATTAGAGAATATCCAGAATCAAAATCATATTTATACTGTAAAATTGAGGGCTGTGAGCAAGCGACTCTCACTTCCATTATCTGTGTCCATGATACTTTTTGCCCTACCTCATTTTTGACCCAATTTTAATTATTTATTAGTTCTTTTATGTTATAAAACTCCTTTTGAAGCATTTCTTTAACGTTGTACTTTTCTCCGTTGACTTTCGGGTTCATAATGATTGCGTACATCTGGTCCGGGGTGTACACGACTCTATTTTTTAATTCTCTTTCAATGTTGGCGTGCACAGAGTCTCCCTCACTCTGGCCATCGTTGTCAAGACTGTGATGGATAGGACTCTGAAGGTCAGGACTTTGGTGGCTGGGAGTGTACTGCTCAAGACTATGATGGACAAGAGTTTGATGTGGACTGTAATCGGGACTCTGATGGGCAGGACTGCGACGGACAGGACTTTGGTGAAACGGACTCTCATTGTCAATACTGTGACAGGCAGGAGTCTGAGGGTTAGGACACTGGTGGCTGGGAGAGTACTGCTCTGGACTATGATGGGCAGGAGTTTGATGGACTGGACTCTGATCGGGACTCTGATGGGCAGAACTGCGACGAACAGGACTTTGGTGAACCAAGCTCTCACCGTCAAGACTGTGACGGGCAGATCTCTGAGGGTCAGGACTTTGATGGTTGGGAGTGTACTGCTCAGGAATATGATTGACAAGAGTTTGATGGGCTGAACTCTGATCGGAACTCTGATGGGCAGGACTGCAACGGACAGGACTTTGGTGAACCGGGCTCTCATTGCCAAAACTGTGACAGGGAGGACTCTGAGGGCCAGGACTCTGGTGGGCAGGTCTATACGTCATACTTGAATTACCGATAATCGTTTTATCTGAGAGTACACTGCTACAATTACTATTCCTCTGTAATGTTTCATCTATATCATTACCGTCAAAAGGCGACGCTAGTTCTTGTTCTCGGTTATCAAAAATACCTATAGAATTAGACGATGTTGACGGCTGAGCGTCGTTAAGGAATATTTGACTCAGACATCGTTTTGAATTCTTATGAGAGGGTCCTATACATTCATGTGTTGAGGTTGTTGTCAAATCAATGGAACAATTAGTGTTTGTTTCTGGAGTTCCCTTAAGTTGTTGATAAACGATTGAAGGTGATGCTATAAAATTCACAGAATTCAATACGAGGGAAATGTTCGATATATTTGATGGAGTGCTTATTATATTTTGAGAGGCTTTTTCTAAATAATCTGAGTCTCCTCCAATGCTTGAAGAACTCTTACTGCGCTGTAAATTTTGAAATCTCTCTGGGCTAGGCAAATATTCAGACACATCTGGTGAGAAATCTTGGTTCAATTCAGAATCATTTTCATCGCAATATTTTTTTTCTCTAGATATTTGTCTTAAATCATATATACAGGGTTATTTGTAATTCACTAGCATCCTTTTAACCCTAAACTCCTACCACTTAAACAAATGTTTTTTGTTTTACGGCTTTTGTCATAACTTAATATTTCTGGTGTAATAACGTTTTGAAAACTTGAGATTTCCTCTTATTTTTACGATACTCTGTGTATTTGTATGGGAAAAAAAGTGCTTCATTTTAAAAAGTCGTAAAACAAAAAACATTTGTTTGAGTGATATTTTATTGTCACTCACTTCACTTATACTCCAATCACACCAATAATTATATAGTTTTAGAAATCGAACACTAAAAAGCCGACACAATGTTTTCGCGAGCCGGTTTGAGATCACATTAAGAGGCAGTTTGTTATTGTAAATAAACATTGCCACGCACCCTTAGCACTTGACATGTCGATATAGACCATTGCAATTTACATTCGACCCGTGCAATGTGACAAAAGGATATGGCAAGACGTTTTAGAGTTCCGTTTCAAATGCGTAGTTTTGGTGAGCGCCATTGCACGAACAGTATTTAGCGGTTTGCGACGAGAATAAAAAGATAACTGCGCTTATCATTACTTAGCGATCTAATTTTGACGAGAACATAATAATATAGATGTTTGTCATGCGATGAGCTTTCAGTATTTTATGATAAAATTATTGCACACTTTTATTCTAGTTACAAGGTATATAAATAAAAAAATTGAATAGTATTGTATTATGTTTCAATTTTGTCATTTACCGTACAAAAATTACGAAAAAAATTGAGCTGGTGCATTGGCACCTACGGATTCTAAATATGGCATAAAAATAAAACTAAGATAATGGTGGTTATCATTTTGTTCTCCGGGGCCGGCGAGATGTACAGTCGAGGAAACTCAAGTGCGTACTAGGATGGAACCTTATTAAGAATAAGAATAAGAATTTGCTTTATTGCCACAAAACAAAACATAAATAAAACAATATCAAGAACAATGAACAAAACATTTACAAATAAAAAAAAAATACAATAATTTAGAAAATTTTTGAGGCAAAAGGTCCCAGTCTCAGCATGTGCTGGACAGACAGTCCAGCGCTGGCTTTCAGCCTGGGCCTTGGGCAGGATATATAACAATACTCTTTGGGGCAGGGTCGGTTGCAGACCCGACGAGAGACAGTGTAGCCGTGTTTAAAATAGCAACAGAAAAATATTTACATATATGAAAATAAAAAATAAAACCGACTTCAAAAAACACCCAAAAACTAAAACGCAAAAAATAAAATAAAAATTGAACCGACTACAAACAAAAAGCATAGAAATATCTTTCTTCTAACGGTGAAGCCACACGAGCGTAATTTTGTGAGTCGTGAGCGGCAGAATTTCGGTTCGCGCCATACAATATGCGGGCCATCCCGTGACACTCACATGACACAATGTATGGCGCAATCGAAATTCTGCCGCTCACAACTCACAAAATTACGCTCGTGTGGCCTCACCCTAATCTGTTTGAAGTCGGTGCCTCAGCTCGAGCCAGCAGGAGTGGTAGAAAGAAACCCAATAGATAGTAAGTACGTAAGGTCGATGGCTAGGCCCACTCCTGCTGGCTCGTGCTGAGTCACCGACTTCAAACAGATTAGGGTGAGGCCACACGAGCGTAATTTTGTGAGTTGTGAGCGGCAGAATTTCGATTGCGCCATACATTGTGTCATGTGAGTGTCACGGGATGGCCCGCATATTGTATGGCGCGAACCGAAATTCTTCCGCTCACGACTCACAAAATTACGCTCGTGTGGCTTCACCGTTAGAAGAAAGATATTTCTATGCTTTTTGTTTGTAGTCGGTTCAATTTTTATTTTATTTTTTGCGTTTTAGTTTTTGGGTGTTTTTTGAAGTCGGTTTTATTTTATAATTAAAAATTATTTTATTTTTTGCTTTTTAGTTGTATTTGTACATACGTATTTGTTAGATACGTAGGATAAAATCATCAGTTTGACCTCGAAATAAGTTTGTTACAAAATCTATTTTTAATACAAGTTTTTTTTTGCTCCCTGTACTTTTTGCCCCTGGTTACCAAAGTACTCATAAAGACAAATCCAACGAGAGCAAATTTGATAGGGTTACGTCGTTTTATTACGGAGTTCTTATGGTCACTTTCCAGTTCCATGTTCAGACCCTGGTTACCATCTAGGATCAATGTACTCGTCAAGACGAATCAAACGAGCCCAAACTCGACGGGGTTGTGTCGTTTTATTGTGGAGTGCCTTTGGCCATCTTCCAACGCCATCATCAGACCCTAGTTACCATCTGGGATCAAAATGCTCGTCAACACGAATCACACGAGCCCAAACATGACGGGGTTGTGTAGTTTTATTGTTGAGGGCTTTGGCCATCTTCCAGCTCAGTCATCAGACCCTGGTTACCATCTGGGATCAAAGTGCTCGTCAAAACGAATCAAACGAGCCCAAACTCGACGGGGTTGTGTCGTTTTATTGTGAAGTGCCTTTGGCCATCTTTCAGCTCCATCATCAGACCCTGGTTACCATCTGGGATAAAAGTGCTCGTCAAGACAAATTAAACGAGCCCAAACTCGACGGGGTTGTGTCGTTTCATTGTGGAGTGCCTTAGGCCATCTTCCAGCTCCATCATCAGACCCTGGTTACCATCTGGGATCAAAGTGCTCGTCAAGACGAATCAAACGAGCCCGAACTCGATGGGATTGTGTCGTTTTATAGTGGAGTGCCATTGGCCATCATCCAGCTCCATCACCAGACCCTGGTTACCATCTGGGATAAAAGTGCTCGTCAAGACGAATCAAACGAGCCCAAACTCGACGGGGTTGTGTCGTTTTATTGTGGAGTGCCTTTGGCCATCTTCCAGCTCCATCATCAGACCCTTGTTACCATCTGGGATCAAAGTGCTCGTCAAGACGAATCAAACGAGCCCAAACTCGACGGGGTTTGTGTCATTTTATTATAGAGTGCCTTTGGCCATCTTCCTGCTCCATCATCAGACCCTGGTTACCATCTGGGATCAAATTGCTTGTCAAGACGAATAAAACGAGCCCAAACTCGACGGGATTGTGTCGTTTTACTTTGGAGTGCCTTTGGCCATCTTCCAGCTCCATCATCAGACCCTGGTTACCATCTGAGATCAAAGTGCTCGTCAAGACGAATGAAACAAGCCCAAACTCGACGGGGTTGCGTCGTTTTATTACAGAGTTCCTATGGCCACCATCCAGCTCCATCGTCAGACCAGCTCCATGTTGCAATAATATTGCATTGTCATCCAATTTACACAAGCATGCAAAATTTCAATTCAGAAACCGGGAAGTGGGTTAAATTCAACTTGCAAGATTTGACCCGTTGAGGAGTTCCGTTGGCCATCTGTGATCTTCTTCATCAGATCCAGTTTACCAAATGACATTTTCTGAATGAAAATGCTTGACTAGATGCTAAAAATTCTAAAATCGTCATAGTTGTGCCTATAAAATTTGAGGGTTTCCGTCGATTTACCCAAGATTCCATCATCAGATCTTGACTTGGTGCCAATGGGACCACCTCGGGAGTATGCTCTTTTAAACAAAAAAAGAATTTTGAAAATCGGCCTACAATTGGCGGAGATATCGATGAACATACATAAAAAAAAAAAAAAAAATATAAACAGTGGAACATAGAACCTCCTCCTTTTTTTGAAGTCGGTTAATTATGGAAGAACCGAAAAGTAAATGAGTGGAAAAAAAAACAATCACGGTAAAAAAAAAAACATCAAAAACCAGTAACATGCCATTGAAGAATAATAAAAACAAATTAAATATTTCTGCTTGTGTGTGCCGGTGTTAACATGTGTATGCGTGAGTGTGTGTCTGCGTTAGCGTGTGCGTATGTGAGTGTGTGTCTGATTTTGCGTGTGCGTATGTGAGTATGTGTCTGTGCGCGTACGTGCATGCGTGGCTGCGTGCGTACTCTGCCACAATCCTTAGTTAAGATTAAGAGAAGAACTTGCTCTGCATAACTTATAAATGCGAATGGACTAACTTCTTAAATTTTTCCAGTGGTATAGGCTCACGCAGGGGCGGAGCTCGGAGGGAGGTCATTCCATATTTATTATTCTTGTAAATGTCATGTTGATATTTCCTACATCTGCCAAAGAAGAAGAAGAAGATTTTGAAGACGTTCCACCCTGGTACGCGGTTCAGTTTCCTTGACTCTACAAGGATCTGAATTAAGACTTAATAACACGGTAATGCATTCCCGTAAGGCAATATCTGAACTTTAAACAGGTATAAAGGACGCTGTTCAAAAACGCTGAAATGCCTCGGCTTTCAGTATGACGTGCTAACTTTCATCTGCAATCAATATATAGTGTTGACGGAACGAACTTTGTGCTTTAAAAATGATAACGTACTTTTTTTCAGGCCAAATTGGTTTTGAATTATTCTCCTGACGATTGTCCAGTTGTAATTTCTGACTTATCAGCTGCAAGGGTAGTTTTTCATTTTTCAAGGTATAATTATATTATAACCAGTGGTAGCTCTGGTTTCGTATACACAAAACTAGCTAGGAATAGTTCTGTATAATATACAAAGCCAGAGTTGCTATAAGTTTCTTGTAGGTCTCATATACCAACTACTAACCAGCTCGTTTCTACCACCCTTAACATTAAGAATATGAAACTAACTCTATCTCAATCTGTCTGCTACATATTCTGACAGTGACCAAGAACAGAGCTGTAGTGTGAGCTGCGCCACACTCACACTTACCCACTATGTAGTATATAACTTAAGCTTTATTTAATATACTCAGTATTTACTCGACTCTAATGGTTTCACTACAACTCCCATCCTTACATGGCGACCCTGCCAGTGCCGCTGCCTCGTGCGGCGCTGGTGGCGCGCTGCGCCACCAGTTTATTATCGGACTTGTTTAAGATTTTAATTATTATGTATACAGTTAAAGTCTGGACATTTAATTAGTGTAAAAAAGACAATTAAAATCAATAATACAGTAAGAATAATTAAGTTAGAATATTTAAATAAGTATAAGAATACGTTATGAAACAAACGAAAGAAGTTATTTAAGATAGTTAGAAGAACCAAAAACATGAAAAACTACGGAAGAAGAGAAAAATGAAGATAAAATGTGAAGAATATATTAAATTGACTGAGACGAACCGTTGGTAATTTTTTGATGAAATATGACAAGAATATAGTTTGTAGTGGGAGGGTTTATGAGTATTGGCGTATGTGCGCTCGTGTGTGTGCTTGTCGCACAAAAATTTTGAAAAACTCAGAAGTGCGAGCCCGGAGTCGAACCCACTGCTTGAGAGGCTAGGCTAGGCTAGTTTCTAGGCTAGGTCAAACTACCAGGTTACCACGGCTTTTACTGACTGACATATCTAGCGATCCTAAAACATACTTCAACGATAAGCGTTTACATAAATCAAGTAAACAATATATTAGTAAAGTTCGGACCGCTCGATTCAGACGGTGCGTTGCGAGCAGCTGTTTCTGTTCGGGGGTAATGTTCCACTTCCAATATATTGGGTTAGTTGAGGTACTTTTGGAGACAAACACATGAAAACTGTTTTTAAATCGAACATAATGTGAATAAAATTGTAATTGCAGAATTCATTTTCATAGAGTACTAGCTGTTGCCCGCGACTCCGTCCGCGAAGAATAGAGGTAGGTATAAAAAATAGCCTACGACCTATTCTCAGACCTACCAAATGCAGTAAAAAAAGTTTCATAAAAATCGGTCAAGCCGTTTCAGAGGAGTTCGGTAACAAACACCGTGACACGAGATTTTTATATATTAGATAATAAATTGAGACCATCTTTAGACAAAAAATGTCGCTGCGAAGATATCAGTGAGTGTCTAACGGAATTCTATTACTAAATTTCCACTGTTTGTCTCTTATTCTGTATGTGTGTCTTAATATTCATGTATTATTATTACTATAAAATAAATAATTTGAAACCAAAAAAACAAACAGCACGAACTTTATCTTCTATCTGTGAAAAACTTTTTGTTAATGTTCCGTAACTATCAAATCAATATACACAATTTTATACATAACAACTCAATAAAAATTAAAATTAGATAACAGTTAATTTATAACATATAAATATGTTTTATCTTCGTTTGACAAAGACAATTTTGTCAAAGCGACAGATAAAGACACGATTTTTAAGTTACAAGCTTTCATAAATATAATTAAGACCTTGCAGATCTCTTTCGTCAGCCATCTGAGATATCCCCGACATTTGCACTTCATTACTAAGATTTTAAACGAAATCAATCGAAAATCGGAGTGAATCGTAATAATTACCAAACACATTAATCATTCCGCAATCGATAGCCGTCATCGTGTAATGATTCATTGCTCCCACCCGACGTTATCGTTGGAAGATATTCGCGATCATTGTTATAGCAATTTAGACCTGCAAGAAAAATCGCGCAAACCACATTAGGTATATACATGGCGAGGCTGTGATGGCAGTTACAGACGGACTAACTAACGTCGTTAAGCCAAAGGCTTCTAGAAACATAGGGAAGCTTAAAGTTCCATCTTATCGACCGGGCAAAACCAGAAAGTCATAGTCCACATCCCGTTATCAGTGTTGAAGAATCATTGAAAAAGCTAGGGATGGCACGGCACATTTTAACATGTGCCTAGGTAGGTATATATAATTTGGTTCATTTTTTTTAAATTTATATATTTTATGTTTTAAACCAAAATAAAACCTCTTTGCAGCCCGTAATTAAAAGAGGTTTTATTCTTTATTTAAACTCCATAATAGGTGGTTGCGTAATTTATTTGTCAATATTAATTAATGTCGTATATTATTCGTTCGCTAAGAATTCAGTTAAAATCATGAATTTCCTTAATCACGCTGAATTTTCCCAGTTTAAAAGGGAACTGATGGCGAAATTAGAAGAAAACTCTTAATAATTGTTCTATGTTCTTATTTACTTACTTTCGCTGGCTCAGCGGCCCGAAGTGGATCTTGGCCTCCGACATCAAAGTGCGCCATTCCTTCCTGCTCTGTGTCAAGTCTGACCAATCGGACACGTCCAGCTCTTTCAGATCTTTAGCAACTTCATCTTTCCACCGGTATCTTGGTCGACCCACCGGACGCCGTCCGGAAGGTCGCCCAAGATACGCTCTTTTTCTTTCCACATGCCCCAGCCATTGACGTCAGGCAGCTTTTATTTCCCGGATGATATTCGGCTCAGACACTAGCTCCTCTATCTCCCGGTTGAACCTTCGCCTCCAATTCCCGTCATCGTCCCTTGTTGGACCCAGAATCTTTCGCAAAATCTTACGTTCCGTAACCAAGAGTTTGTTTTCCTCCTTCAACGTTAGAGTCCAAGTTTCACACCCGTACAATAGAATCGGCCTTATATAACTGTATTGTAAATGCGGATTTTTGTAGTCTTGCTTATCAACTTGGATACCAGTACTTTGTGAAGGGCTGCCGTACATCTTAGCGCATTGACTATACGGATGTCGATTTCGCCCTCCCTTTGGTTAGTGTCAGTGACCGTACATCCGAGATATTTAAACTTACTGGCACCTCTATATGTTGAACCTTTTACAACAAGGTTTTTCCTCTTAGCCCTGCGCAGTCCTTGTATCTCTTCATATAGAGGTATTCTTATTTAAATAAATTATTATTATCATTAATTAATCCTGTGTTCTGTTATTTTCATGTGTTTTTTTTATGTACAATAAAGAGTTTTACAATACAATACAATAATTTTTTCAGACAATTAATGAAAATATACAAATCCGTTATTTTACCTGTAAAAACATTCTTCTAAAAAAACGTTTTATATACCAATACTAGCTTTTGCCCGCGGCTTCGCTCGCGTGTACCATGATAATTCCAAAGAACCAAAATAAAGCAAGCAAGCATACAGGCAAGCAAGCAAGCATGCAAGCAAGATTGCTTGCGTGACAATGGGACCATCTCAGGAGTATATTATATTCTTTCGAATAAAAAAAGAATTTTTAAAATCGGTCCACAATTGACCGAGAAATCGGTGAACATACCTACATAAAAAAATACATAAAATGGAATGCATAAGCTCCTCCTTTTTTTGAAGTCGGTTAAAGAGCCCTTTGCGGCCTACTTACAGTATAAACTTATGAATTTTGAAATTTTAGCTTACAACCGGTTAAACGCAAAATCCCGTTTTTTCCCGTTCCCGTAAGAATTTCGGAAAATACTTTCTTAATACGGGGAAAGTCCTCTCTCAATGCTCCTCTACACTCCCCAAGCAACTCATGCCGAATTTCAGCTTTCTACGACCAGTAAAACGAAA
Source organism: Archips xylosteana (assembly GCA_947563465.1). Classification (NCBI taxonomy): domain Eukaryota; kingdom Metazoa; phylum Arthropoda; class Insecta; order Lepidoptera; family Tortricidae; genus Archips; species Archips xylosteana. The sequence goes on along the minus strand of OX387351.1, from coordinate 3,491,326 downwards.
AATCCCATTTTTTCCCATTCCCGTGGGAATTTCGAAAAGTCCTCTCTCAATGCTCCTCTACACTCTCCAAGCAACCTCATGCCGAATTTCAGCTTTCTACAACCAGTAAAACGAAGAATCCCGTTTTTTCTCGTTCCCGTGGGAATTTTAGAAAGTCCTCTCTCAATGCTCCTCTACACTCCCCAAGCAACCTACATGCCGAATTTCACTTTTCTACGACCAGTAAAACGAAAAATCCCGTTTTTCCCGTTCCCGTGGGAATTTTGGAAAGTCCTCTCTTAATGCTCCTCTAAACTCCCCGAGCAACCTACATGCCGAATTTCAACTTTCTACGACCAGTAAGACGACAAATCCCGTTTTTTCCCGTTCCCGTGGGAATTTTGAAAAGTCCTCTCTCAATGCTCGTCTACACTCCCCAAGCAACCTACATGCCGAATTTCAACTTTCTACGACCAGTAAAACGAAAAATCCCGTTTTTTCCCGTTCCCGTGGGAATTTTGGAAAAACCTCTCTCAAGGCTCCTCTACACTCCCCAAGCAACCAACATGCCGAATTTCAGCTTTCTACGACCAGAAAACGAAAAATCTCGTTTTTTCCTTATCCCGTGGGAATTTCCGAAAATCCTTGAAACAGTTTTTTACTATTATAATTACCTACTTCTATGTCAAACTTGAAGAGTCTAGTAATTATAGTTCATACCTATAGGAACCCGTTGAACTGAATATATAAATCCCGTTTTTTCCTTATCCCGTGGGAATTTTGAAAAATCCTGAAATAGATGTTTTAACTAATATAATACCTACTTATGTATCAAATTTGAAGAGTCTAGTTATTATACTTAGTTACAGAGATACGGTCACTCGGAATCGAATATATAAATCCCGTTTTTTTCCGTTCCCGTGGGAATTTTTGGAAAGTCCTCTCTCAAAGCTCCTCTATTCTCCTCAAGCAACCTACATGCCGAATTTCAGCTTTCTACGACCAGTAAAAAGAAAAATCCCGTTTTTTCCTTATCCCGTGGGAGTTTCCAAAAATCCTTAAAATTGTTTTTTACTATTATAATTACCTACTTCTATGCCAAATTTGAAGAGTCTAGTAATTATAGTTCATAGGATTCCGTTGAACTGAATATATAAATCACGTTTTTTTCCTTATCCCGTAGGAATTTTGAAAAATCCTGAAATTGATGTTTTAACTAATGTAATACCTACTTGTGTATCAAATTTGAAGAGTCTAGTTATTATAGTTACAGAGATACGGCCACTCGGAATCGAATATATAAATCCCGTTTTTTCCCGTTCCCGTGGGAATTCCCGAAAATCCTTCCTTAGTGGATGCCTACATTGTATAAGGAATCTATGTGCAAAATTTCAAGTCTCTAGGTCCAGTGGTTTAGGCTGTGCGTTGATATATCAACAGTCAGTCAGTCAGTCAGTTTAGAATTTTATATATATAGATGTCACATGTAACATTGACAATGAAATAAATATTGTGCGACAACCCTATGACTTAGTTTCAATGGATCTGCAACAGTTCACTGATAACGGGGTATGGTCATAACTAGACCTCGTTATCTCAGGGCAGTGAAATGTCAGTGTTAAAATAGGGGAGTATGTGGCCAATTGGAACAATTATATTTTCCTACTCCTGTACTTTTATCTGTTTTTTACATGGTCGCGAACAAATATATAAGAACATAGATAATATGATGAAGATGATAATATGACTTCAGAAAGTCTATACATAATCTATTCGCCATAACAGCACTTGTGTCGTAATGTCGTTATTACGATACACCTAGCTGCCACATAATATTAAATGTAGGGTACACTCAACACTAAAGCCCAGTTTAGACCTGCTGAGTTGAGTAGAGTAGAGTACAGTCGGGTACAGTAGGGTAAAATAGGGTACAGTAGGGTACAGTTGGGTACAGTAGGGTAAAATAGGGTACAGTAGGGTACAGTCGGGTACAGTAAAGTAAAATAGGGTACAGTAAGGTACAGTCAGGTACTGTAGGGTAAGGGCAACCTGAACCACTCCGCCCGCGCACAAGACCTCATGATGCAGGTCATGGCGGAGTGGGGACTGGCATTGTCGGTGGTGGCCGAGCCATGTATGGTCCCTGCTCAGGCACACTGGGTAGGGGCCACAGACGAATCCGTGGCGATGGTGGTTCCGGCGACAGGGTTCTTCCCATCCCTCTCCAGGCTCGAAGACGGACCGGGATACGTGGCGGCAAAATGGGGGAAGACGGTCTTTTAGCATAGGGTAAGTGTACCAGTGAATGAACACTTAAGGAAATTTTCGACTTTGTAAATTAATTTTAGGCAGTTGGACACAGTTTATTTAAAATATTACTTTTTGTATAGCACAACCAACTACTCTAGTTGGCTAACATCATCATTATTCAACAGTATTAATGTACAGTTTGAAGATATATCACTATTTAAGTGAAAAAATGGCAAATCACCAGTGAATGAACAAATGAAACCAGTGAATGAACAACTTTGAATATGATGTTTTGTTATACTATAAATATACAAAAGCGAAGTTATGTTAACACAAATACATTCAATATACTTATTTGGTCGATTCCATGTTCTAAAATAATTAAAATACAAAAATAAGAGTATTGTTCATTCACTAGTTCTAAGAAACCAGTAAATGAACTAGCTATAAGTGACATAGTTCATTCACTGGAAAACTTGAACCAGTTAATGAACCTATATTTTACGTTTGTTCCAATACTGGCCGTTCGGTAGATAATGTATTTGGATCAATGTCACTGAAAACGAAATCTTAATATGACGACTAGAAGGAAAGATATTGCACAAATAGAAAATCCTGCAGTCCCAGTGAATGAACACCCCCGTTAATTCACTGGATTTAGGCGATTTTGGGTTCCAGTAAAAAAACACTGGATTAAAAGGTATTGTTTGTAAATAAATTACATTAAACTATGTATGAATAGCACTAACAGGTCTTTAAAGCTTAAAAAAACCATACCCAATGAATGATAGATGGCGGGGACAAATGCAGTAACACATCAGAAGTATAGTCGCTTTCGTTCTTCCTTAATTCTGCTCTATAGAAAAAATGTACAACATACGTACGTCCACTTTACATCGTCGCCATTTCAAAACTGTTGCTTAGGAGTCGAAGCAATTTTACCAGAACCTGACAAGTAAAGGTGCTAGTCGAAAAAAAAATACGAGGCGTGGTAGAAACGTACCAAGTTCTTATTATTTCAAAAAATTATCGTTTTGTTCATTCACTGGGTACTGTTCATTCACTGATACGCTTACCCTAGCCCTTTCCATAGCACTTTGAGCAACTTATAAATTATAAATGCAAACAATGCAACTTGCAAATTATAAATGTTGCTTCTGCAAAAATGATGTCGACATATTAAAGGTACAACTATCTATAACTTTATGTGTGAATGTTTAAGTGAAATGATTGAAATGAACGTTTAAAAACTAAATACTTAGTGATGTTATTGTAATTTGTGATTGTCATTTTTAAATAACAATTACTTTACTTGCAATAAAAATCAAACTGTGCCAATTGCCCCCGTGTTTCCCTATTATGATGTCACTGCCCTGAGATAACGAGGTTAGACATAACTGGGAAATTGCATATGTTTTTACCATAAAATCCCAAAAACGATAACCGACCAAACAGGGGTAAGTAATACAAGATATAACAACTTATTATCTAATATTCATAATATTTACGCTCACTTTATATAAACTCGTTTAGTATAATGTTCACTGGATAGGATATAATAAACGAAAAGTATAATTATAAAATATCTAATTTTGTAATGTATAACGTTGTTTATATATAATATCAATTGATATAACGATCAAAGCGTATAATGATCATAACACCTAAGATTTAAAACGTATAAATTTATTAAAAACTTTGATGCAAGCAAACAATCAAGCAATCCATTCATTTTTCCGCTCATTTTTTAGGTAACAACCTACAAAAAAAAACCTAACCTATCCAAGTCGCTTCTGCCCCGAAAAGTCTAGCTCGCTCGCTTCGCTCGCTCGCCGCCACATAATTTAACATTTACACATATTATTATATATCATGACTGTTATACCTAATGTTTGTTATGTTAAAAGAAATTAGTCCATATAAATCGTATTCAAATTGCAGTTATATAAAAATAACGTTATATAATTTAAGCGTTATACGTATAAAAATTACACTTTTTGCTGTTATAGCTAACGTTCATTATATCTTGTGAACGTTATTAATATGAAATTAGATATTTTGTAATATTATTTATTTATTATTAGCAGTAGGTACGGCTGCTCACCGAATCTAAGATTATTATTTAAAAGCGAAAAAATTTTTCGGGTGCGCCGGTGGGATTCGAACCCACGTCTCCTGGGTATGCGCCCCAGCTCGCGTGTTCTACCAATTGAACCACGTCGCATCCAACCGACTCCTCCGAAATTCTTAATCGCTTACATACGCCAACAGTGGCGTGTGGTAACATCCATCGCAACTATTAGAGGCTACGACTCCTACGTTCCAAATTACATTGGAAATGCGTAAGAATTTCGGAAGAGTCGGTTGGATGCGACGTGGTTCAATTGGTAGAACACCCGTGTTGGGGCGCATACCCAGGAGACGTGGGTTCGAATCCCACCGGCGCATCCGAAAAACTTTTTCGCTTTTAAATAATCTTAGATATTTTGTAGTTATATGTTGTGGGACGCACCCACCGAACAGTTACAAATTTCACACCCATTGTCAAAAAAACACTACTTAATATCTAATGGTGCATTATAAAATTAATGATTAAGTATGTTGTTTCGAAATAATTCCGAATCGCATCATGGCGGTTTACTAATGTTTCGCAAATTACGTTTCCCAAACTGATTCATTTGGCAAATGTTTAATTTCCCAAATGTTTATTTTTTCTGAAACTGTAAACTTTCAGGATTGTTATAAAACAAACCTAACCTAACCTACAGAATAGTTCTGAAATATATCCTGAATAGTTTACAGTTTCAGAAAAAATAAACATTTGGGAAATGAAACATTTGCCAAATGAATCAGTTTGGGAAACGTAATTTGCCAAACGAAAGTATACGAAACGAAAGTAAGTAGTTAGTTAATCGAACTCCGCAATGTAAAACTTGCTCAATTTTTCCAAACGGCTTTAAAATTGGCCCACGACACAACCACTACGGCACAAGACCATGGCAGGGGGGTTTCACTCCGCAGTTTAGGTATGTTCGGCCGGCGCGCCTCCCGGGCAAGCGTATGGCAGTAGGTTGTCGCTCGGCATTCGGTTTACAGGCTAGCCGCGTAGTGTGTAATTATTTTTCTGTGATTTTTGCAACAAAGAATGACTTCTAAACGATCGACCTAAAGCTTCTGGTTCTACCAATCTCAATGCCCTCAACTCTCACTTTAGTGCTTCACCAGTAATTTTGGACTCTCATGTTAAGCAGCTCACTCTGTCTAGGCTGGCCAATGCCCCTCAATTGGACTTCTCCCTCTTTGATATCGGCAGTATCTCTCCTAAAGAAACGCTGGAGCTATTGAGGTCTATTAAGACGAAGGCCATAGGTGAGGATGGCCTGAGCGTAAATATGCTTTTACCCGTGGCGGAGTTTATTGCCCCTATTGTCTCCCATATCATAAATTATTCCTTCTCTTCTGGTCATTTCCCCACGTCGTGGAAATTAGAAAATGTTATTCCACTCCCTAAATCCTCCAAGCCTTCATCTTTTTCAGAATTTCGTCCCATCTCCATTCTTCCGATCCTTTTTAAAGTTGCAGAGCACATCGTGTGTCGGCGGTTATCTCAACATCTTAATTTCCACAACCTTCTTAATCCTTTTCAATCAGGCTTCCGCCCCGGCCACAGCACCGTCACTGCTCTAGTCAAGGTCACCGATGACATTCGTCTTAATATTGAGCACAGGAAACTCACAGTTCTTGTTCTTCTTGACTTCAGTAGCGCTTTTAATACTGTGGATTTTGATATTTTACTTGGTATTCTTAAAACCTTGAATATCACCAACCCGGCTTTGTCCTGGTTTCAGTCCTATCTCACGGGAAGGCGCCAGAGGGTGAGAGTGGATGATGCTTATTCTGAGTGGAGCAATCTCACGTCTGGTGTCCCCCAGGGGGCAGTGCTTTCTCCTCTCCTCTTCTCGATTTTCATAAATGGTATAACGGCGTCACTGCATTCTTCGTGCCGGGTATGTATTACAATACCGAAGTACGAAAGACCGAATGTATTAAAACACCGAATGGGTCAAAAGACCGACACGATTTTTTTCTGAAACCATTAACTTTTTAAGATTGTTATAAAACAAACCTAACCTAACTTAATGGGTTCTGTATGATGCCGTTTTAATAAATTCTGAAAAGTTTACGGTTTCAGAAAAAAATCGTGTCGGTCTTTTGACCCATTCGATGTTTTAATACATTCGGTCTTTCGTACTTCGGTATTGTAAAACACACCCTTCGTACCATCTTTATGCTGATGACCTTCAGATTTATGCTGCGGCAGATTTTGATGATTTCCCTGACTTGATCAACCGCGTCAACATTGATCTCGAGGCCATACGGGTTTGGGCGGATGAGTTTGGTTTGAGGGTGAACGCAAAGAAGTCGCAGGCGATTGTAATTGGAAGTCCTCACTTTATCTCAAGGCTGTCTGACCAGGTGTTGCCCGTATTGATATTTGACGGTACCTCTATCCCTTTCTCACCCACGGTCAAAAATTTGGGTATCATCATGGATCAGACGCTTTCCTGGTCGGCTCATGTCTTGGAAGTCAGCCGCAAACTCTTTGCTTCGGTACATTCTCTCAGACGCCTGCAAAGTTTCCTCCCTCTTCATACCAAGATTACTTTGGCTCAATCCCTTCTTCTCCCTCTCCTCGACTACGGTGATATTGCCTATCTCGATCTCTTTGAGAAACTGCTTGACAAGCTTGAGCGTCTTCAAAACGTTTGCATACGCTTTATATTCGGTCTCCGAAAATACGACCACGTGTCCTATTTTCGCGCTCAGCTGAAGTGGCTCCCAATTCGTCTGCGCCGTAATGTTCACATCCTGTCGTTGCTTTTTAATGTACTTTTTAAACCACAGTCCCCTTTCTACCTTTTCGAAAGATTTAATTACTTGGCTGCTGGTTCTGGGAACCGGTTGCGGTCAAGTAGTAATCTTTTGTTAGCTTTTCCTGTAACTAAATCCAAATCCTATTCCAAATCCTTCTCCGTGCACGCTGTTAGTCTGTGGAATCGGTTGCCGTGTGAAATCAGGCGGTTGCAGTCGGTATCTACCTTCCGGAGTCGCTTAAGGGCGTACTGGCTTGACAGTTTCTCTTAAAAAAATAAATAAATATCACGGGGCAATTCACACCAATTGACCTAGACCCACAGTAAGCTAACCAAAGCTTGTGTTATGGGTACTAAGCAACGGATAAACATGCTTATATGGATAGATGCATACTTAAATACATATTAAACACCCAAGACCCGAGAATAAACATTCATATTTTTCATACAAATATCTGCCCCGACACGGGAATCGAACCCGGGACCTCAAGCTTCGTAGTCAGGTTCTCTAACCACTAGGCCATCTGGTCGTCTAATAGAGACAACCTCTATATTGTGTTCTCTGTTTAATGTATATGCGTATATTAATGTATTTATGTAGTTTTTATGTAGGTAGTCTATTTATGTTGATATGATATGTATTAGTCTACTGTACTCATTATTATAATATATTAGTGTGTAGTTGCGTGTATTCTTTGTATGTATGTGTATTGTTTATGTTAAGTATATTGGTTTGGGTTTTCTTTTGATTTCGACTCTTTTTACTCTGCATTGTATGCCTACTATTGTCTCTGATGTCCTGTCAATCGTTCAAAGGTTAACTGGAAGAGATCCCTTTATGGGATAAGTTCGCCTTTGTACATCTGTTTTTCTTATTAACTGTTATTTTTCATGTTTTACGTACAATAAAGAGTTTTACATACATACATCTTATAATCCTTATAAAAGATACTGTTGCTTTTAAAGGTAGTTTACTGAATTAAACACACTGTTATCTTTCTTGATTTATATACCTACATAACGAATACCTACATAATTGACGTGTTTCGTATTTTGACGCCCTATATTTTTAAGATTATCAAATATTTCTTGACTAATCAATTGTCATTAAATAGTTACAATACGCTTCGATAGTAAACCATAAAATGAAACCACCGATTAATTCATAGGATTATCAAACGAAACAGTGATGGTAAATTGCAATACAACTTGGTGACTGTAGTTACCAAGATCAATTCTGCTATCCGCTTTAGGTCGTAAGGCTGGGGTACACAAGATCGCTGCGTAGCCATTTGGGATGATTTTTTGTTCAATATCGGCGATTGGGAACCCTGTGCTCATGGTTTCGGTTTAGCGGTGCCCAACGGAATATGAACGCTCGTATCACACGATAAGTTTCAATTTCGCGTGCAAGCAATTAACGGTCGTAAAGTTGACTTTTGTTCGAGAGATCTTTCTGTACGTTAGCAGTAGCGGATACAGAAAAAACTCAAGGGGGGGCGGGGGCGCATACATAAAGGTCCTCCACTTTCCACGATTGAGCAAGGCGCTTATTTGGCGGACATAGGTTTTTGCAGTTTTTTGTTTTGGCGGCGCGGGACACGCAAGGGGGGGGGGCGTGCGCCCCCCGCGCCCCCCATATGTATCCGCCACTGTACGTTAGTAATATTTAATAGTTATACTGTGACCATGGCCCACAAACACAAGTAAAATGTGGACAAAAAGTTAAGTCAGTAAATCACGAAAGTTTAAAACTACTTACACATAATTAAATAGTTGACAGACTCTCAATTAAATTTACCATCATCATCATCATCATCTTTATTAACATCATTATCATCATCATTGTTAAAGTCATCATCTTTATTATCATAATCATCTTCATCATCAGCCTATAGCCCATTGCTAGCTAGACATTGGTCTCGGTTCAACGCATCCAGCTTCTACCAGCAGCCTATCGCATATCAAACTTCCACGAATCATCCAAAGCTTCATGTTTCTTAATAACAAACCAAAATCGTAAATAACAGAGACCAACAATCGAACCCTCTCTACTGAGATCTAAACAAACCCACAAGCCATCAATCATCCAGTTTTAAAAGCAAATTCCCTTACCATCGAGGTATGCAACAATTCTACCCCTTATCACGTCTCCGAAGAATTTATCTTGGCGACGAATAGGCTGTGGGACTTTGACAAATAGTCGTCGTGTTTTGTTAAATAAGTCAAGATTCAGTGAGGGCACAGATGTCTCAAGGAACAGATCGTCAAGGGGCGAGAACTATTTTCACATTATTATTATTATCACATTCTATATCATTGACATTTTTTTTTGAATACGGGTCAGATAATGTAATTACTTAACGTTTTGTCGTCGGCAACCCCATACGGATCATTGTCATCCAATATATATATCGCCATTTAACCAGTTTGTGTTGCCAGTGATGACTTATGGTACTGAGACGTGGCAGCTAACGATGGGCCTCATAAGAAAGCTCAAGGTCACTCAGAGGGCGATGCAGAGGGCTATGCTCGGAGTTTGTCTGCGGGATCGCATTAAAAATGATGAAATCCGCGCAAGAACTAAAGTCACCGACATAGTTCGAAGAATCGCCAGTCTCAAGTCGCAGTGGGCAGGGCACATCGCTCGAAGAACTGATGACCGATGGGACCAAAAGGTTCTCGAGTAGCGTCCACGGGCCGGAAGACTAAGTGTAGGTAGGCCTCTAACAAGATGGAGCGGCAACTTGGTTAAGGTTGTGGGAACGCGTTGGATGCGGATGGCGCAGGACTAATATGTTTGGCGAGCCTTGGGACAAGCCTATTATAAGCCAGTGGACGTCTTTCGGCTGAAATGATGAAATAAATTGTTTTTTTAGCCTATCTGTTCTTTAGACATCTGTGCCGGTTCTATCTACTGGCGTCGTTGCCGTTTGTGAAGTCACTTTGTTTTGTTATTATGATAGTCTGCCGAAGTAAGTGAGGCAGACAGGCGCAAAAAATGACGATGGAAACACGTTATGAGTTAATAATGATGATGAGCCATCTTCTTGTTCTGCTACAGTAAATAATGATTTTAAGGAAAGATCAGAAAACTTGACAGAATCGTCATAGGAATTTTTGCATAACCACTTTGTTAAAAAACAGTAATTAAATCATGACATGAAACCTGGGGGTAATTTCTAAAACCCGGTTTCCTTTTTTATGAAGCTTAAAAACGAAATAAAAATAAAATTACTTTCTTTATGTCTGACCGGAATACGAACCCAAGACACCAACTTGCAAGCCTAACTAACGCTTATATACTGCCTTGCCACTACATTCATATTGATGGGAGTAAAATCACCCATCTTATTTCGCACGAAAGAAAAACAATAACTCAAAGACAAGCGTTTTCCATGTTATTATGATGACCAAGGTAGATTAGTTTGATCGATTGCTCAGTCACCGTTTTCGAAATCCTTAAAATAAATAAAAGTCCCACTGCAAGCCACAGGCCTCCTCTAAGATTAAGAGGGCTTGGGCCGTAGCCCCAACAAAAACGAACTGCTACCAGAAAAGTAGTAGGTTAGGTTAGGTTAGGTTAGGTTAGAACTGCGTCCGAGGGCCCCGGTGGAGGCTGCCGCGCGGAGCCGCCCTGCGCGTCAGTGGGGAGACCGTCGAGGTGAAGGCCTACATCAAATATCTGGGCCTTACCCTCGACGGCAAGTGGGAGTTCGGGGAGCACTTCCGCAGACTGGCTCCCCGACTCGTGGGCGCGGCGGGAGCTTTGGGCCGGCTCCTGCCCAATCTGGGCGGACCAAATGCCCCCTGCAGAAGGCTGTTCGCAGGGGTCATTCGCAGCATGGCCCTGTACGGGGCCCCAATATGGGCGAGTTCCCTCACTGCCACCACGAAAGCCCTTCTCAGAAAGCCCCAGAGGGTGATGGCGGTGAGGATGGCCCGGGCCTACCGAACGGTAGGCTGGGCGGCGGCTGGAGCCCTTGCAGCCTCCCCTCCGTGGGAAATTGAGGCAGTTGGGCTTGCCGAGGCCTACCGGGCCAAGGTGGAACGAAGGGAGCGGGGGGAGTCCCTCGCTCCCCAGGAGTTGGCCCGGGCCAAAGAGGTCCAGAGAGGGGAGGTGCTGGATCGCTGGGCGGCAGAGCTTGCGGAGGCCGAATACGGCCTACGCACGATCGAAGCCATCCGCCCGGTGCTCCAGGAATGGTGCGGGAGGGATCACGGGTCCCTGACCTTCCGCCTTGTGCAGGTGCTGTCCGGGCATGGCTGATTCGGGCGGTACCTGCACAAGGTTGCCGGAAGGGAGGAGACGGCGTCGTGCCACGAGTGTGGCGCCGCCGAGGACACAGCCCAGCACACCTTGGAGGTGTGCAGCGCATGGGCTGAGCGGCGCCGCACCCTGGCGGCGACGATTGGCGGCGACCTCTCGCTCCCCAGTGTCGTGCGTGCGATGTTGGAGAGCGAGACGTCCTGGGAGGCCGTCACCTCCTTTTGCGAAGAAGTCATATCGCAGAAGGAGGAAATGGAGCGGGAACGCGAGAATGATCCCCTCGCGAACCCGCTCCGGCGCAGACGAACGGGAAGGAGGCGGCGACATTTCGCTGCCAACCTTCCCTAGTGGTGCTAGCTGGCGGGGGATGGGGATCCCCTGTCGGCCGTAATAGCCCACACGTCTAGGGGGGGGGACCAAGTGTTCCGGTCCCCCCTCTCTTGGCGCGGGAGCCCTGGCATAGGCTGGGGCGGCCAGCGGATGCTGTGGTGACTCCAAATTCTCCCATGGCATCCGCAAATGGCAGGAGATGGAATACCGGTGGGTTTTTACTGGGTATGCCTCCCCCCCTCCTTCCATTAGGGAAGGAGGTTACGGGGGAGGTGAGTCCCACATAACTTCCGCGCCGTCCCCACGGCGCGGTCGTATGCGTAACGCATTTTCCCACCGTTAAAAAAAAAAAAAAAAAAAAGTTAGAACTGCGTTCCCCAGCAAAAGCGAACTGCTGCTAAATATGTGGTAATAATCTATACTAATATTATAAAGAGGAAAGAGTTGATTGTTTGTTTGTATGTTTGTTTGCATACCGAAACTACCGGACCGATTTCAAAAATTCTTTTTCCGTTTTAAAGCTACATTACTACAGAGTGACATAGGCTACTTTTTACCGTGGGAAAATTAATTTTATAGCAGGCGAAGCTGCGGACGGATGTCTAGTAAAATATATACCGCTTGATAGTTATATGATTTGTATATCAAATGAACATTATACCATATGATGGTTATCAGAAATAAGTGTTCTACCAACCGATAACTATACAAAATAAAAATAGACAATTAAATATTATACTAAACGTTATTTATATAAAATGAGTGATTTATACCCTCTGAAAATATATCAAATGTTGTTATATGAAAATAAATAATATTATTTATTTTTATATCGATCATTACACACCCAAATTTCAAATGTAATTTCGCACATTGATTCCGAAATACTCAGACGTCCGAGCCCGGGTTCGAACCCACGACCCTCTGCTTAAGAGGCCATAGGACAAAACCACTAGACCACCACGGCTTAGACTTACTCATATCATAATACTTATCTGGGATAAACTAAAGGATATTGAGGATGGAGTGTAGACCGAGCTCTGTCCGAGAGACTTTTTTTTTTGCGCGTGTATCTACTTCGAAAACCAGTGGGTAGTAAGCCGTGGTGGCCTAGTGGTTTGACCTATGGCTTCTTAAGCAGAGAGTCGTGGGTTCAAATCCCGGCTCGCACCTCTGAGTTTTTTGGAATGGGAACGTATCAATATATATAAAGTTTAAAACGAATTATGGACGAAATACATAATGGTCATAATACATACTAAAATTTACCATGAAACTATTGTTTAAAGGAACTTTTTTAATCGTGTAATCTTCAAATTGGTTTAGGCCCATACTATACGGGCGGTCCTCCCGCCGCGGGAAACCGCTTATGAACCGCCACTAGACACAATTTTAAATGGAAGTTGTATGGTGCAAACTACACTGCGCAGCTCCGTCGAGCGGTTTCCCGCGGCGGGAAACCGCCCGAGTAGTATGGGCCTTAGGTTATGTTAGGTTTATTTTATGAAAATCCTGTAGAGTTGAGAATTTCCAAGAAAATTGCTATATAAAAAAAAAAAAAAAATGAAAAATGTTTTATTAGTTAGATAATAAGATTATACAAAATAGTCGCCGGAGCCTCCTTGTAAGCTTAAAAAAGCCTGTGTCAGGAGGCACCGCTCCTCCTCCTTCTCGACATTACATTTTGTGTATCTTAACTACCTACAAACTACTCTATATGTAGAAATTATATAAAACTCTTTATTGTAAATAAAAAACATGAAATTAAGAGTTAACAAGAGAAACAGATGTACAAAGGCGAACTTATCCTACTTTTACATACCTACTTTTATTTATAGTCATGCCCAACATAGTGTTTATATCAAATGACCATTATTTATTTCGTCCATTATTACTTTAAAACTTTATAATAATTTTGATACGTACCCTTCGGAATTTATGTGCGAAATTACATTTGAAATTTACCATGAGCTTTATGGCGAAGGAAAACTGCGTGAGGAAACCTGTATACATTTGCGAAGAAATTCAATGGTGTGTGTGAAGTGCCCAATCCGCACTGGGTCAGCGTGGGAACTACGGCCCAAGCCCTCTCATTCTGAGAGGAGGCCTGTGCCCCGCAGTGGGATGATGATAATGACCTACTTGGTGTACTCATCGGAATTTTCTTTAGTCTATTCATGATCATGATGCTAGTAAATGCGTCAAAATATTGAAATCTCATTAATGATAACTATAAGTACGGTCCCGTAGAAATTATTTAATGTCTACGACCAATCCATGTTGAAATCAGATATAAAATTTCGCATGAATTTTTTTATTCGATTACTTTTACACAAATGACGATTCAAATTTTATCGTCATGAAGTTCCAACTTAATCTAATAGAGTCCTTTGTCCGATTTTTGGAGCAGACTCGATTTATTTGAACTTTACTGGTAATAAAACTAGTCCTTTGCATTCCGTGAAATCTGGTAAAATAAACGGGCGGATATGCGATCCGATTTTCATCGTCCTAGTTGTGGAGAATGTTATATATTTTTGTGGAAATAAATATTTGTCAATGGTCAGACCATCGTAAAAAAAAATACAATAAATTTGATTTTTAGTGTTCTGCCTCAAAAGGAAAAAAACCGGCCAAGAGCGTGTCGGACACGCCTAGGTTAGGATTCCGCAGCCATTACGAAAATATGCTTGCATATTTTACCAACTTTACTTTTTTTTAATTTATTTAAGAAAAATAAAAATAAATAAAATAAATATTAGGGGACAATCTTACACAAATCGACATAGTCCCAAACTAAACAAAGTTTGTACTATGGGTACTAGTCGACGATAAACATACTTATATAGATAAATAAATACTTAAATACATAGAAAACATCCATAACTCAGGAACAAATTAATATTCGTGCTCATCACACAAATAAATGCCCTTACCGGGATTTGAACCCAGGACCTCTTGCTTCGTAGGCAGGGTCACTACCAACTAGGCTAAAGCGGTCGTTAACAAAAAAGAAAATTAAGTATAATATATATTATTTATTAGTACATACTTATATTAAGGTATTATTCTATGGTCTCACAAACAACACAACAATAATTTTATTATTTGTTTTCTTTTTTAGTGGGTTAATTGCTAGGTTCTCACAAACGTTATCAGGCCATTCATTAAGAATTTGTGGAACTAGGTATCTCCAGGTTTGTTTTCCATACATAATATTAGTACATGGAGGCAGGATATAATATTTTGACAGGTACAATACTTTTCGTAGGTTTCGAGCTCTAGTTCTATTTCATAATGACAAGTTTTTAATTTGGTCACATATGATCATCATTTTACACTTATCATATACATTCACTAGCTTTTGCCCGCGGCTTCGCTCGCGTGTACCATGAGAATTCCAAAGCACCAAGATATCAAGCAAGCAAGCATACAGGCAAGCAAGCAAGCATGCAAGCAAGATGCAAGCATGCATGCACGCTTGCTTGCTTGCGTGACAATGGGACCATCTCAGTAGTATATTATATTCTTTCGAATAAAAAAATAATTTTTAAAATCGTTCCACAATTGACCGAGAAATCGGTGAACATACTTACATAAAAAAAATACATAAAGTGGAATGCATAACCTCCTCCTTTTTTTGAAGTCGGTTAAAGAGCTCTTTGCGGCCTACTTACAGTATAAACTTATAAATTTTGAAATTTTAGCTTACAATCAGTAAAACGCAAAATCCCGTATTTTCCCGTTCCCGTAAGAATTTCGGGAAATTCTTTCTTAATACTCCCCTACACTCCCCAAGAAACCCACTTGCCAAATTTCAGCTTTCTACGGCCAGTAAAACGAAAAATCCCGTTTTTTCCCGTTCCCGTGGGAATTTTGGAAAGTCCTCTCTTAATCCTCCTCTACACTCTCCAAGCAACCTAGATGCCGAATTTCAGCTTTCTACGACCAGTAAAGCGAAAAATCCCGTTTTTTCCTTATCCCGTGGGAATTTCCGAAAATCCTTCAAACCGTTTTTTACTATTATAATTACCTACTTCTATGCCAAATTTCAAGAGTCTAGTAATTATAGTTCATAGGATCCCGTTGAACTGAATATATAAATCCCGTTTTTTCCTTATCCCGTGGGAATTTTGAAAAATCCTGAAATCAATGTTTTAACTAATGTAATACCTACTTATGTATCAAGTTTGAAGAGTCTAGTTATTATAGTTAATGAGATAGGGTCACTCGGAATCGAATATATAAATCCCGTTTTTTCCCGTCCCCGTGGGAATTCCCAAAAATCCTGGATGCCTTAATTGTATAAGGTATCTCTGTGCAAAATTTCAAGTCTCTAGGTCCAGTGGTTTGGGCTGTGCGTTGATATATCAACAGTAATTTAGTTTAATTAGACATTTCAACCCCATCCAGGGAGATGGTATTTTACGTCCGCCACATCGGATTTTAAAACCGTTGTTGTTTTCATAACCAGCGACCCGATAAACCATAGAAACAACACCCATGTTGATTTTCAGACTTTGTTACCCCTTTCCCCCCTTTTAGGGGTTGAATTCTCAAAAAACCTGAAACACGTGTTTACTCATTTACCATTAGGAGTACTTCTGTGAAGTTTCGAATAAAATAGTCGAACTAATCTTGTTTCCCCATACAAACTTTGGACCCCCTTTTCACCCCCTTAGGGAGTAAATTTTGAAAAATCCTTTGTTAGTGCACCCCTTGACCTTATATGGAACCTACGTGCCAAATTTGGAATCTCTAGGCCCAGTGGTTTGGGCTGTGCGTTGATATGTCAGTCAGTCAGTCAGTCAGTCAGTCAGTTTCTTCTTTTATATATATAGATTGTCACTCTGCGCATAATTTGGGCGGCACAGCACGGATTGGAATCTTGATCCACTCCAACATCCGCACATCTTCTCCTGCTCGCTTTCTTCGGCTGGCTCCTGGAACCGAAGACCCTCCTTGCTTCTACGGCAAGACCTACTCCTGCCGCTTGCTGACCCTGGGGCCACTACCTGCCTCCAGCCTGCTACCAGCACCGGCAGTCTACGCTTCGGACCCTAATCCAGGGAAGCCTTGCCAAGAAACGCTTTCCCACTCAACTCTCGAATCCGCGACCCTCGAGATCTTCTTTTATTTCTGTCAGTTAAGCCCTAGGGGTAAATATACGTCTTAAACCTTCATTTTGTTTTACTCAAACTAAACCCCTAGGGTCTCACCTGAACTGAACTACCCTGACAGTGGCAGTACAGTGACAGTTTTTCATCATCTTTTTTGTGTTTTTTTCTCACCCAGTCTGGTACAATTATTTTTATCATACTTAGCTGTAGTTTATGAATTTAATTTAAGTACATAATATGTTTTGAAAGTTCTTCCGTAGCTATACTAACACCATAACTTACAATCGATTCGCCCAACGACATATATATAACATCATCCGTGTACTAAATGGTATTTTATGTTTTAATAACGTAAGTTTGGCCATAATGGCTATGAGCTTCTTACAAACATTTTGTATGTGGGGTCTCCAATTAAAGTTATTATCAATAATTAGCTGATGCCCGCGGCTTCGCCCCCGTTGTATTTTTTCTAAAATTTCTTTTATACGAACCTTTTCCTGAGAGTAACAAACAGAGGCAACACAATTTTTGGGTTTAATAGTAGATAACAGATTAACGTGGAAAAATCAAATTGATAAAATATATAAAAAGCTAAGCCAATATTCGTATGCACTTTATAAACTTAGGAAAATTGTAAGTCAAGCAGCTATCTTAACATCATACCACGCGTACGTCACATCGACGCTGAGATATGGTGTCATATTTTGGGGCAACTCCTGTGAACGTGACATTACATGTCAATCTATATTAACTTACTGTATTACGTCATGGGGTTGGACCTATAAATCGGTTTTACTAACCATTGAAAGAGCACAGCAAGCAATTCTAAAGGTTTCTACAAATCGCACTTTTCTTTACCCTACTGACCTTCTATATAAATCTTGTAATGTACTAACAGTAAGACAATTATTTATAACGAGCACAGTCCTTAAACAGCACGCTGCACTTCCCTTTAACAATGAAGCTACAAAAAAAAGCGTAAGGATTTAGTTTGCCCTCCTAATATTAATAAAAAACATGCCTTCTCCTCCAGATTTTATGTATTCCTGGCACCACTACTGTACAATTATAGATTACACGCTAAGTTAGGCATATACTCTTTTATTTATAATAAAACAAATTATTCGATAAATGACTACTTGACTGACATAAACTAATAACAAATATAATCATAATGGTATTTAAATTTATATTGAAATTGTAATTCTTTGTTTTGTAATTTTGACATTGTATTTATTGTGATAAGTGAGCATGCTGCATGCTATACCTAATGCACGCTATTTGTATGCCGCTAGGCAAAGCATAGTGAAACAAATTAATGTAAGTAAATCTAAAACCTGTATAAATCTATGTTTTGACAAATAAAATTCTGATTCTGATTCTGAAAAAAAGAATTATCTAATTTGGTGCAGTCGATCAGAAGCTATGCGCGTACAAAAATTACGGTGATTCATTTTTATTTTCATTTTTATTATTTATTATTTTATTATTTATTTTCATTTTTTATTTATATAGACTGTAGGTTAATAAGGTGTATTTTTTATAAGGTGTATTTACTATAATTATACTGTCCGTATTAAACAAGCAATATTTTATAGGTAAGGCTGCTATTTACTCTTAAACGTGATGGCACAGTGTGTATGTTGAATAAGCACTGTGGCCACAGAATAAGTAATAGTACTAACGTACAGGCTATAAGTACAGACTCGTAACTTTTGCCACGTTGTTAACGCATCGCAGCGCCATCTAGCGGAGTGCACAATGCACTAATGGACATTATAGTGAACTAAGGTCTATAAAGCAGCAAGAGCCGCGTACGACGCAGCGGTGCTGCTCCCCCACCGGCAGCTTCATAAGCTCTTTTCAAAATTGTATCAAATCATTCTCATAGCTTTTCGCTTACCACCTTGAAATAATACCAATCGTAACGTATGGACACAATAAATTAATAATTTCAAGTTGTAACAAGCATCCCACGGCGCGCGGCCTCGAATACTTTCTCGCTCGCACACCACTCCATCGCTCTACCAGGCCGCCGAGGATCACCGAGTGAAACCGAGCATTCACGATCGGACCGTATAATAAGGCGACGCAGCGCAATAATAATTCATTTTGACCCGGCCATATTCGTGGTCGGCGTATGACGCTGCTGAAAGGGGCCCATTGCCCCGAGCAGCATCCCCGTCGTCTCGCTTCGCGAGGCGACAGGATGACATTCCCGTGCAATAATTCATTTCAGCCAGCGACCGTGCTGGAGCGATAGCCACTGCTGTCTTCCAGTACCAGCTTTGGCATTAGAGTGAGATAGCCAGTTGCAGTCCACTCTAGTGCTTTAGTTAGGGAACCTAGGCTCGCTAAGCTATAAGTGTGATAGCCGCCTGCAGTCCACTTAGATGCTTTGTTAGGACCTACGTAACACCTAAGTACTAAGTTATCAATAAATACCTCGTTACTGTATGTCATTTGGCGTTTCATTCACACACCCTTCAAAGTTAAATATCAGTCAATCATTCTGCCTTGAGTTAAACCTAGACCTTAATATAGGCAGGCTAGAGAAAGGAGATAAAGATACCTGAGGCTGACTGCAGTGACCTACACGTAAGATACTCAACAGTCTACAGGAGAGAACTGAACAAAAAAATTTATATGACAGTAGAGTGTTTAAGGGGGTTCTAAC
The DNA here is from genome assembly GCA_947563465.1 of Archips xylosteana. Taxonomy (NCBI): domain Eukaryota; kingdom Metazoa; phylum Arthropoda; class Insecta; order Lepidoptera; family Tortricidae; genus Archips; species Archips xylosteana. The sequence goes on along the minus strand of OX387351.1, from coordinate 3,471,826 downwards.
TCAGGGAGGAAAGAGGGTGACGTCATAACCGCTATTCATAAGAGCTTCAGCTGCTGCTTGTAATAGGCTGCTTACTTTGACAGCTGCTACAAGTAATAGGCTGCTCTCCGCATTAACAGTACTATAATAATAATAATAATAATGGCCTGTTGGCATCGGCCCCATGAATGCCTTTCAAATGACCGGGTCCCCATGGGCCCGTGATCGGAAATCCGTACCAACATAATAATAATAAAAAACTTCTTGCGCTTAGAAGACTTCTTGCGATTTGTCAAAGCTATGCTGCAGCTCATGGTCTGCAATACAATGTTAAAAAGAGTGAACTAATGGCGTTTAGACCTAAGTCCAAGACATATGATGGTCATATACCTGACATCCCCCTTTGTGGCACTCCTTTGCGTAGAGTCACAAAATTTAAGTACTTAGGGCATTGGATTACAGAGGATCTCAAGGACAACTGTGACATAGAAAGGGAGCGCAGGTCGTTGGCCGTCCGCTGCAATATGCTCGCCCGCAGATTTGCTCGGTGTACTGAAGATGTAAAGGTGACGCTCTTCAAAGCTTACTGCCAATCCTTCTACACATGCAGTCTGTGGGTGGGCTTTACGCGGCGTGCGTACAACGATCTGCGTATTCAGTACAATAACGCATTTAGGGTGCTGATGGGGCTGCCGCGTCATTGCAGTGCCTTGGCGATGTTTGCGGAGGCGCAGGTTGACGGCTTCGCGGCTATTATGCGAAAGAAGTGCGCCTCCCAACTGAGCCGATGGCGTGGCAGCCCGAACGACATCCTGGCCGCGCTATCCGACAGATGGGATTCGTCTTTGCTCCAGCGATGGACGAAGCTACACGCACCCAGTTAATGTATAAATGTTTTAGTAGGTGTAAGCACTAACACTAGGTATTAAGTTCTTTCCTTTGTATACTAACCCCTATGGACACCGTCCGAAATAAAATGCTTATTGTTATTATTATTATAATAGGCTGGTTTGAATTGGCTATAAGCACTAACAGCGCTATAGCTGTTAAAGTGGAGAGCAGCCTATTACGAGTAGCAATAGCCTGTTAGAGACATCTATAGTACTGTTAAAACGGAGAGCAGCCTATTACGAGTAGCAGCTGTCAAAGTGAGCAGCCTATTACAAGCAGCAGCTGAAGCTCTTATGAGTAGCGGTTATGACTGTGACGGTTCAGAATACTGAAAACCGTCTCATTCACAAATATATATTTATATTATGTTTGCAGGCCCGTAAAATGACCAAAAAAAAATTACATTAATTTATATATCTAAATATTAATTTATCTTTATGGACCTTGATAGGGCCCAATCTATTTCCTTATAACTCACAGAATTAAATAGGAAATAACTTATAAATAAATAAAAATATTTAATTCCACCTAGATTTATAAGTTGGTTCTGTTTCCAACAAACTTCGTTTGTCTTTTTCCACATGCTACTACAAATCAATTTCATATAACGATCTCATTTTATGCCTATGTTCAGTAGTGGACGAATGTCGGCTGAAATGATTCATTTGATTTCATTTGATCTCATTTTATTACATGCTCTATCTCCTTCACATCTAGTGACCTCATTAATTAAAAGACAAAATGCTCAAACTACAATTGATCATAAACACTCAGTAATAGGGTCCATATTCGAATAACTGACGCTGGTACAGACAAATCACGCAAATTCCACGGAGCGCTTGGAAGCGTTGAAAAATGCTATGGGATCTCAAGCGGACGGTCCGCCGAAACGGTTCGGGGTGTACCAACACCAACTCTTCTGCGCGCGCAAACTAGAGATAACGCACGTATCGCGAAAAAGCGCTTGAAGCGCTTTACAAACGAGATGGTATTACGAGACGTGCGAAAGACTGCAGCGGTTTAGCGCTAATCGGGAAAAGGGACAAGAACAGGGGACTGAAAAAAAAGAAAAAAAGGTGGGAACTCGGTGAGGGAAGGAGGAGATGGCGGACGGAACGTGAGGCTGGGCTCGAGGATTTGATGGGAATAATAGAGGTTTAATCCAAAGCTGATGGTTAAGTATATCCCTATTTGGTGAGTGCTTACAAATCTTAATTAGTCAAGTAATAACATTGAGATATAGATGAAAAGATCTTTGAACTGGTTTGGGTTGGGGAGGCGCTCCGAGGGCACGGCGTTGAGGAGCACCAGGATTTCATTAAGGTATTAGAGGTTAGTGGTTAGGACTTATACATCTTTTAGAGATTGATAGGTAGTCGAAATTATCGGACACTTGATATACTTACTTACTTATAGACAGTTCCGACGGGTGAAAGATTTCGGAGTTTTACTTCATCCATATGTCCTTCGTTCAAACTCTAGTAGAAGCAATTGAGTGAGACAAAATGAAATCAATAACTCACCATGAATAATACTTATTTGCTGAAAAAAGTAGAATCTCCTTTGAAGTTGGTGGTTGTCCCTGGTAAAGCAACCTTGGATTATTTAGTCCTGTAGTGGCTAGTATACAAACTAAATTTAATGGTAACAGTTATACCAAATACTTATCTCTATAAACTGACAATGGAAGTCACCCTGACTAAAACTAAGGCAGATGCAAGTTAGTGGTATACCGGTACCAAGAGACCCGGTAGCTACTCATTAGTCATTATGATAAACCAATGAAGTCTACAATTACCACTGAAGTTTGGTCAGCTAATGCAGGAGTATTATGATCACAGGATTGATCCAGGGACAGCCTCGGGCTATAACTGACATTCCCTTTGATTGCCCTCTTATGATATAATATTACAATGTTATATTCTAATTACCTGCGAGGATAAGGTACTTAGAATGCTCCATCTAAGCTAATGCGGAAGAGGTGGAGTCCCTGTATCAGGTCGTAAACCATTTTCAGAAGCGGAGGAGGGGCTTCTGAACATAGCCGCAAAATAATTTACCTTTTCCCTCATGAACATGACATAGACTATGGACAGATGACTTTATAAACCTGAAATTACCTCTTTCATTTAACTATCTTTACCTCTTTTTCACTACTACTTAAGATATCTATAACCTGAATCAAATATGGGCAACCATATATCTACATTACTAAAATAGATAGAATACCTACTATTAAGTTAGAATACCATCTTACTGTCTAATGAATTTATTTAATAACCTGGGGCCTCAAGTAATGAAACATAATATCCACCTCAAACACTTCTGATTTACTTGTCTAGGCTATACTCTATTTTAAGGCTTACTCACCCTAAAACATAGATAAAACTCTATAATTGACTGTCTACTCTTAAGAAATTCAATATTAGCCTTTTTCTCTAAATAACTCCAGTAATGTACTATTAACCGCTATATAACAATTAATTATAGGTGTTTTAATCTTTACTCCGCACTGAAAAGCTCTTGGTTACTCAGGTGCGGGCACAACGAAGGGTTCTCTTAGGTACTAGACGATCACATGGCCATATCACATATCACAACCAATATAAATAATATTAGGTTTCCTCGCTGTATAGAAATCATTATATAAGTTCAATATTTATTTGGCTTAGAACTCTAGAGCTTTATAGCCTTAATAAAGATGGTTAGGTAATTTAGTTCTTTTAGTTCCTTTAATTCAGTATTTTAGTAGTTAAGGTTAGGTTTTGTAGGGAGCGGTAGGTTTTAAGAAAATTATAAACAGGGGGGGGGTAGGGATTGTCACCCTCCTTCCTCCCTGAGTTAGAACCCCATATAAACCCTCTACTTATGACCCTTCTCTACTCTCTGAAAAAAGCACCCTTTTTTGACGGGACAGGTTTATTCGTAAGACAATGAAATTTTCAGCCGCATGTTTTCGAAAGAAATTCGGAGATTGGTGGCGCACCAACAAATCAACGAGTTGCCGTCCTTCCACGCCAATATCAATTGAATATGTAATCTTCTAGACAATCGATTCACGTAATCAAATTCGCTTGGATTTAGTACAGTCGTAGGTGGAGAGAAAATTTGAGGAATGGAATATCATTTACGTTTTGGTGAACGTAACTCGCCGACTTCTTTTATCTTGGCAAATTCTTTTCGTAATATTTTATACTCGCCTTTGCCCGCGGCTTTGTACGCCTAAACTAAAGATTTGGTAGTCAAATTGAAGTTCTAGGATTTCCCAAAAAAATGCAATATCAAAATAAAATACACAAAATGCATCTGTAGAGATCAGTTACTACTTTATTAGTATAAAGATAGTAAAATTTTCTTCTGTTATTTTTTTTTCGTCCTGTACTGATTGAAAGGACAAATACCTAAATTTCTACCTATGCAAGTACCTAGGATGACACAAATTAATATATAAGGTGGGGTGAATGGTCTGAAAACCATATGCAAAACTCAAACAACTTTAATATTTTTGAAACCTCAAAACGTAGCGCTACAGGTCTAAAAGGTCTAGGAGTCAAATTGAAATTTCAGGAGATCCAAAGAAATCCCGCGGAAATTCCCAAAAATAACATTGTGCTTTTAACTAACTTAGCATGAAAGCACCCATGCCAGATTTCATGATTCTAAACCTAGCTGTTGAGATTCTGAAATATGATCCCGATTACCTACATGGGATTATCGGGATTCGGGTGTGTTATGTACCGATTTGGAAAATACTTTTATGTTTGGAAAAATATTCTTCCCGAACAAGAACACCACCCCTAAGAAAGTTGCCAGAAGTCGTGAAGTTGACTAAAATTAGGTAGATTTACTTATACACATGTCTGAAGTTTGTCAAAACCTATGACGTCTTTGATCTTCAGTAGCTCTGACTTAATGGCGCCGTCGGCAATTCTCGGCACTGTTCGGCACTTCTCGGCTCCGGCATTTCGCGAAGCGTGCCGCCGATTTGTCAACGTCACGACTCATATTTATCAACCGGGGACAATGGTAACTACATTTTGATATCGGCCCTGTCACAGTACATAGATGGAGTAGAGGAATAGATTGTAGGAACGATTAAGATTATGAGCATGTATTTTCACACGGGAAGAAATTATAGGTATTCTAGAAAGACACCAACATTCTATGACACATTTTGTCATGAAAATGTTTTCGAGTGAACTGACTGAGTACCCTGCCAACTGCACTACGTCAAACTCAATCAACCCATACGAAAACATTAATCGCTTGCATACGCTATAAGTGGTGAGTGGAGCTACCTATCGCAACTACTTATCATTAATCATTGTTCTACGTTCCGAATTGCACTACGTTATACACATACATGCTACACATTATTCGCGATATTTTCATTCACCTTGAGCTTCTTAAAGCTCATTGCCAAATTCCGTAATTTCCTACTTATAAATTTCGAAAAACTTGGAGTTGTGGACACAGGATGCACACCCACTATCTGCTGCTAGTAAGTCTTTGTTTAAACATTAAACAAAGACTGTCGTCGACTGTGCAATTACGAATTCTCAGGTTCTTTGGACACGTTAGCCGCAAAAACAACGCAATGGAACGATTGGTGATTCAGGGTGGGGTTGAGGGTAAGAGACCACGTGGTCGATCACAAACCCGTTGGACAGATACCATTATTTAAGTCCATTACCAAGATCCCTGTGGCGGAGAGCGCTCGCCAGGCAGCCAATAGAGACCGGTAGAGAAGAGGGCAGCGACCGCAGCGGAGACCGACCCCTCATGACCACGAACACTCTGTCAAGAGTAAAAGACTAAGAAGAAGAAGAAGAAGTCTTAATTGTAATTGTAAAAGGCGTAAGTATAGGCCATAAGACACTAAAGCTGAGCCATTACTATAGTACCTAGATATAATGTGGCTACTAATAATTACAACTACGCACCCGAAAAACTTTCTCATTGACGAAGCCTACGCTGCGGATCTGATTTTATTGTATTTTTTTTTTATTAATTTCTGAAATAATGTAAATATATGCTGAAATTACTAAATATACCTACCAGTTTCTTTCATTACAATTATGTACTATTTTTTTTAAAATAATTGAATTGAATGAAAAAGACGTCCACTGCGACAAAAAGGCCAAAAAGCGTAAGCAAGTGGTTCCTGCGGCCTTTACTAGATCGACGGTTCGTCTTGTTGGGAGGCCTTCCCATGCCACTTCTTCCGGTTAGCAATCACTCCAGAACTATACTGCCCCATCGGCCGTTGGCTGAGTTCTCTTGCGGTTTTCTAGAAAAATCATCATCATCATCATCATCATCATCCCATCCTATACACCCCCGACTGCAGAGCAAGGGCCTCCTCTCAGAACAAGAGGGGTTAGGCCGTAGTTCCCACGCGGGCCCAGTACGGATTGGGACCTTCACATACAACATTGACTTTACTCGCAGGTGAAAAGCTCATGGTAAAATTCAAATGTAATTTCGCACATAAATTATTCCGAACTGTTCTCTGGAATTATAATGAAATGAACACGACGACGTAACTATTCTTCTCTTTAATAGTTCTGTGATAAAACCACTGGTTAGCAATATCTGTGTGCTATGAGGTAGTTTTTGAAGCATTTGATGGATGGTTGGGGTCGGCGCGGCTTGTAAGTCGGTTTTATCGCTCGCTCGCTCACCAATTCTGACAGGTGTTGATGCCTGTGACGATTTTTATGCTCATAAATTATTTGGACCAAGCTCCGGAATTTTTATGAAGTGAAACAATTTTGGTGAAAATGTGCTGGACCAAATGTTGACTAGAATGAATGTAGTCGCAATCAATTCGACGAAATTATGCTGAAATTATTACCCAAAGGACAAATACAAATAATGTGTAAGTAAATATGACTCAGACAGAGAAGTTGAAGAAAAAATACTTAAAAGCTTACGACGATTTTGACAAATGGAAAACTGCGAAGGCGCAAAGTCTGTGTCGGAATCAGAGCTTCAGGGTCTATTTTGAGTATTTTTCTAGTAGCCTTGGTTTTTATTGTCTCGCAAAAGGTGAGAAAAGTAGAGTATACTCCTCGGGGATAAAGCTGATTTTGCCTTGGGCGCGCTTAAATCCTTCACTGCTCTCAGGACTCCATCTTAATACAAATAATGTGTAAATAAAAATTCTAGTAAAAGAATTTGATTTTTTTTAAAGAGAGAGAGAGAGAGTGAGAGAGAAAGACTAACACAAATCATTAATCATCATCATCATTATAATCCCAGCCTATATACGTACGACTACAGGGCACAGGGCTCCTCTCAGAATAAGAGGAGTGCCCACGCGGGCCCAGTGCGGATTGGGAACTTCACACACGCCATTGAATTTCTCGCAGGTGTATGCAGTTTACCTCACGTTTTTCTTTACCGCTAAGCTCATGGTAAATGGTAAATGTAATCTCGCACATAAATTCCAAATACTCAGAGGTGCGTGCCGGGATTTGAACCCACGACCCTCTGCTTGAGAGGCCATAGGTCAAACCAATAGGCCACCACGCCTTCTACATTCGCCACCTTTACCAGGGCGTCGCTCCGTCTTGTTGGAGGCCTACCTACACTGCGTCTTCAGGTTCGCGGACGCCACTCAAGAACCTTTCGGCCCCATCGGCCATCAGTTCTACGAGCGATGTGCCCGGCCCACTGCCACTTGAGTCTGGTGATTTGTCGAAACTACTGAAACTAAAACGAAATTAGTGGAAAATAGTTTTTTAAATCTATGAAAATTTATATTGTCAAGTTAACAGCGAAAAATCAGAAAGCGTCAGCTGAGATTCAAAACCACGACCCTCTACTTAATATGCCATAGCCCAAACCACTAGGCTAGCATGGTTTACAAACTCCTTTAGTACCATTAAGCACTTAGTTGCCTCAGACAATACCTCTAAGTCTCAAGCCTCCGCAGTATTGTGTACTAAATTAACATTTACGCGATGTCATGTTCCATTTGCTTTCATCAAAGCAATTATTATTATTACCACACAAGACATTGCCCCGGATTGGGGTAGAAAATTGCTTCATAACCACAGCCTACCCTGGATAGATGTACAGAATTATGTTAATGTGTTATGATAATGCGTATAACGGCTTCTCGACGAAGCTACTCCGAGACATATGGGCTTACAGATTTACACGCTAATGTTCTCCAACTTTATGAATATTATTCTCAGGTACAGCGACGAAAAAAAATATGTATGTTAATAGAGGCTTTTTTTGCTGACTGTATTTTTTGTTAACTAATACAAATACGTACCAAATTTAAAGTCAATTTGATTAGTAGAAGTGACTGAAATTGGACTTGATAGGTTTGAAGCCAACTTACATAAGTATTTATTATATTTTCACAAACTGAAACGGAGACTCTTCAGCGTGCTCGGTCAGTAAAAAAGAAGATCCCACACATACCATTCAACTATTACCATACTTCATACCATGAGAAACGCACTGAATATTTTTTTAATTTCCAGTGTAACAATTTTTAGAAACCTTTAAATTCCCACAAAACAGTTTTAGTGAAATTTTATGTTTGCTGCACGCTGCGGCACTGTGTCACGCTAGTTAAGAAGGCAGATGGCTACAATTGGACATTATACACCGTCCGCTTGGCTAATCTGCTTTTCCAACCAATTAATCGGATTAAAACTGAAATGAATTAAATTACTACGTGCCTGCTTTGTCGAAATGCTATAATAAAATTGATATCCTCCTCGATATCTGTGGCTATACAAATTTATTGAATCTATATGATAGAGCTACGTTTATTATGATATGAAAAAGAAAAAAAATTTGGAGAGAACATAGCATCACTTTAATTAAGTAGTTTCTGTGAGTATTTTGTGTCAATTACCTAAAAATATTTTTTGCTATTTTATTACAGCGCTGAGCGTGTAAGTGAGCTAGTCAAGGTTGCGGGATTGCGTTGGATGCGGATGGCACGGGACCGATCTGTTTGGCGAGCCTTGGGGGAGGCCTATGTTCAGCAGTGGACTTCTTTCGGCTGAAATGATGATGATGATTACAGCGCTGATCAGATATATAGCACTAGAATGTTGAAAAAATTGAAAACAAAGTAAATCATGAAAATCATTTCCGACATTTTATATTTACTTTGCGTCAGTCCGAATTTAAATCAAGCCAATACCATTCGCATCGCAAGTTCAATTTCTTTCAGTTAGATAAAAAGAGATTATAAGCGACATCAAATATAATTTCCCGAGTCGACGAGGTCGCGAAATTAGGTCGCCCGACTCGGAAGGGTGATTTTATGGAATTGTAAATAAATATTATAGGGGTGACGTCAATTCTGCGATCGGTAATTTGATAAGAGATATGTTGACGTTCGATACTTTTCAGTTTTCATGTTATTCTAAGGAAACAAGATTAATTTTATTTTTGAGAATTGTTTATTGATTGATGATATGATGCTTTAATGGAAGGTTCAATAATGTAGAAGCATAGATAAGACAGCTTTTGTCCGCCCGTGCCTAAAATACCACGTTGCCAAAATACCAGAGGCCGTATTGTCTAACGCTTCTCACGCTTGCCTTCGCTTTCACCATCTCTTTCTGTTAGCATTTTATAGCATTTGAGAGAAAGAAATAGTGAATGCAAAAGCAAGCGTCAGGAACGTTAGACAATAAGCCTGCTGATTCCTCAAAATATTACATTACCAGTATCTTTGGGTCCATGCCGCGGGGGGAACCATTTATGAATTTTATTTAGTTTTTAGTTTAGTTAGTTTTGCTTTTTTTTTTTTTTTAATTATACTGTTAATTTATTTAAATTTAATTTGTAATTAGTATTTAGTTTTAATGTAAATTAATAATTTAATCCGTTTTCTAATTGAATAAATCTTTAACTTAAATTTCAACTTTACATTACCTATTTACGACATTTTTAGCTTACCAGATTCTCGTTGCACCACATTACAAAAGATTACTCAAGGTGCAATGTCTTATTTTGGACATCTGGGAAAACGGGAATGAAATAAATAGGTAATGTAATATTTTGAAAAATCTGGTGTTTTAGGAACGCGCTATTTTAGGCTTTTGTAAAACGAAGGGTTTTTGTCAACACATCTAGATGGGGCTGTAAGTATGAACGATGACATATTCATAAGTACTTTCCCACAGATTTTATTGCTAACTAGCATCAATCAGCGGTTTTGTTCGTGTTAAAAATCAATGAAAATAGGTCACGGTAACATTTTTTAAGGACAAAGCGCGCGGTCACTTGGAGAATTAGGGTTGTAACGGAGGCCTTCTTAGCGGAGGTGGAGGCGGATGCGGAGGCGACGAGAGTCATCTCCGCGGATGCGGAGGTTAACAGAGGCGAAGGCGGAGGGGAAAGTGGATGTAGAAAAAATAGTAATTTGTGGTTCCTGTCGTGTATCATTTGACAAATGACGTACGTAAACCGCGTTCCCGTCGCGCACTCGTTGATGCTTGACCATTTCGCGCGCAACTCGCGGCCGGACGGCGGAGTCGTCGTCGAGCGTCGCTGCACGCGCGTTATTGTTCTATGATTCGTCGTAAATAAACCTCCGTTACAACTCCGCAAAAGTTGTACGGAGGCGGAGGCGGAAGCGAAGATACGATTTCTTGCGGAACTTCCGCAGTAACGGAGGCGGAGGCGAAGTTCCGTTACAACCCTATTGGAGAACCATCCAATGAAATCATGTTTTTATGCAAATACATTTTGATTATTACGATTACGTACGACTAAGCAAATAAGTATGCTCTGAAAGTCAAACCAACCAACCACCAACCCACCAACCAACCAACCAACTTTGTGTATGTTTTAGCAAAATAAATGATTTGATTTGATTCCTTCTATTATACTTGACACTGACTAGGTATACCTTACTTTTACATTGTTATACTCATATAATTCCTTTTAGATCCCAACAACAATAGTATTTATCAAAGAACAAAGGCTCCTAAGAGCCTTAGTCCACTCATTTGTCCGACACATCATGTAGCATTTGTCATGTTTAACTCTCTCGTAATACCCTGATTACCTAACATTCAGTCTCCAACATTAGATGACCCCTTGTAACCATCGTATAGATGAAGTACGAGGTTCATTTTATCCTGGCTACTGCACCAACGACAAATATTGCCCTTACACTTATTAATGAAATAAAGTCACAAAGAAATGAGAGATGAAAAGGTCCATATTACAGGTTTGTAATACAAAGTGTCGTGAAGGTATATTACAGCCTAAGGGCAGGCTTTGAAAACATTACGGAATATTATTTTTGTTCGTAAGGAAAAATTCAGCTACTACCTACGCATTTTTAACATTTTTAATGTATCTTTATTCAGAATGCTGTGTGCTTATTAAGCAACGTAATGCTTAATTTACACGCTTGTTGAGACTTCGTAAGTGTCTACGAACTTCAGGACAATACAAACGCTTGCACGCTTTGCAAGTGCGTTATTGTCCTTTGTTTCTGATAGGCAGACAGATAGACAAAGATGATATAAACCTTTAAGAGTTATTTGACCTTTTGAGATCTCTTTCTTCTTTTTCAGTACCTTGGCACTCTATCTAAGCGCCTTCAGCAGTGTACCTACGCCATCCTCTCGGTCTTGGACACTAATCACAGACATTTCTCATGTCCTCCCGGCAATTTTACCAACAATTCTGTGTCGCGTTCTGGGTCTTTAGTCCAGTACTTAATGTTCTCCATGTGGCAGAAGAAAGAGTGGCAAAGCGCATCTTCTTTTCTGAACTGGAGGACGTTAAACGCAAACATGGCGGACGGCTTCCGGTACAAAGATGTGCAGATGCGTATTATGAAAAGATTTCGAATACAGCCATCTCGATGGGAAGATTTTGCAGCACAGCGGACTGAGTGGCGCAGGGTTGTGCAGAGGCAGGTTCGCGAGTTTGAGGAACAGCGTCAAGCTGACCTCGACGATAAACACGACGATCGTAAGTCCCAGCCACCTGCTGCCATTCATTATAATTACGTGGGCGGCGTACTTACTTGCCGTCAATGCGGGCGTACGTTCGAAACTAAGATTGGCTATGTAAGTCATCTTAGAATGCATGAGCGCCAATGTTATAGAAGTCGAAGTGGTCGCCTTGGCCGACCATTGATTATTTATTCATTAATGTTCTCCAGCACTCGTCGCTGGCGCGCAAATGTGGCCCACCCATCATCACTTCCTTTCGACAACTACTCTCCTTTTTAATCCCTTTTTGTTCTAAAACAGTTAGATTTCCTTTTACATAATCATATGCGTAACTAGACCAGTTTAATCAACTCATAATATAAACATGTTAACCCAGTGAACAGCAAATCTGTACCACTTACGATAATTCTACAATAAACCAAATGGAAACTAGACTGGCAGAATCTATTAATATGATTTACGATCGTCGTTACGAATCTATCAGACGAGATGGCTTATTTATTATGTACAATCGAATATATCGTTTATCATATAATTATAAGTGGGTTATGGCAACTATAATGATCGTTTCGACAAATTGGGATTACAAAACGTAATGTAGGTACCTCTATGAAAACCTTTACTAGTGGATAAACAAGATAAACACTAAAAAATTATCTAGACTTCATCTACATCTACATTGATCAGGTCATCAGTCCACCTTTAGAAAAGGAGCATCTGGGGGCACGGCAGTGCCCCCGCCAAGTCGAGCAAAAAAGCGGCACGGCTGTACCATCCTTTTCTCGAAGCAGTTCAGGCCATTCTCGAACCCCTATAACTTCGTTGTGGATAAAACTAGAAACTTAAATTTTTAGTAACCTTGCAGGCATTGTATAAACACGGTATATTTCAAATTTAATTCAATTTAAACCAGTAGTTTAAGAATTTTATACCTAGTCAAAATTTCTTAATTTTTTCACTCATTGACTGACTGACTGACCGACCGATCATCAAAACTCTAAGGCACTTCTAGCAGACATAAGCTTCAAATTTAGAATACAATTTTATTAGTGTTTAGTGTATAAATTAAGGAACCTATATATTATGTATTTGTATATCAATCTAAAAAAAAAATGTTATGCCATCACAAAAACAAAACTTTAAAAAAAAAAGTCTTGCAACTCAGTTCTTCTACCGTAAAAAGTTGTGAGATCCATGTAATACCAAGCCGGTTACTTTATTAAGTCCCTACTTAAGGGAACTTCTGTCTTAAGTTATTACGTAGTGCAGCGTTATAGAGCTGCATGAATACTTTAAAATTAAAACTTTTTGGCTATTCACTGTTATTTTTAACTGGCTGTTTTTCCTGGCCGCATACATATTTTCATGCATAGGAGAAATTTTATTCAAATTTAAAAATTGGGTTTGGGGTTTGTCAGAGTTGTTTGTTTTGATTTGGATGACAGAATTACTTCTGACATAAGAGGAGTCGGACGCAAGTCAGTTACCAATTTTTTCTCAAGAAAAATAGTTTTCCCGTTTATAAGTCTGTGACTAAGTCGTTCACAAGAAGGAAAGGCTTTAAGGAGCTTTTTACATACTGTCCGTTCGCTGCTCGCCTATTTGTTGAAGCAGATTTTGTTTAGAAGGCCGATTTTTCATCGGGTAAGTGTCATTTTCATTGGTTATTAGAGCAGGTTGTTCGGCTAGGTTTTGGTGTTGAAAATGGGCTAATTTTAAAATTTCTTTCCAGCCCGACCGACACCCCAGTAGTTGAACCCCAGGGGATTCGTGAGAGAAATACCGGATCTGCGGGCTATCTCATTAAGCGTACCTACGAATTACGTTTTCAAAGGAATCCAATACATCAGAGAATCAGTGCTCCTAAGTATACCTTGGATTTGTTTCGTCGCCTACGAAGAAGATACTTCATCAGTTAATTCAGTTAATTTAGGAACCTAAATTCATTCACATATTTACGCTCTTAGACTTACGCTCTTTCTACTGGCCTATACTCTGATTCTTGAATCAGCATGCGCATGTGGGTTTAGGGACTACGAGTTAGGTTGTAAGGTAACTTCGCGTTCTTCCGCGTTGCAAAAGGTACAATTGGTATCGAGACGTGCCAGCGCCATCTTCAAAATTCTAATTGGGACTTACCATAAGTGCCCGTACGCTATTTTGGATAAATACGTTCCATTTCGGCCTTTTTTTCGGAATAATTCTTTCTTTCGATGTTATAAACACGAAATTACATAGTATTTTATCATAGGGATAAATCATCGCCTCGCGCGAGGCATATATATATCAACGGCGGTATATATATGGGATTTCTTATATAGTTTTATATTCATAACCTGTGTTTGACTCGAAGTGCAGCCCTAATAAAATAAATGGTGTTTTACTACAAGTTTTATAATGTTTTATTTATGTTAGCACATTAAGGCGTTTGCACGCACCTTAAGTGCATTCAGACGGCTTATTATGCTGCAGTAGGTAATTAGCTAACCTAACAACATCTTACCTATATAGTGACCATGTCAACATTAAAAGTCTTTTATGTTTTAAATATTGACTTGGCTATCGCATGAAAACAAAATATATCTCACAAGTAATATATTATTATACATATATAAATAAATGATTTTTAATATTTACATGGTCACTATAAGATGTTGTTAGGTTAGGTAATTACGTAATAACTTAAGACAGAAGGTCCCTTAGTAGGAACTTAATAAAGTAACCGACTTGCCTATTTAGTACATAGATCTCACAACTTTTACGGTACAGAAGAACTGAGTTGCGAGACTTGTTTTTTTACAAGTTTTGTTTTGATGGCATATTTGATTTAAATAAAGAGGTTTGAATTTGGTTCTCCAAAAAATTACTTAATTTTCTTCTAATAGATCCAAGCAAGTGTTTAAGAAATTGTCTCCGTATACATGTTTACCGCAACATCCAAGATTGATGCGGGTCCACATTTAGGAAGCAAGGTCGGCGAGTCCCAGTGTAAATCAAGTTTGTAGAGCTATGCAATTCGCAGTAACTCTGAGTTATTTACTAACACAGAAGTTCAAAATTGTAGAAAATCTTTCACGTTTTATAAAATACTATCTGTTGCCCGCTCCGTCTGCAAAGTATTCGTTTATTGCTATCCAGCGGAACTATCCAATTTTCTGAGATAAAAACTATCCTAAAATGTAGATAGCCTATTTGTTAGAGAACTAGACTACGATGGTTGAAGTCCCGGGTTCGATTCCTGGATTGTTAATATGACTGTATTTAAGTACATATGTGTGTTTATCTATATAAGTATGTTTATCCGGGTGCAGTGCCCACAGCACAAGCAAACTGGGCGTTCTCGTATTGCTCTTGTAAAATATCACTACGACTATCTTTCTGCTAAAATGTACAATCAACTGAACAAATTGTTAGATATTCATGAACAATCGTACTGGGAATGCAAAAATAAAATAGCAAATTTTCTAAAAAACCTCTCTTATGATGAGACTGAAACACTTGTTACTGGATACTGATGAACGTATGTCTTATTGTTAAAATAATAGGTAATAAAAAAAGAGGTAGTACAAATCTAAATTTGATACTCACCTGCCTGTTCATATTAAGGACCTATGTTACGTACAATATTCTACTTTTATTCTAATATAGTTTTTAATACTTAATTAAGTACACTTACTAACCTATTATGTATCATTTTAGAACATAACTGCTTCCATGTCCCGAGGTGGGCGTAAACAGCTGCGACACAGTTTATACTAATGCAGCTGCTTACGATATAATTGTTTTAAAATATGCATGTTATTATGTTCAATAAATCTTTAAATCTTAAAAAAACTTTGCTTAGTTTGGGACTAAGTCAAATTGGTGGCAATTGTTCCATGATTTAAGTATTTTTCTTTTATCATGTCCTTACCTTTTTGAAGACCAGTGCTGGTTTTTAACTAGCGACACACTGAGCCGGGACCCTTTTGTAACAACATCAATATGTACTTACCTATGTCTATGTCTATGTTTGTACTCTTACTTTTGCCTGTGTACATGTTATTGTTGTTATCAATAAATGTTTTTCATTCTTCTTTTTCTCTCTTCTTCTTTCTTTCCTGGAACTCAAACTATCTCTATACCTACCAAATTTCATCTCAATCGTTTCAGGGGTTTAAACGTGAATAGGTAACAGACAGACAGATAGACAGACTAACAGCCAGACACACTTTCCCATTTATAATTATGTATTATTAAGATCGGACAAATTTAACCAGTCTTAAATTCTGCTTTAAAATAGAATATTTTACCTCTTTCCGTAGTGTCACCTGCAAATTTTGTCTTGGCAGCCCGTCGTTTATTATGTTTTCGTTTCGTCCATTTATTTATCTCATTTTTAGGATATTTAATTAAAACAACGTACTTTTTCCCTGAGCGAAAAAGAACTTCAGACGACCGTGAAGCTTCTTCTTTCAGAAATTAATGAGACTTCCTTAATTCAACTGTTTTCCTTCACTGAATAAATTAATATCGATGAATTGCTATCTGACTAGTGTTGTTGTTATAACTACTAGTCTGTCGGTAGTATCGTGATACTATCGTGCCCTTGAAAATCATTCGCGAGATCTATGCTATTTTCCGGGATAAAAACAACCCTATGTCCTATCCCGGGCTCAAACTATAATATAACTTTATAGTAAACATAACAATGTTCAAATGTATGTAATATATATATATATATATATATATATATATATATATATATATATGTGTGTATATGTATATACATGTATATATATTAATAAGTAGTAGGTACGTATGGCTGACGTCGTAGATGCGCCTGAAAGTTTCACTTTATCCCGTTGTTAATAATATCCAAAGTTACTGGCGTTTTCTGTGGCATTTGCACTCACACACACACACACACACACACACACACACACACACACACACACACACACACACACACACACACACACACACACACACACACACACACACACACACACACACACATACACACACACACACACACATACACACACACACACACACACACACACACACACACACACACACACACATACACACACACACACACACTCACCTTTTCAAAATTACAGGCTCACGACAATATTCGTGAAGCCCGATTTTTCATAACTGTTTAAAATGTAAATTCCTTTTAACTTTAACTTTATAAGTATCGTTTGTTAAGAAACAACTGTCTTGTTTTTGGAGGAGCGGGACTTCCTGCTACAGGTATTTCAATACTTACTAGGAAGTCCCAACGTTGACACTATTTATGCACAATTGTAAACGAAAATACATATTTTCATATTTTCATATTATCATATTTTTTTAACTATCTCTCTACACTGCCGCCTTAAGGAGAAAAACCATAAGTGACATTTTTTGCAAAATTGACTTTTTACCAGCCACGCACTCCGGGAAAAAAATGTTATTTTTCTGTCTAGCATTTATTCGGATATCTCTTACAGGTCATGATTTAGACGAGCACAAGTCCTGTTGGAGGAAGAAAAGACATAACTATATACTCATAGACAGAAAACTACTTAAGTAACCACTTGTGTTTTTTTAAATTGTTGTCTTCGACTTGCGCCAAACATTTTTATCATTAGAAGAAAAACCATATGTTGGTTTTATAAAAAAATTTGATGCAAAAAACACTCAAGTTGACAGAAATGCTGTTTCTTTTTAGTTTACGATTTTTATCAATTAGAAATCTCGGACACTGAATAAGCACAAGTTACAAGTTATGTTTTTTCAACCTCGTATGATTATATCTTATGCTTTTTCTGCTTAGTATCGGTTTCAAAAAATATGGTCTTGTGGTTTGTTTCGTAAATGTTGTTGCTACTTATGCTTTATCAGGCTAGTAGTCGTCCCCACCCCAGCCCCTCAAGGACAGGATTTGGCCGGCCTGCGATGTATTAAAGACTAATTTAAGTCCCAGATCTTAATTAAATTCAGATGATTCTGATAAACAGTGTGTGATTGAGGATTCCGATGACTCTGTCAAAGGCAAAGACTATGTTCCATCTAATGGATCTCCATCGGCCTTTGATATTGATGAGCTTTCCTCAGAGGTCCCAAGTTTACCAACTGAACCCCAACTATCTACTTCGCAAAATATAATTAGGAGTACTGGAGGTAAACTGATTAGGTTTAATTTTAGTTTTGTTATTATGATTACTCAAATATCTCTAAAAGCATCTCATTTATTTTTCAATACATTTGCTCGAAAAATTAACTTTCAAAGAATGTGATGGTTCGTAAGTTCATTTTACCGCACTAGTGCAATTTTTTACAGTTTTTTTTAATTCTCCATTTTAAAAGTTTACAAGCAAAGAGTTTTAAAAAAAAATAAAAATATCGACTACGTATACGTAGAAAAATGTATAAATATAGAAAACTAAGTAATGAATTTGCAAAATTCATTGTAATTATTATAAACTGTAATTTAATTACCTCAGATTTTAATGATTTCCACCTTTTATTTATTCGAAAAAATCACAGTGGCTGAACGCGTCGAACCTTTGCCTGATAATTTTAGTTAACCTAAGTAATTAAAAACAAAACTTACTCATTTTTGTAAATATTTGCGTTTTTTTGTTTTTATTTTTCAATTTTGTGTTATTAATTGCCTATTTTCTCACAAATGTATTGAAAAACTTCGTATGATACACGGTTGGCAAGGTTTTACAAACTAGTGACGATGAAAATTTCTCACCTTGTGGCTCGGGTTTATCACTCGTCAACTCATTTGTAAAACCTTACTTACCAACCTCGTATCACAAATAACCATTGTTTACTTTTAATAAATTAATTTGATTTTTCATTGTGTTTTTATGAATCCCTATTACAAGATGCTACTTAAATCATCTGTTACAGATGTAAAGGCCTATTATTTATTTTATTACAAGATAAGAAGTTTGTTATGTTATGAAGTATCTTTTTGTATTTTTATTTTTTAACTTCATTTTTTATTACTTTTACGGTCATCTCGTGAAAACCATATATTCACGTAATCACGCAAGTGATGATCTAACAAGGTGAGATATGAATGCATAGGAAAGATTCGTGTCTAAGCTCCTGACCAGTGGTTGTGTAGGGGTATTAGCACGCAGCACGGAATGCCGAGGACCTGGGTTTGATTCCCAGCGCTGGTCTTTTTTCTCGTTTTTTTCTGTACATCCATATTTCAGTTTGTATTTAGTATGAAATATACAAGATAAGACTAAATAAATAAAACCCAAGTACTCAGTTGTGTGTTTTCAACTCCGAGATCAACTTATAATGATGACCATAAGTGTGTACTTGTGCTCTTTTTTCTTAGATATCATAGTGCGAAGCTAACACAAAAAACATAAGTGCACACTTGTGTTCTTTATTCTTAGTGACAGTATTTTTTATGATTTATTTTACGAGACAGTAACTGTTTTTTTCTAAATATCTAATTAAAATAAATAGATAATTGAAAAGTTTGCAATGCATAATAATTATGCGATATTCGTTTATTTAAAAACGAAAGTTTCAACTTTGTACTTTGAAGTTAAAGCAATTAAACAGAAGTGCAAAGTTTTTTGAATTTATCTCGAAACTTACTTTTTGTCACTTATGGTTTTTCTCCTTGAGGCGGCAGTACAGGTCAGTGGTTAAAGCACAGAAATATATCGAGATAGAAGGAAAGAGTTTACGTACGTCGACTGGCCAAATGGTGCTTATAAGCCCCAATGCTCGCCGCGAACTTCAGTCTGCTCCCGACCGCGGTCTGCGTGCGACGTCAGGTTTTAAAAATAAAATGACTCGTTGTTCAGTAATTAACTGTTCAAATACTACAGATAAAGTTGGAGCTGTTAGTCGAGGTATTTCCTTTCATTGGTAAGTACTATTTGTCCTAAAATATCTGTTATTAATTAAAAAACGATTTATTTTATTATTTTCATCAGAATAGTAGCGGGCGATAGTGTGTCCACGCTAGCTTTCCATTGCGGCTTTAATTTGACGAGACAGACATGGCGTGCGTTCAAAACCAGCAATGTAAAAATAAGCTATTCAAACTATCGAGTTACGTCCAAGGTCAATTCATAATTTTTTCTGTCAAAAGTAAGAATAGTGATGTACAAGTACACTATCGCAGTTCTTACTCGATTAAAATCGATTTTGAAAGCAGAGGAAATGATAATTACGTTTTTATATTATTATGTAGCTATATAATGTACGTAGTGCAAAGCAAATATTATTAACAAACAGGTTATGGTTACTTCTATATTGCAATTTTATTTTAGTTTTCCGAATGATCCTCATATTAAAAATAAATGGATTGAAAACAACTGGTCGTAAAAAATGGTTTCCTACAAAAAACAGCAAAAATTGTTCTATACATTTCCATGAAGACACCTTTACTGGCTCATCAAAGTACCGACGAGTAATCAGTACAGCTTATCCGACTATTGATGTAGTGATGATGTCATATGATGAAAAGATACACATTTACATAAGGCTAAATATTATTTTAAAAATGTGCGTGTGTGTGTGTGTGTGTAGTACTTACACGATTATAGGTAGGTAGGTAATAAGGAGCTATGGAGAGGACTGTGCTCAGAGTTTCTCTACGGGATCGAATCAGAAGCGAGGAGATCCGTAGAAGAACCGGGGTCACCGACATAGCCAAACGGATTAGCTCGTTGAAATGGCAATGGGCAGGCCATATAGACAGGACTGGCTAGCACAGCGTGGGACGTCCACCAACGAGATGGACGGACGATTTGGTGAAGGCCGCAGGTTCAGGGTGGATGCAAGTCGCTTTGAACCGTAATGATTGGGCGTCAATGAGGGAGGTTTATGTCCAGCAGTGGACGTCCTACGGCTGAAATGATGATGATGCTGATGAATAACTGCAGCGGCTATAGTAGGTACTAACAAATGTAAAGCAATTTATGGGTTAGGTAGGTACCTACCTACATTTATATTTTTCGATTTGAAATTCTGACCTTTCTCATTTCCTCTGTCGAAAATAATTATCATTTCCTCTGTGCATAAGAATCGGTTCCCTAATCGATCTGTGAATCGATGCTTTTGAATTGATTTCGCGCGGCTTATGTTTCCCATCACTAAATTACACTCGTGACGTCAAAGTACCTACGCAAGATGTTACAGGCTCGGTCTCGCTACAAATTGCCGGGCATTTTCCTTCTATCTCGATATATTTCTGTGGGTTAAAGCGTGAAGAGGTCACAGATAGACAGACAGACAAACATACACACTTTCGCATTTATAATATTAGTATGGATTCGGTGAACCATTCCAAAAAAAAACTTTAAAAAGCGGTTCTTGATGGTTTCCAACCAACGAATGTGACCTTAGATGCTGGTTGTTACTTATTATGGGTGGGATGTGAGAAGAGGGTCTCTCTCAACAAAAATAATCTGATTAAAATTCTCGTACGCATTCAACAAGAATAGGTACTTAACTAAATACAATACAACCTCAACAATCTCACCTAAATAATCCGATCCGATTTCGAACGGTCGATCGACTTAAAATAAACCAACAAGCAACAAATTGAAAAGAAAACTATCAAGACCCTGAATAAAATAGTACGACGGATTTTTTTCACCTGACTTTGGACAGAAGGTAATTGAAACAAGGTAGGATAAAACAATAGAACCGAACAAAGTTAATATGAGGGCGTACTAAATTCCAAAACACATATAACGACAATGTCGTAGCAGCTGTTACTGTCTCAGACGATTGTACACCTTGAGCAGTTACAGTAAGGTTCGAAGTGTGTCGAGGAAGGATTGTATACAGGGTGTCATTCTGTGTATTACGGAATTCAAGTCACCCTACAATGTTGATAAGGGTCGCAGTTCCTTAGGCGGCGGTGTCCTATCGCGCTTTACGCCCACTTAAGGCCACGGTGTAAGTCAAAAGGAGAATGATAATTTCATTATTACTCAGTAAATGACCATTGTAGCCTTCGCTGACGACGTATCAAATGGTTTTTTCGTCGCCATGTTTACGTATTCCATCAAAAAAATAATATTGCACAACTCTTCCCTTTATGATTTAGTTGAGCACTATGAGCGGATTTTTAAAACGCCTAAAGGGTTTGAAACAAAGAGTTGCGATGATTATGTACAATATTGCCGATACTGAAGCAAAAAATTATATCAAGTTTTACGAATAAATTTTAGCTATTCATTCATTCTTCGTGTTCCTTTAATCATCAATTTCTATCAACAATATTTCATCCCTAAGGGGGTGAAATAAAAAATGAAATTCAAATTTGTATGATAATTCGAAACGAGGAACTTACAATTTTAAGTTAAGTACAGCTATGTCGTTCATTGCGTGTGTGTGTGAAACAAGGAATGGAATGTTGGTGCAGGGGGCAGAAGCTAGCCGCTTATTATTTACACCACCTCATAAGTCCCGGCAACAAATTGAGTTTACAACATTGGATTAGAAGCCAAATTAGATCATATTTCGCAGGCCAGTCCGTTGTTATCAGTGTTCGTTCTATCTTATTGTATTACGATACTTTGTTTAAGTGATTCTAAATGACTCGAAATTTAATATTGTTAATTGTAAATTTTTGAAGTCAAACGAAAGATTTGTCCGAAATCGTTTGTTTAGAGGAAGTGTTTGAGTTAAATGAGATTTGTTTGGGAGATCGTCTGTAACTTTATTCCTTTTCTGTTTAACGCTTTAAGGGACAATTAGAATTCAGTCAAGTCAGTTGATGGTCAGAAATGAACATTTTGCTTAGTTTGTTTCTACATATTCCAATCTTATCTGACTTGTGTCTCGAGTATGTAGTTTACTTTTGCGGTGCATCCCCTGAAATTCTTATTTCGTATTAATATTCAATTTTGATTCCTCGTCTACACTGGTAAGAGCCTCTAACAGTGGCGGACTATGTAATAATTTGCAGGTAAAGTTGCCGGAGCAAAAATTCCTAAAAACATACCCCATTTATCCTTTTCTTAAAAAGCATTGCAGTAATGGAAGAGTTACTTAAAATGTCTAGTCAATCGGGTTGTTAGTACCCTTCGTCACTGGCCTTTAAGCAAGATTTTAGTTTTCTAGATCCAAAGACTAGATGAGCACAGATTTGTCAGAAACTCAGGACAACAAAAAAAATAACAAAAGATATAACAACTTAATGAACTAAAACAATTACTTTGCTCACCCGCGACCTTACAATAGTTAAGTTTATGCAAGAAATGTGTGTTCATGCAGTTCCTCCACCTCCACACTGTACGAACACACACAAATCACATAAACACAACTATCACCACCACCAAGCTACACTGACGCGTTTCGAACTCAACCAGTGTTGTGGTAACTCCGAGGATGAGCTCTGGTTGAGTTCGAAACGCGTCAGTGTAGCTTGGTGGTGGTGATAGTTGTGTTTATGTGATTTGTGTGTGTTCGTACAGTGTGGAGGTGGAGGAACTGCATGAACACACATTTCTTGCATAAACGTAACTATTGTAAGGTCGCGGGTGAGCAAAGTAATTGTTT
Organism: Archips xylosteana; assembly: GCA_947563465.1. Taxonomy (NCBI): domain Eukaryota; kingdom Metazoa; phylum Arthropoda; class Insecta; order Lepidoptera; family Tortricidae; genus Archips; species Archips xylosteana. The sequence goes on along the minus strand of OX387351.1, from coordinate 3,448,463 downwards.
TAGTTCATTAATATGGACCTCCGCAAAGTAACGCCTGATTCAAAAAATGTAACAACTTTGTCTTTTATTATCATGTTTTTGTCTGTTTTAATTTAAAATAGTCTAATTGTTTTACAGGATAGAGGTGAACAATTAATTCAACTGATGGAAAGCAATCACCACTGCCCATGGACAGCTATAGCACAATGTGGAATTACGAACGCATACCTAGCCCGAAAGTACATAGGTATTGAAAGGATTAATTTTTGAAATTCCCTAAATGGTAAAATTAACTATTTGAATTAATTTTTGAAAGTACTCACATTAACTTGAAGCATAACAAAGTGAATCGTTTATTTTGTATTTTTAATATTTACTTACCTTAATCATTAACCCTTGATTCACCACCCTTATACGCACCCACAAATATCTGTGATACCGTCTCTATTCAATCAAACGAAACGAATAGAGAGAGACGGTATCACAACTATCTGCCACATAAAATACCAGAGACTTAAAAGAATATTGCGAAACAGACCCAAAGCATATTAAGGATGCTGGATGAGAATCCATGTACATGTAATATTTATTATTACGTGAATGTACGTACACGTGTATACATTTACTTTTGTAAACGTTCATTATGATTGCACGGTTTCGCGATTTTGAACATTGACTGCTTTGTGAATTTGCAATAATGTGGCTGCATATTGTGGGTTTGCGTCCGATATTTACTAAATTGGACAAACATTTATATCTGTTATCATTGTATTTTGTTTGTAATTAAAATTACTAAAATTACAAACGTAATCCTCAGTATTTGACCCTTCTCTATTCGTTTTGTTTTTTGTTTACATTGTTTCTTTAATTTCCTTTCTAAATCCTTTTCTCACATGCGGCCTTTTGACATTTTTCCATTGATATTTTGTATTAAGTATATTAATGTTTTTTATGGGATTATATTTAATGTATTTGTTTATTTATAAAATTTATATTATAGGTATTTGTATTGTTTTTAATACTTATTGTCTAATAATACTCCGTTTCTCCTGTCTGTATTTCCGCCACCTATATTAGTCTGTTGATATTTATTAATTTCTGAGTAATTGGTTGTCTGGAAGAGATCGTTTTTTTGCGATTGCCTATTGTCTACCTGAATTTTTATTTTTGTAATGTCACCGTACTGTTTTTGGTGATCAATAAAGTATATTTGTATTGTATTGTATTGAATTACTTAGGTAATAGTCATAAAATTGAATTTAAGTTAGGTCCTGACAGCTCAGAGAGTTGTCAAACTTAAATGGCAGTGGGCGAGACACATTGCTCCTAGAACCGATGACCAATGGCATACGTCGCACTCCAGCGGGCATTTTCGGGGCAAGGAAAGGTTTACAAAAAACGAGTATTATAATGTACTTAGTATTTGTAACATAGTAAATTAGTTACCCGTTATCATTTATTAGTCTTTAATGTATAGATACTATTTGATGTGATAACTGATAGCCCATTTAAGTGGCCACAATAAATATACCACATACCATTCAATCTTATTTTTATTTAAAATTGAATGGATATAAAAAAATAAACACCTAACTAACGTACAGCCTTAGTTGCTTAGATATTTGGAATTGCACATTACAAATACTAGGTACAGTCAAGGGCAAAGATATATATGCAAGTAATGTGAAAGAAAATAAGTAATCATATAAAGATAAAAAGATATATACTCATTCAAATGCTCAAAAATATGCAAATGTCAATGAGCCCATAAATATGTATATGGCAAGTTCAAAAACTTGTATTATTATTTTTTTTTTTTTATGTTAGATAGGCCAGACAAACAAACTAGTGGGTCACCTGATGTTAAATGAACACCACTGTCCATAGACACCCGCAGCGCTTTACACGATGCCAGTGCGTTGTCGGCCCTAAAGGAGAGGGAATAGGGAAAGGGGGAGAGGGAGGGCGAGAGGGAAGGGGTGAGGTATTGGGCCCCCGGCACTCTCACTGACCGTACGAAACGCAAGCAGGATTACTGCTGCTTCACGCCGGTGTTCTGTGAGAGGGTGGTACTGCCCCGGACGAGCCGGCCCATTCGTGATGCAGCGGCTAGCTACAACATGGCTCTACCACTTCTAAAACAACACAATCAAAATGGCATAAATTTGTATTCTGCAAAAGACGCAAAATATTGTAGTCATATTTATATCACTAAATATAGATTCAGTACCTGCTACAAAATAAGTATACAAAAAAAAAACTTTATGTTCGAAAAGCAACTTTATGTTCTTGTTACACAAAACAAATTTGAATGGAATGTTTTGACAATTCACAAAAACGGTACCATAAATGTCATTGCGTATGTCTGTCTCACGTTTGGATCTGTCACTGATGCGTGACTGCGATGTATAACCGCTGCAATAAGGTTGGTGCATTGCATACATATTTTGCAACTTTGAGCGGATACATATTTTTGACCTTCTACGGATTTTGTAATAATACTAATAATATTGAAATTGCCAACTTAAACTAGGTATCTATATACAGGGTGTTCCGTAAGTAGTACGACAAATAGAAATGGAAGATAGGTGGGCAGGTCATCTACTAAATATCAAAAAATGACCTCAGTAAAAGTCACACCGTTTTCGAGAAATTTTGATTTTTCTGACTTTTTGAAAAATGTAACACCCGCACGAATATTTTGAATTGTGATATTCCGAATTAATTATTTTTTGAATTTATTTTTATTAAAAAATAATCTTAAATAGTTTTGTTATCAGATGAAAAAAAAAACCCTTTTAAAAAACTATTACAATGTTTTATTTATTTTCATTTCAATTTAAATTTTGCCTCTTCTCCTAAACTTTGGTCAAGATTTGATTTATCACAGTGAAAAAAATTACATGACCACAATTGAGCTTACTAGCTTAGAACATGTCCGTTTAATGGACATTCAAAAATGATAAATAGGTTATCAAAAAAAATTTTCAGGAAAAAAAATCTTCATACAAGGCATTAAGTACCCAACAAATCTGGTTAAGCCAGTACTAAGTTACCACCTTATCTAAGTTGACGATCAAGATGGATCATAATGCATTCTGGTTCAATTCTGCTGAAGCTATGCAAAACTAAATAAATAAATAAAAAATCTAAATTTCGCGTTTTATTAAACGCCGCTAAATTTTAATTCGAAATTTAAAAATAATTTGGTTTATCTTTTATTTATTTAACCATTATTTAACCATACCCAAATTAACGGTAAGATTGGATTCAAATATGAATGAGTTTTAATTGTTTTTTTTTAATTTATTTAGTTTTGCGTAGTTGCTGAATTTAACCAAAGTGCATTCTGATACCCACCAACCCACTAATTCACAACAGAATCCGTCAATCGAAAAATTCTATTTTCAAAATATTTTTAGTGTTTAGTGTTTAGGAACAGTATTTAAAATGCCAGTAATCAATATGACTCGATATTATCAATGATTGCCTTACCTACGTAAAAGTAGACTCTTCAGAATTAAGTGGCCAGCCACTTAGAAATGAAGGATTGCCGTACGTAACAGTCAAGGGCAAAAACATGTAGCCGTTCAAAGTTTCAAAAATATGTATACACAACCTAAATGTTAAGTTAATAAAGTAGTGTATACATTTTTTGAAACTATGTACGGCAACATATTTTGCCCTAAGTTTGTACCTATATTTATGAATATTATGGTGTGTCTAAATTTATGCGTTGATTGATGAGGACATAATATTGCACCTGCTGCTTATATACTTATCTTTCACACAACGTATACATATTTATGCACCTTTCCATGTCCCATAATTTATGATCTTAATGATGACGCCATTTTTTGAGATTTAGTGGTGTAAATATATCTTTGCCCTTGACTGTACCAAATACTAAGTACTATCGCCCCAAGCGCCAGATACCCATTTTCATAACAAATTTGCTTGCAGCCGTTGATGTTTATTGCTATTGATTGTTATGGATAGATGTCTAGCCACTGCACGCAAACTGGGCCTTTAAGGTGGTTATCTGGCGCTTGGGGCGATAGTACAAATACCTTATTCTGACTACTCGAAAATGAATTTGTGAACCTTATCTATCATTCTGACATGCCACCACTTAAATGGGCTATCAGTTATCACTTCAAAGAGAACACGTAGACAATTTAAGATTGATAACGAGTATGTTGCAAATACTAAGTAAATATACCTACTCGTTAATTAAAATATTTTTTGTAAACCATACCAAATGACGTGCCCCCAAAATGCCCGCTGGAGTGCGACGTATGCCAATGAGACATTAAGGTTGTAGAGTTGGTGACCGTGAAGCGGAAAATATAGCGCAGAAGTCCCCAACAAAATGGGCCGATGTTCTGATAAAGGTCACAGGAACCACTTAAGCGCAGGAACAAAATTGTTGTGGAACTCTTTGAGGAAGGCTATTGTTCAGCAATGTAGGTACCTACGTCTTTTGGCTGATAATAATATGATGAAGGTGATGAATAATCATAAAAATTCGTAGGCAAAAAAAAAACAGTCTTTCTTTTGTTATTTGAACCCTCTATTTTTATTGCGTTCATTATTTTTTTCGCTAATGCAAATTGACTGGTTGATTAATTGAATGATTGATTGGAGAAAGTCTCAAGCTTCCCCAGTTAAACAGGAAACAAAATAAAATGTTTTATAAGTAACTACGTAGTTACAAATAGAACGAAATTTAATATTTAATACACACACACAATTTAATGTTTTATTTTTTATTTTATTTCATATATTTTGTAATTTTATGTGTTTTGTGCGTGGAATAAACTTTCTCATTTTCATTTTTTTTTCAATTCTTTAAGGACTTAAAAGTAAATCACTAATTTCCCTGAAAGTTCAATGTATAAGTGCTCATTTAGTACCAGTTAAGAGCAGTAACTAATGGTAATTTTAAATCAAAGCCAATACGAGTAAAAACCACGGACAAAGTAAACACATCAAAATTTGCACACACCAAATACTTACGCGTTAACAGAACAGCATAATAATTATCATGCTTAATAAGCAAAATTTAATAAGCGGACCACAGCGACGTGGGTTGCTGCGAATCGGTCGCAAGAAGTAGTATCTAAACAGTTATCTTTAACAGCGTGACCACGACAGCGCGAAACGACTCAGCGGGCGTTTTTTCTGTTCAATGCGTGCTTGAAACGCTTTCCGTGTAACAGTTTACTAGCAATACATGCAATGTGTATCAAAATTGCTTTCTATGCTATTGGTCGCATAAAGTCCTGACTGGGTGAACACATACGAGGCTTTTTGCATCGGCGTACAGTTTGAGATAAGTGCTCAAAGAGACCACGGACAGAGAAGCATTGAGAAGGCTTTGGAGTCACAAATCTGACTTCGACTTAGAGGTTTTGCTTTTGCAGTGAGTGAAATGTTTGCTCATCAACTAGCAACTTACAGTAAAACCAGCATTTAAACTCACTAACACTACCATACGGCTCTCTCCTAACATACAGTACTCAAACAGTCGTGAATGGAGTTCCAACCGACCAAATAACCAGATTGAACGTTTTCCAAACAGCAATGAAGTGCAGCATGCTTAACGTGACCATTTTTTTGTCACTTTAAAACGGGACAACGAATTTTTAAGAATATTTTGGGCAAAATTAAACTTTTTTACAATAACAAACGTCTTACCACACCCAATTTCGTATTTTTTTCCGATGGGCAAATATAAGTATGTACTTCAGTATTGGGTGACAATTTCCAACTGCTAGTATTTTATTTATAAAACAAAAAAAAAATATATGGAAAATAACAAATTAAAAAAAAAGCCAAACACATACACACTCGCTTTTCCAACTTAACTAATTAGCTTACTTTTGGCAAGATTTTTGAAATGTTATCTTTAACAATTACTGTTAACATACTTCAAATAGACATCTACATAATTGAGTTTTCTTTTCTGTCCACAACTTCTTTATCGCAGAAAATACGTGTTCGACTAGCGCTTACGTGTGGTTATTTTAAATGTTATGAAAACGGGACATTTTCGTGTCCCCAACTTGTTTTCCGGGACACCGGGACAGAGTACCTGAAAGCGGGACAGTCCCGTTCAAAACGGGACGTATGGTCACATTAAGCATGCTCAAGGTGAGACAGGTTGACCGGATTAGAAATTTTGTGAAAAACTGCGCAGTAAAACACGCATTACCGATGTGAGTCCCAAGACTGCCAATCTGATGTGGGACTTATTTAAAAATATCCATGTACTTCAACCACAAGATGGATGGCAGCAACAAGACTGGCTCAGGAAGCGTTGGCGGGGTGACCTTATGGACTGGAAGGATGCCGTTCATGATCGGGGCAAATGGAAAAAAATAGTAGGAGGACTTTATCCTGCAGTAGAATACTTTTACATGCTAATTAATACATATGTAGTAATTATAATCTCACTCCAGTTTCTGTTTTTATGGCGACTTGATTAAGAGCAGTTGTGGTGGTCAACATTTTACCAATGGCAACACATATTTTCACAGACTGTCATCATGATGATGATGATACGGATTTTTTGATTATTCTCTTACAATAATGTTTAGATGTTGATGAGCAAAGAAACAGAAATGAGTTCCATCTTACCACATCCAGTAATATTCAGATCTCGTTTCCATTCGCTCGCTAAGTATCGCATCGTGCCACTATTAACATTTTAATCAGCCATTCACATTTATGGAACCTAAGTAATTAGAAATTAGGCACTTGTGGGTATCGACAAGGTATCGACTATGCTAATCAGAACTCTTTGGCTCACAGGTTAATAGATTTGTAAGTTGTTTACATGTTATCTGGTAAATTGCAAAGTGCTGTTCGGTTTGCAATTATGCTAATTTGCCACGTTTTGGTTACGCTTGTTGAAGCAAATTTGGTGTCTTTGCAGTGTCGTATATTATTGGTAAACTTAAATAATGAATGTTTGCATTGTTTTGGTGCAATGTGCTTTGTAATTACATGTTAAGTAGTTTTTTCTTACATAATACTTAGACGACCAGATGGCCTAGTGGTTAGAGACCCTGACTATGAAGCTTGAGATCCCGGGTTCGATTCCCGTGTCGGGGCAGATATTTGTATGAAAAATACGAATGTTTGTTCTCGGGTCTTGGGTGTTTAATATGTATTTAAGTATGTATCTATCTATATAAGTATGTTTATCCGTTGCCTAGTACCCATAACACAAGCTTTGCTAAGCTTACTTTGGGACTAGGTCAATTGGTGTGAATTGTCCCGTGATATTTATTTTTTTTTTTTTTTTTAATACTTTGATATTATGTCTAACGTAGGAACAAAACTAACTTGTTTAAAGTTGCACAGTAGCGCCATCTCTTGTCCAGGTGAGCGGTTAGTTCCGAAGGAGTGTTAAAATCTCTCGATAGAGGGTGTAACATAGATGAGCGCTTGTCACTGCATAAGGTGATGATTTAGCAGACTGAAATGTATGATGTATAGGAAAGATTCGTGTCTAATCTCTAGACCAGTGGTGGTGTAGGGGTATGGCACACGGCACGGAATGCTGAGGACCTGGGTTCGATTCCCAGCATTGGTCTTTTTTCTGGGGTTTTTTCTGTGCATCTATATTTCAGTTTGTATTTAGTATGAAATATATGATTTCACGGGATGACCGTAAAAGTAATAAAAAAATGAAGTTGAAAAAATAAATACAAAAAGATACTTCATAGCTAAGCTAATTTTAAAGTACATCATTAGGAAAATAAATGACGATAACGCACAAGGTAATTTTAAATTTCACATACAACAGTTTAATACCAAACAAATACAAATTCCAGTGAACGTATCTACAATATTCATGCAACAAACCTAACATCAATACTGACAGTTCCGCGCGTTGAATCCGTACACAATTCCCTTTGTGCCATTTAGAGGAAACAGCCAAAGCACTCTGTACGGCAAAAACCAAAATGGCGTCAAATCCACAGTGACAATCGGTCCGTAGATCCACCGATAAGACAGTGATGTATGGCCGCAATTGCTTTCCCCAAATTGCTCACATCGCACGGAGCAGTATGTTAAATTTATGTGTGTCAATTATTTTCCGGGGATAAATGATATCGGATTAATAGGAGCCTTCGCGCTTTTGGAAAAATAAAAGTTAGTTTATTGCTTCATTTTCATGGTTGAATTTGATAAGGGATACTGACCAAAAAACAAAAGGGTAATCTGTAATAAAGTTGAGCACTTTCACTGAAATAGGGCGGCAAACGATGGTCATTTGTTGGTAAGCAAGCATGTGTGTCTAGAGAAACTGATTGTGCTTAGGAACACCAAAGGCAGAAGACCGCGCGGTCTTCACCAACGAGATGGACCGATCAAATAAAAGACTCGTCGTCCGCTAAATTCTACACGGTGGTAAGAGATGCGCTAGACAGGAACCGGTGGGGACAGATTATCCGCTCCAGATGCAAACCTGATACTGACCACGATCCTCAGACATGAGGGACCGACATGGAAGGAAGGATGCATGTACTGACAACACCCAAAAAGCCATGAGTCTAGAGCAGGGATGGACAGCCTGGTTGATCGCGGCTATTTGTCCAGTCAATGATGACAAGGGTGAAAAGGACATCGTCTCGGATTTTAAACGTCCCATTACAGGGCACTGGTCTCAAACTAAAAGTGCTCTTGGGCCGTAGTTCCCACACAGGTCAAGTTTACATTGGTAACTTCATACACACTTGAATTTCTTCGTTAGTGTACGCAGTACTTCGTTAGTGTAGGAAAACTCATGGTAAATTACAAATTTAATTACGTACGGCTGAAACCTACAACCCTTGTTTAAAAGATTTTAATGTCAAAACGATAGGCTGCCACGGCTTGACGAAAATGAGATGTTAATGCAGAATTACGTTAAGCTTTACTTCCTCACTAATATTATAAATGCGTAAGTAAGTCTGACTGTCTGTCTGTTACCACTTCACGCTAAAACCGATTTCGATTAAATTTAGTTGGAGATGATGACACCCTAAATAGGACTTGCATTTATCTTATAGATACTGTTAACTGAACGTTGGAATCCAGTCCTTAGTAAAAGGGGGACGGTCGCTAATAAGAGCATTTGTAATTTTGACAAATGACACCTCTACCATTATCTCCATATCTCGTTTTCTAAATTTTTTTACCGAATAATGGCAAAAAATAGTTCTCTAATGGACAGTTATATTTTTTAAAAACTAACTGAGTCATTATTTTGTGCAATAAAATTAAGAGTTATAGTAGTGGCCATTTTATTTTGTGCTGGCTTAGATGAGATTATCAATCCAAATCATTGAATGGACGAATTGAGAAAAGCTTAGTTAGAAGTATTATCTTAGTAAGTTTTTCATCGTTAAAAAAATCTCAACCTTTTAAAATGATTATTATCTTCTTTTTAATAAAAAAAATCCTGGTCAGTTGTATGATTCATCAACTGCCACTTCAAACTCTCAGATGTTGTAAAAAATTCTGTAATGAGCGCAAATTCACTGGTATAAATTTAATGCTATAAGAAGTATAAATCTTCCCAGGTGAATTTTTCGCTTCGAACCCTTATCTTTCAAAACAAACGGTATCGTCATAGTATTAAGGTTCAGATTTAATTCACCTGGGAAGATTTATACCATACCTACATTAAATAAGTATCTGTTTCCGTTTCTTCTTTTTGTATTTTTTTGACACGAATAATTATTTTGTTTCTTTCTTTTCTTTCTTCTTTCGAAAAAAACGCTGTTCAAATCACCAATTTTCATAAGGGATGCTTTCGCAATATTTTTCTTTCACACACTTGGCCTTTAAGTAAGTCACTAAGCAAATCCATCTACGCGACGTCTATTTCCCAATAAATTCTTACCACCTTCTCAAAATAGATAAGCCCCCATATTAAATCGTCAACGAGACCTACCGGCAAATCAGGGCCAACAAAGAGTTACAATTCGCAATATTGCATCGATAGTTGCGTCACACTTATAGAATTCGCACATAAAAAGGAACGGGTGAGGCGAAATATCCCTCTTTTCCGTTCACCCTTCCACGGAGGAAATTGCCACCATATATCGAGGCTTATCTGAAGATCTATTTACATCTCAAGAATGTCGCAACGGGCTGCCTCCTTCCGGGCCAGATAGCGAAAAGTATTTGTGCGAATGAATGAGACGCAATAGTTTCAATTCGTTACGCAGTTACTATATTCATACCTTTTGCATGAAGATACTGTTGCTAGGTCAAATGTGAGCTGACTCGGTTATTGGGCATTTTTATTTCAGGGCCTCCATAGACGGATCGCTTAGAGCAGTCAGTGCCAACAACTTCAAGTTGTCGCTGTTGGGTGATCTGCAGTTTCAATACAAAACTCAGAGTATTCGAGTAGAAGTCGACTCCAACCGTAACACGACTACTCTCATGCCGTTGATCTCGACTGCTTGAAGTAGTCCGTCTATGGACGGACAGTCTTAAAGTGCGCAATTTCCTTTTTGTTATGACAAAATTTTAGTGATTTCTTACTCAGAATCAAGAGCGCTGTTGATTTTGATGATAAATATATGTCCCTAATATTCCATACAATTTTTTGTGTCCGTTTTGTGCCGAGCCATACAAATTATAGAGAAAAAAGTCACAATACTAACTCAATAACTTTAATTTTCATCACACTTGCTCGTCAATGGTGTTATTCCATGCTTGTATACTAAATGTCAATGGCCTAAATTGTTCTTAAGGGAGTTATAGATTTACGTACAGTTTTTCTACCCAAGGGAGTTCTAACTTTAGTTTTAAAATTTGCAAACAAGTAATTTCAGACTAAGGAGGTTTAAAGTCAGCCAACGTTTTATTTTTTATCTTTAAAATTTAGCTATAACCCAAATTTTACAACACAACTTATCTATGCTTCATGAAAATTCGTTATTTTTATATTTTAAATTTATATCAAATAGTTTTGCAATAATTTTAGTAAAAATATTTTTTTAAACATGTTGGCAGAATCTAGCCGTATGACCTTTCGAATTCTAAACTAAACACAGTTTACATTATCTATGGTAGGTGACTCGAAAAAAGTGACAATCTGTATTGGCGGGTAGCCATTATTTTATTCAATTTAAGTGTTTAGAGACAAATTAATTTTATTTTTGGATATTTTTTCTCACAATGTGATGAAAATCATTGTGTGTATCACGGGCAGTAAGGGGATTACAAACTCGAGTCATTAAAAGCCCTCCGCCTTCGGCGTCGGGCTTCTAATAGACTCTCATTAGTAATCCCCTACTTACGGCCCTAGATGCACAATGTACTATTCAATACTAGATGGAATCCCATGGGAATTCCGGGAAAATATATATTCCAACTCACTCGCGGAACTGAGACGAATCTAATGACAGTAATGACACCTCACACTTCAAACTCCATTGAACCGTTTATGCTGCAGAGCGTGCCAAAGAACACAAAGTTCACAAGAGTTGGCACGAATGGGTCGAATGAGTGAATGAAAGTATCTATGTGTTACCTATTTGAATACACTTCACACAAATATGAAAATGACTTGAATCAGTCATTTTCCTACAAAAGTGTCAAAATGACATTACTTTCGTTGAACCCATTCGTGCCTGCTCTTGTGAATCGTTCTGTACATAAATACATACGCTCTAAAATTTCAACCCTCCTTCGACAGTCGGGTGAAAACACCAAAATTTTCTCATTAAAAAAAAGTAAATTGCACCCTTAACAATGAAAATGCCCTATTGTAGCCTCCAAATTTTCATTCTGCGTTGTCTACACTCTTGACAGAATGGTCGTAGTTATGACAGATTGCCCACCAATGCGGTCGCTGATTTTACAAAAATACAAAAATATTTATTTGTTTCCACACTAATTAAATCAACAGTTACGTCCAGCCCCTCCCGGTAAGTATAACAATACTTGAGTTGGGAGGGACCGCTCCTTCCAGCCAGACTATTACATTAAATTAAATTAAATTAGTGGATACAAAACATAATTTCTTAAAAACTATACTTTAAATTACGGAACCTTGGTCCACACCCATACTAAACACAATGAACAGCACAACCGAATCAGCACAGGACTAGTGTTTTGTGATCCTTCTCCACTGGTCTTTCTTGGTCGCTTGGCGAGTGCATTCTGCCTCTGGGTCCTTGGTAATTGATTTCATGGTATCACTCCACCGGGTTGGTGTACGTGATGTCATTCAAATATATCCTGAAACGAAATTCGCTCCAAGACGTTATGTTTACGGGTAAAGTTTTCAAAAAACCTGATCCTCGCTCATCTCATAATTAGGTATAGTCCGAGATAATAATTTTGTGATAATAATTCCGAGATAATGATTTTTATAGCAAACTAGCTGATGCCCGCGGCTTTGTCCCCGCTGAAGTAGATTAAATCGTGTTTTCCCGAGGGAATTAGGGAAGTAGCCTCTGCCACTCTCCAGACCTTCAACTATGTCTATACAAAAAATTACAGCAATCCGTCACTCAGTTTCGACGTAAAAGAAGTTTAAACAAACAAACACACTTTCACATTTATAATATTAGTATGGAAGTCATTCTTTTATTTTGTGTTAAAGAATATTTAAGGCGACTGTCGTTGCATTCCACAATACTTTTCCTTTCGGCTTCCGCTGTGACTTGCCGCTTTGATCCCGACTGCATGCACTGAATTACTGGGATTCCTAGATATTTCAAGGTATTTCTACTTAGTATTTACGCTGAAATGCAAGAATTGTGGCCGTATTTCAATCCAAACGGAATACTTGTGGTGAACTTGTCGGAGTTATGGGAAGACAATGCTGGCAGCAATGAATGAAAAATGGTAACGCGCAACGGAAAAAAAATACTTGGGACACTTTTATTTATATATTTTTGATGTTTGAATGTTTCATGTTTGTAACTCAATCACGTAATAACGGCTCAAAGAATTTGGATAAAACTTAGTGTACAGATAGACAATCTAAATTGAGATTATGGGATATAGAATATAATGATAAAAAAAAATTAAAAAACCCTCAACGCGATATGTTTGAAAATATTTCATTCATCACTTTGAGGTGGCGACCATCTTCGACTTGAAATTTATCATCTATATATATAAAATTCTAAACTGACTGACTGACTGACTGTTGATATATCAACGCACAGCCCAAACCACTGGACCTAGAGACTTGAAATTTTGCACATAGATACCTTATACAATGTAGGCATCCACTAAGGAAGGATTTTTGGGAATTCCCACGGGAACGGCAAAAAACGGGATTTATATATTCGATTCCGAGTGACCCTATCTCAGTAACTATAATAACTAGACTCTTCAAATTTGATACACAAGTAGGTATTACAATAATGAAAACATCAATTTCAGGATTTTTCAAAATTCCCACGGGATAAGGAATAAACGGGATTTATATATTCAGTTCAACGGAATCCTATGAACTATAATTACTAGACTCTTCAAATTTAGCATAGAAGTAGGTAATTATAATAGTAAAAAACTATTTTAAGGATTTTCGGAAATTCCCACGGGATAAAGAAAAAACGGGATTTATCGTTTTACTGGTCGTAGAAAGCTGAAATTCGGCATATAGGTTGCTTGGGGAGTGCAGAGGAGCATTGAGAGAGGACTTTCCAAAATTTCCACGGGAACGTGAAAAAACGGGATTTTTCGTTTTACTGGTCGTAGAAAGCTGAAATTCGGCATGTAGGTTGCCTGGGAAGTGTAGAAGAGCATTAAGAGAGGACTATCCAAAATTCCCACGGGAACGGGAAAAAACGGGATTTTTCGTTTTACTGGTCGTAGAAAGCTGAAATTCGGCATGAGGTTGCTTGGGGAGTGTAGAGGAGCATTGAGAGAGGACTTTCCGAAATTCCCACGGGAACGGGAAAACACGGGATTTTTCGTTTTACTGGTCGTAGAAAGCTGAAAGTCGGCATGAGTTGCTTGGGGAGTGTAGAGGAGCATTAAGAAAGGACTATCCAAAATTCCCACTGGAACGGGAAAAAACGGGATTTTTCGTTTTTCTGGTCGTAGAAAGCTGAAATTCGGCATGAGGTTGCTTGGAGAGTGTAGAAGAGCATTAAGATAGGACTATCCAAAATTCCCACGGGAACGGGAAAAACGGGATTTTTCGTTTTACTGGTCGTAGAAAGCTGAAATTCGGCATGAGGTTGCTTGGGGAGTGTAGAGGAGCATTGAGAGAGGACTTTCCGAAATTCCCACGGGAACGGGAAAAAACGGGATTTTTCGTTTTACTGGTCGTAGAAAGCTGAAATTCGGCATGAGTTGCTTGGGGAGTGTAGAGGAGTATTGAGAGAGAACTTTCCCCGTATTAAGAAAGTATTTTCCGAAATTCTTACGGGAACGGGCAAAAACGGGATTTTGCGTTTTACTGGTTGTAAGCTAAAATCTCAAAATTCATAAGTTGATACTGTAAGTAGGCCGCAAAGGGCTCTTTAACCGATTTCAAAAAAAGGAGGAGGTTATGCATTCCATTTTATGTATTTTTTTATGTAGGTATGTTCACCGATTTTTCGGTCAATTGTGGACCGATTTAAAAATTTTTTTTTTTTGAAAGAATATAATGTACTCTTGAGATGGTCCCATTGTCACGCAAGCAATCTTGCTTGCATGCTTGCTTGCTTGATATCTTGGTTCTTTGGAATTCTCATGGTACACGCGAGCGAAGCCGCGGGCAAAAGCTAGTAGTGTAAAGTATTCTACTAGTCAAGCCCTTTCATTTGATACCCATATTGAGGGAGTTGTGAAAAAATATGTACTTAATCCGTGTTCAGACCGAACATTCATTCAATGCATTCGATGTATGTAGTTCATTTGTGTCATTCACTCTCTTCCATCTTTTCTCTTACCATCTACAAGTGCTCTGTAAAATAATATTATTTTCACTTCTCATGCTCTTAAAATGTTACTTTAGTCTCTGCATATCGGGACTAAAGCTCTTTTTTGATCTCTAGGGATTAAAGTATTTTTTTTTAATTTACTTTGGAAGCCCCTAAACTGCCAATCACGGTATTTGCGGATGCAGGATTATTGCCATTTTAAGTGACTGGGCATAGACAATTTTAAAGCTTTCCACAGACCGCAGCGCGCTGCGGACGCTCCGAAGCGCTCCGTAGCGCCCGCTCCGTAGCGCTCCGTAGCGCCGTGCGCTTCAGTCTGTGGAAGCCTTTAGGGCGTGGAAATAACCTCAAAATGACAACTGTATAAAAAATATTTTAAAAAATAATAATTTCGTGAAACAACATGAATAATTACGAATATTAATCTATTTAATTATATTAAAGATGAATTCATTTTATTATGCATACTTAGTCCAATTAGCTATGAAATAATTTTCAAGTTTGAATCTGTTGGCTAAATATGCAAACATTTAAAGCGTCACTCAACAAAAAAAACCGCGGAACAAATTTAAATTGCTATTTGAATTCTGAACAGACGTCCATTGCTCGTATTGAGCGTACATTGTATAAAAGTAATATTGTAGATTAGTATACCTAAAACATCGTTTTTTTCCTCGCATTCAAAGTGAAAAGTAGAGTGTTTAACGCGAGACTAAACTGCCATAATGACACGCGAATTATAGCCACCCTCGCTCTGCTCGGGTGGCTAAATATCTTGTGTCATTATGGCTTGTTTTAGTCCCTTGTTGAACAATCTACTATTAAAATTCATTTATTCATTTATCCCTGGTTTCGGCACGATTATGTTTTGTAACATAAAATAAACCACATTTTGTAGCTTGAACGTGGGTTTATTGAATTTTAAATAATAATATTTTACAGAGCACTTGTAGATGGTAAGAGAAAAGATGAAAGAAAGTGAATGACACAAATGAACTACATACATCGAATGCATTGAATGAATGTTCGGTCTGAACAATCCGCCATTTTGTGGCGGCCACCGTCTTGGACTGATTTTCATCAAACATAGCTAAGAATACTCTCGACTAATTTCACCTTTCAAACAAAATTAAAATCGGTTCATCCGTTTAGGAGCTACGATGCCACAGACAGACACACAATGCTTTTTTTCTCACTATGGTTTTTTACTGAAGCTTATTTTCACAATCGCGCTTTTTCCCAACTTTAATCTAGTTACACAGAAACATATTTTATATTTATGTAGGTCTAGGTTATGTTGAGTTTGCATCGGTCCGAAGGGAAAAAAGCACTTAGAAGGAGCTGCGCGTGAGCGGAGCTTCTCGAAACTGTTCCAACACGGAACGCTGAGGACCTGGGTTCGATTCCCAGCATTGGTCTTTTTTCTGGGGTTTTTCTGTGCATCTATATTTCAGTTTGTATTTAGTTTGAAATATATGTTTTTCACGGGATGACCGTAAAAGTAATAAAAATGAAGTTGAAAAATAAATACAGAAAAAAGATACTTCATACCTATCTTGTTTAGAGTTGCACAGTAGCGCCATCTCTTGGTCCAGGTGAGCGGTTATTTCCGAAGGAGTGTTAAAGTCTCTCGGTAGAGGGCATAACATAGATGCGCGCTTTATCACTTCATAAGGTGATTATAACAGACTGGAATGTACGATGTATGGGAAAAATTCGTCGCTTTCTCTAGACCAGTGATGGTGTAGGGGTAAGCACGCAGCACGGAACGCTGAGGACCTGGCTTCGATTCCCAGCATTGGTCTTTTTTCTGGGGTTTTTTCTGTGCATCTATATTTCAGTTTGTATTTAGTTTGAAATATACTGTTCCTGTGTCAATTAAAATTGGGAAAAAACGCTGCTGTGAAAATAAGCTCAAGTAACAAAACTATAGTGGGAAAAAATACGAATGGAAATCTTGCTACTAGAAAATAACAATTTTGGTAAATTGATCTAACCTGTCAGTCACCGCAATTTTTCTTCAGAACAAACTCTAAGATTGTAAATATTTCATCATCATTTTTTCATAATTTCAGCCGAAAGACGTCCACTGCTGAACATAGGCCTCCCCCAAGGCTCGCCAAACAGATCGGCCCTGCGCCATCCGCATCCAATGCATTCCCGCTACCTTCACCAGGTCGTCGCTCCATCTTGTTGGAGGCCTACCTACACCGCGTCTTCCGGTCCGCGGATGCCACTCGAGAACCTTTCGGCCCACTGCCACTTAAGTCTAGCGATTCTTCGAGCTATGTCCGTGACTTTAGTTCTTGCGCGGATTTCATCATTTCTAATGCGATCCCGCAGAGAAACTCCAAGCATAGCCCTCTCCATCGCCCTCTGAGTGACCTTGAGCTTCCTTATAAGACCCATCGTTAGCGGCCACGTCTCAGTGCCATAAGTCATCACTGGCAACACACACTGGTCAAAGGCTTTTGACTTGAGACACTGCGGTATATCGGATGACATGATATTGCGGAGCTTCCCGAACGCTACCCAGCCGTAAATATTTTATTTGAAAGTATTTCTAACGCAGACGAAGCCACGGGCTTAAAGCTAGTAAAATCTAAAACAAGCCGCGCAAGTGTGACCGGAACAAGGAATAGTTCTGTATAAGTTATTTATTAAGAAGCCCCTATACAAAACAAGAGTTTGTTACTTGAAACTTTTTCCGTCCTCCTCGTTTTCCTTAAGAAAGTTAAAGATAGTTCGCTGAAGGAAGTTTTGGCCGAATTTATCGCCGAGACAAAATAAATTCAATTTTTGAAATTTAGCTCCGTCGGCACTATCGATGATCGCGGCAGTGTCAAGGATAAAAAAACCGGCCAAGAGCGTGTCGGACACGCCCAAGATAGGGTTCCGTAGCCATTACGAAAAAATCAAGTAATATTTTTCTAAGGATTTCGTATGTGTACGGAATCTTCCAAGTTAGGTATCGTCAATACTTTGAAAAAAGCTCGTATCTCAAAATCGTTAATCTGGCAAAGTGAACTTTATTACGCGCATATCAAGGTTCAGTTTTGTTTACATGCTGATTTGAGATACAAGTTTTTCAAAGTAGTGACGGTATGTTTAATACCTTAGGCTACTATTTACTCTTAAACTACAAATAATTCCCAAGCAATCTTAGCCGTTATAATTTTCCTTGTAAATGTAATATATTTACTACCATTTTGAATTTTTCAAATTTTTCCACCCAACAGTTTAGATTTTAGAGGGGGGGGGACGGTCGATTTTAATGAAATTTTTCACTTTAAAGTTGAATATTTCGCAAACAAAACACTGAATACAAAAATCATGTAAGCAACCCCCCAATGGTTTTAAAAGACCTATCCAACGATACCCCACACTATAGGGTTAGTCGAGAAAAAAAAATCACCCCCACTTTACGTCTATGGGAGGTACCCAAAAAAAATTTTTTTAGTTTTTTTTTATTTAACCACTTTGTCGGCGTGACTAATGTATATATTCATGCCAAATTACAGTTTTCTAGTACTAACAGTCTCTGTGCTTAGCCGCGGACAGACAGACGGACAGACATGGCGAAACTATTGATCTATTGATTCTTGGGATTGGTTTTTATTGTGTCGTTTTATGGAGTTTTTAATGTATATTTCTATTGTTACCCCTTTTGGCCACGTTTTTCTTTAACCAATCGATTAAGGAAACTATAGGTCTGTTTACTGTTATCTATTTAAATTTCATATTTATGTATGACTGTTTGTTTCTCAATAAAAAAAAAAAAAAAAAAAAAAAAAAAAACTATAAGGGTTCCTAGTTGACTACGGAACCCTAAAAAGACAAAAATATGATTTAACAACTTAAATTCAGCGAAATGTCCATCATCTCAGCAGGGCACAGACTTTTTCTCAGAATGAGAGGGCTTGGGCTGTAGTTCCCACGTGGGCCCGGTGCGGATTGGGAACTTCGCTTGCGTGTGAACACCATTGAATTTCTTCGTAGCTGTATACAGGTTTCTTCATTGTATTTTTCTTCACCACTTCACGGTTCATGAGATAAAGCCTGGTGACAGACGGACGGACAGCGGAGCCTCAGTAATAGGACCCCGTTTTTACCCTTTGGGTACGGAACCCTAAAAAGGTATGGCAAGATAAAAAAACATGAAAACGCATAAAAAACAAAAGCATACAGGAACGTAGTACCTATCGAAAAATCCTATAAAATAGTTTCATTCAACTCAAACTACTTTTATGCAGCGATAACTTTTTTCACACAAAGATTTGGGACTTGCCTCAAATAATAATAAGTTTTAGTAGCTAAGTTAGTAGCTAAGTTAGACCAACCTCCTTAACAAAAAGGTTTATGATATTAATGGGTAAAAGGTAGTGATGATTTGCCAAACTGTAAGTAACTAAGTAAGTAACTAAGTAGGTAACTAATATTATTATTATTAACTGCAACAATCCTACAATTTAAGGATTAAAGTTAATATATGTAATTGTATAAAGTGTATTTTTTTTTTCTGAAATTAACAGTTTTAAATTTTTTTTTTTTTTTTTAGAACTTGGATTAAGCTATTCGGTGACATATCGCTTGTCCTTATTGGTCATTTAGACCAATTCACCCACCTTCATTTACATTCGAAACGCACCGACACGGCATCTTCTTTTTCGGCGAAACTTTCGCCGAGAAATTGTGTAATGGCCGACTTCAGGTACTTTCGGCCGCTAGTTGGGTAGTCGTTTGTTGTCGCAGACGGAATGTCTGCAGTGGGGTGTCCAGGCTTCAGGAATCCGAGGACTTTCCTGAGTTGAAAGAATGCGAATGCTTGGAGTTAGAATATTATGTTTGTCCGTGATTTATAACGAGCAGACACTATTTTCTTGAGGCATTTAAAGTTCGTGACATTCTCTCAGCAGTTTTTAATTCTGGAATTCCCTGACGGAATGTTCAATCTTTTAATGATGCTGATTACTGTGCTTTACTTTGATGTCCTATACTTTGCTGAGAGTTTATAAATAGACTTGCCTTAGACCGCGTCTCTGCTCGCGTAAATCATTAGGCCTGGTACGGTCAGCATCAAAAGTAGCTGGTAACTTTTTTACTTTGTCGTAATAACACAATTGTCAACCAAGTAAGACGTTTTGCATTTAACTCTAGAGCGACAAGGTACAAAAGTGACCAGCTACTTTTGATGATACTGTACTCGAAATAAAATTCCGGAATTTTACAGAATTAAAAAAAAACTTACGTACCTACGTTCCAAACTAACAAAAGTGCAAAATTTTTTGCCTCTAGACACTATCATGTTTGTATGAATTTTGTATTGAATCAGTGAGAATATCGGGATAAAAAATAGCCTATGAGTTTACTCAGAGGTCTAGTTATCTGCATACTTAATTGAATCCTAATCTGTCGTGTTGTTAAAGAGTAAGGTAGCGTTAAAGAGTAAGGGTTGTTTTAGCGTTAAAGAGTAAGAGTGAGGCCATACGAGCGTAATTTTGTGAGTTGTGAGCGGCAGAATTTCGGCTGCGCCATACATTGTGTCACGTGAGTCACTTAATAAAAAGTTTTTAGAGTTCGCGTATTATTATTTTTTCTAAATTAAAATAAAATGCATTTATTTATTAGCTTTTAAACCCGATAAAAATATACCCGTGAAAACAAATGTCAATCTAAATTGGACCTTATTCAGGATTTCAATAGAATCCTGTTTGTGACGTTTAATGAAGTGACCAATACTTGAATTAATTCCGTATCCGAGATATCAACCCTTGTCGATTAAATGTAACGCTATCATAAATCAAAATTTACAACTTCATGATTGTTAGCTGGCAATAACAACGGACCCCTGACCTTGATCAAATTTCGAGATAACGGGATAGCACGTTATAATATGGTAATATTGTCGTGATACCATCACATGATGATATCCTTTTCACAAGCATATTTTTTCTTACCGGGCATTTTTTAATTGAAATGGAGCGGAAAACTTTTTAATCATGGAAATTTTGGTCGTTTAGGTTCATTTCGTCCACATTCCCACTTCTTGCAAATTCCCAATTCGTCCACATTTCCATTTCGTGCACATTCCCATTTCGTCCTTTTCCCACTTCGTCCACATTCCCACTTAGACAACATTCCCATTTCGTCTACATTCCCATTTCGTCCATATTCCCACTTCGTCCACATTCCCATTTTGTCAACACATTCCCATTTCGTTTCATTTTATTATTTTATTTCTATATAGGTAAGTGGTTCATATAGTATATTTGTGTATCGTTCCGTGAGTCACAGACGGTTCTGACAGAAATCAGCGCTGCAGGCGTCTAACGCCTCAGCATGATGCTGAGTCAGTGACCGTTTCACTTTTGCGAGGACACACATGCAGAATTGTGTATGTACATATTTATTACTGCACTGTTTGTGATTTTTGTTTATTTGTATGGAATTGTGTGTACTTTCTTGTATTTGTGTGTCTTGTAAAAGTGAATAAATATCTTCTTTCTTTCTTTCTTTCTTTCGTCAACATACCCAATATACCCATTTCGTCCGCATTCAGTTGTATTTTTTTTAATGAGGTGTCTTGGGAATGTGTACGAAATGGGAATGCGGACGAAATGGGAACGTGGACGAAATGGGAACGTGGACAAAATGGGAATGAAGACATATGAGTGGATGAAGGGGGTATGTCACAAAAAAATTGAGTAAATGGCAGTTAAAGGTTTTTACGTCGCAGTTTTGTTTTTAAATTGAATTGGATATTGTTACTTTTATTAAAATCAACCAAATTGCCTGATCTATTGATTTTTTTAATAAATGTTTAGTGGCTAGTTTAAGGTCTTTAAAACTTTTAAATTTAATCCTAGCGGTTGAAATTTTGGAATTTAATCTCGATCCCGCGATAATATCAGGATAAAAAGCAGAGACTCCTCCATATCAAATTCCTTTTAAATTCCATCTAACCGGTATACCCTGAAGGAATGACAAACTCACACACGCATACACATAATCACAAACTTTGGATTTATAAATAATACTAGATGATCCCCGCAACTTCCGAGATTTCTAGGACTATCCGGGATAAAAAATATCCCATAATAATGTACCTAATCCAGGTTATTAAACCATCTATCCATATGTAAACTGAAATAAGTAATTGTTTCACGCCTGATTCAATAAATTATCTATCCATACTTTATAATAATCTATACTAAATTATAAAGAGGAAAGATTTGATTGTTTGTTTGTTTGCATTGAATAGGCTCCGAAACTACTGGACCGATTTCAAAAATTCTTTTACCGTTAGAAAGCTACATTGTCACTGAGTGACATAGGCTACTTTTTACCGCGGGAAAATACCTCTTCCTACGGGAAAATTACTTTATCGCGGGCGAAGCTGCGGACGGGAGGCTAGTATAATTATAAAATGTGAAAGTGTGTTTCTTTGTTTCTGTTTGTTTTGTCCATTTTTCACGTCGAGACTGAGCGATGGATTCTATACTTAGTTGAAGGGCTGGAGAGTGAAATAGGCATCTTTTCACAACGGGATAATATCTCATTCCCACAGGAAAACACGTTTTAATCTACTTCAGTAGGGGCGAAGCCGCGGGCATCAGCTAGTATATTTTAAGCCATCAGAATCCATCAAACAGTTTTAACGCAAAGGAGTAACAACAGTACATCCCATACAAACTTTCGCTTTTATAATATTAATAAAATTTAGTACTATTAGTACGAAGGCGATTCCAATCTCCCAAGGACCGTTAAAGTTTCTACACTAGTCGGAACTAGTGTAGAACTAGTCTGAGCTAAATTCCTTCTAATTCCATCCCGCGGAGTCACCCTTCGCACGTACAATGTTATCTGTACGCGCTACTTCGCGCAAAACTTACTCCCAAATTCGAATACAGGGAAACAATAGCCACTCGCTCCCAACAAAAGGACAAAATATATGAAAACTGTGACAATGAACAAGGAATGTTTCAACATTTCACCGAATCTTTCGATTGGTGCTTGGACGTTATCTTCGCATTTATTCGAATGTTTATTGTCTTGTGGGTTCTTTGATGTTTTATTAGAATAATCCGATCATTTATGGCTCTAAAACTACGTTTACCGTTAATATTAAGCACTGAAGTTTTTTCGGAAACAACTTCATCAAACTGTAAATAAAATAGCTATTTCGAGAACACATTGGGATATGCCGTTTAATGCCAATAATGAGCATCGTATGTATTTAAACGAACATTTTACTGCTTTTAGTCATGTCATTGTAGTTACATTTTATTCTAGAGGAGCGGGATCTCCTGTCACAGGTATTCTCACATACCTACTAGGAGGTCTCTAACCTTCTTGTATGTTCTATGGCTATTGAAATAAATACATTTTCATTTTTAATTTTTCATTTTCATTTTATATACAAGAAAAACTAACCCAAAACTAAAAACCTTAAGGAATATAATAAATATTAATAATAATATCTCCTTAATATTATTATTTTGACGACCAAATGGCCTAGTGGTTAGAGACCCTGACTATGAAGCTTGAGGTCCCGGGTTCGATTCCCGTGTCGGGGCAGATATTTGTATGAAAAATACGAATGTTTGTTCTCGGGTCTTGGGTGTTTAATATGTATTTAAGTATGTATCTATCTATATAAGTATGTTTATCCGTTGCCTAGTACCCATAACACAAGCTTTGCTAAGCTTACTTTGGGACTAGGTCAATTGGTGTGAGTTGTCCCGTGATATTTATTTATTTATTTATTTATTTTAATATCTAACATACACCGTGTTTTTTTTTTATTTCCGTTAGTTTCAGGGAAAGATTATTCAGATCAAATAGAGTTGATTTCTCTAAGAAACTAGTGTCTTAACTATTAGTACTATTTTTGAGACATTTATTAATTAAATTTAATGGCTAAACCAGTGTAAAAGGTCCTTCATTACGTCCCATTATTATTAATATTTTAAATTTTGTCAGTAAAGAGCTCCATTCATAATAGCTATTGGAGAGTATTGAGGCGAGTTTGTTAGACATTACACTCTTTTTTTTATTATGTGTGAACAACTTAGGTCCCAAAAAAGAAAACACTAGCTACGATATGATAAAATTATAATGCACAACTTCTTACAGATATAGGAATACATAATATGATGGTATATGCTGTGATTAATTAACAGATCCAATCGGCCGAGAGGTTATAGTTTGAAACAAAATCTCAACAGTGCGATTTAGGAAAGTCGCTCGGCGGAACAGCACCACCTGTCGGCAATTTACAGAACTAAAGACTTCTAAAGAATTTCTAAGTTTAAACAAAAAAATTAACAATTATGTAATTAATTGATGCTGTGGTTACACCAAATTTTAAAAACAGTAAAAATATAAAACATAAAAAAAATACAAAAAGATGTTTCCGTTAAGGAATTGAATGCAAAATAAGACGGGAAAAAATACAAAATAAAAATGCAAAAAGATGTTAAAATCCGAGGATTTGAACAAAGTAAAAAAAAAAGAATACAAAAAGATATTGGCGGAGAATTTAACTTTGGACAAAGTTTTATAAATGTTAAGATTTTATTTTGTTTTCTTTTGTTTTTTAATGTGGTTAAATATTTAAGACTTGTTTTTTATGTATTCCTTATTTTACACCTGAAACACAGGAATTTTTTTTTTTTTTTTCCTAGTTCAGGTATACGTAACATGTTTCCCTTTTTAAATATGTTTAGTCTATAAGTTGTTATGTTTTGTTACTTTTAGTATGATAAATAAAGATTATTATTATTATTATTATTTATTATTATAATGTCAAGTTGAACAATGTGTCACATCAATGTCATAATTGACACAAACTTTTGTGTAACTCTAAGGAACCTTTTGCACTGTAATATTGATTTATTATAAAAAACCTAATTATTATTATGAAAAATAAAAAACATTTTTTTTTCGATTTAACAAAAAAACAATATACTAGGGCCCAATTGCATAACAAAGTACAACTAATATTACAAGCGGAACTCTCGCTCCAGTTATATTAACTAGAAAGGGAGTTCCGCTTGTAATATTAGTTGTACTTTGTTATGCAATTGGGCCCTGGTAGTTTCTGTTAATGTATCGAGCAACGTGTCGAATTTAACGAAAATCAAGAAAACACGTTGTAAGTATATTATGAAAAGGAGTCCCTTTTAGGCCAGTTTCCAAAGATACTAGCAGCGTTCCCCGTTTGAATAGCTAAACTAATTCTTTGTCCGAGGTAGCTGCCAGCTCTTCGATCTCCTGTGACGTATATAAACTCATTATTGTATATTCAACTGCTTTAATATTTAATGGTAAAACACTTATTTTTCGTGACAGTTGCTACATCAGAATAATAGTACATTACTGCAGAGGCCGTGAAGTAAGGGATTGATGGACGAGATTTAACGAGATAAAACGAGTCCAGCAATCCCTCTTCCGGCCGAGGATTGTATAGAGCTTTTCTCAAACATGCATTATCATCATCATCATCATCATCATCATCATCATCATCATCATCATCATCATCATCCATCCATCCATCCAACCATCTATCTATCCGTCCATCCATCCATCCATCCATCCATCCATACATCCATCCATACATCCACCCATACATCCATCCATACATCCATCCATACATCCATCCATACATCCATCCATCCATACATCCATCCATCCATCCATCCATCCATACATCCATCCATACATCCATCCATACATCCATCCATACATCCATCCATACATCCATCCATCCATCTATCCATCCATACATCCATCCATACATCTATCCATCCATCCATCCATCCATACATCCATCCATACATCTATACATTTATCCATACATCCATCCATCCATACATCCACCCATACATCCACACATCCATACATCCATCCATACATCCATACATCCATCCATCCATACATCCATCCATCCATACATCCATACATCCATCCGTACATCCATACATCCATACATCCATCCATATATCCATATATCCATACATCCATCCATCCATACATCCATACATCCATCCATCCATCACCAGTAGTTTAGGCGGTTTTATAGAAATAAAAGAAGATAGATTTTTTATAATGTCGTAATTTGGTTGTATGTAATTTTTCCTTTGTCAGTTTAATGTTAGTAAGCAAATTTAAAAAGTTGCAGCAGCGGACAATAATGGTTTTTCATACTTACTTTTATGGCCTAGGCCAAGAAGTAATGTAGGGAGCCATAAACAACAAACTTCATGGCTTCATTTCGTGACATTAACGCATACATTTCAAAGCATGTTTGAGAAAACAAAATTAGCCTGATTGACACATTGACGTCTAAGTGAAAATAGGCTTTTATGTTTTCAATCGTACAAGTAACATTAAACTTTAGGGGAGTAAGGAATCTATTGGTCGACTGTCTGGTCATAAAGCTAAAGCTCATAGTATAGCGTACGGTATGTGGTACCTACTCTGAAGATGAGCTCTGGTTTGGTTCGAAACGCGTCAGTATAGTTTGGTGGTAGTCATAGTTGGGTTTATGTGATTTGTATGTGTTCGTACAGTGTAGAGGTGGAGGAACTGCATGAACACGCATTTCTTACATAAATGTAACTATCGTAAGGTCGCGGGTGAGTAAAGTAATTGTTTCAGTTCGTTATTATGGACCTCCGCAAAGTACCTAACGCCCGATTCAATAAATTATTTTTAAGAGAGCCTGTTATAAAAACCAGTAATAAGTTCTTAAAATGGTGTCCCAAAATGAACCCTGAATCCAGTCTATAATTACACCCAGTGCTTATGTAAGTCTGAATGAAAGGTCACCCTTAAATTATATTTTAAATGCCAGTTTTTACCTTGAAAGTTTCTTAAACACCTCAGACATTTTGTCCTTATCTCAGTTCTAAATTACAATACAAACGTTCGTATACGTTGATGATATAATCATACTATTTTGGTAATAATGTACTAAAGTTCTGCTTATCTTAAGTAACTTTGCTCAGAGCGACACCTAATGTGTTTTTCATATACATAATATATTACCTAGTGTTATGCCAGGGACATTATTGAGGTATCTCACTGAAATATTTAGTAAGTATGTTTTTCTGAAAGTTCAATGAGCTGAGGTGGATCTTGGCTTCTGATATCTACAAAGTGCCCAAGTTGTGTTGTATCCAATTTTGTATACGTAATTTTTCTTTTAGCCGTAGTGGTATGTTGTTATGACTTAAGGCCTCTCAAACAGAGGGTTACAGTATCGAGCCCAGGGTTACACCTCTGAGTTTTTCGGAATTTATGTGTGATTTTACATTTGAAATTTACCATGAGCTTTACGGTGAAAGAAAACGAAACGTGTATTGAAGTTCGCAATCCATACTGTCCCCGCACCCCCTTCACTGCACACTGCAGCAGGTATTACTGGTACTACTATCGGCTGAGCCCTCTCATTCTGCAGTGGGCTAAGATGGTGAACTACCAGTAAGTACTCTTTAAAATAGTTTGGTTTTTACCCACACTTGGCCAAGCCGCCTGGGGCGGGTACATATCAGACAGGTACATTGCCTGAATATATTGCGTGAAGGCTCGCCTACTCGAGCCAATGTAACCCAACGAGGAACAATATCGGCGCAGAAAAGACAAAGCTATGCTAATTATGTTTCTTTAATATCGGTATTCTAGTCTACAAGTCTTAAGGTTTAGCCTACACAATACCAATATAAGAGATGAATGAGGACGAGATTTGATTGATGTCTTTTCCGAAAACGGTGATAGACGCAAAATGGAGACATAAAAGACTCCGAGAGATTAGGCCGAGGCGTATTTGCAGCAGATTTTAGTTTAATTTTGGAGAGAGTGTATCAGGATTACATGACCTTGTCCCATAAACTCCCTTTCCGTTACAGATCGATCAGTCATACAGCGTCTTCGCTTTTATTTTTATACTAGCTGTTGCTTGTGACTTTGTCCGCGCAGACTTTAAATGTGTGGTACGGCTTTTTCATCTATCTAATTGAATAAAGGAAAATTCCAAAAATCCATCGTGGTCCTGATCGATATCAGTTTGTTATATTCCATTTTTTCTTTATCCCGTGGGAATTTCCAAAAATCCTGAATTTTTTTGCTGTTATTATAACTAACATTTATACGGAATTTGAAGAGTCTATAATTATAGTTACTTAGTTAACGACCGCTTTAGCCTAGTTGGTAGTGACCCTGCCTACGAAGCAAGAGGTCTTGGCTTCAAATCCCGGTATTTGTGTGATAAGCATGAATATTTGTTCCTGAGTTATGGATGTTTTCTATGTATTTAAGTATTTATTTATCTACATAAGTATGTTTATCGTCGTCTAGCACCCATAGTACAAGCTTTGCTTAGTTTGGGACTAGGTCGATTTGTGTAAGATTGTCCCCTAATATTTATTATTATTTATTTATTTATTAATTATTTATCTATATAAGTATCTTCGTGGTCTAGTACTATAGTACAAGCTTTGCTTAGTTTGGGACTAGGTCAATTAGTGTCAATCGTCCCATGATTATTATTACTATCAACAAGTTTCTCACAGAGGCTCAAAGCGTTGACCAACTTGTCCTATCTGGTTTTTTGTATCTAGTCTAAAGCTCCGCTGTTTACTTTCCTAGCTGCAGTGGGAACATGATTCCGGCGATCTTTGCCAAACGTTTGTTGCACTTATCTACCGCGCTACAAATGACATACGGCAGATGCTCCGGCTGCCAATTCTAGTTTTACTACGATTTAGTGGTCTACATCGGAAGTGACATGCTTGTCGGTTAAATTATTTTTGAAAGCAGTATAAAACAATTGCGAGACACTGTTTTTTTAAACGTTAAAATTATGCCAAAATTATGGTCTACCACCCTACGGTTGAATTTCATTTGCAGGTCATGATACAACAAGGTCTGTCCCGTCCCACTACTGGGCAAATGGACCATCGTCTGCGTTGCGCAGATCATATAACCTTAAAACTAACTTATGCTATCACTTACGTGCAAGTGTCCGACTGTCTCTTCTTCGGGAAGGGGAAAGGATTAGCGCTAAGTTCGGGGAGAGATTTAGGGGTTCACCGTACATACTTAGCACATCAGAATTCTCCCAATTCTTCTACACCCACTCGGAAGGACCCACAAAACGAGGCACCGTGTGAAGGTTTCTCGTCCAAATTGCCCGAGATTATACCAAATTCCACCAAATTGCTCGAGAATTACATCAGATCCCACTAGACAAAATCAAAAACGTGCTTTCGCTACGAACCCACCAAAAAAAAAATCGCAACAGTCCAAGTGACGCTGTCTCACACTTTTTTTTACGAAGCGCGTTCCGATACACCTTTTTGGGTCCGAACAAGGTCGATTTTCCCTTGCAAAATTCTAAGAAATTCTACGGTGTGAAGTTCCCACTCCGCACTGAGCCCACGTGGATACTACAGTCCAAGCCCTTTCATTGTTAGAGGAGGCCTGTGCCAAGGGACACATAGGCTTGAAATAAAGTATATTATTCCACAGCCCTCTATTTTGCAAGCCTTGGTAGTGCAATTGCCGAGTTGCGGTATACCAGCCTCTACTAATATTTACTGTTCCGATCTATGTGCAGATGCACTTAAGGTGTCTATCTATCTCTTTCATCAATATGAGTAACAGGATGGATGGTTTAAATTGAATAAATAAATTGGAATTAATTGTCCCAGCCTTTATACGTCCCACTGCAAGGCATAGGCCTCCTCTCAACAACCAATTAAGAACTTTTGGATGAATTAAGGACGTAAAAAAATAGACAGCGAAAAGAATCTATAATTAGTCTGTTTCGTATTAAAAAAAAAAAATATCACGGGACAATTCACACCAATTGACCTAGTCCGAAAGTAAGCCAGGCAAAGCTTGTATTATGGGTACTAGGCCGTTGCACTCTAGTTTGTTTATCCGTTGATAAACATACTTATATAGATAGATACATACTTAAATACATATTAAACACCCAAGACCCGAGAATAAACATTTGTATTTTTCATACGAATATCTGCCCGACTCGGGAATTGATCCCAGGACCTAAAGCTTCATAGTCATGTTCTCTAACCACTAGGCCATCTGATCGTCTATTAAGAGAATGAAGAAAACTTAAGGTTCGCTTGAACGAGTTAAAAAATTAAATTGTTATACTTAGGTTAGGGTTGACAGGCTGGGGCGGCCGGCGGGTATTTTGGTATCTATTATCTCTCCCAGGGCATACGATAAATGGCAAAGAGGAATTACCGCTTAGTTTTTAGTAGTGCCTCCTTCCCTCCTTCCATTAAGAAAGGAGGTTGTGGGGGGAAGGGTCCCGCATAACTTCCACACTGTACCCGGTGATATGCACGCATTTTCCTACCATTAAAAAAAGCAACAAAAAACAGCAAATTGAATGTAGAAGATATGTTGATTATTCACATATAAGATGATTTGTATGTGAAAAGTAGCCAAGTCAAATGTTATCTACTTTGTGTAAAATTATTAGATAGTTAAATTTAAGAATTCATATTTATAAATATAAAACACTGTTGGAGTAGAAAACCAAAGAAATAGAGTGTAATACTTGTTTAGGATGTTATTTGTTCTTACAAATAGATTTCACTATTATCTGCAGAACTTGGCACCCATTTAGATCTCAATCCTTTTGTCAGTGAAGTCCACAATCAAGCATATTTTTAGTATTGAACTTGGCTAACATTTTTTACATTTATGTTTTTGGTGGGATCAAGTCTACCCGAAGATCAAGTCTACAAGAAGAAATCCAACTTGCTTTTGAAGACAACTTACTGACATACGAACATTGCAAATTAAAAAGTTTAGAAAGACCAAACCTTCATTATATAGATATTAAGGTCACTCACACGTAGCTCGAAAGTTTACCTAATAATAGCGATCCTAACTCAAACTCTATGGACGTACTCGATATCGTTTACGATGTTTTGTCCTTTGTTCTTGCTCTAGTAAATTTATAGCCGGTAAGTGATTGGAAAACAGTCGATGTTCTGAGCTCAAATTGTTTTGTTAGAAAGATTTAGGAGGTGAACAATATCCATGAAGTAAATTTGTCCATTGGATACAGTAAAATGCATAATACACAGAACATCGGCGTGAAGCAGCAGTAGCTACTCCTGCTGCGTTTCGTACGGTCAGTGAGAGCACGGGCCCAATATCTCTCCCCTCCCCCTTCCCTATTCCCTCTCCTATTTAAAGGCCGGCAACAGATCAATGACCCTCTTTGAGTTGTTGATATTTATGGGCGGTGGTGATCATTTTCCATCAGATGACCCGCTTGCTCATTTACCTCCCTCTAATACTAAAAAAAACTCAGGGGAGATCGAGACTCTTTTTTAGGGTTCCGTACCCAAAGGGTAAAAACGGGGCCCGATTACTGAGACTGCTGTCCGTCCGTCTGTTTGTCTGTCCGTCTGTCTCATGAACCGTGATAGCTAGAAAGTTGAAATTTTCACAGATGATTTATTTCGGTTGCTGCTGTAACAACAAATACTAAAAAACAGGATAAAATAAATTACTAACGGGGCTCCTATACCATAATCGTGATTTTTTTGCTCATTTTTGCTCGATATTGATTACGGCAACAGGTAGACGCTTGATATATTCACAGAATATTTAGTTAGTTAATATATTTAGTCACTTTAAAAATAAATAATTAAATTAAATTAAATTAAAATAAAACAAATTTTTTGGGGGGCTCACATACGACATACGTGATTTTTTTGTCATTTTTATAGATAATTGTACGGAACCCTTCGTGCGCCTACGTATATATATTATGTAGATAAATTAAAAATTTTCAAAACCCCCAACGCAATTTGGTCGCACATATGTTTGAAAATAAAGTAAATGTCCATGTGTTTATGTAATATCCCTTCTGCAGCTCACAAAAGAGCTTATAACTTTAAAACGGCTGAACCGATTTTGATGAAACATCTCTAAAAACCATCGCCAAAAAACCTGCTTATAAATAAAAAAACCCACATCCAAACCTGTTCACCTCTTTAAGAGCTATGATTCCATAGATAGACACACACACACACACACATAGCGGTCAAATTTAAAATTTATAAATAGAAAACACTTACTGTAAAATTGAAAAAACTCACTATTCTATAAGCAGTAGATAAATGTCTCACACATTCGAGAGCAAAGCGCCGTCCGTAATGAACCAAGCTTATTTATGCCTTCAATAACTCCTCTTTTGGCATACACAATACAATCTGAATCCTTTAGTAGCTTGCAGATATTTCAACTCCTGTCACCGAGTGGTTCTGGCGAATACTTTCCGAGGCGATAAATCTTCTAAATGGACATAGAAATGAAGAGGGTTGTCGTTAAAAGGTCTGTGTACCCGGCGTCTTCATCGGGGCTTCATAAGAATTATGCTGCTTCTACAACCGTTATGGCGTGTATAGCACACGTAAGGAAAGTCTATGTCATATATATAGTCATGTATATCTATGTTAATACCTATACTACTAGTGGCGGTCCCTTTATCGCTTGCCTGAACCAGGTCGTCGCTCCATCTTGTTGGAAGTCTACCTACACCGCGTCTTGCGGTCCGTGGACGCCACTCGAGAACCTTTTTGCCCTTGAGCCTTTTGGCTGAAATGTATGAATGAATGAAAAAAATATTTCTGAAACAGTATTTTCTTCAGAATTGTTATAAAACTAACCTAACGTAACCTACTGCAATCTATAAGATGGTCACGAACCAATCAAATTTATCTCTTTCTCGAAGTTCTCATGTTCATCAAGAACTACTTAGACACTTAGCTCGTGTAAATCCAGCATTATACATAATATATACCTACTCTTGTCAAGTTTGAACTTTGACAGTTCTTGAGCACGTCCGGTTCCATACGATACTTAAATTACATTTTGGTTAATAAAACCCCTTAAACAAGGAACAATGTTACAAATACAACTCAAACAACCTTCCTGCTCAAACATTAGAGTCACTTTTATTCAAATCTTCGCGTATTTGTAATGTAGCGTTACTCTTAAACAAAGTAGCGAAATTGTCGCTGACTTTTAAAACTATGCCTCATACTTTGAAACAGTGCATACAACTTGTTTGTTTCTTGACTGAAATAAGCTCAGGTGTCTGAGGTGAAGTTATTTAGACGACCAGGTGGCCTCGTGGGTAGAGAACCTGACTACGAAGCTTGAGGTCCTTGGTTCGATTCCCGTGTCGGGGCAGATATTTGTATGAAAAATACGAATCTTTGTTCTCGGGTCTTGGGTGTTTAATATGTATTTAAGTATGTATCTATCTATACAAGTATGTTTATCCGTTGCCTGGTACCCATAACTCAAGTTTTACCTAGCTTACTTTAGGACTAGGTCAATTGGTGTGAATTGTTCCGTGATATTTATTTATTATTTATTTATTTATTTATTTAAGTTATCGTAAATATGCGAGTTTCTTTCGTCTTAAAAGATGACATTCTCTGAAAATATTCATTAATTAAGTATTCTTAAGAAGCCGTGGTGGCCTAGTGGTTTGACCTATGGTGTCTCAAGCAGAGGGTCGTGGGTTCGACTCCGGGCTTGCACCTTGAGTTTTTCGGAATTTCTGTGCGAAATTACATTTGTAATTTACCATGAGCCTTACGGTGAAGGAAAACATCGTGAAGACAGCATACATCTGAGAAGAAATTTAATGGTGTATGTGAAGTTCCCAAACTGCAGTGGGACGTAGGGCTGGGATGATGATGATGGTGAATTTGTTCTTTAAAAAAATCCAACACCAACTGACCATGTCCCAAAGTAATTAAAGCTTTGTGTTGTGGGTACTATACTTCATTTAATTTAGAATGAGAAACCACAACAACATTATATTGCGGCTCGTGAACTGTAATCTCTTTACAATTTGTACTAGAGTAACAATTTGACGACACGCAAATAAAGTGACGTTAAAACAATTATATTTTGTGGCTCCCAGACTATTGTACAGTACTATTTGCTAGGTAAGAAATAGTTGACCAGACGCAATATAATGTTATTGTGGTTTCTCATTCTAAATTAAATGAAGTTTAATATAGGCAAGGGATAAAATATACTTAAAATGATAAAATACTGCCCCGATCGAAGATCGATTAAGTATAACATTTCTATTCCTCTTAACATCAATGAACAATACCAACTAAAACACTAGCAAGGTAGAAAGCGACCATTCAAACGGGACGAGATACGTGAAAGCCTTTCAAATCCGGTTAGTTTTAAATTGGGCCAACAACTCGCGTGTGCTGTCAGATAAAATACAATGTTTGAACCAAATCACATTCCCTGGAACCACTAGGGATAACAATTGGTGACCATTGTCCAGGATGATTGGTTGATTGCTTTACTTTATGATCCTTTGTTTGGGTGACACTCAGCGTATGAAACAAAAGTTGCTAGCTGTACTACTTTCTGCCCCTGGTTACCTGGTTACCAAAGTACTCGTCAAGATGATTCAAGCGACCCCAAACTCGATGGGGTTATGTCGCTTTACTACGGCCACCTGCTACTACAGTCAACTTCCAGCTTCATCATCAGATCAGCTGCATTTTTATAATAATGTTGCATTGTCATCCGATTTACACGTGCATGCAAAATTTCACCTCAATCGGAAACCGGGAGGTGGGTCAAGTTTAAATTGCAAGATTTGACCTGTACAATTATACTGGGTGGAACCAAACGAAGATCCTTTACTTATACAGGTGATAGTGTTGCTTAAACTGAACAACTTTCTCTAAGGAACATAAGTTGAAAAACGAAAAAAAAAATCATACTTCTATACAAAATATATATTGGTTAGCTGACCGACTTACTATGGAAAGGTGAAAAAAAAAATCGTTTTTCGACCTATGTTCCTTAGAGAAAGTTGTTCAGTTTAGGCAACACTATCACCTGTTTTCGGGAAGGACCCCCGTCCTCATCCACTCTGTATAACATACTATTGCAAGTTAATAATAAGTTTTTGAAAAAAAAAAAATTTATAAAGTAAGTTTGCATTTGCATTTATTTTTCATTTACATTTGCGTTGCATTTTCTCGAACTAAAAGTTTTTGTTACTAATTTTATTAGTTCCAATATAAACTTGGCTTGCGTGGAAACTGCAGCCCAAGCTCGCTCATTCTGAGAGGAGGCCTGCATTGGAACGTACTTATGCCGAGATGATGACTAAACTAATCCGATCATCTAAAGTGTGACTTGCAAGATACACGCGACTTATGTCCAAAACACAACGATATTTTTAGTTAATTAAAAATAGTATTTTTTTCGAAAATATTTGATACTAATTTGAATATTATATGACTCTACTATCGCTTAACTAAGCGACATAGCTCTTTTCTTATTTTTTCCAGAACTGGTACAACTTTTTTTTTTTTATGTTAGTGAAGCCAGACAAACGAACTAGTGGGTCACCTGATGTTAAATGAACACCACTGTCCATAGACACTCGCAGCGCTTTACGCGATACCAGTGCGTTGTCGGCCCTGCAGAAAATTGTACACTCGCCTCTTAAAGGCACCCAGGTCGTAACTCGATGGGAAGACCCCAGCGGGAAGCTCGTTCCAGATTTTGCAAGTTCGTGGCAAAAAAGACCGCTTAAAACGCACCGTCGAAGACTGCCATTCATCAACATGATGTCGATGAAATGAACGCTTACGACGGGAGGATCTGTAATGGAACCCCGCAACTGGAATGAGGTCAAAGAGTTCCTCAGAGCATTCCCCGTTGTAGATCTTATTTATAGAACACGCAAAGGGAGCTAACGTCTCCTTGAACTTGATCTCTCATTCGTTACCAGGTTATCGTTTTGTAATATTTATGTACGTACAGTCAAGGAATTTAATTCCCTACCCTTTTCGTAAAAATGTCGTGTAATATTCGCAATGCATTAAGGTCGAAATGTCAATTGCAACACGTCAGAACAACATCGTAGCTAGCTCTTATGGTGACAGTTTGCCGTACGATATTCAGACTTAGGTGGTTAGGAAATTAAATTCCTTGACTGTACATAAATAAACAATCCATACCAATATTATAAATGTGAATGTGTGTTTGTTTGTTTGTCCTTCCTTCACGTCGAAACCGAGCGACGGATCACCGTGATTTTTTGTATGGAAATAGTTAAATGGTTTCGAAAATTCGCATTTATAATCTTGGTAACATCAAACAACAAAACACCAATGACCTCCAGCTCATACATCACGGAAGTTTTAATACAAAAAACTTTCCTCGCTGAAACAAAGATGTCGATGATACAGATACAGAAAATAATACACTGGGAATCAAATCGGGAGGCCTGATTTATGTGAAAACTTGGGCTATTTCATAGCACGCCAATGTAGACAGGGGTTCATAGAGATACTGGAATCGACATGAAACTAAATATCATATCATCACCTCCATTCTAAAGTTGTGAGTCTGCTTGACATAATGTACATTTAACCTGAAAATCTCGTGTCACGGTGTTTGTTATCGAACTCTCCGAAACGGCTTGACCGATTTTTTATAAAACTATTTTCTCTATATTCAATAGGTCTGAGAATAAGTGGTAGGAAATTTTTTATACCCCTATTCTTCACAGACGGAGTCGCTGGCAACGGCTTGTCTACATAAAAATCTCGTGTCACGGTGTTTGTCAAAAAAAATAAAAAATCAAATATGTTTATTTGCTAGAATACAGTTATTAAGGTGTTACAAATCGAACTCCTCCGAAACATCTTGACCGATTTTTATGAAACTTTTTTTCATATTATTTAGTAGGTCTGAGAATAGGTCGTAGGCTATTTTTATATGGCAAAACAACGTTTGCCGGGTCAGCTACTCATAGTTATAATATATTTATTGTATAGAATGAATAAATAAACGGAACTAAACCACGGATATATCTATCGTAAGTACATATACCGTTTAAAAATTTACAGCACTATCCCCTTTAATACAGAGCTCTTCAAAACCCCTCTTCCAATTACTTTATCTGTGGATTCGTGTCCATAAATAATAAGTGAGGGACCGGAGGCGTGCCCCGGACAAAAAGTAACAAACAACGCCTAAATAAAGAAAACACCGGCATATGTTAACATCTGGTACTGTCGCGGACACGGCCGGGTAAATAAATACGATTGGGAATACTGCTACAATCGAAGATGTCGTTAAATGGGATTCAAATTCAACCTATTTGTTAAATTTTCAGACATTAACGAACTATCTAGAAACAGTCTTCTAACAGCTATAATAATTCTGTGGAACCCTGTTTATTGGGCACCAAAGTCGGGGTTAAACCGCAAGAGCACCTCTGCAGTCTCCACCTCTCGGTACTACACCACCAGCACTCTCTGGGCCCTGAAGCACCGTGGCCCCAGCCCCTGCGAAAACTGCAACCTTCCTGAGAGCCACCTGCAACGCCCGCAGCGCGTCCTACGGTCTCCTAAAACCAGAGCAGTGTCTGTCCAGAAAAAGCGTATCCCCACTCAAGTGCTTTTGAACCCTTTTGACCCTCTAGTCTCTTGCTTGCTCACAGATATAGTGTTTTAAATAAACGTCTAGACTTTGTTTGCTGGTTTACTTTTAATCCTCAAGACCTGTACCTATACTGTGACAAGTGGCGAATACGTACGAATCCTAAACTTGCCGAAATTTTATTTGGCATAATTTGTAATTATCGGAATAGTTGTATACCCGATCATGATATTAGCATAATATTGACGTAGCCAAATTTTACTATGCATGAGTAATACTGTTTCTTCATCATCATCATCATCCAGCTTATATACGTCCCATTACAGGGCACAGGCGTCCTCTCAGATTGAAAGGGTTTGGGCCGCGGTTCCCACGCAGGCCCAGTGCGGAATAGAAACTTCACACACATCATTCAATTTCTTCTTAGGTGTGTGCAGGTTTCCTCATAATCTTTTCTTTCACCGTAGAGCTCATGGTAAACTTGA
Source organism: Archips xylosteana (assembly GCA_947563465.1). NCBI lineage: Eukaryota > Metazoa > Arthropoda > Insecta > Lepidoptera > Tortricidae > Archips > Archips xylosteana. The sequence goes on along the minus strand of OX387351.1, from coordinate 3,410,587 downwards.
AATATAATGTCGGACATAAATTCCGATAAACTCAGAGGTGCGAGCCTGGATTCAAACCCACGACCTTCTCGACCCAGCTTGAGAGGCAAGAGGTCAAGGTCGGTTTCACACATACATAATTATGCAGCAGGCTTATTGTCTAACGCTTCTGACGCTTGCCTTCGCAATCACTATTTCTTTCTGTCAAACGGTATAAGTTGATGACAGAAAGAGATGGTGAAAGCGAAGGCAAGCGTCAGAAGCGTTAGACAATACGGCCTCTGATCACATAATATCTGTAATTTAGCAGAATTTCGATACCCCGAAATCCTGTCCTAAACAACAATTTACTTAAGTGCTATTTCTTGATTAGTATAATACCTAGTTGCTACTCTACTACTAGTAAAGTAGCAACTAGTTGGGTTAGGTTAGGTTAGAATTGCGACCATAACAGCGCGCGAGCCGAGCTAGCGAAGCCAGTGTGCCGCGGCTGCGGCTAGCGAAGCGCCAGAACCGGACTGATGCCAGGTAAATAAGTTAGGTTAGAACTGCTATTGATAATAATATGCGATGCAAGTTTCAGCGCAATACATTGGCTTAACACTATTCGAAATTCGTAAATTATGCGTAAATTAGATATGCGTGGTAGGATTTAGGGGACCATAAATATGTGATATCATTTTCTGCACACAATATTCAAATACGCTTATACTCACTATGTCATTATTAAAGTATTTCTAGCTGTTGCCCGCGACTTCGTCTTCGAAGAATAGGCGTATAAATAATAGCCTACGACCTACTTATTCTCAGACCTACCGAATATGGAGGAAAAAAATTCATAAAAATCGGTCAAGCCGTTTCAGAGGTGTTCGATAACAAACACCGTGTCAAGAGATTTTAATATATTAGATTTCAAAAAAAATCGTAGACAAAGGGATGCAATTTAATGACGATTTCTATCGGTGCTGAGAGAATTCGTGTATAGACGTTGGAGAGAGTCTATTTCAATAGATACCTATAATGACACCAATCAACAACATTATCACAACACGATTCTCTCATAGTTGTTGTATGAAAATTTCTAGTTACATAATTACAAGCCAAATTTATTTATTTATTTATTTATTAAGTTTGGCACACAAAACAAATTGTAAACATAAGATACAGTAATATAAATATTAATACAAATTATTATTTACAATCCAAAACTATGTGTACCCAGGGTGTGTTTTACAATACCGAAGTACGAAAGACCGAATGTATTAAAACATCGAATGGGTCAAAAGAACCGACACGATTTTTTTCTGAAACCGTAAACTTTTCAGAATTTATTAAAACGGCATCATACAGAACCCATTAGGTTAGGTTAGGTTTGTTTTATAACAATCTTAAAAAGTTAACGGTTTCAGAAAAAAATCGTGTTCGTCTTTTGACCCGTTCGATGTTTTAATACATTCGGTCTTTCGTACTTCGGTATTGTAATAATTTATATACCCGTGTACACATCATAAAAAAGTGATAACAGTTGATTTATAAAGAAAAGTAGGTATTGAAGCAGAATAAACACATGCAAATAATTTCAGCAAATTTGAACAAAGGTAACTATTATATTAAGTGAAGTGATGTAAGCCCTTCAGCATAAAAACAAAGGGAGACCACTCTCTTAATCAACGATTACGCAACCGAGAATAGTTCTTAATCTGTTAGCAAAAACGTTAAGACTTGAGCTGAATATGTCTAAGTCCCCATGGGTACAAGCCAAATCATTGTGTACTCCCTGCACATTCTGACTATTGGATTATAAAAAGATGTATTATTATTAAAGACCTCCAGTGAAAATGTTTTAGGTTTCCGGATTCTATATTTTATATTAAATTTAAAGACAGTACTTATAGAAACAGAGATAGGTAATTCGGAATCGAACCTATAAATCCTGTCTATTCCCTATCCCGTCAGAATTTCAACAGATCCGTCCTTATTCCTTACCTACATCATAAAGGCAAACTTTATGCAAAATTTCAGCCTTCGAGAGCCAAGGGTGTGGGGGTGTTAATGAGTTAATCATTCAGTGAGTCATTCAATCGGGAATTTGAGTCGGGAATTTTCTTTGTAAAATCTTTACACAGTGTTTTTTTTATTAAGGGAAGATTATTCAGGTCAAGTAGAATTAATTTCTCAAAGAAACTAGTGTCTTAACTCTTACTATTTTTGAGATATTCAATAATTAAATTTATTGGCTGAACCAGTATAAAAGGTCCTTCATTACGTCCTATTAAGTATTATTATAGCTTTTAAGTTCGTCAATAAAGAGTTTTCCATTCATAGCTATTCGCTACAAGGAGATTATTGAGGCATTCGTTCGACATTAGTGACATTACATACTTTTTTAAACTTTGTTTTAATCATAATTAAGTAAATTGCCACTAACTTTTGTGTAACTCTAAGGGACCTTTTACAGTGTAATATTGATTTATTTTTATAATGCATGTCAAACAAAAAAAAACCATTTTAACTAAAGTCAATATACCAGGTAGTTTCTGTTAATGTGTCTACTGAGCAATGTGTCGAATTTAACGAAAAAAAAAACACGGTATATTTATAGATTAGGTGTATTTATAGATTAGGTCCTGTGTAGTACTTGTTATGAGCATACAGGTAAAATAAAACAATTTATTTAAATCTAATCTTCTAATGTATAAAAGTCTTGTGTCACAGTGTTTGATATCAAACTCCTCCGAAACGGCTTGGCATTCATGAAACTTTTTCTCTATATTTGGTAGGTCTAAGAAAAGGTTGTAGGCTATATTTTATAACCCTGTTCTTCGCAGACGGCGTTGCGAGCAACAGCTAGTAACCCTATAAAAAGGATAAGACTAAAGATCATTGAAATAAAAATAAACTTACCCCTTTTGAAATGATAGTTTTGATTGTAATTGAGAAGCATAATAACAGTCAGTAGTTCTTGATATATGTTTTGATAACTAAGATCATGTGTACAAGGGAGGACTGGTTAAACAAACAATAGATTGAAATACATCTCCTGACTCGATTATTTGTTACAGCGAACCTTTGCTCTCGTATCTTCAGCACTATGCTTCATTTAATTTAGAATTGAAAATCACAACATCATTATATTGCGGCTCGTCAACTATTGCTTACCTAGCAAATAGTACAGTACAATAGTCTGGAAGCCGCAAAATAAAATGTCACTTTATTTGCGTGTCGTCAATTGTTACTTTAGTACAAATTGTAAAGGGGTACGTATCAAAATATATAAAGTTTAAAACTAATAATGGATGAAATACATAATAAATAAATAAAATAAATAATAAATAAATATTAAGGGGAAATCTTACACAAATCGACCTAGTCCCAAACTAAGCAAAGCTTGTACTATGGGTACTAGACGACGATAAACATACTTATATAGATAAATACATACTTCAATACATAGAAAACATCCATAACTCACGAACAAATATTCGTGCTCATCACACAAATAAATGCCCTTACCGGGATTCGAACCCAGGACCTCTTGCTTCGTAGGCAGGGGTCACTACCAACTAGGCTAAAGCGGTCGTTAATAATGGTCATAATACATACTAAAACTTTCTATGAAACTATTGATTAAACGAATTTTTTTAATAGTGTAATCTAGTTAGGTTAGGTTTATTTTATGAAAATCCTGTAAAGTTGAGAATTTCCAAGAAATTGCATTATATCGTCCATTATTTGTTTTAAACTTTATATATTTTGATACGTACCCATTGTAAAGAGATTACAGTTCACGAGCCGCAATATAATGTTGTTGTAGTTTATGATTCTAAATTAAATGGAGTATAGGCTCTTCTCGTTTTCTTCTTATTCTTCTTCTTCTGTATATATAAAAGGCAACCGTTACTGACTGATCAATCAATGCACAGCTTAAACCATTAAACGGAATGTGCTGAAAGGCACACGGATAGTTAGTATGACGTAGACATCCGCTAAGAAGGGATCTTTCGAAAATCCCTCGGGATGCGGAAAAAACGCGATTTGTATATTTATGTCAGATATTTATTAATTTTGATTTTATTTCTGTTCTTGTCTATTTTTTTTGTCTGTTTTCTGTTCTCCTATATGCCTTAATAAACATGCAAGTAATAAATACATTTGAAATTGTCAAATGTGAGTTTTTGTTTATTTATTACTATTTCGAGAAGTTAAATATTTATTTTTACATCTCCCTTCCCATGAACGATTTTAGACATATTTTGCTGTGAGTTTTTATCTGAACATTATGCTATGACACAAATGAAGGGTTTTATATGATGTGGGCACATTTTATGTGAATTTTAATTTATTTTTAACAAATTTGTAGGAAAATACAGAACTTTGGACAAAAATATAATCCCCGGAATAACTAAGTAATATACGATACTTACAATCGTTATTAATTCTTACCCAGTATTAAAAACGTATTTCAAGATACACTTCTTCAATTTTTAAATAATTTAAGGAAGAAAGGAGTAACTGAACATACGATACAGTAAAAAAACACGTAAGTAATACTTACATTGCTACAATATTCTTAGAAAACTGGTCATAAGTACGTATATAAACTTAATCGTACACGAGTTTAATTTGGTTAGTGGAAAACCAAAGTAAGTTACTCTTTGAAGATTTTCTCGTAGTAGTCATATTTTTATTACAACATGTGATACACCCATACAACCAGTGATTTTTTATCTATGTAACCGTATATGTCACTATTGTCTGCGATCTATAATAAACCTGTGAGGTAGTTCATTTGCTCTCCTGAAAAGTAGTATTTTTTCATCTACGTCTTTCTTCCACGAATGGTGCGATATGCAATTCAACACAATCCTATATTCGTAACTATAATTACTGGAATCATCAAATTCGGTATATATCGATAAGAGCAAAAAAAATTAAAGATTTTTTGGAAATTTCCACGGGTTAAAATAAAACAGGTTTTTTTATTAGTAACTAACTGATATCGATGATGATGATGACGATAGATTGATTGATTGATTGATTGATTGATTGATTGATTTTTGCTTTATTCAAGGAGATAGACGAAGAAGCTTTACTTTTTCTATTTTGATTCTACGATGACGAAGACTATAGCAAAAAGTAATTGTCACAATAAGGGGGTAAAGTATTGAGGTGACGATAGAGAGCAACAGAGGCTCTAAAGTTTTTGCAAAGAGTCTGTCTGTTGGGCAAAGCCAAATGGCAAAGTGAAAGGTTGGTTAAAGTTATATTTTAATTTCAGTTGAATTATCTGTCTGGGTGTCAAGTTTCATTGGCCTTAAATCTTTTATGTTTTGAAAATAGCTGGAGATAGATAAGTACTAAGCTTCAAAGTTAGCAATTATTGGAAGAAAGTTTTTGTTCTCTGAAAATCACAGATATTTTGGTAACAGTTCTGAATTATTAATTTAATTATAAAATAACTCGCCGTTATGCGTAAATAGCTTTTCGTAACAGCGGATTTTTTCTTACATATTTTTTTTCCAAAAAAACCAAGGATCCTTACTCCTTTATTTATTTAACTTAATAAAATACACTTTCCATCAAAAATCTCGTTACAGATTAAATTCAGTTTCGCATATTTATCCCCTAAATATTAATAAATGCAAAAAAAATCTCCTAGAGACACTGCAAAATATGTCGTACGAAGATACAGAAAAATTATTATTAGTTGTAAAGTAGGTAGATTGTGTTTGCTACCTTTATTTTTGTTAGATTTTAATTTTCAGGTTACTTTTTTGGTTATTTATATTTGTATTGTATTTTGAGAGAAGGTTTTAATTGTGTTTTTCACTGTTTGATTGTTTATTTATTTAAAACTTATATTTTAGCTCTTACAGCCCGAAACACAGGATTTCCTAGTTCGGGCCCATGAGTTGCTTACTTAGGTTTAGTATAAGGAAACTTTGTACCTATTAAGTTATTCTGTAAAAATCAAATTTTCAATAAATTTATCTTTATCTTTATCTTCTTTACATTTTTCCGTAAAAGGCAGTGGTAGCTGCTAATTAAAAATTGAACGTCTGTGTCTGCGAGCGCGAAGGAAAATCAACTTTACGATTTATAGTATAAGGTTAAATTTGACTTGGGTGCCGTTAAAAGAGTTTCTGTTTACGTGGCATACAAATCAAATGGCGATAAAAGTGCATTTTACACGTTCTGTTTGGGATTTACTTCCTGCAATAAATGCTTTTGTGCTCGTTAAGGCTGGTTTAGAGTGAAGCCGATGTCTCATACAAAGCTTTAAGAGGGTAGGTATATGCTTATTTTTTTTTCTTTACTTTTTTTTTAGACGACCGGATGGCCGGATTGGTTAGATAACCTGACTATGAAGCTAGAGGTCCAAGATTCGATTCCCGGTCGGGGCAGATATTTGTGTGAAAAATACGAATGTTTGTGCTCGAGTCTTGGATGTTTAATATCTATTTAAGTTTGTTTATCCGTTGCCTTGTACCCATAACACAAGCTTTGCTTACTTCAAGTCTAGGTCAATTGGTGTGAACTGTCCCGTGATAATTATTTATTTATTATTTTTATAATAACTAGTCATTTGTACTATACGAAGAGATTTTGGTATTCCGGGCTAGTACGTCGGAGAAAAGGGCAGCATGCTCAAACTTAGTCAAATCAGGAGTAGGCATGGACGTTATTTCTTATCATTGATTTTTTCTCAGGTGAGTGCAGGTTTTCTTACGATATTTTCCTTCACCGTAAAGCTCATGGTAAATTTGAAATGTAAGTTCGCACATAAATTCAGAAAAACTCAGAGGTGCGAGCCCGGGCTCGAACCCACGACCCTCTGCTTGAGAGGCCGTATGTCAAACCACTAGGCCACCATGGCACGGCAGTAAAAAAATGCCACTACCTATTCACTTTAGTACGACCAAATGGCCTAGTGGTTAGAGAACCTGACTACGAAGCATGAGGTCCCGGATTCAATTTGCGCGTCGGGGCAGATATTTCAATGAAAAAATGAATGTTTGTTCTCGAGTCTTGGGTGTTTAATATGACTGTATTTAAGTATGTTTGTATCTATTATAAGTATGTTTATCCGTTGTATAGAACCCATAGTACAAGCTTTGCTTAGTTTGGGACTAGGTCAATTAGTGTGAATTGTCCCGTGATATTATTTTATATATACTTTGTATGGTAGCCGCCAACCAACAATATCTTTTTAAGTTTTGTATACAATTGTACTTAAAGACGTTCTAGTGTAATCTGGTTGATATATTTGGAGTTCTTTGTTGGTTTGTTTAGACTTATTTATAGCATACAGTGTACCCGCGGCTCTGTCTGGAACACTCCCAGAAAACATGGTACACGAAACACAAACACACACGCACGGTACGCATTACGCATGGTAGCAAGAAAGTACTTTTCTATTCAAAACTATTTTCTGCCGACAAGGTTAAATATTAAATATTAGGGGACAATCTTACACAAATCGACCTAGTCCCAAACTAAGCAAAGCTTGTACTATGGGTACTAGACGACGATAAACATACTTATATAGATAAATAAATACTTAAATACATAGAAAACATCCATAACTCAGGAACAAATATTCGTGCTCATCACACAAATAAATGCCCTTACCGGGATTTGAACCCAGGACCTCTTGCTTCGTAGGCAGGGTCACTACCAACTAGGCTAAAGCGGTCGTTTCCTTTCATTAATAACATTTTATAGTCTTACTAGCTATTGCCTGTGACTCCGTCCGCGATGAACAGTAGCCTACGACCTATTCTCAGACCTACCGAACACAGAAAAAAAAATCACAAAAATCGGTCATGCCGTCTCGGAGGAGTTCGATAACAAACACCGTGAAACGAGATTTTTATATATCAGATGTTAGATATTTTAATCGAAATAGTAACATAACTGAATTAAACTTCATTCCGTTGTGCGAAACGAATTTTAAAAGAATTTTCATCCTTGAAATTAGGTTAAATATTTTAGATTACTTATTTACTTTATTATTTTTACATTATTTGAGTAGGGTACATACAGTGATAGCACCGATTATAGAAAATAAAGAAAAACATTGCGTAGACATTTTTGAATCCTAAATGGATCGTTCTCATTCTGTAAATCTCGAACCCATCCTCTGAGAGCCCATAGGTCCAACCACTAAGCCACCACATCTATCTATTGCTGCATGTAACTCTTTTACTGACTCGGAAGCTATTCCTGTTGTCCGTTTCTTGAACGGGAAAATAGTCGATAGCTAGTTGATTTCTCGATGGCGTTAGAACAAGAGCCTTAGACGCTATTCCTGTTGTAATTTGACGTGACTTGTGTTCGGACCGAAATAGGCCGACCCTCGGATCGCTGCGACAAATTTTACTAAATCCCAATTGTACTAAAATAAACATCTCGAAACCGACGTGTCCCGTCAAAATGGAGTCATTTTTAAACTCCCCCTCAACTAAAATGCTTCGGATTTACCTTGATCTATTGTAGACAATCCTATTCGACATGGGATTGTTGTGAATGTCAATCGTTTTAAGTTAGGCAAACTGGGATGACAGAGTTTTGTTTATTCTGCTTAGCTACATTGATGTCTACTTAATGTTCACTTCGTTTATTTTAGCATCAGAAAGAAGGTAAGATCTTGACATGTCTTTTTATTGAACAACACTTTTGAAAAATAAGTCACAGCAAATACGTAACAATTAGCAAGGACAATTATTTATGGTCATTTACATTATTTTGGTTTCATGTAATTACTATTTTTTTAAAGCATCAACATCATCATCATCATTTTAGCCAAAATACGTCCACTGCTGAACATAATCCTCCCCCAAGGCTCGCCAAACAGATCGGTCCTGCGCCATCCGCATCCAACGCGGTCCAGCAACCTTAATCAGATCGTCGCTCCATCTACCGCAGTGTCTCAAGTTAAAAGTCTTTAACCAGTGTGTGTTGCCAGTGATGACTTATGGCACTGACACGTGGCCGCTAACGATGGGCCTCATAAGAAAGCTCAAAGTCATTCATAGGGCGATGGACAGGGCTATGCTTGGAGTTTCTTTGCGGGATCGGATTAGAAATGATGAAATCCGCGCAAGAAGTAAAGTTTTTGAAAGCGTTTTCCAATAAATGAGTGGTCAAGATTACTCTTACCCTTACTCTTTTTCTAATGCTATAATATACGAATTATAATTAGCGTCTATTAACGCGTTCACACTATCCATGTACCTACCTAAGTAATGAAATTTTTAAACATGATTCTCCGTACGAACTCGGTCATACGTGAGTTATCCGTATTTTTCACTACCTCAATATTAAACCTAAAAGATCTCTATTTTTCCAGATAAATACAACCTAGAGCTCTTCAAGGCACGAGTGGACAGACGAATAAACGGCAGCCCAGAAGGAAACGTAGGGATAGACATCCTGACGTGGCTAGACAGCCCGCGTATATGCCTTATGTTAAGGGAGTGACTGACAAGGTTGGCGCTATTTTGGACAAGTATTCCATCAAGGTTGTGTACACGCCTTTGTCCAAGGTCGCGAGGCATATGCGGACACCCAAGGATGTTGTTCCTTTCCAAACACCGGGTGTTTATAAGGTTGATTGTAGTTGTGGTAGTTCCTATATCGGACAAACAAAAAGAACAATAGCTGAAAGGGTCAAGGAACATATCGCGGCTGTTAAAAATCGCCAAGTAAATGAGTCAGCCATAGCCCAGCATTTATTGGAGTCAGGACTAAACCACTGGATTGAACTGCACAATCCTAGAATTCTCTCAACGGAACGTCATTTCTACTCTAGAATGGTGCGTGAAGCGGTTGAAATTAAAAAACATAGAAATTTCAACCGGGAGGATGGATATAAGCTTTCGTCTTCGTGGAATCCTGTTATAAACAAGTGTTGGCGTCGTCAGGAGTGTTCGGAGAGATCGTCGGATGTTGTGAGTGTTGTGTGTCGGTGTGATGGGGTGCCGTTAGAAAATCTTGATCAAGTGCGGGTAGTTCGAGATACGGGTGCTGATTCTAATCGGGATCAAGTGCGGGTAGTTCGAAAGACTCGTGCGGCTAAACGAACTTGACATCCTACACTTCAGTTAACTCGTGACCACGGTTGCTGCAATGTAGCCGAAACGTCGAGGTAAATAAATAAATATTTATTGCGTGATAAGTCCCGTTTAGTTTAGTAATTATGAGTGAAAATCACGAAAGTTTAAAACAGTATACACGAGTGAACAGGCTATTACTAAACCACTTGGTCTCATCTGCACTTTTTATTATAGCAAAACCGTTTATATGAGCCCTCGCCCACGTGGTACAGGGGCTGGGGGTATGACGACAAAGTCACCTACCTTGGACATGTGTTGACAGAGGATTTGAGAGATGACCAGGATATTGAACGAGAGCGGAGAGCGTTATCAGTCAGAGCGAATATGATAGCCCGCAAGTTTGCTTGTTGCTCGGTTGCAGCGAAGATAACTTTGTTTCGAGCATACTGCACATCTTTTTACACGAGCAGCCTGTGGGTTGGGTATACTGGGAAGTCGTATAGCGCGCTCCGTGTTCAATATAACAATGCCTTCAGGTCGCTGTTGCGGCTGCCCCGCTGCTGCAGCGCTTCTGGCATGTTCGCGGACGCGCGCGTGGACTGTTTCTTCGCCACAATGCGCAAGAGGTGCGCGTCCATGGCGCGGCGGGCGCGGGCCAGCGGGAACAGCCTCCTGAAGGCAGTGGCCGATGCACTGTCCGGCCCTTTTATGAGGCACTGGCTATCTCTGCATGCACCTATGCCTCCATTTCAACGGCTTATATGATTTAAGTTTGTAATTTTTTGTATTGGATTTTTATTATTTTTTTTTTGTTTTAATTGTAATCTGTGCTGTGACATGTCCTTTTTTTTTTTTTTTTTTTTTTTTTTTATGTTAGATAGGCCAGACAAACGAACTAGTGGGTCACCTGATGTTAAATGAACACCACTGTCCATAAACACCCGCAGCGCTTTACACGATGCCAGTGCGTTGTCGGCCCTAAAGGAGAGGGAATAGGGGAAGGGGGAGAGGGAAGGGGTGAGGTATTGGGCCCCCGGCAGTCTCACTGACCGTACGAAACGCAAGCAGGATTACTGCTGCTTCACGCCGGTGTTCTATGAGAGGGTGGTACTGCCCCGGACGAGCCGGCCCATTCGTGATGCAGCGGCTAGCTACAACATGGCTCTACCACTCATAAAATTTGATTTAATATGTATTTTTATTTTTATTTTCATTTTAAATTGTGACATTTTAATTATAATTTTACTAACAATAGATGATAAATTTTTATTTGTATGCTTTTTACTAACAAAAAATGGATGTAAACAATGTCTGAAAAATGAATAAAATTATTATTATTATTAAAGTGGCCGAGAGAGGTGCGGGCGGCGAGCGCGCCTCGTGTGCTTGCCGCCCGCACCTCTCCCGGCCCCCTTACTCGTCATACCCCCAGCCCTTGTACTGCGCGGGCGAGGACTCATTTAAACGGTTTAGCTATAGGTGAGACAGTGGTCATCACGGGTCAGTTTTATGTAATAAAAAGATAAACTGAAAACTAAACATAACATGTTAATGGAAAGCAAAGTAAAATACCGCCCAAGCGCACTTGACTCGTAAGTCGGACTCGCGCACGGAGGATTCCGTACCATTATCTATAAGGACGGCAAAAAAATCACATTTTTTGTATGGAAGCCCCCCTTAAATATTTGTTTTATTTTAACTCAACTATTTATTTTTAAAAGAATCATCATCATCATCATTTCAGCCGAAAGACGTCCACTGCTGAACATAGGCCTCCCCCAAGGCTCGCCAAACAGATCGGCCCTGCGCCATCCGCATCCAATGCGTTCCCGCTACCTTCACCAGGTCGTCGCTCCATCTTGTTGGAGGCCTACCTACACTGCGTCTTCCGGTCCGCGGACGCCACTCGAGAACCTTTCGGCCCCATCGGCCGTCAGTTCTACGGGCGATGTGCCCTGCCCACTGCCACTTAAGTCTAGCGATTCTTCGAGCTATGTCCGTGACTTTAGTTCTCGCGCGGATTTCATCATTTCTAATGCGATCCCGCAGAGAAACTCCAATATATAATTAAATATTCTGTGAACATTTCAAGCGTCTACCTGTTGCCGTTATCAATATTAAGCAAAAATGAGCAAACATAATCACATTTGTTGTATGGGAGTCCCGTTAAATATTTATTTTATTCTAGTTTTTCTGGTTTTTAGTATTTGTTGTTATATCGTCAACTGTAATACATCAAGACAGATGAACGGACAGACGGACGGACAGCGGAGCCTCAGTAATTAGGGTCCCATTTTTACCCTTTGGGTACGGAACCCTTAGGTATAGAACTACATATGTACAAAATTAACCTAAACCTATTCTAATAATTCAGCTACTGAAATCATAAACGTGACTCAGCTTAGCCAATATTGGACTGTGTGTTAATCCGTTTAAAAAAAAGTCAACGAGAATTAGACAATACAAGCATGGGTGTGTTTTACAATACCGAAGTACGAAAGACCGAATGTATTAAAACATCGAATGGGTCAAAAGACCGACTCGATTTTTTTCTGAAACCGTAAACTTTTCAGAATTTATTAAAACGGCATCATACAGAACCCATTAGGTTAGGTTAGGTTTGTTTTATAACAATCTTAAAAAGTTAACGGTTTCAGAAAAAAATCTTGTCGGTCTTTTGACCCATTCGATGTTTTAATACATTCGGCCTTTCGTACTTCGGTATTGTAATACATACCCTACAAGCATAGACAATCTACGTTTGTTACAACCTTCTAAGAATCAAGCTAAAAGTAGTGAAGCTCCCGATCTCTTGAATACACAAAGAGAATAAGCGAGAGCAGGATTTAATAATTTATTTTCAATACTAAAAATACAATGTTGAAGTTAAAACAAGTAGCGAAAAGCGAAGCAACGTTCTTCAGAACGATAAATTAGCTCTAAACAAGCTCAAACGTACAGATCAAAAACAAAAGGAAGACGTGTGATTTATCACAAAATGACTCATAAACATGCATAAAGTCTATAATTTAGACGAGATAATCGAATAAATTCGACAAGTTAATGCTAACCTAATTTAAAAAAAGCAAGCGTGGACTATTAAGAAATTTTATCTACGTCGAAGAATTCGAAGGCGACAGTTAATTTCTCGTGACGTAAATAAAAATGAAAGGGGCCTTCCCTTGCGGGAAAAAATAACAAATATATCTCTTAAAGTAAGAAAACAAACAACGTATGTTAACATCTGTCGCGGAACTTGGTACAGTCGAGCTCGGGAGTCTTACGGCCGGTTTATTTGCCGGAGTTGTTATGCCGGTAAACAGTCTGAGAAATTGTTTTCGTAGGTGAGTGTACAGTTGGTTGTTATTTCGAAAATGAAACCATATTGCTATTCGTTTATCGTATACTAAATATAGAAATACACTTTGTGTTGTAGTTGTACGATTGCTTACTAGATTGCGTGAAAAAATAAGTAATATCTTTCATCAGATTTGTGTACTGAAAGACTTCTTTCGTGTCTTTGAAGGCATTTCATTTTCCTAGAACCGAACAAGAAGTTCGTAAGTACATAAATCTCAATTCTCCAGACAAAAATGTTATCACAGAAAAACAGTTCTGTTTCTTCCTACTTATTATTATAAATGTGAAAGTTTTCGTGCGTGCATGCGGGCGTGTGTGTATTTGCTAATCTTTAAATTTGAAACGGCTCTTTAAAATTACATTTATAATTTACCTTGAGCTTTACGGTGAAGGAAAACATCGTGAGGAAACCTGTGAAGAAATTCAATGGTGTGTGTGAAGTTCCCAATCCGCACTGGGCCCGCGTGGGAACTTCGGCCCAAGCCCTCTCATTCTGAGAGGAGGCCTGTGCCCTGAAGTGGGACGTATATAGACTGGGATGATGATGATGATGAAATAAATAACATAAAATAATTACAATCGAATAAACATTTCCGCCCATCACTGTACAGAATGCTTGAAATTCAATACGTCAGTGTTGATTGCAGTTAATTATAAAACCGTCTCCCGTCTTTCGTGCCTGCTATTTATACGCCAGCTTGCGCTAAACAAATCTAAACTTTCTCTAAACGTTTTAGAACAGATTATTGCTCGACATCTATTTAGGATTCGGTTGTTTAATCTGTACGATCCTAAATCAAATCGAAATCAGTGTTTAGAGTCCCTTTTAAGCGTATTACTTCCGCCAATAAAAAAACTTTTTCTTTGTCCGGTCTGCGATGAGACGAGAAATCTGTCTTTAGGAGCTTTGAAGTTGTTTAAATTGGGACCGATTGGTTCTCAATTTGTTTTTAACCTACAAATTCTATTAATAATCATTAATACCGTCTAATATTGGGCTTTATTGAGCTTTGAATGTCGTTCTTCTGGAATTAATCAGTGGACGGTGTTTTGTTGCTTAAATATAATTCATGAACCCTACTGGGGTTTCTAAAGTACAAATTACCTAATGTTGATATCGTAGAATTGGGGTAATTTGATCCAATGTTTTGGAACTCTAGCCCATACAAAACCCAGTTATAGAGTGCTCTATAATCTTCTTCTTCTAATATGTAAAAACTCGTGTCACGGTGTTTGTTATCGAACTTCTCCGAAACGGCTTAACCAATTTTTATGATATTTTAGAAGCTTTTATTTAGCTCACCCCGTTTGTTTTATTCTTGGGTCAAATCTTAAAAGTCTAATTTGACCCACTTCCAGTAGTTGGATTCACCTGAAATTTGGTATACTTATGTAGGTTGGATGACAATGCAAGTACAGTCAACAAAAAGTACAGTCAGCTAAAAAACTTGCTTTAAAAATTAAATTTTTAACAAAACTTATTTTCTCTACATTTTGGTAGGTTTGAGAACAGGTCGAAGGCTTTTTTATACCTAACCCTATTCTTTGCAGATGGAGTCGCGGGCAACAGCTAGTAAAAATATAACAACGTGGACCATATCAGCTAAAACCAACCATATGGCAATGTGCCATAATTTCAGGGCAATAATAATACCTGAAATACCCAAATGGCTAAAATAATCTTGAAGACTAAAGTAATCATACGGTACCTACCTCTGCGTGACACGAGTGTTATTTTATTACGCAAAAATATTTTTTCATAGGTTTTGTTACATATAGTTAAAGTAAAAAAAAAATATTATTGGTGAGACTAAAGCGTCTAGACTTTGATGGCTTGGACACGTGAAAAGCCTTTGAGAGGATCTAGCCGTGAAAAGGGCGTACTTGGGACGACCGAGTGGACGTAGAACGGTTTGTCGTCCCAGGTATCGCTGGAGGGACGAAGTCCAGAGGGATCTTTTGGATCTCGGAATCGAAGTTTGGCAAGATCTGGCCCAAGATCACGAAGCATGGCGTAGTCTGGTATCGAAGGCGAAGATCCACTTCGGGTCACTGCGCCCAGCTAGTAAGTAAGTACAGTAAGCAAGATAAAATGTTGTACTCCATTGATACGGACCCCCGCATAACGCAAGTATCAAGATCGAGTTAACTAAACGTGTGTACTGAGCCCATTACAGCATTCCACCCCAGACCGGTGCGTACATTTAGCTCCGATGCTCGGGAATCAATGGAACGCAAATACGCAATGCATACTAATTGCTAGCTCGCTACATAGCCACTGATGATACCTAGCAGCTTCTACAACGTTTAGCTCAAACTCTTGCCTCTAGAAAACTGAAATTTTGAATAGAGGTTGCCTGACGTTGGCAAGGGATAAGGGGAAATTTATAGAAAAGTTACTTTTACTTTTTTTAAATAAAGTTATTTTGGGTTTTTTAGGGTTCCGTACCTCAAAAGGAAAAAACGGAACCCTTATAGGATCACTTTGTTGTCCGTCTGTCAATCAAGACCCTTTTTCTCAGGAACGCGCGGAGGTATCAGGCTGAAATTGATAACAAATACTCAAGTCTCTGTCCCTTAGAACTAACTTCTAAGCCAACGAAATCGAAAGATACAGCCGTTTATGCCGCAAATTTCCGCGAATTTCAAGTGAATCAAAACCTACAGGTACTTCCCGTGAATTTAGAATCATGAAATTTGGTACGAAGCAACGTCTTATAGCACAGATACAGGAAAAATTGCGAAAAGCATAATTTTTTTTTGTCTGTCTGTCTATATCAGTAACCAATCTCTTAGAATGAGAGGGCTCGTGCCTTAGTTCCCAGGCAGGCCCAGTACGGATTGGGAACTTCATATACACCATTGAATTTCTTCTCAACTGTATGCAGGTTTCTTCATGATGTGTTCCTTCATCGTAAAGCTCATGGTAAATTACAAATGTAATTTCGCACATAAATTCCGAAAAACTCAGAAGTGCGAGCCCGGACTCGAACCCACGACCCTCTGCTTGAGAGACCATAGGTCAAACCACTAGGCTACTACGGCTTCACCAGTAGCTAAGGTTTTATAAAATTCAAACCCAAATTTAGCAGTCTGACTTGTTTAAAGAAACACGTTTCTAATTTTCATAAAGGTCTAACTAATCCCAGACTTAGCATAAAATTAATTAGGAATTACCTTAGCTTAAGCGCTCCTTAAATTAAACATAAATATTTATAGGGAAAGGGCGAGGGTCATCTTAATAATATTGATTCAGGCTATAGGTTGGACCGAATACATCAACATACAATAAAGAGTACCTGGGCAGCCGAGCTCTGCTCGGGTTGAAACTCGGTACCAAGCGGTTTCCCAGAGCCGCGCGCGACCGTTAGGTATATTATAATGTACTATGTGGTACGGCTCGTACGTCTCGATTCCGATGCAGTGGACGCTAGCTCTAGTGTTGCGTTGCTTAACAACGCCATCTATTGTCAAGTAGCTTTAGTGTTGCTGTGTTGGTTAAGCAGTTACTCAAAAAGTATTTTTTTTCTGTTCTGTGCTGTGCTCCCAATAATACTTTTTCTTACAAAAGAAGAAACTTGACGTTTTCTCATAAAAAATAAACTTACCTTAAAAAAAAACGCGGAATCGAACCGAGGTCGGCTGAATCGGCGACCACCCGATTTCTACTGTGCTATTATGATCTGCTCGAAGCCGGCGAAATTTAGCTTTGTATTCTAATGCAAACAAAAATAGCCGGAAAACACGAGTAAAAGCGGTTTTCTGAAAATTAAACATAGCTAGATCAGTTTTTCATCCCCGAGAACCCCCACATACCAAATTTCATCGAAATCGTTGGAGCCGTTTCCGAGATCCTAATTATATATATATACATATATACAAGAATTGCTCGTTTAAAGGTATTAGATAGATTAGATAGATAGATAGATAAATAGATTAGATTTACCGTTTAATGTGTTTAATGCTAATAGCCTATACATATATTTGATACTGAGGCCCGTCTTATTTTTTTAACTGACTTCTCATTCCGGCTGTATATTTAGGGTTTCCATTGAATTCACTACTATACGGGCTTGACACTTTATATTCGACGCTTGAAAGGCGAAATGACCTAAGCGACATTTTGCGGTAAATAGAATAAATTAATACACTATGTAAATACATTAGCCTGCGACACAGAGTTCTTTAGTAACCCTAGTGCAGGCACACGTGTTATATAGCCTTTTTGTAAGAAATTATATTTATTGTTAAACTTGTACTACAAATTATTAAATAAATTATCTTATCTTATCTTATCTTATTTTGAGTTCGAACTCCATTTAGACCGAAATCTATCTATATTATAGACATTGTCCGTCCACTGCTGGACGGAGGCCTCCTCATACTGCGCCAATATTCGCGATCCTGGGCTTCCCTCATCCTCCCATTGCCAGCTGTCCTCCAAAGGTCATCAGTCCAACGTGTCGTAGGGCGGCCCACACTGAAATGTTGCTTAGATAATTTCTCCTTTCAAGCGTCGATATTATAATTTAAAATAATAAAACCCCAGAATTAGTGTAAGGGTAAAGTACCCAGTAGTCAGCCAGGCACCGGTAGTCGGCCGCATATGAGTGCGAGGAGTAATACCTCTCATTCTGAGAAAAACATAGGCCGACATGATAATTTCTAGTTTAATTTTCATACCATAATGTAGTTGTTCATTTTAAGAATGAACAAAAAAATTAGAAATGATGAAATCCGCGCAGGAACTTAGAGTCACCGACAGTCCGACATAGCTCGAAGAATCGCCAGACTCAAGTGGCAGTGGGCAGGGCACATGCTCGTAGAACTGATGGCCGATGGGGCAAAAAGGTTCTCGAGTGGTGTTCACGGACCGGAAGACGCAGTGTAGGTAGGCCTCCAACAAGATGGAGCGACGACCTGGTTAGGATGCGGGATAGCGTTGGATGCTGATGGCACGGGACCGATCTGTTTGGCGAGCCGTGGACGTCCTACGGCTGAAGATGACGATGCTGACCGTAATGTCGTTGTTAGTTAAAATATACCCAAAAACACCTCTAAATAACAATAAGTGCTTCATCCTTATGTAATAAATGCGAAAGCGACTTTTTAAAAGTAAATACTTGAACTTGGCGCTAAGACGTAATCAAAATGGAGATAATTGGAAAAAGAACAAAAAGGTGTCCAATTCCTTAATTCATCCACGTTATTGGGCGTTCTCTGTCTCTTTAAGATCTATTGCGTCTTTATGAAACTTTCACTTAATTACATAGTAATAAAAAGTTATATATAACACAGCAAGTATGTATGTTAAACTCTTTGTATGTAAATCTGCAGCTTTTGCTGTAGAAACCTTAGGTCCCTTATGCCCGGACGCTCACAAACTTTTCGGCCAAATAAAACATAAATTGTTCGGAATTACCCGAGACCATAAGGCTGGTGCATTTCTCGCCCAACGTATTGGCATCACAATCCAGCGCGGAAATGCTGCCAGCCTTATGGGCACTCTTCCACAGGGACAGAACTTAGGCGAATTGTATATACATAGATATAGATAAATAGTTTACTTTTAGGTTAGTTTATTTTGAACTCTTTATTGTACTTACATAAAAACAGTTTATAAGAAAGACAGTCAGATGTACAAAGGTATACCATTGGATGGATCAGCTAACTTTTGAGCGATCGTTTGATCATTTGAGCAAGTTTAATCCCACAAAAAACATTTTCATGTATAATGTTGCCAAGGTGAGACCATTATTCCTTGCACTGTCAAAAAATTATCAGATCCCATATCCATCCATATAGAGCCAAGCTTCCTAACTCTACACGCCCTAACTTCACAAACTTTACACCTTTATCTGGCTTGGTCCACGACTCCCTCCGCGTAAATTAATGGACAATTCCCGATGTCTTTTTTACTGCACTTTTATAATCTTAAACGCAAATATCAAGTCTCTATAACAGCTACAGATAGTTAATTAGCCACAAATGATCCTCTTTTTCTACTTGTATATCTTGGAGAGTCTAGTAATCATAGTTACGAAGACTACTTTGAATCGAATATACCTATATGCCGTTTATATACCTTATTTTTAAGGTTTTCTTTTTTGTACGAATCTTCTAAAAAGTATAAATAAACTTAAAAAAATATGAATGAAATCGGTAAAGTTTATTTATTTATCAACTTATGGCGTAACCACGGGAAATAGGGATAGGTACATTTTTATAAAATATAAAGATAGAGTCCGAAATATAATTGGAGTCGTGATATTTTATAAATAACAAATGTAAGATCACAGAGTGTTACGATAAAATATTTTATTGAGGACGAGTTCGAGCTCATTTAAGTTCAACGCAACAACAAAACACAGCCTATGGCAGATGAATTATAAACTTTGAAATTAATAAAATCGCGGGAGTGGAAAATCTTTAGCCTCAAAGTCCCTGAAAGAACGCACAAAAGTAGCCTCGTTCCGATCGTACACACGAGTTTCATTAACCACTAGATTAAACACTCATTAAAAGATTAACTTGAACGTGTTACGCAGAAAACGTATCACTTTCAGATAATTGTACACTTTAATTGCTTCTTCACACAAGATTTCAGCGCTACGTTTGAGCCGATATCTGAAATGCGAAATCTCTTCCGTCCCGCTCCGTTCTCGTACGCTCACCCAGCAACCCCTAGGAAAATCATCTCGCATCCCTGTCTCACAGATCCTCAGCTGGCGCGAGCCAAATCCCTTATGTAAGTCAGTGCTTTACGTTTGGTCGGAGCGCCCGGACGCGCGGCTGCGATCCGCAATGACGTTCGCCGACATCCGATTTCGATTATTCGCGACTAGTGAACAAATGGCCTCGGAACTTATATGATCCGGTATAAACCAGTGATTCGTCCATTTATGCGTGCCCGTAAATTCCTTGCGAGATAGCGTGACGAAGCGAATTTTCTTTTAAAGTTACGGGCTAGGATTAGTGGGAGATTTATCTTCGAGCACGGCGGAGATTTCGGGTATACTTTAGCGCCAGCATAATGCTTTACAAAATAATCCACGCCACGTTTCAGTCGTATCTGACTCTAAGGAACGATTTATGTAAAGCGATCCCCTATTTTAAGATAAAATAAAAATAGCACGGTAACTTAGCGGGTAGTAGCTCGAGATATACGACGTGACATTCGTTTTAAAAGCTGATAAGTGTCATTCTGTTATTAGTCAACGAGTTAATTACGTACTGGCTCCAATGTTGACAGATTTAGTGGAAGCAGGTAGGATGTAGACGAGAATGAGTTGTGACATGATGCCGTTCTTGTTTAAGTAATTAATTAAATCCAGTAGCCGAATAAAACTAAGTAGTAAAATTTAGTAGTAAAAGTTCGAGTGTTAAAACTTAATTAAGTGACAATGACAAGTGTAAGATTAAAATTTAATTAGAAAAAGTGATGAATAAATACAAAATGGCTGGAACTCTGAAAAGGATAAAAAGGCATTCATACATCCTGAATGCCTTGCTGCTGTTCGTGTCAATGATATACGGTAAGTGGGTTCATGTTTACTTTAATAGCAAAAATAGAACGAGAACCAGGTAAAATCTCATTTGAAAAACAAAGTCAGCTTTGTTGGATTACGTTTGAAATACTCCCTTGGGGTTAATGATATCTGCTAAGGAATAAAGTTAAGTAAGTGGAGCTCTGGTTGGATCTATTTATAACGCCAGGTATATTACCTATTTTCATTTTGTTCTTCACTTATTTGTGTGCTTACTGAAATTTTCGTTTTTGAAGAGGCAAGCACGTTGACGTTTTATTAGCTTACTGATTTGATCTATGGGTGAATGTTTTGATGACTACAATGTAATATTTATCACTGAGACATAAAAAAACCACCATTATCTTAATAGGAGAACGTTTGGTCAACGAATGCACGATGAACCGAGACATAGAACTTCCAATCCCTAAATAAATTATCGTTTAATAAAAACTAATATACCTAGTGGACAAAGCTATATAAAACATTAGAAAAGTTATATTTTTTCTACATGACGTATTAAAATTTTAAAAACCGGAATATTTCAGAAGGCTACTGATGGGTTATATGTATTACTGAACCCTGTAAATGTTTTTTTGGATTACTTGTTTTTAATATAAGTTTCCATACATCAGTTGATGTTCAAAACGAACCGCGTCAAACAGGGTATCTAGATTTAGAATCAACACTTCCGTTGGACAACTTTTATCGTATAACTTATAGGTTCTCAACGGAGGCGGTAACTCCCCCCCTCCTTAGTGGGCGCTGGAGCGTTTAGTGGGGGCGGTAGTGTGTCCAAATAATTTTTAATTTCTGATTATTGATACGAGATAATACACAGATCTATAAAATTACATAATATTAAATTCTATGTAAAGGAGGTGTTGGATTTTTTTTCTTGAAAAGGGGGTAGTCCATAAAAGGGTGGGAACCTGTGGCATAACTATTAATACTCACGGGACCTATCACGGAAATAACATTTAATATTTACCTCGACGTTTCGGCAACAGCAGTCGTGGTCACGATTTGACACTCGACACCA
Organism: Archips xylosteana; assembly: GCA_947563465.1. Taxonomy (NCBI): domain Eukaryota; kingdom Metazoa; phylum Arthropoda; class Insecta; order Lepidoptera; family Tortricidae; genus Archips; species Archips xylosteana. Next base: position 3,388,622 of record OX387351.1, on the reverse strand, counting down.
CGAGGGCAGAGGAGTGAACTCGTGACCACGGCCGTTGGAATGTGACCGAAACGTCGAGGTAAATACTAAATGTTATTAAATTTGCGTGATAAGTCCCATGAGTGTTAATTAGAGTTAAAATCACGAAAGTTTCATCATCATCATCATCATCATTTCAGCCGTAGGACGTCCACTGCTGGACATAGGCCTCCCTCATTGACGCCCAATCATTACGGTTGAAAGTGACTTGCGTTCAACCTGAACCTGCGACCTTCACCAAATCGTCCGGCCATCTCGTTGGTGGGCGTCCCACGCTGCGCTTGTCAGTCCGTGGTCTCCAGTCGAGAACTTTCACGAAAGTTTAAAACATTATAACTTTTATCACTTTTACGCAAACCTACACCGACGGATATCTTTAGTTGGCGTAGCTTTTTTCTGACAGTACACATTTTTTTGATGATTGATGATGATGATGATGATGATGATGATGATGATGATGACGATTTTAAATTTAAAATGCTTGTTCAATCAACACTCTTGGGGGTGACTCTTTACTTTAAACCATCTGCAGAAATATTTTCATTTTTAACCCCCGACACAAAAAGAGGGGTGTTATAAGTTTGACCGCTGTGAGTGTGTGTGTGTGTGTGTCTGTCTGTCTGTCTGTGGCATCATAGTTCCTAAACGAACGAATCGGTTTGGATGCGGTTTTTTTATTAGAAAGCAGGTTTCTTGGCGATGGTTCTTAGATATGTTTCATCAAAATCGCTTCAGCGGTTTCAAAGTTATCAGCTCTTTTGTTAGCTGCGGAAGGGATCTTAGACGCATAATGAGCATTTACTTTATATTCAAACATACGTGTGACATAATTGCGTTAGGGGTTTTTAAATTTTTTAATTTATATTTATAGAACACTGAATTACTACCCAATGGAGAGCATGAGAGAGTACGCATATCTTTCAAACATTTAAAACGTCCGCATTGTTACCTAACCCACAGAAAGTAGGTACAATGTGTTTTTGTATTTTCAAATGGTTTCCGGGCAAGTACGTACTTGAACTCCCCACTAAATTACGGTTGGGCGACCTACTCACATAGGGACATTGTCATTTTGCCAGAACGTTCAAGTAAATGTTCTGAATGGATAAACTGATGACAATAAAGGGTAAGTTGTGTGTCGTTCTTATTGAGACAGAGTCGGCTAACTAAATCTTAGGTACCGCAAGTAAATTTAACAAAATCATATCGTGTATGAAATTCAGGTAGCAAATGATAGATATAATGTACAAAATACGGTTTCACCAAACTAATTAATAATACAATAACTATTTTAACAAATAATAATAACTTTTTTTTTGTTTTCGTTTTGAAGAATTTTATTGTGATTCAGGTTTTTTCACATAATAATTAATAATCACCTAGTATGTTTTTATTAAAACAAAAAAAAGAAAGAAAGAAAAATATTTATTCGTGACATAATATTAAATTAGCAAGAGAAAAACGGTAACACATACAAAATTATATTGTCACGAAATGGTCCCAACTCAGCATGATATCGGCCTTGCAGCTAAGAATACAAATATTAAGAAAAAATAACAGTAATAATAATAATGATGATGAGTACAGGTATCGTTTTACGTATTATCTAGATGAAAAATGCAGCGTCACGTCTCGATGTGCACTGCCCCTTAGGCGCAAGCCGCACAGAAGAGACGTGGGACGGGGGCGCGTCACAGTCGCGGCGCCCCTTGAATCAGTTTTCATACTAAATGTATAGAAGCGTCGCGATCCAAAGCAGACAGAAGAGACGGGGCGGAGACGCGGCCTGCGAACAAACGACGCACGGACTGCGACGCGCCCCCGTCCCACGTCTCTCTGTGTGGCTTGCGTCTTAGGCCTTAAACAGTTCACAACAAACAGGGTGGAGAAGCCAAAGTAGAGAGACTTCCTTAGTTATACGTAATTCAATTATTTTTCCCCGCTTTGTTGGAAATTCGGAAAGTTTCCGCGGAATCACGGAACTCGGCGGGATAGTGAATTAATACGTGTTTAATTCAATTTAAGTCTAACTCTGACTTTTATATTATCTAGTCATGGCATCATTTTGAAGGTTTGTTTTAAAATGACTTTAGATGTTGTTTCTTTAGTGGCCGTATTTACAATCTGGCTCTCAAATTTATAGTTTAATCTTCCCATGTGAATTTTTCGCTTCGAGCCAATACATTAAATTTGAACCTTAATACTATGACGATACCGTTTGTTTTGAAAGATAAGGGCTCGAAGCGAAAAATTTACCTAATAAAAAAAAAAAATATTAGGGGACAATCTTACACAAATCGACCTAGTCCCAAACTAAGCAAAGCTTGTACTATGGGTACTAGACGACGATAAACATACTTATATAGATAAATAAATACTTAAATACATAGAAAACATCCATAACTCAGGAACAAATATTCGTGCTCATCACACAAATAAATGCCCTTACCGGGATTTGAACCCAGGACCTCTTGCTTCGTAGGCAGGGTCACTACCAATTAGGCTAAAGCGGTCGTTAAAAGATGAAGATTTATACTATAAACGTGTTAACTAGAGTCTCTATGGTTTCACATAATTTAACAAGTCATAATGTATCATTCTTCATAATCAATGTTAGTTATAAAGTGATTTATTTCTGAAACTGTTTTTTTTTTAGGAATTGTTATAAAAGAAAACAAACCAAATCTATAAGATGGCGTTTAAAAAAAAAGTATTGTTTCTGAAATAAATCACTGTATGACTAACGTTGTTTATGAATAATGATACATTATAACTTATTAAATTATGAGAACCAAGGCATCCCGTTAGCTATCTATTCCATGGTATCTAACTATACTTCATTTAATTTAGAATTGAAAACCACAACATCATTATTATTGCGGCTCGTCAACTATTTCTTACCTAGCAAATAGTACAGTACTATAGTCTGGGAGCTGCAAAATAAAATTGTTTTAATGTCACTTTATTTGCGTGTCGTCAATTGTTACTCTAGTACAAATTGTAAAGAGATTACAGTTCACGAGCCGCAATATAATGTTGTTGTGGTTTATAATTCTAAATTAAATGGAGTATATCTATTCTATCTCCCTAAGCCATGGAAGCCTGGTGGTTTGACCTAGAGCCTCTCAAGCAGAGCATTGCGGGTTCAAACCCTGGACTTGCACCTCGTGAATTGTCCGGAATTCATGTGGGAAATTATATTTGAAATTTACCACGAGCTTTACGATGATGAAAAATATCGTGAAGAAACTTATCACACCTGCGAATTTCCAATTTGCACTGAACCCGGGTAGAAATTATAACCCAAGCCATCACATTCTGAGATGAGACCTGTGCCCAAGTATATGTAGGTTAGATATCGATCAACATCGATCAAGTAAAACATCAGAATAGTAATGAAAATTTTTGCAAAACTTTCTGTGAAAACTGATCCCATTCTATTCTGATGATTCTGATTCTTGTTGATCGATAATGCATTATATACTTACCTGATATTGAAAACTCTTGACTTGATTGATTGACGGACTGTCACATCTAATTAATTTTTGTTACTGTTTTATACAATTTTTGTCTATCATTAATTTTTTACCCTTAAAAATATTTGTTTACAAAAATTTACACCGTTTTTAGACAAATCCTCTTTGATGAGATGAAAAGTAAAGCAAAAAGCACGCGTGTGTAATAAGCTAAATTGTGACCGCATAAACGTAGCTACAAGAGTGACATTACGAGTAAGTATGACAAAAAAAAATGAAAATATCTAATGTGCCTACCCGTAAATGACGCTTAAAACGGATGACATCTTCATGGTAGAAAATCTTAAACAAGGTCACTTTCAGTTTCATTCCACAAAGAGCTGAAACTTCAGTCCGCAGACAATAACAAACTAAAGATGTTTGATATGCATCAGCATTATGTTATGACCTGGATTCTGCTGTCAGTAGAATAGGCACTATGTTATGTAATTCCTCTTCGCACTGTGGTAATTGAATTGTCATCTTGTTTTCATGTCTTGTGTAATAATAATGTATAATACTTATTTATGATACAAGTGCATAAAGTAGGAAATTTCCATCGACTATTGTGTCTTGTGTATAATAGTTATTTATGATACAAGTGCAGAAAATAGGCAATTTCCATCTTTTGGTGATGGTTATCTTAAAAAATGTGCGAAACGAGTTTATTTAAGGCAATACGATAATTTTATTTCTAAATTAGGTTATCTAGTTTTGGAAAATCACAATCAAAATAGGAGTCAGCTTAAATGATTTTTAAAGTCAGGATATTACGCTTGTTATATGTAAAACAATAAAATATTCGCAGGGCAGGTTTTATTTATTATTCTTTAGTATTAAAAAGATTAATTTGTTTTGCCACAATAAAATATAAATATTCATACTTATATAACTTGTAAAAAATTTTGAATAAAAAATAAAACCGCCTTCAAAAACGCCCAAAAAAACTTGGAAATAAAAATTGAACCGACCACAATAAGCATGAAAATATTTTTCTACTAATCTGTTTGTCTACTAATCTGGCCTCAGCTCGAGCCAGCAGGAGTGAACCTAGTAATTTAACTTACCTACATAGTAGAAACTATCTATAGGGCTTCTACCACTCCTGCTGGCTCGTGCTGAGGCACCGACTTCAAACAGATTAGTAGAAAAATATTTTCATGCTTATTTGTGGTCGGTTCAATTTTTATTTCCAAGTTTTTTTTGGGTGTATTTTGAAGGCGGTTTTATTTTTTATTTAATTTTTTTTAATTTATTGAATCAGGCGTTACTTCGCGGAGGTCCATATTAATGAACTAAAACAATTACTTTGCTCACCCCCGACCTTAAAAAGAAAGAAAGGTCGCGGGTGAGCAAAGTAATTGTTTTAGATCATTAATTTTTTTTATTTTTTGCTTGTTTCTAAGTTTTTAGTTGTTTCTAATGGCCTGGACTGGCACTCTTTACTGACTGTACTTTTTGCCTCTGGTTACCAAAGTACTCATCAAGACGAATCAAACGAGACCAAACTTGATGGGGTTATGTCGTTTTACTACGGAGTTCTTATGGTCACCATCCCACATCATTGTCAGACCCTGGTTACCATCTAGGATCAAAGTACTCGTTGAGACGAGTTAAATGAGTCCGTACTCGAAGGGGTAGTGCCATTACATTATGGAGTACCTTTGGCCACCCTCCAGCTCCATCATCAGACCCTGTTTATCATCTGGAATCAAAGTACTCGTCAAGACGATTCAAATGAGCCCAAACTCGACGGGGTTGTGTCGTTTTATTACAGAGTTCCTATGGACACCTTCCAACTCCATCATCAGATCAGCTCCATATTACAATAATATTGCATTGTCACCTGATTTACACATGCATGTAAAATATGAACTCAATCAGAAACCGGTAAATGAGTCAAATTCAACTTGCAAGATTTGACCCGTTGAGGAGTTCCGTTGGCCATCTGCGGTCTTCTTCATCAGATCTAGTTGGGATGTTCATACAACAGGGAGGACAGATTCTTAAAAAGTATTGCCGGTGTGCGCAAAATATATTAAAAAAGGGGTCTTTATGAATATGTTCGTAAATTTCTCAAAAATCGCTACTCTGTTATGGCTGGTTTTCGCTATCTCCCTAAAAATTTTTCAATTGAGTGATTTTTTTTTAATCCAGTGCACAAATGCAAAAGAGAATTTAAAAAGATGCCAGTTTCAAATATACGGGAAAAAAATCTTTGTTTTTAAACCTCTGAAGCCTTTTACCGCCACCACAGTCTGCGTCACAAGCACGAGTAATCAACTTTTGACACAAATGAAGGGAGGAGATTGAATTTTCTTTTACACACACCGTTTACGCGTATCCCGCGTACAATAAAGTAGATTTTATTATCACTTGGCCGCTGAACTCTTTGGTTTTTAAGTCATGTTTTTATCGGATGGAAATTTTGTTTACATAATTTGTTAAAGGATTGAATCAGACGTTACTTTGCAGAGGTCCATATTGATGAACTGAAACAATTACTTTGCTCACCCGTGAGTCACGGGCCGTGACCTTAAAAAGGTCTTGAAGCAAAGTTATTGTTTCAGTTCATAAGTTACCCTAGTACCAAGTTAGGCAAAGCTTCTTACTACGAGTACCAGCCAACAGATAAACATACTAAACATTCACAACTAGCTGTTGACCGCGACTCCGTCTGCGAAGAAATCAATGGCTATCCCGTAGGATAAAAGCTATTTAAGGCCTTCCTGGGGTCTCAAACTATCTCCATACCAATTTTCATCTAAATTGGTTCGTGGTTAAAGCGTGTAGTGTAACAGACACACTTTCGAATTTATAATATTAGTTTGGATACAAGACTCAAGAATAAAAAAATCTTATATTGCATAAACTTGTTCTGTTTGACATTGGGACGCCCATCACCATCACCGGCACTGCTGCGCTGCGATTCTAATTTTTCCAAAACAATATTTGACGTTCCCGCTTTATTGGCTAATTCATCTACTAGTTTTTATAATCATTGTACATTTATAGTTAAATTCAATTAAGATTATCGAATTACAACAAAGTTAAGGGTTTTTATTTCGTCAACATAAAGTATATCTCTTCTTAATTAGGCAGTTTTATTTTCGATGTAACCTAGCTACGACCTCCTCCAGCCACAAGCCGTGAAAAAGCAAAGGAACTCGACCTCATTCTTCGTGAAAAAAAAAAACAAAATTGCGATATCATTCTTTCACGAAAAAGTCGAAAAACACTTCCGAATATGTGATATAAGATAAAGGGAAATGCCAATGTGACGGTTAGTAAAAATGGAACAATTGAGGGAATCTTATTTCTGTGTAAGATTCTCCGAAGTCGCAAAGTGGATCTGAACTGGAATTTGTTGTTTTTTTTAAACGCTAAGACTTTGAATGCTAACTAGGGTAAGATACCCGCTAGTCAACCTGACACCTGGTAGTCGGCCGAGTGCGAACAGTACGAAAGGTATCTCTCGTGCTCTTCCCACTAGTGCGAAAGACAGGCAGAGGACGACTACTGAGCGATATTATTCAAAATCTGGGCACTGGGTGATTTACCCTATTGTACGGGATTAAAAACAGCTCAAAAGGCTGACGATATAAGTGGCGGTGTAGGACTTAAATTTTGTGTCATGGTTGGATGCAGATGGCGCAAAAACGGTCTATTTGGAGATCCTGGGCGCAAGCTGCAGAGAGGGAGAACGGAGAGACGTGGGTCGGGGGCGCGTCATAGTCGCGGTGCCCCTTGAACCAGTTTTCATACTAAATGTATAGAAGTTTATTTAAAAGCGAAAAAGTTTTTCGGGTGCGCCGGTGGGATTCGAACCCACGTCTCCTGGCCTGGGTATGCGCCCCAACGGGTGTTCTACCAATTGAACCACGTCGCATCAAACCGACTCCCCCGAAATTCTTAATCGCTTACATACGCCAACAGTAATAACAGTCAACAGTAGTAACAGTCTTAGATTCGGTGAGCAGCCGTACTGCTAATAAAATAAAAATAATATATGTATAGAAGTGTCGCGATCCAAAGCAGATAGAAGAGACGGGGCGGAGACGTGGACTGCGACGCGCCCCCGTTCCAGGTCTTTTCTGTGTAGCTTGCGCCTTGGGGGCTATGTTCAGCAGTAGACGTGTTTCAGCTGAAATGATGATGAGTACATATAAATAAACCGGCCAAGAGCGAGTCGGACGAAGGGCTCCGTACCATTATCTATAAAAACGGCAAAAAAAATCACGTTTGTTGGCTACCTTACAACAAACGTGATTTTTATACAAATATTTGCCCCGACTAGGCCATTTGGTCTACATTTAAATAAATAAACCGGCCAAGTGCGAGTCGGACTCGCGCACGAAGGGTTCCGTACAATTATCTATAAAAATCACGTTTGTTGCAGGGGAGCCCCCTTAAATATTTGTTTTATTTTAATTTAATAATGTATTTTTAAAGTAGATATATAAATAAATATTCTGTGAATATTTCAAGCGCCTCTCCTGCCGTTATCAATATGAAGCAAAAATGAGCAAAAAAATCACGTTTGTTGTATGGGGGCTCCAATATTTATTTTATTCTATTTTTTAGTATTTGTTATATCGACAACCAAAATACATCATCTGTAAATGTTTCAACTGTTTAGCTATCACGGTTCGCGAGATACAGCCTGGTAACAGACGGACAGACGGACAGACGGACGGACGGACAGAGGAGCCTCAGTAATAGGGTCCCGTTTTTACCCTTTGGGTACGGAACCCTAAAAACGTCTCTTATTGTTCTCTTAATTAAGATTCTACTAATAAAATGTAACAGAAAACAAAGAAACGTTGAAGTTTCGCAGTTGCATCTTCACAAACTACATTTTATTCTCCAAAAACTCTGAAGTCTACTTCGCGCTAAGAACTTGTAACGACGTTGACAAACACCAACTTTCCGAGTTGAATTCTAGCTTAATATGTAAAGTGTCACAGAGCAGATTAGCGTGCTTCCTGCACAATGAAATTCCCGCTCGGTTAAGTTTCGGGAACTATTGTTCCGGGATAGGACCATTTCCCCTGTTCACGAGCGTATTGTACGTTTGTGTCTGTGATGGACAGCTCTAATGCGTTATTGTTTTGTTTAAGGTCAGGTTTAGGAATGCCGGTTGAGTTATACCCGTGAACTGTTGCGAGAGCATTCTGAAAAGGATCTTAAAGGTCATCCATCCTGGCCTACATATACGTCCTACTGCAGGGCGCAAGCCTCCTCTCAGACTGAGAGGGTTTGCGTAGCTTCCACGCAGGCCCGATGTGCATTGGGAGCTCACACACACAATTGAATTGATCTTTTCCTTCACCGTAAAGTTCGTGGAAAATTACGTATGTAATTTCGGACATAGATTCCGAAAAACACAGAGGTACGAGCCTGGTTTCGAAACCACGATCCCCTGCTTGAGAACGACGACCACGGCTTTTTTCAAAATTCAAAATTAGATACATTAGAAATTTACTATGAGCTTTACGGTCAAGGAAAACATCGCGATGAAACCTGCATACACCTGCGAAGAAATTCAATGGTGTGTGTGAAGATCCCAATGCGCACTGAGCCCGCATGGGAACTACGGCCCAACCCCTCTCATTCTGAGAGGAGGCCTGTGCCCTGCAGTGGGACTTATATAGGCTGAGATGATGATGATGAAACAAATATATTTTGATTTTGACTTGGAATATTATAAGTGTAAAAGTTTGTGTGTATGTGCAAGCGTACAATTTTTACTCCATCACGCTAAAACGGCTGTAAAGATTTGGATAAAATTTGGCATGTAGCTAGTTCGACGTTAAGAATAAATAAATAAATAAATATAACGGGACAATTCACACCAATTGACCTAGTCCCAAAGTAAGCTTAGCAAAGCTTGTGTTATGGATACTAGGCAACGGATAAACATACTTATATAGATAGATACATACTTAAATACATATTAAACACCCAAGACCCGAGAACAAACATTGGTATTTTTCATACAAATATCTGCCCCGACACGGGAATCGAACCCGGGACCTCAAGCTTCATAGTCAGGGTCTCTAACCACTAGGCCATCTGGTCGTCTAAGAATATAACTATAAATTGAAAATTTTAAAAACCCCCAACGCAATTATGTCACTCGTATGTTTGAACGTTAAGTCAATGCCCATTATGCGTCTAAGATTCCTTCCTTAGCTAATAAAAGAGCTGATAACTTTGCAACGGCTGAACCGATTTTGATGAAATATATCTAAGAACCATCGCCAAAAAACCTGCTTTCTATTAAAAAAATCCGTATCCAAATCGGTTCACCGGTTTAAGAGCTATGATCCCACAGACAGACAGATAGACAGACAGACAGACACACACACACATAGCGGTCAAACTAATAACACCCCTCTTTTTGTGTTGGGGATTAAAAACAATAGACTTTATATCCCGATTTTATCACGGAATCCATTTCTATTGCCTTTTCACAGCAAAAATTTTATTACAAACTAGCTTTTGACCGCGACTCCGTCCGCGTGGAATTAGTAATTTGGGCAGCTTATTTTTTTTATCCAATTTGATTTTTCATCAATTATGGCACTCCTTAGTTCCTGGATATAAAAAAATTACCCCCCCCCCCCCCCCCCCGCACACCCGCGTTCACATTCACCACCGTACTCCCAAGTCAAGCGTGCCTATGTAGAAGTTTTACTTCAAAACCCCCGATTTTGAAACATTCTGCCGCTCCGCTCCACTCCTATTGGTGTTAGCGTGATGATATATAGCCTTCCTCGATAAATGGGCTATCTAACACTGAAAGAATATTTCAAATCGGAGCAGTATTTCCTGAGATTAGCGCGTTCAAACAAACAAACTCTTCAGCTTTATAATATTAGTATATATATAAATTATAAGTATAAACTAAATAATTATTAGGTATAAATTACAGCTGTCAATCGATTACGGTTTTTAAGAAACATCCCTGTGACAGACAGACGGAGGCTTTTATAGGGTTCAGTTTGCCACCCTTTGGCTACGGAACCCTAAAACAATGTACTATAATACTGTAAAAATATTATTTAGTACCAAAGTAAAAGGATACTCTACTTTTACGTAACTCAGTGGGAATTAAATTGTACAAAGCGGTCCGACTCGATTTTCTATTGATATTCATATTACTTTCTCCACCGAGGTAGAGCTCTTTGAAAACCTATTTAAAATCATCAAACATAAAAGGTCCCAATTAAAGGAAAGGTAGAATATAATTAAATTAATTTAATACAAACATTTGCCCAAGGGAATTCGTTTTTCTGGACATTAAAGCTTTAATAAATGGACGATTTGCTCCTAATTAGTAGTAATTCATACGGGTATGAAAAGTAACTAATCAGTAAAAAGCATAAAGTGCGAATCGGACTCGTACAACGAGAGTTCCGTACAAATTTGTAAGTATTTATGTCAAAATATACGCCGTATACAGCCCCGTATCTGTTATAATCCAGTGTTAGCAGAGCCCTACTTTTAAGTAAAATGTACGCAGTATGTAATGTAATGTATTTTATATTGGTAACTTGGGACCCCCTTATAAAATTAAAACCGGTTGTCTGTAAAGTCGGTTTAAATCAATGAAATTTTCATCCCCCCTTTAATGCCCCCGTACCCCCCTCAGCCCCCCCGCACCCGCACCCCCATTAAAATTACTCGAGCGCTAGTACTAAGATTGTACATCCTAGCGCGCGCAATAACGCGCGATGACGCAATGTAACGTACATGTACGTACGTTACACTGCGTCATCCTTTTTCGTGCGTGCAGCCGGCGTTCATCGATTTATTAGACGTTGTCACGTCAAAAATGAACAGTTTTCAGATTTTTCCGTAAATTTGTAGTATATAAGACCGTATTACTTGCCAAATTTCATAGTTCTAGGTCAACGGAAAATATCCTTAAAATTTTGATTCCCTTGAGAGTATCAAAATATACGCTTTTTGCGTCATAAACGGCCGTATCTTTTTTATATTAACTTAAATGTTTGAGTTTTGCGCAGCTTTAAGGGAGTGTAAACCAGCAGGCTAAAGGTGAGGCCACACGAGCGTAATTTTGTGAGTCGTGAGTGGCAGAATTTCGGTTCACGCCATACAATATGCGGGCCATCACGTGACACTCACTTGACACAATGTATGGCGCAACCGAAATTGTGCCGCTCACAACTTACAGAATTACTCTCGTGTGGCCTCACCCTAATTGTCTAACGCCCTCACAATCGCCAACGCGTCCATATTGACAGTTTTTGTATGGGCTGAAGCAGCCAGCTGTCACAGCCATACAAAAACTGTCATTTCAATCCGATGTCGAGTGTCAAAAAAGTTACACAAGCAGGTACCTGAGTAAGTACCTACAGGTACGGTTTTAATTTCAACTCGATACCTCCACGACTTCCCGAGATAAAAGGTTTGTAGACAAACGGACGGTTAGGGCCTAAGCACGCGGCGTATTTTTAACGCACAGACGACGCACAGATGACGCGCGTATACGCGCTTCAAGTGAGATTCGAACGCAGCCTTGTAACCTAAGCACACGGAGCGATTGTGAACCGCGCGTCTACTGCGCGTATACGCGCAGATACATCGATACAGACGCGCTGTAGCCGCTCGTACCTTCCGCGTTTTGATCATCAGAGACTCCGAGACTCGTCAGTTGTACAATGGCGTCGGTTGAGACTATACTGCTTACGCTGGCTTTAGTACTGCTTTTAAAAAGGAAAAAACGTAAAAATAAGCGAATGTATTGGATAGACCCATTTACGAGTGAAAGAAGATTGTTTGGAGCCACCTCCTCTGCCCCCCCCCCCTCCCCCGTTTATACGCGCATCAAACGAGTTTCGAACGCGCTTCACACGCGCGTTTGTATCGCGTTTTAAGCGCATTAAGCGCGTACAAACGCAAATCGGGGCATCTACGGCGCAGACGACGCGCGTTCCTGAAACGCGCTTCGTCTGCGTGTTTAAAATACGCCGTGTGCTTAGGGCCTTATTCTTATTGTTAAATACTAGCCTTTGACGACAACCTCGTCCGCGCAGGGATAACTTATCTCATCATCATCATCCCAGCATATTATAAATACGTCCCACTGCTTTGATTTTATCAAAAAATAAGATAAGATAAGAGATAAGATAAACTTTATTTTTTCACAACACAATGCACACACAAAAAAAATGCAATCAAGTGAAACAATGCTTAGTACTAAAAATATCAAAGCGTAAGAAACATATCAACAAGAACAAAAGAAACACAAGCAGAATAAAAATATAAATAAAACAACAATTTTTCTGTATGCAACCAAGCTGTGGTATGGATGCCATGTGTCGTGAAAAGAAAGGTGCTGACTCAGCATAAAGCTGCAGAAGCCGCAGCGCTGATATTCTGCCAGTACCAACTGAGCCAAACCTGTGGAACACGTATAAGGAGACGAAACAGAGTGAGTACAGTATCAAAAAAACAACAAAATTGGATTGAATAATAAAAATAAAATAAAAAGTGTGGATGATGTACATAAATTGTGTAATAGGAAAAAAAAGATAAAAAGACAGAATAGGCGCACTATAAATACCTATGACAGGTATCCCAGACATTTAATAATAAACAAAGAAGAAAGTTTTATAATAAAATAATTCTCTTATTATTTATTTTCTGGACTGAATAAAATATTAAGTAAATATTAAAACACGAGTTACAATTTAATTTAACTAACTAAAACAATTACTTTGCTCACCTGCGACCTTATATATACATGTTGGTAGTGATGTACAGCTATAGATACGCGTAATTTTAATTGATAGGCTAATTGCCACTATTCGTGTTTTAGCCGTCTAATTCAAATCAGCATATACGAAGTATAAGCGGCTAAACCCGATTTGCATTATACGGCTAAAATACGGACATTGGCAAGTGGCCTATCAATTAAAGTCCTTGACCGTACAATTTGGTACGCCATGGCCATGGCCGATGAATGACAACTGACAAGTTTGACAAGTCAACCAAAATGGCCGCTAATTTAGTTCTTCGTCAAACACCTAACACTAAAGGTCGCTGCAGTCGCATGAAAAGTGTGATATATGTAAGTGTGCCCCCCCTGAGTAAAACTTATACTAAGCATACAGAGCTCATCTTCAGAGTAACGCAACCGCTCACTGTGCTACCACATGTAAGACTCAGAATCTTAGGTGGGATGTTAGAGTCTAACATTTGGTAGACCCAACTAGGGTTTGTGTCATTTGTGTGTGTTCATACAGTGTGGAGGTGGAGGAACTGCGTGAAAACGCATGTCTTACATAAACGTAGCTATCGTAAAGTCGCGGGTGAACAAAGTAATTGTTTCAGTTCATTAATATGGACCACAACAAAGTAACGTCTGATTCAATAAATTTTAAACAATTAAATTTATTTATAAAATTAAAAGATGAGACAACCCATTAAAATAATTAGCTTCGTTAATATTCTCAGTTTGAAACTAGTTGGAATTTAATTGGTTTTACCAAATAATTAATTACCAGCGTAGAATTAAGTTCGCAGCGTGACGAAACAAAGCTTTGGAATGTTCGCTTTTTCCAATAATTATTTAAATCAAGGCCAAAACTAAACACATGCGGTACATAGTTAAGATATCGTGGAACCAATATCACGTGTTTTAGTATATTTGCGATACAACAAACGCTTAGAAATGATGAAATCCGCGTAAGAACTAAAGTCACCGACACAGCTCAAAGAATCGCCAGACTCAAGTGGCAGTGGGCAGGGCACATCGCTCGTAGAACTGATGGCCGGATTGGCCGGTAGGGCCGAAACGTTATCGAGTGGCGTCCACGGACCGGAAGACGCAGTGTCAGTAGGTCTCCAAGAAGATGGAGCAACGAACGAACGGGAAGAAGGTTGCGGGAATGCGTTGGATGCGGATGGCGCAGGACTAATCTGTCTGGCGAGCCTTGGGGGAGGCTTACGTTCAGCAGTAGACGTTTTTCAGCTGAAATTATGAAGTTTAATTTTTTTTATGTTAGAGAGGCCAGACAAACGAACTAGTGGGTCACCTGATGTTAAATGATCACCACTGTCCATAGACACCCGCAGCGCTTTACGCGATGCCAGTTCGTTGTCGGCCCTGCAGAAAATTGCACACTCGCCTCTTAAAGGCACCCAGGTCGTAACTCGACGGGAAGACCCCAGCGGGAAGCACGTTCTAGATTTTGCAAGTTCGTGGCAAAAAGACCGCTTAAAACGCACCGTCGAAGACTGCCATTCAGTTACACTGAAAACCATCGCTGCGGCCGTCACATCATGCTAAGTGTAAAGTGTAGACTGTGGCCCTTATTTTGCACTTTTTGGTACTTCCAAAATAAAAAAACGCCTTATTGAAATAATTAATACTAAGTATTATTTTTGTCTTTATCAGCAATGCAATTTTTAACGAACATCTAAGATATCAAAAATAAATACAAATGGATGGAAAGATATTCTAAGATTAAGGCTACCCGTCCACTGGAGCGAAGCGAGGCAGCGGAGCGGTGAGCGAGATAAAAATCCACCAATAGAATTGCATAAAGAAAAGGAGGTGCGGAGATTTTATGCAATTATATTGGTGGATTTTTATCTCGCTCACCGATCCGGTGCCTCGCTCCGCTTCAGTGGACGGGCAGCCTTAAGATTCGTCCGGCCCGGCACATCCAAAAATCTTTTCCATTAAATAAATAATATTATTAATTTATTTGAGATCATCCAGTAAATTATTTTGTTGTTTGCTTAAATATGCGCGGAATTTGCTTTTTTTTTCCTTTCTTTAAATGATGCGTTCAAAATCATCTTTAGGCAATATGTAGTTCTTGTAGTTTCTCATCTCTAAATGCGTTAGTGATTCAACTGTCGTATATAATGTATTTTAGCAGGTGATGTATATTATATAGTATTAATTTCACGAGTAAACTCGACAAAGCTCCTCAAGGAATACGCGATACATTTTAGACTAACGCTATATTTAGTTACTGTTTGAGCATGAATCTGAAAGTCAAGGATTTATTTTATGTCCCAGTTGATTATGTTTGCAACAATATATTTTACGACACAATTTAGAACTGGCTTGAGGTTTATTATAAGCTTGAGCGATAGTTTACAAACGATTGAATATAAAGATTTTGTTTTATTGCTTCAAAATCGGAGTTACATTACTATACCTATTGTTGAAAAATAAATAAAATGGAGAATGGAGAAGACATTAATATCTAAGGCGTACTATAAAATTAATGACTATATCATGGACAGGGATGTTTGGAAATAATTCCGATCCGCATTGGCGATCCCTAGTCTCAAATAGCGTATCTACTGTGTTAAAAAAATCATAAATAATATCAATGAGCAAAAAAGTGCTGGGTACGATAACATAAGAGCAAAAGACATAAAATACATTAGTGATAAATTAGTTCCAGTACTTACTCATCTCATCAATCAGTGTATTACTTATTCCTGCTACCCTGACAACCTAAAGGTCGGTGTTATAAGGCCAATACACAAAAAAGGTAGCTACACTGATACAAATAACTATAGACCAATCACTATATTATCTGTAATAGACAAAATTATTGAAAAATTTTTAGGCAAATCAATTAATGATTTCTTGTCAGGGAACAGTATCATCCATGAGCGGCAGTTTGGCTTTCTAAAAGGGAAAAGTGCCCCAAAATTATTGTCATTATTTACAGATGAAGTTAACAAACACTTAAATGAGAGAAAACATGTACTTATGGTAATGGTTGATTTCAGTAAAGCTTTTGACACTTTGGATCATATAAAGCTGTCGAGTAAGTTACAGCAGAATGGTATACAGGGGCCTACCCTGGGGTTGCTAGAAAATTATCATACAAATAGATCTAATATGGTGAGCATTGCAGGAGAGAAAAGTGAACCGCTACCCTCAAAACAAGGCACAGCTCAGGGTTCCATAATCGGTCCCACCGAATATATAATATATGTGAATGATATGTATAACATCTTCAGGGAGGCCTCCGTGTACCAGTTTGCTGATGACACCTGCCTAATAACAGCTGATAGAAATATAAATGTAGCAGTAGGTAAACTTCAGACTGAATTTGATTTACTGTGCAAGTGGGCACATGACATTGGGCTATCAATCAATTACCAAAAAACTAAAGTAATGCATGTCTGCTCGCCGTATATTGGGTTCAATGTAGTCCCCAAAGTGGTGGCCCATAACCATTTATGTATGCATGCTTCTCATGCATGCTGCAGTTGTGAACCTCTAGAGACTGTTGCTAGCCATACATATCTAGGCCTAAAAATTGACTGTAAATTTAACTGGGGCCCTCATATTGAATACATATGTAACAAATTAAGAGCTTTTCTTTGTAATATTAGTATATTAAAACATAAAATGCCATATAATACTTTGAGACTTCTATACATGGCAATGGCAGATTCTGTTATTAATTATGGCATCTCTAGTTATGGCAGGACATATAAAACTTACTTACAGAGAATATATAATATACAAGTTAGAATACTGAAAACCATTGTACCACTTAAAATTAAACTTAAGTATAGAAATAATTACGATAAATTGTTTCAGCACTGCAGAATTTTGAATGTATTTGATAAAGTCAAATTAGCCATGGCTTTAGAATATAAGGATAGGCTGGGAGAATTAGTTAGATATAACAGATCTAAAAGACTCCGAAACCTAGATAATATTAATCATTTCTTTGTTCCAAAATGTCAAAATATTTATGGCAAAAGGATCTGGCCCAACTACCTTCCTCAAATGCTAAATAATTTTCCCAGGACTACAATTAATAAAATAACTAGTAATCCTAAGAACATTAAAAACATTATTAAGAATTTATTTATTAAGGG
This sequence comes from Archips xylosteana, assembly GCA_947563465.1. NCBI lineage: Eukaryota > Metazoa > Arthropoda > Insecta > Lepidoptera > Tortricidae > Archips > Archips xylosteana. The sequence continues at coordinate 3,371,190 of OX387351.1, read as the reverse complement.
CAACTCATAGCCTAGCAATTAGAAATCTTTAAAAATAAAGATTGGCTAGGTATGTCATTGGTGTATAATTGTTATGAAATAAACAGATATAATTTTTTTTTTTTTTTTAAAAATTTAATTGTATTAAATACTTTAGATGTATGTCATTTAATAACAATGTAGATCTGATTGAAAAAAATATACCTTGTTGAGTTTCTTGCCGGTTTCTTCTCAACAGGGTTTATTCCGAAACGGTGGTAGATTTTTCCACGTTCATAGGAGCATCAATTGATGCCTAAATTGAATAAAGAATTTTGACTTTGGAGGAAAATGGAGGAAATCGTGTTCAGGAGACAAAACTCTTTCGATTCCTGTAGTAATTTTCAGGTGTCAAAAAAATGAAATGTCAATTCCGAAAAACTAAGAGGTGCGAGACGGGATTTGACCCACGACCCTCTGCTTGATAGGCCATACATCAATCCACTTGTGACATGTGACATTTATTATCGCTCGACTAAATTACATAGATTTTTGTTCTTATTTTTTCCAGAACTGGATCACTGGTGTAATAAAATGATGAGAGATAGATAAACACAACTTTACTTCGCATACTAACCGATCGTGGTGATGACTTATGGCACTGAGACGTGGCCGCTAACGATGGGTCTTATAAGGAAGCTCAAAGTCACTCAGAGGGCGATGGAGAGGGCTATGCTTGGAGTTTCTCTGCGGGATCGCATCAGAAATGATGAAATCCGCGCAAGAACTAAAGTCACGGACATAGCTCGAAGAATCGCTAGACTTAATAATAATAATAATAAAAAAACTTTATTGCCATAACTTAAAAACTAGACATTGATAAAAACTATTAAACATTTCAAGTATAAGTATTGACAATGGGACCCCAGTCTCAGCATGTGCTAGGCTTTGTTGCCCGGCGCTGATTTTCAGACTGGTCCCTGTGAGGACGGTCGGTCGCAGCGCCTCTCACATTTAAATTATGGGTAAAAAAAACAAAGAATTACTTGTGCTTAGCAAGTCACACTGCAACAGTAGGTACTAAAATAAAATAACTTAAAATAACGAAAAAGAACGAAAAAAATATAATATATACTCGAATATTTAAAAACTTAAAAATAAGGTTAGCTGATCCTAAACCTGCACCTGCACTGCACGCATAAGGTATTTGTAAATGTGTGTACGCATGGCGTGTGTGTGTGTGTGTGTGTGTGTGTGTGTGTGTGTGTGTGTGTGTGTGTGTGTGTGTGTGTGTGTGTGTGTGTGTGTGTGTGTATGTGCGCGTGCGTGCGTGTGTGTGTATCTGTAGCGTGAAAAGTTACGTTCCTTTCTGGGGGGTTATAATTCGCTTTGTTTGCTGAGTAGGTGCGTTAAGTGGCAGTGGGCAGGGCACATCGCCCGTAGAACTGACGGCCGATGAGGCCGAAAGGTTCTAGGCGTCCGCGGACCGGAAGACGCAGTGTAGGTAGGCCTCCAACAAGATGGAGCGACGACCTGGTGAAGGTAGCGGGAACGCATTGGATGCGGATGGCGCAGGGCCAATCTGTTTGGCGAGCCTTGGGGGAGGCCTATGTTCAGCAGTGAACGTCTTTCGGCTGAAATGATGATGAATGATGATGATGACTTCGCATAATAACATGGCATGTAATAACAGCGGATAGTTCTGACGTCACTTAGAAATACGTGGACCCTGAATAAAACATGATATATTTTATCAAGTCCTCTTTCATGTAAATGGAGGGCGATATATGGGGCGTCACGTACCTTGAGCTAACATAATGATATATCACAGATTATAATAATTTTGCTGAGGCTGGGAACCTCGCTAGTTCTAGGCGCTTACGCATTGATTTTCCTCGGCGTAAACGTGCCGATAATTTATGGGTAGCTAATAGATTTTCGTTTATATTTTCCACTAGCATTGACGCGCGGCTTTGTTCCCTCAAATTATTTGATTGTTAACTAGACTCCGGCTTTATCCATGGAAAAATGTTTTTTCTAACAACGCCTGTTAAAGTCGTCATTGTCAAAAAAGTTCAACATTAAAAAGCAAAATTCATGGTGACGGTGAATCTGAAATGAAAAAAAAACACTGGGAGAATAAACAACTTTTTAAAAATAAAAACACCAATAAAAAACTGGCCAAGAGCGTGTCGGACACGCCCAAGATAGGGTTCCGTAGCCATTACGAAAAAATCATGTAATATTTTTCTAAGGATTTCGTATGTGTACGGAATCTTCCAAGTTTAGGTATGTTTTATACCTTAGGCTACTATTTACTCTTAAACTACAAATAATTCCCGAAGCAATCTTAGCCGCTATAATTTTCCTTGTAAATTTAATATATTTTATATTGACTACCATTCTGAATTTTTTCAAATTTTTCCACCCAACAGTTTAGATTTTAGAGGGGGGGGACGGTCGTTTTTAATGAAAATTTTCACTTTAAAGTTGAATATTTCGCAAACAGATCACTGAATAGAAAAATCATGTTAGCAACGCCCTAATGGTTTTAAAAGACCTATCCAACGATACCCCGCACTATAGGGTTAGTCGAGAAAAAAAAATCACCCCCAATTTACGTCTATGGGAGCTACCCTAAAAAAAATACTTTTTATTTTTTTATTTTACCACTTTGTTGGCGTAACTGATATGTATATTCATGCCAAATTACAGCTTTTTAGTACTAACAGTCTCTGAGCTTAGCCGCGGACAGACAGACAGACAGACAGACATGGCGAAACTATAAGGGTTCCTAGTTGACTACGGAACCCTAAAAATGAAGGCACTAAGACTTTATACAACAAATAAAAAAAGTTACTTCTACGTTTTTATTTGTGCCTGTTATCGCTTCAGGTGTTTTGGTTACAAGGTTCTCTATCGTTTACCCGAAATTCTTTGCCATAATTTTATATTTCATAATGAATCATATGCCATAATGATCATATGCTATTATATAGGCAATAATAGATACACATGGCTACAAAAATAAAAGCTTGTAAATATATCTTCATATCAGATTATTTTTAAAAAGGCGGCGGAATGATTTTTAATACTTTATGCTAATTACAATTTAATTTATTTTTGTTTGTTGTTTCTATTTCCGATTTTTGAGAAAAGCACTATATTCACCTCGGCCGGAATGTGTTCCCGTGGGATAATATTTTAAGATGACGAGCTAACTTCGCCTGGAATCAATAGATGACGTTATCCAAGTGACTGCGCGCGTTGTGTTTTCAAAATGTTTCATAAACTTTTTCATTTAGGAAACAAATAAAATGTTTAAGCACAGAAAATACGTAGGAATATACAATACTTTACTAATTTGAAAAAGCTCCCATCTCAAATCAATATACTCACACCAAACTGAACTTTGATGCACACCTAGTAAAGTTCACTTGGCCAGATTATCGATTTTGATATACGACCTTTTTTCGAAATGGTGACGAATATTTTAACTATCATAGTTTCGTTCATTTATCTGATGTAACGTACAGTATGAAATTTCACTGCACTAAATGAATAAGCGTCATTTTGTTCTTTCGTAAACCTTTCTAGTTTTGAATCTACTCGTAAACGGCCTGACATGTGGCCGTCGATATTGTTTGATTTGATACCAGTACGCTTAGTATAAGTTTTACTTCACCAAAATACTTCTCGATCGCGTTTACGTAAAAATATCAATGCTATGGAAACATGGTCGCGCGGCCGCGGAGGCGCTGTCCATGTTTCCCTAGTAATTGATTTTTTTACGAAAACGCGATCGAGAAGTATTTCGTGAAGTAAAAACTTATACTAAGCATACAGTACGCTTAGTATAAGTTTTACTTCACCAAAATACTTCTCGATCGCGTTTACGTAAAAAAATCAATTACTAGGGAAATATGGACAGCGTCTCCGCGCGCGCGCGCCCATGTTTCCATAGAATTGTTTTTTTTACGTAAACGCGATCGAGAAGTATTTTGGTGAAGTAAAACTTATACTAAGCACTCAGCAGACTTATTGTATTGTCTAACATTACTGTCGCTTGCCTTCGCAATCCCTATTTCTTTCTGTCAAACGGTATAAAATGATGCCAGAAAGAGATGATGTAAGCGAAAGCAAGTGTTAAAAGCGTAAGACAATACGGCCTCAGGTAATGCGTGCGACGTGTGACATTCGATGATTCGACCTCCCGTTTAGTATAATAGTTATGAGTGAAAATCATGAAAATTTAAAACTGAAAATACTTGTTACTGAATCTTTGTCTATTACTTTTAACATTTGTTTGCCAGCAGCTTCAATAGTTTTGTAAATAAAGTAACGAAAAAAAAGAAACACATGTGAAGAAGAGTCTCCTGAGGCAAGGTTCCGAAGATACTGGTAGTGTTTCCCCCTTTGAATAGCTAAGCTAATTTGCTGTCCGAGGTAGCTGCCAGCTCTCCAGATTCCTGTGACGTCGACTATCCTCCTTGCTATTTCCTTGTACAGTCAAAAGCATACATATCTATACAGCCATCGCGATGGGATGTATAGATATTTTTGTCTGTGCATAATAATTATATTATTATAATGTAGGTTAGATCTTTCTAGGTACTTTAAAAGGTTAAAATTGTCATCTGGGTCCAGCAAATTATTACAATAGACAAGTGTCCTATCTGTCCCGCCTAAAATACTCTTTGACGGCCTCATATACGAGATGACTCAGTAATTTCTAAAGCTCACTAGATCTAGCCTCCAACCGTGACTCGGCGTTTCGCAGTGAAATTACCGCACTCAGACCACTTTGTACGTTTATTACATTTTTAATTTGGCTCTCTTTCCTCGGGATATGACATGGCAAAGTTGTATTTAGGCATTACCAGTAGCTTTATACTAGAGTTTTGGAAGATAAAACATTATTATTATTATTATTAGCCTATAATTGTGTCCCACTGCTGGGCAAAGGCCTCCTCTTGACTTCCACATCTCCCTATCGAGTGCTATATTTGGCCACTCCCTCAGTTCCGCGTCCCAATTATCCCGCCATCTCGGGTAGGTCCCATTTGTCCTATAGAACTGTAAAATCGTGAAGTAACAGAGTTCAAAATCTTCTTCTTCTATGGAACAAACGGGACTTACCCGCCATCTCCGCCTCGGCCTGCCTTGCCGTCGGTGCCCATCACGCGGCACCCACCACGTGGATGTGTGCGCTCATCTTTGTGGGGATATATTAAGCATTTAAGTAAAAATTAAGTGTGGCATCTTTGATCAATTATAACTGAAGATACACATTGTCGAACAAAATCCCCTTCAAAGAATGTCCGAACTTTTTTATTTGTTTGCATAACAATTAAAATCATCACCTACACAGAAATTTGAACCTAGTCTTTATTTCATTACAGTCGAATTTCGGTTGACACTTGACAGCTAAACTTGAAAATTTCACGCAACGTACTGAGAAAAAAGAAGGCCACTTTTATCAAAGTGGCGCTCATTTGGCTCGGACATTTTCGGGCGCGCGACTGTGGATCTACAGTTATAATTAATCAAAGTGTGGCATTGACGCTAAATAAATATCCATTGTAAAAACCGGTTGTCTGTAAAGTCGGTTTACGGACGATAGTTTAACGTGACAACGTCATAACAAAACATTCCAAAATTATCCGAGCGGCGACGATGAGCATGTAGTAAGATTGTACATAGTCATCGTTCGCCGCTCAATGTATCGTTACATAACATTACATGTACGTTACGTAACGTTACATGTACGTTAGGTAACGTTACATGTACGTTACAATGAGTCATGTTTTTTCGTGTATGCAGCCAGCGTTCATCGATTTATTAGACGTTGTCACATCAAAAGATAATAATGCGTATAACAAAATTAATGTCGTATTATAAAATAATTTCAATGCCGTAGGTATGCATTTTAGATCTGTTTTTTAAAATATTCTGTTGAGTTTGTTACCGGATTACAACATGCATACTTTTTGCACTTGTTTGTCATAGCCTTAATTGAACAAATATATTGTGTGTATTTGTACAGTCTGGAGGTGCATGAACAAGCATTTATTACATAAACGTAACTATGTAAGGTCGCGGGTGAGCAAAGTAATTGTTTCAGTTCATCTTGGTACTAGTAAAAATTTGCACTAGGTGAAGTTTTGCAAGCGGATCTCTGAATAAAATGTTTTCTTATTTTTTATAAATCTAAGAGCTGTCTAATGAAAACTCACTGATATACGATACTAAAAAACTCCACTGCTTGTCAGTTTGGTATCAAGTAAAAATGTATCGTACCACTTTATCAAATAAATAAATAAATATGCTTTCACTGACTGAAATAGGGAGGCTGAAGGTATTTTACTGTCATAAATAAGTAATGATGTACTTCAGCACACTTCATCCAATTACGGAAAATGAGATAAGTTTAATGTTATGTTGACTTGACAACATCTCGCACTCTCTATTATTTTTGTATTCGTGTAAACGAATATACGGAATGCTTCAAAATATTTCGCACAAATGTACGCAGGGAGATGGGTAAGAAAATAAAAATACTTTAGAATGAAAGGTCACTAAATAGAAGATCAAAGAATATAATCGTGGTAACATAGTAGCAAATCACAACCCTCAAGCGCAGAGCTCCTCAAGCAGCGATCTCCTTTAAAAGTCGTTGTCCTGTTTTAAAGTGACAAAAAAATGGTCACGTTAAACGTGGAATATACTCCACTTACTATCTACTTTTACACGCTGTGTTTCACTCGATCGACTCCGTAACGAAAACCAGCAAGGATCAACAAACAATTACTTGTATAAAAACGGAATCAAACCGACGAAGTCAGCGGACGTAAATTACGCCTGTCAGCGAACACACAACGTAATAGAATAGAGTAGATATAAAACATGGCATCCGCACCACTGGGCCGTAACGTTTACTTAGGGAAAGGTCCCGAACTTGCAAAAAGCTTGGTAATAAACCTCCAGTAGCCGGGGGGAGTGTGTTCAAGTTTGGAGTGTGAATAGCCTATTGGTGCATGAAACTGGTGAGTGTTAATCGAATGAGATTAAAAAAAGTTGACACTTTGACATTAGTAACTTATGTTTTAGTCGCGGTACGTGTATAGTATGCAAAAAGTTTACGATGCAAGAGCACGTACCTCTATATCCTTGTCCTGCCCATCATAAAAGCAAAAATGCCAGTGAAATATGAATCAACTTTAAATAACTTAACAACCGCTTAATAACTTTTAACGACCGCTTTAGCCTAGTTGGTAGTGACCCTGCCTACGAAGCAAGAGGTCCTGGGTTCGAATCCCGGTAAGGGCATTTATTTGTGTGATGAGCACGAATATTTGTTCCTGAGTTATGGATGTTTTCTATGTATTTAAGTATTTATTTATCTATATAAGTATGTTTATCGTCGTCTAGTACCCATAGTACAAGCTTTGCTTAGTTTGGGACTAGGTCGATTTGTGTAAGATTGTCCCCTAATATTTATTTATATATTTATATTTATTAATAGGCAAAAAATAACTGTAATTTCAATTCTAGATTAAAATATAGCCGCCTGTATAATTCCCGTTTCCATGGGAAATTCGGGAAAATACATACCTTATGTCACTCTCGAAACTGAGACGAATGTAATGGCACCTCACACTTAAAAATCTATTGAGCCGTTTAGGGCAGGGCGTGCCAAAGAATGATACATACATATACATACATACACACATAAAATACATATATACATAAATACATACGCTCGAAAAACATAACCCTCCTTCAACAAAAATTCCAATTATTTTTCTTTTCAAATCGAACGAAACAAAACAAAATATGCAAGTTTATTCCAATTTAGACTGATATAAATTCAAGCACATAATGCAGGCTAGGATGTAGGCGTACAACATAACGAGGCTACCATAGCTGTTGCAAACCAGTTGCCATATTGTCTTACACGCCAGCGCTTGCTATCGCATTCACTATAGGAGATGGAGAATGACTAAATACGTTTTAATAATTATTTAGCAGTGGAGAAGTACATCCTTACGACGGAGCATGGGCTGCTTATTATTCTTAATGCAAATGTACCGTCGACTTTATCCGAATATAATTTTTCCCGGCAAAATTTCTACAGACGCACCATACCAGGGCAAACTAAGTCAACAATAGTGACCCCCTAATGCACTAGCGTCACAGCCTGTCAGACGCAGAGAGCATAAAAGAGATAGAGTACAGTAAAATGGCAATTACGCGCTTAAATTCGGTCTTACAATAGAACTCAACACAAAGAGCAGTCGACGATGCAGTTGTGACTTCGGATTGGGAAAATAAGGCGTTCGGCTTTCATTGGTATCATGCGAGCAGCGTCTAGTCAAAGAGTTTACGCTGCTTTTTATATCTTCGTGGAAAACTAGCCAAATTGCTCTCGTATTTGCAAAAACCGGTGAAAACTTAAAAAAAAAACTTTCGATATTAATCTAAATAGAAGCATAGTAATCTAATATAATACCTTTAAACGAGCAATTCTTGTATATAATCAGAATCTCAGAAACGGCTTTCGGGGATGAAAAATTGATCTAGCTTGGTCTTATCTCTGGGAAAACGCTTGGTACCGAGTTTAAGCTCGAGCGGAGCTCGGTCGCCCAGGTACTTTTTGATAAACGGTGTTTTCTTACTTATTGTTTATTCAACCGCGTTGAAACCGAAAACTTCGATTACCAAAAACGAATGCGTGTTTTAACAGTTTTCAACGATTAATGGTTAATTACATAACATGTTGTACCGGCTTGGTACAATATGAAAGCACGCGTTTTTACGAGATGGAGCGACGACCCAGGGGAATACTACGAAATTCGATTTTCGAAGTGCATATCGTTCCATCCCATTCACTCTTATATTAGCGTGAACGGAACGGCACGATTTCGGAAATCGAATTTCGTAGTATAAGGCCTGGTTAAGTTAATCGTTAAACGTTAAAGCGTAACAACATTTTAGAAGATTTAAAGTAAATTAACGTTAATGGTTAATCTTTTTGTCACATATTTTGTGTCACTTTCAGCGGTGCGGCGTACCGCACCATCAAAAATACCATTATTACCAGGTATTTTTTGATAAATAGTAGGCACTGGATTTACGACTAACGGACTTAATGAAACTTAACGGAAGTTAACGAATTTTATGAGTTGAAATCGGGTTTTGTTCCGCGTACCTTGATTTCAGAGAAGCCCGATATTTCGGCACAGTTGCATGCGCCATGATCACGAGACGACTTGTTGACTTGTCACTAGGACTTGACATTAGTAATGACCGCGATAGTCTAAAATATTGTGGAAGTTAACGAGTTCGCCTAATTATTTAAAGTTAACTTTAAAGTAATCACAAATTAATAGTATCATCTAATCGTTATCACCTAAAACTACTTAACAGATTGAAATATTTACAATAGAATTAACAATTATCAATTATCTTTGAAGTTACTTAAAGGATTAACGAGTTAATTTCTCAGCTATGGTGGATAGACAGCACATACCTACATATTAAACAACAAAGACTAAAGAAAAAACATTCGTATTTTATGTACATAAATCATCCTCGAAGACTGGGGATCGAATCCAGACCCTCAAGTTCTAGTCAGTGCCTCGAAACTACTCGGTTATCCGTTTGTCGATCGTGTTAATATGTATGTAATAGTCTCGTCTCCAAACGCGTGTGAGTTATATTACTCATCTCCAAACGCGTTTGAGTTATATTATTATTATATAATGTAGATTCACCAACATTTTTAATCGTTGTGATATTCCAAATCAGTAAAACAACAAAGCATTTCAAGGAATTTTACAATAACATTTCAAATTAGTCCAATTAACATTTGTTATTTCAAGATCAAAAACATCGAGCAAAGTTATTGTAACCTTTTTATCTTTACTTCTTGTACCCATAATTAGTATTTTAGTATTTATTTAAAGTTTTTATGCGATAACCTTTGTAATACATAAGTTTCTTTAATAACTACACTGTTATTCTAAATTAACGTGATAAGCAACTCTACTTAGGTACTTGTACTTCAAAGTTCCTAATTTTGAAAGGTTTTTTATACCTAATTTAACAATCAGATAACCTTATTAAAATGGTAAGTTAATTATAACAACAAAAAAGTTTAAAAAATCATTCAAAATAAAAGATACTTTTTACTTTATGAAAATGAATAGTGTTCATAATTTTGAATATGAAACCCCAAAATTTCCTAATTTAAAAAAGTAATTTGCGCACTTTCAAAAAACACCCTGCCCTGACTCATACCCACTTTTGTATACAAGGGACCTTCCATGAGATGAAATGGATCATAGAGACCATGGAATGGAAAACGTGCGACTAATTGTCTCAGCCTAATGCGCCGCCGCATCTTCCGGCTTAGAGTTCCGTTTCCATTGTACCGTTTGTTCTACTCTTTCTTTCATTTCCGTTCCTTTGTTTTGCCTCTCTGTCTTTATTTATTATATTTTTCAAGTTCCATTATTAATTTGATTTAAAGATTGGCTTTGTTGAAACCACTGGTGCGGTCGATTAACTAATTGTGGTTAGGATTGATGTCTAGGAGAAACTGATTGATATTTGATGTAGAAATTCTAGCTTTCAATAGTAATATAAAATACGAATGTTTGTTCTCGAGTCCTAGGTGTTATATAAGTATGTTTTTCTACTCGTTGATTTTAATCTGTCAATTATGTGTTTATAGACATAATTGCAATCACATACTTTTTAATCTTGGATAGTCTATGGCACTTCGAACTCAACTATAATGATTATTATACAACGCTCTAGACGACTATAATAATTTTAAAATTAGAACTTAGTAATTCGATTGAGCGTCGTGAGCGCTTAGTGGAACGCACCCAATGTAAAGTTGGAAATATCTGGAAAATTTGCTTCCATTTGAACACACTAACTTTTTTCTTCTGTTACTTGATTGGTTAGTAATTGAAGTAATTGGCCAATCAGAAACAGTCTTATAACGACGTCTCATTAGTTCTTTTTTGTGAGCCTACGAAAATTTAAAAGTTTTGTTTGTTATTTGACGCGAAATCGATGGTGTTAAATAAATAATCCCTAATTCGAATTAAACATCAGTGACAGTGACGAGATTAGTTTCGCCGCTACTCCAGAGGAGATAACTACTATTGCAGAGGTAGCAACGCTTACCTTGTTGCCAGAAAAATCTAAAAAACTATACAACAGGAGTTATGCTAACTTCATGGAATGGCGGACGAAAAAGGTTACGTATGTACCTCGATAGACGATGATGATGATGACTCGTAGAAAAAGTATTGTATACAATAGTTACATAATTAGCTCTTAAAATCTCGCACCTTACTTAGGCCACTCGGCAAGCCTTCTGGCCTAAACACGGTACTTGACTTTAAGAGCCTTCATTATGCAACGATTGTATAAAATACTATTATCCGTTGCCTAGTATCAATAACATAAGCTTTGCTTACTTTGGTACTTGGTAAGTTGGTGTGAATTCTCCCGTGATATTTATTTATTTATTATTTATTTTCAGTGTATTAATTTTGTGTAAATAAATCTATATCTTTCTCTCTTTCCCTCTCAGCGAATCCCAATTTTTCAGCAACGTTATCTACCCCGTATGTCTAGGTATTAGAAGCCTCATGGAGTTTATCAAAAGTAACATGATATTAAATTATATTTCATCGGATATTCGCGTCAAACTCGGTTTAAGGTAAAAAAACTCAAAGGGATCTAAAATAACATACTAATCAAAGTGGGAACCCAAGCGTTGCCGAGCACGGCGCAAAGTTGAAACAAGCGATTTAATACGACAACGTAACCAAATTAATGGGTACAGAAATGGCTTTTAAATAACGAAATTGCTTTATTATTCGTGATGACTTATGTGCTTTTAGATGTTGACACGTGCTGGGATTGGCGGCTTTTTTATTGGCATGGCTTCTAAGAGGACGAGATTAAATTGGACGTTTTGATTTATTACTGTACTTATTGGCAGTAACAGTTTTCTGTATCGTTTTTGGTTGGATGCTGTCGGATGCAGTCTTTGAAGAGGGTTACGGCGAGTTCATTCTTAGGGCTCCGTACCCAAAGGGTAAAAACGGGACCCTATTACTGAGACTTTGCTGTTTGTCTGTCTGTTTGTCTGTCCGTCTGTCACTAAGCTGTATCTCACGAACCGTAATAGCTAGACAGTTGAAATTTCACAGATGATGTATTTCCGTTGCCGCTATAACAACAAATACTAAAAAACAGAAAAAAATAAATATTTAAGGGGTGTGCATACAACAAACGTGATTTTTTGCTCCATTTTTTTCGATATTGATAACGACAACAGGTAGACGCTTGAAATATTCACAGAATATTTAGTAATATATTCACTTTAAAATAAATAATTAAATGAAATTAAAACAAATATTTAAGGGGGCTCCCATAAAGCAAACGAGATTTTTTTTCCGTTGTTATACGTTATGGTAAGGAACCCTTCGTGCGCGAGTCAGACTCGCACTTTGCCAGTGTTTTTGAAATCACATTGGCAAAATACTATTCGATAAAGGCGATAAAATCTGCTGAACCATTCGTATACTTAATTTAAAAAGAGATGTACAAAAGGAAAAATACGAATTATTTTTAATTTTGACTGCCACAATATGGAACTTATATAACGAAATTTTTTAACGAAAATTTTAATGGAACTTTTCTTTGACGCTACTAAATTCTCACCTCTAAGTCTTTCGACATTTATGTGCGAAATTACATCTTAAATTGTCCGCTTTACGATGAAGGAAAATACCGTGAGGAAACCAGCACACAACTGAGAAGAAAACCATGGGAACCACGGCCCTGTCCCTGACGTCGGCACGGCCCTGGAGCCGACTCATTCTGAGAGTACGCCTACGTCTTGTAGTGGGTCATATTTGGGATGAGGGTGAACCAAACCGGACGCATAAATCATCACGCATGAATTCAAAGTTTCAGAAAGACCTAAAAATATTATTTTTAAGACCCTTTCGATCCAATATATCTAATTTTCTCATTTGCTTCTCTCCTTTAAAAATAAATCATTTGACGACGGAAGACATACGTACAACTTGGCGAAATGCTAAATTAAGAACGTCACAATGGCCGCTTTGCATTTTTTGTGCTAAACTAATGTACTGTTAACGCATCCGGTTGGAAGGGACAAAAGACAGGATCATCGTGGAAGGCAAGTGAATGGATTTCCCATGGGAATTTAGATTTGGGTAAATGCTTTGTGATTTTATCGTAGAAGTACAATGACTGCAAAAAGATCGATACGGCCAAAGATACACAAATGTATTCGTGACTTTATTTTGACGACCGGATAGCCTAGTTGTTAGAGAATCTGACTACGAAGCTTGAGGTCCGGGTTCGATTCCTGTGTCGGGGCAGACATTACAAATGTGAAAAATACGAATGATTGCTCTCGGGTCTTGGCTGTTTAATACGTATTTAAGTATGTATCTATCTATATAAGTATGTTTATGTGTTGCCTATTTAGTACCCATAACACAAGCTTTGTTTAGCTTACTTTGGGACTAGGTCAATTGGTGTGAATATTATCCCGTGATATTTATTTTATTTTATTTATTTATAAGTATGTTTATACGTTGCCTATTTAGTACCCATAACACAAGCTTTGTTTAGCTTACTTTGGGACTAGGTTAATTAGTGTGAATTGTCCCGTGATATTTTATTTTATTTATTATTATTTACTGCTCTCCTATAAAAATTGCCTCAATAGTTACGCGGCATTAGCAAGTTGGTTACGCGGTATTGCAGTGTCATCGACGATCTGTAGTTCGTATTTGAAGTTCGACAGCAGCAAACGCTAACTCAGATTGTTAGGACAATAGTTGGAATATTGTAAGGCTGCGTTAGACCAAAGGCGACCGAGGTTGCCGCAAGGCGGCGTCCACAAGCAGCCCGTTCATTAGTAACCACAGTGCTTGATTGGCGTCTTGTAGCTGACCAGGTGACCAGAGCTTAATGTATAGCTAAGCGTACCTCTCAGTTGATTGTTGGAAATCTAGATTAAAGTCAAAAGGTTCTTAGGCTGAAAATTTTTTTCAATGGGAATGTGACTCTATATTTGTAAGGCTTTGCTATCTGTATGTTTGTCCGTTTGACCGTCTGTCACGGAGTTGTATTTTTTAATTGGTAATAGTTAGGCATTTGATTTGAAGTAAGAACAAATAAAATACGAAAGTTTACAAGTGTGTTTTTGTTTGTGTGTGTGTGCGCGTATGTGTAAAACTTTTTTAAATTCGTGGTATAAGATACCCTCTTCTTTCTTGTCCGTAGTAATTACAAGATCTTGGTTAATTCTTATATTATGGTTACATGTCTGTCAAACATCCAAACATCTTCAGAAACTTTCAATATTTATAATATTAATAGGGTAAATAATATATCATCCATAGAACCATATCCATAGTACCATGCAGTACACTGCTCCGAGAGTTCTGTTTTAATATCTGTTTAACAACAAACAAAGCGCATTCCATAGGCTGTACCGTAAGACGCGAAACTTAACCGCACTAAAGCCGTGGAGTTTGCTGTCATCAAAAACCGGCGCAAACCAGTGTTGTGATAGCCATAGTTTCGCTATCGATAGTCAATTAGTCAACCTTGAGAAAACAGTCGATAGCGTCGATAGTCTATCGAAAATATCAACATGCTGCAATCGATTTTTTGAGAGCGTGCATTGAGCGTTGTACCTTACTGTAGATTAAGTTTGTTAGGTTAGGGACTTGATTAATTTTTCTCCTCCGATAAAATAGTGCTGAATTGTTTGTCACTAAGTAGTTATTTTCTCTTTTTTCTTTTTTGTGTGTCCGAAGGGGCTCTGTGTGGGCATACTGCCTTATTGTTACACTGTAATTGTTGGCGAGAACCTATAATAGGGTAGTGTCCTGGGTAAAAAAAACACTATTACAATTAGTCCGACATTTAAATTATCAAAAAATATTGAACACGTTTTTTTTCTTTTGTCAATTGAACAAAAAACGACAAAGATAAAGCGCGACAAAGTTCGGGAGTGGGGGCTCGTGACGTCACGGTTCGCTAAAAAGTGTAGCGAATCGTGACATCACGCGGAACTTCAACATACTATATCTCCGTCATTTTTTGTTCAATTGACAAAAGAAAAAATACGTGTCCAATATTTTTTGATAATTTAAATGACGAACTAATTAGATTTTTTTAGGAAACTCGCCTATTGGCTTGCTGTATTTACTGTAATGTTTAAGATGATGTATAAGCTGTTGGTTCTCCATAAATAAATAAATGAATAAATAAATACTATCGATAGTATCGATAGTGAAAATTAGGCGATACTATTGAACTTGGTCGATATTATCGATAGTACTATCGATAGTTTTGCTACAATATAGTGAAAATGATCGACTGTCGATAGAGCAAAACTATCGATACAATCGATAGTATCGATACTATTGATTTTTAGCTACGACTCCATTTTTGACGATCAGGGCCCTACCTGTTGCATAACATTTTGCAACTAATATTACAAGCGGAACTCTCACTTCAGTTATATTAACTAGAAAGGGAGTTCCGCTTGTAATATAAGTTGTACTTTGTTATAAAAAAAAAAATCGATTCCCGTGTCGGGGCAGATATTTGTGTAAAAAATACGAATGTTTGTTCTTGGGTCTTGGGTTTTTAATATGTTTATCCGTTGCTTAGTACCCATAACACAAGCTTAGCTTAGCTTACTTTGGGACTAGGTCCATTGGTGTGAATTGTCCCGTGATATTTATTTATTTATTTATTGAGCAATGGTATTACTTATTTTCAACAATCAATACTATCGATAGTATCGGTAGTATGACTGATTTTCAAGGCCACAATAGTATCACGATACTATTGATAGAATATCGATATCGCGACAACACTGCAAACTGCACAAACTCCTCAAGATATAATAACTAATGTTGGTAATTAGTTACCAGTCACATTGCCCCAGTGAAATATGGCTCCACTCCGCCGATTCGCCGTAACGTAAGGTTTGATTTATGTATGGCGAATGCCCCCCATAAGGGGTAAACATTATGCCCTGAGGGTAGTTTCTTAGACCGCCATTTTGTCAGTAGTAAATTAAATGTAGTTTGCGCGTAAGCTGACTTCCGATGGAACAACTCCGTTTGTATGTTCTTTTATCTATCTATATGAAAATACAAAAATCTGCCACGCACAGTGTAGGGTGCTATACTAATATGTGGCAAATGT
The DNA here is from genome assembly GCA_947563465.1 of Archips xylosteana. Classification (NCBI taxonomy): domain Eukaryota; kingdom Metazoa; phylum Arthropoda; class Insecta; order Lepidoptera; family Tortricidae; genus Archips; species Archips xylosteana. The sequence continues at coordinate 3,354,933 of OX387351.1, read as the reverse complement.
TCAATATTAAGTTTTGAAAGACCTTAAACATGAAACTACCGTGAGACTCACTCATAGTGAAAATAAACGGATCACTCACGTCTTAAGTCGAGTATAACTCGACATGTTTCGGGCTAATTCGTAAACTTTCTTCTTAGAATCGCACGTCACGGCGGCTGCCAAACGCGCACTGTCACTATGTATACAAATATTGTTTATTGAACACCAATTTATTGAAGTAACATTAAAAAAGTATAAATTCAGGTAAAAAATAGGCGGCCTTATCGCTTATAAGCGATTACTTCCAGACAGCCAATTTTATACAAAAAAACTAACGTTGGAAGCAAAAACCACAGAGAGGAGAAACGCAGAATCATTAGACAAAAAATAGGTATTAAAAACCATACAATATATTGCCTTTGGTCTTTAAAAAGGACCATTAAGAGGGTACGATGGCTGAGAGACTTTTGAGAAATAGGTATTTTAATGAAATGTCGCTGTCTCGCCCGAACCCCTCCGTGTCAGTACAGCGAGAGCGGGACAACTGCAGCTCAGACCGTTAATAGGCGCGTAAAATTGATCAAAACAGCATTTCGTACTCCCCTGTTTTCTTCTCGAAAACTGGACCAATAAAATTATTTTTTTTTTTCAAATATAATTAGAGGATAGATTAAGCTATGCCCATATGTTTTTCTTTTTTTGTTTTTATGAGGGATTCTTTTCTGATGAGTGTCTGAAAATGACGTTGAAATTGGGCAATTTTTTCAGTTTTTGAAAGCTCATATTTCTTATGTTAATTGAAATATGGAAAAAAACGAAACCTAGGGGCATAGCTGAGGTAGATACAGATTACACAGTAAAAAAAAATTTCCCTCTAAAGCCATTATCCAGGGAGGAAACAGGGGATTACGTTTGTATGGAGAAATGGTGCGCATCGTATCCTCTTAAAGCATTATTTGAAATATCTTAATCCAAAATTCTTGCAAAACATTACATCGACTGATCAGAGGCCTTATTGTCTAACGCTTCTGACGCTTGCCTTTGCTTTCACCATCTCTTTCTGTCATCATATTATACCGTTTGATAGAAAGAGATTGTGATTGCGAAGGCAAGCGTCAGAAGCGTTAGACAATAAGCCTGCTGGTTTGACCATGCACGTACCTAAGATTATGGTCTTTCTAGGGTCTTTCAAAACTGTTGTACTGCATCAACGGTGAGTGTGAGCGAACCTTTACTAAGTGATGTTGTTAGTGTTGTGTGCTACCCTACATTTGACAATGACAATAAAAGTGTTGATGAAAACGGGGGTAGTTGTGTGTCGCTGTCAGTTGTGCCGAGAAGCCGCGCGACCAGGGCGGTAGCACGCAGTGCGCGTTTGGCAGCCGCCGTGACGTGCGATTCTAAGAAGAAAGTTTACGAATTAGCCCGAAACATGTCGAGTTATACTCGACTTAAGACGTGAGTGATCCGTTTATTTTCACTATGAGTGAGTCTCACGGTAGTTTCATGTTTAAGGTCTTTCAAAACTTAATATTGAACATTTAAGTTATTAATAATTATTTTTTTACAAAAAGAACTTGGGCGATCACTTGTATTTGGGAAAAGCATCGATAAACAAGCTTATCGATATAGAAACTCTCTACATGTCATTAAGTTTTGCCTCCTAATACCGATGTCTAGTGATGTAATTAAACCAAAGCGGTTGAAGTCCTTAGTGATTTATTTACTAAGGCGCAAGCCGCACAGGAGAGACGTCGGACGGGGGCGCGTCGCAGTCGCGGCGCCCCTTGAAGCAGTTTTCATACTAAATGTATCGAAGCGTCGCGATCCGCGCCCCCGTCCCACGTCTTTTCTGTGTGGCTTGCTCGTAATATAAGAAACTAGAGTCGTATTAATAGTCAAGGTATGTTAAACTTGTATTACAACAATCCGTGGTTTTTTTAAAGGTCGGTTTAGTTTGTTAGGATTGCACACCTTGTCTTCATTGACCAGATCATTCTCTAAAGACACGTTCATCTAGCGATGGGCGTTGAATGAACGGACTAGTTGACTCAACGATCCATGTAGGATAAACCTCCAAGGCTCGCCAAACAGTTCGGCCCTGCGCCAACCGCATCCAACGCGTTCCCGCAACCTTGACCAGAGGCCGCCGAATTCAATATTTCTTTCTGTTAAACGGTATAAGATGGTGTCAAAGAAAGATGGTGAAAGCGAAGGCAAGCGCCCACGCGTTAGACAATAAGGCCTCTGGTGACCGCTCCATCTTGTTGGAGGCCTACACTGCGTCTTCCAGTCATTGGGCGCCACTCGCCTACGCCCACGGCATTCAAGATGTCGCTTAGCTATGCCACTATTTTTGATCATCGTCATGATTTGATAACAAACGATCGTTTCTTATGCAATATACCGCAATTCTCAACTCAAAAGTCTTTGACCAGTGTGTGTTACCAGTGATGACTTATGGCACTGAGACGTGGCCGCTAACGATGGCCCTCATAAGAAAGCTCAAAATGATCCTATAGGACTATGCTCGGAGTTTCTCTGCGGGATCGCATTAGAAATGATGAAATCCGCGCAAGAACTAAAGTCACCGGCGTAAATCGAAGAATCGCCAGACTCAAGTGGCAGTGCGCAGGGCACATCGCTCATAGAACTGATGGCCGATGGGGCATAAAGGTTCTCGAGTGGCGTCCACAGACCGGAAGACGAAGTGTAAGTAGACCTCCATCAAGTTGGACCGACGACCTGGTTAATGTTGCGGGATCGCGTTAGGTGCGGATGGCACGGGACCGATCTGTTTAGCGAGCCTTGGGGGAGGCCTATGTTCAGCAGTGGACGTCTTTCGGCTGAAATGATGATGATCGTTTCATCAAGGAGCATTATCCCGCCACTAAATTATACTGTCAGAGTTTTACTACTAGATTAATACCGAAACAGGGAGGCTTAAGGCTTGTAATAGAATTTTAATCTCCCTTATCCGGAACGCGTCAGCGAGGAGTGTCATCCCAATATTGGGAATTAAGTCACGAATTCTCTGAAATAATTGAGATATAAATCCTGGAATTCTCTCTTTTGTAGCAGTTATATTACTATATATTACTAGATCATGCTAGCAACTTTGTTGGAACGCTTTCCAGAATGAAATGTAGTTTTTCTGTAATAAATAGAAGTACAAATAGATTATAAGAAAGTATGAAGATGGAATGAATTAAGAAATAAAAGGAATAAATTATTTACGAATATTCCTAAGTGGTTATAGCTACTCTATTTTTAATTTAACTGTAAAAAATGAGGTGCTTACCTAAGTAGTAGCAAACAACAAAACAAAATTAAAATAAAAATTTATCACAGCTTAAGAGTATCAAATTGTAAAATGTCAAATTAAAAACCGGCCAAGAGCGTGTCGGACACGCCCAAGATAGGGTTCCGTAGACATTGCGAAAAAATCAAGTAATATTTTCCTAAGGATTTCGTATGTGTACGGAATTTTCCAAGTTTAGGTATCGTCAATACTTTGAAAAAAAGCTCGTATTTCACAATCGATAATCTGGCTAAGTGAACTTTATTACGCGCGTATCAAGGTTCAGTTTTGTTTACATGCTGATTTGAGATACGAGCTTCTTCAAAGTTGTGACGGTATGTTTTATACCTTAGGCTACTATTTACTCTTAAACTACAAATAATTCCCAAGCAATCTTAGCCGCTATAATTTTCCTTGTAAATTTAATATATTTACTACCATTCTGATTTTTTTCAAATTTTTCCTCCCAACACGGACACGGACGGTCGATTTTAATGAAAATTTTCACTTTAAAGTAGAATATTTCGCAAACAGATCACTGAATACAAAAATCATGTTAGCAACCTCCCAATGGTTTTAAAAGACCTATCCAACGATAACCCACACTATAGGGTTAGTCAAGAAAAAAAATCACCCCCACTTTACGTCTATGGGAGGTACCCTAAAAAAAAATTAATTTTTTATTTTTTATTTTACCACTTTGTTGGCATGACTGATATGTATATTCATATATATTCATGCCAAATTACAGCTTTTTAGTACTAACAGTCTCTGAGCTTAGCCGCGGACGGACAGACAGACAGACAGACATGGCGAAACTATAAGGGTTCCTAGTTGACTACGGAACCCTAAAAATGAAAACAATAATAAACTTAGTAGATACAATAATACAACACTGAAGAAATGTTAAATTAAAAATAGAGTAGCTATAACCACTTAGGAATATTCGTAAATAATTTATTCCTTTTAATTCTTAATTCATTCCATCTTCATACTTTCTTATAATCTATTTGTACTTCTATTTATTACAGAAAAACTACATTTCATTCTGGAAAGCGTTTCAACAAAGTTGCTAGCATAATCTAGTAATATAGTAATATAACTGCTACAAAAGAGAGAATTCCAGGATTTATATCTCAATTATTTCAGAGAATTCGTGACTTAATTCCCAATATTGGGATGACACTCCTCGCTGACGCGTTCCGGATAAGGGAGATTAAAATTCTATTACAAGCCTTAAGCCTCCCTGTTTCGGTATTAATCTAGTAGTAAAACTCTGACAGTATAATTTAGTGGCGGGATAATGCTCCTTGATGAAACGATCATCATCATTTCAGCCGAAAGACGTCCACTGCTGAACATAGGCCTCCCCCAAGGCTCGCTAAACAGATCGGTCCCGTGCCATCCGCACCTAACGCGATCCCGCAACATTAACCAGGTCGTCGGTCCAACTTGATGGAGGTCTACTTACACTTCGTCTTCCGGTCTGTGGACGCCACTCGAGAACCTTTATGCCCCATCGGCCATCAGTTCTATGAGCGATGTGCCCTGCGCACTGCCACTTGAGTCTGGCGATTCTTCGATTTACGCCGGTGACTTTAGTTCTTGCGCGGATTTCATCATTTCTAATGCGATCCCGCAGAGAAACTCCGAGCATAGTCCTATAGGATCATTTTGAGCTTTCTTATGAGGGCCATCGTTAGCGGCCACGTCTCAGTGCCATAAGTCATCACTGGTAACACACACTGGTCAAAGACTTTTGAGTTGAGAATTGCGGTATATTGCATAAGAAACGATCGTTTGTTATCAAATCATGACGATGATCAAAAATAGTGGCCTAGCTAAGCGACATCTTGAATGCCGTGGGCGTAGGCGAGTGGCGCCCAATGACTGGAAGACGCAGTGTAGGCCTCCAACAAGATGGAGCGGTCACCAGAGGCCTTATTGTCTAACGCGTGGGCGCTTGCCTTCGCTTTCACCATCTTTCTTTGACACCATCTTATACCGTTTAACAGAAAGAAATATTGAATTCGGCGGCCTCTGGTCAAGGTTGCGGGAACGCGTTGGATGCGGTTGGCGCAGGGCCGAACTGTTTGGCGAGCCTTGGAGGTTTATCCTACATGGATCGTTGAGTCAACTAGTCCGTTCATTCAACGCCCATCGCTAGATGAACGTGTCTTTAGAGAATGATCTGGTCAATGAAGACAAGGTGTGCAATCCTAACAAACTAAACCGACCTTTAAAAAAACCACGGATTGTTGTAATACAAGTTTAACATACCTTGACTATTAATACGACTCTAGTTTCTTATATTACGAGCAAGCCACACAGAAAAGACGTGGGACGGGGGCGCGGATCGCGACGCTTCGATACATTTAGTATGAAAACTGCTTCAAGGGGCGCCGCGACTGCGACGCGCCCCCGTCCGACGTCTCTCCTGTGCGGCTTGCGCCTTAGTAAATAAATCACTAAGGACTTCAACCGCTTTGGTTTAATTACATCACTAGACATCGGTATTAGGAGGCAAAATTTAATGACATGTAGAGAGTTTCTATATCGATAAGCTTGTTTATCGATGCTTTTCCCAAATACAAGTGATCGCCCAAGTTCTTTTTGTAAAAAAATAATTTATATAAATTATATAAATGAAACGAAATAATAATTAAATTCTCTTCTTCTTTTTCCTCATAAAGCCCACGTCAGATTTTCATTATAATAATTTGAAAAGTTGACATTTGCTACGACGTAATGTAATAAATTTAGAATTTTGGGCCTTAAGAGATTATTGTTACTATTTTATTGTGCAATGGTACTTATTATTCAGCTATTATTTAAAATATGCTTTATGTAAACTTTATCATATTTGTTTCCAAAATAAGACTCACAAAAAACACAAAATTACAAACAAATCTGGGGGCAATCATTAGTATATAGGTATGAAAAAGCGTCGATAATTAAGTTTATCGACAAAGAAACTTCTTACCTGTCATTAAATTTTGCCTCCTAAATTCCGATGTCTGACCATCTCTCGTTGACCCTTTAAGGCCGCCATTAAGGGGAAAATAATAATAATCACATTGACCTAAGATGACGGGAAGACGTACGCACACCTAGATCAAAAGAGCGTCAACTCAACTTAATATAGGTACCACTTTAATTTAGACCTTTCAGAAATTGGTTTAAGTCTAAATTAAAATGGTACATTATTTTGAGTTGATCCCCTTTTGATCTAGGAGTGCGGTAAGATAAATCACTTTTTTATCCGCAATCTGTAACAAAAAACTCGTTTATGTTTGTTGTGAATAATAGGCAATAGCATTAAGCAATCACTGTGAATGTATGTCAAATGTTATCATAATTTATTTCCGTTACAGTTCTATTTCTTAGCCAATTCCAGAGCGATATGGGTTTCGTTACATATTCAGTGCCCCGGCTTATTCCCTATTGCGGAGTTACAATAAGATATGCCAGTGTAAAGAGAATACGGAAAATACCTTTCGTACGAAATGAGAAACTTGTTTAAATCATGGCTAGTCAGTTTTATTTTACATTTTCCTACTTTTCCTAGTCCATATCCATCCATACTTACATAATAATATTACGCGATAGTGCATTGATGGATGTGTGGATGTGTTGAAACTGTACACACTGGCCACCGAGACCACAGAATAAAAACAACAGAAATAAATCTACATACAAAGTGCGCTCGAGCAACGCACACATAGACACTGTTCACAGACACGATATCTCGGACGAGTTCGGATCAGTCCGAGCGCGATTGCCATCCGCGTGAGGCGCGCGCTGTGGTCGCGCGACAGTGGAATTTTTCGAGGCGCGCGCTGTGGTCGCGCGTACTTATTTATTTTGTGTCGCGCGTCTGTGGAATTTTTCGAGTGCAATAATGGAGCAACAAAAAAAAGGTTATTATAGGTAACTGTTCAGTGGACGGTTGTTTAAATTCAACCATAAACGGTGAATGGTCGTTTTTTAAGCTACCAGTGGTTTCAGAGAGGTAAGTTTAGTAGGTATCTGCTTGTATTTCGATGGTTCATTTTAACGTTACATAGAATAGTTAGGAAGATAGGTAAGCACCTCGCCCCGACTCCCAAAGTAATAATAGTTTCCTATTTTGAATCAGTATAAATAAACGTTACCTTACAAAAAATGTGGTTAGGTACTTATACCTAACTACATTTTTGTAAGGTAAATTCATGCCACTAATATTACGTAAGTTGAAAACATGTTTTTTTGTTTGTTTAGATATTGTGTTGTTTTTAGTGTCATTAGATAGGTTTAGGTCTAAAACCGATAGGACAATGGAAATTGTATAATTAGGATAATCCGTTTAGAAGTTATTAGGGATTTTCGATAATGAAAATTGACAAACGCTAAATTTTGTAGGTAGGTATTTCAATTATTATTATTTTATATTTCCATTCTTCCCGTTTGAATATCAACAATAAATCAAACAACTAGAAACGAGTGCCACTTTCACGATAAGTTTTATGTGCATATGCCATAATTGACCACCCTAGAGCGACCGCCGAGCGTAGGTATGAAAAGTGAAGTACATACACTTGATTGACTTCTGTTGTTATTCTGTGCCGTGACCGTGTCGCTGTTTCGTAAAATTTAATTTTTCTTCTAGAATTTCAATCAAGAATCGAACAGCGTACAGCAGACGGTCTGAGGAGCCATTTTTCGATAGGCTGTGACGTGTTTGGTTGTAATTTACAGTGATGCTTGTTATTAAATACCAATTCCTAATAAAGTTCTAGTCTATTATTTAATTCTGTTAGGGAACAGTTTTATCGTGAATCTGCCCAGAAGTATGTTTAGTTCAAGTTAGTTTTTTTGTCACAATACCTATTCCTTCATGATAAAACGGTTTGACGGATTTTGATGAAATTTAGCACACAGTTAGTTTATTTCGTAAATTAACATGTGTTACTTTTTGTCCTGGAAAATTGATCAAATTTTTGAAAGAGGAAAAGTTGATAGCGATAAACGAAATTTTCGCGAATAGGGTTGCGGACAACAGCCTAGTAATATTTTAAATGCGAAAAAGTAGTTCAATTCATTAAATATGTCTGCCTGTCTATCTTTATCTCTGTAGCTGCTTCATGATTTAACCGCTGGATCGATATAGATGAAATACGTATAGTATAGTTTTTATCCCGGAATTTTGCATAGTTCCCTCGTCATTATGATAAACGAATGGTAATACAATAGTTTTATGTCCAATACAATCAATAGTATTGCCAAATTAGGCAGTAATAACCAAAAACAATAGTACTTTAACCGTACTGTAATCTCACAATACTGAAATTTCGATAAGTATAAAACTTGATAGTTTTATAGTTTTATACTATCGATATAATTGTTTTTTTTTAGTTACTATTGGCTGATTTTGCAATACTGATACTAACGATTCTATTGGACATAAAACTATCGATAATATATTATTTTTTTTTTTATGTTAGATAGGCCAGACAAACGAACTAGTGGGTCACCTGATGTTAAATGAACACCACTGTCCATAGACATCCGCAGCGCTTTACACGATGCCAGTGCGTTGTCGGCCCTAAAGGAGAGGGAATAGGGGAAAGGGAGAGGGAAGGAAGGAGGGAGGGAAGGGGTGAGGTATTGGGCCCCCGGCACTCTCACTGACCGTACGAAACGCAAGCAGGATTACTGCTGCTTCACGCCGGTGTTATGTGAGAGGGTGGTACTGCCCCGGACGAGCCGGCCCATTCGTGATGCAGCGGCTAGCTACATCATGGCTCTACCACTACAAAATAGTATTGCCACTATCAATAGTATTGAAGAAGAAGAATAAGAAGAAAAACATTTATTTTATAACAACAATAACACATACACAGGCAAAAATAAGAGTACAAACATAGACATAGACATAGGAATGTACATATTAGTGCTGCTACAAAAAGGGACCCGGCTCAGCATGTCGCTAGTTAAAAACCTGCACTGGTCTTCCGCCGGGCCACAGTACAGCAACATCACGGAAGGCCACACAAAACAGACACAAATTATATAATTATTATAAAAAAAGAAAACTTATCATTCTAACATAAAACTATCTGACTACGGAACCCTAAAAACTAAACATTCAAACATTCAAGGCTACCACAGACCGAAGCGCGGGGCGCGCGCGCGACGGCAACGGAAACGCTTCGGTTTGTAGTGGCCCTAAAAGCTGTATGTTCCTGAGACCTTTGCCTCTTCCTAGCAGAACATGGAACACTAAAGAAACAATAATAGTTTAAAAAAACTAAAAAACACGCTTTAAAAAAATAAAAATTAAAAAAAAAATAATAAATTTCAATTCACTATTCTTATAGTGCAGTAAAAAATCTTAATAAGCAATTATTATATTGTTATATCCAGATCAAAATTTGTAAACAATTCTAAATATTGATAAAATAAATAATAATAGTTTAAAATATTTTATTGTAAAAAAAGCGTGGGCTGCATGGTGTCAATTGTCAAGGATTATCATTTTGATAACATCTTAAAAAGCACCTCACGCTTTTTTTACAATAAAATATTTTAAACTATTATTATTTATTTTATCAATAATTAGAATTGTTTACAAATTTTGATCTGGATATAACAATATAATAATTGCTAATTAAGATTTTTTACTGCACTATAAGAATAGTGAATTGAAATTTATTATTTTTTTTTTTATTTTTTATTTTTTTAAAGCGTGTTTTTTAGTTTTTTTAAACTATTATTTATTTTATATTTTTTAGTTGCATTTTTTTCACAGTGAGAGTTTCCATGTGCTAAAAAAAAGACCCCGTCAACCCCCTAAACCCAACCCCCCAACCCATTTCCCCATTCCCTCCAAACACCTAACCCCAACTCCCACAACCTTACCCCCAACCCTCTAAACCCCCCTTAACCCCCTCCTCATTTTCCAAACCCCCAACCACCTGAACCCAACCCCTTAAACCCGGACCCCCACCCCATTTCCTCAAACTTCCCCCAAACCCCAAACCCCAACCCCCCTTACCCCCCAACCCCCCTTACCCCCCAACCCCAGCCCCGAACCCCCCTTACCCCTCCCCATTTCCCACAACCACCCCAACCTCCCTAACCCCCGAACCCCCCCAACACCCCACACCCTTAACCCCAACCCCCTAAACCCCCTTCCCCTCCCATTTCCCCCCAACCCCCCCCCCCCTTCCAGCACCATCATCAAACCCTTGTTACCATCTAGGCCTCTTACCCCCCTCCCCATTTCCCACAACCCCCCAAAATCCTTAACCCCGAACCCCCCAACACCCCCACCCGATTTACACCAACCCCCCCCCCACCCCCTTACCCCCAACCCTCTAAACCCCCGACCCCCTTACCCCCACCCCCATTCCCCCCCCCGCCACCTACCCCCCTTCCAGCTCCATCGTCAGACCCTTGTTACCATCTAGGACCAAAGCACTTGTCAAAAGGAATCAAACGAGCCCAAACTCGATGGGGTTGTTTCGTTTTATTGTGGAGTGCCTTTAGCCATCTTCCAGCTCCATCATCAGACCCTGGTTACCATATGGGATCAAAGTGCTCGTCAAAACGAATCAAACGAGCCCAAACTCGACGGGATTGTGTTGTTTTATTACATAGTTCCTATGGCCACCATCCAGCTCCATCATCAGATCAGCTCCATGTTACAATAATATTGCATTGTCATCCAATTTACACATATGTGCAAAATTTCAGCTCAATCGGAAACCGGAAAGTGGGTCAAAATCGCACCCAAAGGAGTCGGTTACAAACATACAAACTAACATACATACAAACATACAGGTGAAGCTAATATAAAGCGTGTAAAAAAAGAAAAAGTAGAACCAACAACAACAACCCAATCATAACCCGATTAAACTAAATAAAACCAGTTCTTTCCTCTGATCTGGGGAACAGATCTAAAACTAAAATAATAACAAACAAAGAAACTCAGTATTGCTTATTATACTATCGACAGAATAGTACTATAGATATCCTGAATAGTTTTGTGGTCAAGTCTAAACGGGTTCTTGCTTCCTTGTCATTTTTCATTTGTAGCATAGATGAAAAATGAGGAAGAGCGCCAAAAATAGTACGTAATAAAATACAGCGTAGACAACGATGGGATCAGAACTGTCGGCGACTCTAATCCCCAGATTTGTTCCCCTTTCGCTGATGTAACAGGATAGAATTATTATCTACAAACTTTAAAACGCAGCTTCGCTCGTCTTACGGTGAAAGGTACCCAACTGTCTGGCTCCGATTTCATTAATCCATACTAAATTCGAAAGTGTGTCTGTCTGTTTGTCTATCTGTCTGACTGTACCTCTTCACGCTTAAACCGCTGAACCGATTTAGATGAAATTTGGTATTTATAGATATAGTTTGAGTCCCGGGAAAGGAAATGGGATAGTTTTCATCCCGGAAAATTGCATAGTTCCCGTGGGAGAGCGATAAACTAATTCTTCGCAGACGGAGTCGCGGGCAAAAGCTAGTTTTGATATATAAATAAAATAAATAAATAAATATGTTAGAAAGTATTCTAAAATAACAGACCCGTATTTTTTTTAGCTGCCCAATCTCAACCTATTTAGAGTAATTGTCCTCCAAAGTCTTTTCATCCAAAGTACTAAAAAGTGACTAAACCCTGTATCTAAAAAAAAAAACAATCTTGATTAAACCCTCTAACTTCTACAGATTTTTTTCCAAGCTAGTTGTTAATTATTACTGGTTTAATAATGTGTTTGAGATCATGAAAAAATAAAGAGCGCGTGTTTTGTTATATCGGTTCAAACTTATAGTTTGATAAAAAAAAACCCTTCAAGGTTTTATATTTCTCAACGGTGCTTTGTTTCGGTCCCATGGATTCATTTTTTTTTATTTTTTACACGTAAGTAATAGTACATTGTGCATCTAGGGCCGTAAGTAGGGGATTACTAATGAGAGTCTATTAGAAGCCCGACGCCGAAGGCGGAGGGCTTTTAATGTCTCGAGTTTGTAATCCCCTTACTGCCCGTGATACATACAATGATTTTCATCACATTGCGAGAAAAAAAAAACCAAAAATAAAATTAATTTGTCTCTAAACACTTAAATTGAATAAAATAATGGCTACCCGCCAATACATATTGTCACTTTTTGGAGTCACCTACCATAGATAATGTAAACTGTGTTTAGTTTAGAATTCGAAAGGTCATACGGCCAGATTCTGCCAACATGTTTAAAAAAATATTATTACTAAAATTATTGCAAAACTATTTGATATAAATTTAAAATATAAAAATAACGAATTTTCATGAAGCGTAGATAAGTTTTGTGTTGTAAAATTTGAGTTAAGTATAGCTAAGTTTAAAGATAATAAATAAAACGTTGTCTGACTTGAAACCTCCTTAGTCTGAAATGACATGTTTGCAAATTTTAAAACTAAAGTTAGAACTCCCTTGGGTAGAAAAACTGAACGTAAATCTATAACTCCCTTAAGAACAATTTTGGCCATTGTCATTTAATATACAAGCATGGAATAACACCATTGACGAGCAAGTGTGATGAAAATAAATTAGCGTCATATTAAAAGTATGCGCAGACGCACTGCATACTTTTAACGGCAAACTCTGAACCCCGCAACTCGAACTGGAATGTCGGGGGACTTATTAACGCATTCCCGTCCGCCGTGATTCACCGGCGTATTTCAAACGCGTCTCGTTTGCCGTGGGTCAATGGAAAAGCGTCGAGCGATTGGTACTGGGGCATTTTCATTTTAAAGTGCTCAATTTATGTTTTTGATGTGACAACGTCTAATAAATCGATGAACGCCGGCTGCATACACGAAAAAGGATGACGCAATGTAACGTTACGTGTAAGTACATGTACGTACATGTACTTACAGAGCGGCGAGAGCCAGTGGCAATAGAGCGGCGTGGGCCAGTTGCAATAGAGCGGCGAAGGCCAGTTGCAATATTACGTTTAATAATCTTAGTACTAGCGTTCGGGTAATTTTTATTGAATGTTTTGTTATGACGTTGTCGCGTAAAACTATCGTCCGTAAACCGACTTTACAGAAAAACGGTTTTTTAATGAATTTTTTGGGGTTATCTTACTCAGAATCAAGAGCGTTATTGATTGTATTAATTTAAAAGTACCCTAATTTTCCATGACATTTTTGTGTCCGTTTCGTGACGAACCATATTACACGAAAAAAGTGATTTAAAAATAAAGACACTTTTTTTTCTGTGAAAATGAATAGCGCTCGTGATTCTGAGTAAGAAAACCTCAAAATTTACTCATTTCATAAAAATACATTTACGCTCTTTGAAATGAAAATACCCATTTTTCAGAGGCGAATAAACTGAATATTATATTAAATTTATGTGGAACCGTGGGAGACAAAAAATATTGTACTTTATGAAATAACCTAGCGCTTCTCAAGCTCACGTCTCCCAATCAACCTCTATAATTAACTGATTTGGTTAAAGTTGGCCATGGTTTGTCACCATGTAATTCTGGAGACGTTAGAACTAAAATTAGACATCCACGGAGTCGCGGGCAACAGCTAGTTTTTTATATAAGTAGGGGAAAGGCAAAAAGCCCTGGTGACAGTGATTTAAACTACGCTCTCTTTAAGCAGAGAAAGAAAGATCCCTAAGTTGTATCGCTCCGGGAATGTTATCTTAGGAAAAACGATAACCGATACTCAAGATAGCAACAATAATTAATTATATTGCAACGACAATAGTCAATTGAATTGTTAATCCAATTATTTCAATTAAACAAATCGCTACCGCTTGTCCCAAAGTGCCTTCAGCGAGTTTACCGTCCACTTTTTTTCGTGGACGTACTTATACTGGAACGCTTTTATGGTTTTAAAAACAGACATTATGATTTGTGGCGGTTTTGCGGCGGTATTATGAATATTTCAGAATTAAACTGTGTACATACTTGACCGGCAGGAATTTTTAACAACCTTTTGTGTTTCTCTTTAACAAGTTCATTGTGTGTAGCTTAACTCTGAAGCATTTGAAAAATGACAGCCGCTTTTTGTTTTAAAATGCAAAAAGTAGAGATTAACTTGCTTTTAGAAATGAGCTTTGGCAATTGAATAATTTATTCGCTCTAAATCTTTACTGATCCTTACTAATATTATAAACTCGAAAGTACTTCTGTCTGTATATGTCAGTTAGCTCTTTATGCTTATACCTACCTTTGAACCGATTTAGATGAAGTTTTGTATGAAGATAGTTTGAGACCCTGGGAAGGACATAAGATTTTATCCTAGAAAAAATTGCGTAGCTCACGTGGAATAGCGATTAACGAATCCTTTGCAGACGGAGTCGCGGGCACTTGAACAGCTAGTTTTGTAAATAAAAACCGACAGGAATCAAATTTTTTCTCGGAATCGGTTTCTGTATAATTAAAAGAAAAGAGTAATATTTGGAGTCGCGCACCGAGGGTTCTGAACATATCTAAACATCAAACTAAGTAGACCTAGGTACCTGTTTTAAACTCTTAAATTACACCTGGTTACAAAAAAAATTACAAAATAAGCTAATTAGTTAGCATTGTATGTAGCTTGAAGCGTTTATAAAATGATAGCTGTTTTTTGTTAATAATGCAAAATGTGGAGATTAACTTAATTTTAGAAATGAGCTATAGCAATTGAATAATAGATTCGCTCTTAATGTTGTAAATATAAACAGACAAGCACATCATGAGAGTTGTCCAAAAGCTAGTAGTCCATAATAACTAAGGTGTAGGTGCAAAACAAAAGCGACTTTCGCCTACGGTAATAGGGTTATGTTTGATTATGTAACGTGGTGGGAAAAAAAGGTAAAATCCCCACGCTACAAAAAAAATTAAGTGAAAAGTATGAAAACTGGAAAAATTAAATGAAAATGGGAAATGTAGGGAAATTTGGATCAGAAAGTAAAATGCAGAAATGGGTAAATAATTTAGAATTTATTCCTAGTCAAATCACATGAACACATACACTTTATGTAAAACATTGAAAACCAGAGCATAGAAGGAAATCAGGGTCGGTTCGTGCTTATGGTAGGACTGAATTATAACTAAATATGTATGTGTTAATACTAAAGTCCCTACAAAATGTTATACCACCATTTGTGTGTAAATTACTGGAAACTTACTTTGAAAAGATAAAATCAGTTACCGGAATGTGTGGGAATTAGGGCCCACCTCATGGAAACAGAGCGTGGCTCCACGCCGGGAACTCCCTGCGGTTTCCTCCGGCCGTGGTCTCGGGAGCCTCGTCGTCCTGCCTCTGCTACCACGAAGTGTTGCCCCGCAGCTACTCAGTTGAGGTCATGCCAACCAGTATCACCGCTCTCATGCCTTGCTCATGCTCTCACTCGTGGAGAAAATATTGAGATGAGGCAAAGGATTTAAGAATGAAGTGGTGAAGTCCCCAAATGTAGCATTAATTGTTATTCTTGAAAGGTGTTATGGAAAAGCAATCATTGCAAATTGTCTTGAACATCTCTTGAAACAAACTCTTGAAAATGAAAATCTTGAAATAATCTCTTGTAAATGAAAATTATACCCTCCAGCCTGAAAGCGAAGGAAACAAAGTCTTAGACACAGAATGGAAACGGTGGAGCATGAAAGGACGTGCTCACACCATAAAAATACGATCAAAGACTCGGAAGGGAGGAAAAAATAGGAAAGCAATGCGAAAACACTTACCGCAACACGTCGGAATCGTGACTAAAATTACATGCTGGACCCGCCAACCCGCCGATCTTCGATCGCCATTCAAGTCTTCTTCGGACTTCGACTTTAAATTAAATGTATAAATTTAGATCTTGCGTCCGCGTCGCTTCAGCTCGCAAATAGGAAAGAGCGTCTGACGCCGGAGCATTTATAATGACAGCTCCGTTCTGTCAGCCCGGAATCTAACCGTTTTGGCCAACAAGAACGTTTCTGACAGAAAATTGGATATATTGTTTATAATTACAAAGATATATGAAATGAAATCTGGAATATTATTTTGAATCTGAAACGAAACTTAAGGAAAATAAAATGCAAAACCTGTGTGATTAAACTTTCGACTTGTCAGAAATACCTCATTGTGAAAAGTTAATATCACTGGCTACACCAGATGTTAAAAGACGAAGGACGAATAAGGAGCCTCTGTGGCTCGCCCAATCACGTCACGGAAACGAACCAATGACGATGTAAAATGTTTAAAGCGATAAGCGCGAAAGTTTAAATGTGGGACACTTTTCATAGTGCCGCGAAATTTAAATTGTAAATGCGAAAAACGCAACGTTACAATTAAATATGATCTCTCTCAGTTCATGTGACGTAATAACATGGGCGTCTAAAAAGGCTTACATCAACATCAAAGAACTGAACTTCTGTACTTTAACTAATATCGATTCTGACAGATACCTCAAATTTTAGAGACAGCCTTGAGGGACCCTTTGTATTCGTTTAACTTTGTGGAATTTCATGTAATAAAATTATTCTCTTACGAGTCCTGGAAGGACGACGTCAAAGTAAGTGTATGATATTTGCTTTTATTACGCTTTCTATAATAATATCACTGAGCATTTGACAAAGGAGTGTTTTTACAAATATTCGGAGAATCACGAGTAAGGAAATTTTCTCGTAAAATCGAATTCCTTTTTAAACGTAAACACATTAGGAGCGGTGCTAATGGCGAAGGTGGCTTCCTTCATGATGAACAAACAAACAATTGTTGGAATAAACTTAAGTGTTATTTATGGATTGTGTATGGCTGAGTGGTTATTAAGGTTTGTAACGAGCGGCCACCCGGGGGCAGAAACGATGAAAACAATGAATAATGATCGTTTGATGCCTTTGAAGACGACGGGGAAAACAAACATGCAACGTTTACATTCAAAAATGGTGTCAGCATATTTTGTGATATCCATGTTTGAAACTTCGCTGCCAAAAAGAGTAAAGTCAGCAATGTATAAATATAGAATTAAGGATCACTATTTGAATGTTTCAAATACCTTACTTTCTTGGTTTCATTTACGAAGTAGTAGTATTTTGACGGTGTTTTCTGTTATTTAGTAAAGGTCCTGCAAACATTCAAATAAGACCCATACATCGAAAAGTCCTGGTGAGTGTGAAGTTCCCAACCAGCAGTGGGCCCGCCTGGGAATTATGGCCCAATCCCTTATTGTGAGAGGAAGCCTGTACTGAGGTTGAGATGCTGATTATGATGAACTTCACTGCTTCTTGAAGGAGTAAAATAAGTATTCCATGTATTCAACTAAATTTTATTTTATCACCTTCCTACAATGCATTATCGCTTTAAACGACGGAACCATCGCAACTTGTTTAAAAAGCAAAATCCAGTGAATTTTTCTCACAGAAAGCTTGTACTGTTTGCTGACCCGAAGATGATTGGAGTTAATGCCTTGTTCATAATTCCTTACACAATGTTTGCGTTCAATGAAAGCGTTT
The DNA here is from genome assembly GCA_947563465.1 of Archips xylosteana. Taxonomy (NCBI): domain Eukaryota; kingdom Metazoa; phylum Arthropoda; class Insecta; order Lepidoptera; family Tortricidae; genus Archips; species Archips xylosteana. The sequence goes on along the minus strand of OX387351.1, from coordinate 3,337,181 downwards.
ATTTTAGAATTTGGAGGAAAAGATTGTTACCTGGCTTTTGTATTCCTTAAGCTCCATTTTGTGTTACAATCATAGTAATCTCCATTCATACTCCAGTATACAAGGTGTTTTAAAATTAATCCGAAATATTTCATCTGGCCAGTGCGGATTGGGAACTTCACTCACACTATTGATTTTCTTCTCATGTGGGTACAGATCTCCTCACGATGATTTCATCATCATCATCATCATCATCATCATCATCATCATCATCATCATCATCATCATCATCACACGTCCCACTGAAGGGCACAGGCCTCCTCTCAAAATGACGATCATGATGAAAATCATGATACCTTGCCGTAAAACTCATGTTTCAAATGTAATTCCGCACATAATTTAACAATAATAATTTTTAATTTAATTTAAAAACTCAAGGTGATATTTATTATTCCTTAGAAAGGAAATCAGTGTTGTGGTACACTCTCAATTTAAAATAATCCCTACCAAAGCAGCTATTCAACCCTAACAATTCTTGCCTAGCCTTGATGAAAAAAGGCTTTATTTAACAGTCGAAAAGTAGCCTTAAACATTTTCATGTCCAGAGCAACCTTGTGGGTTGTCCTCGGGGAGATCCTCAATTTAGATTGATGGCGGACCTAGAATTTTTGTCGGCATAAAACTTTTTCTACCTATCGCAGGGCGTGTAAGTCAATTTGCAAATGTGTCGCCGTCGCCGCTTAGTTTACACAACTTTTATTAATATTTACTGTTGTGATCTATGTATAGCTAGACCGTTTAAATGATTCATCGCCCGCACGGTATAGGGGAAAATGACGATGAAGGTGCCGAGAGAGGCGCGAGCGGCAGGCACACGAGGCCCCTTTATCGGCATACCCTCTCAGCCCTGTATCGCGCGGGCGCGGATTCATTTAAACGGCTTAGCTATAAGGATCAGCAGGCTTATTGTCTAACGTTTTTGACGCTTGCCTTTGCAATCACTATCTCTTTCTCTCCAACGGTATAAAAGGATGACAGAAAGAGACGGTGAAAGCGAAGGCAAGCGACAGAAGCGTTAGACAATACGACCTCAGGTAGCTAAAGAACTAGAATGAGTAACCGTCAATATTACACATCATTTCGGCTTACATACGTCCCAATAAAAGCCGTAAATAGCTTAGTGACTTGACCTATAGTCTCTGAATTTTTCGCAATTTACGTACAAATAATAAGGATTTTTATTTATATTAGCCTGGAAGGATTTAAGGATTTTTATTTATATTAGCCTGACATAGTGTCCCATGGGATGATGATGAAGTATTTCGGTGAAGGAAAGCATGAGGAATCCTGAACACACCTACGAGTGTGTATAACGTTTCCAATCTGCACTGAGCCCATGTGGATGTCCACCGAACTGTATAAAAGAATTAGGAAAGATAGAAGGGAAAAGGAAAAGGGGAAGACCAAGAAGGACATATATGGCGCAAATAAAAGAAAAAATAAATGTTTCATTATATAAAGAAGTGAAGGAAAGAGCGGAATGTAGAATAAGCTGAAAATTACTCCACCGACAAGAGCCTAGCTCTTAAATATATGATGATGATAGTGTCCTACTGCTGGGCAAACTCCTCTCCTCTTGACTTCCACAACTCCCGGTCTGGCGCAATATCAGGCCAGTCCTTTGCATACACGTCCAAGTGATCCCGCCATCTCCTTCTTGGTCTGCCTCGTCGTCGCTGGCCGTTCTCCGGCACCCACCAAGTAACTGTGTGAGCCCATCTTTGTGGGTGCATGCGACAGTCGTGTCCAGCCCAGTCCCATTTTAGCTTAGCAGTCCTTTTCCCAACGTCGACTATGCGTGTTTATGAGCGCAGCGTGGCGTTCCGGATTCTATCTAACCTCTTCACGCTTTTTCTTAGTCAAAAGGAAGGATAAAAAAAACTCGTGGAAATATTGTGATAACAAGGTAGTAAAATTAGTATTGTGGTAAAAGACCGCCTACTGTCTGCCTGTATTTTTATTTTTGTAATGTCGCTGTACTGCTTTTGGTGATCAATAAAGAATATTTGTATTGTATTGTATTGTAGCCTACGTGTTATTTCAGAGGTTCACGTATCTAAATACCACATTTCAAACTATTCCATTGAGCACAACGCACATGAACATGTATTGTAAACACTTTCGTATTTATATTATTAGTATAATGTCAAGAACACCCCCAAAAACAAATGAAAGGCTTCAGTTAAACGTCAGAAAAACAAAACACGAATTACGATTCAATTAAATTGCTAGATGAAATTCGTCGTTCAATTGTTTCGAACAAAATCATAAATTATTCCATGAACTCGTATCAGTAACACACAACGACACGAGCCATTACAACTAATTGGAAATTTAATAATGAAGCTGTACATTCAGCTTTGCTATGACGTGATGTCAAACTAGTCGGTAATTAGTGAAAATATAATTGCTATTTCGTGGTTTCTCTGAGTAAAAAAATGGGGGCACTTTATAATTTATTTTGAAGGAGCAATTATTTTGAAGGGTTTTGAGAGACTTGAATTAACTTAGGTATGAATTCAAAGTAAGTAATACATTGTTCAAATAATAAAGATTTTGATTCGAGTATTTGAAATTAATTAATATAAGTGTGTGTGAAGTTCCCAATCCGCACTGGGCCCGCGTGGGAACTACGGCCAACTGCAGTAGATACGATGGGATGATGATGAAGTATTTCGGTGAAGGAAAGCATGAGGGATCCTGCACACACTTACGAGTGTGTATAACGTTTCCAATCTGCACTGAGCCCGAGTGGATGTATACAAATCTCTCTAATTCAGAGAAGAAGCCTATGTCCAGCTGTGGGACGTTTACAGGGCGTCCCAAAACTCAGCGATTAAAAAAGAAGGTTAAATAAGACCCTTTAAAGGTCTGTCTGAAAAAAAATATAAAATAGGAAATCAAAGATGTCCACCGAACTGTATAAAACTCAGGTAGAGCACTCAGACAGAATAATTAAGTTATTAAACACGATTTACTTTGTCATTCGAAGTAAATCAGTAGTCAAGTAAAACCTCCTAATTTTACTTTGCGAGCCTCTTCCTTAATTATCATGCAAAAACCTAACGAACTCTTGGAAGGCGGACTTTAATCAAAAACTTAAAAAAACTAAGGCAACTTTTTCCTCGAACGAGGGAAAACTGTATTTTGCCCGTCTCGGGTGTCAATAACAGGTCTTGGTAATATTTTTAAGGACGATAGTGGATATCCCGCGGACTGAGTAGCTCAGTGCACCGTGCACCTTGTATCCTATCGTAGGTACTAATATTATAAATAAGAAACTGTGTCAAGATCTTTGGATGTTCAGACGTTTAAATGTTTTTTCATCAATCACGCAATAACAGCTGATGGGATTTAAATAAAACTTAACGTACCGATGGACAAATATGTGGATTAAGACTTAGGATACTCAATATATTGTCATCCAATATACCGCAATGTCTCAAGTCAAAAGTCTTTGACCAGTGTGTGTTTCCAGTGATGACTTATGGCACTGAGACGTGGCCGCTAACGATGGGCTTCATAAGAGAGCTAAAGTCACTCAGAGGGCGATGGAGAGGGCTATGCTTGGAGTTTCTCTGCGGGATCGCAGTCATGATGAAATTCGCGCAAGAACTAAAGTCACTGACGTAGCTCGAAGAATCGCCAGATTCAAGTGGCAGTGAACAGGGCACATCACTCTTCGAACTGATGGCCGATGGGGCAAAAAGGTTCTCGAGTGGCGTCCACGGACCGGAAGACTCAGTGTAGGTAGGCCTCCAACAAGATGGAGCGACTACCTGGTTAAGCGCGATCGATCTGTTTGGCGAGCCTTGGGGGAGGCCTATGGTCAGCAGTGGACGTCTTTTGGCTGAAATGATGATGATAATGATGATATAAATAGTTTGAAGTCTACCGACGCCCAGTCTTCCGTTCCGTGAAACGCACTCGAAAACCTTTCGGCCCCACCGGCCGGATTTTATCATTTCTAATACGAATATGGAGCGACGACCTGGTTAAACTTGCGGGAACGCGTTGAATGCGGATGGGGCAGGACCGATCTGTTTGGCGAGCCTTGGGGGACGCCTTTCGGTTGGAATAAATAATGAATATAAATAGTTTACAAGGGGATCTCAATAGCTTTAATCATATCCCGTCGTTTGGTTCCTCAATTTTACATCCAACCACCGCTTTTATTAACACGTCTAACATTATCTGACAACTCACACACAGCCGCTCGTATTCCACGTAAGTCGATTAAAATACTCAACCGTCAATCCTACTTACTCGCATTCAATTGCCGAGGGACGGAACACATTTGTCCGCGAGCCTTGGGGCAGGACTATGTTCACCAGTGGACGTCTGCCGGCTGAAATGATGATGATGATTATTCAAACTTTAAACAAGAATAGGGGCTGCCACTGTCCAAGAACGTTGGAGTACCTAGGCTTTTAAGATGATGCGTTTCCTTCGTCTACCAATCTATAGCTGAAGTTTCCCAGCGAACGTTGTGCGTTGAAAATGTTGCCGTAGCATTTTTCGGACCAAACTAAGATTGTATTTGTGTTTCTCGCGACAGTGTTACTGACGTCAGCAAAGCTACTTCATACTATAATACCGGTAAACTGGGGTTACTTTAGGAAATTTTGGGACTACTTTGATAGATTTAAAATGGTTATCAAAACGCAAATATTCATAGCTCGATTGAGCAAACGTAAAAAGTTAGGTAATTTATCAAGGTAGTTATTTCACTGCCACAGATGGTTTTAGAGTAGCCCCTGCATTTTAAAGTAACCCCGTTTTACGGTAATTTTATTAAAGTGAAAGTGTTTTGGGGGTAGTTGCAATAGAGAGATATTATGCCTGGGGACCGAAGATCAAAGGAAGAGAGTTGGAAGTTATATTATTTATGCAGCCAAGTTGAGAAACTTCGATAGCGATGCAGGATGTAGTAATTAGTTTCTCATGTGATGACTAGATGGCGCTAGTAGTCGCTACATTGTGTTTGATTGTTCGTCCTTTTTTCACGTCGAAACCGAGTGACGGATTGCCGTGATATTTTGTATGGAGATAGCCGAAGGGCAGGAGAGTGACATAGGCTACTTTTTACCACGGGAAATTATCTCATTCTTACGGGAAAACACGTTTTAATCCACTTCAGCGGGGACGAAGTTGCGGGCATCACCCATATACATATATCTCAACTAGCTGGATCGGAAAACGTTGTTTTGCCATATCAATTACGATCCGCCCCGGCTAAGCACGGGTGCAACTATATTATGCATTATATATCCCTCTTTAATACCCCTGCACCCCTCCCCCACACCGCCACACCCCGCATTGTACATACTGGCGTTCGCCGCTCTCTTGCAACTTGCCTTCGCCGCTCTCTTGCAATAATTTGCAATAAAATATTGCGACTACAAATTGAGATGTAAGCTATCCTATCTTTCAAGTTGGATCAAACTGCACACGGTGTGCAATTTTTATTAAAATCGGTTAAGTAGTTTAGGAGTCCATCGCGGACAAACAACGTGAACGTGACACGTAAATTATATATATATATATATATTAAGATATTTTTTCGCGTTAAATTGAAGATGCCTGATCTTTTAACTTTTCTTTATGTATGTAGCTACATATTTCCTCTGATTTCCTGTTATGCTCTAAGCGATAAATTCACTTTCATGCATATTTTTTCCTGTTACCTGTTAATCTTCTGTTTGTGTACAATAGACGATTCGTAGAAACATATAAGTACAAAACAAGTCACGTGTGTGAATAAAAGTGAACGAGACGTACAGGGGGATAGAAACAAGAAATAAGCAAGGAAATAAACGGACGCTAAAAACAAAACACGGTATTGTGCTGAACAGAGTAAAATTGGGTTCACTCAGCAATAACGTTGCAGCTAGCTGCAAGGATATTATTCTGCGGTTCTTTTTCAAAACTGAAACACCTAAATAAGCTGTTTCCTACAACACCATTTTATTTTTATACAGGGTGAATCCTAAGTCGTGGACAGAAATTATTGTTTCTAACTCAGTTAATCTGGTGTACAATCCAGTTAGATTTGCACACAGTATCGTAGTTGTAGTAGTTCGTTGATGTAGTGCAGAGGTAGAACGATGTTTTAATGTGGCTTTAAGTTAAGTTATTAAGTTATACAGTTAGTAAGTTAGTTAGTTTTCTTTTGTCTTGATGTTCATCGTATGACTTGAATAAGCACTCTAATTATTATTATGAAAACAAGTATTTATAAAACGTTATTGCTTGGCCGTATGTAGGTCGCAGCGTCAACAGAAAAATGTACAGTAGTGAGTCTGTACAGCTGGGTAACATAATGCATTAACTCAAATTGTTAAAATTAGTAGACAAAATTTGCGATGTTCATAATAATATTTCGTTGAAATGAAATCACAAAATCAATGTATGGACAGTTGTAATGGACAACTTAAAATTTTGATAAGACTAAAAATAATAAATGAATCAAGTGGGTTACTGCATTACATTATTCAACATCAACTGAGTTAGAAACAATATTTTCTGTTTACTATTTAGGATTCACCCTGTATTTACTATACTAAAACTATGTACAAGAAGACGTAGTCTAGGTTAGCCTCCATCAAGATGAAGGGACCTACTAGTTAAGGTGAACTGATTGCACGGAACTTAAACTTACAAAAATAAATATTTGATTTTGAACGTACTGTCGAACCATTTGATTCATGGCCCATCGTAGAACGTCCATCGTCACTGTAGAAAGATGAAATTATCTACCAATGGTTACCAAACCCAGAGTTGGTTTTCTTTGAGGCAGGCATACACACATATACGTTATAGCTCCTCTACACGATGGGCCATTAAATAGTCGATGCGATGGCCCAGTGATGGCTGCAATGCATCTACACGATGGCGACGTTCAATTGTGATCTTTTGCTTCTTTTGATGTGCGGCCAAAAACCGACACCGACGCCCATCGCACGACCATCGCACGTGCCATAAGCCATCCGACACTACTACGTCCTCCATACGCTCGCCCATCATATTGGACCATCGTGTCATGCTAGCATTATGACTCGTTGCTGTCAAGCGCATTAGTAATGCCTCTGTGACCATTGCTTTGACTAGACTCGCGTACGGCTATTGTGTCGTGATGCAGTAAGCGAAACTAGTATAAAGTAGGCTAGGCAAGATACCGTGGCCTGATGTAAACATGACATGTTGTTAATTCATGGCAGATTAAATTTTTATCACGTTCATTAGCATTTTTCGATAGGGTGGGTGTTTAATACCTACAGCGCCATCTACAATGTATTTGCCGAACTAGATGGCTTGCTAATTAAGTAATAACAATTGATGCCTGATTGACAACCAATCACCTCAGTAGTTCTAATTTCACTCACAACTTGTGTGGCGCTAGTATATGTTATGTATATAAGTTAAGGTTTGAGAGTATGTCTGTCTATTCCCGAGCAATCGGCTTCGAATTATAAGCTCCCAAAAAACATCCTATCTCTCATTTCTGGGCACCCTATTTTACAGTGGGTAATAACAATGTATTTAATAATAATAAATAAATATTACGGGACAATTCACACCAATTCAACGACCGCTTTAGCCCAGTTGGTAGTGACCCTGCCTACGAAGCAAGAGGTCCTGGGTTCAAATCCCGGTAAGGGCATTTATTTGTTTTGTTTAGGTGGTATCTCATAATTTTACTAGAGCAACTAACATCTATATTTACATCACCTACCAGTATACAATTCATGTTATTATTTTCAACAGATAATAATCGCGATAGTTCACTGACAAAGTTATAACAAAGCCAACAAGATTAAGGGTATCCTTGTACGTCACTTAGACCAACCTCCTTAACAAAAAGGTTTATGATATTAATGGGTACCTAGTGATGATTTGCCAAACTTGTAACTGAGTAGGTAACTAATATTATTATTATTAACTGCAACAATCCTACAATTTAAGGATTAAAGTTAATGCTGTATAAAGTGTATTTTTTTTTCTGAAATAAACAATTTTAATTTTTTTTATATAAGTATGTCTATCGTCGTCTAGTACCCATAGTACAAGCTTTGCTTAGTTTGGGACTAGGTCGATTTGTGTGAGATTGTCCCCTAATATTATTATATTATTATTATTAATTGAACAAGTCCCAAACTAAACAAAGCTTGTATTATGGGTACTAGCCAACGGATAAACATACTTATATGTATAGATAAATACATATAAAATATCCAAGACTCGAGCACAAACATTCGTATTTTTCACACAAATATCTGCCCCGACCGGGAATCGAACCCGGGACCTCAAGCTTCGTAGTCAGGTTCTCTAACGACTAGGCTATCCGGTCATCCAAATTTATGTATATTATGTTAAACACTTTATTGTACATAAACACAATTAAAGCTCATTGCAAATTTCATACGTAAATCTAAGCGTAGTGAACGAATTTTCCCCTTTCAGCTTCGGAATCTCAAAAATCATTTTATAATAGAACCCTTAGATAAACAGATTCAGTCGCGCGTCTCCCGCATTTACCGAAATCCTCATCAAGCTACGAACAACGCTAATTCCTTTAAATATCAAATTACCTGACTACTATCGGGTAAAGGAAGCCTCAAACATTTCCAACCTCAATATTCACTACAAAGCATCAAATTTAGCAATAATAATTGATTTACTGACGCCAATAGCGCACTACCTCTATATGTGATGCAAATTTAACGCGGTCATTTGAGCTAGTGCTGCCGATCGATAGTCAAATATTGAAGGTTTATCGATAGCTGTAATTTAAAGAATCGATGTTTATTTAGAACATTATTCGTCTCTTTTTTACTCCCTATCAAACCAACCATTCCGTCCGTTCACCGCTCAACTTCACTGGTCAAAGTCATAGGTCTCTGTCTTACATCAATAAACTCACACGTATGTTTCACCCCATGATGTTTTTATTGAGCATCACTTATTGATTTTAAGGCGCAACTTTGAATTTCTATTTATTTTTGGTTAAATACTGTCTTTCTTTTTACCGCACGTAATTTTGATTGCTTGTTGCCTATCTTTCTAAAATTTTCTGCCATAACTAGATTAGTTGGAATAGATCGCTTATTAGGTATAAGTTCATATTTGTACTTCGTTCTGTGTATCATCTATTATCCTTTTTTTATGTAAAATAAAAACTACATACTTACAAACATACATGCTTACTTTTGATAGCTTGGGACGAGTCAATACTATTGACAGAGTGCAATCTATAGTATCGATATTACCGACAGTTTTGCAGTTCTGAAATCAACAATAAGTACCCATCGATAGTAATGAATTGATTTGGACTATCGATATTAGCTCACTTTCTATAACTATTGATAGACCAAAATAATTTGTAGTATCTGTTTGCGAGCCTTGGGTGACGATGATGATAATTGGTTTTTAGAACTGATGTAACAATTTCTCTTGCTCTGTTAATAGTAGGTATCTATTATGTAGCGATCTTTAGTGCCATTTAGTCATCAATTATTAGAGAAAACCGCTACATTTCACATCTCACTATCAAAGCTTCTCAACTCGGATGCTTATACGTCAATTCAATTCAATTCAATTTATTTATTGCATATCACATTACAAAAAAAATAGATGTTATAGGTAAGCAGGTATACATGTGACGCCCTGTTAGGACACAGCAATATTAGAGGGCAAATTGAGTACTTATTTCATTATACAATTATATTAGGCACAATTATATTATACAATTAAAAAATTATATTTTACAAAATATATTAGGCACAAAATATATTAGCGTTATTTCTATTCACTTATTGACATCGTTGAAAAATTCAGTTAAGCTATACAATACAAATACAAATATATTTATTTCGTTATCACAGGTGAATATATGTTAAGATGACATTTAGTTTAATAATAGTACAGCTATGATTTACCGGTTGGCGTACAAAATAATAAATTACAAAACTAAAACTAGTCAGTCAAAAATGGCACAAATAGTTGTTAGATTAAATTACAATATAAAAAATAATAATAATAATAAAGGAAAAATTACAAATTACAAATTTATGTCAGCATCACTAATATAATCCTTAATGTTATAATAACATTTATTTTGAAGAATTTTATTTAACTGATTCTTAAAGCTAGGCAGATCTAAATTCTTTAGTATTGTCGGTAACTTATTAAATAGTTTTGGAGCCATTACAACTACACTTTTCTTCATTAGAGCAGTGTTACATTGAGCGATACACAATGAGGGACTGCGGGGTCTAAGGTTGACATGTTGTGCTGGTTGTTTCATTTTAAAAAGATTGATGTTACATTTTATAAAAATGCAGCATTCAAAAATATATAAAGATGGCAGCGTCAACAACTTTAATTTTTTAAAATAGGGTTGACAGCTTTCTGTAGGCTTTATACCACAGATGGCCCTAACACATCTCTTCTGGGCTTTGAAAATTGCTTCTCGCTATAGTAACATTTATTGACTAAAAACAATTTAAGGTGTTTACAAAACAATTTTGAGCTGTCCAGGTTTTTTATTGAATTCGGAAGGTGATTATAGATTTTAATAGTCATGAAATGTGAGCCACATGAGACAAGTTTTAATTTAGAAAATGGCATTTTAAGTTGATTCTGATTACGATTATTTCTTTTAATTTTATTTTTGCTTTTGGTGAGTACAAATTCGTGTATTTTCTGACAAATTTACTTGATTCAAGAATGTACATGGAGGTAACGGTTAATATTTGAAGCTTGATAAAATAGGGTTTGCAAGATTCCATTTGGTCTATGTTAACTAAGATTCTTATACATTTTTTTTGTAATATAAAGATTTTATCAATGTCACTACTACTACCCCATAAGACTAAGCCATGCGATACTCGCGAGTAAGCGTACGCATAGTATGCAGCAAGAGCTGTCTTTAGGTCAGTTATACGCTTAAGATTACGAAGGGCATAGATAAAAGATGACAATTTTTTTGCTAATTTATTAGTATGGCATTTCCAGCTCATATTGGATTCCAATAAGGTAAATACAAGTTCCAATTTTCTTCCTCGGACTTCGGTCTCCAGACATAACATCTACTTGGACAGAGCTCTCTATTGTGGCTCATCCCCACAAACTCTATCAATACAGCTTTGCGATAAAAACTATCGATTATGAAACTATTGGCAGTGTGCAACACTAATTCGAGTTAATATGCGTTGATAGAAATTGCACGTCTCTTAATTCCAGCAATATCGTTTTGAATATTCATTAGCTAGTGAGTAAAGAATTTTGGTTAATCAGGAAATAATATATGTAGAATTTCGATAGGTAATCTGTTTCGAAATTTCTGTAGAACATGTTTGCTGCCGCAACCGACAATACCGACATACAAAATTCATTGCAGTTTTGAACTTAAGTTATATAAGGTATTTTTATGCGGAATATTTCAGCAGATGAATAGGATAGCTCGACAGAACACCCAAACAGTCATCCTGCGTTGCGTTGTTACATTTCAATAGCATTCAAGATTTTGGAATAATTCACGCGTAGGTATATTCCGATCTTGTGGGAAGATTCCCTTCTCGTAATTCAGTTAAATACATGAAAAAAATCCTGCAAGACGCAGTGTAGGTAGGCCTCTAAAAAGATGGAGTGATGACCTGAATAAGTTTCGGAAACGCGTTGGATGCGGATGGCGCAAGACCGGTCTGTTTTTCAAACCTTGTAGTTGTTGTAATAAGTAATTTAACGTCCTTGAACAACGCCTTTTGTTCCTTTCTTAATGTTCAAAATTGTTTTCACTAGAACGCATTACGTAGATATTGAGTATTCTATGTCTCAATCTTTGTATTATCTATACGCTAATTTTTGTCACTGTTAATTTCAATTGTCTCCACAATCTTTCTCATTAATAATTATTAGTAGAACAGCATAAGATAGACGAAGACGTAAAGGAAGCTATTGACTCACACTAAGATGTTTGATTTTGAAACGCAAACTTTGTTACAGTCGAAATCCCCAAAGACATTAATACTGCAATTCAATTATTAAAACCAATAGGCACGATATCGCACGAATCGTCAGCGTAACATCTCATTAGCGATGTACAATTAGATCATCGAAGCGTACATTGTTAACTCTGCTCGATATAATCTCAAAGGTCCCTTTGACAAAGTCATGAAACCATGATAAGTGCTCAATTATAGTAAATCTGAGAGTTACGTCCCTGTGCTCTGTTACATAAATTATATATCATCGGGGAAGCATTTTGGTTTAATAATTGTAATTAATTGTAACGCGTAATATTGATAGGGGTTCGTGGGTAAGTAGCTGATTTTGGTAACGTGAGAATTTCTGATACTCTTGAGATTGTATCGGTAACAAAATGGTCTCTAGACGTCAATGAGATTGGTGAAGTTGAAATTTTGCATCGGAATTTCGAAATATAAAAATACGCAACACGGACATTTAACGAGGAACTTAAGTCACTGACATAGCATAAAAATATTTTATGCAAAGTGGCAATAAATAAATATCACGGGACAATTCACACCATTTGACCTAGCCCTAAAGTGAGCCAAGCTTGTGTATATGGTACAAGGCAACTGATAAACAAACTTAAATAGATATTAAACATCCAGGACTCGAGCACAAACATTCGTAATTTTCACGCAAACTGCCCCGACTGGGAATTGAACCCGGGTCCTCAAGCTTTGTAGTTAGGTTCTCTAACCACTAGCTAGGCCATCCGGTCGTCAAAGTAGGTAATGGTCGAGTCACATCGCTCGAAGAACAAATACCTAACCGTTGAAATGCGGAAAACATGTTTCATGGTTATATTTTGTTTCCATTTTATGTGAACTGCTTACGTAATAGCCGTGGTAGTCTAGTGGTTTGAAATATATCTGTCACGTTTCGAGACCTGTATCGTCACTTATTGTCTAACGCGCTGACACTTGCTGTCACATTCACTATTTCTTTCTATCAAACGGTATGAGACGGAGACAGAACGATGTGGTGAAAGCGATGACAAGTGTCCGCGCAATAGACAATACGGCCTCCGGAAGTCACACCACAGAGTACATTACATATATAGGAGGATAGAGATATCACTCTATTCAACGGCACAACGCCATCTAACGCAAATTCCCGTAACTACTACACCTATAATCACACGTACCAATACCAGCCCTGCTGTTCCACTGCCCATGGGCCACTGCCACAGCTTTTTTGGAACTAGAATTTAAAGTTGTTTTCATCTATTTTCTTCATGATTTGATAATTAATATCGCCATCTAGTGCAAATTGACGGAACTAAAAATACACATTTTTGCAAGTGAAAGCATCGTGAGTCCCACTTTATCAATTGGCAAAATCAACTTTCAAAAAATATAACGTACAAACTTTCGTCTTGCCGCAGCATTTATATTCAGATTTCGAATGTTTTTATCGTATCACGTGGCAACAGGACTACAATATTAATAAAACGGTTCAATTGAGACAAATCGCCAGGACGCGCGGACATGCGGATGATTCAATTTAGTAAACAATTCACCGATTTGGGCCACGCAACACAGCCAATTTATTTTAACAAAATTCGGCTCAAAAATCGTCTGTGTAGCAAAACATCGACTTTAGTTTTTGCACGGACTCCATGTAGCAAAATTTCGGCAAGCAGATAAATAAACCTTGTTCAAAATCTATCTTGATTGCTACCACCATCATGGCTTCTAAATCTTCCGCCATTCTATCGTGGGGAGTTAAAAAATATAGTATTTGCTTTATCTCACGAGAACATGTTTCTCTTGATAATGTGCGTCAATGATGTACAAAATATACATATTGTTTCTGTGTTTGTAAGCTCAAGAGCGCTCAGTTCTACTCGTGTTTTCCATAGTGACCCGAACGGTGGCATGGATAGTACTTATAATCATCTTCATCACCATCATCATCATCATCATCATCATCATCATCATCATCATCATCATGATCATCATCATCCCAGCTTACACGTCCCACTGCAGGGCACAGGCCCCCTTCTCAGAATGTGAGCGCTTGGGCTTGTACTACCACAATGAAATAGCGATCAACGAATTCTCCGCAGACGAAACCTCGGGCTGTAGCTAGCCTATTTTATGTCTGACTTTCATATTAGTATAAAATGTAAATACCAAGCCTAAACCGTATGCTGTTCAATGATTTAAATCATAATCGTAATAACAAAGTAGTTGTTCGTCTTCGAATTTATTCATCTAGCAATACCATTTCAATTCGCATTGAATCCTTGCAGCGTGTTTTTATTTCTCTTTGCAGAGTCGTGTGCTATAAATAATCGAAGTACATCGTAATTCAAGTACAGGCACAAACGACGGTCGTTTTGTAAATGAGCGACGACACGCTTACGACATTGAGACGACACAACTAACAACAAATAAAAGAAAATTCTAATGAACTACCAACAAACCTTGCTCTTCCACTACCTACCACACACGCAAGACAAACAAATAATCTAACGTCATTAGATTTCCTTCTTGTTTCGTAATCGTCATTGTTAAGAGTCGTCCATCCTCATCATCCCGGCCTATACGAGTATAATGTCTATACCTAGAGATTTTTCTAGCACGAACAACTGGAGCTTAGTGCTTGACATAATAATAACATCGATTCGATTTGGTATTCTTGTTTTATATTTTCAAACGTGTCTCATTGATATAATGCCACTTATAAGACATCGATGAACTAAGTATTAGAAAAGAAAGTATTCATTCGTGCTAGAAAAATATAATGGGCCCACTACGACGCATAGGCCTCCTCTCAGTCAAGTGTGGAACAGTTCACACATACCTATCTACCATCGAATTTCTTATTTTGTTAACCCGGCGAGCATGACGTGGAAAAAAGTTACACCAAGCATGAGGCAGGGTATGACATACCCACAATTTAATGTATAGTACAGTGTAGTTTTTATTAATTTTATTTCATTTCGTGTAGTGTATATTATTTAACAATTAATTCTTTAATGAATTTAAATCAAAGACATGTTTTAATTATAATTTTTTATTTATTTATTCGTGTTGACCTTATAGTATGTAATTATAGAAACAAAAGTTTAGAGGTTTAGAAAAATCAACAATAAAACAAAAAAAAACAGTCTTTGGAATAAAAATCAACTTTTAAATAAAAGATAATGAGGTCTTCTTCTTAAAAAAATATAACAATATTTTTTTTACTGAAAATAATGGTTAATCTCTGCTATCGTGATCAGCACAATTTCCGCAAATGAATTTAGCATGCTCTGAAGTGGATTCATCAGAAAAATCTGATCCTATCTTCTCTAACATGACACGAATCCTTTCTTCTTGCCTTTAAAATCTATTTTGATGAAAAACTAAAGAAACACGACTAAAATAAATAAAATAATTTCAGCTAAAATAAAAAAAATAATCTAAAAGTCATACATAAAAAAAATACGCCTAAAATGACGCACCCGACACAGACATACCCGAAACAGGTTTATGCTCGAATATTTCGGCTGACGCCTCGAGTCTCACTGCGATCACGCCACTATCCCTTCCAGCACAACCCTCCCTCAAGCTACTGAGCAAGTGAGTGTTGTCAGACAAATAATTAAAAAATAGCAAAAGTTTTTAATACTGTCAGGGTATGACATACCCTGGGTCATGCTCGCCGGGTTAAAGGTCATGGTAAATTTTCGATAAAGTCAGAGATGCCAGCACGAGCTTGAACTCATGATCCTCTGATTGATAGGGCATTAAATTAGGTTAAACCACTAGGCAATCACTACTTTTGCTGAGGGTTTTGACCTCCACGCATCATTTTGTAAAGATCACTGTGTCGAAAAGCTGTTGTTTGGCTAGTCCAGCTGACTCTCGTTTTAGCTTGTCAACCTTTTTTTCTATGCGTGTTTTCAAATGCAGTGTGGTTTTACGGATTTAATACATCGTTATTCCGAAACTCATAGAGGAAAAATTAGTGCAAAATGAACACCAATAATTGCTGTCGTTAGACCCCTTTTCGCAAAAAATCAATCAAAATAATTTTACACAGGATCGTCACGTCGTCGCTTCACCTAAAAATGATCAGGCTCAGACTGATATACAAGCCACGGCGTGAAGCGAAATGAAATAAAACAATGAATTCATTCTGATTCGAAGAAGATAATATTATTATAGAGATACTGTTTGTATTGGGCTTGTGTATGGTGAGAGAGGAAGCGGTGGGTGATGAAACACAGTAATAAAGTTCACAGGAA
Source organism: Archips xylosteana (assembly GCA_947563465.1). Classification (NCBI taxonomy): domain Eukaryota; kingdom Metazoa; phylum Arthropoda; class Insecta; order Lepidoptera; family Tortricidae; genus Archips; species Archips xylosteana. The sequence goes on along the minus strand of OX387351.1, from coordinate 3,320,872 downwards.
ATACGAATCATATCCTGCTAATCCTGTTAGTATTTTAAATGAGATTTTTTAAAAAAATGTTTAGATATTTGGATGTTTGTATGTTTGTTACTGAATCATGGTAATAAGCTTTGATCAATTATAACTGAAGATACACATTGCCGAACAAAATCCCCTTCAAAGAATGTCCGAACTTTTTTATTTGGTTGCGTAACAAATAAAATCATCACCTACACAGAAATTTGAACCTAGTTTTTAATTCATTACAGTAGAATTTCGGTAGCGGCAAAACTCCACTTGACAGCTAAACTTGACAATTTCACGCAACGTTCTGAGAAAAAAGAAGGCCACTTTTATCAAAGTGGCGCTCATTTGGCTTGGACATTTTCGGGCGCGCGACTGTGGATCTACAGTTATAATTGATCAAAGGTAATAAGTCTGAACCGTACATCGGTTTTTAGTAAAAACAGCAACTAACAAATTCTTGGCATACTAAATGGCGGTTTAAAGCTAGCAGATAATAAAAATGTGCGTTGAGGTATTTTCAGTTTAATTTATGAATAAAAAAACATTATAAGAACAAAAATTTAATCAATTTGATCACATCATCGGTTTCTTAATTAACTGACCAATGAGCGTCAAGCTTAGCGCTACACGCACTAAGTGAGCCCCCTATGAACAAGAGAACACCGAAGACAGCGAGAAATATTGCCATTTGGACGGCAGGTGCGTTGTACAATAACAAGTAACGAGTGTGTATAGGAATAAACTTATGAGTATCGCTTTATTGGTTTGGTGATTTAGAAACGTTTAGTGTGAGATTTGTTGGGTTTATTTCTGTAAGGGATTCGATATCTTGTGTTGTGTTTGGAGCAAGCATTATGTAGCTGATTCACGATGTTTTCGCAAACGTTTGTTTTTAGAAGCTATAAGCTTTGGCATGGCCATTTTTAGGATCAGATGTTAGTCTGTCTCTGTTTATTTTGTCCCAATAAACAAAAAATGGCATGACAATGCATGCCATATAAAATGCTAGGAAATTATCAAAAAGTCATCACTCTTTGATTTTCATCAAAAAGGTCATAAATGTTGTAAAATCATTTGAATGAATGGGTAATTTAATTTTAATGATGTATTGTATGTAATGTCATAGAATTGAATCTAGTAGGTAACATAGTTGTACTATTTAATAATTATTAAATAAATATATTAATTATTTAATTAATTTTCCCTTGGGATAAGGTATTTTCCCGCGGTAAAAATTAGCCTTTGTCACTCAGTGATATTGTAGCTTTTTAACGGCAAAAGAATTTTTGAAATCGGTCCAGTAGTTTGTAAATTTATTCGTTACATACAAAAATACAAATCTTTTCTCTTTATAATATTAGTGTAGATTAACCATCTATGGACGTGGTTCGAAATAAATGAATTATTATTAAAATACCTACATATCGGCCTATCGCAAGAATTTACTTTATGAAAAGATATATTTTGTTTTAAAAATTAATTCAGTAAAAAATGAATAAATTATAAATCGTGCATAATAATATTTATTGTTCTTCTTTTGAATACGCAGTGCGCTTAGAAAAAAATACGTCTGAAGGCAATATTGAAAAGAATACAATTTCTGCAGAATAATTTTCAACGCAAAATTCTGCCGAATATAAAAACCTTTTTCTTTTGTCTACCTTTGACTCGGACAAAATACATTTATAATACACCACTCTTGTATTCATTGTTTTTCTCTAGTTTCCCTGGCACTCTCGGGACATCTGAAGATGCCTCATTGTAATGCATTACGCGCACGAATAAATAATGAAAGAGTCCAAATTGTTATTTTATGTCTATTTGTAACACTGAAAAACAGCTGTGATTTTGATACAATTTTCTCCGTTATGGTGACAAAATTGACTTTGGACAGTCAGCGTGTAATTTGACAACCATAAATCCCTTACAGATATCGAAGTTTATATACGTGTCTGTTAAAATCAAAATATCACGAGACAAGAGCACAAAGTTTGTTGACCTTATATATTTAATTACCTACTACTTAAAGGTGACGGTATCCAAGAGCTTTGGATTTTTTTGGAAATGATTATTGCGTTATGATAATAATGGTACTATTGCATCGCTCTCGAATCGCAACTCTACAGATTCATTTTTCTTTCGATGCTGACATTCGGCTGCTCTTCTTAATTTAAATTTCAAAATATTACCATAGAGCTCCCGCGTGCCAGCCAGCATCCTTACAATTTCAGGTAATCTACGAGTGCTTTATTTTAACTTGCTATTATTTTGTTTGACGTACAAATAAGATATTCTATAACGTCTTTACGGTATTTGAGGCTGTGAAGTTACACCCTAAGGTAGGAAACGAATACCATGATACGTTCCATCCGTTCTCTATCGTTTCCCCGAATGTTATATGTCATAATATCATAATGTATCGTTTTCCATAATTCTCATTTGTCGTAAAGTGATTTATTTCTGAAACAGTATATTCTTCAGATTTTTTGGAAAATGTTGGTACGGCAAGTGAAATTATGACAAATGAATTATGAAAAATGAAGTTCCAGTTCCAAATTTGTCGATGCAATTTATGCGTTATGATCACGGATATGCAGAAGAGATCACAGACGTATTGTAGATAAAGTTTGGTCTAAATAACATTAATATCCATCCGCCCGTAATTTATTCAGTCTACTCGTGGTCATTATATTAAATATACTTATGTTATATTCATTACCCTGGAAAGTGTTCTACTGCTGGGTAAAGGCCTTCCCCCATTTTTTCACTCATCCCGATTTTGAGCGGTGTCCTTCCAAACCTTAAGGTACAAGTCTAGGTCGTCCCGCCAACGGCTCCTGGGCCTACTTTGTCACGTCATCCATCTTGTGGTATCCACTACGTAGCTATTTTAGGCCACCGATGCGAACCCATGCATCTGGCGTGGCCTGGCCGAACAAGTCCTGCTTCAGCTTGATATTTAAAATTATACATGTAAGACATAAAAAGTATTCTTATGTTTATTTTTCTTCAATCATTTTAACAGGTTACGTTTTTCTACACAAGAATTGAATAATACTCTCTCGCCGTTAATATTTAAGTCTTCACTCGGCTGTTTTTACAGAATCACTATTATTTTATTCACAGCACGTCTACAATAAAGTCGGTTTCATCAAGCCGCATGTTCGTCTGATAAAAGAGGGCGATTGTCCAAACCGTAAAAAGAAACTCTACCAAATTCAAGGCCGCCTGTAAATTGCTGTATTATTATTATCTGCAAGATGGTGTTCAGTGCTGGTGGACCAGAAATGTGTGCTTTTTGACCAGTGGGCCACCGGAGAAATATACTTAATCTTTTTTGAACAACAGTCTCTGCAATCTCTCATCTTTTGAGCTATTGACTTCGTGACAAACTGAGTTGGGAAAATAAATGTACTTTTAACATGGTTTTTTGAAGCCATGGTAGCTTAGTGGGTTGACCTAATGGCCCCTCAAGCAGAGGGTCCTGGGTTCTAACCCAGGGTCGCACCTCTGAAGTTTTTGGAACCTACATGCAAAATTACATTTAAAAATTTACCGTGAGCTTTTCGGTGAACTAAAATATATCGTGCGGAAATCTGCTCACACCTGTAAAGTCCACGTGGGAACTACGATCTAATCCTTCTCATTCTGAGAGGTTTATGCTCTGCAGTGAGACATACAATAGGCTAGGATGATGGATATCGCTTTTTAGTCGCGTCTTTAAATTGCGTGAAATTTTTATTCGTCTTATTTTTTCCGTGGTAAAAACAGTTAGCTACTTTCTTATTGCAAAGATAGTAATATTAATGAATTCATATTAGAAAAAAGCGCCATGACCTCATAACATCACAAATCTGCGGCCGAACAAAAACGGGCAATTCTTTTTAATCTATCATCAACCAAATGGCATCCTCATATTAGGCCAGTAATGTTGTCATTACTCTTCTTCTCGATTATTCGTGTCCGTCCAATGCAGTGCAATAAACCGGGCTAATGTGTTGTGAACAGAGTGGGAATTAGGGAGGCCGTGGAAAAGGGTGGCAATAACGCTAATGATGACTTGGCCTAAGTGGTTTTGTTTGTTGGCCCGTGATTTTGTGGCCTATAGCCTGTGAGTGATACCAGCGATGCTGGGGATAGATGTGACATTAGTGGCGATTGTTTTTGTTTGGTGTTGCAAACTATTTGAAACGAAAGTCTGTTGGCACGTTCAACTGTTCCGCCATAAAATGGCATGGTTGAACGGGAATATCGTATAGTTAAAAAAACACTTCGTATACACTTGATTGTACTTCCTGCCAAATTTCTTGCGGCGCATTCTTCTTGGCAATGATGGTCCTAACGAAAACGCTGGTAGTTTAAAAAAAAAGGGACACGTAAAAGAGCCCTTTGCGGCCTACTTGCAGAATAAACGTTTTGTTTTTTTTTTATGGCACCGCATTTTCACCTATCAACTTACGGCAACCGTTTTTTTTTCAGCAATTTTTGTAAAATACCAGATAGATGTGCATAAACTGACTCGCATGCAAAAGCAAGTAACTAAATACAAGTGTTTTAAAATAAATTAGGAATATTTCAGCAAGTGGTTGGGTTACTTTGGCTGAACTCTTGGGTCCTACACAGCTAAAGAAATAAAAGTTGTCTCACCCGTGGACATGAAAATGGTGACTTCGAGTCAGCAAACTTAAGATTTACTCAAATGGACCGAAAGTTGGCCAGACGCCGATATAGACTTTACTAAAATTGGCTATAGACCCTTAACTTGTGCTATGTGCTTAGGAGAGGCGCAAACCAAAAAAATGCGTACGACCCTTTTTTTAAATGTTTTGGATTTTTTAACTACGATTGATTGACAAATCTAAATTCTACTCAAAAACCTTTACAGGGATCTTCAGCTAAACTAAAATAAGCATGCCGAAATATTCCGAAGAATATAAAAACAAACTGTAAATTTATCTTTTATTCAAAAGGGTTTTGTGGAGAGTTTTTCGGATGAAACGTAACTTCATATTCTTTAATGTCCCCGTAAATCCATGACTAAGTATTGATCGGGTCGCATATTAACCATCAAAGAAGCTGACCGCTATAAAATAGGCTATAATTTTAACACCGTTCGCTGCCATAAACTATGAGATATTAGAGTGAGAATCAAGCTTTTAAATGAGATAAAAGGATTCTCGATTATGCTGGTACCGAATTTTTACTCAGCCAAATATCATCGCATGTAGCGAAGGAAACAAGTTTTACAACATGGGAAGGGAACAAGTAAAACAAAAATATCGATACAAATTGTACTTGCACTGTTGTCCAAAAAATAACATAAATCCATAATTAAAATTCAAATCAATCACATTACTGAAGTAGGTGAAATTGCCAGATTAAAAGTCTCCCCAAATTTATCAACGCAGAATCGGCTTCAGGCGATCGGAAAACCTTCATGTCAATGCAATAAGAGCGACAAAGACGTCGATCGGCTTGGCTACGCGGGCCGAATGGAGCTGAGCTGATCGACGTCTTTTTCGCTCTTATTGCATTGACATCCGCGTCGATCTTCTTCTTCTTAATCCATCCATCGGTGCCATCTCCTACCGGAGGTCGGCTATCATTAGTGCTATCCTTATCTTTGACACAGCAGCTCGGAACAAGGATCCGTAGGAACCAACTGTTGGTTGATATTCTTAAGCCACGAAGTACGCCTTCTTCCGGGTGGTCGCCTTCCCTGGATTTTCCCTTGCATTATAAGTTGGAGTAGGTCATATTTATCATTGCGCATTATGTGACCAAAGTACAACAGCTTGCGCTTCTTGACTGTTTTCAAGATCTTTACCTCTTTGTTCACCATCTGCAAAACTCTTACATTCGATACCCTTACCCTATCGATCCACGATATTTTCAGAATTCTTCTGTACACCCACATTTCAAATCCGCGTCGATAGATTTGGGGAAAGCCATAATTAGGTATATCAAACATGCAAATAAACAATGCAAGTAAAATAAAACTTTTAAAAGTGCAAAACACTCTAATTACAAGTCAGGTAGAACTTATATATAATCGAAGAAACTGAATCAAGTACCAGGGTGTGTGTGTGTGTGTGTGTTTGTGTGAGTCTGTGCATTATGATTTTATTACGAGTATAAATAATTATAATAAGAACCAATGGCGTGCAGGGACTAAACCCAGGGAAGGCAGCTGCAGCATCCAGTTGTCTATACTACAGCCTACAGCGCCATAACAGTACGCGTAAGACTAGTGGTTCTTTTTTTTCTAAAACCATTTCTTCTTGTCCACAGGTGCTGGCGGCCTCCGTACCACGGAACTCCGCATCACACCACGCGTCGTCCAGCGCGGTAGGAACGTGACGATGGCCTGCCTATACGAGTTACGGGACTACAGTATCTACTCGGTCAAGTGGTACAAGGGTGCCCATGAGTTCTACAGATACTCGCCTTTAGAGACTCCCACTACTCGGGTTCTGCCTGTCAATGGGATTAAAATCGATGTGAGTGTAACATTAACTTTTGCTGAACTGCTTATTAATGAAATAGGTCTGTGCAACGCAACAAATAAAACTTGTCCAATAATTTTATCTTCATTAAAGACAACAATTTTGAGTTAAGTATGATATTAACAGCCTTCATTTTTTGAGATGCATTTGAATACGAGTTTCAGTGCATTTTACCACAGGTGGTGTTTTCTAACGTACAGGTGCTCTTATTGTATTCACCGTCTCTTTTTCATCATCATCATTTCCGCCGAAAGACGTCCACTGCTGAACATAGGCCTCCCCCAGTGTTGGGCATTAATCAATTAATATTTTAATCATCTTAGTAAATGATTGAAAATTTAATTGCAATTAATCTGTTAGTTGCATATTGCAATTAATTTATTTAAATTTACTCATGGTAATTGCAAGATACAATTAAAATAATGCAACTAATATTAATTTTGGGTATGTATTACAATACCGAAGTACGAAAGACCAAATGTATTAAAACATCGAATGGGTCAAAAGACCGACACGATTTTTTTCTGAAACCGTTAACTTTTTAAGATTGTTATGAAACAAACCTAACCTAACCTAATGGGTTCTGTATGATGCCGTTTTAATAAATTCTGATAAGTTTACGGTTTCAGAAAAAAATCGTGTCGGACTTTTGACCCATTCGATATTTTAATACATTCGGTCTTTCGTACTTCGGTATTGTAATACATACCCAATATTTTTAATTGTTGTAAGAAACAATTAAAACTAACAATTAATAATCTAATCATGTTTCACTGCATCCACACAAATATATAAAATGATCTTTCTATATAAAATGATCTGATCTTTCTTGTTAGTATAAAACTTCCCAGGTAAATTTATCGCTTCGAGCCCTAATTAGTGTTCCATAGAACTCGAGCCTTTTTAGCCCGATTTTTAAAGCTCCGGAGGTCTTTTTAGCGGTTTAAGGTCTTTCTACTGCTGTACATAAGCCTCCCCTAATAACTTCCACAAAGAACGATTTAGCGCGGCCTGGATGGAACCAACGGCTTCCTGCTGACTTTACGAGATCCTCAGTCAACCTTGTGGGAGTCCTGCCCTGTGCCACCCCGCCCCTCCGTCTTATATTATTTCTATTTACATCATTTAAATTTGATTAAAGTTTAAGAGGGTTTATACCTGCTGAGCTGGCAACGTTGCAATTTTTGATAGTTTTTCTCGATTATTCCATAAAAATTGAATGAAAATTAAAAATTTTTTGAAAACAAATTGTTCTAATATATAAGTTAATGTGTCTACTGCAATAATAATTCGTGATAAGACTTTTATTTTCTTTAAAAACTGTTAGGTAATAATTTGTTCGTTTCATCGTTCGTTTCGTAACAAAAATGCAACGTTGCCAGCTCAGCAGGTATAAACCCTCTTAATTGCAGGAATAATATACGATTAATTATTGTTAATTGAAAAACTAATAGTTAACAATTAATTAATTGTTAATTGAAACGTCACAGCTAACAATCAATCAATTGTTAATTGATATTTAGCAATTAACAACTAATCTATTGTTATTTTTAATTGTACCTTGCAATTAAAATTTGCCCAACACTGGCCTCCCCCAAGGCTCACCAAACAGATCGGTCCCGTGCCATTGTATTATTTCTGTTGCAATTCGTTCTTTTCACTTTTATGAGGACCAGTACCGCTACCATGAGTTTGCAGTGACCGTGCTCGATAGCGACTGCGTAAATGATTTGTATGGAGATTCCATACAAATCATTTACGCAGTCGCTATCGAGTGCGGTCACTGTGAACTCATGGTAGTGGTACAGTATGCTTAGTATAAGTTTTTACTTCACGAAATACTTCTCGATCGCGTTTTCGTAAAAAATTCAATTACTAGGGAAACATGGACAGCGTCTCCGCGCGCGCGCTTCCATGTTTCCATAGAATTGAAATTTTTACGTAAACGCGATCGAGAAGTATTGAAGTGAAGGAAAACTTATACTAAGCATACTGATGCCGAATTGTCCAACGCGCAAGCGAATGCTACTTCTTTCTGCCAACCGGTATTACGATTACGAGCGACCGTACCATAATATGGCCGGTTTTTCCCTAAGTAGCCTAAAAGACGACTAATCGCCTTTCACAATTTTTCGGCGCCATTTTCCATTCCGAGAAGCCTAATTGGCGACAAATCGCCCACGTTGGCAACATTAGGTATGTTTGAAGGGTTTTATTTGGGTATGATTAATTAGGGGATTGGTTAATTAATCAAAAAGTGTAAAGAAAGTAATTTATGGATTTTGATAAAACGATTTGAGTTGAAGTTTCAAACACACCTGGCTGTAAACTTTGTTCAAAATATTAAGTTTATTGTGGTGATAAAAGTTATTTTATTATTATGGATATAAAATGAGACAAAACGTAGGTATTTTTTCTTAGAACGATTTTGTTCTTTTTTAATTATAATAAATCATATAGAATTTTACTACTTATGTTTATGTTCCCAATCCGCACTGGGCCCGCGTGGGAACTACGACCCAAGCTCTCTCATTCTGAGAGGAGGCCTATGCCCTGCAGTGGAACGTATATACGCAGGGATGATGACGATGATGATTTTTTCTTACTAGTGCAAATGCACTAAATGTCATACAAGTGTGGTAGTAGATTAGCAACGTAAAACGTTCTGTTTCATTGATATGGACTTCGTAAAGTAACGCCGAATCAATATTGTCCTAACTAACCACATCAAGATAACCCAATATCAACTCTATTGCGTTGTTTCAGAGATTAAGATCAAATGAAACCCACGTGGTGCTTGTCCGAGTGGGATCCATACTAAGTGGCAACTACAGCTGCGAGGTCATACAAAACGCGCCCTCGTACCCCCACTACACGGCAGTGGGGAGGCTAGATGTTGTTGGTAAGTAGTAAGAAAAACCGTACTGTTTATACACTTCTTTAAATTATTATGATTTAGATTATAACAAGATGTTAAAGGGGCCAGTCTAAAAGCCAGCGCTGGGTGCATGCTACCATGGTATCCTAGCAGTTACCGATCTGAAAACACTAAAAAAAAATGATAGCCCGATTTTCGTATCGACAAAATATCGTTTTTTTTTTGTGTGAAAATTAATTTTAAATTCTTATAATTAGGTAATAATTTTTTTGGGTTTTTAATCATTCGGCAAATTATATTTTTTCCTGAATCGAATTTGTCCGTAATATCGGGTAGGTATCCGAAGTAACGTTTCGGTTTATTAATCATTCGACGTTTTTTTATTGACTTCGATTTCATTTGTCCATGTAACGACTCGGGGTTTTTAACTACTCGGCTTTTCTCGAAAGGACTTTTTTAATTTTTGACAATTATCCCCTTTTCAACACCCAAATTTATACATCACACGTATATTGTCGGCGTTATTTTTATTCCTGGTAGACTAGTCTGCAGGAATTTACCCGTTTTGTACTTTGAAAAAGATAGCCATACCCGCCACATAAATCTTGTAATGGCGTATTAATAAACTAACAGTGAGTCACAGTTACGGTGAAAGAAACATCGTGAGGAAACTTGTATACACCTGAGAAGAAATTAATGGTGTGTGTGAAGTTTCCAATCCGTGCTGGGCCCGCGTGGGAACTACGGCCCAAGCGCTCTCATTCTGAGAGGAGGCCTGTGCCCTGCAGTGGGTCGTATGTAGGCTAGGTTTTCTACATGACTTCCTTTGTACATCCACCCTCCACCCGTGCATCCATCGATACTTTTAAGTAAAATTAAAGGTAAATAAGTAAAATAATGTCAAAGTAAGATTATTAGTATTTAATGGTAAATGAAGGGTTAATGTTGAATGAATGAATGAATGAATGAAATGAATGAATGAATGAATGAATGAATGAATGAATGAATGAATGAAATAAGTTTATTTCACACACAAAACAAAACACATAAAATTACAAAAGAAAGAAGAAAAAAAACATTAAAATGTGTGTGAAAAAGGTCCCGCCTCAGCATAAATGCGGACTCCTAAGGTGGAGCCAGCGCTGGTCTTCCGGCGGGACCCTTTTGTATCAGTCACAGAAACCCTGTCGTGCAACACGGCCTTAAGCGGTATGCTGAACGCAGCCGTTGCGACTGCAACGAGCAGCGCTGTCTGGATGTTCTATTTATACTCCTTTTTAAAGGGGCTCAAGCCAAAACTCTCAAAATTATTTTTCAGCTTCCCTTACTTAAAGACGTTCCGGCACACAAAGCGCCATTTTCCTTTGGCATTGTATGAAATAACTACTCTTTGTTTTCTACACGAGCCTCTCAAGACTGTTGTAGGGCTGTACCTGTTTCAATAAAAAAAATCTAATATAATTATAAAAATATCGTGTCACGGTGTTTGTTATTGAACTCCTCCAAAACAGCTGGACCCCTTTTTTACAAGACTACGGCAAAGCCAAAAGGAAGTGGAATAATTATAGCAGTCTATTTTTGTATTTTTTTTTTTTTGTCTAAATACATTTGGTTAGGTCTGAGAATAGGTCGTAAGCTATTTTTCAAATTCGTATTCTTCGCATTATGGAGTCGCGGGCAAGCTTCTTCTTAGGTGTGACAAGAGCTAGTTTTGTTTTAAAATTCATAGGGTTGAGTACCGTATAGTAGTCACAAACAGCGACCGTTTATTACTCAATCGTATTTAGTAGAATTAATTAGATTTAATATAGGTACTTATACACTATTATTACGAAAAATACCTAACGTAAATAAATTGTACGGAGGCACGGAATCCTTCATGTACGAGTCCAACTCGCGCTTAACCTTGAAAGGTACAGAACCCTAAATAATTAAATTCTATTTCAGTTCCCAAGTTGCCAGCCCTATCGGCTGGAAAAAAAGAAAAGAATTTCAAACAAAGCCCCGCCGTTCTGAATAACTCCTTTCTCCAAACTTTTCCCTCCCACAGTCTACCTTTCACTGATCGAGATAGTTTTAACATCGCGCTGTTAAATAAATATACGACAAAACTTTACTTTAACTGCTACAGCGTAACGAATTAATCACGTTTATTACTACTAACATTGTAATAAACAAAAAAGTTTGAACAGTTTACTATAACTCCTGCTTGGCCTCGGTTTTCCTTGTTTGTATGAATAAGTTTGGTATTTTCTTTGACAACAGAAAAAGAAGGTATGTGCAGTTTGATTATAAGATGGTCAAAGTCAAGTCAAAGTCAATGTTAAAATTCTTTATTCATTTTATTTATATCAATTGATGCTCCTATGAATGTCGAAGAATCTACCACCGGTTCGGAAAAAGCCTGTTGAGAAGAAACCGGCAAGAAACTCAACAAGGTATATTTTTTTTAAACAGATCTACATTGTTATTAAATAACATACATCTAATGTATTTAATACAATTTCATTTTTGAACACAGTAGATACGCTATTTGAGACTATTTAGAAATTTTGTCACATTAAAGGTTAATAACATTCATCTAAAGCACCTACTTAAGACAATTATATTTTTTACATAATCGCATTTTATAGTCTTTTATATGTAACCTTATTCGGAACAAGTTATAAGACTAACTTGTTAGAAGTAAGATATTGCCGGTGTCTGGGAAATCTAAAAGAATCAGATAAAACTAAACGAATCTTAAGTTAAGAGACTGAAGGAAAACAAGTACTTATTACAAAGAGGTAAAAAAATGGCGTCGCCTACGTGCAAAGTCAGTTAAGTTTTATTTTTCATATGGCTTTGTTCATCAGGAGGCAATTTTCCCAAAGTCTAGTATATTTTGCTAATATTTGGTAAAACAATTCTAGAAAATGAAATGCGAAATGTAATAAAAGATGAACAATGGCAGTCTACTTCATTCCGCGTAGAGTCAACATCACAAACTTGTCTTCTTATTCTACTACTCTGATCCAGACTTCTAAATACCAATTTCTTCGTAGATTACTTAATATTGACAAGGTACTTTTTTATAACTACGAATGTAACCAATTCGTGTCTATATTGGATGGCATAAAAGTATTTAGTCCTAATGTTGTATTGCAAAACTACTTTCTGCCGAATATCGTATGGTATAATCATTTGTTCCACATATTTTTTATTTGCCGAAATTATTTTACCTAATATCGTTTGTCCTAAATATTATTTGTCCTATTGTTTTTTGTGTCTAAGATTTAATTGTCGATTGATTAATGTGCATAATATTCCTAATATTAAATTTAATGTACTAAAATTGTTTTGATTACATGTTATTACTCATTAATTTCTATGAGTATTTGGAATGCAGAATCATGGCATAACAGAACTCAAATATTATTGGGCAATCATCACGTGGAATTCTATAATTTATCGAATCAATTGATTACGGAGATGAAATTCATACGGGCAATAATTCAAAAACTGGTATGTGAAGCGCCTTCACTAGCTAAAAAGCGTAAATATACAACGGTAAGTGATCGAACGAACAATGTTTTGTTAAATAAAACTAGCTAAAAAAAAAAGATTTCCTGATGGCAATAGCCAGTAACATTTCTTTGATGTAAACCTGTTTCTGATTAAACATTAAAAATTAAAAGTGTTTTATTAACGAACCTAACCAGGCCAAATAATGTTTGTTCGGAATGTTTTTTTAAATGGTGAGAGACGTCTAAGGGATGCGTGGAGATGTGAGCCAGTAGACGAAGCCCCACTTCGCGGAGCTTCTTTTTCCACTCTGAGGGACAAAAGGTACCTAACGAACCTAACCAGTTTAAGCTATCCAGGCGTAGTCTGAAAGTTTTTTATTAATGCAGGGGGCTTCAACCCCCGAGCCCCCTCTTCTTTGTAGCTGTCATAGCAGAGTTTAATGTAATTTTAGCCATTTTAATGGTAGGCAAAATAATTGTTAGGACAATTAATATTAGGAATAAATAATAGTAATTCGTTTTAGGTAATTCGATGCTAGAGTTATCACTTATCAATATTAGGATGAACATCCTTTAGGACATTGAAATGTGTATGCGCAAAAATGAATAGGACAAACAAGTAGTACTTATGCCATTCAACATAATGCTAAACATTCTCGGCCAAAAAATATTAGGACAACATGCGATACGACAGGCACCCAACAAATTCACGAGTCTCACGAAAACCTAAAAAAAAAAACAAGACAATGTGACACATACTTTAAATAATTTAAAATATGAATGCATTCAGAAGCACGCGCCAGCGGTCCGAATTGTCCAACACGCGCATTTAGCAGCGAACATGAACATTTTTCGTAAAAAAATTCAAGTGCATGAAGCACCATCAGCACGATTCGGAATTTTGTACGCTACGTCACGGCTGCTTACATTGGACATTTTGTTTTAATTTTCTCGCTTTGGCGCGGTTTTTCGCGAAGTCTGTAGACAGGAGTTTTATGAGAGAAAATATTATTTAAGCTTTACTTGTTGTAGCATACTTACTGGGTTATTTTTATACTTATGGGTACAGACAAAAACCTAGTCTTAAAAATTTAATTAAAAGCTAAAAGAAATTAGTAGCTAAACAACTGTTTAGCTACTAATTTCTCAAATAACATTCAAAATGCTATCAATTTTTACATGTCTCATGCTCAGGCCTGAAATGTCTGTTTTTCTAAAATGTGTTTTTCCCAAAATGTCTGCTTTTCTATATTGTCAGCACGTCTATTGCATAATGTCAACTTCTCAAAATGTCAGCTTCTTATAATGTCTGTCTCCAAGAATTATTGTTTTCGTATGATGTTAATTTTCCAGAAAATGCTTATTCCCAAAATGTCTGCAATCTCAAAATATTCGCCTAATTACAATATAGTTATTCCAGAAAAGACTTATTCCAGAAACTGCAACATTTACCTACAGTTTCTTTATAATTTTAAAGCGAAAACTCTATGTCCTTCCCAGGGTCTTAAACCATCTCTAAACAATTAAGCAAGCAATTAAGCCTTTTACATTTAGAATATTGAATATATAAAAAAGATAGCCTATATAAAATAGTGAACATAACGCAAAAGCAAAACTTAAGGTAGTAATGCTAATATTATAGGAATGTAAACATTATGAATAGACGACTTCATGAGATTGTACATATTTTAAATAAGAGACGTTTTGAGAAAGCTGACAAAATAAAAGTTCTAACATTGTGAAAATGCAGACGTTTTGAATTTTTAAAATTTTAGTAAATAGTAAATTTTAATTAAAAATAGTAATTTTAGTAAATTTTAGTAAAACCGATAATATATTTCAGGCCTGAGTTTTCTTACGACTAGCTTTTCAAAATCAAATTCTAAGTCAAAATACCTTTATCCAAATCAATGTCAAAGAATCTACTCGGTTTGGAAAAAACCTGTTGTGAAGAATCTGGAAAAACCTCAAAAAAGCAGGTACATTTTGTGCAAAAAATATTTACAAAATCATTTCCCTACTTACATCCAAAGTACTATCAGAACTAAATATTTTAATACAGTAGATACGCTGATTAGAAGCTAGGGATCACCAAACGACACGACTTTTTGACTTTTTTTTTGTTATAACTAGTCTGTCTAGAACTTCAAACTTTTCCGTGTTTCTTTGTAGTAGCCTTTGGCTTATCGACGATAGTGGGAATAATAAATATACATATATTGCGCGCATCCTAATGTGCACCACGCGGGAACTTTACATTTTCCCGAGATAAAAAGAATCTTTGTTATTTATTGATAAATAACTTTTGAAATCGGTAACGTCATGTTTTAATTCATCCATTACAAACAAACAAAATCAAATCTTTTATCTTTATAACATTAGATTTAGATAGCTTAGACATTCTCAACTAATTAAATGTAAATTTTCTTTGAGAAATAGTTTTTATGCACATTGGCCGCGCAATTAACAGAGGAAATGCTGCGACGACGATCGTGGTTAGTTACGGCCCAGTCGATACAAGTCAAGTTTGCAATTTGAAGACTGTATCTTTACTCAAGTTTTATAAATTAGAAAACATTTTCTAAACTAATTTTTCTTTCAGGAGCCGGTGGTCTCCGCGCTACAGAGTTGCGGATATCCCCCCCAGTCGTCCAGAGGGGGTCGGACGCGATCCTCGCTTGTTTGTACGAGTTGACGGACGCCCCTCTCTACTCCGTCAAGTGGTACAGAGGGCGACACGAGTTCTATCGGTACTCGCCTACTGAGACTCCTGCGACGAAGATCTTCCCGTTCGCTGGGATTAATGTGGACGTGAGTTTTATATCTTTTTGTAATTTTGCAGCACTACATCAAGTGGTACGAAGCGTACCACTGACTATACATTAGCTAAACTAGGCTAAGGAAACGGTTGCAATGAAAATTATTCCTTTCCTCTAGATCAATGTCAGTTTGAGTTATTTTTAAGACCTGTGAGTACTGGTAGTCTAGTGGTTTGGCCGATGGCTTCTCAAGCAGAGGGTTTTGGGTTTAAACCCGAGCTTGCACCTCTGAGTTTATCATAATTCATATGCCGCAATTTCATTGCCAGGAGCTTCAGTGGTGTATCCTTTCATTCTGAGTGGAGACATGTGCCTAGCAGCAGGATGTTATATAATGTAGACAAATATAGTGATAATGATGATAAATGTTTCTATTTTGTTTGAAAGGGCATACCGTTCCATTGTCACCAATAACATAGTTCTATGAAAAACTACACGGTTATTTTTATTGTCAATATACATGGCGTATTGTAAACATCAACAACATTGTTAGAGAGCAGAGGGCTTACATAATGTGTTGGTCGTATTTTATAGCATCAGAGAAGACTATTACGCGGCCATAAAATTCAGTCACTAAGGTATGCCATTAGTAAATAACTATAGCATTCAATCGCTGCTAAAATTTTAATAAAATTGAACGCAACGATTTAAAATTTAATTTAAAAAAATGATTGGGTTCTAAAGATTAAACCGCGGTATTTCGTGTGTTACGAGAATCGACTTATTGCAAATTCAATGGTGTATGTAAAGTTCCCAATCCGCACTGGGCCTGCGTGGGTACTATGACCCAAGCCACACGGCGGACACGACGTACAAAATACGCGTTCTTGAATCTACATAAGCACGACGACGTCTGTACACGCGTACGCCTACATACATCGCGCGCGCAATCTTCTGGATTCCGGCGGTGTCTGGCAATCTGCGCCTTGAGGGGTGGGGTAAGTCGAATCGGTGCGGGGTGGAGCGTGTCTATTCTGTACGTTAGTACTATTATATATTCTGTGCCCAAGCCCTCTCATTTTGAGAGAAGGCCTGTGTCCTGCGGGACGTATATAAGCTGGGATGATGGATTATAGCGTCCAGTTTACGTGCAGTTCTGCTGACTGCAACAGAACTGAAATCTAAAATGTAGTAGCAGTCAGGCAGTTGGCAGCTACGTTGCGGTTGGAATGCAGTCCGTCTATAATGACCCTTATATACAATCTTATTTTTCCACAATGTACATTAATATGTACAATGTGGAATGTACATATTAATGTACTTCAATTTAACGTTAATGTAATACGTACGTTAATGTGTACGATGTAATATTTGGTAATTCCTATGGGAATATAATAAATAGCTTTTAGCTTCAAAGCTATTTTGGAACATAAAAGAAATACAAAAAAGAGCTTAATCATTCGAACGCATTCTTCGCTAAATTTTTCAAAATATTTTTTCATTGTTAAAAGACATAAATATTACAAATACGCTCTTTTTAGTTCTGAAACTTTAGCGTATTTGTAATATTGTTCGTGGAATTATAATGCGCGGGGTCATAATAAAATAAAATAATAAATCCGAGAAAATAACACAATATCCGTGTAATATTTTGTTCGAAGAACTCAACAGGTGAAATATTTGGCATCGTAAAAAAGCAATTTTAAAAGCATGAAATACGTTCTATTTGATGTCGGGAGATTTTTCTGTCCCTTTTTGAGGTTCTCATATTTTCCGCAACAAGGGATCTCACATCAGTTATTATAAATTGCGCGGAACCCTAGATGTTATAAATGGTTAGACACACAATAACATGAATCTGGGACCGTAACCAGGACTAGTGCAAAATTGTCAAAATATTCTAAGTCCCTGAAATTATAATTGGGGGCTGTTTCACCACTTTTTTTAAAGTTCGGATTAGCTAAATCATAACCTTATTTGTCAGATGGAATTAAAATTTCTGTTTCACCAGTCTTGATTAGCGCTAAGTGACGGACAAACTATTTCTCAATTTGACCATCAGATCAGGTGGCATTTAGCATTATTATCCGTCACATAACTTTTTAATTAGTTAGTTTATTTTTTTGTGGCCATGGTTGGAGAGCCCTTCAGCCGGTTTCAGAAAAATAAATCGAAGTATTTTTTATTTTTTTAAGAAAGAAGTCATGCTAAATTGCAAACGAGAATTTAAATATCAAGATTTGATTAAAAAAATATAGGTACGCTTTTAGTATGTAAAAATAAATCCAGAATTTCGTAATATTTTTTAATTACAGACTTTTTTCAGAGGCACAATCGTTTGTTCTATCTGAACTTGTACATCGCCATTGAAAAAAAAGTTAATCTGTCAAATGGTTTGGCGCCACTTTTCGTTTCGTTTTACGTGATTTTATTTTTCTTTGTTATTGTTAACAAATTATCGTAAATATATACCGTTTTTGGATTAATTATAATGCTACACATTTGTTTATGCAAAAAATAGATATATTTAAAAATTACATTTCATTTCACTTAATTTACACAGTTTACGATTTCTTTTGCTTTAATAATTAGCGACTCTTTGAACGAAAGTGTGCGAACAGGAACGCGTGGTCGTGAAATGCGACGTTGCCATTCCGACTTTTTGTTAAACCGACGATTAGTTAAGTGGTACTTAGTTTGCACAGGACCGGAGTGGTGAAACTGAAAAAAACACTAGCCGACAGATTTGTTCAGTACTTAGTTTATTCATTGGTTACGTAACCAGTAGTTAGAAAATAAGGTGGTGAAACACCCTCTTAAACTATTATATTAACTTTTACTAACGGTTATCACTCTCGTTAATAATTAGATCTGGCGTGAATTAAATTTCCGGGACTTCCAAAAAAAATCTGCGGAAATTTACGCTTGATTAACGTTGCGTAAAATAAAAAACACCTGTGCTTATTTTCATGTCTCCAAACGTAGTGACTAAGATGTAGGGATTTCATGCCGATGCTGTGGAAATATTGGGATAAAAAAAATCTATCAAACTATATAAGAACCAAATTTCAACAAAATCCGTTCAGCCGACTTGTGTGATTGATTGACAAACATTCAAAATATCCTACACCCAAATGTCTTAACATACTTTCTCATTTTGAATATCAATAGAATGGGATATTATTCATAAACTTTTGTGTAAATAGTTACAAATTAAATTGAATCAACCAGAAATTTTAAAGTTATACCTTAATACTTTTTGCATAACTTCCGCAAGAAGAGACTGTAAATTTTCTTTCAACAATAACTTCAGAGTCGCATCTACATTTTTAACCTCATCTAAAACACAGACGAATCAGATTTCAAAGCGTCAATTTCAGTTATTACGTGTCACGGATATTCGGTAATAATGAAATTGCTATTTCAAAAATACCCGAATAAGGTATTAATATGTCAACTTCATGTTATTCAATGATACTCGTGGAAAACGGTTATCAATCAAATAATGTCTTAAAATAATTGACACTTTATTCTTGACTTGAGGTCGTATTGTCTTACGCTCGGGCATTCAAGATCGCATTCTCCATCTCTTTCTGTCTTCATGGTAAGCCGTAACACAGAAAGAAGTGATGAAAAATATGGTTATCCCATGTGCTTAAATGTGCGTTATACGAAAAGGCCTAATTTAATGATTAACACCAAGTCATGGCAGCCTATACTCTGTCTATTTAACAGAGTAAGTAGGTAATAGAAAACAGAGAATGCACGTAATTGGTCAGCGATAAGGACGATGCACGGTGCATCGTCCCACTGCAGGGCACATATTTAAATAATATTATCTACAACTTTAAATAACATTTTTTTTTTTATAGCCTATAATAATTATGTCCCACTGCTGGGCAAAGGCCTCCCCTTTCTTCCGCCATTCTTCCCTATCCTGGGCATGCACCTGCCAATCAAGCTGAAAAGCGCTCAGGTCGTCTCGCCATCTCCTCTTGGGTCTGCCTCTGCTCCTTTGGCCATCCCTCGGAACCCATTCGGTAACGATTCGCGCCCATCGGTCCGGATGCATTCGGCTGACATGTCCGGCCCAGTCCCACTTCAGCTTGGCGGTTTTGACATCCACATCTGTAATACGAGTTTTGGAGCGCAGTGCCGTGTTTTTGATTCGATCAGTTCTTCGAACACCCAGGATACTGCGCTCCATTGCTCGTTGGCAAACCTTAAGCCTGGACTTTTGAGCTTCAGTTAATGACCAAGTCTGAGCGCCGTAGGTTAAGATGGGAAGAATACACATGTCGACGAGTTTGCGCTTAAGTGACAGAGGAAGGTTGCCCTTCATTAGCGTCTTATCGATACGCCTATCGATTTATCTTGACTGCCTGTTCTCGAAGGATGCTATCTGGCCCAAGTAAATATACTCGTCGACGTATTGTATGTCTTGCCCATCCACCGTAACTCTACGTTTCACGCTGTTGGTCATTACATGTTAAATAACATAATTATGATTAATAGATGAATAAACATGACATGTAATTATTTGAGGTGCCACGAGAAAAATCAAAAAATCACGAGATATATTACGAATATTCCAACAAACGGCATGTAAGCCGAGCCCGCCATCGACGTGCGATTGTTGACGCCCACTGAACAGTTTCTTGTCCCTTTCATTTGCATACAAAAGTGCAACAGTTAGAACGCCTTGCTAACTCTGTTAAATAGACAGGGTATAGTAGTTTCACCTATGACCTCTCAAGCAGGGGGTCATGAGATCGAGCCTCGTACCTTTGAGTTTATCGGAAATTATGTGGGAAATTGCATCTGAACCTTTCTCAAAAAAATGCCACTTTTTTTTTATTTCCAACAATTTTATGTTATTCCGAATTATTACTCAGAATCACGTGCTCTTTCCATCCCTATAGGAGAGAAAAAATTACCCGAAAATGTCATACATTTTTTGTGTTGTTCCTTTTTGTTACGCCATAAAAAATGTATGGAACAGTAACAAAATAGGAAAAAAAATTATAACGGACATTTTTTGTCATAATCTATCTAATACCTTTAAACGAGCAATTCTTGTATATATGTATATATATATGTATATATATAATCAGGATCTCGGAAACGGCTCCAACGATTTCGATGAAATTTGGTATGTGGGGGTTTTCGGGGATGAAAAACTGATCTAGCTATGTTTCATTTTCAGAAAATCGCTTTTACTCGTGTTTTCCGGCTATTTTTGTTTGCATTAGAATATAAAGCTAAATTTCGCCGACTTCGAGCAGATCATAATGGCACATTAGAAATCGGGTGGTCGCGCATCCAGCCGACCTCGGTTCGATTCCACGTTTTTTTTCAAGATTTTTAGTTTTTTTTTAAGTTTATTTTTTATGAGAAAACGTCAAGTTTCTTCTTTTGTGAGAAAAAGTTACTTTTTTGTGAGAAAAAGTTACTTTTTTGTTAGAAAAAGTATTATAGGGAACGTGCAGTAACTATAGGCGGCAGCACTAATGCGACAGAAGAGACACTATGCGGACAGTAAAACAAACTTATCAAGGTAAAACATTCAAATTGATGGCACCCTTATGGCACCAGTTGGCAGCACCGTCTATGTGCACGTTCCCTATTGGGAGCACAGAACAGGAAAAGCCGGTTGTCTGTAAAGTCGGTTTACGGACGATAGTTTAACGTGACTCACCCCCCCCCCCCCACCCCCTCCGGTGTTTTTGTCAAATAACTTGAAAACGGTGCATCCTACGGCAAAATCAATGAAATTTTCATCCCCCCTTTAATGCCCCCACGCTCCCTCCCCCGCATCCCCTCCCCCCCTCTCACCCCCCCCCCCCCCCCCCCCCACCCCCCACCCCCACCCCTCCGGTGTATATAATCAGGATCTCGGAAACGGTTCCAACGATTTCGATGAAATTTGGTATTTGGGGGTTTTCGGGGATGAAAAATTGATCTAGCTTGGTCTTATCTCTGGGAAAACGCTTGGTACCGAGTTTCTGCCCGAGCAGAGCTCGGTCGCCCAGGTACTTCAGATTGAAAGAGCTCGTGATTCTGAGTAGGAATAACATATCATAAATTAGAATATTTTTATATTATTAGAATATAAAAAGTGTTTTTTTTTAGAAATGCTCTGAAATTTACCATGAGCTCAAGTGAAGGAAAACATCGTGAGTACTGTAAACCTATACGTACCTGCGAAGAAATTCAATGGCGTGTGAAAGTTCGCGTGGGAACTTGGGCTCAAACCATCTCATTGTGAGAGGAGGCCCGTACTCAGTATGCTGGGATGCTGATAATTATCATTTAGAACCTTTTTGATTCCACAAAGCCACAATACTCACCCTAATAAAGCATTTTCCAATATCCAGATATTTGAAAGCCTTAACTGTTAAGGATCTTTTATACCTTCCATAATTTGAATGTATTCAACCTTTTACGTCCATTTCCATACCATTTCCATTCCACTGCCTTTATCTTTACGGGACGTCTATGGAATGGGCTCCGTTATCCATTTATCATTCGGATTATTATAAACAATATTTACGTTTCCCTTTTGAATAATTACATTCCTAGTTGAAATCCTAAGGTCTCTATGACAAGTTACAAAGTGAAAGCGGAGACTGAAAAAAGAAACTACCATCAAACGGTTGAATATATAAACTGTCTTTTGAACATCACAAGTGCTGTTGATATTATTAAGAAGTTGATATAAAAATAAATCTATTTATCCCGTGTCCCAAAACTCAACGATATTTTTGTATTTTAAAACAGGTGAAAATAGGCAAACATAAATATGTTTCTTATTTTAGCTGACAACAATGAACTTATATTTTTAAAGTCATCTTTGAGAATAATGTTTTGTGCTTCAGGCCCTATGGGTTAAAAGTCTCAATTCCCAAATAAAATAAATAATATTACGGGACAATTCACAACAATTGACCTAGTCCCAAAGTAAGCTAAGCAAAGCTTGTGTTATGAGTACTAGGAAACGGATAAATATTTATACTTATATAAATAGAGTTCTCGAGTGGCGTCCGCGGACCGGAAGACGCAGTGTAGGTAGGCCTCCAACAAGATGGAGCGACGACCTGGTGAAGGTAGCGGGAACGCATTGGATGCGGATGGCGCAGGGCCGATCTGTTTGGCGAGCCTTGGGGGAGGCCTATGTTCAGCAGTGGACGTCTTTCGGCTGAAATGATGATGAATGATGAAATAGATAGGTACATACTAAACAATGAACTAAAACAATTACTTTGCTCACCCGCGACCTTACAATAGTTACGTTTATGCAAGAAATGTGTGTTCATGCAGTTCCTCCACCTCCACACTGTACGAACACACACAAATCACATAAACACAACCATCACCACCACCAAGCTACACTGACGCGTTTCGAACTCAACTAGAGCTCATCTTCAGAGTAACCACAACCGTATGCTATGCTACCAAATGTTAAACTAACAAACCAAAACAAATGTTTTAACTTGTCACTGTAACTTCACAAGTACCCACTTTATTTTTCTTATTCTCAAACTACCCCACAAAAATTAACTTTTATTGACATAATTTATAAAACTACCTCGAATTTTTTGTTTATTTATTTATAAGGCATATTTTATTAATACTAACTGTTCAAATTAGACCCAAGCCGCAGTAAAGGAGAAGATACTAAATTTACCTGTTCATTAATAATAGACCCCATAGTGTTGTACCTAATTATTTCCATGCATTCCAGAGCATCCAGACGCAACCCCTTGCCGCAATAATGTAACACTTCATAAGAATCTGAATCTAACAATGAATGATTTTATTCAAACAAATGTTTTGCAAAATTCGATCTATCTGGATGCTCATTCCTATATGCCGAAACATGCTCTTTAAATCTAGTATCTTCTCCTTTACTGCGGCTTGGGTCTAATTTGAACAGTTAGTATTAATAAAATATGCCTTATAAATAAATAAACAAAAAATTCAAGGTAGTTTTATAATATGTCAATAAAAGTTAATTTTTGTGGGGTAGTTTGAGAATAAGAAAAATAAAGTGGGTACTTGTGAAGTTACAGTGACAAGTTAAAACATTTGTTTTGGTTTGTTAGTTTAACATTTGGTAGCATAGCATACGGTTCATCTTCAGAGTAACCACAGTGGTTACTCTGAAGATGAGCTCTGGTTGAGTTCGAAACGCGTCAGTGTAGCTTGGTGGTGGTGATGGTTGTGTTAATGTGATTTGTGTGTGTTCGTACAGTGTGGAGGTGGAGGAACTGCATGAACACACATTTCTTGCATAAACGTAACTATTGTAAGGTCGCGGCTGAGCAAAGTAATTGTATTAGTTCATTAATATGGACCTCCGCAAAGTAACGCCTGATTCAATAAATTACATACTAAACACCCAAGACCCGAGAGCAAACATTCGTATTTTTCATACAAATATCTGCCCCGACACGGGAAACGAACCCAGGACCTCAAACTTCGTAGTCAGGTTCTCTAATCACTAGGCCATCTGGTCGCCTAAATATATAGCTGTCCGCCACTTCTTCATTTCCAACTCTGATATCTTGTCCCCTGTACCACAGCTAATCAGACAAAGGTTGTTCGCTTCGACGCCTCCAAACAATATTCTCTGATACACTATAATTGTTATCTTTGCGTCCCTCTTCTCAGTAGACAGTAGACACATCTATTCCGGTTTAGATTGAGTTATTTAATTAAAACGTCTAAATGGCAAGTTTCATATTACCGAGTGTTAAACATGGTCACTAAGTAATTCATCATCATCATTTTTCCATAATATTTTACTGCCAAGACTTAGTCCATTGGCCGACTACGTCTCGCCGGATAATTAAGGAGGCAGAAGGTTGAAAGAAACACCTTGTAGATTTCGATCTCAATATAAATCCCAATATACTGCGACGTGGCCGCTAACGATGGGTCTTATAAGGAAGCTCAAGGTCACTCAGAGGGCGATGGAGAGGGCTATGCTTGGAGTTTCTCTGCGGGATCGCATTAGAAATGATGAAATCCACGCGAGAACTAAAGTCACGGACATAGCTCGAAGAATCGCTAGACTTAAGTGGCAGTGGGCAGGGCACATCGCCCGTAGAACTGACGGCCGATGGGGCCGAAAGGTTCTCGAGTGGCGTCCGCGGACCGGAAGACGCAGTGTAGGTAGGCCTCCAACAAGATGGAGCGACGACCTGGTGAAGGTAGCGGGAACGCATTGGATGCGGATGGCACAGGGCCGATCTGTTTGGAGAGCCTTGGGGGAGGCCTATGTTCAGCAGTGGACGTCTTTTCGGCTGAAATGATGATGATGATAAATCTCCATGAGACTACTTGTTTAATATTCAAAAATCTTATATATTTATATACAGTACTCGCAATGCACTGTGTACAGTTGAGGTCAAAGATATATTATTTACACTTTAGTGTCTTATCACTGTATGCGTTCTGACAATTTCATATAGAAGTTCAAACACGAAGTGACTGCGACAAGGTAGTAAGTGTAAATATATAAAGAATATCAAAGACCTCGACTGTACTAATACCTCAACCCATCGCACGTACGATATTATGATAAGAATGTGGCTTCGATCGAAAATTTTAGTCTCTGAACAAAAAAGTAGTCAAAGGGACCGACTTTGATCATAGCAAAAAGACGGTTTTCAAAATTTACAATAATTTGGGAGTTATTGAGGATCTAAATTTACCAATCAAAGACGTCGTTATAAATGACAAAACATAAAGTTTCATAATAAATAACAATTAATTTGGCATTATCGCATAAAGCTTCATATTAATAATTACAGTAAATATTTCGATGTTTTTTGTTTAAAACCATAAAAAAATGGTCAAAATGAAAATAAAATAGAGAAAATCTCAAAGTTTTTTTTTTCTTAAACATTATTGTGACGCATTTGCCAGGTTTTCGTCACTAATAATGCGTTATTTCACTAAAAGTCTCTTTATTTCTACTTACCTTTTATTTTAAAATTAATTTATTCAACAATTAAATATGCATATTTACAAAAACATATTTTAAAACACAAAAATAAAAAACTTAAATTTACTTAATCTAAACCTAAAAACCTTTTATTTTAATTTCATGTTTGTGTATGAGTATTTTTTTCTCAAAACTAAATTAATATTATTTTACAAAGACGCATTTTACTTCCGCGATAGAAATTTTTTTTTGACAAAAGCGCATTTCACTTGATAAAATTTCTTCTCCAGCAAATGAAACCGCTCATTACAACCATAAAAGCACTCTCAATCCATAGCAAGATTGCACTCATCATTCCGCAACAACGGAATGGCATCCTCCATCAAACAGCATCGAGGTAGACATTTAATAATACCCGCAAAAAAATCTCTGCCGCATTTTCCAGAATATTCGGGCAATTTTCACATGCTGTAGCAAGGGCACATTTTTCCTTAGAACAAGTCCATCTTTCCCTGTCTCGCGCTCGGCAACTGTACATAAATTCAACCCTTTATCACGCCGTACTCTTATTTCACAGTGTTTCTGTGATAATAACTCAATGGAACCTCTTTCGCCTTTGCTCTTATTTTTTTATGGTTGGCACATTGTTATTTAATATCCTATTGGAGCAAAGGAATGGGCGTCTTTAAGTAATTTGAAGAGAGTGCTGAAATTATTTAGTTGGAGCTTTTTAGGGTTAAGAATGCTTCAAGTCTTTTGAAATAAAAGTGAGTACTTTAGAAGCATTGTATCCAGAATAGGGATGTTACGGAGCTTCGGTTCCGGTTCCGTTAAGTCGGAACTTCCGATTACTATTATACTTTCGGTTCC
Organism: Archips xylosteana; assembly: GCA_947563465.1. Lineage (NCBI taxonomy): Eukaryota > Metazoa > Arthropoda > Insecta > Lepidoptera > Tortricidae > Archips > Archips xylosteana. Next base: position 3,294,395 of record OX387351.1, on the reverse strand, counting down.
GACTCCGGCTCCGACATTTTTTAATCGGAGGTTTGAATCGGAGGTCGAAGCATAGATAGCGGGCTTTAAGCTTTAAGCTTTTGTTCGTTAGTAAGTTAGTATAATATAATTACTAATATACTGCCGTGCAGATTTTAAAACGCAGTAAGTGGCATTTTGAGTGATTTCTGTTTATTAGTGATTCGGAATCAGTGCATCGAAACGCACACATATATGAAATCGGTTTTTTGGTCCGGAGCCTCCTTCAAAGCCTCTACGAGCAGTATGTCAAAGTGCTCAGTAAATAATACACCGTAGCACTAACAAAAATGCAGTAAGAAACAACTTACTTTATTGGAACTGTAAAGATACAATTTACGCTCATCTGTAATGCCATTTAAAATGCAGTGATTAGGCAACTTACTCTTTGTTAGTCAGTAATCATTGAAAAATAAAAATAATATATTCTATTTAAATCGCAGTATGCGTCAAATTTACTGCGTTTTAAATGAAAGTTTTTTTTACCTTGTACTGCGATTTTCACGGCGGATAAAAGTTTTACTGCTTTTTAGTCGGTATTCGCTAATCGTACGAATATAAGTCTTTAATCTTAATCGCAGTATACCTACGTTGACTTGCTGCATTTTAGTTGGTAAATCAATATTTTTTAATGTTTGTACTGCGTTTTTGGCCTTACTTACTGCGTATTATTTAGCAATTGGTTGCTCAGTGGAGGCTCGGACGCCGTACGAGCAGGATAGTCAAGGCGTTTTGTGATTCGAGGACTGCCGCGCATTCGAGGTAAGTACATAGGTATACTTGAAATTCAGTTATTTACATATTATACACTGCGGTGGGCTAAAAATGCCACTGAGTGGGCGCCACAGGATGGATGGCGACGACGGGGTAGGCCCAGACGGCGGTGGCGGGACGACCTGGACATATTTCTCGACGACTGGCCTCAGGCTGCTTTGGATCGGGAGAAATGGAGGACATGGGGGGAGGCCTTTGCCCAGCAGTGGGACATCAATCCAGGCTAGATAATAAATAACATATTATTAACGCCTTAATTTGTATTGTGCACGTGTCACAAGGATATTATGCGTTTTATTTGATTGAAACATGAAACTATCGTAAGACTCACTCATAGTGAAAAATAAACGGATCGCTCGCGTCTTGAAGCGAGTTTGGCTTGACATGTTTCGGGCTGGTCCGTGGCCCTTCTTCCCGGAGTCCCCGGAGTGTGTGCGTCTGGCAGCCGCCGTGACGTGTTACTCCGGGAAGAGGGGCTGCGGATTGGCCCGAGGCATGTAGAGTTGGACTCGTTTTGGGACGTGGGTGATCCGTTTATTTTAACTATAAAAAATTGGTTATTTAAATAACACTGTAGTATATATGCAATGTTAGTACATAAACTACATATATTTAAAAAAATCTTAGTTTTAGTTTTAATAAGCTAAAGCTTAATTTTTCTAATTGTGATGTTTGATTTTTACAAGATCATGTAGATTTTTTGTATCTTTTAGAATTTTTAAGATTTTAAAATGTATGAATAATATGTTATTCATTAAGTCTGATCTCAGAACTAAGTTCCTAGTTTTATTTAGGTCACAATTGTTTTGTTTTTTTTTTTTATATAAGTAAGCAGTATTATTTTAAAACAATGTACCTATCATTGATGTCAGTAAGGCTGATTGTTTAGTTTTGTTATTGTTTTAATTATACGTAAATAAAAAGTTATAGAAACAATTAAACTTTGTGTATTATTTTGACTTTATTCTCAATTAAGACTGAAAGTAATTTAAAGTTTTTAATGGTAATCATTCATTATTAGCCAAAAATAAAATGTTATACAATGAGTTTTATTTATACATTATGATGGTGACTAATGATACCGGTAAAAAAATAATTGTAGAATGTGAATTTTACTCAGTCATTTTATACATTTTTACGTTCAATTTCCTTACAATAAGCAGTAAAATAACTCGTAGCATTTCAAAAGATTGCTACGTTCTAACTAAAATGCAGTAAACATGATGAACTTACTGTACTTTACTCTGCAAACACGATTCAACTATTGCAGTATCAAGCTTTTATACTGCGTATTATTTGGTATTCTAAAAGATTTTTAGTAAAAATATGTCAGCAGTAACAGCTCAGATTTTCTTAAAAACCTCCTCTCATGCGTAATATAAGTCTGAGGATGTTCTTTTTTTTTCGTAAATAATCCTTGTAACATTTACGCTATAGTTAAAGTGTAAATTTAGCAAAATTCTTCGAAATAACGAAAAAAACGAAGTTTGAAGTAGTTTTTTGCGTTTATCTCGAAACAGCATTTTTGCACTTACTGCGTTTTAAAATCTGCACGGCAGTATATGCTACTTTGGGTTTAAATTCATTCTATTTAAACTTGTTGTTTATTTGGAAATATGCCAATTTTGTTCATTTTTTGTTTTATGTTACAACTGAAACTTGAAATAAAAAAAAAATACTACATAATGTTTTATTTGTCCTTAAATAATAATTCTCTCTCATGTCACCCTGATTCCGATTCCGATTCCGACTCCGGTTCCGATTCCGATAAAGCAAATTTAAAAACTCCGATTCCGGCTTCGGTTCCGACAATACTACTTCCGTTACATCCCTGATCCAGAATGATGAAAAAGATTTTAAGTATAAATATTCTGCTAGGTTTACGGTCAAAGTACCTACAAAATTCTAGCATTGTTATTTGGTTCAGATTAAAAGATCTTACAACTATAATTAATATTACTAGGAATGCCAAATTACTATAAATATTTAAATAACTAGTGGTTCTCCGCGTGGCAGGTCTCGGAAAATGGCTGAAATATGACACAATTCAAATCCTAGTGTACTTACTTACACTTACTTTATTCTAAATTATTAAAAAAAAATCACGAGACAAATTCACACCAATTGGCCTAGTCCCAAATTAAGCAAAACTTGTGCTATGGGTACTAGACAACGGATAAACATACCTATATAGATAAATACATACTAAAATACATTTAAACATCCAAGACTCGAGTTCAAACATTCGTATTTTTCTCACAAATATCTGCCCCGACCGGGAATCGAACCCAGGACCTCAAGCTTCGTAGTCAGGTTGTCTAACAACTAGGCTATCCGACCGTACTTAGTTTACAAACTCTTATGGCTATTACATGAGGGTTTGATAGTACATCACTTCATGCTATTATTTTTTGACACATTTTTATGTATTAGGTTTAATAACTTATTGGTGTATGCGCTGTGCGTGTAATAAAACTTCATTGTTATTTATTGTTGGTAGGTACACATACGTGTTTCGGATCACAGGCTCATGGAATCCCAGTCATTTGAAAGGGATTCATGAAGCCCAAACCAACATGAAGAGGTTTTTAGGACCATACTCGTATTAATATAAAAGAGATGGGCGCAATTATAAAGGGTTCGCCCCATCTAATTTTTTTTGGGGATGGACGAAATAAACATTTAGCAATAACAGGTTTTTAACTGTATGTTTTTGCGACAGGATTTAATAGTATTTCGCCGTAATTGTATGCATTAGTGGTGTAGCCAAATGTGATCCAGGCCTCCTAGTGCCAAAAAAAATTTGGGCCACGAATGACCCACTACGCATTGTGCGTACTCAGGTGTGTGCAGGTTTCCTCATGATGTTTTCCGTAAAGCTCATTGTTAATTTGAAATGTAATTTCGCATGTAAATTCTCAAAAACTCAGAGATGCAAGCATGGGCTTGAACCTTGAACTCACGACCCTCTACTTGAGACACCACGTTTTTTTAGCCTAAGAGTAATTTGTTTTATTTTTGTCCCTAGTTGGCCCGGTCCAACCAGAGCCAGGTAGTCCTGACCAGGGTGAGCTTTGGTCTGTCAGGGAACTTCAGCTGTGAGGTGACAGCCGACGCGCCTAGCTTCGCTACCTCTATCGTCTCCAACAACATGGAGGTTGTAGGTAAGATGTCAGCAATCTAATACTATGTTTAATGTATTTTTTAATAAGCAATTTCCAAGTCATTATGAGATTGACCGCAGAATCAAGGATTGGGTTGTTATGATTTTATTTCGAGGGTGGTCAGACTGTCCAGATTAGTACCACCAACGGTAACGTTAATATTCGTTAATAGTGCTTAAGACGAGAGTGAGCGAGATGGTGCGATACAAACTTCGACTTTTAAATTTTAGAGTAGTCCTCCTGCTACTCAGTATTTTTTTTACTTTTCTAGTTTTAGTATTCCAGCGTACAGCGTGGAGAATGAGGCAGCCGGAGAAATGATTGGCACATGAAGTATTTTATCCTTCCTTTTAAAACAAGAAACGCATTTGCAACCCTGTAATGTTGCAGATATTCATAAGTGGTGGTGCTGACTCATCATAAAAAGTCGAGGTTAAACAGCTACATCGTGTTTTGGTTTTGCAGTGCTATGTAAACTTGTTCGTAAAATGCTGTCTTGTAACTGTTTAGTAAGTCTTTGTGTAATGCATCAAATGGATTCTGTAATGTATAATGATTAAATTGTATCTGTTTTTAGAAAAAGTGACTTAGTGTCAAGTTTCTTGCGGCGCATTCTTCTAGGTAATCATGGTCTTTTCTAAAGCGCTGATGGATTCAAAAAAGACTCGTAAAAGGGCCCTTAAGCCTATTAGCAGAAATAAATTGATTTTGATTTTGATTCTGATATTGCTTAGTTAAATTACAGTGCAGTCTATACCTTAGTGTTGTCCAGGTGCTCAAAAATGTTTGACGACTCATTGAGGCTATTTACAATATGGTCGTCTTCAGATGTTTTTAAACACCTAGACATCTCCGATGTTAATGATGGCGACTAGTTTGGCAGTAAAACTCAGCAGCAGTAAATTTTATAGCTGGTCTTGATACGTGCGAGAGTGCAATGGGTTTTAAATCTGAGTATAAAATGTTTTTTTTTTTAAGTAAGTAAGTATGCCTCAGGACAGTAATGTCTTATGTCGTCGAATCTAGTCTGTCGAGGTCGAGTGGATAGAATCTTTATTCCAGTAATATTTTCCTAAAATAGGCTTGCTAATGTCATAATGTGATATGGCCTAAATTGGAGCACGCTAGCCTAGTAAATGATTAGAAAACAGTCAGATTGCAGCCAGGAATACAGACGCAGGAAGGGTATATTATTTAAGCGCGCCGAACAATAAAAGAAGAGCAAAACCGCTTTGTGTAAATTAAAGGGATGTTGACGACACTTTCATCGCCCTTAATTGAAAACCCCACCTACTTCTGGTCAACGTGTAGAAGATTGGATCCGTAAGGATAGAGCCGTTTAGTTCCGATACATACTCACCAAAGCTAGCTGCATAATTTGCTGAATCATACCGACTAAAGCAATAAAATCTTTGAATTTACTTCTGTCACAGTGATACGGGGTTTGCTTCTACGGGAAAAATGTAGCAAAACAGTGCAGTGACGAATTTATGTTTGAAAATTAAAGTTTGTCGTTATGCTATGCAACCCTTATAAACAAGTGTAAAACGCCTTTTCCGTCGCGGTTATACCCATAATGTCTGATGGCCTCGTAATTGGTTGGGTACCAATGCCCCGAGAGCACTTCCTAACTTAAGTTAAGGTTATTGAAAATCAACTAACCAACCAACAGAATCGGGACGCACTCTAAAACATTTTCACAAAAAAAGTCATAGTTACGTCGCATTGCTTGAGAAGGGAACTCATTATGAAACTTAATGTGAGAACGTTTTACAGTGTATCAGGAATCAAATGGTTTGATATCACAATTCCTAACAGAGATGTTGTCCACAGTGCTACCACCAGCTCCTCCAACAATCCACACGAGCCAGCACTACTACATGCCAGGCGATGTGCTAAGAGCAAACTGCACGTCGGGACCCAGCCGGCCACCGTCCGAGCTCGCATTCTTCCTTAACGACATGCCTGTGAGTGAAATCAATGTTAGTGCAATTACATTTTGATTTCTTTTTACGCGATTTATCTGCGCGGAATTAATGGTTCTTCTAAGTCGCTACACTATAGATAACGTGATAAAATCAATTAGATAGAAACACACACGAAAAATTTTATATTTTTCTTCCTTCCAAAGGGAACCACTTATATCTGGAGTATTTACCAGTTATATCTGGAGTCGGGTCTTCTTCTTTAATGCCGCTAGAACGCTTTGTTGGGTTGTCACAGGACATAAATTCTGCGTTTTCATCTTCTTCTCGATATTTGGTCACTATGTTCTGCACGTCTTTCTCTTCCTAGTTCCTCTTTCTTTCCTTCATTTTAGGGATAATCAAGGCTACAAGATAAATAGATATATAGTTGTCATTGTACTAAAAAGGCGCCGACTCAGAAAGTGCTGCGGTACTGCTACCACAGCGCTTATATTATGATGGACATAAATAGTGGCTGTGTTTGTGGTCTAGCGAACAACCATAATGACTTTCTTGGAAATACAGTGTGGTGGTTCCTACCTTCCACACCCCAGAGCTGGCGTTCGAAGTTCATTGTTGAGAAATGAGCACTATAGCACATTTTCACATCAGTTTTGTTATCATTAGTATCACTTTTTTGGTAATACGCCATAATTTGTCTGAAACAGACGCACAGGTCTAAATAATAATGACTTTTTTGGACACCCATTGGAAGAGGTAAGTCCATCCTTGTCTAAAATCTGACACAGTACGGCTAGAATGCTAGAATTTATAGCAGTAGTTTGCTGAATATGAAGCCCAATTTAACACGGACTCTTGACAACTGTATTTTAGGGATTGTCATAGTCACCTTTCTTTAGTTAAGTTTTTAAAGTAGGAGCCTAGTACGATGGAAGTCTATCTTAATTTTTGTTCATGAGAAAGCTATTTTGTGTAAGTATAATCGATGTCAAAAAAACCTTAAGCCGTGAAACGGTAACGTTATCAGTTTATCCCGGAATTATGATCATAATTTTACCGGGAAGTCCAAGAATAAATATATCGAGAGGTTGTAATCGGCTTAACATTGTTCTTTGTTACGTTTTGAAACGAAATGTGTGCTATCCTAAAGAGCTTTACTTTCTCTGTATGTTTTGTGTTTTTATTAAAGAAATGTTTCTAAAAAAAATAACAGCTAAAATTAAAAAGCTCTACTTAAAACAGCCACATTAATTGACATACAAAGTTTTTTTTTTTAAATTGATAGTATTGGTTTCATCAATTGGAGATTTAAAAAATTGTTTTAAAATTTATCAGTAATATTTCAGGTTGTGATTTTATTACATTGACTCCATCCATGAACATACTAATATTATAAATTTGAAAGTGTGTATTTTGTCCTTCTTTTAAGTCGAAGCTGAGCAACGGATTGCCGTAATTTTTTGTATAGACATAGTTGAAGAACTGTAGAGTGACATAGGCTACTTTTTACCACGGGAAAATATCTCATTCCTACGGGAAAACACGTTTTATTCTACTTCAGCGGGGGCAAAGCCGCGGGCATTAGCTAGTTGTAGGTACATATTTATTCAGTACAGATCGATTCACAAGAGCTGGCGCGAATGGATTGAACGAAAGCAATGTCACTTTGACATTTTTGTAGGAAAATGACGATGCATGACATTTTCATATTTGTGTAACACATAGATATTTTCATTCAATCCATTCATGCCAACTCTTGTGAATCGATCGACCTGTACCTTTTGATTCTATTTTGACAAAATGTTTTCATACATTGGTTGAAGTTTAAAATGCACGGCATGAAATATTGAAATCATACGGGAGTTTTTAGTCTAACTAATTAATCCAACCGTAAATTAATCCGAATGAGTTTTAGAATACCTTTTAAAAATATATTTTTGATTACCATAATTCTTTTTTGGCGTCGGTTAGAAGACGTCCAGCTGACTAAACATTTTTTCAACTAAATACGAATCTACATACAAACGCCCTACATTTTATCATACCATGAATATTCACCGAGCTTACATCAGAGCATTTGAGAATAAAACGCCTCCGCAATCTCCTTTGTTGGCATTAATCGTTCAAAAGTAGACAAGGAAATTTAATTAACATTGTTAAAATCTGGAACTAAATGATGTTCAACCCTGCAGTCAATGTTTGAGTCAAGGATTTCATTAAGCCGAGATACTTTACTCAATGGATCGGTATGAGCTATTTCTATTGTTGAATTTGATCTTATTTCTTCTTTAAAAGTTACTTTACTTTGGTGATTTCCGTCTTTTGATATTCACTTACTTTAATCTCTGTAAAATAGTTGGCCAATCGGTGAACCATTTTTGTTGATAGGTACTTTTTATCTGCATCTGAAAAACTGGTTTTTTCTACTTCAACAAATGGCTTAGAACAGACAAGTGTAAAAATATGGGTGCACAGAACTTGCTCATAAATATTATGTCCCATAGCTCTTATGTCGTCGAATTAAGGTATAGGTATGGGAGGATTAAATCGATACTTATTTTTGCACTTGACCGTACATCAATAAAAATTATCTTATAATTAACTTTTTGCCTAATCTTTAAGGGGTCTAAGAGAAAATAACATAATTTTGGCTGTGGTATGTCCCGTTAAAGTTTAAAAAGTAACGAAAAGCCGGCCAAGTCGGACTCGCGCACCAAGGGTTTCGTACATTTTTTTAAGTACCTATGTCAAAATATACGCCGTAAACAGCCGTAACTATAAAAATCCAGTGTTAGCCAAACCCTGCTTCTGACTAAAATGTACCCAATGTGGGATCATTTTATATTGGTTCTTCGCGAGTTAAGATATTTCATTTAATCATATTTTTTTTTATTATTTGTTCTAGCGGCCACAGTACTACATAATTGGTGAAAACTTCAGGTGTCTAGCTATCACAGTTCATGAGATATAGCCTGGTGACAGACAGACAGACGGACAGCGGAGTTTTAGTAATAGGATCCTGTTTTTAGCCTTTGGGTACGGAACCCTAAATTGCTGTGGACACGTGGTTTACATAGTGTTGACTATCGATAGTCCATCGATAGTTCAGACAAAATCAATAGTATCGCTATCGATGGTATCACCGTTCGATATCGATATTTTTATGTCCAATAGAATCGATTGTAGTTTCTAGATAGTATTGCTAAATCAGACAGTAATGACCAAATTCTATTGGACGTAAAACTATCGATACTATCGACAAGTGACAATGCTATTATATCGATAGCGCTATCGATATCCTGAATAGTTTTCGAGATCAACTATTGATAGTCAAACCATCGATAGTTCTATTACCTGCTCATGACCAAAGCCGCCGAAGCGTGGTCTAAATGACGAGTTTAAGTATCGTACGTAAGTATGTGCCGTGATTAGGTCCCAGGTGATTATGATTAATGATACTAGAATATTCTGCTTTTCACTAAGCGTTTTGTGAGCAGCTATTTATCTATTCCAGTCCGATACTAAACACATTCTAGTAAAGACGGGACTAGAGGACAATGCAAATTGTAGAATGTGTGGAGAGGAAGACGAAACAGTGGAAAACATCATGTGTGAATGTGCCGCCATCGCTAGGTTAAGAATGGGACTCTTTGGTGGCGGATACCCCGCAACCTGGAGACTTCAAATCATTCAATTTATGATTGAGGTGATAAAAGCGATAGAGTAAATGCGAAGGAGGAACAATTACACAAAAACCCCCTGCGGGTCGAAGTGTATCCACAAAAACCGCTAATATTAAGATAAGATTAAATAATCTATTCCAATACCAATACTTAAATCGATACTTTTGAGGGAACCATCTTTAATAATAATAATAATAATAATAATGATTCTTTATTAAGATAACATGGATCCATTTTTGTGTTAGTAACAATTATTTTCTTATGGTTATGTTAGTAGTAGTATAAAAGATGAAATTACTAAAACTAAAATTAAAATGAAATAAAATTAGATTTAAATTAGATTAAATTAAATTAAATCACTGTTTTGCGACGCCATGGGAAATCACACGACAGTGATTTAAGAATGGGCAATACAGTCTACTCGCAATCATCTTCAGGATGCCGTTAGAGCCGCCTTCAACCCTGCGCACCAGGGAAGCGCATCTTTTACGCATTGTTGCGTAATAACATGCCAACGATAATTATTATCGTTGGCATGTTATTAAAGATGGTTCGCTCAAAAGTATCGATTTAAGTTTAAATAAATAAGTGAGATCGATGGCATTACATTTAAATTTAGTGTTTACAATGGTAACATAAACTTGCATTCTTAACAAACAAAAATAACCAACAAACTAAGACGAGGGACGAAGACAAACAAACTTTTCAATTTAACTTGATGAAGCTAAGAAACTTAAAATCAAACATTATAGAATTTATTACTCAAAAGTAACATTGAAGATTTACTGAATAGTACATCTAGGGCAGCAAACCTAATAACTTATAGAAAGCTCTGCCGTTACTAAAGCCAGTTTTAAAGCTTTTAGAGCTTCAAAAGCTCGCATTTAACCAATTTTCCTATACTTCTGAGGATTTTCAATTCTGTGCCACGATCCAACAGTTTATATTCCATTGTTCTAGATATTAAAATACTATTATTTTTATGTAAGCAATAAAATTTACTAAATTTTTTTTTCTTAGATGACAACTGATTTAAGGGAGGAAAACGAGTAAGCGGGTCATCTGATGGGAAATGATCATCACCGCCCATAAAATATCAACAACTCAAAAAGAGTCACTAATCTGTTGCCGTCCTTTAAAGGAAGTATAAACCCTTTTGTTGAAAATTCCGATGTCATATTTTTTTTTATATCAAGGGACAATCTTACACAAATCGACCTAGTCCCAAACTAAGCAAAGCTTGTATATGGGTACTAGACGACGATAAACATACTTATATAGAAAAATAAATACTTAAATACATAGAAAACATCCATAACTCAGGAACTCGTGCTCATCACACAAATAAATGCCCTTACCGGGATTCGAACCCAGGACCTCTTGCTTCGTAGGCAGGGTCACTACCAACTAGGCTAAAGCGGTCGTTACCTCGGTCCCTCGGTCTCGGTCTCGGTCGGGTTGGTCGGTGTCTGGAAACACTGCTACTGGAAGTTGATTCCACAGTTTCACTGTACGTGGAAGTGCCAAAGAAAACGTTCAGTGGTAGGGACGATGGAACTATACCTCTAATACATAGAACACGTAAAAAAGTAACTAAAGAAGTTAAAGAAGTTAATTCAATATTATGTACTTCAGAATAAGATAAGGCAAGTCTGACTGGACATCCTTGCAAAAAACTGTCAGGAATTTTCAATTAAAATAGAAGAATATTTCCATAAATTGGTCCTTGTTGAAAACGTACCGCGTCAAAAGTAAGACTTCATTCAAACTTAGCAAATATTTTTAGAAATATTCTGGGTTTACTTTTAATCTTTTTCTATGAGTGCTCAATAGGATTTTGTGTCAGAAATTTTCATTTAACATTGTGTTTCCACCGTACCAACATAAATCTCAATGAAAACAGTTTAAACTAAAACTAATTTAAATCAAAAGTTTTTGTGTACTCGGTTAGTTTAATATTTATCTCTGTACAACAGCGGTTTATGAATGAGCAGTTGAGTGCGGTCTTCTGGCCGCTTTAGGTGACCGCGAAATTAATTAATCTCATTACTTACACTTAATTTAATAAACTTCACGAGTTTTGGCCTGCGTTTACTCGGAATACGCTGAACCAATTTTGTATGGTTTCACGCTAATTTTTGTTTCACAAGTCGCGGTACCTAATGGAGACAAAAATTGAAATTTATTTCTACGTGTCCATTAGCTTAATTTTTAATGTTATCTATCATTGTAAACGCACAGTTATTTTGATCATTGATCTGGATAAATTTTTTGTTTTTACTTTTTTTTTTAAAAGTCGTGATAGGCTAGTACTATACGTTTACTTTTAGTTTACCACTGACAGATGGCTTGCCTTCATTTTATTTCCAACTTTAATACCATACAAATAAAGTAGCTATTATAAAATCTGCAAACGTGGGTAACAGTATTCTAAAATTGGCTTTATTTGTAGGTCGTTAAAGTTGAATATGAAATGAAGGCAAACCATCTGTCAGTGGTAAACTTTATGTAATTTTACTGTAGTGGTTTGAACCCTCAAGCAGAGGGTCTAGGGTTCGAAATCGGGCACGCACTTGAGTTTTTCGAAATTAATGTGCGAAACAACATTTGAAATTAAGCATCAGCTTTGCAGTGAAGGAGAACATCGTAAGAAAACCTGCATACACCTGCAAAGAAATTTAATGGTGTGTGTGAAAGTGTGAAATTCCCAACCGCACTAGGCCTGCTTGAAAACCACGATCCTACCCCTCACATTCTAAGAAGAGGCCTGTACCCTTCAGTTGGACGTATTATATGCTGGGATCATCTTGAGATGATGATGATGATGACAATGATCCTTTTTAATAATTTCATCATGATGCACCATTGTAAAAATACTTTTATAGCTCATTAAAAGGAGGTATCAAAGGCGTGATACATCTTAAAATAACAATCTAAATTAAAAATCTTTACATAGGTTTCAATCAAACGAACCCATCTAACAAAATAACATTTAAAAAGTCCTGAAAACAACACGGATTCATGATTTTTGTAGCTAGAAAAATGATGACAATCAATTATTATTAGGAAATAGGTAATCGGTTTATTAACAATGGGATGCATTGAATGAAAACCATTTCTTTTATTTTCCTCCGTCGAAAAACAAAAAACGAACGATCGTGTAATTGAAACGTACCTTCGAATGGTTTATGAATTTGCTCTCCACCAGAGTAGCCGGTACTCGCGCAACATTATTAATAAAGTGGTCTTAACCCGCGCTTGGAACACATGATGCTAATGGAGAAAATAAATTATTTCATCCAGTGTCTAGCTAGAATGTGCGGGATTACGTATACGAGTTAACGTGCGAGTAGTCAGATGGGAGAGAGAAGGGAAGTTTGAACAAGTTGCTAAAATAAACAATTGTGACACGAGTTTTCTCGCTGACGGTATTATTATTAATTTTCACTTGTCATGCTCTTAAAATATTAAGTACTTTAGTTTCTGCATATCGAGACTAAAGTTCTTTTTAATCTCTAGGGACTAAAGTAATTTTTTTTAATTTACTTTGAAAACCCCTTAAACTGGCAATGATGGTGTTTGTGAGATGAAGGATTATCGCGTTTTCAGGGACTGTGTATTAGTCAGTTTTAAAGCCTTTAACAGACCTAAGCGGACGCTCCGTGACGTCGCACGCACGGCCTGCGCTTCGGTGCGTGGAAATAACCTCAAAATGACTAAGTACTGTGCAAAAATATTTCAAAAATAAAAGCGTGTTAAAAACGAAATGTTTATATGGCCGAAAGCATTGTGATGATGACCGGTAAACGCATATTGTTTAGTCTTGTTTCATACTAGGATCCTGTAACAAAGGATAGTCTAAGAGCCAGTGAAGATCGACTTTCACCGATCTGATTACTCGATGAGACATATTTTTTATCAAATATAATTTATAAACAAATATGCCTATGATAACTTTACTTGCCTATCGAAAAGTTTTCATAGCTAGGTATATTTAATTTCATTAATTCAGTATAGCCAAAGGCACTCCACAAAAAAACGACACAACCTCATCGAGTTTGGGCTCGTTTGATTCGTCTTGACAAGTACTTTGATCCCAGATAGTAACCAGGGTCTGATGATGGAGCTGGAAGATGGCTAAAGGCACTTTACAATAAAACGACACAACCCCATCGAGTTTGGGCTCGCTTGATTTGTCTTGACGAGTACTTTGTACTATCTAGAATTAAAGTACTCGTCAAGACAAATCAAACCATCCCAACCTCAATAGAATTGTGTTATTTTGTTACGGTGTTCTTGTGGCCCTTTTTCAGCTCCATCATCAGACCCTTGGTACCATCTGGGATCAAAGTGCTCGTCAAGACGATTCAAACGAGCCCAAACACGATGGGGTTGTGTTGTTTTATTGTGGAGTGCCTTTGGCCATGCTAAATTAATGAAATTAAATATAGCTATAAACACTTTTCGATAGGCAAGTTATCATAGGCATATTTGTTTAAGTATAAATTATATTTTATAAAAAAATATGTCTCATCGAGTTATCAGATCGGTGAAGGTCGATCTTCCACGTCTCCTCTACTAGGATGCCTAGCACGGGATCCAGAGCCGCCGTTAATTCTTGACTTGTTTTTTGAAATGTAATTTTTTTTTTTTATTTTTATTTTAAAATGATTCCTTGAGATATGGGAAGCTATTTTTGCAATAAATTGAAACAAAAATGTTTGAAATTTTTGAATAAATACGGTAAAATATTCTACACGCAAATTATATTTCCGAAGAATTCAGAAGTTAAATCATAGTCCAAATATTTCACGATGCCATTTATTTTCTTATTTCATTAATTCAAAACTTTGCATTCCTTCCCGTAAAGACGGTAACAACTGTCTCATATAACCATCATAAACCATTTTATGACGTGGCATATATAAAAGAGGTTAAAATCAACAGACACCCTCATGTTAGTGTTATTATGCTCGCAAACATCTACTACACAAAATAATGGCTATATAAAAATAACGTTATATTTTATTGGAAACTCGAGATGCAAATAAAATGAAAACCTGACAAATTGATGACAAGCCGTAAAATAGTTGCTAGTTTTATGTGTTCATGGTTAGCTCGCTTTTTTGATGAAGTAGATATTTCATGAATCATGAATGCTCTGTATTAAAATATAATAAAAATAGAAATACAAGAGGAAAAACGATATAATGCTTACGCGTATTTTAAGGTGAGAAAGATAATCATAATAGTAAGAATCTAGTGACACTAGCGAGAAAGAGCCGCAAACCATTTACTTATTTAACTTTTGATGAAAAAGACAATTCAGTAATCTCTACAAAGGTAACTATTTTTAGCTGTTACAAGGAATATTGATTTTCTACTTATTTCAAACCTGACCTCATTTTCGTTAGAACCCTCAAATCCATACTAATAATTGTAAATGCGATAATGTGTTAGTTTATTTGTTCTTTTTTTACGTTGAAACTGAGCGACTATTGCCGTGATTTTCGTATGGACATAGTTGAAGGGCTGGAGAGTGAAACAGACTGCTTTTTACCACGGGAAAAATTTCTCGTTCCCACGGGAAAATACGTTTTAATCTACCTCAGTAGGAGGCGAAGCCGCGGGCATCAGCTAGCCGTTTATAATCTTGTAAGTCCTGACTTGGGATTTCGGAAACTATTTCTACAAATTTACAGTTATCATTTCACATAGGTAATACATTCAGTAGTTATTCTTTCAATAGATTGGTGCTTTGTAAAGTTCACGAGCACTTATGAGGATAATATAATACAAAATTCAAAATGTCATAGAAAACCTCCAACTTACAATTCATGTAGACCCCGAAACATTCATAAAAACTCAAGTGTCTGAAAATAACGGTTCATAAAACGCGGAAGCGAAACAAATAAAAACATGTTCACTCGAAATGCAAACCCTTATGTTGTCACCCACTAAACTTAATAATGTAAACGTGCCTGAATCTACCACAATAGGGGTATTAGTACAATGTTCTGCAACGGTACTGATATGCAGTGCTAAGCCGCGCAAATCTGTTTACTTTTTTGTTTTTCCCTGGAGCACTTTTAGCGCGTTAGTTTCAATGTGTTTAAACTTCGCCAGTCTGCATTGTTTGCTGGGAGTTAAATTTGCGAATATTGTTTTGCCGCTTTGCAAGTTTTGTTTTGAGAAACATTATTTTATGATTATCTTTTGCCTGATATTTATGTGTCTTTCAAATATACTTCGCTTAATCTTAATCTCCTCTATCGAATAAAGCAAAAATCTGGCAAAGCAATACTGAAAAATTCGTCATCATTGATATACATTACTGAACATATAAAACCCTTTTTTGCTTACTTAGAGAGAATTTTCAAAATTCCTGAAATTAGTTTTTTACTGTTATGTTTAATTGATTAACAAAATTAAATACATAGAATAGTATTCGAAGTTATGAAGATAGCATCACTCTAAATCGAAGATAAATATCCAGTTTTTTCCTTATCCGGTATGAAATTCAAGAAATCCGTTTCTGTTTCTTATTCCTTATTGAACATAGTAGGCCCCCTAAGGCTCGCCAAACAGACCTGTCCCGTGCCATCCGCATCAAACGCGTTCCCGCAACCTTAATCAGGGCCCAATTGCATAACAAATTACAACTAATATTACAAACGGAAATCTCGCTTCAGTTATATTAACTAGAAAGGGTGTTTCGCTTGTAATATAAGTTGTACTTATATGTATATGAAATTGGGCCCAGGTCGTTGCTCCGCAGTCCTGATAGTTCAGTATAAAGAGACTAAAATAATAATGTCTTTACTGACAAAGTGAACTAGCCGGACGGTACGATCGGTCCCAAATGAACGTGTTTTGTCAAGCGCACATACCAATTTCGTATTCGTAGAAACTGTACTGGCGTGGCGACCCTTGCTGTTAATATTGTTAACATAATCCATTTATTAGCTAATTTATCTTCATAAATAACTGATGGTCTAGTTTGATAGCATCCACTGCAACAAAAAATAATAAAAATTAAATTAAATATTAAGGGGTCCCGAATAACGAATATAAAATGATCCCACATTGCGTACATTTTACGTAGCAGTAAAGCTATGCTAATACTGGATTATTATAAATACAGCTGTTTAACTTAAAATTTGTACGCAACAGGTAACACCAGGCATCTACCAAGTACAACCAGCAGCCGAAGGCCTATTTCGCGCAGAGTTCTACGTCCAGATCCAACTGTGGCCGGCCCACCACGAGAGGGGGGCGCCCATCCTGAGGTGCGAGGCGAAAGTGGGGGAACTATACAGGGATGATTCTACTATTGCCCTTTACTCCGCCAATGGGGATCCCAAGATCGAACGAGGTTAGTATTGTGATTAACGGATCATACGTAAGTGTTCCCGAGTTTTCCTAACCTTTAATTTTCAACCCGGCATTA
The DNA here is from genome assembly GCA_947563465.1 of Archips xylosteana. Lineage (NCBI taxonomy): Eukaryota > Metazoa > Arthropoda > Insecta > Lepidoptera > Tortricidae > Archips > Archips xylosteana. Next base: position 3,277,378 of record OX387351.1, on the reverse strand, counting down.
TGACAAAGGATAATAATTTATTGAATTAGGTGTTACTTTGCGAAGGTCCATATTATTGAACTGAAACAATTACTTTGCTCACCCGCGACCTTACCTCCTTGACCTTAGGTCGCGGGTGAGCAAAGTAATTGTTTCAGTTCATTAAAGGATAATATGCAAATAATTTTTAATGAAGTTTTCATGAGTTAAAGATTATTACAGGTGAAGATATATTAAAAAATAAGTTATAAATAATTTAATAAGTATAAAATAATCCCATAGTTCGATTAAACTAGATTAATATTTTTTTTAAGTTAGCTATTTTACACTGTGCTACACATGCATAAGCTTCCATGATTTATCGTTCACAGTTGACCTCGTTTAGATTATTCAATTTCATCTTTCTTCTTTAGCTTATAATACTATTCTTAAATTCCACTTTAACATAGCAAAATATTGTATTATTTCCAATTTTTCGGCTGAAATGATGATGATGGATTTATGGATGTTACCTTGCTGAATTTTTGCTTCATTCAGTTAAAAGGACTCACGGATGAAATCGCGGGAAAAATCTAGTAAATGATAATAATTAATAACAAACTAACTACCACTCAGCACCGCGAAATATATTTCCAACAAAAAGGCCTAACAAGATTATTGCATAAAGGGGCATTGAGAGTCCTCAATGAGTTATTGCTTCCCGCCTCATTTCTGAGACAATTTCCTTTGGGGCCAACACAGAGGGCGTTGTAGGGAGATAATAAATTTATCTTCGATGCGTGCCAACCCGTACACTGAACTCTCGGTAAATTATTTCGAGGCTCATAAATCTTTAAGGTTATGATTTGTGAGCGGTTTTTGAAGACGTTCATGTTTAAAAGGTGGAGCGTTGTTTTATATTGCGGGGTATTTCTGCTTACAAGCTACATAAAAAAACTTTACGTGGTTTTGTAACTATTCAGCGAATTTTCTTTGTGTTGCAATTTGGTTGTGAACTCGTACGAGTTAGTTATACGAATTATAAGAGAAATTGTAATCTGTTTTTTTTTTAATGATTTCGTGCCAAGTTTCTTGAGGTGCATTTTTCGTGGCAATCATAGTATTTTCGAAAGCGCAGCAGTAGTCTAAAATAAAAAAAACACCGTAGAAAAGCCCTCAATGGCTTAATGAAATATTTTTGATTAATTTGTAAGATTTTTGGTTAATAAATAGTAAGTTGTGTCACCGTCCGCGAATAACAGAGTGAAAAAAATAGCCTACGCCTATTCTCAGACCTACCGAATATAGAAAAAAAATTTGACAAAAATTTATCAAGCCGTATTGGAGGAGATTTTTATATATTAGAAGATTTATTGATTAAATTTTTTCGCGACACACAATTTCAACGAAACAAAGCCTAGTTCAGTTCATTTGTGTAAACGTCATGAAAGTCCATTCGGTTCGGTTTAACGACCGCTTTAGCCTAGTTGGTAATGACCCTGCTTACGAAGCAAAGAGGTCCTGGGTTCGAATCCCAGTAAGGGCATTTATTTGTGTGATGAGCACGAATATTTATTCCTGAGTTATGGATGTTTTCTATGTATTTAAGTATTTATTTATCTATATAAGTATGTTTATCGTCGTCTAGTACCCATAGTACAAGCTTTGCTTAGTTTGGGACTAGGTCGATTTGTGTAAGATTGTCCCCTAATATTTATTTATTTATTTTATTTAATGCCATAATTAGCGTTAGCAAACAGACAATCAGAAAAAGTAGTTTTTCATTTATAATTTTAATAATGGTATAGAACCATATATCGACGACAGAAAACAATAAGGGCGTAACCCTAAAAACTCAACTTTACACCAGAGCCAAAAAACCGAAAAAAAACCGGGAAAAAAATCATAACTTTGTAACGGTTTGTCGTATGAACGTAATTTTTGGACCATAACTATAAAATATAAATCTGCATTATATTGTTTACAAATTGTTAGCTTGGTACAGCCAGGATCACGAGAAATCGAGTTACGCCCATCGTCTATAGAAATTACAGACCTCGAAAATGGCGTAACTTGACATGATATTTGTACTGAATCAAAAAATGATAACAAATTAGCTGACTACAAAAAGGTAGTAACCGCTTTTTGTTTTAATTTTGCATAAGGAACGGGGGTGTAAGCACGTTCGTAATGCATGACAATGGCTAGAAAAAATGTCGTAACTTTAACCTCTTCAAATTTAATGAAATTAATGAAACGTCATAAAGCTTTTGTAAACGAAAATTTATTGAACTTTAAAAAATTACTAACAACAAAACTTATTTTAACTTAGTTAAATATGAATACGTTAACATTTAAACATTAAAAATTTGTGTTTTCATTGACTTGATGTGATCAATCATCGTAGTAACAATTTTTAATTCGTGATTCAGGTTGTTTATCCATTTTCTTCGCTGCCATCTACAAAAAATGTAAAATTAACAATTTATATCCCAACGTTAGGACTACTTTATCCTTATCTTATGTCAGCTTAAAACTTAACTGAGATACCTGTCCAACAGCGTAACTATTATTCTTTAGTATTTGACCACACCGCTAGATAGTCTTTGATCGATTTACTACATCTATTAATTGGTGTGGTATTGTTTGTTGGTGTAAGTATACTTGCGTTATCAAAGTTTAAGCAATCAGCTAGATAAAACATCCTTAGTACCTACCTAGGTCTAGTAAGGGCTTTATTAATAGGTCCAGGATTTGATTCCCGGCTTCAGCAATTTGAAAAGCACTTAATGAAATGAACAAATACGTTTTTTTTTATTGTGAGAGGGAGGAAAACAAGCAAGCGGGTTCTTTTTTCTTTAAATTTTATTGTTCTTTTTGTAACATAAAATTTTCTATTTCATCTAATTTTAAACATATTTATCATTATTTATAAGCTTACTTACTTATACAGGGTGAAAAAAAAACGAACTAGTGGAGGGCAACTACTTACCTTTAATATCGAAAATAGTATAATCTATGTTAAGGACTCTTTCCGTTTAAAAAAAAACAATAAATACTGCATTTATGCATTTTTGAAAATTCGCTTGTCTTTGTCGGGGTTTGAACCGGTCAAATACGATAAAAATAACATAAACAAATAAAATAACATGTGTTATTGCGTTGTTGTTTTATGATGTAGAGTTTTATTTTTAAGTAACATACACAATCAATAAAACAGAAGGTCATGAAAGCCAACAATTAAGTTTCGTTTTGTTCAGTTTGTTTTTATTCGTTACGGGAAATGGACCACAGCTACCATATTGGGAATATGTAGCAAATAGTAGAATACTAGTAATTTTTGTTTTTGAGGTCTTTATTTAGTTTAAAGGACGTGTTGTAGGCTGTAGCCATAAATGAACACTATGAATGACGCTTTAAATTGGTAATATAAAGTACGACTTTATGTTATGTCATCATTTAATTTTGGCCTGTTTGAGTTCCAGCTAATAAATTACGATTTTATCAATGTCTCAAAAATAAAAGTAAGTGTCCGTTCCTTAGGTACAAATTTGTTATTTCCAATATTTAAGATATTTTTTGCAGCTGCGATCCATTTCTCGCGACGGGTGAAAACAAAACGAAATTTAATTGCTAGTTTATATGGCATTCTGTTTTATTGATCGTGTATGTTATTTTAAGATAAATGAACCTGAATTAATTGACTAAACGCCGTGTTCACCAAGTGCAACCGTCAAACTGACGTTTGAATGATCAGTTGTTAATGTAATCACATAATACCTCACTATTTTGAACGGTGATTTAAGTATGCCAGTTTAACGGTAAATGAACTCGGCCTTTAAGTATCATGAAATTCACTAGTTGGTACGAGTAATCCAAAGTTTATATGACATACCTTAATTTGATAATCCTTTATGATTTTGTCGAGGAAAAACAAACACGACCTTTCAGTTGCGTCCGCGCAGTGACTACAGGAGCTTGTGCCTGTGGCGTAAGCCGGGAAAAACCGAAATGTTCCAAAATATTCATTCTGATAATATTGGTTTAACTAGGCTTAGATTGATTTCGGGTAACCACGAAATTGCAGTATCTTAGAGGTTATTCGTTGTTCTTAGAAGAAACGCGAACTGCAAGAATGTCGTAAGCAATGAAGTTTGAAAAATGCATCCCGCAAAAAGGTCGTAACTACTATCGTGTGTAGAAACTTGAACGGCATAACTAATGCTTTTTGAAAAACACAAACTTCTACTCGTCGTATCTCTAAAAAGTTTAAATTCGTCATTTTATGGGCAGTTACGACCAAAAAAATTACTCCCATTTTCCAAAATACTGCCCGATTTTGAAATTTTTTGTCGTCGTAGAGACACGAGACCCGGACCATTCGACGCAGAAAAAAAAGCTGATTATAGCTATGTAATAATCTAGTTACGACCTTTTTATGGGATACGCCCTTGTTGTTTTCGAGCGTCGATATTATGAAAAGTGAAATCAATACAAGCATAAAATCAAAAGCTTTACATGTTTATGCACTACGTATTTTAGGCATTTCGCTTTGAAATTATGTGACAGCTTTTAGTATTATAAAATATGCGAATATTCACCCTTTGTCCACTGCATATTCAAATTTTAATGAGCAAACTCCAGTCGTATTTCGGAGCTGACACACACACATACACTTTTACTCCATACTTTCAAGGCCCTTAGACCTAAAAGCTGAAAATTTTCACAGAGGTCTTCTTAAAAAATGACAGTGAGTAGTGGTATAGTAACTCTGTTATCTTCTTATCCCAGACAGAGTTAATTTAACTTGAACCAACTGCCCGATTTCTCAACTGAAGAAACAAACAACGCAGTTAAATGATAAAAGCAAACTGGAACTAAATGTTATTCTTTAAGATGTTGTTAAAACAAGAATGCCAGCTGCATTTCTGTAGACAGATGAATAAGTATTGTTTAAGCCTGAGCATTGCTACGCTGAAATCGCGAGAGGCCGTAGTGGTAACTCATCGAGTTTTGAAATTGTAGAGAAATGTGACGTATTCACACTTTTTTACATTATATTTTTTTAAACTACCAGCGCATTTGGAATGACCATCATTTCTAAGAAGAATGCAACGCTAGTAACTTGACAGAAAGTTTTTTTGACATGACAACGTCTAATAAATCGATGAACGCCGGCTGCATGCACGAAAAAGGATGACGCAATGTCCCGTACATATCAGTGAACGCCAGGATGTACAATCTTAGTACTAGCGCTCGGGTAATTTTTAAAGGGGGGTTCGGGGGTTAATAATGATAATATAGGTATCTAACGGGTGTAAAAGCAACATACATGCATGCAAAAAACTACGACTAAGAAAAAGAAAACGAGAATGTGCACCTAACCCATTCTCAGCAAACAAATACAAAAATGACAAACACAAAAAATACAAAAATGGCAAACAAATTACTTATTACTAATGACAGACTTATATTTGCTTAGAGACATGCTAAAAATATCAATTTCAGAGAATTTGCAGTTGTGCATTTTACAAACTCGTTTAATAAAAGAGTTCACAGCATACTTACGATGGGTAAAGGGTTCATGAAGCATACAGTTAGAATATCTTGAATTCAGGCGAGGTACCCTCAAACCTAATTTACTTAGAAGATACGGGGAGTCAATCTCATACAATAATATTTTGAATAACAAAACCTGATCTCTGAACCTGATTTTGCCGTAGGATGCACCGTTTTCAAGATATTTGACAAAACACCGGTTCTCGTCCGATCACCGAGGTTAAGCAACGTCGGGCGCGATCAGTACTTGGATGGGTGACCGCCTGGTTTCATTTTTGTTTTTTGAATGTTTTGTTATGACGTTGTCACGTTAAACTATCGTCCGTAAACCGACTTTACAGACAACCGGTTTTTTCGAACAAAAATTATATTACGATTCACAAGCAAGACGAAGTACGTAAAGTAAAAATAATGTAGAGGAAAAAATTTTACATGGGTTCGAAACATCTTTCATCATTATAATAATAATATGGGTAGTTCTACGAGCGTTTCAACCGCTATTATATTAATTTCTAGTCGCAAACAGGGTGACACAAAAATGGTGATAGGTGCAAAATTAGTGTTTATTACTCAGTTAATGCTGGACAAAATAATGCTCTAACTCATTTGTTTTAATCAATCTTATTAAATTTGAGGTGTCCATACATTGAGTTCGTGATTTTATTTCAACTAAGTATGAACATCCTAAATTTTATCAGACTAATTTAAATAATTTAGTTAATGCATTATGTTGTCCAACATTATACTTCGTTTTTTTAGCATTAGAAATAAGGTAAACAATCTTGACTAGTCTTTTTATTGAAAAACGCTTGTAAAAAATAGTAACTATTTGCCACATTTCCTTTCAAATTGTTACATTATTTTGCTGTGACTTATTTTTCAAAAATGTTTTTCAATAAAGAGACATGTCAAAATCGCTTACCTTCTTTCTAATGCTAAAAAAACGAAGTATGAACGAGTAAGAAATAATAATTTATTGTCACCATCTTTGTATCAGCCTGTATATTGAAGTAATGAGTCACACCGAACGGAAGGTTTTTGTAAAACGGTACAGTGTGCTTACGGTAAAATATAAATTCATTAATATTTCATGCAAACTGTAGTTCATTTCTTTAATGACAGGAGATAGCGGTTGAAACGCTCGTAGAACCACCCATATCATAGGAATGTATAGTCAAGTATTTATTCATTTATTGCAGTATGGGTCTTACAAGATGTTTATATACTTAAAAACAGTTCCATCATAACCCTGTTAGGGCACAGCAACATTAAGATTAAAAAAAAAAACCTTCCTTCAGCGTTTTTGCCCACCGTAGGCCATAAGCCTCTCCAATCTTTTTGCATCAACATCGGTTATCTGTTTCCCTCTTCCAAAAACATTAAATAACAACATTAATATTAATTAGGGAGACATTAGGAAGGTTGGAGTACTTTGGCCCAAAGGACGGGTAACTTAGGCCTATATTTGATAAAACCACATATAGCTAAACCGTTTAACTGAGTCGTTGCCTGGGGGGTACGACGCTGGGAGAGGTGCGGGCGGCAAGCGCGCCTCATGTCTCCTCATGCTCTCGGCCCCTTTATCGTCTTACACCCCAGCCCCTGTAAACGATTTAGCTATAGGAACAGAAGATTCTAATAAAAAACATAAAAATGTAGACGGTCATCTAGAAACAACCATGTGGCAATGTATAATTTCAATGCAACAATTATAGGTACTTAGTGCAACTTTTTCCCGGTGGCTTAAAGCATGTAGAAAATTACTTAAAATTCATCCCCTTCAAAGCCGAAGTAACTCGACCTTATGTTACTTAAATTATTCCTCAAAAAACCGGTTTTCTGTAAAGTTGGTTTACGGACGATAGTTTAACGTGACAATGTCATAGCAAAACATTCTAAAAAAAAATGATACCAGGCGGTCACCTATCCAATTACTGACCGCGCCCGACGTTGCTTAACCTTGGTGATCGGACGAGAACCGGTGTTTTGTCAAACATCTTGATATACACTACTGATAGAAATTTTAATTCTAGCTTGTAATTTTACGTGCCAATTTTTTTAAATTATTAGCAACAAAACAACTAAAAATTTTTTCTTAATGATGCAAACAACTTTTCATCTTTACTCCTGAGTAGATCTCAAACCTAAATTATATTCCTAGTAGTTTCTGAATAAAAATATGTACTCAGATATCTGCCTAACGCAACGAACGTAAGGTCCGATTTTATTTCATCATAATTATCTCAGTAAGGTCTCAGAAGTACCTAACATAATTTTCTCAAAGTCTCAGTTAAATTTGTCTTGCTCTCTGTGCGTTGAGCTTAAGACTCGGAAAATTAAATTACTAAAGGCTTCTAAAGGCAAAATGGCAAAGTTGCAAAGTTAGTAAATGTTTTACTGCAAAATAACGTAAGAAAACGTTTTATTTTTATATAAAAAACGTAAACGTTTTGGAAAGTGATTCAGTTTTATTGGTTACGTTTATCTCGTGGTTTTGCTCCCGTGGAATATTTAAAAAGAATAAGCTCTTCATCTTATGAAAAATTTAAAAAACTCAGTTCTTTTCTATAATCCTCCAGAAATTTGTTTTTATGATTTTCAGAAAAATACATGTGAATATCTCAACATTAATTATTGTTAAAATGATTTACTAACAAACAAAACATATCAATCATACTTAGCGTAAGAAACAAAATTGGTCTCTCCTGTGGACATAAAATTAGCGACTCCGAGTGAGCAAACTAAAGATTTATTTAAATGGGCCAGAAGTAGGCCAGGCGTTGAGTTTTTATGCAAATCGTTTATATCTATGAATAAGTTTCAAAAGAAGATTCTGTATTCTGCATTGGAAACCAGTTTAGACAACAGAATTATTTTTCTTCATTCGAAACCAGGGTTCCGAAAAATAAAAATAATTCTGCTTTCTAAACTGGTTTCGAACCTTTGGTTTCCAAAGTGGCCGAAGGGATCAAAAAGGTTGGCTATGACTCTTAACTTTTGCCATGTCCGTCTGCAAGAGAGACGAGAGCAAAATAATGTGTATGACCCGTAAACAAACGAAAACAGAACCTTTTGAAATAAATTTTGATGAAAGATTATAAAAAAACTTTTTCATTGTTGCAGTGACGTCACCAGGGTCAGCAGCCACGCTTCGAGGGTGTCAGCTCCTACTTATAATACAAACAATCGTTTGGGCAAATAATACTTAGCTTAGACTTACGAATAAGTATGTAAATTATACAAATAATTATACATAGATGTATTGATTCTGAAGGTAAAGATTGTGAATTTAGTTTAAAACCTAAGCGAGCTGACAATTATACCAAAGAATGTAAAGACTAAGATATTGTTGATTTAATACAAATTATATATGTGAATTTGGTTGTTTTATTTCAATGTATGTGTATGCGGTTTTCTGGTAAATATATTACTCTTAAATTCAACTCTATCTCAGAATGACGGGGCTTGGGCCGTTATTCTTACTTACATTGAATTTCTTGCAGGCGTGTGCAGGTTTCACCGTAAAGCTAATGGTAAATTTCAAATGTAATTTTGCAGATAAAAACCCAGAGGTGAGAGCCCTGGTACGAACCTAAGACCCTCTGCTCGAGAGACCATAAAATAGGTCAAACCACTACCAACCACTTAAAACTTTCTAAATTTTTTCTGATCGAAGTCGTTTTGAAGCCATAAAATCAAACTAGTTTCTATTCGTAAACACAAAATATTCTTCTAATCCTTACAAGAAACATGGAGTTCCTTGCTACTTACATCGCCGCAAAATGCGATCTCTAGTAATATTAATTTAAAATGCATCTACTAGAAAAAGGAGAATATAAAGATACAAGGATCTAGACCACGACGTTAATCTTTAGGCGAGGGCAACATTTCTCTGCCATCGCCAAGCGCATATTTAATTACTAGCTTTTGCCCGCGGCTTCGCTCGCGTGTACCATGAGTATTCCAAAGAACCAAGATATCAAGCAAGCAAGCATACAGGCAAGCAAGCAAGCATGCAAGCATGCAAGCAAGCATGCATGCAAGCAAGCATGCATGCACGCAAGCAAGCAAGCGTGCAAGAAAGCGTGCAAATAAGCGAGCAAGCAAGCCCGACTAAACTTCAGGTAGATACGGTCCTTTACAGTATTTCTTTATATACAATGTTTTTTACTAAGTATTCGAAAGCGGGCACTAAAATAACCAGGTTTGTTAATAATATAAAACCTTTTATTAATTTCCCCTGTCTTGCATTAGGTATAATTCAATGTTTTCTTACCTTCTTCGGAGACTTGAGTAACTGGAAGCGCTGTGTACCTACTTAGCATTGATATTATACATATTGTAGTATTTTGTTATGGTGTTGTGTGACCTAACCGTTAAGGAGTTATACCTTCCATCATCAGCTCATCTGAATAACCAGAAAGAATACAACTAAAGGTCTATACGTGCATATGATATTTAAAGAAACTTCCTATAACTCCTAACCGTTAAGGAGTTTAACCTTCCATCATCAGCTCACCCGGATAAACTGAACGAATACAACTATCGGTCTATACGTACCTATAATATTTGAAAAAATATCCTCAACTCCTAACCGTTAAGGAGTTTTACCTTCCATCATCAGCTCATCTACATGAGATGATGTCTACCAGACGCAAACACTTAAATAGCTTGAGAAAATATATGAAAAACGTAATGCGTGCCTACAAAATTTGAGGGTTGCCCTCGATTTCCCTAAGATCCCGACATCAGATCCTGATTTGGTGACAATGGAACCATCTCAGGAGTATATTGTATTCTTTCGAATAAAAAAATAATTTTTATAATCGGTCCACAATTGACCAAGAAATCGGCGAACATACCTACATAAAAAAATACATGAAGTGGAATGAATGTAATCTCCTCCTATTTTTGAACTCGGTTAAAGAGCCCTCTGCGGCCTATTTACAGTGTGAACTTATGAATTTTGAAATTTTAGCTTTCTAAAAACCAGTAAAACGCAAAATCCCGTTTTTTCCCGTAAGAATTTCGGGAAATGCTTTCTTAGTGCTCCCCTACACTCCCCAAGGAACCCACTTGCCAAATTTCGTGTTTCTACGACCCGTAAAACGAAAAATCCCGTTTTTTCCCGTTCCTGTGGGAATTTTTGAAAGTCCTCTCACAATGCTCCTCTACACTCCCCAAGCAACCTACATGCCGAATTCAGCTTTCTACAACCAGTAAAACGAAAAATCCCGTTTTTTCCCGTTCCCGTGGGAATTTTGGAAAATCCTCTCTCAATGCTCCTCTACACTCCCTAAGCAACCTATATGCCGAATTTCAGCTTTCTATGACCAGTAAAACGAAAAATTCTGTTTTTCCCGTTCCCGTGGGAATTTTGTAAAGTCCTCTCTCAATGCTCCTCTACACTCCCCATACAACCTACATGCCGAATTTCAGCTTTCTACGATCACCAAAACGAAAAATCCCGTTTTTTCCCGTTCCCGTGGGAATTTTGTAAAGTCCTCTCTTAATCCTCCTCTACACTCCCTAAGCATCCTACATGCCGAATTTCAGCTTTCTACGACCAGTAAAACGAAAAATCCCGTGTTTTCCTTTTCCCGTGAGAATTTCCAAAAATCCTTAAAACAGTTTTTTACTATTATAATTACCTACTTCTATGTCAAACTTGAAGAGTCTAGTAATTATAGTTCATTAGGATTTATTCCGTTGAACTGAATATATAAATCCCGTTTTTTCCTTATCCCGTGGGAATTTTGAAAAATCCTGAAATTAATGTTTTAACTAATGTAATACCTACTTGTGTATCAAGTTTGAAGAGTCTAGTTATTATAGTTACTGAGATAGGGTCACTGGAATCGAATATAAATCCCGTTTTTTCCCGTCCCCGTGGGAATTCCCAAAAATCCTTCCTTAGTGGATGCCTACATTGTATAAGGTATCTATGTGCAAAATTTCAAGTCTCTAGGTCCAGTGGTTTGGGCTGTGCGTTGATATATCAACAGTCATTTAGTTTATTTAGACATTTTAACCCCATCGCACCCCATCCAGGGAGATGGTATTTTACGTCCGCCACGTCGGATTTTAAAACCGTTGTTGTTTTCATAACCAGCTACCCGTTAAACCATAGAAACAACACCCATGTTGATTTTCAAACTTTGTTACCCCTTTTCCCCCTTTAAGGGGTTGAATTCTCAAAAAACCTGAAACACGTGTTTACTCATTTATCATTAGGAGTACTTCTGTGAAGTTTCGAATAAAATAGTCGAACGAATCTTGTTTCCCCATACAAACTTTGGACCCCCGTTTCACCCCCTTAGGGAGTGAATTTTGAAAAATCCTTTCTTAGTGCACCCCTAGACCTTATAAGGAACCTACATGTCAAATTTGGAATCTCTAGGCCCAGTGGTTTGGGCTGTGCGTTGATATGTCAGTCAGTCAGTCAGTCAGTCAGTTTCTTCTTTTATATATATAGATTTTCAACACATTCAGGCGCGAACTCGGGTAATTCTCTAGAAATTACTATCGTAACAGTATTTTCCATAAGAAATTTAAAAATAAATTGCATAAGCGTCGTGTTTTAAAACATTTTATTTGCGACTTTGCTCACAGAGCATTTAAGTTAATTTTATTTATGAGGTTTTTTATAACTTGCACTATTTAATTTGCTGGTTGGCGTCTGATTTTGAAAATTAAATTTTTTCACTTCTATGTATAATGAAATTAGGAAAACACAATTACAGTTAACTCAATCGTATATAATTTTTTTTCCCATAGAAATATTGTAAAATATAAAGTTTATGTTTCGTATTGATGATGAAAGGTTTATACTTCGGCGCGACTTCTATCAAGCCTAACATACCAGGTAAGTCATAAATACCACAATATCTTTATATAGGTAATAATAGTGTTGTTTTAGGAAAGATTCTATTATAATAATGCCTACGAGGGTTTGAGATTAATGTGTGTGACATAACCCCACTTTGATGAAACAACATAATAGACTTAGCTCTAAACTTACTTACCTAGATAGAGATCCTATTTTATACCTAAAGATAAATCGCCTGTAATATTAAAGTCACATATCCATTTAGGTTAGAAAGGGAACTTTATGTCTGACAGTTAGGTCAGACGTAAAATAACTTTTGACGACGGTTATTTATTCAATGAAGTCGTTAACATAGGTGAACAAACAATCAGTAAACGGTCGCCTGTAACGGTACTTAAATTTTAGAACTTTTTGATTCTATTTTTTGTCTGTAATACGTTATATGCTTATATGGTTGAAACTGTAGAATCATTTCCAGCAGGAGTGTTTCCAGACAACTATGACATTGGGGCTTTCGAGAAAAATGTTTAAAAAAAAAAACTTCCTTTGAAGGCCTTAAACGTTTGGTGAGTCTTTTTGAGTTGTTGATACTTATGGGCAGTGGTGATTATTTCTCATCAGATGAACCACTTGCTAGTTTTCCTCCCTCTCATAAAAATAATAAAAAAACAGTTATTTATTAGGAATAGTCTTGGTTGAAACCAGTGGACAACCAGCTTTTCATAGATTTAAAAATGAACATCAAACAAAATATCAGCAGCCAAAGGCATAACAACATTAGGAGAAATCTTAATTAGTTATCTTAAAAACATTTATTTCAGTTTCGTTCTAACAAAGCGTTATAGAATTTTTTGGACAGAAACAAGAAAAAATCGTTTTAACGTTTTTTTTTTATTTAACTGTGTGTGTTCGGTCCAGCAATTCGTATTTGTGGTTTGCCGCACAATGTGCGCAGACACGTTCTAATTCAAATCTGTCCGAAAACGTAAAAGACATCCTGTTTTGATTTCTTTCGGAACAAAATGTAGATACAACTTTAAGAAACGAATTGAAAACGGTATTTTTAATAACGTTCCCGATCTTTTTTTATAAAACTAAAGTCCTTCTCGGATTTTGAATGTCAGCGTATTTTTAGTTTGCCTTTTGTTTGGTGCAAACGAGACAAGACTTACGCTGTCGACGTGGAAGAATTTATTACTCTCTGTTTAGCATCAAGTACAGAGCAATGGCTACTAAAAGCACTGTAACTTGATGTCTTTATATTTTCACTCCTCTAAACATAATAGTATTTTATGCAAAGGTTTTATAAGTGAGTTCTTAAAAATTGTGTAACTTGAGTTGCGATACGAACGAACGTGAGTATATCAATGGAAGACGGCACGAGCCGTTAAGATCAAATTATAAACCGTTGCATAAAATATTTTGTCTACTTCATCCATGTTTTTTCGAAGTTTCTCTGCGAAATCGCATTAGAAATGATGAAATCCGCGCAAGAAATAAAGTCACCGCTATATAATAGCTCGAGGAATCGCCAGACTCAAATGGCGGTGGACAAAGAACATTTATTTATTTATTTATTTGGAGAGCAAACAGAAATAAGTGTACAGAAGAAAATACAGATAAATAACTACTAATTAACATGCACTAACTCCCTTAGCAGGTCTCACTAAGACACATATATGATAAATTTATCGCTCATTTTTTCATTGCTCGTAGAAGTGATCGCAGATGGGGCAAAAAGGTTCTCGAGTGGCGTCCACGCATCGGAAGACGCAGTGTAGGTAGGCCTGCAACAAGATGGAGCGACGATCTGGTTAAGGTTGCGGGATCGCGTTGGATGCGGATGGCAAGGGACCAATCTGTTTGGCGAGCCTTGGGGGACGCCTTTTGGTTGGAATAAATAATGAATATAAATAGTTTACAAGGGGATCTCAATAGCTATAATCATATCCCGTCGTTTGGTTCCTCAATTTTACATCCAACCACCGCTTTTACTAACACGTCTAACATTATCTGACAACTCACACACAGCCGCTCGTATTCCACGTTAGTCGATTAAATACTCAACCGTCAATCCTACTTACTCGCATTCAATTGCCGAGGGACAGAACACATTTGTCCATTTTTGCGCAGCAAAATTTGCGGAATACCGACGTCACTGATGCAGGCGTAAATGAACTTTTTAATTACATTTCGTTCTTTATTTTGAAGTGTATTTTCATTTTGTGAGAGCGCGGTAACGGGCTGATGTTATGGCGGATGGGTTCAACCTTCTTTGATATTTATGCATGGTTTTTAACGTGCTGAAAAAATAGGAGAAGCTGCCGCAAATGTAGATGTAACAGATTGAGAGCTCACATTGTTTGAATGACGGTTTTAAAGATGAAAACATGATAATAACAAAAGGTGGCATTTTGACTATTGTTTACCTGTAAAGTGTTCTTTTATTTATTTTGACAAATTAAAATCGATTGCTGTAAAGATACTAATCATTACTCGAGAATAGTGCGACTAATTAGATATGTTTGTTTATAGTGATTATTAAAGGAATGATGTCACTGTCTGACTGATCTTACGGTACTACCCCACACTGAACAAGCAAACACAAATCACAGAAACCCAACTATCACCACCACCAAACTAGACTGACGCGTTTTGAACTCAACCAGAGTTCATGTTCAGAGTAGGTACCACAACCGTACGCTATGCTACCAAATGTTAAACACACACAACATTTATAACTAACATTTGGTAGCATAGCGTACTGTTGTGGTACTTACCTACTCTGAAGATGAACTCTGGTTGAGTTCCAACCGCGTCAGTGAACATAGTTTGGTGGTGGTGATAGTTGGGTTGGAAAAAACTGCATAAACACGCTTTTCTTACATAAACGTAACTATCGTAAGGTCGCTGGTGAGCAAAGTAATTGATTCAGTTCTTTAATATGGACCTCCGCAAAGTAACGCCTGATTTAATAAATTTATCCTACAAAACAGTTTCATTCACTGCTCGGATCCCATTTAAAAATAGTAAAAGCGATAGCAAGCGCCCGCGATGCGATAGCGAATCCCGTAATTTAAATTCGACTGCCATATCTACTCTTATATTATATAACTCAATTAAAAACTAAATTACAAACTAAACTTGACACCGCAATTGCGTTGTTCACTCAACAAGGCTCAGAATCGTTTAGCAAATTAAATTCAGCCGCAAAAATTCAAATAATCAGAGAGACTGTTCCAAATTACCTGTTATTTAACAGAACAGAGGTGCGATTATAAAAACACATCGCCCTGGCAAACGACCATTTGGGACCTAAAATGGCTCGTAAAATGTCTTTTATGAGGGGACAGATTCGGCCACTTGAACCATTATTCAGGCGTTTTTGAGTGAAATTAAACTCTACGTTATTGGTGGTCTATTTGTTGTTTCTTATTACTCGAGTAAGCAATGGTGAAGTTTAGAGAATCACATTCCATACACAACTGAA
The DNA here is from genome assembly GCA_947563465.1 of Archips xylosteana. Taxonomy (NCBI): domain Eukaryota; kingdom Metazoa; phylum Arthropoda; class Insecta; order Lepidoptera; family Tortricidae; genus Archips; species Archips xylosteana. The sequence goes on along the minus strand of OX387351.1, from coordinate 3,261,542 downwards.
TCGAGGTTTAGAGCTGCTAACTCACAGCATTAAAAATAAATAACGGATAAAAAGTAGCTTATGTGTTATTTCCTGGATTCCAGTTATGGATATACTGAATTGTGTCCTAATCCGTGTAGACGTTTTAATGTAAAATAGTAACATACATACAAACACGCAAGATAGGTTGAAAGGTTTTGAGATTGGTTACAAAGAGAAAAGATTTTTTTTTTTTTTTATTTATCTCAACCAAAAAAATACATTAAATTTATGACAAAAACTTCGCCAAACTGCAAAACAGTTTGTTGGCGAAAAACAGATGATTGAGGACATAATAATTGGGTAAGATCGTTTTTTTGAAGAGGGAAGTTTTTTGAAAAATTATTTAAAAGGAGGAGAGGGAAAAGAAGACCGATATTAACTATGTCAACCAAATTAAGGAGAGCTTTAAAGCCTAGTCATTATCAAAAATTCAAAAGACCGGCAGAAGAGACTGATGAATAACTAGCCGGATTTGACCGACAAGAGTGTGCAACTCTAAACATTTTGATGATGATGATTGATGAAATAAGCGATAATTTTTGTTAAGTGATCATTAATTTTAACCCACTCAAAAGGGAAACCAACCTAAAACTTGGTTCACTTTAAATAACCAATACTAAAACCAACAATCAGATTTATTTTTTTGCAATTTTAGAGAGCGGCTACCACAAGATGGTTAGAAACCATTCCGCTAGTGAGACTGACTAAGTGATTGCAGTAAAATCGTGAATGCTCCAGCATTTCAAAACTTTGACGGTTTGGCGTCAGTCGTCTGTTAGAGGCATTGAAGCTTTTACGTTATATCTTATGGTGAGGTTATAGCTATGAGTTTTAGAGGTTTAGTTGATAACACGGTTTGCTATTACCATTTGCAGTTGACATACTTGTCAAATTTTTGCCTGCTAACGGATTGAGAACTTTACTTTCTAATTTTATATACTGGTTATTGTTTCAACTATTCTTTGGCAATTGATCTACCATTTTAAGACTAAAACGCTGCAGCGATGTTAGAAATATTCAGCAAAAAGAGTTAAAAATTCAGTATCACGAAAGTTTGCTTTTTGGGGATATATTCCAGAGTTCCTGCGGGTAAACGGGTAATCTATGGCCTCTCAAGCAGGCTTAAATCCGGGCCAGCACCTTTGAGTTTTTCAGAATTCATACGCGAAATTATATTACCAGAGTTTTGCGGCAAATATAAACATCGTGAGGAAAACCCGTGTACAACTGCAGAGAAATTTAATGGCGTGTAAGTTCCGAACCCTCTCATGAGTTCCGTGCTCAATTGTGAGACGTATGAAACAAATCACACAGACGAAGTAGCAGGGAATAGCCTGTAGTCTAAAAAGGAAAATTAAGTAAGTCGTTTGACTTATGTTTTAATTGCTAAAGTCAATAACGCCGTAAATTTAAAACCGTAGCTGGATATATGTAAAGTCCCAGCTGAAATAAAAAAAGGATCATAACTTAAGACAGTACAGCTCCCAAGCGAGTATCACAGGTAGGGTTGTCGCAACAGTATTTTGTCGCCTTAAAAAAACTTCAAAAACACTGGTCAATAAAACAGCCATTAGCCACGAACTCAATCTAATTCCTTTCCCGTGTTTTGTCCCTGTTTTTCGTTCTATTGGTAATTATTCACAACCTTAAAACAAAATAACTTAGCCGCGAAGTTTTAATTAAAAACTTGGGGCACTTTTCCTCGGGCCTGGCTGTTTAAAGTCCGGCTTGGGGAACGCGATTGGAGATACGTCAGTCTTTAAGTTCTTTTGCAAGCTTTTTTTTATAAGAATTATCGTTATGTTAGTGTGATTGCCAATGGTCGGGAAAACACCCGTCGTTTCACTTATTATGCAATAACGACTTAGGAATTTTTTAGGAGTCGGATTGTATGGATGTCATTAAAGCATATTGTAACATCGTTAAGAAATCTCTATTGTAAAAAACAGGGATAGTTTTTTTTTTGATGACGGTCGTTTCTTCGATCCTTGGTCTGATTGCACTGCTACTTATATATTACTAATTATAACTATAACCAATTTTTTTTATTTTTTATTTTAAACTAACCGTTAAATCTACTGTTAAATAAATTTCTTAGACCTCTGAGTTTTATAGCATTTAAGTGCGATATTTTTTTATTAAAGATAAATGGAATGACTGTGTGTTCGAATGGGTTTCAGCATTTAGTTTTATTTAGACTTATCGTCGGTGATACTGCAATACCGCGCGGCGTAACTAGTTTTTCCCGTAAGGCTCAACTTAAAATGAAATAACAGGGAAAATTAGACAAATTAGACCTTATGGAAAAGCTAGTTACGCGGTATTGCAGTATCACCGACGTTATGTTTTCTAATTTATTTAAACGAGCGGTTACATTGAAATACAGCAACGTACAGTCAAGATCGGATCGTGGATTAAAACCTGGAGACGCATTTCTGAGTTTTTCGAAAACAATGTGCGAAATTATATTTGAAATTTACCACGTGTTTTACAGTGAAGGAACTTATAATACGCCTGTGAAACAGTTCAGTGGCGTGTGAAGTTCCCAATTTACACTGATCCCGCGTAAGAACTACAACTCAAGCCCTCGCATTCTAAGAAGGTCGTTAAAGACTAAAACTTAAAATAATCCTCATCCCTAAACGTTTAATCGATGATAAGCGTTCCGTTGCGTTCGGCATTTTTAAATTTCACTTCGGCAAACTTCGTGTCCGCTCGACACGTAGGGGATGGTAGATCTACGTGTCTCGATAACCCAATCACCGAAGTTGCTAATGGAAATATATAGGTTACGTTTCCCGGGTGATTTTGTTGTAAAATAAAATGGAATTATCAACCATTAGTCTTAAAACCTTTGAGTATCGGTTTTTTGTCTATGAGAGAGGAATGGAATATTTTTATTTACAATTTGCAGTTGGGGCCGAAAAGCCCTCGAATGGAGACCATGGACTGGCCAGCTTAGCATGGGACGTCCACAAACGAGATGACTGACGATTTGGTAAAGACCGCGGGTTCAAGGTGGACGCGAGCCGCATGCAACCGTAATGATTGGATATCAATGAGGGAGACCTAGCAGTGGACGTCCTACGGCTGAAATGATAATGCTGAGAACTTGATCATCTAAATAGAAACAACCACAGACTGGAAGACGCAGTGTATGTAGGCCAATATCAACATGGAGCGACGACCCGGTTAAGGTTGCTGGAACGCGTTGGATGCGGATGGCACAGGACCGATCTGTTTGGCAAACCTTGGAGAGGCCAATGATGAAATGATGATGATGATGAATAGAAATAAGAGCTGAAAAACCTATGGAATAAGCTTAAGCACTAGCCTACAGCTTTGACCTATAGCCTCTCAAGCAGAGGGTCGTGAATTTGAGCTCGGGTTTGCACCTCTGTTTTTCAGAATTCATGTGCGATATTACATACGAAATTTACCATGAGCTTCACGGTGCAACATCGTGAAGAAACCTGGAGACACCTGCCGAAGAAAGTCAGTGGTGTGTGTGTTTTCCAATCCGTGCTTGACCCGCGGCAACTACAGTACAAGTTGATCTCGTTCTGAGAGGAGAGCTGTGCCCCGCAATGGGACGTACACAGGCTCGGATGAGACGAAAATATTTTTTTAAATATACCTACAGCCTTTGTTCCTAGTTCCACTAGTGCCGGAGCCAGCTACGTTTATGCTCAGCGTTTAATTCGGCGCGTTTAATTGAAACACGCACTTGCCACGTGACCCGAATATCTACATTTTTACGGCCAGACCACCCCATGAATAATAACAAGTGGAAAACAAAAAAATAAAGTCACACCGGATTTGTACTCGGCTATGGAGAAAATTAACATTTTTTAACAACACGCCTATGAATTACGAGGGCCACTCAAAAGATTTATTTCATGAAATAGGTTGAGGAGGGCACAAGCCTCCTCTCAAAATGAGAAGGCTTGAACTGTTTTCACGCCCCCGGCTCGTAAACACGTAAAAAACCGGTTGTCTGTAAAGTCGGTTTAGGAACGATAGTTTAACGTGACAACGTCATAACAAAACATTCAAAAAACCTCGGTGATCGGACGAGAACTGGTGTTTTGTCAAATATCTTGAAAACGGTGCATCCTATGGTAAAATCAATGAAATTTTCATCCGCCTTTAATGCCCCCTCCCCCCCATTAAAAATTACCCGAGCGCTAGTACTAAGATTGTACATCCTGTGCGCGCTGCGCTCTTGTACATCATGGCGTCCACTGCTCTCTCTTGTACGGAAAAATATGTGCGGGACATGTACGTTACATTGCGTCATCCTTTGTCGTGCGTACGGCCGGCGTTCATCGATTTATTAGACGTTGTCACGCCAAGAACGTCTGTAAAATTAAAATTGCTGAAATATGTTAAATAAAGATACGGACACAACTATACCTATCCCCACGTTAAGTAGATCATAGTGTAAGCTTTCGCATCGTATAAAATTCAGTTTAATGCAAAATCTTTGACCTTACGTTTCTCACTGTAAAATCCTTTGACAGGACTCGGCACACCCTCAAACCCTAATAACCATTTCTTTTATTGTCTGGGAAGAATGGAAATCTTTTTCGAGATTCCTTCCCTTACAGGGCCCATATGTGATTCATTATAAAAATGTGGGCTTTTCCAACGCGATATTTTATTCAGAGGCGTTTTTATTTGAAAAATGACAATTGTATTTGTACTCAGATTTGTGGCTGTGACAATATTGTAGTGAAAAGAACACTAACTGATTTTGACGTTTTAGTATCTTTTGTTACATGGAGCATCGATTTGGGTAGGTAAATCAACTTTTTGTGTTATTCACTCTGTCCCCGGTTGTCCAAAGTGATATCTTAGTACTTTTTCATAGAAAAATGCCCAGAAGGTTGCCCAGGAGGCTAAATGTTGTGTAACCATATCAACGGCAGGGAAGAAAAAGTTGATTCACCCATTGGCTTTTTGTTGTGGCCGCTGTGACTCCCTATCTACCAATACAGAGTATAATTTCACAACCGCGAATCCTTTAAGGATACAGTGTCGGGGCGTGAAAATTTTTGCAGGTAAAACCGGAGGTACAAAGTCTAAAAACCCCGTTTATCCTCTTTTTGAAAGTGCAGTAATAGAAGAGAAGCGTTTTTTAACTTCGAAAGTTTATTCTACCCGGTGGAAATCGGGTTGTTACTACCCTTCACCACAGGATATGAAAGCTAGAAGATATATGAAAATAAAAACAAAATCCATAATTTTTAGAAACTGTGGCAAGAATACGTATTCTATCCACTTTTTTGACTTTGGTACGAGGACGCTGGACGTTGACAGTATAATCTTTCTTCTTTTGAAAATACGTATCAAAAGTTTTTATCCCATAGCAATAAAGAGATAAGGAAAGTTTAAGAATTTAAAATGCATCTTAGAGTAACTTAATGTTGGACTTGTTTTTGTTAAACAACTATTAAAAGAATTCATGTTAAAAGTTCTATCATAATGCAGGGCGCAAAACTTAATAATAACCTGGTACGAGAGCAAGTTATATCAGTTCTGGACAAAAACAAGAAAACAAATTAATACTTTACATTAAACAAGAAAATACATGTCACTTAATTAAGCGATAATGTTCTTTCAAAAATATCTAATACTAAAAGTGATCTGACTGATTCTGAAAGTGACTAAAAGTGAGAGAATGAGTGACTCTATGTACCTATCGCTTGACTGAGTGGCATGGCTTTTTTTTCTCTTCTTCTACAATTGGTGTAATTTGTCCAGGATTATTGTTGAGTTTTGTAACAACTTAAAGTGAAAAATTACATATCTGACTGATAGCAGAGAATATATAATAGTAATAACGTACAGAATGGACACGTTCCACCCCGCACCGATTCGAGTTACCCCACCCCCCAAGGCGCAGATTGCCGGACCCCGCCGGAATCCAGAAGAAACCGCGCGATGTATGTAGGCGTACGCGTGTGCAGACGTCGTCGTGCTTATGTAGATTCAAGAACGCGTATTTGTACGTCGTGTCTGCCGCGTGCTGATAGTAAAAAACGCATCAAAACCCATTGCATTTTTTAGAAAAATTAGCGGTATACAGACAGATAGAATACAAAAAGCGACTTTAAATTATACTATACAGAATAAGAATCGTGAAACAAAACAATACATTTCCTGCTTATTAGCTATAAAGAGTGTAGAAACGAGTAACATCGCAATAACTGCGAACTGAACGTCACCAACAGCGCCATATTTTATTTCGAATTGTTCTCCTAAAATATAAAATGCTAGCTCGTGGTTTGTTACAGGTAAACTAACTAAACTTTTCTGTTTTATTTTAGGAAAATCCTTTTAGGGTTCCGTACCCAAAGGTTAAAAACGGAAACCCTATTACTGAGGCTCCACTGTCCGTCCATCCGTCCGTCCGTCCGTCTGTCACCAGGCTGTATCTCGGGAACCATGATAGCTAGAGAGTTGAAATTTTCACACATGATGTATTTCGGTTGCCGCCATAACAACAAATACTAAAAAATGGAATTAAATAAATATTTAAGGGGGCTCCCATACAACGAACATGATTTTTTTGCTCGTTTTTGCTCGATATTGATAACGGCAACAGGTACTTAGTAGACACTTGAAATATTCATAGAATATTTAATTATATACATATTAATGAACTAAAACAATTACTTTGCTCACCCGCGACCTTACAATAGTTACGTTTATGCAAGAAATGTGTGTTCATGCAGTTCCTCCACCTCCACACTGTACGAATACACACAAATCACATAAACCCAACCATCACCACCACCAAGCTACACTGACGCGTTTCGAACTCAACCAGAGCTCATCTTCAGAGTTACCACAACCGTATGCTATGCTACCAAATGTTAAACTAACAAACCAAAACAAATGTTTTAACTTGTCACTGTAACTTCACAAGTACCCACTTTATTTTTCTTATTCTCAAACTACCCCACAAAAATTAACTTTTATTGACATATTATAAAACTACCTTGAATTTTTGTTTATTTATTTATAAGGCATATTTTATTAATACTAACTGTTCAAATTAGACCCAAGCCGCAGTAAAGGAGAAGATACTAAATTTACCTGTTCATTAATAATAGACCCCATAGTGTTGTACCTAATTATTTCCATTCATTCCAGAGCATCCAGACGCAACTCCTTGCCGCAATAATGTAACACTTCATATGAATCTGAATCTAACAATGAATGATTTGATTCCAACAAATGTTTTGCAAAATTCGATCTATCTGGATGCTCATTCCTATATGCCGAAACATGCTCTTTAAATCTTGTATTAAAACTTCAGCCTGTCTGTCCTACGTATATCCCATTGCAGTCATTACAAGTAAGCTTGTATACCCCCGATCTAGTTCCCTTATCTACCTGTTCTTTGTGGTTACATAGCCTAGAGTACAAAGAGTTGTTAGTCTTAAAGGCAACATTAATATTGTTTGATTTTAAAATGCCATAAATCTTATCAGACAAACCCCCAACGTAAGAGATGCTAGATCTATATTTGTTAGTAGACTGAGAACCGTGCCTGCTTCTTTTGAACTAAACTATCTACCATTGATTTTGTATAACCATTTGAGATCGCTATCTGATAAATAGTACTCAACTCTAAATCAAAATGTTCCTTAGAAAGAGGCACATTTCTTGCATAAACGTAACTATTGTAAGGTCGCGGGTGAGCAAAGTAATTGTTTTAGTTCATTAATATGGACCTCCGTAAAGTAACGCCTGATTCAATAAATTATTTTATATACATATTGACTTTAAAAATAAATCATTAAATTAAAATAAAAAATATTTAAGAGGGGCTCCCATACAACAAACGTGATTTTTATAGATAATTGTACGGAACCCTTCGTGTGCGAGTCCGACTCGCACTTGGCCGGTTTTTTTTTCTTTTTATCGATGTATCGAAAACATTTAAATAAATTTAAATCATACTAAATACAAACTGAAACATTGATGCACAGAAAAACCCTGAAAAAAGACCATCTCTGGGAATCGAACCCAGGTCCTCAGCATTCTGTGCTGCGCGCTAAACCCCTACACCACAACTGGTCGGGACTTAAACACTAAAATTTTCTTATGCATCACACATCTCAGCTTGCATAATCAGAATCACTTATTGCAGCAATACTAGCGACATCCTATGCTACTGTTCTCAACAAAAATACAAAAAGGCTCCAAAAAACCAATCTTGATGTAAATAAATCTCTCTCTCTTTCATTTTCATCTTTCAGCTCACGTGTTCTGATCCATAAATTTTTGGCCGACGAAGCATTTATTTTACTTCAATTTGCATATCATAGTTAACATGCTAAACCACTTCGGCCTTAATTAACTGACTACCCTCTTGAGCATTGATTTATTATGTACATTATTATTATGTATATGATAAATAAGTTATTATGAGTCCGTAGGCTGTATTTAAGGGCTGCAAAACTGGTTTAAATAAAGCTAGTGGTTCTTTAACCAACCACGGCTCCACCATTTTGAAAAAAATCCAAAAAACTGAACTGCTAACAAATTGTCGCTAAATATGGCCGTACAACATTTTAAGAGATGGCGGATGCCATCCGAAGGGCTACACGGCTATCGGACTTGCTCACAAAGTTTCAAGAGTATCGGTTAAAAAATGTGACTTGTGGAGGAGAACCAGCTGGACTTTTTACCGGATATAAGGAAACATTATAGCCCAAACTAAAACGGAGACGGTTCAGTAGCACTTTGCTCTCTCTCGGTCTATTATTACTTAACTTGCCTAACCCATCCTATAGTCAGGCATGAATTTCTGGTCTACACATATCCCTCTGCTATAATCCCTTGTGATGTTTTCCTTCCGTCAAAAGCTCGTAGCAAATTTAGAACGTCGTAGGTACACACATTCCAAAAAACTCGGAGATGCTGCTCCTTGACCTGAGAGGCAACAGGCCAAACCTACGCTTACACGGCTTTTTTGGTGATATTCGCCCACGGAAAACGTATCTAAACTTAGTATCAGGTGCCGTACTAGGAATTGTTAACTATTATAATTAATTTGTGGACAATCAGTATTCATTTATTTATTTCACTTCACTGTAAAGTCATTTACATTTTAAAATGAAGATAAAATAGTTTTATAAGTCGGTCCATGACGCCCTGCAAAGGCACACAATAATTCCTACTTAAAACTAAACATTTCACTATGTTATATTTTATAATAATATTAAATTATAATTTTATTATTATTAATAAGTTTGATAAACGACATTACCAACGATGGAAATAATATGAATATTTATGGTTTACCCGAAATAACATTAAACGAAAATGTTTCGAACCTCTACTTCTTTCGGCTTATTTTTTTAACTGAAATGTACTATACTTCTTTCACTGTAGCATGGTGCGGGTGGCAGGTGTCAAAACCCACAGACTAGAGAAGTGAAAGCTTTAAAAGTCGAATCGATAAAACGGCATGGAATAATTTTTTTTAAAGCGCATCGTTATTAACATTACAAATTAATAAGTATCGATTACGTTTCTTAACTTAATCGTATTTTATTTTTTTTATTTGTAATAAAAAATAATTAGGTTAAATTTCTTTTGTGCACGATAGTTTTTTCGAAGTTTAAATGTTTAACACCAGACAAATTCAGACTGGAATTTAAATAATTGGCCATGAAATTTTGTCTAAGTGTAACGGAACGGTGTGTCAAGTGTCACCTGCACCATGCTACAGTGAAAGGAGTATAGTATAGCACTATAAAAAAAAAACTAGACATCGATTCCCACCATCGCGTTTTGAACTCCATTCCGCGTACCGCGTTTAGCTCGGCTCCTAAACGGCGAAATCGTTTCAATCTATCGTTTTTTTATCAAACGCAGAATCCGATTGTGGCTCGTTCTTTCCGAATGTATTTCCATAAATCTTTATAATGGGCATTTATTGGGCAAACCGAGTACGAATTAGGCATCCAAGCGTTTACTGTGTACGTTTTAAAAACCACCCTGTCTCGGCGAAATTTATGAACGCACACCTGACAATAATAGCTTCGAAACATCGTGGACCAGGTTTTTATTGTTTAAAAAAAGTATTCATAACTCAGCAATTTTCCCCTGCGGCAGCGTGGTTTGACAACGTTGTCCGACATGTCGGACGACGAGGAATTTTGTTATACCGATATTCTAGAAGAGCACCTGAATAAACTTGAGCGAATTCAAAATCTGTTCATTCGTTTCTTATTTGGCCTACGTAAATACGACTATGTTTTTTATTTTCGATCACAAACCTGTTAATTGCAGACGAAGTTGCATCATATTGGAAGCCGCGGCACTTTACGTTTTTCGGACAAATTCAAATTGCTGAGGTATTAAGTCATCATCATCATCATTTCTACCAAAAGACGCCCACTGCTGAACAAAGGCCTCCCCCAAGGCTCTCCAAACAGATCAGTCCCGCACCAGCCACTTCCAACGCGATCCTTCAACCTTAACCAGGCCGTCGCTCCATCTTGTTAGAAGCTTACCTACACTGAGTCTTCCGGTCCGTGGACGCCACTCGAGAATCTTTTTGCCCCAACGGTAGTGGTTTGACCTATAGTCTTTCAAGCAAAGAGATGAGCTCGCACCTCTGAATTTTTCGGAACTAAAATGCGAAATTATATTTGAAATTTACCATGAGCTTTACGGTGAAGAAAAACCTCGTGAGAATGCCTGGACATACCTAAGAAGAATTTCAATGGTGTATGTGAATTTCCTAATCCGCACTGGGCCCGCGTGGGAACTACGGCCCAAGTCCTTTCATTCTGAGAGGAGCCTGTGCCTTACAGTGGGACGTATACCTGTTTGGATGTTGAGAAATTACCCATTAGAGTTTTGCTCCTATGAGCAATGTTGACCACTGAGCCACGGCCCTTTTGCACACTGCAGCGCATACAGACAATATAAAATGTTAAAAATGTTTTAAGTTTGTACTGATTACTGTATTTTTGGTAATCTTGATTGTATGTGCTTGCAGTAGGGGAGACTGACGAGCTTTGATCAATTATAACTGAAGATACACATTGCCGAACAAAATCCCCTTCAAAAAATGTCCGAACTTCTTTATTTGTTTGCATACCAATTAAAATCATCACCTACACAGAAATTTGAACCTAATCTTTAATTGATTACAGTCGAATTTCGGTTGACACTTGACAGCTAAACTTGACAATTTCACGCAACGTACTGAGAAAAAAGAAGGCCACTTTTTATCAAAGTGGCGCTCATTTGGCTCGGACATTTTCGGGCGCGCGACTGTGGATCTACAGATAAAATTGATCAAAGCTGACGAGAGTTATGATATCGTCGATTTTTGGGAACTTATTTACTGCTAGCAAGCTCGCAACAGCGCGTGTTTGATAGCTCGAGACTTGAACTAAAAAACGCGCGCTATTGCGAGCTCGCTAGCCAGTTAATAAGTTCTAAAAAACCGACGTTGACACTACTCTCCTCGGCCTCCCTTACCAAATAAACGTCTTTATCTAGGTATCTATTATTCATAGCATATTCGGTCCCACTAATAAGCGAATGCAAATATATTTGTCAAATAATAAAACAAGGAGAAAATTGGTATTTGACGTAATTCCGGAAAGCAAATACCGTCGTTACGTTGGAGAGATAATTATAGCATAACAAATTTGCTTATTCCGTGAGTGGGCACATCTGCAGGGGTTCGGTAAATCCGAATGAAATGAAGGGTATCCTAATTACTGGCAATCCTCAGAACGAGATGTAGTCACGCGATCTTTACACGCACGCCTGCTGGGAGGAAGGACGAGAAAATTTCATCATTATTTTAACCTTTTCAACGCCAATGACATATGAATACATATCAGCACCGCAGGTTTTACGCCAAAGACTATCTACCTACCTACATGCATTTCTGTAGAGTTCAACTTCGCGTTTGACATTCCGATGTCATGGCGTGTGAGGAGAGATGTTGTATTTGAGAGAGTGTTGAAAAGGTTAAGAAAAACAACAAATAAAAAAGAAAAATGTATATAATAATATAAAAACGATGAGTAAAAAAAACATATTTATGAATAAATATTGTTTGTTCTTAGCATAACTCTTATTTTCTTCTTTAAATTTAAATGAGACCAAGCGAACAGTGCTGATGCGGATGGCGCGGGAGCGATCTGTTTGGCGAGCATTGGGGGAGGCCCATGTTCAGCAGAGGACGTCTTTCGGCTAAAATATGATGATGATGAAGCGAACAGTATAACTCAAAAACACTTGGCGGCCTATGTTCAGCAGTTGACGCCTTTCGTCTGAAATGATGATGATGTAGATGAAAGGAGAAATAATAAAAAAACATAAACCGAATTAAGGCCCTACTTCTTTTTAAAGTGGGTAAAACGATAGTCAAATAAGCACTGGATCAAAAATATTTTTTATACGTACTCAGTTTTAATTTTAATAGTTCTTAAAAAGAAATTTTTTTCAATTCGGTTGTCTTTTTTTTATCTTCGTTACCTCATAACTCGGCCATTAATCAAATCAATCATTTCAATTGGTCTCATTTAAATTTGACGAAAAAATACCACATTCAAGGAAGTTTATTTTGTAATAAATATTGTGAACTCTCTCAGGCAACAAGTTTTCTCTAATCGTGTGTTGTGGTTCGAGAAATACTCATTTCTTACGATGCTCATAGAATAGATTGTTGTGTAGAAAAGAGTAAAGCGAATTTACGGAGGATATTGTTTTAAATTTGCTTTAGAAGCGTTTATCTTTAGCACCCACACTTTTTTTTTATTCAGCCTGTCATAGTATCTTATTGCTGGGCAAAGGCCTCCCCTCTTGACCTCCACAAGTATCAGTCTGCAAAAACATTTCCTTTCATACAAATTTTCTCTTAGCTACTATTACAACAGAATATTAATTAGACAAATAGATGAAGCCGTTCTGAAGTTAAACGTCTATATACATTTTCTGCAATTATTTTTTACTAGCTGTTGCCCGCGACTCCAACTGCAAAGAATTCTGTTATCGCTATATAGGATAAAAACAATCCTATATCCTGGGAAGGCCCAGGGTCTCAAACTATCTCCTTACCAAATTTAATTTAAATCGGCTTAGCGGTTTAGGCGTGAAGAGATAACAGACTAACAGACACAGAGACAGACAGACACACTTTCGCATTTATAATATTAGTATGTTTTATAAAAATAATAAATATCACGGGACAATCTTACACAAATCGACCTAGTCCCAAACTAAGCAAAGCTTGTACTATGGGTACTAGACGACGATAAACATACTTATATAGATAAATAAATACTTAAATACATAGAAAACATCCATAACTCAGGAACAAATATTCGTGCTCATCACACAAATAAATGCCCTTACCGGGATTCGAACCCAGTACCTCTTGCTTTGTAGGCAGGGTCACTACCAACTAGGCTAAAGCGGTCGTTAAAAAATTGGAAGATATAGCTAACTTTTGTGTTGTCGGTTACTAACACCCACAAAAATGCTCAACGCCGGAGACATGCTTGTCTTGTTCAAATTAAAAACAAACAACGATAGGTATGTCCCGCTCTCCAAGGCATCTGCACATATCTGATTGATTAATTAACCAACGTCCTCTGCATCCATTCACTTCTTTCTCTTATAATGGCAATTCATTATTGAAATTACATCCTAACTATAGTCAGCTCAAATAGCTCTTCTACCGTCTTGAAATCGGTCTACTCTTATACGTTACGGAGCCATGACGTTTTGTGTCTCCCGACCTTACGTTTTCCAGCTATTTTGCCCATCATGATGGTTTGCAAAAAGCGATAGTGTTGGTGTCACAGAATATAGCTTATCTTTGTCTTAAAGTCCGTACAAGTTCAACCTTCTTTCCCATTCGCTGGAGAACCTCAATGTTGTTGGTGATATTGTATGATAAATCTATCGCATGTGATTATATCCATTGATGACGGATTTACGGTGACCCCAAAATATTCTCTTGAAGTACAAATGTATGTTATTTTATTATGAACAGCAGACAACAACGATTGCGGAGATTACAAAAATACCTGTTACTTAACAAAATGATGAAGTTCTCTACGATCGTATAAAACTTAACAAACGTATCATAAGCTCAAGCAATATATTACTTTATAGAGAAACCTTTGCTTTTGAAAGTACGGTAGAAGTAATACCAGAGACAGAGAAGAGCAACAAATTTACTTTTAAAACGTAGATTTGTTTTTTCTAGCACCAATAATAAGGATAATTCCTTAAAAAACCGTTACTAAAATATGATTTTATTACAAAAAAATGTGCGCATCGATGCGGTGTCTCGAAAGAAAAGACGTAGGTGGATTTGAGGGTGGCTAGCAAGAAAGCATCTGGGTGCGACACAGTCAATATCTGAATTAGTAGATGAAGATCCTGAGAGGTATACAAACTATTATTGAATGAGTGAAAATCATTTTCATCACACCGCCCACACCACGTTTAAAAAACACACGTCCTATCAACCCTTTTGGCGACTAAGGTCTAAAAGGAAAAATTACTAAGTTTTTTATGTTAAGTTTGTAAGTGTAGGTTTATTTTATGTTAAGTTTGTATCGGCCTGAAAAGCCAGAAGCACACTGAAGAAGGAGCTCTGCTCAAATTTTTAAAGTAAATTCGGCATAAGGTATAGTACGAATTTTTTGAGGCGTCCCGATCTCGTTAAGAGCCCACCTTGCGAACAAAGCCATTGTATTCTATTATGTCCTCAAGTGAATAATCCTGTTTAAAATGAACGTAAACATAAGATAAAATAGCTTATTGAAATAACGACTTTATTATTTACAGAAGAGAGTTCATTTTAATTGAAACTTTGTTTGATTGTTCGTTTTGGTTGTTTTGGCTGCATGTCTACGACGCATTCAATGTTGAAAAATACTATCTGCCAACAAAGTTTCATTGAAAATGAACTCTCTGCTGTAAATAATAAAGTCGTTATTTCAATTAGCTATTTTATCATATTTCTGTTCATTTTAAACTGAGGATTGTGCTCTTGAGGATATTATTTTATCAACAGTACAATACAATGGCTGTGTTCGAAATGTGGGCTACTAACGAGATCGGGACACCTCAAAAAATTCGCACTATAAAGGCGAATGCCGGACGGTAGTGTATTACAGTCAATGAAATTGAATCGCGTACCAGGGTGGAACCTTTTCAAAACCAATTTCACGATGATTTCTTTGGCATGATGGTTGATGACATTGCAATAAAAAGGGTTCACCCTGGTACGTGATTCAGTTTCTTCGACTGTAGGCATTATGGGATTATTTCATATTGGTTTATACTCATTTTTAACCCTCGTTTCGTTATAAGTTTGCCCGCTATGTGTGTGTGTGTGTGTGTCTGTCTATATGTTTGTCTGTGGCATCGTAGCTCTTAAACGGGTGAACCGATTTGGATGCGGTTTTTTTTTATATTATAAAGCAGGTTTCTAGCCTATGGTATGTTTCATCAAAATGGGTTCAGCCGTTTCAAAGTTATCAGCTCTTTTGTTAGCTGCAGAAGGGATCTTAGACGAAAAATGGGCATTTACTTTATGTTCAAACAAACGTGTGACATAATTGCGTTGGGGGTTTTTAAAATGTTTAATTTATTGTTATACAGGGTTATTTGTAATTCACTGACATCCTCTTAACCCTAAATTCCTATTACTCAAACAAATGTTTTCTGTTTTACGACTTTTTAAAATGAAGCACTTTTTTCCCATACAAATACACAGAGTATCGTAAAAATCAGAGGTAATCTCAAATTTTCAAAACGTTATTACAGCAAAAATATTATGTTATGACAAAAGACGTAAAACAAAAAACATTTGTTCAAGTGGTAGGTGTTTAGGGTTAAAAGGATGCTAGTGAATTACAAATAACCCTGTATATTGTTGAATTGACACTCTTTGGGTACGGAATCCAAAAACCAGCTAAAACTAGACTTTGTTACAAAACGGTAGGAAATTGAAAACACTGCGTTTTTTACCAAAGTTAGAAGTCTTTTCTTTCTGGACAGGTAATGTTCCGTTGCTATAAATCTGGCTTTAAACAGAGCTCGGTCAGACGGTTTCATTCAGCGATTCTTTTAATTTTAAATACACTCTATTGAAGGATAGTTCCATTGACCGCTTACGGGTATAAAGTTAAGAGTTTCCAGGAAGATAATTTTAAGAGCACTTACTTATTTAGCTCTTACAAATACCTTACCACAAAATTTAATTGTATTGATTTATTTTATATCATAAGAAAATGCTCGTCGGATTGAATATTTTTGTTTTGGCGGCATTTAAATATATCTATAGTTTGGCGGAGCTTTTGGGTTTTAAATCAATTTAAATCAATGCCAGGTCAGGGTTTTAAGGTACTCCAGATCTTGGTGAATCTAGGTTTTGGAGGTTTTCTCTTCATGTTGGTGCTAAATCCTCTGTTTGTGCGAAATTTTACCTGTCGTTCTTGGATTGTGTATATACCTATACGTTTTTATAATAAAAAGCTAAAAAATATTAAAAAAATATATAAATTTCAAAATCATTGTCAAAAAGACATTAAATACCTACGTATGGACAGGGATGATTGGGAATAATTTGTAACCGCGCATTGGCGATTCATTGCTTCCAACACAGCGTATCTCCTGTGCTAAAAAATTTAGGCGTGTTAGATACTTACAAAGTAATTAAATAAGTTTGTAGAAAAAAAATAGTACTAATAATAATTAAATTTATTTCAGACAAAGTCCATATTATTTTGTTAGTTACAGGTATTACTTAAGAAACTATGTTAGTAAATAAATTAATTATAATCAAATCAAACAAAATAAATCATATCAATCAAATAAATTAAATTAAATTAAATTAAATCAAAATAAATTAACAATAAATTAACAAGAACCTTATTGACTATATTAGTAACAATAGTTAGTAGTGACGGTTAAGTGGCCCGAAACTCAACATCTTGATTTTAAGTAAAAGCAAAAAATTTCGCCTATTTTAACTAAAGGAATAAATTTCCAGAAAAATAATTCTGGTCTCGTTTTATTTTGCTGAAGCACAGTTATTTAAAATTGGCGAGACGTTATTAAATTTTTGCCCCTTGGTATTGCGCAGTGCGACCAAAAAATAACAAACTCGAGAATTGTGCTAACGCTTTAATCCGAAAAAGGAGAAATTGATTCGTTATAATTTTCCTTGCAAACTAACGGCGATAAAAACAGAGCAAGTTCGAGTTGGTGTCGCACACGAAAACTCTGTGCCGCCGTATCGAAAAAATCGGCCAAGGGCGTGTTGGACTCGCGCACCGCGCGCAAAATGTTTGGGTACTTATGTTGAAATATACGCCGTATAGCGGTAACTGGAAAAAACCAGTGTTAGCTGAGCCCTGCTTTTAATTGTAAGTAAAATGTACGCAGTATTCATTCCCATACTATATATTGCCTTCACTACATAGTATAAAACAAAGTCACTTCCCGCTGTCTGTCTGTCCCTATGTACGCTTAGATCTTTAAAACTACGCAGCGGATTTTAATGCGGTTTTTTTAATTGATAGAGTGTTTTAAGAGGAAGGTTTTTTTATGTATAATACATGCATAATATAGTTGTATATAAAGACATTCTGTAGTGTATTTAGTATCAGAATTGCACCCATGCGAAGCCGGAGCGGGTCGCTAGTTATTTTTAATTTAATTATATTTTTCATTATTTGTTGTTCGGCCATAGTAATAATATAATCGGTGATAATTTCATGTAAGTAGTATCTAGTTTAAAGCCATCATAAAAATCAAGTTAAAAACAGCGAATAAAACACGTGTTTTGTTGACGACCCAGGACGACCCCCTTAAATTTTTAACTTTATTCTACTTAGATCATACTGAAAGTTTCTGGATTCTTATAAATAAGACTACGCACTATCGTTATGACACATTTTTTGTTTTTCAAAGTATATACGCTCCGTATTTACCACTTTTGCATTCGCTGGAACCTTTGTGAAAAGCAGTGGGTCCAGTCTTCCTTAGGGACTTCTTCGATGGCCTCGTGGAAAGCGTTCACTGCCATTTCCGGACTTGTAAACCGTAAACCTCTAAGTTTATCTTTAATCTTCGAGAGCAAAAAGAAATCGCATGGTGCAAGATCAGGGCCGTATGGCGGACGAGTCATTAATTCTACAATTCGCATTCGTTGCTTTAGCGGAATGTGTCGACGCGTTGTCGTGATGAAGGACTATTTTGCTACGGGGACGCTTTTCACGAATTTTGTCAAACACTTAGGCAAGCACGTGTTCACATACCAATCTACAGTTACTGTCTTTTGGTTTTCAAGTGACACGGTGGTATAATGTCCCGATTTGCCGAAAAACGAAGCCACCATTTCTTCGACTTTTTTTTACTTTCTTGCCGACGAAAGGAAAGACCCATTCAGCCGATTGACTTTTTTTTCCGGTTTAAAGTAGTATACCCAGATTTCGTCACCTGTCACGATGTTATATACAACCATTGATTGTCCTCCATCAATTTTTTTATCATTTTGCGGCATCACTCTACACGCAGTCGTTTCTGGTCTTCCGATAAATCATGCGGTATCCATCGAGTGCAAAGTTTCCGAACCTTCAGATGCAAATGCAATATCTTTTGCACCTGGCTTATTTCAATTCCTAAGGTAGTACGAATTTGCTGACATATAATTTTTTTGTCAGTTTCAATTAGTTGTCGTACAGTATTAATATTAATATCGGTAACCGCAGTTGCTGGCCGGCCTTCACGTTCATCGTCATAGAGATGGCCACGTCCTCCTCTAAACTCACTAAACCACGAATAGACAGAGCTACGAGACGGGGCTTCATCACCAAATGCTAAGAGAAGTCTTTGACAACTCTCTTGCTGCCTTAATCCACATCGGAAATCGTAAAAAATCATGGATCGAAAATTTTCACGACTTAAATTCATTGCAACAGCGACACCCAAATTTCAATCCAACACCACGATGAAAAACAAATGACAGCCTCGCAAATTAAAAAGTAATACACTGCCAGAGAGTTACTTTTTCAAATCCTATTATTGATTTTTTAATTTTCTTTTTATAAGTAGCCAGTTCCAGAAACTTTCGTATTTTAAACATGAAACTAGCGAGAGACTCACTTATAGTGAAATAGTGAAAAAATACGGATAACTCATGTCTATGATCGTGTTTAGTTTAATTATTTGTTGCTATAGCGGCCATAGTAATACATAATCGGTGAAGATTTCAAGTGTCTAGCTATTACGGTTCAAGATATAGAGCTCTGTGACAGACAAACAGACAGACACGCAGCCAGAAAGCCAGCGGAATCTCAGTAATGGGTCCCGTTGGCACTATTTGGTCAGGGAACCTTAAATACACATTTCCCACTCTGTATGTTCCAAAATCTTATTGTACCTAAAATTATGTGAAATAAATTTTATTCTTTCTTTCTTTCTTTATTAGATGAGGATGGGCTATTATTTATTATGCCCGATTACATTATACAAGCGTTTTTTTCAATATATCGTGTGTCATTTGAAAAAACTGTTGTGCTTAAGAGTGTCAACCGTACAATGAACAGAAAAATCACTCGTTGCACCGCCGATTACGCGTACCTAGTCATGGCTGGATGTTTTAATAATATGCCCGACAAAGCCTACGTGCATTTTTTCTATTCATTGTGTATGATTTGAAAAAAACTACTGCTGTTTTAGAGTGTCGACAGTGCAGAACAAAAAAATAGCACACAGCCGATTGCGCGTAGTCAGTCATGGCTGAGTAGTTATTTGCCCGGCCATGACTACTCACGTTTTTCTAGTACAGCCAAGGAAACTGAATCACGTACCAGGGTGAACCCTTTTAATTGCGAATGTCATGTTGACGTTCCATACATCTGCCAACGAAATTATCGTAAAATCGGTTGTGAAAAGGTTCCACCCTGGTACGCGATTCAGTTGCCTTGCGTGTCGTTTGAAGAAATTAATGCGCTTGAAGAGTGTCGACCGTGCAAAACAACATTCATTGCGTGTGATTTGATAAAACTACTGAGATTAAAACCTGGCAATAAACAGAAAAATCGCTCACCACGCCGCTAGTTGCGCGTATTTTATAGCTGAGCTATTATAATACTATGCTCGACTACGACCAAGCGGGTTTTTCCAATTTATTGTGTGTGGTTTGATAAAACTACTGCAGTTTAAGAGTGCCGATGCAATGATCAGAAAAACAATAGATACACTCATTTTGTTCAGAAGTGTAAAAAAAACTCGCCTCGCCGCCGAATGCGCGTAGTCGTAGCCAGTCCGTTAAAGATACTCCAAACCATTCATTAAATTTTTAATGTACCCCGTTTCCCGCAGAATAATTACGCTACCCAAACTTTGCATTCAAACTGTCTTACAAGCTTAATAAATTACAAAATTAGTTGCTAATAACCTGATAATAATTAAAGTTTTATTCAAACCTAATATTAACGCAAGATTCGAGTGCCCAGGGGAGACTGGGGAGTTAACAACCGGCAGGTTTAATTAGGGAGTGAAGCTAATTCTCAAGTTTTGATGAATGCGATTTCACGGGGTAGAATAATTTGAAATTTTGATCCACAGCCTTGTTGGGATAATTGCTGTTAATACTAGGGGAGACGGGGATCATTTGGCGATTAGAGTGATGCCTTATGGGGACGTCTTGGTTTATTATTGGAGGGGACAGATTAGTGTTATCAATTTTTTTTTTAAGATTGCTTACATCGGAGTTACAAAATATTGACACGTCTTTAAAATTTTTGAGTAAGAAAAATAAATACTATGAATATGAATAAATTACCGGAAATTCAGTACAACAAGAGAAATTTTATATTAAAACTTAAAACAATTGGAAAACCTTACATAATGTTACAATTAAAGTTTGAGTAAAAATAAGGAAAGAAAAGAACATTATGCCGAAATAAGAAAAAAAAATTGAATTTTAATAAATTTGGTGTTAATTATTTATTACAATATTACATGATCAAAAACTAGCTGACAGGCATCTTACTGATGTAATAATAAAGAAAATGAAACCAAATCCACCCTACCACCCCATCTTTTATCTTTAGCGATACAGGCCTAGAGTCTAGTGTGGAGACCGCCAAAAAACCATATAATTGTAATGTTTTTATATTTCAAATAAATATCTTTATCTTTATCTTATCTTTTGGCTAAAATCCGGCCACTACCAGAAAAAAAATTCTAACTTAGGGTACAAGCTCAGTTTGGTAGTTTCAACGTATGGAACTGTAAAGACTTAAACCAGGTTTAACCAAACATAGATTTTTTCTCCGTTCAAGCCATGAGACGTTTTTGTTAGGGTTCCGTAGTCAACTAGGAACCCTTATAGTTTCGCCATGTCTGTCCGTCTGTCTGTCTGTCTGTCCGCGGCTAAGCTCAGAGACTGTTAGTAGTAGAAAGCTGTAATTTGGCATGAATATATATATCAGTCACGCCGACAAAGTGATTATATAAAAAAAGCTAAAAAAAATTTTTTTAGGGTACCTCCCATAGACGTAAAGTGGGGGTGATTTTTTTTTCTCGACTAACCCCATAGTGTGGGGTATC
Organism: Archips xylosteana; assembly: GCA_947563465.1. NCBI lineage: Eukaryota > Metazoa > Arthropoda > Insecta > Lepidoptera > Tortricidae > Archips > Archips xylosteana. The sequence goes on along the minus strand of OX387351.1, from coordinate 3,239,885 downwards.
GTTGGATAGGTCTTCTAAAACCATTGGGGGCTGCTAACATGATTTTTGTATTCAGTGATTTGTTTGCGAAATATTCAACTTTAAAGTAAAAATTTTCATTTAAATCGACCGTCCCCCCCCCCCTCTAAAATCTAAACTGTTGGGTGGAAAAATTTGAAAAAATTTAAAATGGTAGTAAATATATTAAATTTACAAGGAAAATTATAGCGGCTAAGATTGCTTGGTAATTATTTGTAGTTTAAGAGTAAACAGTAGCCTAAGGTATAAAACATACCGTCACTACTTTAAAAAACTCGTATCTTAAATCAGCATGTAAACAAAACTGAACCTTGATACGCGCGTAATAAAGTTCACTTTGCCAGATTATCGATTTTGAGATACGAGCTTTTTCAAAGTTTTGACGATACCTAACTTGGAAGATTCCGTACACATACGAAATCCTTAGAAAAATATTACTTGATTTTTCGTAATGGCTACGGAACCCTATCTTGGGCGTGTCCGACACGCTCTTGGCCGGTTTTGATTATTCTGTAGATGAAAAACGCATACCGCAAATTCTACAAATCACGGGTCATATATTTAACCCCCGACACAAAAAAAAAGGTGTTATAAGTTTGACCGCTATGTGTTTGTGTCTGTCTGTGGCATCATAACTCTTAAGTTTTTTTTTATTTGAAAGCAGGTACCTTGGAGATGGTTCTTAGATATATCAAAATTAATTCGGCCGTTTCAAAGTTATCAGAGGCCCTACCACGAAGTGCATAACTCGAACTTCGTTTCGTGCCGTCCCGCTCACACTAATATGATTTGACACGAGAGTGAGAGGGATAATACGATACGAACTTCGATTTTCGAATTTCGTAGTAGCGCCTCAGCTCTTTTGTAATCTGCGGAAGTGAACTTAGACGCATAATGGGCATTTACTTTATTTTCTTAATTGCGTTGAGGGTTTTAATTTTTTTTAATTTATAGTTATATTTCGGTAGAAATAATGCGTGATGGGATATAGAAGAATATCCCGTGGGACGGTCAATGCGACGCGGCACGTGCCCCGACCAATTGATACTGTCCTTCAATATCGATATCTGCGAGATACGGGGTTGCCAAGAGAAATAAAATGCGGAGGAACATCACAATTTTATTTTAAGGCTAGCTATCTGTGAATCCGTCTTCAAACAAGTCATTTATGCGATCTTCCGTTTTTAAGTAGTGGTAGAGCCATGTTGTAGCTAGCCGCTGCATCACGAATGGGCCGGCTCGTCCGGGGCAGTACCACCCTCTCACAGAAAACCGGCGTGAAGCAGCAGTAATCCTGCTTGCGTTTCGTACGGTCAGTGAGAGTGCCGGGGGCCCAATACCTCACCCCTTCCCTCTCCCCCTCCCTCTCCCCCTTCCCCTATTCCCTCTCCTTAAGGGCCGACAACGCACTGGCATCGCGTAAAGCGCTGCAGGTGTCTATGGACAGTGGTGCTCATTTAACATCAGGTGACCCACTAGTTCGTTTGTCTGGCCTTTCTAACATAAAAAAAAAAAAAAAAAAAAAAAAAAAAATTATCATTATGTTCTTCCCAGGGTCTCAAACTATTTCCATACCGATCGTTTAAATCTGCTCAGCGGTTAAAGCGTGGGAAAGTAACAAAGTTCATTTTTGCAATAATAGTGTTACTAACGCTTTCCCACGAGAGCTATACAATTCTGGGTTTTTTTAAGATAAAAGCTATAAACTTCATTTAAATCGGTTCAGCGTGTGCGTGTGTGTACCTATATGCGTGTGTGTATATGCGTGTGTGCTGCCGCTGCATTCGGAGCATGTTTTTATGAAATTTGGCATATAAGTTTGGTTCATAAGTGTAAGTTCTGCAGTCAAGTGGCGAAGGGTACTAACAACCCGATTCCCCCCGCGTTGACTAAATTTTCGAAGTTACTAAAACTTTCTCTTCCATTACTCCACTTTCAAAAAGAGGATAATTGGGTTTTTGGTTTTTTTGATCCGGCTTCACTTGCATAAAATGTCACGCCCCGCCACTGAGACGCCAGCGTGGATAAAGGAATGGGAAGCCCAGCAGGACAGTGTAAACGACACCATCTTTGAGCTTAACACTCGGGAGAGGCCCAAAGGGTTCAGTGAAAACCGACAGACATGGTGCAAACTGAATCGCCTGAGGACTGAAGTCGGAAACTGCGCATACCTCTGGCACAAGTGGGGATGGTGTGGGTCGGCGGCTTGCGAGTGTGGAGATCCGAAGCAAAACATACACCACATGGTATTCGAGTGCCCCATCACCAGATACAACGGACCGGCTGAGGACTTTAAACATCTAACAAAGGATGCGAGTGTTTATCTGCATGGCTGTAAATTTTAATAATAATTTAATTGTTTTTAAGTTTAAATCTAATATGTATTTAACTAACCAGTGTGTAATCGCCATACGATAAATAAATAAATACTGAGTTCGGTAACAATAAAATAAGATGGTAGTAAGAATCTGGTGGTCTATCGACTTCTAACGTAACTTTTCAACGGTTAATACCACCGGCATGAATTAGAAACTTGGTATGCATCATGTAGTTTAAATGACAATACAAATGCGTAGGTATTCAGTAAGAAAAACCTGTTTTAAAAATGTTTTTTTTCTATAACTGATATGCTTTTGTTCAAATGAAAATTCATCTACCAGACAAACATCTTTCACCCTTAGCTACACCATTATAATATCAAAATATACAATATTAATAAATTATTTGCATTAAATTTCACATGCCTGATGGCCGAACATTTTTATCTGGATTATAATATATTTAATTCTGCCATTCATTAATTAATTAATTCATTCATTCATTCATAATTCATTCATTTACCGTCAGTTGTAACCGTTGTCAGATGGTTATACTACACCTGTATTAAATCAGAAGTCTGTCTTAATTGCAGATCCAGCTCGGTTTGAATAATAACAGACTTCCGAACATAATCTTAGTGTTCTCAAATTAATTTAACTCCGATTCCGATCTCTGTATAAATCTATGAATCAAATTAGATGAATAACAGATTTCCGATAGTCCAAAGATAAATTTTGAATGAGACGTAAATAATCCTACTAATATAATGGAGAGTTTGTGGGGATGTTTCATCATCATCATTTCAGCCGAAAGACGTCCACTGCTGAACATTGGCCTCCCCCAAGGCTCACCAAACAGATCGGTCCCGGGCCATCCGCATCCAACGCGATCCCGCAATCTTAACCAGGTCGTCGCTCCATCTTGTTGGAGGCCTACCTACACAGCGTCTTCCGGTCCATGGACGCCACTTGAGAACCTTTTTGCCCCATCAGCCATCAGTTCTACGAGCGATGTGCCCTGCCCACTGCCACTTGAGTCTGGCGATTCTTCGAGCTATGTCGGTGACTTTAGTTTTTGCGCGGATTTCATCATTTCTAATGCGATCCCGCAGAGAAACTCCGAGCATAGCCGTCTTCATTGCCCTCTGAGTGACTTTGAGCTGTAGTGCTGTATTGTGGAGATGTTTGGATGTTCGTAAATCTATCACGCAATAAAGGCTGAACGGATTATGATGAAACTTAGCTTACAGATAGAAAAAGATCTGGATTGAGACATAGATTACGTAATATCCATCAAAATATTTTTATATAAGGCCAACGAGCGGCGAGTCACCTAATGGAAAGCATTCACTGCCGCCCATGTCCACCTACAACACACGTTGAGTTACCGGCCCTTTAAGAAAAGAGTCGGCTCGTTTTTTGGAGATTCTCAAGTTGTATCGGATATTATTTATTACAGTTATGGGGATAGAGTCCTTTGACAGACAGTCAGACATACAGCGAGGCTTAATAAGTTTCCGTTTGACACCCTTCGACTGTGGAATTTTAATAAATAATGAATTAATCACAAGAATGAACTTGTATTTCGTTTATTAAGACTATAATTTTTAGTAACGTCAATATTTCGAAATTTCATTTGCTTTACAACAGATTATGGTTACGGTTAGCTTTACTATAACAATGTTGCTAGATATCAAAATATGATACAAAGTCCCGTAAATGACATAGTAATAATTAAAGTAATAATTCATTTGTAACCAACAAAATTTAATTTTATCCCATAAATTTAATTTATACACGAATTTCGAATATATCGACGATCATTAATAAAACACGCGCATTCAGTTGGTTCAAATAATTATTTGAGTTCCTAATAAAAACGGTAATGTTTACTTTTTAAAAATAACTACCAATTTCTACCATTTTCAAGCTCTGGCAACTCTAAATCCCTCAATATTCTGCCCACGGCACCTCTCCCTCTAGAACAAAGTGGTGCGGGATGAAGTGGGAATTGGAGCCATATTGCTTTCACGCCAGTGACTCCAGTGGATAATTAAAGAAATTTAACGTTAGTTGGTGTTACTGCTTTTAAAAATAAAATAATACGGCCTTCCGTTCGTTTGAATAAAAATCGAACTTCACTAATGAATAAAATAAAATAAAATAAATAAATATTAGGGGACAATCTTACACAAATCGATCTAGTCCCAAACTAAGCAAAGCTTGTACTATGGGTACTAGACGACGATAAACATACTTATATAGATAAATAAATACTTAAATACATAGAAAACATCCATAACTCAGGAACAAATATTCGTGCTCATCACACAAATAAATGCCCTTACCGGGATTTGAACCCAGGACCTCTTGCTTCGTAGGCAGGGTCACTACCAACTAGGCTAAGCGGTCGTTAATGAGCAAAAAGTATAGGCGAAAACTTAATTAAAGACCTGTAGGCTTATTGTATAACGTTTTTGACGCTTGCCTTCGCAATCGCTATCTCTTTCTGTCAAACGGTATAAAACGTTGACAGAAAGAGATAGTGAAAGCGAAGGCAAGCGCCAAAAGCGTTAGACAATAAGGCCTCTGTAATATGGTACTTAATATACTCCGTATAAACAAAATTGACATTTTATGGAGAAATTACTAAGCTCCATATCGATTTTGTGCACAACTACCATTACAATTAGGTCTTTTACTTAAAATTTTCACCTAAAGAGTGTTAGTTTATAGTATCAGATCAATAAATTGTAGCTCAGCAGGCTTATTGTCTAACGTTTCTAACGCTTGCCTTCGCAATCACTATCTCTTTCTGTCAAACGGTATAAAAGGATGATAGAAAGAGATGGTGAAAGCGAAGGCAAGCGCCAAAAGCGTTAGACAATACGGCCACAGGAGTCAAGACACGTTTTTTACTCTAAGTTTCAAAGTCAACGTCGAAAACATACTTTTAGGGTTTCGTACGTAAAGTGCGGACACATGTCGATTGTTTTTGGTTATGACAGCCTGATCTAACAATAGTATTGATTGTATTGCCACTATCAAAAAAAGTAATGCGTATAAAGCACTATCTATAATATTGACACGTGACGATACTATCGATAGGCAGTACTACTCTAGATAGAGAAATGTGGAGGTCATGAGAAAAGGTCTTTGCCCAGCAGTGAGACACCAATTCTGCTCTGCAGACCCTAAAACGCAGTAAGAGCAAAAAAGCGATTAGACCATTTTGTTCCTTACGCTGTGCTTGTTATAGTTCAATATTCAACAAACGTAAAAACCCACTTACTATAGATAGGGCATAAATATATAGGATAAGTACTAAGTGTACAAGTGTAAGTGTACAATAAAACTGGATGCTTTATCCATTATTTTAATTAACCAATGTCGTGTTTGTTTATGGAATGGGAGAATTTAGAAGTTATACATAGCTCGAGAGTTTAATGTTATATTAATCAAAGTCCATAATTCCACAGTAAGCTAACTTCGAACGTTATGAGTTAAGCAAGCACTGTCAGAACTCGGCGGAACACAAACTTCGTTCAAACATTATATACACTGAGATATATTTTAAAACATTTCTTAGGATTCTCTAACAGCAAATTGTTTTTAAACAAACACGTAACAGACAACAAGAATAGCACATTATTGCAGAGGTCGGCACGTATACTTCATTTAATTTAGAATTAAAAACCACAACATCATTATATTGCGGCTCGTCAACTATTTCTTACCTAGCAAATAGTACACAGTACAATAGTCTGGGAGCCGCAAAATAAAATTGTTTTAATGTCACTTTATTTGCGTGTTGTCAATTGTTACTCTAGTACGAATTGTAAAGAGATTACAGTTCACGAGCCGCAATATAATGTTGTTGTGGTTTATAATTTTAAATTAAATGGAGTATAGACGATTGCCGGATGAGGAAGTACCTACCTACTTAGAACGCCGAGCACTAGTGAAGAAGTCTATGATAGTGTAGGTACAATACGTTTACTTTTAGTTTACCACTGACAGATGGCTTGCCTTCATTTCATTTCCAACTTTAACACCATACAAATAAAGTAGCTATTACAAAATCTGCAAACGTGGGCAACAGTATTCTAAAATTGGCTTTATTTTTAGATCGTTAAAGTTGAATATGAAATGAAGGCAAACCATCTGTCAGTGGTAAACTTTATGTAATTTTACTGTACATAATAGTTAGGTGTGTAAACTTTTGAACCTAACCATTCCAAGTCGCTTCGCTCGCTTGCCGATTACAATACGACACAATACAATAATAATTTCAATACAAAAACAATTCTTCATAAAAAATATTAGTGTACGTCATTTATCATTATCATTTACGGTTATGTCATATGAATATTATAGCAAATGTTGTTTTGATAATTCTGTGGCTCTAGTGAAAAAGGGGTTAAGTCTGCAGAAATTAAACAGCTATTTTCTATTTTATGTGTAAAGGGGGCTAAGTCAAAATCAGCTGTTCAACTTCTGAAGACTTAACCCCTTTATCACTAGAGCCACAGAATTGTTCAATATACAGGGTGGCACTTTACTATGATCTTTGCTGAAAGTATAGTTTAGACGGCCAGATGGCCTAGTGGTTAGAGAACCTGACTACGAAGCTTGAGGTCCCGGGTTCGATTCCCGTGTCGGGGCAGGTATTTGTATGAAAAATACGAATGTTTGTTCTCGGGTCTTGGGTGTTTAATATGTATTTAAGTATGTATCTATCTATATAAGTATGGTTATCTTATTAACTGTCAATCAATTTATTATCATGTTAAAGCTAGATCAAATAAAACAAAGACATTAAAAATTACACGTTTTATTATAGGTGACAACCCTGCCACTATAAAGTTACTATTTACATTTGCACATACATGACACACATTCACTTCACTTCTTCATTGCCCGATCAATTTTCTACGGTTGAAACAGACGGATTTTTGCACTAAAGTTTAACAGCTTTATCTCGTAAACAGTACAGAATATTAATATAGTTTATTAGGAAAAAATAAAGCTCTTAGGGTGAACAATTCCCCGTTTTTAGGGATCCGTACCCAAAGGGTAAAAACGGGACCTTATTACAAAGGCTCCGCTGTCTGTCCGTCTGTCCGTCCGTCCGTCCGTCTGTCACCAGGCTGTATCTCATGAACCGTGATAGCTAGACAGTTGAAATTTTCACAGATGATGTATTTCAGTTGCCGCTCTAACAACAAATACTAAAAAGCAAAATAAAATAAATATTTAAGGGTGCTCCCATACAACAAACGTATTTTTTTTGCAAGCAAAAGCTCGATATTGATAACGGCAACAGGTAGACGCTTGAAATATTCACAGAATATTTAGTTACATATTCACTTTAAAAATAAATAATTAAATTAAAATAAAACAAATATTTAAGGGGGGCTCCAATATAAAAAACATGTTTTTTTGCCGTTTTCATAGATAATGGTACGGAACCCTTCGTGCGCGAGTCCGACTCGCACTTGGCCGGTTTTTTGTAAAAACTCTTCATTCTGTTCCACGCGCTATACAAAAGATTCAAGTCAACAATCACTGTGTAGCAGGATTTGTATAATTAATACATTACGCAATAACTATAACAATACAGAGGCTCGTAACTACGACCTCAAAGCTGTAGCTTTAGATTTATGCGTCGCAGGTGCAGGATTATTTGAGGTCAAGCTCGAGTCGGGTCGAAGACATGTTGTTGAGACGTGTGGTCGTAACTTCGGAGGTTGTGTACAACCCAGTTTACTCCATGAAACTGTTCGTAGTTTGCAGCGGATTAACTTGGTTTAAGAAAAAACAAAAAGCCGTGGTAGTTTAGCAATTTGATAAAAGAATTTATTAAGTTAAATAAAAATGTTATTACGCATTATTGTTTTCAAAATTGGGTCGTTTTGGGTGGGTTTGCTCAGAATCAAGAACGGTAATTAATGATTTTGATGATTAAAAAAAGTCTCCAATTTTCCATAAAATTTTTTGTATCATTTTTGTGACGTGACGATCCATATAAACTGTAAGAAAAAAAAGCCACAACCATGAGACTCAAACATCTTGAGACTTTGTCTGTTTGCTGAGCCTTGGAGGAGGCCTATGTTCAGCAGTGGACGTCTTTCGGCTAAAATGATGATGATGATGAGACTCAAAAAAAGGACACTTTTTTCTTTATGAAAATGAATAGCACTTTTGATTTTGAATAAGAAGACCCCAAAATTTCCTCATAATAAAATAAAAGTAGTAATTGGGAATGTCTAAAAAAATTATCAATGGCTTACATTTTTTTTGTATAGAAAAGTCAATTATAAGAAACCAATTTCAATAGTTTGTCATTTAGTTCACTACTTTTTTCAAAATTAATTATTGATACTATTTTGGTTGATGACGTCAGATTATAATTGAGGGCTCCCACACAGCCAAATTTCTAAATCTATCTAAATACGTACGATAAGGCAACCCTTTTAATTATTTTTTGCGTAGTGGTACACTGTAACTAGTGTCACTTTACTGGCGCTGACAAAGTGCTAGATGTCAGACTGCGGGTCCAAATCATACTCCGTAGTTTAATCCGCGCGTAAATTATGAAGAATTCTAAATAATGCTATTCAACACCGAATAAAGTACAACTTGGGCCGTCAACGATATTTACTTTAATGTCAAATGAAGGTCGTTGCTAATTTGATATGTAATAAAAGCATTTATCTCGGAATGGTTTTCGATTTACTATACATTACAAAAAAGAGACATCCCCAATTGGTGGGTATAGTCGACGAAGAAAGAAGTCGACCTGTTGAGAAGAATCTGGCAAGGAGCTCAACAAGGTATCTTTTTTCAAACAGATCTACATTGTTATTAAATCCCTTTCACAAGTGCTGGTTTACTACGAACTCGATAGTTTAAAATGAGTTTACAAGACTTTAGTGAAGCGTAGTTGTACAGTGTAACATAAACTGAAGACTGTCGTAAATGTATGTGGGCGTTATCTTTTTTAGCACTTCGCAGTAACGAGGTCATTGCACTCCAACGGTACTTAATGTTGGAATAGAACGTGCTAATGGAGCTGAAACCGTCGATCAATAATACCAAAGATAACATTGCTATGTTGCTGTATAAAATCTATCAAGGTCTGAACAGTGAAGTGCGGATTTACTAATTAAAATAGTGCGTGGAGTCCCTCCGCGTGGAAGAAGTGAAACTTCATAATAAAATAAAATAATAAAACAAACAACCAACTACAGCGCTAGCGAAACAAGTTACATAACTCGTCGCTAGATGGCGTTGCTCCTCATGCGCACGTTATTTTCAATTATTTTTCTTGATTTTTCGTAATTCTCAAAGATATTCAATACTTTTTTTACTAAATACGTTTAAAATACTTTATTCTACGATCTACCATTAAAATAGTTTTGATTTTTACAAGTTTTCATACTAAACCACGCTATTGTTCTGGATCGCACTGACGAAGTTTTTAACATCCGTTAGTATTATATACAATGCGAACATCTCGTAAAAGTCAACTTGCGTTGCGTTGCGTATTTAACGCAGTCGCATTAGAAGTTTCACTTCAATCAAATTTAGAGTTTCCACCTCGATGCAGGGCACGGTCCGTGGCCCTCTTCACCGTCCCCACATCAGGGAGCCGAGGCCCGGAGTGCGTGTGCCGCTGCGCCGCCTATGTACTGCGTATAATAAGTCCCTCGTTTCTTCGACATCTTCAACACGTCCATAAAACAGTTCAGAGGCCCTTACCACGAAGTGCATAATTCGAACTTCGTTTCGTGCCGTCCTGCTCACACTAATATGATTTGACGCGAGAGTGAGAGGGATAATACGATACGAACTTCGATTTTCGAATTTCGTAGTAGCGCCCCAGAACTCAAGTCTTTAAGATAATGCCCAATCAAATTCCCCATTAAATTTCCAAATAGATTTGCCCGTTGTATTTCTTTTTGTTTTTGTTTTTGTTCTTATAATATTGTTGTCCTTTCGTCACATTTGCATGTTACAGTAAGGAAGTGTTATTTTAATTAAGCAAGTTATTCTTAGTTATCACAGTACGTTTTGGTGAGAATTGTTAAGGAGTTAGATTTACTGTATTTTTAACTTCATTGTAATACCTAATTGTTTTGTCATATTTCTATGTGTTGATTCTCCATAAGACATAAATAAATAAATAAACATCGTATCCTTTAGAATATTATAAATAAGAAGTTTTTGTTATAAAATCTATTTTTAATAGTACCAGCTTTTTTTGCTGACTGTTCTTTTTGCCCCTGGTTACCAAAGTACTCGTCAAGACAAATCAAACGAGCCAGAACTCGATGCGGTCGTGTCGTTTTATTACTGAGTTCCTATCGCCACCCTCCAGCCTCATCTTCAGATCAGCTCCATGTCATAAAAATACTGCATTGTCATCGGATTTATACATGCATGTAAAATTTCAGTTCAATCGTTTAAAGATTCTACTTCGAATTTGAGTTCAAAGATTCTACCCGAACAAATTACATTGCAAGTTAATAAAAACCTTGTAAAAGTTCGTGATGATGTTTGGACGTTTGTTATACTTAATCACAAAATAACGGCTGAGCGGATTCAGATGTAAATTGATGATTATATTTTAAATGAGAATAGAATAGAAAGTCAGTGACAGTGTTGAAATCTCTCGATGAGGGTATAACACAGATGGCGCTGTAACACGCAAGTGATGATCTAGATTGTGATATGGATGTATAAGAAAAATTTGTGTCTAGACTCCTGATCAGTGGTGGTGTAGGGGAATGGCACACGACACGGAATGCTGAGGACCTCGGTTCGATTCCCAGCGCTGGTCTTTTTTCAGGGTTTTTTTCTGTGTATCCATATTTCAGCTTGTATTTAGTATGAAATATATCAGTGACATAGCTTGGAGAGGCGCCAGACTAAAGTGGCAGAGGGCAGGGCACACTGCTACGCCCGATGAGGCAGTATGGTATTAGAGTGGCAACTGGGAATCAGAAGACGTAGCGTTTAGTAGTGGTAGAGCCATGCTGTAGCTAGCCGCTGCATCACGAATGGGTCGGCTCGTCCGGGGCAGTACCACCCTCTCACAGAACACTGGCGTGAAGCAGCGCAGTACTCCTGCTGCGTTTCGTACGGTCAGTGAGAATGCCGGGGGCCCAATACCTCCCCTATTCCTTCTTCTTTTTAAAGGCCGGCAACAGATCAGTGACTCTCTTTGAGTTGTTGATATTTAATGAGCGGTGGTAATTATTTTTCATCCCTCCCTCTTATAATAAAAACAAGAAAGCTACCAAAAGATGGACCGACGTTCTAGTAAAGATTGTAGGAACCCTTTTTTTCCCGTTGTACTACCAATGGTACTAGCATTAGTACCTAGGTACTACGGGCAAAATATTCTTCCCGTAGTATATACTACCAAGCAGTCAAGTACCTATTACCTACTATATGAAGAAAATTCTACCATTGTAGTAAAATATTTTTAGGCTTTTCTCGTAGTCACTCGAATCTCGTCATCTTAGAAAACGTAGTTAAATAACAAACAAAACAACAACAAAACAATATTTTTTTAGGGTTCCGTACCTCAAAGGAAAAAAAACCCCTAATAAGATCACTTATTCGTTATCCGTCTGTCTGGTTATATCACCACACAGACTCTTCTGATCTTTACCACTTCAATGCGGGCTGCGCAGGACCATAATTTGACCTGTTGACTGTTAAAAAAAAAAAAAATATTAGGGGACAATCTTACACAAATCGACCTAGTCCCAAACTAAGCAAAGCTTGTACTATGGGTACTAGACGACGATAAACATACTTATATAGATAGATAGAGGAACAAATTATATTCGTGCTCATCACACAAATAAATGCCCTTACCGGGATTTGAACCCAGGACCTCTTGCTTCGTAGGCAGGGTCACTACCAACTAGGCTAAAGCGGACATTATGTTCCCTCAAATAAAATCAAATTAATACGATGTAAAAATTAACAACATAAATCAATCAGCCTTGAAATAGTACATTACTTCAGAAACCGGCAACTCCTGTTCCGGCCGAGGCTTGTATAGTGCTTTTCTCAAACATGCAATGAATAATAAATAAAAAACTTCAAGAAATTAAATTTGCGAAGAAATCAACTATTTCTTATGTTTTTTTAGGGCTGAATGCCATGATGCCATAGACTTTATAAACGTCATGATGCTGTGTCACATGAAACAGGTAGACGATCGCTTTCCCGGCCTAGGCCTGCAATTCTGTGTGAAAATCCATTACATAGCACTCGTCTAACCGCGTCCGCAACGTGATACGTCCCGGCCTATTATTTGGAACATAAAGTTAACATTTCATTGCATCCTTGAGAAAAATTTACCCATGTTTAAATTAAATTTTAATCCAATCCTCCATTTGGCTGTACTGCACAAACTGACTTTCATTTTAAATATATGAAAATTATATTAAAACTGTTTTACATTTGACCTGCTTTCGTATTCCATCCAATGAAAAATTATTTTATCATTTGGTATGTAAAAGCCTTTTTACCAGACATTTATTTTATTTAAATGATTTTCTTTATCCGACTGCGGCAAAGAAACAGGAGGATTATAATTTTGACTGAAGTGGGTATGATTTATTGAATCAGGCGTTATTTCGAGAAGGGTCATATCAATGAACTGAAACAATTATTTTGCTCACCCGCGACCGACCGACTGGGAATCGAACCCAAGCTTCATAGTCAGTTTCTCTAACAACTAGGCTATCCGGTCGACGTCCGTTTAGAGTCGAAAAGCAACTGTACCACCATAGCGACAAGAACACAAGTGTTTGGCCGTTTATACAAACATATGATAGGTATCTCTACCTCAAGTTTAATATATCCAGCAGCCAACAATATACATGTTTACAATCGATCTTAAATCATTTCCCTTTAGTTATTTTCCTTTCGCCCCTTATCGCGACATTCATAAACGTTATTCAGATCTCCCTTCGCGTATTTAATATTTAATGCTGTGCCTACGAAAAAATACGGGTAACTAATGTTTTCAGAAAACTCACTCTTTGTTATTTGCAATTGAAAAAATCAAGAGAGATGTTGATGGTGATGATGATGCGATGGGCCTCATAAGAAAGCTCAAAGTCACTCAGAGGATCACTGCGGGATCGCATTAGAAATGATGAAATCTGCACAAGAACTAAAGTCACAGACATAGCTCGAAGAATCGCTTATTGTCTACCTGAATTTTTATTTTTGTAACGTCACTGTACTGTTTTTGGTGATCAATAAAGAATATAATATATTTATATTGTATTGTATTGTAATCGCCAGACTCAAGTGGCAATGAACATTGGACAGGATACATCGCTCGTAGAATTGGCGTCCACGGACTGGAAGACGCAGTGTAGATAGGCCACCAACAAGACGGAGCGACGACCTGGTTAAGTTTGCGGGAACGCGTTGGATGTGGTTGGCGCAGGACCGAACTCTTTGGCGAGCTTTGGGGAGCTATGTTCAGAAGTGATGATGATGAGAGAGATGATTGGGCGACCGGATAGCCTAGTGGTTAGAAAACATGAAGTCCCGGGTTCGATTCCCGGTTGGGGAAGATATTAAACTTACTAGTTGCATTACATTGCGAGATTGCATATCAAAACCTGGCTTTAGGTGAGTTACAGAAGTAACGCATCAACCGTTTTGTTTACACTCGCAACTCTAACACGTGTTATGAGTTTCGCAGGGCACGAGCAGTAAAACGTCAGGAACGCACTTTCCTTGTTAATTATTTATGACGCTACGAATGCTCCCTTTGAACGCAGTAAGTCGAGGGTCGACTTGAACCCAGATGGATGGGTTTTTGGACGTTCCAAAAGGTTTTTCAGGCAATAAAATGTAAAGGAGTTTAGATCATTCTACTGACCATCATCATCATCATCAATCCGGCCTATATAATAATTATTTATTTCAGACAACACAGATACATATATATAAGCTCCTGGAATGGAAAGGACTAGGCATCAATGTCAACGGCGAATACATCACTCACCTTCGGTTTGCCGACGATATCGTGGTCATGGCAAAATCGATGGAAGAACTCAGCACGATGCTCGAAGGCCTCAATCGAGTCTCTCGACGGGTAGGACTAAGAATGAACATGGACAAGACGAAAGTTATGTCTAATGTTCATGTTGTCCCTGCCCCCATTGTGGTCGAGAACTCGGTTCTTGAAGTTGTTGACGCATATGTATACCTAGGACAGACCGTCCAGCTAGGTAGGTCCAACTTCGAGAAGGAGGTCAATCGGCGAATCCAACTCGGATGGGCAGCGTTCGGGAAGCTCCGCAACATCTTTTCGTCCAAAATACCTCAGTGCCTCAAAACAAAAGTCTTTAATCAATGTGTGTTGCCAGTGATGACATATGGATCCGAGACGTGGTGCTTCACTATGGGCCTGATGAATAGGCTCAGAGTCGCTCAGCGAGCTATGGAGAGGGCTATGCTTGGAGTTTCTCTACGGGATCGAATCAGAAACGAGGAGATCCGTAGAAGAACCGGGGTAACCGACATAGCCAAACGGATTTTTTTGTTAGTACTAAACTTATAAGCTAAGTTAGTTCAGTTAAAATTTATAATCGACAATAAAATAATATAAAATAATAATAATATAATGGTGGGCTAGGGGTTTGTCCTATGGCTTCTCAAGCAGAGGATCGTGGGTTCAAATCCCGGCTCGCACCTCAGAGTTTTTCGGAATTTATGTGCGAAATTACATTTGCGATTAACCATGAGCTTTACGGTGAAGGGAAACGTCGTGAGGAAATCTGCATACACCTGCGAAGAAAAACACCTGCGGTATGTGTGAAGTTCCCATTCCGCACTGGGCCCGTGTGGAAACTTCGGCCCAAGCCTTCTCATTTTGAGAGAAGGCCTGTGCCCTGCAGTGGGACGTATTTAGGTTGGGATGGATGGATGAATGCTTGAGAACATAAAAATAATGAGCACGGGTTTTGTTATATTGGTACAAACTTGAGTATATTTTCCTAAAAAAAGCACCCTTAAAAGTTATATATTCCTCATCGGTGCTTTTATATGACGCTGACAAGTTTGTCGTACCCACGGCAGAACATATTAGTTAGGTAAACATATCTAATATGATTTATCATGAATCATTAAAAATGTTTAGCTTATAAAAATGTTTTTCTAAAACAAACATCAAACTGTCATAACTTTACAAACTCTTTTATGCTTAACATTTATATGTAAAACGTTACTGAAATTGAAAAAAAAATGGTTAAAGTTTGGTTTCACTTAGACTGATTTACCGCCAGATGGAAAGATTGTAAAAAAACTGTATAAAAGTACGTTCCTAGCGTTTATAATAACTGTAAAATCACTAAATATCAATCAAGTTTGTTAGAAAAACACTATCACTTTTAAAAAACAATCTTAAATTTCGTTTAGCAAATGTTTTACTACATTATCGTACTTAACATTATAAACGCCAAATTTTGTGTGAATAGATGTATGTAGGTTTATTACTCTTTCATACAAAACTTTCTGACCAATTAAAATGAAATTTGGCATTACTATTATTGCTTGAAACAACGGGCAACACTAAAACTAAAATAGGATAAAAAGTAAAATACCTACGATAACTAGAAAAAAAAATCAACAAAACTGAAAAAATATAACTTTACCTTAGTTATTTTCAATATGGCTACAATTCTTTCAGTTTCATTGCATTTTTTTAAATTTTCGTTGGAATTACTAATTTATTTTGATATTCGCCTTAAAACTTAAAATTAACAAAATCCAGAGCTAATTAGTAACTGTGTCACCACCGCCACCAAGTAATAGATATTCTAAACTCTAAAAGTCTACCCATCGCCCATACAGGGTGTCTTTGTCCTTCGCTTTGGCATTTTTTATTTAAGAGAATTACCTGCAACATTTTAAAAAGCTTTATGTAATGAGATAAAAAAACAAAAATAGTTTTACCATTACAACCGGGGTTAGGGCTGTAGTTCCCATGCGGGCTCAGTGCGACTTGGAAACTACACACACACACCATTAAATTGCATCGCAAGTTTGACTAGGTTTCCTCACGTTGGTCGTTCACCGAAAAGCTTGCGCTAAATTTCAAATGTAATTTCGCACACGAATTCTGAATAACTCAGAGATGCTAACCCAGGATTTGATAATAATAATAATAATAATAATATTAATATATCTCACACAAATCGACCTAGTCCCAAATTAAGCAAAGCTTGTACTATGGGTACTAGACGACGATAGACATACTTATATAGATAAATAAATACTTAAATACATAGAAAACATCCATAACTCAGGAACAAAATATTCGTGCTCATCACACAAATAAATGCCCTTACCGGGATTTGAACCCAGGACCTCTTGCTTCGTAGGCAGGGTCACTACCAACTAGGCTAAAGCGGTCGTAAAGATCTCACGATCTTTTACTTGAAAGGCGGCTAAGCCACGCTATAGGACAAACGATATAACGCAGTTTTTCAGTCGAAATCGTTTAAAATAAATAACACAAAAACATACGCACTGTGACGATACCAACGCCAGCAGAAAGTACAAATGTTTGCGTACTATCTAAACCATGACACACATACACAATCCGCCAAAGCAAAAAATATTTATTCCTTGAATTTTTTGGTAAACAATGTACCGACTGTCGCAATACTTCGCAGTCTCAAATTCCCTACTAAATTAGTATTTGTATTTGTTCAGAGGCTAAGGACACCCTGTATGACTGCACGCCCGCATTTCGTCCTATAATTAAATGGCCGGCATTGCGGTCACCCTTGTCACTTGTAGACTGGCCACATGATGGGGGTTCGTTTCGGACTTGTCCCGTTTAATTTGGCATACCCTAAGTTCTTTGGTAGATAAGATTGTTTAACACTTTAAATAGATGTCTAGACTAAAAGGTTTAAGGCTAGATTAAATCGATGGCCCAGACGAATAAACATGTAATCGTAAAACGACAACTTTACAGGAAAAATAAAATCAACTTTAACAAAGATAACTGTCAGTTCTGGCAGCCGTTATAATTATATATATGCTTATAATATATCATCAGATAGATATCAAAATTACCTACAAAACTGCGTAAATATTTGACCCTTATTTTTAACCATTTTCCCGTAAATAGTGAAAAACCTCTTTATTTTTTTATTCGAATCATAAATCTTCAGGTCATTTTGTGTTATGGCTCATTGCACCGTTATTCGTGTTAAAAAGTGTAATTGCTTTAAGCGCAATGTACATTAACGTCTATTTTTGTATTTGATTTGATTTTGAAATCGGCGTTTGCAATTTTGTTCGTGTTAATTTATTAAAATGATTTTTATTCTTGACTCAAACGTTAATGAGTAGTATGTCAAAGCTAGTATGACTAAAATTTGGCTGACAAGATGGAAGGCGATCAAAGGTGTAATGCTAGTTTACACGAATCTTGCTAACAAAGTTTAATACGAATAAACGTGCAAAGTAGTATTACTAAAATTGAAATAAAAAAAAGTAAATGTAGAAAACCATTGCACGTTTATTCGTGTATAGTAACAAAATTGTTAAAACGGCAACACTCTCTTGGCATCTTATTCGTGTTAATTTATATGGTAAATTACCAACGAATAAAAATTAAATACATATTTTTCATAAACGGTAAATCATATTGGCTTAAAAAAAATTCACAACGTGCCTTAGGGTATAAGCATAAGAAGCAAAAAAAAATTTTTGTGTAAGGGCCTTTGCATGTTTATTCGTTTGGGCCATCGAAATGCTATAGGCGTAGGCTGTACATGACGTATAAACTAGCAGTTAGGTTGAGCCAGTGAGCTAGATCTTTGGCCTCACCTGTACCCACCGTTAGGTTGTTAATTGCCGGTCAGTTTTGATTTAAAAATAGTACATTGTTGCAGAGGCTGGAAAGTAAGCAATAATAGATGGACGAGTTTGTTCGAAAGTATGAGTCCATCTATTGCACTTTTGGCCGAGACTAAACATTGTGCTTTTCACGACTAATGCGAGGAACATCATCATCATAATCATCCATCCCGTCGATCCCGTCCATCCCGTCCATACGTCCATCCCGTCCATCCCGTCCATCCGTCCATCCGTCCATCCAACCATTCGTCCATCTTTCCATTTGTCCATCCCGTCCATCTTGTCCATCCCGTCCATCCCGTCCATCCCATCCATCCGTCCATCCGTCCATCCCGTCCATCCCGTTCATCCCGTCCATTCCGCCCATCCAGTACATCCGTCCAACCGTCCATCTTTCCATCGCGTCCATCCCGTCCATCCCGTCCATCCCGTCCATCCAGTCCATCCCGTCCATCCCGACCATCCCGTCCATCCCGTCCATCCCGTCCATCCGTCCATTCGTCCATCCCGTCTACCCGGTCTATCCAGTCCGTCCGTCCGTTCATCCGTCCATCCGTTCATCTAGTCCGTCCGTCCGTCCGTCCGTCCGTCCGTCCGTCCGTCCGTCCGTTCGTCCGTCCATCCATCCATCCATCACATGCAGTAGACGATTACTTTTGATTGGTCTAATAGTGTCGTTTCAGCACGCCAGGAATGAAATTCAGAAATTATCTTTCAAAAAGTCGTATCGTATAATGAAAAACATATACTGATACGTCCTGTTTTCGATTAGTGTAACATTGTTGCCGTGTTTGCGCGCCATAAATGAGTCAGCTGTTAAATGTACATATATAGGCAGTTTTGAATACTGGATTTAGGTTATCTATGGCCACATTTTCGAGCAGTGTCGTGAAAAATATATATATTTCTATTTCTTCATCATAATCATCATTTCAGGCGAAAGACGCCCACTCCCACTGCACATAGGCCTCCCCCATGGCTATTATTATCGGACAATAGATCGGTCCTGCGACATCCAAATCCAACGCGTTCCCGCTATCTTAACCAGGTTGTCGCTCCATTTCGTTGAAAGCCTACACTGCGTCACGCCACTCGAGAACCTTTCGGCCCAGTCGGCCAACAGTTCTACCAGCGATGTGCCCTGGCCACTGCCACTTGAGAATGACGATTCTTTGAGCAATGTATTGGCGAGTTTACTTCTTGCGCGGATTTCATCATTCCCATCCCATTCTATTCATCGATCCAGTAGAGAAACTCCATGCTTAGCCATCTCCATCGCCCTCTGAGTGACTTTGAGCTTTCTTATGTCATGAGGCCCATCGTTAGCGGCCACGTCTCAATTCCATAAATCATCAATTCATCACTAGCAGCACAAACTGGTCAAATACTTGTGACTTGAGACACTGCGGTATATTGGATGACAAGATATTGTGGAGCTTCCTGAATGCTGCCCAGCCGAGTCTAATTTGTCGATTGACCTCTTCCTCGAAGTTATCTCGCTATCGCGGAAACTTTGCAATTTTCCAGGAGAAAAACTATCCCGTGTCCTTCCCAGGGTGTTAAAATATCTCTATACCAAGCAATTTAATTTTCTTACTTAGATTTGGTAATCCTTTTGGTGAATTTAGTCTTTCAATACTTAACAGCTGGTAGTCTTAATAATTTCAGACATTTTTTTATGTTAATTTTGTATTGACAAGCTAGAGACTGACAAAAAAGGATCAAAAATATTTTTGAAGCTTTATTTGTTTTATAACAGTCTGTTTTTACATAAAACAATTTTGACCGCAGCCCCATAAAAAACAGTTGAACTCCGCAAATACGAAACGAAATCTTTATTAAAAATACCTCAGCCTATTGGGAATTTGGTAAAATTTCCGCAACGTAAAGTAGGAATAAGAGTATTTCACAAAAACCCCGTGATCCATCATTGTATGATGTATCACGAACTCGATACCCCCGGGTCGATACATTACGGCATCTTAAGCTTCTCCAGTTGAATCGGTTTGTAATTGATCGTAGATTAGCCGATATTTTTAAGTCCAGAGGCGAAAATTGGAATTCGAAGCTCTTATTTTTAGATTTTCCGGGAAATGGGAAACATGAGTTTAGTTAAGGTAATAAGTTTTTGTTGATGGTATCAAGTTTAATTTTTAACTGCTGAAAATTAGCTTCAAATAAATTAATGATGTGAATAAACCATTTCTTTCATTTTCATTTCATTCTTGATTTAACGTAGGTGTAATTTATTATTAGGTTTGGTTATTTTAGCGACAAGTCAAATGGCTAACCTAAATGTCAAGTGTCATTTCTAGCGACAAGTGCAGGTCAGTTATAATAGTATACTTACCTAAATTTTATGTCTTGAGACGAAGAATGGATTTTACAACTGTATTCCTAGACTACAAACAATATATTTTTTCATCCTGCATTAAGCATCACACAGTCAAAAATGTCGAGAATCTTTATAAATTAAAATTATTAATTGATAATTAAAATTATTAATTTTAGAAATGTCTGTGCGAATTAACATTCATACCCGAGTAGTTTATCATGAATTAAATAAAAAAGGAAAACTACGCATACCTGCAATACAACGCAGTGGTGTATGGCTTTTATACGTTGAAGAAAATGATGATGAAAATCAAACAACACCGAAAATATACCGACTAGGCTTATTAATAAAACTTTATGCCATGCCGATAATAAAACTGACCCGCTAGTCCATCACTCACTTTGGTTCCCAATTGTTTGGTAAATGGCAACTCAATTCCATTATAATTAAATAAAACCAATGAAATGTACTTTCACGTTCGGTGCCTATGTTAACAAAGGCTTCGAAAACATTTTTGCTCTATAAAACATGAAGCAAATAACAATCATGAAAAGTGGACCACAATATACGCTTGTTGGAAATTGGTGTATTGATTTAGTTTTGAAAATGATTAGGAATTAATGAATTTTTAACGAAATTTTTTAATTCTTAAGATAAAGTAAGTAATGGTTGATTTGAAGAGAGTCTTATCAATAAACTATTTATCTTTTTTGATACTTTTCAGCCACACATGCACGTCATCTACGTTTGTGCAATACATACTAGGAAATCGTTCTGCAATCGGCTGACGCAAGGCACAAGTGTATATGGGTCAAGGAGACGGTCTGAACTGACCGCACATCTTTATATGGGATATATCCCATATGAAGATGTGCGGTCAGTTCAGACCGTCTCCTTGCCTCACTTGTGCCTTGCCTCAGCCGATATTAATTAGAGTATTAACAGAAACCGTTCATTTATCATAAGATATATGTGGTCCGGCACAAGACTAGCGAGAAGGCGGCGGCGAGCGAGTGACAGCACTAGCTGTCAAAACGGACTTCGTTATTGGAACTCGAATCGAAAGGAGCAAATTTTTATTTCAAATTTTTGAACTTGTAATCTTCGCGATTAAAACAATTTTATCATCTCAAACCATCATCTTCATTATTTCTTCATCATCTGAAAACCCCGGAGCGTTCATCCGTTCCATTTGGCGACCGTGACAGGACATCGAGATTGTGACTGGTGGAGTATTGGAAGGCGAGACTAACCCGAGGGACATCGTACACATCATTTACCGAAGGAAGTAAGCCCATTCCTATCATTGCCTATCAGTCCTTTCTATTTATTTGCTTCTATTTCGAGTTTTTTTACGTCGTCATCTTCAGCATACCTACCCTCAACTGTTTTTATTCACGCAAAAAGCGTACGAAATTTCATCACTTCTTCTGTTTAATCTCCCAACTAATTTGTAATTCGCATCAAATCTATACCAAAATTCATATGTAATTGCAAAAGAAATAATATAAACCAAGAAAAAACTTATAAACTCCCTTCACATCAATTTGTATAACGTACCCATTTTTTTTAACGTAATCCAAGTAACGGTACTAAGGTACAAATAGCCTTGGGATAAAAATCGTAGTTATAAAATCAATTAAGTTTTAGGCCGAACTGTTTCAGGTGTGGGGTAGTGCGCGGTCGAGACATCTTATCATCTGATTGCCTGCATTGACCTATATTCAACGCGAGCGCTGCAGCTCCCGCGCCGACCGGTTTCGTCGCCGCTTATCACTAGGTATTTATTCTCATTGTGTGGCTCATTATACGTTTTGTTTACTTCGTATTTTTTTTTGTTTTTTACGTTATTTGTCGTTATTTGCATCTACAAAATGACTGAAATAAAGGATCTTGTTAGCCAAAGGGCTACGGTTAGACGTCGTTTAACTGCATTTGAAAAATATCTTACTCCGCTATTGAATATGGAGTTAGCTAGGGTAGATAAAATTATGTCTAACGAATTACAGCTCAGACTAACAAAAATTCAAGACTTGTCGTTCAGTTATGATGAGCTGCAGAATAAAATCGATCAATTAGATCTAAATATCGATGAGCAATTATCCGAAAGAGAGGAAACTGAGAGTAAATTTTATAATCTCATTGCTAAAGCGCAATATTTAGTAGATAAGTGGTCTGGCAATAAAAATCAAAAGGGCACATCTGAAGCTTCTTCATACAGTTCATGTGACAATACAGTTAAATTTCATTTACCTCCATTAAAAATAGCACCATTTAATGGAGACGCCAGTAAGTGGATTACTTTTAGAGATACCTATCTTTCTTTAATCCACGAAAATACACAAATTAACGATGTTAATAAATTTCACTATTTAAAATCTTATCTTGAGAGCTCGGCAAGTGACGTCATCAGTTCAATCACAGTGTCATCTAACAATTATGATATCGCTTGGTCTACTCTTTGCAACCGATTTGATAATAAGCGCTTACTCATTAACGAGCATCTTAAATGCCTATTCTCAATTGAACCTTTGGTGCGTGAATCAGATAAGGGATTACGTAATTTAATTGATGTTTTGTCTAAAAACTTGTCCGCTTTGGACTCTCTAAAGGAACCTACTGACAAGTGGGATACCATTATAATATACATGGCATCAGCAAAGTTGGATCCCAGTACAGCTAGGAAATGGGAAGAATTTAGGAATTCTAGGGAGTCGCAATCTTCAATAACCCTTCAGAATTTTTATTCGTTTCTTGGGAACAGAGCTACTGTACTAGAAACATTA
Organism: Archips xylosteana; assembly: GCA_947563465.1. Classification (NCBI taxonomy): domain Eukaryota; kingdom Metazoa; phylum Arthropoda; class Insecta; order Lepidoptera; family Tortricidae; genus Archips; species Archips xylosteana. The sequence continues at coordinate 3,216,504 of OX387351.1, read as the reverse complement.
CATGCAGGCAAAGATACTAGAAATGAAAAACGTCATCAATTTGTTAAATCAAAGTCTTTTGTAACTTCTCCTTCCACATCCGGTTCAGGTAGTAAATACCCGTGTTTAGCATGTAACCAAGATCATAAACTTTACACATGTATGAAATTTAAATCGTGGCCAATAGAGGATCGCAATGCAAAAGTATTACAATGGAAATTATGCAGTAACTGTTTCCGTTGTGGGCATCAGTCATACCAATGTAACATAGGTGGTTGCAGGATCTGTAAACGAAAACATAACACTTTATTACATAAACAATATTCACTACCACCTACATCTCAAGAACACTCATCTCCACCTAATGCAAACGCACATCACTCACCTGCACCTACACCTGCATCACCTGCACATGCATCGATCCCATCTGAACAACCTTCTACGTCTGTCTCAATGTCTGCTGTTGCTTCGAACCAGGCTCTTCTGTCTACGGTACTGGTCGGAGTAACAAACAATGGCAAATCATTCATCTTGAGAGGGCTTCTTGATAGCGGAAGCCAAACATCTTTCATCAGCGAAGCAGCCCAGAAGAAAATCGGTGTCTGCAAACAAAATATACATAATCAATCAGTATCTGGTCTTAATGGCACATCTGTAACTATCACAGAACATTGCAATATTACAATAAATTCGTTACATACATCATTTAGCATACCGATCAAGTGCTATGTTATACCTACAATAACTGATAAACTTCCTTCTGTAAACATTGATGTACGTAAGTTAGGTATACCATGGCACATTCAATTAGCTGACCCCGAATTCTACAAAAGTAGTGAGGTAGATTTGTTATTAGGAGCTGACGTCTTTTGGGAGATATTAGGTACAAACAAATTAGAGTTAAATATAAATGTAAATAACTCCCGTCATGCTTCTAACATCGCTCGTGGTTCCCTACGTGAGACATCATTAGGTTGGATAATAGGGGGCCCATTGTGTGGTACCAATACTAACTCGACAAGAAACTTTCATTGTCATTTCTCCCAGGAAATAAAAGAACAATTAGCGAAATTTTGGGAACTCGAAGAAGTGCCAGCTATAAGCCCAAAATCTAACGAAAATGATTATTGTGAGAAATTATTTCAGAAAACTACATCGAGAAATGAGTCTGGTAGGTTCTGTGTCGAACTTCCTCTGCGCGAGTCCCCTGAGGCACTAGGCGAGTCTTTCAACATGGCTAAGAAACGACTCATACAAGTAGAAAAGTCATTAAATAATAAACCATCTGTTCGTCAGCAATACATCGATTTTATGAGAGAATACGAGTCATTGGGTCACATGAGCGAAGTACCTAAACCTGAGTTCGGTTGTTATTACCCCCACCACCACATAATTCGAGAGAATAGTGAAACAACCAAATTACGGGTAATTTTTGATGCATCTGCTAAAACTTCATCAGGCATATCTTTTAACGAAATTCAACACGTCGGTCCTGTCGTACAGGACGACCTATTTTCTATTCTTCTTAGATTTCGACAACATAAATATGTCGTGCAAGCCGACATTGAGAAAATGTATAGACAAATTTTAATTGAGCCCAAACAACGTTATTTGCAAATGATTTTATGGCGAGAACAAAGTACAGATCCAATCAAAATCTATCAATTAAATACTATAACCTACGGGACAGCCTCCGCGCCGTATTTGAGTACGCGCTGTCTCATTCAGTTGGGTATGGAGTGTACAGATAAATTTATATCTACGTGCATAAAAGAAGATTTTTATGTGGACGATTTTTTGTCTGGAGCTAGTAACGAGGAGGAACTTAAATACTTAATTAGTTCGGTAACTAGCATTCTTCATTCTGCTTGTTTACCTTTACATAAATTTCGCACAAACATTCCTTCAGTTCTAGAAAGTACTAACTTTCAACGCAGCAACAAAGAATATAATCTAAATTCTGAGTCAAGTGTGCTAGGCATGAAATGGGACCCATCTGAAGACATACTTAAATTTCCCATAGCCATAACTGGTTTGACAACGCCAGTAACAAAGCGAACAATTTTATCAAAATCAGCTCAGTTATTCGACCCACTAGGTCTACTAAGTCTATGTACAATAACGCCAAAAATATTACTTCAGAAACTATGGTTATCTAAGTTGGAATGGGACGAACCCGTTCCGGCAGAGTTAGGTAGAATGTGGCATAATTTTGAAAAAGGTTTAACTGCCCTTTCAGATATCCGAATTCCTCGATTTGTAAGTTGCAGCGAACCAAAACAAATTCAATTGCATTCGTTTAGTGACGCATCACAAGACGCATACTCAGCATGTATTTATTTGCGTTCTATCGACGCAAATGGTCAAGCCACCATAGAATTATTATGTGCAAAGAGTAAGGTAGCTCCCCTTAAACCAGTTACTATACCGCGCCTTGAATTAAGCGGAGCGTTACTCGCGGCAAAATTAAGTGCCAAGGTAAATAAAGCTTTACGTCATGAAATAATTGACATATACTACTGGACTGATTCCACGGTAGTGTTGGGCTGGCTATCCACTCCACCACGCGAACTAAAGCCTTTCGTAGCTAATCGTGTAAACGAAATTCAAGAATTGACAAAGAATGGTCGCTGGCGACATGTACCTGGCCTGCAAAACCCAGCTGACCTGGCTACCAGAAGTATAGAACCAAAGCACGTACAAAACGCATCGCTATGGTGGAATGGACCGCCATTCTTAAAGAATCATTGCGATTCATGGCCTAAAATACCTAATTCTTCTCCATCAATGTTACCTGAAAAAAAAGCTTACGCTAAAGACCTAAGTACTAAACCTACTTCATGCACTAAACCTACGTCTACATGCACTACACTACATACTACAACAAATACATATTCTAATATCATAATCACGGAAAACTATTCTAGCTTAAATAAACTACAAAGAATAACAGCCTACGTAATGCGTTTCATTCATAACTTGAAGCAAACATCTATGTATAAGAAAGGTGAAATAAATAAGAATCAATTCCTCAGTACAATTCGAACAGGGTGTCCGAGCGTTGATGAGCTAAACTCGTCCTTAAGTTACTTAGTATTACAACATCAATTAGCGTGTTTCCCAGTTGAGCGCGCAAGATTAATAAGTAAACAAACCTTACCTACAAAGTCGAACGTGTTTTCTTTAAATCCTTTTCTTGACGCGGACGGGATAATTCGTTGTGGAGGCCGTCTTTTGAACTCATCTGAAAATTTTACAAAAAAACATCCGATTATATTAGACAGTAAGCATCATTTAACAAAGTTAATTTTCATAGAAAACCATAAAAAGCTTCTGCATTGCGGCCCACAATTACTACTTTCCCATATAAGGAACGAATATTGGCCAGTTAGAGGTAGACTATTAGCTAGAGCAGTAGTAAACAATTGCAGACTTTGTAAAATAATTAAATCTAAAGCGAAAAACCCAATTATGGGCAACTTACCGTCATCAAGGGTTGTTCCTAACTCACCTTTCCAAGTGAGCGGGGTCGACTTTGCTGGCCCATTTCTCATAAGCGACCGCAAGGGTCGTGGGTGTAAAATTACGAAATCTTATTTGTGCCTCTTCGTCTGTTTCACCACTAAAGCCCTTCATTTGGAATTAGCAAGCGATTTAAGCACTGAAGTTTTTTTACTTTGTCTCAAACGGTTTATCGCGCGAAGAGGAAAGCCAGGCGAATTGTATTGTGACAATGGCACAAATTTTGTTGGTGCAAATAACGAACTTAATAAACTTTTAAAGACACACAATGAAAATATATCTTCGTGGGCAGCATGTGAAGGCATCAGATTTAGATTCTCGCCCGCTTACTCCCCACACTTTGGGGGGATTTGGGAATCGAATATTAAGTCAGCCAAACATCATTTGGTAAGAATATTGGGAGATAAACATCTTACATTTGAGGAGCTATCCACTTTATTCACTCAAATAGAAGCACTCCTGAATTCCAGACCCTTAACTCCACTGTCCTCCGATCCTAATGACCTCAATCCCTTAACTCCTGGGCACTTCTTGATCGGCAGGCCACTGACGGCAACCCCTACGCCTATTTTACTCGATGTCAACATCAACAGATTAACAAGATACCAGCACATCGAAAAATTAAGACAGCATTTCTGGCAGCGCTGGCAGTCTGAATACCTGTCAGAGCTACAGCAGCGGAAAAAATGGAAGGTTGAGCAGCCTTCACTTCAACGCGACGCCATGGTAGTACTGAAGGAACCCAACGCGCCTCCCCTAAAATGGCGCATGGGCCGCATAGAGAATATCTACCCAGGACGAGACGGTGTCACCCGCGTCGTGGATGTAAGGACCACGAAGGGCATCGTGCGCCGTGCAGTGGGCAATGTCTGCCTGCTGCCTACTACCAGCATCAGCGACTTACTTCATCCTCAGAACCCGACGGCTTCCGAGGGGGGGGAACATGGTCCGGCACAAGACTAGCGAGAAGGCGGCGGCGAGCGAGTGACAGCACTAGCTGTCAAAACGGACTTCGTTATTGGAACTCGAATCGAAAGGAGCAAATTTTTATTTCAAATTTTTGAACTTGTAATCTTCGCGATTAAAACAATTTTATCATCTCAAACCATCATCTTCATTATTTCTTCATCATCTGAAAACCCCGGAGCGTTCATCCGTTCCATATGTCTGCTGTCTGCCGTTCATTCATCGTAAGGGCTGCCTTGTCGATGGTTTAAACAACAAACTGTGTTGTTGGAGCACACTGACACTTGTTTGCAGAATTTTATAGCCAGCCGGTGCAAGGCTTTGCTGCCAATAACATAACTTAGTAGAATTTTATACCACCTGCGTCACCATCTCTGGGCGGCAGCTGGGAGCGCGTGGTACGTATAGTGAAGACAGCCGCTATGGCAACCCTGAAAGAAAGAGCTCACACGTAAAATCCCAAAATGTTTACCACCAACTCTAGAGATATAAAATTTTGTACAATTGTTCTTAATAAGACGTAAACTAAAAATAATATAAGTAGGTATGTTAAAAAATATTTTTGCCCGTGGTTACCAAAGTACTCATTAAAGTGAATCAAACGAGCCCGAACTCGATGCGGTCATGTCGGTTTATTACAGAGTTCTTATGGCCACCTTCCAGGTCCGTCATGACATCAGTTCCACATACGCGTTTGTTTTACATACGCGTGCAAGATTTCAGTTCAATCGGAAACTGGGAAGTGCGGTGGGTCAAATTTAACTTACAAAATTTGACCCGTACATACTTACATAGATGTTTACATAGATGTACTTCCGTTTGGCAAATTATTTTTTCCAGACTGATTCATTTGGCAAATGTTTAATATATTTCAGGACAATTCTGTAGGTTAGGTTAGGTTAGGTTTGTTTTATAACAATCCTAAAAAGTTTACAGTTTCAGAAAAAATGAACAGTTGGGAAATGAAACATTTGCCAAATGAATCAGTCTGGGAAAAATAATTTGCGAAACATTAGTAAACCATTTACATACGTACATTGCAAGCAAGTTAATAAAAAGTCGGTACCTAATAAGACGTAATTTGTGAAGAGACCCCATATAAATTAAAACTGTCAGAACCATGAGGTTTAGGGTAAAGGCGAGTAAATAATACTAAAATAAAGAGGTTCATTAAGACAATATTAATAACATGGTGTGCTCATTCACGCCACAAAGCCACTTTAATCTAGCCCCTACTTAAAAAAGAGTTAACAGGTATAGGGTGCTAAGACGTTTTTATTTTCTCCCCGCATTAGGTTTCCGTACTAAAACGCGCATTACCGCATCCCAATAAAGATCGTGGGTAACAGTAAATCTTTCACACTCTCGTAAAAGTAACTTTACGGCGCGCTTACCGCAAAATATACGGGACCCTTCTTAATCTTGGGGGGTTAATTAAGGAAGCTGTTTATTGATATGCTGAGAATGAGCGTTGAGTGCGCTGAGATTTTAGTGGGATTAAGATGTATGGTGTCTATACTTGAAGAGTTTTTGAAACGGTTTTCCATAAGGTAAGGCTCATTTCCTAGCTCAATAGTGTTATAATATCAACAGACGCCGTGGTGGTGAAGTGGTTTGACTTGTGTTTTTCATGCACAGAGTCGTGGGTTCGAACACACACTCAAACCTCTGAGTTTTTTTGGAATCTATTTGCGAAATACCAACACCCAACTGCCTTCCCTCCTTCTTTCTGTTTATTCCCCTAAATTATTATTATTTGTATCGAGCGAACTACAAGTAATTGTGCTTCGAAAATTACTGGTCATTAAAGTGAATCTTCAAATATCTTACACATGAAATTTAGAACAAAAGCTTTGCTAGTAATGATACAGCAAGGGATTATATGAATGCTATAAATGCGCCAAAAACTCAGTACGGCCTTAAAGCTCCCCATACGTGTGTTCTATTCTAATATATGTATCGTATGTTTATTTGTTATCAGATAAAATATTAAGCTTCATCAGGAAGAAACTGGTGAAGGTCTGGAGTATATAGCCCCCTACAGCTGCGAAACGTGGACCATGACCCAAAGAGACACAGAGAGATTGGAAGCGTTTGAAATGTGTTGTTGAAAGAGAATGGAAAAGATTAATTAGACAGAAAAAAAGAAGTAGGTGATGAGGAAGTTTTAAATACAGTTAACGAAAAATAGTAGATTGTTCAATAAGGTAGGAAAATAACCATTAACACACGAGGTTACTTAGCACCCGAGCACAGCGAGGGTGATGGTGGTGTTTTTCCCTAGTTAAACACTCTGCTTTTCATTTCGACTACAAGGAAAGTAAGACAAAACATAAGAAAACATAAGTATAAATAAATAAATAAAACTAAACTGGTCAATATGAACATTGTAAAATATTTTAATAGAGTTTATTGTTAAGCAATAATTAATTTAACAAAATTTAAAATGTTCAATATATTAATCAATGAAAACAATAGATAAAGTAGGTATTTTAGTAAATTTATTTTTAAAATAAGTAAGTAACCAATTTGAACCAAGGAGTTAAGCTGTATATAGAGATAGGTTGTGTGGACATATAACATTTACCGTGTTTTTTCTTAATATTTTTTAACTTTTCTGGTTTAAGTCACTAAATAAGAAACTAATGTAAATTAATAATTTAATTTATTAATAAATTCACTGGCATTATAAAATTTGTAATAGGTCTAATTAAGAAAAAAAAACTCAATACTTAATTATACCATAATGCTTGGCTGAATGCGTATGTGTTCCATTGACAGCCAATGCCTTTATTTTTTTTAATTCATTTCTACCCTAGGGCAGAAAGTAAAGTTTTGCTCCCGTATGTCGGATATGATTTGCCTAACATATATATTTTTGTAAATCCGGTCATTCATAGGTACTTCTGTATTAACCCATACCAGTATTTTTCTGCATTGTTTTCGATGTGATTTACTTACAATAAAGAGCCAAATGTATTGTATTTTATTACCGTTCTGAAGATCCAACCAAAGTAACCCACAAAGTTTACAGTAGGTACTCAAATTTATTGAGTGAAGGCTGCTTTTACTCGTATTATGAACTGTTACGTCTGTTACTATACGTTTCAAAGAAACTCCGGTTCGAAGTAAAATTGTGAAAGCTGCTTAAACTTCAGTCTAATGTGACTCAAACTTTTCTTCTTCTTCAATTATTTAACTTGCTACTTTACGCCCCAATTAAGCTTTCTTCGAGTTTTTTCAACAGATTGTCTAAATTTGGTGGAAGACTTTCTAAGTAATTATTTTAAGTTTCACGACAGATGTGAGCGAATTATAAGGATAAGAATAACATTACACAAGATGCTGACGTGTTTGCCGATAGCTGGCATTCTTTATTGCAAAAAATATGTAATTATTGCAACATGCATGCTTAGTTAGTATGTAATGTTCCTCTTGTATCCCGTTCTGTTTTTGTTTTATTTGCTGTTCATTTAGATTTTTCTTTTTCTTTTTTTTTTTGTATACTACCCTAGCTTTATAGGCGATTTGGTTTTTACTGTAAGCCTGTAAATGTAAATTATATCAATAAATAAATAAATAAATAATAGTGGAAAGTTAATGTAAGACAAGTATATCATTACAAAGGGCATTTTCAGAAAAAAATGTACACCTCACAAATTTTGGGTTATTTCTACTCAGAATCACAAGCACTATCGATGTAAACAATAAAAAAATGTGTCCCACTTTTAATTGTCAGTTTTGTGATGCAGTTAAACATACATGTTGTATGGACCATCACAAAACTGACTAATAAATTTTGTATGGAAAATTAAGGATAATTGAGGCAAAACGGGTACGTTTTTTTCTGAAAACCCCCCTAATACAGAGATAAATTTATTTTTTGGTGTTTTTTAGGGTTCCGGTACCCAAAGAAAGGAACCCTATTACTGAGACTCCGCTGTCTGTCTGTATGTCTGTCCGTCTGTCACAGGGCTCTATCTCTTGAACGGTAATAGCTAGACACTTGAGATTATCACCGATTATGTACGATGAAATCCGCGCAAGAACTAAAGTCACCGACATAGCTCCAAGAATCGCCAGACTCAAGTGGCAGTGGGCAGGGCACATCGCTCGTAGAACTGGTGGCCGAGGGGGCAAAAAGGTTCTCGAGTGGCGTCCACGGACCGGAAGACGCAGTATAGGTAGGTCTCCAATAATATGGAGTGAAGACCTAGGTAGTTAAGGTTGCGGGATCGCGTTGGATGGGGATGGCACGGGACCGATCTGTTTGGCGAGCCTTGGGGGAGGCTTATGTTCAGCAGTGGACGTTTTTCGGCTGAAGTGATGATGATGAGATGAAAAGCAGACAAGCGGAATAGAGCAAACAAAATTATTCGTCAGTTTAAGTACATTTTAAAATTGCTCTTACAATATTACTACGCACTTAGCAAAATCAATTAATGAAATTGAAACATCTTATTCCAACGACTCTACATAAAATCTAGACGATCGAAGTATACCAATCAACTGTAGAATTGAGGCATTGTCTGTCGAACCAATTAAACATTTATTACTTCCAGCTTCGCTATGTTATATTCCCTTTTTTATGATTATCCATTTCATCATGAACCATTTTGTTTTACGGCAATAGCTATTATTGCTTCCGCGAGGAATTTTATTTCTGCTTGATTTTGTTGGAAAATCTGTTGGGTTAAAAGCGGGTAAGAGTTGGGAAATATAACTAAGAAAACGAGAGATATTTTTACATGCAATAAAAAAAATCCTCTAGTATTTTTACCAAACGTTTTACTTGTGAAAGTGCATACATGCATGCATACTCACATTGTAAGCGTAGCTGTGAAAACTAACTTTGTCTACTTAAATGAAAACTTGCAGTATCTTTAACATTTATTTATTACAAGCTCAATTGTACAAACAACCTCACATCTGAATCAGAAAGGTCTATCGAAGAATGGCTCCCAAGACCGTTTGTTGTCCGTTGTTCGTTACTTTATTTAAATTTTAGAAGACACAAATTCAAATTTACAAAACAAGGACACCGTCTCGGTGGCCTGTGTCTACAGTATAGGTATAGAAAGTTGTTACCATGATTTAAAAGTTAAACCGCTAAATATGTTGCTTATTCAAGCGTTACACTTTCGAGTTAACGCTATTATTGATTTAACTCTTTATAAAATGGAGACCTTATATAAAAACCAATCCATGAAAAGGAAATTTCAAAAATAAACACATATAAATACACGCATAAAAATAGCTTCAATTAGTAAAATGTGCCTCAAAACGTTCGATTCAAAGATAAATCAGTTTTATGGCAGAAAAAATTGTGACTCAAATCTCCTCGTCCATTCACACACACCGCTTACCAAATTGCTCGCCAAAATGTCCCCCTACAGAAAGTAGTGCAAACATATTCGCACCCTGGAGCTTGAAACATGAAATCGAATTTATATGGAAAAATGTAAAAACCACCCTACCATATGCCGCAGAGGTCGGGCAAGTTCCATTGAAACTCGCTTAGGGAAACGAGTAAGAAAATGTGAAATCCCTCCGCTATTGCGTGTTCCTGGTTATACATGTGCACTGGGGTTTTCCGAGAGGTCTGACTGGCTGCAGGATATACGCCGTGGCTGAGTAATTGACATGTTCCTCAGGCTATTTCAAGCTATAAATGTAGTATAAAGTCAGATCGATTTGGTTTAGGTCGCGAACCATAATTTTTTTTATTGTAAAAAAAATTGCTAACGCGAACTGGAAGAAGTGGTTAAGGAAGGCCCCAACAAGATGGACCGCAATCTAGCAACTTCTAGGCCATTTGGTCATCTAAATGTGAGTTTTGTTTCAGCAACAAGTTTGATAGATAATAGAGGGGGTGTATTTAAATAAAGACAAGAAATGTAATAGCTAGGTTAGTCGTGCGCAAGAATAAAACTTTGTGTTTGGTGATGTATAAAGTACGGAGTATTAAGTTAAAGCTACAAGAGACTAAGAAAATCTTATGGTGCGTTTCGGATATTAATTCTTCTTTTTCTTCAAGTGCCACTCCATTACTGAAGGTTGGCAGTCAGCTCCTTGTATCTTTTCTTGTGAAGCGCCAATCTGAACAGTTGCTCGACGGTCTTGATCCCTGTCCACGCCCAGATATTACGGAGCCAAGACATCTTACGTCTACCTGGCTTTCGCTTCCCAGACACATTCCGGGATTTTAATTACATAAGCTATAACGGCTCACACGATACACGTAATGTATTTATACTTACCTCCTAACAACATTTAATAAAGAGATTCACCGTACCGTGGCATGTAAATAAAATGTAAGCTGCAAATATATCGGAACTTGTGGTGCAATAAAATCCAGTTCTGTACTCAGACTATCGTTCAACCGTAAATATGCTTGAATGATGCTTAAATTTACTTATTCAAATTGATTTTTTGCTGTATAAGTATGTATGCGTGATAATGTTAATGTTTTATTTAAGTAATTTTGTTAATTTGTTTTTATAATCTACAAATTATCTATTTACGCATGTAGTCTTATGTAGCTATTAGTGTGCAGTTTATCTATCTATACAGCGATTCGTGTGTCACTGACGATACTGGCTGAAAATCAACGCTGGTATAAACGCTTCAGCAATGTTGAGCCAGTATCCAATTTGCAACCGCAATGAGACACACTATCTTAAGCTTTCGTATTGTCTTTTTTTTATAAAATATATATGTGTCTTGTGTTTTTGTAAATAAATGTATTTTCTTTTTTTATATAATAGCCTGTAATATGTCCCACTGTTGGGCAAAGGCCTCCCTTCTCCCATTTTTCCCTATCCTGGGCATGCACCTGCCAATCGGGCTGATAAGCGCTCAGGCCGTCGCGCCGTCTCCTCTTGGGTCTGCCTCTGCTCCTTTAAAGATAACGAGGCGAGGGTACCATTGAAATAAGAGCCATCCTGAAAATAACAAGCCAAATTGCACAGCTACTCAATTGGACCAGGATGAGGTCCAAACTGTAGTAGATCCAAAGAAGGTGACTAAAAGATCACATTGTATTGAATGTGTCACAAAATACTACCAAAAACATGGCAGAGTCAATTGGAATCAAAACCCCTGCTCGCCTCGCTCACCCGAGGGCTCAATTTGCTTGGAGAGCGTGTATTTCTAGTTGGAAATAGTTCGTATATACAATTCGTGTCAATTAAAATGTCCATTCACGGTATGAACAGTTGAAAAGGGTATCGGTACACTGGGACCGCTTAGAACACCCAAAGTAACGGAGACGTCAACAATAATGTCAAAAGTAAATCCTCATTTTTGCTGTGCGTTTGCAGGACGTCACACACAATGTATACCTGCTGTTTGTTCCGCCTGTCTATAGTAAAATTATGTAATGAGATTTACAGTATGCGGTCAGCTTCTTTCTTGAAAATGTTTATATTGTTTCGTACTCAGAGATATCCATTTTCTATTATTGTAATTTTTATGTGTATTACATTGCTTTGTTTTCAATTAAATTAACTAATTTGTATTGAATTCCAAAAGGTAGGAAATTCTCAGTTTATTTTTTTCATGTTTTTTGCCTCAGAAAAACGATGCATTTATTGGATTGATTAATATTGGATGTAATTGTCTGAGTAAAATTAATTATTATGATTATTAAATAATGACAGAATAAATTTTATGGACGCCTTGGAAAAGTATTTTCTGTAAGAATACACCTACCCATATCTAGCGTGTGGTTCCAATTGACTTTAAAAAAAATTAACACATGTAGTTAAGGAATTTAATTGAAATCGGCATATTTTTATATTAAATTATTTGTGTATAATATAGTAATTCTAGAAGGAAAAGTAGAAGAGAAGCGAAAAAGAGAGAAGGGAGGCCGAGAATTGATTCATCATCATCATCATCATCATCATCAGCCTATAACAGTCCTCTGCTGGACAAAGGCCTCCCCCAATGAACGCCATTGCGCCCTGTCCTCGGCTAGACGCATCCAGCTTCCACCAGCAGCCTTTCGCAGATCGTCACTCCACCTGGCCGGAGGGCGTCCTACACTACGTTTGCCAAGACGCGGTCTCCACACAAGAACTCGTTTACTCCAACGGTTGTCGGTTCTTCGACAGATATGACCAGCCCACTGCCACTTCAACTTGCTAATTCTCTGAGCTATGTCGATGACCTTAGTTCTGTGTCGGATATCCTCGTTGCGGATTCTATCTTTCAGAAAAACTCCGAGCATAGCCCGTTCCATAGCTCGCTGAGCGACCTTGAACTGGTGAATTAGCCGTACTGTGAGTGTCCACGTTTCAGCTCCGTATGTCATGACGGGTAGGACGCACTGGTTGAAAACTTTCGTTTTCAGACATTGCGGTATGGATGACGAGAAAACTTGACGCGAGAATTGATTATGTAAATCAAATAAAGGAGAAGGTAGCCGTCATGTCGTATAAGGAGGTCAAGGAGGCAGCTTTGAGGAGAGAGAAGTGGAGAGCTATTCATCGGCTACACCGACAAGAGTTTAACTCTTAAATAAGAATAGTAATTCAGGGTTTCCTTTAAGTAGGCCCATATCGATAAGCACAAGCTTTCCATCAGATAGTGCTCATGTTATATTTTATACAGAACTCGTAAGGAGTTCAAAACGCATTGTGACATAATGTGTTGTGGTATGTGGGAGTAAAGACCAGATTTTTTACATTAAAAGACGTACGTGTCATATATACAGGTGTAGCTACTTTATAAGTGTAGTAGAGCGAGGAGCAAGAAAAGATTATAGTTCTTAGAAATTAGTGCACGTGATTTCCTTAGGTTTAGTGCTCTAAGATTTTGGTACTTGAATGCGTCAACTCGGGTCGCGTTCCCGAAAACATCTCGTTGGGTTACGGTTCGGAGCAAATAATCCCTGTTAAAAATGAATAGTCGTCTTTAGTATCTTACGGGACATAAAAATATCGCATAAAGAAGTCGCATTATGAATAGTTTGTTATATCCAAAATCTTCATTTTGAGAATTCCGTACCTTAAAAAAAAAAATAAGATTTATTATTATGTTCATTTCATTATGTCCGTCTGTAAGACCCTTCTGCTTAAGAACATGTCGAGGTACTAAACCGAAATTAATCATTACAGCGGCTGTAGTCAGGAGTGAACAGTTACAAACTTTTTACAATTAATAATTAAATTATAAAAAAAAAATCGTGGGACAATTGACACCAATAGACCTAGTCCCAAACTAAGCAAAGCTTGTACTATGGGTACTAACAACGGATAAACGTACTTATACAGGTACATACTTAAAAACATATTGAACATCCAAGATTCGAGCACAAACATTCTTATTTTTCACACAAATATTTGCACCGACCGGGAATGGAATCCGGGACCTCAAGCTCCGTAGTCAGGTTCTCTAACAACTAGGTCATCCGGTCGTCTTATTATGAGTAGAAACTGCGAATATTTAAAACATTCAGCTTACAACAACCGTGCCTAAAAACATGGATCGGCTCTTATACATATCGCAAGGCAGCAATTCTACTCAAAATTCAGCGTTTGAATTTTGCTGTATGTCCCTCATATTCATGGCCCATAGAGCCCAGTGTGCTCCGGACTGAAGCACGGGACACTCGTGGCCCGTCGCTTGAATGGAAATCGAGCAATTTTTATAGTGATCTCCTCGGCGTTGGATGAATGAATAGAGTGGATCAAGAGGTTTATTTAATTTAAAACTGACTAGCTATTCATTTATGTATTATTTTCTAGGTTCGCTTGTGTAAGAATTTAGATGAAAAAAAGTTACTTAAATCCAATTGCAATGCAATTGCGTAAACCATTGGGTTTTGGCTGTGGAATTGAAATTTCAGGGTTTTGGTTCTGCTAAATTCCCTTATATTTGAAACTAGCTTTTGCCCGCGACTTCTGCGAAGAATTCGTTTATCGCTATCCCGCGGGAACCATGCAATTTTCAGCGATAGAACTATCTTATGTCCTTTCCCGGGACTCAAACTATCTCTATACCAAATTTCATCTAAATCGGTTCAGCGGTTTAAGCGTGAAGAGGTAACAGACAGACAGACAGTCACACTTTTGCATTTATAATATTATATATGTATATAGTATGAATAGTATGGATTGACGACCGGATAGCCTAGTTGTTAGAGAAACTGACTGTGAAGCTTGAGGTCCTGGGTTCGATTCCCAGTCGGGGCACATATTTGTGTGAAAAATACGAATGTTTGTGCTCGGGTCTTGGATGTTTAACATGTATTTAAGTATGTATTTATCTATGTAAGTTTATCCGTTGTCTAATACCCATAGTACAAGCTTTGCTTAGTTTGAGACTAAGTCAATTGGTGTGAATTGTCCCGTGATATTTATTTATTATTTACCATGAGCTTTACGGTGAAGGAAAACATAGTGAGAAAACCAGCAAACACCTAAGAAGAAATTCAATGATGTGTGTGAAGTTCCCGATCCGCATTGAGCCTGCGTGGGAACTACGGCCCAAGCCCTCTTAGTCTGAGAGGAGGCCTGTGCCCTGCAGTGGGACGTAAATAGGTTAGGAGGATGATGTTGAACCACACAAAACGGCTGACTAGAAAAAGTTCTGTCATGACAATGAGAATAACTGATAGGTACCTAACTTGTTATAAAGTAAATATACTAAAGTAAAAGGTTCTACGGGCGATGTGCCCTGCCCACTGCTACTTAAGTCTTGCGATTCTTCGAGCTATGTCCGTGACTTTAGTTCTTGCGCGGATTTCATCATTTCTAATGCGATCCCGCAGAGAAACTCCAAGCATAGCCCTCTCCATCGCCCTCTGAGTGACCTTGAGCTTCCTTATAAGACCCATCGTTAGCGGCCACGTCTCAGTGCCATAAGTCATCACTGGCAACACACACTGGTCAAAGACTTTTGACTTGAGACACTGCGGTATATCGGATGGCAAGATATTGCGGAGCTTCCCGAACGCTGCCCAGCCGAGTCTAATTCGTCGATTGACCTCTTTCTCGAAGTTGAACCTACCCAATTGGATTGTATGTTCCAGATAGATATAGTCATCAACAATCAACAACTTCGAGCAAAGTATCTCCGATTACGACGGGAGTTGGTACAACATGGGCGTTCGACATGACCAAAACAAACAACTGACTGAATGGCATGAACTGACGGCCGATGGGGCCGAAAGGTTCTCGAGTGGCGTCCGCGGACCGGAAGACGCAGTGTAGGTAGGCCTCCAACAAAATGGAGCGACGGCCTGGTGAAGGTAGCGGGAACGCATTGGATGCGGATGGCGCAGGGCCGATCTGTTTGGCGAGCCTTGGGGGAGGCCTATGTTCAGCAGTGGACGTCTTTCGGCTGAAATGATGATGATGAAAAGGTTCTATCTAATACAGCATATCCACGCAAAGCTTTTGTCCAGAGACAATGCACCGGGGAGACAAGTGGATCGTTAACGGTGAAATCATCGATATTATACAGAACTGCGCACTCAGAATTATTGAGGACACGATTTTTGTACAAAGTTGGTTATCGGGTCGTAAAAAAAAAGAACTATATTTTGGGATCCGTAGCCAAAGGGTGACAAACGGAACCCTATTAATGTCGCTACATTGTCCGTCCGTCACAGGGCTGTAACTCAATAACTGTTATAGAGAGAAAGCTTAAATTTAAGCATGTTTTTTCCGTATTTTATAAAAGAAAACGGTTTTTATGAACTGTCATCTAACCTACAAAATGTAAACTAAATTTTCCTTGTCACTAAAATGGATGACATAGTACCTTAAAACAGATAACTCTATGTCTTAGTAAATATTCGTATTATTATTTAATCCTTTTCGATATGCATCATGTAAAATAAATGCCGTCTGTACATTCTGCAGCTTTTGTGAAAAAGGGGTTAAGTCTGAAGAAATTAAACAGCTATTTTCTATTTTATGTAAAGGGGGTTAAGTCGAAATCAGCTGTTCAACTTCTGCAGAATTAACCTCTTTTTCATTAGAGCCCCAGCATTAACACTTATCAACTCAACTAGAAAATAAAATTATGAAGAAAGATGAATTAACATAACTTCCAAGTACGTTTATTAATATTCGTTCAGAATAATATTTCATTAGTGCAAATGGGACGCCTTAGGAAATCTAGTCGCGGCTATTTTTTCACTGAATACAAATAAGGTTGGATTTGCATTTCAAATTGGTAACGGTAAAATTGTGTGTGCCTCAAATTATGGACGCGCTTAGAATGGTAATTGGTTTGCTTGTACTTTAAATTATTATTTTAATGGGACGTAGACTGTAGTAGGTATTAGGTTTACCCTTATTTAGTTGAATCGGTGGTGATATAACTATAAATTAAAAATTTAAAAAACCCCCAACGCAATTATGTCACTCGTATGTTTGAACATTAAGTCAATGCCCGTTATGCGTCTAAGATCCCTTCCGCAGCTAACAAAAGAGCTGATAACTTTGAAAGGGCTATACCGATTTTAATGAAATATATCTAACAACCATTGACAAGAAACCTGCTTTCTATTAAAAAAAAAACACATCCAAATCGGTGCACCCGTTTAAGAGCTATGATGCCACAGACAGACACACACACATAGCGGTCAAACTTATAACACCCCTCTTTTTATGTCGGGGGTTAAAAATAACATTTTCCTAAATGAATTTGCCATAAATGATGCATCATCTCGGTCAGAATGAAAGGTCCTGGACTTGGGGTTCCAACGCGAGCACATTACTGATTGGGAACTTCACAAACACCATTGAATCTTCACAGGTGTGTGTGTGCAGGTTTCACGATGTATTTCCTTCACCGTAAAGCTCATGGTAAGTTTAAGTAATTTCGCACATAAATTCCGAAAAACTCAACTGGATTCAATCCACAAAATCATCTAAATTGTTGATGAAATTTTGTTGTACTTGGGTAGGTCTACTAGCGTTTCAACCGCTATCTGTCTCCTGTCGCATATACGTAAGAAATAAGCTACAGATAGCGTGAAATTTCAACAAATTGAAATTATACCACAAGCACGCTGCATAGTTATATAAAAACCTTCCGCTAGGTGTAGCTATAGCTCATTTCTTTAATACATGCGACAGGAGACTGATAGCGGTTGAAACCCTTTTTTTTTAAACGAAGTGGAAACACTTTATAATAATAATAATAAATAAAAGAAATTTTTATTTACCAACATACAAAAAGTTATAAATTTACGAAACATAGTACACATTATCTAGTTTGTAAGTATGAGATAAATAGGAAATGAGACTCAGCGAGCCCGCTGGTTTTCAGTATCCAACCTGACTAAAACTAACTTAAACAACTAATTAATTAAAGGTGAAGCCGCTGCCAGAGCGACACTATGACTACCTAACTTAGGCGTCGAACATACATTATCATCATAGCTTATTTTTACTTAGAAAAGGGGCAGACAAAACAATTTCACTTTCGAATCGATTCCTGAACTAAAGCTTACAGATAATTGATAGGTTTAGGCATTACTTTACGGAAGTCTACATCAACCACAACATCCCTACCCCGCCACCCCGTCACCAATTTTGGTAGCAGAATTTACGTGTGCTCCGGGCCCGGTGAGACCCGGATGGTTATGTGGGTCTCTCTCCGCGGTTCTATTCCCCTAACGGGAAGGGGAAGCGGGAGTATACCCACTAAAACTACTCCGACGATGCCCTCTTGCCGAGGTTGGTAGGCGCCGTGGGGTCCCAAAGATTCTACCACGACGAGCGGTTGAAACTCTAGTCGAATTACCCGTTTAGGTATTGTTCACGCAAATACATTTATAAGTGTAACTCATGTTTATGCAAATACGTAATAAGCAACCAAAGTTAATGAAGCTCTCTCCGAAAGTGCACTTTAAAGCACCACGATTAACCAACTCGTGCAAAAAGGTGCAGCGATTACCCAACTCATTTAAAATGACACAGGGTGCTTGTGGCGTTTGCCAAATCCCGTGTTCCCTGCGACGCTGCGAGGTAGTATTCTGTTAATACGGTATTACAAACTGCAAAATTAATGCAATAAAATTGGCACGGTTCTGATATCGAAAGTTATTTGTCCCACTGCTGAGCAAAGGCCTCCCCTCTAAGTCAAGACTTGACCTCCACAACTCCCGGTCCGGCGCAATGTCAGGCCAGTCCTTTGTGTAAACGTCCAAGTCGTCCCGCCATCTCTGGTCTGCCTCGTCGTCGCTGGCCGTTCTCTGGTACCCACCAAGTGACTGTGTTAGCCCACCTTTGTGGGTGCTTGCGACAGACGTATCCAGCCAAGTCCCATTTTAGCTTAGCAGTCTTTCTCCCGTCGTCGTCGTGTTGTTAATATACCGCAATTATCATTTCAGCCGAACACTGAACATAGGCCTCCCCTAAAGTTAGCTAAACAGACTAAACAGACTGGTCCTGCGCCATCCGTGTCCAACGTGTTTCCGCAACCTTAACCAGAGTCCGCATTGTCTAACGCGCGGGCGCTTTCCATCCCTTTCACCATCTCTTTCTGTCACTATCTTATACCGTTTGACAGAAAGAAATAGTGAATTCGAAAGTAAGCGTCCGCGCGTTAGAAATTACCTACGGCCTAAAAATTATGTTGGAACATTTTTTAGATGGTTGGTTGTTTGAATTGAATTGGAATAGCCAAACTGTTGACAAATGCAATGATGGAAACCTCCAAGTGCATTCGTCGCGCGTTCAGAATAAGACTTGAAAACAGCGTGCTGCTAAATTTTATCGAATACATAAATAACGAGCTTAATTGGGAGTGAAATCACGCTGAATTTTTGATGAAAAGCTTGAATTTTTAAACGATACCCCGCATTCGAGCGGGTATCAGGTTTTGGCACGACGGCAACTTTGTCTTGGATTGAATATTGTATTATGCATATTAGGGAAATATTTTTTTAATAAAACCATCTGTTTTTTAACAGTACAAAATAAACTAATGGGTGTTCCTGAGTACTGAAGTATGGTAGTGTCCGTAGCACCAACTATCATAGACAGAGATGTTTGGAAAAATTCCGATCCACATTGGCGATCTCTAGTCTCCAATAGCGTATAGCTAATCAACGTCATTTCAGCCGAAAAACTAACACTGCTGAACATAGGACTCCCCCAATCTGCCGTGCTCAAGCTAAAAGGCGGCTAAGTGACAAAACCAACTTTTGAGTAAACGGCGAAAAACGTCACAAAAATTTAAAATCGATGCTGGTCAATTTCTTTCAATCTTTTGCTATGTTGTCATATACCAAACGGTAGATCTTTTTTTAATATATGATTTGATTTTAGTCACTCTTGTAATATTATAGTTTTTGTGCCACTAAAAGTCATTTTTTCCTTTATAGTTATGATAATAAAATAAAATCCTTTTTACATTGCAGTACAAAAAGGCGGTTATCGGATCTTAACTGCTCTATAGACATCGATACCTCCAACGCAAATGGTCGTAACACTTTTTTTTACAAAATTCGATTTTTTGCTCATTATAATTGCATTAATCCAAACAATATCTTCCAAAAACAAAAATACAAATATTTTTGATATTGACGGAGTTTTGTAATCGCTAAAAGTCGCATCATTTGAACTGTCCCACGCATATCGTCGCGCCACTACATTCGATGATTTGCGCCGTTCTATTGAATTGCGCTCCGGCAAATCACAGCACAGTAGCGACGTCGTATGCTCAGCAACGGAATCGGTTTCGAACGTCGTACTTAATTAAATGAAAATAAATAGTTGTGTTCTAAATTTATGTAACTCCTGGTTCTAATAGTTATTATAAACAAAATGAGAGGCAGACGGTCTAAAAGATTGCCAGAATTAGCTTTAAATAAATCGCCGGCCGGAGGGGGATTTGTAACTGGTGTAGAAAACTCTTTAAATGGTAAGTTTTATCACAATAATTTTAACTGTTATAAATTTTCTATTGCATTTTTGTTATACACTAAAAGTGTAAGTAGATTAACACTTCTTATTGCTTACTTAATGCGAAAGTATAAAAATTCATCATGCCCCACGCAAATCATCTTAACTATGAAGTTACGTCTTTATGCGCAGGTATGAGACTTAGTTACGACTTTATGCTGTAATTTTTTTTGTTACTATTGGTCTTAACTCGTACATACGACAGTATGCGTCGCTTTAATTAAAAAGAATACTTGATCAAATAGTCGTATTTATGACATACGACTTTATGCAATGTCCAAAATTTAAGATACGATTTTATGAATTTTTGTAACTGACAAAATAGAACCAATATTTTAATTTCCAAGTATAAGTATCAAAGGTATTATACTTTACCGTCAAAAACCTTTTTTCTTTTCAGGTTTAGACGACGTAATACCAAATATCGTAAATACCAGCGCAGATTTAAGTCTACCTTGTCTTTCATCATCTATGCTGAACGAAATACTTCAAGATGGTCCCAATGCTGAAGAAGCAAGAAATCATGATGTAATGCCAAATATTCACAGATCTAGTTCATACGTATGTTTATGTTACCATTTACTTCGGAATCCATGCCTAGCGAAAACCTTATTGAACGTAGAGATCCTGGAGAATCAATTGACCAAGGGATACCGCTGCGTGTTAATGATAGCAATGCACTCATAGATTTAAATCCACCTCTTATTTCGACATCAGTGCCAAATAAAAGTCATGATGAAACTTTAGATTCCGAATTATGTACTACACAAATCATAAATGATACAGATCCTTTAGAGTTGATCTCCAAATGTAACACTGATGCCTTTCCCATGTAACGATTTCTTTGAGAGTGAAAGCATCATTTCTTTTCCTCAACTTCCGTCATCATCAGACTCTGATATTCGTTCGCCTAGTACGGTCGGTTCCCTAACTTAAGTATCCACTATTTCATACAAGTCGTATAGAAAAGTTGGATACTTATGTTAGGGCACCGACTGTACTATAAGGCGAGTTAGTTCACTACAGTTGAGTTCAGGTCAAGATTCCTCTGCTTGTTCGTCAAATGACAATACGCCGGCAGGCAGAAAGAGTCGTAATCGACAACGCCGCCGTGATGAATGGTAGGCTATCAAAAGAAAATGTTTGAATAACCTAGGTAAGGGCTATTTGAGCCGGAATGGAGTTAGTAGAGACGGGAAAGTTTTAAAACAATCTTGTCCAGTCACTTGTCAACTCAAATGTTTTCAAAAGTTTACTGAACAGGAAAGTGAAAAAATCTTCTTGTCTTTTTGGCAACTTGGAGGTCACTCTAGACAGTGGGATTACATTGCTAATCATGCTCAAGTGGCTGAGACTCGATATGCTTCTACTTTACGGGCTGTCTCAAGACGCAAGAAAACCGTAAAGTATTATTTGCCCCTTTCCCGTGATACAGATATACCAGTAATGAACTAAAACAATTACTTTGCTCACCCGCGACCTTACAATAGTTACGTTTATGCAAGAAATGTGTGTTCATGCAGTTCCTCCACCTCCACACTGTACGAACACACACAAATCACATAAACCCAACCATCACCACCACCAAGCTACACTGACGCGTTTCGAACTCAACCAGAGCTCATCTTCAGAGTTCAAAGTCAAAGTCAAAGTCAAAATTCTTTATTCAATTTAGGCATCAAATTGATGCTCCTATGAACGTCGAAAAATCTACCACCGGTTCGGAAAAAACCCTGTTGAGAAGAAACCGGCAAGAAACTCAACAAGGTATATTTTTTTCAATCAGATCTACATTGTTATTAAATGACATACATCTAAAGTATTTAATACAATTAAATTTTTTAACACAGTAGATACGCTATTTGAGACTAGAGATCGCCAATGCGGATCGGAATTATTTCCAAACATCCCTGTCCATGATATAGTTACCACAACCGTATGCTATGCTACCAAATGTTAAACTAACAAACCAAAACAAATGTATAACTTGTCACTGTAACTTCTCAAGTACCCACTGTATTTTTCTTATTCTCAAACTACCCCACAATAATTAACTTTTATTGACATATTATAAAACTACCTTGAATTTTTGTTTATTTATTTATAAGGCATATTTTATTAATACTAACTGTTCAAATTAGACCCAAGCCGCAGTAAAGGAGAAGATACTAAATTTACCTGTTCATTAATAATAGACCCCATAGTGTTGTACCTAATTATTTCCATGCATTCCAGAGCATCCAGACGCAACCCCTTGCCGCAATAATGTAACACTTCATAAGAATCTGAATCTAACAATGAATGATTTGATTCCAACAAATGTTTTGCAAAATTCGATCTATCTCGATGCTCATTCCTATATGCCGAAACATGCTCTTCAAATCTAGTATTAAAACTTCGGCCTGTCTAATACTAGATTTAAAGAGCATGGTGATCCGTGATGATCTGATCATAAGTCCTTCCAATGGCAATTATAGTAACTGAGAGACTGATTAATGTAATTTTAAAGTTAAGTACTTACATATTTTGCAAAATAAATTTGATTTTATAAAAAAAAATAACTGGTAAATATTCATTTATTATATCTACTTACAAAATTAACTTAGTTACAGCGTTTTATGTAAACTTCTTTACAAATATATAATCAATATAAAGTCGTATATGAAACATACGACTATATTTGCGTTGTCCATGTGGTCCTGGCCGATCGCAAAAGGTTGTAACTTTCTTATACGACCTTTTTACAACGTGCATAAAGTCGTAACTTCGGATTTTTTGCTATAATTTCAAAATAATGATATTTATTTCAGAAAATATATTTACTTAATGTTACTTTACCCGCAACGGAAAGGTAGGTACAAAGATTAAATTAATTAATATGTTACAGACTGCAAAATAAAATAAAGTTCCTTGTAATTGCTCTCGTGAAAAATCATAATTTTTTCGATACGACCTTATGCGTGGGAGGTGTCGACATGTTTGATAGTTAACTACAATTACGTAACTAGAAAGCAGTTATCTGTTTTAGTGGCATTTTAATCTAGGTTAGTGAGTATAATTGTTAACCCAGTCCATAACTATAAAGCGGCAAAGGGCACATTGCCGCCTTTTAAACTAATTCACTGTTTCTTGTTTACTTTCCGATATACTGGAACATAGCTTAAAAGCGGTTAACTTACAAACCTTTTGGCGTCACTGCTTTTTAGTCTTGTACGAGTCCAAATATTTTTTTAAGAATCCTGCAAAATTGGCCGTAACTACAAATTCAAATAAACATTTTACTGTGAATTATTCGTTTATTCGATGTAAAATCGACATTTAAATAGCTCGTCATTGCTACCATAGTTAATAATTAATTGTGATATTAAAATAGAACAAATATGGCACTCTGCGCAAAAATCAAAAGGATAGTTACAATCTCAAAAAAAAGCAACTTAGTCACAGTAATTTAGAATTATGTCCATTTGAATAATAATATGGTATTAAAAAAAAGGTCATAGGGGTGTAAGGGAGAACCCAGAATCTCAATCTCCAAATGTCAACCACACCTGCCCGTGGTGCACCCTGCTAGCAACTGACGAGGCTCTGGTGACCGACAGATGGCGGAATAACCATCCAAAAGCAAGTAGGCAAAATTAAGTAGGCCAGCAACGGGTAGCAGCGTTGCTGGTGCAAGTGGCCTAATTCTGCGATCACCAACCCGCCTGCCCAGCGTGGTGATTATGGGCAAAACCTTTTATGGTAGCACAACCATTACCCCGGCCCCCAGTTCTCGGCAGCCCTACTATTCCTGGTTACGGTAGCGGCCATGGTAACGGTAGGGCGGGGGTGCTCAGAATCACCGAGCTACGGACGGCTACCAAAACAAACGACTTTACCTGACTACCTATAACGGACGTACTGTGAGGAATGACGATAGGATCGCAGAACTCGAAGTGGAATTAGGTCACATCAACTGGCATATCTTGGGTTTGTCGGAGGTCCGTAGAGACGGAGAGGATACGATAACCTTAAGCTCCGGTAACCTATTCTACTTTCGGGAGGGCGAACAGCAGTCCCAAGGTGGAGTCGGCTTCCTTATCAATAAAGCTCTCTGTAACAACGTTGTGGAAATCGGTAGCGTGTCGGCAAGGGTAGCATACCTTGTACTTAAGTTGACTGATAGGTACTCCTTGAAAGTTATACAAGTGTAAGCGCCGACCTCGGCATACTCCGACGACGAAGTGGAAGCTATGTATGAGGACATAAGTAAAGCCATGCATAGCACCACTAGAACACATTACAGCGTTGTTATGGGAGACCTCAACGCTAAGGTGGGAGTACAGGCATGCGACGATTCGACTATCGGACCGCACGGATTTGGAGTTAGAAACCACAGGGGCACATGTTGGTCAGCTTCCTGGAAAGCCAAAAGCTTTTTTTAATGAATTCTTTCTTTAAGAAGGGGCCTCACAGGAAGTGGACTTGGAGAAGCCCCGACGGTAAGACGCGAAATGAGATCGATTTTATCATGACGGATGCAAAGCATATATTCAGGGATGTCTCAGTGATCAACAGGTTTAACACAGGCAGTGATCATCGACTTGTTCGAGGCACTCTGAATATACGTCATAAGCTGGAGAGAGTCCGCATGGTGAGATCTGTTTTGCGTCCAATGCTGAGTTGGGACCATTTCGTGATAATGATTGTATCTTTTACCGTTTTTCTTTGTTAATTTATGTCACGAATAAATATTTTTCTTTCTTTCTTTCTTTCTTTTCTTTCTTTTTTCCAACACAACTCTTGTTGATTTGTTGGAAACCACCGACGATGTTGATAAAGAGGCCGACCAGTTGGTAAGGACGATTCGGGATGTGGGAACAACGTGTTTCCCAAAAAAGCGAAGTGTACAGCAGTCTAAACTCTCTCGCGAGACTCTGGAACTCATGAGGCGGCGACGAGAAATGGCGGCGCAGACTGTTTCGTTAAGTGAGACTCCAAAAGAAAGAGCTCTCCAAGCATGTTAGAAAGCTGATAAGGCGAGATCTCCGTAGCTCCAATACTCGCTCTATTATGGAGGCAATAGAGCGCAACCGGGGATCGAAAGTCTTTATGCAGCAAATTGGAAGGAGCAACCTAATGAAACTAAAAACTGCAAATGGCCAAACCATCTACTCTAAGCCGGAAATCCTCGCCGAGATTGAGAGCTTTTATGGACAGCTGTATGCTTTCCATGCTGCACAGCCTCTTCCCGATCCAAATCACATCAGAACCTCACTAACACGCCACTACAGATAATTATCCCGGACGTCGAAATGAGCGAGATTAGGATTGCCCTGGGGCAGCTTAAAAACAACAAAGATCCGGGTGAAGACGGAATTAGAAGACGGAAGACGGAATATTAAGTATGCGTATTGTTGATCGAAGTTGCAAAATGTCAGCTCAATCGGTAACCAGGAAGTGGGTCAAATTTACCGTACAAGATACATATCTACATAGCCAATCACATGCTTTGTGCAACCACGGTTACCAATTTATTTATTTATTTCAATCATATTTATTCCTAAAGTCAGTAATGACCTCGTTTGAAATCACTTGTCAATAAATGATAGTAATTGAAAAAAAGGCACGTGAGTGGCTAATTGTAATATATGTACATACTCTACTAGTCAACCGAGTACATTACAAACCTTGTAAAACTAATTCTAATTCTGCGATTACACAAAAAGAAAATATGTAACTTACAGACCTCATAATATATTTATTGGCCATAATGTTATTTGGTGGGAATGCGTCTCCGCCCGCCCGCGAAACGTCTTCCTACACTAAGAGCTTACTGCACATTGACACATCTACTTCTTTATTATAGTAAGTTTTCTGGTTTAGCGAGGGTACAGAAGAAAGAGGCAGGCGTAGTTAGCTGCATTTTAGTCATGTATTGTGGAATAGCCCCCTTTTAGTTATGCAAACAATTAAATAAAATATGTCGTTTACTTTGCGCACGGACCAATGCCGCTTTCAACCGTAGGTTTTTTACTGGAATTGTGGCATGAATACAGGACTAAAAGGCGGCAATGTGATTTTAACTGCTTTTTAGTGATGCATTGTCGTATAATCGCCTTGTAGTCAGGTATCAGCGAAGTATTTTATTCAATGAAACCTAGTTAAATAGCGGTTAAAGACGTTTAGCCGCCTTTTAGTGTACCCAAAAATAATAACCGCTTTTAAGTTTGGCATTTATAATAAAAATGGAAAAACAATCCAAACGTTAAAATACTTTAGTAGCTTTTTAGTTAAGTAAAGTGGTTTAGTCGCCTTTAAGCATAGCAAAGTCCATTTTTTATGTATTTAACCGCTTTTTTTGAAAAATTATTTTCGAAACGGTAAAAGATAGAAAAACCGTTCCTAGACAGATCGATAGAGATTTTTTTTCTAAGCATAATGGTATTGAAAAGTCGAAATTGACTAAATGTCACTTAGCCGCCTTTTAGCTTGAGCACGGCAGCAATGCTCACCAAACAGATCCGTCCCGTGCCATCCGCATCCAACGCGATTTCGCAACCTTAACCCGGTCGTTGCTCCATCTTGCTGGAGGCCTACCTACACTGCGTCTACCGGTATCCGTGGAAGCCACTCGAGAACCTTTTTGCCCCATCGGCCATCAGTTCTACGAGCGATATGCCCTCCCTACTGCCACTTGAGTCTGGAGATTCTTTGAGCTATGTCATTATTTCTAATTGGGAAAGTAACCCATTAGAATACAAGCAAGAGGAGCGCCATTTCACCAGAGTTGTGCTATGCAGCTATGCAGCAAGGATGTGAAAACTATGCTCCGAAATTTTGTGTCTGTTTCCACTAATGCTAAGCTATGTAGCCATTCGAGAAAGATCTAGAACTCGCATCCACAGCACGAACCGATGATGACTAGAAACATTAATCGGACGAAGTTGAACGCCACAAGAAAAATAACTGTCATCCTTCAGGTGAACTTACACTGTACTTGAAATACGAAAGATAAATTAAACAACTTAAATAAAACATTTAATTATCCGAACTTTACGGAACCTTGGCGTCGATCTTAAGCATAGTAAGAAAGAAAACTGGCAAGAACGCTACGAAAAAAGCAGGCGGGCTCCGTGAAACAAGAGGAAGTGTCACTTAGGCCACGGCCAGTAAGGAAGTTCGGTACTGATAATTTGTAAACCATCCACAACTGTTATAGTTTTCCTTTTGTGGTCGAAAACAAGTTAATAAAAAAAAACATGTCTATAACGGACTCTTTTATTAGATCTACTTTCAGTTTATCAGACAAAAGAATCGAACGTCTCGGGACCTCAAACTTAATATTATAGTCAGATTCTCAAACCATTTAGCTACCTGGTCGTCAAATTAAATTTTAAACGACAGGATTACCGTGGGATATTGGCAAAGAAAGGAAACACGGAATAGCACAAAAGTCTTTTATTTCAAATCAGCAATAATTAGCACAGTACCACACCGCATAGCTTGTGGTTTCGTCCCGCACCATTACCTCTCATCCTCCCTCTCTCTCCCACCTATCCCTGTCACTCACACACACAGCGCATGGTAACATTCCTACATTACTTTTCCTAAATTAAAAAAAATGCTGTGTTTGTGTATTTTTTTTTCTGTCAATAATATCTTGACGCAGAAAGGTCCCTCTTGATTTTTTTACGTCCGAATAACCTCGTCATCATCATTTCAGTCAAAAGACGTCTACTGCTGCTGAACACAGGCCTCCCCAAGGTTCACTGAACAGAAACCGTCCTGTGGCATCCGCATCCAACGCGTTCTTAACCAAGTCGTCGCTCCATCTTAGAAGCTTACCTTCATTACGAATGGGGCATTTCTATTTTTCCTTGTAGCCAATTAAGAAATTATTAATAGGGAGTTAAAATTAGTCCGTTTCGTTACGCACTTTTTCAAGCTTAAAAATAAACGTAACAAACCGGACAATTCTTCACTTCTTACACATTGTTAAACTTTTCCGATTTGTTACGTTTATTTTTAAGCTTGAAAAAGTGCGTAACGAAACGGACTAATTTTAAATCCCTATTAACAATGCCTTAATTGGTTACAAGGAAAAGTAGAAATTCCCAAATAACCTGATAATAAGCAAAGAGAAAATTCGAAACTTTTCGATTTTTTTTTATTTTGATAGGGAGGAAAACGAGCAAGCAAATCATCTGATGGAAAATGATCACCACCGCCCATAAATATCAACAACTCAAAGAGAGTCACCAATCTGTTGCCGGCTTTTAAAGTAAGTATAAACCCTTTTCTTGAAAGCCCCGATGTCATAGTTCTGTTGTCTGGAAACACTGCTGCTGCAAGGTATAAATATCCAAACACCGCGCATGTCGAAAACGGTACCTTAAAAGTAAAAAGCCTCTAACAAAAAGAGCAAGTTAATCGCCAAAGTTGAACGAGTCGTTGTCAACGAGTTGAGTGATTGGGCGAAATGAACTTCGGCGTTGAATTCAGTTTGCGACTGCGCGATTAATGTCGCAAGACGAAAGTCATTACGACGCGAGGCTCAATGGGTCTGCTGAAGGCTTTAAGCTTTGTGTGTTGTATATGGGCGTACTTGCAACTTCCTTGCCTAGAACGCTTTAGTTGGCAGTTGAATATCTTGGGATTTTACTTCATCATCTACTTCAGCCTATCTATGTCCAACTGCAGGGCACAGTCCTCTGAGAATGAAATGGCTGGGGCCGTTGAAGGGGTACTAATCGATAACAAGATGGTGGATGTTAGTATTATGTCAAACACTAACCACGTGTGATTCGTGCCAGAAAAATATCCAGATATATACATCAGGAACGAACCGAACGACCGCTTTAGCCTAGTTGGTAGTGACCCTGTCTACGAAGCAAGAGGTTCTGGGTTCAAATCCCGGTAAGGGCATTTATTTGTGTGATGAGCACGAATATTTGTTCCTGAGTTATGGATGTTTTCTATGTATTTAAGTATTTATTTATTTATATAAGTATGTTTATCGTCGTCTAGTACCCATAGTACAAGCTTTGCTTAGTTTGGGACTAGGTCGATTTGTGTAAGATTGTCCCCTAATATATTTTTTTTTTTTTGTTTTTTTAGGATTGTCAAAAAACTATCTTAACCTAATCTATAGGGTTCTGCGGGATAGTTCTGAAATATATCCTGAATGGTTCGGTTTCAAAAAAAGTTGGGAAACAAATTAGCCGGGAAAATATTTCGGTGAAAAGCCAGGATTCCATCGAACGCCTACAAAACTTAGCATTAGTGCGAACGGTCACATAGTTCCAAAGCGTAACTTTCACAACCTTGCAGCATAGTTACGCATCTTTGAAAAAAGGCACCCCTCTCGCATTTATTCTAATGGCATGACGAAAACACGTAAAACTGAAACCGCCACGAACATAAGTGCGTACACAATCAATTGAGTCAAGTGGAAAAATCGAAGGCTGGATCACGGCACAGATGTGTGGAACGACCCCGGACGACAAATTGTTTTATCGAAAATTACTTTCACGATCGCGAACGGGATAAATTTCCATTTTTCTAATCGAACGGAATAGAACCGATTCCGTTGGAGTGATGAATTAGCTTCTAATTTGATATTTCAGTTCGGTTTTTACTTCGGATTTTGTGTTACAACTTTGGTGACTTGGTTAGTTCATTAAAATCATCCCAGCCTATTATATACGTCCCACTGCAGGGCACAGGCCTCCTCTCAGAATGAGAAGGCTTGGGTCATAGTTCCCACATGGACACAGTGCGAATTGGAAACTTCACACACACCATTGAATTTCTTCTTAGGTATGTGCAGGTTTCCTCAATGACGTTTCCCTTCACTGTAAAGCTCATGGTAAATTAAAAATGTAATTTCGCACATAAATTCCGAAATACTCCGAGTTGCGAGCCTGGATTTGAACCCACGACCCTCTGTTTGAGAGGCCATACTACCGAAACTGATGAAGCAGTGGTGGCCTAGTGGTTTGACCTATGTTACTAAATACCTAAGGATAATGTCCATGAACTAAACCAATTGTAGTTCTGCCACCACACACAACACCAAGCGTGGTGGTTTTTACTAGGATTTTTGGTTTACAAACGTACTTATTAGTCGATTTTGGTAACACACGGGAAACGGCGATGGTAACGTTTCACGGCCCCACCCAAATAATAAAACTTGTAAAACAGTAGTCCCACACTCAAACGATGAAAAAGTCAGGATCCCATCAATCCGTGGCTACAATTCTCATTACGCCGACCCTCCGAGCAAATATTTGTTTTTCCTACAAATGCCCAAAGTCTTCCCGTTAGGCGGTGGTAAACAAATAAACGAATATTAGCTACATCGATTGTTGAGAGATGTCTGGTTATTGCCAAAGTTTTTGTAACGTTTTGACCGTACAACGAGGAAATGTTGTACAATGTACACACATTGAGAGTTATATCACTAGCTATAATCCACGGGTTGGCGCGCGTTAACATTCTCAAAGCACGATGTTCGTTTGGTCAACGCCAGCTACTGATTGGAGACTGTAGACACCAGGCATGGAGATAATAGCAACATGCTACTGGTGCGCAGTGAGGTAGTCTGGGTTGCTGTGAGACTGCGTCGTCGTCTTGCATGTCTTCGAAGGTTGCGATTTTGTCCAATGTCTTGGGTCACCAATTTGAGGGAAGGCTACAATAGAGAGATCTATCTACAAACGAATGTTATGCCTAGGGACTGAAATTCGAAGGTAAGAGAGTTGGAAGATTTATTTATGCAGCCGAGTTGAGAAACTTCGATAGTGCGATGCAGAATGTTGTAATTAGTTTCTTATGTGATGACTAGATGGCGATAGTAATCGCTACATAATTAACGCATCATCCTGAAACCGCCCTCTATCTAATATATAAAAATTTCGTGTCACGGTGTTTGTTATCGAACTCCTCCGAAACGGCTTCGCCGATTTTTATTAAACTTTTTTGTCCACATTCGGTAGGTCTGAGATAGGTCGTAGTCGTAGGCTATTTTTTATACCCCAATTCTTCGCGGATGGAGTCGTGGGCAACAGCTAGTTCTTGTTTAAAGCACAGTTTAAAGTTAAAATATTATCCCACGGGGACGGAACTCATTACCGGAATATTAGGTATCCTACGTCTGATGACCTAAATTGCGTTGGGTTGGGGGTTTTCAATTGATAGTTAGGTATTGTAAATATTAGAGAAAAAGAGATAAAAATAGATGCCAAAACCCATCCACGAGCACAACCATTGTTTTCTTTCCCCAATATACTCAGCAAAAGTCGAATTCGAAGAGCCATTCAATTTCCCTCTCACAATTCAGGACATAGGCGGGTAGAAAAGTAAAAATCCATTTTCGTAAAGTGTCTAACTGTGTTCCGTCGTAAGCACTTTAAAATGATTCGATCCATCAAAGATTTTACACTTTTCCAATATTTCAGCGCCTTCCTTTTAGGAATAATATTTTTGAGGGAATGTAACGCTTATTTTTCTAGACTTTTTAGACTTGACAGTTAATAAGCAACATAAAAATTTTTTTTACTCATTAATGGGTCTTCTTGTCTGTCGATCTGAAACCTTTTGCTCTGGAATTACGTAAAGTAAAATTTTTTTACCTATTAAATTTCATTTCTATACAACAGGGGTCACCAAATAGCGGACCGTGGTCCGCATCCGGTCCGCCGACTTATTTTGTGCAGACCTTAAGTAAATAGTAACCTGTAGGTACCTATTACGGAGTATAGTATAAATCTTCCCAGGTGAATTTTTCGTTTCGAGCCATTACATTAAATTTGAACCTTAAAACTATGACGATACCATTTGTTTTGAAAGATAAGGGCACAAAGCGAAAAGTTCACCTGGGAAGATTTATACAATACATAATTTAATAAAATGTGTCCCGCACTTGGTCTGTGTTTCCCTCAATTCGACTTACTGATGAACATCTCAAGGGTTTAAAGACAATAGCTTACACCAACTATAGTCCAAACTTCAGCAAAAAGTTCAAGGCAAAAAAATTACCTTGTTCATCATCATCATCATCATTTCAGCCGAAAGACGTCCACTGCTGAACATAGGCCTCCCCCAAGGCTCGCCAAACAGATTGGCCCTGCGCCATCCGCATCCAATGCATTCCTGCTACCTTCACCAGGTCGTTGCTCCATCTTGTTGGAGGCCTACCTACACTGCGTCTTCCGGTCCGCGGACGCCACTCGAGAACCTTTCGGCCCCATCGGCCTTCAGTTCTACGGGCGATGTGCCCTGCCCACTGCCACTTAAATCTAGCGATTCTTCGAGCTATGTCCTATTATTATTATTATTATGAGCTATTACCTTGTTACCTTTGTACATTACATTTGCTTATTGTTTTAAACTCAAGAAGAAACGGACCGCGATAGTAATTATATTTTAAAAACCGGACCCCAGAAGAAACTAATTTGTGATCCCTATTCTAGATAGTAGAAAACTACGCACTGTGTCTAGGCTCACTGAAACATGGAGAAAAAATCAGCATTTTCAAAATCTGCTGCAAACAGCCGAGCCCAATCATTCGCTGGAGTCGTCACGTCAAATTATACCAGAATAAATCCAGAGCCGAGGCGATATTGAATAACGTCGTTTCATTAGGGAAACGGGTGAATCCTCCTTTCGTGTGAATTCAGATGTGATTTCGCGGTTTGTTATTCCGCGTTACTCTAGCGGTGGATTTTGTTTTATGGTGAATTTAGCTTGATTTGTTGATACCGTCCTAGTAATTAGCAGCCAGCAGTTGCTGTTGGAAAGAGAAAATAATTTGGAACTAGCCCGAGCAGTGGCTTGGCTCTTATGAACAATTAGGTGACAGTTGAAATGTAGTTTAGCATTTTAATAATTTTTAACCTTTTAAGTGGCAAAGGGAATATCCTGTGCAGTCACTGTTCATGTAATCATGTTATTTTTGTTTTGTAGGTTAAGTATTTTCTGAGTGGGCGAGCAGGTGTTCGGGTGACGTTCGGCCTGAGAGTCTTGGAACACAGAGGGCGTGGGACGATATTTTGAGTAAGCAGGTCTACGATGGGTTGCTGGATGCGGCGTCGGGGGTTGATGTGGCCAGGCTGAAGGCGGTTGGGGAGCCCGAGTCGGGCGCCTGGTTGCACGCGTTACCTTCGTCGCATTTGGGGACTTTACTTGATAATGACTCGCTCAGGGTAGGGGCTGCTTTGAGGCTCGGGAGTACTGTTTGTGAACCTCATCGGTATGTTTGTGGAGTCACTGTTGAGTCAAATGGGCACCACGGATTGAGTTGTGTGCGGTGTGCCGGTAGGTTTCCAAGGCATCATGCGTTAGACGACATCATTCGTCGTGCGATGGTTGTCGCAAGTGTGCCTTGTGTACTGGAGCCTCAGGGCCTGAGCCGCACCGATGGAAAAAGGCCGGATGGCTTAACGTTGGTTCCGTGGACCTGAGGGCGTAGTTTGCTGTGGGACGCAACGTGTGTAAGCACTTATGCTCCCACTCATCTCATCTGACTCACACGACGCGTAGGGCTGGTGCAGCTGCTGAAAGTGCGGCTCGACTGAAACTCACGAAGTATCAGAACTTGACGCCCGGATATGAGTTTGTTCCAGTCGCGGTGGAAACGGCGGGTCCTTGGTGCTCTGAGGCAAAGACTTTTATAAAGGCTTTAGGGTTGCGGATGCGTGAAAGGGGATGTGATCCTAGGTCGGGCTCGTACCTGGTTCAACGAATATCTTTAGCAATACAACGCGGTAATGCAGCGGGTGTTTTCGGCACTTTTGGGCCGGGTGCGAGTCAGTTTGCAACCTGAGACGTATACGTGATGGAGAAGAGAGTTTTTTTTTTTTTCTCTCTTATTCTCTAACTACCCCACAAAAATTAACTTTTATTGACATATTATAAAACTACCTTGAATTTTTGTTTATTTATTTATAAGGCATATTTTATTGTAAATACTAAGAAATTGTATCGCTATAGTAGTTTGGTGTTGATTATAACTCATTAAAATATAATTTCTACTTACTAATTATTATGATGACTATGGAATAATATATTAAAATAATTTTAAGAATGACATGTAATGAATATTATGAATAAATGATTAGTATTTTCTTGTGTTATATATTGTCAGGTTAGTGTATTATTGAATGATGTTCATTGTTGCTGTTAATATTTTTTTATACAATATAGGCTTGCGTTTGACCACAATCACGCCTGATGGAAAGCGAAGATGAGTATTATGATAATAGTACCAAATTGTACTATGCAAACGTGTCCTGGAGTGAGACCACGTTTGAGAAAGCATAGTGTGGGACGCCCTGCGACACGTTGGTCTGATGACCTTAGGAGGACAGCTGGCAGCGGCTGGATGAGGGAAGCCCAGGATCGCGAATGTTGGCGCAATATGAAGGATGCCTATGTCCAGCAGTGAACGGACAATGGCTGTAGATAGATACTATGCGATACAAGATTATGCAAAAAATATATCAAAACAAGTAGAACTAGTTGCGAGGTATTGCATTTAAGGACATCAACTCACGCTTCTAACACTCCCCGGGTTGTCTAATTAAATTGTTCACTTCAGGCTCTGAGTAGGTACTGTAGATACTACTGGCCACCCAGACCGTGTCGCTGTTTTGTAAATTTGAATTTGTCTTCTAGAATTTCAATCAAGAAACGAACAGCAGACAGCAGACGGTCTGGGGAGCCATTCTTCGATAGGCTGTGACAATGTGTGGTTATAATTTATATCGTTTATCCTAAAGTATATCGTTTAATTCAGTTAGGAACTAGTTTTATAGTGAATCTATCAAGAAATAAATAGTTAAAGTTAGTTCTTTTCGACTACGCCCCAGGCAGACAAATTCAAATTTACGAAACAGCGACACGGTCTCAGTAGCCATTATCTACAGTACTTAGTTGCTTTGCGTTACATCACGTAAGTACCTTCGATTCCGCAACGAACAGTCTAATATACTGCATTATCGAATAACCATTAATTAATTTCAACTTACTAACACATTCCGATACCAATTAGTGAAGGCTGAATAGAGTAATTAGATCTCTAATGGGTAGCAATTAAGGTCGGATTTAGATCAAACAGCGCCGGTTAAGTTTTAATCAGTGCATGTCATAACTGATCAATGTGGGTTTTGGTGTAATTGAGGGGGGAGTAAGTTAGGTTGTTTTATGATTTGAGTTTATGAGACCGTTAATGAACTGGTTAGGCGGTTTGGCTTCCCTTATTTATGAAAGCTTGTTAAATTGGTGTTCACTTATTACGCTTTTCTATTTACATATTTATCTGTCAATTTCACATCTATTTTTTAATTGCAGTTAACTTGAATAAAATGTCAAATGCTTCCATTATTTACAATATTTATACGACTATCCTAAAACTAAAAACCTTAAGAAAAACAATAAGGCATGGTTCCGAAGATACTGGCAGCCTAGACTTTAGTTATATTATTATTTAACTTATACCGCGTTTGAGATTTTCAGAATTTATGTTCAAAATTACAATTACAAATTTACAGGAAGCTTTTCCGTGAAAGAGAAGATCTTGAAAAAATATGCGCATACAAAGCAAAAATCTGATGTATGCGAAGTTCCCGAGCCACTTTGGGCCTGCGTGGGAACGACAACATAAACTCTCTCACTCTAAGAGGAGGCCTGTGTCCAGTAGCAAGATTAAATGGAGATAAAGTTCTCAAACAAGCTCGTTTTATTCTGAATCTCAAAAACTCTATTTATGTTATGTAGTTTAATTATTGCAGAAAACTCAAAGGATTCGTTTATTTTACATAATTTTGAGCAAAATTCAGCTTTCAAAGCCTCGAATTAAGCCGTTTCGGGAAAGGTTTCCTGGAGTTTAATTAGATTCATATGTATGAGCCGAATAATCTAAACTACCGCCGGAATGATAAATTTAAGCGGAACATGGTGAAACAAAATGTGAGCCCAGACAAAACTGCTGACCATACACAAGCTTGTTGTTGTTGTTGTGTTGTTGTTTTATATTTTCAAATGGTAAAAAAGTTAATTGAACAGTAAATTAGGTAACAGGGACAAAGTCGTATCATAAGCTAGTTTTCGAAAGAAATTAAGCTGATTCTGTCAAAAAGTGTAATCCTTACTAATATTATAAATGCGAAAGTAACTCTGTCTGTCTGTCTCGCTTTCACGCCAAAACTACTGAACCGATTTAAATGAAATTTGGTACACAGGTAGTCTAGAGCCTGAGAAAGGACATAGGCTACTTTTTAATGCGAAAAAAGGGTTGTTCTTAAAGGGGTTAAAAAGGGGAGATAAAAGATTGTTAAAGCGCCTGATAAAAATTATGCCGCAATCATGCATATGTGATTAATCTCTGTCAATTAGCGTAAGGAGTTAACTCTGGCATTAGCAATACACAGCAAATTTTCAATTCGTACGCATCGTATTTTATTGATTCCCTGATTACATCTACTCTGGCTCCTGAACAAAGGTTGTATGGAATACAATCCAAGGACAGATCTATCATAGGATTGGTTCTTTACTGCCTACAGATGATCAGCCAAAATTTTTGCAGATTTACTTCATGGGAGATGAAAATAGCGAAGTTGATAGCAGCTGTCAAAATATACAAGGAGTTGAAAGAGATATCGTTTTAAAAATTCAAATAATGTTGCATGATCATAACAGCCTCATTAACACTTTCAAAACTGCGCTAGAAAGAATGCCGGGAAAAGAATACAAGTTGGTCATGCACCCTGACCGTACGCCAAGTGGGGAACATGAAAGACGATATAATGCAAAATTCCCAAGGGATAGAAATAAGTGACCAATTTGAAATTTCTTTTACCAATAGAAAGCTACACTATCCCTGATTTACATAGACCGCTTTTCCTCCAGAAAAATGAAAAATTCCCATTGGTTTAGAAATTAGCAAGTTCGACTTCGGGCCAATTTTTAAATTTCTTTCACCAATATAAAGCTACACTGTCCCTGCTTGACATAGGCTGCTTATGGTATAACGTTTATTTTATCTAACGTTCAAATGGCATAACTTTTGCTGATATAATGTATTAGAGACATAATCCCAGATTTACTACAGTATTAAAAATATCATATTATATTTTATTGCAAAAACGAGACGATCATTTTTATAACAGCCTATAAAACGACTCTGCATGGGTAAGTTATAAAAGGCATAGATAGAGAAATAGGGGGGACGGGGGGCGAAGCCCCCCAAAAGGGGGCTCGGGGGGCGAAGCCCCCCGCATTAGAAAAACCAAACCAAAGGTTAATTTAGGTAGAAAAGTAGGTTAGGTTAGGTTTGAACTGCATCCCGTAACAAAAACGAACCGCTACCGGGAAAGTAGGTTAGGTTAGGTTAGAACTGCATCCCCCAGCAAAAACGAACTGCTACCGAAAAAGTAGGTTAGGTTAGGTTTGAACTGCATCCCCCAACAAAAACAAACCGCTACCGGGAAAGTAGGTTAGGTTAGGTTAGAACTGCATCCCCCAGCAAAAACGAACTGCGACCGGAAAAGTAGGTTAGGTTAGGTTTGAACTGCATCCCCCAACAAAAACTAACTGCTACCGTAAAAGTAGGTTAGGTTAGGTTAAAACTGCATCCCCCAGCAAAAACGAACTGCTACCAGAAAAATAGGTTAGGTTAGGTGCGACCTCTACACAAAACGAAAGAAAATTTTGGGTTAGGTAAATAAAACGCAATTTGCACACTGTTACTATTTTAAATATGTGGTAATAATAAAATATATACCGCTTGATAGTTATATGATTTGTATATCAAATGAACATTATACCATATGATGGTTATCAGAAATAAGTGTTCTACCAAACGATAACTATACAAAATGAAATATATAATTAAATATTATAATAAACGTTATTTATATAAAAAGAGTGATTACCCTTTGAAAATATATAAAATGTTGTTATATGAAAAGAAATTATATTATTTATTTTTATATCGATCATTACACACCCGTTGTCGAATACCACTCAGTAGACAATGTTATGGACACTGAACAAGTCACATACATCATACCCTATAGAGTTTCTCAACTCTTTAGAATTATCAGGAGTGCCTTCCCATAAGCTAAGGCTGAAAGTTGGTGTTCCAGTCTTATTAATGAGAAATCTTGACGCGCCAAGGCTATGTAATGGTACACGGCTACAAATTACACATCTGGGGCACATCATTATAAAAGCTACAATAATGACTGGAATGTCAAAAGGAGAAAATGTTTTGCATCCCCGTATTCCAATAATTCTGACTGATTTGCCATTTCAATTTAAAAGAGTGCAGTTTTCCCTGAAAGCAGCATTTGCAATGACAATTAACAAATCTCAAGGACAGACGCTTAAAGTTGCAGGAGTTCATTTAGAAAAAAATGTTTTTCCCATGGGCAACTCTATGTATGCTCACGTGTATCAAATCCGCAAAATCTTTATTTTTTGGCAAAAGATGGGAAAACAAAGAACGTAGTTTATGAAATGTACTTAAATAAGCTGATATAAATACTTTATACCCTATGTACTTATGTAAATACTTTAATAATTAAAAATGCTACCCAAAGTCACTATTCCACGCGGACGAAGTCGCGGGCACAGCTAGTATTTATATAAAAAAGGCTAACACCAAATGCATTGCAGATCAGGCACTATCCAACGGATGCACCGAACGATAAATCGTACTCTGTAAAATCCAATAGCAAAACATGTAAAAAAACTTTACAAAATACTACACTGCAGTTCTTTCATGAAAATACTCTTGAATCAATATAAGCATGGAAGCCACTACAAATCGGGAAAAGTTTTCCCGGACCCATTGGGATAGTCCCGTATCCCGCGCAAAATGCGGGAATTCATAGCCCTAGAGTATCCAATACGCCATGATTGAGGACTGGTTGGAATGTAACCGAGCCCGTTTTAGGGTTCCGTTTTCAAAGAGAACCAATATATTGGTCTTATAAGACCCTATTGGGATGTCTATTTTTTTGCAGTGTATAGTAAATCGAAAACCATTTCGAGATAAATGCTTTTTAACTCGTTTACTGTAGTTATTTAATTTTAATATAATGTAATGAATTTATTACATAACAAATAAGCAATGACCTTCATTTGACATTGGTGTAAATAGCGTGACCGGTCCAAGTCGTACTTTATTCTGCGTGGTTAGAATTCTTCACAAGTTACGCGTGGATTATACTACGGAGTTTGACTTGGACCCGCTATCTGACATCTAGCACTTTGAAAGCGCCAGTAAAGTGTACCACTACGCAAAAAATAATTAAAGGGGTTGCCTTATCGTACGTATTTAGATAGAATTAGAAATTTGGCAGTGTGGAAGCATTCTATTATAATCTGACGTCATCAAACAAAACAGTTTCAATAATTAATTTTGAAAAAAGTAGTGAACTAAAGACAAAATATTGAAATTAGTTTCTTGTGATTGACTTTTCAATACAAACAAAATATAAACACCACTGGTAATTTTTTTTTAGACATTCCCAATTGCTAAGGCTACAGTATCCCTTCGTCCGTCTTTTCTCTGTCTATCTTTTGTGTCCAATTAAAATTTATCAATGAGAAAGTCTATGTGTGTTGGGATGTTTAGATTTTTGGGTATTGTGAGTTTTGTGCTTGATGGTAAACCACGCGATAACGGCTGAACAGATTGAAGTGAAACTTGGTATACGGCAGGGTATTCTATAACTTTTTTGACACTCGGCATCGGATTGAAATGACTGTTTTTGTATGGCTATGACAGCTGGCTGTTTCCGATGCCAGTTGTCAGCCCATGCTAGAACTGTCAAAATTAACGCGATCGTGATTGCGAGGGAGTTAGAAAATTAGTCTGCTGATAGACAAAGAGCTGTAAAACTGTCAGTCGATTGAAATTGCAAACAATGTAAACAAACCTTATATTTAAAATGTCTTTAATTTCCATTTTCCCTCATCAAATACTGCTAATGCTATGCTATATCCCGGTAATGCGTTCCCCTAGGGCAACATTTTTCACTTTTTTAAACGATATAGGCTTGCGTTTGACCACAGTCACGCCTGATGGAAAGCGAAGATGAGGCCTACGACTACGATGGAGCACGCTTGCTAAGTAAACGCTCATTCATTTTACCCTAGACTTTAAACAAGAATATAGGGCGCTATTTAAGGTCGCACAGAGCTATTTGCGCTAATCGATGTATTCTCTGCACTCGTGTATCTGTGAGTGAGAGCGGCTGGAATCAAAGCCGTGCGTAAGCGCAAACGACACAAGTTTCCCGTTTGATGATCGAAGGAGAACTAACGCAACTAACTATACGGACAAGAGGGAAGCACGACGGCTTAAGATAGGTTAGTCATACCGCGCGAGTATTTAGGTATTTCCATCGCATTACTAAAACAAATGCATATATTAAAAATGTAGCAACACTAAGCCCTAGAAAACATCTTGTTTTATTAACATTCAAAAAGCGATGACCTGCCGTGCAGTATTTACGCCGTACTAAGGATTTATTTTATTTTTTAGAGACGACTTTGGATTTTTCTTATCGAGAAAACTACAAGTAATCGTGTTTCGAAAAACACTGGTCACCAGAGTGAATCCTTAAATATCTTACACATTAATTTCGGTACTGCTAAAAGCTTGCTAGTAATGACACAGCAAGGGATTAAATTAATGCAATAAATGTGCCAAAAGCTCGGTAGGGCCTTAAAAACATTGAGGTGGGTAGGTACAGCTTTTAAGATAACGCGTTAATTTCGTCTATAAGGATGAGATCGCGTTGTCTGACCAAACGACAGTATGCATTGAAAATATTACCGCCACTTTTTTCAGGCCAATCTCTCAGATTTTCAATGTTTCTCGTACAAATATTTGTAACACAGGCAAAGTCACGGGATTAAGCTAGTGTGTACGTACCCTGCCAAGATAACCCCTCGTTTTGTCTTTGTTTTATTAAAGCGGCGCCTAAACAACAAGAATTGTTTAGCATTTGCTTTCGATTTTTATTATTGGCAATAGGAATAACGTATCGCATGCCCAACGACTTTCTTTTCATTGGCACTTCTTGCCCTAGTCCCAAACTAAGCAAAACTTGTACTATGGGTACTAGACAATGGATAAACATTCTTTGATTGATACATAATTAAGTACTTAAAAACATATTAAACATACAAGACTCGAGCACAAACATTCGTATTTTTTCATTCAAATATCTGCCCCAACCGAGAATCGAACCCGGGACCTTGAGCTTCGTAGTCTGGTTTTCTAACCACTAGGTTCATCATCATCATCATTTCAGCCGTAAGACGTCCACTGGTGGATGTAGGTAGGTCTCCCTCATTGACGCCCAATTATTACGGTTGAAAGCGACTTGCCTGTACCTACGGCCTTCACCAAATTGATTGACAACAATAACAAGAATTGGCAAATCACTAATATTTAGTTTTGCGCAAATGTGGCGCGCAAGATGTCCCACAGAATAAAATGTATCTACTATTTTTTTTACATAACATAATTTGCATGCTGATGTATCGGCTGAATACTTTTACCATTTTTGTATTAAATAACATTATCTTTTTGTACGAATTCTAAGCAAAAAAACATTTCTTGCTTTCTTTCTAATAGGTACGGCACTACGGAACCAAGCAGAGCACGAATCGAACTTGCGCTTAGTAGTTTTTTTTATCCACGATAGTCTTTTGGTTCAAGTTTATGCGTTTGTTTTTCCGTAGTTGGAAGGTAACTCAATTTAGAGCGAGAGGAGCAAAGTAAGTGAAGTGGCTTTTTGATTGTTTAAAAAGTCTGGGAATAGGATTAAAATTAAAAAAAATGCATTGGTGATTCTTCATGATTACAACTTTTTACAATTTTGCGATGAAAATGATGATGAAATAATACTTTCCTAAATAGTAAACATCCAAGACTCGAGCACAAACATTCGTATTTTTCACACTAATAACTACTATCTGCCCCGACGCGGGAATCGAACCCAGTTCCTCAAGCTTCGTGGTCAGGTTTTTTAACCACTGGGTTGTCCGGTCGTCTAAATTTATTTTGCTATGACCTTGCAGGACGTCTTATTTATGAAATCCTTGTCATTGTACTGTAAATGTAACCTGCAATAAGAAATATTAGCATTGTTATATTACTGTATAACAATACAGAGAGGAAATGCTGCCAGTAACTTTGGGTCCATGCCGCGGGGGAACTTTTTTTTCTAGTTTTACTTTAATTACTTTTTTATTTTATTTTTATCTGTAGTTTTAGGGTGACAGCATCAGTAATGGACAAGAACTAATTATGGACATTGTCAGTAAACCCAAATTTTAAAAAACGGACACTACCTACATTTTTAAACTATCAACACTATGCTCAGATAAATAACTGATGGTCATCAATGTCATCATAACTGGTAAAGTCCATGAATGTTGGGTTTATAGGGCATTGTCTCTTTGCTGCCCAATACTGGGTACTACTGTGTTTAAAATGTCTATGATTGGTGCCGTAACCTAAATTTAGTTTAAGATATTATGCCATTTATTTATTTGTATAGTTTAATGACAAGTATAACTGTTTGACAATATACCGCAATGTTTCAAGTCAAAAGTCTTTGACCAGTGTGTGCTGCCAGTGATGACTTATGGCACTGAGACGTGGCCGCTAACGATGGGCCTCATAAGAAAGCTCAAAGTCACTCAGAGGGCGATAGAGAGGGGTATGCTTGGAGTTTCTCTGCCGGATCGCATTAGAAATTTTAATGATGAAATCCGCTCAAGAACTAAAGTCACCGACATAGCTCA
Source organism: Archips xylosteana (assembly GCA_947563465.1). Lineage (NCBI taxonomy): Eukaryota > Metazoa > Arthropoda > Insecta > Lepidoptera > Tortricidae > Archips > Archips xylosteana. The sequence goes on along the minus strand of OX387351.1, from coordinate 3,173,293 downwards.
AAGAATCGCCAGACTCAAGTGGCAGTGGGCAGGGCACATCGCTCGCAACACGTTGGACGAGGACGTCACGGGACCGATCTGTTCGGCGAGCCTTGGGGGAGGCCTATGTTCAGCAGTGGACGTCTTTCGGCTGAAATGATGATGTTGATAAGATAACTGTTTTCAGAAAAAAATGCATTTGTAATATTAGTAGGATTCATGTAAAGATAATCCTGTTCTGATTCAAAACACGATATTCAGAATTTAAATTACTTAGCTACAGCTCGATACTGGTTCCACTTGCGACAGTTAATAATAAAGTTTCACTGGGAAGTCGAAAATTCTATGCGCTGGAGAACTTTGCAACAAGGACCGTTATAGCGAAAGTGGTGGTTACTGGTGTTTTGGAGTTCCGCTATATTTCGAGCAGGGATGAGGCGAAATTGGGAGGATTAATAGGAGTGACATTATTTTTGGACCCTGTTACATTTACTCCAGTAAAATCATTCCAGTAGCATGACATTGCGAGGCCGCGATGGTAACGAGTTACAAAGATCAAACTACGAGCGCCACAGTGGCATTGCTGGAATAATGTAAACAAGGTATTAGACTCTAAAACTTGACTATGAATCATCATCATTATCTTCATCTCAGCCGTAGGACGTACACTGAGAAATGATGAAATCCGCGCAAGAACTAAAGTCATGGATATAGCTCGAAGAATCGCCACACTGAAGTGGCAGTGGGGAGGGCAAATGGCTCGTAAAATTGACGGCCGATGGGGCCAAAAGGTTCTCGATTGGCATCCACGGACCGGAAGACCCAGTATGCCTCCAACAAGATGGAGCGACAACCTGGTAAAGGTTGTGGAAACGCGTTGGATGTGGATCGATCTTTTTGGTGAGCCTTGTTCAGCAGTAACGAACCACTCAAGTGCAAGATGACGTCCACTGATACCCAATCACTACGGTTGAAAGCAACTTGCATCCACCTTGAACCAGCGGCCTTTGCCAAACTGTGCGTCCATCTCGTTGGTGGACATCTCACGCTGCGTTTTCCAGTCCGTGGTCTCCATTCGAGAACTTTTGCCTTCTGTCTTGCGTGCTATATGGCCTGCCCATTGCTATTTTAACGAGCTAATCCGTTTGGCTATGTTGGTGACCTTGGCTATGCATAATTGTAAGTTTGTAACGATATTATCATCATTATCATCATCTCAGCCTATACGTCTCAATGCCTCATAGCACATGGTAAAAGTCCGAAAAAATCACTGATCCGCAAAATACACTTTTTTACGTTTTAGATTATACTATTCGAATAAATTACATACCTATTTTTATTTGCCTATACGTTACTAATAAAGCCACACCTGTATCTTAAGATCATTAATGAAACGTAACACAATATTATCGTAGCAGATGTTCAAAGGTATGTTAACACTGAAATGCGCCGATATTTTGATTTAAAACTACGATAACATATTTTTTAATTGACATAAGTACCTGTTTTTAGGGTTTCATTCCACAAAATGAAAATAAAACCTTTATAAGATTATGATCAGATAGTCTAGTGACTAGACCACCTGACTATGAAGCTTGAGGCCTCGGATTCGATTCCCGGTCGGGACAGATATTTGTGTGAAAAATACGAATGTTTGTGCTCGAGGATACTTTTATCCAGGAAAATTGCACAGCTCCCGCGGTATAGCGATAAACGAATTCTTCTCAGACGCAGACGCAGGATACACCTAGTGTAGAGATTCTATAGGGACTTCGATACCGGTATCCTGCCGTTTCGCCGAAAATCATTTCCCAACCTGATTCATTTCCCAACTGTTTATTTTTTCTGAAACTGTTACTGTTAACTATCCTGTAGGTTAGACTAGGTTAGGTTAGATTTGTTTTATAACAATCCTGAAAGTTTACAGTTTCAGAAAAAATAAACAGTTGCCAAATATAAATGAATCATTTGGGAAAAATATAGTCGCGAAACATTAGTAAACCCTTCGATACCATTACCGAAATTCAACATTTACATGACACTCCACTAATGCACCAAGACGAGCGAATGGGTTAACCGGCTAAGCGCCACGAACAAATGGTATTGTTCGCAATCCTTATCTTGTACCCTTTTTACCACTCTCCGATATAAAACCAGCTGAGCGGACACAGTGCACGTAGACGGCAATATGTGGGGGTTATTGTGTGTTATAGTTGCGGGTATTGGGTGGGTAGTTGCTCAAGGCTATATAGAAGGTATGTGACTATCATTGTTTATTGTTAATGTCGTTGATGATACAAAAACTGGCCAAGTGTGAGTAGGACTCACGCACCAAGGGTTCCGTACAAATTTTTGGGTATGTCAAAATATACGCCGTAAGCAGCCGTAACTATAATAATCCAGTGTTAGCAGAACCCTGTTTCTAAGTAAAATGTACGCAGTGTGAGATCATTTTATGTTGGTTATTTGGGAGCCCCCTTAATGTATAATTTAATTATTTTTTTATTATTTGTTGTTGTAGCGGTTACAGTAATACATAATCGGAGAAAATTTAAAGAGTCTAGTTACCGCCGTTATAAAGATCGAGTTAAAGACGTTGAAAAAACACGTTTCTTGTATGACGACCCCCTTTAATTTTTAACTTTAATTTATTTTTAGTTTTTGTTGTTATAGCGGCAACATAAATACATTATCTGTGAAAATTTCAACTATTTAACTATCACGGTTCATGAGATACAGCCGGTGACAGACGGATAGACAGACAGGCGGACGGACAGTGGCGTCTTAGTAATAGGGTCCCGTTTACCCTTTGGGTACGGAACCCTAAAAAGCATGAGTTTTAATGGTTATTAAACTATAATGAGAAGTAAATTTAAGGAAATAATTGTTAGCACAACCCATTTGGCAGAGCAACCGACTTTTTCGTTTTTGTCAAACGGGTTCCAATGAATTTTAAAACTACAATAGAAGTAAATAATCGTAAATAATAGAAAAGGAGGTTCTGACCCTGGAAGCTGTATCTTAATGCCAGTACTGGCGCAGTTTTCCACTTATAAAAAACATCGATATAACAAAGCTGGGTAAAAAATACACAAGTTTATTTTAGAATAATACATCAACCAAAAACTATTTCGTTTTTTATTCATAGTTTAAAAGCCGTGCTAACCTAGTGGTTTTACCTATGGCCTTTCAAGTAGATGGTCGTGGATTTGAGCCCGTGTTCCTTTGAGGGTTAATTATAAAACAAATTATTTTACTAATTACGGAGACAGTTTTGAAATCTTTCAGAGTGAGGCCACTCGAACCAAATTTTTCTCAGTCGCTTAATTTTGGTTTCATACTAAAGTTCTATTTGTGTTAAACTCATTTTACGTCGCCGTGTGGCACAAACTGGACTTTTCTATAAAATCGAAAGCAGCAGAAATTACGCCACCAAAAATAGGCGACTTACAATTACGTTCATTTTGCCTCACCCTTTGAAATATGCTTCTTATTAATACTTTTCAATGAAAAGACGTGAAATACAACTTCAAATTAATCCTAATGCCAACTAAACAAGCACTAATATTCTTGACTGCTGTTTTGTTACAGAAAAACACCAAAATAGGCTTCACACTGAAATCGGGCACCTAAATGAAATACCAAAGCGTTTTGAATTAAAAGGTAAAAATGCTGTTACACAATTCGAAAAATACGTGAATGATATCAATGACTTAACGCAAAAGGACAACATGACTGTTAAATACAAAGTAAAAGTAGAAGTAATGAAACCAAGAAAATTGAATACTAAGAAAATGAAGAAGCTCAATTCAAAGAAGTATAAGGTGCCATTGAAGAAAAAAAGTATGATGTTATCCAGTTTCGAAGTGATGCAAAGAAAACTAGTTGAAGAAAAGCACAAGACTAAAAAACATATTGATAAAATAGTATTCAAGCCAACGACCATGTATGTGCCTATTCCTACAACGAAAGTACCAAATTCGGGCAAATACAAACCAATAATAAACAAAGTTATGGGCAATTTTTCTAAAGCGCCGATCAAGCCGGTGAGAAATAAGATCATCACATTGACAAGATAAATCTCGGTTAGTTTTTCAAATGTTAATGTTTTTTTCTTTTTATTAAGTTTTGTACGAATAAATTATAGTGATATTTCAAGAAAAAGCCTTCTTGACTTAATCGTTTCACGGTAACAACGACCGCGATGAAATCCCAATTACCCAAATGACGAGCTGACTGCCAATCGTTACGAGTCGTAGGAGCACCCGAAGAAGTGCACTTATCTACTGAATTTGTCTCCAAGCAGATCTCGTGGCGGATTTAGCGCTACGCTCGACGGACAACCATAATTTGACGTACTCGCTTCTGTTTTACTCTGCAGTAAAATATCTCGTCTTGAGGTCATTTAGGTAGCGCACTGATGTAGACAATAACCAACACTGTCACCTGACTCCGTATCATACCCAAATTCTTGATTTTTTGGATGAGGCCAGGCATGAATTTGTCTGCTAACTTCTTACAGACAGTATAGGCGCTTTGTTTGTAGCTTCCTTGCTGAGTTTAAACAGTGACCAGTTATTTCAATTTTAAAGCCAAATCCAATTTGTACATTTAATTCACAGTAACCATAAACTAGATATAGCGAGTAATAAAAGCGCAAGAAACTAACCACTAAACTGGCGCATCCAAGTTAATAAAGCATGACGGCCAGTCTCCCAGCGAGATGCATTTCCGCGATATTAATATTAGAGTCACGGCCAGTAATAAAAACTGCAGACTATCAGTTTTGTTTCTCTCACCACGAGGCCGCGCTTATGAAACATATTTCAACCAAATTGCCGTCCACGGATCTTATAAAACTCTTGGAGACGGTTTTGGCGATTCAGTGAGTGTATTGGAAAATGTGGACTTAACATTTCTAGACCTATGAATAGTGGAGCTGCTATTGTTGGTGTAACGACTTATTTTTCCGATAATATGTTTTCATTGTGGATTTGTTGGCAACTTTATTAAGGTGGTTTGAATGATTTTTATTCGAAACTTACGTTATTTAGTTATCCAATGTTTCTCCAACATAAATCAACTGACGTAGGTAATTTTTAACAGCACACGATTTAGATTCTTCCATAGCAACTGATAGTTACGTATGACCTCATTTCCATTCCAACTCAATTGACCAACTATTCATTTATTTTAAAGCTGCTAAATTTCTAATTTTGCAGTAAATTAAAAGATATGCAGTTAGGTACTTAATTGAAGTTTTTTTTTATATTAGTCACGAAATGGAATTATTGTTATATGGTGTCATCGTGCCTTATATATATATATATACTATCACTATGACAAATGAAACGATGAGCTGTTGAAACTGACGAAAAGCTAAAAAAGTAACTGTAGGTACAAATAATTATAATGAAAACCCAAAAATTGTAAGCAATAAAATTATAAAATCCATTATTCAAAATGCTTCCACCATAATCGCATTAAAATAAGTTTTTTCTCCAACGAAAGGATAGTAAAAACATGTGCAATTATTAAAAATTAAGCTGGCACCAATTCGACTACATCCAATCCTGTTGCATTCAGAATTTTACTTGTCATAATAACGCGGACGAAATCGAAAATGGAAACTGCAGCGAAATCCAATTGATCCGATCAATGTCGTTCATTTGAGTTACTTGGAAATGTTTCCATTTGCAATATAGATGATTTTTAATCCACGTTGTTATAAGCGAGTGGCGATGTTGGTATAGGTGAAAAACTTCAAGACCTAATTTATTGTACCTACGTATAATAGTGCACAGAATTGGTATAGAGCTTACGTCATTTTTCCAATTTGGAAGCTTTATGGTGAAGAAAATGGTTGCAAAGAAATTCATTGGTGTGTGCGTGACGTTCCCAATCCGCACTGGGAACTACAGCCCAAGCCTTCTCATTCTAAGAAGAGGTATGTGCTTTGCAGTGGGACGTATCTACGCTGGGATGATGGTGATTATTAGTGATGTAAATTACGCAAGGAATCAAAACATACAAACAAAAATAGAGTTAAATAATGAATGTCTAGTGTAACGTTCAGGTTGTCTTCTTACATCCCAGTACACTTCGCCTCTTTCTATTCCTCCCGCACGCTGTTTCACATTCCGTGGTGTCGCGCGAACGGAAATGCTACATAAAACCCCGAAGCCGACACAACCACTGCACAAAATTAAATATCACCCCTTTTTATATGGACGATTTCCTCTGAGCGTATACCGATATTGGGTAAGCAAAGTTTTCCAAACGTAATGAAAATGTCGTGCAAAGTACATCGACAATTTTATTTGAGAAAGAACCTAGGTAGGTATATAGATTTCAATTAATAGTATATAATTTGAAAAATTAAAGACCTTTGTGATTAATTTATTGAATCAGGCGTTACTTTGCGGAGGTCCATATTAATGAACTAAAACAATTACTTTGCTCACCCGCGACCTTACAATAGTTACGTTTATGCAAGAAATGTGTGTTCATGCAGTTCCTCCACCTCCACACTGTACGAACACACACAAATCACATAAACACAACCATCACCACCACCAAGCTACACTGACTCTGGTTGAGTTCGAAACGCGTCAGTGTAGCTTGGTGGTGGTGATGGTTGTGTTTATGTGATTTGTGTGTGTTCGTACAGTGTGGAGGTGGAGGAACTGCATGAACACACATTTCTTGCATAAACGTAACTATACAATACAATACAATACAATGACTCTTTATTGTACACCAGGAATAGTAAGCAATACAGAAAACAGGTACACGGAGAGAAATATACAAGGTAAGCAATAGGCGGCCTTATCGCTTAAGAGCGATCTCTTCCAGGCAACCCTTTACCAGAAAGAAGGAAAGACTAGTTTACAGCAGGTGGTGCATCAACAGTGGATCAGAAAATTAAAACGCAACAAAAATAGTACATCTACTCATGCATATATACTATTGTAACTATTGTAAGGTCGCGGGTGAGCAAAGTAATTGTTTTAGTTCTTTGTGATTAAGTTCTGAAAAATATTAGTAACTAAGTAAGCATTCGCTCCCGTCGTCTGTATTTCCTTATAAATACAACCTGGGTCTCTTCAAGGCTAGAGGTGAATAGGCTGTTACTGAACCAGTGAGGTACACCTTTGGCCTCATCTTCACTTTTCATCAGGTGAGATAGAGGTACAATCACGGGTCAGTTTTATGTAAAAAGAAAAGAAAAGTAGTATTTGCCCGCGACTTTTTCCGTGTAAAATTAAAATTTGTGGTAAAGCTTCTTCATCTCTTTTATCGAATAAAGCAAAAATCCTAAAATCCATCGTCATATCATTGATATCAGTTAGTTGTATATAAATCTAGTTTTTTCTGAAATCAGTTTTTTCTGTCATGATCTCTTACATTTGTACCGAATTTGGAGAGTCTAGTAACTATCATAGTCCCTCTAAATCGAAAATATAAGTCCCGTTTATTCCGTATCTTGTGGGAATTTCAACAAATTCATTATAATTCCTTGCAATTTAGGCAATGAATAATATCAAATTTCAGCCTTCTAGAGTCAAGGGTTTGGGCTGGGCGTTGACGAGTCCGTGAGTCAGGTCTTCTCTTTTTATATTAATAGGTGTTATAGAACTCGTTGTTAAACTTGGAACTTAATTAATAGGGTCTTCTCGAAATATTTCTTAAAGACAAATTTGGTTGACGTTTTTTTAGTAGCTTTTACTCAACTCGCCGTATTACTATGTACTTACGTATTGTGTAGTTTGTATGTATGTATGTATTTTGTGTGGGTGAAATCTTGCATATCGAATTTCACCCGTTTTTGTAAACGAATTGACTTATAATATACATACAGTCGTCAAAAAATCATTATTTACAAAAACTTAAACACATGTGTCGTTGCAAGCAAGACAATACTGCCGTGCAGATTTTAAAACGCAGTAAGTGGCATTTTGAGTGATTTCTGTATATTAGTGATTCGGAATCAGTGCATCGAAACGCACACATATATGAAATCGGTTTTTTGGTCCGGAGCCTCCTTCGAAGCCTCTACGAGCAGTATGTCAAAGTGCTCAGTAAATAATACACTGTAGCGCTAACTAAAATGCAGTAAGAAACAACTTACTTTATTGGAACTGTAAAGTTACAATTTACGCTCATCTGTAATGCCATTTAAAATGCAGTGATTAGGCAACTTACTCTTTGTTAGTCAGTAATCATTGAAAAATAAAAATAATATATTCTATTTAAATCGCAGTATGCGTCAAATTTACTGCGTTTTACTTTGTAAATGAAAGTTTTTTTTACCTTGTACTGCGATTTTCACGGCTGATAAAAGTTTTACTGCTTTTTAGTCGGTATTCGCTAATCGTACGAATATAAGTCTACAATCTAAATCGCAGTATACCTACGTTGATTTGCTGCATTTTAGTTGGTAAATCAATATTTTTTAATGTTTGTATTGCGTTTTTGGCCTTACTTACTGCGTATTATTTAGCAATTGGTTGCTCAGTGGAGGCTCGGACGCCGTACGAGCAGGATAGTCTAGGCGTTTTGTGATTCGAGGACTGCCGCGCATTCGAGGTAAGTACATAGGTATACTTGAAATTTAGTTATTTACATATTATTAACGCCTTGATTTGTATTGTGCACGTGTCACAAGGATATTATGCGTTTTATTTGATTGAAACATGAAACTATCGTGAGACTCACTCATAGTGAAAATAAACGGATCGCTCGCGTCTTGAAGCGAGTTTGGCTTGACATGTTTCGGGCTGGTCCGTGGCCCTTCTTCCCGGAGTCCCCGGAGTATGTGCGTCTGGCAGCCGCCGTGACGTGTTACTCCGGGAAGAGGGGCTGCGGATTGGCCCGAGACATGTAGAGTTGGACTCGTTTTGGGACGTGGGTGATCCGTTTATTTTAACTATAAAAAATTGGTTATTTAAATAACACTGTAGTATATATGCAATGTTAGTACATAAACTACATATATTTAAAAAAAATCTTAGTTTTAGTTTTAATAAGCTAAAGCTTAATTTTTCTAATTGTGATGTTTGATTTTTACAAGATCATGTAAATTTTTTGTATCTTTTAGAATTTTTAAGATTTTAAAATGAATGAATAATATGTTATTCATTAAGTCTGATCTCAGAACTAAGTTCCTAGTTTTATTTAGGTCACAATTGTTTTTTTTTTTTTTTTTTATATAAGTAAGCAGTATTATTTTAAAACAATGTACCTATCATTGATGTCAGTAAGGCTGATTGTTTAGTTTTGTTACTGTTTTAATTATACGTAAATAAAAAGTTATAGAAACAATTAAACTTTGTGTATTATTTTGACTTTATTCTCAATTAAGACTGAAAGTAATTTTAAGTTTTTAATGGTAATCATTCATTATTAGCCAAAAATAAAATGTTATACAATGAGTTTTATTTATACATAATATGGTGACTAATGATACCGGTAAAAAAATAATTGTAGAATGTGAATTTTACTCAGTCATTTTATACATTTTTACGTTCAATTTCCTTACAATAAGCAGTAAAATAACTCGTAGCATTTCAAACGATTGCTACGTTCTAACTAAAATGCAGTAAACATGATGAACTTACTGTACTTTACTCTGCAAACACGATTCAACTATTGCAGTATCAAGCTTTTATACTGCGTATTATTTGGTATTCTAAAAGATTTTTAGTAAAAATATGTCAGCAGTAACAGCTCAGATTTTCTTAAAAACCTCCTCTGATGCGTAATATAAGTCTGAGGATGTTCTTTTTTTTTCGTAAATAATCCTTGTAACATTTACGCTATAGCTAAAGTATAAATTTAGCAAAATTCTTCGAAATAACGAAAAAAACGAAGTTTGAAGTAGTTTTTTGCGTTTATCTCGAAACAGCATTTTTGCACTTACTGCGTTTTAAAATCTGCACGGCAGAATAGGCTAGACGACTAGAAAAAACTGTTTAGTCCGTCAGTTAGATTATTAAAAAATATTGTACACGTATTTTTTCTTTTGTTTGACAAACAAAAAATGAGGAGGATACAGTGCTTAGAAGTTTCGAGTGACGTCACTATATGGTACAATTTTTACCTAAGGGTGACGTCACAAGCCCCCACTCCGGAAGTTTGATGATCTATATCTTTGTCGTTTTTTAATAATTTGATAAACCAAAAAATACGTATCCCATGTTTTCCCATAATCTAAATGACGGACTAATTAGAATGACCAACTTTTAACCCAGTCGTCATCCCTATTATCATTTTATGAAACTGTGACGTTTACTTTACAAGAGAAGAAGATATCACTATCGAGTGTATAAATGGAGCGATGCAAAATTAAAACGCACTACTGTGTCATAAATAACGCAGTAAATTGACTGTGAAGTTATCGCAGACCATTCAAATGATAAGTATGCATGCGGTGAAGCGCCAAACTTTGCGAGAGAAATGCATATTTGGAATAATAACGCTTTGTTTTCGGTATCGACCCGTTACGAATGTGTCTTAGAGTTTTGGTCGTATTTTTGTTGTTCATCATCAGCTCAAAGACATCGACCTCAAGGCCACAATGACTTATTCTGCACTGCCCATAATATCTGTCGGAGTCTTGATAACTTTGTCATATCATCATCATCCTAGATAATATACGTCCCACTGCAGGCCACAAGCTTCCTTCCAAAATGAGAGGGCTTCCGCCGTAGTTCCCAAGCGAGCCCAGTGCAGGTTGGAAGTTGGAACTTCACACACACCATTTAATTTATATGCAGACGTATGAAGGTTTCCTCACGAAGTCCTTCACCGTAAAGCTCACGGCAAATTTCAAATGTGAATTCACACGTGAATTTTAAAAAACTAAGAGTGCAAGCCCGGGCTCAAAGTCACGACTCTCTGCTTGAGAAATGCGAGTTAAATAAAAGATTGTAAGAAGCTGATTTAACAAAAACCATCTGCCTGCTACTTTATAATAAATCGCAGACAAACGCGTCGTTGTTCAGCATTTCAAAGAACGTGAGTGTAAAGAGGGTTCTAATGATAGAGTAAGTGGTCACGTATACGTTGTTAAGATGTACGTGGCACCTCCTGGTTCAATATTAATCGTGTCCCTGGAAGAAACCAGTTTCAAGTACACGATACCGTTTAAATTAAGTACTGACAATGAGCAGGCTCCTGTTTCAGACACACATTAGTGTTACGGGAAAAAAAACAGTCCATAGGCCAAATACTCAATACTAGGTTGCTGTTTAGTAATACAACCACTAGTTCGTGTAAATAAATATTGTAACTAGCAGATTCTTTGGATATAAATCTGAAACATTTTTTTATCTTTTGACCATGGACATGTTAAGCACAGTAATTACACAGCAATGATCAGCAAAAACTCAATGCGTTACAGCCCACCACTCATGGACTTTACCATTTTGTTAAGGCCATTAACATAATAATGGTAACAGCGCCATCTGTACCGTTCGTAAAGTACTATTTATTCTGTTCGATAACTTCGATACAAGTGTTCCTTCCTTACTTAATTAGCAAATGTATTAGTTACACAAGGATTCCTTCAGATGGCGCTATTATAGGTTATAAAAACGAAAGCACGTTAGTTTTAAGACCTCTAGGACCTCTCGCTGTACTCATAGCAACATTATAGCTAAAAAGTCAAGTTATTCTTTTATTTGGCCGCCATTTTCACCCTTACTTCATTCAGCACATTTTATAACCATCAGTTATCTGAGCATATAGTGTTGATAGCTTAAAAATTTAGTGTAGCCGTTTCTTTAAATTTGGATTTACGGAAATAATGACCATAATTGGATCTTGGCCATTAACGGTGCTGTCACCCTAAATGTTCGGTTTTTGAACTCCACCCATTCACTTGTCCCTAAACTGCAACGATGAAATACTCTAAAAAACAAACCATTAAGGCACCGCAGTACCAACCGAATTGCGTCAACTAAAGCGGACTCGCATAAAGCACTGCACACACGGGAGCGTTTAAGGAGCTTACATTAGTCGCGCGAGTTGGTCTCATCCTGTACTCAGCATAAAGCGCGATAGCATCAACGCTTTCACGGCATGCAGCGCTTCGGCTCGCTAGGGACGTGGCATTTTTTCGATAAACGCCCTAATTTTATTAAAAACTAGCTTTTGCCCGCGGCTTCGCTCGCGTGTACCATGAGAATTCCAAAGAACCAAGAAATCAAGCAAGCAATCATACAGGCATGCAAGCAAGCATGCAAGCAAGATGCAAGCAAGCATGCATGCAAACTTGCTTGCTTGCGTGACAATGGGACCATCTCAGGAGTATATTATATTCTTTCGAATAAAAAAGAATTTTTAAAATCGGTCCACAATTGACCGAGAAATCGGTGAGTATACATACCTACATAAAAATAATACATAAAGTGGAATGCATAACCTCCGCCTTTTTTTGAAGTCGGTTAAAGAGCCCTTTGCGGCCTACTTACAGTATAAACTTATAAATTTTGAAATTTTAGCTTACAACCAGTAAAACGCATAATCCCGTTTTTTCCCGTTTCCGTAAGAATTTCGGGAAATACTTTCTTAATACTCCCCTACACTCCCCAAGGAACCCACTTGCCAAATTTCAGCTTTCTACGACCAGTAAGACGAAAAATCCCGTTTTTTCCCGTTCACGTGGGAATTTTGGAAAGTCCTCTCTCAATGCTCCTCTACACTCTCAAACAACTTCATGCTGAATTTCAGCTTTCTACAACCAGTAAAACGCAAAATCCCGTTTTTTCCCGTTCCCGTAAGAATTTCGGGTAATACTTTCTAAATACGCTCCTACACTCTCCAAGGAACCCACTTGCCAAATTTCAGCTTTCTACGACCAGTAAAACGAAAAATCCTGTTTTTTCCCCTTCTCGTGGGAATTTTGGAAAGTCCTCTCTCAATGCTCCTCTACATTCTCCAAGCAACCTCATGCCGAATTTCAGCTTTCTATGACCAGTAAAACGAAAAATCCCGTTTTTCCCGTTCCCGTGGGAATTTCGGAAAGCCCTCTCTCAGTGCTCCTCTACACTCCTCAAGCAACCTATATGCCGAATTTCAGCTTTCTATGACCAGTAAAACGAAAAATCCCGTTTTTCCCGTTCCCGTGGGAATTTCGGAAAGCCCTCTCTCAGTGCTCCTCTACACTCCTCAAGCAACCTATATGCCGATTTTCAGCTTTCTACGACCAGCAAAACGAAAAATCCAGTTTTTTCCCGTTCCCGTGGGAATTTTGGAAAGTCCTATCTCAATCCTCCTTTACACTCCCTAAGCAACCTACATGCCGAATTTCAGCTTTCTACGAATAGTAAAATGAAAAATCCCGTTTTTCCCGTTCCCGTGGGAATTTAGGAATGTCGTCTCTCAATGCTTCTCTACACTCCCCAAACAACCTACATGCCGAATTTCAGCTTTCTACGACCAGTAAAACGAAAAATCCCGTTTTTTCCCGTTCCCGTGGGAATAACAGAAAATCCTTAAAACTGTTTTTTACTATTATTACTTCTATGCCAAATTTGAAGAGTCTAGTAATTATAGTTCATAGGATCCCGTTAAACTGAATATATAAATCCCGTTATACCTAATGTTATACCTACTTGTTTGTCAAATTTGAAGAGTCTAGTTATTATAGTTACTGAGATAGGGTCACTCTGAATGGAATATATAAATCCCGTTTTTTCCCGTTCCCGAGGGAATTCCCAAAAATCCTTCCTTAGTGCATGCCTACATTGTATGTGCAAAATTTCAAGTCTCTAATATATCAACAGTCATTTAGTTTATTTAGACATTTCAACCCCATCGCACCCCATCCAGGGAGATGGTATTTCACGTCCGCCACGTCGGATTTTAAAACCGTTGTTGTTTTCATAACCAGCGACCCGATAAATCATAGAAGCAACACCCATGTTGATTTTCAGACTTTTTAAACCTTTCCCCCCTTTTAGGGGTTGAATTCTCAAAAAACCTGAAACACGTGTTTACTCATTTATCATTAGGAGTACTTCTGTGAAGTTTCGAATAAAATAGTCGAACTAATCTTGTTTCCCCATACAAACTTTGGACCCCCGTTTCACCCCCTTAAGGAGTGAATTTTAAAAAACCCTTTCTTAGTGCACCCCTAGACCTTATAAGAAACCTACATGCCAAATTTGGAATCTCTAAGCCCAGTGGTTTGGTCTGTGCGTTGATATGTCAGTCAGTCAGTCAGTCAGTCAGTCAGTCAGTTTCTTCTTTTATATATTAAGATTGGTAGTCCGAAAAAAAAATTCTATATAAATGCGGGTAGTTAGATAATTTTACATAGGTTTGAATTCTGTTTGGGTGTTAAAATATTTACCTAAACAAGAAAAAGTAAATGGGTAGTTCTACGAGCGTTTCAACTGCTATCAGTCTCCTATCACATAATAATATATACGTAAGAAATAAGCTACAGCTAGCGTGAAATGTCAACAAATTAAAATTATACTACAAGCACGCTGTATCGTTATATAAAAACCTTCCGCTAGTTATAGCTCATTTCTTTAATATATGCGAAGGAGACTTAATATTATAGCGGTTGAAACGCTAATAGAAATACCAAAATCTCATAATTGATAAGTAGACCAGATACATCTACACGAAATACTGACCCACATAATCATAATCACAAACCTCGAAACTTTTCATCGATAATATTCCAAAGTGTAGCGATGAACTGTAATACGAACCAGATAGCAATATCATTCAGTCAGAGCAAACAAAATATATACTAAAACAAAATTTTTGACTTATGCGTCGGGGCTTGGAAAGAAAATCAAGTCAATTCTAAGAAGGCATAAGCGTTATCTTCAGCATTATCGCAATCAGCTAAAATCGTGCACTACGTGGACATAATAATATGATTCCTCAAAGACCACCGCAATGATCGGACTGCTGCGACCTTCCTTCCTGATGGGTATGTATTACAATACCAAAGTACGAAAGACCGAATGTATTAAAACATCGAATGGGTCAAAAGACCGACACGATTTTATTCTGAAACCGTAATCTTCTCAGAATTTATTAAAACGGCATCATACAGAACCCATTAGGATAGGTTAGGTTTGTTTTATAACAATCTTAAAAAGTTAACGGTTTCAGGAAAAAATCGTGTCGGTCTTTTGACCCATTCAATGTTTTAATACATTCGGTCTTTCGTACTTCGGTATTGTAATACATACCCTTCCTGATCTAGTCACCATTCAAGAGCACATTGGCTTCATCTGGCTTGATTAAAGTGCCTCCCCTACTTTGTTCTTCTACAATAAATATAATGAAGACATCCTCATTGCTTGCTAATTCGATTTCGTACCTCGACATTATTAAGTCGGAAGAAAACTATCGACAAATTAAGAATTGAAAATACCCCATCCCTTCTAAGAGTCGGCGAGCACAAGGTAAGTGGCGCCGGCTATCGCGCGATACATCACTCTAAGCCGGTCCCAGCACAACATTCAGCGCTCCGAGAAACGATCTGATTACAATAAGGATAACTTGCTACACTTTATCGCCGGCCGGAGCTGGAGTTACGCTCTTAAGTATGATGGGCAAACGAATGGTGGACGATTACAAAGAGAGTATCGTCGAAAATGTTAATAACAGTCAACTATTTGAAAGTTCAGGTTCTTCTGCAAAACTTTTTTTTTATATAAGAGGGGGCAAACGAACAGACGGGTCACCTGATGGAGAGCGATCACCGTCGCCCATGGACACCCGCAACACGGGGGGAATTACAGGTGCCGACCCTTTTAGGAATTGGTGGGCTCGTTTTTTAAAGATCCCTAAGTTATAACGCTCCGGGAATGCTGCCGCAGTAAGCTGATTCCGAATCTTCGTCGTGCGAGGAAAGAAGTTTCGCTAAAAACGCATGGTACTAGACTGCCAATCATCAAGATGGTGAGGATGGAGAGACAAACGGTTCCTCGAAGTGCGGTAGTGGAATTAAGCCGCAGGCAGAAATTCGAACAGTTCGGCAGAACACCACTTAGTACCCACTTAGATCTCTACAGGATGATGGTATCATTAAAGTCCAAGACGTGAATAAAGTAAAAATACCTCTTAATTATTTGAGCCCTGAAAACACTGATTAATTTTTAAATAACTCGCGAGCAACAGCTAGTAATTTAATAATTATATATGACGGAGAAGGAGGTCTCTCTTGCTGGATATCACTCATATTGTCAAACACAGTAATCTTAAATAACAGTTTTAATTGTCTTTCACTGTGGGCTTCTTATTAATTACACTATAAGCTACTGTAAATGTCTTAATTATCAATAACTACTGTAAACTAATTATTCTAATGGACACTACGAAACGTAAGACAGTTCCTCGGTATGCGTCTGTCGCATGCTCGCTCCAATGCTTCACTGTCCCGAGACTCTGCCGAAGCAACACTTATGGCTGTCATATTGTGTTACTTGCGCTTGTAGTTCCATGGTCTATGGCTACACTCCGACCGCCATGGTCTATAGCAGCTATACTCCGACACGGCCATCCTGCGAGACACACGTCCTCGTGTGTTTACTCTGCAAAAGAAACAATTTCTCCAAAGTATTATCCGCTCGGCCAACTCTGACCCATTGAGGTAAACAATAGTTTCCTCATATAATCGTTTTAGATCACAACTTGACATTTTATTTCTCTTTCAGACTGAGTCTGACTTTTCAAAGACGCATTGACAAACATTTTCACATTGAAACACATTGTATTTCACATCATGTACTAAAACACATTACTATAATGTAAACGTTTTGCATTCTCAACTCTATGGCTTCTCTTTTTTTTTTCACTAGCAGTTCTCAAACTGCCATCTCTCGCAATCTCCTCGAGATCACCACACTCTCGCAATCTCCTCGAGATCACCACACTTTCACAATCTCCCTCGAGACTGTACCACCTTACGATTTCCTCGTAATCACTCTCCACCATGGTAACCGCGCACCGCGTACTCACGGACTACAGATGTAGATACCGATTTCTCTTAAGCTACGGCTACGGAATACCACTGGTGCAAACACACATCGCAAAGAATGCAAAGCTATTCTATCATCTCGGAACCTGATTGTTCCCTTTCAACAAAACTTTGTTCAATATTACGTTCGTCAATGTCTCTTTGGTCACTAGGCATTATTTTCAGTCTATCGTGTGCATATTTGTAAGTGCGCTTAGAATTTAAAGCCTGTAAAGTATATCGGTCACCATCTAAAATTTCTATCACCTCGAAAGGTCCACGATATTTAGAATCCAACTTTGTTTGATTCCTTTCCTCATTTTCTATTAATACGAAATCACCTATAGAGAATTTATTAAGTCTTGCTTTATTTTTGTCAAATCTACGCGTTTCTTATCTAGATTGTATTCTATCTGAGTCTGTTGCAGTTCAGGAATATTTCGTGACAAGAAATCTACGTGAGCCATATCTTTGCCAGAATTGTAAACAATATCAAAGTCAAATGACTGTAAGAATTCCCACCAACGGTGAACACGTGGTGTTAAGTCGATCTTTTTTTTTTTGTACGGGAACACTTCAATGAGTTACAGTCCATTACGACTGTAAATTTACGGCCACTTAAGTTGTGTCGGAATTGTTTGATTGCGTTGACAACGGCGAGTGTGTCGAGTTCATTCATAAGAATGGTACTTTGACTCCACCGCCGAAGTTCGTTTACTGTAATAAGAGACTACGTGGCGTTTGCCGCCTTTGACTTGAAAGAGTATTGCGCCATACCCTTCAGCACTGGCGTCAGTATGTAATTCAATAGAAAGCTGGGGGTCAAATATCATGAGAATCGGCTCTTTGGTAATGATCGAGATAATGTTCTGACGTACTTGTTCATGACACAATGTCCGCTGAAAAGGAACTTTTTCTGAAGTCAATTTATAGAGTGGTCAAAACATTTGGGACATTTTGGAATGAAATTGGCTTTCAGTAAACAATAATTAATTTTCTTTCGCATTGATTCACGTTCGTCCGGAGTCAGTCTGTATGGTCGTCTCTGTACTGTTTTGTTACTATCAATTAATCGAATTTGAAGCTCACCCGTATTTACTCGTGTTTTGGGCATTTCTGTAGTGAAATAAGCTGAAAAATTTTCTAGTACTAACTGCAGTTCATTTCTATACTGTGACGGTACGTCCGTATCGATATCATAACAATTTAACTCTTTAGAAGTTAAACTATTCACGTGTATGCTTTTCTTTGTTATCGTAACCTGAGATTCCGATAAACCAACTACAAAGCTCTTTGTAAAAATTTCTTCCTCAACATTATGTTGCTACGCATATAGACATCCGGCAAGACAATAAAATCTCTATAGAATATTCTTTTACAGTAAAATTACATCACCTTTTATATCAAGTCTTCCGGTAGAGGACTGCACAATGCATATGTACACGCGCCGCTCGGCGTCCAGCTGCGCCGCTCCGTGCTCAGCTAACGGTGTTGCCGCTGGCGCTGCCGCCGCGCCCGCCGCTGTTGCCGCTGCTACCGCTGCTGTCGGTTTGGCATCGTGACGCAATGTGACCTGCCACACCGCATTTGAAACATCTTATGGAGTCGGTTGCTGTTGTGTGATAGATTCCTCCTCGCTTGGCTGTAGTCGAAGTCGATGATGTTGATGAGATTATCGTCTTATCCGTTGCCTTCAGTCGGCATTCTGTCAGTTTGTGTCCAATTTTTGTCGAACGTATCTTCAGCCTTTTGTTTTCTGTATGAAAACACTTGTAGCTCTTTCTGCAAGCTTTGGCGCGTAGTAATTTCAGTTGTGAACGCCATACGTTGTAGTCGAGTGTCCATTCGAGCCAAATGTGATAAAACTATAGAAATTATGATTTGCTCAGAACTCACATTCTTCCATTGAGAAGTTAAAGATGATATCAGCCGGTTCGCGTAAGCAGCATAGCTTTCGTTTTCGTTTGGCTTATCGTTATTTAAGTTGATGAGAGTAGCGGTAAGTGTTTCGGAAGCTACAAACCTCTCAAGAAATATGTCCTTGAATTGTTCCCACGTTATGCCGGGATAAGTGACGCGAGCAAACCAAGTAGATGCCGCTCCTTTCAAGGCCTTACTTATGGCTATTATAAGTTGGCTTCCTTTAAGTGGGCAGTCACTGAAGCATAAATCAGCCGTAATGCACCATGATTTAGCGTCTGCTTCTCGATTATCGGGATCAAACTCTGGCAGCGTGATGTGGGTACTCACATGTGGTGTCCTCAGCGTATGGATAAGTGCACGCATCTGCTCACTCTGTACTTTAAACATTAATCGCCACCGAGAGTCATTCTGACTATCTTCCAATGAAGGTAATTCTGGAACAGATCCCACTTCTGATGACGGAGAAGGAGGTCTCTCTTGCTGGATATCACTCATATTGTCAAACACAGTAATCTTAAATAACAGTTTTAATTGTCTTTCACTGTGGGCTTCTTATTAATTACACTATAAGCTACTGTAAATGTCTTAATTATCAATAACTACTGTAAACTAATTATTCTAATGGACACTACGAAACGTAAGACAGTTCCTCGGTATGCGTCTGTCGCATGCTCGCTCCAATGCTTCACTGTCCCGAGACTCTGCCGAAGCAACACTTATGGCTGTCATATTGTGTTACTTGCGCTTGTAGTTCCATGGTCTATGGCTACACTCCGACCGCCATGGTCTATAGCAGCTATACTCCGACATATATTAAAATCCCTGTGGAAGTAGCTAACTAATGGCCAGCGTTATTTACGAGTGTAAGAACGCAATTTAATTTGTTTTAACCCATCCGAATATTAACGCCGGCGCCGTTCCGGTTACATAATGTGTTTACACGGTAATAAAAATATAGTTGGCATTTCACTGTTAGTTGATTGTTCATTTTAATAATGGACGGCTTGGGCGATGAATAGAGTGGAGCTGGATTGCTTTTAAACTTGAAATTATGTGGTTGTGTTGTTTTGCATTCAATTTTGTGAACAGGTTACGCCAATGCTGTTTGAATATAAAAGTTTGTGAGTGCGTGTGCGTGGGTGAGTTTCTCTGTCATGATTAAATGGCTGACCAGATTTTTGCATGAAATTTGCTCTTTAGATTCCTCGCTCTACTGCTAAGTGCAAAAGCAAAATTTTGCACAATTTGTTTTTTTTTTAAATTACTAATTGTTGTTACAGTTCCTACATCAGAATAAGAACAATAAAGCTGATGGTCATACTGATTTGTAAGTGAAAATAGTCTTTTATATGTAGCGACTACTAGCGCCATCTAGTCATCACATAAGAAACTAATTACTGCAATCTTGCATCGCCCTATCGAAATTTCTCAACTCAGCTGCATAAATACAACTTCCAACTTTCATCCATCGGACTTCGGTCCCCAGGCATACCTAACATCTGCCTGGAGAAAGATCTCTCTAAAGAGCCCCAAATATGTTTGAAGCCATAAAATTGACATTGAGCCTTAGGGTGGTTAAAGAATTGCGGGGAAATGAGAGCGGTCAAAATTCGCTTGCAAATATGAAGCAAACAAAGAAAATAGCAGTTAGTAGTAGTTAGTTCATAGCAGGCACCTTGGACACCTTGGTAGCCTACTCGTAATACTGTAAGCCTATTTTTTTGATGG
Source organism: Archips xylosteana (assembly GCA_947563465.1). NCBI lineage: Eukaryota > Metazoa > Arthropoda > Insecta > Lepidoptera > Tortricidae > Archips > Archips xylosteana. The sequence continues at coordinate 3,152,670 of OX387351.1, read as the reverse complement.
TGTTGAATAAATAAAAAGTAAACAAGAACAAGCTAGGTACTTAAATAATGCTCAGCATCTTTTAAAATCTTGAGTAGAAATCTAAGTATCTTGTAAACAAACATACCTGATAAATGATAAACAAAGATTACTTAGATAACGTAAACGTAATTCTCTCAAACCTGTTGTAAAAATCTTCCCCCATTGCAGACGAAGCCGTGAAGAATGCTGTGAAACCCCCTGATAAATCAAGTTTGTGGCAAGCCACGTATTTTATTTTTTCTAATAAACGCATTAAAAAAAACCAAAACAAATTTTGTATTACAGAAAACATCACACGCAGTTTCAACTGTGTTACAAGGTAGAGGGCAACAGGTGTAAGCTCGTCTTTTGTTACTTGTACCTATTTAATTATCTGTGATTTGAATAAAACAGTCAACATTTTTGCGATTGTGAGTTTTTCATTCAAAAGTAATGAATATCTTCATCATCATCATCATTTCAGCCGAAAGACGTCCACTGCTGTATATAGGTCCCCAAGGCGCACCAAACAGATCGGTCCCGTGTCATCCGCATCCAACGCGATCCCAGAACCTTAACCAGGTCGTCACTCCATCTTGTCGGAGGCCTTCCTACACTGTCTTCCGGTCAGTGGACGCCATTCGAGAACCTTTTTGCCCCATCGGCCATCAGTTCTACGAGCGATTAATTACTTGGGTAAAAGCTAATTATAGCAAACAGTACATAATACATTTAAAAAACTGTTTCATGTTCCGAGTCTCAATAATTTCATAGTAACTTAAACCATGTGTGCGTCCTAGCTATAAACGTACCATAAAATATGGCATAAACTTGTTTACAAGGCATTAAAGGGGCTTATTATGAAACTTCGTCATCCTTAGGGCGCTCACACAAAGCGTTTAAAAGTTTAATTAAAGTGTACTCTAACTCTTTGGAATAGCTATCAAGTGACGAGAAGAGCGATTAGATGTTGGCACTGCATTTTGCGGTAATGGCTCATTACCAAACTGTTTATAATTAAGCGCTTACTGTCCCAGTTTGAGTCTATTATTAGACTATTATCTCACTTGTCAGTACCGATGGGGCCGAAAGGTTCTCGAGTAGCGTCTACGAATCGGAAGACGCAGTGTAGGCCTACAATAAGATGGAGCGACGACGTGGTTAAGGTTGCGGGAACTGTTTGGCAAGCCTTGGGGGACGCCTATGTTCAGCAGTGGATGTCTATTGGATCAAATAATGATGATGATGATTTCACTTTCTTTACGCACGACTTTGCTCGGCCATTAAAGGAGGATGGCATATTTGTATGGACCTCTAAGGACCAATAACATCAAGCCTTATTATCATTGGAAAGGATTTTTCATGTTCTACAACTTTTTGTATGTTGGGAAATCTCGAAGCGATGTGTGAAAAATGGTGTGGCAAGATAAGAAAACTAATAAAAAGGCATAAAAACAAAATTATGACACAAAATTGTCGACAGTTACCAAACCTTCATAATATGTAACTACAGCGATACGGAAACATAAGATACCCCAGTGCCTGACGGTGCCACAACAGCCGACACTTTTAATCTTAATTCGTAGCAATAAAGGCGACAAGCAGGGTGTCAATTATTGGAATTAAAGTGTCAACCACTGGGGTATTTATCTTAGTATCGAAAAAACCTACCATTAGTTGAACTCGAACTACTTTTATGCAGCGATAAAAAAATTCACACGAAGTTTTTGGACTACCTGTCATAGTAAAAGTTTTAGAACTTACAATAAGCCGTCCAGTGACATATTGCTTGTTCTATATGTAGTTATAGTAGGAAGTAGGATTATTTCTGTGCTGAGTACCAGTATAATAATAATGCGCTCACCAAAATTTCATTTAGACCCACGTGCTAAAACTTCTTACTTAAGCAAAATCATCTTAACTATTAAGTAATAAGCAAACTCACAAACTCAAATTAAATTACACACAACGATAATAACGTCTTAGTTCAACTCGCAAGCGAGCACTTACAATTATTGTACGCTGTACAGGATGGCGAAATTATTCATTAAATAGTTTCAGTTGAAACTTTCCTCTAGCTAAACTCAAAATGTTCTGTTTAGCATCAAAGTGGAAATCCAAAATCCCTTAAGCCGAGTTAGAAAATTACCAACGCAAATTTTCCAACTATACCAAACAATACAGTACCTTAGAGGCCTACGGATAAGGACACCGTGGCAGCAAATGCATGTTGGTGTTTAGAGTAACTGTGAGCGAATGGCAACTTTATTTCGAAAGCGACAATTGCCCAACTAGGTTTTGGCAACTAATTGTTCAGATTAAAGTTTGGGTCGCTCACTAACTTTACGATTGCGCTATTTAAATTTTAGCCCGTTTTAGGCTTATCCCTATTTGCATAATGCGTTCGTTGAGATTACATACAACGAGCTTTCGTGGGTGAAGCTACACAATTCAGAGGAATCCATGTAAACATAATTTCTACCTTCTCCATGGAATCCACATGGAATCCAAAAACTAAAAACTATCTATTTTGCAGAAATATAATTATGTACTTTACTAAATATAAAATGAAGAAAAACAGATATTCAAAAGTAAACTCTGTTACCTATTGATTTCATAATCGGATTCTTTGCGATCAAAAACCAAACCACCACGACGCGAATTGTAAAAGCGTACCTAGCAAAGCATAAATCAATCAACACTGTTAATTTAAATCATTATGGTCACATTTTAGGTAGTAAGACTATGATAAATATAAATGGAAACACATTAAAAAGTGTATGCGTCAATAACAAGAGAGGTAAACAAAATTATACCAAGAAAACAATATGGAAGCGTAACCTTCAAATTCTTTCCACAAACCCGACACTCCAAGGGGATCAACGTATAATATCTCATATTAAAGTAAATACATGAAACTAAGCTCGAACACGATCGGGACTTCTCCAAACTTCCCGGTACAATGCCAGCCGTAATTTCGTGTTACGCGGCGCAACTTTTTCCCACACGATAAGAGTGAAACCTTAGAAGTTTATAAATTAAATCGAGAAGTTACGGTGTCGCAGAATCAGGCGCTCTTGTGATCGACAAATATGGATATTACTTGGAGTTTCGCCTCCAGTTGGGAATATTCCGGAGTTAGGAGTTTAAGAATTGGTATTGAGTGTGATACATAATGTAACGTCTATGTGAGTTTTGATAAGTTGAAGTGTAATTTGAATACCCTCGCCTATGAAAATTTGGAACTAAGTACGTATGAGTAATTTAGAAAATGGTCGGGCGATGTTCGAAGTAATACTTTCAGGCATTGTAATTGATGATATTCTCTGAGTAGGTTCGACCAACGGATTTAATGCCACAGTTTTATATTAGTTTTTTTACAGTCGTAGAAGATGTGGCGTGGGAAGGTCTTAACAAGATAGACCGATAATCTGGTATAGGTCGCAAGAACCACTTGGGTGTGTACAGCGCAGTACCGACCGTTATGAAACTCTTCGAGGGAGGCCTTGTGACAGTGGACGTCTTTTTAGCTATGATGATGACGTTCAGAACACTGGATTCTTGCGCCACTTGTCACTGTTCGTAATTTGACCTAGTAATGATAATCGGGTCTATTAAAGACAAGCATATTTGTGATGTCTTTACTACGATTATGTTTTACTCGGCGAAATTACAATCAGTAATAGTGGCTAAACATTGCCTTGGTGTGTCTATAATATTGGTACTACTAAGTTTGAAATGCATTAATAAGTAGATTGGTGATAGCTGTATCCACCTAACATTAGTCTGTTGATTTATGAGGAAATTGAAAAGAGAGAGCTTTGCATTTGTTTTCTTCAGAATTGTTATTATTTTACAAAACTAACCTACTGTCGCTCCATCTTGTTGGAGGCCTACCTACACTGCGTTTTCTGTCGTCTACTGGACGACACTGGACCCCACTCAAGAACTTTTTGCACCATCGGCCATCAGTTCTATGAGCGATGTGCCCTGCCCACTGCCATTTGAGTTTGGCGATTCATCGAGCTATGTCTGTAATTTTAGTTCTTGCGCGGATTTCATCATTCATCCAACAAGATGGAGTGACAACCGTGTTAAGTTTGCGGGATCGCGTTGGATGCGGATCTGTTTGGCGAGCCTTGGGGATGCCTATGTTCAGCAGTGAACGTCTTTCAGCTGAAATGATGATGATGATGATGAACCTACTACTGTACTCAGTAAGGTGACATTTCATAAATTTTTTAATACAGTACAGTTTCATATCTCTTTTAGCAAACCTTGGTACAGCAAATTTAATTATGGAAAACGAAGTGATTCGCTTAATTTGTGGAGGATACCCAAGTGTTCAAGACATCTCCTGGATCTTTAGTACCTCAGAAACATAATTTTATAAGTAATTATACTCCATTACCTTTAATACCTGACTGTACAACGGGAACGGGGGACTTCACAATTAATCCTGGCCCAAGTTTCCCAAACTTGGCCTCCCTGACACTTCCTAATCTAATAACGTCACTCCTATTTATAGCCATTTGCTACTGTGACGATGATATTTATTAAGGTGTTTCACTTTTTTTAGGAATTATCATCTCGTCGATAAAACATGAAGATAGAAACTTTAGAAAGGCCCTTCTTGCTTAATAATAAATAATATTAACGTATGTGTAAATATAACTTGAGATTCCAAAGTAGAAAAAAGACTAACGGTTTATAAACTGAAATGATTACTTTGCTCACCCACGACCTTGTAATGGCTACGTTCATGCAAGAAATGTGAGTTCACACACAAATCACACAAACCCATCTATCACTACCAACAAACTAAACTGACGCATTTCGAACTCAACCAGAGCTCATCTTCGGAGCAACATCACTAGGCTACCACAGCTGGCGATGGGTCATAAACATGTTTCATCAAAATTTGTTCAGCCGTTTCAAACATATCAGCTATTCTGTTAGCTGCGGAAGGGATCTTGGACGCATAATGGCCATTTACTTTATTTTAAAACTTGTGACCAATTGCGTCAAGGGTGTTTAAAACTTTTAAATTATTGTGATTTCTCAAAGCAATAGGCTACTACGGTATTTTCCTCGAACCACTAGCCTACCATACCTTTTTCTCAAACCACTTAGCTACCACGGTTTTTTCTCAAACTTGTAAGCTACCACGGCTATGTAGCTAATACCCCCGTTCAATAATGATAAACTCGTCTACAGTAGCACTACGTAAACATTCGATACATATTATTAAGATTCGCGCACTGATTGGCTCGATGAGCCTTGCCGAAATTTGCCCTCTCTAGTCTCTTTGCATAAAATTTGCATTATCGATCAGCGTACTCGAGCGCTAGGTAACTTCAGAAGAGATTATATGGGCTTGAAGATATCGACGGGCAGGGAAAAGGGGATATCCGAGAAGTTAGGTGTGGAGTTGAGGGTTGCTAAAGGATGTGACTGACAGTGTTTCGATGACAACTTGGCGGTATTATAACAGTTTTGAATTTGATAAATAAATTAATTCGTTTTTCATGGACTTGTATTTGATTTATTTTGGTTGAATCATTTTTAACTTAATAGTATTCTGATTTAATGCTATTTTAAAATTTAAACTGTATTAATTAGTAAGCTAAATAAGAAAATGATTAATTACATCCTAACTATTACAAAACACAAATATGAGCAGATTATAGCATTAAGTATAATGTACGACCGGCTATTCCAGTGGCTAAAAAACATGACTACGAAGCTGGAGGGTTCGATTCTCGGTCGGGGCTGATATTTGTATGAAAAATAAGAATATTTGTGCTCGATTCTTGGATGTTTAATATTCATTTAAGTATGTAAAATCTATAATATTTTTATGTTTATCCTTTGTCTTGACTAGTACCCATTGAGGAAGCTTAGATAGTTTGAGACTAAGTCAATTAATTAGTATCAATCGTCCCATGATAATTATTAGGTATTTGTTTTTATCGATTTCATGCTTTAAGTACACACACAACAATCATGATTTAAATAATTTATTGAATCAGGCGTTACTTTGCGGAGGTCCATATTAATGAACTAAAACAATTACTTTGCTCACCCGCGACCTTACAATAGTTACGTTTATGCAAGAAATGTGTGTTCATGCAGTTCCTCTACCTCCACACTGTACGAACACACACAAATCACACAAACACAACCATCACCACCACCAAGCTACACTGACGCGTTTCGAACTCAACCAGAGCTCATCTTCAGAGTTACCACAACCGTATGCTATGCTACCAAATGTTAAACGTTTTTTAATCATGATTTAATAGAATATATGGAGATAGTTTGACGCCATGGGAAGGACTTAGGATAAGTTTTGTTTCGGAAAACCACAATTAGTTCCGGCGGAATAGCTATAAATGAATCCTTGCAAAGAAAGCTGCGGGCAACAGCTACTTAGACGTAATTTCGACGGAAAATATATTAATAGACCTCTAACCAAGTTAGTAGACTAGCCAAGTAGTTAGAAAACCTAAACTATAAAGCTTGAAGTCCCGCGTTCGGTCTCGGGGCAGATAATTTGTATGAAAAATACGAATGTTTGTTCTTGAGTCTTGGACGTTTAATATGGTATTTTAGGTATGTTAATGTTTATCGACTGCACGGTGCTCATAGCACAAAACATTGCTTAGTTTGAGACTTGGTCAATTGGTGTATATTGTCCCATGATGTTTATTATTTACAAGCTGTTACCCGCGACTTCGTCTGCGAAGAATAGGGACATAAAAAATAGCCTACGACCTATTCTCAGACCAAATACAGAAAAAAAAGTTTTATAAATATCGGTCAAGCCGTTTCGGAGGATTTCGATAGCAAACGCCGTGACACGATATTTTTATATCAATACATGTCATTTAAAGTGCCTTCAATATCCATGAAGCCTTCTCTACGGGTGAGTCTACCCTATCATCATGATGTTAGTAAACGCCCCGAAATACCGGGAAATCATTAAAGGTACTTCACGGTTTATATTCCGTAGAAATGTCTGATTAGCGTTGCCATGGCAATGTTATTATGGAACAAAAACGATATATTAAATTTTTCATCTCAAGGCTTGGCACCGATTTCAAATCGATGAGTCTTCTGAATTTCGTTTTATTTATATTTCCAATTATTACTATACAAAACAATAACTATTTATGGTACAGTCGACTACAATGATATTTTTTTTTTCAGGGGATTATCTTACACAAAATAAATGATGATATTGATACGGTTAAAGTTACAAAAATATGTACTAATACACGACCTTAATGTCATGTAATTTTACCTCTATCGATACATCGTAATCGACTGTGCACCACGTAATAAACAGTTTTTAGGTCTACAGTACATTAACAAAATTCACTGAATTACACTGAATTCACAAAATTATGTAAAAAGCACGCTTCTATAAATTTTATGGCAAATTTTGCTACGGAAAGTGAAATTATGACAAATTAAATTATGGGAAACGAAGTAATTCGATCATTATACAATACATACGAAGTTTTATAGATGGATACATTCATTATATATTTATTTTCATTTTTTTTTGGTTTTTTAGTCATTTCTTTTTTTTTTAATATACGCACAGGTGATTCCGGCATTTCTTTTCGGTCTACCTCTGCTTCGACGGTCATCCCATGAGACCCATTTGATTGAGTAACGACAGCGATAATCAGAGGCGGCGCTACGCGTAGGCGACGTAGGCCTCCGCCTATGGCCTCGCAGTCTGAGGGGCGTCGCGCCTCGAAAGTTACTCGTTACTTTGTTCAATGGTTGGTTAGATCAATTTACCAGAATCGTTATTTCCTAGTATCTAAATTTCCATTCGCATTTTTTACTGAAGCCTATTTTCACAATCGCGTTTTTTCCCAACTTTATATTAAGTTCGTAACGGCTCGAAGGGCTAAAAGCACACAGTAGAAGGAGCTCCGCATGCGGAGCTCCGTCGACACTGTTTCTGTGTCAATTCAAATTGGGAAAAAAACGAGATTGTGAAAATAAGCTTCAGTAAAAACCAATGAGAAAAACTCCTTGCTCCTCGGGTGCCGGCCGCCTGTCCCGCCATGCCGCCCTAAACGACATCCTCAGAAGAGCGCTCGTCAGTGCCAACGTTCCTGCTGCTCTGGAGCCCCAGATCGTGCGGAGTGATGGCAAGCGCCCTGACGGGATGTCGTTAATTCCATGGAGGATGGGCCGTGCACTGGTGTGGGACGCCACTTGCGCCGACACCTTGGCAGCGTCCTACCTCCCAACAACGAGCAGACGTGCCGGTGCAGCAGCGGACACCCGAGAACGGCTCAAGGCCATTAAATACGAGTGTCTCGGCGCCCAGTACGAGTTCGTCGCATTCGGTGTCGAGACACTTGGTTCGTGGGGCAAGGGCGCACGAGGGCTCCACGGAGCTATAAGCAAGCGCCTGAGAGAGGCAACAGGTGACCCTCGCGCAGGCAGCTTTCTCGCACAAAGACTTGCTATAGCAATTCAACGTGGGAATGCTGCCTGCGTGATGGGCACCCTACCTAAGGGGCCAAATTTAGATTGTAATTTTTAGTTTTAATTTTTGTTTAGTATTTTCAGTTAGTTTTATTTATGTTAATTTTAATATTAGTCTCTGTTTTTGTACCTACTTTTATTGTTTAATAAAGTATTAAATATGAGAAAAAAAACATTCAAAATTTCGCTACTAGGAAAGAACGATTTTGGTAAATTTGATCTAACCAGTCCTTGCCCGCACTAAAGGTCCTGCGCTGCCACTAGCGATAATTTCATGTGCGTCACATAAAGTTTTGGCTTATTGTATTTCACCCTGCCAAGCTAGGAGAGAACTTATCAAAATAATTTGCGAAGGTACTATTTGTATGCAACATTCAACGATGTTTATGAGATTACTTGCCGGGTCCGCCATTAAAGGCTTAGTCTGTGATTCAGTAATGAACGTGTACATTGTTATTTGTTGCTACATGACTGTTAGGAGCATTGAGAGAATTAGGGCACGCTTCTCACCTTGTGTTGGAGTAATGTGACGACCGGGTCTAGTTGTTTGAGAAACTGACTACAAAGCATAATAAAAAAAGCATCTTTCAAGATTTTTATTTTATTATGAATTTGAGCCGATATAACAAAACACGTGCTCATTATTTTTTCATGATCTCAAAACAGTAATAATAAACCAGTAATAATTTGCAACTTGTTTGAAAAATAATGTTCTATAGAAGTTAGAGGGTTAAGTCACTTTTCAGTATTTTGGAGGACAATTTCTCTGAATAGGTTGAGTTTGGGCAGCTAATAAAAATATGGGTATGTTATTTCAAACTTCTCTCTAGCATATATCAAAATAAATCAATTCGGAGCCGGACAGTTGGGTAACTTTCCTTGTAAGTCAATTGGAGACGTGTCATGGTTTATTATTATTATTAAATGTCAATATTTTTTAAAGTTTGTTTGACAGTAGTGGAACAATTGCTAGTGCTAATCTCTGCGTTGACTCGCCATTCTATGCCCACTTTTGAAATGACTCCTTAGAAAAAATCATAGGACAATTGGCACTAATAGTCCTAGTTAGTTATTAATTATACATTACCACAGAAACACACTCCTTCAAAAAACGCCATAATGAATAACCGATCCTAGGCCACCCTCAACCATCGAACTCATGCAACTATCCTACTAATATTCGAGAAAATTCGTAAAGATGTTTCGATTATGATGCTAGTCAATCTTGCAAAAAAGGATGAAGCATTTGAATAAAACTTGGCGAATAGACAAAAATCTGAATTGAGACAGAGGAAAGTCCCTGTAAGACGTTCCACTGGGATAATAATTTTAACTTGAAACCAAAATGGAGGGCGCTTCCCAAGAACGTTGAGGTAGATATCTCAGCTTTCAAAATGACGCGTTAACTTCGTCTACACTCAGTAGATAACCTTTTTTCGGTCCATACCACAGAAGAACTAATAGTAATTAGCGTACAGAAGGATCACTCTCGAACAAAAGTCAACTTTAGGTATAAAAATTTACCTACGTACTCTTACGACCGTTAACTGATTGCACGCGAAATAGAAAATTATCGTGATACGAGCGTTCATATTCCGTTGGGCACCGCTGATCCGAAAACAAGAGCACAGGGTTCTCACTCGCCGATATTTAAGTACCTATAGGTATACTCGCTGTTGCCCGCGACTCCGTCCGCGAAGAATAGGGGTATAAAAATTAGCCTACGACCTATTTCTCAGACCTACCGAACAAAGTATGTGCCACTACACTATTTATCTGTTAAGACGTATCTGCAAAAAACGTGCATGACTTACCGTGTGAATAAAGCTTTCTGATAGATTCCACTTCTGATAGGAATTTTCTATTTCTTCGCAGGCCTAGGACGTTTTATTTGCACGGCAAAACTGGTTGAACCATAAATTTTATGCTAATCCTGGTACAGGACAACTAGTGTCATAGATCAAGTTTAGCTGGCCACAGCGTGATATACTATGGGGATGGAATTACTGCTGTTTTTGGATAACGGCCTTAGCGATCCGTTCACCACCTGTTACGTTAATTAATGCACAAATTTGCGGGTCAAATGAGGGCTATTGTATCGAGGTTAATGGAGATTTAGTGGTTTTTGAATTCCGTTTAAGCAAAGTGCAGCAACGAAGAGCGTTGAAAGGCTGACGAGATGGTTGGATGAGCAACGAAGTCAAAGTCAACATTTTTTAAAAAATCAATGTCAATTTAGGCTTCAATTCAAGCGCTTATAAATGTCGACGAATCTACCACCGGTTTGGAAAAACCCTGTTGAAAGAATCTGACAAGAAATGAATGAAGGTATATTTTTTTCACACAGATCTACAATGTTATTAAATTACATCATCATCATCATCATCATCATCATCATCATCTCAGCCTATAGACGTCTCACTGCAGGGTACAGGCCTCCTCTTAGAATGAAAAGGCTAGGGCCGTAGTTCCCATGCGGGTCCAGTGCGGATTGGGATTGGTATTATTGTTCATTTTATATTTTCAAAAGTGTCTCATTGATACAATGCCACTTATATCTATATCGATATCTTTATCGATAAACTAAGTATCAGAAAAAAGTAACTAGAGTTGCAACGTTCCTGCCAGAAAAATCTCTAGGTATAAAAATAACAATGTCTTCACTTAAGCAGTAAAACAAAATGTAACAACTTATATAAGAGACAAGCTTCCAGCAAAAAATGACCAACGACATAATCACCAGTTGAAAGAAACAAGAGGTCAGGAAGCCGGGGATACAAATAACTAGCAAGAAAAACACACGGGGTAACTAGAGCCCCGACATCTGCCAGGGAAGCTGGGATTACCGAAACTCCAGACTGGATATGGCTATCCGCAATTGACAGATAGTTCTCCAATTGTAGCTCGAAAATTTTTATTTATATTTTTATTTAACCCCCGACACAAAAAGCGGGGTGTTATAAGTTTGATTGCTATGTGTGTGTGTCTGCCTGTGGCATCATAGCTCTTAAACGGTTGAACCGATTTTGATGTGTTTTTTTTAACTTTAAAGCTGGTTTTATGGCGATGGTTTTTAGACATGTTTTATAAAAATTTGTTTAGCCGTTTGAAAGTTATCAGCTCTTGTGTTAGCTGCGGAAGGGATCTTAGAATTTTATATTTTCAAACATTTATGTGTGACCAAATTGCGTTGGATGTTCTTTACATTTTTAAATTATTGTTATTAATATTAAATTGTTATTATATGTAAACGAAGGCCCTCAAACTAACTCGTCCATCTATTGCTTACTTTCTAGCCTCAACAACAATGTACTATAACCGAACTGCAACCTTTTAAAACCTTTTTCAAATTAATCAATCAAGCACAATTTCCTATATAAGTAAAAAGAAAGAAAAGAAAAGTTGTACCTACACAAAGACGCAAATAAGGTCCACACTTAGCATGATGCCACGGTAAGCCGCAGCGCTAATGTTCGTTGGTGTTAGAGGTAATTTCATGATAACTTCCTTAATTTACATACATAAAACAATTGCAAGATAAAAATCCGTAGAAAATACTTAGGAGATCCGTAGAAGAACAGGAGTCACCGACATAGCCAAACAGATTAGCTCGTTGAAATGGCAATGGCAGGCCATATATCACGCAGAATAGATGGCCGTTGGGGCCCAAAAGTTCTTGAATGGAGACCACGGACTGGCAAGCGCAGCGTGGGAGGTCCACCAACGAGATGGACGAACGATTTCCATCCAAGTCGCTTCCAACCGTAATGATTGGGCGTCAATGAGGGAGGCCTATGTCCAGCAGTGGACGTCCTACGGCTGAAATGATGATGATGAAGATAAAAATACAGCATTGTGTCTTCCAGACCATCTATTTCCCGGTGGGGAGGTATTGAGACGCTATAAATTAGCCGTCTTATCTCACTGCCCATTCGCGGCACACGTCCCGGATTACACTCTTGTAAGGCGGATCTTTTATTTCTCTGTTCGGCGATACGGGTGAGAGAGACGCAGTAGGGTCATGTTGTCAAAATGTTTTCTTAACACTCTTGTGCTTAGTAGTTTTGTTTTCTTCGAGTATAGGAGATCGAGAGGGCGAGGTCTGACCGAACTGTTGAGGTAGCAATGGTAGCATTCCAATGTTGGCGACTGGTACGCTTATTTTCTAATGCGCTGACGCTTGCTTTTGCATTCACTCTTTCTTTCTGTCGAATGTATAATGCCTGGGGACCGAAGTAGTAAGCAAGTACGTAGTACGTAGTAAGTAGGTAGGGTAGTTGCAATAGAGAGATCTCTCTATTACAACTACCCTCAAAAATATAGTACACAAATTAAGCAACTTATTCCAAGGGTGTATGTGAAGTTCCCAATCCGCACTGGGCCCGCGTGAGAACTATGGACCAAGCCCTCTCATTCTGAGAGGAGGCCTGTACCCTGCAGTGGGACGTATATAGGCTGGGATGATGAAATGTATATAGTGACAGAAAGAGATGGTGAAAGTGAGGCAATACGGCCTCGGGTCGCGCGACCTTCATTATGTACATACCTAATTCAAAAGACATCCACTGCTAGCCCAAGGTCTCCTCCAAAGTGTTTCACAACAATCAGCCTTACGCTGAAAGATTGTCGGTTTATCTTCATGAGGATTTTCTTACGGTACGTCTCCTGGTTCACGATCGCCACTTTAAAACGTTATTGCCCCATCGATTGTCGGGTGTACGAGCAAGATGCCCTGGCTACTGTCATTTAAATTTGGCGACTCTCCAAACTATGTGAGAAACTGTGGTTCTTCTGTGGCTTTCCTCATTTCTGATTCGATCACGTAGGGAAACTCCAAGTACAGCTCTCTCTTTTGCTCTTTGAGTGACTTTAAGCTTTGTTATCTTCTTCTTTATATGTATATATCTTCTTCTGTATATATAAAAGGCAAACGTTACTGGCTGAAATATGGCACATAGACATCCGCTAAAAGAAGGGAATTTTTGTAATTCCTACTACGGGATAGGAAATGAATAGAATTTATATTTTCCCTTCAAAGTGGACCCGTCTCCGTAACTATAACAATTAGAGACTTAAAATTTGGCATGCAAGTAGGTAATTATTTCAAGAATTTTGGGAATTCCCACGGGATATGGAAAAACCGGGATTTATATATTAACTTTGATGACGATGAATTTTTGGAAACTTGAATTCGATGCGGACGAAGAATAGTATGGAAAGTTTACTCTACTGCAAACAACATCACTGTGGCGCGATGTGTTCTGTTTCTGAAAGTAGAAAGTCGAGGTAAGTTACTGTTGGTAGTTCGAGCCGGTGTCCTAATATAACTAACAAGTTTATGTTCCCGGATAGTTTAGCTGTGATCCCTAATTGAAATAACGTCAGTAGTACAGTAAAGGTGTAATTCAATAAGTTATGCTTTGGAATTGGATTCTACTGCTCTTATTGTTTAAAATTGCGACAGCATCTAGATATGATAGTATATGTGGTGATTATTGCGATGAGATAAAGTCGTCAATTTTATGTAAATTTTCAGAGAACGAAATAAAGTTTGCGTGTAGGTACTATAACTTTATGCATTGCAAGGGTACGGCCATATTGGTGACTTACAAAAATAAATACCCTGGCCCGGCCTACTCCGGAGCTATTCTGCCAAACCAGTGGCACTACACTCTTGCCATCGAGACAGATATCTCGCGAGGACTATGTCGTGTCGACGCACGCCAATTCCAGCGCAGGCAGAGTGGGACAAGGCAAATGCTGTTTCATTATCTTCATCATCCCAGCCTATATACGTCTCATTGCAGGCCACAGGCCTCCTCTCACAATGAGAGGGCTTGGGCCGTAGTTCCCACACGGGCCCAGTGCGGATTGGAAACTTCACATACACTATTGAATTTGTTCTCTTAAATTTGAAATACAATGTTCGCACAAGAATTCTGAAAAACGCAGAGGTGCGAGCCCGGATTCGAACCCACGACCATCTGCGTGAGAGGCCATAGGGCAAGCCACTAGGCCACCACGGCTTCTTCACCACGCCACCACACGCCACGGCAGACAGAGTGGGACAAGGAAAATGTTATTTACTGCTCACAACCATTCAAGTGGGACCAGTGAGGAGGACGGGATCACTTGTCCACACTGCACAGTCCCATGTCTGAGGTCATCAAAACATTGCGACTCTTCTGTCCTTAAGGGTATGTATTACAATACCGAAGTGCGAAAGACCGATTGTATTAAAACATCGAATGGGTCAAAAGACCAACACAATTTTTTTCTGAAACCATAAACTTCTCAGAATTTATTAAAACGGCATCATACGAGGTTAGGTTAGTTTTATAACAATCTTAAAAAGTTAACGGTTTCTGAAAAAAATCGTGTCGGTCTTTTGACCCATTCGATGTTTTACTACATTCGGTCTTTCGTACTTCGGTATTTTAATATATACCCGTCCTTAACGAGGGTAGCCCTAAAGTAAACTAGGCCGAAGAAGAGTTATGATTAGAATCTTCGAGATCCCAAGGTGCCTACAATACCTCGACAACGCAGCAACTTCCCCTTCCGTACGGAGATAGGACGGGAGAGAGGGTCCAACGTAACCTGTGGGTCTTCTCGGATACGGCGGTACTCAAAAAGAGTAGCCAATCCGTTAAAAAAAAACACACAAAAATATTACGCCACGATCAAACGTTAGTGTGATCAAGTCGTTACTCGTGAATTCGTATCGGATGTTGACACTCGCTCCACACGCCCGTACAAACATAATTTACATCAGTTTGCTCGACTATTGTAGTTTTTTATTCGAACGGAATACTCGTGTCCTTAAACTCAACGTTAACCTGGAACCAGGCGAGATAGAAGCTAAGTAAAAACAGTTCTGAAAAAAAAAACATTTATTGAATCATATCAATTACTTTACCGATAAAAAAAACGTTTCCAAGTTAGCTTAGCTATGAAGTATCTTTTTGTATTTATTTTTTCAGCTTCATTTTTTATTACTTTTACGGTCATCCCGTGAAATCATATATTTCATACTAAATACAAACTGAAATATAGATGCACAGAAAAAACCCCAGAAAAAAGACCAATGCTGGGAATCGAACCCAGGTTCTCAGCATTCCGTGCCGTGTGCCATACCCCTACACCACCACTGGTCTAGTCACTGCATAAGGTGATGATTTAGCAGACTGAAATGTATGATGTATAGGAAAGATTCGTGTCTAATCTCTAGACCAGTGGTGGTGTAGGGGTATGGCACACGGCACGGAATGCTTAGGACCAGGGTTCGATTCCCAGCATTGGTCTTTTTTCTGGGGTTTTTTCTGTGCATCTATATTTCAGTTTGTATTTAGTATGAAATAAAACGTTTCCACTTCTCATGCTCGTATAGTTGTTCTTTATGTCGAGAGAATGCTGCATAAAATGTATTTTTTTGCTCTAGTATCTACAGTAAAATCTTCCTCTAAGGGCCGGCGCTCACTGACGGCATGGCGCGGCAGGTTACATACGAATTTTACCGCAGCATCCCTCGGCACGTCGCGGCATCGTGTTATCGAAATAAAGTAACATGAATTTTAAACTCGTTGAAATAAAATTCAATATAACTTGATTAGTATAGAATCCTTTGCCATGTCACGCCGTGCCGTGCCGGCAGTGAGCGCCGGCTCTAAGACCAAGCCAATCAGGCTTTGTTTAGTTTAATAAGTAATATCAAGTGGCGGTGCGGACTTTGTGGCTCTACGGGCTACGCGAGCGCTTATCGAAGTCAGCTTCATTGAGGTTTGTGTTGTTTAGTTTTAATGCTGCATAGAAAGGAATAACCCACGGTCTTGGTGACAGTCACTATATATCGAAGGTTTTAATGAACAAACTGAGTGACATGGATTTTTTTCATTCTCTTTTCTGGTACTGGCATAACTTGACCTCACGCCCGTTACAAATTATCGGTGAGTTTTGAGACAACCTGTATAATAGATGTGTTCTTATCTAGCGGCGAGAAAGACAAGTGTAAAACGTTTCTTTATTTATGTTCAATTGAAGAATGGGTGGAGCTTAGAAGGGTGGCTTTCTTCAGTGACTATATCATGGACAGGGATGATCAACATCATCATCATATCAGCCGAAACACGCCCACTGCTGAACATAAGCCTCCCCCAAGGTTCACCAAACAGATCGGTCCCGTGCCATCCGATCATGATCCATCATCCAGCAGGGATGTTTGGAAATAATTCCAATCCGCATTGGCGATCCCTAGTCTCAAATAGCGTATCTGCTGTGTTAAATAATTAAGTTGTATTAAATACCAGTAGTGTTTGATGTCAAGATTATTTATTTTTATTAATTAAAATGTAAGTAACGTACTTTCGATATCAGTTCACAGTTTTTTGATATCTGTAATAGTTAAGGTATAATCACCTGGCCACACTCAACGAATACACCCTGTAATAAGCTGGGATGAAACACCTACGACTTTAACTTTACTAAAAAGACTATCGGTTTTCTCACCCACGTAATTCACTGACCCAACATTAATATTAATCGAAACTTACTTTGACGTGCCCACTCCTGGAATTGTTTCAAATTAAGCTATAAAAATGTATGAGATTTACAGTGCTATTATCATAGGACATCGTTGACACAACCCTGCTTTCGTGCGTGGCGTACAGAGCGCAGCGGTCGAAGTGTTAAGATTGACTACTCGTGTCACAAAACGCTTAAAATTATGTCATTAAACTGACGACTCTGTGGGTTCTCTGTCATTTACCCAAATTCCATATGCCGTGATATTTTCCATGATTTTGATTTGTCATAAAGTTATTTATTTCGGAAATAATATTTTCTGTAGAACTGTTATTAAACTAACCTAACCTATACTGTTTTAAACTTTCGTGATTTTCACTCATAATTACTAAACTAAACGGGACTTATCACGCAATAAATATTTATTTATTTACCTCGACGTTTCGGCTACATTGCAGCAACCGTGGTCCGAGTTAACTGAACCTATGAACTCGTGACATGACATGAGTTAACTCGTGACCACGGTTGCTGCAATGTAGCCGAAACGTCCAGGTAAATAAATAAATATTTATTGCGAGATAAGTCCCGTTTAGTTTAGTAATTAACCTAACCTATTATATTCTATAAGATGACATTTTAAAAAGTCCTGAAAACAGCACGGTTCCATAAGTTTTATGGCAAATGCTGGGTCACAAGTGAAATTATGATAAATAAATTATGGAAAACGAAGCGATTCCGACTTTCTGAGGTGGAGTCTTTGCGTTCAAAAAGAGCTTTTCATTACGTGACCAAGTCCTACTGTTTATAATAATAATAAATAATAATGTTTATCGGGTCTTTATGAATTGTCACAAAAATTAAAGTTCAGAATATATGTGTCATATTATTATTTTCATTTGTCAAGAAGTATTTTAAAACTGTACTTTATCCTAACGTCACTAAACTATTACTAACGTAACCAAACCTACTGATGACGTATCCAAAAATACTTTTCTTGCACTCCAGCTTATTTTTCATAAATTATATCTTTTTTGATTTGGATATTTTACTTGTAGTTAAATCTTTACTAAGCAGTATAAGAGACTCAAGAGAATTTAAAATTTTTAACAAGTTTTACTGGATTACGTATATTATAAAATTAAATAAACAGAAAAAAATACACTAAAAAGCCTAATTGTAACCTGCTAAGCCCAACTCAAAAGGTTAGATACTACTTTCAACAACGCTCAGGGCGATGAAAGCTTTCTTACAGTGACCACGCTGTTTTGTTCCTTCTAAGAGGGTTACATTCTAAGGCCTCAGACATGTTCAGAATAGAAATTGGGAGATTTCTCACTTAAAGACAGATTATTGTCTGCACAGTTACATGGGTGGACTCTAGTACGAGATTGCACATTGATTAGGGCGTTTAGGTTCGTTGTTGACAATATCTAAACGGCATTGATACGAAATCGGGTTGTTTTATTTATAGAATACCTCTTTTACGGTCTTATTTTGGTGGCAATTGGGAATTTGAATCAGACGTTACTTTGCGGAGGTCCAAATTAATGAACTAAAACAATTACTTTTCTCACCCGCGACCTTACGATAGCTACGTTTATGTAAAAAATGCGTGTTCATGCAGTTCTTCCACCTCCACACTATATGAACACACACAAAACACACAAACCCAACTATCACCACCACCACTACACTGACGCGTTTCGAAATCAACCAGAGCTCATCTTCTGAGCTATCGTAAGGTCGCGAGTGAGCAAAGTAATTGTCTGAGTTCATTACACACATTAACATATTAAATGCCATAATTACACACTGGCAATCTTAATTCAACATCACAAATTTAGTGGAATCGCGAAGCTTTGTTTTACCGATTAATGATTTTAATGATTCAGCTACATATCGCTTTACAATTGATGATGTGTCACAAACTTTAAACTTTAAGAAAGTCTTTGACAGTTTTATAAGGCACGTGAAAACTTGCACGTACACAAAGCTACCGTGAAAAGTTCAGCGGGAAGGATATTGACATAGGTCCAATTTTCCTGTACAAATATTATGTCGGGAAGCGAAATGAGATGATCCAGCAAAGGTTTATAAAACTAAGTTTATTCTTATATTATCTACATTAGCTTTTTCTCGCGACTCCGTCCGCGCAAAAGTAAAGTTCCCAATCTCTATCCCGTGGGAAATTCCGAAAGTCCCTTATCAACTGCACTTTTACGATTCCAAAGGTATAGATCCCATTGAACTGAAAATATAAACCCCTTTTTTTTCTTATCCCGTAGGATTTTCCGCGAGTAATATAATTAGGTTTTTACTCTTATAATCACCTACGTACTTCCGTGCCAAATTTAAAATGCTAAAATTATATTTAGTTACGGAGATAGGGCCACTTTAAAGCGAAAATTTAAATCCCATTCATTTCCTATTCCGTGGGACTTTCGAAAACCCCTTCTTAGCGCATGCCTACGTCATAATAGCTATCAACGTGCCAAATTTCAGCACAATCCGTTCAGTGGTTTGACTTGTGCGTTGATAAATCAGTCAGTAACGGTTGCCTTTTACATATACAGAAGAAGAAGAAGATTTTGAATTTGATGCGAACTTATCGTAATTTCTTAATGTAGTTATCGTCATCATAATTCCAGCCATAGGACGTCCATAGTCGGACATAGGCTCAATGATACCCAATCATTACGATTGGGAACGGCTTGCATCTACCGTGAACCAGCAGCCTTTACCAAATCATCCGTCCAGCTCGTGGTTGGACATCTAACACTGCGTTGCCAGTACGTTGTCTCCATTCAAGTACTTTTCTGCCCCAACGGCCATCTGTTCTGTGCTATGTGCGTGCGTGTGCTTGAAGTTTTATTACGCAATCAAAATGGATCCGTTATTAGTCTTGCACTGTCTGTCCGTCCGCGGCATGACAAAAATTCTCATACTCTCGTACTAAAATGCTGCAATTTGGTATTTTTTTCTCTTTTACCCTATGGTGGGAATTGTTGAAAAGGTATACCATTTTTTGATCCGGGATTCAGTTTGCCAAATAATTCAAATATTTTTATTTACCCAATAAAATGCTTATTTCTACTTACATTTTTCCTTATTTATATTATATGGTAAAAATCGTCAATTAAGCGTCAACTGACCTCCGTGCTCAACCGGTCTCACCGGTTTTAAAATACATTTTTTCTTAGCGTCACGAGTCCATGATAAATTATTGTTTTAGAAGCATAAAAAAAGTAATGTGTGTGTAGTATAATATTATCATCATAACTAAATTAAAAAAAAAAACTTATAACAATCATTATACTTTTCAAGTACTTAAACGAGTAATTGAATATTTATCGCATAAAAAGACAAGAAAAAATATGTTTTGTCTTCCTTTTGGCAAGGGCAAAGATCAAGGTGAAAAATAAAGACAAATGAATGTAAGAATAGAAGCTAAATATTAACAAGCATTTATGAAAGGGTGCAAAGTTGTATTGCTGGCTTAAATTAATAGAACTTGAGGCAAGAGTAAAATCAATCGATCAGACAAACAAAAAACTAACGGCTGTACCATCAAATAATGTTAGTCTTCAACTTCACGGAACTCCAGCTAGAATTAAATTTGGCCGTCATACCGGCTTTTACTCAAAATTGGGCCATAACTTCGCAGATGGCCAGCGCTGTTAAAATTCGACTATCTAATGCTGCTGTGAAATAGAGCAGAATGAAGTTATGAATTTTAGTCGAGGAGTTTGCGCCCCCTGGAGAGTGGCTCGCGGTCTCGCCTCTCCAGTTTTATTCGGAAGAAAACGTGTCGAAGAAACTTGGGTCTGTATGTGTTAGTGAGGTAAATAAATAAGCATGAAACATAAAACAGGGTGTAGTAGCAGTATAGAATTATTTTATAAGATTTGGCAAAAAGTAAGGCCTCAAAGTAGGTACATAAAGAAAAAATCCGAAACACATTGAACCTCAAAAAACAATTTTGTTTTAATAGAAATACAATAAGGTACAAACATATTCATATAAAATATGTAAACTCTTTAATGTACAAGAAAAAAAGAATTAAAATAATTGACTGCCGTTGAGCCACATGTACAAAAATTATCCCATTAAGAGATCTTTAAGTCAACTCCACTCCACAAGGTCAACCTTTAAGTGGACGAATGGAGCATTTAGCAAGGGATCAGTCAGTAAAAGAGAATTTATAAAAGTGACAAATGGTGAAAGCCTTGTATCTTAAAATCATAAACTCATAGAAAGAAACCTATTGTAAAATACTCCCATTATACAAAAAAAATATGCATACTTAATCATTATCTTCTTCATTATTACGCCAGAGGGCTTAATTAACACATCTAAGTTGGGTAAAACGAGCGTATCTTGAAACTATTAAGAAAAATACACCCAAGACAACTAATCCAATGACAAATAGGCGTTTCGGAATGTTTTTGTAGTCTCGTACGTAACCAATGCGGGCGGCCAACGATTATTTACTCTGTTCATTTTAGATGTTTGTTAGCAAAAACTGTATAACAGTGCAATTACTGTGGCTTTTGAAACGGAATTAATTTACTGCCAGCTTTGAAATTATGGAAACTCTAGTACGCCTATTGTTTTTGTAAAGTTT
The DNA here is from genome assembly GCA_947563465.1 of Archips xylosteana. Classification (NCBI taxonomy): domain Eukaryota; kingdom Metazoa; phylum Arthropoda; class Insecta; order Lepidoptera; family Tortricidae; genus Archips; species Archips xylosteana. The sequence continues at coordinate 3,131,009 of OX387351.1, read as the reverse complement.
GTGTAGGATTTCGGATTATTTCACTAACTAGTTTAACTTCGACTGCTTCGGGCTAATTCGTAGCCCTTCTACCCGGAGCCACGGGTCACGGCGGTTGCCAAACGTGCACTACGCGCTACCGTTCTGCTCGCGCGGCTGCTCGACGACACTGATACCGGCGCACAACTACCCGCGTTTTCATCGTCATTTTTACTGTCATTGTTAAATGTAGGGTAGCACACAACACTAACAACATCACCCTGTATGAAACCCAGTCTGATCACAGTGATCACCAATAAAAGTAAGTAAGACGTAAGACTTATCGATTCTATCATTTGCTATAATGTTATAAAGACGACTAGACTGTGAAGGCTGGAAGAAACGATTTTATGACGAAATATTTAAGCAACATGCTCAAAATACGACAATAATGACTTGCAAGCTCACATATTTGAGAGCTGGTAAATAACTCGCTTCTCCGGGGTTTTTCAAATTTGTTTCTATTTTAGAAAATTAAGTTTTAAAACGCTGCCTGCTATGCTGCGGCGTGCCATGTGACTCCGAGAAGAAGGGCTACGGATTAACCTGAGACATGTCGAGTTAAACTCGTTTTAAGACGTGAATGATCCGTTTATTTTCACTATAGAACATGCATAATTGTAATCCATTCAGGATCGACAAATCGTCGATGAAACTGCAATACCGTGTAACCAATAATTACTAATGCCGCGTAACTGACATGTGGCCATTTTTAGCGGAGAACATTAAAATTGAACATCTTTTTATTTATTGATGCCAGACTTACCCAAACTTAAATTTGACGCATTTTGTTAGTTACGCAACATTATAGAACTGATGGCCGATGAAGCAAAAAGGTTCTCGAGTGGCGTCCACGGACCGGAAGACGCAGTGTAGGTAGGCCTCTAACAAGATGGAGCGGCGACTTGGTTAAGGTTGCGGGATTGCGTTGGATGCGGATGGCGCGGGCCCGATCTGTTTGGCGCGCCTTGGGGGAGGCCCATGTTCAGCAGTGGACGTCTTCCAGCTGTAATGATGATGATGATGAATCAGTTCGACTGACATACCTAAGGATTTCAGCCAGCGATGCTGCGGATAAACTTTTTTAACTACAGCTCTATTTGGGACTACGGCTGCAATATTTATGATCGAAATGTCGAGGTGATTTTAGGAATAAATGAATACTTAGTCACATTTTAAGTCCTGGGTTGTAATATTAAATTTCAGTGAACACAACGAAAATTTAAAACAATGTACTTTTAAACTGCTTTTACTATAAATCCAATATATTCTAACCATTTTAGATAGCATATCTTCTCAAATAACTAAGCTCACTATACATTGTAGAATTAACTACCACCGTAATGTTGCTTGAGAATGGACTTGCCCATTGGACCGTGAAATCAACTTAGGAACCTAAACGTAGAACCAATACGATAGATATCTAGTGGGGAATTTGCGAGGGACTCGCGAATCTACCACAGATTATGGGTAAAAAGGTTTTTTTGTTATTCACGTAAAGTTGAATGTACGTTTTATTTTTAAGTGGCCTTTAACGGCGGCTTGGCTCGCCTAAAACATTAGGTCTGGTCTGGCTGCTGAATTGATATTCGAGTTTGTGTATAAACTTAACAGTTGATTATGTCGAGATTTTAGTTTGGGACTAGGTCAATTGGTGTGAATTGTCCTGTGGTATTTATTAGGTCGTACCTGCATTATTGTTTTTTCACTCCGGGTTTACAAATGCCAGATCGTACACCAACTGCACCTGGATTGTTACTTCATAGCTTTTAAAGTTTGAATGATCTATGTCTCATCATAATCATCATCATCATCATCATCCCAGCCCACAGTCCCACTGCAGGGCACAGGCCTCCTCTCATAATGAGAGGACTTGGGCCGTACTTCGTATTCGGAAATTCACACACACCATTGAATTCCTTCGCAGGTGTATGCAGGTTTCCTCACGACGTTTTCCTTCACCGTTTAAGCTCATGGTTTTTTTTTTTATGTTATAGAGGACAGACAAACGAACTAGTGGGTCACCTGATTTTAAATGATCACCACTGTCCATAGACACCCGCAGCGCCTTACGCGATGCCAGTGCGTTGTCAGCCCTAAGGAAAAAGGAGAGGGAATAGGGGAGGGGGAGAGGTATTGGGCCCCCGGCGCTCTCACTGACCGTACGAAACGCAGCAGGTAGTACTGCTGCTTCACGGCGGTGTTCTGTGAGAGGGTGGTACTACCCCGGACGAGCCGGCCCATCCGTGATGCAGCGGCTAGCTACAACATGGCTCTACCACTACAAATGAATAAATTACTACAAATAAGTAAATTTAAAATGTAATTTCGTACATAAATTCCGATAAACTCAGAGGTGCGAGCCGGGATTTGAACCCACGATCTGCTTGAGAGGCCATAGGTCAAACCACTAGGCCACCACGGCTTTTCTACATAAAGAAATACTTTCTTTGCGTCAAGGATGATATAGACTGGATTAGCAGTAGCCATAGTACGGATCGGCCGCGTTTTTTGTAGTTCGATTATTAAATCTAGATGGCGCTGAAATGTTACCAGAGGCTTTGAATCAGATGTTTCATATTACTACAAATGTATTATTTTTCAAAAATATTGCATAATATAATACACTAGCTTTTTCCCGCGACTTCATCCGCGCACAATTTTTTTTTAAAGTTGACTCCCGATTTCTATCCAACAGGGGAGCCGGTAATTCACGTCCACCACGTTGGACTTTAAAATCGTTGTTGTTTTCGTAATCAGCTACCCGTTAAACCATTGCAACAATACTCATGTTGATTTTCAGACTTTGTCACCCCATTTCCCACTTTTAAGGATTGAATTCTGATAAAACCTGAAACACGTAAAGTGTTTACTCATTTATTGTTAGAGCACTCCTGTGAAGTTACGAATAAAATAGTCGTAACTAAGCTTGTTTCCCCATACAAACTTTGGACCCCCGTTTCACCTCCTTAGGGGGTGAATTTTGGAAAATCCTTTCTTAGTGCACCCCTACACCTTATAAGGAACCTACGTGCCAAATTTGGAATCGCTAGGCCCAGCGGTTTGGGCTGTGCGTTGATATGTCAGTCAGTCAGTTTCTTCTTTTATATATTTAGATTTGCAGTGATATGAAACATCTGTAGTCTTATTGTTTAGCCTTCAAAGTCTCTGGCTATATTTCAGCGCCATCTAGATTTAATAATTGAACTACAAAAACCGCGGCCGATGCGTACTATGGCGACTGCCAATCCAGTCTATATCATCCTTGCTTTGCGTGTACTTTGCTAGTGCCTATTCAGTTATTCAAAAGAGAATATTTCACTACTAACCTGCAGAGTACGGTTTGAATGCATTCCAGACAAATGAAATAAAACCCAGACGGGAAAGCCAAAAGTGCACCCATTCGGAAGGTCAGCATTGCATTAGTGCAGTCTTTGCGAGTTCACGATGCACTTTGCGTCCAATGAAATGAGATTTCGAGTTTTTGATGTCCATTGTGCTTCTGAAGTTTATGCACTTGACCAGTATTCTAAAATAATATGTTAACAGTATGTATTGTTAACAGAAGAACGTTTACGCATTGATGTACAAGATTTATTTTTACTAAAATTACGAAAAAATTATTTGGTAAGCTAACTGGGATTAATAGTTTTATTTATTTATTGTGGAAACTGGTTTGACCTAATACTATGGCCTCTTAAGCAGAGGATCGTGGGTTCAAATCGCGGCTCGCACCTCTGAGTTTTTCGGAATTTATGTACGAAATCACATTTGTAATTTTCCATGAGCTATACGGTGAAGGAAAACATCGTGAGGAAACCTGCATAATCTGCGAAGAACTTCAATGGTGTGTGTGATGTTCCCAATCCGCACTGGGCCCGCGTGGGAACTACGGCCCAAGCCCTCTTATTCTGAGAGGAGGCCTGTGCCCTCCAGTGGGACTTATATAGGCTGGGACTATGAAGAGTAATTTCAGATAAAACATTACTAAATACAAAAAGTACCCATACATAATAATATTACAAACTATATTATTGGAGTGCCGGCTTAAGAATAGCACTCCCCCCGTTCCCGTTCCGTTCCTCGTTCTTCTCGCGGGTGTCGTAAAAGGCGACTAAGAGACCAAGTACACATCGGTCCCACCGTCGGGCAGCAGCGATACCGGTGTGAATATACTGCGATTGCCAACCCGCCTGCTCAGCGTGGCAATTAGAGCAAACCCGACCAAATGGCAAGTCAACAGGAACCACGGCCCTCAGTTCCCGGCCGCCCTGCTATTCCTAATGATCTTCGCAAGGCGGCTGGCAAGAGCTGGATGAGAGTGGCCGAGGATCGTGCTCAGTGGCGTGCCATGGGAGAGGCCTATGTCCAGCAGTGGATGAACATAGGCTGATGATGATGATGAAAACAAATAGTCGGTTTACGGTCGGTAGTTTAACGTGACAACGTCATAACAAAACATTCAAAAAACAAAAATGAAACCAGGTTGTCACCCATCCAAGTACTGACCGCGCCCGACGTTGGTTAACCTCGGTGATCGGACGAGAACCGGTGTTTTGTCAAATATCTTAAAAACGGTGTATCCTACGGCAAAATCAATGAAATTTTCATTCCCCTTTAAATTCCCTTTTAAATTACTCGACCGCTAGTACTAAGATTGTACACCCTGGCGCGCGCTGCTCTCTTGTACATTCTGGCCTTCACTGTTCTCTCATGTACGGGACAATATGTACGGGACATGTACGGACATGTACGGAACATTGCGTCATCCTTTTTCGTACGTGCAGCCGGCGTTCATCGATTTATTAGCCGTTGTCACGTCAAAAACCCATCACCATAACTTAAAATAGACTAAAAGTACCCAAGGCAAACACGTCATCGAAAGAATTCACTGACATCGACCCCAAAACGCTGGCCACATAACCTCTTTGTACCTCTTTGTTTGTTGTTTGTGACGATGATGACTTTATTTATTCTCAAAAAACTGTACCTTTACAGCAAGATACAAAATAGCACAAACTTACGAAAACTTAATCTAATTCTTTGTACGGTTTGGTATGGATGTTTCGATAAATTTCCGACACAGCTTCCCTTGAAACTTATATATCTTGCTCATTTTTAAACCTACAATATCAATTTTATTTTTACAGCGCAAAAAAAAATATCACTTTGTTTCACAAGCCGTCTATATTCCTTTTGTCATTCACAACATAATATGTTTTATGCAATCGCAGCAGAGCGTGGGTTAATTGAAAATAGATGACTTTCATTCACGTGCAGGCCGACGAAATGAAATAAAATTTTGCAAAATTCACGGCGGCAATATAACAAACACAGCTAAGTTTGAAAGTACATATTTTAAATCTGTAATCTAAAATTGTAATCCGAATCCGGTCACCACGTGACAGGCATTGCCTACCTAGTGTGAGACCGTTTGGTAAGTCGAAATTTATGTAAAATGGATTTCTTTTATTATACAAATTTTATTATGAGGTTTTTATTGCGTATGAATTAAGCTATAACAATTAAGAAAAAATAACAAAGAATAAAACTTAACTATAAACTAAATATTACAAACTAAATTAAAAACTAAACTAGATCTAAACAAACAAAAATAATACTATTACAAACTAAATTAAAAACTAAACTATATCTAAAAAAGGCCCCTGCGGCATTGTGCCGAAGATGCTGGCAGCATTTCCTCGTTGAATCGCTAGGCTAATTCTTTGAGCGAGGTAGCTGCCATTTTATTATTAGGTATTATTTATTATTATTAAAAGTGAACGAATAATTCCTTTATCACAATGCAATATCTTCTAATCTAATATATAAAAATCTCGTGTCCCGGTGTTTGTTATCGAACTCCTTCGAAACGGCTTGTTAAGAACCGGCTCAACTAACGGGCGGGACGAGCTGCGCGGGAGGACGGCGTATCGCCCCGGCCACGGACTCGCCTTTCACTCACCACCGGCGTCGGTCAACCTCCGCGTTATTTAATGTAGAATTTACTTAGTTACATTAATACCGATTTTATTGTAAAGACGGCTAATAAACCAGCCTTATAGAAATACAGTCCACGATTTTATTTAACGTCCCGTAGGACCCTAACATTGGTCCTTTAGGATTCTCACCGTCTGATCTTGCGATTAAAATCGGTCTACGCGTCGACGTGTCTCGAAGCTCTTCAGTTGTGGTCTTCAGCAGTCGAAGAATACCTCAAGCAAATCTACATCTATCCTGCAGAGGGTTATTTGAATAGCAACCACACACGCCGAGAGACAGCATCGCAACGGAGGTCGCTTGGAGGTCAACCGCGACGGACTTTGGAACCATCGAAAGTTCGAGTCATCTTATATACTACAACATCGAGAAATAAGAAGAATTTAGAGGAAAGAAATCTCACTAGTGGACGGTTTGGACAATTTCGTGAGTTCGTTCCATTTTTTCCATCTATCCTTCCCATTTTTCTTCCAAAATTTATCGTATTAAAAACTTCTTCTGTACCCAAATTTTTTACAGCATCTATTTTAGTGAGCACTTTCGTATTTCACTTCATTTAAACCATATTTCAACCTTCTAGCAAGATTCATATTTAATAGAAATTTATTTGTCTTTCTAGCTTATTCATAGCAATATCAATCATATGTCACGCTTATAAAGCCTATTCTTGCACGAAGCATAAATCTCGAATAACGGGAACTTGTTTACGCTAAGCGCTCGATACCCGAACTAGCCGGCCGGTCGCACCGAGTCGCTTACGCAGCAAATTCTTTGTTCTCACCTCATAATCAATTGCACTTTATTGCATTCATAATAAATAATATTTTTCTTCCTCATTTCTTTAAACCTTGTTGTTAACTGCTATTATGGCTGACGAAAAAATGTTAAAAAAACGTAGCTGTATGAAATCAAAGCTTACTATCTTTAGTAACTATATTAAAGTCTTTCAAACCTGCAAAGAACCTAGTAGCTTGCAACTTCTAGACTTAGAAAGCCGTTTTACTAAATTCGATGCCTTATACGAGGAATATGATAAATTACAGAACAATATCGAAATGCTTTCGGTTGAACCCGACAAGGAGGCAATGGAGCGTGAGCAATTTGAAGACCAGTATCACTTGCTGGTGGCGGCTGCGCGTGCGCTGCTCGGCGCGCGTCCGCCGGGACGTGACGCGCACGACGCCCTCGACGTCTCGGGCTACGAGGATGCACAGGCAAGAGCTTTTAAAACCAATTGTGTTCGATTGCCAAAAATTGATTTACCCGTCTTTCATGGTCACTATCAACACTGGCTCGAGTTTAGGGATACATTTACTTCTCTAATCCATTCCAGACAAGATATCGATAACATTAATAAATTGCATTATCTCCGTGCTTCTTTAAAAGGTAGTGCCTTACTTGTTATTGACAATTTAGATTTTAAAGCCGAGAATTATGAGTCCGCTTGGCAATTATTGTGCAATAGGTACGACAACAAAAGGTTGCTCGTAAACAATCATGTCAGGGAACTTTTTAACGTTGAGCCCATGCGCAGTGAATCTTATTCGTCTATTCGGCGCCTTATAGATGTCACGAATAAAAATCTTCGTGCTTTGTCCACTTTAGATCAACCTACTGAACATTGGGACACGTTAATAATTCACATGATGGCCGAAAAACTTGATAGTGTCACTCATAGGGTATGGGAAGAATATAGAAATACGCTTACTGATCCACCTTCTTTAGAAATGTTTACTTCTTTTCTTAGCAACCGAGCAGTTTTATTGGAGACATTGCAAGAAAGTAAAGGTAAAAATAAATCAGAAACTTATAAAACTAATACAAATTTACTTATAGCTACAAATAGTCAACATAATTGTCATAAAAAAAATAATACAAATCAACAATTTAACAAATCTTATAAAAAAATATTTACATGTCCATTATGCAATCAAAATCATTTTCTATTTAGCTGTGAAACATTCAGAGCCCTTCCTATTGAAAATCGTATTCAAAAGGCCAAGGAAACGAAGGTCTGTCTTAATTGTTTACGTCCAGGGCACATAGAAAACAATTGTAATCTTGTACCATGTAAATATTGCAAAAAAAGGCATAATACTCTGCTACATTTGCATGAGCCTCGATCTGTGCCTGAGCCTCCTATACCATCGACTAGCAACATCAATAACTTTGCTAGTTCGAATATATCACAGCAGCCTACTACCCCTCCGCATGTTTTGCTGTCCACAGCGCTCGTGAAAGTAATCGACAGCACGGGCGCCGCGCACTCTGCTCGAATGCTGCTCGACAATGGCAGCACGGCTAACTTCGTTACGCAATCGCTGTGCGGTAAGCTGGGTTTATCGCGACGTAGTGCGAGCTCCACGGTGACAGGTATCAATAATAATACTTCTTATATTACACAGTCTTGCAGCCTTACTATAAAGTCGTCTTACAGTGACTATAGTCTTATTGTCGACTGTCTTATTTTACCTCAGATCACTAAAACTTTACCGTCTTCGTTCATAAACATTGAAAATATTCCTCTTCCAATGGGAATAAGTCTAGCTGACCCTTCTTTTAATATACCGTCAGTCATAGACATCTTAGTAGGGGCCGACGTATTTTGGTCCGTCTTATGTAACAATTCCATTGACTTAGGTAAGAATCAACCTAAGTTGTATGAAACGAAACTGGGTTGGTTGGTGTCCGGGTACGTCGCCCGTCTTAAAGCACCGTCTTCATCTCCCGTTTGTCATTTTTTAAACGAGGAATCCAATCCAGACTTGTCTCGTTTCTGGGAGTTTGACACTGTATCAGCCAAGCACTCCTTGTCTTCTGAAGAGCGTGCATGTGAGCAGAGTTTCTTGGCAAATACTACGCGCAACAAAGACGGTGGCTTCGTAGTCACCATGCCGCTGAAGGACGATCCTTCGGTCTTAGGCGATTCCTTTCAAATGGCAAAGTGCCGTTTCTTATCGTTGGAGCGAAAGTTTGCTAGAGATCCTGTCTTCAAAGATAGGTACATGGAGTTCATGCGTGAATATGAACGCTTAGGTCACATGACCGAAAACAAGGAGCCTTCACTAAGCTGTCTTCAACAGGTCTCTTATTTTATAGCTCATCATGGTGTCATCCGTGAATCGAGTCTTACCACAAAACTTCGTGCAGTCTTTGATGCTTCTGCCGCCTCTTCTTCTGGGGTGTCGCTTAATGACATCCAGATGGTCGGTCCTACTGTACAAGAAGATCTTTATTCCATCTTATTACGTTTTCGCCAGCACAGATACGTCGTAACCGGCGACATAGAGAAAATGTATAGAGCGATTGAACTGAATCCCATCCAACGTACTCTTCAACAAATTATCTTCCGATATGATTCATCACAGCCCTTGAAAACCTACACTCTAAATACGGTGACGTATGGAACGGCATCAGCTCCATACTTAGCCACTAAGTGTTTGGTTAGTTTAGCCTCTAGCGCTCTTGATAGCAACGTTAAACGATCGATTCAAAGAGATTTCTACGTCGACGACTATTTAGGTGGCTCTTCAACTATTGACAGTACTATAAGTCTTTGTACGGGTGTGATTAATACCTTAAAATCAGCTAAATTTAATTTGAGAAAATTTCGGTCCAATAATCAGAAAATACTTGACAAAATTTCCCCTTCTTCCCCTCAATCTGAAAATGTTTTAGACATTTCTACGGCCGACATGCAGGTATCTTCAAAAACATTAGGTTTGAATTGGATTTCCGATCTAGATAATGTTAAGTTATTCTATTAACATTGACCTTCCAGAAAAGGTCACAAAACGTCATATTTTATCTGTAATTAGTCAAATATTTGACCCACTTGGTCTCGTGGGCCCGTGCGTCGTGGAAGCGAAAATCATAATGCAAAGATTATGGATTGAGCAATGTTCGTGGGATGCCGAGGTTCCGCACGAAATAAAATTATTATGGTTTTCGTTTACCGATACACTGCCTCTTCTTAATCACCTAAAGATTCCTCGTTGGGTACTTAGTGAAGACTCTTTTTCCCATGAACTTCACGTTTTTTCAGACTCATCGGAGCGAGCGTACGGTGCTTGTGTATACGTTAGGTCAGTAAGCCAATCAGGTCTTATCACGGTCCACCTCTTGACGTCAAAAAGTCGGGTGGCACCAATAAAACCAACGACAATTCCACGTCTCGAGCTTTGCGGAGCTTTGCTGGCTGCAAGGCTGTGTAATAAAATATTAACCTCTTTAACCTTACAGATCACAAAATGTAGATTTTGGTGTGACTCTACTATTGTGTTAGGTTGGTTGAATACTCCAACCACTAATCTTAAAAGTTTGTTCGCAACCGTGTGCATGAAATTCAGGAGAGCACTGAAAGTCACACGTGGAGCTACGTACCGTCGAAAGATAATCCGGCGGATCTCGTTTCTCGCGGGCTGAAGGCTGACCTCATCAGCTGTTCATCATTGTGGTGGACAGGGCCGTCTTATTTGGCAGATAATGAATCCGCCTGGCCCAAAATGCCCAACGTAAACGAGAGACACGATCTACCCGAGTTGATTACTTGTTCTTTCGCGCTTGATAACAAAAATAATGCACATGACTTGATATCTAACTTAATAATAAATAAATCTAAACTAACTAACTTACAAAATACAATAGCATATTTACAAAGGTTTATATACAACTGTCGTAACCCTACCAGTAAATTAAATGGTCTTCTTTCGGTTCAAGAGCTTCAGAATTCATTAAATTTAATCATACGAAAGGCTCAATCTGAAATGTTTCCTGAAGAATATGCTATTCTGAAAGCCGGCAAGGCACTACCTAACAAAAATAGATTAATTTCTTTAAGTGTCTTTATCGATTCTGAAGATATAATTCGGGTTGGTGGTAGGCTAGTAAATTCCCCTTATTGCTATGACACTAAGCATCCCATCATTTTATGTAGTAAGTATCATCTTACAAAAATTATTTTCGCACATTATCATGTGAAATATTTACATGCCCCACCTCAGCTACTGTTAAGTAACATAAAGCAAACATATTGGCCCTTAGGTGGCAAAAATCTATCGAAAAACATAGTTCACAAATGTGTTACATGTTTCAGGCATAAAGCTGAAACTTTTCAGCCCATCATGGGCCAGTTACCTGCCTCTCGAACGGAACTAGAGTTTCCCTTTTTACATTGTAGCGTCGACTACGCGGGGCCAGTGTTGATAGTCGATAGAAAAGGTAGAGGTTGCAAACTTATTAAGTCTTTTTTGGCAATCTTCATCTGCAATTCGGTGAAAGCCTGTCACATCGAGCTCGTTACGTCGTTGTCTAGCGAAGCGTTCATTGCCGCCTTGAATCGTTTCGTGTCGCGTCGGGGGAAACCTCAAAGCATTACGTCCGACAATGGCACAAACTTCGTCGGCACTTGTAACGAGCTAGCTCGATTCCTCGTACAGTCAGACCTTGAAGGTCAAATAGCTCAAGAAGGCATCGAATTTAAGTTTGTTCCGGCATACACGCCCCACTTTAATGGCCTGGCCGAGGCCGCAGTGCGTTCGACCAAATTTCACCTTAAACGGTTACTTCAAACCACTCATTTAACATATGAGGAGATGGCTACGTGCCTCACTCAAATAGAGGCTGTCTTAAACTCTCGTCCTCTTACCCCACTCTCCTCTGATCCTTCAGATTTTTCCGCTCTAACTCCTGCTCATTTTTTAATTGGACGCTCGCTTTTGTCTATTCCTCACCCACAAGTGACGGACACGAACGTCAATCGCCTCGATCGCTACAAAAGGATTGAGCATTTAAAACAGCATTTTTGGAGCCGCTTTTCGTTGGAATACGTCCATCTTCTGCAGCAAAAATTAAAGTGGCAGTCTTCACTTCAGGAGCTGAAACTGGGCTCGCTTGTTCTGATTAAGGATAGAGCTCTTCCACCACTGCTCTGGTCCTTAGGACGAGTCCTTAAGCTGTATCCTGGGAGCGACGGTGTTGCTAGAGTCGCCGAGTTGAAGACAAGGAGAGGCACCATTCGGAGGGCATTTAATAACATCTGTCCCCTTCCAGATTTTTGAAGCCTTCCACTTCAACCCGGGGAGCATGTTAAGAACCGGCTCAACTAACGGGCGGGACGAGCTGCGCGGGAGGACGGCGTATCGCCCCGGCCACGGACTCGCCTTTCACTCACCACCGGCGTCGGTCAACCTCCGCGTTATTTAATGTAGAATTTACTTAGTTACATTAATACCGATTTTATTGTAAAGACGGCTAATAAACCAGCCTTATAGAAATACAGTCCACGATTTTATTTAACGTCCCGTAGGACCCTAACACGGCTTGACCGATTTTTATCAAATTTTTTGTCCATATTTGGTAGGTCTGAGAATAATAGGTCGTAGGCAATTTTTTATACACCTATTCTTCGCGGACGAAGTCGCGGGGGAACAGTTAGTCTAATATATAAAAATCACGTGTCACGGTGGTTGTTGTCGAACTCCTCAGAGACGGCTTGACCGATTTTTATGAAACTTTTTGTCTGTAGTAGGTATTTGGTAGGTCTGAGCTGAGAATAGGTCGTAGGCTATTTTATATGGCAAAACAACGTTTGCCGAGTCAGCTAGTCTTGGATATAAGGACGGCTTCAATTTTTGTTAACATACCATTGTACACCAAAGCGGGTGTACCGTTTTTTACAACAGTCAAAAGAAAAAGTAATATTATTCAATTGACACAGAATTAATAAGAGTTACCTGTTTAGATATAAATTATTAGTTACTTTTTTTAATTATACAGTGAAATTATGGGACATTTTTTTTGTTGAAAAAAGTGGAAAAAATTACGGCCTTACCCGTATCGTAACAATTTATTTCATCATTATTATAAGTTTTTACATAGTCCCTTAGTGATTGCAAATTTAATAATTAAAATAATAATTAAAAACATCTTAAAATTGTAGGTACGGTCCCGTGCTTTTTGGGACCCATTTCGAAAAAATATCCTTTGAATTCCTATACAATATGACAGGACTGTCAACCTTAAGTGGGTCTCAAATTAATGCTGGTGTTAGTTAAGTACCAGTATGTGTTATTATCACTTATCAAGATATACCAGTTTGAATCAAGCGTCTGATATGCCGTTTTCAGCTTGCTTTAAGCGAACAAAAGATAGTTTATTACACCTATATTAATAACTTGTTATGGGCAGTTCGATAAACTTGTTATCGTAAAGTAAGGGAAGCTTATTTGTGATATGGGGGAGAACATCCCTTTCATCTCATATTGGGATGTCCGTGGCTCTTGCTGATCCGCGCTGAGAGCTCGCTGGGACCCACTGTTGGATAGAATAGCAAACTCGGAACATTTACCATGGTAACTAATCATGGAAACTAATTTTTGGCATTTGTTTATACCAAAGTTACATTGCTCGTAGAACCGATGAGGCAGTAAGGTTCTAATAAATAAATAAAAAATAATAATAAATTAATTTTTTTTTAGTAGTGGTAGAGCCATGTTGTAGCTAGCCGCTGCATCACGAATGGGTCGGCTCGTCCGGGGCAGTACCACCCTCTCACAGAACACCGGCGTGAAGCAGCAGTACTCCTGCTGCGTTTCGTACGGTCAGTGAGAGCGCCGGGGGCCCAATACCTCTCCCCCTCCCTCTCCCCTATTCCCTCTCCTTTTTAAAGGCCGGCAAACAGATCAGTGACTCTCTTTGAGTTGTTGATATTTATGGGCGGTGGTGATCATTTTCCATCAGATGACCCACTTGCTCGTTTGCCTCCCTCTCATATAAAAAAAATAAATAAATAAAAATCGTGGGACGATTGACACCAATTTGACCTAATCCCAAACTAAGCAAAGCTTGTACTATGGGTACTACACAACGGATAAACATACTTATTTAGATAGATACATCTTCTAACATATAAAAATCTCGTGTCACGATGTTTGCTATCGAACTACTCTGAAACGGCTTGACCGATTTTTATGAAACTTTTTTGTCTATAATTAAAATAATAATTAAAGAAATTTATTAAGAAATAGGTCGTACGTAGGCTATTTTTATATCCCTATTTTTCTCGGACGGAGTCTAGGGCAACAGCTTTTACTTATGTACATATTAAACACCCAAGACTCGAGAACAAACATTCGTATTTTTCACACAAATAACTGCCCCGACCGGGAATCGAACACTGGACCTCGAGCTTCGTAGTCCGGGTTTCTAACCACTAGGCCATCTTACGACATCCACGGAAGAAATGGAGACATGTAATTCTAAACCCGATACCATACGATACCCGATACTCGCATGTGGCTTTAGTTTAAAAAAATGCCAAACAAATTTTTAATTCTTTTTCAAGTTACATAATATTTTACTTTATTTGCTGTTGTTTCTCCCCGGCCGTGTATGGCCTGCTCAGAACATAAAGCAAAACGCTCCTTTAGGTACCTAATAGAAATTCCGCACGCATATCGTCGATGTGCCAGGACCCTAATATCATCGCCGGATACTTTTATCCCGGTCCCGCGGGATACTACTGTATTACGTGAAACATTTTTATTGTTCTTTTGCGAAACCGTTTTCGGCTTACGGCTAAATGTTGCGGAGTTTAGATGTTTTGGTTTCGCGACGGGATATGAAAATGACTGTGTTGACTTAGTTTCTGTGAAGAAAGTCACCTAGATCCCTTGTCTAGACTTTCCTATTGATAGGACTTAGGTCCTAACACAGGAAGCATAGTAAACGAACTCGTGAAGAATTTAAATTAAATACAGATTCAATTTGAATTAAATAATAATAAATAATAAATATCACGGGACAATTCACACCAATTGACCTAGTCCCAAAGTAAGCTTAGCAAAGCTTGTGTTATGGGTACTAGGCAACAGATAAACATACTTATATAGATAGATACATACTTAAATACATATTAAACACCCAAGACCCGAGAACAAACATTCGTATTTTTCATACAAATATCTGCCCCGACACGGGAATCGAACCCGGGACCTCAAGCTTCTTAGTCAGAGTCTCTAACCACTAGGCCATCTCTGATAACAAAAGTATATTTTCTATTTCAATTTAATAAAGTTACAAATTAAATTGATAATAATTACTAGCTGACCCAGCGAACTTTGTTCCGCCTTAGAGTAGAGGCAAAAAAAATGTCCTCTTGCAACGCGTTCGCCGATCCTTGCAACTGGCCTACGCCGCTCATGTACTTACATTGCGTCATCCTTTTTCGTGTACACAGCCGGTGTTCATCGATTTATTAGAAAAAATTAAGGGGTGAACCACCCTTAACATTTAGGGGTATGACAAATAGATGTTGGCCGATTCTCAGACCTACCCGATGCACACAAAATTTCATGAGACTCGGTCGAGCCATTTCGGAGGAGTTTAGTAACAAACACCGCGACACGAGAATTTTATATATATAAGAAGATTACCACCCCCCAGTCTACGTGTACGTACCCTTAGCGTAAAAAGCCGTGGTAGTGGGTTCGAGACCCGGTTCGCACCCTCTGAGTTTTCCGAAATTTGTGAAGGCAAGCATCGTAGGAATGTTGTAGATACGTGAAGTTTCCAATCAACACTGGTTCCACGTGCGTGGGAACTACGGCCTAAGCTCTCTCATTCTGAGAGGAGGCCTGTACCCTGCCTCTAAGGCTAATGGTGATGGAGCATGATGATGACTCCTGGCGACCTTCGAATGCAGGACTTCTAGTTTCATAGTCCAGGTCACTAACCTCAGAACTATCGGTCATCGAACCTCTTCAGTTCTATATACGTGTAGTTTGATTCAATTTATGTGCGCTACTAGTATCTACTGGGTGTTTTTTGATCGATAGCTTCCAAAACAGGAGAGATAGACTAAATAATGCTGAATCCAAATATCACATTAAAAAATTAAAAACTTTAGGAGGATACAGAAATTACACTTTAATGATTTTTTTTTCATTATTTCACTTTGTTGTGATCACCACGCGCTGTCTTCCGAAGACTTTAATTAAGTAATTAATTGACATACACAATGCTATTAGTTTTGCGAGGATAGTATCAAACAATAACTTAATTGATTCTCAATCAGTCTACCTAGTCGATAAGGGGCCTGTCTCATTTTATTTTCAGAGGACCAGTAATTTCTTGTTATGTGCTCTTCAAATATTATTTTACAAAAACGGTAATGTGCTCGGTTTTATGATTAAAATATAAATAGGGACATAACTAAGCTTACATTTAAAATTATTACTATGTTTAATAAGTAATCATTATTAACTTTAAAGTAGGTAACGCAGTGGACATGCATGCTCTGGCCATGTATGGAAATTGGTGGATTCAACGCTGAGTTACCAATTTTTTCCACAATATTTCTATAAATTGAAAGTTTTTTATACAAAAATGTTAAATTTAGTTATTTCAGTTTGTATATTAGTTGTTAACATTTGAAAGAAATCGCCAGGTATGCCTTTTATTTCATAAAAGACTTAATGGTTACTTAAAAGTAGAATGGCCCGCCCTACCTCCTTCGTAGCTACACTAACAAGTAACCCTGCCTTATAAAAAAGAGATGCATACAGGCGAACATAACCTCCTCCTTTTTTTGAAGTCGGTTAATAAATAGTGATGATATTCTTTCGACTGTTTTGTTTGAAAAATTTTTTTTGAGCTTATAATATCATGAATATATAGCTCTGCTTCACCTATTGTAGAAGTAGCTGACCAAAAAACATCTGTATTAACGCTCAAGTTACGAGTGACAATGCAAACCGTTTGAAACTGTATAAACTTCGCCTGCAGTGACACGCGAAAACAAAAGTGCGATCCCAACACAGTTGATGTGTTTTTGTTATTTATACCATAGGTGTCTTTTTATCTGTTTTTTTTATGAGTGACAAAGGGGAACTTTTCGTTTTGTGCTGGCATGATAAACTACAGAGAAAGGCCTATATCAATAGTGTTTAGGTTGAACAAACTGGTAGGTTGTGGATTTAGGTCTTGACAGACCTTTTGATGTCACTAGAGAAACAAGGACTAAATGTCTGAAGTGTAAGTCAATAATAGTTTTTTGACGTGCTTTTCTTTAGCTTTAATTGTTTATTATTAAGTTAATTCATCATCATCATTATCCCAGTCTATATACGAGCTACTGCAGAGCACAGGCCTTCTCACTGAATGAGAAGGCCCCAGTGGAAATTGGGAGCTTGCACGCACCATTGAATTCTATTGTTTATTAAGTTATGCACATTTTATGATTCTACATTAACGAACTAAACAAATGCATTATCTTAAAGGTCTAAAACCATTTTCGTATTATTGCCTTTTAAAATAAATAGCTTTGGGGCACATCGGTTGGTTAGTTTCAAAATTATACAGGGTAATTTCTTAATCAGTGCACAAATTTTGATACGTGATTCAGTATCGTTGATAGATCACGATTATCTGTTCAAAATTTTTTTTTTACATTTTGAAATTTGGGTTGTTCATAGTAATTCATCCAATAATTGGTCGAGTTATTATGAAAAACAAAAAAAAATAAGTGATAAATATTATAACGAAAAATAATGAAATGTGTTATTTTAACGTCACTGAATCACATATTAAAATTTGTGCATTTATTAAAAAAATTACCCTGTCTAATGGATATAGGCAGAAAATAGTTTTTGTGTTTTATATACGATTGCCGTGGTGGCCTAGTGGTTTGACCTAGGCCTTTCAAACAAAAGGGTCGTGGGTGCAAATCCCGGCTCGCACCTCTGGATTTTCCGGAATTTATGTGCGCAATTATATTATTCAAATAGTGTCTATGAAGTTCCCAATGCGCACTTGGCCCGCGGTGCAACTACCGCCCAAACCCTTTCATTCTGAGAGGAGGCCTGTGCCCTGCAAAGGGACGTATATAAGCTGGGATGATGAGTTTTGAAGTAGGAAGGTGAAATATAGTTCTAGACCTAGATTACTTCTAGGTGAACGCAACCTTAGTTTCTTCAAGGTGAATGAAGTGAGATACACCTTTGACCTCATCTGCACTTATCACCAGGTGAAATAGAGCTCAATCACGTCAGTTTTATGAAAAAAAAACACTGATATAAGAACAAAGTGACGCCTGAATCATTTCAAACAAGCCTGTCATCGTTTTCACAAAAAAGACCAAACCAATAAACAATGCAGACAATAGGCAGGAGAATTGATTTCCACCATCAGTCCTAGGATGAGACTAATGCTGCCATTACGAGGACAAATCAGTAGCGATCTGAGCGAATCGTATGTTTCTACATCGCTCGCGAATTAGCGGTAACGACCACAGTTCGGACTAAGGGTGTCTATTCGGAGAAATACCGATTACTATCGATTCGAGCGCCACAGAATCGATGCTAGATAATCTAACTATGATAAGAAGTTTTCGTTGACTCAATTTAGGTAGACACCATGATTACCATGAGCTAGCTTTACTGTGTGTGGATTTCCCAATTCGCACTGAGCCTGCGTTGGAACTACGACCCAAGTTCTCTCATCCTGGGGGGAGGCCTGTGCCCAGCAGTAGGGTGGGGGGGGGGGGGGGGGGGGTGTATAAGCTGGGATTATGATTATAAAATATTATATTTTTATCCTGTGGTGCCATGAACGACTGTCTGATTTATCTCGAAAGACAGCGAGCGTTAATTGCTTTGGGAAACACTTTCTTTCAAACTGTCACATTTTTGACGTTCCATTTGAATTCCTTATTCATCGTTTTTCACCTAACGACGCATTCAAAAATCGAATATGAATTTCCGTGTTGTAACATCAATGTAAACCACCCGATTTGGACTTTTTTACAATCGATTTCTCTTTGAATTCTCGTATTGTCATCCCTAGTTCGGACTGATGGAGGGTTATCGTTTGCGGACCGGATGATTTTGACGGGACGGTCACGGGTCAGTTCACAAAAGATCGAGTCTTACGTTAATAGGTCCCCTTCCTTTAGGGGTTTACGTAAGATTACACTAGATTAAAATGGGGCTCCAGGAATTAAATGCATATTTGGCTGTCGCAGATTAATTAATTGTTGGTGTTTTTGGGCTTTATAAATAATGCAATTTATTTAATAGGACATGACTGAAGAAACTTTATGCCCTGTTTATTCAGTCACGTTGTAAGCCGATATTGGCCAATTTTTGATGTTGTGACAAAAATATTAAACAGTTTCAAGTAGCGTATATACTTCTTAAAAAAAACTGGCAAGGTGCGAGTCCAACTCACAGGGATCAGGGAACAGTTCATATAAATTTATTTTATTTTTATGTTTGTTGTGGAGACAGCTATGCTTGGAGTTTCTCTGCGGGATCGCATTAGAAATGATGAAATCCGCGCAAGAACTAAAGTCACGGACATAGCTCGAAGAATCGCTAGACTTAAGTGGCTGTGGGCAGGGCACATCGCCCGTAGAACTGACGGCCGATGGGGCCGAAAGGTTCTCGAGTGGCGTCCGTGGACCGGAAGACGCAGTGTAGATAGGCCTCCAACAAGATGGAGCGACGACCTGGTTAAGGTAGCTGGAACGCATTGGATGCGGATGGCGCAGGGCCGATCTGTTTGGCGAGCCTTGGGGGAGGCCTATGTTCAGCAGTGGACGTCTTTCGGCTGAAATGATGAATGATGATCATGATGTGGTAGCGGCAATAAAAATTTACTTTGTATAGGTACATTTCAGCTGTCTACCTGCTACGGTTCTTGCGACACAGCCTTGTCACGGACGGACGGACGGATAGACAGTATAGCGGCATAAAAAGCGTTCCATTTGTCCTTCTAAACTCTTAAAACTACGCATAGTCACTAACTCACAATGCACTATTGTGCACCAGTTACCTCAAGACTGGAATTTTTCTTGATTGAACTTATTTCTCAGTTTTCGAATAAATAAGTGCAGAAAGTTCCAGTGAAGTAATCGTGTTAGCTGCCATCAGCTTCGTAGCGCGAACGGCCAGGTTACGGACACGGGCGATAGATGGCGCGGCGAGCGATTCTACTATCCATTGCACGTTATAGGGCGTGGTACGTTCAGCACAAAAAGTAACTTTAAAAAGTTAGGTATGAGTATCTTTTTGTACTTATTTTTCAACTACGAGCAGTACGTCCTCATTGTGTTCCTCATTGTTTTTTATTGTCTGGCTGGTTGGTTAGCAATTTGGAATGTATTTTTTTTTTGTCTTCTTTCTTATTTCGATCGATTGTGTTTCATGTTTATAATTTTCTTTTATTTTTATTATTGTTTTATATAATGACACTGATTGATCTTGTTTGTGTTGTGCGTGTCTTAATTATTTTTAAGCAACTGTTTTACAACCAGGTATTTGTATTCATTCTTTCATTCATTCATTTGTATTGTTCCAATCCATTTTAAAAATATCACTGCTATCATTTTTCATTTTCATTTCCTTTTCACATTGTCACTCTTTATTAATTTGTGCATGTTTACAATAATTAGAATAATTAAACATACATCGTTTTGCTTGCTGCGCGTGTGGTTGGCCGTGTCAGTTGTCAATGTCAAGTCAACGCCGCCATGTCAAATATAACGCCCTTGTGTTGGTAGTGGTAGCGCTGAGCTTAAAATGGTCGCGTTCACAATTTAGACACGGTCCGGTCGTACGTGCAGCGAGCAAATGACGGCCTCACGGTCCCACCAGAAGACCAGCGCTGGCTCTCGAGCCAGCATATGCTGAGGTGGGTCCGTTTCGTGATAGTTGTAACTTCATTTTTTATAATTTATTGAATCAGGCGTTACTTTGCGGAGGTCCATATTAATGAACTAAAACAATTACTTTGCTCACCCGCGACCGCAAAGTAATTGTTTTAGTTCATTCATTTTTTATTACTTTTACGCTTTTTTTGGTTTTTCTTGGTCCAGGTGAGCGGTTAGTTCCGAAGGAGTGTTAAGTCTCTCGATAGAGGGCATAACATAGATGCGCGCTTTATCACTGCATAAGGTGATTATAACAGACTGAAATGTTGTACGATGTATGGGAAAAATTCGTCGCTAACCTCTAGACCATTGATGATGTAGGGGTAAGCACGCAGCACGGAATGCTGAGGACCTGGGTTCGATTCCCAGCATTGGTCTTTTTTCTGGGGTTTTTTTCTGTGCATCTATAGTTCAGTTCAGTTTAACGACCGCTTTAGCCTAGTTGGTAGTGACCCTGCCTACGAAGCAAGAGGTCCTGGGTTCAAATCCCGGTAAGGGCATTTATTTGTGTGATAAGCACGAATATTTGTTCCTGAGTTATGGATGTTTTCTATGTATTTAAGTATTTATTTATTTATATAAGTATGTTTATCGTCGTCTAGTACCCATAGTACAAGCTTTGCTTAGTTTGGGACTAGGTCGATTTGTGTAAGATTGTCCCGTAATATTTTTTTTTTTTTTTTTTAGTTTGTATTTAGTTTGAAACAAAAAGTAACTGCTCAGTTTTTTACTTTGTCGTATTAACAAATTATTATTGTCAATCATGTATGAAATTTGCACCTGACTGTAAAGCGACCAGCTAGGTACTTTTGATGATGACAGAACTGAACATAATTGTCAACCTGAAATGAATCCTGATAATATGTTTCTATGTGTATATTATGCTGCTGCAAATCAGTCTGCAAGGAATTCGTTTATTCGGTTCGTTCCGCGTGAACTTTGCAATTTTCTGGAATAGAAACTATCCAATGTCCTTCCTAGGGTCTCAAACTATATCCTTACCAAACAACAATATCTCAACCGGTTAAGCGGACAGACGGACAAACACAGTTATTTTTGCATGTATAATATAAATATTAAAGTAAGGAAGTAAGGATTAAAACTGGGTGCCTTTAAAGTATAAGAATTTATTGATCATTTTATTACTGTCCTCAGAAATATGACAAACAAAAATGTATATTACTGTTGTAAAGGCACCTTACTTATCATAATTTCAATCGAAAGGCGTCTACTGCTTGACATTGGTCCCCCTCATTCATCAAACAGACTGGTCCTACGCCATTCGCATTCAACACGTTACCACAATCTTAACGAGGTCATCGCTCTATCTTGTAGCAGACCTACCTACACTGCGTCTTCCGGTCCATGGAAGCCACTTGAGAACCTTTTTGCCCCAGCGGCTATCTCGTCACCTAGCTGATGCTTCTAGGTAACCACCACCGAGCGTCTTAACCGCGCAATGAACGCAAAAACGCTCTCCACTCCGCCACTCGCACGCAGTCGAAGCCGAACCGTAATAGAGTTGCGACGGTGCTGGGCAAAATTATTTTTCTTTGAGCAAGGTTGAAAGTAAAGTTATAGCTGCTATCTCCCCTTTAATTACAAACTTGGATGTAAAGGTAATTTAGCGTTGAAGTAAGTAATTTTGTTAATTAGGTTATGGGGTTAAGAGTTAAGTTTTAAAGCAATTTTTGAACGACACGTCCGGATTTATGTAAATGACATGGAAGTAGGTGTTAGTCTTTAAGTATTTGTCGATAAACTTGAATCTTTTACCTAGTTTTTTCACGTGGTAGTCACATCCTTGAAGCATAGCTTTATAGCACATTTATGGTAGAAAATCACCCATAAGTTTCATATTTGAGGCCTGATAACTCGCCTCTTCGGGGTTTTTGAAGTTTGTTGTCATTTTAGAAAATTAAGCTTAAATAATCTAGCTAGCCCTTGGTATGCATGCGGTTTCTATTGGATTTCTTTGCTTATTAAAATAAAATAGTTAAAGTTCAACACGATTACGCTTTGTCACTACCACAAGTACCGCGACAGCTGTTCAGATCAAGGTTGTCCACCTTTCCCACAAAAAGCCAATATACAAACCCAATCCGAACTTATTCGCCAGCCAGCGTAATATTTCATTTCCAAAGGTCCAAATACCTATCAATATGGTAGTGTCAGAGCCGTATTTTTTATTGAAATACTGATACCCGATGCTAGAAGCTGTCTGATTTAAATTTACTGACCAAACGTGGCGATACACTGTCCTTTCTATCGACGTACGAATATCAACCCTATCTTTCTTGATAGAGTTCCTAAAACTGACTGGCTTCTTAGAAGGAAGAAGGGATCGAAGTAAATCCAACGTTATCGACTTAGCTATGGGGTTGAATTTGATGTGTTCACGTTTGGACGTGTTGAAACGTCTTGTCAAGATCAAAGGATATTCGTTTAAAATGATATTCAGAATAGATTGTTAGTCCAGACGCTAGCAGTGACCGTATATTTTTTGTTTAAACAATTCCTTTTGCGACTCGAGACGGCGAACTCAATTTTTTACTTTGCTCGATGTGGAATAATTGAATATAGATGCGCAAAGCAACCGGTTACAATGTTAAGTCTGAAGAAGGTTAGAAATTGGACATGTTTTTTAACGGAATAGACTGCTATTACCTATCAATGAAAATCAATGAATTAATTATGTCCTGTTAATTTTTCACAGGTTAACTGGAAGAGGGATAAGTTCGATCCAGTATTTGGACGAAAATGTAAGGATAATGTCCATGAGCGTTTTCGCTCTTCCTTCATCAACCGCACAGCTAAGGAGTGGAATTCCCTGCCTGCGACTGTGTTCCCTGAACACTACAATTTGGCAGCTTTCAAGTTTAGGGTGAATAAGCATTTACTAGGCAAGCGTGCTACATAGTAGGCCTCATCTTCGCTTTCCATCAGGCGTGATAGTAGTCAAACGCAAGCTTATATGTATAAAAAAACCGGTTGTCTGTAAAGTCGGTTTACGGACGATAGTTTAACGTGACAACGTAATAACAAAACATTCAAAAAACAAAAATGAAACCAGGCGGTCACCCATCCAAGCACTGACCGCGCCCGACGTTGCTTAACTTCGGTGATCGGACGAGAACCGGTGTTTTGTCAAATATCTTGAAAACGGTGTATCCTACGGCAAAATCAATGAAATTTTCTTCCCCCGATTGAAACCTCTGCACATCCTGGCCCGCACCCTCCTCAACCCCCCCTTCCCCACTCCACCCCATTCAAAAACATTCAAAAACCAAAAATCCCTTTAATACCGCCGCACCTCCCCCGTACCCCGCTCCCCCCGCACCCCTCATTGTACATCCTGGCCTTCGCGGCTCATTACGGTCAAGTGCAAAAATAAGTATCGATTTAATCCTCCCATCGTTATATACCTATACCTTAATTCGTCGACATAAGAGCTATGGGACATATTTATGAGCAAATTGTGTGCACCCATATTTTACACTTGACTGTACTACAACGTTGTCACGTCAAAAAAACTAAAAGCAATGCAATTCTGCGATCACATACCACGCGTGGTAGTAGTCACTAGGATTTTTAGTTGGCGGACGAACTATTAGTCGATTTAACACGGGACATGGCGGTTGCAACGGCTTTTTACTCACTTTTTACTACCCACTTTTTACTAATTTTTGGATGTCATGCTTCCGACGAACGCTTCGTTTACCAGATTTTCACTTTCCTTTTAATAATACATACTTTTTCACATCGCTATAGCATCGCACGCTAGCTAATCCTAGTTTCCGAGTCTGTGGTTAATGCTCGGTGAAAGTATAAATCCAGCCAAATTTCACCACTTGAGTATATTCCAGAACGTCCGACTTCTCGTCGCACCATTATTCTTGTTGCACTTTTATTGGGCGAATTTTCTTTTGCGTCACTCTGTATTCGTGCTAGAGATGTAGAAATATACACTAAGAGCTAGGGAATCAAAAAAACGAACGAGTTTTTAAAGTTTATTTTTTAATTTTATTTAAATCACCCACTGCTCGACGAAAATCGACGATAAAGTGTGAAAAAAACCGGTTGTTTGTAAAGTCGGTTTACGGATGATAGTGTAACGTGACAACGTCATAACAAAACATTCAAAAACAAAAATGGGGCGAGAACCGGTGTTTTGTCAAGTATCTTGAAAACGGTGCATCCTACGGCAAAATCAATGAATTTTTCAGCCCCCTTTTACCCCTTCACTCCCTCAACCCCAACCTCCCACGCCACCCCGCACCCCCCATTAAAAATTACCCGAGCGCTAGTACTAAGATTGTACATCCAGGCGCGCGCTGCTCTCCTTGTACATCCTGGCGTTCACTGCCGTTATGTACGGGACATTGCGTCATCCTTTTTCATGCGTGCAGTCGGCGTTCATCGATTTATTAGACGTTGTCACGTCAAGAACATTATTTTATTTTTTTTATTTTTTTTTTTATGTTAGAAAGGCCAGACAAACGAACTAGTGGGTCACCTGATGTTAAATGATCACCACTGTCCATAGACACCTGCAGCGCATTACGCGATGCCAGTGCGTTGTCGGCCCTTAAGGAGAGGGAATAGGGGAAGGGGGAGAGGGAGGGGGAGAGGGAAGGGGTGAGGTATTGGGCCCCCGGCACTCTCACTGACTCTGATTGATTATAATGAACTTTTAAATTTTACCTACAAACAGGTCACAAGCTCTTTGCCTATCAAGTAGGAGGAGTTCGGATACTTTATCAGCAGCCGATCGGAAACCGAAGCAGTCAACGGTTGCGGCTGAAAGAGCTTTTTCGTGTAAACATGTTTTTAAAACTGCATCAACAGTACAATGTCCGAACAACTGAAACAAATGAAACCTTAAAAATATTTTCTGCTATAGCTAGACCGTTTAAATGAGTCCTTGCCCGCGCGGTACAGGGGCGGGGGGGTATGAAGACAAAGGGGGCAGGGAACCTTAACCAGGTTGTCACTCTATCTACCTGCACTGCGTCTACCAGTTTGGACGCCATTCGTCAGATTCGTCGACTGACCTCTTTCTCGAAGTTGAAACTATCTAATTGGACTGTACGAGTATATAATACTAGATATCACAGGTAGATACAGTCGTCAATAACTTCGAGCGGAAAGTCTCTGATTGTAATGAGAGTTGGTACAACAAGACTTTTGACTTGAAATAAACGTTAAAAATCCAATAATAGGTAATTACTACTAGTTACCCAATACATAAGTATAATAGAAGAATATTTGAGCTACCTCAGCTGTGAGTTGACCTAAATAGCTCCTCACACACCCCTGTGATACTAATCAGGGTTAATCTGGGATCAGGAAGAATCAGCTTCCCGAATTATAATATACTAGCTGTTGCCCGCGACTCCGTCTGCGAAGAATAAGTTTATCGCTAGCCTGCGGGAACTATGTAATTTTCCGGAATAAAAATTCTTGTCCTAATGTCCCAGGATTTCATACTATTTCCATTCCAAATTTAATCTAAATCGGTTCAACGGTTAGAGCGCGAAGCGATAAAGAAAGAGTTATGTTCGAATTTATAATATTATAAGCTATCCTATCTTTCAAGTTGGATCAAACTGCACACGGTGTGCAATTTTTATTAAAATCGGTTAATTAGTTTAGGAGTCCATCGCGGACAAACAACGTGACGCGTAATTTTTATATATAAGAAGAAGATTAAATACAACGAACGTAAGTAAGTATGTGCTTTGTATTTGTGTGCGTCTGGTTATGTTTCCCTAGACTCAAGTGACAGTGGGCAGGGCACATTGTTCGTGGAGCTGATGGCTGATGGGGTAAAAAGGTTCTCGAGTGGCGTCCACGGACCGGAAGACGCAGTGTAGGTAGGCCACCAACAAGACTGAGCAACGACCTGCAGGCTTATTGTCTAACGCTTCTGACGCTTGCCTTCGCAATCATTATCTCTTTCTGTCAAACGCTATAAGATGATGACAGAAAGAGACGGTGAAAGCGAAGGCAAGCGTCAAAAGCGTTAGACAATACGGCCCCTGGCTAAGGTGCGGGAACGTGTTGGACGCGGATGGCGCAGGACCACCTAATATGTTCACTAGTGGACGTCTTTTGCATGAGTGACCAACAGTAGGGATGATTAAGAATTTTAGACAGTGATTATTGAAGTCCAATGTTTGGCCTAATGTGTAGAAGACTTTGCGTAATGAGCGTTTTCTCTGTCTATTGCGTGTTCTGCCAGGTACAACCATTGTATAGTGGGCATATCGACCGCGCAATGAACTGCGAAAATGCTCGCCGCGCCGCCGGTACCACGTAGTCGAGGCCAGGCCGTTAGCCTCCAGAGAGGCTAGTCATTAGTATTATTAATCACGTTTCGTACGTTCGATGTCATTATAGTACTAATGACAGGAGATAGTTTATCATCTGTTAAAAAAACTGATGACAATAATTGATTGATTAAGACTTTACTTTGCTGATATCAATAATCTGCTTCTTTGCTACTAAACATTGTAATTGTGGCCAAACGCAATTGCATTGTGGTGATTCTGTCAGGGTAGAACAGGTGAGACCCTAGGGGTTTAGATTGAATGAAACAAAATGAAGGTTTAAGACGTATATTTGCCCCTAGGGCTTTACTGACAGAAAAATAGATCTCGAGGGTCGCGGATTCGAGAGCTGAGTGGGAAAGCGTTTCTTGGCAAGGCTTCCCTGGATTAGGGTCCGAAGCGTAGACTGCCGGTGCTGGACGAAGGCTGGAGACAGGTAGTGGCCCCAGGGTCAGCAAGCGGCAGGAGTAGGTCTTGCCATAGGAGCAAGGAGAGGTCTTCGGTTCCAGGCAGCCAGCCGAAGAAAGAGCGCAAGAGGAGATGTGCGGATATTGGAGTTGGTATAAGATCCAACCCCTGCTGTGCCGCCCAAATTGTATTATTGTATAAAAAAAAAACATGCACTACAGCTACGTCTGTGAGACACGTATATCTTAACATGCAGATCTGCCATCGTCCTCTTCCACATTTTGCATTTCGCGTTGTTACTCCAGAGATTCAGCTAGCAAATTCAAATCTTTATCTTCAAATCTGTCTAGCAATTGAGAAACACACTTCAATATACAGGATGATCAATCCAAATGGGTCAGTTTAGAGAAATCAGAAACTAAGTATGAGAGATCGCGAAATCTGTTCCTAAGAACCATGGCTTCGATTTAAGATTTAACTAAAATGGCATTAAAACATTTATTTTAAGTCTCATACATAACCAGGAATTGAACCTGGTCAAAATTTCTTTTATAGTTTATTTATTGTTATTGTTGAAGTTGGGAATTGTAAGTCACAATAAACACATTTTATAAAGAATTTTGTTTAAATAACTGAAAAATATTTCTTGATAATAACTTTATTAAAGTAGAGATTATCTATCAAAACGGTGCCATTTTGTCCTGAATGAAAAGATGACCATTTGAAATAAAATAAAAAATAACAAAACGGCATGCGATTACTTACTTACTTATTAGGTACAGAATTTTTACCAGGTTCGGTTCCCGGTTATATATGAGAGTTAAATAAAATGTATGAATGTCATTTTGTTAAATCTTAAATCAAAGCTATGGTTCTTAAGAACAGATTACTCTGACTCTCATAGTTTCTGATTTCTCCATACTGACCCATTTGGATTGATCACCCTGTTCAGTTTAAACACATTTGAATAAGCACACAAAGACTTGAAAACAAACATTTGTTTGTGCATCACAAACACACCATCATCGTCGTCATCTTTTCGGCCGTAAGCCGTCTTCAGCTAGACTAAATAAAGACCATGAACCTGTGGACTTTATCTAATCGCCCGTCTGTCTCGTTAACACGTTAGCTGCGGCACCAATTTTTGCATACTTTCCGTTCCTGCGGCACGAGGTATAATCGGCCCGTACCGTGACCAGACGTTAGGGCGACACGCGGTCTATTAGACCCCACCTCCTTTTACAGACTAAAATCCATTTTCTGGCGCGAAATCAAAGATAAATGAGAATTTTGGTCCTTATTGATATAGACAGTGAATTGATGAACCCTAATCCACCGTCGCCCCGGGATCTGATGGCTAGTTTAGGAATTATTAGCAAAACAAAATATGGGATCTTATACACCTCGTAACGCACTGAAATAGGGCAAATTTTCGCTGCGATTAGTGATGGGAAAGATAATATCGACGTTTTTAAACTGTCTTAACTACGCAACGACTTGACCGATTTTGATCAATTATATCTCATTAGATCGTTTTAAGGGCAAAACCTGGCAAAACAACACAAAGCTATCAAAGGATACATTTTTTTTTAAATAATCTAAATTGTGCTCGAAGGCGCCATAAAGAAAAAAAAACCGGCCAAGTGCGAGTCGGACTCGCGCACGAAGCGTTCCATTCTATACCATTAACAGGCACCTATTACAGACTTATTATTGGAAAATAATGGATTACGGTTTATGCATAAGGTTTATCTTTCTATTTGTATATGAAAATCTTAATGCGGTTCACAGAATAGAAAAAAAAGGCAACCAGAAGTAGAAAAGAAACTGTCCTATTTATTCTGCCTCGGGCTTTAAAAATACACTTGTTCGGCGCTGTAAAAGGACGTGCTCTCCAATCGACGTGATGCACAACACTGGTCGCGGGAAGCTCGCGTTCAGTGCGGTACGAGGTCAGGGGGGATATGGGACGTTTTAGCCTCGTTCCGCACTGCATTAAAATTATATTAATTCAGTGCGGCACGAGGCCTAAGACATCCGGTACCAAGGTAGGTACACCACCGAGTCCGGAACCATTTAGTGATCTCAAATATATATTTATCTCTTTCCTACACTGGACCAAACCAAAGCTATGCCATTCGCACGACAGAGAAATTCACTTTTTTGCTTGCCGCACCACAGGGAAGTTGCATCAGGGGTGATTTAGGCCTCGCTTCGCAGTTAACGTGTTAATGGACGCGCAAAGTTTTTTAATTTTAATATTACGATGAAATTATAGCGAATGAATTAACTTGTGCTATACACTACCCGAGCAATGAAAACTGGTTAAAAATAATGTAAAGCTAATATACACTAAAGACCACTCCTGTTGTAATTGCTTCGTGCTCAACTAAAAAGCCGCAAACTCGTTAAAAGTAAATCCTGATGCTCTTACTATGCTAGTAGGAATAAAAACTTTTTTTAACCTTATAGAGTAGTGGAATCCTTAGGCGCAAGCCACACAGAAGAGACGTGGAACGGGGGCGCGTCGCAGTCGCGGCGCCCCTTAATCAATTTTCATAGTGTAAATGTATAGGAGCGTCGCGATCCAAAGCAGACAGAAGAGACGGGGCGGAGACGCGGCCTGCGAACAAACGACGCGGACTTTGTATTAACATCTATGTGAATTACTCAAAACTGCGCTCTAAATATCCAAAGTACCCACAAAATAAACTGGAACACTTACGAAAATTAAATTTAAAACTGCTTTTTAGAGTGCCAAGTTAATTTACGGCGAAAACATCCCGTATGCGTATTTTAAAATGTCACCATTACCTTTTGTAGAGCCCTCGTCTCTTCCGCCAGAGTTTTAAGTGATTACGCCAAGCTCAGATGATGACGAAAATATGTGAGCGACCAATACAAACTGACCTTCCTATTAGGTACAAAGCTTTGAAATAATAGCTCAAGTCATTATGGATTTTGACGTTTGTCCAATTAATCTTGATACAGCAAGTCAGCAGCTAAATGAAATAGTTAAAATCAAAGGGTCAGGTTATGTTGGAGTTGCTTAACATACCTATGGGATTTCGTGTTATTTGGTTGGACGTTGTTACTATGGAAACCGTCTGATGTAGGTTATGAGTTTTTTTTATCAATTTTACCACAGAAAAACACGATTCACCACCATCATCATCATCCTAGGCTATAAACATCGCACTACAGGGCACAGGCCTCCTCTCAAAATGTGAGGGCTTAGGTCGTTGTAAAATGCCGTGGTACCTGTGGCTTCTCAAGAAGAGGGTTGTGGGTTCGACCCCAGGCTCACTCTGAGTTTTTCGGAATTTACGTGTGAAATACGTTTGGAATTTACCATGAGCTTTAAGGTGAAGGAACACATTGTGAGGACACCTGCATTCACCTGCAAAGAAATTCTAAGGTGTGAAGTTCCCATTCCTCACGGGGTTCGTGTGGGGAAAGATATGATTACACAAAAGTACACATAAGTATCCAATGTTCTCAGATTCAGAATAAGCTAAAAGCAAAGAATCATGCAACGCTGATACAGCCTGCGCCCGTACCGCGAAGTACGAAAACTAATTCCACAGTGTAAAAAATTAATTAATTTAAGCCGGGAAATACGCTTAAGAACAGAAACATTAAATGAAATAGTAAACTAAAGCATAAAAGTTAAGTTGACTTGATGTAATTTCATCTTATTAACTGTACTTGCACTGATAATCAATTATTTTAATAGAGAGCTTATGATAGGTACTACTCCGTCTTACTGTGTCAAGAATTACAGCATCTCAAAACTTCATCCTTCATCTAGAACGTCTGTTCATAACATCGACAGTCTTACATGCAATATACTTACAAGCGTCCTTGTCGCTTTGCCTTTGTAAGAATTTGAAGACCTTTGACGCGAAGTTCAAAGTACTACGTTTCCGTGTTCATTGAAGCATACAAATCCATCATGTTGATGATTTTTCGACAAAAGCATGCATGCAAAAGCGTGATAGACAGATAAGCTAGAAGTTTACCGTTGCACAAAGATACAGGTACAGAATGAGTAATAGTGCAAAGCATACTTAATTGTGAAACATCGTATAATTTTTTCTCATTTTATCTATAGGTATACTGACTACTAGCTATACAATTTATTGAATCAGGCGTTACTTTGCGGAGGTCCATATTAATGAACTGAAACAATTACTTTGCTCACCCGCGACCTTACGATAGTTACGTTTATGCAAGAAATGCGTGTCCATGCAGTTCCTCCACCTCCACACTATACGAACACACACAAATCACACAATCCCAACCATCACCACCACCAAACTACACTGACGCGTTTCGAACTCAACCAGAGCTCATCTTCAGAGTTGGCACCACAACCGTATGCTATGCTACCAAATGTTAAACTAACACTAGTTCGAAACGCGTATGTGTAGTTTGGTAGTGGTGATGGTTGGGTTTGTGTGATTTTTGTGTGTTCGTACAGTGTGGAGGTGGAGGAACTGCATGAACACGCATTTCTTACATTTAAACGTAACTATCGTAAGGTCGCGGGTGAGCAAAGTAATTGTTTCAGTTCATTGCTAGCTATACAGCGACCACTGGCTCACACACTGTCAGTGTGTCACTTCAATAAACTAAAAATTAACACTCTAAATGAACTGAATAAAGACTTCCCAAACACTAAAGCAGCCCGAACTAATTTTACGATGGCATAAAACACGAAACATCATTATCAACAATCTGAAGCAGAATAATTGCTCTCGTATCTTATGATAAAATTTTACAACGGCCATAAAAATCTCTATAAAACCTCAGTAGTAAGTGATTACTAGCGATACAGAAATGAAAGACTGTTTGAGATAATTTAACAAGATGGTGGATTGGACACGCTAAGAAGGTAGAATTAAAAAAATTCAAGTCACAGTGACAATATTTTTTAGGGTTCCGTAGTCAACAAGGAACCCTTAGAGTTTCACTATGTCTGTCCGCCTGTCTGTCTGTCCGTCCGTCCGCGGCTAAGCTCAGAGACTGTTAGTACTAAAAAGCTGTAATTTGGCATGGATATATAAATCAGTCACGCCGAAAAAGTGGTTGAATAAAAAAAACTAAGAAATATTTTTAGGGTACCTCCCATAGACGTAAAGTGGGGGTGATATTTTTCTCTCGACTAACCCTATAGTGTGGGGTATCACTGGATAGGTATTTGAAAATAAATAGGGGTTTGTTAAAACCAATTTTTTGATAAAGTGAATATTTTCGGAGATATTCACTCCGAAACTTCAAAATAATGTGTCCCCCTCCCCTCTTACTTTTTAACCGCACGTCTAAAAAATATGAAAAAAAATCACGTAAGTTAAACTTAATAAAAATTTTCTAGGAAAATTATTTTCAACTTAATCAGTTGAGCAGTTTTTAAGTTTATGTAAAAATATATTTCTAAACTAAGATTGTAATTTAACCACCGAAAAACAACATAGGTAAAAAAAGGTATATATAAAACAGGTCATAAGTATCACTATGTTGCGCCATAAGGCATACAAATAGCCACAGCTTGACATGCAGCATGCACTAAAGAAGATAATTAGAATTTTTTCCAGTAAAAAAATTGCCACTATTTAATTTATTATTGGTACCGATATAGTTAATTTGTTGGATATCAGTGTTAAAAATATGTGTTAAGAAAAATTAAATCCACAGAGTTTTTTATATTTATAGATCGTATAACATATATGAAATAGAAAACGACAACAACTGCCATTGCCATTGTATGCATATGTAAATTATTATCTCCGGGAATTTAAATCTAATTTCACAAAATAATTAATTAAATTTGGAGTCATGTCCACATTATTGCGAGCAATGACGCCAATTTATCCGATCTTTGATAATAACAAATAATTCAATAAGTGAGTGTTCAGTAATTGCTTCAATGTTTTTACCAAATGCATCATCATCATCATTTCAGCCGAAAGACGTCCAAACAGAGAAGGGGTCGCCTAACAGATCGGTCCAAATTACTAAATTTCCAAATTGATAGAGATAAACTACAACTGGGATCACACTCAGAATGTTTTAAACTATCTTATTCTTCAGCGCGTTTTGGCCCACCGTTGAGCGTTGGCGTATGCCTCTCCAATCTTTTTCCATCCAGATCGGTCATCTGTTTTCCTCTTCCAGACTGGCCCTGTTGCCTCTTTAATGCCACAGTCCTGTGGGGCAGGCGCACAACCGGATTAATCATTAGGCAGAATAGGCAACTGCTTAGGGGGCCCGCACGCGTAACAAACAAATTAAAAAGGTTTAGGAGTGATATTTGAATTGGAAAATTTTCATCCTTGATGACAATAAATAAGCATTGTTGCCCTTTTTCGTTTCATGCTATCAGTTGATTTGATCTGACTTCTTGAAAAGTGCGGTTGATATTTGGCTGAAAGGGGGCCCCTAAAATTGGTTTGCCTGGAAGGTGCAACATTATTAATCCGTCCCTGGACAGGGGGTCTGCCCACACCTAAACTGTAAACGTTTTGTTTTAAACAATTAAACGTTTCTAATTATCAACAAAACTGTAATAAGTATACAATACGTCACACAACTGCACTGCCTTGTCAATGATCGAGTGGTAATACTCCATTTAATTTAGAATTCTAAACCACAACAACATTATATTGCGGCTCGTGAACTGTAATCTCTCTAAAATTTGTACCTACTAGAGTAACAATTGACGACACGCAAATAAAGTGACATTAAAACAATTTTATTTTGCGCCTCCTAGACTATTTGTACTGTACTATTTATATGCTAGGTAAGAAACAGTTGACGAGCAGCCATATACTGATGTTGTGGTTTTCAATTCTAAATTAAATGAATACAAGTAAGTTATGTTCACTATTCAATCGCTCAACCATCTGTTATTAAACTCAGCACGTGTTGCAGAACAGTAACAGTAATAATCCTTAAGACACGTGTGTCACTTTATTATAGCCATAAGAAAGTCTTTAACCGTTATTACTCCAATTTATTAGAAACAGGGAAGAGCCCATAAATTCAGTCTCGACTTGAAGACTTCAGGCAGTAAAGGTACGCATTCACGATAGATTGGGATACCCCGCGTAATGAGCGAATGGCTGTGGCGTAACGTATGCACTAAACGCCAGATAATTCACTTAATAAGTAGTAGGAGAGCTGATTGATGGGTAGATATTTGACAAACCCTGAAAACTTGTCTAATGCTTTTCCTATGACACCCAGGCACAGAACCTCAGACCTGGCTGAAGGGTGGCGGGGCTAAATCAACACTCATTTTTTTATTGGCAGATTGACTGTCCATCCAAATTTATCTGTATTATAAGCCGAATACTGTTGTGGCGAACCCTTAACTTTACCACTGACGTCACCATCTTATACGTAGATACCCGAATATAGCGCTGTGCGAACAGACACCGCCGCGATCTCTCGGCATTGACTTCTTGGCGCTGGCAGTGGGCAGACGTCTCCAGGATCCCTTGTTGTCCAAGGATTGCGTGAGCCATATAAATTGTCCATTGAAGTGATTAATAGATAAGAAATAAGCAATTCTAGCGATAATTAAATTCATTAGTGGTTTTTCAGTGTACCTTTGTCTTGTATAGAACTTAAATTCATTGCTTGAAGTGTAATAATTAAACGGTTTTCTTGGTAAAACTTATTTTCATTCCACTCAAATCAACTTTAGATCCTAATAGTATTTTATTTGAAATTTTTAATTATAAATAATATTCTCTTAATGTTTCTGCGTAGCTCGAAAACTTTTTTATTTTTTCAAAATTGTTTTGCAAACATCTAGTTAAATTAAGTCCCGACTAAATAATCTGGCTTATTTATTTTCGTAACCTTTAAATGTAAAATTTTTAAGTATAATAATTTTGAAATGCCTCATTGACATTTTCTTCAAAAAAATTGTATTTGTAAAAATATGAGGGTTGATTTAGCCCCTGCCCCGCCACCTGTCAGCCAGTTCGGTGGTTCTGTGTTTGTTCTCAAATACCTGCTCGAAAACGTCCATCAGTTCTCGGACTACAACCTTTTCGACGCCAAGCCTAGTTAATCGTAAAGCTTCTTTGAACCTTATTTCATTGCGTCAGGATCACTTTGACATTGTATTTTGTTTTTTTTTTATATATAAGAGGGGGCAAACGAGCAGGCGGGTCACCTGATGGAAAGCGATCACCGTCGCCCATGGACACCCGCAACACAGGGGGAATCGCAGGTCTACCCTCTGACTTAAAAAGTGAATGTTCGGCCGAAACATTTGGACGCCGACTTAAAAAACTGCTTATGGATAAATCATTGTACTCTGTAAAATAGTATGATATTATCATTATTTAATTTTGACATATGAATCTCTATGTATTTTTATTCTTTTTGTTTTTATTGTTATTATTTATTGATTATTTGGTCTTATGACATCTTCACATTATGTGAATTAATATTATTCATTTAATATTTTTATGTTGTAGTTTTTAAATTTCTTTGACATTCACACATTATGTGATTTAATACTTTATTGACATTTTTGTTTTATCTCACTTTTATTGTTTTTAATATTATTATCTTTGTGACATTTTAAATTTATATATTTTCCATTTATGTTTTTCGAATTCTTTTGACGATCTTTTTGTGACTTCTTTATATTTGTGACATTTCGAATGCTGAATATAATCGTAATTTTCAATCAGAAATAAATGAATCTATCTAATCTATCTATCTATCTATCGTTGCCGACCCTTTTAGGAATTGGTAGGCTCGTTTTTTAAGGATCCCTAAGTTGGAACGCTCCGGGAATGCTGCCGCAGTAAGCTGATTCCAGATCTTCGTCGTACGAGGAAAGAAGTTTCGCTTAAAACGCACGGTACTAGACTGCCAATCATCAAAATGGTGAGGATGGAAAGACAAACGGTTCCTCGAAGTGCGGTAGTGGAATTTAGCCGCAGAAAACAATTGGAACAGTTTGTCAGAACTCTCCCCATGATAAATACGGTATAATATGCAGAGAGACGCCACCTCCCTCCGCAAAGCCAAAAAGGCCGGAGAGTGCCTGATTACCGACAAATCGAGCAGCTCTACGTTGTTGTTGTTGTTTTTGTGACGCATGTATCCGCCATTATCGTTGAAAAGGTTAAAGCGAAAATTTCTGTGAGTGGCCCCGCACGTACGAGCGGAAAATGATTATGAAGTATTTTATTTTTGTTTTTTTTGTGCCAAAAACCAGCATGCTGACCCCACTGATCGCGATATTTACACTACGTTAAAACATGAGGCTATTCCCTTGGTACGTATGAAAGGGAAATGGTTGTTTGTATGTTGAAATGTTTCGCTTAATTTTAATGAGTCTGAGTTATTGTGGGTTTGGGTCGAGAGAAACATCGATTTGTCAATTTCTTCAGCCGTTATTAAAATCTAGTGAACAGATATAAATTGAATATTTGAACGATGAAATCTTAAAAATTAAAATATTAAAAATTTGCGAGATAATTTTTTGTTTCTAAAGTTTTTGTGCATGATTGGACGACCGGGTAGCCCAGTGATTAGAGAACTAGTTACGAAGCTTGAGGTCCTGGGTTCGATCCCCGGCCCGGGCGGATATTATGTATGTAAAAAAAAACGAATGACGTTTGCTCTTGAGTCTTGGGTGTTTAATATGAGGTATGTCGAGTCATGTCTAAATTCGTTATTCAATTTAGGCATCAATTGATGCTCCTATGAACGTCAAAGAATCTACCACCGGTTCGAAGAAACCCTGTTGAGAACAATCCGTAGTATTATGTGTTCATCTATTGCTTAGTACTCAAAACACAAGTTTTGTTGTGTGATCAATTGGTGTCATTTTGACGATCCGTAATTAAGACATTTTTTTGCCATGTTTGTATATTGTAAGTTTATTAAACACTATCTCAATATAGTGCTAGCACAATAGTAGTACTGGCAAATTATGCTATAGTAAAAGTGAAGAATCAATGTATAAACCCCTTTTAATCCGCCACACAATCTATCTCTAAAATCCAATTTCAATTTCCTTAAACCATTTCTAGGCCAAATCGAGCATGCGATCCACCGTAAAGCCACAGTTTAAATTCAAAGGCTAAACAAGATCACTTGATTGGACCAATCCGAACCAAAATAGGATATGTCTATCAACTGCAGACAAACTTTCTTTGTTTTCTCATATAAGAACAGAAATAGCCACTTCTGCAGCATTCACAAATGTATTTACCGCTGTAACACGCGAATTACGACTCTGTTGCCTCATTTTGGAGGAATGTGGGAGAGTGATATAAAAATCGCGTTTTTGTCCGTACTAGCATTTGATTGGACGCGACGGTAACATAGTGGGGTCAGTAGTTGATTGCTTTACTCGAATTAGACCGGGAATCTTGTTCAGCATTAATAATATATTAAGCTATTACCCGAACATGGAAGCAGATGGCAGATTAGCGGCGATGGTCTTATTTATGAGGTAACAGTGATTTCTTTTGTACGATTTTATGAAGGTTTTGAGGAAATGTGATTTATTGAGGCCACGAATATGAATGCTCACGAAGAGCTTTGAACTTCAAACAGATTTGAACAAAATACATGTCATTAAATCATATTATTTTGAAATTATTTTTTTAAGATAGACTAAAATTTAGTCTATCTTAAAACAGTCATTAAATAGTTTGCTATTCACAGGATGATTTGGAGCCTATAAATAAAACACATTGGATAAAATGAAAGCTTTGCCCATAAGTTAGTAATGTAAAATTAAGAAGAAATTTAATGTTGTGTCTTTATTTGACCCTCTATTAGGCATAATGTAGTAAAAAAGCGGTAAATTTTATAAAGGCGTAATAACGTTAAGTCTCAAATATTGCCAAAAATTTTGCGTATCAAAAGGTTTTTGCAGGGGCGTATTTTTTCCCGCCTGGTCCTTCGAACCGGATAATCCTAGG
The DNA here is from genome assembly GCA_947563465.1 of Archips xylosteana. NCBI lineage: Eukaryota > Metazoa > Arthropoda > Insecta > Lepidoptera > Tortricidae > Archips > Archips xylosteana. The sequence goes on along the minus strand of OX387351.1, from coordinate 3,092,574 downwards.
CCGTCCATGTCAGACACGGGCGCAAAACAAACATGGCAGCCGTCCGCCATTAAACGTGTTTGTTTAGGTTATGTTACACATTATTATAGTGTTATTTTTTGTTGACATCGCCGTTAACCCGCGGAGTTACAAATGCGAGTGATTTGTTTAGAGGCTGAAAGTGTTTTTTTTTACATAATAAGGGTTGAAATAAGGGCAACAAGTCGCCGAGTAATTATTTTAAAGAGGGTTGTTTTTTTATAATTAAATTGACGAGGACTAATTTTTAGGGGCGTTCGAAGTTTCAAAAAAAAACAAGAAGTATTTTTAAATTATGCTGTAACAAAAAAAAAAGGAAATACTGGAGCTGGGGATCAAACTCCAATATTCGTCAATCTAAGACGTTGTGCTAGACCCCTACACCACTTCAAAAATAATAATAATGGCTCTTAACTTCACGGCGATATTTCCCAATGTATTCTCGAGACAGTTTCGTCGCCCCTCATTTATGTTAAAATGTATGTTTATACCACACAATCTACACACTCCTTGCTGTCTCAGAAGGGCAGAAAGGGCTATTTTCAGTCGATTATTTTCTAGCTTCAGAAGTTTGACTTTCGGTTTATTTTTATTTTTTACGGTTTTACCGTTAAGAGTCATTTCATTTTTAAAGAGATATGTACTGGTAGACGTGTAGTGCCAGAGCACAGCTTCTTGTATTGACGAAGAAGCGGGTTCTATCCCCGGCTCCAACATTTACTTTTCAGGTTTTTTCAATGTGTTTTAGTTACAGTCAACAAACGACCGGATTTCCCAGTGGTTAGAGACCCTAACTACAAAGCTAAAGGTCTCGGGTTCTATTCCCGATCGGGCAGATATTTGTGTGAAAAATATGTGTGTTTGGGCTCGAGTATTTAAGTATGTATTTATCTATGTAAGTATGTTTATCAGTATGAGTACTAGACAACTGATAAGCTTTGCTTAGTTTAGGACTAGGTCAATTGGTGACAATTGTCCCATGTTTTATTGATTGTATTAAACAGTCCAGTATTATTCAAAACCGTAAAACTAAATCCAAAAATATGATATACTCAGGGTTTCTCTACGGGATCGAATCGGGAATGAGGAGAGTCGTGAAAACCAAGGGTTACCGACATAGCCTTACGGATTAGCTCGTTGAAATTGCAATGGGCAGGCCATAGCACGCATGTCACTTAGTCAAGTGATAATAGAGTCAGTTTTAGTATACCTAAGATATTTTTGAAAAAATGTCTATTATCGCTTACTAAGGCCATGGATGTTTCATTATTGTCCCCACGTAATGTTCCCCAACTTTTTGTTTATTTTTTACGGTGATGTTATTTATCTTATATTTGTGATGTATTTATTGTTTTGTTTTTGAAATTAATAATTTTTTTTTTTCAGTACTGTTGCACTTGGCCTATCGTCCTGAAACAGGTTATCGTAGAATTCTGGGACTCCCTGTATCAACAAAAGTCCGCCCGCGGAAACTATGGGGTTTTCTAGGATAAAAAGTATCCTAAGTGTGAATCGAAATTACAAACTATCTGTGTGCTAAAATTTCATCAGACTCCGTTAAACCGAACCATGATGGGATGAAAGAGTTACAAACATCTGTCAATGTGCACACACACCCATCTATCCATACAAACTTTTACGACTATAATACATTACTAGTAAAATAAAAAAAATACATATACTTTGAGCTGACTCTTCAAGGTCCCGTTATTCACATCTCACATTCACTTTACAATCATATATATATTATAGACTCAACATAATTAATATTAATCAAATGTTAATTAACTGCAGGTACAAAGTAGACATTAATTAATAATGTCGCTCGTGTAGTTTGCTTAGCGCTTTCGCAGTAGCACATGTAGCATCAGACAAGACGGCGGTGCTGCCATGTAGGTATAGTAGACAACAAAACATGCTTTATATTCTCTTAATAATCACTCATCATCCTACACAAAAATACAGTTACGTAATAAAATACAAATGACAAGTTACTTAACAAGTAGGCACTTCATTTTTCTTTTATAACAAACTAGCTTTTACCCGTGGCTTCGCTCGCGTGTACCATGAGTATTCCAAAGAACCAAGATATCAAGCAAGCAAGCATACAGGCAAGCAAGCAAGCATGCAAGCATGCAAGCAAGCATGCATGCACGCAAGCATGCATGCACGCAAGCAAGCAAGCGTGCAAGAAAGCATGCAAGTAAGCGAGCAAGCAAGCCCGACTAAACTTCAGGTAGATACGGTCCTTTACAGTATTTCTTTATATACAATGTTTTTCACTAAGTATTCGAAATCGGGCACTAAAATAACCAGGTTTGTTAATAATATAAAACCTATTATTAATTTCCCCTGTCTTGCATTAGGTATAATTCAATGTTTTCTTACCTTCTACGGAAACTTGAGTAACACGAAGCGCTGTGTACCTACTTAGCATTGATATTATACATATTGTAGTATTTTGTTATGGTGTTGTGTGACCTAACCGTTAAGGAGTTATACCTTCCATCATCAGCTCATCTGAATAACCAGAAAGAATACAACTAAAGGTCTATACGTGCATATGATATTTAAAGAAACTTCCTATAACTCCTAACCGTTAAGGAGTTTAACCTTCCATCATCAGCTCACCCGGATAAACTGAAAGAATACAACTATCGGTCTATACGTACCTATAATATTTGAAAAAATATCCTCAACTCCTAACCGTTAAGGAGTTTTACCTTCCATCATCAGCTCATCTACATGAGATGATGTCTACCAGACGCAAACACTTAAATAGCTTGAGAAAATATATGAAAAACGTAATGCGTGCCTACAAAATTTGAGGGTTGCCCTCGATTTCCCTAAGATCCCGACATCAGATCCTGATTTGGTGACAATGGAACCATCTCAGGAGCATATTGTATTCTTTCGAATAAAAAAATAATTTTTATAATTGGTCCACAATTGACCAAGAAATCGGCGAACATACCTACTTTGATCAATTATAACTGAAGATACACATTGCCGAACAAAATCCCCTTCAAAAAATGTCCGAACTTTTTTATTTGTTTGCATAACAATTAAAATCATTACCTACACAGAAATTTGAACCTAGACTTTAATTCATGACAGTCGAATTTCGGTTGACACTTGACAGCTAAACTTGACAATTTCACGCAACGTACTGAGAAAAAAGAAGGCCACTTTTATCAAAGTGGCGCTCATTTGGGTCGGACATTTTCGGGCGGGCGGGGTGGATCTACAGTTATAATTGATCAAAGCCTACATAAAAAAATACATGAAGTGGAATGCATGTAATCTCCTCCTTTTTTTGAACTCGGTTAAAGAGCCCTTTGCGGCCTATTTACAGTGTGAACTTATGAATTTTGAAATTTTAGCTTTCTAAAAATCAGTAAAACGCAAAATCCCGTTTTTTCCCGTTCCCGTAAGAATTTCGGGAAATGCTTTCTTAGTGCTCCCGCACTCCCCAAGGAACCCACTTGCCAAATTTCGTCTTTCTACGACCCGTAAAACGAAAAATCCCGTTTTTTCCCGTTCCTGTGGAAATTTTTGAAAGTCCTCTCACAATGCTCCTTTACACTCCCCAAGCAACCTACATGCCGAATTCAGCTTTCTACAACCAGTAAAACGAAAAATCCCGTTTTTTCCCGTTCCCGTGGGAATTTTGGAAATTCCTCTCTCAATGCTCCTCTACACTCCCTAAGCAACCTACATGCCGAATTTCAGCTTTCTATGACCAGTAAAACGAAAAATTCTGTTTTTCCCGTTCCCGTGGGAATTTTGAAAAGTCCTCTCTCAATGCTCCTCTACATTCCCCAAACAACCTACATGCCGAATTTCAGCTTTCTACGATCACCAAAATGAAAAATCCCGTTTTTTCCCGTTCCCGTGGGAATTTTGTAAAGTCCTCTCTCAATCCTCCTCTACACTCCCTAAGCATCCTACATGCCGAATTTCAACTTTCTACGACCAGTAAAACGAAAAATTCCGTGTTTTCCTTATCCCGTGAGAATTTCCAAAAATCCTTAAAACAGTTTTTTACTATTTTAATTACCTACTTCTATGTCAAACTTGAAGAGTCTAGTAATTATAGTTCATAGGATCCCGTTGAACTGAATATATAAATCCCGTTTTTTCCTTATCCCGTGGGAATTTTGAAAAATCCTGAAATTAATGTTTTAATTAATATAATACCTACTTGTGTATCAAATTTGAAGAGTCTAGTTATTATAGTTACTGAGATAGGGTCACTCGGAATCGAATTTATAAATCCCATTTTTTCCCGTTCCCGTGGGAATTCCCAAAAATCCTTCCTTAGTGGATGCCTACATTGTATAAGGTATCTATGTGCAAAATTTCAAGTCTCTAGATCCAGTTGTTTGGGCTGTGCGTTGATATATCAACAGTCATTTAGTTTATTTAGACATTTCAACCCCATCGCACCCCATCCAGGGAGATGGTATTTTACGTCCGCCACGTCGGATTTTAAAACCGTTGTTGTTTTCATAACCAGCGACCCGATAAACCATAGAAACAACACCCATGTTGATTTTCAGACTTTGTTACCCCTTTCCCCCCTTTTAGGGGTTGAATTCTCAAAAAACCTGAAACACGTGTTTACTCATTTACCATTAGGAGTACTTCTGTGAAGTTTCGAATAAAATAGTCGAACTAATCTTGCTTCCTTATACAAACTTTGGACCCCGTTTTCACCCACTTAGGGAGTGAATTTTGAAAAATCATTTCTTAGTGCACCCCTAGACCTTATAAGGAACCTACATGCCAAATTTGGAATCTCTAGGCCCAGTAGTTTGGGCTGTGCGTTGATATGTCAGTCAGTCAGTCAGTCAGTCAGTCAGTCAGTTTCTTCTTTTATATATATAGATAGATTTGTGTTTTATAGTTTCGTAATGACTAGTCTTTACCATCAGTTTAAAATACATAAACCGCGGTCAAATTGAAATTCCGTGATTTTCACGAAAATCCCATGGGAATTAAATCGGTGTTGATTTACGTTGCATGAAAAATACCCTTGAAAATAAAACAAGTTTCTGTTGAAACACTTAGCGGTTTATGTTTTAGAATTTAATCCCCTGAGAATTTTATTATTACCTATTATTAATTATTAATGTTTCGTTTTTATGACATTCTCACATTAAGTAAATGAATTCATTTATTTTCTCAAACATGCTATGAAATGTTAACCTTACGATCCAAATAATAGGCCGGGACGTATCACGTTGCGGGTGCGGTTAGACAAGTGGTATGTAATGGATTTTCATACAAAATTGCAGGCCTTGGCCGGCAAAACGATCGTCTATTGTTTCATGTGACACAGCACCATGATGTTTATAGGTCTATGGCATCATAGCATTTAGCCATTTAAAAAAAACTGTAAGCAATATTTGCGTTTTGGTTCATTATAACATTCTGCCACTACGCTTATTTAAGGTAAGGTGAGATGGTGATGGTGATGGTAATGGTGATCTGTCTAGAGAAATATTTCACCATCAACATCATCATCATCATCGTCATCATCATCATCATCATCATCATCATCATCATCATCATCACCATCACCATCATCATCATCACCACCATCATCATCATCACCACCATCATCATCATCACCACCATCATCATCATCATCACCATCACCATCATGATGACGACGATGATGATGATGATGATGATGATAGTGATGGTGATGGTGCATGTTTGAGAAAAGCACTATACAAGCCTCGGCCGGAACAGGGGTTGCCGGCCTCGTGTACCAATCGGCCGTCAAACTTAGATACTCGGCCGGCAACCCCTTACGTCCCAGCCTCTACAATAATGTACTATTATGATGTAGACAAAGAATAATGTCAGTTTTATTAAAATTCCGGGATTTTCCGGGATATAAACGGGATTTAAATGTTCGATTCAAAGTAATCCTATCTCTGTAACTATGACAAAAGATATTTCAAGTTTGGCTTGCATGTAGGTAATAATTTAAAATAAAAGCAATTTCAGCATTTTTGGAAATTCTCACGGGATATGGAAAAGACAGGATGTACATTATTCAATTCAAAGTAACCCTATCTCCGTAACTATGATCAATAGACTCTGCAAATTTGGCACACAAGTAGGTGATTGTAACATCATAAAATTCCTGCGGGATAAAGAACGGGAATTAATCATAAATTTTATCTGCGCGTGGACGAAAACGCGGGAAAAGACAGTTCTCGACATTTATATTAAAACCTAAGATCTAACTATGAAGCAGACTGTACTTTCGACACCAAACGTTAGAACATTTACATAAACCAGATGTATCGTCGCACAGATTTAAGACGATGTTAATCATACATTCACGTACTGGATCTCAATACAAGTACCTGGAAAACCGAGCTTCGATGATCTAGTTTTGTTCTAGCTAAAACTAGAAAATGCGCGTTTTCTCAGAAACAAGACCAAGCTAAATCAATTATACGCCTCCGAAAACTTCCGTATAACGAATTTTATCAAAATCCGTTACTGATATCCCCGAAATAAATCCTACTAGTAGGTATAAATGAGAAAACATTATGCTTGGATGTTTGGACATTTAGATGTTTGTTAATCAATCACTCAATATTGACTAATCAGATTTGGATGAAGCATATTTAGGATACTCAATCGGTAAAGCGTACCCGGTGGGATAATAATCTTAACTTTTAACATAAATGGAGGGCGCTGTCCAAAAACGTTGGGTGGCCGTTTCGCAATCAATCTCACAATGATTTCTTTGGATATATGGAATGTAAACATAATATTTTCATACATCATCGTCATCATCATCATCATCCCAGCCTATATACGTCCCACAGCAGGGCACAGGCCTCCTCTCAGAATGAGAGGGCTTGGACCATAGTTCCCACGCGGGCCCAGTGCGGATGGGGAACTTAACACACACCATTGAGTTTCTTCGCAGCTGTGTGCAGGTTTCCTCACGATGTTTACCTTCACCGTAAAGCTCATGGTAAATTACAAATGTTATTTGGTGAATGGTAAATCAGTAAATGGCTTTTCAATGCGTAGTTATAGTCGGGGTAAGAAAAGGTTCGTCACTTTTCGACTCTATGTCAACGAGTTAGGTCGAAAAGTGACGAACCTTTTCTTACCCCGGCTATACCTACTCCTATTGTTTATTCTATTCTTCCCTTCCTCCCTACTTTCTTCCTTCCCTCCAAAAGTCAAAAATCAGCTTTAAAGTCGCACACAATGCGAACTGAAGCGCTTCATACGAAATGACAGTGAAATCACCTTTCATGGTCTCTATTTATTTAATACTAGCTTTTGCCCGCGACTCCGTCCGCGTGAAATTAGTAATTTGGGCAGCTTATTTTTTTTAACCAATTTGATTTTTCATCAATTATGGCTCTCCTTAGTTCCTCGATATAAAAAAGTTACCCCCCGCACCCCCGCAAACCCTCCCCCCCCCCCGACCCCCCACCGAACTCCCCCCCCCCCCGCACACCCGCGTTCACATTGACCACCGTACCTACTCCCAAGTCACTACTTCTGAAAACTGTTCTATAAATTCTTAAAATAGACGTATCTTTCTTATTTATGAACCGATTCAAATGAAACAAAGCCTAAATGTTAATCCAAGAAAATACCAATATATCAGTGAAAACCGCATCCTTCTAGGTTAAGCCGTTTCTGAGATTAGCGCGCACAAACGCACAGACAAACAGACAAACAGACAATAATTCTAAAAAACATTGTTTTGGGTTCTATTGCGCTAGTAAATAGCCCTAGTGACAGTTTTTCTCAAATATCTTCAATGAACAGACACCGACTTGTTACAGATTTATTATATGTATAGATTTTATTACTTATTTTTAACAAATGCGAGCACCTTTCTATTTGCTTTTCAATTAGAATTATGACATTATATCGCAATTGCAGCTAATAATTACAAACTAAGTATAACAAAAAACAAATCATGGTAAATTACAAATGTACGTTTTTATTACTCATCGCTAGGTAACTAGGTAGGCTAGGTACAAAATCAAGTCTTCTTAAAATTAAGGTTTATCAAAATTTAGTACACAGTTGATTGACTCTGGTTTCAATAAGGCGAAAGCCTTTGTACCTGCTACAACCTTTGTCAAAGTAAAGGCCAGCAAATTGTTCTACCGTCGTAGCCCGTAGCCAATGTCGTAGCCACGTAGCTTGTAGCATGCACTACGGCGTAGCGCGTCCATATTACAAACGACCGTCGAGTGAAGTAACTTAACTTGTGTTTTATTAGACTTTCCTACCCCAAAATAGGTAAAAAATATCCAAGAAACTATATTTTGACTCTTTAAATAATAATAAGTAAATAAAACGACTGGTTAGATCAGTTTACCAAAATCGTTATTTCCTATAGTATTTCCAATCATTTATTTTCTCGATGACAGCTCCCGTAGAATGTAACTGCGTTTTTTACGCAAAAAAAAATTATCTTTTAAATGCGAGGTATAAAAATACGACAACTGTCTAATTTTGTTCCTTAATCCCATATAATATTCATCTAAGACGAATCGAGTCCATATATTATGCAGTAAATTTTTTTAAAAGTATGATAATTAATAAACGTTTTAATAAAGTTACATTCTGTGGCAATAGAAATAGTGATGTTATGATTGAAATATCAATATTGTATCGGTATTGTATATGTTGAACTAGATGCGTTCCCGCGACTTTGTACAGTCAACGTCATAAATAAGTGATCACGTTTGTACCTTGTCGCTTTCAGTCGTTACGTAATTTCCTATGGCTTTTTAAACATGAAGCTACAAAAGTGATCTATTACTTATGACGTTGACCCTACGCGTTGTAAATTTTTCCCGGGATATAAAATAGCCTATGTTACTCAAGTGAAATAATTTTTATTTGTCCAGTAGTTTTTAGCTTATTCATTACAAACCTACAATTCCTCTTTATAATATAAGTAATATAAGTATAGATGGGTAATCGACAATGAAATGAAATATTTATAATAACAGGTAATTTTTATTTATTAATTTGTAAATTGGATCGATATCGTATCTACTGATCACTTATTTGGTCACAACACTATAACTTTCAAACTAGATCTGTCATCGAGAAAATAAATGATTGGAACTACTATAGTACCAAAACTTCCATTCAACTTCACATCACCATTGAATTTCTTCTCAGATGTATGCAGGTCAGGTTGTTTTCCTTCACTGTAAAGTTCATGGTAAATTTCAAATGTAATCTCGCACATAAATTACAAATGACTCTGAGCTCCGAGCCGGGATTCGAACCCACGACCCTCTGCTTGAGAGCCCGTAGGTCAAACCACTAGGCCACCACGGCTTAACGTGTTAGTAGCTGATAAAAATTATGATGATTATTTTCACTACAAACTTGATTCTGACTTCTAAACCAAGATACTACATGAAAAGACAACTAAACCTAATTATTATCACTTACAAACCCTTGTTTCTAAAGTACCTAACCTACCTACCGAGGACATTAACTGAATCAATAATATAACATTAGTCTCGCAGCGGGAGAGGGAACTTCGATTGGCCACGTGAGCGAGCGGCTATCGTTTTCGCTGTTTCGTTGCGTAAATGAGACGCTAGCTGCACACTAGGTACCTTTCAGTACACCCAATGAAGACAGTCGTTATATTTACTGAAATTTTCTAATATTCTGAAAGGTGTACTTATTTTTTTCCATAAGAACCTTTTACAAAGTATTAGAAAACTTTTAAAAAAGATGAATTTCTCAACTTATGCCTTGACCAACGGAAATACGGATCCTTTTTATGCTTTATTTATACGTATAGATCCTGTATAAATAGGACCGTAAATTGTTCAAGAAAACAAAAAACTTCTTGGCTAATAACGTATTAACTTCTGCACAGCGATGCATTCGTGTCAAAGAATTGTTGTTCTACAATTCTAGCGATTTTCTGCGGATATTCTGTCGCAAACGCCTTTTAATCTAAAGATTAGTGTTAAGTGGTTCCCAGGTTTGCTATATTATACTGAGTGGGGCTATTCGATGATTTATTTGTGTCTGTTCGTTTCGTTCGTACGTTCGTTTTCTCTCTCTCTCTCTCTCTTAGCAACTTATGACAAGACCATCTATAATAACCTTGGATTAGACCCATATATTATTTCAGGACTTAAAGGAATCAGTTCAATCCAAAAAGCTAGCATAATCAACAATAGTCTAAAAAACTTTAACGGCATGTTTAGGTGTTTTTCCACACGTCCAGATACATACCAAATTTCATCCAAGTTTTGTCGTTTTAGCATAAAGTAGGAACATACACACAGACAAGCACGCACCCACACACTCAAAAACTTTCACATTATAATATTAGTAGTACAAGTTTCCGGTGTATTTTACACAAAACTACTAATCTACTATTTTATAAAAATCTATGTAGCCTAGTGGTTAGACCTCTCCGGCAAAGGATTGCAGGTTCGAGCTCGTGCTCGTATCTCTGAGTGTTTCGGTTTTCATGCGCAAAATCACATTTGAAAATTACCATGAGCTTTACGGCGAAAGAAAATATCGTGGGACCTGCACAGACCTAAGAATAAATAAAATGTTGTGAAAGTCTCAATCCGCAGTGGGCCCGCGTGGGAACTACAGCCCAAGCCCTCTCAATCTGAAAGGAGATGCACTTCCAGTAGGACTTACAGACTGCGATGACTCAAAAAATAAATTAAATTCTTTATGTCGTAAAATCCATCTAATACTTACTAAAAGCACGCTATCTTTATCTAACTCAAATCTATTCACGCGTTCTCAAAGGCACTCAAAACATGAAGTGACATTCAAGACCAGAAAAACCCGTAACATCGTCTATGAAAGTTCCCTACCCCTGGAGAGTAGTCAACGGCTCCTAACGAAGTTAGATAAGAAAAAATTGCGACGAAACTTCCAACAACGTAGGACGCAAAAGTATTCTGCTTTTAGTGAAATCATTATCATCATCATCCCAGTATTAAACGTCTCACTGAAGGACACAGGGCTTCTCTCAGAATGAGAGGGCTGTGGCCATAATTCCCACGTTGGCCCAGTGCGGATCGAGAAATTCTCACACGCCATTGAATATCTTCTCAGGTGCCGGTGCTGCTCGTGGTAAAAATGAAATATAATTTCGCGCATAAGTACGCCAAGTTTAATTTAAATCCGTTTTGCCGTAATTACCTGACTAACTAATATCAACACTTTAACGGAATGAAAAGGTTTGTCACTTTTCGACTTTAAGTTAACGAGTTAAGGTCGAAAACAAACGAACCTTTTCATTCCGCGACTATAATTACTTATATCGAATCAGGACCCTGGTACTTTACTTTTTTTTTGTTTCGCCCGCTTCTGCGACTGCGCCAATAAAGTTTTGGAAAATTCCAAAACTCCAATTCGACAGTCAGACAATAAAATTACAATTTGCGTAAAATTATTCACATTGAACCATGAGCTTTATGGTGAAGGCAAGCATCGTGAGGAATAGCTATGAATTAATTTAATGGTGTGTGTAAAGTTCCTAATGCACACTAGGCCGCCGTGGGAACTACGGCCTGGGCCCTCTCATTCTGAGAGGAGGCCAGCGGGCTTCAATGGTTCAGTATTCATATATGCTGGGATGATGGTGATATTTCAGACCTAACATTTAATATGCACGAACTGAACTACGGGATTGATTTTTTGGAGTCTGTTTGTTTTTGTGTCTAAGTCCCGACCAGTGGTGGTGTAGGGGTTAAGCACGCAGCACGGAATGCTGATTCCCAGCGCTGGTTTTTTTTTCTGGGCTTTTCTGTGCATTCATGTTTCAATTTGTATTTGGTGTGATATATATAGAACTTCGGATACAGACTAGTATCAAAGTAACATTAAATTATAGAGCGTCGACCGCAGTATAGTAATTAGGTGAAACAAAAACCACAATCAAGCAATCAGTTACTATATTTCCGAGTCCATAATTAGTGCAGGACTCTCTTAATGAAACTCCGAACAAAGACTGGAATATTGATAGAGAAGACACTTGTTTTCTATTTAATGGCTTTCATCTGAAACCTATAAAAACCGGATAGCCTAGTTGTTAGAGAACGACTATGAGGCTTGAGGTTCAGGGTTCCATTCCCAGTCGCGGCAGATATTTGTGTGAAAAATACGAATGTTTGTAAATTGTAAATGCCCAGATTTTGGGTGTGTGTGATAAAGTTAACTTACCCAGTATTTGTAAAGAAGTATAAATTTCATCATTTTCATCAACTGCAAGACGGCTACCATTGAAAAAAGCTGTTTAAAGACGACTGTCTTGTCTAAGCACATATTATATGTTAACCCTTACCCTTGAAAACTTTACTACCACCGCATCTTCCAACATACTGCATCATCGCGGGAGCTTTAAACAGGTGAGTGCTTCTGCACTTGTTCCAAATTCCATTTTGGCATCAGCGGGCTCCTGGCTTTCCGCAACCCCCTTGAAAATTGGCTTTTTACACGCCATAACAAAAAAGGCAACGAAACATAAATTAATATGATGGTATTCTATCAACTTAAGTGTCTGTGGATGCCTACGGCAGGTCCCCGGGTGCAGAGACGTCGTCTGTGACACCGTTTGTAATGCGGGAATTTAAACACCGTTTTGCGATTCAAATAAATGTTGGGGATGTTTAACGGAACTGTTTGTAGTGTGTAAGTAAAAAGTTTTTAGGTTTTTAAGATGCAAATCAGATAGTCTATACTAGAAATGTTTAGGTACTTAACTAAATGTAAACAAACATGATAAACCAACAGTTATGACGTCGGGTTAACCAGCCAAATGCAATATTTGTAATTTGGCTTTCACGCATCACACTATCGATGTACTCTTTAGTTTAGTTTATAAATAATAATAATAAAATATAAAATAAATAAAATAAAAATAAAAAAATAAAAATTGTTTATTTAAGATATCGTTGATCCAATATTGGTTAATAAATATCGCTACGACTATTGTTAGTACCTTATTTCTAAAAGAGATGATAAAATATTATGCGACTAAACTAAAGATTACGTCGAAAATTATTAAGCGAAAGTCAAACATACCTAACTGAGTGCTGAAATATTCTGAATTGATTTCACCTCATACCTCATTTACTATCCTACATATTAAAGAACTTGAAGTTTTAATATAGCTTTAATTATTTCGAGAATCCGTCAATTGGTGTCAATTTATCACAATAATCAAATGATATTTATTTAATTAGATTGCAAAATTTAAACAATTTTGCGGTCCGCTCCATTGAGTCCAATTCCCTTAATATCTATTCTCAGAAAGCTTATTGCCTGTAAAGTCATTCCCCAAAGGCCTAATTTTCCGTACAGTATTCTACGAACGTCTTATCTGTATGTAATACCAATGACCAATGCCAGATCAAGCAAAACTAGAAATCTTTATTATCTAGAAATTTCTTAAATCTCGCTTTTTTAGACATAACAGCTGATAAATTATTTGATGCACTCCGTCAATACCATAAAAAATAATAACTTTAGTTGATGGGATCACGAAAAAAAATGTTATATGAAAACTTGGGGATATAATATTTCACTTGGATTGTTCGCCGTCCCCTAAGTTCCCCGTGGGGAAGCCTTATTTTCCGGGATATAATATATTACTTCGGAATTTTAGGCAGGTCCGGCAAAATCATATTTCACGATTACTTATAAACTCGACCCTGTATTACTTAAGGTTCTTAGTGTAAGAATCAGCCAACTGGATAGTTTGTAAGACGTGCTTTAGTTGATCTTTTTCTTATGTTGTTCACCATTAGATAGGTACTTGCAATGTACCAAATCAGACAATGCAAATAAAGACGCTGTTTCATTTCTAAGAGTCACTAGACTAATAGCTATTTATGGAACTAGTGCATAATGTGAGGGATTAAAATACGAGTGTGGTTTTATGAAACGAACGAAGTGAGTTTCATTATAAGATCACACGAGTGTTTTAATCCTAATTATGCACAGTCGCATACATAATTTTGTCTGCATACATAAATCTCCGTTAATTTTTCACCAGAAAGGTTCTCGAGTGGCGTCCATGGACCGGAAGACGCAGTGTAGGTAGGCCTCCAACAAGATGGAGTGACCTGGCTAAGATTGCGGGAACGCTTTGAATGCGAATGGCGTAGGACCGGTCTGTTTGGCTGAAATGATGATGACCCATTTTGCTGTCTAAAGCGTACATAGACCATCTTTAGCAATTGGATAACGTCCTGTGCACTATTACGGTAACGAGCAGCCAGTCGCCATTAGCTTAACATGTCAAAGAATCGACATCAGAGCTCGGGAGGTCTCCATGAAATTCAATTTTCTATTTTATTCCTAGGTGACAAATTGGTTCGTGTTTTTTTGCGAAATATTCTAAGGAACTAAGCCATTTTTTGGAAGAATCACATGGTTGTTTTCTTTATCGCTATTGGCGTGTGGAAAAATAGTTGAAGTAAGTTTATGTCGCTTGGGAAAATCACGTCGATCCGTTGTTTTGCTTTGTACACTCAATCAATTTGATTCCTAGGCCACTATAGAACCAAGTCATAATGAATTAATTTGTTTATCTTCTACGACAGTGTTTATTGCGTGAAGTATGCCATGATGACATCTCGATCTTTGTCAACATTGTGTCAACGATAATGAATAGGAAAGGAGTTTGCTTATTATAACTTACAACTTGAATTGTCACTGTCCGTCTATCAAAACTTCTTTTTCTTCTCATGTCATGGAGCGAAAACGTTTATAAACTATTTGTACGTTTATTGCATGTTATGATCGGAAAGTTGATAATCCTTTGACCCGCACTGACATTGCAATTATCTAGTAGTTAATGCGACAAGTTTCTACAGTGGTCTAGAATTCTAATTGGTTGACTGTACACTGAGGGTTTCAAGTAAATTTAAAAGCCGCAAAAGTAAATTTGTACTTTATAACACCTAATAATTTATTTGAAAAATGAATAACCAGATTTTTAATTTAACAGCAAATAGTAATAATAACTATAAATTAAAAACTTTAAAAACCCCAACGCATTTTGGTCACACATATGTTATGTTTGAAAATAATAGTAGATTGTTCAACAAGGGACTAAAACAAGCCATAATGACACAAGATATTTAGCCACCCGAGCAGAGCGAGGGTGGCTATAATTCGCGTGTCATTATGGCAGTTTAGTCTCGCATTAAACACTCTACTTTTCACTTTGAATGCGAGGAAAAAAACGATGTTTTAGGTATACTAATCTACAATATTATTTTTATACAACGTACGCTCAATACGAGCAATGGACGTCTGTTCAGAATTCAAATAGCAATTTAATTTGTTCCGCGGTTTTTTTTTGTTGAGTGACGCTTTAAATATTTGCATATTTAGCCAACAGATTCAAACTTGAAAATTATTTCATAGCTAATTGGATTAAGTATGCATAATAAAATGAATTCATCTTTAATATAATTAAATAGATTAATATTCGTAATTATTCATAGTGTTTCACGAAATTATTATTTTTTAAATAATTTTTATACAGTTGTCATTTTGAGGTTATTTCCACGCCCTAAAGGCTTCCACAGACCGAAGCGCAGGGCGCTACGGAGCGCTTCTGAGCGTCCGCAGCGCGCTGCGGTCTGTGGAAAGCTTTAAAATTGTCTATGCCCAGTCACTGAAAATGGCAATAATCCTCCATCCACAAACACTGTGATTGGCAGTTTAGGGGTTTCCAATGTAAATTAAAAAAAAATTACTTTAATCCCTAGAGATCAAAAAAGAGCTTTAGTCCCGATATGCAGAGACTAAAGTAACATTTTAAGAGCATGAGAAGTGAAAAATTAATGTCCATTATGCGTTAAGATCTCTTCCGCAGCTAACAAAATAGCTGGTAACTTTGAAACGGCTGAACCAATATTGATGATATAACAAACCTTAAAAAGTATAACATTCCTTAAAAAAAAACAAAGGTATTTTTGTAGTTCAATGATTTTCAGAGTTCTTTCTTTCACTTCTGTTTTGAAGCTATAGTTACTAGGACTTACCAACATTCATAATAATTCGTCAGCGAGAAAGTATCCTATAGGTTTTTGTATTAGGTAAAATACACTTTCAAAAGGTTGTAGGTGTATCTTTTAATCATGCGAATCCAAAGAAAATTTTCGGTTTCTAGTAATCAAAAACAAAAAAATGTGTGTAACGCATTACATACAATCTTTACCGGGGACACACATCTAAAAGAGGCAGTCTTAGTACGCAATGTGACGTGAAAGTTATCTGTATGTGCAGATGTCACAAACTTTTCACCGAAAATCTCACGGTAAATTTCAAAATTAATTTCGGACATGGATTTCAAAAATTCAGAGATACGAGTGCGGATTGGCGCCCATATCGGTATGTTTCATAAAAAATAAGATGGATAGAAAACACCACTTAAAAAAGCTAAGCGTAATTAAGGCGAAAAAGCTATATATTAATTTGTCCACCTCAATCGGTAGCGAAAATCATTGCTCTACAATTGAATGAAAGACCGTTCATTTGTGGGTATCGCAATATACTAAAAGCTATGGAAACATAAAAAACATACCTATGTATGTATGTATACCCTACATGGCACAAAAATACTGAACTGCTGAACTGGGACTGGGCAGGCCACGTAAGCTGCATGGATCCAAATCGGTGGGCTAAAACAACCACAGACTGGATACCACAAGACGGATGGCGACGACGAGGTAGGCCTAGGAGGCGTTAGCGGGACGACCTAGACGTGTATCTTAGAAACTGGAAGGACACCGCTCAAAATCGGGATGCATGGAGAAATGGGGGGAGGCCTTTGCCCAGCAGTGGGACACTTCTCCAGGTTAATTAATAATAATAACTATAGGTAACCGAACAGAAACACTATTTAATTATAAATGTACAGACAGCTGCAGAGAAAAGCTACATCCCTGTAACGGTGAAACTATGCCGGGAGTACCTTTTCTCTGTAGTCTGACCGGACCAGTGAACCTATAAGCGGGTGAGAGAAGCATTAGTTAGGTGAGTAAGTTAAAAAGTCAAAATCGTTTGCCCATTATCAGGTTGTTTACTTTAAAAGAAGACATTAAAAAAACAATTAAAATCTGATACAGGAAAAGAAAAACCGGCCAAGTGCGAGTCGGACTCGCGCACGAAGGGTTCCGTACAATTATCTATAAAAATCACGTTTGTTGTATGGGAGCCCCCTTAAATATATATTTTTTTAATTTAATGATTTATTTTTAAAGTCAATACATAATTAAATATCCTGTGAATATTTCAAGCTTCTACCTGTTGTCGTTATTAATATCGAGCAAAAACGAGCAAAAAAATCACGTTTGTTGTATGGGAGCCCCCTTAAATATTTATTTTATTCCATTTCTTAGTATTTGTTGTTATAGCGGCAACCGAAATACATCATCTGTGAAAATTTCAACTCTCTAGCTATCACGGTTCCCGAGATACAGCCTGGTGACAGACGGACGGACGGATTGACGGACGGACAGCGGAGCCTCAGTAATAGGGTTTCCGTTTTTACCCTTTGGGTACGGAACCCTAAAAGTCATGTTTGTTGTATGGGAGCCCCCTTAAATATTTATTTAATTCCATTTTTTAGTATTTGTTGTTTTAGCGGCAACCGAAATACATCATGTGTGAAAATTTCAACTCTCTAGCTATCACGGTTCCTGAGATAGGTACAGCCTGGTGACAGACGGACGGACGCACGGACGGACGGACGGACAGACGAACAGCGGAGTCTCAGTCAATAGGGTTTCCGTTTTTACCCTTTGGGTACGGAACCCTAAAAAGAGAAAAAGAAATGGCGAAACCAATTCTGGAAAAAATTAACATAATGCCATTTCTATCGTCTTATTTCTGTGGTTTTCTCGATATTTACTACTGTCAAATGTTTTCGTAATCTCGCCCCCTAACTAATGCCTCATCTAATTTGAAGCTTATTTATCTCATTTGCCAACATTGTTACACCTCGCCGAAGTTCAGCGATTGAATCCGCTTGACAATCAGCGTCTATTCACCATCGCGTATTGTTTAAAACAGCGGCCGCCAAATTCGGAAAGTCAAGTTGTTTGGCACGATTTATTATAATTGTGAACTGTGGACCTAATTTATTAGGGCTCAAAACAATTGTGTCCATTAATGTTGGAGAATAACGTGACTGGAATAATGGTTACCATATTCGAGTCACATATTTTGTCGTCGCTAAGATTTCGATGGCTGTTGCTGTTTACGCGGAAAATTTAATTGTTTCGATTTGTAAGCGAGCTTATTAGCTATCTTTAGTGTACAAAATGGCGGCCAAAGCCGTGTTAGCATAGTGGCTTGACCTCTTAAGCAGAGGGTCAGGGCTTCAAGCTCGAGACCTCTGAATTATTTAAAATTTAAGTGCGAAATTATAATTGAAATTTACCATGAGCTTTACGGTGAAAGAAAACCTGCACACACCTGAGAAGAAGTTCAATGGTGTTTGTGAAGTTCCCAATCCACACTAGGCCCGCATGGAAAGTACGGCCCAAGTCCTCTCATTCCGAGACGAGGCCTTTTCCTGGGAATCCTGTATTAAAAATTAAATGAAAAATAAAAACTTATTTTATACCTTATTTATTGTACCTGAGTGAATCAACTTTTTCTTGCCACCCGTCGCTATGGTTACACAAATTCTGACTCATAGACAACCTGAGCATTTTTCTTTGCTATGAAACAGTTTGAAAATGTCGCTTGGATAAGTAGGAACAGAGTGAAAAACACAAAAAAATTAATTCCTTAACTAACTTCAGGCTATTTAAGAGTTACATACTTCTATGTTTTTATTTTCGTTCTGTCCTCTGATTGGTCAAAATGCGAGCACGCTGATTGGTCAGAGCTGCACGGTTTCATCACGACGCTACATCTCCGTCCTCGATCGGACGCGACCAATTCGTAACGTCCCAGCACTGCCAGCTTGGAATATGTCTCTTGCCCGTTTGGATTATGTTATAAGAGAAAATCTAAAACTGACGTCAATGTTGACTATGATGATGATGATGACATCAGCATCATCATCCATAATTATTTTAGGCGAAAGACGTCCATTGCTAAGCATAGGCCTCCCCCAAGGTTCACCAAACAGACCGATCTTGCGCCAACCACATCGAACGCGTTCCCGCAACTTATACCAGGTCGTCGCTCCATCTTGTTGGAGGCCTAAAGGAGCTAGGAGAATCTGTACTACGTCTTCTGGTCCGTAAGTGCCATTCGAGAACCGCTTAGCAGTTCTGCGAGCGATGTGCTCTGCCCTGCCCACTGCCACTTGAGTCTGGCGATTCTTCGAGCTATGTCGGTAACTTTAGTTCTTGTGCGGATTTCAAATTTGTAATAACATCCCGCAGAGAAGCTCCGAGCATAATAGCCCTCTCCATCGCCCTCTGAGTGACTTTGAGCTTTCTTATGAGGCCCGTCGTTAGCGGCCACGTCTCAATGCCGTAAGTATCACGCAACGCACACTAGTCAAAGACTTTTGACTTGAGACTGCCTCCACGACTCTGCGGTAAAATCGATGTGTTTAAATAAAGTAATTCTCACTAATGACATTAGCACCCTTCTGTCTTTGGACCCGGGTATGTCCTAAAACTGCGGCCAGTAATACCGGAGGACGGGCAGCAGCGTCCCTAATATGTACGGTTTTTTCCACTGCGGTCGCCAACCCGCCTGCCAAGCGTGGCGACTACGGCAAATACCCCCCTATGGCTGAGTCCAAAAAAAAACGGCCCCTAGTTTCCGGTAGCCCCGCTGTTCCAGGCTACGGTAGCGGCCTGGGTAGCGGCGGGGCAAGGGGTGCTAAGAATCCCCGGAAGCGATCCGGCTACCATCAGCAACGATCCCTGGCCCTGGCAACGTATAACTGCCGTACGCTGCGGACGGATGATAGGTTAGTGGAACTGGAGGAAGAATTGAGCAGGTTACGATGGGGGATAGTAGGGTTATCAGAAGTCCGAAGAGAGGGGGAGGACACGATAATCCTGAACTCTGGTAACATGCTCTATTTCCGGGAGGGCGACCAACAGTCCCAGGGCGGTGTCGGGTTTATCGTCCACAAGTCCCTTGTAAACAACGTCGTGGAGATCGTGAGTGTGTCGACCAGGGTAGCGTACCTGGTACTAAGATTGACCAAACGGTATTCGTTGAAGGTCGTACAGGTTTACGCTCCGACTTCGGCACACTCCGACGAAGAGGTGGAAACTATGTATGAGGATATCTCCAGAGCCATGCATAGCTCCGGATCTCACTTCACGGTTGTTATGGGGGACTTCAACGCAAAACTGGGTAAACGGGATGGTGAAGAGCTGCGAATGGGGCAATTTGGAGTAGGGCGTAGGAATCACCGGGGCCACCTACTGGCCGGCTTTATGGAGAAGGAGGGACTCTATATGATGAACTCCTTCTTCAAGAAGCGAGAGCACAGGAAATGGACTTGGATGAGCCCTGACGGTGTAACGAGGAATGAGATAGACTTTATTATGTCGACGAGGAAGCAAATATTCAATGATGTCTCCGTGATCAGTGCGGTTAAAACCGGGAGTGATCACCGTATGGTACGAGGCACATTGAATATTCGGTTCAAGCTTGAAAGATCGCGACTGATAAAGTCTACGCTCCGCCCGGCACCAGCCCAGCTACAAAACCTCGAAACGTTCCAGCTTGAACTGCAAAATCGTTTCGAATGCCTAGGAAGCGACATGGATGATTACAATGACGGGTTTGTGGAAGCTGTCCATACGGTTGGGTCAAAGTTCTTTAAGACTCACCGTACAAATAGAACCAAAAAAATCACACCTTCTACTCTAAAGCTCATGGAAGATCGACGTAAGATGATCCTACAGACATCTGGTGACGCTTGCCAATACCGGCGGCTTAACAGACAGATCTCAAAGTCTCTGAGGCGCGATATACGCCAGTTTAATACTAATAGTATTGAAGTGGCGATAGAGCGCAACAGAGGCTCTAAAGTTTTTGCCAAGAATCTGTCTGTTGGGCAAAGCCAATTGGCAAAGTTAAAGACCGATGAAGGTAGGATCGTGACCTCTAAACCGGAGCTATTGTTAGAAGTTGAGAAGTTATATGGACAGCTGTACACATCAACGAAGAAACCCGTCATGGATCTAGCTGAAGACCCGAGAGCTAGATTAACCCGGCACTATACCGAAGACATCCCGGACGTCAGCCTGTACGAGATTAGTATGGCTCTCAAACAACTAAAGAATGGCAAGGCCCCTGGTGATGACGGAATAACAGCCGAACTTCTGAAGGCGGGTGGAAAACCGATCCTCAAAGCCCTTCAGAAACTATTCGATACCGCCATCCGTGAAGGGAAAACACCAGAAGCATGGAACAGAAGTGTAGTGGTGCTGTTCTTCAAAAAAGGCGATAATACCTTATTGAAGAATTATAGACCCATTTCACTTCTGAGCCATGTTTACAAGCTGTTTTCGAGAGTCATCACGAATCGTCTCGCGCGCAGGTTAGACGACTTCCAGCCTCCCGAACAAGCCGGGTTTCGAAAAGGCTTTAGCACCGTGGACCACATACATGCGTTGCGGCAGGTTATACAGAAAACCGAGGAGTATAACCGCCCCCTTTGCCTGGCATTTGTGGACTACGAGAAGGCCTTCGATTCGATCGAGACTTGGGCTGTACTGCAGTCTCTTCAACGGTGCCAAGTAGACTACCGGTACATCGAAGTGTTGAAGTGTCTGTATAATAACGCCACAATGTCCGTCCAACTTCAGGATCAGATGTCGAAGCCCATTCTATTGCAGCGGGGAGTCAGACAAGGAGATGTTATCTCTCCGAAACTGTTCACCGCTGCACTAGAGGATGCGTTTAAGACTCTGAACTGGGAAGGGCGTGGCATCAATGTAAATGGCGAATACTTCACTCACCTTCGATTTGCCGACGACGTGGTGCTTATGGCTGAGACCTTGGAGGACCTCAGTGCGATGCTCGCTGACCTCGGAAGTGTCTCCGAGAGAGTTGGTCTTAAATTGAACATGGACAAGACGAAGGTCATGTCGAACGCCCATGTTGTACCAACTCCCGTCGTAATCGGAGATACTTTGCTCGAAGTTGTTGACGACTATATCTATCTGGGACATACAATCCAATTGGGTAGGTGCAACTTCGAGAAAGAGGTCAATCGACGAATTAGACTCGGCTGGGCAGCGTTCGGGAAGCTCCGCAATATCTTGTCATCCGATATACCGCAGTGTCTCAAGTCAAAAGTCTTTGACCAGTGTGTGTTGCCAGTGATGACTTATGGCACTGAGACGTGGCCGCTAACGATGGGTCTTATAAGGAAGCTCAAGGTCGCTCAGAGGGCGATGGAGAGGGCTATGCTTGGAGTTTCTCTGCGGGATCGCATTAGAAATGATGAAATCCGCGCGAGAACTAAAGTCACGGACATAGCTCGAAGAATCGCTAGACTTAAGTGGCAGTGGGCAGGGCACATCGCCCGTAGAACTGACGGCCGATGGGGCCGAAAGGTTCTCGAGTGGCGTCCGCGGACCGGAAGACGCAGTGTAGGTAGGCCTCCAACAAGATGGAGCGACGACCTGGTGAAGGTAGCGGGAACGCATTGGATGCGGATGGCACAGGGCCGATCTGTTTGGAGAGCCTTGGGGGAGGCCTATGTTCAGCAGTGGACGTCTTTCGGCTGAAATGATGATGATGATGATGATGTCTTTAGACTTGCAAGGTTTGAGTTAACTTGCGTAAACGATGAAGTCTGTCAATATAATTGAAAATTCAGGATTTTACTTAATTGCCATGGCAATTTCAATGATTAAGTCAGGGTGGTTGAATATCGGATACTGGCTGAGCAGAATGTTGAAGCGTTTATAGCACCCTAGCACTGATTTTCAACCAGCATAATCGTCGTATTGTGATATTTATTCGAAATTTGGTAATGTAGAGCTGATCTAAAGATGACCTGAAGAGATTGCTGAACAACGTTTTAAATAAACTCAGACTAATTACATTCTCGCGTGAGCCTGTGCCTTGCGCCGGAGCATTGCAGCGACTCTAAATCGACGTGCATTTGTCGATGTAACGCCTCTATTTATTCTAGAAAGAAGACCAATTTAACCACGATCGAAACCGGTTAAAATGTCTGTTTGATTTAGCATTTGCCCGTATTATGTCCGGGTAGTACAATGCAATAAAATAGCTCTACAACATTTAAAAATAAACAATTCTGAAAAAAAAATCAAATTAATATAATTTTTTTTGTTAGGACTGCGAGAGTAGGATCAATGTTATTATTATTACTAAGCCCATATTTGTGTCCCACCGCCGGGCGAAGGCCTCTCCTCATTACCTCAAGATCTCCTTATCCAGAGTTATATTTGACATTCGCACAGTTACGCGTCCAGGTCGTCTCGCCATCTCCTCCTCGGCCTGTCTTGCCATCGGTGCCGGTTGAACAGTACCCACCATGTGACTAAGTGCGCCCATCTTCGTGGGTGCATCTAGCAGACATACCCAGCCCAGTCCCGACAGCTCGGCAGTACTGCTCTCTTCTCATCTTTTTCAGCGCGTTAGTGCCCAGTTTTGGACATACACCTCTAATTTTATTTCACTGGGCTTGATTCGCTGTGGATCTCCCCCAGATTGGTCCAGCAATCGAGCTCATATCTTACATGGTTCCAACGAAAGACTAGCGTCGGCTTCAAGGCCGACATCATGCTGAATTGGGACCATTTCGTGACAATATTAAATAAGTAGCTCTGTTTATTCCGTATTTTCTTTTTGTTTTTCTTTCTTTCTTTTATCCGACCCATTTGGCTAGCCAATATATCTGTTTTTCTTCTTCTGTTCGTTCGACGATCATTTCGGCGACATTATAATCATCTGCCTGTGCCCATTCAACAGTTTCATGGGCAAGCCAACGTATACTGTTACTCCTATCTGTTTTGTGGTTTACTGATATCGTGCTTTGGCTTAATGCGATTCAATGAATACGTTTCACGCCCTCTTGGCTACCTCAATATTAGTTGCTAAGTTACATAACTACTAACTAACTAACTAACTAGTAGTGAAGATTTAATCAAGACAATGCAATGCTGACCAAAACTTAAGCTATACATAGCGCATGGAACAGGTCAAACCCACTAGAGCTTGAACGAGTTCTTGGCGATATCTTCTCGCACGCTCCATGTCTCAGTATGATGAAATTGGTAGTGGCCAGTGGCGAAGGGTACTAACAACCCGAATGCACCCGGGTCGACTTAACTTTTGAAGTAACCAAACGTATCTCTTTCATTGCTGCACTGATTTTCAAGAAAAGGATAAATGGGAATGTTTTTGGGCTTTCTTTGCTCCGGCTTTACTTGCAAAATCTTTCACGCCCTGCCACTTGTAGCGCCACCAATTACAAAACAGTTACTACGCAAGTAAAAAAAAATTATTGTATGATAAAGAAAGAAAAGGATATAATGAAATCAGATCCGCAGCGTAGGCTTCGTCAGGGTATAGATCGAGTCATTCATGATCACGCTTGCAGTGGTCCTTAATAGCAATGTCATTAATGTCTCATCATCATCATCATCATCATCATCATCATCATCATCATCTTCATCACAATCAACATCATCATCATCATCATCATCATCATCTTAGCTTATATACGTCCCACTGTAAGGCACAGTCCTCCTCTCAGAATGAGAGGAATTGGGTCGTAGTTCCAACGTGGGCCCAGTTTTGTGTGGTTTTTTTCTTTTGCTTATTTCCTTGGATTTTGGAGTCAGTTCAATTTTTGTAGTAGAATTTTATATGAAAGCAAAGCTGTGTTCGTTCAGGTTTGCTTTGCTTCTTATAGCTAAATGATTGCTTATCACCAGTAGTACTAAGATCGGAAAGTTTTGCCCAGTCACACCCGCCGTCCAAACTACGTGAGTGAGTTTTGAATGCAAACAGTATAAGCCAGCGTTCAGCGCAAACTGGAGCTAAGACGGATCGATTTTTAAGTATCCCTGTTTACTTTTTGATACTACGAGTAGCGCGCAAAGAAGTTGAAGTTTCTAGAATGTTCTACAGCCGTCGACTTGAGTACATGAAAATTGTTTTAAAGCTTTTTAAATTGTTAAAGGGGATCCAACCTCGCAGAAATAGCTATTTCTAAATTAAATCCTAATTCTAAGTGTTACATTATGTGATGCATTCATCACCCCAGCCTATAAACGTCCCACTGCAGGGCTCAGGCCTCCTCTCAGAATGAAAGGGTTTGACCGTAGTTCCCACGCGGTCCCAATGCGGATTGGGAACTTCACACACCATTGAGTTTCTTCTCAGGTATGTGCAGGTTTCCTCACGATGTTTTCCTTCACCGTAAAGGTCATGGTAAATTTGAAATATAATTTCGCACATAAATTCCGAAAAACTCAGAGGTGCGAGCCCGGATTTGAACCCACCTCTGCTTGAGGGGCAAATGTCAAACCACTATGGCACCATGGCTAATATGTGATGCATTACAATATCAAAATTATTGATATTAGTGATAATAAACTGCAAATAGCCATTTTAAATCGTGACTCAATTTATTAAGGCTTAATTTTAAGATTACACGATGACAAATTGAGCTACTTTGTCGTATAAAAAAATTAAAAAAAAAAAAAAAAAAAAAAATTACAAATTTGATTTTTTTTTTTGTTGTCTGTACCACACTCTATTATTCCGTCTCTGTACGCAATAACTTCCCCACGCCTATCGTTAACACGTTGTGATTCTATTATATTCGAAAATTGTCACTCGAAAATATACTTTGTTAATGCTACTAACTCCTTTGGCAGCAAGCTGTCTGGTAGGTGAATAAAGCAGCTTTTAAACAATAGCGTTGAATCTGTTACGTAACTATTACATAATCTGTAGCCACACACCAATATTCAAAACGTATCTACCGTAAAAAGCGCCGCAAATACTTTCATAAAACACTTACCTAATGAAAAGCGTAGCTCACCGGCCCGTAAACATTTCAAATTGACTCCCCATCATCGATTCCATTACGAACCCCGTCTAATACCGGCCAACATTTTTACTAGGTTTCTAACCCGGCTACGAAATATATTGCTTCTCCGTAAACCTTTATTGGGTATCGAGGCCGTAAAGGGAATTAACCTGTTCAATTTCATATAAATAGGTTCTCGGGTAAACAAAGAGTCGGGGGATTAGGCGGGAACATACTAGCAATCTATGCTCATGATTGGAGACGGTCTTGCTTTGTTTTTGCCGCGATGTCGCTCGTTGTTAATTGCTTTGCCAATATGAGTATGTTTTTATTTCATTTCGACATAAAAGTTGATAAATGCTGATTCGTCTCGCGCGCAGATTAGACGACTTCCAGCCTCCCGAACAAGCCGGATTTCGAAAAGGCTTTAGCACCGTGGACCACATACATGCGTTGCGGCAGGTTATACAGAAGACCGAGGAGTATAACCGCCCCCTTTGCCTGGCATTTGTGGACTACGAGAAGGCCTTCGATTCGATCGAGACTTGGGCTGTACTGCAGTCTCTACAACGGTGCCAAGTATACTACCGGTACATCGAAGTGTTGAAGTGTCTGTATAATAACGCCACAATGTCCGTCCAACTTCAGGATCAGATGTCGAAGCCCATTCTGTTGCAGCGGGGAGTCAGACAAGGAGATGTTATCTCTCCGAAACTGTTCACCGCTGCACTAGAGGATGCGTTCAAGACTCTGAACTGGGAAGGGCGTGGCATCAATGTAAATGGCGAATACTTCACTCACCTTCGTTTTGCCGACGACGTGGTGCTTATGGCTGAGACCTTGGAGGACCTCAGTGCGATGCTCGCTGACCTCGGAAGAGTCTCCGAGAGAGTTGGTCTTAAATTGAGCATGGACAAGACGAAGGTCATGTCAAACGCCCATGTTGTACCAACTCCCGTCGTAATCGGAGATACTTTGCTCGAAGTTGTTGACGACTATATCTATCTGGGACATACAATCCAATTGGGTAGGTGCAACTTCGAGAAAAAGGTCAATCGACGAATTAGACTCGGCTGGGCAGCGTTCGGGAAGCTCCGCAATATCTTGTCATCCGATATACCGCAGTGTCTCAAGTCAAAAGTCTTTGACCAGTGTGTGTTACCAGTGATGACTTATGGCACTGAGACGTGGCCGCTAACGATGGGTCTTATAAGGAAGCTCAAGGTCACTCAGAGGGCGATGGAGAGGGATCGCATTAGAAATGATGAAATCCGCGCAAGAACTAAAGTCACGGACATAGCTCGAAGAATCGCTAGACTTAAGTGGCAGTGGGCAGGGCACATCGCCCGTAGAACTGACGGCCGATGGGGCCGAAAGGTTCTCGAGTGGCGTCCGCGGACCGGAAGACTCAGTGTAGGTAGGCCTCCAACAAGATGGAGCGACGACCTGGTTAAGGTAGCGGGAACGCATTGGATGCGGATAGCGCAGGGCCGATCTGTTTGGCGAGCCTTGGGGGAGGCCTATGTTCAGCAGTGGACGTCTTTCGGCTGAAATGATGATGATGATGATGATGAAATGCTGATTCTTCAGATGATAGTTTTGTTTTTATTTATTTATAAGCTGTCCAAGCCAGCAATAGTCATGGTTAGGTTAATAGATTTTTAAAGTAAAATGGATTTTATCTGGCTTTACTTGTCAGGGGGTGAAGCAGATGGCTTCAGGCCTTCAAGAAAGAAGTCTATGTGTACATAAAAATTCTTCAAGTAGTGAGTGTGCATGGTCGGCAGAGATTGCTAACTATCAGATGCTTCAAAAAGCCTACCCGTTTTGTACTGTTTCTTTATTTCAGTCGGAAAATTTTATTTTTGCTCTAATTCCCACCCAGCCACTAGGTAGGTATAACTACCTAGTTTTGTGTAAATAAAAACAGTGCACAGATAAATGCCAACATTTTTAAGCATTTCAATTTCTTGAAACGCTGATATTTAAATTCCTAGGCATTAACGGATATTTCGTTTGTTTATGGCAATTCTATAGAAGATCTATTAAATCAAGCGTTATTGTTAGTATTATGTCACTTATTTTGCAAGAAGTCACCATGTTAGACGAGTCCAATTACAAAAGTACAAAGTACGACAAAACATCGAATTTACGTTCAAACAAAACTTTTTACTTGTAAAGTCATCACAACTGCAAAAGGCAAACCAAGGGGATGGAAAGTTATATTACTTTACATACAAAAATATCCTATACAGATGAGGTATTAATACAAAGACAAATATTTGTCTTGTGTTTCTATCTAAGAAAGTTTTCCCTTTAGGTTATCTTTTGCGAAGTTGTTCTTTTGTTACTTGTCCTTCACGAGTTTGTATGGATTTTGCTAACGTATACTTTTTTGTGTAATAAAACTTATGCTGAATAAAGTCTCTATAGATAATCTCGGCTTTATTATTAATTCTTGTCAAAATTAAATTATTTATAAATAAAAATAAGTATACAAAAATTCCAAGTACTCCGCGAAATGCTGGCATAGATGAACGATTATACACTTCAATCCGATAGAATTCCAGCAACTAATATTTTTAATTTGACGTTTACTTATAAATATTTTTACTTGCAAAATCCTACTAATATTATAAACGCGAAAGTTTGTAAGTATGGATGGATGGATGGATGTTTGCTACTCTTTCACGCTAAAACGGTTTGACGGATTCTGATAAAATTTGGCGAACAGATAGTTTATAATCCGGATTAACATATCCCGGAAAATTGCATAGTTCCCGCGGGATAGCGATAAACGAATTCTTCGCAGACGGAGTCGCGGGCAGCAGCTCGTAAGCTATAAACAAAAACATTAATTTTTCAAAATATTCTTTTTTTAGGGTTCCGTACCCAAAGGGTAAAAACGGGACTCTATTACTGAGGCTCCGCTGTCCGTCCGTCCGTCCGTCCGTCCGTCTGTCCGTCTGTAACCAGGCTGTATGTCGGGAACCGTGATAGCTAGAGAGTTGAAATTTTCACAGATGATGTATTTTGGTTGCCGCTAAACAACAAATACTAAAAAATGGAATAAAATAAATATTTAAGGGGGCTACCATACAACAAACGTGATTTTTTTGCTCGTTTTTGCTCGATATTGATAACTGCAACAGGTAGAAGCTTGAAATATTCACAGAATATTTAATTATGTATTGACTTTAAAAATAAATCATTAAATTAAAATAAAAAAAATATTTAAGGGGGGCTCCCATACAACAAACGTGATTTTTATAGATAATTGTACGGAACCCTTCGTGCGCGAGTCCGACTCGCACTTGGCCGGTTTTCTTATATATTTATCATAATTACCCAGCGAAACGAACGTCTTTCTTTATAAACGTAGCATAGTACCCGTTTTAAGTACGAGATTTCAAACTCGAACTTTTTACTGCCTTAATTATTGCAATGATGAAGATCTTAAAAAGGTTATGTACAGCTTCAACATGTAAAACAGTGTTTCGACTTGCCGCAACATCATGCTGAGTGGGGCCCAATATCTAATCTTTAATATATAAAAATCTCGTGTCACGGTGTTTGTTATCGAACTCCTCCGAAACGGCTTGACCGGTTTTTATAAAACTTTTTACTCTATACTCTACCGGTCTGAGAATAGGTCGTAGGCTATTTTTTATGCATACCCCTATTCTTCGCAGACGGAGTCGCGGGCAACAGCTAATAATATAAAGTAAAAAAATATACCTATATATATATATATATATATATAGTATTGTATGTTTTCCTGCCAAATGTATTTTTTTCCATAGTATCGAATATCAGTAAACAAATCTCTCTCATACTCACACACACACACAGCTACTACTTTCTACAATCTACATACAGCTAGTACTTATAGTAAATTTGTCATTAAACAAACTCAATATAAAACTAAAAAAAAAACCGCAAAATAGGTACTCTTTTACATATAATTTTGTTACTACCCGCTCGTGTGCTTTTTGCAACTATGGTTGCCACATACATATTTTTTCAATTCAATTTATTCATTAAAACAATAATTACAATTAATTATAATTAATGCATGAAGTTAAAATTTATTATTTATTGCTTACATAAAATTATAATCGTTATCTTTATTGTATAATATTGCTGTGATTGTTTTATATAATTATAAGTGAATTATCTAATGTTACTGCTTTTAGTCATGTCATTGTAGTTACATTTTATTCTAGAGGAGCGGGATCTCCTGTCACAGGTATTCTCACATACCTACTAGGAGGTCTCTAACCTTCTTGTATGTTCTATGGCTATTGAAATAAATACATTTTCATTTTCATTTTTTTTTTTTCAATTGTTTGAAATAACTTGTCAATTAGGTCAATAAATGCAAAATGAGCAGCTCAGTGTGTGTCAAAGAATCCACGTTCAAACCGGCCTTCACTGTTCACTATCTAATCCTTTACGTAACATTTTTGCTAAAAATATTTTAATGCGGTCATTAAACGCAATGGCATATATGTAACGACCGTGACCCAACGAAGAGCCTATTAGGACCTCCATTCACTTAATCACACTGTGATGCGAGCGTAATAGCCTACGGCGTTTACGTTTCACGTCGAAAATGCGCGTAATTTTATTAAATTCTCCGTTGAATGCCCACTCTGTAATGTATGGGGACAAATTGAAGGAAAAGGTGTGTTTTCTGATGAGAGATAATCCTGCGCTAAGTGGAGGAGTTTTAGAAATAAAAATGGCGGCGGTTGAGAAGATTTTATGTCAAAGAAGCAGAATAAGTAAATCTACAGGCAATTTGAGTTCGTCATCATCAGCATTTCAGGCTATATACGCCTCACTGCTGGACACAGGCCACTCAAAATGAGACACACCATTGAATTGGATCGCAGATGCGATATTTTCCTTCACCGTAAACCTTGTGATATATTTCAAATGTAATTTTGCACATGAATTTCAAAAGGGCAGAGGTGCGAGATCGGTCTGTTTAATGAATCTTGGGAGAGGCCTATGTTCAGTAGTGGACGTGTTCCGGCTGAAACGGTGATGGGCTAGGTAACAGTGGCGGGGCGTGAGAATATTTGCAAGTAAAGCCGGAGCAAAAGAACCTTAAAATCGTATCCTTTTCTTGAAAGTGCAGTAGAAGAGAAGCGTTTGGTAACTTGGAATGCTTAGTCAACCCGGGGGGAAACGAGTTGTTAATACCCTTTGCCACTTCTAGGTAACTAGTTCATGTACATTAACCTAAGAAATTCATTAATGAAAATGACCCTGATAATCTAATCTAGGATCATAGTCATCTTGTCAGCAACAAGTGACAGTGACACTAACTGGCCGCGCGACATCGCTGCCGCAGACACTTACAGCAAGACGTATGGCACAATCTACGACACCGAATGTAAACAATACTAAATTGTCGCGCGACGTGTCACGGCCAACTCGCGACTTGTCGCTGTGGCACAGCTGACAGTGTATATAACAGTACGTCACATCTTATAAATAAATACGACGGGACAATTTGATCTAGTCCAAAAGTAAGCACAGGTTGTGTTATTGGACTTATGGGTATGTGAAACGATTAACATACTTAACATTCGAGAACAAGTATTTGTTTTTTTCATACCTAATACCTGTTACCTAATACCTAAGCCGTGGTGGCCAAGTAGTTTGACCTATGGCCTCTCAAGCAGAGGATCGTGGGTTCAAATCCCGGCACGCACCTCTGAGTTTTTCGGAATTTATGTGCGAAATTACTTATGAAATTTACCATGACCTTTACGGTGAAGGAAAACATCGTGAGGAAACCTGTATACACCTGCGAAGAAATTCAATGGTGTGGGTGAAGTTGCCAATCCACACTGGGCCCGCGTGGCAACTATGGCCCAAGCCCTCTCATTCTGAGAGGAGGAGGCTTGTGCCCAGCTAGTGGGACGTATATAGGCTGGGATGATGATGATGAATACCTGTCACGACTGGGGATTGTACCCGGAACTTTAAGGTGACTATTAGGCTTGAGGTCGCGGGTTCAACTCCCGGTCAGGGTTCTCTTATTACAGGCTCTCAAACCACTGATCGGATCGTCGGAAGTAGGTATAAAACGACTTTCAAAAGTTATCTTAATATTACAAACAACCACTACCAGAATCAGTGATATATACCCTTGGCCTCATCTACACTTTTCATCAAGTGAGATAGTTAAGTCAGTTAAAAGTAAAAAAAAAAATCTAACACTGTGCATGTCGAAAACAGTACTTTAAAAACAGGTAAGCGTTGCAATACGAGCTGATTATAATATTTAACCTAGATATTAGTTCTTCTGTAATTTAAAGCAGACTATATAATTATTTTTATGGTGTAAAGTAACAACCTCTAGCACGAACCCAATCATCACCCATATATTTTGTTAATTATGCTGTGCCCTTTTAGAGTCCAGTTAGTACATTTTTGTATGCTATTTAGGCTTGCGTTTGACCACAATCACGCCTGATGGAATGTGAAGATAA
Source organism: Archips xylosteana (assembly GCA_947563465.1). Classification (NCBI taxonomy): domain Eukaryota; kingdom Metazoa; phylum Arthropoda; class Insecta; order Lepidoptera; family Tortricidae; genus Archips; species Archips xylosteana. The sequence continues at coordinate 3,060,000 of OX387351.1, read as the reverse complement.
AGGTCTGCGATAGAGCGCGCCTAGTAAATGCTCATTCACCCTAGAATTGAAAACACCCAGACTTTAGTGTTCAGGGAACACAGACGCAGGTAGGAAATTCCACTCTTTAGCTGTACGGATGACGAAGAAGGAGCAAAAACGCTTTGTGCGTATTAATACCATTTACATTATAAGATTTTTTTTTATTTTTTTATTTTATTTTTTACAAGGAGAGCAAACAGAAGCAAATGTATACAACACGTACTTATAAATTAGATACAAAATTACATGCACTTACTCCCTAACTAGCTCCCACTAAAACACATGGGTAATATGAATAAGTAGACTTACACTATACACTGTTACATTAAGGTTTCATAAATTTTGCTTTTGAACTTTTGTCTCGTCGTATTAAACATATCTACAGACAGAAATAATTTATTGTAAGAGTTACACAAGCGTCGCAAAGGTGCGCGATGACCAGCGTTGCTGGAGGAGATCGGGACGGCGAACAAGGCGGCGGAACGAGAACTGAAACGCGAAGGAACTCTAAAATTGATCTGTAATTCTGTTAAGTACCGTAATTTATTGTATCAGGCGTTAATTTGTGGAGGAATTAATGAACTGAAACAATTATTTTGCTCACCCGTATCCTTAGGATAGTTAAGAGTATCTAAAAAATGCGTGTTCATGCAGGTACCACAATCGTACGTTATGCTACGCTACGTTATGCTACGTTATGCTAGCATAGCAAACAGGTTGTGGTACTGTAAGCTGGCAACCCAACAGTACCCACTCTTAAGATGAGCTCTGGTTGAGTGAAACGCGTCAGTGTAGTTTGGTGGTGGTGATAGTCGGGTTCGTGTGATTTGTGTGTGTTCGTACAGTGAGGAGGTGGAGAAACTGCATGAACATGCATTTCTTACATAAACGTAACTATCCTAAAATCGCGGGTGAGCAAAGTAATTTTTTCAGTTCATCTATTGCCTTGACCACTTCATGCTAAAAATTAAATCTCAAATAACGACTGCCTATGTAGGTATCCTTAACACTTCTATCACTGACCATTTAACTTTACATCTAACCTTAACGTATAACAAACCCAAGGATCGAACTCCTGGTAAAATAGAAACCGTCAATTTTGATAATGCACTAAAAAAACTTATGGAAAAAAATATCGAAACTTTACTGTTATCAAATGACCCACACTTTGTTACAATTAAGCTTATAAACAAAATAAGTCAATCTTTGGATGAAAGTAAAAAGTATTAAACATATACCAAGCAGTAAACGAATAATCAAACCATGGATGACCTCTGGCATACTGCGTTGTATCAGGAATCGTAACAAACTTCAACTCGAGTCACGACTGGAATCGTATAATGAAGTTCTTAAAATCACCTATAAAAGATATCGCAATTTCTGCAATGATATAATAAAAAAAATAATAAAGAACAGACATGATAAAGAACAGCTAGAAAAATTTTCTAAAAATTCAAAAACGCTATGGAAGAAAAAGAATAACACACTACAAATCCGGCAAAACTAAAAACACTGAATTGTTAAACACAAAGACATCCCCAACTGCTTCTGTACGTAAAGTAAATGGTTACTTTGCTGATGTTGGAAAAACATTAGCAGAGGAAATTTTAAGTAATCCAGTTCATCAGGAGGCCCCTGCTGGAAGTAACATTTGTAATACCTCCTCATTTGTTCTCCTGGACACTGACCCCCAGGAAGTACACTGCATTGTTACGGGCCTGAGAGCTGATAGCGCCCCTGGCTGGGATAATATACCAGTCAAATTCCTTAAGCACGCTGGTACTGTTGTTGCTCCTGTGATTAGTCATCTAACAAACTTGTGTTTCCAAAAGGGAGTATTTCCAGCCCCACTAAAACAATCTATTGTGACACCGGTATTTAAGAGTGGAGAGAAAGATGACGTAAGCAATTATCGACCTATCTCAGTACTGACTGCCATCTCCAAAGTGATAGAGAAAATTATAAATAATAGACTTGTTTCTTACCTAAATAAATTTAATATTCTTTCAGACAACCAGTTTGATTTTCGACAATCCAGATCCACTGAAGATGCAATACTTTCCCTTACATCTTTAATTACTGATAATATTGATAAAGACAAGAAAAGCCTAGCCATATTTCTAGATCTTAAAAAGGCGTTTGATACCGGTCTCTCTCTCCACTCTTACTCAAAAAATGGAACGTGTTGGCATTAGGGGCTTACCTCTGCGATTGTTGAGTGACTCAGGGGCGTACACAAAAAGTGAAAAAAGGCGACTTCTTAAGCAAGGAACTAGATGTAACTTATGGCGTCCCCCAGGGCAGCGTTTTAGGGCCAACGTTGTTTCTTTTATATATAAATGACTTGACGAATCTCAAACTTCAACGTGGACACATTGGCTCTTACGCTGATGATACTGCAATAGTGTTTGATGGAAAATCCTGGGAGTCAGTGTTCAGTAACGCAGAATCTGGCCTCAGTAGGGTCTCTGCATGGCTTAGGAATAACCTCCTTACGCTAAATGTCAGCAAATTATATCTGCTTTTCCAAATATAATAGTACGCAGCCCAATGCTAACCTGAAGCTTAAAATACATACCTGCAACCAACATGACCCTCCCCCTTGTAAATGCAAAGAACTAGAAAAAGTTAAATTCACTAAATACCTAGGTGTGTTCCTGGACCAGCGCCTAACATGGTATAAGCAGATTGAAAGCGTGAACAACAGAATCAGAAAACTTAACTGGATTTTTAAGATGTTAAGATGTATCACTACTAAGGAACTAATTAATCAACTTTATATAACATTAGCTCAAACTGTCATGAGTTATTGTATCACTGTGTGGGGTGGAGCAGCCAAAAGTAAATTCTTGGAGGTCAAGCGTGGGCAACGCTGCCTGCTCAAGGTGATGTACTCAAAACCATACAGGTTTCCTACCAAGGAACTTTATGAAACCAGTGGCCAACTAACAATGAGGAAGCTGTATGTTTTGAGTATAACACTCAGGCTACACAAAACCCTTTGTTTTACCCCTCCATCAGAAACACGACGGCGTAACAAACCTGTTGCCCCTGAACCTAGCTGTAACTCCATGTTTGCTCAAAGGCAGTTTAAGGCGCAATCGGCACATATCTACAATAACATACACAGAAAAGTCAGTATCCATCAACTATTACTAAACAAGTGTAAGATTGAACTAACTACATGGTTGAAACTTCTAAGCTATGATGACACTGAGTTGCTACTGTATCGTGCGATTTATTAACTTAACCTAAATGTACACACACACACACACACACACACACACACACACATACACACACACACACACACACACACACACACACACACACACACACACACACACACACACACACACACACACACACACACACACACACACACACACACCACACCACACCACACCACACCTACCGATAAATTTAGTATTAAGTAAAACCATTGTTAAAAATTGTATTAGGTAAGCTCAGTTTAGTAAGAAACCTCTAGTTTTATATTTAGAATTTCCTACCTACTTACCAGTTACGGAAGAGCGGGGCATCCTAACACAGGTTTACTACCTAAAGGGAAGTCCAAATTTACAGCATGCATTGTATTGTGTAACAAAGGAAAATAAACAATTTTTCATTTTCATTTTCATTTTTCATTTTCATCTATTACTGTAGTCAGGGGTGTGTTTTACAATACCGAAGTACGAAAGACCGAATGTATTAAAACATCGAATGGGTCAAAAGACCGACACGATTTTTTTCTTAAACCGTAAACTTTTCAGAATTTATTAAAACGGCATCATACAGAACCCATTAAGTTAGGTTAGGCTTGTTTTATAATAATCATAAAAAGTTAACGGTTTCAGAAAAAAATCGTATAGGTCTTTTGACCCATTCGATGTTTTAATACATTCGGTCTTTCGTACTTCGGTATTGTACTATATACCCGTAGTCAGGTTGTAATACAAAAAAATATTAATTTTCCGCTTCCTCGTCTTAACTTACTGTCGACTATCTCCTCCTGCGCTCCGTCGACTTGTCTCCCGCAATTCTATCTCGTGAATTGTGTCGCGCGAGATTATCTCGGCCGCGCGCGTAACCACAAATTGTCAGAAGAGTTTTGTCGCAAGACGTATAAATTGTCGGCCTATTTTGTGAGATGCGGTTTCTGATATCCACGCACGGTACGAGTTGTTACGGTATGAGAATGCTGAATGTTGTTGGTTATGGAATGGGACAGCGCTTAAGTTAACTCTAGGAAAGAAATAGATGTCACATTGGAGGCGTGGCGCGTGGATCCGCGACGTGGTCAGAAACGAACCTCCTAACACCATATTCCTTAGTATTAAGGGCCGTGACCTTCTGCATCGCTTTCACTCAAACGATCTTTCTCCATCTGTTTCTGTTTCTGGTGGTATGGAGTCCGTTGTGAACTGTACTATCGCCCCAAGCGCCAGATACCCATTTTCATAACAAATTTGCTTGCAGCCGTTGATGTTTATTGCTATGGATTGTTATGGACAGATGTCTAGCCACTGCACGCAAACTGGGCCTTTAAGGTGGTTATCTGGCGCTTGGGGCGATAGTACAGTCGAGAGCGGTGCAGATCTGGTCAGAACACTGAATCGGGCTGCGTCATATATTGAAAAACACAACACAAATTGTGAAAACGACACAAATTTTAGACTCCAAAAACAAACATAAAAACTATGTCACTAAAATTATAATAATAACGATGTTCACCCCATTAAAAAATAATTCAAAGACACAAGTCCAGTAAAAAAACGCTTTATTGAAAGGCTAAAGCCCTGAAAACCACCACCATCTTGATGATTGGCAGTCTAGTACCGTGCGTAATAAGCAAAACTTCTTTCCTCGCACGACAAAGATCTGGAATCAGCTTACTGCGGTAGCATTCCCAGAGCGTTACAACTTAGGGATCTTTAAAAAACGAGCCTACCAATTCCTAAAAGGGTCGGCAACGCACCTGTGATGCCCCCCGTGTTGCGGGTGTTCATGGGCGACGGTGATCGCTCTTCATCAGGTGACCCGTCTGCTCGTTTGCCACCTCTTATATATAAAAAAAAAAAACAAGATTAATTTTCGACTTACTGCAAAATTAGATTTTTGTTGCTTTAAAACAAATAAATAGTTTTAAACATAGTTAGTTGATTGAGTGGGCGAACAAGTGACGTCATAAGTTGCTATTGCCTTTCAAACTCTATGGGAGAATTGTGTTTTGACAGCTCATAAAAAGTACGTCAGTTGATTGGTGGTGTCAACATCCCTAAAATTACCCTATAGGAAAAGACTAGTCTCCTTTACCCTATAAGACCAGAACGAAAATTAAAAAATAAAAAGAAATAAATTATAAAGAACATAACCTCATTTACGCCTTATTTAAATTCAATAAAGAATTTTAGAAAACTGCGGCTCTGCTGCTAACGGTTAGTGTTAAAATAAAAGAAATGTGAAACGTTACACGAAAACGAAATACCAAAATTAAATGCAGGTTGACAAGTAATGTTTGCTACACAATTTCCAACTTAAATCTAAAGAGTTTTAGTGCAAATTTGATTCGGTTTTCCACTAGGAAACAAGTGAACTATACTTTAAACGAACGAAACAAGCGCGTTACAGCATTTTCAACCAAATTAAAACAGAATACAGTTCAAATAAGCATGTTTTTCAACCATTCTGAAGTTTCCAGTATGAATATCGTTCATATACGTAACATAAAACCACATAAAACGTTTTTTATACATTTCAGGATGCCAGGATGCTTTGTACGAGTTTCTGGTATGAAAACGAAAAAACGTTAACGGGGCATCGGGACAGGCTTTTAAAATGATGCATATAAAGAGGAAATATTTTATCTGAGCGAAAACCACGGCTCTGGATGCATTGTTTTGGGAATAATTATGATTGAAATCAATGCTGCCTGGTGGATGGAATGAAAGAATAGCATATCGGCGACATTTATACGAGTACACACAAAGAAGAATGGCATAATAATATTCGTAAAGACAGTAATGTCTCAGAATCAGAATCTTCATTGGCACTAAAGATGCTATGTACATATCTCTAGATAAGAATATTGTTTGGTTCATGTATTTAGCCATTTTTTTCTTCTAGTACCTACCTCTTCAAATCAATTCTAAAGTTTATCCGTCTGCTTTTTATACTCCTCTACATCGGTAGCCTTCCGGAACAACTATTTAATCATTTTATTATATTATAACCAACAATGAAACAAGTCAATTACAGACAGAGATGATGATAGATGTCTAAGATCAGTACCAAAAAACTAGTAGTAAGTACTTACTTTTTAGCCGAACTTTATGTTCCGTATTTCTAGAAATTACTGTCCAGCTAGCACGAGGCGATCATTTGTTTTGTAACTAATTTTTAATCCATATAAGTCGATAGCAAGACCAAACGCAGGTGCGAACCAAACGCTTTCCGAAAAATTAAAAACGAAACGCAGCGCGTCTAAGACAGTACTGCCAACGTAAAATAAGTAGCTCTTCTAAAAACTCTTGCCGACGTGTGCGTGCAGCGTCGCCGCTCCGCTAAAAATCCAAATTCAAAATCCGAAAAAACTGAAGAACTATCACCAAACCAACCAGACGTACATTAAGTTTACTTTTAGTTTACCACTGATAGATGGCTTGCCTTCATTTCATTTCCAACTATAACACCATACAAATAAAGTAGCTATTACAAAATCTGCAAACGTGGCATGACAGTATTCTAAAATTGACTTTATTTGTAGGTAGTTAAAGTTGTATATGAAATGAAGGCAAACCACTTGTCAGTGGTAAACTTTATGTAATTTTACTTGTAAGCGTCTATCAAGTCCAGATATACGCCTGTGGACGACAAATCACCGGGGGGCCCCAGGAGCAACGTTCTTAAAGCCTAGGTAAGTGTCTGCATATCTCTCCTTGCCATCGAAGAATATTTTATTAACACGTAGCAGACACATTAAGCAATCTCTTTTAATTATAATGAAGCCGCATAATTTACAAACGAAATCAAAAAGCAACCGGGCAATGGTTGAAAATAATTAGTGTTGACAGTTTCACTTGGGGTTTCTCCCCACTTCGTGTAACTGGCACAAAAACCAACCCGCCATGTTTTGCTCGCCACCTAAAAAGCTACACATGCGTACACGTAATATATCAATTGTCAAGCTACAGTCCGCAACCGTAAAGAGGTCTCAGCTGCTCTTAAACCTTGGAGTATTAACCAATCGGAGTTGACACGCGCAGTGGCGTAGCTACCGTAGGGCAAGCGGGGCAGTGCACCGGGGCCTCCAAGCTTAGGGGGCCCCTCGGACTCTGACTTACAAACGCGGACCTATGAGAAATGCGGCTATAAAACGCTACTAAGTAGTGAATTTACTACAAGCGCGCGAGTCTAGTGAATTTAAAGTGCATTCATCCTTACTTGTCTTATCATGTAAACAAACACGGGTTGGGGCCCTAGTTTATTTTTTGCCCCAGGGCCTTTGATTAACTAGCTACGCCACTGGACACGCGCAGTAATTCAAGTAAATTTTTTTTGATAAAATTTTGGGTAGTCTGCTAGCGTTTCAACCGTTATCAGTCTCCTGTCGCATATATTAAAGAAATAAGCTACACCTAGCGGAAGGTTTTATATAACGATGCAGCGTTCTTATAGTATAATTTAAATTTTTTGAAATTTCACGCTAACTGTTGCTTATTTCTTACGCCACTGACTATTTTAGCGATGAAATGTAGTCATGACTTTTTCCGATATTTTAATTTAAAAATAAACTAAAACAATTTTTAGTGTGTGAGTGCTTTTATAACCTTAATGAATACTTTTGTAACAAATATTAAAATTCCTGTAAAATAATATTAAGTAATTAAATTGTACGTCCGAAATGGGCAGACTGTTGAGACTTCTTGATGCATAAGTGTTAACACAATTTGTACACGGTTTTAAACAATAAACGTTTCTTATTTCTTATTTCTTAATAGTTTTTCTGAGTGGAGACGAATCATTGAAATCAGTCTATTCGTTGTTAAGTTGGTATAACTAACACGAAACACACACGAAACGATGAAATCCGTGCAAGTACTAAAGTCACCGACATAGCTCGAAGAATCGTCAGACTCAAGTAGCAGTGGGCACGGGCAGGGCACATCGCTCATAGAACTGATGGCCGATGGGGCAAAAAGTTTTCTCGAGTGGCGTCCACGGATCGGAAGACGCAGTGTAGTTAGGCCTCCAACAAGATGGAGCGACGACCTGGTTAATGTTGCGGGAACACGTTGGATTCTGAAGGCACGAGGCCTATGTTCAGCAGTGGACGTCTTTCGACTGATGATGAACTAACAAGACTTTAATTTATTAAATTATTAAAAATAAAATTAATAATTACTAATAAGGTTCACATCATTGCCTTCTCCGTAAGGTTTAACGCTCCAACTCCTAACCCTATATTTTGTGTCCATAAACAAATTCTCTTTATTAGGGAGGGCTAATAAAGGCGGCAAAAATAGTGGTCAACCGCGGCTCGAGGGATCGCGCCTAATAGAAAGCCACGCCGCCTACGCACTTACATTCCGTAGATAATATACGGTTCTAATAAACTAGCAAAAAAGGTGAGCAGTTTTTGCACAAAAAATCCTATTAATGAAAATTGTATTATAGTCCATTTAGTTACAAGTATATTGCGTATCACTTATCTATGTATGTTTTATGATGTGTATTATTGGATGTTTTTAGTTGTTTTAGTAAAGTTTTTTATTATTATTTATTTTATATTGCACCACCTGCTGAAATGAATTCCTTGCTTTCTTTCTTTTTTAAAGGTTACCTGGAAGAGATCGTTTCGAAGCCCATTGCTTACCTTATTTTTTTCATATACTTATTTTCTCTATTGTATTGTATTGTATTGTTTTGTATTGTATTGTATTGTATTGTATTGTGTTGTATTGTATTGTATTGTATTGTATTGTATTGTACTGTGTTGTATTGTATTGTATTGTATTGTACTGTATTGTATTGTATTGTATTGTATTGTATTGTATTGTATTGTATTGTATTGTATTGTATTGTATTGTATTGTAATATGATAAATGAGAAAGTTTTTTAACCAATTTTTAAATGCTTGCGGCATGCTTGGTTAAACTATTTCTTGCATCATCATCATCTCAGCCTATATACATCCCACTGCAGGGCACAAGCCTCCTCTCAGAATGAGAGCGGTTGGGCCGTAGTTCCAACGCGGGCCCAGTGCGGATTGGGAACTTCACACACACCGCATTGAATTTTTTCGTAAGTGTTTTTCACCGTAAAGCTCGTGGTAAAATTCAAATTAATTTCGCACATAAATTCCGAAAAACTCAGAGGTGCGAGGGCTTTTTTTAATAAATAAATAATGAACATAAATATGTATAAAGGTATCTTATTCGACGACATAAAAGAGCTAAGGGACATATTTATGTATGAGTATGTTGTATTGCACCCATATTTTTACCCTTTACTATACGAGGGTTAAAATTATCAGATCGAATACGGGCTCATATTCTACTGTACACTCTTGGTGTTTAATAGTAATGGCGCCAAATCAATAGCACTTGGGAGCATTCTCTGTTATTCGATACCAATCAGCCGCCAACATGCGTCCGGTATCCATGTACCGTTACTGGAGCATTCCAGAACATTCTAGACTGTTCTCGAACACGCTCGAAATAATTAAACTCGTCACCCGTATTGTGTGGGATACGATTTCGTGCCTGTGACGTGCGAACGTTCAAAGGGTTAGTATACAACAGTGGATGTAAAATTATTCTATTTTCTTATTTAAACACCCAAGATTCAAGAGTAAACATTGGTATTTTTTGTACATAATTATCTGCCCTGACCGAGATCGAACACGGGACATCAAGCTTTATAATCACACGGCTATACCTAATTAACCTAATTTACTTATTATAGGATCAGAGATGGCCATTTTTTATCCAAATAATTATTCGAATAAACAATATTTCACGATTTTTATTCAGTTATAAGCAATAACGGAATTAATCCTGACAGGCTCGCCTTAAAATGCTTGTCAAGCAACGCTTTGTTTTTTTAAGATTCATGACATGACGTAGACGCAAAATGTGCGATGCTTAATGCCAAACACACTAACCGCCCGGCCACGACTTCGCACGTTTGGCGGCGCGCAAACGTTTTCTGTGTTCATTGCGCGGCCAATCGCAATGAACTGGTAAAACGGCACACGCAATGAACTGATAAAACGTTTGCCGCGCCGCCAATCTCGCGAAGTCGTGGCCGAGCGGTGACAGCGCGGTAGCGGGGCGGCGCGGTGCGACGCGGTGTGTCGCCGGTTTTGCGGGTAGCGATAGCGGTCTGCAGGGCGTCACACTGTAAATACCGGGCGGAAACCGCGCGAGATGGCGATGTGTGTGAAATGTCATAAATAACTTTTTTTTCTAATACACATTATTACAACAAACAAACGAGCACAACAACACAAAAAAGTTTTAAATAAATACAACCGTTGGTCCTATGACGCCACCGCACCGCGCCGCGCCGCCCCGCCACTGCTGTCAGTACGTTTGGTGCTTTATTCAAGTAACTAAAGGTTACTAATAGCTAGTTAGTAGTTTCAATCACGCCTAAAGGCCCGTTGTTTGATCATTAGTTAAACTAACTAATAGTCAAATTTCCTTTGAAATACGTTAACTATTGTTATATTTGCCATACATTTTAACTATTAGTTTGTTTAACTATTGATCAAACAACAGGCCCTATGTCCTGTATCATTAGCAAACTAAGGTAATTTTGTTCAACGCGTACGAAGCTTGTTACGCCGTCTAGTTCGTTCCATCTACAACTAGGCACTAGTGTACCCTCAGGTTAACCCACGAGCATCTTACAGGACGCTTATATCGCATGACACAAGTACGGTGTCTACAGCAAGCCTAGAGTCCCGCCAAGCAAACATTAATCTAAGTCATGCTATTCCACGAGAGTATAATGGACTTGCGAACTATGCGATGGTAAAAGCACTGAATAACTAATAATAAGCGCTATACATACATAATTATCCTATGCTATCCCATTCCAACCAATATAATAAACTAGCTCAGTCATACACATTTTTTGTTTGCTGTAGCCCCCTTGTGCGCTATTATTATGACAGATTCGCTTTATGGCAGACTAGCTTCACTTGTTTCTATCCCGCGGGTATTTTGCATTTTCCCGGAGAAAAGTAGCCTATGTCAATCAGAGATAGTGCAGCTTCCTATTAGTGAAAGAATTTTTAATATCATCATTGAAGTTGCATTAACCTATTTTTATCCCGTGAGAATAAAATTTTGCTACAAAGAAAGAAACAAAAATGTTAGATATTTCCCTATCGCAAGGGAATTTCGAAAAATCCTTCCTTAGTACAACTACAACTTTAGGTACAAGTATGCCAAATTTCAAGTCTCTAGCCCTAGTAGTTTAGGCTGTGAGTAAAGTTGTCTGTCAGTCAGTCAGTCAGTCACGGTAATGGTTTATAGGTATAGATTAGCTAGCTTCATAGTTAGCAATATTTTATAGTCAAGTTTACGAGCGCGCGCAGACAGAGAGCGGTCTGGAGTTCCGAGTTCCGTGTTCAGAGTTCTGTGTTTTGACCGCTCGAGAGTTCCAGTCGCCTGCTGTGTGCGTTATCGTAAGAGACTCAGTACATTCGAAAGAACGCAGAACTCTGAACTCGGAACTCCAGACCGCTCTCTGTCTGCGCGCGGTCTACATCGGCGTGTTAGTTTTTTTTTTTTTTTTTTTTTTTTTTTTTTTTTTTTTTTTTTTTTTTTTTTTTTTTTTTTACAAAAAACTGACCCGTGATTGACCACTATCTCACCTGATGGAAAGTGTAGATGAAGCCAAAGGTGTACCTCACTGGTTCAGTAACAGCCTATTCACTCTAGCCTTGAAGAGACCCAGGTTGTATTTATCAGGAAATACAGACGACGGGAGCGAATTCCATTCTTTAGCAGTTCGCATTAGGAAGGAAGACGCGAACCGCTTCGTACGGGCTACTGGAATACTAACCACATAAGGATGAAGACGCTCCCCCCGCCTGGATGTCCTTTGGTGAAATGGAGATGGAGGAATTAAATCATGTAATTCCTGCGCACACTCTCCAAAATGTATCCGATAAAAAACAGAAAGACAAGCAACTCGACGTCGGTGCTCGAGGCTCTGTAGCCTACCACCGATTGTCGGACTATCACCAATGAGTCTTCGGGCTCGATGCTCCACCGAATCCAACGCCGCCAACTGATACTTGGCAGAACCGTCCCAAAGGTGGCAGCAGTATTCCATACATGATCTTATCTGTGCTTTGTATAAGGTAAAAAGTTGTTCCTGCGTGAAATACCGTCCCACCTTATATAAGATACCAAGTTTCTTAGCAGCAGTTTTCGCCCTGGACTCAATGGCCACGCCGAAGTTGAGATTAGAAGGCACGCTCAGTCCAAGAAGCTCAAGGTGGTCTTTGGGTGGTAAGGATAAATTTTGGAAAGTAGGAGCCAAGGTGAATGGACTCCGCTTTGCGGTGAACAGACACGCCTGTGTCTTGGCAGCATTAAACTGGACCAAGTTGGCCGATCCCCATTCGGACACGGCCTCCAAGGTCTTATTCGTCCGCTGTACCATAGCCTCCCTGAGTGAACCGATCTCGTCCCCACTGGCTCGGCTGTTAGATAGGTACCTCTCTGTGACTGTGCTGTCATCGGCGTACCCATAGATACCGGTAATTTTTTTCTTAAGCTGTGTCACCCTAGTGCCATAATAGAATGAAATAAAATATCAAAAAAACTCCTCCGTACAACGTTTTAAAAATCATTCAATAAAAAAATGCTAAAGATCGAGTTAAAAACGCTGAAAGCAACACTTTCTTGTATGACGACTCTTTTAATTTTTCTTCGTATTTGTTGTTATAGCGGCCACAGTAAAACAATCGGTGAAAATTTCAAGTGTCTAGCTGTAATTTATTGAATCAGGCGTTACTTTGCGGAGGTCCATATTAATGAACTGAAACAAATACTTTGCTTTCCCGTGCCCTTGCGCGGGTCGCGGGTGAGCAAAGTAATTGTTTCAGTTCATTATCTAGCTATTACGGTTCAAAAAGCAGTCTAGAACCCTGTGACAGATGGACGGACGAACATACAGCGGAGTCTCAGTAATAGGGTCCCAAGACACCCTTTGGGTACATAACCCTAAAAAAAAACCGGTTGTCTGTAAAGTCGGTTTACGGGCGATAGTTTAACGTGACAACGTCATAACAAAACATTCAAAAACCAGGCGGTCACCCATCCAAGTACTGACCGCGTCCGACTTTGCTTTACCTCGGTGATCGGACGAGAACGAGAACCGGTGTTTTGTCAAATAAATATCTTGAAAACGGTGCATCCTACGACAAAATCAATGAAATTTTCATCCCCCCTTTGACCCCCCCCCCCCGCCCCCTAAATTGCAACTGGCCTTCGCCGCTCTCTTGCAACTGGCCTTCGCTGCTCTGTAGGTACATGTACGGGACATGTCCCGTACAATGTCCCGTAAATGTACGTTACATTGCGTCATCCTTTTTCAATAATTTATTACTTTGCGTAGGTCCATATTAATGAAGGTCGCGGGTGAGCAAAGTAATTGTTTCAGTTCATCCTTTTTCGTGTATGCAGCCCGCGTCCATCGATTTATTAGAAAGAAAGAAAGAAAGAAAGAAAAATATTTTATTTCAGGTTACAAGAGTACCACCACCAAACAGTAGAAAACAACATTAACAACTAATAACACAAGTTTGTAAAGGTAGTGACACCAATTGTCACCGAAAAAGGGTCTCTACTCAGCATGTGTTGCTGCACAGAGAGTGTAGCAACGCTGGTTTTCTGTAGAGCCCAGATTTGAGCTACACGACAGCTCCACCTGTTACTAAAATACTTATACACAAACAAGGCCTAAGCATTTGTTATAAAATAAAGTGAAGGGAGCCAAGCAAAAGGTGTCGTTGTCACGTTGTTGTTGTTACATTAGACGTTGTCACGTCAGAAACGGTTACTTGTCTTACTGCATAACATTTTTGGTAACGTTTTAACTGACCAGCATCTACAGACATTCCCAAAAAATCCTACGCATTTGCTCGACAAATTTCACACGAACCACCTTTGCAAAAAAACCTACTTTGTATTTTTATCCCTGCCTCTCCATAAACCGTGGCCTTTATGTGATCTACGGGACTTCGCACAATAAGGCCAAGCCCAACCATAAGAGCGTAAGCGCCCTCCAACTTCATGTAAACATACGTCATTTTGGATAACACGAACGGAGGAGCGCGAGAGCGGAATACTTATGAGACCCGCCTTGAATACTGAACGCCAAGTGTCAGTTAGTTTGGGACATGCTAATAATATTTTCTTTTCTGCTATATGACAGACGTCGATTATTGAGTTGGGCTGCTTATGGTGACAAGTAGTTGACGTGAACATTTTAGTAGATTTACGCATACTTTGTTATGTAAAACTTGTGCAAAATATGAAGGAATCATTCGGTTCGGGCGTTACTTTGCGGAGGGTTCAATTAGGGATACCTTTCACCTTCCTATTTTGCGTGTAAACGCGCTAGACAGCTGCGTCTGTGCTATATAATTATATGAAATGAAATAACTATTAATTAAAAAAAATAAAAACCCCCAACGCAATTAAGTTAAAATAAAGTAAATGCCCATTATGCGTCTAAGATCCCTTCCACAGCTAACAAAAAAGCTGATAACTTTGAAACGGCTAAACCAATTTTGATGAAACATAATCTTAGAACCATCGCCAAGAAGCTTGCATTCAAATAAAAAAACCGCATTAAAATTTGTCTACCCGTTTAAGAGCTATACACACACACATACACACATAGCGGCCAAACTTATAACATCCCTTTTTTTGTGTTGGGGGTTAAAAATGGCTTCGGCTGATAATGTAGGTAGGTACAGCACGCAAAATGCTAACTGCACGCATAACGTGCAAACAGTCAAAACATACGCAAAATCTATAACATGACAAATGACAGTGTTGTGTACATTTGTCATGTTAAGAAAAATAAAATAAATGTAAAGAAAAATTGCATTTGCATTGAACAATCAATGCCAAATATTTTTTATTAGATATATTTTTTATTTTTAACTTTTATTAAGTTGTCAATCAATATTGAAAAGGCCGCGATTCCCCTCGTGGGTCTAAACTGAGCTTATGGATTGTATATTGTCTCTTCCATCGTAACCATTCATAACAACCCAAGGCCAAGTACTATACTAAACCCAATCGGGTTTGTATAAATCAGCTTAAACAAGAAGCCGGCCCGTCTTAAATCCGACGCTCTATATAATCCATACGAATTGCTTGTTTTCGTTAACGGCGTGCGAAGCACTCCCAATACACTCGTTGTGTGCTACCGTGCTATCAATTCACCGGGATACTGTGACCAGGATGGAAGAAAATGAGAGACTCCTGACCTCTTCGATAACAAACAGGAATTTTAAGTTAAGATACTTTGGAAGACTATTTTGATTAGACTGAAGCTTAGTTACCTTTATATCAGCTGGAAGAAGTCCACTGCTGAAAAAAAAGGTCTCCCCTACAGTAAAATTACATAAACTTTACCACTGACAGGATGGTTTGCCTTCATTTCATATTCAACTTTAACGACCTACAAATAAAACCAATTTTAGAATACTGTTACCCACGTTTGCAGATTTTGTAATAGCTACTTTATTTGTATGGTGTTAAAGATGGAAATGAAATGAAGGCAAGCCATCTGTCAGTGGTACATTAAAAGTAAACGTATTGTACAAAGTTTCGCAACGGTCGGTCCTGCGCTACCTCAAGTAGTTTCTATGACCTTTACCAGATTGTCGGTTCATCTTGTTGCTCAACCTACCTATCTAAGTACATTCCTTTGGCAAATAATCAAAAGCGATAATGAGGGTTTTAATACAAATTTATCTAAAAACGCTTGATTTCAATGTCGATTTCCTTTTGTGTTTTCATTCTGTAAAATTTATTTCACTTTAATTCTGTTGCTTTATGCCAAGCTTTAAGTCATCTACCTAAGCTTCTACCCACTGTTTGTTTGTTTGTGATAGATAAATTCAAAAACTCATCATCATCCGCTGCATGACGTTCACTGTTGAACAAAAGCCTCCCCTTAGACGCAACAATGAACGACAAATCGCCCTCTGCATCCACCGGTTGCCTGCGACTTTCGTGATGTTGTCAGTCCACTTAATGGGAGGTCTGTCCACGCCTCGCCTTCCGGTTCGTGGTCAAAGTCAAAGTCAAAAAAATATTCAATTTAGGCTTCCATTGATTGATTTAAATTATTTATTGATTCAGGTTTTACTTTGCGGAGGTCCATATTAATGAACTGAAACAATTACCTTGTTCACCCGCGACTTTACGATAGCTACGTTTATGTCAAAAATGGGTGCTCATGCAGTTCCTCTACCTCCACACTGTATGAACGCACACAAATCACACAAACCCAACTATCACCACCACCAAACTACACTGACGCGTTTCGAACTCAACCAGATCTCATCTTTAGAGTACCACAATCGTTCACTGTGCTACCAAATATTAAAGTCTAATATGTGTGTGTGTTTGTGTGTGTGTGTGTGTGTGTGTGTGTGTGTGTGTTACAGTGGTGGAGGAACTGCATGAACACGCATTTTTAATATAAACGTAGCTATTTCCATTGATTGATTGTTCGTCACTCAAGAAACATTCTCCACCAATGGCTATCTGTTCTTGGCGTGATATTGCTTACCCATTGCCAATTCACTCCCTTATTCCATATTCTTCGAACTATGTCAATAACTCAAAAACTGCTGAACCAAATTCTTGCCCTTATTCGAAATCTATATTAACAGCAGGACAAATACAATCCAAAAAAATATCATTATGCCTACAAAATACTTCGTCAAAACAAGTATAATATCGAAAGCAATAAAAGAACTTTTAGTTAAAAAATGTCCTAGCTAAATTAATGGTGTCCCTATCTGCTACATAGGGCTCGCGGGACCAATGTCTACACCGATGTATAAGTCAGCCGTGACGTGTAGACTCCCTACATTGATTACAAAAGCGGACGGAATAAAAATGATCTTAACACAAAGCTCTAAGGTTCGATTTGTGTTGAATTTCTCGAAAGGTTGTTATACAAAACTTAGATTTTTTCCGCTATCTTCTGAAGTTTTTTTTTTTAAATATTTCTACAAGTATTTCTGTAAGTAATGTGAGTGGGTGTGAGTGCGTATGTGCGTGCGTGCGTGCTTGCGAGCGCGCGGGCTTACGTGCATGGGTCATAATAGTTATTTATGTGACTGCTGCATAATAAAAAGTATGAAAATACGAGTGTGGTTTTATGAAACAAACCGAAGGTGAGTTTCATAATAAAATCACACAAGTGTTTTAATCCTAACTATGCACAGTCGCATATATAATTATATCTTCATGAATAAGTCTCCATTATTTTTCACTAGATATACCCCCCCCCTACACCTTCACCAGGTCATCGCTCCATCTTGTTGGAGGCTTACCTACACTGCGTTTTCCGGTCCGCGGACGCCACTTGAGAACCTTTCGGCCCCGTCGGCCGTCAGTTCTACGAGCGATGTGCCCTGCCCACTTGACTGCCACTTAAGCTAGCGATTCTTCGAGCTATGTCCGTGACAAATACCTAGCAAATAAATGTAGAGTACCTAAAACATCTTCACGACGTTAGACGTTGATCATACGACGTCACGGAATACACTAAAATTTAACGCTGATTTTCTACGTTTTCCACAACCATAAATAACGACATAAAGCGTGATCGCAACAGACGGTCAAAATGGCTATGATCTACGCTGCAAGTTTGTCCTTCCAGTGCACCGCAACATTGTAACATATCCAATGCATTTTCAGAGCGAAAAGCACAACTCTAACCTAATCAAACATCAAACGAAATCCAACTCTACTACTTTATTTTCAAAGTTTACAACGACCGCACAAGGACTTTGGACGTTGCCAATTTACAAAGCTCCCCTAATCTCCGACGCATACAATTTGGAACTCTAAGTTGTTGGCTTAAAGTTGGTCGTGGTGGTATTTGTAGCTTTGTTTTTTACATGAGTGACCATGTTCCATCATACATGAAACGTTACGAATGGCCGTTTGAGACGTCTTTGCTCGCGTTTGGGAACAGATCAACGCTATTTATTTCTGAAAAATTTGCTGAATTTATCCAGCATCAATAATCCATAGGTACTATCAGTACCATAGCTACTTATGAGACACCAATTCTATCCTATCCTACGGTTAATGCTATAAATGTGCGAAGGTGTTTAAATGTTTGTTAATCAATCAGGCAATAACGGCTAAATGCCTACTAGGAGGCTTCCACATAAAAAAAATTGAGAATGTTTACTTTAAAATTAATAAGTTGGATGATATTATTCTAGCGTTTGTGCCATGTAACATAAACATAGCTCACAGGGACACACAAATACAGACACAACGCGCACACACCTACACACACTCACTCACCAGCCTTCGCCGTATATAGATTTAGACAATTAAACCGAGCCAATCTACTCTGCGCAGGCACCAAAACAACCGGTAAAATATTATATGAGGCATGTTAAAATCCAGTGAGACATAGTGATAACACTTCGTTTCCTTCTGTTGCATTTAATTTTATTGGAAATACTTATATTTAACAAATAAATGAATTTTGAATAAGAATTATTACTATATTAAGTATCATGACATCCGACAATGGACCGGAAAGTTATGAATTATGATTATGAAGCTAGACTTGAACATTAAGTGGCAGGATTAACAGGGTTTTTATATTGATATAGAAAGGTAGTAAAATAATAATGAGCCGTTTAAATTGATTGCAATTATTGCACTGCGCCTGAGTCGGATGGCGTGAACCGCAGCAGTTTTGTTAGTGTCGACCGCACTTCCGGAGTTTGCTTCGTACAATCGTCGGCTGGGTCGTATGTGTACGATGTACGGCTGTAAAAGAAAATAAATAATAAACCCTTGGGATTCATCTTGGTATTTATACACCTCACTGCAGGGCATAAGTATTCTCTCATAAAGTGGGGGCTTGGGAACTTTACACACGCCATTGACTTCACAGTGCATGTTTATAGGAAAGTGTTGTTAAAATTTTGCACAAATTAATTCTCTAAGAGTCCGAGCTAGGAACCTGGATTAGAACCCATAATCCTCTGCTTAATAGGCTATTATAGGGCCAACCACAACCACAGTATACTTTGGATTGAAAATACTAAAAGTTATTAAAAGCGAAAAAGTTTTTCGGGTGCGCCGGTGGGATTCGAACCCACGTCTCCTGGGTATGCGCCCCAACGGGTGTTCTACCAATTGAACCACGTCGCATCCAACCGACTCCTCCGAAATTCTTAATCGCTTACATACGCCAACAGTAGCGTGTGGTAACATCCATCGCAACTATTAGAAGCTACGACTCCTACGTTCCAAATTACATTGGAAATGCGTAAGAAATGATGTACCACATCTATTTATTCAAATATTATTTATTTTATTAGCAGTACGGCTGCTCACCGAATCTAAGATTACCCAATTTTAATCCCACCGGTGCACCCGAAAAACTTTTTCGCTTTTAATAATCTTAGATTCGGTGAGCAGCCGTACTGCTAATAAAATAAATAATATTTGAATACTAAAAGTGCCATAGTTAAAATCCACATCAGCGATGTTACGGATGAGGCGAGATCAGAACTAGAGTTTTAAATTCGGTTTGTTGAAGATTGCTCTTTGATCGAACTAAGCATCACTCATAAAGGGCCTCGGTGGGTAATCTTGTTTACATAACTTGGCCGCATATAAGATTACAAGAAATGGCACTTACTCATAAACGACCAGTGAAGTAACCATTGTAGTCATCTGTAGAAAGTCAAGATACCGATGTGAGGCGTGAACAACACGACACAGCTCTTGAATAAGCCACGAACCATCTTCATCTTTCCAAGACACGTAGCCTGGATGAGTAAGAGCTTGTTAAGAAAAGGAATTCGTTCATTTTCATATAAGTCTAAATCCAATATTCAGTTTTTTTTCGAAAATTTGCAGGGCCGTATAACTTTAAATGAATAGTGCGTGCGCAGAAAAGAGTAGGTACAAATATTGGGCATGGTTGTCTAGGTGTCTACCTATATATAATGTCGTCGTAGCTCCAATACATCGATAACACGTTCGCTCTTCTATCTGAAGAACGACGACAAAGACTGCCTCTAGGCTTGAAGACGAAAACTACTATGTAAGATTTATTATAATTGTATTTTTAAATGCATAGCGAATTTTTCAAATATTTCTACATCCTTGAATATTGAAATACCATCACTTGAGAATTTGAGATAACTTTTTATAGGCTCACAAGCATCATCTTTACCTTCTACGGAAGACCTGAGCACCAACGTATCAGCGTGCGAGGAAACGAAGGAAGAGTCTCCAGAACTGTCAAATTGTATTTGACCCTCGTCGACATTGTCTCCACGGCACGCTTGCACAATGAACAGCTTGGGTTTGCCTACAAGCCACTCATTACCTTGCTGCAGCAGGGTCACCAAGCTCTGTGGACACAAATTAAAAAGGAAATTAACTATTGGTTTCAAAGTTAAAGCCTTACAGGGCTTCATGAACTGACTTAAACTAATGACAACATCTGTATTATAATGTGCATGACTTGACAATGAATAAATGAATATGAATATAAGTTGTTTGCACTTCAAAGTTGAATTAGAATGATATGCTTGTCATCATCGCTTTATGCTCATTGCCATCATTCTCAAAAAGTTCTTATCTATAGCCGAATAATTATATGCTTCTTTATTATAGCCACTGTGATGTCGTACTTTCTGCTTCTGGTCATATGTTACACGATCATTTCTATCTTATTGTTTGTCATTTCCATAAACCCATATCCATGCTTCCATACTTATCATGTTATAAATGCAAAAGTAAATTTAATAGGGAGATACGTACCTTAAGACCCCTGAAAGATTTTATCGCGGACAATTTCATAGTTCCCGCGAGACGGTGTTAAACAAATTATTCGCATACGGAGTCACTAGTAATATATACACGGGCTAGTAAATTACAATTCGTAGCAAATGTAGTCAGATATGAGTTCTGTGAATCTCACTTTATTAGATTCAGAATTAAACCTTGCGGCACAATCTACGGATTTATAAATGGTGATAATGATATCAAGTATTTTTTTTTTGTCACTTGCTCGTAACTTCTTAATGAAAACCAGGTATTTAAGTAACTCAAAATGTTGAAAATCTGCATCAAGACTTACTTCTAATTCATAAGACTGGTCTGCCGCCAGAAGTTCGCCATTTACATCACCATGTGTCAGTATCACCACGCATAAGCACGCTGTTTTACTGTGATCCTGTTTGCTAACTGCAAAGAACGTAAGACATTGTCAAGCTTTCTTACTCAATGTTTTTTAAAGAACCCACTTGCTGATTTGTTTTCTACAAGCCTTATATTTATTATTCTTTGGTTTGCCCTTATTGGGAGCTTGCTTCGATCATTATACTTGTAGATGCACGAGTGAGTTAATCATGTTACTCTTTTATAGATAGCAGAAGAGCCCTGGCCTTCCGGTTCTGACACCTGACATCGAGTTTGCTAAGTCGCCTTGCTTTGGCTCCATACAACTTTATATCCAAGTTGACCGTCCATTCCAACATTGTCAATGAATTAGTACTTACGCTCCTTAACGGTTTCGTGAATGTCGTCAGATTTCATATCCGGACGGTGGTCAATAAGAAAGCCCAACTCTTTCGAAAACACTTCGTTCAGCCTCCTCACGTCACGGTCTGTGTAATTGCGTGACTCTGGCCGACCATTCTCGTATTTTCTGCAATAGAGGTTTTATATACAATATAGGCTTGCGTTTGGCCACAATCACGCCTGATGGAAAGCGAAGATGATACCTACGATGGAGCACGCTTGCCTAGTAAATGCTCGTTCACCCTAGACTTGAATTTAGGGGAATAAGCACGAAGAAGGCAGTTGAGCGTAGTGTTGCGCGCGCCCTCAAGCAGTGCAAACCGTACAACAAATACGGGGTACTGTATTCGGTACGCGCGCGCTACACAACTGCTCAGACCCTTCCTCCAGAATGGCTTCTATAGGCAACAAGTTGGAACACGACGAGAGTCGCTTGGCGGCCTATAGGGTGGTGACCAGCCACCGGAATTGTATTGCTCGTTTTGCACCACCCGGAGATTACGTTTAGGGTCTCGAGGGTAAACCTACGGACGTGAGAGATTTCAACCCACAAAATTATCTAATACCTTTAAACGAGCAATTCTTGTATATATATATATAATCAGGATCTCGGAAACGGCTCCAACGATTTCGATGAAATTTGGTATGTGGGGGTTTTCGGGGATGAAAAACTGATCTAGCTATGTTTCATTTTCAGAAAATCGCTTTTACTCGTGTTTTCCAGCTATTTTTGTTTGCATTAGAATATAAAGCTAAATTTCGCCGACTTCGAGCAGATCATAATGGCACATTAGAAATCGGGTGGTCGCGGATCCAGCCGACCTCGGTTCGAGTCCACGTTTTTTATCAAGATTTTTAGTTTTTTTTTTTTTAAGTTTATTTTTTATGAGAAAACGTCAAGTTTCTTCTTTTGTGAGAAAAAGTTACTTTTTTGTGAGAAAAAGTTACTTTTTTGTTAGAAAAAGTATTATAGGGAACGTGCAGTAACTATAGGCGGCAGCACTAATGCGACAGAAGAGACACTATGCGGACAGTAAAACAATCAAGGTAAAACATTCAAATTGATGGCACCCTTATGGCACCAGTTGGCAGCACCGTCTATGTGCACGTTCCCTATTGGGAGCACAGAACAGGAAAAGCCGGTTGTCTGTAAAGTCGGTTTACGAACGATAGTTTAACGTGACTCACCCCCCCCCCCCCACCCCCTCCGGTGTTTTTGTCAAATATCTTGAAAACGGTGCATCCTACGGCAAAATCAATGAAATTTTCATCCCCCTTTAATACTCCCGCGCTCCCTCCCCCGCATCCCCTCCCCCCTCTCACCCCCCCACCCCTCCGGTGTATATAATCAGGATCTCGGAAACGGCTCCAACGATTTCGATGAAATTTGGTATTTGGGGGTTTTCGGGGATGAAAAATTGATCTAGCTTGGTCTTATCTCTGGGAAAACGCTTGGTACCGAGTTTCTGCCCGAGCAGAGCTCGGTCGCCCAGGTACTATCCATAGTATATCCACTATGTTTTGACGACCAGATGGCCTAGTGGTTAGAGACCCTGACTATAAAGCTTGAGGACCTGGGTTCGATTCCCGTGTCGGGGCAGATATTTGTTTGAAAAATACGAATGTTTGTTCTCGGGTCTTGGGTGTTTAATATGTATTAAAGTATGTATCTATCTATATTAGTATGTTTATCCGTTGCCTAGTACCCATAACACAAGCTTTGCTTAGCTTACTTTGGGACTTGGTCAATTGGTGTGAATTGTCCCGTGATATTTTTTTTTTTATTTTTTTTTTTTACTATTATATTTTTATTACTAGCTGGTGCCCGCGACTTCGTCCGCGCAGTAAAGGTTCTTCATTTCTTTCATTGAATAAAATAAATATCCGGCAACATCCAAAAATCCATCGTCTCATCATTATTGGTATTACTTAGTGAATATAAATCCCGTTTATTCCCTATCCCGTGGGAATTTCATCAAATCTATCCTTTTTTGTTACTCGATATTGATAACGGCAACAGATAGACGCTTAAAATACTTATTCACAGAAAATTTAGTTATACATTCACTTTAAAAATAAATTATTAAATTAAAATAAAACAAATACTTAAGGGGGGCTCCCATACAAAAAACGTGAACGACGATAACTTTTTTCATTGTGACCCAATTTTAATGAAACAAAGCTTATATGTTGCTCCAATTTAAGCTTCATCTATCTGTGAAAACCGCAAGAAAATCCGTTCAAAAGTTACGGAGATTAGCGTGTACATACAGACAGACAGAGCTCTACTTTTACTGTTTTATTAGTAGTATAGTATAGATATAGATTTAGATATAGGTTTTTTTTTTGGTGGGTAGCAGTGGCACGAATATAATCGAGCTCCGTATTTAGTCTGCTTTATAAATATTTATCCCGAAAACCGGGTGTTATTTTCATATACGAGAGATCGTCAGGTGTTCGAAGTATCATTGTGGTGACGAGTTGCAGTTCAAAGTGCATTCATAGTTATAGGAAAGGTGTTGTTGAGGAGGCGCAAGCGGGTTTCGTTGCTCGCCGCATCTACCTACCCGTCGTCGCTTTGATCATCTGGGGCCCTGTACCGTATTAATGATTGAGCAGTAAGATCGGATTGCGTTTTTCACGAGATGGGGGTGCTAAGTAATTACAGAAATTGGTGTTTCTTGGTACAGAGTTCAGGGAAATAAATGGGCGTCCGGGATCGTCTGTTTGCCTGTATTTGGTGAAGTGTAATTTCTGTGCTTGTTGAAAAGTGGTGCGCTAATTATCTGGATATTTTCGAGTGGATCACAATGGTCAGTATGCCACATTGGTGGTCAAATCATTGTGGATTGGAACAGTCGGTGACACAAAGCAGTGAGTGAACATTATTTCGTACAAAATTACTGTGTTCTTGGGTTGTTTTTATATGTTACAAGTTTAAGTCAGCTTTTCCTTTGTACATCTTTTTTTTTTTCCTCTCGTTTTAAGCAGATTTCTTGGTTTTGATATACATGTAACTAATAATTTTACATATTTTATTATTATGAGATTTTTAAAGGGTTTGTTTATTTACCCCCTGTATAAATTTATTATTAATGACATTCATTATTGAATTTGTTGCTAACGTAGTTCTTTCTTTAATTATGAGTAGCCCCGTCAGGGTAGCTTGTCCGCATTGCCCCGGGGTTTCAAGACTTTATGTTGCTCCCAGGGGGTTAAGCGTGCACATAAGTCGGGTGCACAAGAACGTCGCTGTGTCTGCGACGCATGATTTAGGTTCGGGGTCGACGCCAGCATTACTTGGGGGTGGTGAGCCAGGGTTGCAGGATCTCGCTGTGCTAAAGAAGCGTGTTAAAGTATTAAAACATATTCCAAAGGGGGCGCGCAGTCTGGCGGCAGGGAAGTTTTGTTCCATTATTGAGGCTTGCCTGTGTAGTAATGATGTGAAGGATTGGTTTGCGCTTTTGTCTTTTTCCTATAGTGCGCTTAAGGTACCGCAAGGTGGCACTAATAAGTCGCTGACTGTTAAGGTGAAGGAAAATATAGAGGGGGGTGGTTTGTTTTTTCCGGACGATCCAGATCTCAAGCCTTACTCAGTATATCGCGCTATCGAGGGCAAAGTCCATGAGGGAGATTTGAGGGGGGCGGTTCGTCTCCTGCTTTCGGATTCTTCGCTTGCGCCAGGGAATGATGGTACTTTGGAGGCTTTGCGAAGTAAGCACCCGTCCCCTTCTCGACAGTTATCTTTTCCGTCGGAACCTACTTTGTCTGTTCGGTCCCTGTCTGTGTCTTCTTCTGACGTAATTGGTGCAATACAATCTTTTTACAATGGCTCAGCTTCGGGGTTGGATGGTTTGCGCCCACAACATTTGAAAGAATTGGTTTCTGCTTCAGCCGGGGACAATGGAAGGAGGGTTCTGGACTCGCTTACCAGGCTATGCAATTTTCTTTTAAAGGGCATGCTCAACCCTGAGGTCAGTCCTTACCTGTACGGTGCATCGCTGTGCGCGTTGTCCAAGAAGGATGGGGGGATAAGGCCTATTGCCGTAGGAAGCGCGCTGCGGCGACTGGTGGCTAAGTTAGGGTGTAATGCTGTCAGGGAGGAGATGGCAGGGTTCCTTCAGCCTTGCCAACTGGGTTTCGGTACCCCCCTTGGATGCGAGTCCGCGATTCATGCGACGCGTCATTTCGCTATGAATAATGCGGCCGGTGACGCAGTCATCCTGAAGGTGGATTTAAAAAACGCCTTTAATAGTGTTGAAAGGGATGTACTTCTCAGAGAGGTAAAAGAGCATACACCTTCTCTGTATCCATTTCTATTTCAATGTTATGCGTCTCCAAGCAACCTATTTTATGATGACAGTGTGCTGTTGTCCCAGGTCGGCGCTCAGCAGGGAGACCCATTGGGCCCTTTAATATTTTGTCTGGCCATGCAGAGCATAATAACATCTTTGGAGTCTCCCTTAAATGTGTGGTACCTCGACGACGGGACTCTGGGGGGATGTCCTGACGTTTTGCACAGAGATTTGGACAGGATTCTGCCAGCTTTCAAGGCTATCGGGTTGGAAATTAATTCACAAAAATGTGAAATATTTCCTTGTGGACCTGGGGGGTTGGCTTCGCTGCCTAGTTTTCAGTCATTGTTGCCTGGCATAACAGCTTTAGACGGGCCGTCTTTTTCCCTTCTAGGGGCACCGCTTTTCCCGGAGGGCGTCGGGCCGGCGCTTCGGGTTAAGGTTTTGGCATTACAACATTCGTTGAAGCACTTGCAGCGTCTTTCAGCGCACGTTTCTTTAGTATTGTTACGGAATTGCTTTTCGATGCCTCGGGTTACATATTTGTTGAGAACGGCACCGATTTGGGGATGTCAAGAGGTTGTAACGCAGTTCGATTGGACGGTCCGGCAGGGTTTAGAGTGCTTATTGAATGTCACTTTGGATGACGCGCAGTGGGAACAGGCTTCGCTCCCGATTCGTCACGGAGGGTTGGGGATTCGACGCATGCAGGATGTAGGTCTGGTGGCTTTTTTAGCGTCTTCTTATGCGTCGGCGGGACTTGTCACTAAAATACTCACGCATGATGGTGACAACTTCCAGGTCCCTTTCTTTTCTGAGGCATTAAATGAGTGGTCTTCTATTTTTCCTGGAGGCGAGCGGCCTGATGTTCTCTCTTCACAGCGACAGTGGGATGACATTCTCTGCAAGCGCACTTATTCAGGGTTGTTGTCCGAGGCATCCGGTAGCGATGTAGCAAGGCTTAAAGCTGTAGTAGAACCCGAGTCTGGGGCCTGGCTACACGCTCTGCCTTCACCACATTTGGGGACTTTGCTGGATAACGATTCCTTAAGGGTTGGAGCTGCATTGCGCCTCGGGTGTAGGGTGTGCGAGCCTCATCAGTGCGTGTGTGGTGCGATGGTTGAGGCAAACGGGCATCACGGCCTCAGTTGCACGCGATGTGCGGGGAGGTTCTCTAGACACTGGGCGATTAATAACATTATACGTCGCGCTTTGGTCTCAGCGAATGTCCCATGTGTCTTGGAGCCGCAGGGTTTATGCCGTGCGGATGGGAAGAGACCGGATGGTCTCACTCTTGTCCCTTGGGTGAGGGGCCGCAGCCTGCTTTGGGATGCGACTTGCGTGGGCACATTTGCTCCCTCACACCTAGGTTGCACGGGGCGGGTTGCCGGGGCGGCTGCCGAAGGGGCGGCAAAGTTGAAGCACGGAAAATACTCCGAGTTAAAGAAAATGTACGAATTCGTTCCGGTTGCTGTTGAGACTGCTGGGTCTTGGTGCGTTGAGGCTAAGCGGTTTATTAAGGATTTGGGACGGCGTATGAGGGATAGAGGGAGCGATCCGCGTTCTGGTGCTTATCTGGTCCAACACATATCTTTAGCGATACAACGGGGTAATGCGGCAAGTGTTTTTGGGACGTTTGGCCCGGGTTTGAATCAGGTTTGAATGCTTGGGTTTAGGTAATATGACGAAGCTTGTAGCGGATTTTATATTTTTGTTTAGCTGACGAAGCCTGTTGCGGATCTCAATCTGTTGCTATGACGAAGCTTGTTGCGGATAACAAAATATTTTCTTTTTTTTTTCTCATTGACGAAGCCTACGCTGCGGATCTGATTTTATTGTAATTTTTTTTTTTATTGCAATAATTGATTTAAACTTCTTCAAAAAATTTATAAAAATATATTTGTGTCTAAAACGTAACGAAAGTCGTCTCAGATATAGATTTCAATAGTAAGTAAAAGCCAGTCGTACTCATTATTTTTTATAAGTCACAAATGTATTGTAGTATGATAATGATGCAGCCGTGGTATCTTTGTGGTTTGATGTATGGCCACTCAAGCAGTGGGTCGTAGATTCGAGCCCAAGCTCGCACCTCTGAGTTTTTTGAAATATATTTATTTTTTTAAGGAGAACTAACAGCTTATAGGATTTAAAATTTATCATAAGCTTTACGACGAAGGAAAACATTGTGAGGAAAACTGCACACACCTTCATTCAGTGGTGTGTGAAGTTTCCAATCCGCACAGGACCCGCATGGAAACTACGGCGCAAGCTCTCTCATTCTGAGAGGAGACCTGTGCGACGTATGGGCTGGGATGAAATGGTGCAGTGACTACAAAATTTTAGGACAGTCCCGTGTAGCACAATATTTTAGATTATCGCGGTCATTACTAATGTTATGAGTTAAAATCGGGTTTTGTTCCGCGTACCTTGATTTTGAAGAAGCCCGATATTTCGGCACAGTTGCATGCGCCATGATCACGGGACGACGGTCGTCCCGTGTAGGTATAATAAGAGATGAAGAGTTACCGGTAGTAATAGGTCTTCAGGTATTTAGAATGGCTAAAAATAACCATAAGCTTGTCACCAGTCATATTATAGACCCTGGACAGAGGATCAAAGGGGAGTGGCCGTAGAGGCTTGAGTGGTGGCAGCAGAGGATCATCGTATGGATAAATGGAGTGACGGTGTTTTTTCGAGTCTGCAGTTGTTGGTTTCCTGAAAACAGATTGAATCAGAATTGAACAAAGATTAACCGACTTCAAATATGACCTTAAGAGTGAATTGTGTCTTGGAGAAAAAAAAGATTTAACATACATACAATCAAGCCTACTTCCCAGCAATGCGAAGGCATCATTAGTCGTTTACATGTTCACCGGTTTTGAGTACGCTTGACCTGATCTTTCTTCAAGCCATCCCCAATCTGTTCATGGAACGTCCTTCTTAGTCTACTCATTCCAACGTTTACATCTACACTCGCCTCATATATATTTCGTAATTCTTCTCCACATGCCCAAACCAACCAATCCAACCAAAAAAGATTTAAGAGTTGACATTTTGCTTAGACCGTGTGTCGTAAAATTAGGACGATGGGCCTTAACTTATTTTTCATTTTAACCCATACCTATCCATCGAGCTGCTTTCCGCCATTTCGCTGGTGAACGAGTCCTTTTCCGCCGTTTCTTTAGGTTCGATATCCCCTTGCCTTTACCTAATAATAAGAAGAACATAAATATTATTTGTTTTAATAAGTAAAACGTTAGCTCAACCAAATTTAAGATTTTTTATAATCGAAAGAGCTTTCGGTAGCACCAGACGGCTATGCGCGCCGAGTATTCCACGAACTATTCCACGCCGCCCAAAATCAACCCATACGAAAGCATTACTCGCTTACATAATGTACGCCAATAGCGGCGTGTGATGCCATCTATTGGAACTATCATGAATCACAAATCTTAAGTTCCGAATCGCATTGGAAAAGCGTAAGAAATGTACCACTTCTATTTTGTCAAATGTTCTTTGTTTTTTATTTGTTTGGAGGACCGTATAGCGTAGTTGTTAGAAAACTTGACTACGAAGCTTGAGGTCCCGGGGTCGATTCCAGGTCGGGGCAGATATTTGTGTGAAAAATACGAATTTAAATATGTTTATCCGTTGTCTAGTACCAAAAGTAAAAGCTTTGTTTGGTTTGAGATTAGGTCAAGTGGTGTCAATCGTGTCATTTTTTTTTATGTTACCGCGTGTATTACTTTCTATCCTGCATTCAATAAGCATACTTTTCATATTTCCATAGGTGTCAGTAGATTTTTGTACTCAGCAATGATATGTAACCCTTCGGACCCACCATCTCTGCAATAACCCACATTTAAACAGTTAACTTCGTTACCGAACGAGCTGGGTATAAAAAATGGCTGTTTGCGCTCGCGTTTTTAACTCGCCTGTTTTTTCTATACTAATATTATAAAGAGAAAAGATTTGATTGTTTGTTTGTTTGTTTGTTTGCATTGAATAGGCTCCGAAACTAATGGACCGATTTTAAAAATTCTTTTGCCGTTAGAAAGCTACATTATCACTGAGTGACATAGGCTACTTTTTACCGCGGGAAAATGCCTTTTCCTACGGGAAAATTAAATTATCGCGGGCGAAGCTGCGGACGGAAGGCTAGTTTAATATAAAACTGACACGTGATTGACCTTTCTCACCTGATGAAAAGTGCAGATTGGTAGTGATTGAGGTGATTAAGAAAGACAGAAGTTCTGTTTCTCTTCTTAGTACTTCTGTGGTGAAATACTCGTATATCCATACGACCCCAATAATTAGGATCAGAAGCCTTATTACCTACACTGGAATCACAAGGGTCTTTTAAAAAAGTGTGCCCTTACTTTATTTGGAATGACGAAATTTTAGGGTACAAACATAAAAACCTGCCTTGCCTCTGAAAATCATGTATTCAACATTACTTAAATTGTTTGAAACATAACCAAAATTAATATACATACTAAAATGATCAGCAACAGGTTTCGTCAACAGGACTCGCTGATAAGATACCACAACACAAAAAAATATATTGCACTGATTATTTCTTTTTGTTTATCAAAACTGGTCGTTTTGTGTCGGGAATCACTATTGTACTGACTTCAAAATAACAAAAAAATTAACGATTTCTGGGTGGAGCATTGAAACATTTCAACCGCCGTATCCCGTGTGTAACAAAAATTTACCAATATGTCCGTCAACTACAAAACAAATTACACGAAATTATAAATTACTAGCTAAACGCCCCGGCTTCGCACGGGTGCAATTATCAATGTTTTTCTAGTATATTATGCATGTAGTATACATACAAACCTTCCTCTTGAATTACTATATCTATTAAGAAAAACCGCATCAAAATCCGTTGCGTAGTTTTAAAGATCTAAGCATACTTAAGGACAGACAGAGCGGGAAGCAACTTTGTTTTATAGTGAAGAAGAAGATCTGTAGTGAAGATTACAGTTATAGTTTAAATTAACTAAATAGTTTTGTGCAAATACTGTGCAGTAATTGATTGAATCAGGCGTTACTTTGCGGAGGTCCTTATTAATGAACTTTAACAATTACTTTGCTCACCCGCGACCTAAGATAAGGTCGGTGGGCAAATTAATTGTTTCAGTTCATTCACTGTGCAATAGTCTAGTAACAAATATCACTTATATGTTTTAGTGGAATCTGTTCAGGGAATAAATGCATGTTAGACAGCGCATAATTAATAAGTAAATGATGTATACTTACTTCTGTTTGCTCTCCTTCAATAAGTAAACTAAAAATTCCAATAACTTCCACGCGTGGCGTGTGGCCGTAGAATTCCAATGGGTTTAGCTCATGAACATTGCCCTTAGACTTTTGTTCCTGACACACGGAATATATGGCGTTTGAAACGCTTAGGAGCCCCACCTTTGTACGTCCGAAACAAAGAATGTTAGTGCACTGATAATTTTATCGATTTTGTTATTCGATTGGCTGCGATAAAACAAACACCGATAATCTTCTGCAGTTATTATAAGAAACACTTATCTTTAAGTGTCGTTTATTATTTGAACTAGTTGCTGCCCGTGACTTCATATATCGCTAGCCCGTAAGAACTAGGTATACAATTTTCTGGGATGAAAATTGTCCGTTATCCTTCTCAGAATTTCAAAATATCCTCATACATAATTATCCTCATGCAAAACTGTTCAGTGATAAAATAAAGTCGATTTACGGACGATAGTTTAACGTGACAACGTCAAAACAAAACGTTCAAATAGCAAAAATGAAACCAGGCGGTCACCCATCCAAGTACTGACCGCGCCCGACGTTGCTTAACCTCGGTGATCGGACGAGAACTGGTGTTTTGTCAAATATCTTAAAAACGGTGCATCCTACGGCAAAATCAATGAAATTTTCATCCCCCCTTTGAGTCCCCGCACCCCCCTCAATCTCCCTCAAACCCCACCCCCCTCAACCCCCCGCACCCCCTATTAAAAACATTCAAAAAACAAAAATGAAACCCCCTTTAATACCGTCGTACCTCCCCCCCCGCACCCCGCATTGTACATCCTGGCGTTCGCCGCTCTCTCTTGTACATACCTACACTGGCCTTCGCTGCTCTGTAGGTACATGTACGAAGATGTGCGTTACATTGCGTCATCCTTTCTCGTGTAGGTATGCAGCCGGCGTTCATCGATTTATTAGACGTTGTCACGTCAAAAGTGAAGCGTAACGAACAAACTTACATTCGCATTTATAATATTGAGTCGATTGCGCGTACGAAGTCGCAAGAACAAGCTAGTTTCACAAAACTGTCCAGTCATTTTAGTTTGGGTCATCTGATGGGAAAATTTCACCGCCTCCCATAAATCTCAACAATTCATAAAGAGTCACCAATCTGTTGCCAGCCTTTAAGGAAGTATAAACCCGACGACCCGATTGCCTAGTTGTTAGAGAACCTGACTACGAAGCTTGAGGTCCCGGGTTCCATTCCCGGTGGGGGCAGACATTTGTGTGAATAATACTAATGTTTGTGCTCGGGTCTTGGGTGTTTAATATGTATTTAAGTATGTATGTATGTATCTATATAAGTTGTTTATCCGTTCTAATACCCATAGTACAAGCTTTACTTAGTTTGGGACTAGGTCAATTGGTGTGAATTGTCCCGTGATATTTATTTATTTATTTACCCTTTTCTTGAAAGCCCGGAAGTCATAGTTATCTCGAAAGTCTGCTGTTGGAAGTTGATTCCACAGTTTCACTATACCTACTTACTAAACTACTAAACTTTTGCTGTTATGATATTAGTAGAATAGGATTACAAAGTGCTATCAGATCGGATAAGAAAGTAGGGTGTTCTTTACAAACTCAATATCCTAACTGATATGAAAAAGGTGAGAGTATATTTGTTGAAATTGGATTGAAATAATGCATTACATTGTTCAAATCAATTTAACAACGCCTTTAGGGCGCTGTCGGGTCTGCTATGGCGCTGCAGCGCATCGGGGATGTTTGCGGAGGCGCGGACGGACGGCTTCAATGCCATAATGCGCAAGCGATGCGCCTCCCTGCTGGCGCGGCTCCGTGCCTGCCCCAACAGGATCCTGAGCGTGTTCGTGGACCGCTGGGACACGGCACTGATGCGTCGGTGGTCACAGCTACATGTCCTCCACGAACCTTGTTTCACAGATTACTAACATAGCTTATAAATTTATTTTGTTACTAACATTATTAAGGATCGCCCTGGTCTGAAATAAAGATAAAAAGTCAAAGTCAAAATTCTTTATTCAATTTAGGCATCAAATTGATGCTCCTATGAACGTCGAAAAATCTACCACCGGTTCGGAAAAAACCCTGTTGAGAAGAAACCGGCAAGAAACTCAACAAGGTATATTTTTTTCAATCAGATCTACATTGTTATTAAATGACATACATCTAAAGTATTTAATACAATTAAATTTTTTAACACAGTAGATACGCTATTTGAGACTAGGGATCGCCACTGCGGATCGGAATTATTTCCAAACATCCCTGTCCATGATATAGTCATTAATTTTATAGTACGCCTTAGATATTAATGTCTTCTTCACAATGGATTTGAATTTTGTATCAGTTTGTTCGGTTATTGTTTTCGGAATTTTATTATAAAAACGTATGCATCTTCCCAGAAACGACTTTATAGTTTTAGCCAGTCTGTAAGATGGAACTTTAAGCTTCCCTGTGTTTCTAGTAACCTTTGGCTTATCGACGTTAGTGGGAAAATCACATATGTTTTTTCTTACATACATGATTATTTCAAATATATACAACGACGGCAGGGTTAGGATACCTATTTCTTTAAAAAAAGATCTTAAAGAATCGCGTGTCCTTAAATTATATATCGCTCTGATAGCCCTCTTTATTATTATCATTATTATTATTATTGCCCAGTTTTAACTGAGCTAGAAACACCAATTTTGTAGCACGTTTAAAATTATATGTTGTATAGGTATTAACTATTTTTTGGATGCTTTCAATTTTCCATCTGAAAAGTGAGATTTATTTCAAAATGAATAATGAAACGCTTACAAAGATGAGAGCTGGATCCAATGGCTGAATTTGAATAAAGGTCTGATATGACCTGCATTTACTCTTTTGTTAGGGTTGACACCCGGCTTTGTTTAATATTGTTAATTAATTCTGTTAATGGAAATATTAAATGATGCCGGGAGTGCTGCGAAAAATATGATTTTAGGAATCCAGGAGGATGGAAAAGGTAAAGTAATTTTAACAAAAGCAACAATTTTAAATTGAAGATATTCCTTAGCTGTCCTTTTTAGAGTTCCGTAGTCAACTAGGAACCGTTATAGTTTCGCCATGTCTGTCCGTCTGTCTGTCTGTCCGTCCGCGGCTAAGCTCAGAGACTGTTAGTACTAGAAAGCTGTAATTTGGCATTAATGTATATATCAGTCACGCTGACAAAGTGATTAAGTAAAAAAAACTAAAAAAAAATTTTTTAGGGTACCTCCCATCTATGGGAAAAAAAGTCACCCCCCCTTTACGTCTACGTAAAGGGGGTTGACTTTTTTTCTCGACTAACCCTATAGTGTGAGGTATCATTGGATAGGTATTTGAAAATGAATAGGGGTTTGCAAGAACCAATTTTTGGTAAAGTGAATATTTTTGGAGATATTCACTCCGAAAGTTCAAAATAATGTGTCCCCCCCCTCTAACTTTTGAACCGCACGTCTAAAAAATATGAAAAAATCACGTAAGTTAAACTTAATAAAAACTTTCTAGGAAAATTATTTTCAATTTAATGAGTTGAGCAGTTTTTATGTTTTTGTAAAAAAATATTTCTAAACTAAGATTGTAATTTAACCGCCATTGCAAGCATTTTTTTCTTTAAGTACCTATAAGATCACGCTAACAGTATCTTCTTTCAAATAAAAAAAATATATTACGTCTGAAAAACAATCAACATACGTACTAATTCTAGTAGACTGCAGTAGATTAGTTACCCAATTCGCCGATAGATGGCGCTGTACCGTCGACGTTGGGACCAAAATAACCACTGTAATAAAGTATTCAAAGATTTTTTCGTACCTGCTACGGAACCCTATCTTGGGCGTGTCCGACACGCTCTTGGCCGGGTTTTTTTTATTTAAATTGGTATTGCTCGTTTGTCTCCCCGTAAAAATAACTTTGAATTTAATAATTCGAGTAGCGTCCGGTAGTTCTGTAGCCATGTCATTGTGATCAGCTATATTGAATCTACATGCTTTCGCATAGACTTAATTTGACAATGCAATATTATTTTTTTATAAACAGCTGTCAAATTATCTTTCTGCTATTCCATGTCAGGTACCAGCTCATTGTATGCAATTTTCATTAACATACGTGCACAATAAAATATCAACGATAGATCGTTGTCGCAAAGTTCTATTATTATTAAAAAGCGGATTTGAAGTAGCGATTACAAGTTTATGACTAGTGCGATTGGTTAGATAAATAGATAAATTTATTTATTATTAAATATTATGTTGTAACTTTATTGATCTTATTACTTACTTACTTTCCGCAATGGAATCTTATAGATAATGAAATTCAATAAATGTTATTCTTGCAACGAACTATATAATAATATGCAAAGAAAAATATTTTATTCTAATTAAAGTAGTTTTATGTAGCTCAAACATAATAGATCCTATTTATTATGCACCTTTATCATAGTTTCTGTCAACAATGTCACTGTAATAAATTGAATGCACATTGCACACGTGTATGACTCATTGTTTATTTCCCGGGTTAATTTGCAATATTATTGTCATAATTTCATAATGCCTCAATCAAGCAGTGTAAAACGATGGATTCAAGTCTTTCCTGAATTATCATCTAATAAGCGTCACAAATTTAAAAATGAAACCCAGAAAAATATTTGACTATCCATTATCATTATGTATCATGTTATGCTACTGGGTCAAGTGTGAATTTTAAAGTGTGAATGCGCATGTAGGTAAGTATTTCTAGCGACACGGGTCATATACTGCGAAATTTTCTTTTCAAACTTTCTTATCATGCTGTCCCGTTCACGCTTATAGTATCAAACAGAAGAGTGAAGGGGGCGCACCATACGAACTTCGAATTTTGAATTTTGTAGCAGCCTTTCTGGTTTCGGTACAAACCGTTACGATTTCCTCTTATTTTCTACCCCACTATTATTATTTCTTGTTTGCCACCTTATGTCATTAAAAATTACCTCACTTTTACAATAAGACATATTGTTGCTCTAGCGATAAAATATGTCAGGCTTAACGTCATTGAGTGCAACAGTTTTTACGTTTTAATTCATTCGGCTAAAATACGAAGCATACCTCAAAATGATTAGTATACGCCTTCTCCGGTCCCAAAGCAAAATAGCCGTTCCATTCGGCCAGTTCGTTGAACCGGTCATCCATTCACCCGGTCTTTCGTTCAATTGCTCCATTAACCGATACTGCTGAGTTGCTATTTGTTTCTATTCAATCGCATTGCGCTTGTTCTTTGGTTATAGGAAAGCTTTGGTATCAGTCGCCGTAGCAATATAGCTCGTAGAATAAATAGTTTGTTTTCATTATTTAAATACTTAAAGCTGCCAAATGCGAGGCGGACTCGCGCACCGGGGGTTCTGTACAAAATTGTAGGAATGTCAAAATATACACCGTAAACTAAACAGCCGTTGTATCGTACGTATAATTAAGAGTTAGCAGACCCTTATGTTTAAATAAAATGTACGCGGTGTGGGGAGGGGACATTTACAAAATTAAAAATGTATAGTTTTCAGATTTTTCTCTAAACTTGTAGTATAAGACGGTATTAAATGTCATAGTTCTAGCTCAACGGAAAATACCCTATAAATTTTAGTTTTCTTGACAGTGTATTCTTGAGATACGTTTTTTGCGGCGTAAATAGCTGTCTTTTGTTTTACTTTAACTTAGAAATTTGATTTTACAGCTTCTAGGGACTGTAGACCTGAGTTTATTTAACAGTCGATATGGTTTTCATTTCAACTCGATTCATCTACGCGTTCTCAAGACAAAGGGTCTTGACAGACAGAAGAACGGACGGAGGGGCAACAAATTGATCCTATAAGGGTACCGTTATTTTCCTTTTGAGATAGGTACAGAATCTTAAGCACCCTCTCAATCTGAAAGGAGACCTGTACTCTGCAGTAGGACGTACCTATGTAGGCTGGGATGTTGATGATGATGATAGACCTTAAAACATAAAATTACAAACGGAACTGCAAATTAAATCGAAATACCAGAAACTAACATTAACTAAGGTGTTGCACCGTCTGCCGTGCACTACATCTTACAATGCACCTAGCGCTCACGCTGGAGTCAACACTGCATTCGGCGATATACCCGGTTTATACTTGTACCGTTGCAGTTGCAGGAGCATAAAGCGGTCTCTTTATGGTAACGCTGCAGAGAGTTAGGTGGGGTAAGTTGCAAGCGACAACCGAGATTTGCCGACAGCTGACACTGGACGTCCCCGAACAGGGGCCCCATCACGGTCCCCATCCCCATCTCCAGTGACCCCAAAGACATATCTGTGGCGCTGAAAGGGGCAAACTCAAAGACCCCTCTATCGACACCTGATTGCTTGCATTAATCTCTTTCAACGTCCAAGGTCTGAGGTAGGTCGGTACGTTCGTAAAAAAAATAGGGACAAGCCATTGTCATTCGCAGTCGCACCGTTTCATTTTAGAATGGCAATAGGTTTGTACGTTGGCTGGATTTCGTCTCGTTCATTGGGCTCCTTTCAAAATGAGAGAGTCCACGCGAAACTGAACTATGTAAGAACAAATAGCAGGCACTCAAAAATAAGGCTGTGGCACTAGTGGCGAGAAGCCACTATTTTGTTTACCAAGAATTTTTAATTGAAATCGACAAAATTTGTTTGATTTTTAACCGATTTTCACAGTGTAACGCGTCAACACAGTGACATCTTTGCGACACAATATACATAATTCTGTTTTATCCAGAAATCCGCCTTCGACCACAAGTAGGTAAAACAAAGGTAGGTAGTTCAGGATCAACATAGAGACGGACAGCGAAGTGACAATTTTTTTTTTTTTTTTTTTTTTTTTTTTTTATGTTAGATAGGCCAGACAAACGAACTAGTGGGTCACCTG
This sequence comes from Archips xylosteana, assembly GCA_947563465.1. Classification (NCBI taxonomy): domain Eukaryota; kingdom Metazoa; phylum Arthropoda; class Insecta; order Lepidoptera; family Tortricidae; genus Archips; species Archips xylosteana. Next base: position 3,021,670 of record OX387351.1, on the reverse strand, counting down.
ATGTTAAATGAACACCACTGTCCATAGACACCCGCAGCGCTTTACACGATGCCAGTGCGTTGTCGGCCCTAAAGGAGAGGGAATAGGGGAAGGGGGAGAGGGAGGGGGAGAGGGAAGGGGTGAGGTATTGGGCCCCCGGCACTCTCACTGACCGTACGAAACGCAAGCAGGAAATGAAGGAATTTTGGGATACGGAGCCCTATACTTCATTTAATTTAGCATTGAAAAGCAAAACAACATTACATTGCGTCTGCTCAACTATTTCTTACCTAGCAAATAGTACAGTACAATAGTCTGGGAGCCGCAAAATAAAATTGTTTTAATGCCACATTATTTGCGTGTCGTCAATTGTTACTCTAGTACAAATTGTAAAGAGATTACAGTTCACGGGCCGCAATATAATGTTGTTGTGTTTTCCAATGCTTAATTAAATGAAGTATAGAAACAAAACAAAGATTGCATCGCTTTCGCTTTAACTTTGGACCGAAGGTGAGTTTGCTCCATGGTTGGACACCGGAACATGCTGCGGAAATTGACCACTTCACAGAATACCATATTACAGTAAAATACTGTAAACGATTGAAACGTATCGGTTCAGTGCAGCATGTGCTTCGTTATTGTTTTAAAACTGGTTTCCACATGCGTCTTCACTCTTCACCCACGTTGGAAATATCCTCACAAAACCGGTTGTCTGTAAAGGCGGTTTACGGACGGTAGTTTAACGTGACAACGTCATAACAAAACAGTAATTCAATTCCCCGCACTTAATAAAATAACTTACTTTTAAAGATAACAAAAGATTAGGTGGCTCTGTTATAAATGTATAAGTAGATAAAAAAACCACCCAATTCCGAATAGGCCACGCAGTGTGTGGGGTTTTATAGATACCCTCACGTGTTCTTGCGAAAAATATTCTTAACGGACAGACAAACAAACAGAGACAGATCGACAACGAAGTGACCCAACACGAGTTACTTATTTCTTATTGAGGTAGCGAAACGACAAAGGAAAAGATATAGAAGAAACAAAAAGTAAAAAGAAACAAAGAAAAGGAGAAAGGAAAATTAGGAAGGATGAAATTCAAATTGAAATTTTTCAAATTAAAAATTTCTGGAAGGGAAGAGACTTCCCTTGAAGTGCCATCTTGATGATTTTTCATATCACTTTCAAAATAAAACGTTCCACGCGAATAAATATCTACCAACGAACCTAACATAAAACAACATAACTCACTTCATCCAAAAACTCAACAAAACTCATTTTAAAACGGATCAACAATCGACAAACTTAAATTGGGCGGCGCGAGTTGTCTCGTAAAAACTTTGCTTAGAATTACGTAAAAATCCGCGTTACGATACAACGCAATATCTTTTATGACTATTACGTTTACGTCCAGTAAAAAAAAGTTCCTTATGGCCTTTGAAATAAGGTTGAACTTGAGGGGTAATCTTCAGTTTACGATAAGTCTAAGATGATAGAAGGCTTTTACTTTCATGTCTTCTTTCAATAGGCAAGTTTGGTTATGACAGCCATTTTGGTTTTGGTGTTTTAAAGCGAGATAAGGATAATCCTTTAAAAAGATTGTTCCACTCGCAGTGAATAAGGACCGTTAACTAACTAGTTAGGTACTTAATAAAAAAACAGTTGTTAAAAACAAGCCAGATAATTTTAAAAAGGCAAACCCGACTTACTGAAAAAGAGCGCTTTTTAAAGAACGAAGATATTTAGTTTTTAAACTACGGAGACCTCATAGCTCTTCAAATGTTCGGTAAAATGGCATTAGCAAACTTCGTAATCATTTTAAAGATCTACTTATCTTAGGATTTCACAAACAAGATCATATAAAATGTACGATCGAGAAAACGTTTCAGGTTATATCGAGGGGTGAAAGGCTAATGGCGTTAAGCGACATTTTTGCAACTTTACAGGAGAGCGTTTTAAAGTTTTAAAAATTAGAAAAAAATTCGTAGTTTTTGAATTTCTTAACTGATTTTGATTCTAAATACACAGTTTTTCTTAGAATTTAATACCGCTTTTGATTTTTAATATATTCAATTAATAAAACGAGAGGATAATGAAATAAGTGTCGCTTGAGTCAAAAATTCTTCTTCCTCTTATTTTTTAGAGGAAGGAAAAACGACTTGAACGACGTTTTAAGTCTTTTTTGGAATACAACTACATGAGTTAAGAAACAACGACTAGGAAAATTGGCCATAGTTATGCAGAAAGCGACCAACCCCATTTTTTCGAGAAATGAGTTAAATATGCCATTAAAAACTAGATTTTTTTCTGCATAATCTAATGAAACGCGGTAATTTTTAAGACTTAATTTCACTGAGAAATTTAATTAAGCTTAAAACGACTATCTGCAAAATTTTGCGTTTTTATTTGTCAAAAGCAGCCAAGTACTGTATTTGGTCTATTTCTACCGTAAAAAGACTACAGTTTTAATCTGCAGAAAACAGCCAATTTACCCTCGGCCCCCCTGGTCGGATTTAACAAAAAACGAAAAATGAGTTAGTACATTTATTTGATCTGCTTAAAATGACCAGACATATGGTCGCTTTCAGCAATTTTGTTTTTACGGTGTATTCCAAGTGTGGTTGTATTATTGTAATAAATACTTAAGAGAATTGTTAAAATATTTTAATTTTTTATTTTAATGTTCAGGAAAGACTGTTATTTTGATTTTTATTAAATAAATAAATAAATATCACTTGTTAACTTCTAAAAACAAATAAAAAAAAAAATCTTAAAAATAAAAATAAAAATTCATTGTAATTACACTATGTACATACATACTAAGTATATACTAAACGTTTCAAGCAAATTTTTTTCATATAAAAATAATGCAGATACTAGAAAGTGTATACTATTTTTATTTTATTTTATTTTTTCCTGAATAAAAGATTTTGTATAAGGCGACCATGGTAATTTGCTGATTACGATCATCAAATTAGCTTTTTTCAAAAAAATTAAGTAATATCGTATGGTAATTTGCATAAACCGACTAAATAATGGTCGCTTTCATTGATTTACGGTTGAAAACAGATTAACAAACATTTAATTCTGCAGAAAACAACCAATTTTTTTGATTTAAAAAAAAAGCCAGAAAAATCCATTAAATTTACATAAAAGGTGCTTAATACAATGCATTGTACTATATTCTACTAAATTGGCTTACTTATTTTGAATAAAACATAATAGGGAGTGTAAAAAAAATTTTTACAACCTAAAAACGGCTATATCTCGAAACTGGATTTTTATTATTGGTCTCTTTCTGCATAACTATGGCCAATTAGCGCAAGGCTAAATGACTTCAGAGGGTTGTAACTGTAGTTTTCGTGTAAAGCTAAAAGGTTTAACTGCCTTGTTACGAGTGCAATAGATTACGGCTAATATGCTCAAACTCCCATTCCATTAGTTTTTAAAACCAGGAAAAGTAGCTTATGGAACGATCACTATTCTGGTCGTATTAACTTAAATCCCGGTAATTTAGAATTTTATTTGAGATTGGTGTTTAAAACCAATATAAAAACTATCAACATGAACATTGTAGAAAACAAAAAGTAAGATAGAGAATAAAATGCAGAAAATGACGTGAAAAAATATTTTTTATTACCGACAATGATTACCTCAGTCAGCCAACTGTAACAAAACGTAACAAAAATACAATTATCAGTATTTTAGATATTTTTTTTATTATAATAATAATACCTCGGTCAGCCAACTACAGCAAAACTTAACAAAAACACAATTATTAGTATTTTAGAAACTTATCATTTTGACGTACTAAAAGAGAATCTTGTAAAAGAAATAAGAGCCTTAAACGAAATTAAACTTTAGGTTGAGACTGATTTTGTAAGATTTAGAGGCTATTCACTATCACCAAAAAAATTCCCTGACGATAATGGGACCGACTGAAGCACCCCGCGCGAGCGCACATCTACTATTCGCGAGTAGGTTTTAGATTACAAAAACATTTTAAGTTGGTCTTAAACGACATTGATCAACTGCTGTTATAGTAAAAAATATTTGCTGAACGCACATTACTTACTCATTGTGGTGAAAGAAACCCGATTCAAGTACAAAAATATTCTTTATGTCTTAATTTATGTGACAGCTTTCTTTTAAAATATATACAGGAAATAATAATTTAAATAACCAGTTCACCTAATATTGCAGAAAGGCTAATTGCTTTAAGTAGCTTTGTTAAGGTAAAATAGACTTAAGGTCAAATAATTCAAACGACGTGTTTTGTTTATTTTTGTTGCAGGCTAATTGATTCAAGCGACAAGTTTCTTATATTTTTGTGGAAAGACATTTGCTTTAAGCGACTAGTTTCATACATTTCGGTCACAGGCTACTTACATTAAGCGACATCTATTTGTGCATTACGGAGCAAGCTAAGTAATTCAACTAACCATCAGCTTTTGAAATAGAAAATGGAAAAAAGCTTTAAAAACCATTTGGCTTCCATGACGAGAAAGAAAACACGGTTTAAGTCATTGCCATAGTATTTTTATATAGCTCAAGTCAAATGTGTTAAGATAATAGCTAATTTTTGTGTCGCTTCAGTCAGCAGTGGAGTGAAAAACAGCGTCCAAATCTATTTGCATCAAGCGACAAAAAATAGCTCTGATTGGCGTGAAACCCGGCTCAAACGACGCGGAAAAATTTGCTGATTCCGAATATGTATATAACTCAATATCGCAAATAGTGTCGCTTAACGCCATTAGCCTTTCACCCCTCGTATGATTCAACTACAAATTTTTTTTTTGGCTGCTGATAGCAGCAATGTGTATGTTGTGTTTCGCCAGTTATTTTAATATTTTCAGCAATAAATCTTGAAAAGTTTTAATTATAAATCGATTTATAGTACCTTCTACTTTGAATAATATGAAACGACCACGACCGTGAGATTCACTGCCAGGGATGGGTCGAACATTCGCGCGAGCAGAGCGTTGGCGCGTAGTGCGCGTTTCGCAGCAGCCGCCGTAGCGTGTGCTCCGGGATGAAGGACTACGGATTAGTCCAAAACATGTCCAGTTAAACCCGATCCAAGACGTGAGTTATCCGTATATTTCACTACACCTTCTGCGTCAAATCAGACGAGCACTTTTATCGCTATACTTAAAATAAATAAAATAAAAAAAAATAAAATAAATCTTTATTAACTTTACATCGTATTTGACAAATATAACTAAAAGGATAAACAACAGTAAAAAATGTAAATAATACACACCCTGAACTAGGATAAAATAAAACCCTGTGTTTCAGGTATAAAAGGACTTAAAATGCTAACATAAATAATCAAATGCAAAATACCTACACACCTAATGTTTTTAAGTAGATAAAAGACAAGTAGTAAAACATTTTTGGTTCTAAAATAAGCACTTAAAATAACCTTAACACTATTTAATCCTATTTATTTTAAGACAGCCAATAACTTTTCTGAATCCTCATAAGACATTTTTAGAAGATCTTCTTGGAGAATTTTTTTGGTTTTATTATAATTAAAAGAGTATATGCCTAATTTAGCGTGTAATCTATTGTACAGTAGTGGTGCCAGGAAAACATAAAATCTGGAGGAGAAGGCATGTTTTTTATTAATATTAGGAGGGCAAACTAAATCCTTACGCCGTTTTTTTGTAGCCTCATTGTTAAAGGGAAGTGCAGCGTGCTGTTTAAGAACTGTGCTCATTATAAATAATTGTCTAACTGTTAGTACATTACAAGATTTATATAGAAGGTCAGTAGGGTAAAGATAAGTGCGATTTGTAGAAACCTTTAGAATTGCTCGCTGTGCTCTCTCAATGGTTAGTAAAACCGATTTATACGTGCCACCCCATGACGTAATACAGTAAGTTAATATAGATTGACATAGGGCAAAATAAACTTGTCTTATTGTTGTCGAATCCATGACTGTACGTAATTTTTTGAAAACATATATTAACTTACGGACTCTGCCACTTAAAGCTTCAATATGAGGCCTAAAAGAAAGAGTTTCATCCAATATTACACCTAAATACTTAATATTATTAGCCATTGCAATGTTTGGGCAATTACACGGGTTAGTACGGGAGACATCACATTGGTGGGTAATTACTGTTGGACTAGTTAACTTCGATTTGCGCATTGAAAATTGTACACAATTAGTTTTTCCCGCATTTAGTGTCAATATGTGGTTCCGAAGCCAATTATTCACTACATTGAAACCTTGTTGAGCAAGTATATAAACATCTCTTTCGGTGCCTGCTGAAAATAACAAGGCAGTATCATCAGCATATGAAATAATTTTACCACCATCCAATTTTAGATTACAAAGGTCATTTATGTAAATTAAAAATAAAGTGGGGCCTAAAATACTTCCCTGTGGCACGCCAAAAGATGTATTTTCCAAATCAGAACTAAACGTTGTGCCAATTTTTACACATTGAGTGCGCTCATCTAGATAATTTTCAAATAATTTTAGTTGGGTCCCTCTAATACCTAAAGATTCAAGTTTCTGCAATAGAATAGGTATAGAAACTGAATCAAATGCTTTTGCGAGGTCCAGGAAAATTCCCACTGTCCGATTACCCTTGTCCAGTTCCCGCACTACGTAGTCCGTGAGTTCATGCACGGCATCCGCAGTCGATAATTTGGATCTAAAGCCAAACTGTGTTTTCGACAGTACGGATTTTTCCTCCAAGAATTTTACTAGTCTAATATTAATAATTTTTTCTAATATTTTTGATATTGCCGGTAGAATTGAGATAGGCCTGTAATTTGTTATTTGCTCTTTACTGCCACCTTTGTTAAGTTTACTCCAGGTGAGAAAAAAAAAACAAAGAAACTGAATCGCCCCAAAGTGAAATTTAAATTGAGCATAAAATTAAAATGTCGTTATTCCTAGTAACTGCAATCTCAGTGTCTAGACAAATATATAAATTCAAACGTTGCACCATAACAACAACTTGCAAATAACGTTGCAAACGTGATACAGAGAAAACTTAATGGCTATTTACTGGATAGCCAAGTAGTTAGAGAACAAGGCTATAAAGCTTGAAATCCCGGGTTCGAGCTCCGGGTGAAATTCAATATGTAGAGCTGGATGTTATATGTTATATGTTCGAATCATTCTCATAAATAACAAACTTTATAAAAAAACAATTAGGTTTAGTTTTAAAATGAGACAATTTCGAACCAAGTCAGTTCAATTCTGAAGGTGCGATATGTACAACTAAAACCGATTTTGGTTGCCCTAATCCCGATGCTCTCACGGGATAAGGATGATTTCACACTCGTAGATCAAGAGTAGACTAACTCAAAATTATGCCCCATTCTAATTTAGACTTCAATTTCTTTCAGGAGGGTCTAAATTAAGTTGTAGATTATTTTGAGTAAGTTGACTCTTGATCTAGGAGTGCGATTTGGTAAAGGCCGCAGGTTCACGGTGAATCCAAGCCGCTTCCAACCGTAATGATTGGTATCAATGAGGGAGGCCTCTGTCCAGCAGTGGACGTCCTGTGGCTGAAATGATGATGATGATGTGTTTAAAAGACTTGTAATTTTGCACGGATCTTCTTCACGCAACGTAAATGAGGAGCAGGCACAAGCATGGAGCTTTAGACGGAAATTTTGCAAAATCTTGGAATGGAAATTCAACTGCCGAATTTAAAGTTTCACGCAAGCGAAGCCGTGGGTAAAAGCTAGTACAATCCTATTGATTTAATGGTCTAGTGGTTTGACCTATGGCCTCTCAAGCAGAGGGTCGTGGCCCGTGGGTTCAAATCCCGGCTCCCACTCTAGAGTTTTTTCGGAAATAATGTGCGAAAATTACATTTGCAATTTTCCATGAGCTTTACGGTGAAGGAAAACATCGTGAGGAAATCTGCGAGGAATTCAATGGTGTGTGTGAAGTTCTCAATCCGCACTAGGCTCGCGTGGGAACTACAGCCCAAGCCCTTTCATTCTGAGGAGCCTGTGCCCTACAGTGGGACGTATATAGGCTGGGATGATGATGAAATGTTGCTTAATAGTGCACAAAGTCTGCTCAGATATAAATTAAATTTGTCATGGAGATAGTTCAAGTCCTGGGGAAGGACATTAAGATAGTTTTCATCTTGGAACCTTGCATAGTTCCCGCGGGATAGTAATAAACGAGCTCAAAAGCTCAAAGTCACTCAGAGGGCGATGGAGAGGGCTATGCTCGGAGTATCTCTGCGGGATCGCATTAGAAATGATGAAATCCGCGCAAGAACTAAAGTCACCAACATAGTTCGAAGAATCGCCAGATTCAAGTGGCAGTGGGCAGGGCACATCGCTCGTAGAACTGATGGTCAATGGGGCAAAAAGGTTCTCGAGTGGTGTCCACGGACGCAGTGTAGGTAGGCTTCCAACAAGACGGAGCGACGAGCTAGTTAAGGTTGTGGGAACGTGTTGGATGCTGATGGCACGGGACCGATATTTTGGGCTAACCTTGGGAGAGGTAGGTGGGAGGTGTGATAATGATGAAGGTGAGTAGGTATTAAACGAATTATTTGCAGATGAAGTCGCGGGCAACATTTAGTATATTATTTGCCCCATTCAAGTGATATAAAATCATTCTCCCCCATTATCTTTAATGTAACGACTATGAGTTGAATATATTTCTAAGCGCTCCGTCAGCGTTGATAAAAAATCTCGTAAAATTCTATGATTTCGTGTATATGCATGGAATTTTTCATTTACAGACATTTGAACATAATATTGGTTTGAGCCAATGGAGGGTAAATTTGGCCTATATAAATACCAATAGACAGACATAGACATAACTTTATTCGACATCAAAAAATACACTGATTCTAAATAGTCCCAAAAATACCTAAAAAACATACATAAAGTATTAAGCTGCAGCAGGTGCTTTCTAGAGCGCTGATTTTCAATCAAACCCTTCAAATCATTACATCAAACTTGTTATAAGAGGGTTTAATAAAAAACCAGTTGTCTGTAAAGTCGGTTAACGGACGATAGTTTAACGTGACAACGTCAAATAAAATAAATAATATTAGGGGACAATCTCACACAAATCGACCTAGTCCCAAACTAAGCAAAGCTTGTACTATGGGTACTAGACGACGATAAACATACTTATACAGATAAATAAATACTTAAATACATAGAAAACATCCATAACTCAGGAACAAATATTCGTGCTCATCACACAAATAAATGCCCTTACCGGGATTTGAACCCAGGACCTCTTGCTTCGTAGGCAGGGTCACTACCAACTAGGCTAAAGAGGTCGTCGAAACAAAACATTCAATAAAAATTACCCGAGCGCTAGTACTAAGATTGTATTACGTAATATTGCAACTGGCCCTCGCCGCTTTATTGCAACTGGCCCTCGTCGCTCTGTATGTACGTGTAACGTTACATGTAACATTACATTACGTCATCCTTTTTCGTGTTTGCACCCGGCGGCTGGCGTTCATCGATTTATTAGACGTTGTCACGTCAAAAACATAAAATCTTTGGTGATCAGCTTAGGCCCAAGCCTCACAAAAGAGACATGGGACGGGGGCGCGTAGCAGTCGCGGCGCCCCTTAAATCAGTTTTCATACTAAATGTATAGAAGCGTCGCGATCCAAAGCAGACAGAAGAGACGGGGCGGAGACGCGGCCTGCGAACAAACGACGCGAACTGCGATCCTCCCCGTCCCACGTCACTTCTGTGCATGGAAGTAATAAGTACTACGTACAAACGGAATGAACTGTACCTCTACCATGAGTTACACTAGTTTACAGTGACCGTACTCGCTAGCGACGGCGTAAATGATTTGTATGGAGAATCGTGTACAGCGCCTCTAGCGGTCACTTACGGAAGTACAATTCTCCATACAAATCATTTACGCAGTCGCTAGCGAGTACGGTCACTGTAAACTAGTGTAACTCATGGTAGAGGTACTGTTGTCGCAAAATTGAAGCTGAACGAGAGCTCAGTAACTGTACCTCTTATCCCTCTCTGGCGATGGTTGATTGGTTGGATGGTTCATGTGGGGTTGTCAGTAGCGTTGAAAAAGTGCGGAAAAATTCCCGTTTTTTTTCGGATATTTATGGAAAAAACCACGAAACTTTCCGCTCTTACTTTTCCGAAAAAAACGATTAAAACCGAAAAAAATTAAATGGAAAAAAACGAATGAAGTTTTCTATATGAATGTTGTTAATTAGAATTGGTAAGTACATACTTTTTTAAGGTTTTAAATTTTTTTCTTAGTGCCAGCGGGTACTTTGACACGTTTAGGTTCATTTCGTCCACATTCCCACTTCGTCCACATTCCCATTTCGTCCTTTTCCCACTTCGTCCACATTCCCACTTAGTCAACATTCCCATTTCGTCCACATTCCCGCTTAGTCAACATTCCTAGCCGATTTTAATGCGGTTTTCGCTATCACTTAGCTTAATTCTCAGGGAAGATTTGTGACAGTGAATAAAAAATAAATAAAATTTAATGATTTATTTCTTATTTTTCTGAATAAACCCGAAAAAATCGAAAAAAAACGAAAACTTCGAAAACTTTCGAAAAAAAACATTTGGTTTTTTCCGGCTTTTTCAACGCTACAGGTGTCCGTATTTCATACAAATAAAAGAAAACCTATACGACAATCGCAAAATTTTTGCGTTAATAAGTCTTTACACGTAGCAACAAATAATATTGCTTTAACATGTCGGTAATAAATTATTATTTATATTTAGAAACATTTTAGAAGTAAATGTTTTTACTTCATTACTGTTGTGGGTAGATTTAAGTAGTAATATGAGGGTACCTTCAAAAAGAAAACAATTGGCGTTGGGAGCATTGCGAACAAAATTCATTTCGGGAGTTAAAAGAGGCAGTATGCAGTGCAGGTGTACTAGCGCTGTACGACGTGGCGGCGCCGGCGCGGCTGTCGGTGGACGCGTCGCGCGACGCGCTGGGCGCCGTGCTGCTGCAGGGCGGCCGGCCCGTCGAGTTCGCGTCTCGCACGCTCACTGACGCGCAGCGCCGGTACGCACAAGTAGAAAAGGAGCTCCTGGCAATCGTGTTTGCTTGTGAACGTTTCCATCAATACATTTTCGGTAAAGAAAAAGTTATCGTAGAATCCGATCATAAGCCCCTCGAGAGCATTTTCAAGAAACCGTTGATGTCGGTCCCGGCACGCTTACAGCGCATGATGTTGCGATTGCAACACTATGACCTAATCGTCCAGTACAAACCGGGAAAATACCTTTATCTCGCGGATACATTGTCTCGTGCGCCGTTGCCCGATTTGTACAGTGAAGAGGTTCACAAAAACAATGTGTATCAGATTCAGTTGATGGTAAATAATTTACCAATGTCGAACGATAAACTCTCATTAATTAAAAAAGAGACCAGACGTGATTCAGAATGTTGTAAGTTGAGCGAATATATTAATTTTGGTTGGCCTGAACACAAATCACAAGTAGCGAGTGATTTAAAATTATACTGGTCTTTTAGAGAAGACTTTTTTATAATCGATGATGTAATATTTAAAAACAATTTAGTGCTAGTACCACAAGCTTTAAGAGCAGAAATGTTGAGAATAGTACATGAGGGTCACATGGGCATAGACCGGTGCAAACGGCGCGCGCGCCAGGTCATGTACTGGCCCAACATGACACGTGATATTGAAATGTTTGTGAAACGCTGTCCCACTTGCCAGGAGTGCTCAAACGCACCCGCCAAAGAACCGCTACTTCCAATTGAAATTCCCCAGCTGCCATGGAAAAAAGTAGGTTCGGACATTTTTGAATTCAAAAAGAAATATTTCTTGATAATTGTCGACTACTATTCAAACTATGTAGAAGTGAGTCACTTACCGAATATTTCATCAAACTCGGTTATAATGCGTACGAAGGAAATATTTTCGAGACATGGCATTCCAGAAATATTCATTAGCGATAATGGGACACAGTACAGTAGTCGTGAGTTCAAAACGTTTGCGAGCGAGTGGGGATTCCGCCACGTTACCTCTTCGCCGAATTACGCGCAAGCGAACGGGAAAAGCGAACGAGCAGTGCAAACTGTCAAATTAATGCTTAAGAAGGCAATCATTAGCAATGGGGACTTTCACTTGGCGTTACTGAACTTCCGAAACACACCGAGGGACGGCCTGAGCTCTCCTGCGCAGCTCCTGATGGGTCGTAGATTAAGATGTAAGCTACCAGTCCATCCAGAATTACTAAAACCACAACCGATTGACCCATCAGAATATCATACTATGTTACGCAATCAATTAAAAGCCAAGGAGCAGTATGATAAAAATTGTAAACAGTTGTCGCCACTTAATGTAGGCGATGAGGTTATATGTCTCGAAGGAAAAGCCAGGACTCGCGCGACTGTTGTAGACAACGCGTCGACTCCTCGCTCCTATATAATTCAAAATTATATAGGAAGTAGATTCAGACGAAATCGCCGTCATTTAATCAAATGTGAGGCCGGCGAGCCCGTGGAGGACGCCGCGCCGCCGCCGGCTGCGCCCTCGGGCTCCGGCCAGCAGCGGCGCCCGCCGTGTGGCTGCGAGCTCGAGGATGGGGGCGAACGTGTGGGTCGCTCGGAGAATTATAAATCTGAACCTAATGGTGAAAGTAGTACGGTCGATAACGATGAACCGACAACCTCCGAGCGACCAACACGTGTTATAATGACACGAAGCAAGGCGAAAAATAATGTTTATCCCTAAACAAAACATTAATATACATTTTACTTATACTACTTACCTACATCAAATTTTTGTAAAAAAAAAAAATAAAAAAAATAAAAAAAAAAAAAAAATTATATAACTAGATTTAAGTTAATTTATGGTGGTGGTTTCGGGATAGTTTAAATAAATGTTTCACACTTATATAAAAACAAATCAGATCAATAAACATACCTAACTTCAGATAAAAGGGGGGTGGTGTGTCTAATGTTAAAATATGTTTGTCAACTTCTTTTTGGGGGACATGTTGTGGGTAGATTTAAGTAGTAATATGAGGGTACCTTCGCAAGAATAAATCAGTTGTTGTCTCGCATCGGCCGTGTTTTATTGATTTACTACAATTACATTACACCGCATCGCATATTGTTCTACAAAAATCGAAAGAATTGAAATAAACTTAACTCTGGCAACTCTAGGTCACTGTTAGAACGGGACACAGCGGTCACTGGTTGCCCTCTCACTCGGCAAAACACGGCTTCATTTTTATTTTGCGTGCAACAAGACTCTTACGACCTTAGCATAAGGTTTTATTTTCTTTATTTTCGGAGACTCTTTTTGTCGCAGTACTTAGTCCAGCTTAGGTAGTAGGTCCATGCATCTGTGTGGCTTGCGCATAAAACCAATCGTATAGCAATGTGCCATAATTTCAGTGCAATAATAAAACTTGGGCTAAGTTAATCCCAATTTATTGGATCAGGCGTTACTTTGCGGAGGTCCATATTAATGAACATAAACAATTAAGTACTTGTTTATTTATTTATTCATTCAACTCAATACAAAGTCAGGCTTACAGTTTGCACCAAAACGCCTAGCTCGTTAATAAAAAAATAAAATACTAAAATTATTATTATTAGCATGCTAAAAATAACATTATTTAAGACAAAAGTTTTAGGTTTTGTTATAAAAACAAAATAGCTTCTGTAAAAAATATTTTACCTACATTTTTTTATTTCGTACAAAAAATAATGACTCAATATTTCTCAGATCTTTATGACCGATACATTCTATGCATGAACTTTTAAAAGGGAAGCGACAGATTGCGATAAAAGTGTGCAATAGACTTCGTACCCATTCAAACCTGTACAGTCAGCAGCTTAAAAACAGTATGGCACTTTGCTTTCTTTTGACCAAAAAAATGTCAAAGGAGACTCGCCGATAATTCTGCAGAAGTTGAACAGCTGATTTTGACTTAACCCCCTTTACATAAAATAGAAAATAGCTGTTTAATTTCTTCAGACTTAACCCCTTTTTCGCTAAAGCCCTGGTTCACATTTATCATCATCATTGCCAACCAACGCTACGACGTCCACTGCAGAGGCTGTACCTATATTGTTCGCGGCCACTCGCGATTGCATTCACCGTCTACCTTTCTCCGTTTATCTTATACCGTGTGATAGAAAAAAGTTGTGAAGAGGATTCCAAGCGTGTTAGTTACCTAATAAGGCCTCTGAACGGGTACGTATCAAAATATATAAAGTTTAAAACAAATAATGGACGAAATACATAATGGTCATTTGATATAATGCAATTTTCTTGGAAATTCTCAACTTTACAGGATTTTCATAAAATAAACCTAACCTAACCTAAACCAATCTGTAGATTACACTATTAAAAAAATTCGTTTAATCAATAGTTTCATAGAAAATTTTAGTATGTATTATAACCATTATGTATTTCGTCCGTTATTTGTTTTAAACTTTATATATTTTGATACGTACCCCTCTGAAAATAGGCCTTATCTAAAGGTCACAGTGACCGTTCATACCCCGCCCGTATCCATTGGACTACTCTTGTATTCCTATGACCTTCGTCAGGTAATTAGTTCACCTTGTGGAGTGCCAGACGAATTGCCTAACTTAATAACTGATGGCGCAGTAATGGCCAATGTAAGACTTGTGTAGTACATGATTTAGTACTAAAAAGTACTAGTTCCTGATACTGTACTAGAATGAACTATCCCCGTCTTCTCTCTGCTCTTTGTACATGTGGTACAATATCTGCAATGGATCAGCAATGGAACTGAATCAAGAATGAAGAAGGAGGAGAAAAGAAGAAGTGTTAAGGTCGCGGATGAGAAAAGTAATTGTTTCAGTTCATTGAGATAGTGAATTTTATCGCGAGAGGTGCGTTAGGCAATGCTACTTTCTAGTTTTGTAAGGGGCACTCTAATGAATGCATTACTGCTTTCATAGATTTACTGTTCCCGTATATAGGTCTCGACTCCCGGCTGAATAGAGATACGGGACAAAACATTTCTTTATTTCATTAGAATGCATTCACTGGGAGTCTATTGTGATAGTGTAGTATCGTCTCGTAAATAAACTCCATTTTTAAAAGTTTTTTTTTCATTTCAACTTCGTAGGTGTCACTTTATCATTGTAATTTTGGTAATAAAGGATTTCACTATTTCATTTTACTACGATTTTTCTACTGAATCAGGCGTTACTTTGCGGAGGTCCATATTAATGAACTGAAGCCATTACTTTGCTCACCCGTGACCTTCGCAAAGCTTGGCGAAGGTCGCGGGTGAGCAAAGTAATTGTTTCAGTTCATTATGATTTTTTCGGTGACGATCACATTTACCATCTCCCTCTAACCTCATCCTTATACCATGTATCCAAAAGATCTGGTGAAGACGATTATGATTGTGTGGTCCAAGCAATAAGGTTTCTGGTTTATCTTTGAGTTGAGTGCTGTAATTTTGTTTTAAATAGAGTAAAATATACAAGAACCAATGTACAGTCAAGGAAACTGAATCGCGTACCAGGGTGGAACCTTTTCACAACTAATTTCATGTTTATTTCTTTAGCCGATGTCATCATCATCGTCATATAAATCTCACTGCAGGACACAGGCCTCCTCTCAGAATGTGAGGGCTTGGGCCGTAGTTCCCACGCGGGCCCAGTGTGGATTGGGAACTTCACACACTCCATTAAATTTCTTCGCAGGTGTATCTATGCAGGTTGCCTCACCATTTTTTCCTTCACCGTAAAGCTCAAGGTAAATTTTAAATGTAATTTTGCATAATAAATTCCGAAAAACTCAGAGGCGCGAGCCGGGATTTGAACCACGACCCTCGGCTTGAGAGACCATGGATCCACTAGGCCACCACGGCTTTATATGGAACCACCACGGTTTTGGCAGATGTATGGAATGTCAACAATGACATTTGCAATGAAAAGGGTTCTCCCTGGTACGTGATTCAGTTTTCTTGACTTTTATCTATTAATGTTTACTATAATGTTTAAAATACAACTGAATCCATAACCTCGTCTCTTTTTTTATCTGATAAAGATATCTAAACACGTACTTCTGCGATTGACAATGCGGTTGAGTTCAGATGTTTATGCGCACATAGACAGACATCACGAAACGGTAACTATTTTATTATGAAATATAGCGTCACAAACTTGTCTAGTATTTTATTCAAAATTCATTGTGTGGACCAAGAATGGCAATAAAAGTTGTAACTCACAGTGTTTTATTGCGTTCTCGAGAAACGTTATGCTTTTTGACAATGTTGAAAGTTGGGATGAGAATAACTGAGAAACTTGTGTTATTGTTCTTTTGTTACAGTTGCATTTGATAGGTCACCTACATTAAAATACCTAGGTGAGGTATATTTCCTCGTCTGTTCTCTACATAGTACAAAACAACGTCGCTTTCCGCGACTTTCTGTCTTTATATTTGCTAGGTTTCTGAACGCTGCATCAGATTTTAATGTGATTTTCGCTATCATCCCAGTTTATATACGTCCCACTGAAGAGCACAGGCCTCCTCTCAGAATGAGAAAGCTTGGGCTGTAGTTCCCACGCGGTCCCAGTGCAGATTGGGAACTTGAAGGTTTCCTCACGATGCTCTCCTTCACCGTAAAAACTCATGGTAAATTATAAATGTAATTTCGCACATAAATTCCGAAAAACTCAAAGGTGCGAGCCGGAATTTGAACCCACGACCCTCTGCTTGAGAGGCCATAGGTCAAATCACTAGGCAACTACGTCTCTATATGATTTCCGCTATCAGCTAGATAATTTTTCAGGAAAGGTTTACCGTACTAGCTTTTTTCCGCAGATTTGTGTTAGAAATCTATGAAAAAAAATCGATGACACTTTTGAAGTACAGCGTTCGCTTGGAAAACGCCATCTATAAATAAATAAATAAAATAAATAAATATTAGGGGACAATCTTACACAAATTAACCTAGTCCCAAACTAAGCAAAGCTTGTACTATGGGTACTAGACGACGATAAACATACTTATATAAATAGATAAATTCATAGAAAACATCCATAACTCAGGAACAAATATTCGTGCTCATCACACAAATAAATGCCCTTACCGGGATTCGAACCCAGGACCTCTTGCTTCGTAGGCAGGGTCACTACCAACTAGGCTAAAACGGTCGTTTATCTATGGATCGCACGTGAAGTTACCACGTCATCTTGAAAGCCGAAGTGGTTCAACGTTCGTGGACTGCGCCCTCTACTCTTTTTTTTAAAATACTATCCCACGGACCGACCGATTATTAAACATCCTATGTCTTAAATCCAAATCAGCCGTTATTGCAAACAAATATTCCAACATCCAATAAGTCACAATTTGATGATTAAATAACACAAGCTTTACTTAGTTTACTTTGGGACTAGATCAATTGGTGTGAATTGTCCCGTGATATTTATTTATTTTATTTTTATAACAATAAAAAGGTTGCCAAGTTACAACAGATACAAGAGACATTTAGTTTATAAGAAAAAAACTTCGGATAATTTTTGCTGCATAATTTATTTATTATATACTTTCAGCAAAATGACTTTAACTTAATATCATAGTTAAAGCAAACGTCATTAAAATGTAACATTAAGAATTTACAGTATTACATTCGTTGAGGTCAATTTTTTAATTTTTTTCTCAGGTAGTCCTCCAGTATGGTTTTAATTTGCCCTCTTGTAATACCTGACACCTGTTTTGGCAACACCATCAGTGGTTGAGGTCTGAAAATAATTAATGTGATTAAAATTTACCTTTATAATTACTAAATTAAAAAAGTATTAGTTGGGTCCATAGGAAGAAACAGACAAGGTAAATAACATATTTCAAACTAAATACAAACTGAAATATAGATGCACAGAAAAAACCCCAGAAAAAAGACCAATGCTGGGAATCGAACCCAGGTCCTCAGCGTTCCGTGCTGCGTTCTTACCCCTACAGGCCTACACCATCACTGGTCTACCATATAGACCAGTGATAAACTAAACCAGTGATGGGGGGAGTGAGTGGGGTTTAGACCAGTGATGGTGTAGGGGTAAGCACGCAGCACGGAACGCTGAGGACCTGGGTTCGATTCCCAGCATTGGTCTTTTTTCTGGGGTTTTTTCTGTGCATCTATATTTCAGTTTGTATTCAGTTTGAAATATATGGTTTCACAGGATGACCGTAAAAGTAATAAAAAAATGAAGTTGAAAAATAAATACAAAAAAAAGATACTTCATACCTAACTTGTTTTAAGGTAAATAACAATTTTTTACACATCCACTTCCACTAATTCAACCTCCCTCCAACAGCATTTGAGTGTGCTTGCTGTAAAGCACGACTGCCCAATACTTGCACATTGGGTTGGGCAGATTAAAGGGGTGGTATGCGCAGTTAAATGAATGGTATAATTTTAATATTTTAAGTACTAACATTAGGAATAAGCTTTGTTACTAATCATCTATGGAGTCCTGTGTATTCCGAAATAAAGAATTTATTATTATTATTATTATGTTGGTACGGATTTCCGATGACGGGCCCATGGGGGCCCGGTCATTTGAAAAGCATTCATGGGGCGGAAGCCAACATGAAGAGGCCTTTGGTACCATATAATATAAATGAGATGGGCGCAACTATGGAGGTCTATCCCCTAATAAACCATGAGGATGTGCTAGCGGACAGTCCTCCACAGTTGCCAATAGGAAGCGATATGGAATTGGCTATGAGGTTCGAATGTTGTGGACAGGATTACCGGGCTATGGAGTGAGATAACGGACACCTACCATTTCAATCCTTACTAATATTATAAATGCGAAAGTAACTCTGTCTGTCTGTCTCGCTTTCACGCCAAAACTACTGAACCGATTTAAATGAAATTTGGTACACAGGTAGTCTAGAGCCTGAGAAAGGACATAGGCTACTTTTTAATGCGAAAAAAAGGTTGTATTTAAAGGGGTTGAAAAGGGGAGATAAAAGATTGTTAAAGCGCCTGATAAAAATTATGCCGCAATCATGCATGTGTGATTAATCTCTGTCAATTAGCGTAAGGGGTTAACTCTGGCATTAGCAATACACAGCAAATTTACAATTCGTACGCATCGTATTTTATTGATTCCCTGATTACATCCACTCTGGCTCCTGAACAAAGGTTGTATGGAATACAATCCAAGGACAGATCTATCATAAGATTGGTTCTTTACTGCCTACAGATGATCAGCCAAAATTTTTGCAGATTTACTTCATGGGAGACGAAAATAGCGAAGTTGATAGCAAGTGTCAAAATATACAAGGAGTTGAAAGAGATATCGTTTTAAAAATTCAAAGAATGTTGCACGATCATAACAGGCTCATTAACACTTTCAAAACTGCGTTAGAAAGAATGCCGGGAAAAGAATACAAGTTGGTCATGCACCCTGACCGTACGCCAAGTGGGGAACATGAAAGACGATATAATGCACCATTAATCAATGAAGTCGCAGACGTGGTATCTGGCGAACAGTTTGCTTCCCGTGATATTATTTTACACACCCGTAATGACACATTAACCAGGGTACCAGACACACACAAATTTTACGACGCGCTATAATATCCACTAAAATTCAGCAAGGGGCAGGAGGGGTATTACTTTCAAATACCTCAAGTCAGTCCTGTGACAGGCTTGCCCCTACCCAACAAAAAAATATCGTGCATGGATTTTTATGCTTATCGTATCATGATTCGGGAAAATCATTTCAATATAGTATGACGATACGATAGTACGGTACGGTACGGTAGTACGATGCAGACAACTGGCCAATCAGTTTTACGTTGACATGTACGTAAAAGTTGAAAGCGAACGATTACGATACATAGGTATCATTAAATCAAAGCAAATTAAGAGCGGAGAACTACATTCATCTTCAAGGTGCTGTAGCAAAAAAATGCAAAATTCCCAAGGGATAGAAATAAGTGAATTCGGCTTTGGACCAATTTGAAATTTCTTTTACCAATAGAAAGCTACACTATCCCTGATTTACATAGACCGCTTTTCCTCCAGAAAAATGCAAAATTCCCATTGGTTTAGAAATTAGCAAGTTCGACTTCGGGCCAATTTTTAAATTTCTTTCACCAATATAAAGCTACACTGTCCCTGCTTGACATAGGCTGCTTATGGTATAACGATTATTTTATCTAACGTTCAAATGGCATAACCTTTGTTGATATAATGTATTAGAGACATAATCCCAGATTTACTGCAATATTAAAAATATCATATTATATTTTATTGCAAAAACGAGACGATCATTTTTATAACAACCTATAAAACGACTCTGCATGGGTAAGTTATAAAAGGCATAGATAGAGAAATAGGGGGGACGGGGGGCGAAGCCCCCCAAAAGGGGGCTCGGGGGGCGAAGCCCCCCGCATTAGAAAAACCAAACCAAAGGTTAATTTAGGTAGAAAAGTAGGTTACGTTAGGTTAGAACTGCATCCCCCAACAAAAACGAACTGCTACCGGAAAAGTAGGTTAGGTTAGGTTTGAACTGCATCCCCCAACAAAAACGAACCGCTACCGGGAAAGAAGTTTAGGTTAGGTTAGAACTGCATCCCCCAGCAAAAACGAACTGCTACCGGAAAAGTAGGTTAGGTTAGGTTTGAACTGCATCCCCCAACAAAAACTAACTGCTACCGGAAAAGTAGGTTAGGTTAAAACTGCATCCCCCAGCAAATATATCATTGTAAATATATCAAATGTTGTTATATGAAAAGAAATTATATTATTTATTTTTATATCGATCATTACACACCCGTTGTCGAATACCACTCAGTAGACAATGTTATGGACACTGAACAAGTCACATCATACCCTATAGAGTTTCTCAACTCTGTAGAATTATCAGGAGTGCCTTCCCATAAGCTAAGGCTGAAAGTTGGTGTTCCAGTCTTATTAATGAGAAATCTTGACGCGCCAAGGCTATGTAATGGTACACGGCTACAAATTACACATCTGGGGCACATCATTATAAAAGCTACAATAATGACTGGAATGTCAAAAGGAGAAAATGTTTTGCATCCCCGTATTCCAATAATTCTGACTGATTTGCCAATTCAATTTAAAAGAGTGCAGTTTCCTCTGAAAGCAGCATTTGCAATGACAATTAACAAATCTCAAGGACAGACGCTTAAAGTTGCAGGAGTTCATTTAGAAAAAAATGTTTTTCCCATGGGCAACTCTATGTGGCATGCTCACGTGTATCAAATCCGCAAAATCTTTATGTTTTGGCAAAAGATGGGAAAACAAAGAACGTAGTTTATGAAATGTACTTAAATAAGCTGATATAAATACTTTATATCCTTTTTATACCCTATGTACTTATGTAAATACTTTAATAATTAAAAATGCTACCCAAAGTTACTATTCCACGCGGACGAAGTCGCGGGCACAGCTAGTATCTCATAAACTGAACTTTTGGTAGGCGGTGACTCGCCATTCACTAAATGGGCCCCTCAAACTATTGCCCGCTCGGGGCAACGAGGCGGCAACATTAGTGTAAACATTATTATTATTATTTTTATTATTACTAATATTATAAATGTGAAAGTGTATCATAGTATACTTACAATAATCGGGAAAAAATCCAAGGGACAAAGAAATAAGCGGAATACATAATATATTATTATATTCGATAACACAAGCTTTGCTTGCTTTGGGACTATACTCCATTTAATTTAGAATTATAAACCACAACAACATTATATTGCGGCTCGTGAACTGTAATCTCTTTACAATTTGTACTAGAGTAACAATTGACGACACGCAAATAAAGTACCTAACATTAAAACAATTTTATTTTGCGGCTCCCAGACTAATTGTACTGTACTATTTGCTAGGTAAGATATAGTTGACGAGCCGCAATATAATGATGTTGTGGTTTTCAATTCTAAATTAAATGAAGTATAGGTCAATTGGCGTGAAATGTCCCGTTATAGTTATAGGTATTTATTTATTCAAAGTAACCTCTATACAGTTGACCAAGAAATTCTTTTACCACTCTAAGGTTCGATGTTATACGGCTTAAAAACCAAAAGGCTATTTTCACTTACAAGTCAAAATGACCATCAGTCTTATTGTTTTTCTTGTGATACAGGAACTGTCATAAAAATGGTAAAGCATTTATTTGTCTACTATGTCTTTAATTACTAGGCTCTTCAAATTTGGCTTGCAAGTTTTAAGAGTAGGTACGCCCCGCGTCCGCGCACTACCGATTTCGGTAGCGAATGTCGCTGTTAGCTCATTTACACTCGCGAACGAGTGGCGAGACGAACTGCGAGACGAGCAACGAGACGGGAGTGTGAATAGACGCTTCGCTCGTCTCGCGCCTAGTCTCGTAAGTAGTATAAAATTGGTGAACCTGGATCACAGGAGATCCAAGTTCACCAATTTTATTCTAGATCTTCTATTCAAAAACTCATATATTCGAATACAGTAATCTATTCAATAAACGACATTTCAAATAGGTTATCTATTCAAAAACATTCTTGTTAATTATAATAAGCCGCTTTTAAACTCAATGCCTCTATTAATAAAATTAGGTACTTATTAACTTAATAAATTTACAGTTATTAGTTAACTAGAATTCAAAATCTGGATATTTTCAATAAAACAAGGATTTTTAATACAAACTCATTTTATTTACATATTACCATCAATTGAGTCATGTATCTTATTAATTAAATCTTTCGTTTGTCTATAAATATCATCCATAATTAATGATTTTGCGACATATTGAGCACATAGTTCTGCATCGCACTCGCACATATCGTTGGTTCCCTGGAACTTATCGACGTCATGAATCTCTATTCGGATGACTTTCACACCGCGAGCAGGTTTCTTCACAATGGAAAGCAGTGATGATGTAGCCTTTCGTGTCCTTTTTCGGGATCCATCATCTTGATTTTTTGGATGAGTATTTGGTTGAGTTATCTTGTCAGGTATGAAATTGAAAAGGTCTTCAGATCCCTGAAAGTTAAACACAATGCGTATTACATATTTATATAACTATAACTAGCTTCGTCTACGACTTCATCTATGTGAGACTTCATTTATCGCTATCTCAGATAAAAAGCAAACTATATCCTTTCTGTAACTTGAAAACATTATGCAAAGTTTCATGAGGATCGGTTAAGTAGTTAAGGTGTGAAAACGTAACAAAGGAACAAACTCACTTTATCACAGCTTTATTGATAATTGTATTATTTTAAAACAAATACTTACTGAAAGCGACATCATTGATTTGTGGTAATTTTAGGGTATAGATAAAAGACGTGCTTCGAGTCTGAAATCCAGGGAGTGTATAATTTAAATTATTTTATAATTTTAATTTCCCTGCTTCTTACTATATTTTACTCTAGCAAATAAGATTCAAAATCGAGCTAATTATTTTTCTTACACCTACATTATTAAAGTTTACATTCATATGCTCCAGAAAAGGAAAGGTGACAGACGACTCCGCGTCGGACCGGCGCCGCGAGCCGGAGGCATCATCATATTACGTAATGATTACTTTGTTCGTCTGTATATTGTATGGTACCCATCGCTTATAATCACACGAGTAAATTCGAGTGTAAAGCCTGTAGCAAAAAGCGGCTTACGTTGCATTTATGATAAAGTTTTTTAACAAACGATATTGATCCTTATTCGTTTAAGAAAAAAGAAGTTGGTTTTGTAAAACTTTTGTTTATTACGCACACACATACCTTTTAGTTAAGGATAAAATTGGGAGTTAGCAATTTCCACACGAATGCAGGTGTACAGATATGTGCATACATTCAAACGTTTGATTGCATATAATTATCGATGAAAATAAACTTTGCTCAGTTTAAACATAGAGAGTAGTGTCTCTCTTGGTGGTGAAAGTGGAAAGTGGAAAAGTGTTTTGTGAACAATTACTTATTCGGGTGAGTTATGTTATTTCTTATTTCAAACAACTTTATCATCCTCTCTATTTTTAGATCTCATAGAAATGCAGTCAAGGTTGTTGAGCGCTAAGCACCTTAGTTTATAAGAGCACTAGAATTGAAGTCTAGGGAGTGTGCGGGTTCGATTCCTGAATTAAGGAAAAATAATATAGTTTCCTTTACATTATTTTTTATGGTTTATCATCATGTATATTAAACACGCTATTCGAATTTATCACTTTTAAAGAACATTATAATAACATTGATTATTTTTCTAAAGCCTCAATTTATTTATTTTACAACATTTAGGTAGATACTTCATCTCAATTAAATATAGTATACTCTACCACCAAAGTTTTATTGAAAAATAAATCAATAACATTAAACGCTTTTTATTATTTTTTTTATACCTCATCAAAAATGCAGTCTAGTTTGTTGAGCGCTTAGCACCTTAGTCAATAAGAGCACTAGAAGTGAAGCCTAGGGAGAGTGCAGGTTCGATTCCCGCCCTGTGGAAAAATAATTATGGTTTCCTCTACGTTAATTTTTGTGGTTTATCATCATGTATATTAAACGCACTATTCGAATTTATCACTTTTAAAGAACATTCATACTAACATTGATTACTTTTCTAAAGCCTTAATTTATTTATTTTACAACATTTAGGTAGATACTTCATCTCAATTAAATATAGCATACTCTAAAACTAAGGTTTTATTTTAAAATAAATCAATTTAACTATACGCTTTTTTATTATTATTTTTTATATTTTTTTTATGGCGTTCGATAAAGATTATTTGTTCTTGTTATAAATTAGGTACTATGCAAGGGTGAATAGATTATTGTGTGTTTTACTTAAAACTTGATCGCTAATCAAGCTTTCTAAAATAATGTTGACTTACTGTTTACTTATTAAGCATTTATTACATTTCAGATTTCATTCATTCAGCCCCTCGTTTGGAGAATACTACACTTTACTTCAGGAAACTACTAAGAAATCTAAAATGTAAGTAATTTGAGTGATCGTTTAGTCTAGTAGTTTACCTAATAGCGGATCCACATTCACAGCGGCGTGAAGAGTTGTGAAGGGGGCATGAACGTGAATGTGGATGGTTTTCACACCTGTTCCTGTTTCACGAGTTTGTAGCTGTTCTCGGCCTCGACTCGGTTTCGGGGTCGCTTCAAAGGGTTCGCGGTCGTGAACCGCGAACGCTTTTTAGATTCATGTCGTGAATGCAACGATCATGCGAGAAGTGGTGGTGTATGAGCGTTGAGCGATGTATCCACCATTCTAAAGAATTAATTTTAAAAAGAAATCAACTTAATAGACGCTTTGTTTAGTTGTTTATAGTTATTGTGGTATTCGATTAAGAGTATTCGTTGTTGTTGTTGTTGTACATTTATATGCAAGACTGAATAGATTATTGCGCATTTTATTTATTTATTAAATAATTTTGACTTACTGTTTACTTATATAAGCATTAATTACATTTCAGATTTTATCTATTCGACCTCGTTTGGAGAATACCGCAGACTTCTTCAGAAAACTACTAAGAAATCTAAAATGTAAGTACTTTTCCGATATATTCGAGTGATCGTTTATTCTAGTAGTTTGAGAAAGCGTCTATGTAAGATGTGACCCCATTCTAGAAAACTGTATAGTAAAAATAGTTTGACATAAATCTCATCACCAAAAGCGTAGTAGGTATTCATCTTATCTCACATCTCCACTTTACATACGCACCCACCCACTACTGGTGGGTGCTGCTGGGTTGCAGCGTTATTACTCATGTTGTTTAATATAAACAATTCTTAGTCAACGTTCCAATCTTAGTTAAACATATTTAAAAACTATAAAATTATTTTTTCAGGTCGCATAAATGTGAGTCGGCTTCATCATCATCATCGAGTTCAAGCAGCTCGTCATCTTCTTCATCTTCGGATGAAGAAATGACTGTAGTTGCTGCACCCACAATCGAGAAGAAGAGCACAAAGAAACGTCGTCATGATGAGAGCAGCTTCCTCGCCCCGTCTACAAGCATGGCTCCAGTGCAGGAATTACTACAACCATCGCGACAGCTCCAACAGGAGACTTTGAAGAAAAAACATAAAAAAGATAAAAGCTCAAAGAAGTCTTCAGGAAAAACCCGCGATGGAAAAAATAAACAAGAAAACTTGATTAAAAAGCCGAGACCAGAAAAGATTATCGAAAAATCTAAGAACGAGAAAGAAGTGAACGTATGCAAGAAGAGGGCCACTGCTAGCGACTTATTTGGAGGTGGTGATGATATCAATGGTAAAGATACTAAGAACTCTTTATATTCGTACATTACACGACGGCTAGGGAATGGTTATTCAAAGCAGTCGTATGATGATAAGAATGGAAACCATTACGTGGAACTGAAAATATACAATTGCGACGACATTGAAAAGGTTTCACCAATGAATCGTTGGAGGCATGCGATTGTTGCTCTTAAAAACAGAACGAACACAGATACACCGGCATGGGGCTTGTTGTCTCAATATTTGACTGCAGTTCGTGAAGAATTTTCAGATTGCCCCTCAACCTTTCTTAATTCTTACTATTAAACTAATACTCATTTTGAAATATATTCATTTACTTTAGTGTTTTAATTAACCGCTATAATCAACTATAGGTACTCGTATACTAATGTAATGTTTTTAAGTAAATAAATACTCTATCTATATAATGAGTTCCTAATATGCCTTTTTATTTACAGCTACATCAAACACCATGTCTATGCCATTGAATTCACACCAAAATCGAGATCTTATTGAATGTGATAAATGCTTGATAATATTACCGAGAAATAAATATCATTATCATAAGAGAACAAATTTACATAAGTCTAATTGTTTATTGAGAACTGAGTTTGAAAATATTCAAATTATATCAACAGCATTTAAAAAGAGAATTACAACATATCGTTTAAATCCTAAGCTCAAATATTTAACTCCTGAAGCATTTCTCTATGACAATTTGATTGAAATCATGAAACTTATTAAAATGACATTAATGAAAAATAATTGTATAAAAATAAATCTAG
Organism: Archips xylosteana; assembly: GCA_947563465.1. Taxonomy (NCBI): domain Eukaryota; kingdom Metazoa; phylum Arthropoda; class Insecta; order Lepidoptera; family Tortricidae; genus Archips; species Archips xylosteana. Next base: position 2,994,690 of record OX387351.1, on the reverse strand, counting down.
AATTATATGCTCATTTCATTCTACCTGATGTGGGTGAAATGCAGCTTAAGTCTTTTAATACCAAGTATGATGTCATTCTATCAAGCAGCAATTTAAAAGAGTGGTGTTCAAAAATGGTTGATGTAATGAAGGAAAAACTTACCGAATTTGAATGCTCTCAATCTGGTTGGACCTTTCATTCAGTAAATCACTTGGAAATAAATATAAACAAATACTGTCCTATGAGAGGAGGCACTTATTTACCATTACCGCAAATAGTAAAAAACACGAAAAGTTGTATAAATATTCAGAATAACGATGTATGCTGTTTTCTATGGTCTATTGTAGCGGGTTTATATCCAGCCAATATGAATGTATGTAGAACATCTTCTTACCCACATTATTCTGAAGTACTTAATATTGAAGGTATGTCTTTTCCTCCATCATATAATGATATAAAACTATTTGAAAAAAATAACTCCAATATCAGCATAAACATATATGGCTTAGATAAATACTCCGTAGTCACAGGACCTTTGTATCACACGCAATTAAAAAAAAATGAACACATAAATTTACTTTATTTCGAAAAGTCAGGAAAAGGTCATTATTGTTTAATAAAGGACATAATTCGTTTAGTTCGACGTCAAGTTACAGCTCACAAGGGAAAAATGTATTTTTGTGATGCATGTTTACAATTCTTCTCATCTGAAAACAAGTGTGAGAAGCATTTGTGCTCTAAAGTTTTATCTGTATTACCTGAACCAAATAATACATTACAATTTGAAAACTTTGAAAGACAAGAAAAAATGAACTTCATTATTTATGCTGACTTTGAGAGTCTATTATTAAATTATTCTAAAAGCATCTCAGAAAACACCCATACTCTGAAAATACATGAACCATCGTGCTTTGGTTATTATATATGTTGTTCTCATGATGAATCCTTAAACAAATACGTTAGCTATAGAGGCCCTGATTGCGTTAAAGTGTTTGTAAAAGAATTAACAAAAGATGTTATTCAGATTAGTCAAGTTTTAAAATCCAAGAAGCCAATGATGTCGTTAACCAAAGAGCAAGAGATTAATTTTGAAAATGCTACGATCTGTCATATTTGTAAATTCTTCTTAGTAGGTGATAAAGTTGCTGATCATGATCACATAACATCTCAATACAGAGGTGCTGCGCATTCACTCTGCAACTTAAAATATCGTGTGTGTCGCTTCATACCTATAGTTTTACATAATTTGTGTGGTTATGATAGTCACTTTTTTATTGAAGAACTGAGCAAGTATGGGGACATACAAATTATCCCAAAATCAAAAGAAAAGTATTTATGTATTAAAACAACATTAAAAGATCTTGATGTTCAGATGAAATTTATAGATTCATATCAATTTTTAAGCTCGAGTTTAGATGATATCTCTAATACTCTGAATAAAAATGAGTTTATTCACTTATCAAAAGCTTTCCATGATAAAGAGTTATTTAATTTGATGCGACAAAAAGGCATTTATCCATATGATTATATGGATTCTTGGGAAAAGTATGAAGAAAAAAGTCTCCCAGGCATAGAATTATTCTTCAATAATTTAAAATTAGAACATATTAGCGATGATGACTACTTAAGAGCACAAAAAGTTTGGAACAAATTTGATATTAAAACTTTAGGTGAATATACAGACTTATATTTAAAATCTGATGTATTATTGCTTTGTGATGTTTTCGAAAACTTTAGAAATACTAGTTTGCATTATTATAATCTTGATCCTGCTTACTATGTGACTTCACCCGGCTTAAGCTGGGATGCAATGCTCCTGTATACAAGAGTACAGCTTGATCTAATAAGTGATTTAGAAATATATGAATTCATTGAAAAAGGAATTCGAGGGGGCTTAGCTCAATGTTCTTTGCGACATGCGAAAGCAAACAATAAATATCTACCAGATTATGATGTAACGATACCATCTACATTTTTGATTTATCTTGATTGTAACAATCTTTATGGATATGCTATGATGCAAAAAATGCCTATATCAGAGTTTAGTTTCTTGCATGAAGATTACGTGAACTCATTTAATGTGTTGACTAAGCGAGATGATGATGAATATGGTTATATTTTAGAAGTTGACTTGAGTTATCCAGATCACTTGCATGATACTCATGCTGACTTACCATTTGCGCCTGAAAAATATATTCCACAAGGAGGAAAGACTTCTAAACTCATAGCTAATTTGTATGATAAGCATAAATATGTGATACATTATGTTCACCTAAAAGAATGCATAAAACAAGGACTTGAACTGAAAAAAATACATCGCATTTTGTGCTTTCGTCAGGACAATTTTTTGAAAAAGTACATAGAGCTTAATACCACTCGACGACAAGCTACTAAGTCTGCTTTTCAAAGCTCCTATTTTAAGCTTCTAAATAATGCTATTTTTGGGAAAACTATAGAAAACAAGCGAAAACAAGTGAATGTGAAACTAATTAGAACTTGGAATGATGTTGAGAATAAAACAAATAAACGTCTTGGAGCCTGCCAATTAATCGCGAAACCAAATTTAAAGAGTATTTCTATTTTTTCAGAAAATTTTGTGGCTATTCAGTTACACCATGAAAAAGTGAAATTAGATAGACCAATATACATTGGGTTTACAGTTCTAGAATTAGCTAGAAATCATTTATACAAGTTCCACTACAATTTCATTAAGAATCAATATAATCAGAATGCCAAATTATGTTACACAGATACAGACAGTTTGCTTTATTCAATAGAAACGAATGATTTTTATTTTGATATGAAAAAAAATATTAAACAGTTTGACACAAGCAACTTTCGCACTAGCAATCCATTCAACATGCCTAGATTAAATGCAAAAGTACCAGGTCTTTTTAAAGATGAAGTGGCTGAAGATGTGATATCAGAATTTATAGGACTGAGAGCTAAGCTTTACTGTATTAAGACACTTAAATCAAAAATAACGAAGGCGAAAGGTGTTTCAAAACCAATTACAAATAGATTAGAGCTTTCTCATTACAATCATACATTGACTACTAATACAAAGTTGAGAAGTGAAATGAATATGATAAAATCAATACGACATACATTGTACTCGCAAAAAGTAAATAAATTGGTGCTTGATAGATCGGATGATAAAAGACAAATACTTGAAAACCAAGTAAATACTTTACCATGGGGTCATTATAGCAGGATCTTTTAAATAAATCTGAAAGTTATATGTTGTTTACACATATTGTTGCAGTAGTAAATAAAAAATAGAAGAAATATGTTAATTTACTAAGAAACTAATAAGCAGTATTATAGAAATGTAAAATTAATACGTTAGGACTAAGAAAGCATTGATCTTATTTTTATAAGAAAAATACACTGTATATTAATTTAAGTTTATATACCCAATAAAGTTTTGAATTTTTACTTTTCTTTTATTTTCTTAGAATTTTACATTTTTATCATCTTTATTTTATTCAGACATATCCTATATAAAGCATTGCAATGTTTTACTTGAGTCATATTCATGATGAAATTCGTTAAACATACACAAAGTCTGGAAGTAAATAATATAAAAGTAGAAAATGAAACGCAAAAAGTAAAGCATAGTACATTATTCCCTAATACCATTCGTTGCATCATATGTGGTCCCTCAAACTGTGGTAAAACAAATATTATGTTAAATTTATTGTTACATGAAAATGGTCTAAGATTTAAGCATATTTATTTATATTCAAAGACAGCCTTTCAACCTAAATATCGCTTTCTTCAGCGTGTAATAGAGACAATTCCAGATGCTAATTTTTTTATATTTTACAACAATAATGAAGTCGTTCATCCGAATGATGCTTTGTCAAATTCAATCATGATTTTCGATGATGTTGCTTGCGAAAATCAAGTAAATATCCGGAATTACTTTTCTATGGGAAGACATAGAAAAATTGATTGTTTTTATTTATCCCAAACGTATTCAAAAATCCCAAAACAACTACTAAGAGATAATGTTAATCTTTTGGTTGTGTTTAGACAAGATGATACTAATTTAAAACATATATACAATGAACATGTAAACACAGACATAGATTGGATAAAATTTAAAAAGCTGTGTTCTATTATTTGGTGTGATCAATATAGCTTTTTATTAATAAATAAAGATTGCGAAATAAATAAAGGTAGATATAGACGAGGATTTGACACGTTTGTTTACTTTTGAGTTTATCATTATATAAGGATTTCTATTCGACTAACACCTCACTTAAAATCAAGTGTTTGTATTAAACGGTTTTTCGTTAACGTTGCTAAAATGGATAAAAATATAAAAAATCAACTCATTAAATCAGTGAATAATATAAAAAATAAAATAAAAAAGATTCAGAATGAAGAACACGAGACCAATATACAATTGAAAAAAGTTTTTAAACCCATAACAGACCCCTTAGCAAGCCTAGTTAAAATAAATGGGAACCCAGCTTTTAACACATCCGACATAGATAAAAATAATACGTCCTTTGGTTTAAATTCTTCCATGGGATATGAAAAGTTTAAAGATCCAATTGATGATAATACGTCTGTGAGTTTAAATTCTTCCATGGGATATGAAAAGTTTAGAGATCTAATTGGTAATGAGTCTGCTCAGCATTCAGAATATTTCGAATATCCTAATAACGATACTCTTATTTTAAATGAAGATGAAAAAAAAACACAAAAACAAAATAATGACACTCTTTTATCCCTGAAAAAAGACGACATGCTTGACATATATGAAAATATGAACGTACCATTTGGGATTCGGAGAACTAACAAAAAACTAATGATGGGAAATGCAGATGTTAAATTATCTTATATAAATAATCAGTCAAATAAGGAAAAAAAATACGTAATTACCATCAATAATAAAAATTACGAATTAACAGCGGGTTTGAAGGAGCTTTTGATGCGCAATAAACCTGATCTTAAGCTTGTAACTGAAGAAGACAAAACTGAATACAAGGAAATGCTTATCAACACGAGCGCACACAAACGGGACTATGACCCGAACGGGCAATTAAAAGGAGACAAAGGATTAAAATACGGTACTATTATCAAACCTTTATTTTCCCAACTAAACGAGCGCAATATAGAATCTTCTGAAGAGCTAGCGCAATTAAAAACAGGTGGAAACTTACCCGAATTGAAACAGTACAAAAGTAATACTGATTATATTTATTGGGATGATCCAAATGAACTGATAGAAAGGTTGAAACTTTTAATTGCATCCAAAAATGCTGGTAATACCAACCATGATAATGAAATTATATCAATTATTGAAGAGTTAAAAGAAGCTGGTATTATAAAAGAATAAAATTCACTAAAAGAGTAACATTGTGCTCAGTATTGAAAACCGTATTAGACATGAGCATGGAAAAAATAAAATTAAAAAACAAACACTGGTAATTGTAACACGAAATTAAATGAGACCTCTACTTCGAATAGGCTTTTATTACGTGATACTGTCAATCAAGAGGGTATCGATACAATTGTAAAAGATTGTGTGAATAAAGTGGAATATCTTAACAAGCTAAATTTAACTTAACTGTATCGCATAAAGAAAGTTGAAAAAGACATTAGAAACAAAGATTTAGAAGAAAACTTGAACAAGCATTATGAGCAAATCAGACGTCGTAAATGAAATTCATAAAAATGTTAGAGTGAATTTCCCTCGGAGAAGTGTAATATTAAGAGATATAGACGATCTATGGCAAGCTGATTTAATAGATATGCAAGCCTTCTCCAAACTGAATGGTGGTTATAAATATATACTGGTGATTATCGATTGTTTTTCAAAATATGCTTGGGTATTTCCAGTCAAACAGAAAACTAAAGAAAATATATCTAAAATATTTCATACATTGTTAGCAAATGGCCGTATACCAAAAAATTTACAAACAGATATGGGTAAAGAATTTTATAACGATAAGTTTAAAAAAGTTTGCGAAAAGTATAACATCAATCACTATTCCACATATTCTACCAAAAAAGCGTCAATCGTTGAGAGACTTATAAGAACTCTGAAAGCTAATTTGTACAAGACGTTTAGTTTGAAAGGAAATTATAAATGGATCGATGGAACTCTTGATAAGAAAGTTTATGAGTACAATCACACTTTTCATAGAACAATAGGTCAACCACCAGCTGCAGTCGATCATAGTAACAAAGAAGACGTATTACAAAGATACATTAACAATTTATTATCCAAGAAGATACCGAATTGCAAAAGGTTTAATGTTGGAGATTTCGTTAGAGTCAGCAAATATAAAGGCTGCTTCGGAAAAGGGTATACACCTAATTGGTCTACAGAAATATTTAAGATAACGAAAGTTCAACATACTAATCCTACAACATATTTATTAAAAGACTCAAGATCTAGACCCGTTTTAGGAGCTTTTTATGCACAAGAAATTCAGAAAACTTCAAATCCTGAAATTTACCTTGTTGAAAAAGTTTTGAAAAGTAAAGGAAACAAGGTATATGTTAAATGGTTAGGTCTTCCATCAAGTGAGAACAGCTGGATTGATAAAACAAATCGCTTGTAACCATTTAAAAACTATTGAATATGTATAAATAACCTATTTATTTATTAATTTAGTCATTTCTATGTAGCTCTTTACACAATAAAGACGGCTTATATAAAAAATATATTTTACCTATATTTTGAAAATGAAATCCATACAAGATAATCCCGATAAATTAAATAAGAAAGTAAAAATTGTATCCGGAACTAAATCGAAAACCGGAAGCGGTCTAAAGAAAACTTTCAGTAAAATTGTTTCTCACACTAAAAAACATATCAGTAATTTGAAGCCAAAATGCAAGAAGATGTTAATGGAACTAGCTTACGCAGCCGCTCAAGAGTTGGCTTCAGACTTGCCCATACAATTACCGAGAGTGATACCTGTACCCAAAACTGGTGGATTCCTACCATTGATTCCTATTTTTGCCGGCTTATCTGCTGCAGGCAGTTTAGCGGGAGGTGTTGCTGGAATAAGTAAAGCTGTTAATCATTATAAATCTGCTATAAAGCAGCTAGCTAAATTAAAAAAACATAATATGAAAATGAAGGGAATGTGTATTGGAAAAGGATTGCATCTGAAACCGTACAAAGGTGGTTTAGGAATTTACATTTCAAATGAAAAAAACTAAAGGCTAGGCTACCTAACAGAGCATTAACTAATAACGATATATTAAAACATGCGAAAAATATTCCATATTTTCGCGGTGTATTTATGAGAGATGAATTACCAGAAGAACCATGGTCAATGGAATGTGGTGTGATCAATTTAGATTCGTCTAAAAATTCTGGTACTCATTGGGTAGCCTATGGAAAAATTAAAGATTACATTGAATATTTTGATAGTTATGGTAATTTAAAACCATCGAAAGAATTCATAGAATACGTGGGAGCGCACATTCATTATAATTATACTAATTTACAAAAAAAACATTTATTTAACTGTGGACATTTATGTTTAAAATTTCTGAAGTCATTTTGGATAACTAACTCGAAACTAATAAAATGAGATGTTTAACCAGTACAGCACACTCTTAGATGGACCGTGTTCTGAATAGGGCATTAAGTATATATTAAATAAAAAAATCTACACACCTATTTGTGGAAATCAATATGTACGTTTTCAATAAAAACATCATTACTAGTCAAAAACCTAATATTCATCTCCCATCGTTCAAAGGAAGAAGACGATTAAGTGCAATAAAGAATATTACTAAAAGTAATAAGATCTTTCTGAATTCTCTTGGCTTCAAAGTAAAATAAAAATTGAAAATGCTACAAATTACGGACCTCCCACAACAAGACAATTCAATTGAAAGCTATGAGATCCACAGCTACAATCCATACAACCATAGCTTTAAAGAAAACGATGAAATCAGAATACCCATTAATCAGCAAGACGTTTATGTATTACCATCTGCAAGTTCCATTTACATTGAAGGTTACGCAGGTGTATACGAACTAGATGCAGAAGGGAAAAAAATATTTAAGGACATTAATTTTACAAATAATCCCATTTTATTTTTATTTAAGGATATAAGGTATGAATTGAATGGTGTTGAAATAGATCGAATTAAAAATTCTGGAATTACAACAACGATGAAATCTCTTATCTCAATGAATGAAGGTGAGAGTAAAAGTGCTGCATTGTGGGGTTGGGATTTCAACGGATTCACTCAAAAGCATGGTCATTTCTCTGTCATAATTCCGCTAAATAAAGTACTAGGATTCGCAGAAGATTATAATAAAATTCTCGTCAATTGTAGGCATGAGCTTATTCTACATAGAAGTAATTCAGTTTTGAATAGCATCCTAACTGAAAATAGTAACATTATTGAAGTAGACATACAGAAAGTTCAGTGGCGTGTGCCACATGTTCGAGTTTCAGATCGTAATAGATTATTACTGCTTAAGTATTTGGAAAAGGATCGTCCCATACAACTAGCTTTCCGAAATTGGGATTTATATGAATATCCACTTTTACCTAGAGCAACAAAACATTCATGGTCTGTCAAAACTGCTTCTCAGTTAGAAAAACCAAGATATGTTATATTCGGGCTACAAACTGATAGAAAATTGACTAAAACAAGAAGTTCATCACTGTTCGATCATTGTAATATAACAAATGTCAAATTATTTTTGAACTCACAATACTTTCCTTATGATTCACTAAATTTAAATTTTAGTAAAGAGAAGTTTAGTATATTATACGAAATGTATGCAAATTTTCGTCAGTCGTATTATGGCACCAGCATTGATCCTCTGCTAAATCTAAAAACATTTGGAAAAAATGCTCCACTCTTTGTCATTGATTGCTCAAGACAAAACGATTCACTAAAAACTGGGCCAGTTGATGTTCGTTTAGAAATTGAGTCTTCAGAAGATATACCTCATAATACGACAGCATACTGTTTGATTATAAACGATCGTCTTATCGAGTATAAACCTTTGAGTAACATAGTTCGAAAAATATCATGAAGGTGGTTTTGGATGTTCAAGGATTTAAAAACGAAAACAATCAATTTATAGCAAAAGAAATAGCGATTATTCACAAGAAGAGTATTCTTGTGTTGCTGATTAAACCACCCTATCCATTTTATAATTTGACAAAAAAAGAACGCTTACAAGTTTCGTGGATTGAAAGAAATAGAGGAATATTATGGAATGAAGGATTTGTACCATACTTTAATTATAAGCATTTGATAGTAGATTTCTGTAAAAATAAACGAGTTTATACAAAAGGTAGCGAAAAAGTACAGTGGGTGAAGGAGTTATTAGAAAGTGAAAGTGTATATAATTTAGAAGATTTTAACTGTCCTAGTTTACAAACGCTTTGTAAAAAATATGCAATGTCGTCTAATATTCAATCTTGTATATATCATAATAATGTTTGTGCCTTTAAAAATGCATGCTGTATGAATAAGTGGTGTAAAGAAAGTAATTTTTTTACATAATAAATAAAATAAATTATGTGTACTTACTTAATCCTTGTTTACTTTCCTCCTAAAGTTAAGAATAATCCATAAAAGCGAGTTGATGAATTATGCCTATCGCACTTGAATTTAATCACAGGAGAAGTTACATCTGACTAAGTGATATTAAATTGATTATTAATAATTAAATAAAATAGAAATCATTATATCTGCCTCTTTCTCTGCTATCATTTTAAACAATTGTTCAGACTAAAGAGTATATAAACACTAAAAAATATCAGAACCCTCACTACGATCTTCGATAAACAAACTCAAACTTTAGAACCACAACAACATACGGAACAGCCTCAACAACAGCAGTCACAACAATAACAACAACAGTCGTCGTTACAACAACATCGGATGAAACAGCACCAACAACAGCTCGAAGTTTACCAAAACGAGTCTTATTAAGATGATGTCTAAAAGGTTATTTTTAAATTATATAGAATCGGATGAGATTTTAAAAAGGTGGCGTACACCATTACCTTTAAAATTATTTAATAACAGAGTGAATGAACTACTTTTTCGTGTGTATCATAACGAGCAAGAAGCTAATGAAATATTTGAGCTGTCTAACACTCAGCTTTTAAAAGATATTTGGAATAATTTTACTATGTTATTGGAAGAACCTTATGGAGATATTAATGTAAATTTTGAAAAATGGATTATGTTAATTAAGCTATTACCATCTAAGTGTTTCAAAGGAGTTGATAATTCAGATGATGATATCATTGTTAACAAAATCATTAATTTGATTATAATCGCAGTCAGCGATTACTTAGTTGAATAGATTAAGATTTTAAGTTCCAGTTTACTGATAACCATAATTTTATTAATAGAGGTATTGCGTTTAAAAGATACATGACTCAATTGATGGTAATATGTAAATAAAATGAGTTTGTATTAAAAATCCTTGTTTTATTGAAAAGATCCAGATTTTTATTTCTAGTTAACTGATAACTGTAATTTTATTAAGTTAATAAGTACCTAATTTTATTAATAGAGGCATTGAGTTTAAAAGTGGCTTATTATAATAAACAAGAATGTTTTTGAATAGATAACCTATTTGTAATGTCGTTTATTGAATAGATTACTGTATTCGAATATATGAGTTTTTGAATAGAAGATCTACTATAAAATTGGTGAACTTGGATCTCCTGTGATCCAGGTTCACCAATTTTATACTACTCTCGTATTTCGCAACGCTTGCGACGCCGAGCCGAGACACGAGACGGAGCACGAGGCGAGAGTGTAAATCAGGTACAATACGTTTACTTTTAGTTTACCACTGACAGGTGGCTTGCCTTCATTTCATTTCCAACTTTAACACCTTAAAAATAAAGTAGCTATTACAAAACCTGCAAACGTGGGTAACAGTATTCTAAAATTGGATTTATTTGTAGGTCGTTAAAGTTGAATATGAAATGAAGGCAAACCATCTTTCAGTGGTAAACTTTATGTAATTTTACTGTATGTGATTTGGACAGCGTGTTATTCGTGTACCCATCGGGTTATCGCTACCGGATGTGTAGATTAGATTTTAATTGGAGTTTATTCTTTGGAAAATGAAATAAAATTGAAACTTACGATTTTGCAGCTGTCGTCGGTAAATATGTAATGGCGTGTCGTCTTCAGTCCTGTTTTAGGTACCACTGATTCAACCACCATTTCGTTGTCATTCACTTTTTTCGTGACACTCTACAAACAAATCATTTCAGAATAAAATAATAGTCTAATAGATTAATTCATTATTCGAGCGTTTTATAGTATAAATCTTCTCAGGTGAATTTTTCGCTTCGAGCCATTACATTTAATTTGAACCTTAATACTATGACGATACCGTTTGTTTTCAAAGATAAGGGCTCGAAGCGAAAAGTTCACCTGGGAAGATTTATACTATAACCGTTTCACGTTTTAATGAATTGGCTGTAGATGATGGCATTTTCTGTTACATATTAGAGCTCCTCTACTTCTACCAGATAACTGAAAATTGTATTTAAATCTTCTGCCATTTCTACAAAAATGTGTCTACAAAAGTGATAACGCTTAAATAATGACCCAAATATAAATGAACTGAAACAATTACTTTGCCCACCTGCGACATTAAACAAGCGGTTGTTAAGGTCACGGGTGAGCAAAGTAATTATTTCAGTTCATTGATATGGACCTCCACAAAGTATCGCCAGATTGAATAAATTATCCAAATATAAATGTCAAAGTTAGTGAGTGTGAGTTTTTTTATTTCACATTTAAACGTACCCACAGAATATAATATAATAGTACTAACGTACAGAATGGACACTGTGCGTGCACTGTATGGGTGTTTGGCAGCAGCCAAAGATAAGGAAAGGAGTGTCTTTCGATTTCCGAAGGACGAAAGAAGGTAGATAACCAACTTTAATTAGCAACATGTACAGTGTGGGTTATTAGGGAAAGAACCACTAGGTTTAAAAGTTTTTACCTATAATGTATAAATAGAAGTCTTATACATATTAGTAGGTATTTGTAAAATTGATTTGTTAATTATTTCTTATCAATATCTACAATTACATTCTCTAATTATCTTTACAAAATAAATGAGGTACTTATACACTCATTCACTTATTTTTAAACGCTTAATTTAGACAAATGATAAGTTTGATTATAAGTACATACGATAATTAGATTACCTACTCATTTTATTTTACATTAAAACGTTGGTCGCGCTCAACGAACGGATCATGGAGTAACTTATACATTGGAACGGTTTCACTTTCCGCAGCTATCTCTTTCTACGCTGTTATACAGGCAGCCCTGTGTATCTTACGCACACAATGACGCGTGTATAGACGTCGTCGTGCTTATGTAGATTCATGAACGCGTATTTTGTACGTTGTGGCCGCCGTGTGACGTACCTTCATGATTATATCACCAGGTAAAATCTCCTCATATTCTTGGCCAAACGTAAAGATTGTTTCCTTTGTCTGCACCGGAGTCCCAATTTTGATCGTCACTTTATCCCCTTCGACGACAATTTCCATCGAAGGTGATGTTGCTCCCGCCATTTTACGAATTAAGTATGACAAACCTGTAAAAGAAACAAACTACTAATTAATTTATTGAATCAGGCGTTACTTTGCGGAGGTCCATATCAATGAACTGAAACAATTACTTTGCTCACCCGCGAACTTAAGCAACTCCGTTAAAGGACGCGGGTGAGCAAAGTAATAGTTTTAGTTCATTCAAACTACTAATTATAAATGGGTCACTATCCGAGTGTTTGTTCCGAATTAGTTTTACGGGTTTAGATGCAATTAGGATTGTTAATTTTTTCTAACCTCCCCTTTTTATTTTTTGTATCGAAAAAAAAGAAAATTATTTGAGTATTTCAGCAATTCATCACTCCAATATTTTTTTATAATTTATTGAAAATTTGAGATACGACTTCTCGTAAATTACATGCCGCGGCTGAATCTGTGTATAAACCACAGACGTAATGACAAAAAAAATGTGTCACAATCGATGGTTAGTTGTCATCTGACAGTGTCACTTTACATTACAATAACAATTGAATTAATTTCGCGGCACCACTTCTCTCGTAAATCTTCTCTAATGCGAACAATTAATTTGTTTGGGCTATTGACAGAATCATTTCCACAAGTAGGAATGAAACACTTCCTGTATAAATCTATACTAATATTATAAAGCTGAAGAGTTTGTTTGTTTGTTTGTTTGTTTAAACGCGCTAATCTCAGGAACTACTGCTCCGATTTGAAAAATTCTTTCAATGTTAGATAACCCATTTATCGAGGATGGCTATAGGCTATGTATCATCACGCTTACACCAATAGGAGCGGAGCGGAGCGGAAGAATGTTTCGAAATCGGGGTTTTTTGAAGTAAAACATCTATTCTGTAGGCGCTATCTCAGGAACTACTGCTCCAATTTGAAAAAATCTTTCAGTGTTAGATAGCCCATTTATCGAGGAAGGCTATAGGCTATATATCATCACGCTACACACGGGGGTGAGGGTGCGGGGGAGGGGGTGCGGGGCCTTCAAAGGGGGGTGAAAATTTAATCGATTTTGCCGTAGGATGCACCGTTTTCAAGATATTTGACAAAAACACCAGGGGGTGGGGGGGTAAGGGGGAGGGTGAGGGGGGTAAGGGGGTGAGGGGGGTGCGGGGGCTTCAAAGGGGGGATGAAAATTACATCGATTTTGCCGTAGGATGCACCGTTTTCAAGATATTTGACAAAACACCGGGGGGGTGGGGTTGTTGAGGGAGGGGAGGGGGTTGAGGGGGGAAGAGGTGCGGGGGAGGGGGTGTGGGGGTACTAAAGGGGGATGAATCTTTCATTGATTTTGCCGTAGGATGCACCGTTTTCAAGATATTTGACAAAAACACCGATGGGTGGGGGTGCGTTTGATTTTAAAATAATTAATATTGAAAATTAAAACAATCCTGCCAAAACTCCAAAAAGTGCAATTTAGGTAAAACTATTTTACGCTACAAAGCGCTTTTTTTTAATTTTTGTGAAGGTCACCCAAAATTTAATTTGAAATCGAAATTGAAAATAAAACAGAATACTAACCGTACGCAGCCAAATGAGGTTCCATGTCTTCGGATTTCTCCAATTTGTATTTACCGGCAAATGAAGTCATTTTAATTTGTAATCTTTTCTTTAAGATCCTGTGAACTTAATAATTGATTTCAGAGTGGCACGGTACAACTGCCACATTATATATTATACAGAATTCTACGTATCAGATAAATCATTCAAGGCAAAGCATATCAATTATTATCAATACCCAATACTTACCTAATCTCACAAAAACATAAATTTAAAAAATAGGCTAAGTTGTTGTGACCTAAAATTACTTAGCCCTTCGTATGACTTAGCAATGATCAGTGCCGCCTCCGTCACATCACTAAATAATATCAAATCAAATGAGTGAATCTAGTATTATAATATTTGAAAGCGGCTTTTATGTGTTAGTGTATAAATTTAGTATAAATACTTAGTAGAAAAATGAGTGAGCTCAGCGGCAGTTAAATCTATTAAGGTTTTGCTCGCTGTTATATTTGAAATTGTATTTTTTTTATTGTTTAAATAAATTAAAAAAAAATCACAATTCAATAAAATGGTATTATTTATTTTTATTAGGAGTACAGCTGCTTACCGAATCTAAGATTATTTTAAAAGCGAAAAAGTTTTTCGGGTGCGCCGGTGGGATTCGAACCCACGTCTCCTGGGTATGCGTCCCAACCTGGGTGTTCTACCAATTGAACCACGTCGCATTCAACCGACTTCCCCGAAATTCTTAATGGCTTACATACGCCAACAGTGGCGTGTGGTAATCCATCGCAACTATTAGAAGCTACGACTACTACGTTCCAAAACGTTTGGAACGTTCCAAAGCGCCAATTCATATTAAGTAAGTTTTAAAATATGGTTTGGTTGTTTCGCGAAAGAAGCTCAAAAACAATCATAGATAAGGCCAAGGGCCTGTTTCACTATTCTCTGTTAAGTTCCTGTTATTTTATATGACAGATATTTGTGATGCCGTCTCTGCTAAATAGAATAAAATAAACAGAGACGGCATCATAGATATCTTTCACATGAGATAACAGGATCTTAACAGAGAATAGTGAAACAGAGGGTTAGTCACACAGATACTAAATTAAGATGTGCTATAAAACATCTACCTGGATGTTAAATTTCCAAGCTGTACTAATTATCACGAAATACTCTTGATTTATTTGTATAACCGATTCAAACAGTTTCAAAAAAGGTTTTTTTTTAGAAATCGATTAAGATATGTAATAACTTTTAATATTGGGAAAGAGAAACTGCGGTGAAAAGTATCACTTCAAACGGATTTAGGGAAATAATAATATTACCGCTGCAATATCGTCCGGTTTTTTCTTCGAACTTGGCTGGACTCACTCCCTCATGTCTCGATTACCCTGCGCGCAAAAACTACAAATCTATGCCGTACCGCTTT
This sequence comes from Archips xylosteana, assembly GCA_947563465.1. Classification (NCBI taxonomy): domain Eukaryota; kingdom Metazoa; phylum Arthropoda; class Insecta; order Lepidoptera; family Tortricidae; genus Archips; species Archips xylosteana. The sequence continues at coordinate 2,979,191 of OX387351.1, read as the reverse complement.
GATTTAAAGTTCATTTTACATCGATTAGTGTGATGCTATCTTGCTAGATTGACTGCTCAGAGTATATCATAATCACAATTATTATTATTAATTAAAACCCGGATTCAATCGAACATTAAGTACAATGCTTATTTAAATGACATAACAATGATTCACTGCATAGTTGTAGATAAAAATTAAATCCCCACAACGACAGTCATCGTTATATTTTCATTTAGCATGTGGAGGGATAGATTAAGTTTTGTTTATTTTTATGCGTGTTTTGCAATCAGATTGTTATTTTCAGTCAGCATACTGACATCAAACGTAGTAGGTACTCGTTATTTCGTAGTGCCGCTAAAGCTTTTAAACAATTTTACACGGTTTTTTTCGTAATTTATTTTTATTAGTAGGAGAGGTGGTGGACATTTTTGAGTAGGTATTTGAGACACGTTAAAAACTTGTCTAATACTTTCCTTACCCAAGCACAGAACCAAAGACCTGGCTGACGGGTATCGAGGCTAAATTAACCCTCAATTTTTTAATTGGTAGCCAGATTGGCCCAACGAAATAATATTTTCTTAAAATTTCAGCGTGCCTCGTTTGTAAACATATGTTTATTTTTTTTTTTGTAAAAATTTTGCAAGCAATCTGGTAATCTAAGTCCCTATTAAATGGTTTGGCTTGTTTATTTTCTCACTCTTTAAATGTCAAATTTAAAATTATAAAAAGGCCGTGGCAGGACCATCTTGTGCCTTAATAGCTTTAAGGCCTGATTTTTTTTCTGATGATGGGTCACGTCATTAGTAAGTGTTATACTAAATTTCAGCATTCGCCTCATCTTAGTTTTGAACAAAAAATAAATAAGAAAAAGGTTTTTTTTTTATGTTAAAGAGGCCAGACAAACGAACTAGTGGGTCACCTGATGTTAAATGATCACCACAGTCCATAGACACCCGCAGCGCTTTACGCGATGCCAGTACGTTGTCAGCCCTAAGGAAAAAGGAGAGGGAATAGGGGAGGGGGAGAGGTATTGGGCCCCCGGCGCTCTCACTGACCGTACGAAACGCAGCAGGGAGTACTGTTGCTTCACGCCGGTGTTCACATGTGTTTTTCATGAATAGTTCCGTTTTAATGAATCAAATTACTTTGAGCTTTGCACATATAGTACACTTAATTAAGACCCGCAATTTGCCCCTATAAACCAGATAACACCCAATATAAAAAAAAAAAAAAAAAAACAAAAATACATGTGTAATTTTTTTTAATATTTTTTTTTTTGCTTGTAAAACAGAGACACCTGCAATTTTTCTACTAATAATAGGCTTTTTAATGAGCTATAACATATATTTAATTCAAGCTTCTAACAATGGTGCATCATAAATAGAAATTTATAAATATGTGTGTTCCGTTTTCTCTAAAGTTACAAGTTTATTGATATAGCAACATTCAAAAACTGTCAAGTAACTGTCATTTTTTTCGTATCTAACAGTCTAGTTCAAAAAGAGTATGGTTTAGTGTCGCCTCTCGCTCGTAAAAGTCTAGTTTTCGCCTCTCGTACAAGTTTTTTCGCTGTCGTTACTTTGTATAATATACATTTGTGTAGTGCCTTGTGGATTCAGGAAAATACATCTGCTTCGATTGCTTCGCGTGTGGTTTAGCCTAGGTAGCAGGTAACCCAAGGACCGTAAGGTAAGCCTGGCCAGCGCGAGAAAGTCCAGTGGCCCTGTACCTGGCTGATACCAAGCTCCGACACAGCAGTAAGAGGGTGAGTGTTTTCTTGGACCTCACAGGGCTAAATTCTCGAAAATATTAGTTATAGATACAGTCCATTTTTCAAAACTCCCACAAAAACGTGAGCTAAGCGATCTTAATAGTTTCAAACCCCAGATCTGCTTCATTTTTGGTCCATCGACCCGTATCTTGAAGAGGCGATCTATGGTAATTTGTTAATTTCGCGTTAAATTCGTTGTTTTCTAGTAGATTCCGTGCATTTTGGTGTATAATTTGTCGTTTTTCGTTGTAACTTTTTTCGTCCACCAAATTGTAGGGTATGCCTAGAATCATTTGTTCGAAAGTTCCAGACCTTGTGTGCGGAATTAATTTGTATCGAAAATTAGTGTAATTTAATAAATAGTAGTTAAATTTTGTAATTTAATTAATTATTATTGTTGTTAGATAATAAATTTATGAAATATAAATTTATTTTCGTGATCTGAAATTTATCGATAAAACGGAAACTTTGTTGTAAACCACCCGTGTAACGAAACGCATCTGTTAATCTGTATTATCGAATCTGTGAAACGTCATACATCAAACGTCAATTGACTTTGATATATTAATAACATTGCGGTATTTAATCATAATTGTCGTATGTTTTTTGGTTTTTAGCTCGTTAATTGTTGAAAATGAGTGACCACGATGATGAAACATTTGAGCCCGCAACTGTTGATGTTTACAGAATAGATCGGGACTACGCAATTATGCGGTTGGAGCACATTGAAAGTTCGGATTTAGTTGGTTATAATGAACAGGATTTTAAAGATATTGAGAAAGATTTTCACTGTGCTCAACTTAGAATTTTGCGTCCTCTAAGTCTTGAACAACGTTCCGCGGAGTACGAAGTGACTAAGTTGTTTGAATTGCGGATGAAATCTGTTAAAAGTAGACTTAGACAAGAGAGTAAAACTGATACAAAAATTGTGGTTTCGAATGATTCCTCGAACTTAGCTAAGTTGCCTAAAATTACGATTAAGCCTTTCGATGGCAAACTTGAGAACTGGGTACCTTTCAAGGAATTATTTGATTCTTTAATTCATAGTAGGAATATACCTAATGTCGAAAAATTACATTATTTGTTGATTTGTGTTCAGGGTTCTGCTTATGATCTAATAAAAACTTTTCCATTGTCGGGTGATAGTTATATTAGTGCATATGAAACCTTGTCTAAGTACTATAATAAAAAGAGACAAATTGCAATTACTTATTATGAAAAGTTGTTACATTGTGAGTCGGTTAAAAGTAAAGGTGATTTAGATAGGGTTTTTCGGATATTTAGTGAAAACTTAAGTATATTGTCGAAATTTGAATTGCCCGATAAGAATTTCATGCTGTTTTACTTGTTGTGGTCAAAATTGGATATCGCAACACGTGAAGCGTTTGAATTGCAACTTGGCTCTGAGATTGACATTCCTAAATTTGAGGATTTACAAGATTTTATTGAAAAGAGAAGTAGGGCATTAGAGAACTCAAATGTTAGATTAAATGTGGATAAAAGCAAACCCATTGTAAAGAAAAAGTCTTCATTTGTGGTGCCTTCGGTACCTGTGTGCATTTGTCCGATGTGCGCTGCCACAGGTCATGAGTTGGATAAGTGTCCTAGTTTCATAAATTTATCTCCGGGTGAAAGGTTTTCAATAGTAAAGGACAAAGGATTGTGCCTGTTATGTCTGTGTTCATCTCATATTGTGAGGAATTGCAAATCAATAGCTCGCTGTAGTCAATGCAACTATCGTCACCACACATTGCTACACTTCCCAAAAAATATGGAAGCTACGAATAATTCACAATCAAATCCTCAGTTGACAACTTTATCGGCTCAGACTTGTACTACTCAGGTTTTGTTTTCAACTGCTGTCACTCACATTAAGAACAGTCGAGGGAAATTGGTTCCGATCCGTGTTCTTTTAGATTCCGGTAGCGCTTGCAACTTTATTACAAAAAAGGCTGCGAATCGCCTCGGATTGCTTATAAATAACGGTCAGCAATCGGTGAATGGCATTGGTCAGACATCAGCAGTGACACTTGGGTCTGTTGTTTGTGAAATCTTTCCACCTAATGGAGATGGCTCGTATAACTTTTCATTGGAAGCTTTCGTTTTGGCTCGTATTTGTTCAGATATGCCATCTGGGCAATTTGATATTTCGACCTGGAATCACATAAGGAATTTGGATCTTGCTGATCCTCATTTCTATGAACCAGGACCTGTCGATATGTTAGTTAATGTCAGCTTTCTCGCGTCAGCGCTTCAGCCTGGTCTTGTCAAAGGCGAGCCAGGTCAGCCTATTGCTGTCAGCACCATTTTCGGCTGGATAGTGATGGGTGAATGCGCTCCTGGCATTGATTCTTCTCGTTGTCGTTCTAAAAGCGATCCTTGTGTCAATGTCGTTACCAAGGATTGTTTTCTCGTCTCTAGTTTGTCTCTGGACAACAATATTAAACGGTTTTGGGAGATAGAAAATATTGTTGAAACTCCTAAATCTGTCAGTTTGTCGAAAAATGATTTGTCGTGTGAGAGCCATATGGAGGCGTCTTATCGTCGAAATCCTGAGGGAAGGATGGTCGTTCCATTAACCTTTGTTGATCCTCAGGAGAAGCCTCGGTTCTTGAATTCTCGTGAAATCGCTCTGAAGCGACTTCAAAGTTTGGAGAGGAAATTTCGTATAAATCCTCAATTTCGGACAGCTTATGTCAACTTTATGGATGACTACCTAAAGTGTGGTCATATGGAGGAAGTAGAGCCCCCTTTGTCGAGTGAAGGTAATTTCTACTATGTGCCACATCATGGAGTATTGCGACCTGACTCTATCTCCACTCCTCTGCGTACCGTTTTCGATGCAAGTGCTAAGGACGCTAGAGGAAACTCTTTGAATGATGCACTATTACCAGGCCCCAAATTACAAAGGAATATTTTCGATTTGTTGATCCGTTTCCGCTGGCACACTGTCGTATTCACTGGGGATATTAAGCAAATGTATCGCCAGTTTCTCGTTGACATTGAAGATTGCGACTATCAACGCATCTTGTGGCGATCATCTCCAGAAGAACCTGCAAAGGACTTTCGTTTGCTCACAGTCACATATGGCGTGTCCTGTGCTCCTTATCAAGCCTTATGGTGTATCTCAAAATTGGCAAAAGAGTTTTCTTCAACTGCTTCTCTTGGTTCTGCAGTTCTAGATAGAGATACGTACATAGATGACATCGTGTCAGGCGCGGACACAGTGGAGAACGCTATACGTATTAGGCAAGAATTATTGCAAATTTTATCGTCGGCGCACCTTCATCTGCGGAAGTGGACATCGAACAGTCAACTATTCTTAAGTGGTTTGTCGGACTCTGATTTGTATTCAGAACAATTTCGTAACTTCGAGGACGTTCATGACGTCTCGTTGAAGATTTTAGGTCTTTTATGGTTACCTAAATCTGACTCATTCTCGTTTAAGACTACGTCGTTGGATGGTCGATACACGAAACGATCCATCCTCTCGGATATCGCTCGGATCTTCGACCCACTGGGTCTTCTCTCGCCTGTTGTATTTCTCGCAAAATACCTGATGCAACTTCTGTGGTTATCAGGTGTCGGCTGGGATGATGACGTACCGAAATTTATCGCTGAAGAGTGGCTTAAATTTAAATCTCAGCTGCCATCATTAGGTTCGCTGTCTATTCCTCGCAGAATGTTAGATTCGTTTAAAGAAATCCAATTTCATGGATTTTGTGATGCTTCGGAGCGTGGGTTTTGCGCTGTATTGTATTGTCGTGTTGTAACAAACAACAATGAAATTGTCGTTCGTCTTTGTTGTGCAAAGTCAAAGGTAGCACCGCTTCGTAAACTCTCAATTCCTCGCTTGGAATTGCAAGCAGCCGTTCTGTTATCGGAACTTGTGGTGTCAGTATCTCATGCCTTGAAGGATTTCCATCAGATGGTCATGACGTACGCCTGGTCAGACTCCACTGTCGCTCTCACATGGATCAAATCCTGTCCTTCACGGTGGAAAACTTTTGTCGCTAACCGGACTGCTTCCATTCAGGAAAAGATCGCTCCTGATTCTTGGCACCATGTTTCCACTACGGACAACCCAGCAGACCATGGCTCTCGCGGTTTGCTTCCAGCTGATTTGGTGCGGTGTGAGTCATGGTGGGCGGGTCCATCCTGGTTGTCGCGTCCTGAAAAGTATTGGCCAAAGCATTTAACAGGAATTGATGAATCTGCTCTCGAAGAGGAAAAGATTTTGACCTTGTTTAGCGCCATGAACTCTGATTTCGTTGACCAAATTTTATCTCGTTTTTCGTCTTTTCGTCGTATCGTTAATGTCTTGTCGTATTGTTGTCGTTATCTTCATAATTTGAAGAATCCTAACCAAAAGAGAATTGGTGTAGCACTATCGTCTGATGAGACCAATTCCGTTATTCGATTTTTAGTAAAACACGTCCAAGAATGTGTCTTCTCGACTGAAATCTGAATTATAAAAAAAGGTTTAACTAACTCGCTCCCTAAACCTCTCCGTAAATTGTGTCCATTCGTTGATAAAGATGGTTTATTGAGGGTGGGCGGTCGGCTCTCTCATAGTCTCAATATGAGTTATGAAAAGAAGCATCCCTTGTTGCTACCTCGTGACCATAGACTAACTTCATTGATCATCGAAGAATATCATCATCGGTTTCTGCATCCTGGTCTGCAAACCTTGCAAAATCTTATCGCTCAAGAGTTCTGGATTTTATCGTCAAAGCGGGCTATTCGTTCGGTGATATCTTCGTGTATCAAATGTTTTCGTGCCTGTCCACGAGTGACTCCACCACCTCTCATGGGAGATTTACCCTCGTTTCGTATTAGTCAGTTAAAACCATTTTCATCAGCCGCTGTCGATTATGCTGGGCCTTTCAACGTCTCCTTGGGGCGTGCTAGAGGTAGTAAATCGTATAAGGCTTACGTATGTGTTTTTGTGTGTACTGCCACAAAGGCAATACACTTAGAGCTTGTTTCGGAACTAACGTCTGAAGCCTATCTCGCAGCGCTTAGGCGTTTCATTGCTCGTCGAGGTCGTTGTTCTCGATTGATATCTGACCAAGGTAGAAACTTTGTTGGTGCAAGCAATATTCTCAAGGATCTAATGTCTGAAGCTTCACAGGCAGAGCATGTTGAGTTCGTATTCAACCCCCCCGGTAGTCCGCACTTTTCGGGCCTGGTCGAATCGGGAGTTAAGTCATTGAAGACTCACTTGTCGCGAGTTATTGGTCTGCAACGCCTCACATTTGAAGAATTCTTTACTCTGTTAACTCAAATAGAGGCACTACTTAACTCGCGCCCGCTATCGCCTTTGAGCTCAGATCCTAACGATTTTTCTGTGTTGACTCCGGGTCATTTTTTAACACTAGAGCCATTGACTATTCTCCCTGAACCAAACTTAACTGACGTCAACGTTGGTCCTCTTCATCGTTGGAAGCTTTTGCAGAAAATGCATCAAGATTTTTGGCGTAAATGGCATCTCGAGTACCTGCACACGCTTCATCAGCGAAAGAAATGGACCAACCAAGAGAACAATCTCGTTGTAGGAACCATGGTTCTCATTATAAATGAACAATGTAGTCCTTTGAAGTGGAGTTTAGGAAGAATAGTTCAACTGCATCCGGGTGCCGATGGCATTTGTCGCGTAGTAACCGTCCGCACTGCAACCGGAGAATACAAGCGACCAGTGGTAAAGCTCTGTTGCCTACCACTGGCAAATTAGTTGTATATCGTGTCGTTATCGTATCTCGTTAGTTTCTTAGTTCGAACTTAACACATTGTCGTTTTCGGTTGAGTTCGAACTATCAAACTATTTCCATTAAGTTTAGTTAGTTGTAATTTCGAAAATACCCTGTATTTTGGTGGGCGGAATGTTCCGTTTTCTCTAAAGTTACAAGTTTATTGATATAGCAACATTCAAAAACTGTCAAGTAACTGTCATTTTTTTCGTATCTAACAGTCTAGTTCAAAAAGAGTATGGTTTAGTGTCGCCTCTCGCTCGTAAAAGTCTAGTTTTCGCCTCTCGTACAAGTTTTTTCGCTGTCGTTACTTTGTATAATATACATTTGTGTAGTGCCTTGTGGATTCAGGAAAATACATCTGCTTCGATTGCTTCGCGTGTGGTTTAGCCTAGGTAGCAGGTAACCCAAGGACCGTAAGGTAAGCCTGGCCAGCGCGAGAAAGTCCAGTGGCCCTGTACCTGGCTGATACCAAGCTCCGACACAGCAGTAAGAGGGTGAGTGTTTTCTTGGACCTCACAGGGCTAAATTCTCGAAAATATTAGTTATAGATACAGTCCATTTTTCAAAACTCCCACAAAAACGTGAGCTAAGCGATCTTAATAGTTTCAAACCCCAGATCTGCTTCAATGTGTATAATATAATGTATAACTAGATATGTATTATATATGTATCTATTTATTTGTTCCACACTTTTTACACAGAATTATTTGTGCTGATTTCGGTTCAACAAGTTTGATGCTCTGATATTCGAAGAATTCGACTGAAAATCAGCGCTGTAGCAGGCACCTGCTGCAGCTTAATGCTGAGTCAAATTCCTTTTCGACATCAACAATTTTATGTTTTTGTTTTAATTGTTATTATTATTGTTTTTTATTTTTCTCAGTGTATTAGTCAGTGTATTTTGTTTTTTGATGTCGAATAAAGTTATGTCTATGTCTATTATGAAATTATTTATAAAAGTTGGTAAGTCTCCTTGACATAGTTAAAATGAAATTAATTTTATCATATTATACCTTATCACATGGAATGTTTTTATCTAAAATACCAAGACAAGCCGAGAAATAAAGCAACCTTTTTAGAAATGGCTTAAGGATAGTAATTAATGAAAATAGCGACGAGGACGATTGAGTCTAAACTTACTTTTGTTATGATAGGTTAGGGTTAGGTTAGGTAGTAACGGGCTATTTTCCGCAACTCGACGTCTCTATGCGCATATTTATTCTTACTCTGAAATTCGAAAATCGAAGTTCGCATCGTACCGTCTCGCTCGCTCCCGTATTGAATACTATTAGCATGAGCGGAATAGTGCGATACGAAGCTCGAATTTTGCACTTCGGAGTATAAGGCCTGGCTGATAGGAAGTGGGGCGGGTGCAAAATCAAACCTCATATATTTTAAAGATACATTTTTTTGCATAAAATTTGTATCATTAACCGACATTTTTGTAAAACCACTTAAGATATCGGGAACTCCACAGATCCACCCGTCGTAAGCGTTCATTTCATCTACATCATGTTGATGAATAGCAGTCTTCGACGGTGCGTTTTAAGCGATCTTTTTTGCCACGAACTTGCAAAATCTGGACCGAGCTTCCCGCTGGGCCCGGACCAACCAACCAATGGACTACTAATGTGTAGGCGAACCATTCCGAAACACATCTATGAATTTGCACTTATAAATTTCGTTAAACTCTCGGCTCATTTCATTACAGGTCTCGTATTTGGTCGATACTGAAATGAGCCGAGAGTTTAACGAAATTTATAAGTGGTCTTACAAAAATGTCGGTTAATGATACAAATTTTATGCAAAAAAATGTATCTTTAAAATATATGAGGTTTGATTTTGCACCCGCCCCACTTCCCATCAGCCAGGCCTTTTACTCCGAAGTCATCATCATCGCGCAGACAGAGCGCGGTCTATAGTTCCGCGTTCCGCGTTCAGAGTTCTGCGTTCTTTTGAATGTCCTAGGGCCCTTACAACAACGCACACAGCAGGCTGTCAGACCGCGGCGTTTAAAACGGAACGCCGCGTTCTTGCGTTCTTTTGCCGCCGAGACAGAGAACGCCGCGTTCACCACGATGTCTGAAGTTACAAATACAGAAAAACTGATCAAATTGGTTAGAAAAAGGAGATTATTATATGATTTAAGTCATGTATAGTCGGGGTAAGAAAAGGTTCGTCACTTTTCGACCTTAACTCGTTGACATAGAGTCGAAAAGTGACGAACCTTTTCTTACCCCGACTATACACTACAAAAATCGTGACAAAAAAGTAGAAACTTGGCTTGAAATGGCCGCGTCAAGGGATTCTCCTCGTGTTGTGTTAATTAGGTGCACCCAATGTTTTCTACTTTTTTAGAAGTTTCTAGGCTCCACAAAATCAATACTTCTTCTTCGAAAGATGAACTTGCTAGCGACATATGTTACACATACAAAAACATGGAACGCATGAATTTGACCACCTCTTGTGTGCGTTGGAACTCTCGAGCGTTCAGAACGCAGAACTCTGAACGCGGAACGCGGAACTCCAGACCGCGCTCTCTGCGCACGCTCAAAATAGTTCATTGAATCAGGCGTTACTTTGCCTCCGCCATCCATCCATATTAATGAATTGAAACAATTACTTTGCTCACGCATGACCTTAACTTTCAGGTCGCGGGTGAGCAAAGTAATTGTTTCAGTTCATAAAATATTTTTTTTGTAATTTATTCAATCCTCTTATAGTATCTCATTCCAGGTTTTGCACACTTGCCGTTGGTGGTAGTCTGAAATGAAACCAAAACTTACTTTAATCCCGTCCTCCTAACCTATCCTATTAAAATTACTAATGAGAAAATTTATGAAGATGTTTGGATGTTAGAATGTTTATTAGTCAATCATGCAATAACGACTGAACGGATTTGGATGAAATTTGGCGTACAGATAGAATAGACAATCCGGAGATTGGTTATTTGGCAGACAATGATCGTTTAGGATGATAGAGGGTTAAGAAGAGATTTTTGGAATTTCCTGCGGGATAGGAAACGGGAGTTGGCCAACAATTGTACTTCTCCGCCGACAACGTTGCAGGGAAAGCTAGTATTATGATAAGTGTATCAGTTACATTATCAAAAAATATTAGTCACGTATTTTTTCTTTTATCAACTAAACAAAGTACTAAGATAAAACAAGTCAAAGTTCGTTAGGGGTTTCGTGATGAAAGGTCGAAGTACTTTTTAAATCAATAAAACACTTTATTGATTTGAAGTGTTTCATTATAATACTAGCTGTTGCCCGCGACGCCGTCTGAAAAGTTTATCGCCGTCCCGCAGAAACTATGTATTTTTCCGGGATAAAAACTATTCCGTCCTTTTCTGAGACACGCACTGTCTCTATATACCAGATTTCATCAAAATTGGTTCAGCGGTTTAAGCGTGAAGAGGTAACAGACAGACACACTTTCGCATTTATAATGTTAAGTATGGATTATATTAGTCAATATTTTTTGATAATCTAACTAAAGGACTACTCATCATTATCATCATCATTTCAGTTAAAAGACATCCACTGCTGAACACAGGCCCCAAGGCTCGCCAAACAGATCGATCTTGCGCCATCCGCATCCGAATAAAAATTATATAAAAGTGTACCGTTTTCAAGGTTTTTGAAATTATCTTATAGAATGCATACAGTAGTAGGTTAGGTTAGGCTAGTTTAATAATAATTCCGAAGATGAAGTAAATAAATAAAATAAAGACTTACAACTGTGCAACCTTCATCAGTAAATATTATTGTACGTCTCGTTTTCAACCCAGTTTGTGGTACCACTGACGTAAACAACATCTCGTGGTCGTTGACCATTGTCGCCACACTCTAAAAAAATATTTAGCTTTCGTAAAATAATGATAGTTGCGTCAAAATTCGAGTATCATTTAATGCTGTATGGTGGCACTACTCGATGGGCCATGGCGATGCACGATGGTCCACTATGATGGACCAGCGTGTAGAGGGCGTACCTAGTCACAAATTAGTTAATAGGTAGTTACTTCGTAACAGATACTGCATCCCATGCAAAATCTTGAGTACTTACCGCGATTATAGCCTACTCCGTCTCCTTAAGAATGTGTGCGTGCCGTCAGTGACAGGGCTGGCAGATGGATAAAAATATTTTTTTTGGAACAAAAAACCGGCCAAGTGCGAGTCGGACTCGCGCACGAAGGGTTCCGTACCATTATCTATAAAAACCGTTAAAAAAGTCACGTTTGTTGTATGGGAGCCCCCGTTAAATATTTGTTTTATTTTATGTTAATTATTTATTTTATGTTTCAAACGTCTACCTGTTGCCGTTATCAATATCGAGCAAAAACGAGCAAGTAATCACCTTTGTTGTTTGGCAGCCATCTTTAATATCTATATTATTTTGTTTTTTAGTAAGTACTAGCTTTTGCGCGCGACTCCGTCCTCGTGGAATTAGTAATTTGGGCAGCTTATTTTTTTGATCCAATTTGCTTTATCATCAATTATGGCTCTCCTTACTTCCTCGATATAAAAAAACAATAACAATATAATTGTCACAGATGTTGTGTTTCGGTTGCCGCTATAACAACAAATACTAAAAACCAGAATAAAATAAATATTTAAGGGGGCTCCATACAAAGAACGTGATTTTTTGTACTGGTAGACGCTTGAAATATTCACAGAATATTTGCAGGTACAAAATAAATAAGGAACAAAAGAATACATACCTACTGCAGCCATGTGATCGTCCATGTTCTCGGACTTGTTATTCTAATAATAATAAAAAAATGCTTCTAACACAACTTCGTACTCTATGATTTTTACGATACGGGGTCGTGGCGGGCAATGAATGAATGACTTACACGGCACAGAGTATCGTAAGAATAAGAGGTAGTCTCAAATTTTCAAAACGTTATTACACCAAAAATATTAAGTTATGACAAAAGCCGTGAAACAAAAAAACATTTGTTTAAGTGGTAGGAGTTTAGGGTTAAAAGGATGCTAGTGAATTACAAATAACCCTGTATAGATACAAATAATGATACCTAGAATGATACAAAATTAGTCACTGGCAAATTTTATCAACTAAAATACGAAAAATTAGAGGGCACAAGTCCAAAAGGACAATTATTATAATTATCAATGTGTGATAAAAACCGACCAAAAGTGCGTCTGGATACGAGCAGTCGAGCACCATATTAGGCAAATATTCTATGTTAAGTTTTAATCGACTGATATTTGTCTCTATCATGAAAACCAAAGCATAAAATTGGGACAAAAGTAGAAATGAGAGCACGGAGGAGTATGATTGGTGTGAAACTGAGTGACCTAATGGGAAATCTATAAATATAATAAAACAGTAGATACTGAACGGATTTTCTTGCGGTTTTCGCAGATAAATGAATCTTAACATGGCGCAACATTTAAGCTTTGTTTCATTAAAATCAGGTAGCAATGAAAAAGATATCGTCTGGATACGAACAGTCGAGCACCATATTAGGCAAATATTCTATGTTAAAAGTTTTAATCGACTGATATTTGTCTCTATCATGAAAACCAAAGCATAAAATTGGGACAAAAGTAGAAATGAGAGCACGGAGGAGTATGATTGGTGTGAAACTGAGTGACCTAATGGGAAATCTATACATATAATAAAACAGTAGATACTGAACGGATTTTCTTGCGGTTTTCGCAGATAAATGAATCTTAACATGGCGCAACATTTAAGCTTTGTTTCATTAAAATCGGGTAGCAATGAAAAAGTTATCGTCATTTAAATCTTCTTCTATACACTAAATAAAATATTTGGAATCATGCATCGGTCTGTCTGTATGTACACGCTAATCTCTGAAACTACTGAATGGACCTACTGTAATGGAACGCAATTTAAAAGTAATAATGTAAACGTCAAAGTGTGGTAACACTGACAACTAGCTCTCACCTCTGACCTCCGACCCAGCCGGTTGTACTAATTTTGTATATCTTACTAATATGTATCTATTTAATACCTTTAAACGAGCAATTCTTGTATATATGTATGTATGTATATATATATATATATATATATATATATATATATATATATATACATACATACATATAAAAACACGAGTAAAACCGATTTTCTGAAAATGAAACATAGCTAGATCAGTTTTTCATCCCCGAAAACCCCCACATACCAAATTTCATCGAAATCGTTGGAGCCGTTTCCGAGATCCTGATTATATATATACACATATATATATATACACATATATATATATACATATATATATATATATATATATACACGGCATATATACATACCGCATACGGCATATATATATATATGTGTATATATATAATCAGGATCTCGGAAACGGCTCCAACGATTTCGATGAAATTTGGTATGTGGGGGTTTTCGGGGATGAAAAACTGATCTAGCTATGTTTCATTTTCAGAAAATCGGTTTTACTCGTGTTTTCCGGCTATTTTTGTTTGCATTAGAATATAAAGCTAAATTTCGCCGACTTTGAGCAGATCATAATGGCACATTAGAAATCGGGTGGTCACATTAGAAATCAAGATTTTTTTTTTTTTTTTTAAGTTTATTTTTCATGAGATAACGTCAAGTTTCTTCTTTTGTGAGAAAAAGTATTATAGGGAACGTGCAGTAACTATAGGCGACAGCACTAATGCGACAGAAGAGACACTATGCGGACAGTAAAACAAACTTATCAAGGTAAAACATTCAAATTGATGGCACCCTTATGGCACCAGTTGGCAGCACCGTCTATGTGCACGTTCCCTATTGGGAGCACAGAACAGGAAAAGCCGGTTGTCTGTAAAGTCGGTTTACGGACGATAGTTTAACGTGACTCACCCCCCCCCCCCCCCCCACCCCCTCCGGTGTTTTTGTCAAATATCTTGAAAACGGTGCATCCTACGGCAAAATCAATGAAATTTTCATCCACCCTTTAATACCCCCGCGCTCCCTCCCCCCCTCTCACCCCTCCGGTGTTTTTGTCAAATATCTTGAAAACGGTGCATCCTACGGCAAAATCAATGAAATTTTCATCCTTTGAGACCTCCTGAACCCCCTCCTCCGCCGCCCCTCCCCCGCACATATATAATCAGGATCTCGGAAACGGCTAAAACGATTTCGATGAAATTTGGTATTTGGGGGTTTTCGGGGATGAAAAATTGATCTAGCTTGGTCTTATCTCTGGGAAAACCCTTGGTACCGAATTTCTGCCCGAGCAGAGCTCGGTCGCCCAGGTACTTAATATTAAAATAAAGCCACTTGAAGACCCAAACCATCTTTTAATAAACATCAATACATGGCGCAGTCGAAGAAGAACACTGATTAAGAAGATTACGTAAGATTAACTTCGGTAACCTCACGCGTGTCACGGCGAACCGGTGAAGACGAGGTATTTATTAAGATAGACCATTAATATTAATAATTCCAGAAGAAATAGAAAACCCACAATTAGAATCAATAGCCCATGCAGGTGCCGTTCAATAATTATTGGAAAATTATTGGAAAATTCTTTTGTTTAAAAAGGGGATGATGTAATGGAACGCAATTTAAAAGTAATAATGTAAACGTCAAAGTGTGGCAACACTGACAATAACCTCTCACCTCTGACCTCCGACCCAGCCGGTTGTACTAATTTTGTATATCTTACTAATAAGTATTAATATTAAAATAAAACCACTTGAAGATCCAAACCATCTTTTAATAAACATCAATACACCTACTACGGACGGCTTTACTGCGCGACGAAGTCGCGGGCACCAGCTAGTAGTGTATAGTAGGAATTTTTTGAAGTGTCCCGATCTCGTTAACAGCCCACCTTCGAACAAAGCCATTGTATTCTATTATGTCCTCAAGTGAATAATCTTCAGATTAAAATGAACGTAAATACAGGGTTATTTGTAATTCACTAGCATCCTTTTAACCCTAAACTCCTACCACTTAAACAAATGTTTTTTGTTTTACGGCTTTTGTCATAACTTAATATTTTTGGTGTAATAACGTTTTGAAAATTTGAGATTTCCTCTTATTTTTACGATAGTACTCTGTGTATTTGTATGGGAAAAAAAGTGCTTCATTTTAAAAAGTCGTAAAACAAAAAACATTTGTTTGAGTGATAGGAATTCAGGGTTAAGAGGATGTCAGTGAATTAAAAATAACCCTGTATATGATAAAATAGCTCATTGAAATACCGACTTTATTATTTACAGCAGAGAGTTCATTTTAAATGAAACCTTGTTGGCAGATAAAATTTGTCAAAATTGAATGCGTCGTAGACATACATAGACATACGTATAATAAGAGAACGTTGTAGGATTAAAGAATGATGAATAAGGCAAGTGTAGATAAAAATGCTGGAAGGGGGAGACCAAGAAGGACATTTCATGATCAGATTGGGGACGTATTGAAGAAAGGTCACACTAAGTCAAAGGTATCCGAAACCGGCGAGCATGTATGAAAAGATCAATCCTACCAAAAACATTTTCATGTTAAATGTTGCCAAGACGAGACCATATTCTTTGTACTGTCAAAAAGTTATCACATCTCATATAGAGCCAAACTTCCTAACTCTACACGCTCTAACTCCACAAACTTTACACCTTAGTCAAAATATCTGGCTTGGCCGTTTGGCTACCGTCACATGTAAAAAGCCGTGGTGGCCTAGTGGTTTTGTACGAACATTCAACACTGTTTTCTAACTCGGGGGTACTGACCAACCACTATCCTGGTTGAAATTTGGATGACGACCAATCTCGATGGCTTCACGCACCTTCCGCGGAATGAAAAACTTTTCTCTCGCAAGTAGGTACGTGACGTGTGACTCCGAGAAGAAGGGCTACGGTAATAGCCCGAAACATGTCAAGTTAAACTCGTTTTAAGACGTGAGTGATCTGTTTATTTTCACTATAGATTAAATGAATGCAATAAATGTGCCATAAACTCTGTGCGGCCTTAACGTTTTATAGTTTGGCTTGAAAAAGTTATATTAACATTTCGAAAGCACAGCGTTCGCTCGGTCAAAGCCATCTATCGTTTGTATACTCCATTTTAATTTAGAATTATAAACCACAACACATCTCAGGTTGCAAGCGTTGAAAAGAGAAGCGGAAAAAATACAGGTCCACCAGTCCCTGCCTGTTCACCAGCCTTTCTGTCACCCTCCACCCCAACGGCTTAAATCTCGGCACCCTGCTTGTGCAACAGCCCAAAACCTAGGGGATTTTGACATCGGACAGAGGTGGAAGGACGAGTGGAATACACAAACTACTAGAACTGCCCTGCCAACTAACGGTAACGGTAACGGTTAAACCAGATGGTTTCAGTCTACCACGCAAGCTCTGGTGTCGCTTAAACAGACTGAGAACAGGACACGGACGCTGTAACTACTTCCGACACAAGTGGGGTTGGCGGGACTCGGCCCTCTGCGAATGCGGCGAGGAGGCTCAAACTATGGAGCACATTGTACAGCGCTGGCCTCTACACTCATACTCGGGCTCCCCTGGAGATCTGTACAATCTAACACCTGACGCAATCTTGTGGCTAGGGACCCTGAATGTGGATTTATAGCTAGTTTATAGTTTCTTTCTTTATTGTAATTGCTTAACGTTTTAGGGTTCGGTACCAAAGGCCTGAGGTGCATTTAGTCTTGACATTCAAAACGTCTTAGTAGTACACTGACCAAGTGTACAAAATGACTTTTTTGTATAATACCATGGTTACAAAATTCTCTTAGTTTCAGAAAGACTTACGAAGCAAAACGTCTGGGTCGTGAAAATATCCAATAAGCAGAATGACTCAATTGTGTAACGTCTTAATTGTATTAAGGACTATGTTATCAAACGATTTTGTTTGTTTAATGTCTTAGTTATAAAATAAGCAAGTGGATGAAACGTCATGATTGCAAAACGACTTCATTGCACGAAAAATGAGTAGGTATTAACATTCTGTGAAACCTATGCCTATACATATTTTTAAGGCCAATGGTGGATCAGATATAAGACTGCCCATATAGTCATATATTTATGCTAGTGACTGTACACCTGCCATCCTTTGAAGTAGTAAGGAGGTGATAATAAAATAAAGTATTGTCATTAGACAATCTAGACAAACTGCTACCTAGACATTTTTCATACTTTACGATATAATTACATAGTCTTTCATATTATCAAGACATTCTATAATATTGGCCGCAAAGATTATCTAGACGATTTACCTGAGAAAACATTATGACTTAAAGTCGTTTTACAGCCAAGTCATTCCATTTACTAAGGCTTATAGCAATGTGGGTGATTTACAGACCAAGACATTTTGCTACCCAGGCAATTTACAACCTTAGATGTTTTGAATGCCAAGACTAAATGCACCTCAGGCCTTTGGTACCGAACCCACGTTTTACGCCATACGATTAAATAAATAAATAATCACAACAACATTATATTGCGGCTCGTGAACTGTAATCTCTTTACAATTTAAACTAGAGTAACAAATTGACGACACGCAAATAAAGTGACATTAAAACAATTTTATTTTGCGGCTCCCAGACTATTGTACTGTACTATTTGCTAGGTAAGAAATAGTTGACGAGCCGCAATATAATGATGTTGTGGTTTTCAATTCTAAATTAAATGAAGTATACACGAAGTTAACACGTTATCTTAAGAACCGGGATAGTATCTGCTTTAACGTTCATTTTCTCTGCTCCTATTTTCATTTAAAGTTAACATAATTGTCCCACAGGAACGCAATACCGGAATAATAAGTATTTTAAATTAAAAAAAAATAAAAAAAAAATAAAAATAAAAATCATTTATTTTCAGACTGTTATGTCCATAGTTTGTTAGTTACTAGCTTAAGTCCTATGTCAGTATCACAATTTATAGATATCGACGCTCGAAAACAACAAGGGCGTATCCCATAAAAAGGTCGTAACTAGATTATTACATAGCTATAATCAGCTTTTTTTTCTGCGTCGAATGGTCCGGGTCTCGTGTCTCTACGACAACAAAAAATTTCAAAATCGGGCAGTATTTTGGAAAATGGGAGTAATTTTTTTGGTCGTAACTGCCCATAAAATGACGAATTTAAACTTTTTAGAGATACGACGAGTAGAAGTTCGTGTTTTTCAAAAAACATTAGTTAAGCCGTTCGAGTTTTTACACACGATAGTAGTTACGACCTTTTTGCGGGATGCATTTTTTAAACTTCATTGCTTACGACATTCTTGCAGTTCGCGTTTCTTCTAAGAACAACGAATAACCTCTAAGATACTGCAATTTCGTGGTTACCCGAAATCAATCTAAGCCTAGTTAAACCAATATTATCAGAATGAATATTTTGGAACATTTCGGTTTTTCCCGGCTTACGCCACAGGCACAAGCTCCTGTAGTCACTGCGCGGACGCAACTGAAAGGTTGTGTTTGTTTTTCCTCGACAAAATCATAAAAGATTATCAAAATTAAGGTATGTCATATAAACTTTGGATTACTCGTACCAACAAGTGAATTTCATGATACTTAAGGGCCGAGTTCATTTACCGTTAAACTGGCGTACTTAAATCACCGTTCAAAATAGTGAGGTATTATGTGATTACATTAACGACTGATCAGTCAGTGAGTCGGACTGGTCTGGTCAGTTTGACGGTTGCACTTGGTGAACACGGCGTTTAGTCAATTACTTAAGGTTCATTTATCTTAAAATAACATACACGATCAATAAAACAGAAGGCCATATAAACTAGCAATTAAATTTCGTTTTGTTTCCACCCGTCGCGAGAAATGGATCGCAGCTGCAAAAAATATCTTAAATATTGGAAATAACAAATTTGTACCTAAGGAACGGACAATTACTTTTTTTTTTGAAAAATTGATAAAATCAGTAATTTATTAGCCGGAACTCAAACAGGCCAAAAATAAATAATGACATAACATAAAGTCGTACTTTATATTACCAATCGAAAGCGTCATTCATAGTGTTCATTTATGGCTACAACACGTCCTTTAAACTAAATAAAAACCTCATAAAATAAAAATTACTAGTATTCTACTATTTGCTACATATTCCCAATATGGTAGCTGTGGTCCATTTCCCGTAACGAATAAAAGCAAACTGAACAAAACGTAACTTAATTGTTGGCTTTCATGACCTTCTGTTTTATTGATTGTGACTTAAAAATAAAACTCTACATCATAAAACAACAACGCAACAACACATGTTATTTTATTTGTTTATGTTATTTTTATCGTATTTGACCGGTTCAAATCCCGACAGAAACAAGCGAATTTTCAAAAATGCATAAATGCAGTATTTATTGTTTTATTTTAAACGGAAAGAGTCCTTAACATAGATTATACTATTTTCGATATTAAAGGTAGTTGCCCTGCACTAGTTCGTTTTTTTTTCACCCTGTATAAGTAGAATAATGAAATAGAAAATTTTATGTTACAAAAAGAACAATTGAAAGAAAAAAGAACCCGCTTGCTTGTTTTCCTCCCTCTCACAATAAAAAAAAAACATGTATTTGTTCATTTCATTATGTGCTTTTCAAATTGCTGAAGCCGGGAATCAAATCCTGGACCTATTAATAAAGTCCTTACTAGACCTAGGTAGGTACTAAGGATGTTTTATCTAGCTGATTGCTTAAACTTTGATAACGCAAGTATACTTACACCAACAAACAATACCACACCAATTAATAGATGTAGTAAATCGATCAAAGTCTATCTAGCGGTGTGGTCAACTACTAAAGAATAATAGTTACGCTGTTAGACAGGTATCTCAGTTAAGTTTTAAGCTGGCATAAGATAAGGATAAAGTAGTCCTAACGTTGGGATATAAATTGTTAATTTTACATTTTTTGTAGATGGCAGCGAAGAAAATGGATAAACAACCTGAATCACGAATTAAAAATTGTTACTACGATGATTGATCATTTAAAACACAAATTTTTAATGTTTAAATGTTAACGTATTCATATTTAACTAAGTTAAAATAAGTTTTGTTGTTAGTAATTTTTTAAAGTTCAATAAATTTTCGTTTACAAAAGCTTTATGACGTTTCATTAAATTCATTGAATTTGAAGAGGTTAAAGTTACTACATTTTTTCTAGCCATTGTCATGCATTACGAACGTGCTTACACCCCCGTTCCTTATGCGAAATTAAAACAAAAAGCGGTTACTACCTTTTTGTAGTCAGCTAATTTGTTATCATTTTTAGATTCAGTACAAACATCATGTCAAGTTACGCCATTTTTGAGGTCTGTAATTTCTATAGACGATGGGCGTAACTCGATTTCTCGTGATCTTGGCTGTACCCAGGTAACAGTTTGTAAACAATATAATGCAGATTTATATTTTATAGTTATGGTCCAAAAATTACGTTCATACGACAAGCCGTTACAAAGTTATGATTTTTTCCCCGTTTTTTTTTCGGTTTTTTGGCTCTGGTGTAAAGTTGGGTTTTTAGGGTTACGCCCTTGTTGTTTTCTGTCGTCGATATATTTTACATCACAATCCAGATCTTAGTATAGGTTACCTATCTGTACGCCAATAATCTGTTCAGTGGTTATCGCGTGATTGAGTTTAAACATCTAAATATCCAAACATCAGAAACAATTTAATTTATTGAATCAGGCGTTACTTTGCGGAGGTCCATATTAATGAACTAAAGCAATTACTTTGCTCACCCGCGACCTTCGAAAAGGTCGCGGGTGAGCAAAGTAATTGTTTTAGTTCATCAGAAACAATAGCAGGCAGACGGAGGTTGCAAAAAAAAAACAAAATTATATTTAGAAATTTAATTAAAGAAATAAAATTACAATAATTTTAGTAGTGGTAGAGCCATGTTGTAGCTAGCCGCTGCATCACGAATGGGCCGGCTCGTCCGGGGTAGTACTACCCTCTCACAGAACACCGGCGTGAAGCAGCAGTACTCCTGCTGCGTTTCGTACGGTCAGTGAGAGCGCCGGGGGTCCAATACCTCTCCCCGCCCTCTCCCCTATTCCCTCTCCTTTTTAAAGGCCGGCAGCAGATCAGTGAGTTGTTGATATTTATGGGCGGTGGTGATCATTTTCCATCAGATGACCCTCTTGCTCGTTTGCCTCCCTCTTTTAATAAAAAAAAGTAATGGTCACTGATCGATGTGAGAACAATTAAAGCCATAATATTGCTGACGCTGCACCACGTGCAGTCTTTGATCACGTCCCGCTGAGGCGCCTTCCCGTAACTGGCCTGGTGGCGGCGCATACGCAGCAGTTTACTTGAGTTAGGCTTGCGTAACACATCTTCACAAATTTTTTATTCATAATATTAGTAGGGTAAAGAGCTACGTATACCTACATGACTGTGATCAGTATCAGAGCTTATCAGCAACTTCACAGTCCAACTTTTATCGTCGAAGTCCACGTTATGAATAACAAAGGTAAAGTAATGGTTTTACTTTGAAAGTGTTACCGGTACAGTGCAGATAATATGTATGTAGGTAGGTTAGGTATTATGTATGTAAAGGCCTTCATAAACGGACTGCTTAGAGCAGTCAGTGCCAACAGCTACAAGTGATCGCTGTTGGGTGATCTGCAGTTTCAATACGTACGTACGTACGTTTCAATCGATCGTTGACCTCGCAAACTATTCAGGATATCGATATTACTATCGATAGTATCGCACGTCATGTCAATACTATCGATAGTATCGATAGTGATTTATAAGCAATACTATTGATAATGGCAAAACTATCGATAGTATTGCCATTATCAATAGTATTGCTTATAAATCACTATCGATACTATCGATAGTATCGACAGTATTGACACGTGGCAATACTATCAATAGACTATCGATAGGCAACACTAATTCAGAGCATTCGGGTTTGAAGTTGACTCCAACTGCAACACGACTTCTCTCGTGCTGTTGATCTCGACTGCTATTGGCAGGTTATAAATAGGCTATAGACACGTCTCCTGAAACAAAAGTGGATCAAAAATAAAACCAGCCAACACATAAAATCCTCAGAGGGAGTACGCGACGTCCATTCTAACTTTACAATAAACTATGCTCATTGATGAATTTATAACCGTCCGTATACTGTATCTGTGGCTGAAACGTTTTATTTATTCAAAAGCAATAGAAACTTTATTTTCTTGCGGAACGACCCTCGCTGAGAACTTTGTAAAATATCTAAGAAATGAAATTTTACTTCAATATTTTCTTGGTTTGCGGGAAAATCTCGATTGAGGTAAAAGTTAGCTACTCGTAGGGAAGTATTTATTGGTATCTTAGAAAAGTGAAGCAGAACAAAGGATCCTTATATTATAAGGTAATGTTTTAGTTGTTAGAAATATTTCACCTACTCTATACTCAGCTTTTGCCTGCGACTTCGTTCGCGCAATCGACTCATGAATGAACCAAATGTGCTTAAGCATTGTTGTAAGTAGTTGCCCAAAACCATCTTCGCATTAAGTATTGCTTTTCAAACGAATTTGGTTTGGCGCATATCGGTTGCATAATTTCAATGTCTATGACGGACACGACGCTGGCGAACTGAAACTATTACTATTTGCTCACCTTACGACAGCTACGTTTGTGTAAAAAATGCGTCAGTGTAGTTTGGTGGTGGTGATAGTTGGGTTTGTGTGATTTGTGTGTTCATATCATACATTGTGGAGGTGGAGGAATTGCATGAACACGCATTTTTTACATAAACATAGCTATCGTAAGGTCGCTGGTGAGTAAAGTAATCAAATTTTGCATTGTCATCCAATTTACACATACGTGCAAAATTTCAACTCAATAGGAAACCGGGAAGTGGGTCAAAATCATGTTCAAAGTTTGCTCTCTCTTGCCCCTACGCGCGTAACGCGTTACGTTCGCCTCTTTCCGTAACGCGTCCGCTTTATTTCCGTTACATTCACCATCTTACCCCCAAGTCAAGCATACCTATAGAAGTTTTACTTCAATAATAATATGTCTTAAATCAAAATTCCGACAAAAACATTACGAGGGTGTTCAGTGAAGCTTAGGTACCCATCTGCTGAAGTATTTCGGATTAATTTTCAAACACCTTGAGTACTTACCAGCTGCAGCCAGAATATGTTCTTCCACATCTTCAGCCTTGTAGTTCTCGTATTTACCAGCGATATATATTGTGATGATAATGTTTTTTCACTGGGGCTTTCAAACCGTAGCTGGTAATCCAAGTCGGATATAAACACGAATAACGACCACAAAACATCATAGCCGTTAGGTATATACCGTATATACTGCTCCAACATTAACCTATGGTTCACCATCATATTGATTTCATTGGAAAATAATCCACTATCAGAATTTACCAGAACGTAATGGTCCTTTCTACATGCTTGCACGCTATTCCATTCCTTCCATTATTAAGTTGTCATTCGTTTGATTATCTGTCGTAATCAGATAGTTGACTGCTTGAGAAATTATTAAACTAGGGCGAACATAAGTCCAACGCTAACAATGTGGAGGTGTGACTAAAACGTCGTTAGAGATCTTATCGGTGATAAAATAAACTAAGAGATAATTTTATTATTAAGTTCATTGCATGTTATTTATCGAAAATTCCAGAGTCAAGCTGATTTAATATTATTTACTATAGTTGGAAGGGATTTCCAATAACGGGACCATGGTTATCATATAACATAGTAAAGAAATTAGAGCAACTGTGGCGATTCATCCAGTGGCATAGCTAGATAACCCAGAACTCTAGCGCATAAAATAAGTTGACCCAAATTTTCGCAGGTTTTCCAATAAAATAGTGCGTGCAGATCCTCCGCGCGGAAGAAGTGAAACTTCATAATGTGGAAATGAAAAAGGCACTTATACATCAATATGAACCTTATTGCAATAACCCAAAGCAAAGAAGCGGCTAGCAAGCAACCAACTACAGCGCTAGCGAAACAAGTTACATAACTCGTCGCTAGATGGCGTTGCTCCTCGTGCGCACGTTATTTTCAATATTTTTTTCATGATTTTTCGTAATTCTCAAAGATATTCAATACTTTTTTTTACTAAATACGTTTAAAATACTTTATTATACGACCTAACATTAAAATAGTTTTGATTTTTACAAGTTTTCATACTAAACCACGCAATTGTTCTGGATCGCACTGATGAAGTTTTTAACTTCCGTTAGTATATATACAATGCGAACGTCTTGTAAGCGTCAACTTGCGTTGCGTTGCGTATTTAACGCAACGCTTGTTGGAAGTCGCATTAGAAGTTTCACTTCAATAAAATTATAATAATGAATACTTTAAAATCTGATCTTTATAACTACGCTTTAGGCACGCAGGGCATTTACAACTTCAACTCTTTCAATCAGTTTATAGGTCAGGTTTTATTAGGTTCGCGTTCCGTTTCAGATTAACTGACTTTGGTTGAGATACTCCGAGGAGCCCCTGAGCGTGAGAGCCCCTCTATGCGTGAGGATCCAATGAACATAACGGATCCAATGAACATAACGGATCCAATGAACATAACGGCCACCTAAGCTTTGAAGGCTCCGGTATACGGCACCGCTATCCTTCCTATAGCTACGCCACTGGATCTATCCCTTAATATACCATGAGTATGTGTGCTAGCTTTATACAGCCTTCAACAGTTGCGAAACTACTGTCAGGCAGATAGCAACATGAAGTGGACTAGGTCAGGCCTCATGCATGCCATGTACTTACGCGCGATATTTACCTACCGCGGGGACGATCTGCTAAGATCGAAATACCAGTAGGTTGTCACAAGCGCGCGCCGACGCACGTTCATTCGTGTTCCACCTTTGATCAATTATAACTGAAGATACACATTGCCGAACAAAATCCCCTTGAAAGAATGTCCGAACTATTTATTTGTTTGCGTAACAAATAAAATCATCACCTACACAAAGTAATTACTTTGTGTGAAAAGAATAAGTGACGAAATTTGAACCTAGTCTTTACTTAATTACAGTTGAATTTCGCAACTTCACAGTTAAAAATTTATTTACGTGTGCGTAGAGAAAACTGATCCCAAATACGTAAATACGTGACGAAATTTGAACCTAGTCTTTACTTCATTACAGTCGAATTTCGTTAGCGGCAAAACTCCACAACGCTTGACACTTGACAGCTAAACTCCACAATTTCCACACGTTTGGTCGGATATGAATGTAAGCCTTATCAGAAACGGCATAGTGATTAATTTCACTTGCTACATTGAAGGCGACGTTGTAAGATTGCTTTGACAAGTTTGACGTTGCTTTGGCGGACGAAATGATGTTGTAGAACAAAGAATGCATTCCGACTTTAGGAGAGGACTTTCTTTGCAAAAAGTTTTTGTCAATTAATGCAATAAAAAACGGTGAAATTAAGGTTAACGCCAACACTTTACAGAATGAATGGGGACGTCATTTAGATAATTTTAAACCTAATTTTCTTTACTCCAAATGTTTACCGTTTTCGAGATATAAGTATAAAATGATAAACTGACTAACTGACTGTTGTATATAAACGCACAGCCCAAAACGCTGCACCTAGAGACTTGAAATTTTGCAAATGTGTACAATGTGTACAATGTGTGTATACAATGTAGGCATCCAACAAGGAAGGATTTTTGGAAATTCCCACGGGATAAGGAAAATACGGGATTTATATATTCAGTTCAACGGGATTCCTATGTATCTCCGTAATTATGTATATTATAATTACTACTCTTCAAATTGGGCATAAAAGTAGGTAATTATAATAGTGAAAAATATTTTTAGGATTTTTCGAAATTCCCACGGGTTATGGAAAAACGGGATTTATATTATCCAGTTCAACAGGATCGATTATTTGTTTTACTGGTCGTAGAAAGCTGAAATTTGCCATTTAGGTTCCTTGGAGAGTGTAGGGGAGTACTTAAAGTTGTTCGTAATCATGAGAAAATCCAGAAAGTATAATTTTCATGAGTTAAAATCGGGTTTTGTTCCGCGTACCTTGACACAGTGTCGTCTCGTGATCATGGCGCATGCAAATGTGCCGAAATATCGGGCTTCTTCAAAATCAAGGTACCATCGCCCCAGACGTCAGATACCCATTTTCATAACAAATTTGCTTGCAGCCGTTGATGTTTATTGCTATGGATTGTTATGGACAGATGTCTAGCCACTGCACGCAAACTGGGCCTTTAAGTTGGTTATCTGGCGCTTGGGGCGATAGTACGCGGAACAAAACCCGATTTTAAATCATGAAATTAGTAAAGACCGCGATAGTCTAAAATATTGTAGTATAATTTTCTCCCTAATATTATGTATTTGAAGTCACCGTGTATATTTTTTTTTGTAATGGTGGGTAGTATTATAATGAAACAAAAAAAAATCAAACAAATTTCATTATTTATGAATAAAATTTGTTTTTAATATAATAACTTTATTAATTTTTATTTTCAATCAGTGTCCTTGAAACAAGGTAAGTTTATTATATAATTGTCGTTTAGATTTTTGTTTCAGGTCTTGGCTTGTCTTTCTAGCTTCGTAATGGAGACGTATGTCAACATATTTCATAATTATGGACTTTATTAACCAGTTGCGATGGTTGTGTTTAACTTCAGTCAATGTCTTTTTATACAATAATTCTTTTAAAATTTGCACGCAAATTATTTCTTTTTCGCACCTACTACCGCCTGAACGTAAATGCCTTCTGAGCACTACCTCCGCCCTGTCACAGATAACAAATACATCTCTGGAGCTATAGCACAATCCTCCTAAGTCTTTCATGTCAATTAATTTATGAAATGATTTTTTTTCTTTGGCTAGCAAGTGGTCTTTACAATCTTCACATTTTAGATGCTTCAGTAAATATCTCACTACGAAACCGGAGATGTATCCTACGATCTGCTTGATCAGCTCGGAATCAAGATGATCGCAATCCAATGAGGCAGAAACTATATTGCAGTTGTTTGTGTATGTTTGAATTTCGGACTCCTCTAATCTTTCTTTAAATGCCCCCATAGACGCAGATTCTTCCAAGTCAATGTCCAAGCGATAGCCAGCCGAACAGATTTACTTCATGGGAGATGAAAATAGCGAAGTTGATAGCAGCTGTCAAAATATACAAGGAGTTGAAAGAGATATCGTTTTAAAAATTCAAATAATGTTGCATGATCATAACAGCCTCATTAACACTTTCAAAACTGCGCTAGAAAGAATGCCGGGAAAAGAATACAAGTTGGTCATGCACCCTGACCGTACGCCAAGTGGGGAACATAAAAGACGATATAATGCACCATTAATCAATGAAGTCGCAGCCGTGGTATCTGGCGAACAGTTTGCTTCCCGTGATATTATTTTACACACCCGTAATGACACATTAACCAGGGTACCAGACACACACAAATTTTACGACGCGCTACAATATCCACTAACATTCAGCAAGGGGCAGGAGGGGTATTACTTTCAAATACCTCAAGTCAGTCCTGTGACAGGCTTGCTCCTACCCAACAAAAAAATATCGTGCATGGATTTTTATGCTTATCGTATCATGATTCGGGAAAATGATTTCAATATAGTATCACGATGCAGACAACTGGCCAATCAGTTTTACGTTGACATGCACGTAAAAGTTGAAAGCGAACGATTACGATACATAGGTATCATTAAATCAAAGCAAATTAAGAGCGGAGAACTACATTCATCTTCAAGATGCTGTAGCAAAAATAAATAACTATATATATTATAGTTATGGCTTACCTCAGGAGTATTCTCTTTGAAATAAAAAAATAATTATGAAAATCGGCCCACAATTGACCGAGAAATCGGTGAACATACATAAAAAATACATACTGTGGAATGCATAACCTCCTCCTTTTTGAAATCGGTTAAAAATAGGTAGGTAGGTAGGTACTTTATAGTAATTTTTAGAGAGCAGAACTACTGCTTATACTCATATCTCAATGTGCGGAATTGCAGATTTTTTTATTCGCCGCAAACCTTTCATTGTGATATACTTGTCAGACTCCACAAAATGATCTGAGCAAACAACATTTGCATCATTCGCCTTAAAAAATTCCTCGCCTCTCTCTTGTGCTACAATTTTCCTCCACCTTTCTCTATGCACTTCATTTTGAGGAAAACTAAAATATAAGTAGAAAATGATTATACTTCATTATAATTTAGGGTTTGAATTAACAGTCAAACTATCGCACACGTTTCCCAGTAACACATACACACATACATGACATACGTATACACATCCAGGAAATCAAAACTTCACACAAAAACACATAAAATTATAGAAATAAAAAAATAGGGTGATGGCAACTCCACTACACTTTTGTTCTATGTTCTGTTGTTTATCTGTTTCGTTTTACTGATAAGCTTTCCTGTGCGTGTGACAAAGACAAGGCATATGTCAATGTTGTGGAATTCTGACAACGTTAATCTTTTAATTAGCAATTTAGAAATGGCTTTAAAATTAATTTAAATCAATATTTCTCTCTGATTCTTAGAATTTAATAGAAAAAACAACAGATACTCACCGAAAGTATGATATTCCATTAGATTTGTTCCGTTTTTTCGAGTGATTTTTGCACTTTTTAAAGACTCACGTGGGCATCGTTACGCTTGCATTGACAACAACGTACTGAGAAAAAAGTCGACCACTTTTATCAAAGTGGAGCTCATTTGGCTCGGACATATTCGGGCGCGCGACTGTGCATCTACAGTTATAATTGATCAAAGTGTTCCACGGAAAAAATATGCCGCCTGGACTTTTATAAGTGAATGGTGAAACAGGGGGCAAATTTTAATATGACTATGCTAGAATTAATAGCTAATATAACAATTTGGAAGTTCGTATCGTGCTGTCCCTCTTACTCTTCTATAAAAAGCTATAAGCGTGAGCGGGATGGCACGATGCGAAGTTCGAAAGTTGACCTTCGTATTTAGTATAACGCTAGGGTACTGTGAGCATGGCAATGTGTTCTGCGCATTACAATAAATATCCTTTTATGTTAGGATTCCAGAGCTAAAATGGCAAAAACGGAACCCATATAGTTTCGCCATGACCGTCTGTCTCTTTGTCCGTCCGTGGCTTAGCTTAAAGAATATTAGCGCTAGAAAGTTTGCATGGATATAATATATAGCAATTATCCCGACAAAATGGTAAAACAACATATAGAAAAAAAAATTAATCCAAACTGCCAGCCCTTGTCACTGTCGGCACGCACACATTCTTAAGGAGACGGAGTAGTATAATCTGTGGCTACAATCGCGGTAAGTACCAAGATTTTGTACGGGATGCAGTATCTGTTACGAAGTAACTATTATGTAATCTGTGACTAGGGTTGGAATATCATTGACACAGTACGCAGTGACTCGCTGCTCACTAAATGGGCTACTCAAACTTGCCGATCGAGGCAACGAGGAGGCTACATTGGTGTTCCCGGTTTCCGTTTAGGTTCACTTCGTCTACATTCCCACTTTGTCAACATTCCCGTTTCGTCTTTTCCTACTTCGTCCACATGCTCACTTTATCAACATTCCCATTTCGTCCTTTTTCCATTTCGTCCGCGTTGACCATTTCGTCCACATTCCCATGTCGTCCACATTCTCAAGACATCCACATTCCATTTATACCGAACGGGATTACTGTGAAATAAAATTCAGCCCTTACGCACTAGTAACTTTGAAACTTTAAACCCCGTGTCGCAAATATTTGTAGCAAATTAAATAAATTTATCTTCCCGTTGCGAAAGCTACGTCAAACAGTGTCACAAGAAGCTGCCCTCGTTGCGTATCATGGCTATATTATGTCAGTTCTTCGCTATGGCCTTATCATATGGGGAAATTCTACAGAGATGCCCAAAGCATTCATTAAACAAAAAAAATGTATTAGAGCCATATTCTCTCTTAAACCCTTAGACTCATGTAAACCAGTCTTCAAAAGCAAACAGCTTCTGAGTCTACCGGCATTGTATGTGTACGAAACAGCGGTATTTGTACATAGTAACTTACACTATTTTAAAAAAAACTGTGATGTCATAACATACAATAACCGTATGTCCAGGCAAAGAAACCTGCTTACTGTACCTAAAACGCGTCTAAAGCGAACAGCTGGCAGCCCTTATGTTATGTGCATTAAAATATATAACAATCTTCCAAGAGACATAAAGGACCTTACCTTGAACCAGTTCAAAAAAAAATTATACTCATTGCTATGTGAACTGAACCTTTATTCAACAAAAGAGTTTCTGAATATGAAATTTCCTAATAAGTAAGTAAATGTTTATTCACGACTACTATTTTTACCCATTGTTAGACTAAATTGACAGTCTTAGTATTAATAATGTCCTAATTTTTAAAAACCATTCAACAAAATGTACCTGGTCTATCTAAACACTAAAGTTTGCATGCTTAATTAAGTAGAATATGGCTGCGTTTATTATTAATAATGTAACACCCTATGTAACCCATATTCCGCAAATAAATCATTTCATTTTTTTCATTTCATTTAAAAAACCATGTGGGTAGGTCACGAATAGGAATATGAGATAATAAAAATTGTATTTCATTTTGTTTTATTTTTATTTTTTTATTCTACTTCTGATTTTATTTTACGCGTGTTAGTTAAGCTAGGAATGTTGACGAAGTGGGAATGTGGACGAAATGGGAATGTTGACTAAGTGGGAATGTGGATGAAATGGGATTGTTGACGAAATAATCTAGGAAGTTGACAAAATGGGAATGTGGACGAAGTGAACCTAAACGCCGGTTTCAAACTTGACTTTAAATTATATTATAATTATAGTATAGTTTAATTTAATTGATTTTAAAATGTGTCGCTTATGTCCCACTGTCAGCATATTTGATGCCGAACCATTTAGAAGTAGGTACCTAACCTTATTTTTATGAGTATGTCTTTAATAGTGTTGTTACAAACATTTTTTCTTTCTTTCTTTCCAATTAAATTTATACTTCGTCAATAGATCGATAGGTAGTTCCCCGTTCAAAAAGATTATTTTTCGAATGCAGCAACGAAACGCAACTAAAGGGAAACGTCATTCAATCAAACGTCAATGCCAAGTGTCAGTGTCAGATGTTCGCAATATTTTTATTGCGATGTGCGTAATGTTAAGTTTTACATAAAAATATCAGCGTTTTGTACAATATTCTGTGATTATATATGTGCTTTTAGTCAAT
Source organism: Archips xylosteana (assembly GCA_947563465.1). Taxonomy (NCBI): domain Eukaryota; kingdom Metazoa; phylum Arthropoda; class Insecta; order Lepidoptera; family Tortricidae; genus Archips; species Archips xylosteana. The sequence goes on along the minus strand of OX387351.1, from coordinate 2,947,504 downwards.
AAACTGTAGTATTTAGCTTATGATAAGTACATCTTATAAGGATTTACCGTATTGTGCTAACGCGGAAGTAACAATATTAATTGGTCTTTTTTGTAAACGCATTTCTTTCGTTGGAGCGATTGTACAATCATAAAAAATGGATTACGTGACAGCTTTAAAGATTTTAGTAATCGGGGAGAGTGGTGTCGGTAAATCTAGGTAAGTCAAACACAGTTTTTCTTAACTTTTACACACAAAGAACATCTCTTAATCAACCCAAGGAAATCATGACTCATGATAAAGAAAACGTTATTGCATGCGTCGAAGTTTATTTCATCATGTTCCTTACTTAATAATTACGTAGAGTCGTTTGGTGCTTATAATTTTTCTGAGCCTGAGAGCTCAGTATTAAACGCAATTTGCACATGGACCAATCACCTGTAGCTCTTAACCTTGACGCTGGCAAAATTGATTAAACTGACGGCAAAATTAAAAAAAGTCTTGTTAGTACCTTATTAATTCAGGTATTTCTTTAGGGTAGCAAAATAAAATGTTTAGTTCATCCGCTATGTTGTTAACATTTCATTGGTCCCCACTCTGGTTTATATCTGTATAAATTAGTGCCTTTCAAAACTATAGGTTTCCTCACAATGTGTTTCTTCACCGTAAAGCTTGTGGTAAATTACAAATGTAATTTCGCTTATAAATTCCGAAAAACTCAGAGGTATGAGCCCGGCCTCAAACTCACAACCCTCTGCTTGAGAGACCATAGGTCAAACCACTAGGCCACCATGGCTGCATACACCTGAGAAGAAATTTAATGGTGTATATGTAGTTCCCAATCCGCACTGGGCCCGCGTGGGAACTACAGCCCAATGCCTCTCATTCTGAGAGCAGGCCTGTGCCCTGCATTGGGACGTATTTAGGCTGGGATGTAAACTGTACCTAATAAATAATGTACTGTACAAATTTTGCTTGTAAAATAAAAACTTGTAGAAACAATTACAATTGACAACATTTTATTTTTTTAACACCTGTAAATTACTACAGGAATCAAAAGACTTTTGCCTCCTGAATAAATTGAAATTAAATTGAAATTGAAATTATTTATTTCGCAAGAACATACACAGATGTTACAAAATATTGCACATGTCAGAAGAATCTTAAATAGTAGGTACATGTAATGTATGTTCTGCCACAATTTGGCATGCAAAATCTTAAATCTATTTGGAAATAACATTAATTTAGCTAAAATAATAATAATAACATAACAATAATAATAAATCAATTATCTTAATCATATATTTTATCAAAATATTCATTCAAATTATAATATGGTCGACTAATCAAGTAGGATTTTAATTTTCTAGAAAATTCATCAATATTATTACATTGCTTTATGTCCTCATTTAAATAATTATAAATTTTAATACTACACAACAATTTTTATACACAAAAATATTTATTATAATTTATTTCTCCATATACACAGAACAAATCAAATTATAGTCTTAGAAATATGAAATCTTATCAATTGTATGGAAAATTTTTATACTATGCTGAAGTTAGCTATATCTCTTGCCCACAGTATCATTCTAGCATTCACAACGGGTGACTACAATGCATCGTTCCCGGCCACAATCGGAGTTGACTACAAATGCAAGGTTATGGAGGTGAACGGAGTGAAAGTCAAGCTTGGTATATGGGACACAGCAGGACAGGAACGGTATAGAACTTTGACCTCCAGCTTCTACAGGTAAGGAAAAACTTTTGGCTGCTATACTTCATTTTTACTTAGCATTAGAAATAAGGTAAACAATCTTGACGAGTCTTGTTATTGAAAAGCGCTTTTAAAAAATAGAAACTATTGCCTATGAAACCAAAAGAGTGTAAATAACCATATTTCCTTTCAAATTGTTACATATTAACTGTGGCTAATTTTTAAAAAGTGTTTTTCAACAAGTGTTTTTGTAGTGGTAGAGCCATGTTGTAGCTAGCCGCTGCATCACGAATGGGCCGGCTCGTCCGGGGCAGTACCACCCTCTCACAGAACACCGGCGTGAAGCAGCAGTAATCCTGCTTTCGTTTCGTACGGTCAGTGAGAGTGCCGGGGGCCCAATATCTCACCCCTTCCCTCTCCCCCTTCCCCTATTCCCTCTCCTTTAGGGCCGACAACGCACTGGCATCGTGTAAAGCGCTGCGCGTGTCTATGAACAGTGGTGTTCATTTAACATCAGGTGACCCACTAGTTCGTTTGTCTGGCCTTACTAAACACTTATCTTCTTTCTAATGCTAAAAAAAACGAAGTTTAAGATTGGTTTGTATGGTTAAGGACTTTAACTCATGAGCCACCATGGAACCATTTCACAGTAAACGTCATAGTGACATCGCATTAATTAACAAGGAATATCATAATGACTTTTCCTTTGAAAAGGTTCCATGGTGGCTCATGAATAAAGTCCTTGACTGTACCATTTGTTTACTCTTTATCCCATGGCTGTTCTCCTATATAATTAATATAGAATAGGTTAGTCCATTTTCCTATCAGAATTTTGAAAAATCCCTTCACAGTGCAAAGGTTTGTATTCTCCAACGCGCGGGCGCTTACCATTCCATTCACTATCTCTTTTTAACCCCCAAGACACAGGTCTTTACCTAGTTGGGGGGGTCAGATTGTATGACAACTCTTGTGACTTCTCTGTACAAACCTACTTTATGTATTGAGCACTGTAACTAATTTGATGTTGATTGTACAATAAATCATTTTTTTTTTTTTTTGACCCCTGACACAAAAAGAGGGGTGTTATAATATAAGTTTGACCGCTATGTGTGTGTGTGTGTGTGAGTGTGTTTGTGTGTGTGTGTCTGTCTGTCTGTGGCATCATAGCTTCTAAACGAGTGAACCGATTTCGATGCGGTTTTTTTTATTTGAAAGCAGGTTTCTTGGCGATGATTCTTAGATATGTTTCATCAAAATCGGTTCAGCCGCTTCAAAGTTATCAGCTCTTTTGCTAGCTGCGGAAGAAATCTTAGACGCATAATGGGCATTTACTTTATTTTCAAAGAATGTGTGGCCTAATTGCATTGGGGTTTTTTACATTTTTAAATTTATAGTTGGGCCATTCTACTTTTCGTTGACCAGTATTTTTTTGTACTGTGCTCTTCAAATATTTTTTTTACAAAAACGGTAAAGTGCTCGGTTTAAATCATTTAAGATTTAAATAGGCACATAATTAAGCTTACATTTAAAATTATCACTATGTATAAAAAGTAATCATTATTATCTATAAAGTAGGTAACGCAGTGGGCATGCATGTCCCCGCCATTTGTATGGAAATTGATGTATTTTCCGCTGAGTTACCAATTTTTTCCACAAAATTTCTTTAAATTTAAAGTTTTATTGCTTTAAAACATTAAATGTAGGTGTTTCAGTTTGTATATAAGTTATTTACACTTGAAAAAAATCACCAGGTATGCCTTATATTTCACAAAAGATTAATGGTTACTTAAAAGTAGAATGGCCCAGTTATTACCCTCATCTTGTTATTCAGAAAGGCCTTAGGTCTGTAACACACCAGGGGCTAAATTCAGGAATGGCTCTACACGTTTTGCGAGCGGTAATTCAATCGTTTGGGAGAGGATAGGAATGGGTTGAGCTTGGGATGGGCCTTATTTTCCTGTTAATTCGCTTTGTAAATAAATCTTCCTTATTTAAGAGTTAAACTCTTGTCGGTGTAGCCGATGAATGGCTCTCCACTTCTCTCTCCTCAAAGCTGCCTCCTTGACCTCCTTATACGACATGACGGCTACCTTCTCCTTTATTTGATTTACATAATCAATTCTCGGCCTCCCTCTTTTTCGCTTCCCTTCTACTTTTCCTTCCAAGATGACATTTATGAACTCATCATGTCTTATAAGATGACCAATCATTTTCCCTCTCCGATTCTCTATTGTTTTCATTAATGTTCTCTTCTCTTTCACTCTTTCCAGAACCTCTTCATTGGTGACTCTTTCCGTCCAACTAATTTTCTCCATCCTTGTAAATAAATAAACAAATAAAAAAGGCTCATCCCAAACTCAGCCCAATCCTCTCGCAAACCATTGATTGTTGGCGTTCCTGAATAGCAGTTAAAACTAAACCCAACCCAAACGATTACCACTACCGAACCCGTGAAGCCCCGATTCTGAATTTGGCTCAAGGTATACCCATGTCATTGTATGGGCGTTACTATTCCTCCATACTAACTTGCTTGTTTGCAAGATAAAATTGTGGTACAAATATTATTTATTTTATTAGCAGTACGGCTGCTCACCGAATCTAAGATTATTTAAAAGCGAAAAAGTTTTTCGGGTGCGCCGGTGGGTGCCACTGTTGGCGTATGTAAGTGATTAAGAATTTCGGGGGAGTCGGTTGGATGCGACGTGGTTCAATTGGTAGAACACCCGTTGGGGCGCATACCCAGGAGACGTGGGTTCGAATCCCACCGGCGCACCCGAAAAACTTTTTTCGCTTTTAAATAATCTTAGATTCGGTGAGCAGCCGTACTGCTAATAAAATAAATAATATTTGAATAAATAGATGTGGTACATCATATCTTACGCATTTCCAATGTAATTTGGAACGTAGGAGTCGTAGCTTCTAATAGTTGCGATAGATGTTACCACACGCCACTGTTGGCGTATGTAAGCGATTAAGAATTTCGGGGGAGTCGGTTGGATGCGACGTGGTTCAATTGGTAGAACACCCGTTGGGGCGCATACCCAGGAGACGTGGGTTCGAATCCCACCGGCGCACCCGAAAAACTTTTTCGCTTTTAAATAAAATTGTTGTAATTTATTAAGATTTGTTTTGTTTTAGAGAAGCCCACGGCGCTATATTGGTATATGATGTGTCGGATCCAAAGACGCTAGCCAAACTAAAAGAGTGGGTGGAGGAATTGCAAGTCTACTCAACTAAGAAGAACATTGTTTGTCTAGTTGTTGGAAATAAGATTGACAAGGTTAGTATTGGCTGAATCCAAGGAGCCTTTTTTTAGGGTTCCGTACCCAAAAGGTAAAAACGGAACCCTTATAGTTTCGTCATGTCTGTCTGTCCGGCCGTCCGACCGCGGCATAGCTTAGAGACTTTTAGTGCTAGAAAGATGTAATTATTCCTGGATATATGTAGCAATGATGCTGAGAAAGTGGTAAAATAAAATGTACCAAGAAATTATAGTATCGGAATAAAAATGTTCGTCAATTTTCGATCTTCACTCCTTGACATAGAGTCGAAAAGTGAGGAACCTTTTCATTCCGCGGCTGTTCCTTCCATAGACGTACTATCGCCCCAAGCGCCAGATAACCACCTTAAAGGCCCAGTTTGCGTGCAGTGGCTAGACATCAGTCCATAACAATCCATAGCAATAAACATCAACGGCTGCAAGCAAATTTGTTATGAAAATGGGTATCTGGCGCTTGGGGCGATAGTACCTATAGTGAGTGAGGGTGATTTTTTTATCTCGTTTAACATTATAGTGTGGAGTATTGTTAGATAGCACTTTTAAAATCATTACGGGGTTGTGAAGACAATTTGTCGATCAACTTTAAGTGCAAATTTTTGTTCGTCGTTCTTTACCCCCTCCCCCCTAAAAGCTAAAATAATAGGTACTTTGAAAATTATTAGAAAAAAAATAATAATAGTAAATGCTGTTAGTTCTCCTTAAATAAATAAATAAATGAAGTTTAGGTACAGTATCATATTCTTTTAATTGCTTGAGTTTATCGAACTACCCGCACTTAATCTTTTTTTTCGGCTCCTTATCACTCCAAAATAAATACTGTATTACACTGAAATGCTGGTTTTTACCAATTAATTATGTTCTGTTTGCAAGACTAGAATTTTTACGGTATTTTTGAGATTTAATTTGGGTTTTTCTTCTGCAGCCTCGGCAAGTGACCAGAGAGGCAGGTCAGGAGTTCGCACAAAAGCACAGGATGCTCTTCATTGAGAGCAGTGCCAAGACCCAAGAGGGAATCAGCCTGGCATTTGAAGAGCTAGTGCAAAAGGTAAGCAAAAAAAAATTAAAAAAAAAGTTGCAAGTTTAAAATAATGAAAATTATAAATGGCGCACTTCTCGTTCAAGTGGTGCCAGTCTAGAGCTGTTCTCTGCATAATATGTAACTTCTATCGTTATCTTCATAGATAATCGAGACTCCAGGCCTCTGGGAGTCCAACCCTTCGTCGTCCAACATACGCATAGGCAACGACGAGCGACGGGAAGAGCAATCGTCGTGCTATGGCTACACTTGTACCATCTAAACTTAAAGCACTATGTCTCGAACACGCTATTAGGGGACCATATATAAATTACGTCACACTAATTTTGGTATTTTCAAGACGCTTGTCACACTTCACTGGGGCTCAGAAACTTAAAATAACGTTTTTAGCAGATCTCTGTATAACGTTTTTTTCGAAACGGAAAAATTTTAAAAAACAGTTCAAACCGTGGAATGCATATGTAGCGCGCTGCGAAACATGCATAAAATATAGCAGTGTTAAACGATTTAATTTTGAAATGTGGTTCTGTTAAAAATGATTTTCAATAACTTTACGTTCGAACAAAACATAATCAAATTAAGCTTAAATCGTTTCAAACAATACAAGGCATCACAAAACAGTGCACTTATAAGAATAGAATTTAATCAAGGTTGACACAACGTTTCAATACATTTAGCCGATGTCACAAGTGTAACGCATCAAAGAAAAGTTGTCGTCTTGATTAAAATTTTCCGTGAAATATCATTGCAACGTTCATTTGGACTTGTTCAAAATCTAAATAAATATTCTGGATCCATTCAGATACAGTTATTTTGTATCTGAGCCCTATTTCTTACAACAAAAATTCCATTTTTTTGTGTGTAGTAATTTTTAAACGGCCGCCCAATTATCTAGCTTTATTAAGAGGATACGATGCGCACCATTTCTCCATACAAACGTAATCCCCTGTTTCCTCCCTGGATAATGGCTTTAGAGCCAAATTTTTTTTACTGTGTAATCTGTATCTACCACAGCTATGCCCCTAGGTCTCGGTTTTTTCCATATTTCAATTAACATAAGAAATATGAGCTTTCAAAACCTGAAAAAATTGCCCAATTTCAACGTCAATTTCAGACACTCATCAGAAAAGAATCCCTCATATAAACAAAAAAAAGAAAACATAGGGGCATAGCTAAATCTATCCTCTAATTATATTTGAAAAAAATAATTTTATTGGTCCGTTTTTCGAGAAGAAAACGGGATTACGAAATGCTGTTTTGATCAATTTTACGCGCCTATTAACGGTCTGAGCTGCAGTTGTCCCGCTCTCGCTCTACTGACACGGAGGGGTTCGGGCGAGACAGCGACATTTCATTAAAATACCTATTTCTCAAAAGTCTCTCAGCCATCGTACCCTCTTAAGCTCAGTGTAGTCAAAAGTTTTGACATCTTTCATTCCAGCAAAATATTTTTTTAATGTTTTATTTCTTCCGGATTGTAAGGTGTCAAATACTAATAAAAATGCGTCTGAATTGTGTCTATTTGTACAAAATGCTAAATAAATGCACTAATTTAAGTTTTTCCTGTGTAGTATTTTTAAATTGGATTTTTATTCACTATGGATTTTTATTTTAAATTTTATTCACAATTTAATGTATTCGGTACAGTTGCTACCGATATTAACTAGTTAATTAAGTTTGTCACGTTTTGATAACGTTTGCAAATGGTTCGTTACAAAAGTTTTGTATTCGAGACGCTTCCTACATGCGGTATGACGAATTTACCGGTTCAAACCCGAAGGGAAGAGATTTAAATGTGACTTAGGGATCGGAATTTTCGTGGAGCTTTTGAGTTGTCAGTGACTTCTCAGTTATCGGCAAAGGCTGTCTTTATCGCTAATGAGCGATCTTTTTCCGATAATTTCATGGTCATTTTATGGTTTTATGGTTACCGCGTAACTATAATCTGCGACATACGCTATAATCTGGACATCTTTAAGGTCAAAGTGAACAGACACCTTCTAGGCAAGCGTGTACCATCTTAGGCCTCATATTCGTCTTCCATCAAGCGAGATTGAGGCCAAACGTAAACCTATTTTTTATATAAAAAAAAACTACCACTGGTAAATACTGCGTTTCTGCACAACACCCATAGGGAAAATCCGCGTAACTGGCATTGGTTTACCGCGTATCTAACAAATATAGCCAAATTAAGATTTCCCGCCAACTATCGTTCGTTCGTCGTTCTAATCAGGATTTTACGTTCGTTGGCGGGAAATCTTAATTTGGCTACATTTGTTAGATACGCGGTATTAACCAATGCCAGTTACGCGGATTTTCCCTATGAGTGTTGTGCGATACGCAGTATTTACCACTGCTAGTTACGCGGTATTGCACTATCCCCGACGTAATGATTGGCATACTTGTGCCCTTAAAATTATTCATCAAAACTAGCACATTAAAGGACATCACCTCCATGACACGTTAAGTCTCGATAATTAGCTGTATCTCACGAATTTTTATAATTAGTTAGTCAGTTAGATTATTAAAATATATTAGACACGTATATTTTTTTCTTTTGTCAATTAAATAAAAAATGATGATCCCAAACGGTCTCAACGGCCCAGACGGCTAGGGGCTTTCCGATGCGGTACACTTGGGTTGCCCGCATCTACCTAGAACGCAGTTTTTTTTTACAAAGGCGTCGCAAAATTACGACATGTCGAGAGTCGCGGCGGTGCGGTGTATTTAGAAAGCTTTAAGAATTCCCGAGTTACACATTTTTTACTCAAAAGCAACAGGATTTCTAAGGTTTAAGATTCTTTATTCCCATTAAGAATTTTACAATTCACTTACATGAAAACTTACAGCTATTTAATACATTTTATGGAATGTGCAAAAGAAACAAAAAAACAAAGAGGGTAATTTAACAAAAGTAACAAATATCTGCCGATACACTTCAACACAAAACAAGGTGATTAATGCGGTGATTTCGGTTTGCTAGTGACAAACTCGTTAAACATTTCTCTTAAATTTATGATTTTATAACAATTGAGAACTGCTTCTTACATGCGATTAATGTACAGTCAGCTGCACAGAAAAGATACCACCCTGTAACGACAATAACCACACAAGATGTTACCTTTCCTTTGCATCAGACTGTACATATCGGCCTTAATTGTAATTTAACTCGTGGTATCCAGTGCCAGTAGGTAATTGAAAGGCTGGCAAACGACAGACTTCAGTTCTAGCGATTTTTTAAATGACAAGGTATTCAAGACCTCAATAGTTCAACGCATCTACATCTATGTATATGCACCTACACTGTTTTCTTTGATATCGTGGGGATAGTGCAAATCCGCTTATCTACCGTACGTAAATATTGCGTATCTGCACCTTTTACAGAGGATGGTTTTAGCAACATACCTAATTGTTTTAATTTTACGAATCTGTAGTAAAAATTGGCAATTGGCTCAATAGTCAGATACGCAGAATTATCCAATGCCAGTTAAGCGGAGTTAAGTACACCGATAAAAACTACCTGGTAATTATTTTTTTATCTGATAGTTTTTCTTATTTTTGATAAATAATGAATAAATATTGATTGATTTCACAAGGATTGTAAAAGGTCCTTTAGAGTAACAAAATTTAAGTGTTCAATATGTCAGTGTTTTAACTTCGACGTCACAAATTAAGAACCTTTTATACTTGTTTGCCGAGCATTTCGCATAAAAGAAAAGTGAAAATAACTTTAATTTCAACACTAGATGAAAAAAATCCGCCGTATAATTCCCGTTTCCATGGGAATTCCGGGAAAATATATATCCTATGTCACTCGCGGAACTGAGACGAATCGACACCTCACACTCCAATGAGCCGTTTAGGCTGCAGAGCGTGCAAAAGAATGATACATAAATACATACGCTTGAAAAACATAACCCTCTTTCGACAATCGGGTGATTAGCAAAATTGTTGTTATTAAAAATCATTAACACTCATGTAATGTACCTAGAAACCGTGAATCGCTTAAAATTGTTAGATTTTTTCTATCATTAAAGACGCCCCTGTGATATTTTTTAGTTACCTAGGTACTACGAAAAATGTTTCTTGCTAAAAAATCACAAAGTAAGTATAAAAAATATTATTTGTGTTTGTAATAGCGTAGTATTCTTTTATGTGGACAGTGTTATTGCTAGTTGGTACTGGACCAAATAAAATGCTAGCTGATGGTTTTATAAATTGTTTTTTATTTGTAGTTCCCACTCAAAAAATATCATAGTACCTAAGCAAAGCAACCGCCTGGTTCAAAGGGGACTGGGCTTGGCCAAGTCTGCTGCATGCACTGGGAGAGGTGGGCACGGGTTATCACTCAATGGATGCCCCAGGATGATTATCGGTTCCGCAGTAGGTCAAAGCAAAGATGGCGGGATGACCCAGATACGTTCTCGAGCCACTGGCCAGGCATACATGCAGATAGGGCGAGTTGGAAGTCCAGGAGAAACGCCTTTGCTCAGAATTGGGACACAAAAGGCCCAATTAATGCTAAATTAATACCGTCTGGCAAAAAAAGGTATACCTACCTAGGTTTAACCTTTTCAAAGCTCTGTCAAATACAACAGCTCTTACTCATACGCCATGACATCGGAATGTCAAACGCGAAGTTGAACCCTACATAAATGCATGTAGGTAGATATCGCTCTGCACGCCATGACTGATATATAAGTCGTTGGCGTAGAACCTGTGGTGCTGATATATGTGTCGTTGGCGTCGAAAAGGTTAAAATGTCATAGCTGTAAGTTCGGTAGGCCTAGGCCTAACGCAAGATGGACGAACGATTTGATAAAGATCGCAGAAAGTCATTTGCTGTGTGAGTATGTAAGTAGTATGATAAATAAATAAATAAATCATGGGACGATTGACTGACACCAATTGACCAAGTCCTAAACTAAGCAAAGCCTACCTATAGGTAACGCCACCAGAGTTGAGGTCACGCCATGGACTTAATACCTAACCAGGACTGAGTACTGCGACAAAAAAGTGAGGCCGTAAAAAAAATAACTAGTGGTTTGCATCTCGTTCTAATTAGGGTGATCAAGTAATGGTGCGAGTGGGACACAATACACTAGTTTCTCTAGTTTGTATGTAATCTCTCGGACCGCTGTCTCTAGTTGCCATTATTAAACTGTAGTATGGCTTGGTAATATGGGTCACTTTTGATTGACTAATAAAAGTTAGTACTCAGTCGGTTAGGTATTAAGTCCATGGGTCACGCACACAATAAAACGTCATGTAATGACAGCGGGATTTTGACATTTATTCATACCGATAGCAAGTTCAACAGACACAACCATAGAATTACAAGATTCACTAAAATTTTCTTCAACCTATTTCGTTAAGAATAATGTAGGAAAATACATCTAGTTCAAACAAAACGGAAAATAAAATATTTTGATCTATTTTATTTAATATAGATAAGCATATTTTTCGCTATTTATAAAATACCGATTTTTTTTGTTGCGAATATTTCTTTTCAGTTTCAAATTATTTTATTTCTAAAATAGGTATAATGAAAAAAGAAAAATTATAATATGCATACACTATTATATACTTATAGCGTATGTATTTCATCAAAAGATCATATTTATAACTCACATTTTCATTCACTAACTCATTTCCTTCATTCCTTACCTTTTTTGCAATCAGTACCTACTTTATGTAGCTGTGTGTGTAATCTTTCGCCTCTACTCTCGTGGCGTTACCTATACTAGACAACGGATAAACATGATATAGATAAATACATATTAAACATCCAAGATTCGAGGACAAAGATTCGTATTTTTTCACACAAATATCTTCCCCGACCTGGAATCGAACACGGGACCTCAAGCTTCGTAGTTAGGTTCTCTAACCACTAAGCTATCCGGTCGTCTAGTGGGCTATCGGGTGTTGGGTAGAGGAGCCTGTTATAATATCAAATTCATCATCATCATTTCAGAAAAAAAAACGGGAAACTTCGGCCCAAGCCCTCTCATTCTGTGCGGAGGCCTGTGCCCTGCAGTGGAACGTATATAGGCTGGGATGATGATGATTATAATATAACGCACATCAATAGTCGTGGAACTCTTTGATGGAGACCTTTGTTTAGCATTGGATGACTTTTGTCTGGCATGATGATTATTTTCTACAATGAACAGACGGACAACATTGTTTGAATACTGTCAGTAAACACCTATCAAATTGATACTGTATTTTTATTGGTATTCGTTCGTGAAAATCGAATCATTCGGACGGTTGACCGCCTCTTCCGCTGTCAGTATTAATACGTTGCAAATAACTGTTTTCCTGTTTATGTAGATATACAGTGCACGGTTGTGGAGCTCAAAATGTTCTCATCCTAACCTTTGTAGTATACGTCCCACAGTAGGGCATAAGCCTCCTCTTACTCTAGGTACTACGCGGACCCAGTGCGGATGGGGAATTTCACACACACCATTGAATTTCTTCAGAGGCGTGTGCAGGTTTCCTCACTATACACGGTGATTTTTAATCGGTGATCAGTAGTTGAAAAATATTGATCGTCATCATCATCAGCCTATGTTCGTCCACTGCTGGACATAGGCCTCTCCCATGGCACGCCACTGAGCACGATCCTCGGCCACTCTCATCCAGCTCTTGCCAGCCGCCTTGCGAAGATCATCGCTCCACCGAGTATGAGGACGTCTCACGCTACGTTTGCCGATCCGTGGTCTCCACTCAAGAACTCGTCTACCCCAACGGTTATCGGTTCTTCGGGTTATATGGCCTGCCCATTGCCACTTCAGCGTGCTAATGCGGAGGACAATGTCGATAACTTTGGTTCTCTGTCGGATCACTTCGTTACGAATTCGATCTCCTCTTTAACAACCTCTTTAGCCTAGTTGGTAGTGACCCTGCCTACGAAGCAAGAGGCCCTGGGTTCGAATCCCGGTCAGGGCATTTATTTGTGTGATGAACACGAATATTTGTTCCTGAGTTATGGATGGTTTCTATGTATTTAAGTATTTAATTATCTATATAAGTATGTTTATCGTCGTCAAGTACCCATAGTACAAGCTTTGCTTAGTTTGGGACTAGGTCGATTTGTGTAAGATTGTCCCCTAATTTTTTTTTTTTTTTTATCTTTTAGTGAAACTCCGAGCAGCTATGCTATGTCGATAACTTTGGTTGTCTGTCGGATCACTTCGTTACGAAATCGATCTTTTAGAGAAACTCCGAGCATAACCCTTTCCATAGCACGTTGAGCAACTTTAAATTTGTGGACCACCCTACAGTGAGTGTCCATGTTTCGGCACTGTATCTCATGACGGGTAGGACGCACTGAAAAATAATGGTCCCTAGCCAAAATTGCCGCCTTTATCATTTGAATATAATTTTCAAATGCGATTACCACACTTCAACGCTAAAATAGTTAAGTGGGCACTTACCAAAAAAAAAACAGTTTTTGCTTCGTGTAAGGATTATCAAATAACAAATCTGAAAGTGGTTTCTGATTACTGCTAAGTATGTCACCTTGTATACTTCCCACTGCAGGGCACAAGGCTCCTCACAGAAAAAAGTTCCCAAGCGGGCCCAGTTAATCGCGAAAAACTCAAAGTGCAAGCAAGAAAAACTCAAGCTTGAGAGGCCACAGGTTCATCATAAAAGCAACTTTGCCAAATTTCAACCTAAGTCAGTCTGTTAATAATTCAATCAATCAGTCAGGACTTCTTTTCATATGTATAGATTGAGACTACGGCAGAAAACTTTAATATCCGCCGGTGTCTTCTATCTTGTGCTTCACTCAGTCATTATTTTACACGCACAACGTACCTACAATAAAATACATTCCCCATCATTACTACAATAAATCACCCAACAAATCTCACGCATCCGAAATCACCATTAATTCAGAACTACGTTTATCACTCGATTTCGCGCTCAAACGGCCAGCACGGACGTATTCAGCCTCAAAAATCCTGCCTATCTTATATAAATCATTTGAAAAGCATCCTCGATGTATTTGTCAACGTTTCCTTGAGTTTCTGACTGATCGGTACTCATTAACAGGGATCTTGGGCCATTGAGGGCAGGCTTATTTGTATGGGGGCTGATAAATGGGAATGTCTGGGGCACTCCATCATAATGTAGTACAAGCTAATGTAAGTGGACCGTTGGGAGGGTTTGGTGTTTCTTTCTGGAATCTCGAGGCGGGAGCGTTCTAATTTCTTGCCTGGAAACCACAGAGCAGCTCGAGGTATTTTGTTTAAAGTCAAAGTCAAAGTTTAGTCAAGCACTTAATAACGTCCATAATAATGGACAATTTATTGAATCAGGAGTTACTTAAGGTCGCGGGTAAGCAAAGTAATTGTTTCAGTTCATAATAAATATGGACGTTGAAAGATCTACTACTGCAAGGGTCTTCAACCTTTTTGAAGTCAAGGGCCTAGTATACTCTGATATTGGTTCGGTGGGCCGCAACATAATAAATCTATATCGTTTTAATTTCTTTTCTTTTTAATCTGTAAATATGTATAATTTGTAGACATGTGAATTTAATTTTGTCAATACAATGTCGGGCCGCCATGGACGCAACCGCGGGCCGCCGGTTGAAGACCCTTGTACTACTGGATCGAAAAAAAAACCTCTCTTCAAAAGAATTCAGCAAGAAACTCAACAAGGTACATTAATTTGAGATTACGGATTTACAGTGTTATTTAATTAGGTATTAAGCTAACTTAACGCAACCGTATTACTTAAAATGGCATTTCAAAAAATCCTAAAAACACTGAGCTAGAAAAACGCTGAGATACATTTTATGGCAAACTTTGGTATAGGTGAAAAACTTAAATAATTGACCTGTTCTATGTAGTAGTAACGTGTTCGTATAAACAAATTGACGTTTCAAATATGAGAATTGCTCCATATCAATTCTGTGCACTACTACATACAACAGGTAATTTTCATAAGCTTTACCTACTTACATCTGTCGGATTGACTTGAATTTGGCATACGTAAATGATGACGACAATGCAAGTGTAGCAGCAAAATGAAAAGGATCGTCACTTTTCGACCTTAACTCGTTGACATAGAGTCGAAAAGTGACGAATCTTTTCATTCCGTGTACCTACAGTCACCAAAAAAAAATATATATTTAGCAAATTTAGAAATAATTCGAACGCGCTCATGACGTTTGCCACAAAAGGCAACATGTCGGCTGCATCTTGCCCTATTTCCTACCACCTTCGCGTGACATTGTGCGAGGAAAGCACAAGAATTTTCATATAAACGTTGGAACGAATGATTACAGATAAATCCTCGCTCCGTGAATAAATATGGAGATTGCACGCAGAACCGATTTAAGCGTAAATACGTTTGCGTCGGTTTCTGCTAGATTACACAAGTTGTAATCGATTTAAAAACATCGAATGATTTACTGGGTTCGATTTTTACGGTAGAACGGGTTCGCGTTATTAAGTTACAGTTTGTTTGTTTTACTTTGACTGGATTATTGGATGGAAAGGCTGTTTTAGCCTTCCGAATCCCGACCCGACTTTTCTTAACTGATGTAGTGTTTGACCAAGATGAGTCTTGTTATTTTATTTCAGTTAACTTTAAGGGAGGCTTCTTCGGGTTTAATAAAGCTTATTTCGACACTAGTATCTTCCTTGGTAGCAACTAACATACTTACCAACTTTCTAATTTAGGACGTAGTTTAACGAAAAGCATCCAACCCTCGACAAGTAGCTTTTTGATTTTGGATCTAGTTTCAGTACCTACCAACAAAAGAGAAATTAAAGAAGAAAATGTCAGTAGTTTGGATCCTTTTCGTTAAACTACGTCCTCAGTACTAATGCGTAGTTAAAAAGGTCACTCAGAGGGCGATGGAGAGGACTATGCTTGGAGTTTCTCTGCGGGATCGCATTAGGAATGATGAAATCCGCGCAAGAACTAAAGTCACGGACATATTAGCACGAAGAATCGCTAGACTTAAGTGGCAGTGGGCAGGGCACATCGCCCGTAGAACTGACGGCCGATGGGGCCGAAAGGTTCTCGGGTGGCGTCCGCGGACCAGCAGACGCAGTGTAGGTAGGCCTCCAACAAGATGGAACGACAACCTGGTGAAGGTAGCGGGAACGCATTGGATGCGGATGGCGCAGGGCCGATCTGTTTGGCGAGCCTTGGGGGAGGCCTATCTTCAGCAGTGGACGTCTTTCGGCTGAAATGATGATGATGATGAATCTTATCATTGTATTACTGCCTACTTTAATGATACAATATTTTCTTTTTCCGCCAACTCAAAAACAAAAAATCAATGATCTCTTTGTTTTTGACGTGTCATGTCACTATATTTTGGTGCATTAATCGTACTAGAATGTTATAGTGTTTTTGTTGTTTAGAAATTAGTGTCCTCTACGTCAAAGTCTTTGACACTAACTTTTTCGAACTTTTAAGTGCTCGTGCTTAAATGCTGACAATTAGTTAAGTATTTAATTAGTATCTATAGAAGTTTTTTTTTGGTTGTTCAAAAAACGATGTATTTACCAGATAGTTTCTATGAGTGAACCAAGAGGTACCAAGTAATATATTTTTTTTTATGTTAGAGAGGCCAGACAAACGAGCTAGTAGGTCACCTGATGTTAAATGATCACCAGCACTGTCCATAGACACCCGCAGCGCTTTACGCGATGCCAGTGCGTTGTCAGCCCTAAGGAAAAAGGAGAGGGAATAGGGGTGGGGGAGAGGTATTGGGCCCCCGGCCGAAATGATCGACCGTACGAAATGCAGCAGGGAGTACTGCTGCTACACGCCGGTGTTCTGTGAGAGGGTGGTACTACCCCGGACGAGCCGGCCCATTCGTGATGCAGCAGATAGCTACAACATGGCTCTACCACTACTAAAAAAATAATATATCGAAGTTAGTGGAAATCATGGGACGTTTGACACCAATTGACCTAGTCCCGAACTACGTATAAAAAAGCGTGTGCTACGAGTACTATACTTATTTCGTTTTTTTTAGCATGAGAAAGAAGGTAAGCGAACTTGACGCGTTTTCTTATTGAAAATAACTTTTGAAAAATAAGTTACAGCTAATATGTAACAATTTGATAGAAAATGTGGTCATTAACACTCTTTTGGTTTCATTAATAATAGTTGCTATTTTTTTAAAAGCGCTTTTCAATAAAAAGACTCGTGAAGATTGTTTACCTTATTTCTAATGCTAAAAAAACGAAGTATAGATAATAGATAAACATACTTAGGTATAGATACATACTTAACACACACAATTTAAACATTAACATTAATTAACATTGGTATTTTCCATACAAATTTCTGCTTCGACTGGGAATCCAACCCGGGGCCTCAAGCGTAGTCAGATTCGCCAACCACTAGGCATTCATTATTATTCATTTGTGGTGAAGGTTCCGACTGATCAACTGTCGACCTTCACAAGAGAGGAGTTTTGGCCGAAAGGTGTCGCTTACCGGCGGTTTCGTGGCCGGTTAAGTGACACTGCAAAAGTGCCCACGTCACAGACTTCACGTGCTTGTAATTAGATTGTTAATTAAGTGTAATATAAATATGTATGTTAGTCTTTAAGGTATTTTTATATGGGCCTATGCAGCCTGAAATAAAATTATTCTATTCTATTCTATTCTACTAGGCTATCTGGTCCTTAAAATAAAATAAGAAAAAGACGTATAAATAAGATGACGAGATGACGACGATGCTGATGACTACACAAGCAGAATCCACGTAAACGATAATATCGAAACTAGACCCCGAAAAGTTAGGGAACACCTCGTACTTTTAGGCACTCTAAGTATTCCCAACACCAGTTACATGTAAAACCTTTTTCGGGCAAAAACATGAGGTCTCCGGCTTTTTTCGACACGCGCGAACATTACGGTGGCAAATTGTTACGATGACATAAAATATTTTCTATGCAAATCTGAGATTCCCTTCATAACTGGAGATAAGGGGAACTGTAAAAATGTTATAAAACCGTCGCTACGCGTGCATTAGAACGCGTCTGGTGCTGTCTGTTGTAATTTTTATTAGTGGGAAAGTGTGGTAATCAAGGACGTGAGTTGCTGCTTATCAAGAGAGTATTGTCAAACCGCGTTTAGAAAGGGATTCGAGTACCGTTAGCACAACAGTAAGTACTGAATGATTAAATATAATCATTAATCAATCTTTGATATCTTCATAAGACACTTATTGATAATAGAATTTAATAGATTTACAGAGTATGCTTTGCATATTTGGACTCTATTCTCGGTAAAAGTTGACATTTGTTTTATAATAGTACATTATGATACAAGTGTGCTACGTTGGTCATTACATATGATATGAGGCATTATTGTAAGCGCGAGCCGTCAGGCGAGCGCGATAAGGAAGCCGAAGTGTGTAATGATCAAAACACACGAGTTGCATACGACGTTTTTCAACACAATTGCGAGGAAAAAAACAAACTTGTATTGTTAGTAACTTTTGTAATTTTTACAAGGAATATTTCACCGTGGGTTTCTACATCCTTGGTTGTAATATTTATTGAGCTCCTGACGTCTAAACGCACCAGTAATACCGAATATTAACGCAACCTGCAAAGAGATCAAGTAAGACAAGTATATTAGTAAAGTTGTAGGAACGTATTGCCATAGTACTTAACGCAATTATAGAGCTGATACATAAATTTATATTTATAATGTTCAACTGACCTTTGTTGTCAAGAACTGACTGTCCGGAGCTTCTTTTAAAAACTTTTCAACATCGGTTGGTGACGACACCTTTGACTTTCGACCAATAGATCTGCCAGGATGTCTCTTTAGAAATGCCGTCAAGTTACTAAGTATTATATGTTTACCAACTTAATTTTTGGTCTTTACTGTGCTTTTAAACATAGATATAACGAGCTGGGCTTGTATTTATTTGCCAGTTTATGCTATCACTCGCGTTCGTGCCTCGATAAGTATTTCCGGCGGGGTTGAATTAATATTTTGCTCGTCTTCACTATTTGAAGTAGATGTTTTTGATAGTAATTAACCACACAGCAGCAACTTTACCAAATATTTACGTAAAATGACACACTAGTTTTGTTTTCTTCGCGCGCCGCACTTTCGATGCGCGCGCAGGTTCAATAAAGGCACTGGAAAAACGGCTGTTCAGCCAGAGCAAATAAATACGATAATTAAGTTAATTTGTGTTTATAAATATACAATTTGATGAAATAAAATGTTTATTTGTCATCTTAACCCTAAAATAATTTAATATTCGTGAAAATATTCAATGTTCTTAGACATAAACTTTTGCTCAAATTAAAAAAAAGTTTATATTACAGCACTTGTACGGTAATGTTTTTACAGCACAAGTGTGGTAATATGCTGAATTATGAAACTAAAAACGGTGTAATAAGAGTCAATTTACGAGCAACTGTGATGAAAAAAATATTAATATCATATCTGACAAATCTGTCACTAATTCACATCATTTTGATTGTAATTCTGCTCAAACGCAAGCCTATATTGTATGAAAATTACCCGAGCGCTAGATATTAAGATTGTACCTACACCCTGGCGCGTACTGCTCTGTCTTGCATGGGTAGATATGAATCGACCTTAAGGCTGCGTATCCACCGGAGCTGTGCGAGGTTGCGTTGCGAGGGATGTGTTTGTCATGAACCAATAGAAACACTTAATTTAAAAGGTCCTAAGTGAATGAAGTGTTTCTATTGGTTCATGACAAACACATCCCTCGCAACGCATCCTCGCACATCTCTGGTGGAAACGCAGCCTTAGTGGTTAACTACTGATTACGAAGCGTAAGGTACCGGGTTATGGAACCCGTAATTCGTAATCAGAATATTTTTTAATATTTGTTTGAAAAATGCTTATAAATTGTAATTAACTACCTATTAGTTACTAAATGTATACCGGTAAACTGGGGTTACTTTAGGAAATTTTGGGGCTACTTTGATAGATTTAAAATGGTTATAAAATCGCATATATTCATAGCTCAATTGAGCAAATGACGTAAAAAGTTAGGTAATTTATCAAAGTAGTTATTTCACTGCCACAGATGGTCTAAAAAAATAAGGACACTGCGTAAAAACTGTTTTTCAAAGTAACCCCTGCATTTGAAAGTAACCCCAGTTTACGGTAAGAATTTTTACAAGTACATCGAAAAAACTTGCATTAAAAAAAAACCGTCCAAGTGCGAGTCGGACTCGCGCACGAAGGGTTCCGTACCATTATCCATAAAAACGGCAAAAAAATGCAAAAAAATCACGTTTTTTGTATAGAAGCCCCCCTCAAATATTTGTTTTATTTTAATTTAATTATTTATTTTTAAAGTGAATATAATAACTAAATAATCTGTGAATATTTCAAGCAGACGCTTGAAATATTCACAGATGACTTTTTGCCTGACTTGTTGCCGTTATCAATATCGAGCAAAAACGAGCAAAAAAATCACGTTTGTTGTATGTGAGCCCCCTTTTAGTATTTGTTGTTATAGTGGCAACCGAAATACATCATCTGTGAAAATTTCAACTGTCTAGCAATCACGGTTCATGAGATACAGCCTGGTGACAGACGGACAGACGGGTCCTGTTTTTACCCTTTGGGTACGGAACCCTACAAATAACATGATTAAGAACCATTTCACATGTAGATTGTTCGACTGACTGACTAAAATGAAATGGGCCCACGTCACGTGTCACTTTGTTTTAACAAAGGACTAAAGAGTTTTTTTATGTTTTAATATTACGCATACCTTTTTATAGTACAAGAGCTAGTAGATATTAAGGAGTGGGTATTTGAGACAGTGAAAACTTTTGTACAATATTTCCATTACACACATCATGCCTGGGTCCCAGAGGGGTTGGGCCGAGCACAAAAAACGCTGCATTTAGGTTTCGGGGCCACTTTTTTCAATTTCAGATTTAGGAAATGTTAGGTAAAAGTGGTACAATAGTGACAGGTACACAAACACACACACACATACACACACACACACACACACACACACACACACACGCGCGCGCGCAAACACACACGCACATACAAACACACACAACACAAGTTTCCTTCGACATCTCGAAATACAAAACTCAGACCTGGCTGAAGTTAACACAGCGACGGTTAAGAACCAATACCGTCTATCTATAATTTTTTGGCATTTTTGACTTTTAATGCACCTACATTTAAAATTCAATTTCGCACAGCCTGCCAAAATCGCCTATTTTGTTGTATTTTTGTTGGTTAGGTGTTATTGATTCTTAACCGTCGATATCCAGTGTTTGAATTCCAAATTATACTCAGGCGACTTTTTGCGCAGAAAATGTTTGTAAGGCTATTTAAATTTATAATACTTATATCCTTAATTCTAATCTGAATAAATATACCTAAAAGTCCAATAAGATAAATAAAATATTGGTCACTTCACGTGTAAGTTACTATGCGATTGGTCATTTTGCGTATTAGTCATAATTATACCTAGAAATATTCCTGGCACGGAGGATGCAACGTTACTTCCTTCTGACACTTAGTTTATTGATATCTTATAAGTGGCATTATAATCAAAGTGACACGTTTAAATATATGAACAACAATACCAAACCGTATCGATGTTATTATTATGTCAAACACTAACCATACATCGTTCGTGCCAGGAAAATCTCTAGGTATAGTCTTAATGCGTCTAAACGGAATGAGAGATGCGAGTCTACGATCACGCTGCTTTAAATAATTACTCTAATATGTCCAACAGCTCTCGGCTTATTAGGTGACCCACATTTTAGATTATAAATAAGATATATATGAACGTGTGTCCAATTTGAAGCGGTTACATGATCGACTGTGCCAGCCATCAATCAAAATGGGTTAGCCCCGGGACAAATGAGGAACGCGCTCCCGAGCGATTCATCTTGTATTTATCATTTTTAGAAAGGTGGATAAAACGATTTATGGGTTGCTCTGTTGATAAATAAATCGTGTTCCGCTGGGACACGGGATAAATAAGTTGTGTTCACAAATGACACTGCAAATAGCAATCGTGACGTAGGATTTTCTGGGATCGCCGCTTTGTTCCAAGTCTGGAACACAAATAATCGTTTCGAATGGTGTTTTTAAGCCAAATAAATAGGTATTTAAGATAATTCTTTTATCATCTCGGCTTATATATGTCCCATTGAAGGGCACAGGCTCAAGAGAGGCTAGTGCTGATTGGGAAATTCACACACACCACTGAATTTCTTCGCTACATGTAAATGCAAGATTTGGAGCGCAGTGTAGTGTTCTGGACTCGATCGGTCCTTTTCAGGTTTTAAATGCAAAGTTGATTAAAGAACATTAAACTCGTAATTACCAAAGTATCTAACAACCTGTTTCGCACCTGAAATTATCCCATCTGAATCCCTTACAAACCCCAAAATAGCCTGCAACAAATCGATACGGAAAAAATCTCAAACAAAGTTCCAACAAAAAGTTAAGGGCGAGTGATTGAAAGTGCTATTTTATCTCTACAATTTATAGAGGGTGGCTCGCCCAATTGATAGGGTGCTAACCGCTGCCCAAAAGCCTTAGATAAGGATTATGGTCTTAGCGGAATGCGAGGTTTTTCCGAAGTTTCCGGAAGGTAGATAAGCGGTGCAATTCAGGCGAATACTTTTGGTGGCGAGGCGCAAATAAGTAAACAGTTTTCCGATGATGCCTTGCGTTTGGACGTGAAGCTAATCAAAAAATTAATTGTAAAATTAAGTTAGTTTAGTCTGTGTAGATGTGTTGTAACTATAAACCGTCTACGAGTCTAGTGGCCTAGTGGTTTGACCTAGAGCCTCTAGAGGGTCGTGGGTTGAAATCCCGGCTCACACCTCTGAGTTGTTCGGAATTTATGTGTGAAATTACATTTGAAATTTACCATGAGCTTAACGGTGAAGGAAAACATGGTGAGGAAATCTGCATGCATCTTCGAAGAAATTCAGGGGTGTTTGTGAAGTTCCCAATCCGCACTGGGCCCGCGTGGGAACTACGGCCCAAGCCTTATCATTATGAGAGGAGCCCTGTGCCCTGCAGTGGGACGTATATAGGCTGGCAAGAAGAAGATTACCTACTAGTCCTGTTCTCATAGCACTTGTCAGATTGACTTAATTCTCTTGTCCTGAACATGAGTTTAAAGCTAAAATATGATGATCGCGTCACGTACGAGAACAATTTCACGGCGCCACCCTGATGTGGATTGATGAACAGAGTTAAGGGTCATGTGTTCGGTTTTGCTACACTATGTAACAAAATCTATATTCACTTCTCATGCTCGTAAATTTGTTCTTTATGTCGAGAGAGTGCTGCATAAAATGGCTCTAGTGTATAAAGGATATCTTCGTCTAAGTCTAAGGCGATTAGTAGCAAACAGCCACAAACAGTTGAAAATTTATGAAATTCTAGCTGTTGCCCGTGACTCCATCTATATGTTTCGACTTTCGTTTGACTTCCTGTAGAAGTCATCTGAGTGTCCACCAATCTGAGTCAGCTTGGTAGATTCTGATTCCCTACGAGGCAACGGACCCTCGTGACTCCATCTGCAAAGTATTTGTTTATTGTTATCATGCGAGAAGTACGCAATTTTCCGGAATGAAAACTGTTCTATGTATAAATAGTCGGGGTAAGAAATAGGTTCGTCCGAGTGGACGTGGGCCGGTTGGTCGTCCCAGGTACCGCTGGAGGGACGAGGTCCTGAAAGACCTTTTGGATCTCGGGGTCGAAGACTGGCAAGAGCTGGCTCAAAATCGCAAAGCATGGCGTAATCTGGTGTTGGAGGCCAAGACCCACTTTGGGTCACTGCGCCCTGGCAGTAAGTAAGTAAGTAAGAAATAGGTTCGTCACATTTCGACTCTATGTCAACGAGTTAAGGTCGAAAAGTGACGAACCTTTTCTTACCCCGACTATACCTACTTCCCAGGGTCTCAAATTATCTCTATACCAAATTTCACTAAAATCGGTTGAGCGGTTGAGCGTGATGAATTAACAGACAGACAGACAGATAGACAGACATATAGACAGACAGACACTTTCGCATTTATAATTTTATTATCAGTATGGATATGTTTCTTGTGTTTTTTATATGACTGGTGTTTTATAGTACGAAATTAATAAGACTAAGATTAGGTCTATTCACTCTCGCCTTACAGGCTCGGGTGGCTATATGAACGTCTCGGGTAAAATGGCTCGTTTTATGCTCCTGTTCTACTATTAATTATCTACCGTATATTTTGTACAAATATAATTTTAGAGATTTTATGCATCGTTATTCAAGGTAACATTTTAAACGTAACATAAATTAGTGTTTAACAATTCAGTTAATGCTGGACAATATACCGGACCGGAAGACGCAGTGTAAGGCCTCCAACAAGATGGAGCGCCGAACTGGTTAAGGTTGCGGGATCGCGTTGGATGCAGAGGGCACGGGAACGATCTGTTTCGCGAGCCTTGGAGAGGCCTTTGTTCAGCAGTCAGTGGACGTTTTTCGGCTGAAATGATGATGATGGACAATATAATGCATTGACTCAATTGCTTCCTCGCGATATTTTGTTACGTACGCTTCCCGTCAACAAACAAATAGTTAAATCATCATCATCATCATCATCCCAGCGTGTATACGTCTCACTACAGGATACAGGACTGCACTCAGAATGCGAGTGCTTGGGCCGTACTTTTCGCGGGCCCAGCGCGGATTGGGAACTTCACACACACCATTGAATTTCTTCTCAGGTTTGTGCAGGTTTCAAGGTATCATTGGCTTTCACCGTAAAGCTCATGATAAATTTCAAATGTAATTTCGCACATAAATTTCAAACAGCTCAAAGGTCGAACCCAGGCACCTTTGCTTGAGAGATCATAGATCAAATCACTAGGCCACCGCGGTTTTAGAAAAAGTTCAATACAAATCGTCAAACTGAGAAAAATGTAAATGCTTCGAAGCGATTTACTTTCCTTATTGGAAGGAATTTACGTATTTGTTCTGCAGAATCCCCTCAGGGCAAAGTAAACATTACGATAACGAACCTTATTTCTATCGCGACATAATTCAATTTCAAATAACTTGTAAACACGGTTTCTATATGATTGAGGCTTTGATATATTGACTGGGAAATACCTGTTATTGATTTGATATGTTGTGGCCTCATTACTAGATAAAGAAATCTGGAGGAAATAAAACTTGTTAGCTTGAATGGAGATATCTTCATCAATAGATATACTTATAAATAAACTAGCTGACCCGGCAAACACTGTACTGTCATCTCATATATATTATCAAAGAAATCGAACTTAATGAGCGAGCATAGGATGGTGAAAAATAGGTATTTTAGGATCTGTTCTCTTACGTATAGCCACGCGGCGGACACGACGTACAAATACGCGTTCTTGAATCTACATAAGCACGACGACGTCTGTACACGCGTACGCCTACATACACCGCGCACGCACTCTTCTGGATTCCGGCGGGGTCCGGCAATCTGCGCCTTGAGGGGTGGGGTAACTCGAATCGGTGCGGGGTGGAGCGTGTCCATTCTGTACGTTAGTACTATTATATATTCTGTGGTATAGCTTAGCTTGTCTAATTTAAAATTACGCGCCCTACCATTCCATTTACGCACATGATTTTGGTGCGGGGGTTGCAGTGGTGGGGGGGCATTTAAGGGAGGATGAAAATTTCATTGATTTTGCCCTAGGATGCAACGTTTTCAAGATATTTGACAAAAACACCGGTTCTCGTCCGAAAAAACCGAGTGTACTTTAGACCACACGACTGAAGTAAAACTTCTTCAGCTCCATCTATATGATGTATATATAACCAAATGTAATGTGCTTTACATTCGGTTTTTTTATATATCCCTATTCTTCGTGGGCAACATCTAGTAATTACTGTAAATATAGCTAAAGTGAAGCCAAAATCAAAATATCTTAATACAAATTAGGTTTATAACAAGTACTTAGGAATGTCGAAGAAACTACCACTGGTTTAGAAAAACCAGCAAAAAATACTCAACAAGGTATAAGCTGAGTAAGAAGTTGTTCGCCGAGGCACACAGATGGAATTGATGCCATTAGACGTAAGAGAGTCGTCTAGCAGTGCTTAGGATGCGGAACAGCCCCAACGGTACTTTGACTGTTTGCTTGCAAACCTGATTCCTCCATGTTCTCCCATTTCAATAATTATTTAATGGTAGTGAATCAGCAAACATGTATTACTTAAGTATCTAAGTGAATTATGATTGTATTCATAATGTGTAAATTTTAACATTTGCACGTAAAATAATTTTGCATTTACTAACCAATGGATCTAAATTAGCTGTAATAAATTATTATTATTATTATAAGATGTACTTAGTACTTACCTATATTATTTTCAAACTTATTTACAATGTTATTTAATCAGATAATAAATTATCACAAAACATTTAAGTATAATACTTATAACTTCATCAGCTTATTAACGATCCCATCGACCTACTTCGACGCTGTCAGCCCCAAAGACGAATTGGGTTCCATAAAATAATAAAAAGGAACCCCCTGAGCGGGATCATCCGCTGAGCAAATAGAATCGAGTAATGGATAAGATATTCTAATAGAAAATTTGCTTTAAGTGTGCTCTACTCTATCCAATACTAAGCGAATGGTGAGTGGCGCTGATGGGGTGATCACTAGTAAAGTGATCGTCATTTGTTATGATCGTAGAATCTAAATAAATTAAATAATATTTACAATGCGTGGCAATATTTATTAAACCTGTCATTAAATTTTGCCCCCTAAGTTCCTTTGTCTGAAAATAAGCAATGAAAACGTCTCCACCGGCCTCCATAGATCTCTAAACAACAAATGAGCCCATGTTTAGGGCAGGCTGATTTGTATTCCCTGCGCACGCTCCCCAATTGACGATGAAAGAGCTGTCAGTTACGCATTAACATCCCTATTTTGGGTAGCGGGGACATTTTAGAAAATATAAGGGCAACGAAAGGAGTTGATAACAGTTCGGCTACTTAGATACTTAGTCCGTGGTAGCTCAAAATCTTTTTGTTTTTCTTCATTCAAAGTCACAGTCAAAGTAAAAATATCTTTATTTAATGTAGGCTTTAACAAGCAACTGTGAAAGTTGGAGAATCTACCACCGGTTCGGAAAAACCCTGCTGAGAAGAATCCGGCAAGAAATACAACAATGTATACATAATAATATTAATCAACCAGGGGCCTGTTGCATAACAAAGTACAACTTATATTACAAGCGGAAGCTGTTTGTTTGACTACATGGTTTTATATGGCTATTTAAACATGATATTAAGGTGGCGGGGTGCAGGGGTGGTCGCGTGTTTGTGGCGCTGACCGTACTAGTAATAGTAATAGTTTTATTTTATTTCTTTTTATATTGAGTCTGTGAATGAGCGGGGGGCGGGGCTGGCATCGGGTTGGTGGCGGAGTGGAGTGCTAGGGGCTGGCGGGGGGTGTGACATTCCGACGCGCTCAGCTTGGTCACTGATCAGGTGTTGGCCTTGCTCCTCGTTCATTTACAAACGTAGGGGTGTCCCCTTCGCATTCCTTAGTTAATAATCTTAAATATTTAAAGATTGTAACTACGTTTAAGAATTTTTTTTTGTGTAACTTTAATTGCAATAAACAGATTAAATTTTAAAATTTTTTTTTTTTTCTTTCTAGTTAATATAACTGAAGCGAGAGTTCCGCTTGTAATATTAGTTGTACTTTGTTGTGCAACAGGCCCCAGATCTGCAATGTTTCTAATTTCATATTTCGAACACAACTAAAAATAGCTATTCGAACAATATTTGTTTTCTCGCACACAGCAGTGAACACTTTTTCCTTTTCAGATGCGTAATATAAAAATTGTTGTGTTTTAAATATTTAATGTTGTATTTTAAAGTCTTTCATTCAGAAATTTAGCAATGTATAGGTTGTTTAAATGATAATGCCAAATTTTAGTAATAAGCTCGTTAGAAAATAAATAAAAATAAAATAAATAAAAATAAATAAATATCACGGGACAATTCACACCAATTGACCTAGTCCCAAAGTAAGCTTAGCAAAGCTTGTGTTATGGGTACTAGGCAACGGATAAACATACTTATATAGATAGATACATACTTAAATACATATTAAACACCCAAGACCCGAGAACAAACATTCGTATTTTTCATACAAATATCTGCCCCGACACGGGAATCGATCCCGGGACCTCAAGCTTCATAGTCAGGGTCTCTAACCACTAGGCCATCTGGTCGTCTAAAAGTCACAATAAGCGTACAGATACCTGCAGGCTTATTTTATTGGTACTACTACCTTCCTCAAATACTAAATAATTTTCCCAGGACTACAATTGATAAAATAACTAGCAATCCGAAGAACATAAAAAACATAATCAAGAATTTATTTATTAAGGGCAACACTGGTGAAAGCGAAGGCAAGGGTCCACGGGTTAGACAATACAGCCTCTGCAGGCTTAAGGCCAACACAAACCGAGAGCGTGGGGCGCTGACGGAGCATGCCCAGCGCGTTCTATAACACTGAATCAAATATACGGTGACACACACTGGCAGCCCGGCACACCGTATTTGATTCAGTGTTATTGAACGCTCCGTCGGTGCCCCGCACTCCCAGTTTGTTGTGGCCTTTATTGTCTTACGCGCAGACGCTTGGTATCGCATTCACTATTTCTATCTGTCAAACGGTAGATCGTGACAAGAAGAGAGGGTGAAAGCGGTGACAAGTGCTCGCGCGTTAGACAACGCGGCCTCGGGTCTACATAATGTATTTATTCTCACTAATTAAAGTAACCTCACTAATTATTGAAGCCGTGATGACCTAGGAAGTCGTGGTGGCCTAGAAAGCCGTGGTGGCCTAGTGGTTTGACCTATTGCCTTTCAAATCCCGGCTCGCACCTCTGAGTTTTTCGCAATTTATGTGCGAAATTACATTTAGAATTTACCATGAGCTTTACGGTGAAGTAAAACATCCTGAGGAAACCTGCATATTTATATATGCAATGGTGTGTGTGAAGTTCCCAATCCTCACTGGGCCCGCTTGGGAATTACGGCCCAAGCCCTTTCATTCTGAGAGGAGACCTGTACCTTGCAGGGGACGGGTATGTATTACAATGCCGAAGTACGAAAGACCGAATGTATTAAAACATCGAATGGGTCAAAAGAACGACACGATTTTTTTCTGAAACCGTAAACTTCTCAGAATTTATTAAAACGGCATCATACAGAACCTATTAGGTTAGGTTAGGTTTGTTTTATAACAATCTTAAAAAGTAAACGGTTTCAGAAAAAAATCGTGTCGGTCTTTTGACCCATTCGATGTTTTAATACATTCGGTCTTTCGTACTTCGTTATTGTAATACATACCCCAGGGGACGTATGTAGGCTAGGATAATAAATTAAAGTAACAATGAAAATCGAGGCCAAAAACATGGCAAATTGCAGTTTTCGCAATTCTGTGGAACAAATCCTCTTAATACAATATCTTAGGCCAATAAATGCGAACTTCCGACGCCTAATTACATATTTCAGGACAAAAGCGTTCAATATTTAATTGTTGAGCTTTTTAAGTGCAGCTTTGAAGTTCTAAAGCTTCGGATTTGCCTGAATATTATAGGTGTTTTGTGATCTTTGGAAACTCTTGAGAAGCTCGATAGGATTATTGTACCTATACTAGGCTTAGCTCGCGATTTTGCTCGGATCATTAGATCTGGTATATTGTAAATGAAATGAAATTAAATGTTTATTTGCGGAATATGGGTAACATAAGATTTTACAATTGTGATTTCTATTCTAATACTCTGCTCTAATGAGCATGCAAAATATTATATTCCTGCATTTGCTGAAAACAAAGCAGACAAATGCAGGATTATAGTACCTACACATAAATTATTGCTTTCTAACCACTGTATCGCTTGATGAAGAGTTCGATTTATCTCTTGCTTGTACGTTGTAACATCAGAACATGGTATTACAATAGATGTATCATCAGCAAACAGTATCGCCGGATAGTCGACAGCTTCTGGAAGATCGTTTATGTAAAAATAAAATAGCAGTGGTGCTAGCACACTTCCTTGAGGAAATCCGAACATACTTTTTCTGTAATTTGATCTATGATGAAGTAAAGAGTTTCCTTCCTCCCTTACTATTTCTGTACACTGAGTTCGCTGGCTTAAGTAAGATTCAAACCAACGATGTATGTTGCTTCTTATACCGTACAGTTCTAATTTGTCTAAAAGCTTATTATGAGAAACCAAGTCAAATGCTTTCGACATATCTAAAAATAAAGCACTCACAGGTAAACCCTTGTCCACATTGACAAAAATAATCTCTAAGCAATGAAAAGGCTGCTGTTGAAGTTGACCTGTTCTTTCTAAAACCATGTTGTTTATCGTTAAGGAGAGAGAACTTATTAGCAAAATTGTTCAGACGGTCATACATAACTCTTTCAAAAATTTTTGAAAGAACAGGGATCAGAGCAACAGGCTTGTAATTGTTAAGGTCATTTCTTTTACCTTTTTTGTACAGAGGCTTAATTATTGACTTTTTAAGGGCGTCAGGTAATACGCCTCCATCTATGGATAAGTTTACAATGTAGGCTAGAGGTGCAGAAATATATTTCGAGCATAGCTTTAGCATCTTTGAGTTTATCTCATCATAGCATAGCCCGAAGAAGAAGTATTATTAAGCTCTAATATATTTTTATTGTATGTTATGTATGTATTGTTTATTGTACAATAATTAAGAAAAAACACTATTGGCTCTGGTTGAGTTCGAATCGCGTCAGTGTAGTTTGGTGGTGGTGATAGTTGGGTTTGTGTGATTTATGAGTCTTCGTACAGTGTGGAGGTGGAGGAACTGCATGAACACGCATAAACGTAGCTACCGTAAGGTCGCGGGTGAGCGAAGTAATTGTTTCAGTTCATAGATTTTTTTCCAGAACGGTATAACTTGAACTGTCATCACCCTGTCGGTAACTGTAATAAAAAAGCAATGTTCCACATATTTTAAAGAAATGGTGTGAGATTAATTGGTATTACAGAGTTTTAGTTAATTGTCAAGGAGTAGTGGGATAAAAAATGTGTTAAGTTTTCGACGTAAAACACTTCAACAAGGCAACAATGTCATATTAAAAAAAACTACCGTGAGACACAAATGATTGCTAAAATAAGATAGGTAGGTACACGAGTCACTCACGTAAACTACTAATACTTTAGTGACCCATGTATTTTATTTAGCAATTTAGATAGAAATGGCTCCTTTTTCATCCATTTTTTTCCGTTTTGTATTGAACTCGTATTCTGTTTCTCATTAGTACTATTTAAATAAGGTTTGTTTAAAAAGTGGTTTATTTTAGATTGACTTTAACATACATTAAACACTGCGAGTTAAATAAAAGCTCGGAAAAATTTCTACGAATCGGCCTCAAATATGCCAGTTTGTTCTAGTTCATTGCCTACACAAAAGGAAATTATACGAAAAATCAACAAGATTGGGGCAGACATTAAGGAAAAGTTCGCAGAAATATTTCACAATAATATTCGTTAGCAAGATAGCATCGCGGGAACAACCTCAATTGTAATAAAAATGTAAGTATTTCCTTAAACATCGTCATGAAAAAATTTCGAAAGAAGACCCACCATTTTCAACTCTGATTTAGATCTGGGGGTTTAAAGAGAAAAAAGATGGCGTGCCACAGGAATTCTTACTTTAACATTTGGCGTGAGGAATCCCTTTGGATTGGCTGAAAATGTGGTTTTATTTTCAATGTAGCGCAATTTCTTGCAATCTCAGATCGGAACGGCAGGGAAATCCAATGGTTAAATGTAGAAAAAATGTGGATTTTATGGCACAGGTTAAAAAGCCAAGGGGGTTTAAACGACGCCGGCGTTCTAGGGAAAACTGAAGCCTTTAGACGTACTGTCTTAATGCCTGGATGCTGAGAGTTTTTATGTTGGTAGTTTAGTTTCAAACCAGCGAACTACCGGCAATTTTTGTAGCTATTACCCTTGAACCATGGCTTTATTTGTGTGGATCATTGAGTGTAGCAGTTGAATTGGAATTCCAGGACTTTAGTAACTCGCCATGACGTGAATTCCCATTATTATATTGTGATCTTCAGTAATGTTGTACCGCCACCACAGCTTACAGTGAAGAAGACCAAAGGTGTGAAGAAATTTAATGACATGTACGCAGTCACTGACATTGTGAGAGGACGCCTGTGCCTTGCATTGAGATATAATATTATTATAGACCGAGAAAAAGAAGAATGCAAGATTAAATTACTGACTGTACTTTTTACTGACTTTACTTACATTGTCGCACTATTTATTCACATAACATATCGTCCCCTTACTGCTAAAACCGACTAACTGCATCAATGATAGTTTCGAGAAAAACGCATTTAAAGGTTTGAGTGGTACGTTCTCTAATAAAACCTAACGTTAATTGAAGTGTTTTTGTGTTTTTATTTAGATGGGTTATCTGTAAGTAAAACAGTATGAAGAAATTTAGCCTATACCCAATATAAGTAGGTAAAATCACGCTTTGAGTAAAAAAAGTGGCGCAGATAGTCGGTTTTGCTTGTAGGAGATGTGTAACGTTTCGAAATTAAGCGCCATTAAAGTATTAAAATGTAATTAGTATGTTTTGTCACTTAGCTAATTTTACAAACTGCACAGATCCAATGGGGCGAAGCGAAATCCTTTGTAACGATTGCAGTTATTTTGACTCTATTCTATTTGTATATAAATTACCATGGAGTTATATTTACAAATCTGACGATTATTTGACTATAGAGCGACATTGAACATCAAACAAGATAAAAATGACCATTTAATAAATATTTAACAATTAATATTATGGAAATTAACCCAAAAAGTCCCTTGTAACCACAGGGAGGAATATAAAACCTAAAAAAAAAATAACGTGTCATCGAATAATCACAACAAGGAAGTTTTTGTTCATTATCCGAGGGCTGGTACGGTTGAAAGAAAATAAACAACTCATCTGTATCAAAACCTTGCATTTGGTATAATTCAAAATATAACTTTAATAATATTCAACATTATAGATAGAAATACACGTCATTACAATAAAATATTATTAAACACCAAAAATAATCATATTATAGGTATATCGTTAACCCACATAGTCATTATTCGTCACTTGACTCGCCTTCGGCCACATCTGGCACGCGGTCTACGATATTTTCGCAGACAAGTGACTGAAACCAGCTATGGTACTCTTCAGGTATACCTAATACCCTTTTCGCAGATGGTCTTAAATAAGTATTCAATATTAAACGTTGTCAATAATGTCTATCAAAGCAAGACATTCAGTAATCATAAATAAAATAGTTCTCTTACATCCTTTTATTTACCTACTTAAAGCGACCACAATAAAATTAACCTCAAGCTGCGACAAATAAAACAAATAGGTACTTAAGTAAGTAAGTAAATACTTTATTGTACAGAAAATAAACAAACAAAGAAAAGTTACAAATGATGAGATACAAGTCGATATGAAACCATAAGAATAAATAATAACAGATTATTTATTTATTTATTCTTATGATGAAACACAAGTGTAGGTGGATTTAATACTTAATACGGTGTAATTCAATGGCCTGCTTGATTTTTTTGTTACTTTTTCTAAGTACCTCACCACCATCTGACGATTCGTGCTTATTTTCAATATCTGAAACAAAAACAATTTTGTTACTAAGGTACGCTGAGGTGCGCTAAGGTGCGGTCAAGGCCGTGCGATTTGCTGTCATTTAACGCAAGAAAAAAGAATCCCGAGACTTCAACGCTCACTTTTAATTATTTTCACTATTTATTGCATTTAGATAAATATAATTAAGTAGCTTAAAACTATAATCCACACTCTTCAAAGTTTAGGTAGGTTAGAAACAGTAAACAGTTAATTTGTACTTACTTTTATTCGTATCTTCGCCTCCAAGTCTAGATTTAAAAGTTTTCAAGATCTTGAACTCATTATGTACACATAAAGTATACGAACTCATTAGAAAATAAATTCAAAACGGGATGCGCGCGCGCGTGTGCAGTCTCGATCAAGGTTGAAATGCGACTAAGTGCGGGGAGGGGAGGGGCCGCTTACGCGCTCTTAAGCGGTTTTGCCTGTACTTCCTGTACTATAATTCTGCCGCCGATAGGAGAAACGTTACATTCAAAACCAACTATACTACGTTTAGTTTGTTTTTGCAGTTGAATATTTTAATCGATGCATTAATTTAGTACAGGAAAAAAATACTAAGGTTAGGTTTGATGGTTTTTTCAGACGTCCGAAATGCCATATTTGTTTTATAGTTTACAGCAAAAAACGACTATGTATGGTTTAGTCGCTTTATGCAGTAATAAAATTGCTATTTTATTCATTAACATACACTTGGTAGCTTTTGCTTGTTATTTATTTCTGAAAATCACCAATAACCTACCTTAAGCTGGAGGCTAAATCAAGAACGGAGCGGCGTATCAAAAAACGAGTTTTACCACCAGATAGAGCTTGGAAAGGGTATTCTAACGGTACGTATAACTCATTTTTGCCAAAAAGGGAGGTTAGTCGGTTTTAGCAGTAAGGGGGCGATATTATCAGTACATTTCAAGTCAATCAAATAGCTAGAAGAGGGTAAACTTCGACTTGCAAGATTTAAAAACAACTTATACTTACATAAGTACTCTTATATAATCACGCCTGCTTTCCAACAAAGGCGTTGACAGAGATTATTAATGGAAACAAATGCTACGATCCTGACATACAAACATCTTTCGCTTCCGCAACAATCATTAGTATTTTATGTATGTATTGTAGCAATTGGTATGCTACAAATTTATTAGTGTAACCTTTTTTCATTGATATTGTGTCTCGTTGTTGGTCTGGCTGATTTCGCTGTCAGCTTGAATTTGAAAAGAGACATGTAAAAAAGTATGTGAGCTTGACAGAGAGATTTGGGCGATACGTGGATGACGGTGAAAAATAAGAGATCTCTCGAAAAAATTAATCTTGGTTCCTGTGATTCATGAAATCATAAATTACTACGTGGTTTGTAGTGGTTTCCTCTTCTTTTATAAAATTACGCTACATTATGTAAACTCTTTATTGTACAAAAATAAGGAAAAAAGAAATACATTATTGACAGCCGTTGAAATGCATGTACAAAGGCAAACTTATCCCTTTAAGGGATCTCTACCAGTCAACCTTTGAGTGGATGAAAGGAGCATTTAGTAAGGGACCAACAAAGAGTAAGTTAAAATAATACAGTCGGACAAAGCAAAGGCTACAAATACAACTTTTAGTAAATACGATACATAAACTCATAATATAAAGAAACCTAATAAAAATATACTACCATATACAACATATACAGGGTTATTTTTAATTCACTGACATCCTCTTAACCCTGAATTCCTATCACTCAAACAAATGTTTTTTGTTTTACGACTTTTTAAAATGAAGCACTTTTTTTCCCATACAAATACACAGAGTATCGTAAAAATAAGAGGAAATCTCAAATTTTCAAAACGTTATTACACCTAAAATATTAAGTTATGACAAAAGCCGTAAAACAAAAAACATTTGTTTAAGTGGTAGGAGTTTAGGGTTAAAAGGATGCTAGTGAATTACAAATAACCCTGTATATGCAAAATACATACAATAAATAAGCAGTGTTCTCAATATATTAAAGAGATGGTGTGAGCCACATCTTCTTCAAAGCTTCCCTGAACGACACCACGGAGGGAGATTGCCTAATGGAGGTGGGTAATCGATTCCACAGTCTAGCAGATTGCACAGTAAAAGATTTTGAGTAAATTTTGGAAGAAGTAGAAGGACAGGCCAAAAGGAGATAGAGTATTTTCATACGTGCTCGGCGGTTTCGTGTACTCTTGACCTGACCTTTCTTCAAGACATCCCCCATCTGATCAGGGGATGTTCTTCTTGGTATCCCCCTTCCAACATTTCCATCTACACTCGCCTACATAAAAAAAAAAATATATATTAGGGGACAATCTTACACAAATCGACCTAGTCCCAAACTAAGCAAAGCTTGTACTATGGGTACTAGACGACGATAAACATACTTATATAGATAAATATATACTTAAATACATAGAAAACATACATACATACGATAAAAACGTACATATCGATACTTATGTTATAAATGCGAAGGTGTGAATATTGCGACTTAAACCAGTGAACCGTTTTGGATGTTTATTGGCATGGAGATTATGTAGTTCGTGGGGAGAACATAGGTTAGTTTTAATCCCGGAAAATTGCATAGCTCCCGAGTCGCGGGCAACAGCTAGTCCAGTCTGGGTACAACATACGAACGTTGCAAATTTATTAAAAGCTTGTAATAACGTCAGTGTTGCTATACCAAAACGTCAACAAACATCCAATCGCGCGTATATCACATTGACATCACAAAAACTAAGCAACCCCAAACAAAAACAGAACTCGTGCCGCCAGAAACGAAACTGCATAACAAAAAAACTGAAAACTTTTTGATTTGTCTGCTTTCGCAACAAGCGACGGATATGTGCGCGGCCGCGGGCTGAATATTAATGAATTGGTTACCAGTGGCTTACACGGTAAAAATGAAAAAAGAGGAAAACACGAAAACGTGAGATATCCGTTTTTTGATATACGCGTTTCGTATCGCATGCATATTCATAATTGTGATGGATTCTCTAAATTGGTAACGACAAATTGCCCATTTGGTGGCGGTTTAGTTATTTGTATGCAAAAACGTGCTGGGCCTTTTTAGCTGAGGTTCGCTGTTTCGTAGCCCCATCATAAATTATTTTAAGTATATTTCCCGCACCATTCGCACACACAAAAGTTTGAAAGAAAAGTTCTTCAATGACGACCGGATTAAGTCTCTAGTCCAGAACCTGACTACGAATCTTGAGGTTCCGGGTTCGATTCCCGGTCGCGACAGATATTTGTGTGATAACTACGAATGTTTGTGTCTGGGATGTTTAATATCAGTTTTAGTATGTTTATCTGGTGCCTTGTACCCCTAACACAAGCTTTGCTTACTTTGGGGCTAGGTCAATTGATGTGAATTATTGTCCCGTGAAATTAAAAAAAAACTGACGACCACTAACTTGAACATTTCAAATTCAAAACCAATAGTTTTTTCTGGTAGTAGGCCGTTAAAGGGTCTTTCTTTTGATATGAGTCTACAAGTGCTTTCGGAAAGTCCATGAACGTTTTCAGAACGATAACTTCTCAGTGAATTCTTCTGCAGATCTATGGAATAACAAGCCTTCAGTCGGCTTCACTCGTGCAAGAAATCCATGAAAAATAGGTTACAATAATACGTTTAAAGCACAATTGGAAGCCGGGGCGCTTCAACGCATTTGGCCACCACTTTGTATTCTTGCTTTATGTTAAAATTACCGGGATATGGAATACCTGGCCCAATTTTTATTTTGACATAATATATGTTTTGACTTTTTTTATTTGGAAAATTTTATGTGATTTTTGCTCAGAATCACGAGTTTTTTCAACCCTACAGGAGTACAAAGGTGTACAAAGTTCTTTCCGTTGTGTTACCATTTTTCTTAGACTTTTTATGACCGCAACTCAATGGAAGAATCTAAAATTTTATGGATGTTTTGGCACATATGTTTTCTCCTGGTATCTCTTCTCTCCTCAAATTTTAAAAAGTCAAAACGTTTAATAATTAAAAATCGGCCACCTATCCTGTCTCAATTCAGATCTTATTTCTATCTATACGCCTAGCTTCATCTAAATCCATCTAGCCATTAATACGTGATTGATAAATAATCAAAATAAAACATTTTTCGATAGTCAGTCGAAAGTTTCAATTGAATGTCAGTTGTATAGCTTAAAATATCAAAGGCTATTCACTTATAAGTCAACGTAACAAGCATTGTTATTA
The DNA here is from genome assembly GCA_947563465.1 of Archips xylosteana. NCBI lineage: Eukaryota > Metazoa > Arthropoda > Insecta > Lepidoptera > Tortricidae > Archips > Archips xylosteana. Next base: position 2,909,516 of record OX387351.1, on the reverse strand, counting down.
TTTTTATTCAGACGGGAACTGTCATAATAAACGGCAAACCACTTACTTAGAGGACTGTACATGGTACGGAGAAAGGAAAACAATAATATTTTTACCCTAAGGAAAAATCTTGATTGGATACTCAATAAGAAAAGCGGGATATCGCATTTTAATATCCAATTACCAATATTACTTATCAATTAGACAACAAATTGGCTGGATATAACAGACAAACGATAACAATCCCACAGTTCCAATTGCACGAAAATAAATGAGATATGATTATATTTCTCGTTTATCATTATGATTCATCATTATCTAAAGAAAGAAAATACATTTATTTAAAATAAAAAAAGACACCCCAATATTTTTACAAAAAAAAATACAACACGAAAGCCAAAGATCGAATGTGTCACTGCGGTTTTAAATTGGACACTGGCTCCGCATAACGCTGAAGCGTTTATAGCACCCCAGCGCTGATTTTCAGCCAGCACCATCGATGACACCCGGCCTATATATGTCCCACTGCTGGTCACAGGCCCCCTTTCAGAATAATAGGCCCTTTAAAGGATAGAAAGGCTCGTTTTTTAAAGATCTCTAAGCTGTATCGCTCCGGGAATACTGTCCTAGGAAGATGGTTCCATAACTTCGTCGTGCGTGGGAAAAAGTTCCGCTTAAAGCGGACGGTGCTTGACTGCCAACCATCAAGATGGTGAGGATTAAATAATTGTCGGTACGCGAAGTATGGTAATGGAACTTAAATGCCGGCAATTCGTTGGAGCATTCCCCATGACATAAAGCGATACTTCGCGCTCGTTCGGTCAAATTTATACCGGACAAGAGTGCCAAGATCAATTTACTAAAATCCTTATTTCCTAGTAGCGAAATATGAGAGAGAGAGAGAGAGAGAGAGATGTTTGTTTACACATATTCGATACAAACACAGAAAAAAAAATACATTTGACAGGAAATTTACAAATTAAAAAAATATATCGAATAGTATAAATTGGGCCCCACTCAGCATAATGTTGTGGCAAGCCACAACGCTGTTTTTCAGTGGGACCCATTTAAAAACTAACCACAAAAACATACACACTGTGACGACACGAACGCCAGCGAATAGTTCGCAACAAAAACCAAATTAGAAGCTGGAAGTAAATATGTATGGCAACCCTTGATCGGCTTAATCGCATTTGAACTTTTAAACCGTAACAAATTAAGCCAAGATTTGTTATGGCTATTGCAGTGAATAATCAACAATTAAAAAATATCCATTTGCATTTTTTCCCAAATGCTTTGTTCTCACTATATTTTTTTACTGAAGCTTATTTTCACAGTAGCGTTTTTTCCCAATTTGAATTGACACAGAAACAGTGTCGATGGAGCGCCGCTCACGCGGAGGAAGAAAGATCTTTTCTGTGCTTTTGGCCCTTCGGGCCGATGCCAACTTAAAATACTTACCCTTAACCTACCTATATTTCTGTGTCGATTAAAGTTAGGAAAAAACGCGATTGTGAAAATAAGCTTCAGTAAAAAACCATAGTGAGAAAAAAGCATTTAGGAAAAAATACGAATTTTTTGGTAAATTAATCTAAGCACTCTCGGAAAATATGCTAGTAAGGGCCTAAGCACACGGCGTTTTTTGAACGCGCCGTCGACGTGCGTTTTAGGAACGCGCGTTTACAGCCTTAAGGCCCCTAGCATAAGGCGTTTTTTAAAAAACGCGCCGTGTGCTTAGGCCCTTAGAAACACTAATTTCGCTAGTATATTTGACCTTGCATTATTATACTTTAGGTTCGTTTAAGAAAATAAAATATTTGTCAGCTTGCTCTGTAAAAAAAAAGCCGAAATTACTCCCTGCCTACCGATTACATAAGGTAAAGGTGCTGTAACACCTTGAGTCAGAAAAGAACCTTAAACGAAAAAATATAACGAAGATACATCTCAACTGCTTTTTAATTAGATCCCCTGCCGACTTGTTTTCCATTTTATTCCCACTTTTTGTAGGATTCCGTGTGTTTATGAAAAACCATCCATTTAAGTTCAAAAAGTTATGGTAGCCTGGTGGTTTGACTTATGGCTTATCGAGCAGATATTGTGGGTATCGGCCTCACACCTCTAAATTTTTTTGAAATTTTATTGTTGTGTGAAATAACATGTGAAATTTAAATAATTTATTGAATCAGGCGTTACTTTGCGGAGGTCCATATTAATGATCTGCAAAAAACAATTACTTTGCTCACCCGCGACCTTACGTTAGTTACGTTTATGTAGGAAATGCATGTTCACGCAGTTCCTCCACCTCCACACTGTACGAACACACAAATCACACAAACAGAGTGGCAATTTTCGGTCGAACACTTTGCTACTGTGACACAGCTCTGCTGTCAAAACGACAACATTTCTGTTGCCAGAGTGACAACAGTAGATGTAGGTCTCACAATGTTCGGCCGAACACATTGCTACAGTGACATAGCTCTGCTGTCAAAACGACAACATTTCTGTTGCCGGAGTGACATCAATTGATGTAGGTCCCACAATGTACATTCGGAAACATTGCTTCGGTGGCACAGCTCTGCTGTCAAAACGACAACATTTTTGTTGTTAGAGTGACAACAATACATGAACTATATAATAATAATAAAACGGTTAATTATTGTGAAATTGACAACTTGTCGTTAGAAATGTAAATTTTGTGTATTTAACAAAACGTTTAGTTATTGTGGAATTGGCAACGTTGTTATTAGAAATTAAAATTTGTGTATTCAACAAAACATTTTATATACCTAGGTTGTGAAATTGACAATGTGAAATGGCCACAATAAAAACGTGTACTTATTTGCAAAGTTCCAATGTGGGCTGTGTGCCGTTAAAGTTTTCCTGTTAGATTGACAGTATTTTTTCACCTCACTAGCTCGGAAAGCCCTTTTTGTTTGTTTGACATGTATTGAGAAAATCGCTTTTTATCCACATGTGAAGAAAGAGTTTTGACATTTGAAGGCAGCTTACGTGATATTTATTTGACAGCTAACAAAACGTAAAACGTTAAAAGTGCTGAATTTTTAACATCACAATTAATGAATTGCATCGAGTAAAAAACACTAAATACAGTCTTACAACTTTATTTTAATTCATAAATATCAGCATTCAACATTAACCTTCATTCTTGTTGCAAAAACGGATAAAATGTTCTGACAGTCCAAGTATGTCGATGTGCGAACAAAACGCATCCGAAATAATAAAAAAAAACTTAAGTCAAAACTTTTCAATTAATTATTTTGAGTGAATAAATAAATAATAATTGATAGTACAAACCCTTTTTCTTATTTTCCTCGCTGTAGTGAGGTGAAAAGTTTTGTGTTATACACGGGTGAAAAGTTATTTTACGTCTCGTGTGTTGAAACACTCGCTATCGAAAGGATTCTATTTTTGAACCACTCGCTTCGCTCGTGGTCAATCATAGAATCCTTTCGATAGCTTGTGTTTCAAATGGACACTCGCAGGTAAAATACAACTTTCCCCCCTTGTATAACAAATAACTATTCTCTCAGTGCACCACCACCAAACTACACTGATGCGTTTTGAACTCAACCAGAGCTCATCTTCAGAGTAGTGTACCACAACCGTACGCTATAAAATTTTTGGTAGCATAGCGTCCAACCTGGTACGTGATTCAGTTTCCTTAACTATACACTTTTTATTGAAAACGCCCTTATATGTGTATATGTTACTCCTTCACACTAAAACATCTCTATGTGTGTGTATAATGTGTGAGTACACACTCACGCACACGTGTACTAACAATCCTTCACATTTATAACTAATACGATGTTTTATCTTCATAGAGAAGCGGAACCCTCCAAAGTTCACGTTTCATTCATTCTGGCCGTTTTTCCTTCCTCCTACATGCGCCTTCTCACCTTGCCGCTTTTCTTTAAATTATTTCTCTTAAAAAGCCTTGTAATGAGAAAAGTTTAAATGTTGACTGGGGCCGTCCGTTGATAACTAGAGTTGGGACAAGTTATTGCCTATTCGATAGAAATGTAAATGTACACGTAAATCCTAGTAATAATTGTCGTAGAATATGATTTTTTGTTATAGAGCTAAAATTATTTTGTTGCTTATTTGACTAAAATTGTGAAACAAACGCCGTGGCGCTAGTTTCGCGCCTCGAGGACAGAGTCGATGGGCCGGATGTAGTAGGAAGGACGTGCGACCACCCCTATAAATACGGGTGTCTCGTGGTAAACACTGTCGGTTAAACGCCTTTTGTAATAGGTTTTTTTTTTTATGTTAGAAAGGCCAGACAAACGAACTAGTGGGTCACCTGATGTTAAATGATCACCACTGTCCATAGACACCTGCAGCGCTTTACGCGATGCCAGTGCGTTGTCGGCCCTTAAGGAGAGGGAATAGGGGAAGGGGGAGAGGGAAGGGGTGAGGTATTGGGCCCCCGGCACTCTCACTGACCGTACGAAACGCAAGCAGGATTACTGCTGCTTCACGCCGGTTTTCTGTGAGAGGGTGGTACTGCCCCGGACGAGCCGGCCCATTCGTGATGCAGCGGCTAGCTACAACATGGCTCTACCACTACTAAACTAGGTTAGTACTTACCATATTAAGTAAACGCCACGTGTACTGTTTTTCGTTGCCTTTCTTTACCGCCCGAGTATCCAGTCCATCTTACATGGATTCCTCACCCGAAAAAGCGACAGCCAGCGTGCCAGCCGATCCGTTGGCAGCCGATGCGTGCGTGCGTGCGTGTAACTTTTTTTTCACCTGCTCGACAATGCCTTATTATATTATCAAGTTCAAGTTCATGAACGTACATTAACAGCTTTTCATACACAATACATTTTCATTGGCTCCTGCACTAGGCGAGGCCGGTCCCGTAGGTAGCCAATGCCGAGAGAGTAAGTACATAGTGGGCGCGAGAAGTACAACAGCAATTTCATAATAACAAAAATAAAGACTACATATATACAAAAAACCACTGAAAAACTTTGTTGGCAATAAAATAAATTTTACATTTAGGTTTAGCAATAAATTAAAACAAAAAACGAAAAATAGTAACAAACCTATGACTATGGGTACGTGCGTGTGTGTATGTGTGTGCGTGTGTGTACGCGTTCGAGTGCGTGTGTGTGTGTGTTTGTGTGTGTGTGTGTGTGTGTGTGTGTGTATTTGTAGATGTGCTTGTGGATATGTATGTTAAGAATTTACTTTCAGAAGTTCCTTAATGTCCTCATAACAGAGATTTAAGCCATGTTTGCAAACCATGTAAACCTTTCTCAAAGTAAATCATTATAATAGCCCTTGGCTTTCGCCGGGGCGTAATGTTGTACTGAATTTCATTATAACCCGTCGGGCAGTAATGTGATTCTCACTTTTCATAGTTCTTATTGTTATGCGTTTAAAGTCTAATTTCATCAAAATTTTTACTCCCTCTTGTTCTTGTTCGTGTTTTTATTATTCCTTCATGCTAAAATGGCTTTACGGATTTGAATGAAACTAGGCATGTAGATAGCTGGATGTCTGATTAACACATTCATCATCATCATCATTTCAGCCGTAAGATGTCCACTGCCGGACATACATAGGTCTCCTTCATCGATACCCAATCATTGTATACAATACATAAATTGTCTAATACTTAGGTCATACTGAAAGTTTCTGGATTCTAAAAAATAAGACTACGCATTATCGTTATGACACATTTATTGTTTTTCAAAGTATATACCTCCCTATTTACACACTTTTGCATTCACTGGAACCATTGTGAAAAGCAGTGGGTCCAGTCTTCCTTAGGGACTTCTTCGATGGCCTCGTGGAAAGCATTCACTGCCATTTCCGGACTTGTAAACCGTAAACCTCTAAGTTTATCTTTAATCTTTGAACAAAAAGAAATCGCATGGTGCAAGATCAGGGCTGTATGGCGGATGAGTCATTAATTCTACAGTACCTGGGCGACCGAGCTCTGCTCGGGCAGAAACTCGGTAACAAGCGTTTTCCCAGAGATAAGACCAAGCTAGATCAATTTTTCATCCCCGAAAACCCCCAAATACCAAATTTCATCGAAATCGTTGGAACCGTTTCCGAGATCCTGATTATATACACCGGAGGGGTGGGGGGGGGGTGAGAGGGGGGGGAGGGGATGCGGGGGAGGGAGCGCGGGAGTATTAAAGGGGGATGAAAATTTCATTGATTTTGCCGTAGGATGCACCGTTTTCAAGATATTTGACAAAAACACCGGAGGTTGGGTGAGTCACGTTAAACTATCGTCCGTAAACCGACTTTACAGACAACCGGCTTTTCCTGTTCTGTGCTCCCAATAGGGAACGTGCACATAGTCGGTGCTGCCAACTGGTGCCATAAGGGTGCCATCAATTTGAATGTTTTACCTTGATAAGTTTGTTTTACTGTCCGCATAGTGTCTCTTCTGTCGCATTAGTGCTGCCGCCTATAGTTACTGCACGTTCCCTATAATACTTTTTCTAACAAAAAAGTAACCATTTCTCACAAAAAAGTAACTTTTTCTCACAAAAGAAGAAACTTGACGTTTTCTCATGAAAAATAAACTTAAAAAAAAAAGTAAAAATGTTAAAAAAAACGTGGATTCGAACCGAGGTCGGCTGGATCCGTGTCCACCCGATTTCTAATGTGCCATTATGATCTGCTCGAAGTGGGCGAAATTTAGCTTTATATTCTAATGCAAACAAAAATAGCCGGAAAACACGAGTAAAAGCGATTTTCTGAAAATGAAACATAGCTAGATCAGTTTTTCATCCCCGAAAACCCCCACATTCCAAATTTCATCGAAATCGTTGGAGCCGTTTCCGAGATCCTGATTATATATATATACATATATATATATATATATATATATATAGTACCTGGGCGACCGAGCTCTGCTCGGGCAGAAACTCGGTACCAAGCGTTTTCCCAGAGATAAGACCAAGCTAGATCAATTTTTCATCCCCGAAAACCCCCAAATACCAAATTTCATCGAAATCGTTGGAACCGTTTCCGAGATCCTGATTATATACACCGGAGGGGTGGGGTGGGGGGGGGTTGAGAGGGGGGGAGGGGATGCGGGGGAGGGAGCGCGGGGGTCATAAAGGGGGGATGAAAATTTCATTGATTTTGCCGTAGGATGCACCGTTTTCAAGATATTTGACAAAAACACCGGAGGGGGGGGGGGGGGGGTGAGTCACGTTAAACTATCGTCCGTAAACCGACTTTACAGACAACCGGCTTTTCCTGTTCTGTGCTCCCAATGGGGAACGTGCACATAGACGGTGCTGCCAACTGGTGCCATAAGGGTGCCATCAATTTGAATGTTTTACCTTGATAATTTGTTTTACTGTCCGCATAGTGTCTCTTCTGTCGCATTAGTGCTGCCGCCTATAGTTACTGCACGTTCCCTATAATACTTTTCTAACAAAAAAGTAACTTTTTCTCACAAAAAAGTAACTTTTTCTCACAAAAGAAGAAACTTGACGTTTTCTCATAAAAAATAAACTTAAAAAAAAAAACTAAAAATCTTGAAAAAAGACGTGGTATCGAACCGAGGTCGGCTGGATCCGCGACCACCCGATTTCTAATGTGCCATTATGATCTGCTCGGAGTTGGCGAAATTTAGCTTTATATTCTAATGCAAACAAAAATAGCCGGAAAACACGAGTAAAAGCGATTTTCTGAAAATGAAACATAGCTAGATCAGTTTTTCATCCCCGAAAACCCCCACATACCAAATTTCATCGAAATCGTTGGAGCCGTTTCCGAGATCCTGATTATATATATACATATATACATATATACAAGAATTGCTCGTTTAAAGGTATTAGATATATATATACAAGAATTGCTCGTTTAAAGGTATTAGATTTGAGGCCTCCAAATACGCATTCGTTGCTTTAGCGGAATGTGCCGACGCGTTGTCGTGATGAAGGAATATTTTGCTACGGGGACGCTTTTCACGAATTTTTTCAAACACTTTGGGCAAGCACGTGTTCACATACCAATCTGCAGTTACTGTCTTTTGGTTTTCAAGTGACACAGTGGTGTTATGTCCCGATTTGCCGAAAAACGAAGCAACCATTTTCTTACCTGTGCTTCGACTCTTTTTTACTTTCGTCGGCAAGTCTTCAAAAGGAAAGACCCATTCAGCCGATTGACTTTTTCTTTCCGGTTCAAAGCAGTATACCCAGGTTTCGTCACCTGTCACGATGTTATATACAGCCATTGATTGTCCTCCGTCAAATTTTTTTATCATTTTGCGGCACCACTCTACACGCAGTCGTTTCTGGTCTTCCGATAAATCATGCGGTATCCATCGGGTGCAAAGTTTCCAAACCTTCAGATGCAAATGCAATATCTTTTGGACCTGGCTCAATCCAATTCCTAAGGTAGTACGAATTTGCTGACATGTAATTTTTTTGTCAGTTTCAATTAGTTGTCGTACAGTATTAATATTAAGTACCTGGGCGACCGAGCTCTGCTCGGGCAGAAACTCGGTACCAAGCGTTTTCCCAGAGATAAGACCAAGCTAGATCAATTTTTTATCCCCGAAAACCCCCAAATACCAAATTTCATCGAAATCGTTGGAGCCGTTTCCGAGATCCTGATTATATATTTGCGAGGGAGGGGGTTCACGGAGTTCAGGGGAGTCACGTTAAACTATCGTCCGTAAACCGACTTTACAGACAACCGGCTTTTCCTGTTCTATGCTCCCAATAGGGAACGTGCACATAGACGGTGCTGCCAACTGGTGCCATAAGGGTGCCATCAATTTGAATGTTTTACCTTGATAAGTTTGTTTTACTGTCCGCATAGTGTCTCTTCTGTCGCATTAGTGCTGCCGCCTATAGTTACTGCACGTTCCCTATAATACTTTTTCTCACAAAAAAGTAACTTTTTCTCACAAAAGAAGAAACTTGACGTTTTCTCATGAAAAATAAACTTAAAAAAAAACTAAAAATCTTGAAAAAAACGTGGAATCGAACCGAGGTCGGCTGGATCCGCGACCACCCGATTTCTAATGTGCTATTATGATCTGCTCGAAGTCGGCGAAATTTAGCTTTGTATTCTAATGCAAACATAAATAGCCGGAAAACACGAGTAAAAGCGGTTTTCTGAAAATGAAACATAGCTAGATCAGTTTTTCATCCCCGAGAACCCCCACATACCAAATTTCATGGAAATCGTTGGAGCCGTTTCCGAGATCCTGATTATATATATATATATATATACATATACATATATACAAGAATTGCTCGTTTAAAGGTATTAGATATCGGTAACCGCAGTTGCTGGTCGGCCTTCACGTTCATCGTCACGGAGATGGTCACGTCCTCGTCTAAACTTACTAAACCACGAATAGACAGAGCTACGACATGGGGCTTCATCACCAAATGCTAATAGAAGTCTTTGACAACTCTCTTGCTGACTTAATCCACATCAACCACCCACAAACACACATCCACCTAAAATCATGGATCGAAAATTTTCACGACTTAAATTCATTGCAACAGCGACACACAAATTTCAATCCAACACCACGATGAAAAAACAAATGACAGTCTCGTAAATTAAAAAGTAATATACTGCCAAAGAGTTATTTTTTCAAATCCTATTATTGATTTTTTAATTTTCTTTTTATAAGTGGCCAGTTCCAGAAACTTTCAGTATGCCCCACGTATGCCTTTTGTTTCTGTAATCTCACTTTACAGATTTATAGTGATCAACAAAGAATAGTTGTCTCATTGCACTGCATTATAATATTTGCTGTTGTTAGTTTACAACAGATTAAATTCATTAAATAAGAAAAAGTTTTTGTGCAGTGTTTATGCTGGCTGTTTTTTCGTCACTACCTATGGTATGGTGGTGTGCTGATGTTCTTCATTTGAATAGTTTCTGAATTTGAAAAAGAAACGCACTCTTTTAGCGATAGGATTTTTAGAAAATGTCCTGCAAATGTTTCTTTGAAATAAAAAGTTTGTTTTTAGAAGTACGAAAGACCTCAACTTAATGGTATCTAGTGTGTTACGTCGTATTATACGTCGTATTATAGTCCGACAAGCTCATGCGCAACCCTCCGTGGAACCCTATCGCAGTTAGCGTTTGAAGCACTTATTAAAAACATTCTTGTTAAGGACAGCAGAGGCTCCCTGCGACAGGGTTCCGCCACGCGGCGGACACGACGTACAAATACGCGTTCTTGAATCTACATAAGCACGACGACGTCTGTACACGCGTACGCCTACATACATCGCGCGCGCACTCTTCTGGTTTCTGGCGGTTTCCGGCTATCTGCGCCTTGAGGGGTGGGGTAATTCGAATCGGTGCGGGGCGGACCGTTTCCATTCTGTACGTCAGTACTATTATATATTCTGTGGTTCCGCCGAGCGCCGTGCACGAGCTTGTCAAGGTATCGCGTGTGTGCAAAAGGGCAAATAAAAGCTATGAATTCTCCTCTCTCATGATTACACGGAAAATTGCGTCAAGTTTTCTCGTCATCCATACCGCAATGTCTGAAAACGAAAGTTTTCAACCAGTGCGTCCTACCCGTCATGACATACGGAGCTGAAACGTGGACACTCACAGTACGGCTAATCCACCACAAGTGAAGTAGGTACTTACTGCCAAAATGCCAAATGCCTGCCAATGTAATACTAAAAATTTAAGTAGTGTAGTAGGTCAAGTATGTAAGAAATAATAGTTGTAGTTGTAATGCTAAGGTTAAGTTTCTTAAACACAGGTTTATTAATATTCTCAACTAATTACTGTACAACAATTCCACTGTCTTAACCTCTATGTTAGTGCTTAAACTTAAGGAATTTACCTTAAATCAAACGTATCTCTATTCTAGGGTAACACTTATCTTAAATCAAAGGGGGGTAGAAATTGGTTGAACGTTTGGCTGATCACGTTTACTGAACTCAAAATTTAAATTGGTGATTAAAACTAGGCTTAACTTTCAAGGTCGCTCAGCGAGCTATGGAACGAGCTATGCTCGGAGTTTCTCTGAAAGATACAATCCGCAACGAGGATATCCGACACAGAACTAAGGTCATTGACATAGCTCAGAGAATTAGCAAGTTGAAGTGGCAGTGGGCTGGTCATATCTGTCGAAGAACCGACAACCGCTGGAGTAAACGAATTCTTGAGTGGAGACCGCGTCTTAGCAAACGTAGTGTGGGACGCCCTCCGGCCAGATGGAGTGACGATCTGCGAAAGGCTGCTGGCAGAAGCTGGATGCGTCTAGCCGAGGACAGGGCGCAATGGCGCTTATTGGGGGAGGCCTATGTCCAGCAGTGGACTGCTATAGGCTGATGATGATGATGATTACACGATTTCACATAGGAATCCATCGAAAAAAAGAATAGACAATATTTGTTCGCCAGAACAAAGCTTTTCACAATCGTCTGTAGAAAATTCAAAGCCTGCCTTCCAAATGAACGAAACATAAAAGATAATATTTAATATAGGGATCTTCCTCAACTTTGACTCAAAAGGAATATTATAATTATACTTCGAAGAGAAATGAAACAATGAAAAATGTATACGTTCTCTTTTACATGCTAACATTTGAAGTGCCAAGTAGTGTTTCAAATATTAACAAAGTTTGTGTAACAATACCTTGAAATTGCAGTGGCTATGTTAGAAGTATAGTTTACTAGGGTACGTATCAAATTACATAAAGTTTCAAAATAATAATGGACGAAGTACATAATGATCATTTGATATTATAATGCGATTTTTTCAGAAATTGTCAACTTTACAAGATTTTTATAAAATAAACGTAACTTGACCGAAATCGATCTGTAGATTACACAATCATAAAAGTTTGTGGGATTAGTAATTTCTAAGTATATCACCATTATGTATTTCGCTCATTATTATTTTAACTCGACACGTTTCGGCCTTGCGGGATCACATGTCACTTGCTTCTGCTGGGTGAGTGTGCGAGTTTGGCAGCCGTCGCGACGTGTAACTCCGGGAAGAAGGGCTACGGATTAGCCCGTAACATGTCGAGTTCAACTCATTTTAAGACGTGAGTGATTCGTATATTTTCACTATGAGTATCACGATAGTTTTATGTTTAAAGTGGCCGCTGCAATTTCAAGTACATTACTGCAGTTGAACGTTTATGCTGGGATGACGATGATGAAATTCTAGACTATCTTGTGATTTAATTTTACAGTTAGTACACCAGGTTATGTAGCCTGAACTCGAATCTGAACTCGACTCTAAACTCTCTAACTACGTCCGCGCATCGCTCTAACTCACTAAGTTAATAAAAGCCGATGGCAAGTGCTCCTGCCCTATTAACTGAGGTTTAATTATCAATCATCATCGTTTAATAAAAGACATAAGAAGACAAAGTCACTCAGAGGGCGATGGAGAGGGCTACGCTTGAAGTTTCACTGCGGGATCGCATTAGATATGATGAAATCCGCGCAAGAACTAAAGTCACTGACACAGCTCGAAGAATCGCTAGACTCAAGTGGCAGTGAAGGATACATCGCTCGTAGAACTGATGGCCGATGGGGCAAAAAGGTTCTCGAGTGGCGTCCACGGACTGAAAGTCACATATTGTAGGTGTCTATGGGCGACGGTGATTGCTTTCCATTACGTGTATTGGCTGCTCGTTTGGCTCCTATCATATTAATATAAAAAGAGTGTCAGTACTTTTGAGAATGAACTCGTAGAGCATTTTGTGTGGTGTTTGTCTGCGGAAGAGGTGTAGCGAAAAAGCCTGGTAAACATATTGCAGCTCATCCTAAAAAGAGATCCCAATCAGAGGGATCACGTCTCAAAAGGGAAAAAAAGGGTTATAAAGAGATGGAGGGGTGGAATACTTTCATCATAATCATCATCATCATCATTTCAGCCGAGTACGTCTATTGCTGGATGTAAGCCTCCCTAATTGATACCCAACGTTACGATTGGAAGCGGCTTGTACCCACCGTGAACCTGCAGCCTTTGCCAATCATCCGGCCATCTCGTTGGAGGACGTCCCAGGCTGCGCTTGCCACTCTGTGGTCTTCACTCGAGAACTTATCAGCCCCAACGGCCATCTCTTCTCCACTCCTTGTTCTACTTTGGCATTTTAGAAAAGCGTCAGTTTTTGAAGTGAAGCTTCTAATGCGACTTCCAACAAGGTCGCGTTAAACGTTTAACGCTACCATGGAGGGGGTATGAAAGCATTAGTATATGTACTGCCGAAGCAAATAATCTCGCATTGTATATATACTAACGGATGTTAAAAACTTCGACAGTGCGATGCAGAACTCAAACTGTCTGTGCATATTTGTATGAGACTTGATAAAAGCGCCATCTAGTGAGTAATTTAAACACATAGGTACATAAGTAAATTTAGTTCTTTAAGTTATTGCAACAAGGTTCATATTGATGTGTAAGTGCCTTTTTCATTTCCACATTACGAAGTTTCACTTCTTCCGCGCGGAGGAGCTGCATGCACGATTTTTTGGTTGATATTTGAGTGTTCAAATATTTTTCACATTTGAACCAACTATTAAGTGCCTTAACGTTACCTCGTACCACCGGCCCTAAGCAGTCATGCGCACTCATTAAGGTGGTTCCGTGAACTTGTGAACCACTAACTTTCTAACCTCCTGTTCATGGCGTTACGCGATTGAACATGAACTATTCATAACTTGTAACAGTTTTCGTGTACATATCTAAACATTTTTTTATTGAATTTATAAGTAAACCATGGGAATATGACGATAGGAATTTTATCATCATCATCATCATTTAATCCGTAGGACTATTGCTGGTTATAGGCCTCCTGTTTGTGACATAAAAAACTTATTTTTGTCAAAATTGTTACTGGCCATCAATAACGCCATATATTATTTTTAGAAGAAATAAAAGCATTCTTCTTCTGTCATGAGAAACGCCGCAACGTTTTATTTATAAAAATAATGTATTTTGTTGTTATAAAAACACCTTCCTCAGGTTTCCCAATCACTACGGTTGGAAGCGGCTTGCAACCACTTTGAACCAGGGGCCTTTACCAAATTGTCCGTCCACCTCGTTAGGAAATTTAGGTAGTAACTAATACAGTAATACAGTATATTGAATGATATTATTGGGTTGATAAAGCCATAAAACGGCTACGGTTCTGAATAGTGAAAGTTAATATATAGAATGGTTAAAAAATCTAAAAGTTTTTTTCTGAAACCTTAAACTTAGAAGGATTTATTAAAACGCCATCGTACAGAACCCATTTGGTTAGGTCAGTTTATAACAATTTTAAAAAGTTTCAGAAAGTAAAACTTTTCGATATTTTAATACATTCGATATAATTCGACACACACACACACACACACACACACACACACACACACACACACACACACACACGCACGCGCACGCACTCACACACGCACACGCACGCACGCAAATACGCGCATAAAACTCACATTATTACCATTTAATCTTAATTTCCTAATTTGTTTTTAAATGTTTTTTCTATTGTTTCTATTAATTTTTTTTTTCTTTAACGCATATCGCTGTTGGTAATCTCAAAAGTGTCATCCTACGATGTACAGGCTTTGTCTAGTGTAGGTGATACAGGCATTCGATCAGGTAACTTTTGAGCAGTATACTACTCCGTGGCTAGTACCTATAAATAAGTTTTCTGTAGTAAGCTTAGTTATGTTATACTGTATGAATAAAATATTTTGTATTTTTTTTAATTAACTTTCAATAATGTCGTGCTCAATACAACCAACCATTTGTTAGCATCTGAGTACACAAAGTATTAAAATAAGTTTTCTTAGCCGCTTCTGTTTAGCAATATTGAACATAAGAACTGTTTTATCAGTGACTGAGACAGTAACTACACCGGGGTGACAGAAGCGGGTTAGCGGGGGAGAGGGGGTATTGTGTATTGTGGAAGCTTAGCGAGGTATGGCGGAGAGTTTTCTGTAAGCAAACAATGTTAATTTATATAAGCAATTGGAAGACTGAATTAAACTAAACTGGTAAAGTGAAGAGCGAGTATTATTTGGCTAGTTTTAACACATTATTCCAAGACGCAATTCTAGTGAAAAAAATATTTTATTTTAGCTCTTAAAACCAGTAAATTTGTAAACAACTATAAAACTAGATTTGAAGCTGCTTTCAAAGAAACAAGTTAGTCGATTGAGTGAGAATAGACTTGACGTCATAACCAAAGTTTATGGGAAAATTGTGTTTTGATTGCTAACAAAAAGTACGCCAATTAATTGGTAGTATCATCAATCATCATCCCTATTGTACACCTGTTACTTATAGCGACAATTAATTTTTTGCTAAAATTACCTCGACCAGAAGCCAAAACAGCCGCAAAATTTTGTTTGAGTGACAAGAGAAAAAATACGGTTGATTATTTCAATCACATCATCATTTCACGGTACTGCGTTCTGCCACCTTTGCCAGATTGTCTCACTCTCTCTAAAGTGGTTTTCACAATTGCACGAAATATTTCTAGAAAAATTGCTACGCGGAAAGATGTCATTAAATAAGTCAGTACCAATGGTTGCTTACGGTCTCGAGCAAAACCAACTTTACCAAATCCATTCCAATCAATTTCAAACCAAAAGTAATAATGCCACAATAATCTCTTTAGAACTTCCCCCGGATTTTTATTAATCAGCCCGGAAGGTTGGCAACAAAAACTTTTTCCATCATAAAACCTATTAAATGGAAATTTCCGAGTAAAGAATGGGAAAAGATTCCAATTGGAATGGAACTTTCCTTTTGTCCGGGGCACGTTAATGAAACGATACTGTGATTGAAACCAACCCTTCAATGCATTAATGCGGCTGTGAGTGAACTCAGTGTCTCACAGTGTCTCATGGTGTCTCAAAAATAAATAAGCGCGTAGGAACGCACTATGCGGTTAGAGCCCCCGCAGACCGCAGAATTTGGCTCTTTAATCAGTACAAAGATTGTATGCAAGTGTGCACACTATCAGCCACACATTTATACTGATTAAGATTGATTGATTGATAAAGAACCCAACTAAACTATCGGTTGATCAATCACTATCTGTGAGATCCTGTAATTGGCTCTGTGTTACTATTGGCAATACCTATATTATGTTATAAGCTGTTGGTTCTCCTTAAATAAATAAATAAAAAGTCTGCGGTTTGCGGGGGCTCTTACTCGCGGCGGTTTAGCGTAATTTCTCTTTCTTAAGCAATACTCTGAAGAAGTCTTTCTTCAGTGCAGTCTTGCACTTGAATCAACGAAATAGTGTAAAGAATAATCTAATTAAAAATAGATAAGTTAATTTTACTACTTTTGCAAATTGTACGATAACTGTGATTGCAGCCAAGCCTTCAGTGCATTATTGCAATTGTGAGTTGACTCAGTGTCTCACATTCTCTCAAGAATTAGCGTGTAGGAACGCATAGTGCGGTGTCTCATAGTGTTTCAATAATGAGCGTAGGATGTGGTTAGCTGCGGCAGTTTAGCGTCCCGTCTCTTTCTTAACCCTTTCGGCGCGCATGATGCCCATGTGCATCATGAGATTGCAGGCTCTCGCGCGCGCATGATGACCATGCGCATCATGGGATTGTAGTCTCTTGTGCGCGCATGATGCGCATGAGCATCATTACAAATCTTGATCTAAACATACTATTTTGCCCAAAATTTATGTAGTTTTTGGTTGATCAGGATTACTGGATCTATAATTCATTAAGTGTATTTTTTTGAATTATTGTTCCACGGTATTTACAGAGAAAAATTACTTTGAAATTCGACTGTCATTATTATCTGTATTTGGTTGAAAAGTTTTCCTTTTTATTTGATAAACCAAAAATTTGGACTCTGATATCCATATTCAGTTAAATAAATCAACTTTATATTCATATTTTAACTTTGAAAATGCCATGATAACACGGTGCATCATTGCGCCGTAGCGTACTGCCAATCACAGTGGATGGTATTCTAGAGCATAGAACCATCTGTTTTTATATTTTTAAAATAATTCATAGGTATAATCATTAAATATGTATTTTAGCGAAAAGTGTAGGTAAATGGCAGAAGGAAATAGGGTTGTTGAGTAGCTGTTGGCCGCGACTCCGTCTGCGAAGAATTCGTTAATCGCTATCCCGCCTAAACTACGCATTTTACCGGGATAAAAAGTATCCTATATTTGTTAAACCTGGTAATAAACTATTTTTGTGTCAAGTTTCATCATAATCCGTGAAAGAGTAACAAACATCTAGGTACACATCCATCCATACAAACTTTCACGTTTATAATATTAGTAAGTTTAACCAAATTAAGATTTTTTAAAGTAGCAGCGGTACAATAAGTAGGGATATTATGCGGTGCAGTATAAATTTTACTCAACTTTTCAATCTCATCATGTTGCGTATTGTTATTCAAGTCTGTGTTAAACCTATTCGGCTACCTGGCTTTACCACGGTCCCGTGACCCTGGTATACCGTTAGACTCCTAAGTGCAAGCGAGAGGTCCACTAAAAGGGTTTTACCCACTGACCCACTCGACTGATGTCTGTGTGTCTTGTGACACTACGTTCATCCATATGACTCCCTAAGTGCGAGCGAGAGGTCCGAGTAAAAGTTTTATGCCCCTTGTGGCTACTTACAATAGTAGCACAAATGCGATAATTATTGATAAGTCTTTCAGACGAAAATCGACCAATCACGAGCATTGCTGACCTGAGCCTGAACAAAGGGCGGGCTATCTTAGTGTCTTTACATTTATTTTGTTCCTGGTTACAGTCTTAGTTTGTGCCTGTGAGTGAGCGTTTTGTCTCGTTGCGTAGCGTTGTAATTGTGAATCTTTACTGACCCGGCTATCCGAATAATCTTGGTACAATCGACCCGGCTAAACGCCCAGTCTTTCGCCAATAATCATACTCATGTACATATTTACCGGATTATCGGTATTTTTTGTACTTATATATTTTACTAGCTGATGCCCGCGGCTTCGCCCCCGTTGTTTTTTTTTTTAATTTATTTCATAAGAACCTTCTCCTGACAATAACAAACGCAATAAAAAAAGAATTATCCAATTTGGTGCAGTCGATCGGAAGTTATGCGCTTAGCAACACATTCAGCGATTCATTTTTATATTATAGATGTAGGTATTCCAATCTGTACAATTTTATATACTAGTTGTTACCCGCGACTCCGTCTGCGAAGAATAGGGGTATAAAAAATAGCCAACGACCTATTCTCAGACCTACCGAATATAGAGAAAAAAATATATAAAAATCGGTCAAACCGTTTCGGAGAAGTTCGATATACTTATATTGAAGTATGTTAAAATATTGTTTTTTATTTCACCCGCAAATAAACATTTGGTGTTTGGTTATTATAAATAGCGCATGACGCCATCCATTCCCTTGCCGTTCGAGGCGAGAAAGTGCGTGCGGTCCCACCGCGCGCAATGATGCACAGGGTGCATCATGGGTATTTAGTACGGGAAAAAATGTACTGCGCGCGGGCGCATTGCATCGCTTCGTCGGGCCTGCGCGCAGGGCCATTGCAGCACGCTAGAAGGCGCTCGCGCCGAAAGGGTTAAGCGATTTTCAGAATAAGGATCGCGCACATTTTTATTTAGGTACGTATATATAAATTACTAGCCTTCCGTCCGCAGCTTCACCCGCGATAAATTAATTTTCCCGTAGGAAAAGGTATTTTCCCGCGGTAAAAAGTAGCCTATGTCACTCAGTGATAATGTTGCTTTCTAACGGCGAAAGAATTTTTGAAATCGGTCCAGTAGTTTCGGAGCCTATTCAATGCAAACAAACAAACAAACAAACAATCAAATCTTTCCTCATTATAGTATTAATATAGATTTATGTATTTAAGTTATTACACTTAATTATTTTTACACGTTGTCAATAATACACAAAAAAAAAGTCAGTCAAATAAACCGCCCCGGATTGTACCAGATGCAAAGGTGCCCAACACATTAGCCGCATTACCCGCTGAACCACGATGGACAATTTTTGCCCCAGAAACGACCCAGAGCGACGGTCAAGACCTCTCCCATGTACTTAAATCAATGAACACGGTGCAAAAAATAATCCGAGTAAAAATAGGTTAAATACTTGAAATTACTAATTTTGTAAATTGCTCATTATTCATTATTATGTTTGGACAAGGAACATTTTTTTCACTTTGAAAAGAAAAACAACTTACCTCGTAGTTTCTTTGAGTATATCAAGTAATATATGTATTGAAGTTAACGGAATTTAAAAAAAAAACGGTGCGTAAGTTGTTTAAGTTATTTTTTATTGAAAGCATAATAATATCCTAATTTTTTCCATAATCTGAATGGCATCGTCAATAAAATTTCAAATGATGAAGATGGCTATTGTGCGAGTACATGCACGATTGCTCATAAAAATCACTCTATCTCCGACTCACTTATAATTTATACAAGAGCGGAATTTCTTTACTTTTAAGGCTTAACAATACGCAATTCATTGGATATCCCCCGTGCCAAGATATTTTTGAAATGAACACACAATACAAGAATAAATGCTTAGTCACTTTTAACGTCATGGGGTTCCGTAGGGTTTTCACAAAAAACTCCGGGTTATTCAAAGTTAGGGTAAGCATGACTGGTTCCATATATTTTCATCATCATCATCATTTCAGCCGAAAGACGTCCACTGCTGAACATAGGCCTCCCCCAAGGCTCGCCAAACAGATCGGTCTCATGCCATCCGCATCCAACGCGTTCCCGCCGCCTTAACCAGGTCGTCGCGTCGATCTTGTTGGAGGCCTACCTACACTGCGTCTTCCGGTCCGTGGACGCCACTCGAGAACCTTTTTGCCCCATCGGCCATCAGTTCTACGAGCGTTGTGCCCTGCCCACTGCCACTTGGGTCTGTCGATTCTTTGAGCTATGTCGGTAAATTTAATTCTTGCGCGGATTTCATCATTTCTAATGCGATCCCGCAGAGAAACTTCGAGCATAATCATCGCCCTCTGAGTGACTTTGAGCTTCCATATATTTTGTCACTATTTAACTATCATTATCATCATTTCAGCCAAAAGCCGTCCTCAGCTGGACAAAGGCTTCCACAACCTGCCTTGCACTGCCTACAACAAAACTATATACAGTGAAATGCCCTCCAGAAAAACAGCTTAAGTGTAAATAAATATTAAATCTGCGCTCTAAGAACAAATTTCAAATACGAGAAAGGAAGGTAATTAATATTTAATCCCAAAAATCTCAAATACTTTCTTTTACTTTTCCGTACCCTGAAATGGTGGAGAATGATAAAAAGAAACGAGAATGGCCAACACTCATTAACAATTCTTATTGTTTTCCTCAGCACAAAGGAAAGTAATTAATTGCTTGGACTAGAGAAAAATTAAACTAGGATATATTTCATTTGCGGTTTATTTATCAAAGTTGCTGGCGCGCTCATGCGTGGAAAGGGATGGGTTACATAGTTGAGAAAATTTTGTTGATTTGGTTATAATTTTGTAAAATACATGAGGATCGAATAGAGGAGGTCGAATGGAGGCCACGGACTTGCAAGCGCAGCGCGGGACGTAGGGATTGCAAAATCTGGTGTTTTCTCAAATCCAGATTTTACGGTTTTTAACAAGTGCAAATCCGGATTATTCGGATTTTTCGGATTGTAATATAATTTTTTAGTAATCTTTTAAAATTTTCATGTAATTACATGTTGTTTGAATAATGGTGTTCCATTTTATTATTTATAAATTTCCCCTAAGAAAATATAAAACTAAAACTACAAAAATCTTTATAATCCACGTTTAGTCAGTCCAGTACTCCGGTGCCTGGCTGGATATATATCAGGTGGCATAAAATTGTTATTCCTAATGTTTTCTCGCATAATAACTTTACGTCAAATGACGCATGGCATAAACTTTCTTTTGCATATTTTTTTTTGCGCCGAAATTGTTGTTTCTTGTATTGTTTGTCCTAAAATTATTGGTCCTAATGTTACTTGTGTGTAACATTCAATTATCGAATGATAAAATGTGCCTTTCGAACTGTTCTATCCGTTTTCCAATACACCCGTTCCCAAAACATACGTTCTTGTCACTACGCATATACCTTTTCCTGAATAATCCGTTTCCCGATATACATAACGGTTTCCAAAATGTGCTTCTCCCAAAAGATACGTTTGACTTGATATCCGTTTCGCAAAAAGACCTGATATCCCGAAATGACCGTTCCCATCGCCAACCTTTTTAAAATAATTCACTTTCCAAAATGTGCTTCTCCAAAAGGATACATTTGTCTTGATATCCGTTTTTAAAAATACCCGTTCCTTGCAACATCCGTTCCCTTCCCATCACTATCTTTTCCTGAATACAGATGCTATGAGAACCGGGTGTTTTGACGTACGGATGCTATGATAATCGGTTGTTTTTACATACTGATGCGATGAGAAACGGGTCTTTTGGGCATACGGGTCATAACGGGCATATAGGTGTCATGAGAGACGGATCTTTTAGCATACGGATGCTATGAAAACTATGTGTTTTGATAAATTGATGCGATGAGAAACAGGTGTCGCCGCCGCCGGGGAATCACGACAGCGACAAGTGGTATAAATGGTTAACCAGGGTTCTTACATTAAGAAATAATAAGTAACTTCAGTATTACAATAAACATAGTTATAATCTGCTTCGCATTATCATTCTTATAGTCTCATGAATATTCATATATCTGTGTCGGTGCGTTTTGGACAAAACTCATACATACCCAACATCAACTATCGCGTCATTCGGTCCCTTCTATGGGACGAGCTTCTCCGAGTACAGAGGTGGTTGGTATCTCAGCTATCTCACTGCACAACCTGTTGAAATACAACAAACATGACTTCTATGTCACTAAACTTGTCCCAAGCTTCTCCACGGATGTCTCAGGGAATAAACCACACAAAGAGAGCATCAACGCGTCTAGTACATCCCAAAGAGAGCTCAACCATGTCCTCTGGGAATATACCATCTTACGAGGTAGCCATCGGTATGATGACCTGAGTTCTCTCCGAGACAACCATTGCGTAATATCATTAATAACAGCCCAAGGCTGCATGGACAATCTAGGGGTCATCCTCGTCAGGACCCCCCGTGAGGTACATCAGATAATTAAACATACCACCCAACCGGGCGTAATACACTAAGCAGTGCAACAGGCGCGCGATGCACCCCACACATGTGACATTAGTGGTCACGTCCATAAACGGCAGAACGTCAGATTCCCTCCATTTAGCTAGGATGAAACCACGTTCATATCATTAACATGAGAAGCTTGGGCACAAATCATCAATACTTAGCTTTCATCGACGCCATGACGCTCGATGTTGCTTCCCTTCGTTATACACAATCACTACTAACTGTTTAATCATTTATAATGTGATAGCAAGGAATACGTTAAACTATGTGCACACAAGAGACGTTACTTTTAGCAAATTCAAATATCTTACCATAGACAAATAAAGGAAATGACGGGACAGTCGGATAAGTGTTGCCAGTAATAAAGGTACATCGCGAGAATTCGCGACACACCGGCCGAGGCGAGCTATTGTTGACTAGCTAATGTGGTCATCAAGTGGTTGGTCCATTCCTTAATCTTCTCCATGGCTTGGACCGCTGCAGCTCTCTTCTGTCTTTCTTCTCTAGGTGGTGTCAATGATAATTTATCAACGTTTGTTTCAATTTCTTCACATGTCTCATTTGCGTCTGCACCCATTCGTTCTGTGCTCTCCTTAGTCAAGTTTGTCATATCAGCGTTAATTGTCTCGTCCATGTTATCAGTTACATCCATGTTAATTTTCTCATTTGATAAGTCAGCCAATTCCTCTATTACCGTCACTGGTAAGTCTGGCTTTCCTTCAGTGTCTACTTCGGTTGTATACGAAGTTCGGATACTCACTGGTCTGTTACCAGAAGAAACATCATGTGATGACGTTTCATCAACTTCTAACGGATATAGATGGGCAATAGATCTCGTGAATATAGTATCGCCAACCTTCACTCTTGCTACCCTACATAGTCCATCTGTACCTCTAAGCAGTTCGGAAATATGCCCTACCTTCCAACCTCCTCGGTTTTTGGCTTCCCCTTTAATTTGTACGATATCACCCACACGTGGGGTGTTATGAGTCTTGACCCTAGGTTGTTTTGGAGAGTGGTGATAACGTTCCCGTAGACTTAATAAGTATTGATTTATAAACATGTCTTTATATTCATTAATTATTGTTTCGCCACGTTTCCATCCTTCTACAAGTTGTTTCTTAGTGGAGGTAGTTGACGATGATAAATTCTCTATGAAGTTCTGTAGATTTAAACATTTACCAGGTGTTAAGAAGTCTGCGGGTTTTAGTATGTGTTCCAAATCAGCTCCTACATAGGTTAAGGGTCTGGTGTTAACCACTGCCTCAACCTCCTTTATGATGGTCAGTAGCTGATTGTCACCGAGTAAATGTTTCTGTAGCGTACGCTTTAAACAATATTTAACTACCGCTACCAGGCGTTCATAGGCTGCACCGTGCCAAGGAGCGAGTTGCGGTATGAACTTCCATACTATCCTTTTGTCTGACAAGCTTCCAGTTACTACTTCAGATAGCAGTTTAAATTGAAGTGCATTATCTGTCAATATGAACGTAGGAACTCCTTTAGAAGCTATGAACCGTCGAAACGCTAACGAACATTCTTCTGCAGTCATATCTTTCACTACCTCGAGGTGAATAGCTCTTATCACTAGACATGTAAATAAACAAATCCATCGTTTCTCTTGGTCCCTGTCTGATTTTACCAACATAGGACCGAAATAATCAATGCCTACGTATGCAAAGGCCGATTCATATTTTACTCTTTCTGTTGGTAAAACAGGAGTGACTGGTAAAGCATATGGTCCACCACCATGCTTCACACATTGAGGACATCTGCTTATAACCTTTTGGACTTGTGTTCTGCCTTGCGGAATCCAGAAACGTTGACGCACTAAGTTCAAAGTGTGTGATACTCCAACGTGATGATTTTCCTCATGAATCTTGTTTATAATATTCTTAGTAAAATTACATTCCCTTGGTAAAAGAATCGGATGCTTTGCCTCATATGGCAAATCAGAATGTGTTAGGCGACCTTCACATCTAATTATTCCGTCAACATCAGTGAACAATCCTAAATTTCGAACGAGATGTGTCTTTTTTCCTTTCATTTCATCTGGGAAGAATTGTCTTTGTATGTTTATGATCTCTTGTACTTCGGAGGTTACTCTCATGTCTATGTCTACTGGTGTTAGATTTTTATCTGGGTTTTCTGAAGTCTGATTATCCAAATTTACTTGTTCATTACCTAACATATGTGTTTCGTACTCTTCTATTGAGTCTAGCCTTTCTTCCTCTGAATGCAACTCTGTCTCCGATATGTCGTTGTTCGATAGACCCTCCCCCAACAGAAGAGAAGTGTCTCTTGTAGGTCCAACAGGCCAACTGGATGGGTCCTGAGACAAAAATTTCGGACCTTTCAGCCATCGCTCCACATCCTCACTCGACTGGATTGGCCTGGTTGCGACGTCGGCAGGGTTGAATTCAGATGGAACATACCTTATCTTCAATGTCTTGTTACGTTTTATCTCTTCTATTCTTCGTGATACGAAGGGTGGTAACAATTTGTTCGAATGACACCAATCTATCACAATTTGACTGTCAGACCATAGAACTTGGTGTGTTATATTCACTTGAAGGTATTTCGCAACATATTGGATTAGTCTACTTCCAATTAAAACTCCTAATAGTTCCAAGCGTGGAATTTTCAGGTTTTCTTTATCTTTCATGGGAACTAATCTTGATTTGCCTATAATGAATTTCACATTATCCTTCTGTTTTATGTAGACAACAGCTGCATAAGCTTGGGTGGAGGAGTCTGTAAAGCAATGGAGTTGACAATCCTTGTGTTTGAGGATGTTTCTTGGTAGACATATATCATTAACTAATTTTAAATCTTCTAAGATGTCCTTCCATTTAATTGCTACGTTTTCTTGTAATCTTGTGTCCCACTGATATTTGTCTTCCCATAAAGATTGCAATAATAATTTAGCTGGTAAAATTATAGGTGCTGCGAAACCGCATGGGTCATATATTGATGCAATTGTTTTCAAAACCCCTCTTTTGGTCAACGCATTATTCATAATCTTCACTCTGAGTTGAAGTGTATCTTGGTTTAAGTTCCAATTAATCCCTAAGGTCTTTACTATTTCATTTTCACTAGTATCTGGAATGTGTTTCATGAGTTCCTGGGAATTAGAACTCCATTCACGTAGATTCATAGATATCTGTTGAAATGTTGCTTTACTATCTTTATACAAATCCAGTGCTTCTTCGGTGTTACTCGTACCTGTTAAAATATTGTCAACATATATCTCACTTGATAATTTTCTTACGTTTTCAGAATCTGCTTTCAACAGATGATGTTTAATTGTTGCATTCAACAAGAACGGGCTACAGATGATTCCAAAGGGAACCCGGGTGAAACGATACTGAACAATGTTATCCTCCGTAGCTGCTTTGGTGATATCCTTCATCCACAAGAATCTAGTGACATCTCTATCTTTCATATGAAGTCCCAGTTGCAAAAAGGCTTTTTCTACATCAGCGGTCATACCTATAGTGTGGCATCGAAATTTAATTAATAGTCCTGTTAAATCCTCCAACATTATTGGCCCACAATATAGGCACTCGTTTAGACTTTTGCCATTTTTTGTTTTTGCAGAAGCATCATATACTATCCTTAGGGCTTTTCCTGGTGATGATACTCCATGGTGAGGCAGGTAGTGTACTGGATGATCAACCTTGTCCATGTTAGGTACATGTTCTATAATACCTTTGTCCAACTGATCCTTTAGAGTTTGGTCGTAAACAAGCAAAGTCTCTTCGTCTAATCGTTTCAACAGGCTTATAAGTCGACCATGTGCTAAACCCAAGTTGGATTGTAGGTCAGGTGGGTACTCTGTCCAGGGCCAGCTCACAAAATATCTATTGTCTATGATCGTTGTAGTCTCATTGAAGTATTTAATTGCTTCATCATCTCTGCTGGTATTAGGTGAGTCTGTGATGCCGATTGATTCCAAGTCCCAAAGGCACTTTGCATTTGCTGCGTCGAAAGGTGGATCTGGATTGCTCAACCTAGTATCATAAGACGATTGGAAATAAGTAAGGATTGTTAACTCATCCATGGATGTATCCTCAATCTTACCCGATAGAATCCAACCAAATTCAGAATTTACGAGGTAAAGATTCTCGTGAAGCTGTATCCTTTCCATTGACATCATTGAATAATAGTAATCGTTTCCAATTAAAATATCCACTCTTTCTGACAAGGAGCCATCATCAGCCAGTACAAAGTTCCTGTTATTAATCCATTCTGATAGTTCTTGACCTGGACCGGAAATATCTTGAGTAATTGAAGGCACAACATTTGCGAACAAAACTATTGTTTTGTCAGTTTTTGTCTGTATCTTAAACTTGACTAAATGACTATCAATCTCTTGAGGGCTCTTTGCACCAAACGTGAATACAAACAGATGATTATCTTCTTCGATTTGCAGATTTAGTTCCTTCGCAATCTTACTAGTGATATAGCTCCTCTGGCTACCAGAGTCCATTAAGAGTCGACACTTCTTTATAATACCATTTTGACCGATCACATCGACCACTGCCGTTTGTAAAACTGTACATCCTCCTCCATGTACATGTAAAGCATTGACGTGTTTGACATCAGATTCTGCCGAGAACATCTTGGGGCACAACGCTCTGTTGTGTTGCCCTTTTGTCTTGCAATGTGGGCAAATCACCATTCTTCTACAGGCAGTACTAATATGTCCAGTTTGAAGACAGCAGTAACAGCGGCCAATTAATTTCTTCTTTCTTTCAATTATTGTTTTAAACTTGGGGCATTTATCATTAAAATGGTTATCTTGACAAAATATACATTCTAGCCTTCTGCGTTTCTGTTCAATTGTTCTCTCTGTCTCGTGTTGTCTTTTCCTTGGTACAAAGGATCCAGCAAACGCAGAAGTACTCGGTCTATCAAACCTCTGAGAATTCCTTCCTTTCCCATTAAATTTAAATTTTGTTTTGTTGACCAATTTTCTTGACCTTGCGTCTCTTGTGTGTAACATCTCCGTTGTATATTTGGTTTCTTCACTTTTATTCTGTGTATTAAGTCCTTTTGCATCTTCTCTCGCTGAAATTATGACGTTTAGCTGCTTCCTCATTTCTTGTATAGATTCAGAACCTAATTTTAATTTCATCTCGTATATAACATCTTCAGGAAATTTTTCCATAATTAGGAACCTTAAGTGATTATGATTTGTGTCTTCACCTAATGAGTGTAAGACACGAAGATGTCTTTCAACCTCGTCAAGAGTTTTCCTACAATCCTCAAATTTGACAGCTTGTTTTATTTTGTACAACGTTGAATAATGCGCATCCACAATCTGTTCACGCCTTCCATATCTTTCTTTCAGCGTGTCTACAGCAATTTTGTAGCTGTCATTGGTGGTCTCCAAGCCATCAATCATAGTTTTGGCTTCTCCCTCCAAAGAAGCCTTCAGATAAAGCAACTTGTCAACATCTTGTAAGTTTCGCTGTCCAATGTTGGAATTAAATTGGTCCCAAAATTGATGCCAACCTAATACATCTCCTCGAAATGTCTGCAAAATCAATTCAGGTAACTTGCTTCGATTCTCTGTTTTATGGGGTCCCAATAACCAAGAGTCCTTACTAGTTTGAATCCGCGCATTAAGTTCCGCTAATGATTCTTCACCTTCCAATTGGAGAGTAGTTAAATTTGAAACTTCATCCGCGTTAGGGCTTATTGATGTATTGAAATATTGATAAAGATCAGCATTAAATCTGTTAAGCATGGATTGTAACTTGGAGGCAATGACTGCGCCTCTTTCCAATTCATCATTACCCCATGGACGACATGCACATAAATTCTGAGTTTCCTGAGACAAAGTTTGAATGTTAGACGCAAATGTAGACAAACGTTTCAATAGTATTTCATCCATTTTAAATTTTCTGATCTGAAATGCACCCAACAGAATGTAATTATTATTCCTAATTCAAGATATCAAATGCATAAATGTGACTAGGTACTTTAAAAGGTAAATATGTATGAAAAAAAATATATGTAAAATTTGTTTCACCCTTTGTACTCATAATTGCACAACAACATCAATAGAACCTGTTAATTTGTACCATAAACAATGTAAATCAATAATATACAATTACACAATGGATACCCGTTTAGGCTTACTGCATAATTATTGTCACATTAATTTTTACTAATGAGAAATATTTAACCGGTGAAGTATATGAATGCAAATGCAAATAAACAAACTAATAAACTTGTTTAATAAACCAGTTACCTACCGCATCATCATAATTACAGACTTTGACATACCTGACTATAGGTCTTCTGCTATTAAATTTGGTAACAATTACTATACTCTGGCAGATTAGTTGAGCCGGTGCTTGCTCCAATCTTGATAGGCCGAATTAGGTGAATTAGCTCATGGGATCTTGTGGTTTGCCTAAGAAATGAGACCACAATTCAATGTCTTGGTTTTATATCAAAATCAAACCAATTTCAGTTATTTTTCAAATGTAATAAACACAGATAAATGAATATTCATGGCACGCCAAAGGTAAACTACCTAATTTCTACCATTGTTTATTAATTAGCACCTTAGAACATTTAATTTCAGTCAATCCATTCCATTGACATAATATTCTCATGACATTTTATGTCAAACTATGTTCCAAACACTGTAGCGTTATTATAACTTATAAACAAAGTTCGTTGCGGGAAGAATTTTAAAAACACACCATCGTTCGCTGCAGCGCTTCAGTCAAAATGTCGTCTAACCATACAGTTAAACGTGCAGCGCAAGTCAGATGCAAAGCAGGTTGAACTAGAACCGTGATTTCTATTGCAATTAGTACATATGTCGATAATCCATAAGCCATCACATGTCTCATACAGAATAGTTTAAAGCTTAAACTAGTTTTCCACAAATTATACACAAAGGAAGCACGTTTTGATAGAATATGGAAATTGACTCCTTATAACAAACACTCACCGCCTTTTCTGCAAACTTATATTAAACCCACTTTTCGCAAATTTCACAACACTTACTCTATGCACCAACCGCAAGTATACTTTAAAGAAAATTTATGCTGCCCTTTTCACAAATATATCGAACCATTTACAGTTTTACACCGACCGGCCAGACTGACGCCGACGCCATTTCAAAACACAACGGAAGAGATAGCCATAGCCGGAAGTATATCACGTTGTGGTATACTTTTGTAACACTTGTATAAATTAATTAACACTTAGTACATTAATCACAATCTTATAATTAATTTTAAATACATTTCCACGTATTCATCCGTTTCTTTCTTAAAAATAAGAAATAATATTTAACCCAAACCATTGAAATAATAAACACATGTGTAACAGGAACGCTATGAGCTAAAAGACGACCCACCAGAGGTGAATGTCTCACTCTATCATGTTGGCACTGGCAATTGTTAGAAAGGGACACACTCCCCTATGTCATTCCGTACTACCATAATAACTTTGACCTGACAACCATTATCCGACTGCGCCGATGTTCCTGCTAAAGGTAAGAACATATAGTATTTTATAAATATTGTTAGGAAATATAAATATGTTATTTAAATGTTTTCCTGTCTCGATAAATCGCGATCATATAGGTTTGATCAATCATAATTTTCACTGGCAACCCTGTACTCTGAGCTCTGTAGTTTACGCTATCCGACAACAGATGGCATTTTAAATTATTGATTAACTGGTAACACTGCGGTTTTACTTCCGCTATTTGACACTAGATGGCAGCACCAGTCATTTATTCAAAGGAAAACTCAAATTCAATAATGCTGTAATATTGCTACAGATCATTCAATTACAATTAGATGTATGAGTTATGTCCACTGCAAGCCGACCTCATTCTCAATTAAATTGTGATACTTCAGTCAATTTGTTTTCACATATTTAAATTATGTACAACCAGCAATCCCTTCAACACTTTCCCCAAAATGTTGTCAGGATCCCAGCACTTCTTCACCAATTTGTCGCCGCCGCCGGGGAATCACGACAGCGACAAGTGGTATAAATGGTTAACCAGGGTTCTTACATTAAGAAATAATAAGTAACTTCAGTATTACAATAAACATAGTTATAATCTGCTTCGCATTATCATTCTTATAGTCTCATGAATATTCATATATCTGTGTCGGTGCGTTTTGGACAAAACTCATACATACCCAACATCAACTATCGCGTCATTCGGTCCCTTCTATGGGACGAGCTTCTCCGAGTACAGAGGTGGTTGGTATCTCAGCTATCTCACTGCACAACCTGTTGAAATACAACAAACATGACTTCTATGTCACTAAACTTGTCCCAAGCTTCTCCACGGATGTCTCAGGGAATAAACCACACAAAGAGAGCATCAACGCGTCTAGTACATCCCAAAGAGAGCTCAACCATGTCCTCTGGGAATATACCATCTTACGAGGTAGCCATCGGTATGATGACCTGAGTTCTCTCCGAGACAACCATTGCGTAATATCATTAATAACAGCCCAAGGCTGCATGGACAATCTAGGGGTCATCCTCGTCAGGACCCCCCGTGAGGTACATCAGATAATTAAACATACCACCCAACCGGGCGTAATACACTAAGCAGTGCAACAGGCGCGCGATGCACCCCACACATGTGACATTAGTGGTCACGTCCATAAACGGCAGAACGTCAGATTCCCTCCATTTAGCTAGGATGAAACCACGTTCATATCATTAACATGAGAAGCTTGGGCACAAATCATCAATACTTAGCTTTCATCGACGCCATGACGCTCGATGTTGCTTCCCTTCGTTATACACAATCACTACTAACTGTTTAATCATTTATAATGTGATAGCAAGGAATACGTTAAACTATGTGCACACAAGAGACGTTACTTTTAGCAAATTCAAATATCTTACCATAGACAAATAAAGGAAATGACGGGACAGTCGGATAAGTGTTGCCAGTAATAAAGGTACATCGCGAGAATTCGCGACAACAGGCCTTTTGTCATACAGTCATTTAAAGAAACTGTTATTTTGGAACTAAGTATTAGTTTTAGCTAATTCTATGTTCGAGTTGTAAATATTTAGGACGTTCACATGTATGCATTCAAAAATTAATAATGTAAGCTAGTAGATAGTATGCTACTCAAGATACGTTTAGGCACGAGAGATCCGTTACTTAAAACATCAACATCCTAAAAGATCCATTTTCTACAATATTCAAATCTTAGAAGATCCTTTTCCTAAGATATCCAAACCCGAGAAAATACGTTTCCCTTAGCATCCAAATTCTATTACACACGTTGCCAGTAATAAACAAATTCTATCGGATCCATTTATCCAAATCCGAGAATATACGTTTCCTATAGCATTTAAATTCTAGTAGAGACACACTTCCAGTGATTACCAATTCCTAGAAGATCCGTTTCCTAATATGAATATTATATTACTTATTGTTATTGATTTAAATGAACGGACGTTTTGGGAAGTTATTTTATATGGTAATGGGTGTTTTGGGAAATGACCGTTCTGGGAAAAGGATCAAAAAATCAAAAAAAAATCAAAAATTATTTATTTCAATAATCATAGCCTACAATAACAGTATTAACGTTGGGACTTCCTAGTAAGTAAACAATACCTGTGTCAGGAAGTCCCGCTCTTCCATAATTAATTAATCACTATGAAAATCGAAGAAAATTCTTAAAAATAAAATTAAAATTACAACAATTCATAACACATGCAGGAATTGCGAGCGTGTGTGTGTGTGTGTGTGTGTGTGTGTGTGTGTGTGTGTGTGTGTGTGTGTGTGTGTGTGTGTGTGTGTGTGTGTGTGTGTGTGTGTTTACCTATGTGTGTGTGTCTATCAGAGAGTTTTCGGGTTTAACAAATTCTCCGTATCTTCATAACTTAGGTTCTTCAACCATATGATTAGAGCTTTTTTAACACTGTACCACTGTAAAGGGTAGATATTTAAATTTTTATTTACTCTGTTATATAAGTACGAAGACTGCACTTGATACTGCCTTTTAGCAAACTTCGACTTACATCTTTTTAGGGGGGCAACATTGGTTTTACGTCTACGCGATAGAAGTGATGAGACAAACGGTAATGAGTGATGCAATTTAAGTACAGTTAATAGAATATATAATTTACGTATGGTTAGTAGATCGCTCATTTTATACAGTTCGCTTGTAGGAAACCGATATGGTTTTAGGAACATAACCTTAAGTAAACACCTTTGGCCTCGTTCAACCTCCAGGAATTTAGATTTTGTCGCACCTCCCCAGACTATTATACAATAGGTCATCACCGACTGAGCTAAGGCAATGTAGAGTTGGACCAACAAAGATTTAGTGGCAACATGTCTCAGTTTTTTGAATATCCAGATTAATTTTCTAATCCTACTATTAACGTATTCTATTTGTGGATGCCATGAAAATCGCTGGTCCAGTATAACTCCGAGGTATTTAGTGGTGTCTACCTTTACAAGCTCTGCACAGTTACAAGGATTATTGGCATTAAGTTTGCATGTGTGTATTTTAAGTGTTAAGTTGCATTGAGGTTGTGTGCGTTTATATTTAGAGAAGCATATATAATTGGTTTTTGCAGTATTTAGAGTAAGTAGATTCCCTAGCAGCCAGGAAGACACCATATCGAGACCCACCTCGGCCACACCATAGACTGACTCCCATGTTTCATGCTCAAACACGATAACCGTATCATCAGCATAAGAAAAGACTTGACCGCGTTTAATCTGAAGGTTAGTCAGACCATTGATATAAATCAGAAATAGGGTTGGGCCCAGGACACTTCCCTGCGGCACACCAAATACGATGTTGATATCCTGACTTACACAACCCCCAACCTTAACCCTTTGTGTACGACCCTGCATGTAGTCACTCAACAGGTCAAGTGGACACCCTCTAATGCCGATTTGTTCTAATTTGTTCACAAGGATTGGGAGAGAGACGGTATCAAACGCTTTTTTCAGGTCTAAGAATACTGCCAGACATTTCTTTCCCGAGTCAATTCTATCACATATTAACGATGTGAGGGCCAGAATTGCGTCCTCCGTAGATCTACCATGTCTAAAGCCGTATTGTGATTCAGAAAGAATTTTGAATTTGTTAAGATAATTTATTAGCCTATTATTTATAAGTTTTTCGATGACCTTAGATATGGCAGGTAGAACAGAGATGGGTCTATAATTATTGGCGTCGTCTCTCTCCCCACCCTTATGCACTGGTGTAATTATTGATTGTTTAAGTGCAGTAGGGAATATGCCTTTAGTAAAACATAGATTAGCTAAGTGACTAATTACAGGTGCCAAGATGGTGTTAGCCAATTTAAGAAATTTAGTTGGAATATTGTCCCATCCAGGGGCACTATCCGATCTCAGGCCCATGATAATACAGCTCACCTCTTGAGGATCCGTATGTAAAAGTACAAAAGATGAGGCTACCGTATTAGTGGAATGTGTACTGATACTGGGAGTGGCAGCAGAATTTGTACTAAGAATATTTTCTGCAAGTGTTCGACCAATCCCAGCAAAAAAGGTATTGATATGGTTAACTGAGTCGATAGGAGATGATTTAACAGTTAACAGCTCAGTGTTCTGGGTTTTTGAGGAATTGTAATGAGTTATTGATTTGATTGTCTTCCAAAGTGTCTTAGGGTTTTTGGCTGAATTAGTTAACTTTTGTCTTTCATATTTATGTTTTAGTTTTTTTATTAAATTATTGCAAAAGTTGCGGTATCTTCTAAAAGTTATCTTAAGGATTTCATTATGAGGATTATCTCGAGATTTTAATTGCATTGCGTTTCTATTTCTAATGCAACGCAGAATACCAGAAGTTATCCATGGTTTAAGGTTACGTTTGCTTCTAGGGATGTGTTTAGTCATTTTACTAGCCTCAAGCGAGTCATTGAGTTTATTTATCAAATGGTTGGTTATCCAATCTGGATCTTGACTAAAAAGAAGACTTTCTAAGTTGCTCTCCATAAGGTGTTTGAGAGCATTATTGTAGTCAAAAGATACTTTCGTTATGGGATGCAAGTCTTTTAAATTATGGTTCTTTAAGGCTAGCAATATGGTGAGATGGTCAGTAATTGACGTGTTTAAAACAGTGATATACGCAGATGTTCTAAGATTCTCTAATTTCAACATAAAGTGGTCAAGGCAATTTGCTTCCCTAGTAGGTAAAGTGTGACCAGGTAAGATACCGTGAGTGGAAAGCATATTAAGGTATTGTTGTCTATTTGTGTACGAATGCTGTGGTTCTAGCTGTCTCGGAATAAGATTAATATTAATATCACCACATATAATAATGTTTTTGCATGCTTTTATAGTTTCGAGATAATTACTTAAAGAGGTGATGAAATTAGACGCATTGTAGTTTGAGGGTGATCGATAAACACCAAGAATGTTGGTATTACCTATATCTATTTGTATACATGTAGCTTGTTCGATCGTTATTTCGCTTATTTTAGCGTTTACGCGGTTATTTACGTAGATCACAACTCCGTCATTTTGATTTTGATTTAATTTTGTGGCTAAGGAAGTGTAGTTAGTAAGTTGTGGAAAAGGTTTTAAGCTATCCAAACGGCATTCAGTTAAGACCAATATGTCAGCATCAAAGTCTAATCGGGATATGGTTATCAGAAAGTCGTCAAAATTTCCATAAATACTCCTGATATTCTGCGATACAATAGTTAGGTTCGTTTTTTCAATAGGTATGTGTTCTTTAACATCTTGAATGTCACATGTAGCAGAGAACGCAACTTCCGTGTCATCTATTTCACTTAAAATATTAGAATTGCAATTCATAATTGACAAATATAATTATTTAAAAGGTTTGAAAAACAGCGGTATGATTGTTTACAATACTTTGAGAAAAAAGAGTAAAAAGTCTGATATTGAAGTTGTGTGAGAGTTTTAATATACGAATGTGTGTTATGATAAATGTATGAGTGTATGCTGTGATTAATATACTGGTTTGTGTTAAGCGTGTAACGGATTGTGTTTGTGTGTTTATTATTGTCTACATTAACAGATATTATTACATAATTATAAACAGTTAGTTTTACAATCAGAATAACAATGCAGCAGAAAAAATCAAGAAAAGAATATTCATTCACCTTTAACGTTATTCGATAATATAATAGTCATGTTGAGTTAGAGAGATGTGATATTTGTGCCTCATTAGTTATATGAAATACCTCCGTGTTGTCTTCTCTTCGCAAATAAACATTTCCGTATGCCGTCCAGCAGTGCTTAAACAGTTTCTGTCGCTTGAGCTCGCGAGCCAGGAAGTGAAGTCGAGCTGCCTTAGGGGTCAGATGCTCCGAGACGAAGACAGGGGTCTCCCTTGAAGAGCTGAGACCCAAATGTTTAGCACGTAGTTTTTCACTTTGTCTCGTATTAAACAACTTACAGCTCTTTAGCAAGTCATTCTTTACTAAGGTCGACAGAGTCTCCACAACAATTGTGGAGGCCCGGGTGCCGTCTTTTTTCCCGCGAACTCTGTATACGTCCTTTATATCAGCTTTGGTGATTGGGAAGCTAATTGTTTTTGAGAGGTTCTCAACCATTCCTAAAAGGTCTGTCTTAGACTCGTCGGTTCCCAATGGCACATTTTTTATTTCAAAAACAGATTTTCGGGTATTTTTTAGTAGCTCTTCAACCTTATCCTCTAAGATAATAATGTGCTTTTGATCCTCAGCTGATTTTTTCTCCAGTCGTTCAATTTTTTTCTTTAATTCCTCATTTTGCGCCGAAAGAAATTCGACCGAGCTCTCAATGTTAAGGTTAGTTTGCTGAATCTCCTTGAGAGTCTCTGTATTTTTCCGTATTTCAAAAAGCTGGGTCTCCATGAGGGACATCATCATACTTTTAATCTCTTCCTTGAACTGAGAGAAGTCGTCGGAAGTCTCCTCGTGCCTTTTTCTTTTTTGGCGCGTAGCAACGTAGTTAGGCGGCGTCACCTTTTCCTGTTCGCCCAGTCTATCAACGTTCGACTCAGAAAGCGACTTGTTAAGCGGCGCGTCGCCAACCATAGTACCAGGCGATAATAAGTTGTAGCGAGTAAACAATCTGTATTACCTGCGCAAGTGCAGGCCAGTGACGTTAGGAGAGAGGAACCCGCGAGTAAGCGCTCGTCCAATCACACGGCGGGGTCAAGGTCAACTGCACTGATTGGAAGGTGCACGAATCACACACACCGCGCTTAGAATTTAAAGGAACTCACTCAGGTAAAGTACCAGGCAGGCAGAAACTTCAGACGGTGATATGAAATTGGCCTCTGCAATCTCTGCACTCCTATTTTACTGTGTTAATTATGAGGTCTCAAATTTGTGATTATTATTTTATCAATAATTAAATAGAACTTGTTATGCACGTGTACACCTGAAGGCGGTCCAAGGGGAAGAGGGATATTTAGCTAAATTGATGTTTTGGAAATTTATTTAATAGAGAAATCGATCTTTGGGTGTTTTCGGGAAGTAGATGTTACAGAATATGGATTTTTTGGTACATGGGCGTCTTATAGGAAAGAGATGCTTTTAACCCAACGGATGCCTTAGGAAACGCTTCTCTCGTGCCGAAACGATTCTACATTAATGCAACATTCTCGACCAAAAAAGTTTAGGACAATCAACATTATTTTATGATATGACAAGCACCCCCACTACCTGGTCACTATTTGTTACTTAAATTCATAGTTGACAAAAACTAATGAAAGAAAACGAAACAAAATATTAAGTTTTCTGGTTAAACGTCAACTGTAATTCAAATCCGTAAAAACCGAATTTTTGTGACTAAAATCCGAATTTATAAAAGGAGGCAAAATCCGGATTTATCAGGTTATTTCGGATTTCGAACTATCCGGATTGCAATCCCTAGCGGGACGTCACCAACGAGATGGACGGATGGTTGGTAAAGGCCGCAGGCAGACCGTAATGATTGGGTGTCAATGAGGGAGGATTAAGTATGTCCAGCAGTGGACGTCCTACGGCTAAATTGATGATGATGATTCAAGAGGATGGCGAAGTAAAAGCGAGAATTAGCCTTTATGTACCTATGCATAGGACACTGGGTCATTATAACAAACGTACTAAAAATAGTCTGAGCCTTACGAGGTTAATCGAACATTTAACAGGTCAAATTAAGTTAATGTCTCTAAGATACTAGGGTCGTAACTCTCATTTAAAAGATAATCAAGAATAACTTTTATTAAATTATGCGCTTTATATTATTTACAAGTACTTAAGGCAAGTTGTGCTGTTGAAGTTAAAACACTGTCATACATATTTGATACTAAGTTGTTTGATACCTCTAAAGGACTATTTATTTATTTATCATGTATAAAAAAAGAAAATAAATGGATTTGGAAAATAGTTAAAAGCAGAGAAACTCCGTGTATAGCCCTCTCCATCGCCCTCTGAGTGACTTTGAGCTTCCTTATGAGGCCCATCGTTAGTTTTTTCCAAAAAAATAAAAAAATCTAAATGCAAGTACAGTCACCGAAACAGATTGTAATAAGAATTATTTTTCTAGCAAAATATTTTCTCCGAGGAGTCCTACTGTATGCCCTAGTGGTGCTAAGGTAAAGTCAACACGAAAAGTGATGTTATAATATGGCTTGTATGCGCAGAGCAGCGCGAATTAAGAGGATTTTCAGAACCACAGCTGTAATTTCGATTTCAGAGTAAAAAGCTCTTACAGTTACCTATCTATACATATATCGAATATGTGTAAATAAAAATATGCTCTTTCATAATGAAATAATACGGATTACCTACTTCTCAAAATTACTTTAACTGGACATGTTTTAGGTTAATCCGTCGCCCTTCCTCTCGGAGGAACACGCTACGGCTGCTGCCAAACGCGCACTACGCGCCACCGATAAACTCGTTTTGAGACGTATACCGTATTATTTCACTGAGTGAGTCTCACGATATTTTCATGTTTAAAATGTGCTCTTTCTCCCTCTTTCTCTCTTTAAGATGTCCAAGTTTTTGAACTCCATCTACCTATTAAACGGAAAATACTACCCGTCTAACAACTTTCTTTAATTAAAACTTTGACATTTTCATTTACTTTAGCTTGAGTGTTTAGAATTGTATAAGAACTAAAAATTGGCCAAGTGCGGTGTCAAGCAACGTGTACGGTATTTTTTACCTTACCTATGTTTTACCTGAAAAGTGCAGATGAGGCCAAAGGTGTATCTCACTGGTTCTGTAACAGCCTATTCACTCTAGCCCTGAAACCTTAGGTTGTATTTTTATATAGAAATACAGATGATTCTTTCCATACCAATATGGAGAAATATCCTTGCAATTTTTTCTAATATTATAAGTGTGAAAGTAACTCTGTCTTTCTATCTGTAATCGCTTCAAGCTTAAACCGCTAAACCGATTTAGATTAAATTTACTATTGAGATAATCTGTTATTTGTAAACTTCACACACTCAATTTTCTTTACATAAGTTGTCGATTTTTTTTTGTTTAAGTATTTATACTTATTTTCACTGTTCAAATTAACCATCTCAGGTGCCTTGCCCCCCATCACCCGCTCACCCCTCTTCCTTTCTCTAGTAATGCACTGACATGACAGACAAATGATACGTGCTCGCGTGTGGTTGTGTTTGCTGTGAATTTGTGCCCTGTGACCTTAAAAGTGACTTTATCCCATGGGAATATCCTTGCCGCAGCAGTGGTCGAGCCCAGGTACCGTGCACGTTGACTTTCACTGACAGTAACTTTCTCCTTCTTACTATTACTCCCTTAAACATTCACAAAATATACGAATTGAAAAACTCAATTGAATTTCGATGTTTTCCTTCACGGCAAAGCTCCTGGTAATATAATTTTGCACATAAATTCCAGAAAACTCTAATCCACGACCCTCTGCTTGAGCAGCAACTCAATAGGTCAAACCACTGGGCCACCACGGCTTCATAAAATTCCATAGTTAATAATCTTTTAAATGGTACGCTAAACTAGAGGTAACGCCACCAGAGTTGAGGCCACGCACACAACCACATCTCATGTAATGACAGCGGGATTTTGACGTTGTGTTGACGTTTAACGACAACACAACGTCAAAATCCCGCTGTCATTACATGAGATGTGGTTGCGTGCGTGGCCTCAAGGTGGCGTTACCTATAAGCTATAGTCCGACAAGCTCGTGCGCGACCCTCCGCGGAACCCTGTCGCAGTGAGTAAATACACACAAGCCATCCAATTTACACAAGCATGAAAAATTTCAATTCAGAAACCGGGAAGTGGGTCAAATTCAACTTGCGAGATTTGACCTGTTGAGGAGTTCCGTTGGCCATCTGTGATCTTCTTCATCAGATCCAGTTTACCAAATGACATTTTCTGATTGAAAATGCTTGACTAGATGCTAAAAATTCTAAAATCGTCATAGTTGTGCCTATAAAATTTAAGGGTTTCCGTCGATTTACCCAAGATTCCATCATCAGATCTTGACTTGGTGCCAATGGGACCACCTCGGAAGTATACTCTTTCAAACAAAAAAAGAATTTTGAAAATCGGCCCACAATTGGCGGAGATATCGATGAACATACATAGAAAAAAAAAAATATATACATATAATAAACAGTGGAACATAGAACCTCCTCCTTTTTTGAAGTCGGTTAAAAAGACCTCAACTTTTTTTTTTTTTTTTTTTTTATGTTAGATAGGCCAGACAAACGAACTAGTGGGTCACCTGATGTTAAATGAACACCACTGTCCATAGACATCCGCAGCGCTTTACACGATGCTAGTGCGTTGTCGGCCCTAAAGGAGAGGGAAGGAATGAGGGAGGGAAGGGGTGAGGTATTGGGCCCCCGGCACTCTCACTGACCGTATGAAACGCAAGCAGGATTACTGCTGCTTCACGCCGGTGTTCTGTGAGAGGGTGGTACTGCCCCGGACGAGCCGGCCCATTCGTGATGCAGCGGCTAGCTACATCATGG
Source organism: Archips xylosteana (assembly GCA_947563465.1). Lineage (NCBI taxonomy): Eukaryota > Metazoa > Arthropoda > Insecta > Lepidoptera > Tortricidae > Archips > Archips xylosteana. The sequence continues at coordinate 2,869,393 of OX387351.1, read as the reverse complement.
CTCTACCACTACTTAATGGTACCTAGTGCGTTACGTCGTATTATACGTCGTATTATAGTCCGACAAGCTCGTGCGTGACCCTCCGTGGAACCCTGTCGCAGTGAGTATTTGCCGCACTTATTAAAAACAATCTTGTTAAGGACAGCAGAGGCTCCCTGCGACAGGGTTCCGCCGAGCGCCGCGCACGAGCTTGTCATGGTGTAGGATACTTACTTAGGGGCTGTTTCACCACCCATTGACTAATTTTAACTGACGGATAAACTGTGATGCCGTCTCCGTCTATTCGAATAAAACAAACACAGACGGCATCACATTTAAATCCGTCAAATAAATTTGATCAATGGATGGTGAAACACGGGGTTAGTGTCTTAAAGAAATTAGCTTCATTTATCCTGAAAAACCTCCCATTAACCCAAAGAAAGTAAAACAAACTTGATGTTTAGGCCGAAAATGCATGTAGGTACAAACAGTTCTTTAAAATCCGATAGTTTCAGCGCCATTTTGACCACAAAAAGTATTCCCACGCGGCACTCTGTTAATAACACTAGTAAGCCGTGTAATGGCATATAATCTGGCCATTATGGATCTGGAGCGAACGGCTGCACCATTTCAAAAACTAATAACTCTCAAAAAAACAATTTTGCGATTTTTGCATATAACGTGAGTAGTGTAGATTTGAGAGTTCTGGCCCAATTTTATTTGCGGTTGTAAAAATGTTTGTGGTAAATGAAATGTATGGGCATAGTATGGAAGCGGATGTAAGATAACGAATTACCAACAGCAAAAAGAATACCATAAGCGTAAAATAATATATTTTAGGTATTGAAGTGGCTTGGGAGTCGGCGGCGACGGCGCCTCGGGCGGCGGTGTTGGGTGTTATAGTTGGTGGTGGTGGTGGTGGTGGTGTGTGTATAAGAGTTGACGGCGACTACGTCCGCGCCGATGGCGTATTGTTGTTGTTGAGTTTAACAGTTGGTGGGCGATGACGGCGGGCCGGGCGGGCCGCCAGCGGGTCGGGGTCGGGCCGGTAGGTGATGTCGATGGCTGCTGCGGCGGTAGGTAATTGTAGCCCGAGTTGAAGGGAAATAGGTCGCTACTAAGTACTTCAGTAGCGTTGATTAATGTTTATTGTGTGGTGGAGCTCAAGATAGTATGGTTAGTATGAAGAGTTGGTGTGCGCGAAGCAGTGTGATTGGTCGAATGAGCTCTGACGTCACGCTCAACTAGCCGCGAAGCAGTGTGATTGGTTGAATGGGCTCTGACGTCACGCTCAACTAGCGTTGTGGTTGGCAGCGAGGCGCTCGGTGTTGCATCATTTTGTAGGGAGGGTTCAACTTATAGTGGTGCTGGGTGAATGCAGTTATGGGAATGGATATTGTGTGAGGTTTGTATGGGGATATGATTTTATTAACTGTAAAATATAACTTTGTTTTGCCGCGCGCGTTATCAGCGCATCATGATGCAGGGAGTTCGATAGATGGCAGCACCTGCTTATGTTCTGGCTCACTTTTATTTGCAGTTGGTAAAATGTTTTGTGGTTATTGAAATGTATGGGAATAGTATGGGAGCGGATGTGTGATAACGTTTTACCAACGGCAAAAAGCGCAAAACTTTGTAAAATTTCTCGAACATAGAGTTATCAAGATTATAGTTATTAATATCAATTTAATAAAATTTTAATTTCAAAGTACTAAATTACTATAAAGTGGGAATGTTGTATTTTGAGGGTGTTGACGGTGGTGGTGATAGCGACAAGTTGCTAGTGGGGATAGGTTTAATAAAAAATCTGATATCTCATTGTAGGTTTATTTCACGTAATTTTTATTAAAATACACATCAGGAAATTAGACATAATTTCGCTAGAGCAGTTAGGAGATTAAATTTCGCTATAGCAGTTGTTACATGTTAAAAATAAAATATTATTACAATGGGAACGCACCGAATTGTCTTATTCAGAATTGCTTCATATAAACGAGCAAAGGAACATTTCCCTCCTACAGACTAGCTAACCAATTCAATACTAAGTCAGTCAAGTAGAAAAAGCCGGCGGACAAAAGAGATGCCATCAGTATTATATGTAGAGAGTTGCTGCGCTGACTTCTACGATCGGTGAGCTACAGTTCTTTAAGACTTCTCGAGGTATTAACACCTATTTCAGCACACTCTATTTCAATAAAAAATAAGTTAAAATGTTTGCTTGTGAATATTGCAACACGGTTTTCACGAGGGAGGACAATCTGAAGCGTCACTTGGGCTATTGTAAGATGGTGGGTCAACAGAAGTTTAAGGTTAAATGCCCTAGCTGCAACAAAATGTTTTCGCGATCAGATACCCTCACACGCCATACATGCGCACGTAAGCGCAGTTGTGAGGGTGATGGTGGACCGTCTAGCAAGAAAGTGAGGTGCGATGTATGCGAGGTAGATGTGAAATCACTGCATGCGCACCTCCGTAGCGCTGAACATAAGAATAAAGCGTGCGTCCATCATGAGGATGAGTACGTGCAAATTATACGCACCGCATACAAATCCCGCATCACAACCTACAGAGTGCGCGGTGAGAAGACTGCGCTAACACCTCAAGACTTTTTGCAGATGGTTAAACAGCGTGTTACGAGTCTTATTAATAGGAAAATCCAGGAAGTGGAGGCTGCCGTAAAGGTGAACCTAGAGCTTTTTGCCGAATACATGAAATGGGTGAAGATGGATGATGGGGAGCAGAGTCAAGTGATGGAGATTAAGTCCTTCAACACTCGCAACAAGGTGATCCCGCTCGAGGGTGACAGTCATGATATGGAGGCGATTTATAATTCGTTCACCGAAGAGATTAACGCCAAGGCTGATGAGTTTCAAGAACGTGACAGCGGGTGGGCACTAACGCAGATACTTTATTTAGAGGTCAACATAAATAAGTATGTTCCACTCAAAGGATCATCGTACGTACCCTTACCAAAGTGGATTCAACTCAAACACGCCTGTGTGAACGTGAAAAATCAAGATCAAGCCTGCTTCGCGTGGGCTGTGACTAGTGCGTTATATCCTGCGGACAAAAATGTTGACCGGGTGACGTCATACCCCCACTACAGCAAAGTGCTCAACACCAAAGGTGTGAACTTCCCCATAACACTGGCGGATGTGATGCGATTCGAGGAGTTGAATAACATTAGCATTAACGTCTTTGAGATTTGCTGCGGCGGGAATAAGACGATCGCGGGGCTGATATACCACACCCAGCGGAAGCGCGATAGACACATCAACCTACTGCTCATCGAGGATGGAGAGAAATCACACTACTGTTGGATAAAAAATTTATCACGTTTAGGGGCTGTTTCACCACTTTTTTTAAAGTTCGGATTAGCTTGATCATAACCTTATTTGTCACATGGAATAAAAATTTCTGTTTCACCAGTCTTGATTAGCGCTAAGTGACGGACAAACTATTTCATAATTTGACCATCATATCAGGTGGCATTTAGCATTTTTATCCGTCACATATCTTTTTAATTAGTTAGTTTATTTTTTTGTGGCCATGGTTGGAGAGCCCTTCAGCCGGTTTCAGAAAAATAAATCAAAGTATTTTTTATTTTTTAAAGAAAGAAGTCATGCTAAATTGCAAACGAGAATTTAAATATCAAGATTTGAATAAAAAATATAGGAACGCTTTTAGTATTTATTATTTTTTAATTACAGACTTTTTTTCAGTGGCACAATCGTTTGTTCTACCTGAACTTGTACATCACCATTAAAAAAAAAGTTAATCTGTCAAAGGGTTTGGTGCCACTTTTCGATTCGTTTTACGTGATTTTATTTTTCTTTGTTATTGTTAACCAAAGTATCGTAAATAAATACCGTTTTTTGGATTAATTATAATGTTACACATTTGTTTTTTTTTGCAAAAAAATAGATGTGTTTAAAAATTACATAGTTTACGATTTATTTTGCTTTAATAATGAGCGACTCTTTGAACGAAAATATGCGAACAGGAACCCGTGGTCGTGAAATGGGACGTTGCTTTTGTTAAACCGACGATTAGTTAAGTGGTACTTATTTTGTACAGGACCGGAGTGGTGAAACTGAAAAAAAACTGGCCGACAGATTTGTGCAGTACTTAGTTTATTCATTGGTTACGTAACCAGTAGTTTGACAATAAGGTGGTGAAACACCCCCTTAATGAGCGGTCAGCTTTCCGCACGTCATGGACAGACACATATATGCGACAGTTGTCTGCTAACATTCACAGATGAAAATAAATTGTTAAATCATACTAAACAGGGCTGTGCGCATGTTAAAATAATACTTCCCACGCCGGAGGATAATATTCTTAAATTTAATAATTTTAAAAACCGCATGCGAGCACCGGTCGTAGTGTACGCAGACTTTGAAGCTTTACTATCCCCCATTAGCGGCTGCGAGCCGAGCAGTTCAACCTCCTATACATGGGATTACCAACTGCACATACCTTACAGCTATGGTTACTACATTAAATGTTGTTATGATGATAAGCTATCTAAGTATGTGACGTATCGCGGTGAGCGGTGTGCTGAAGAATTTCTTAAATCTCTAGAGTTAGAGCTAGCCCCCCTTCGCAGATAGAATATCTCAAATTGTACCTATGACACCATTAACACCTGAGCAGGAGAGCTTGTTTTATACTGAGATAAATTGTCATATTTGTGGAGAGCAATTACAAGACGATCGCGTACGCGATCACAACCATTTGACGGGAGCGTTCAGGGGGTGGCTCATAATAAATGTAATTTAATCTTTAAAATTAAACCTAACTAAACTTATGTTTTTTTTATTATATAAAATTAGATAAAACCAAGTTTGTATAATTAAATTATGTATTAAGTTGGTATAATATTTAGTTTAAGATGTTATAATAAAATTATGTTATACATAAAAAAAGTTTTTAATTTATACTCCATACCTAATTTTAGCACTGACTAGTGATAAGAATATGTTGCTCGCACAATAACAACCGCTTTGATAAGACTAGTTAAAAAAAATGCGTTATACCATCACCCAAGTACCTACCTATTATAAAATTAAGGTTAGCTACCATCTCTTAACAGGGTTTTACCCTATGCATAAACCCCAGGTAAGTGTGAGTCAGACTCTATAAAAAGGAGTGAAAAATCACGTTTTTTTTTTTGATGCTGCTGAGTATGTAGACTTAATCAAAAAGTATCAGAGAGTCTACCCTTAACAACCATCCGCATCAGAAAAGGTGTTCATAGGAGCTTTACATTTTTAAAAATACTAAAAATTTCAACTCAGTATAAAAACCCTTCAAATGTTTAACGGGTGATAAGAGAGTATGCGGAGGAAGTAGATATGAAACAAGTACAAAAACAGCGAACTTTTTAGGGTCCTTTCGATAACGCTGTTTTAGTTGGGTTCCCGGAGCTACTAAAAGCTACCCAAAACAGTTTACAGTGATCTGTTAATAGTCAGTTAAACTCCAACTACAGCAGGGATGGTTAAAGTGTACAGCAGTCATTAAAGCAGCTGTTTAAGTTTACAGCAGTCGTTAAAGCAGCTGTTAAAGTGTGCAGCAGTCATTAAAGCAGCTGTTAAAGTGTATTAGCAGCTATTAAAGCAGTTAGTTAAAGTGCGCAGCAGCTGTTAGGGGCGGTGCCCACACTTAAAACTCATAACCTCTCTATTATTTCATCGAGCGTTGGCTGGCTGGAAATTGAAACATGTTGATAAGAATGAGTGTGTGAGAAGTAAAAAATCGTTAAGCGTGATCATTATTATCAGCTGAAAAGTTGTGAAGCTACTAATTTCTAGACTTTTTAGCGGTCTCAAGTAACGATGGAATGGCGGTAGGTAAATATAATAAGTTCAGGCCCGTTAGAGATGGCTATAGCGCTGTTAGTGCTTATAGCCTGTTAGTGTTTATAGCCCATTAGAGATGGTTATAGCGCTATTCTATAGTCTATTCAAACCAACCTATTATGAGAAGCAATAACCTGTTATAGAAGTAGCTATAGCGCTGTTAGTGCTTATAGCCTGTTAGTGTTTATAGCTCGTTAGAGGTAGCTATAGCGCTGTTAGTGCTTATAGCCTGTTAGTGTTTATAGCCCGTTAGAGGTAGCTATAGCGCTGTTAGTGCTTATAGCCTGTTAGTGTTTATAGCCCGTTAGAAGTAGCTATAGCGCTGTTAGTGCTTATAGCCTGTTAGTGTTTATAGCCCGTTAGAAGTAGCTATAGCGCTCTTAGTGCTTATAGCCTGTTAGTGTTTATAGCCCGTTAGAGGTAGCTATAGCGCTGTTAGTGCTTATAGCCTGTTAGTGTTTATAGCCCGTTAGAAGTAGCTATAGCGCTCTTAGTGCTTATAGCCTGTTAGTGTTTATAGCCCGTTAGAGGTAGCTATAGCGCTGTTAGTGCTTATAGCCTGTTAGTGTTTATAGCCCGTTAGAGGTAGCTATAGCGCTGTTAGTGCTTATAGCCTGTTAGTGTTTATAGCCCGTTAGAGGTAGCTATAGCGCTGTTAGTGCTTATAGCCTGTTAGTGTTTATAGCCCGTTAGAGGTAGCTATAGCGCTGTTAGTGCTTATAGCCTGTTAGTGTTTATAGCCCGTTAGAGGTAGCTATAGCGCTGTTAGTGCTTATAGCCTGTTAGTGTTTATAGCCCGTTAGAGGTAGCTATAGCGCTGTTAGTGCTTATAGCCTGTTAGTGTTTATAGCCCGTTAGAGGTAGCTATAGCGCTGTTAGTGCTTATAGCCTGTTAGTGTTTATAGCCCGTTAGAAGTAGCTATAGCGCTCTTAGTGCTTATAGCCTGTTAGTGTTTATAGCCCGTTAGAGGTAGCTATAGCGCTGTTAGTGCTTATAGCCTGTTAGTGTTTATAGCCCGTTAGAGATGGCTATAGCGCTGTTAGTGCTTATAGCCTGTTAGTGTTTATAGCCCGTTAGAGATGGCTATAGCGCTGTTCTATAGCCTATTCAAACCAACCTATTATGAGAAGCAATAACCTGTTATAGAAGGTTCGGTTGTTGCGAGTAGCTGACATAAATAAATAAATAAATAAATATAAATAAATATTAGGAACAATCTTACATATTATGGACATCGATTTCTGACTTTCAAAATTCGGATAAAAAAGATTATGGGAGAAAAGGGGCTCCCGTATTTCATACTAAATATATAATATTTTACGTGTGTTAAACTTAAGATTATGGCGCATTTTTAGGGTTCCGTACCCAAAGGGTAAAAACGGGACCCTATTACTGAAACCTCGTTGTCCGACCGTCCGTCTGTCCGTCTGTCACCAGGCTGTATCTCATGAACCGTGATAGCTAGACAGTTGAAATTTTCAAAGATGATGTATTTTGGTTGCCGCTATAACAACAAATACTTAAAAACAGAATAAAATAAATATTTAAGGGGGCTCCCATACAACAAACGTGATTTTTTTTGCTCGTTTTTGCTCGATATTGGTAACGGAAACTGGTAGACGCTTGAAATATTCACAAAATATTTTGTTATACATTTAATTTAAACATAAGCAATTAAATTAAAATAAAACAAATATTTAAGGGGGGCTCCCATACAACAAACGTGATTTTTTGGCGTTTTTATTAATAATGGTACGGAACCCTTCGTACGCAAGTCCGACTCGAACTTGGGCAGTTTTTCCACTTTACGGTATACCTGTTTAACCCTTCGAGCGTCCTGAAACATATGGGCTTTAATACCTATTGTATAAGGACTGTTATACAGTTGCAAAAAACTTATAAACTAATTACTTCAAGTGTTACTTTGCTAGATCGGTGGAGTAGAAGTTCCAAAAAAAACCGCTAGTGCTGATGGCGGCGCCACTGGCGCGTTAGCTTGATCGATAGTGTAGTAGTTCCAAAAAAATCCGCTATGTAATTCGTAGATGGCGTCACTGCTGGTGCGCTAGCTAGATCGATGGAGTAGTAGTTTCAAAAAAATCCGCTAGTGCTGATGGCAGCGCCACTGTTGCTTTAGCTAGATCGATGGAGTAGTAGTTTCAAAAAAATCCGCTAGTGCTGATGGCAGCGCCACTGTTGCTTTAGCTTGATCGATAGTGTAGTAGTTCCAAAATGAACCGCTAGTGCTGATGGCAGCGCCACTGTTCCGTTAGCTCGATCGATGAAGTTCCAGCAAGCATACTATGGAGACGCTAACAACCCACAGTTGAATCCTGTGCACTACAAAACTAAGGCACCTCTGGTTGTTATCAACACGTCGCGACAGTGCGATAGCTATGGCACGGGGCCGATTGACATTAAAGTTGAGATGGAGTTTAAGGAAAACGTGCCTACCGCTACCACTGCATATTGTCTAATAATAAATGACTCACTGTTTGAATATAGCGCTCTCAACGGGACTGTACGAAAAGTAATTCAATAATAAAATACTATGTGTCAGCATTAAACTTGTTTTATTTAACAATCATCGCTTATTCTATAATGACCCCACGCTAAAGTATTAATCTTATCGCTAAGTACATATCTCTTATCATCCCTACCGCAAAGCGTCTTTTTTCTTTTAATTTGCGTGTATACATCATGCTTATTACTAATAAAATTATACATATTATCATAAAAAGTAACACTTAAATCTAGACATTGTTGATAATTATCAAAATTTAGCTTTCTCACTGCAGCTGCGTTAATTCCTTTATTTTTTTTAATACAAGTTTTTTCTATATTATCATCACCATCAAGTATGTAAGCATACATTTTTGATCTTAGAGCTACAAATTCTAACACAATTCTACCATTATTTTCATCTTTCATAATACCAACAACTTTTTTGTTCATTTGCGGTATGTTATATACGTTATCTGTGGAAAAATCGGATGTATCAAACTTTGTTAACAAATCAGGTTTTATGTCTTCGTAAAAGTTATTGGTTTTTACCTCATATACGAACGAGTCCGTATCTGTATATAGAAGACACACATTTTCACCATATTTCGGTTTCATATAATCGTAATGAAATTGATACATCACAGTCTTGCTTAATTCTAACACACAAAAACCGACATAAATTGGTTTATCATAGATAACTTTAGTTTTATTTAACTGCACAGCAGCTAAATTTTCTGAAAATATAGTAACGCTATGAAAATTGGGTTGAGCGATATATCGCTCAAGGCCATATTTACATTTTGTTTTTGTTCCTTGGCTCTCCCATCTCTTACAAAGTTTAACGTCGACCCTCTTGTCAACGTTCTCCATCGTCTTGCCGAACACCGCATTATTCATGAGCTTGAAAAAATCCTTTTGGAAAGGACTTTTCGCGATCGTCCTTTGTGTGGTGTTCAGCTCGATATAGGATTTAAGCCAAGGGCTCTGGTTAAACGTTAAGACTCTATGTATTTTCTTTAATTCGAGCCCCGCATTTAACGCCTGTTGTAAATTGGTGTAATGTATAATGTAGTTTTGTTTGTTGTGTAACGTTAGTAGAAGCTTTTTAATTGTACCATCAGGTGTGGTTCTACTTTCTGCGCAAAATGGATAGTTGTTGTGAGAGTCATGTAAGTGGGTGGGATAATTGATATCCACCTCTAAAATGTACCCATCGCTAGAATCTGATCTCTGCGATAATACATCTAAATTTCTTATCTCATCTTCATTTAACCACCTAAAGTTATTTATAGGCAGATATCGCTGCATAGCGTCCCCATAAAGATTATTAACGTCTAAATATATTATAAATGTGCTATCTACATTCGGATTAAAATTCTTCATAAACTGATTATTCGCTTTAGAATACCTTTTAGAGGCTTGACTTATGCCGCCTCTAATACCCGCCTTTATAAATTGAACCATCTCATAGTCGGTGAAAAGTTCCAATTCAACTCCCGTATGCTTCAACATGGCATCCCAGCTGAGGCCGGGAGCCGTTATATATTGACACGGGTCCAATTCATAAGTATTTAAACATATTTCCCGAAAATTTTCAAACACTTCTGCCAAGAGTATTACATCGGTCTTGAGATATAAGTCACAATACTCGCCTAACGTATCTATCTTAAAAGAGTCCCACACCTCCTGAGCATGTTGATAATCATTATCGGAAATGTGTGAGTCACATAATGCGCTATAAAAAGAATCTTTATTGGGGAGATGAGCTTCATCAAGCTTCTCCCAACAATCAACGTACTCATACGGATACACCCCTTTTCGAGTTAAAAGCTTCATTTGCTTTTCACAATCATCAGCGGTGGCGTGAGGTAAGGGAAGAAAATTTGGTAATATCTTAAACTGCTCCTTTGTAAGATTTTTGACTAATTTATCTAAGCTACTTGACATAAACCTATACGAATCGATGAATCTTAAAGTAACCTTCCCGACATTTTTGTTGAAGGAAATGTATTTTTCTTTGTTGTGTGGGATGCAGTGTATTTCGCCTTCAGATTTGCTCAGTTCCTTAATGAACAAGTGTCCATCATAACCGCTTAAATTGTGGAAAATAACCGGTATAAATTTAGGAAGTTTATAGTTTAGATTGCACGAGTTATGCGCTCTACCTCTAACTGCGCCCGTCAGATGGCAATGATCAATCACATAAACCTCGTTTTCTTTAAACGGCTTCTTACAGATGTGACACGGTACACTATTATCGAAAACCTTATTAACACTAATGCCTGCCGATGGTAGTACTGTAGCTAATATCTCGCTTATAGCCTTAGCGTCTTGATAAAGACTTTCCACAAATTTTTCCACACAGTCCTCCCCACGATATGACGTGAACTTTGATAGCTTACTATCATAATCACAATGAATGTAATATGCGAAGCTACATGGTATGTGTTTGTGTGTGTTATGGGTAGTTGCTTCAGGGCGAGTTTTATTTACAGGGCTCAAAATTGATTCGAAATCAGCATAAATTACAAATGGTACTTTCATTTTGTGGGAGAAATTGCTAAACTTTAAATACTTATTATCCTGAGTAGGTAATTGAATGAATTTGTTACCGCACCCAAGCCTTCTATGTAGTTTGAGCTTATCATTATCACTAAAATATTGTAAACATCCGTCACAAAAATAAATCTTCCCATTACGTTTACTTAATTGAATACTAATTAACCTGCTTACATCTTTAATCCAACAATAATGACCCTTATTATTCATGCCTTCAAAAAATAATAAATTTACATGGCGGGTTGTATTGTTTTCACTATTGCCTTTACGTTTCGAAACGTATAAAGGAACTATTTGTTGTGTCTTTTTAGTACAATTGAGACCATAAACGTTAATAGTAAGGTTATTTAATTTCTCAAATTTTCTTACGTCCACTATTGATGATGGGAACTCGATACCTTTAACATCAAGCACGTTTTCATAGTGGGGGTATGACGTCACCCGGTCAACCTTTTTGTCCGCAGGATATAATGCACTAGTCACAGCCCACGCTAAACATGCGTCATCAGTGTTTTTCACGTTAACACATGCCTTCTTAGCCTGTACCCACTTCGGTAAGGGTACGTACGATGAAGCTTTCAACATCGGACACTTGTTAATATTAACATCGAGGAACTCGATTCGCTCGAGCGCCCACCCGCTGTCTCGTTCTAGAAAGTCTTCACTCTTCTTAAGAATAGCTGATGTGACGTTTTCGAAATACTCCGAAAAATTAAAATCTCCATCACACAGGTACACATTTTTAGTGTTGAAAGACTTTAGATCGCGCGTCACTTCACCTTCACTAGTAATTTTAAAATAGGTGCAGAATAATTCTACATTCACTTTTATATTACTATGTATTTCCAGTTCCGTTTTCAAAATATTCTCCACACGTTTCCCAATTTTTAATAAATATTGTTGTGGGTCTATTATTTTTGATGTCCCATTAACACGATAAGTAATGAGCCGGCACTTGAACGCTGAATTTATAACGTAAACACTATAATCACAGTCTTTATCCTGAGTACATAATAATTTATGTCTTTTCGTTTTTGAATGAGCTATCAATCGGTTTGCCGGAATATCTTCGCTGCAGTAGTTACAGCGGTAAGACATGATGACTACTAATCATTAAATTGATAATATTCCTCTTTTATACAATTAAACTTAAAAAAAACAGGAAATCGAAATGGGGCGAGGACATTGTTGCGGTTTTAAGCCGCACGTGGGAATAAAAAACATATTTCTAGATAAGCATATTAATTTTAACATGTAACAACTGCTATAGCGAAATTTAATCTCCTAACTGCTCTAGCGAAATTATGTCTAATTTCCTGATGTGTATTTTAATAAAAATTACGTGAAATAAACCTACAATGAGATATCAGATGCGCTTTTTGCCGTTGGTAAAACGTTATCACACATCCGCTCCCATACTATTCCCATACATTTCAATAACCACAAAACATTTTACCAACTGCAAATAAAAGTGAGCCAGAACATAAGCAGGTGCTGCCATCTATCGAACTTGATGCGCTGATAACGCGCGCGGCAAAACAAAGTTATATTTTACAGTTAATAAAATCATATCCCCATACAAACCTCACACAATATCCATTCCCATAACTGCATTCACCCAGCACCACTATAAGTTGAACCCTCCCTACAAAATGATGCAACACCGAGCGCCTCGCTGCCAACCACAACGCTAGTTGAGCGTGACGTCAGAGCCCATTCAACCAATCACACTGCTTCGCGGCTAGTTGAGCGTGACGTCAGAGCTCATTCGACCAATCACACTGCTTCGCGCACACCAACTCTTCATACTAACCATACTATCTTGAGCTCCACCACACAATAAACATTAATCAACGCTACTGAAGTACTTAGTAGCGACCTATTTCCCTTCAACTCGGGCTACAACTTACCTACCACCGCAGCAGCCATCGACATCACCTACCGGCCCGAAATTTTACAAAGTTTTGCGCTTTTTGCCGTTGGTAAAACGTTATCACACATCCGCTCCCATACTATTCCCATACATTTCAATAACCACAATACATTTTACCAACTGCAAATAAAAGTGAGCCAGAACATAAGCAGGTGCTGCCATCTATCGAACTTGATGCGCTGATAACGCGCGCGGCAAAACAAAGTTATATTTTACAGTTAATAAAATCATATCCCCATACAAACCTCACACAATATCCATTCCCATAACTGCATTCACCCAGCAATATATTACCTACCGCCGCCGCAGCAGCCATCGACATCACCTACCGGCCCGACCCCGACCCGCTGGCGGCCCGCCCGGCCCGCCGTCATCGCCCACCAACTGTTAAACTCAACAACAACAATACGCCATCGGCGCGGACGTAGTCGCCGTCAACTCTTATACACACACCACCACCACCACCACCACCAACTATAACACCCAACACCGCCGCCCGAGGCGCCGTCGCCGCCGACTCCCAAGCCACTTCAATACCTAAAATATATTATTTTACGCTTATGGTATTCTTTTTGCTGTTGGTAATTCGTTATCTTACATCCGCTTCCATACTATGCCCATACATTTCATTTACCACAAACATTTTTACAACCGCAAATAAAATTGGGCCAGAACTCTCAAATCTACACTACTAACGTGGTTTCTAGTAAGTGCCTACAGGATGAAAAAACATTTAGAGGCTTATCTCACTCAATTCAAAAACCTAGTATGTGGCGTGCACTTACTAGGTTTTGAAAAAGTCAGAGAGGCTATTTAGGTTTGATGTGGTCAAACGATAATCAATACGCTCATTTCAAAAGCTACTATGGTACATAATTTCAGTTAAAATATGTAATATAAGAAATTAAGCATTAATATAAGTACCTGGATATTAGTTTTAATCTAGTTAACCAAGAAAGTATCATTTTTTGAACAAATATTATTAAATTTAGTACGGCTGAGACAAAACATGTTTTTTCGCTCTCCTGTAAATTTAGCTGAATGTCCCTTACTATGTTTTGAAATGGCGCAGCCGCGAAGCGTCCAACTAGGATTAAGGCTGTCTATTATAAAAGCACCGATATAATGATATAATAGTAGTTAAGGTTTTCACCGTAGCGACACTATTTCTCTACTGTTTATGTTATGTTTGTGTTATAATATGGCAATGTTGTTATTATGTAGATTATTTTGTAGCAACACTAGGTTACCTAAGTAACTGTAAAAAACTTGTCTGTCGTGTGCCTTCCGAAATATAATACTCGTACTACAGTAAAATTGTTTCTCTTCAATCTCCTCGCACCCAGTCATAATATCCACATCATATGGTAGCAGAGCGTAAAACAACGGTGCGGGTGAATTGAAAGATTCGTTAGTACCGAGGAAAGATGGAAACTGAAATTGCCGGGTCTAGTTTAAAATTAACCGGAAGTAATAATTGGCCGACATGGAAGTTTCAAATAAAGGTAATCCTGAAAGGGAGAGGATTGTACGAAATGGTAACGGGCGAATTGGTCAAACCGGCAGAAACTGAAAAACCGGAACTGTTAAAGCAATGGATGAAAAATGATGCCAAAGCCCAAGAACTTCTAGTTACTCGAATGGATCAGGGACCGCTTTCGCATTTACTATCGTGTGAAACAGCGAAAGAGATGTGGACAAAACTAAATACGGTCTACCAGAAAGAATCCGAGGTGAGCGTTCATTTGTTACAACAAAAATTCTTCTCTCTCGAGTACGAAAACGAGTCCATGTCAGATTTCTTTTCAAAAATTGAGCATATCCAGACGAAGTTGAAGGAGTGTAAAGAGCCTGTCTCTGATAAAATGGTTATGACTAAAGTATTAATGGCACTGCCAGAGTCATACAAACACTTCAGATCTGCGTGGGAGTCCGTGCCCAGTGAGAAACAAACCCTAGCTGAGATGACCTCTAGATTGCTTATAGAGGAAGAGAGAATGCCAAAACAGGTGGATGAAACAGCGTTAAAAGTTCAGAAACGTTTTGGTAATGCTAGAGGAGAGCAGAGAGACAAAAGTAGAGACAGAAATTGTTTTTATTGCAAGAAATATGGACATAAGGCAAAGGACTGTTGGTTCAGGAAAGAGAAAAAGACTGAAGGTACAAATTACAACAGGAAAGAAAAATGTCACGATGCGTTTATAGGAACACAGGAGAAGGAGAAAGTGAAGAGAGAAGACTGGTGCCTGGACACCGGGGCAAGTGAGCACATGAGCTGGGATAGAAACTTGTTCGAGACCCTTCAGTTAAAAACGGACCTGGGTAAAGTAACCGTAGGTGACGGAAACGAGGTAGCTATAGAAGGTGTTGGTTCAATAAAAGTGTTAGCTAGAGTAGGACAGAACATAAATGATATTACTCTAAATAATGTATTGTTTGTTCCAGAGCTAACGTTTAACTTGTTCTCAGTTGGTAGTGTTTTAGACAAAGGATATTTTTTGTCGTCAGATAAAAATTCGTGCGAAATTTTGAACAAAGATGGTCAGGTTAGAGCCATAGCTAAAAGAAAAAATAAAATGTTTACGATGAATTTTTTAAACCTGTATCCAAAAACCAAAGCAGAAACAAAAGTGGAATGCCACTTTGCGAAACAAAATTTGACGCTGTCAAAATGGCATTCAATTTTTGCGCATCAAAATTTTTCCTATGTAAAGCGTATACTCGATCGAAATAATATAAAATATGTATCTGAAAGTGAAAACATAGTGTGTGAGAAATGTTTATTAGGAAAACAACATCGTGGATCGTTCGCAAGAAGCGAAAATAGAGCGTGTGAGAGATTATCGTTGATTCATGCTGATGTGTGCGGCCCGATGGAGGTAAGTTCGATTGGTGGAGCGAAATATTTTCTGTTGTTGAAAGACGATTACTCGTCGTATCGGTTTGTATATTTCCTAAAACAAAAGTCCGAGGTGAAACGATGTATCGAAGAATTTATTCAGTCAGCCGAACGGGCAACTGGATGTAAAGTAAAGTGCTTGCGATCCGACAACGGGTTAGAATTCATAAATACCGAACTCGGTAGCTTGTTAAGACACAAGGGCATCGTTCACCAACGGTCTATAACGTATACACCGGAGCAAAATGGGCGTGCGGAACGCGAAATGCGGACCCTAGTCGAAGCATCTCGCAGTATGATGCAAGGGTTTGGCAAGGAGTTTTGGGCGGAAGCCGTGAACACAACCGCATACGTTCTAAACCGCACGGGACCAAGTCCTACAGTAGATAAAACTCCCTACGAGTTATTTCATGAAAAACAAAGTGACCTTATGTCAATGCATGAGTTTGGGTCCAGGGTATCTGTGCATATTCCCAAACAAAAGCGTTTGAAATGGGATCCAAAGAGTCAAGAAGGGATTTTTGTAGGATATGGCGAACATACTAAAGGTTTTCGGGTGTATTTTACAGGAACAAGAAAATTGGAGATAGTGCGAGATGTTATATTTCTACCAACTGAAGATGAAAAGATAAAAATAACAAATGAGAACAAGGAAGGAAAAAATGTTAAATATGTTATTGAAAAAGATGACGAGACCAGTGTAAACCAGAATATAGAACCAATTCCAGGGTGTAGTAGAGAACAAGATTGTTTAGAAAATTTGGAACCAGTAAGAGAGAACATAAGTGATAGATCAGAAGATCATGGGGTTCAAAGTCAAGAAAATGATCAGTCCGCTGTGAGGGAAGAGACAGACTACCGCGCGAGACTAAGAGATAGAAGTACATTAAAACAACCTTCAAGATTAGACTCTTGTCATATATATGCCGCTGTAGCAGCTGCAGAGCAGATTGACCCAGAGCCTGCGACATACAGTGAGGCGCTGTCAAGTCCAGAAAAAGAAAAGTGGAAAGAGGCAATTGACAAAGAAGTTAGTGCGCTCGAAGAAAATAAAACTTGGGAACTTGTGAGACGACCAGAAGACTGCAAATTAATTGACTGTAAATGGATATTCAAAAAGAAGAAAGATGAGACTGGTAAGGTAGTAACATACAAGGCAAGGTTAGTTGCTAGAGGCTTCCAACAAAAGGATGTAGACCTGTCTGAAGTATATAGTCCAGTTGCCAGGCTGTCATCGGTGCGGTTCTTCTTGGCAATGTGCAACGAGTATAAAATGCAAGTATCACAGTTAGATGTATGTAGTGCATTTCTGAATGGTGATGTAGAGGGTGATGTATATATATCGGTGCCGGAAGGAGTTGGTAAAGATAACTTACAAATTAAAGAAACCGAGTATGCGCTTAAACTTATAAAATCTTTATATGGTTTAAAGAATTCACCCAAAAATTGGAATACAAAGTTTAATAATGTAATATTGTCCTTAGGTTTTGAGAGGTCTAACTATGAGTCATGTCTGTATGTCAAGTCGACCAAGACTTATAAAGTATTTCTATTACTGTTTGTTGACGATATGCTTCTTGCATCTACAGATAGCAAGGAACTTGTAAATGTAAAGAAAGACCTAAGTAATATGTTTAAAATGAAAGACATGGGTCCGGTATCACATTATCTTGGCATGCATATAACTCAAGATTTAGCTAATGAAACAATAACATTAAACCAAACGGTATATTTGCAAAATGTCTTACAAAAATATGATATGCAAGATTGCAAACCTGTGAGTACCCCACTTGATAAAAATTTTGATCACAGTGTTTTAAAACGAGAGAGCTCAGAAAGCACAGAGATAGAACAAAAGTGTAGGCAGCTGATAGGTGCATTAATGTATGCCATGTTATGTACAAGGC
The DNA here is from genome assembly GCA_947563465.1 of Archips xylosteana. Lineage (NCBI taxonomy): Eukaryota > Metazoa > Arthropoda > Insecta > Lepidoptera > Tortricidae > Archips > Archips xylosteana. Next base: position 2,851,746 of record OX387351.1, on the reverse strand, counting down.
CAGATCTATGTATTAGTATCAGCATCTTAAGTCGTTATCAAGCCTGTGCAAGTCGAGATCTGTGGAGTCATTTAAAAAGACTGTTAAGATATGTAAAGGGTACGCTAAACTTAAGTTTAGTCTACACCAAACACAAGTTTGAATATATCATAGCAGGGTATGCAGACTCAGACTGGGCGGGGGATAGGGTTGACCGAAAGTCAACTGCAGGATATTTGTTTCAAGTATTTGGTTGTACTGTATCATGGGTATCAAAGAAGCAAACTTCTGTTGCCTTGTCTTCTACAGAAGCTGAGTATATTGCGTTGAGTTTTGCTGTGAGTGAAGCATGTTGGTGGCAAAACTTAATTAATGAAATTAACATTTGTAAACAAAAAGTGTATGCTACAGTGTTAGAGGATAACTTAAGCACAATTAAAATATGTAAGAGCCTGTTTCATCCAAGCAAACTGAAACATGTTGACATTAGATTACATTTCGTAAGAGACAAAGTTAACACTAATGGGATAAAGATTGTATATGTCAGTAGTGCTGAACAGTTGGGAGACATTCTCACAAAGCCACTGGGCAAGCAAGTGTTTAACTATTTAAAAGAGAAAGTCGGATTGTGTTAACACCATTGAGGGGGTGTGTTATAATATGGCAATGTTGTTATTATGTAGATTATTTTGTAGCAACACTAGGTTACCTAAGTAACTGTAAAAAACTTGTCTGTCGTGTGCCTTCCGAAATATAATACTCGTACTACAGTAAAATTGTTTCTCTTCAATCTCCTCGCACCCAGTCATAATATCCACATCATAGTTTGATATATAGATGACATTTTTGTATAAAAGCACGATGGCCTTCCTCAGGTCTCTGACAGCATACCAGCACTGCATGTACCAGAAGTTGTAAAACTTCAGCCGAAAGACTGCTGCTGAACATAGGCCTTCCCCAAAGTTCGCCCAACAGTCCGATCCTACGCCATGTGCATCCAACGCGTTCCCGCAACCTTCACCAGTCTACCAGTCCGTGGACGCAACTCAAGAATGTTTTGGCCCCATTGGCAACCGATTGCGATTGCGGAAAGACAACATGAAAGCTAAAGATAGAATGTCCAATGACACATTCTATCTTTAGCTTTCATGTTGTCATTTGTTTTGTAAAAATGTTGATATGTCTTGTGCTGTTGTAAATAAGTGTATTTTTTTCTTTCTTTCTTTCCATTGGCCATCAGTTGTAAGAGCGAGAAGAAGAGTCCTTGCGATTTGACCTTAAAATGAAGCTAAAAGTAGCCCTGAAACATAAATGTAACGTTATACTAAATTTAATTCTACAGGGGAATAGATTAAATTTTCAGTATGAGGGGGTCAGTTATTGAAGGGTGGCCAGTTATTGGCGATTTACCCTATATAACAAGCGAAAGTTTAGTATCCAACAGAAGTATCTGTTGAAATCTGCAGCTACGAGTACTGACAGATTCGAGGACGTACATTGAGGACCAACTCCCTCGCGTAACCGCGTTACTATGCAGACCGTGTTTTCTATGAACCTGATATTGGCCAAATGCAAATTTTAATGCAGTGAGATATCTGTGTGTAATAAATGGCTTCAATTTATGATAGTAAGGCACGTAAATTTGGTAGTCATTTCACAGAAAAGTATGAATCCTAGTAATCCTTTTAATGTTATAAATGCAAACGATTAATAGTGTGTGAGTAGTGAAATGATACGGATTATTCAGTCTCAAAACGAGTTTAACTCGACATATTATTAGAGTGTGTGGGTTTATACATATTTATTAAAGTGAAAGATCACGCTAGTACGGTTTGATGGATTTAGATGAAATTTGGTAAGCAGATAGCTGAATTTCTAAAATAACACATAGGACGGGACACGAGAACCTTTTTGCCCCATCTGCCATCAGTTCTACGAGTGATGTACTTGCTCCTTTGTTGCATAGGTGGACCTTCGTAGGCGCGGTCTCCACCCAAACGTTGTCAGTATTCCCAAAATCCGCACAAATCTTATTCGCTCTTCCTTTATCAACCGTACAATTTCTTACCTGCGACTGTGTTCCCTGAACACTACAATCTGGCCGCTTCGAGTGTAGGCTGAATGAGCATTAACTAGGCAAGCAAGCTTTAACGTAGGCCTCATCTTCGCTTTCCATCAGGCGTGATTATGGTCAAAAGAAAGCCTATATTGTATAAATAAATTACTCTGCCCACTGCCACTTAAGTCGTTATGTTTCGTTTAGTCTTCTTCTCTTCTTCTTCCCATTATTCTCCTATCGGAGGTTGGATAACATCATGGCTATTCTGATTTTGGAGGCCGCTGCTCTAAACAAGGAAGTGTTACTGCAGTTGAACCAGTCACGCAAATTCTTCAGCCACGAATGTCTTTTACTGCTCACGCTTCTTATTCCAGCAATCTTCCCCTGGATAAAAAACCGGCCAAGTGCGAGTCGGACTCGCGCACCGAGGGTTCCGTACAAATTTATATAGATAACATCCAGTCTTAGCAGACCCTTGCTCCTAAGCAAAATGTGCGCAGTGTGGGATCATTGTAGATTGGTTACTAATTACATTTACATTTACAAAAAAATTTATGCTTTTCGCAATTTTTCCTTTATCTGTGCTATAAGATCTTGCTTCGTACCAAATTTCAAGATTCTGAGTTCACGGGAAGTACCCTGTAGGTTTTGATTCCCTTGCGAGTGTCGAAAATTTGCGGCATAAATGGCTGTATCTTTTGATTGCGTTGGCTTAGAAGTTTTTTTTTTCACAGCTCCAAGGGAAAGTAGACCTGAGTATTTGATATAAATTTCAGCTTGATACCTACCTCCACGTGTTCCTGAGAAAAAGGGTCTTGACAGACGGACGGACAACAAAGTGATCCTATAAGGGTTCCGCTTTTTCGTTTTGAGGTACGGAACCCTAATAAGCTGGAGAACTCTGTACTTGGCGTTTCTCATTACATACCCAAAGTAACACAACTTTTTTCTTCTTTATTTCGATTAGTCACACGTTTGTAATTACAAAAACTTAAACCAAGAGCTCAGTGGCAGATGAAAAGTATCATATAAGCCATTTGCGACAAAGTCCCGTGATTAATTGAATGTACAGTTCCATCTATTAGTATGCCACGTCGCTCTCTCAATTACGGTATACGCTAACTACGTCACATGTAATTCGTGTAGGGCCGGTAAAATGGCGCCCGAACTATATTCGTAACATCATCATCAGTCGAAAGTTCTCGAAAAGTCTTAAATAAAAGCTTAGCTAAGATTCTAAGGGTCTCCCCAAATCTATTGACGCGGAATCGGCTTCAGCCAATCGGAAAAACCTTTATGTCAACGACGTCGATCAGCTGGGCTCCATTCGGCCCGCGTAGCCGTTGGCACAATACAAGTAATAGGCAGTAATTCGACTTCATACTAGAGCGCCCGAATCGACGCACGCCTACAGCCAAGCGTCTTACATGGCCGCTAACCAATCTTCGCCAGACAAAACAATGCAGTCCCACGCCACGCGCCGTGTAAGACGCTTGGATGTGTGCGTGCGTCGATTCGGGCGTTCTAGTATGAAGTCGAATTACTGCCTATTACTTGTATGTATTGTGCCGTAGGTAGTGTGCTACCAACTGCACCATGGGCCTTCCGACCAACCCGCCCGAAGCTTTGATCGCTTGTATACGCCAGTAGTGGCGTCTGGTGGCATCTATCGCTCAGTTTGGTAATACCAGATTAGAATTAAGGGAAAATTTATTTTACTTCTTCGCGTAATAGTGGGGTTAATTAATGCATTAGCGACGTTTGTGTTGGAAATATTCTTTTTCATGCAATTTTAACTGCCCTCCCTTTGTAAACAGCATATCTTCAACGCCAGCGTAGACATTTTGCATGCCTTGAGTAATCTCACTGCTTTGCAGAGGAGCAAATAAGTAGGTATAACAATTATTTTAAGATGGAACTCCGCAAAGTAACGCCTGAATCTATACATCTATACAGTGGAATATTAAGTTATTAAAATTCCAATTAGTACTGTATAGATTCAGGCGTGTGATATTTTATTTAATTATCATTACTTTTTAACCGATTAAATAAAAGTGATGAGTTAAAAAAAATACATAGTTATAAATAATTAATCATAAACGAGACTGAAATATTTCCAATTAACAGTTACTGCGCAAGAATGAAATAAAAAATTTGCAATGCATCTGATTTCAGAAACAATAGCAGCCATGTCAAATCTCTCCCTACAGAATTTACAACAAGCATTTATCTATAAAAACCACAATAACAATCAGCTCCAAACTACCAGCGCACCGAAACTAATTACAAACTCCACTAATTCCAAAACATTCATCCACCGTCAACAACTGCATAAACCCTCAGCAAAAAGACGCCAAGCGAAACGTCGTTTAGATAGCCGGCACTCGACGTACTGAAGTACTATTTACTAAAGCACCATTTTAAGTGCCCCGCTCCCAGAGGACCAGCCTTTTCTGTACCGAAATTATCTGTACCGCTCCAAGAGACTGCGTTACATTTTATGTATTTTTCCTTCATAACACAGTAGGAGTTTATTTATGTCGTACTTTTTGTAAGATTTCTCATTAAATAGGAGCATTACCTGGTGTTTTGGGTTGCGTTATGAAATATTTGTGAGATATATGATACAACACTCGTTAATATAAGTAATTTCGGAATAAGTTGGGAGTGGCAAACCGTGGTGGCCTAGTGGTTTGCCTCTCGAGCAGAGGCAGAGGAAGTGCAGAGGTCGTGGGTTCAAATCTCGGCTCGCACCTCTGAGTTTTTCGGAATTTATGTGCGAAATTACATTTGTAATTTATCATGGGCTTTACGGTCAACGCACTGGCCCGCGTGGGAACTACAGCTCAAGCCCTCTCATTCTGAGAGAAGGCCTGTGCCTTGCAGTGGGACGTATATAGGCTGGGATGATGATACCTAACCTAAACCGGTTGTCTGTAAAGTCGGTTTACGGAGGATAGTTTAAAGTGACAACGCCATAACAAAACATTCAAAGAACAAAAATGAAACCAGGCGGTCACCCATCCAAGTACTGACCGCGCCCGACGTTGCTTAACCTCGGTGATCGGACGAGAACCGGTGTTTTGCCAAACATCTTGAAAACGGTGCATCCTACGGCAAAATCAAACCCCCGCACCCCCTACCCCCATTAAAAACATTCAAAAAACAAAAATGAAACCCCCTTTAACACTGCCGCACCTCCCCCCGCACCCCCCTCGCAACAAGCCCCCCCCCACCCGCACCCCGCATTGATTGTACATCCTGGCGTTCGCAGCTCTCTTGCAACTGGCCTTCGCGCTCATGTACTTACAACGTAACGTTACATTGCGTCATCCTTTTTCGTGTGTATTCAGCCGGCGTTCATCGATTTATTACTAAAATACTGTGTCAGAAATAAATCACTGTATGACTAACGTTGATTATGAAGAATGATGCGCGTTATAACTTATTAAATTATGCGAAACCAAGGGATCCCAATCCAGATTAATTTTAAAAGAGCTTGTGTTTATTTCTGTGTTTCATCTATATTATTACCATAAAATCTAATACCTTTAAACGAGCAATTCTTGTATATATGTATATATATATATATGTATATATATAATCAGGATCTCGGAAACAGCTCCAACGATTTCGATGAAATTTGGTATGTGGGGGTTTTCGGGGATGAAAAACTGATCTAGCTATGTTTCATTTTCAGAAAATCGCTTTTACTCGTGTTTTCCGGCTATTTTTGTTTGCATTAGAATATAAAGCTAAATTTCGCCGACTTCGAGCGGATCATAATGGCACATTAGAAATCGGCTGGTCGCGGATCCAGCCGACCTCGGTTCGATACCACGTTTTTTTCAAGATTTTTAGTTTTTTTTTTAAGTTTATTTTTTATGAGAAAACGTCAAGTTTCTTCTTTTGTGAGAAAAAGTTACTTTTTTGTTAGAAAAAGTATTATAGGGAACGTGCAGTAACTATAGGCAGCAGCACTAATGCGACAGAAGAGACACTATGCGGACAGTAAAACAAACTTATCAAGGTAAAACATTCAAATTGATGGCACCCTTATGGCACCAGTTGGCAGCACCGTCTATGTGCACGTTCCCTATTGGGAGCACAGAACAGGAAAAGCCGGTTGTCTGTAAAGTCGGTTTACGGACGATAGTTTTACGTGACTCACCCCCCCCCCCCCCCACCCCCTCCGGTGTTTTTGTCAAATATCTTGAAAACGGTGCATCCTACGGCAAAATCAATGAAATTTTCATCCCCCCTTTAATACCCCCGCGCTCCCTTCCCCGCATCCCCTCCGGTGTATATAATCAGGATCTCGGAAACGGTTCCAACGATTTCGATGAAATTTGGTATTTGGGGGTTTTCGGGGTTGAAAAATTGATCTAGCTTGGTCTTATCTCTGGGAAAACGCTTGGTACCGAGTTTCTGCCCGAGCAGAGCTCGGTCGCCCAGGTACTAGGGACGTGAAATGTCAAATAGCTTGAAACCAAAGTCGCGACATGACGTGCTCAGATATAACTGTCCTCCACAACATCAAATATCTAAATCCGAGTGATAATCCTTCATGTCAAATCACCCTGTCACACGCATTTTAGCCCCACGCATCTTTAATTTACACTTCATCCGCTACAAAACAGAGTCTAAAATAGCTGAATCATCGACTTAATTCGTATTCAACGCATAGTTTCGCAGATAATTTCTACGGACCCGTTTCACCTTGACGTTAATATGCAGGACATGAAACCTATTGTGGGCATTCTGACGGGGCCCTGGATCTGTTGATGACAATGAAGTAAGGGTTTGGATGAATAGGGGAATAACGCAGAATAATTACTAGACTAGAGTCCAAAGCCGTATATAAGTGTGTATGTAAAACCTTTAGGGGCTGTTTCACCATCCAATGATTAATTTTAACTGACGGATAAATGTGATGCCGTCTCCGTCTATTCGAACAAAACAAACAGAGACGGCATCACATTTATCCGTCAAATAAATTTGATCAATAGGGATGACGACTGGGTTAAAAATTGGTCATTCTAATTAGTCCGTCATTTAGATTATGGGAAAATATGGGACACGTATTTTTTGGTTTATCAAATTATTAAAAAACGACAAAGATATAGATCATCAAACTTCCGGAGTGGGGGCTTGTGACGTCACCCTTAGGTAAAAATTGTACCATATAGTGACGTCACTCGAAACTTCTAAGCACTGTATCCTCCTCATTTTTTGTTTGTCAAACAAAGGAAAATATACGTGTACAATATTTTTTAATAATCTAACTGACGGACTAAACAGTTTTTTTTAGTCGTCTAGCCTATTAGATGGTGAAACATGGGGTAAGAGTGGTTTTTTTCTACGTCAAAATCAAAATCAAAAATTTATTTTTGCAAGTAAGTCGTTAAGGGCTCTTTTACATGTCTTTTTTAGGGTTCCGGAGCCAAAATGGCAAAACGGAACCCTTATAGTTTCGCCATGTCTATCTGTCCGTCCGTATGCGGCTTAGCATAGAGACTATTAGTGCTATAAAGCTGTAATTTTGCATGGATGTATGTAGCAATTACCACAACAAAGTGATAAAATAAAATGTAGAAAAAAATTTTTTTGGTACATCCCAAAGACGTGAAGTGGGGGCAATTTTTTTTTTCTTACCTTATAATGTGGTGTATCGTTGGATAGGTTAAAATCATAACGGGATTGTGAAAATGATTTTTCAATATAGTGATTAGTTTGCAAGATATTCAAATTTAAAGTGCAAATTTTTGTTAAAATCGAGTGTCCCGCCTTAGCCAAGTTTAACAATTTCATTTTTTGATGTACAAAAATAAATGACATGTACATAAGCGAACCGAGCCCTTTAAGGGAACTCTTAAAAATAAACTTTTGAGTGGATGAGACGAGCATTTTGAGATCGACAAGGAGTTAATTTAAAATTAGATTAATAGTGAAAGCTGGTTGATGAGTCTTAACTATAATCAAACCGAAGAACTGTTAAAAATCGTATCTTAATTGTTGTAATGTTACCTAATTCTCTAGCCTTCCTTACATACATACATTTCCCTCACAACTACATACAATCGGATACACTGACACACACACGCACACTACACACTCACTCACACACACGTACTCAAAATAAACTCACCCATTCATTCTTGCTTAGTCTTATCTCTTTAATTTTGCGACCTAGTTTCTAAAAACCTTATCTGTGGCTTTTGTAACCGGTTATACTTATATTGTAATTTTTTTCCTAATTTTGTCAATTTATTGTTATACCGAATCAGGCCTCCACGTGACAGGCATAGCCTAGTGTGGGGCCACTGGATATTTAGTGTATGTTATTAAGGTTTTCTTTTAATAAACTATTTTTATTTTTTTTATTTTTTTTTTTTTAAGCTGGAGTGGTACTGTACTTCTACTCGTATGTCATGCTATTATAATAGCTAGCTAGTTGTGATAATAGGGCTTATACTTTATATAGACAGACTAGAATGTAGATATCTATCGAGACCCTACTACGTGCCTTCATCCCAAAACACTTAGACAGGATTTAACGTTTAACGATAGTATCAAAGATAGGCTAAAACTTATGTGATGTGTTTTATAGATAATTTAGTTGAGTGTGAACCAAGACATTTTACCTCGCTTCTTTGCTTCCATCTGTCTATTATAATGAAATAGTAGCTTTCGAAAATATATTTATATATATATTTTTTCGGCCTATTGGCCGCCCCACTGTTGGGCAAGCTACTCCCCTTTTTTCTTTCCAACCATTTCTAAATATCTTTCGCAAAGTCTTGCCGAAATGTGCCAAAATGGTCCAAATCATCCCGCCACTAAATGACCTAGCTAGTGGCTTGAGAACCTGACTACGAAGGGGTTGACATTTGTATGAAAAATACATATAATTTAATACGTATTGAAGTATGTATCTATCTAAACAAAGTAATCAAAGCTTGTGTCCAGAACACTCTCATTCGGAAATACTGACTGATTAAAAAAACTTTTATTAATAAAAGCTACCGAACAAAATGTGCAGGGCCATAAATCATTAGGTACCCCGCAAATACTTATAAACTTTACGAACGGATAGATAGAAAGATAGGGCTTGGCGACGAGCCAAAGGATCATCAAAATATTTACCCTGCGAAGATAAGGCTCGATTGTGATATCTAGTTTAGGTTTATTGAGGTTTCGGTGTGGAAGTGCATCATAATTTAAAGAATTTGCGGTGATATTGTTGTAAGGAATCATATCATTTTCATCCCAGCCTTTATACGTCCCAATGCAGTTCACAGACCTCCTTTCGGAATGAAAGGGCGTGGGCCATAGTTCCCACGCGGGCCCAGTGCGGATTGGGAACTTCACCGCAAAGGTCATGGTAAATTACAAATGTAATTTTGCACATAAATTCCGAAAAACTCAAATGCGAGCCCGGACTCGAACCCACGACCCTCTCTCTGCTTGAGATACCACAGGTCAAATCACTAGGTACTTAAGTTCTAAGAAATACTTAAATAATAATAATCACGGAACGATTGACACTAAGAAAGGTTACTGATAAGGTTCATTAACCTTACCTCTTTCGATCTGCATCATAAAAAGCGGCATTTTATTTTTGTCGCATTTGACGGGTTCGAATCCTGACTAAGACAAGCGATTTTTCAAAACTCCATAAATGCAGTAAATATTGTTTTTAAAAAGAAAGGAACGTATCCTTTACTTAGAATATTGCTCTTTCTAATATTTAAACAAATCGGCCCTGCGCCACGCGCATCCAACGCGTTCTCGCCACCTTAACCAGGTCGTCGCTCCATCTTGTTGGAGGCCTACCTACACTGCGTCTTCCAGTCCGCGGACGCCACTCGAGAACCTTTCGGCCCCACCGGCCGTCAATTCTACGAGCGATGTCCCCTGCCGACTGCCACTGCTTGGGGCGGGGAATTAGTGTATAATATTAGTATAAAATAGGATTAAGGTGAATCTCAAGCCGCATTTAGTTTAAATAGCAACAATAACGTACTCACACAGCAGACAATAACAGAAGCTGTTGCAACCGCAGTCCCGGGCCGCGTAATTATTTGGAGCCGGGCCAGGGTTATCCAAACGAGAGATACCGGTTAAGGATGCCACAGCACAACGGGAAACAGTGCCTGCAGGCCATACTAGTAATTAAGTTGTTAATCCTTACTAATATTATAAATGCGAAAGTAACTCTGTCTGTCTGTCTCGCTTTCACGCCAAAACTACTGAACCGATTTAAATGAAATTTGGTACACAGGTAGTCTAGAGCCTGAGAAAGGACATAGGCTACTTTTTAATGCGAAAAAAGGGTTGTTCTTAAAGGGGTTAAAAAGGGGAGATAAAAGATTGTTAAAGCGCCTGATAAAAATTATGCCGCAATCATGCATATGTGATTAATCTCTGTCAATTAGCGTAAGGAGTTAACTCTGGCATTAGCAATACACAGCAAATTTTCAATTCGTGCGCATCGTATTTTATTGATTCCCTGATTACATCCACTCTGGCTCCTGAACAAAGGTTGTATGGAATACAATCCAAGGACAGATCTATCATAGGATTGGTTCTTTACTGCCTACAGATGATCAGCCAAAATTTTTGCAGATTTACTTCATGGGAGATGAAAATAGCGAAGTTGATAGCAGCTGTCAAAATATACAAGGAGTTGAAAGAGATATCGTTTTAAAAATTCAAATAATGTTGCATGATCATAACAGCCTCATTAACACTTTCAAAACTGCGCTAGAAAGAATGCCGGGAAAAGAATACAAGTTGGTCATGCACCCTGATCGTACGCCAAGTGGGGAACATGAAAGACGATATAATGCACCATTAATCAATGAAGGCGCAGCCGTGGTATCTGGCGAACAGTTTTCTTCCCGTGATATTATTTTACACACCCGTAATGACACATTAACCAGGGTACCAGACACACACAAATTTTACGACGCGCTACAATATCCACTAACATTCAGCAAGGGGCAGGAGGGGTATTACTTTCAAATACCTCAAGTCAGTCCTGTGACAGGCTTGCTCTTACCCAACAAAAAAATATCGTGCATGGATTTTTATGCTTATCGTATCATGATTCGGGAAAATGATTTCAATATAGTATCACGATGCAGACAACTGGCCAATCAGTTTTACGTTGACATGCACGTAAAAGTTGAAAGCGAACGATTACGATACATAGGTATTATTAAATCAAAGCAAATTAAGAGCGGAGAACTACATTCATATTCAAGATGCTGTAGCAAAAAAATGCAAAATTCCCAAGGGATAGAAATAAGTGACCAATTTGAAATTTCTTTTACCAATAGAAAGCTACACTATCCCTGATTTACATAGACCGCTTTTCCTCCAGAAAAATGAAAAATTCCCATTGGTTTAGAAATTAGCAAGTTCGACTTCGGGCCAATTTTTAAATTTCTTTCACCAATATAAAGCTACACTGTCGCTGCTTGACATAGGCTGCTTATGGTATAACGTTTATTTTATCTAACGTTCAAATGGCATAACCTTTGTTGATATAATGTATTAGAGACATAATCCCAGATTTACTACAGTATTAAAAATATCATATTATATTTTATTGCAAAAACGAGACGATCATTTTTATAACAGCCTATAAAACGACTCTGCATGGGTAAGTTATAAAAGGCATTGATAGAGAAATAGGGGGGACGGGTGGGCGAAGCCCCCCAAAAGGGGGCTCGGGGGGCGAAGCCCCCCGCATTAGAAAAACCAAACCAAAGGTTAATTTAGGTAGAAAAGTAGGTTAGGTTAGGTTTGAATTGCATCCCGTAACAAAAACGAACCGCTACCGGGAAAGTAGGTTAGGTTAGGTTAGAACTGCATCCCCCAGCAAAAACGAACTGCTACCGGAAAAGTAGGTTAGGTTAGGTTTGAACTGCATCCCCCAACAAAAACAAACCGCTACCGGGAAAGTAGGTTAGGTTAGGTTAGAACTGCATCCCCCAGCAAAAACGAACTGCTACCGGAAAAGTAGGTTAGGTTAGGTTTGAACTGCATCCCCCAACAAAAACTAACTGCTACCGGAAAAATAGGTTAGGTTAGGTTAAAACTGCATTCCCCAGCAAAAACGAACTGCTACCAGAAAAATAGGTTAGGTTAGGTGCGACCTCTACACAAAACGAAAGAAAATTTTGGGTTAGGTAAATAAAACGCAATTTGCACACTGTTACTATTTTAAATATGTGGTAATAATAAAATATATACCGCTTGATAGTTATATGATTTGTAAATCAAATGAACTTTATACCATATGATGGTTATCAGAAATAAGTGTTCTACCAAACGATAACTATACAAAATAAAATATATAATTAAATATTATACTAAACGTTATTTATATAAAAAGAGAGAGAAATTATATTATTTATTTTTATATCGATCATTACACACCCGTTGTCGAATACCTCTCAGTAGACAATGTTATGGACACTGAACAAGTCACATACATCATACCCTATAGAGTTTCTCAACTCTTTAGAATTATCAGGAGTGCCTTCCCATAAGCTAAGGCTGAAAGTTGGTGTTCCAGTCTTATTAATGAGAAATCTTGACGCGCCAAGGCTATGTAATGGTACACGGCTACAAATTACACATCTGGGGCACATCATTATAAAAGCTACAATAATGACTGGAATGTCAAAAGGAGAAAATGTTTTGCATCCCCGTATTCCAATAATTCTGACTGATTTGCCATTTCAATTTAAAAGAGTGCAGTTTTCCCTGAAAGCAGCATTTGCAATGACAATTAACAAATCTCAAGGACATACGCTTAAAGTTGCAGGAGTTCATTTAGAAAAAAATGTTTTTCCCATGGGCAACTCTATGTATGCTCACGTGTATCAAATCCGCAAAATCTTTATTTTTTGGCAAAAGATGGGAGAACAAAGAACGTAGTTTATGAAATGTACTTAAATAAGCTGATATAAATACTTTATACCCTATGTACTTATGTAAATACTTTAATAATTAAAAATGCTACCCAAAGTCACTATTCCACGCGGACGAAGTCGCGGGCACAGCTAGTTAAGTATAATATAAACATGTATGTTAGTCGTTAAGGTATTTTCATCACACTTGCTCGTCAATGGGGTTATTCCATGCTTGTATACTAAATGACAATGGCCTAAATTGTTCTTAAGGGAGTTATAGATTTTCGTACAGTTTTTCTACCCAAGGGAGTTCTAACTTTAGTTTTAAAATTTGCAAACAAGTAATTTCAGACTAAGGAGGTTTCAAGTCAGCCAACGTTTTATTTATTATCTTTAAAACTTAGCTATATAACCTAAATTTTACAACACAAAATTTATCTACGCTTCATGAAAATTCGTTATTTTTATATTTTAAATTTATATCAAATAGTTTTGCAATAATTTTAGTAAAAATATTTTTTTAAACATGTTGGCAGAATCTGGCCATATGACCTTTCGAATTCTAAACTGAACACAGTTTACATTATCTATGGTAGGTGACTCGAAAAAAGTGGCAATCTGTATGCCAATATATCTGTATACCAGCCATGGTAGCCATTATTTTATTCAATTTAAGTGTTTAGAGACAAATTCATTTTATTTTTGGATTTTTTTTCTCGCAATGTGATGAAAATCGTTGTGTGTATCACGGGCAGTAAGGGGATTACAAACTCGAGTCATTAAAAGCCCTCCGCCTTCGGCGTCGGGCTTCTAATAGACTCTCGTTAGTAATCCCCTACTTACGGCCCTAGATGCACAATGTACTATTTTATACGGGCCTATGCAGCCTGAAATAAAATTATTTTATTCTATTCTATTCTATTCTGTTCATACTATAAGTACCTCTATACCCCGTTATCAAGCGGGCAGTTTGGTGGCTACCTAACATTAGTGATGTGCTATGCAAAAAAGCCGTGGTGGCCTAGCGGTTTGATCTACGGTCTCTCAAGCAGAGGGTCGTGGGTTTGAGCCCGAGCTCGCACCTCTGAGTTTTCGGAATTTATGTGTGAATTACGGTTGAAATTTATTATGGGCTTTACTGTGAAGGTAAACATCATGAGCAAACTTGCACATATCTGCGAAGAAATTTAATGGTGTTTGAGAAGTTACCAAACCGCAGTAGGCCCGCGTGGGAACTACGGTCCAAGCCCTCTCATTCTGAAAGGGGGCCTGTGCTCTGCAGTGGGACGTACCTACATAGTTTGGGATGATGATGATGATTATAAGTAGTAAGTATCTGAAAAATGTGTTTCCAATGTAATTCTTCTTCCCACGGGAATTCCGAAAAAATGTATGTTCCCTATGTCACTCTTGAAACTGAGACGAATCTAATGATACCATTGATACCTCATACTTTGAAATCCATCTAACCGCTTAGGCTGCAGGGCGTGCCAAAGAATGATACATATACATACATGCATACATAAATACATTACTCTCAAAAAACATAACTCTCCTTCAGCAGTCAGGTAAAAAGCGAACAACTGATCGCGTAAATGTACTACGAATTTAACATACATTTAACTTATATAATGTAGTTGGCAACAGTGTTACTCCAAAACATACCTTACCCGTGAATCTGTAGCATCTAGAACTAGAACATAAAGTCTAAGCACTGTTAATAGCTTCATTATGAAGACAGAAACATATTTATACATATAAAAAAGTCCTTGATGACTGCACTCACTGACTCATCGACACCCAGCGCAAAACCTAGTTGGCCCTATAAATATCAATTTTATAGACGTAGAAAAAGCCGTAGTGGCCTATAGGTTTGACCTATGGCCTCTCAAGCAGACGGTCGTGGGTTCAAATCCCGGCTCGCACCTCTGAGTTTTTCGGAATTTATGTGCGAAATTACACTTGAAATTTATCATTTACGGTGAAGGAAAAATCGTGAGGAGTGCATGCACCTGCGAAGAAATTCAATGGTGTGTGTGAAGTTGTCAATCCGCACTGGGCCCGAGTGGGAATTACGGCCTAACCCCCATCATTCTGAGAGGAGGCCTGTGCCCTGCAGTATGACGTATGTACAGGTAGGCTGAGATTGATGATGATGATGATAGACGAGGACTGGTTAGATCAATTTACCAAAATGTATGTATGTATTAATTTATTATTGTTGTTGTCTTTTAATATCATGTAAAATAAAAAAAAATAAAAAAATATCACGGGACAATTCACACCAATTGACCTAGTCCCAAAGTAAGCTTAGCAAAGCTTGTGTTATGGGTACTAGGCAACGGATAAACATACTTATATAGATAGATACATACTTAAATACATATTAAACACCCAAGACCCGAGAGCAAACATTCGTATTTTTCATACAAATATCTGCCCCGACACGGGAATCGAACCCGGGACCTCAAGCTTCATAGTCAGGGTCTCTAACCACTAGGCCATCTGGTCATGTGTTTTATATTATTTACAATAGAAATCCTTCTAAATAGAATGTGTAATTTAAATTCATTAGTTAAAACAAGCTTGACCGCCTTCAAAACGTGTGCATCCGGTATATCTTTGGTCTCCGTAAATACGACCACGTATCTCACTTTCGCGCACAGCTGAGGTGGTTGCCCATCAGGGAGCGTAGGAACATCCACGTTCTGTCATTGCTTTTCAACACTCTTTTTAATCCTTCCGCCCCTTTATACCTTTCCGAGCGTTTCAGCTACTTGGCTGAAGGAAGCCAGCATCGTTTGCGGTCGAGTACCAATCTCCTTTTGGCCTGTCCTTCTACTTCTTCCAAAATTTACTCAAAATCTTTTACTGTGCAATCTGCTAGACTGTGGAATCGATTACCCACCTCCATTAGGCAATCTCCCTCCGTGGTGTCGTTCAGGGAAGCTTTGAAGAAGATGTGGCTCACACCATCTCTTTAATATTTTGAGAACACTGCTTATTTATTGTAAGTATTTTGCATATATATGTTGTATATGGTAGTATATTTTTATTAGGTTTCTTTATATTATGAGTTTATGTATTGTATTTACTAAAAGTTGTATTGTAGCCTTTGCTTTGTCCGACTGTCTTATTTTTACTTACTCTTTGTCGGTCCCTTACTAAATGCTCCTTTCATCCACTCAAAGGTTGACTGGTAGAGATCCCTTAAAGGGATAAGTTCGCCTTTGTACATGCATTTCAACGGTTGTCAATAATGTATTTCTTTTTTTCCTTATTTTTGTACAATAAAGAGTTTACATACATACATACATACATAAAACAAAAGAAAAGTTTTACCCCTGGAACGTCACTTTGACATTGACAGTTGTTTGTTAACATTTCTGTCGTGTCATGACAAAACACTGTAACCCGAGTTACAGTGTTTTGTGCTAACACCGTTAAATTGACTATTCGTACCCTAATCTATATATGCATGCTTAGAGTAACTGATTTTCTATCAAAAACATTGAAAAACGTCATTGTAATTTGCACTGTAACTCTTAAAACGTAGGGTCTTGATTAGACTAAACACTGTATTATCTCTAGATACCGTGTTTTGCCAAAACAAACTCACATTTTCTTAGTATACTCTCATATATTATTGATAAAGGACATTACGACATAACACGTTATTGCTTGAAAATTCAAGTAAAAAGTAAAAATTTTAATCTTATTTTTCTTTGTCCACTACTGGTAGCACATTATCCGTGATTTGTTCAAATTTTATTGCAATCAGATCAGTATTCACTGTTATGTAGCCAATTAAAGATAGCAAAAGTTTTTTGCGATTTCTGAAAAATAGGTGTTTTTTAGATACAGTGTTTTGTCATGACACGGCAGATTTACACAGTATAATAAATAAACAGTAAAACCACAGATTTACCAAAATCGTTATTTCCTAGTACCAAAGTTTTCATTCGCATTTTTTCCCTAATTATTGTTTTCTCACTATAGTTTTTTTACTGAAGCTTATTTTCACAGTACCTAGCGTTTTTTCCTAATTTGAATTGACACAGAAACAGTGTCGACGGTGCTCCACCAGCGGAGCTCCTGCTTCTGTGTGCTTTTGCCTCTTCGGTCGGGCTGATGCAACATAACAAAACTACCTATGTTTCTGTGTCGATCAAAGTTGGGAAAAAACGCGGTTGTGAAAATAAGCTGTAATAAGTAGTGGTAGAGCCATGTTGTAGCTAGCCGCTGCATCACGAATGGGCCGGCTCGTCCGGGACATTACCACCCTCTCACAGAACACCGGCGTGAAGCAGCAGTACTCCTGCTGCGTTTCGTACAATCAGTGAGAGCGCCGGGGGCCCAATACCTTTCCGCCTCCCTCTCCCCTATTCCCTCTCCTTATTTAAAGGCCGGCAACAGATCAGTGACTCTCTTTGATATGTTGATATTTATGGTCGGTGGTGATCATTTTCCATCAGATGGCCGGCTTACTTGTTTGCCTCCCTCTCACAATAAAAAAAAAAAAAAAAAAAAGCTTCAGTAAAAAACCATAGTGAGAAAAAAAGCATTTGGGAAAAAATTACCCATTCCCCGTGAGATACGAGTAGGTCTGTACACCTTTGGCCTCATCTGCACTTTTAATCAGGTGAGATAGTGGTCATACTGGTCATTTTTACGTAAATAACGCTTCCAAATTAAAATTTTATCTTATCCCATCAATTAGTTGCGTTTATTGAAAAATCGCCCCAACCCCCAACCCATTAGCATGCCTAATTAATACAGCGGATCTCGAGACATCAAAAGATTACGAAATTACAAGACGGACCGATGGACCGGCGTAATCGCTTGATTTATTTAATTACGTCCGTAATTCGGAGAAACGAGATTAGAGACGGTGTTTAAATTAACCCTTTGCTATTCAGCTTAGGATTATTACGTGAAGGGAGAAAAATATCACCCAGTTATGGTACAGTCAACCAATTTGAATCCTAGGCCACTCAAAATAAATCAACTCTAGTGTACTTACTGCTTTACGGTGAAGGATAACATCGTAAGGAAACCTGCCTGCGAAGAAATTCAATGGTGGGTGTGAAATTCCCAATCCGCACTGAGCCCGCGTGGGAACTACGACCCAAGCCCTCTCATTCGGAGAGGAGGCCTGTGCCCTGCAGTGAGACGTATCTAGCCTGGGATGATGTTTAATGTTTCATATTTATTTGGGCAAAAAACGGCTCAATTATACCTAATGATGATGATGATCTAATGAACTAAAACAATTACTTTGCTCACCCGCGACCTTACAATAGTTATGTTTATGCAAGAAATGTGTGTTCATGCAGTTCCTCCACCTCCACACTGTACGAACACACACAAATCACATAAACACAACTATCACCATCACCAAGCTACACTGACGCGTTTCGAACTCAACCAGAGCTCATCTTCGGAGTTACCACAACCGTATGCTATGCTACCAAATGTTAAACTAACAAACCAAAACAAATGTTTTAACTTGTCACTGTAACTTCACAAGTACCCTTGGTGATGGTGATAGTTGTGTTCATGTGATTTGTGTGTGTTCGTACAGTGTAGAGGTGGAGGAACTGCATGAACACACATTTCTTGCATAAACATAACTATTGTAAGGTCGCGGGTGAGCAAAGTAATTGTTTTAGTTCATTAATATGGACCTCCGCAAAGTAACGCCTGATTCAATAAATTAGATGATGATCTACTATTTATGGCTGTTGGCGCCTGTTTGCCTTGGTCTTAGACGAAGATTTTACTTTATACACTAGAGACACTTTACGAGCATGAGAAGTGAAAAGTATATATTTCTGAAGTTGGATTTTAATCCACGCCTCTTCCCAACTTGCAGTTACCTTAATTATCCATAAAGAACCCAAACAATGGAATTTAAACTGCCCGGAATTTCAGTAAATAAGGCAGGTGGATGAGCGTAAGTGAGCTCCCTGCTTAACCCTTCCGCTGCCGGGTCCAAGTTAAGGAGATTTATTTTTGTTTACAACGTAGTTACTTGTGGGACGAGAGGGTTCAATTTGATACCTGGAGTTTGAAGTCGTGTAGTTACGGTCGCTTGCTTTAATTTGGGACTTATTTCGAAAAAATATCCGTTGAATTCCTATACAATATGACAAGACCTCATAAGAAAGCTCAAACTCACACAGAGTTTCTCTGCGGGACCACATTAGAAATTATGAAATCCGCGCAAGAACTAAAGTCACCGACATAGCTGGAAGAATCGCCACACTCAAGTGGTAGTGGGAAGGGCACATCGCTCGTAGAACTGATGGCCGACGGGGCAAAAAGGTTGTTGCCCACTGCCACTTGAATCTGGTGCTTTTTTGTACTTAAATGTTTATCTTTAAAGGTATTTCAAAAGCTGGCCAAGCCACGGGTTCAAGCTAGCACAACAAAGATGAGTAAGTGTTGCTGACCAACACAAACAAATAAACTATAACACCTTCTACCGGAATTTGTTTCGATCACTGTATCTCGCTTTCCCGAAATTTCGTTGAAACTAACTTATGGCTTAAATACCTCAACATTTGATAAATTGTGTATCTCTTTATTCGTTAATTTGGTGTTTTTATTTTCCTATTTTTTTGTTATTTTTCTTTATTTGTTATTATTATATTGTGAAACTAACTATTAACTTTAAAGTGAACATCGATTGCTCTCTTCGAATCATGACGCTACTATGTAACTAGCCCTAACACAGACTTCGGTCTTTTTGGGTTCTTACTGCACACTAGACTTTAGGCGCTTATCTGGATCGGTAACTACTCTTAATACTAGTGGAATATTACCTGTATAAGCTGTATGAGTGTTGTTTAGTAAATAAATATACCCTAAAAATTATGATATATTGTTTTGTATACTCAGAAAGCCAGTTTACAGAGTGTTGGTCTCTTTGCATGGCGTTTAAGTAGCTTCCCTACTCTTTCATTTCCAAAACCAATTTTCATGGGACTCGCTTCTCGCTGGGAACGCTTTTTGTGGCTGCTACAGCGCACATCAAAGTGTCTCGATACACTTGGGGACAATAGAAATACCACAAGTTAAAAGGGTGAATTATTCAGCGTTTCAACGACGTTTTTGAAGTGAAACTTCTAATGCGACTTGCAACAAGCGTTGCGTTTAATGCGTTGCGTCAAATACGCAACGCAACGCAACGCAAGTTGACGTTTACGAGACGTTCGCATCAGTGCGATCAGTGCAATCCACAACAATTGCGTGGTTTAGTATGAAAACTTGTAAAAATCAAAACTATTTTAATGGTAGATCGTAGAATAAAGAATTTTAAACGTATTTAGTAAAAAAAAGTTTTGAATATCTTTGAAAATTACGAAAAATCAAGAAAAAATATTGAAAATAACGTGCGCACGAGGAGCAACGCCATCTAGCGACGAGTTATGTAACTTGTTTCGCTAGCGCTGTTGTTGGTTGCTTGCTAGCCGCTTCTTTGCTTTGGGTTATTGCAATAAGGTTCATATTGATGTATAAGTGCCTTTTTCTTTAATTACCATCTCAACAAATATCATTAAAAAAAACCGTCCAAGGGCGTGTCGGACACACCCAGGATAGGGTTCCGCAGCCGTTGCGAAAATATCCTTGCATTTATTATTAAGTTTACTATTAATTTTACTGTCCGTATTAAACAAGCAATATTTTATAGGTCAGGCTGCTATGTACTCTTAAACTACTAATAATTCTCAAGCAAACTGAGCCGTTGTAGTTTTTCTTGTTAATTCTGATTATTTTTTTAATTTTTATTAACAGTTTAGCTTGTAGAGGTACTTTAAAGTTGAATTTTTCGCAAGCGAATCACTATTTCAAAAAATCGCGCTCACAACCTTGAAATGATTTTAAAAGACCTATCCCCACACTACAAAGTTAGACAAGAAAAGAATTATTCACCCCTACTCTACGTCTATTGGAGGTAACCTAAAAAAACTTTTTTTCGCATTTTATCTTATTCACCTTTTCCGGATAATTGCTATACATATCGATACCTTTAGGTTCAATTGGCGTAAAGGACAAAATGGCACTTTTCAGGAGAGCCAAAAAACAAAATTTTTTTTAGAAAAACTTTTGTAACTTTTTTCTTTGTTGACCTATATTTTCGATGTATATGAGAAAAGTGCTTAGAATTCTTGACTCTATTTAGTTATTTGGAACCTATTACGTTAAATATGAAACTTAAAAAGTTAAGTGTCCTTTACACCGCGGTAAAAAGCGTTATATAGTCACTTACGACCATACCATTTTCAGTAATTTAAGATTGTTAGTATTTGTTAGGGCCGTAAAGGTCATTTTTGTAAAAAATAATGCATTTTTTGGGTGTATAGACTACTATAACTTACTAAATTTATATTTTTTTCCTTAGATTTATGTCATTAAAGGAATGTATTATGCGAAAATATTCATCATTTGTTGTAATTATACGTTAGTAGTTACTTACCAATAATTTAGTAGTTGGTAGTAGCATAAAATATCATTAAATACCTGAAATAAACAGTTTACGGCATTGAAAATATTAAAATTAAATCTATGGAATTTTATTATTGTAATAAAACAGGTAGGTTAATCATGGTATGCCGTGAATGAAAGGATGGAGCCATTAGTCTGTAAGAAATTGTTGTAAAGTTAACTTTAGTATTCGCAAAATGCACTTTACTAGAGAAACGCTACACAATATAGGTTCAATCACAAAATTACTTTACCTACTAGGAATTTGATAACGTCATTTTCTTTAAGTAAGAACTAATTATCACACATGTTGTACCTACAGCTCTAACGTAACACGAAATCTTCCAGTATAAAACAATACAAATTCTAACAAACAAATCTCGCCGGATAAAACCATGCTAATTAAATATTTCGTAACTTGATATTAATAAACTGGTTCTCAGAAATTACTAACTTCTTTTAGGTAGACATTAAATAAACGAGTTAGTTTCAAGTAGGTAGTAAGAATAACGCAAAAAGCTTTAAAAGCAACTCATCAGAAAATAATTGATTCATCTACTGCAATGTCACTGTAGACGACTGCTGACGACTTGCCTCAAAAACACTACTCGATAATAATTCAATCGAACAGCGTTAGAAAATATTTCTACAATAATAACTAAACTAAACACAACAATCATCTGATCTGCATGCGTATGCATTGGGAACTAGGTATAAGTCCGTACCGTCATTGACACATCACCTATCTTGCTCTTAAAGCCACCACAAACCGCAGCGCGGGGCATGCGCGCGAAGCCGATGAAGCGTGGCCAGCGCGGTCTATAACACTAAATCATATATACGGTGACATACACCGGCAGTGTTATGCAGCGCGCTGAATACGCTCCATCGGCGTCGCACGCACGCCGCGCACTGCGGTCTGTGAAGGGCTTTACTATTGATAAAAAACAAAATTGCGAAGATGGCAGAGACGGTTGTCTCTGCATGAGGAGTGTTTTACCGCGCAAAACTGTCGCGTGTTTTGTTACGACGCAAACTGTTATTAGTAAGAAAAGGACAATTATAATGAAAATAAAAGAACATCAAAGGTTTAAAGTAAGTAAACCTATTAAAACTTGATTTAATTACATTATGACATCATTACAGGAATAGAAAACTCTTTTAAGCCTTTAACTTTTGTTATCAAGTTCACCAATTTACAAAAAAAAAGAGTAGTAAAGCATTAAAAAGTCCTTTACGCTGAATCATAAATATACCTTAGCATTTATGTAAGTCCTTTAAACCACGTTGTATAATGCTAGGAAAAAAATATACGTCCTTTACGCCCATAGTTTAGCTACGTTATGAAGTAAATGTAGTACGTAAATGAAAAACAGTAAAGGTCGTAAGGGACAGAATAATAAAATAAGGTTCCAAATGGGTGGTCTTAAAGGGCAACGTGTATAATATCAGGACTTTACGTCGTGGTCTATATTTCATGACGTCCTTTACAATCCGTGTGATTTCGACTATGATATTTACACCCACTAAACAAAGTAGTTTTGATGTTGAGCTATGAAAAATTCTGGGGTGTAAAGGTCAAATTTTGCGAGATATCAAAATTTTAAGTATACAGATCGATACAGCTTGAAATTCTGAACAAAACTGTATATATAACTCATTTTCGGCATTTTGTCCTTTACGCCAATTGAACCTAAAGGTATCGATTATCCATGCAAAATTACAACTTTCTAGCCTTAATAGTTTCTGAGCTAAGCCACGGGCGGACGGACGGACGGACAGACATAAATAAATAAATATTAGGGGACAATCTTACACAAAGCGACCTATAGTCCCAAACTAAGCAAAGCTTGTAGGTACTATGGGTACTAGACGACGATAAACATACTTATATAGATAAATAAATACTTAAATACATAGAAAACATCCATGACTCAGGAGCAAATATTCGTGCTCATCACACAAATGAATGCCCATACCGGGATTCGAACCCAGGACCTCTTGCTTCGTAGGCAGGGTCACTAGCAACTAGGCTAAAGCGGTCGTCAACAACAAGAAAGTGGTGAGGTGAAACTATAAGGATTCCGTTTTTCCTACTTTGGCGCCGGAATCCTAAAAAGTAACACGTAAAAAGAGCCTTTTGCGGTTTAGCTGCAGAATAAACGTTTTGATTTTAATTTTGAACCCATGCGCTCTCAAACTGCAGGACTCATTGGTTCGAGCCCAGGCACCATGTTTTTTTTTGATGAGTTGCCAGAGGGGCCAAAGACGCGAAGTCCTTGCTGTTTTTTAACTTTAGAGTAGTAGTAGTAGAGTAAGAAGGGGAGGGGTAGGGAGAGGACTTAATCTACCCATAGGTCCTGCCTCAGCCATTTGCTGGAAGGCCGGGAGAGGAACATGCATTCTCCCGCTGGGCACTGCGGGTGCTTAGGTCGGTCTTTTATGTTTTTACCCATTGGTTTCTTCTTTGACCGACCCTCGCCCGTTTCTGTACATTACACTAAAGCTATTGGTTCCTTTCTTTTGCCCTGCGATGGAAGGTTAGGTCGGAGATCTTTTGGACCCGTTGTGTGGCTTTGGATGCCATCTTTTGGGTGCTACCCTTTATGCCTGATGGTTTTTTGGCACCATGTTTTCCTTCACCGTAAAACTCATGGCAAATTTAAAAGGTATAAATCGCACACAAATTTCGAAAACTCAGTGGTGAACCCGGACTCGAACCCACGACTCTCTGCTCGCCACCACCACGACTTCTAAACAAAGCACCGTAAGCAAAATATTTAAAAAATATATATACTTAGTTTCATTTATGCGCTCGTATTTTTTTGATCGCCAGTGTAATAGACTTCTTTGCGACAGCGACAAAGGACTTTGAAGCCACGTTTGTCGTAGAATTCTGCGACGAGATTATGTCGTAAGAACTTAAATACTGCCAGCACCTTTTGTGATGGTGCGGCAAAGAATACCACATTAAGAAAAAAACCGGTGAAGTGCGAGTCGTACTCGTACATGAAGGGTTCCGTACCTCCGTATTATTCAATCTTTTATTTACAGTGACACATTTTGCCCGAATAATGTTGATCCCATCAAAAACATACTTGAATATAAAAAAATGTTAGCCAAGTTCAATATTAAAAATAATCGTTGATGATTTCTGCCTCTAGACTCATTCATAATAGTTGCCGGTGTTGTATTAAATACTATGAGTGCCATCTCAAACACGGTCTTTGACATAAAAGATGTTTGTGTTGTGATAACTTAAAACTGATTTTACTATGCTGGACGCTTAAAGCGTAAAGTTTACGTGATGCCAGTGCGTCATCGGCTCTAAAAGGGAGAGGAAAAAGGAAAGGGAATAGAGGAGGGGAGATGTATTGGGTTTGGGTATTTTTTATGTTTATGTAAGAAATGCGTGTTCATGCAGTTCCTCCACTTCCACACTGTACGACCACACACAAATCACACAAAGCCAACTTTACTATCACCACCACCAAACTAGACTGATGATGATATATTTATAACCTTGACTGTCCGTCGGTGACTTGAGACGCCCACCATGCTAAACTGAATTGAAAAAAATAAGCTCTTTAAAAAAATAAGCGAACAGTCATAAGGGTGCGATTTCATTACAGCGAAACGGGGAAGTGCAAACTCAATCATAATAATGACAAGTGGAAGTCACAGTGGAAATCCAGCCTAAACTGACCACGAATTCGGATCATAGTAATTGTATTACTATGTTAGCGGTACTGGTTGAAATCAGATGTGTACACAACTATTTTATATACATTTACTCCGAGGCAGCATATAGCAAGCACTTGGAGGTAGTCCAGCGAAATTGTAGCCAGGGTCAATGCAGAAGCTTAAGGCGGATTTGTTTTATATAATTTTACTAGCTGTTGCCCGTGACTCCGTCTGCTAAGAATAGGGTTATAAAAAATAGCCTACGACCTATTCTCAGACCTACCAAATAAAGATAAAAAAAAATCATAAATATCGGTCAAACCGTTTCGGAGACGGACGATAGCAAACACTGTGACACGATATTTTTATAAATTAGAAGATTGAAGTAGAAGAAGATATTGAAAAAATCATAACCTTTTCAACCGACGAAAACAAAAGGAGGAGGTTCTCAAGTCGACGTGTATATTTGTTTTTTTTTTTATGTATTATCACGCATAACTTTTTACAGAGTAGTCCGATTTTGATGATTCTTTTTTATTGGAAAGCGTATACGCCGAGGGTGGTCCCATTTAAATTTGGAAATAATATTCCCACCCTAAGGGTAGGAAAACAGGGGATGATTGACTAACTTTTTACGGAGTAGTCTGATTTTCATAATTCTTTTTTATTGGATAGGGTTATACCTTGAAGTTGGTATTATATAAATTTGGAAAAAAAATTTACCCCAAGGATGGGAAAAAAGTATAAAATAAAAACTTTTTAACAAAAAATTAAACCGCCGAAAAAACTGAAAAGCAAAAAATAATACCTTTTTCGTTTGACCTTAATCTAGGTACCAGTTTGAAGTCGGTGCCTCAGCACTAGCCAGGAGGAGTGGACCTATAATCGTCTACCTGATTGGCTTCTATCACTCCTCCTGGCTCGTGCTGAGGCACCGACTTCAAACTGGTACCTAGATTAAGGTCAAACGAAAAAGGTATTATTTTTTGCTTTTCAGTTTTTTCGGCGGTTTAATTTTTTGTTAAAAAGTTTTTATCTATGAATAGATTCCGCAGAAAGCCATGCAAAGTCGAGGTAGCCTAGTGGTTTGACGTATGGCCTCTCAAGCGAAGGGTCGTGGGTTCGAGGCGGGGCTTGCACCTCTGACTTTTTCGGAATTTACGTGGTAATTTAACTTTAGAATTCGTGAGCTTTACCGTGAAGGATAACATTGCGAGGAAACCTGTCCACACCTGCGAAGAAGTTCAATGGTGTATGTGAATTTCCCGATCTGCATTGGGCCTGGTTGGGAACTACGGTCCAAGCCCTCTCATTCTGTATGAGGAGGCCTGTTCCCAGCAGTGGGTCATTTATAGGCTGGGATAATGAGGTTCCACTGTGGGTATCGATTGAGTTGAATCGATAGTACCAGTACAATACAATACAATACAATGACTATTTATTGTACACCACAAGGAAAACAATACAGAAAACAAGTTAATCATCATTTCAGCCGTCCTCCTCGCTCCTTCATTGACGCCCACTCATTAAGGTTGGAAGTGACTTGCCTTCACCAAATCGTCCGTCCATTTCGTTGGTGGACGTCCCACGCTGCGCTTGCCAGTCCGAGTCCATTCGAGTACTTTTGCGCCCCAACGGCCATCTATTCTCCCGTGCTATAGAAAATAAGTACATGGCAAAAAATATATAAGGTTAGCAATAGGCGGCCGGCCTTATCGCTTTGAAGCGATTTCTAAACAAATAAAACATCATCATTATAATCATCATCTCAACCGAAACACGTTCACTGCTGAACATAGGACTCCCCCAAGGATCGCCAAACAGATCGGTCCTGCAAGCAAATAAATACACAAACAAAACTAGCGTTTACTAAATAGTAAACGCTATCGCTTCCGCCTATGCTTTGCTGGCCATAGCGGTTGATTAGATTGGCGTCCAATACGTGCTCGTCCAATGTAAACGCGGCATTATCTTAAAAATAGTGCCATTTTTTAAATCGAATATTAGGTAACTGATTTTAGATTGCAACGTTCCAGTTTTCAAAGTGAAATGGCACGTTCCGTTTTCCTTTTGTGATTTCACATTTTTATTTTTGCTAGAACCGGTGTTCTAACAACTGAAATAAAAATTGATAGCTTTGCGCATTCATCATGTTTTCTTTGATAGGCATTCATCATCATCATAACTTATGATGATTCAGGGCTCGAACGTTTCTTGCGGATGACGTAAGAATGACGTAATTTTGTACACAGAATGACGTTGTACGGTCGCGTGCTTTAATTTGGGACCCGTTTCGAAAACCTATCCTTTGAATTCCTATACAATATTACAGGACTGTGAACGTTAAGTGGGTCCTAAATTAAAGCTCATGACCATGACTATAACTTTTACAAAACTTGCTACCGTAAGGTAAGATTACTTAATAAATGAGCTCTGGTTGAGTTCGAAACGCGTCAGTCTAGTTTGATGGTGGTGATAGTTGGGTTTTGTGTGATTTGTGTGTACAGTGTGGAGGTGGAGAAACTGCATAAATACGCATTTTTTACATAAACGTAGTTATCAGTTTTTCAGTTCATTAGTTTCTACTACGTTCCTCGTTTCCTTTTATCGTACGCATCTCAAGTGGCTCCCCATCCGTTATCGCCATAATACTCATATTCTTACTCTTTTATACAGCATACTCTTTAATCCTGCAACTCCTCTATAACTTCAAGAGCGTTTTAAGTTCTTGTCCTCTCCTCGTTCGGCACAGAATTTGCTTGTTACCGTTCCTCCTTCTTCCTCTAAATTCTATCATAACTCGTTTACTATGACTGCCATTCGTCTCTGGAATTCTCTTCCTTTGGCGTTAAGGCAAGCTAAACTTTCCATTTTTAAAAACTTCCTCAAAGCTCACTATTTGTCACTAATTTAATCCTCAATCGTCAGTCCTTCCCTGTTCATAACTTTACATTATTTCTTTAAATTTGAGTTCCTTTTCTCACGTGCGGCCTTTTGATATTTTCTCATTAATATTCTGTATTATGTAGTGTATAAGTATTATATTTAATGTATGTATGTATTTATTTATGTATTTATTGATTAATATCTCTTCGTTTCTCCTGTCTGTTGTTTCCGCCACCTACATAAACCTGTTAATATTTTTACATGTATCCAGCTTTGGTTGTCTGGATGAGATCGCTGTTGAGCTATAAGACCGCCTATTGTCTGCCTGAATTTTTTATTGTTATTATTTTTTTCTGTACTTTTTTGGTGATCAATAAAGAATATTTGTATTTGTATTGTATTGTTTCTAGGCTGTCTGTGGGATGTACTCGTACATAGACTGGAATGATGATGAATATTACCTACAGAAAAGCGGAAAACTGGTTTAATTTAGTTTACAATTAGCAACTGTAAGTAACGTACATTACCCACAACGCATGCGAACTCGCGTGCGGGAGGCATGCTTTGCTGGCTTTAATGATAGTTACAAGTTTAGCTTGCAGCTTGTGACGGCTAGAGCGGTTTGCGTTGAAAACGACCATGCTGTAAAAGAACGAAAAACTGTATTAACGTCGTACACACTGTAAAAAACAAAAGTTGTCTCTTTCGTGGACATAAAATTAGCGACTCTGAGTCAGTAAACTTAAGATTTATATAAATGCGCAGAAAGTTTCAACATGAAACTAACGTGAGACTCGCTCATAGTAAAAATATACGGATCACTCGCGTCTTAAAACAAGTTTAACTCGACATGTCTGTTTCGGGCCAATCCGTAGCCCTGAGCGATGATCTTCGCAAGGCGGCTGGCAAGAGCTGGATGAGAGTGGCCGAGGATCGTGCTCAGTGGCGTGCTATGGGAGAGGCCTATGCCCAGCAGTGGACGACTATAGGCTGATGATGATGATGATGATGACTTGTAAATGAATGAATAAATAAAATATAAAAATCTCGTGTAACGGCGTTTGTTATCGAACTCCTCCGAAACGGCTCGACCGATTTTTATGAAACTTTTTCTCTGTCTTCGGTAAGTCTGAGAATAGGTCGTAGGCTATTTTTTACCCGCCTATTCTTCGCAGGCGGATTCGCGGGCAACAGCTAGTAAATAAATAATTCTACGTACACAGGAGAGACAACTTTTGTTTCTTACTCTGCGTATTAACCCAAATACAAGCGTTTTTAATAGCAACAGTGACTCGACTGTTCACCGCTGTGTACCATAACTCAGCAAGACCTTATAGATAGCTCCGTAAGTTAGCGCAGTCGAAGTTTGAGCATAAATCACGTTGCACAGCGGACAGCTTTCGAGGAAAAACTAAAAGTTCGCCGGTCGACGCCGGGGCTTTTGTAAACACAAAAAAAAAACAAATCTTATTGACGCTCCAGTAACTCGTTATTAATAAGTTCGTGATAGTTTTGAGGGGATGATGGTTTAAAAGCTAGGGATTAAAAAACCATTACGACGTGTACTATCTGTATTCAACAAGTACCTATACTCCATTTAATTTAGAATTATAAACCGCAACAACATTATATTGCGGCTCGTGAACTGTAATCAGTGGCGTGCCTAGGGTATCAAGCTATGGCAAGCCGAGAGATATGTTTTAGTATTTTTTTATTATTTAATGTAGGTAAATCCATCTTGTTGCCGCTTTACTCAGTTTGGGCAAGCTTACCAAAGCACACTTCATTCTATTACTAGACAGAATTTTAAATTTTACAGACTCATTCTCACACGCAACGCACTAAAACAAGAATATCTATTTATTTTGTAATTACATAAATTCACGCATTTTACAACGCCTTGCATGGTATGGCCCACGATTCGATATAAACAATCGTGAAGTTATTCATCTCACCCGCGCACTCGCGTTCTAAACCAAACGCAGCAAACTTCACACCGTAAGCCAGATTCAAAATTGCAAAGAAAGCGCTATATATGCAGCTATACATAGATATTTGCAAAACTAACGTTTTCCTAAGTATGAAGAGAGCGTTTGGAAGCCCCGTAAAAGCCCACAAGAGCGAGCGAGATGTCATGCTATTTATAACGTCGCTACTATCGCCGTTCAGCGCCGCCGGGCCGCGCAGCGGATTTGTTATGCAATTCTTGGTATTTTACGTAAAATAAAGCGCGTTATTATGAAAGTGATTTAATTAGAACTTTTTTCGTTTGGACGAGGTTTGGTTTTTATTTTTAATCTTGATTTGAGATTTATAAGGCAAGCCCGGCTTTTGGGCTTCTATGTAAGGATCGCCACTGACTGTAATCTCTTTACAAATTGTACTAGAGTAGCAATTGACGACACGCAAATAAAGTGACATTAAAAAAGATTAAAACAATTTTATTTTGCGGCTCCCAGACTATTGTACTGTACTATTTGCTAGGTAAGAAATAGTTGACGAGCCGCAATATAATGATGTTGTGGTTTTCAATTCTAAATTAAATGAAGCATAATATTTTTCTAAGGATTTTGTATTTTGTACGGAACTTCCCAAGTAGGTATATTTTATAGGTCAGGCTGGTCTAATAATTCTCAAGTTAACTTAGCCGGTACACTTTTCCTTGATAATTTGATAAATTTACTCCCATCATGATTTTTTTTTACGCTACGGCCCAAGCCCTCTCGCTCTGAAAAGAGGCCTATATAGGCTGGGACGAATTTTTGAAGTGAAACTTCTAATGCGACTTCCTACAAGGTCGCGTTAAACGTTTAACGCTACCATGGAGGGGTTATGAAAGCATTAGTATATGTACTGCCGAAGCAAGTAATCTCGCATTGTATAATATACTAATGGGTGTTAAAAACTTCGACAGAGCGCTGCAGAACTCCTACTACTGTCTGTGCAAATTTGTATGAGACTTGATAAAAGCGCCATCTAGTGAGTAATTTTAACACATAGATGCATAAGTAAATGTTATTGCAATAAGGTTCATATTGTTCATAGTGCCTTTTTCATTTCCACATTACGAAGTTTCACTTCTTTTGCGCGGAGGAAATGCACGCACGATTTTTTAAAAATTTTTAAACCAACAATTTAGGTTTTAGAGGGAGCGCTCGATTTTAACAAAAAATTGCACTTTAAAGTTGAATATCTCGCAAACGAATCAATGTATTGAAAAATCGTCTTGACAACTCCGTAATGATTTTAAAAAGCCTATCTAACGGTATTCCACACTATAAGGTTAGACGAGAAAAATCCCTTTGGTACCGTTTCGTAGCTAAAAGTTCGTAACCAGCTTCGAAACGGAAAAAAAAACCAATTCGTAACTGGCTTCAAAATGGGACTTTTCCATCACCGATTCGTAACCGCGGTTGATCACCAGCTTACCAATTGGTTACCAAACGGCACTACGCAGGCCCATTACGGAGCCAGCTACAAACAGGGAAATTCGGATTCCCATTTTGTAGCCAGCTACGAAACAGTACCAAAGGGAAAAATCTACCCTAAAAAATATTATAGTGTCCTTTTATGACACCTTGTTAACGATATATTATTTTTGCACTTGCCCTTTACTCGTCGCCTTTGCAGTTCCTCTCCCACCACCACCATCCTCACATTACCCTACTTTTGATTTCGGTAGCCTTACTATCCCCCCACGACCCACCTACTTACGCAATTAAAAACACCTACGCGAAATGTAATTTATATCTCCGCCAAGTTTCCGAAAGTTTATAGGGTTCCACATTACAAGGGAAACAGGAACCTACATAGGTCTGTTTGTCAATAATTTTATCTTTATTAGGTTTCCGTACCTAGTGTGTGTAGCCAGTGTTGACTTATAGCTATGAGACGTGGTTGCTAACGATGGGCCTCATAAGAAAGCTCAAAGTCACTCAGAGGGCGATGGAGTATGCTTGGAGTTTCTCAGTGGGATCGCATTAGAAATGATAAAATCCGCGCAAGAGCTAAAGTCACCGACATAGCTTGAAGAATTGCCAGACTAAAGTGGCAGTGGGCAGGGCACATCGTTCGTAGAATTGACGGCCGATGGGGTCGAAAGGTTCTCGAGTGGCGTCCGTGGACCGGAAAATGCAGTGTAGGTAGGCCTCCAACAAGATGGAGCGATGACCTGGTTAAGGTTGCTGGAACGCGTTGGATGCGGATGGCGCAGGGCCGATCTGTCTTGCGAGCCTTGGGGGAGGCCTATATTCAGCAGTAGACGTCTTTCAGCTGAAATGATGATGATGACCCAATGGGTGCTAACGGGTCTATTACCGAGACTCTGTCTGTTTGTCCGTCTGTCACAAGACTCTATCTCTTGAACTGTAATAGGTAGACAACTGAAATTTTCATCGAATATGTATTACTGTAGCCACTATAAAAAAAATCCTGCTACCTAATATTATAAACGCGAAAGTTTGTAAGTATGGATGGATGGATGGATGGATGGATGGATGGATGTTTGTTACTCTTTCACGCTAAAACGGTTTAACGGATTCTGATGAAATTTGGCACACAGATAGTTTATAATCCGGATTAACATATAGAATACTTTTTATCCCGGAATATTGCATAGTTCCCGCGGGATAGTGATAAACGAATTCTTCGCAGACGGAGTCGTGGGCAGCAGCTCGTAGTAAAATAAGATAAAGTTATAACTATAAATTAAAAAATTTAAAAACCCCCAACGCAATTAAGTCCAAGATCCCTTCCGCAGCCTACAAATGAGCTGATAACTTTGAAACGGTTGGACCAATTTTGATGAAACATATCTAAGAACCATTGCCAAGAAACCTGCTTTCAAATAAAAAAACCACATCCAAATCGGTTCACCCGATTGTGAGTTATGATACAGACAGACACACACGCACACACACATATCGGTCAAACTTATAACACCCCTCTTATTGTGTCGGGGGTTAAAAAATTAAAGGTGGTCGTCATACAAGAAACGTGCTATTTTCAGCGTTTTTAACTCGATATTTTATAATGGCGATTATCCGATTTTGTATTACTGTGGCCTCAACAATAACAAATAATAAAAATATAATTAGATTAAACATTAAGGGGGGTCCCGACTAGCCAATATAAAATGATCCAACACTGCGTAGATACGTTTTACTTAGAAGTAGTCTGCTTACACTGGATTATTATAGTTACAGCCGTTTATAAAAAGCCGTGGTGGCCTAGTGGTTAGACCTAAATATTGCCTGCAAGCAGAGGGTGGATTCGATCCGGGTAATTTATGTGCGAAATTATATTTGACATTTACCATGAGCTTCACGGTGAAGAAAAACATCGTGAGAAAACCTGCACACAGCTGAGAAGAAACTCAATGGTGTATGTGAAGTTCCCAATCCGCACTACGCGCGTGGGAACTACGACCCAAGTCCTTCCATTCTGAGAGGAGGCTTTTGCCCGGATATGTAGTACCGAAGTACGAAAGACCGAATGCATTAAAACATCGAAAGGGTCAAAAGACCGACACGATTTTTTTCCGAAACCGTTAACTTTTTAAGATTGTTATAAAACAAACCTAACCTAACCTAATGGGTTCTGTATGATGCCGTTTTAATAAATTCTGAGAAGTTTACGGCTTCAGAAAAAAATCGTGTCGGTATTTTGACCCATTCGATGTTTTAATACATTCGGTCTTTCGTACTTCGGTATTGTAATACATACCCCTTTACCCTGCAGTGGGACGTATATAAGCTGGGATGATGAAGGAATAATGAGCCGTTTTATAGAGTATATTTGTATTTATGTCTACAAATTTGTACGGAGCCCTCGGTGCGCGAGCCCGACTTACACTTGGACAGTTTTTTCGTATTCCCCTTGACTTGGCCCGATACTCTGGAAACTTCAAACAACATTAACTTCATCTCATTCTCATTGGATGCCGTACACAATATGGGAGTTAAATGAGTTTGTTCTTGGTTTATTTGTTGAAAGAACAATCAGGGAAGTCCTAAGAAGTCGCGCGAACCAGGTCGCGGAGGTAGACTTATAAAAGTCGGTGGTTTTGATAGATAATGTAATGAGAAATGGATCTAACAAAGGTTTGAGAACTTTTATATTCGAAAGCAACGGTGGGGTTATATTATTTTATTTGTTTTATTTCATTTTTAACCCCCAACACAAAAAGAGGGTTTTTTACTATGAGAGGGAGGCAAACGAGCAAGCGGGTCATCTGACGGAAAATGATGACAGGGCGGTCATATCAACAACTTAAAGAGAGTAATAATGTTATAAGTTTGACCGCTATGTGTGTGTCTGCCTGTGGCATCATAGCTTTTAAATGGGTGAATCGATTAGGATGCGGTTTTTTTTATTTGAAAACAGGTTTCTTGGCGATGGTTCTTAGTCATGTCATGTGGCTTAATGTAATTGCCGTATTATGGATATGTTGTCTTTCAGGTTCAAAAAAGCGTAGGCTTGACTTTTGAAGAAATCTAATTTGTATTAGCGTAAAATTGCAGCGAGCTAATTCCAAAGTTTCATCATCATCATCATCATTTCAGCCGAAAGATGTAACTAACTATGCTGAACATAAGCCAAGCTCAAGGCTCGCCAAACAGATCGGCTCTAAACTATTTGCATCCAATGCGTTCCCGCCGCCTTCACGATGTCGTTGCTCCATCTTGTTGGAGGCCTACCTACACTGCGTCTTCCGGTCCGCGGACGCCACTCGAGAACCTTTCGACCCTGTCGGCCGTCAGTTCTACGAGCCAATATGCCCTGCCCACTGCCACTTAAGTCTAGCAATTCATCGAGCTATGTCCGTGACTTTAGTTCTTGCGCGGATTTCATCATTTCTAAAGCGATCCCGCAGATAAACTCCAAGCATAGCCCTCTCCATCGCCCTTTGAGTGACTTTGAGCTTTCTTATGAGGCCCATCGTTAGCGGCCACGTCTCAGTGCCATAAGTCATCACTGGCAACAGTGGCAACACACACTGGTCAAAGACTTTTGACTTGAGACACTGCGGTATATTAAATAAATATCAAATAAACAAATATCACGGGACAATTCACACCAATTGACCTAGTCCCAAAGTAAGCTAAGCATAGCTTGTGTTATAAGTATAAGGCAACGGATAAATATACTTATTTATATAGATAGATACATACTTAAATACATACCTATAAACACCCAAGACCCGAAAACAAATATTCATATTATTCATACAAATATTTGCCCCGACGCGGGAATCGAACCCGGGACCTCAAGCTTCGTCGTCAGTTTCTCTACCTCCTAGGCCCAGGTCGTCTAAGTATTGGATGACAAGAGTCTAATATTATTTATTTTATTAGCAGTACGGCTGCTCACCGAATCTAAGATTATTTAAAAGCGAAAAAGTTTTTCGGGTGCGCCGGTGGGATTCGAACCCACGTCTCCTGGGTATGCGCCCCAACGGGAGTTCTATCTATTGAACCACGTCGCATCCAACCGACTCCCCCGAAATTCTTAATCGCTTACATACGCCAACAGTGGCGTGTGGTAACATCCATCGCAACTATTAGAAGCTACGACTCCTACGTTCCAAATTACATTGGAAATGCGTAAGAAATGATGTACCATATCTATTTATTCAAATATTATTTATTTTATTAGCAGTACGGCTGCTCACCGAATCTAAGATTATTTAAAAGCGAAATTATTTCGCTTTTGTTTCGCTTTTGTTTCGCTTTTAAATAATCTGACAAGAGTCTAATTCGTCGATTCCAAAGTTTACACAAGACGAAAGCAAAGCTAAAGCAACAAAATCCTCGTCACCTGAGCAAATAAAAAAACCGGTCGATGATGAAACCAATCAGGTTTTTACGCGACCCGGATTATTAGAGTGGGCGGCACCGTTCGCACGTTACGTCACAACTTGTGCGGCGGAAACAATTACGGCGGTGCCGGTCCGGTGGAGGAACGGCGGCGATTTCGCACGGTCCGTTTCGGAAAAGTAAAAGTGCAGCACTATAATGTGGTAGTTTTAGTACGAACAAGCGCTCTTGGAACTTGGATCCTTGTTGTTGTAAATGAGAATGCCTAAAGCTTTTGCCTGTTAAAGGTAATGCATTTTAAACCATTCAGATTTCCGACAAAAGAACTTTACGACATTAGTGACCAATTATCAATGAGAAAATTGTACATTCTAAGTGCAACTCTAAAAGTACATAAAACACTAGAATATAAACCGATACTCCAAACTCGTAGAAGGAAAGCTAATGTTGCCCCCCTCCCTAAATACAAATCCAGGTTCGCAAAAAGACAGTACACCTCACAATCGGCATATCTGTACAATGCATTAAACACTTAAATTGGCATTTATGATCTACAGCACTTTAAATGTAAGAAAGCCATTACTGATTTTTTAAAACAGCTTGGTTATGATGAGACTGAATTATTATTGTATAAAGTAACATCCTAGTCCTAAGATCCATCCTAAAAAAGAAATAAAATTATACGAGTATTGTATAATGTAAATTGTAATGAGTCTTTGTTCCTATTATCCTAAGAGTAGGTACAGTGATTATGTGCTGGCAAAAATAGAATTATTGTGTACACTAATATATAATAACACGTACAAACTCCCACACATTACACACACACATCCCCACACACACACACCACACACACACACACACACACACACACATACACACACACAGACACCCAGATCTACATCCATTCACACAAGCAAACAAAACTTCCAAATATTTATATTTAGACTAAATTATTATTATTGTTTTTTTTTGTTTTATTTTGTAAAACTAATGATAACAGTAGTTATAGAGGAGCGGGTCTTCCTGACACAGGTATCCCTATACTTAATAGGAAGACCCAACCTTGTCTCTGTATGGTTAATCTTTTTAAAGAAATAAATATTTTCATTTTTTTTTTTTTTTTTTTATAACCCTACTAGCTGTTGCCGCGGCGTCTGTGAAGAATAGGAGTATAAAAAATAGCTTACGACCTATTCTCAGAGCTACCAAATGTAGATTAAAAAAAATTATAAAAATCGTGACACGAGATTTTTATACAGGGTGGATGAGGACGGGGGTCCTTCCCGAAAACAGGTGATAGTGTTGCTTAAACTGAACAACTTTCTCCAAGGAACATAGGTTGAAAAACGATCTTTTTTAATTACCTTTCAATAGTAGGTAAGTCGGTCAGCTAACCAATATATTTTGTATGGGAATATGAAATTTTTTTTTTTCGTTTTTCGATCTATGTTCTTTGGAGAAAGTTGTTCAGTTTAAGCAACACTATCACCTGTTTAAGTAAAGGACCATCGTTTGGTTCCATATTAGAAGAAAGATAGATTAGCTGCATATTAATACCGACACGTTACTTGGCCGGTTTTATCGTCAGAAAAAACGTTATCCGCCACCGCTTACCCTTTGTTTAATGCTTGAGTTGAACCAATCTCCAGGTGAAATTTCACTAATAAACTTCAGGGATCAATAAAAGAAACGCGACAGGCGACTAGAGTTTGAGCTCTGTTTTAACGCTTCATACTCACTGCTGGGGACGATATCTAACTTGAAATTAAATTTGCATTAGAATAGAATAGAATAGAAAAATATTTATTTTTGAACAACTACAATAATACAGCTAAAAAAAGTACACAACAGAACATAAACATGAATGTAGTTGCTACAAAAAAAGGACACCCCTCAGCATGTGCGCTGATTTTCAGTGGGCCCACAGTAACTTAAAACTAAACTAAGTTTAACATACACAACATAGTACACTACATATACAATGAAGCTTAAAAAATAAAGAATGAAAGAATGAAATAGTGAAACGACATTACGCAGTGCAGTATACAGACAAAAGCCAAAAACAATATTCAATCAATCATTTATTTGCTTAAACATGGTACAATAAGATGATTTACAGACAAGTTAGATAGCTTCACATGTTTTATCACAAGGACATGCAAATATTTCATAGTTACCTATAGTTAAGTGTATCGCATGCACAAAGCTAGTTACAATCAATAATATTAATAATCATTTAAGTATTCTTGGATTGAATAATACGCCTTAGACACTAAGAATTTAAATAACATATTTCCAATTTAACAATTTTTGTTGGTAATTTATTGTATATTCGGAAAGCCATTCCAAAAAAACTTTTTCTAAAAAAAGCAGTTCTTGATGGTTTACAACAAATTTTTTCATGGTGACGGATGCTATTAAATTTTGAAAATCTTATGCAAATAAATACAAACACCTGGATATTGGAACAATCACAAGACAAGTACCTATCAATTTAGACATAATAGACAAAAGCCGGCCAGGCTAGGCAGAGGAAATCTAGGTAGTCCTTTGTTTTAATTTAAAAACACATTACAACAACAAAAATTGTCACAGCGTGAAAATTGTGACATTGTTCACAGCGTGAAGAACAAAAATTGTCTCTCCTGTAGACATAAAATGAGCGACTGAGTCAGCAAACTCAAGATTTATTTAAGTAAATGAGCCAAAAGTTGGCCAGGCGTTTCATACGCCGATGTAGACTTGAATAAAAAATATTGGCTATGGACCCTTAACTTTCCCCATGTCCACAGGAGACCCACGAACAATATAGTGAGTACTTATGCTTTAAAAACAAACATTTTTTTGTAGTGGTAGAGCCATGTTGTAGCTAGCCGCTGCATCACGAATGGGCCGGCTTGTCCGGGGCAGTACCACCCTCTCACAGAATACCGGCGTGAAGCAGCAGTAATCCTGCTTGCGTTTCGTACGGTCAGTGAGAGTGCCGGGGGCCCAATACCTCACCCCTTTCCTCTCCCCCGCCCTCTCCCCCTTCCCCTGTTCCCTCTCCTTTAGGGCCGACAACGCACTGGCATCGTGTAAAGCGCTGCGGGTGTCTATGGACAGTGGTGTTCATTTAACATCAGGTGACCCACTAGTTCGTTTATCTGGCCTATCTAACATAAAAAAAAAAAAATATTATCTTAAATTTTGATCGGCAAACAGAACGACAGTATACCACGCCGAGCTATATAGCTGAACTTTTCCAATAAAATCGAAGTGAAATGAAATTTGGAATTTAGGAGTAACGGTGGAAGGTAAAAGTAATCGAGGACGATATGCCAGAAGCCGTTAATTTCGGAGATTTGGGCTGAAAGGTCAAATTAAATTCAAGGGAGGCGAGAACTAACGCCGACCCTGCTCTTAGAATATAGAATAATCCAGAAGCCGCGTTGAAATGCCCGCGATCCCGCGTACTTTACCAAGTATACTTAATTAAAGATAACTATAAATAAGAAATCAATAAAAACCCTCAACGCAAATCAACGAGAAATATAAAACTTTGAAGGGTGCTTTTTTTATGAAAATATGAGTTTGAGGCGATATAACAAAACACAAGCTCATTATTTTTTCATGTTCTCAAACTTATAATCAAATCAGTAATAACTAGCAATATGCTTAAAAAAAATCAATGAAAGTTAGAGGGTTTAGTCAATTTTCGGTAACCGTTCGCGATTTTCGTTCGCTGTTTATAATTAAAATTTTACTTAATTTTCTTTTTTTCTTGAATAAATTAAAAACAAAAAGACGCCAACACGGTTTCTGTTTTATTCTATATTCTAAGGTTGGTATTTATCTGTTCCCAGCGCGATTTAAGTGAATATTGGATCCTACGTTTAATTGTTTAACGCCGTTCTCGAAATTAATGAATTTTTTAACACATTGACAGGAGCCAGCAAGACAGGTCTCCGATTATGTCTCCGATTATGTTGGAGGTTAAACGATAGAAAAAAAAAAAAATCACATTGACATGAACTCGCAAAGCTCGGGTGGAAATGCACCTTTACTATCAGTTAAACATTGTACATACGTACGTAAAGTTACAAAACCCCACTATTTCTGCTTAGTTCTGCGGAAAACCTACTTGTCAAACTGCGAAATCAAAACTCCGCAACTAACGTAGTTGGATGGTTCCCGAGACACAATAACTGACTTTTTGCATGACAACTTTACTGTAGCTTTTTTTTACTAGAGCGTTCGCTTCGTCGTAAGAATAGCTTTACACTGGTGAAAATAACCGCTTATATTTTCAGAAAATAGTACATTATGCTGTGTTTTTGTCTTTCTCTCTTTTTCGATCGTCGACCCTGCAAAAAGGTCGAGGTACTTTGACTCAGCAGATAACAACTTTTAAAGTTATCCAGAAATTCAAATTAATTAATGTTTTTTGGTGAAAATAGAAAAGTAAAAATTTTCGGGTAGGTAGGTATACCCTAATTTATTAACTTTTTTTTTTTACTTCTGGGAGGCTCAGAAATTTGTCTTTATGACTCTGGCGCATATGCCGTCACCGTGGTGTATAATGTAAATATTTTTATTTTATTTTAAGCTGGCATTAATATCTTCCTTCTAAGACTTGCATTGCACGGTTAATAATTTTAATTTTAATTTATTTCAAGGAAACAAATCGTTAACATAAAAATATACTAATTAATTAGTAACTTAAATAGTTAAAATTAAATAAATGTTTACTTTTCTCAAACAGATACAAATACTTTTATTTATTTACAACACAATACTTATATCATTCAGTGCGCAGTTTGCAGCCGCCGCGACGTATGACTCCGGGAAGAAGGGCTAGCCCGAAACATGTCGAGTTAAACTCGTTTTAAGACGTGAGTGATCCGTATATTTTCACTATGAGTGAGTTTCACGGTAGTTTCATGTTAACAATACTTATACATTATTTTATCCTAAAAATAAGTACAATAAGAAAAAAGAGAACAAAAATATAAAAAATGGTAGGTAATTAAAACTAAAACATATCACGTAAGGTAAAGATCGTATAGACAAACGTTTCTATAACCTAAGTTATCTACTCAAGACGCAATCAATAGAGCCTCTTTGAATACAATGCTACGGCGTAGCACTTCGTAGCTCGTAGCACGAGCTCTTAGCCATTGAGTTACGAGCAATAGAACCAATACGTTTTGTATCGGCTACGGGCCATCGAATCTATTGACACTTGTCTTGTCTTCAGCTCTATAGAAAACTCGTTGTATGACCTTGTGACAAGGACTTGGTGGGATAATTACCTGAAAAGGGATAAAAACGTGTCTGTAATACTTATTTATTCTAAAGACTATCGTGACTATTTTATATAAAGTGCTAGTAAATTGGGTATCAATATTTCCAGGGTGTTTCTCATCAAAACAACTCACTTTCACTCAGACCACTTTTCAAAATTTAAAAGAACGCAATCTTTCCAAACGGATTACTGATTTAGTAATGGAAAATCGAGATTTTTTTTAAATTTTAAAAATTGTTATAATAAAAGTGACTTGTTTTGATGAGTAGATTAAGCCCTAGAAATATTGGTACCTAATTTAATTTATTAGCACCCTGTAATTCTAAAAGGACTATCGTAAATACTTTACGGAAATGAAAAATTTTAGGCTAAATAAGTAGTCTGTGTTTTTTTTTTTTTTTTAAAGGTTCACCACTATTAGTTTACAACAATACATTGCATATATTTTTACAGAATGAACTTATATAGAATATTGTAACTATTACTTAAAGGTAAAAAGGTAAACTCAGCATGCAAAACTTACACTAACTATATTGTGCAGGGGATAATGTAGAAAAAGTCGTAGGAGTCGTGTTAATCTAGATGACCGGCTATATTATACCAAATTGAATTTAATTTTAATATCACCTTCACACACATACACATTCTCAAAGAGACCCACCACTACAAGCTATTATATTTCCCTTACAATGTGGATTGCTTATAGCTTTTACTAACGCCAGTGCAAAGCTCGATATATTCCTCGTTGCGTACAACTTTTGATTGCTTAGTCGGCCGCGAATCATATGCCCATGTAACCAGGACTTGGCGACAACTTCCGTGCCCCTTTATTTATGAGCTCGCGATCAGCGGTTTGCGAGTTCGTAGTTTTAGTTCGGGACTTGTGTATTTTTTATGGGATTTCCGAACATGTGTCTGCGTCAGTTTTGAATAGGACTTGGCGAGCTTTTTAACTTTTTAGATGTTAGTAGGCGCGCGCTGCAAAAGTTTTCTGGAGCTGATTTTTGTGGAATAAGAGTAGATAAAAAGAGAGCAAGGAAATTTCGGTGAGCGAAAATGTTCACCAGAAACTAACGTGTTGAGCGATATAACCGTGTCTTCTCACAAAATTAGACAGTTCTGTTAATGTTTTTTAGTGCAATCACACCTACATATTTTAAGCAAGATAACTGAACAAGTTTCTGGAGGAAGGGCAATTGGACGAAATATATCAATTGCTATGATTGCTCTTTGAGTTGTCGTTACTTGTGAGCGGTGTTGATCATTTTCCATCAGATGACCCGCTTGCTCTTTTGCCTCCCTCTCATAATAAAAAAATATATATAAATAAAAAAAGCTATGTTTACGATGATTGATGAGGCCATTGCCTTAAAGCCACTTTAAGAAACCACGACCGCACAGACACGGGCCGATCCCGACCAGAGGCCGTATTGTCTAACGCTTCTGACGCTTGCCTTCGCTTTCACCATCTCTTTCTGTCATCATCTTATACCTTTTCAGAGAAAGAGATAGTGATTGCGAAGGCAAGCGTCAGAAGCGTTAGACAATAAGCCTGCAGTATGCGCAAAGAGTATTTTGCCAGTGTCTGATACGGCACACTTCAGTCGACTTATGGCCACGGCCGTTAAATTATTTGAATTTGAATAAATACTTCGTGATTAAATGCCGAGAAATATTAGTTATGACAGAAAACATTGTCCAAAACTAAGACTCAGAAATTGTACACCCAAATGGTTCCAAAAATCTCACATGGGCCCTGAAAAGCATAAAAAAACGGAGCCGACACGTTAGCCCGGGTCACGCGGCCTGCACCGGGTGCGCCACACGTGCCCCTTCGATATTGCCTGCCAATAATCGCTTGTAGAAATAGGATCCATGGCGGGGCGAACGGG
Organism: Archips xylosteana; assembly: GCA_947563465.1. Taxonomy (NCBI): domain Eukaryota; kingdom Metazoa; phylum Arthropoda; class Insecta; order Lepidoptera; family Tortricidae; genus Archips; species Archips xylosteana. The sequence continues at coordinate 2,808,721 of OX387351.1, read as the reverse complement.
AGAACAAATGGGGAGTATACCTTTACGTGCTGGCTGCGAGATTGAGTTTTGTTGTAAATATTAGGATGCAGGAAAATGGGCGAAGCTACGTGAGCTGGCCGATCCTTTTCGCCGTTGTTTTTTGGAAGAAATTTTGTCTTCTGGGCAATATAATTTGAAGGAAGAATATCACAAAATAAAACGAGTTCAAACTTTTGATTGGTATTGCGGACCATGTAAGTAGGTGTTTTACAATAAAATTTTTTAAGTCAGTTCATTCATCAGAACATTAACAATAAAGCTGAGTATAACACTGACTAACACATTTGTAATTTACCATGAGCTTTACGGTGAAGGAAAACATCGTGAGGAAACCAAATCCGCACTGGGCCCGCGTGGTAACTACGGCTCAAGCCCTCTCATTCTGAGAGGAGGCCTGTGCCCTACAGTGGGACATATATATAGGCTGGGATGATGAGAACATTGACTTGTAACTGAAAATGACCTTTGATTTTTTAAGCCGTAAAAATGAAATTGGACATAAGGATGGTAAGGAATTTCTTGGTCAACTATAGGTACAACGCATTTATTGGTTTTCTCCACTTTTTAATTTATTTTCTAATTATACTATTTGAGAGCAATGCGCACTGCTTAGCAACCATGAAAGAGAGAGGGGGAGCAAAACGGCAATATCTTCCGTCTTCTTCGGAACAAATCCAGAAAAACTTTTTAAGTGACCGAATCGAAATGCTTCTACATAAAATTTTTGTCCAAAGAAACGTCAAACTTAAATAATATCCCTCGTCCACTCACAGCTAAAATACTTTAACAAAATTAAACAGAGCTCTAACGCCCACGATAATCAAGAGTGCACTGTTTCGTGTCGGGTATTTTTCTAAAGTCCGACGCCGGTTTGTTTTCTGCAGCGTCTAATTAAAGTTATAGCGAGCTCTGTGAATTCACGTCTTGGGTGACGAGGCCAAGTTATCAGCTAAAAGCGGTCATAAAAAACCGGTTGTCTGTAAAGTCCGTTTACGGACGATAGTTTAACGTGACAACGTCATAACAAAACATTCAAAAAACAAAAATGAAACCAGGCGGTCACCCTGCCAAGTACTGACCGCGACCGACGTTGCTTAACCTCGGTGATCGGACGCGAACCGGTGTTTTGTCAAATATCTTGAAAACGGTGCATCCTACGGCAAAATCAATGAAATTTTCATCCTTCCTCAGCCCCCCCCCCCGCACCCCGCACCCCCCCGCATTGAAAATTACCCGAGCGCTAGTACTAAAATTGTACATGCTGGCCGGCGTTCGCTGCTCTCTTGTACATACTGGCGGTTGCTGCTCTCTTGTACATACTGGCCTTCACTGCTCTCTAGGTCAAATTTGGCTGTCAGGTTCACTGTTGCTATAATAAATTAAATATCATAGTCTTTATCATTAATCAAGTTTCACGAAATTAAATAGTTTTTTTTTTAGTATTTTTGCAAGTGAACATTTTGAGGTTATTTCCCCGCCCTCAAAATTGTCCATACACAATCACTGAAAATGGTGATAATCCTCCATTCACAAACACCGCTGCTGCTACGTACGGCTGTTTAGGGTTTTCTGAAGTTAATTAAAAAAAACTTTAGTCTCTAGAGATTAATTAAAAAGGAGCTTAAGTCCCGATATGCAGAGACTAAAGTAACATTTTAAGAGTATGAGAAGTGAAAACTTTTAAAATAGCCTTTGGTCATCAGAATTCTCCTTACGCTTGCGCCACGCCTCTATCCCGAGGTTTTATTTGGCAGCGGGAATGATAAATCGCGTTTCATTAGCGACCCCACCGCGAATATTTCAAGCATTACCTTCAATTATATTTCTATTCCAGTATTTTTATTTAGTTAACTAACTAACTTCGAATTATTTTTTACCGATATTAATTTACTTACTAACTCTACACAAAATAAGAAATAGGTACACACTTGCGGTGAATCCTGTCTCTAGTATTACAAATTAGAATACAATAAATTTTGCCATTTAACCCCTTAATAATAGACGTCTGTTAAGCTTTTGTTAGTTAAAATTCCTTTATTTTTCGTTGCTTTGACAAACTTACTTCGTGTTACACTAAGCACAACATAAGTTAGGAATAATTCAAGAATAAGGAGTACTGTACATCTCCATGGAATACTGGCGAGCACTGGATAGCTGAGTGGTTACCTGACTACAAAGTTTGAGGTCCTAAGTTCGATTCGATTTAATTTTTTTGTTAATCATATTTTTAGGAACCTAAACAATTAGGTTTCCATATTAGTTGGCTTTAGGCAATTGTCAAATTCTATTGAAATGAACTTATGTTTATCCTTGTGGCTTGAGTATTTAATATGTTAACTATATTTCCAGGTCGTCGCATCATCTTGTTGGAGGCCTACCTACACTGCGTCTTCCGGTCCGTGGACGCCACTCGCGAACCTTTTTGCCCCATCGGCCATCAGTTCTACGAGCGATGTGCCCTGCCCACTGCCACTTGAGTCTGGCGATTCTTCGAGCTATGTCGGTGAATTTAGTTCTTTCGCGGATTTCATAATTTCAAATGCGATCCCGCAGAGACACATGATGAATCGACGACCTGTTTAAGGTTGCAGGATCGAGTTGGATGCGGATGGCATCGGACCGGTCTGTTTGGCCTTGGGGAGAGGCCTATGTTCAGCAGTGGACGTCTGTCAGCTTAAATGATAGGTAACTAAGTTTCTACATTCCCTTGCACAATAACACAAGCTTTTGGTGATACATAATAGTCCCGGTTTTTTTTATCACTGTATATCTGGCTTTTCAGGCAACCAATATAATCAAAAGTACATGTATAAAACCCCCATTGCTTTACCATAGCGATCGAGTCGAAAACAAAATAGATAAAGACGAGGCAATAAATAGATCACATAAAGCAGCACATAAAGCCGGCAATGCTGAGCCAAATGAGAAATGACTAAACAATAGTGCCGCATAAAAATAAACTACTCCCTAGCTTCCTTCAAATAAGTTTTTGTGAGTTCATCGGAAGATCTTTAGAATGAGTTCTTCTTTGGTAGCGTTGGCAGAGAAACGTTTGAGATGTTACTTTTTCAAGTTGATGCCAAAGTTTTTGTGACATTTAAGTAGCTTACATTAATTTAAGAGCATCTTTTTTGCTGTGTTGCTGTTAAAATCAAAATGTACAAATGTTTTTTTTTTAATTATTTAAAAGTCAAAGTCGAAATTTTTTACTCAATTTAGGCTTGAAGTTCCTATGAACGTCGAAGAATCTACCACCGGTTTGGAAAAACCCTGTTCAGAAGAATCAGGCAAGAAACTCAACATTCTGTGATAGTGTCCCTCTGCTAGGCAAAAGCCTCCCCTTTTGACCTCCGCAACTCTCGGTCTGCCACAATGTCAGGCCAGTTCTTTGCGTCATCTAAATTGTCCCATCATCTCCGTCCTGGTTAACCTTAGAGACCGCTAAAGGACATTAAAACTATGAGAATTAGAATAGCATGACGTAGATATACGTTTTTATAATTTTTTAATTTTCTTCTTTCTAAACAAGCATAAGTATTTGAAATGTAAGTTCACGCATTTCCATTCTGTAGTGTTAGTCTATGATCCACTTTTACTGTCTACAGTACGTTTCTAACGTATGACACCAGGGTGTCAAATGCATTTTAAATTTACCACGAGCTTCAGGCAATCAGCACACACAGGTGAAGAAAATAAATGGTGTATGTCACTGAGGTCGCGTTAAAACTATAGCCCAAGCCCTCTCGTTCTGAGAGAAAACCTAAACCCACCAGTGGGACGTTTAAAGCCAGAGATGATGATGGATAAATAAGTACATATTTGTCTTTTTACAAACTTTTATTTACCTTCACCTGTCCCGTATTCTGTGTGCCATCAAATCTTGCAAACTTTTGACCCACTTCCCATTTTCCGATTGAGCTGAAATTTTGCATGCACTTTTTATTAACATGTACTTAATAAAAGCTTGTTTTTAAAATAGTTTATTTCCTTTAGGTTTATTTACCTGGCCTGGTATTTAACAAAAAGAGAATTTGTACTTATTTATTGTCTCAGTATTTTTTTTTCGTTTTTGCTGTCCCTGCGCCCGTATCCGCAGGGGGGGGGCTGATATCCGGCCCGGCGCCGCGGCGGCGCCCTCTCTTCATAACTCCTGCAGTCAACTCGATTACTCCTCACAGCCAAGTGTCCACGCTGTAAAATACACAGAGGAATCATTGGCATCTGACGTAAATGAGGAAAGTATTTGTCAATAGAGCACTAGTCAGTTTCGAAGCTAAATCAAAAAAGGAATACGTTATTGGTTTGAGAAGCCAAAAAAGGAGTACGTTATTGGTTTGAGAAGCCAAACGCATTGCTACACGTTCGTGGTTGGTACCGTCTCCGAAAAAAAAAGTAAAGACGCTTTTGTTTTTTCTTATACCCTTCACGGACATTTTTTAGATACTAATTAGAAGTTTTTATATTCAGTTCATTTTAAGGTCTTCTGAATACCAAAAACTCGGGTCCCTCCTTATTACCTTATTTTTTTATTTTGTTTGTCCAAAATAAGGAATTCAAATTAAATTCAATCGATTTGAATACCACCGGAAAATGCCACTGTGGCTAATTCTGTTCAATTCATGTAATTATAAATAAATAAATAAATATCACGGGACAATTCACACCAATTGACCTAGTCCCAAACTAAGCAAAGCTTGTACTATGGGTACTAGACAACGGATAAACATACTTATATAGATAAATACATACTTAAATACATATTAAACATCCAAGACTCGAGCACAAACATTCGTATTTTTCACACAAATATCTGCCCGACCGGGAATCGAACCCGGGACCTCAAGCTTCGTAGTCAGGTTCTCTAACAACTAGGCTGTTCTATCCGGCCGTCCATTATATTACTTAACTTATAAGTTATTTGATGTTTTCACCAGTAAAATGCTTAGGCAACACTGAATAGCAGTGCTGATAGTAATAGTTTCGTAGGGAGAAAACCGATTTAAACTTTCACAATTTTCACGTTAATTTACTTATGTTCTAAATATTAAAACGTATTTTGCCTGGATTGTTTGTGTAAATTACGTTCTCATTTTTTTAACGTTTGTTAAGTCTCTATTAATTTAATATTCGTTTATCTTCATGTCACTTAGCATTTACTGATGTGTAGGTACTTAATGGTATTTGGTGACCTCTGCAAAGTAACAAAGTAACGCCTAAGTCAGTCAATTACTTTGGCATTTACCTTTGCCCGAAACGTATAAATTTTTAAAAATCATTTGGTTTAAGAGAAAACAGTGGACCACGTTAAATCGTAGTTAGCCATACAAAAGGACTTACTGGAATAAGTTCCGTTGTAACACAAAATAACTCATACAATTTGAATGGTTAATTTCCATGTCACAGTCACAGCGATAAACTTTCATACACATTTTGACTACGTTGTCGTCAAGGTGTCTAATTTTTAATCTCCAAGCCTTTACTACATTTTAATTTAACTATCCGTCATTATTTCGCGCAAAGTTCGTCACCCTAGGACGACAGCCAACATCCTTCAACGGCACAAATGAAAATTCATAATTGTGTTACCCTGGGGAGCGTTGACAGTAGCAATGAGCAAATTGCAACATCCCCCACTGATTTGTGGCTTGCATAAAGCACTTATGACAGGAAAAGGTAAAGGGAAAACTTTACTTTACTTTAGTTTTATTTTTAAAGAAAGAAAGAAAGAAAGAAATACATTTATTTACAACAACACAAGACACATCATCAATATTTACAAAACAAAAGACAACACGAAAGCTAAAGATAGAATGTGTCATTGCGGTTGCAAATCGGACACTGGCTCAGCATAATGCTGAGGCGTTTATAGCACCCCAGCGCTGATTTTCAGCCAGCACCGTTGGTGACACCCGGATCGCTGTAAGTATAGATAGAATAATAATTTTTCGTGCGTGATCACTTACAGATGGACACCGCATGCACTGTTATCTAACAGATCATAACAACAACGTAATCCTCGGTATTACTGTAACATTTTGGTATGATCCTACATTTAAACCCTAGTAAATAAATAAAATAAAATACATAAATAAATATCACGGGACAATTCACACCAATTGACCTAGTCCCAAACTAAGCAAAGTTTGTGCTATAGGTACTAGTACCTACGGATAAAAACATACTTATTTAGATAAATACATACTTAAGTACATATTAAACATCCAAGACTCGAGCACAAACATTTGTATTTTCACACAAATATCTGCCCCGACCGGTAATCGAACCCGGGACCTCAAGCTTCGTAGTCAGGCTCTCTAACAGCTATCCGGCCGTCTTAGTATGTCAAAACTAAAAAAAAAACTGCATTCAAGTCTCGTTTGTTTTAAATAATACCAATTATACGGATTGAAATAAAAATAGAAAAAAAAAATTGCCAACATCTAATAAATGAGACATGTTTCGTTTGTGTTGGTGGGTGGGGACAGTGCCCATACAAATTTGCCTATTTTCCTTAGGCACATATGTGTCTGAACATACCGGGGGTTAATATAAGGGTCATACACAGGATAAAAAACAAAAGTGGTCTCTCCTGTGGAAATAAAGTTAGCGACTCCGAGTCAGCAAACTTAAGATGTATTTAAATGAGCTTAAAGTTGGCCAGGCATCCAACTTCACTAAAAATATTAGCTCAAAATTTGTAAGACCCATAATTCGATTTGCTCAAGAAGTAACTTTTCACGATTGTTAGGTAACATTAACCTAATCCAAGCTAGCCTAACGCATATTCGATAATAATAATCCTTCAAAAGTTAATGCAATATTGCCTACGTTTGTTTCATTAGGGTATTTGAAACTCTTCACGCTCACTTCCCATAACCCTACCAACTCTGGTGTACAGCTTGATATAAAGTTGAATTGAAATATCGATACCGGAAATCTCAAATGGCGTAAAGGACACCACACAAGGTGTCCTTTACGCCATTTCAGATTTCCGGTATCGATATGTTACAAGGAAAATAATTTTGTGTTTCAACTTTGCGGGTTTTTGATTTAAAAAGCTCTGTCAAAGGCAACTCTTGTCGTTAGAGCTTCTTAGTGGCTTGCATTTAGGAAATTTGTCGGGCGTCAGAGGTGGATATTTTACTAGCTTAGAGGTTTTGTCTATTTTCTGCTGAGTTTCATAACATAGTTGGAAATATTCCGAATCTACTCTGACCAGAAGAATTAAGCTCAATTTTTTCCGGTCTAACGTAAAAACCGTGTTCTTGTACGGATGTGAGACGTGAAAGGTCACTGAGGACATCTCGCGTCGGCTCCAGGTTTTCGTCAACCACTGTCTTCGCCGTAGTCTCGGCGTATACTGGTCCGAGAAAATCTCCAATGTAGATCTGTGGGAACGCTGCGGTGAGACTCCGATCGACCAGCAGATCAAACCCCCCCCCCCCCCATCCAGGGGACATAGGACATTAAGTCAAGTCAAGTCACTCTGTGGTACGTACAGTCCCCATCATAAACTTCGGAGCGTTCAAGGCTGTCAAAAATAATATGAACACGACCGTATTGTGAATCGTGTACTATGTTCCGATGTTTATGATGGCAACTGTACAGGCGGCGTACCAAAATCTTCATCAGTTATTAAATTAATTCCTTTGTAAAGTTATACACACACTTTTAGTACCTTTCGAAACCTATTAAGTAGACAAGTACATATAAAATCATACTTGTTATGATAACAAGGCCCAAAATCGTATACACCTCTGACCTATGTATGCATACCAACATCAAACGTTTTTAATGACCTAGTCACTCATAACATAAACAACTTCGTAAGAGTTCCAATCAACTTATGCTCTATTCAATTGACTATGTTTGTCAGTGTCAATGACAGTCTTTGTTTGTGGTGCTAGCAAAAGTCGACTTTAAGATAACGAACTTTTTTTTACCCCGACTGTACTTTATGTATGTATTTTATGTTTGATATGCCACGTTATAACCAATTCTATTAAAGAAAAATAAACGTTAACACAAGCTTATAATTCGTTTATTAATTTCTACGCTGAAAATATAACTTCAAACCAAAGTAAAACATTTTTATTTTGGATTCCCTTGCCTTCAGAAGAACAAACGTATTCTCACATCAAAGATTTAACGATAAAAGTTACAATTTACGATTCATTTTGACTCTTAATGTTATTTAAGTTGAAAAAATCCCGGCGGCCCGGCCGCGGTCGTGATATTCCTGAATTATTTATTTACATGAAAAAACTTTTTATTAATACCCGCTCGGGGGTTGTATGGGGTTTTGGATTAATTGACAAGTGACAGCGTTCATCGCCATCCCAGCCTATATACTTCCCACTGCAGGGCACAGGACTCCTCTCAGAATGAGAGGGCTTGGGCCATAGTTCCCACGCGGGCCCAGTACGGATTGGGAACTTCACACACACCATTGAATTTCTTCACAGGTGTTCTCACGAGGTTTTACTTCACCGTAAAGCTCGTGGTAAATTTCAAATGTAATTTCGCACATAAATTCCCAAAACGTCAGAGGTGCGAGCTGGGATTTGAACCCACGATCCTCTGCTTGAGAGGACATAGTTCAAACCGCTTGGCCACTACGATTGAGTGACAGCGTTACTTTTGATCAAAGCATACGACAGTGTTAGAGTTTCTGCGAACAAATTCTTAGGTAATTGATTCATTAAGGCGATAATTTGTGAAAGTCCCTGTCAATGAACTACAAATTTTTAACTTGCTACCTCCACCCACTATTGCATCAATATTATATATTAATATTGCACACAGACTACGCGTCGAGTAAGGGTCGTAGACTAAGTAGTCCGGTGTTTATTAATAGCAGTAAAAGAAAAAACTATGAAGATGACAAATTTGACGGGAATCGTTAATTTCAGTTTAAAATTAAAAATAAATAATGTCAAAGATGTCAATATCTGCTTGGATATTTGATTTAATATTGTTCAAACAATATTGATTAACAGAAATTCAAAAATTTTGAATAAAAATTTCTCAAACAATATTATAATTTTGGCGTCTACCACATCGGCGATAGCTATTTTCTCACTTATTTATACACACGATCCTAATTTTTCATTTCATTTTACTTTTTTTAATTTTTTTTTCTCAAAACATGCTTCCGTCGCGTTTGTGCCTATGATGTTACGGGTAAGGTGTAGTAACGCAATTCGATTTTCGATCTTCGTACCGGGCCGTCCTATCACTCTTCTGTAACAATACTAGCGTAAACGGAACAGCACGATACAATGTCCGAAAATCGAATTTCGAAGTAGAAAACCTGATGGCGTCTTGTTCATTATCGTTCACGTACACATTTTGGTCTTTAGGGGCAATAATGTTCTAAACTAATGCTTTAATGCTAAAATTCATATCCCGCTCCCGCTTATGCATTAATCCTATAAAAAACTTTCCAGAATATTCTATGAAAATCTCACGAAGAGCCGATGTGATTTCTTATTGATGACTGTGTAAATAATGTATGTAATTTGTTTTTCTATTCGTTTTCGGTGCCATTTTGTCTGACGTTGCGCGGCAATGTCTTTACACGGTATTGAGAAAGTAATTAATCATGGGGGCACGTGATGGTAATGACTTGAAGTAATTAACTTTGAGTAATAATTACTTTCGACGTTTTAGGTTGACTGGCTCTTCTATGTTTATTCAGAGTGAGATTCATAAATGAATAATTCTAAATTCTATTTCTTTTTTGTGAGTTAGTACTATGTTATTACACTAAACGGGACTTATCACAATATTTACCTCGACGTTTCGGCTGTATTGCAGCGATCGTGGTCACGAGTTGACTCACACAACTCACAACAACAACGACAACTCGTGACCACGGTCGCTCAAATGTGGCCGAAACGTCGAGGTAAATATTGTTTGCGTGGTAAGTCCCGTTTGGTGTAATAGTTATGGTTATCACTGAAAATCACGAAAGTTTAAAACAGTATAGTTTGAATGTTTCCTTCAGGGTTAAACCTTTTGTGTGCTTTTACGACCAGTTTACTTTTTTATGTCGCATTAAAATAGTAAATAATTTCTTGATCTTTTGGTGTAAACGCTGAAAACGAGTTTTCGTTTTCACTAAAAGATCAAGAATTAATAATGCTTAGTTCTCTCTTGCTCTTTGTTCGTCTGGTGTAAATCGGGCTTTAATTAGCCACCAAACTGTCCTCTTGATAACGGAGTATTATAATGAGGGTAGTTAAAATATACATGAAAGTGTTTTCCGTTGTGAAACAAAATTACCTATGGTCACTTTTTGTATGTAAAAAAATGTATGTAAAACTCTTTATTGTACGTAAAACATGAAAAATAACAGTTAACAAGAAAAACAGAAGTACAAAGGCGAACTTATCCCATAAAGGGATCTCTTCCAGTCACTTTTTCTGTCACAATGTAATTTTCCCAGCGCGCTTCGGTCTGTGGAAAGCTTTAAAATTGTCTATACCCAGTCACTGAAAATGGCGATAATCCTCCATTCACAAACACCGTGATTGGTTGTTTAGAGATTTTCCCAGTTTGTGATTTTCTTTAGTTGACTACGATACCGTGACCCAATTTTTTATTCTTTAATCATTAACGACATAGCACCCAATAGTATAAGATTAGTTTAAAACAGTAAAATCAGATGAAAATGCCATGTAGAAATTCCTCAGAAATTAAGTTGAAATTAAACTCTTTCTGTTTTCTTGAGCATTGGAGCCCAACGAAGCAAGCGTGTGCGATGTAAAATTGTGATTACCAAGATGTTTACCTTTAAACGCGGCCTCGCGTCACACCAAAGAGAGCATAGTTATGAACTGCAATCATAAAATTGTTGTAATTAGCAATCATAGTGTGAGTCTGAGTACAAAATGTAATCACAGTTGTTATTATAAACTGCAATCATAACTGGGCGGAGTTTACAAAGTTGGACATCTTAACGCCGGTAATAAAATTATAATTTGCCTCTACACTTTTTTTCTCCCAACAGGATAGAAAAAGCTCGAGATTCTGAGCATAAATCACATAAAATCATCCGAATCAAAAACAAAAGATACAACAAAATAAAAAATGACCTAAATAATAGGTAAACTACGAAGTACATTCAATACTTACTCGATTTCAATAATATACTTACCCCATGCTCGTGCTTGTCATTTCAACCGAAAGACGTCCGATGAACACAGGGCTCCCCCAAGCTCGCCAAACATATCGGTCTGCGCCATCCGCATCCAAAGCGTTCCCGCAACCTTAACCAGGTCGTCGCTCCGTCTTGTTAGAGACCTATTTATACTGCGTCTTCCGGTCCGTGGACGCCATTCGAGAACCTTTTGGCATCATAGGCCATCAGCTTTACGAGCGATGTGCCCTACCCACTGCCAGTTGACACTGGCGATTCTTCGAACTATGTCGGAGACTTAAGTGTTGGCGCGGATTTCATCATTTCTAATGCGATCCCGCAGAGAAACTCCGAGCATAACCCTCTCCATCACCCTCTGAACGACCTTGAGCTTTCTTATGAGGCCCGTCGTTAGCGGCCACGTATCAGCGCCATAATTCATCGCTGGCAACACACTGGCCAAAGATTTTTGACTTGAGACACCGCGGTATATTGGATTATTATTTATTTATTTATTTATTACAGAGATAAATCAAATTTACATAACATAAATATAAGACCATCGTTAAACCAGAGTGGTTTGTCTCGATGCTCCATTCCGCAGTTACTTAAAGTCTACGAACAAAATCATGCAATAGTTACACATACAATAGTTGCAATAGTTATACCTATTTTACAATTCATGATACAAAATTTAAGTCTAATGACGGATGACAAGATATTGCGGAGCTTCCCAAACGCTGCCCAGCCAAGTCGAATTCGTTGATTGACCTCTTTCTCGAAGTTGGACCTACTTAGTAACTGAAACTCGTGCTTAATAACTTCCCAAATACCAACGTTTCGAAATGCTTCCAAATTACACATCAGTGTAAACAACAACCACTTGAGCAGTGAACATAATTGGTGCATGCTGAACGTTTGAAAGCCACAACTAAAAGGCAGTACTCATTTAGATGGAGTACTAGACTTCTTTTATTGTTAAGTAGCTGGTACTGAGTTCTTTTAGCACCGACATACTCAAGCACTAGTGTGCGAAGGCTTGTCGCCAGCTCAACTGAGATGAATGCAAGCTTAGGTTGAAATCTAAGGTAAACGTTTACGATTTAATTTTCGGGCCAATTTAATTTTGTTGTTTTGACATTTTTTTATTTACATTTTTTTATGTCATTTCTGCTCAGAATCACGAACTTTTCGATCCTACTAGAAGAAAAAAAGTGTCACGAGTTTTTTTTCCGTTTTAGTTACCATTTTTTATATACTATTATGACCGTAATTAAATGGAAAAATCGAAAATTATTATTGAAGTTTTGGAAAACTTTTTTTCTTCTAATAGGACCGAAAAAGTTCGTGCTTCTAACTACCTACTTCTGAGCAGAAATATCACATACAATTTTACAAATAAAAAAAAAGACGAAACATACAACAAAATAAAAACTGTCCCTTTCATGGCTCCTCTATATTAAACCACCACTTTCTGTCCGTTCATTTCTCATATGGTTGTACCTATTTATGTACTCTATCTAAATAGAGCCAAAGATATTATAAGCATTAAAGAAGATCCCCAAATTTTTTCTTGATACATAATATCTAAGTGGCAGCATATTTAGTCTGTATTTTAGCTAATCATCATCATCATTTCAGCCGAAAGACGTGCACAACTGAACATAATAGGCCTCCTCCAAGGCTCGCCAAACAGATCGGTCCAGTACCATCCCATCCGCATCCAACGCAATCCCGCAACCTTAACCAGGTCATAGTTCTATCTCAGAACTCTGATGGTCGATGGGGCAAAAAGGTTCTCGAGTGGTGTCTACGGACCGGAAGACGCAGTGCAGGTAGGCCTCCAACAAAATAGAGCGAAGACCTGGTTTTAGCTAATAAACTACTTTTATTCGATCACTTGGGGTCGACAACTATTTTAACCGCACCCAGTTGGCAAATATCCTGTACTCTGTTAAAAACTTTCAAGTTTTAATATGACACGTAATAGTGAGATAAAGTTCTAAATCAAAAAAGTTCGATTTCGCTACAGAGCCGTAAGTTCCGGGTGTCGAGTGCTAAAGTTCTGCGAGGAAGCCGTAAATGAGTTGTGCTTGTAAGAAAGGACTTGAATGCGTTCTGTGAAACGAGACATTTCTTGGAGTATTTCCGGAGTTTCCCTGCGTGATCGAATCAGACATGAGGAGATCATACTGACATAATTTATTGAATCAGGCGTTACTTTGCTTTTTCCATATTAATGCACTGAAACAATGAGTTTGTCGCGCAATGGACATTTCTGTTGGATGCTATGATGAGCTTAACAACTAAGACAAATCTAATGACCCCCTTAAAACCCATCGAGCCATACATACTGGGTGAATCCTAAGTCATCATCATCATCATTTCAGCCCTCGGACGTTTAATGCTGGACATAGGCCTCCCTCATCGACGCCCAATCATTACGTTTGGAAGCGACTTGCATCCACCCCGAACCTGCGGCCTTCACCAAATCGTCCGTCCATCTAGTTGGTGGACGTCCCACGCTGCGCTTGCCAGTCTGTGCATTATATCCAACATCAATTGAGTTAGAAACAATAATTTTGGTTCACGGCTTAGGGTTTACTCTGTTATACTCGTAATGATAGAAACATACATAGGTTAGTATACACATAAACACAACGTTCGTTAAACATAACCCTTTTTGGCAGTCGGGTAGAAATGAGATGGTGAGATTTTTTAGTGCGTGCTTACCCCTATTGCTGTCAGTTTGGCTTCAATCCCGTTCCATTATCAAAACTGATTTAAGTTTACACTACGTTTTCACGGCTGATGATTTTACGTTTCAACGTATTAGCCTGATGTGACACACAGAAATTCATCATAATTACGCCTGTAATGCTATTACACGCTTTATATTAGCTCCACCTGTATGTTTGTATGTATGTTTGTTTGTATGTTTGTAACCGACTCCTTTGGGCGCGATTTTGACCCACTTCCCGGTTTCCGATTGAGCTGAAATTTTGCACATATGTGTAAATTGGATGACAGTGCAATATTATTGTAACATGGAGCTGATCTGATGATGGAGCTGGATGGTGGCCATAGGAACTATGTAATAAAACAACACAATCCCGTCGAGTTTGGGCTCGTTTGATTCGTCTTGACGAGCACTTTGATCTCAGATGGTAACCAGGGTCTGATGATGGAGCTGGAAGATGGCCAAAGGCACTCCACAATAAAACGACACGAGCCCGTCGAGTTTGGGCTCGTTTGATTCGTTTTGACGAGCACTTTGATCCCATATGGTAACCAGGGTCTGATGATGGAGCTGGAAGATGGCCAAAGGCACTCCACAATGGTGCTTTTTAAGATGTTATCAAAATGATAATCCTTGACAATTGACACCATGCAGCCCACGCTTTTTTTACAATAAAATATTTTAAACTATTATTATTTATTTTATCAATATTTAGAATTGTTTACAAATTTTGATCTGGATATAACAATATAATAATTGCTTATAAAGATTTTTTACTGCAATATAAGAATAGTGAATTGAAATTTATTAATTTTTTTTTATTTTTTATTTTTTAAAGCGTGTTTTTTAGTTTTTTTTTAATTTCAAGCAACACGTTTGCCAAAATTACACCGCGTTATGGAGTTCGTGGTTACCTATTCCTCTCAGGCAGAGGATTGTGCCACATTATACCTGAAATTTGCCGTGAGCTTTTCGATGAAGGAAAGTCTCATATTAAACCTGCACACATGCACCTACGAAAACATTCAATGGTTACTTTATGGAGTTCCCGATTCGCATTAGGTCCATGTAAAAATTACGGACCATGCCCTCACAATCTGAGAGAAGACCTGTGCCCAGCAATGGGACGTATAGGTAGAGATGTTGTTGTCGATGGCGTAAACAGCGGCGGAATTTCGGTTAAAGCTCGACTGAAGTTTTGTCGTATGCTGAAACGCGACGTAATTTCGGAAAATTTGTTGCTTGCAGTTGATACAGCATTGGGTTATGTTAGGTGGGATACCAAAGGGCACCCAAAGTAAAAAGACTAACCGAACCTAACCTACGCAAACATTTTCTAAGTCCTGGGTACCCTTTGCTAAACACCCTAACCCAACATTGCAGGCGTAATTAAGACAAAATTCGGTCGCGTAATTTTGGCAAAGGTTGACAAACCCTTATAGTTCAAGTAGTGTTTTTTTAGAGTTCAAGGGGTATCGGCTTTTGAAATAAAATATTTTCTTGACTAGGTTTTAACGTGAAATATTTCAATTAAGATATTTTTAACTAACCCCTTTCAGAACAAAAGAGTGCTAAATTTAATAAAGGCGGGATTTAACTGGACAGGTTGAGAAATGACCTCGTGATAACGACTCCTTAAGTACTGAGTCCTTAGTCTGGCAGTACAATGCAATATGGTCCTGGTTTACCCGAAGTCCAACACAATGAAAATAACAAACCCTACTCATAATATTATAACTATAAATTAAAAACCCCGCCCGACGCAATTTGGTCACACAAACTTTGAAAATAACGTAAATTACCACTAGGTGTCTGAAATCCCTTCCACAGCTAACAAAAGAGCTGATATCTTTGAAACGGCTGAACCAATTTTTGATGAAACTGTCTAAGAACTATCGCCAACGAACCTACTTTCAAATAAAAAACGCATCCACATCGGTTATCGGTTAGCTATGATGCCACAGACAGACACACACGCACATAGCGGTCAAACTTATAACACCCCTCTTTTTGTGTCGGGGGTTAATAAATGTGAAAGTTTGTGCATGAGCGAGTGCGTGTGGGTGTGAGTTTATGTGTGTGGGTATGCATGTGTGGGGGTGTTTTTGCTATTTCTTTGTATGTGGATAGCTGAGTCTCTGGAACATACATAGGTTACTTTTATTCCGATACTAAAGGTGGGTCTTTCTTCGAATGTTTAGTGCTTACGTTTTAAGTATATGAAATGGCTATTTAGGTTATGGTGGCGTTTTCATTTATTTATTTGATGTCCTGTACGGAATAAATCATTCCAGCCTGCATACTTCATTGCATGACCTCCTCTTAGTATGAGAGGGCTAAGGTTGTAGTTCACATACACGATTTTTTTTGCAAGTGTGTGCGCAGATTTCCTCACGATGTTTTCCTTCACCGTAAAGCTCATGATAAGTTTCAAATGTACATTTGCACGTAAATTCGGAAAAACTCAGAGGTGTGAGCACGGGGTCGAACCTACGCTTTGCTTAAGAGGCCATAGGTCATATTACTAGTCTACAACAATACATATTTAAAAAAACCGGCCAAGTGCGAGTCGGACTCGCGCACGAAGGGTTCCGTACCATTAGGTATCTATTAAAAACGGCAAAAAAATCACATTTGTTGTATGGGAGCCCCCCTAAAATATTTGTTTTATTTTAATTTAATTATTTATTTTTAAAGTAATGCAGTAGTAAGACATTTTATTTATGATGAAAGAGGTTACTATCGTCTTTAATTGTTTATGACGATTGAGTAAATTCGAGCGATTGTCAGTGTCATGTCATGTCATGCGAGTAATTTGTTGTGGTTAGAATTATTAACTAAGAAATTACATAAATACTCCACCAGAGAATTTAATAAGTAGAATAACTGAGACAATCACCTCTGGAAATCCTGTAACGATTTTTTTAGCGTTGCACGCAGACCTAAGAACGGACAAATGGCAAAACATTAACGTAATATCCTGACGTCTCAAGACGTTTAGGGTTAGCACAAAGTAGTTTTTGGTATGAATGTTTAAAAGGCTATAACTTGAAAACGGTAACATATATTTCCATAGTTTCTATGGGGGAAATATAGTGCTAAGGTTGAACTATCTGCCAGTTCCGCAAAGGTCCCTCGTGGAAACGCACCCGGTATAGGTAACTAAATATTCTGTGAATATTTCAAGTGTCTACCTGTTGCCGTTATCAATATCGAGCAAAAACGAGCAAAAAAATCACGTTTGTTGTATGGGAGCCCCCTTAAATATTTATTTTATTCTATTTTTTAGTATTTGTTGTTATAGCGGCAACCGATCGGTGTATCACAGTTCATGAGATACAGCCTGGTGACAAAGGGACGGACGAACGGACGGACAGTCGGACAAACGGATGGAAAGCGGAGCCTCAGTAATAAGGTCCCGTTTTTACCCTTTGGGTACGGAACCCTAAAAAATATCTATTAAATATTTTAATTCACGAATATCCACAAAGGTTCGACAGCCAAATATCACGAGAATGTATGTATTATTCACCAAGCAACACTTAATATCGGACACAATTTTCAAAACTGAATTTTCGAAATATCGACAGCAGCTGTCATGGACTGCGGTCGATTGTATAATTTCCGAACCGATTTCACTGTATAGGTACGTCTAAACCAGGTGTTACAAAATAAATTCACACGAGATAATTTAAAATTAATTCAGAAAGTTTCGGCAGATACTTCATCATCATCATTTCAAAAGAAAGACGTCCACTACTGAACATAGGCCTCCCCCAAGGCTCGCCAAACATTTATCGCTCCTGCGCCATCCGCATCCAACGCAATGTCTCAAGTCAAAAGTCTTTGACCATTGTGTGATGTCAGTGATGACTTATGGCACTGAGACGTGGCCGCTAACGATGGGCCTCATAAGAAAGCTCAAAGTCACTCAAAGGACGATGGAGAGGGCTATGCTCGGAGTTTCTCTGCTGGATCGCATTAGAAATGATGAAATCCGCACAAGAACTAATGTCACCGACATAGCTCGAAGAATCGCCAGATTCAAGTGACATTGGACAGGGCGCATCACTCGTAGAACTGATGGCCGATGGGGCAGATACTTACTTAGATTATTTTGATTAGGTACTAATTAAGTTTTTATCAGAATTTTTGTCGTTGTGTGTAACATATACATTGCGTTTTTTGTACCTACATATTTCCGTTAATTTCGATACATTACTACTGTACACACTCACAGAAACTACCTGGTAATCCGATTTTTGTTCTAACTGATTTTTTTTCTTTTCCCTACTTACATAATTATTAAATACTCAACTGATGCTCAATGTATAAGGCACTTTATAAATTAGCTAGAAAAAAGTTCATTCATTCACGTTCACCTTTTGGCCCCATCGACCATCAGTTCTCCAATCGATGTGCCCTGCCCACTGCCACTTGAGTCTGCCGATTCGTCGAGCTATGTCAGTGACGTTATTAATTTTTAAGTGCTCATTATTTAAACGTCTTTTATAAGAAAGTAGCGCTATTCATCTCAAGAGAAAAAAACAGCTAACGTTCATTAGCTACATATTGGTACCTTGCCAACCGTATTGTGAGTATAAACTCATTTTGGCACCAGTTTGAGACCAAACTGCCACGCTTAATTACCTAATCCAAACTGACCATGCCATTAAAGCAAATAGCTTGAGCCAAAATTGTCTTGCTCAGATTTTTCAACGTCTTGTATCCAAGCTATTTAAAACATTTGGCTGAGCGCAGAAAAGCTGTGAATAGATATTGAATGGGCAGCTTAAGATCAAAGCGGAGTGAAAATACAAAAGGCAATTACTTATTTAACTTACCCAATGGCACATTTATTTAGTCATAGTATTATTAGTTTGACCTATGGTCTTTTACGCTTAGTATCGTGGGCTTGAGCCCGGGTTTACTCTATTATACTTTTTGGAATTTTTATGTGAATGTCTTTGACGACCAGATGGCCTAATGGTTAGAGAACCTGAAGAACTATGAAGATGAGGTCCCGGGTTCGATTCCCGTGTCAGGCCAGATATTTGTTTTTTATCTTGAAGAAGCTTGAGAAGTAATTCAATGGTGTTTGTGAAGTCCAATCCACACTGAGCTTGCGTAGGAACAATAACCTGAAAGCTCTATCATCATGTGAGGAGGCCTTTGCCCAGCAGTCCAAGATAATGATTATGAACTACCCATCTAGGTACGTCTCTTGGTGTCCCCTAGACGTCACAAAGATACCCAATTAACAACATAGTGACCGAGTACTAGGAAATCAGAAATTAGAGAAGCCCTCTAACAATCGAGTCGTGGCTGACTGTGATTGCTATCGAATTTGATACCCAATTTCAGTTAACGAAACAGTAGATCGTTATAAACATGTAGGAACCAGGAGTCTATCGAAGCATAGGAGTAACAATTTAGACCAGAGTTATGCCTTGTTAAAGCCAATATTCCTGGAAGGTGCTCGGATTCGTCTGTTTCGTATCGTGTTATTTGTAAACCATGTAGTTTTCCGACAGCATTTGCCATTCCTTGTCGATGCGATTTTCTTTTTGTCTATATGTCAACCATTTACCTCATATGGCCAATGTCGACTTTATAGCGATTTTAACCCTTATCTTGATAGTGTATCCGATAAGACACATTATAGATGTAAAATTTTCAGTTCTATTTTAAGACTGTTTGGATTACAAACTTTACAAAGTTCGAATTTTAATCGAACCCAGGCTCGCAGCTTTGAGTTTTTTGGAATTTATGTATGAACCTAACGATGAAACAAAATGTCGTGAGGAAACCTGCACATACCTGCAAAGAAATTCAATGGAGTGTGTGAAATTCCCAAGCCGCACTGGGCTTGCGTGTGAACTACGATCAAGACCTCCTATTCTGCAGAGACCTGTAACCTGCATAGGGACTTATATAGGCTGGGATGATGATGATGATGATGAATAAATAAATAAATAAAATATTAGGGGATAATCTTACACAAATCGACCTAGTCCCAAGTAAGCAAAGCTTGTACTATGGGTACTAGACGACGATAAACATACTTATATAGATAAATAAATAATTAAATACATAGAAAACATCCATAAGTCAGGAACAAATATTCGTGTTCATCACACAATGCCCTTACCGGGATTCGAACCCAGGAACCTCTTGCTTCGTAGGCAGGGTCACTACCAACTAGGCTAAAGCGGTCGTAAATCCAGTACTAGGCTAAAGCGGTAGTAAATAAGGTTGTTAATCCAGTGTATGTACTTGTCTTATAATGAAGTGGGATTGCGTCCATGCAAATCATTTTGGCGACTAACGCCAAATAGGCATAACACTTTGACAAAAGCACGCGAATTGTGAAGCCAAAATGCACTAACGAAATAGACACCTCGCTAAATGAACACAGATACCAGGGCAGTATAGCCGACTAAGAGAAATAGACGTAAATCCCGCGTAACACGGTCACAATTCAATCCGAGCTGGACTCGTGGTCGCCCACTAATGACTGGGGCAACGGGGCCAATCGTGATTTATTCGCCACGAGCTACGCTTGTACTTGGCGGTTTTAGTCAAGAGAAAAAGCGGTTGGTGCCCATATATCAAATCGAAGATCTCATTGGATATTGCTATAGCTAAACCGTTTTGAGTCCTCGCCCGCACGGTCCAGGGGCTGGGGGTATGACGACAAAGGGGGCCGGGAGAGGTGCGGGCGGTGAGCGCGCCTCGTGTGCCTTGAAATATACTCTTTAGTTCATAGACATCCTTAGATTTTCGTTACACGCGGGATATGGCGGTCGAAACGCTTCAGATCCCCACCCTTATGAATTGAACGTAAAACAGTAGATTATTTATTTTGCTTCTCCCCGAAGTAGTGAGGTTAAGTCAGACATAGTAGCTGCGTTTGCTATGAAAGGATAATGTTTCATGCAAAAAACAAAATAAGAAAATGAACTAACACAACAAAGAGAACCGCCACCATAAATAGAAAAATTCGGTCACATGTCTCGCCTCTCTCCAAAGCATCATCATCAGCAATGTCGATATTACGACGGTCGATCAAAGAACGAGCATGAGCTCGCTCAACGAGTTCCTAGATAAATTTACCAAAATCGTTATTTCCTTTTTCCTAGTAGCAAAATTTTCATTCGCATTTTTTCTCACTACGGTTTTTTACTGAAGCTTATTTTCACAATCGCGTTTTTTTCCTAACTTTAATCGACACAGAAACATAGGTAGGTCCAGGATATGTTAATTTTGCATCGGCCCGAAGGGCCAAAAGCATACTGAAGAAGGAAGTTATGCCTGAGCCTACAGAATAAACGTAAATTAAATGCCAGGACAACATAGCCGACTAAGGCTGGATTTCACCAAACTTTTATTCCGAGAATAACGCTTACTCTCAGATAGTAATGTCAAATTACTATGGCGGTTTGACATTACTATCTGAGAGTAAGCGTTATTCTCGGAATAAAAGTTTGGTAAAACCCAGCCTAAGATAAATAGACGTAAATCACTCGTCACACGGTCACAATACAAATTGGATCTCAAATTAATCTTAAACATATATATATAATTTATTGGTATAAATTAATTAAAACAATTAAGAAAAAATAACAAATAATATAACTTAACTATAAACTAAATATTACAAATAGATTTTATCTCATATTGGCACTGTATTTTACCAGTCAACCTCTTTAATATGATACCTCAACCCAACTACCCGCTCCCACGGCCGCTCCCGCTTGCGCCTTGCAAAGAACCGTTACGTGCACCTGCTACAAACTTTCGATATTCGAACGCGAAAACGATAATTGGTTTCGATTCGCCAGTTGTTTGCGTGAAACGGCGCCAATTAAATTTTGTTTGAATAAGACTCGTTATAAGGAAGATGTCTGTTTTTTGTTCTAAATTGCGAAAACTTTTCTGATTGCGCTAATTTGCATTTTGGATGTAAATCACGGGATTTTGTGCCGCCATTTTGAGATTCGGCTTAAACGAGAATTTGTGCCTCATTTAATTCTAATTAAATAGTAATCAAAATCTTTTATCTAATATATGAAAAAAAACAAAAATCTACACAAACTTCCACATTACTAAAATCTTAAACGAGCCAATTACTAAACTTGTAACCAGCCATTTAAACATCCAATTAGATAAAACTAAAAGAGTTAAACTTGCCAACTTTAAATCGTAAGGTCCTTTGTGTCTACGTGCTAACTACATGAAATTATCAAGTAAAGGGTTCCGCAGCTCGCTTCGATCTAATTGCAACTCCGTGACTACTGCTACCTTCTTCCATTAGCAACCTTTACCACGGCACCATCAGCCTTAAAGAATAAAACAATATTTTTATCTCACACGTCTCCATTGCTGATTTCATTCTTGTGTAACTTGGGGGAGCTGCGTTGTTCAGGCGCAATGGTTCATGAACTTTGTTGAATGTCGAGCGAATTCTTAGGTTGCGTGCAGGTCGACGACATAATCTTCCAGGGCACGTTGGAATCATTAAAAGTCTAGACAGAAAGAGATTCAATTTCTTATTATGTTATTTAGTCTCTGCTTATTGAGTTTTCAGGAGTTTGTTTATTGATGTGATAAAGGGTTGGAACATAAATCAGGTTGTTCAGTTGCGCACCAACCTACTTAAGCTGATGAAATTTCTTCCCACAACGCAACGGAATGGAGAATGTTCGTTGAGAGTAAGAAGTCGTGACTTTGTGTATTTAACTATTTTACTCTAACACTACCTACTGCACCTAATCTGATGTAGTTTTTGATTTACCAATACCAATAGGTACCATTTCAAATGATTTACACTCATCACCCCTCTGCAGTAGCCATTTTATTGATCAACTTCTATGAATACCTTAAAAGCTACTGAACCGATTACAATATGAATTTTCGCACTGCATTATTTTTAAAAACCCGCTTCAGTTTTTTATTTTTTTACGTCGTGCGTTTAAAAAATAAGGCATCACAAATCCTACGATCACAAAATGGGTCCAGAATCCAACCAGTGGTCGGTACCAGTGGAGATCAAAGGGCTGGCATCTATCTCTCTCAACGAATCGCCATCGCCATTCAATGAGGGAATGCTGCCAGCCTTTTGCCACGCACAGCCACGAGGCCTTTTTTAGACTTAGGGGCTGTTTCACCACCCATTGATTAATTTTAACTGACGGATAAATGTGATGCCGTCTCCGTCTATTCGAACAAAACAAACAGAGACGACATAATTTATCCGTCAAATAAATTTGATCAATGGATGGTGAAAGGGGGTTAATCTAGTAGTTTTTAACCCTTCGTATGCCTTGTACCGGATCCGTACCCAATTTAAGGCTTTGTTTTTGTATTTTTTTTTTAAATCTGTATCATTGGATTTATATGAAACTGTTGAGGCTAGAATGCACGACTTTTTTTTTTTTAAATTCCGGCATACGAAAGGTTAAGTTAGATATTTAGTTTATAGTTAAGTATCATTCATTCTTATTTTTTTTTTAAGTAATATTTTGTATTCTTAGTTTCATACCAGTGGTTGGATAAAGCTAATTGATCGTAGATTTTACATCACATGCAATATTTATGAACAACGATCAAATTTACTGAAACGTTTGAATCAAAGAATTGGATTGGAATTGGATTGGGTGTTTCAATAAAGAGTTTTACATACATACATACATACGTTTGGGTGGGCCGGGGCGCTCTGGCCGTAATTCAATGGTTTCCTGGCCAATTATGGATATTAATCAGCATTATTACTTCATTGAAAAACCGCCGACACGTTTTAAAGCTATCTTCTATACACTGGCAAAATTGTCGTCCAACGGACAGAGTCATATTTTTGAAAAACTATCTAACCACTGAAACGTTTGTCGATATCGATAAAAAAATCTTGAATACTTTTTCCAGGGTGTTCAGTTAAATGTATCCAATAACTGGCTGAAATATTCGGGATTAAGATTTAATACCTTTTATATTTTTCTCTTCAGGGTTTCGCATCCGAAGGATGACAAATTGGACCCTATTAATATCCCTACACTGGCCATCCCTTCGTCTGTCTGTTCGTCAGATGGCTGTATCTAAAAAAACTGTGAATAATAGAACATAAATTAAAATTAAAGGGGGTTCCAACTAACTATCACAAGATGATCCTACACTGCGTAGATTTTACTTAAAGTCAGGGCCATATCAGTACCGGTTTTTTAAATACGGCCGTTAACAAACGGTGTTGTTGAACTTACTCGTAAGTATAAGCGCATGGTCTAGTCTAGACAGTCAAGTTCTTAAGCAATAAAAGCACAGTTCAAGAAATCCTTTACCGTTGCATTCAAAGGCCTCTTTGTCTTAAAAATAGAATGAAACCACGGAATCCGGCGAAAGCGGGAATGCGAAACTTAGAAAATGCAGGATCAAATGGGGTACATTCAACTGGGATCCGTTTATTGGAGATACTTTAGAACTTGGCTGTTTATACTCTTCTACAGGGTGTCTCATTTAAATCGGTCAGTATGGGAAAGTCTGAAACTATAAGATATACAAAGATCTGTTCTTAGGAACCATGTCATTAATTTTAGTGATAAGAAAAACTGCATTCATAAATTCGAAAAAAATTTTTTTTTTTGTATCGAAAAAAATGGTTGTCATTTCGAACACTACTAAATTAAATAAAAGGATATGAAAAACAATGCATTTTATTCATTTTAGATATCATGTTTCTTAGTAACATTTACTGCTTAAGACCTACACAATCGATATCTAAATAGAAATAATGTACCTTTTTTTTCAAAATTTCCGGGTTCGATTCCCGGACTGAGAACTAGTTTTTTATTTTTAAATCTATGAATGTAGAATTTATTTTCGCTGAAATCGATGACATGGTTCCTAAGAACAGATCTTCGTATGTCTTATAGTTTCAGACTTTCCCATACTGACCGATTTAAATGAGACACCCTGTTTAGTTTCATCTTCATCATCTGGAAATTCTAAGGCAATGAGTGTTCAATGTCTCAAAAGCAAAATTTTAGCTCGAAACGTCGTCTGGGTACTGATGGAATTTTGTGGATCCCGAGATAAGTAGGTAACCTGTGTTGATCAGAGAACTGATAAGGAATACTTAATACACTCCAAGTTATTAAACCGCTGTGTTTGGGTTTATATCGAGTGGCATAAAATTGTTGGTCCTATTGTTATGTCGACTTTTACTTTTCTCAGAATAACGTATGGCGTGAGCTTTGTTCCGCATATTTTCTATTTGCCGAAGTTGTTGTTCTTAATACGTTTGTCCTAAATATTATTTGTCCTATCGTTTGTAGTGTAGATTCGGGTACGTATCAAAATATATAAAGTTTAAAAATAATAATGGTTGAAATACATAATGGTCATTTGATATAATGCAATTTTCTTTGAAATTCCCAACTTTACAGGATTTTCATAAAATAAACCTAACCTAACCTAAACCAATCTGTAGATTACACGATTAAAAAAAATCGTTTAATCAATAGTTTCATAGAAAATTTTAGTATATATTATGACCATTATTCGTATTAAACTTTACATTTTGATACGTTCCCGTAGATTCAACTGTCAAATGATTAATTTGCATTGTAATTAACTAACGAAACTAAGAAGGACAGAGTAGAGATGGCTTAAAGGTATTCTTTTAATGGGGGGGGGGATGTGAGCTAGTGGGTGGAGGGAGCCCGCTATTATAGTTATCCGCTCTGTGTTACGCAAGTTAACCAATGAACCTAACCAGGTTAAACTAGGGGAGGTTTAATAGTTTTTTTAGAGGGTGAAGGCCCCTCGACCCCCCTCCCCACCCCCTTTTCCTTTATAACTATCATACCATACCATAGTTGAGGTGCTGTAATTATAGCCATTTTTATGATAGGCAAAATTAGTCTTACGACAATTAATATTACGAATATTACGTTTTAGGTAATTCGTTGTTTGAGTTATCAATATTAGGACAAACATGTTGCTCTTAATGTGTTTTTTTTTTAATGAACCCATTGTTATTCAATTGCCGCATCCTTCAATAATTCTAAGTGAGAATTAATTTAGAGTGCATACTATACATTCTTATTTATATGCTTTGTTTCATATTAATTGTGTATGTATCTGTTTTTTCTCCAATAAATAAAAATAAAATAAAATAATAAAACATGGTTTAGGAGTTTTAAATGTGTATGCGCAAAAATGAATAGGATAAACAAATAGTATGCCATTCAACATCATGCCAAACATTCTCTGCCAAAAAAATTTAGGACTATCAACAGCGTTTGACAAAGTTCAGTGCCTGAAGAGGAAAGTCAACAAGCGAGTTGCCAGTGAAGACGTATGTCTGATACAGGGTCCCAGGCTTTTGTTCTTTTGGAGAAACTATAGAAAGAGTAGCGCTCGAAGTTTTTTTAAGCCATAGAATCAGAAACACGGCAATGGCCAAAGTACTAGATAGAGTCGTGAATCCGGGCTCAAACTCACTCTCTATTTGAGAGGCCATAAGTCAAATCAACTGAATCATAACCTGTAGGTCTACTAATATATTTTTCTAGTATTTCACAGTACAGCAAAGACATGCCGCGACAAATCCCGCCTGGGCGTCGCAGAGTGGCGAGTAATCGAATCTCGCGCTAGGCGAAGAATGGAGTCTACCGACCTGCAGAGGGATAGGTGGCAGTGACGGCGGCTTGTGAACTAAAAATTATTTTTATTCATGAAATTTTTCACATGTCGTATAGGCAGAAACTAATGTATTTTTAAAACCTCTTTTACACCGTATGTTCTGTGAACAAACATTCATTAAATATCATTTCATTTCGTTTCGAAATATTTAAAAAGGTAACCTGTCAATGTTTAGAAACTCCTTTACTCGAATTTCATTTATCCGAAAACAGTTCACCGACTTTTTAAAATCCATATGTTTTTGTTTTTCCATAACTTCACAATGCCACAGATTAATTTAATCACAGCGTTATTTGCCAACAAATTCAAAATCCCGAATAACAATAACCATTTTTTCTATTTGCCAACCTAATCAGTTGCCATCTTTTCATAATCTAAATGTTACGAAAAGCCAAAGTATGTTTTTATTACCTTTGAAATTTTTTAACCGACTTCAAAAAAAGGAGGAGGTTCTCAATTCGGTTGTATGTTCTTTTTCTTTTTTTTTTAACTTTTGTTACCTCAGAACTTCGTCATTTATGAACCGATTTGAAAAAATTTTTCGTTGTTTGAAAGCACATGCTTCAAGGTTGGTCCCGTTGTTACCAAAATCCAGTTCTGATGATGGGATCCATGAGGAATTGAAGAAACTCCTCAAAAATTCAAGAGAAATGTATAGCGATTTTAGTATTTTCGGTGACAAGTCGACCATTTGCATTCAGAAAGTATCATGGAAGTCTGTAATAAAATGACACAACCCCGTCGAGCATTAAAAGTAGAAGTTTCAACATAAACTTATTTCGAAGCCAAGCTGATGATTTTATCCTATCTCTTTTATACAGAAACAACTAAAAAGCAAAAAATAAAAAAATTTAAATACAAAATAAAACCTCCTTCAAAAAACATCCAAAAAACTATGAAATAATAATTGAACCGAACCGACTACAATAAGCATGAAAATATCTTTCTTCTTATCTGTATGAAGTCGGTGCCTCAGCACGAGCCAGCAGGAGTGTAGAAGCCCTATAGATAGTAGTTATGTAGGTAAGTTAGTTTACTAGGTCCACTCCTGCTGGCTCGAGCTGAAGCACCGACTTCATACAAATAAGAAGAAAGATATTTTCATGCTTATTGTAGTCGGTTCGGTTCAATTATTATTTCATAGTTTTTTGGATGATTTTTGAAGGAGGTTTTATTTTTTTAGTCAACCTACTTGCAATAGGTATATTTACTAACATAATTAATTTAATATAAAATACTTTTCATCCATTAACCAGATCGGTAAAGGTCGTTGTATACGCGAATCCTAGGGTATAATGGCTCCCGCTAACACTCACCACCCACACTGAGCTGAATGCAGAAAATATACATTTGCACCCGTTCGAGCTGAGCGGGCCCCTCGCATTAAGGGCGACTATAACAAGCTCACAACTTCCACAGTTAGTTTCAAGTGTATATTTTACGTCAGCTGTAGCTTGTATTAAACTGCTAATCTATCTATCTAAAAAGTGCATTAGAGCTCTAAGTGGCATTGGTAATAGGGATTCGTGCCATGTTCAAAAAACTTAACATTCTTCCGTTACCGTGTATTTACATTGCCGAATTATGTATCTTTGTAAAAACAAACAGTCACTACTTTACTACAATATCGCACATGAATCCCAACGCAAGAAGCACGCGGCTTAATAAATTGCGGGTAGTTAAAAGCAATCTTGCTTTCTACCGCTACAATGTCAGTGGGATGGCAGTAAAAATTTATAATAAGCTCCCAACTAATATATTAGAGGTTGCCGTCAAAACAATTTAAATTGGCTTTATTAAAATTCTTGCATTCGAACAATTTTTATAATGAACTAAAACAATTACTTTGCTCACCCGCGACCAAAAGTAAATAAAGTAAAGTACCTAATTGTTTTAGTTCATTAATATGGACCTCCGCAAAATAACGCCTGATTCAATAAATTATTTAAATTTTTATAGTGTTAGTGAATACTTAAATTATAAAACGCAATAAATAATTATATGTATTTTTTTTTTATTTTTAATTTGAATTGATAGTTTATAAGAATTATGATTAAAGACAATTATGAAGACATTGAAATATGAACTTTATTCCATTTGTAGCTTTATTTAGACTAAGAAAATGTTTGCATGCCTACTTCTATAAGGTAATTGACATTATTGATACTTTTGAAATTTTAAATTGATCACCATCTATTATGACATAATGTTACGCAAATAAATATATTTCATTTCATTTCATTACAGCCATTAATTGACCGTCCACTGCTGGGCGTAGGCCTCCTTACTATTGCGCCAAAATTCGCGATCCTGGGCTTCCCTCATCCACCCACTTGTGCTGTCTTCCTAAGGTCATCAGTCCAACGTGTTGCAGGGCGTCCCACTTTACGCTTTCCTAAACGTGGTCTCCACTCCAGGACACGTCTGCTCCAACGATTGTCAGTTGTACGGCAAACGTGACCAGCCCATTGTCACTTCAGCGTGCTAATCCTTCGGCTATGTCAACGACTTTCATCTTTTGTCTGATATGCTCGTTGCGGACCCTATCTCTCAACGAGATACCAAGCATAGCCCTCTCCATGGCACGCTGAGCGACTTTGAAAAAAATTACTCGTAATAGATTTTAATTTCAATACCAGATATTTAATTAATATAATTCCAGTTCCCATGGGAATTCCAGAAAAACATAAACCCTATGTCACTCTTGCAACTGAGGTGTATCTAATGACACCTCACACTTTAAAATCAATCGATCCGTTTGGTCTGCAGGGCGTGCCAGAGAATGACACATTCATTCATAGATAACCACATACATACTTAAATACATACGCTGGAAAAACATAACCCTGCTTAACAGTCGAGTGATGATTATCAGATCATGAGTGATCGTCCATCACTGCGCTCGCTGGCCTCACAATCATTCTTCACCGATCTCTATTGGCTGATTGGCGAGTCCGTTCTGCTACAGGGATCTAGGTGACAAATTTGATGGTGTCTGTCCATCGGGCTGGCCATCGGTTATCGACTACGTAGTCACTTATCATCAACTCTGCCCTGAATCACCAATTGCAAGACTACACAGACTAGACAGACAGTCTTAGTTTTTCGGGTAAAGTGTCCAATTCGAGAATTCCTTAATAGTTGGCCAAACAAATTGCTTTAAAAAATAACTCACAATTATAAGTCTGGAATCGTCTGAGTAGTTATGATCTTGTCGAAAAATTTCCATCACCCTTGAAAAAGATCTTTCGGAAAACTAAACTACTTGTTTAATATTTTTTTCGGGACATTTAAATGCCGCAAGTCGTAAAAATTTTGTTATATACATAATAAACTATTCTGCCATTTCACTCAACACAAACGTGTCATCCTCTTGAAGTTCACACGTCCTCTGAAAAACTTTAAAAATTTATCGCCCACAGCTCGAAGTTATCTCAAACTTAGCGAACTTTTAACTGTTTTATTCAATAAAAATCAAACTCAGTCATATGATTTTCCGGGGAGTTCTGTACTAGTTTTCTGGATTTGTTGGCGTGAAGCTATGAAAATAAATGGAAACATAACGATGATCCTTATTGTATTTTAAACCAGCTTTACCCGCATCTTTGTCTGCAAAGAATTCATTTATCGCCATTACGTGCCAAATATTATCCGAATCAATAACGAGATATACTGAAATATATGCGTGGATCCTGAATAGTTTATAGCTCTACAAAAAAAACAGTTGGGAAAAACATGTTCGGCGAAAAGGAACCTATAGAATTTATTTACCTATCGTTTTTTAGGGTTCCGAAGTCAACTAGGAACCCTTATAGTTTCGCCATGTCTCTCTGTCTGTCTGTCCGTCCGCGGCTAAGCTCAGAGATCGTTAGTACTAGAAAGCTGTAATTTGACATGAATATACATATCAGTCACGCCAACAAAGTGGTAAAATAAAAAATAATTTTTTTTTAGAGTACCTCCCATAGACGTAAAGGGGGGTGATCTTTTTTTCTCGACTAACCCTATAGTGTGGGGTATCGTTGGATAGGTCTTTTAAAACCATTGCGGAGTTGCTAACATAATTTTTCTATTCAGTGATCTGTTTGCGAAATATTCAACTTTTAAGTGAAAATTTTCATTAAAATCGACCGTCCCCCCCCCCCCCCCCCCCCTCTAAAATCTAAACTGTTGGGTGGAAAAATTTGAAAAAAATCAGAATGGTAGTAAATATATCAAATTTACTTGGAAAATTATAGCGGCTAAGATTGCTTGGAAATTATTTGTAGTTTAAGAGTAAATAGTAGCCTAAGGTATAAAACATATGACATTTTAGACGACCAGATGGCCTAGTGGTTAGAGAACCTGACTACGAAGCTTGAGGTCCCAGGTTCGATTCCCGCGTCGGGGCAGATATTTGTATGAAAAATACGAATATTTGTTCTCGGGTCTTGGGTGTTTAATATGTATTTAAGTATGTATCTATCTATATATAAGACGCTTCTGTATAGATTTAAAATAAATAATTAGCATAGGATCGAGACCCAGTAGTTGTAATTGTCTTACGCTTTCAAAACTGTAGTAGGTTACTTGGGTAACGATTTAGTTCTTATTGTTTGCCGCTGCTTCTGGTTGAGGTAGGTATAGTTATAGTTGTAGGATCACTTTTGTTCTCACTTAGTTTTATTATATATTATATTGTTTCTTCATATTTCTATGGTTACTAGCTCATGTCGTAAGTGTTGTTTTGTAGTAATTTGTCTTTTGCGACATGCGTATGTTTATGTTTAATGCATGCTGTGTTTGCCTGTAATTGGGTGAATACTCTTCCATTTCTTAACTATTAATATGTTGTAGTGCAAGTTTTATAGTATTTTACCTGTTGGCAAACCATAATAAATAAATAAATAAATATAAGTATGTTTATCCGTTGCCTAGTACCCATAACACAAGCTTTGCTTAGCTTACTTTGGGACTAGGTCAATTGGTGTGAATTGTCCCATGATATTAATTAATGATATTATTAATACCTAAACTTGGATGATTCCGTACACATACGAAATCCTTAGAAAAATATTACTTGATTTTTTCGTAATGGCTACGGAACCCTACCTTAGGCGTGTCCGACATGCTCTTGGCCGGTTTTTTTCCTTTATTTTATTTTATTTATTCAGAAAGAAACATACCCGTTATCCCGTGGGAATTTTGAAAAATCCTGAAATTAATGTTTAAGCTATTGTAATACCTACTTGTGTATCAAATTTGAAGTGTCTAGTTATCTATTCGTCGTATTGTTAGTGCTGCGCGTTTATAAGTCACCTACACACAACATTGTGTGTGTCTATCGATTGGTAATGGTTAAGTACCGCTGCCGTGTCTCAGAATTTTATACGTTTGACGTCGCTTCAATGTTATGACACGTTTACTAGACTAGGGTTTCCTGCCTTTATTAAATAAATAAAATAACTTCAACATCAATACTAGACGATAAAAACCCGCCTGTATAATCCCCGTTCCCATGTGAATTTCGGAAAAATACTCTATGTCACTCTCGCAACTGAGACGAATCTAAATGTCACACTTTAAAATCTACTGAAACATTTAGACTGCATGGGATGCGAAATGATACATACATACCCACATACATGCATGTGCTCCAAAAGGGTATGTATTACAATACCGAAGTACGAAAGACCGAATGTATTTAAACATCGAATGGGTCAAAAGACCAACACGTTATTTTTCTGAAACCGTTAACTTTTTAAGATTGTTATAAAACAAACCTAACCTAACCTAATGAGTTCTGTATGATGCCGTTTTAATAAATTCTGAGAAGTTTACGGTTTCAGAAAAAAATCGTGTCGGTCTTTTGACCCATTCGATGTTTTAATACATTCGGTCTTTCGTACTTCGGTATTGTAATACATACCCCTCCAAAAACATAACAACCCTCCTTCGACAGTTTTATTAAATTCAAAGTGAATGCCATTATTTTTTGAGTTCTTGGGTAAGCATTCATCCATCCCAGCCTATATACGTCCCACTGCAGGGCATAGGCCTCCCCTCAGGATGAAGGGCTTGGACCGTAGTTCCCACGCGGGTCCAGTGGGGACCACACACACTGAATTTCTTCGCAGGTGCATGCAGGTTTGCTTACGATGTTTTCCTTCACCGTAAAGCTCATGGTAAATTTCAAATGTATAGCTAAACCTTTTCAATTTGTCCTCGCCCGCGCGGTACAGGGGCTGGGGGGTATGACGACAAAGGGGGGCGGGAGAGGTGTGGGCGGCAGGCACACGAGGCGCGCTCGCCGCCCGCGCCTCTCTCGGCCCCATTATCGTCATACCCCCCAGCCCCTGTACCGCGCGAGCGAGGACTCATTTAAACGGTCTAGCTATAATTTCGCACATTGCGTGCTTTTGGTTGAAATTACATAGTTTCTTTAATAGATGTGGGTTACTCGTACAATATCATCATCATCATCACTTCAGCCATAGGACGTCCAGTGCTGGACATAGGCTTCCCTCATTGACGCCCAATCAATTACGGTTGGAAGCGACTTGCATCCACCCTGAACCTGCGGCCTTCACCAAATCGTCCGTCCATCTCGTTGGTGGACGTCCCACGCTGCGCTTGCCAGTCCGTGGTCTCCACTCAAGAACATTTCTGCTTTTCCCCAACGGCCATCAATTCTGCGTGCTATATGGCCTGTCCATTTTGCCATTTCAACGAGCTAACCCGTTTGGCTGTCTGTGACCCCGGTTTTTCTTCGGATCTCCTCATTACTGATTCGATCCCGCAGAGAAACTCTGAGCATAGCCCTCTCCATAGCTCGTTGAGCGACTCTGAGCCTATTCATCAGGTCCATAGTGATTATGTCATCACTGGCAACACACACTGATTAAAGTATTTTGCTTTGAGACACTGAGGTTCGTACAATAATGGTAGATTCAATTATGTTCTAAGTGCTTGGGGAAGCATACAAATTTTTGAAATTACTAAATTTAGCTGGTTTTAATAATCCGGAGGCACAGCTGTGCCCTCGTTAAGTCGAGCGCGAGGTAAATTGTCGTGCCGTCCTTTTCTGGAAACATTTAGGCGCATTTTCATGCCATTATCAAGCACAGGCTGAAATTTTGCTCACTGTATAAGCTAAAGTGTTCCTTGTGAATAGGCTAGACGACTAAAAAAAACTGTTTAGTCCGTCAGTTAGATTATTAAAAAATATTGTACTAGTATTTTTTCTTTTGTTTGACAAACAAAAAATGACGAGGATACAGTGCTTAGAAGTTTCGAGTGACGTCACTATATGGTACAATTTTTACCTAAGAGTAATGTCACAAGCCCCCACTCCGGAAGTTTGTTGATCTATGCCTTTGTCGATTTTTAATAATTTGATAAACCAAAAAATACGTGTCCCATATTTTTTCAGAATCTGACTGACGGGTTAAATAGAATGACATATTTATAACTCAGTCGTCATCCCTATTCTCTGCGATTTCAAGTGCATAGGTTCGTTATTTTAGGAGTATGTGATCAAATGTTAGGTATACACCAACCTTAAGGTTGACAGCATAAAGGCTATAGATATTCTTGAGACTTGATAACGTCATCATCATCATCATTTCAGTCGTAAGACGTCCACTGCTGAACATAGGCCTCCCCCAAGGCTCGCCAAACATATGCGCCCTGCGCCATCCGTATCCAATGCGTTCCCGCCACTTTCGCCAGGTCGTTGCTCCATCTTTTTGGAGGCCTACCTACACTGCGTCTTCCGGTCCGCGGACGCCACTCGAGAACCTTTCGGCCCCATCGGCCGTCAGTTCTACGAGCGATGTGCCCTGCCCACTGCCACTTAAGTCTAGCAATTTTTCAAGCTATGTCGGTGACTTTAGTTTTTGCGCGGATTTCATCATTTCTAATGCAATCCCGCAGATAAACTTCAAGCATAGCCCTCTCCGTCGCCCTCTGAGTGACTTTGGCCTATGTGCAGCAGTGGACGACTTTCGACTGAAATGATGATGATGATGATGTATCTCGTTTTTGAGTCGCAACCCTACGCCACGCACTCGTCGTGCGCCATTGATTTCATCGACTTATCTGCTTTACGAGCGCCAAGTTTTACAACCGGCAATATTATTTTACTCGCGTAAACAGAACGTTTCTTTGTTAAAAGTAAATCATATTATTATGTTTTTCAAGCCAATCATATCAAAATTTCATTTAGCAAAAGAGCACCAGTACCTCTACCATGAGTTACACTAGTTTACAGTGACCGTACTCGCTAGCGACGGCGTAAATGATTTGTATAGAGAATTGTGTACAGCGCCTCTAGCGGTCACTTACACAAGTACAATTCTCCATACAAATCATTTACGCCGTCGCTAGTGAGTACGGTCACTGTAAACTAGTGTAACTCATGGTAGAGGTACAGAAGACTCTTTTACTTTTCTATTAGCGTTTTCGGAAAAATAATCATTGCGAAAGTGTTTTTTCCTAAGAATAAGTTACTACAAGATAAATACAATGACCAATGACTCTTTATTACACCACAAATAACACAATACAGAAAAACAATGGCGGTCTTATCGCTTCGAAGCGATCTCTTACAGGCAACCTCTAGAAAAAAAGAAACCAAGGAATGCATTTCAGCAGGTAGTGCAATATAAAATCAATGGTAATAAAAACCGGCCAAGTGCGAGTCGGACACGCGCACGAAGGGTTCCGTACAATTATCTATCAAAATCACGTTTGTTGTATAGGAGCCCCCCTTAAATATTTATTTTATTTTAATTTAATGATTTTTTTTAAAGTCAATATATAATTAAATATTCTGTGAATATTTCAAGTGTCTACCTGTTGCCGTTATCAATATCGAGCAAAAACGAGCAAATAAATCATGTTTGTTGTATGGGAGCCCCCTTAAATATTTATTTAATTCCATTTTTTAGTATTTTTTGTTATAGCGGCAACCGAAATACCTCATCTGTGAAAATTTCAACTCTCTAGTTATAACGGTTCCCGAGATACAGCCTGGTGACAGACGGACGGACGGACGGACGGACGGACGGACGGACGGACGGACGGACAGCGGAGCCTCAATAATAGGGTTTTATTAAAACAACTAAAAACATACAATAATACATAACTTTATCGTCTACCCCCGCGTTTCTGTACCCCGCGGGCGAGGACGATTTAAACGGTTTAGCTATTATAGCTTAGCGCCTAGAATACCCTATTTTCTTAAATACAATACAATACAATACAACAATACAAATATTCTTTATTGAACACCAAAAACATTAGGTACAGAAAAATGAACAAAATTAAACTTGAGGCAGAAAATAGGCGGTCTTATCTCTCAAAAGCGATCTCTTCCAGACAACCAATTAGTTGTTTTTTTTTTTTAATGAGTCGCCAGAGGGGCCGAAGACGCGAAGTCTTTGCTGTTTTTTAACTTTAGGGTAGGAAGAGTGACTTGTGCTCGGGAAAAATCCCTTCGGACGAACTGGCAATGGAGGGCCCAGACAGTGTCCGACTTGCACGGACTAAAAAACCCGGTCACAAGTCCCCTTCTCTATTGATTATTAATGCAAAAAACGTGTGCTTTATATTTTGAGGAGGGGAGGGGTAGGGCAACCAATTAGTTGCTTCTTACGACATCCGCGGAAGAAATGAAGAGGTGTAATTTTTATACCCGACACCACACCACACGGGCGGGGCATATGCGCCTCATCAGCTGTAATATAATAATGATATGATACTCATGATGATGATATGATACTCATGATGATGATATGATACTCATGATGATGATATGATACCCATGATGATGATATGATACCCATGATGATGATATGATACTCATGATGATGATACGATACTCATGATGATGATATGATACTCATGATGATGATGATGATGTTCCCACTCGTTTAGAGCAGAAGCCTGTACCTTCCCAGCTGTCACAATCATGATCAAAAGGTAGAGCGCTGAAAAAGTAAATCACGTGCTCTTGAGTTCTTAAATTTTTATGTTTATTAGGGACTAAGTATGTCACTTACCCGGGCCATGAAAGCACTAACTCAGGTTTTACGGTTTATGTTTTTATTATGACAGCATAAAATCACTTCGCGCTTTCGTGAGATTCAATTTGCTCGCATTATGAGCGTACGTGCGGTAATAGGAGGGTCTCACCAACCGGACTGACTCGCGAAGCTCCAGCCAGTGTCTCGGCCGAGGAAATTGAACAAAACATGGATGAAACAACTGTTCCTAAATAATTACCATAATTTGGACAGGTCATCAAAACACAATCGCAATACAGTAACATAACAATATTAATAAAGTCTTTATTATGTACATCTTCTAATCTAATCTAATCTAATCTAATATATAAAAATCTCGTGTCACGGTGTTTGTTACCGAACTCCTCCGAAACGGCTTGACCGATTTTTATCAAATTTTTTTCTCTGTATTTGGTAGGTCTGAGAATAAGTCGTAGGCTATTTTTTATACCACTAGGTGATAAATATATGTATATGGCAAAACAACGTTTGTCGGGTCAGCTAGTATGTATATTATAAAAATCTCGTGTCACGGCACGGTGTTTGTTACCGAACTCCTCCGAAACGGCTTGGCCGATTTTTATGAAACTTTTTTCTCTATATTCGGTAGGTCTGAGAATAGGTCGTAGGCTATTTTTTATACCCCTAGGTTAATGGCAAAACAACGATTGTGGGGTCAGCTAGAAGGTATATAAAAATCTCGTGTCACGGTGTTTGTTACCGAACTCCTCCGAAACGGCTTGACCGATTTTTATCAAATTTTTTTCTCTGTATTTGGTAGGTCTGAGAATAAGTCGTAGGCTATTTTTTATACCACTAGGTGATAAATATATGTATATGGCAAAACAACGTTTGTCGGGTCAGCTAGTATGTATATTATAAAAATCTCGTGTCACGGCACGGTGTTTGTTATCGAACTCCTCCGAAACGGATTGACCAATTTTCATTAATTTTTTTGTCTATATTTGAAAGGTCTAAGAATAAGTCGTAGGCTATTTTTTATACCCCTAGGTGATTATAATATGGCAAAACGACGTTTGCCGGGTCAGCTAGTTTAATTATATTTTTGTGATTTTATGAGGTATTTCACAGACATTTTCACCATAAGAGAGTCCGGGATAGTTCTTAATCCACTCAACTGAAACAATTTGCTCACCCGCGACCTGATAGCTAAGTTTATGCAAGAAATGTGTGTTCGTGCAACTCCTCCACCTCCACACTGTACAAAAACACCAAATTACACAAACCCAACTATCACCACCCCCAATCTACACTGACAGAGCTCATCTTTAGAGTATCGCAACCGTTCTCTATGCTACCAGATGTTAGACAGTCTGACATTCAGTTTTTCTGTACATGGCAGGAAGTGCCGAAGAAAACGCACAGTGGTAGACCGTCATTCATCGAGATGGTGACATTATTATAGACCACTCGCTGTTTTCCGCGACTCCCTCTGCAAAGAATAGGGGTAGGTATAAAAAAAAGCCTACGACCTATTCTCAGACCTAACGAATACAGGGAAAAAAATTTGATGAAAATCGGTCCAGCCGTTTCGGAGGAGTTCGATAACAAACACTGTGACACGAGATTTTTACTAATTAGATTATACGGTTAGCACGCTGAAGTGCCAACATGTGCTTACATGTTCATTGTTATGTTCAATGAACATGTAAGTCCGGAACCAATTGCAGTTCAAGGC
The DNA here is from genome assembly GCA_947563465.1 of Archips xylosteana. Classification (NCBI taxonomy): domain Eukaryota; kingdom Metazoa; phylum Arthropoda; class Insecta; order Lepidoptera; family Tortricidae; genus Archips; species Archips xylosteana. The sequence goes on along the minus strand of OX387351.1, from coordinate 2,770,373 downwards.
AATATTCTCGAGGTTGTTAAGGAGTATGTTTACCTCGGGCAGACTATGCAATTAGGTAAAAACAATTTCGAGAAAGAGGCCAACAGAAGAATACAGCTGGGATGGGCAGCATATGGGAAACTGCGTCAAGTCTTCACATCGCCAATTCCACAGAGTCTAAAGACTAAAGTCTTGAATCAGTGCGTCCTACCCGTCATGACATACGGTGCCGAAACATGGACACTCACTGTAGGGCTGGTCCACAAATTTAAAGTTGCTCAACGTGCTATGGAAAGGGCTATGCTCGGAGTTTCTCCAAAAGATCGAATTCGTAACGAAGTGATCCGACAGAGAACCAAAGTTATCGACATAGCCCACCGCATTAGCACGCTGAAGTGGCAATGGGCTGGCCATATAACCCGATGAACCGATAACCGTTGGGGTAGACGAGTTCTTGAGTGGAGACCACGGATCGGCAAACGTAGCGTGGGACGTCCTCAGACTCGGTGGAGCGATGATCTTCGCAAGGCGGCTGGCAAGAGCTGGATGAGAGTGGCCGAGGATCGTGCTCAGTGGCGTGCTATAGGAGAGGCCAATGTCCAGCACTGGACGAGCACAGGCTGCTGATAATGATGACGGTTATACGGTTAGTGCGCACCCGTATCTTTTAATCTTTCTCATGTGCCAGCGACAAACTCCGCGGCTAAGCGCCGTCTATTCCACATTCATTAACGCTTCAAAAACTTGGCCCGTTTGTTTTCAAAACAAGTTTTACTACCTCTATACCTGCCTCCTCCTCCTTAATACATCTATCCTTACTAATATGTATTACTATCTGTTACCCGCGACTCCGTCTGCAAAGAATAGGGATATGAATAGCCTACGATCTATTCTCAGACCTACCAAATATAGACAAAAAAATTGATAAAAATCGGTCAAGCCGTTTCGGAGTAGTTCGATAACAAACACCGTGACACGAGATTTTTATATATTAGACTAGCTGTTGCCCGTGACTCCGTCCGCGAAGAATAGGGGTAGGTAAACAACGAATAGCCTGCGACCTATTCTCACACCCACCAAATACAGAGAAAAAAGTTTCATAAAAATCGGTCAAGCCGTTTCGGAGGAGTTCGATTACAAACACCGTGACACAAGATTTTTATGTATTAGTCTAGCTGTTGCCCGTGACTCCGTCCGCGAAGAATAGGGGTATAAAAAATAGCCTACGACCTATACTCATACCTGCCAAATATAGAGAAAAAGATGGGCATCCTATTTAGGGTTGATTTTTCAATCCCCAGATAACACGTCAGTTAAAACTATGGCTTTCCTTTTCTCAAGTCATAGGGAAAAAAAGACAGAGCATACATTTATCCGACAAATACTTTTATCTGGGGATTGAAAAATCGGCCCTTAATGTATTTAATTAAAAACAAAACCTCAGCCTAAGTATTGCACTTCCGAACTCTCTCGCTGTACGTCGAGAATTGCCGTGTGCTAAAGTGGAAATGATCTTACTGTACATTGTGTTAGTGTGTTAGTTAACAAGAGTTTGACGACCAGATGGCCTAGTGGTTAGAGAACCTGACTACGAAGCTTGAGGTCCCGGGTTCGATTCCCGCGTCGGGGCAGATATTTGTATGAAAAATACGAATGTTTGTTCTCGGGTCTTGGGTGTTTAATATTTATTTAAGTATGTATCTATCTATATAAGTATGTTTATCCGTTGCCTAGTACCCATAACACAAGCTTTCCTTAGCTTACTTTGGGACTAGGTCAATTGGTGTGAATTGTCCCGTGATATTTATTTATTTTATTTTATTTATTTATAAGAGTAGCCTAAGAACTATGTTAGTATAGGTGAGTGTTAGGTAATTTTCAAGGTTGTCACCGAGATGCATGTACGATGTGCAGCGTGTTGAACCTGCCTAGCACAGCACTGTCTTGCCTCTCCGCCACAACCTTTAGAAGACTGTTGGGGCTGCTCTCACTCTATACAGAGTACACTGATACTGAGTATACTGATATACATCAGTGAAGCGACTTTTTTACGCAATATTAGTTATTTATTACGGTACGTTATATAAGTGACTAGCTTTTATAGGAATTAGTAATTTGGGCCGCTTATTTTATTTATCCAATTTGCTTTTTCATCAATTATGGCTCTCCTTAGTTCCTCGATGTAAAAAAAAATTACCCGCCTCCGCAACCCCCGCGCACCCCCCCCCCCCCCTACGTACTCCCCCCGAACCCCCCGCCTATAGAAGTTTTACTTCAAAAACCTCCGATTTTGAAACATTCTTCCGCTCCGCTCCGCTCCAATTGGTGTTAGCGTGATTATATATAGCCTAAAGCCTTCCTTGATAAATGGGCTATCTAACACTGAAAGAATTTTCAAATCGGAGCAGTAGTTCCTGAGATTAGCGGCGTTCAAACAAACAAACAAAGTCTTCAGCTTATAATATTATTAGTATACATTTTTTTTTGTATATTTTAAAGCATAATGTTTATAAAGTAAACAGACACGCTACTTCGAAAGGACAATCTTGGAACATTCTCTCCAACAAGTCTGTGGTTTAATTTGCTCAACCTTGGCTCAGCTAACGAAACGTCAGTCAGGCAAATTTTAATCCACCTCACGCCCAAACGTGTGAAGGAGCAAAACAAAGCCGCAGCCGTTCGTTGGTGCGGGAAAAATTACTGCGAGCTTCGAGGCTGCTTCAAACTTCGCTGTCTGATGCTCGCTCATTGTTGTTCGCGTCTCGGACTGCGATGGTAGCACGAGAAACAAGTGAATAGAGTCTGAATACGAATAATATTGGCATCAGTAACAATTATTGCAACTGCTTTTGAGGCCGATTCAAATTTCGCTCTCTGATGCTGGCTCATTCTTGTGTTTGCTTCTCGCACTGGTACTGTGCTGAGGCGGGACCTTTTTCACACACAATTTAATGTTTTATTTTTTTTTATCTCTTTTTATATATATATTTTTTTTTTCTTTTGTAATTTTATGTGTTTTGTTTTGTGTGTGAAATAAACTTTTTTCATTCATTCATTCATTCATTCACTGCGATGGTGGTGTGACAAACAAGTGAATAGCGGTATCAATACCAATAATGTTACCATTCGTAATAATTTGACCGGAGCATTTTTGAGGCCGCTTCTAACTTCGCTGTCTGATGCCCGCTCATTGCTGTTCGCGTCTCGGACTGCGATGGTGGCGCGAGAAACATACGAATAATATTGGCATCAGTAACAATTATTGCAACTGTTTTTAAGGCCGCTTCAAATTTCGCTCCCTGATGCTCGCTTATTTTTGTGTTTGCTTCTCGCACTGCGATGGTGGTGTGAGAAACAAGTGAATAGTGGTATTAATACCAATAATATTGCCATCAATAATTGGCGGGAGCATTTTTGAGGCCGCTTCTAACTTCGCTGTCTGATGCCCGCTCATTGTTGTTCGCGTCTCGGACTGCGATGGTGGTGCGAGAAACAAGTGAATAGCAGTCTGAATACGAATAATACCTATTGGCATCAATAAAAATTGAAGGGATATTTACATAACTATAAATTAGAAATTTTAAAACCCCCAACGCAATTATGTCACTCGTATGTTTGAACATTAAGTCAATGCCCGTTATGCGTCTAAGATCCCTTCCGCAGCCAACAAAAAAGCTGATAACTTTGAAATGGCTGAACCAATTTTGATGAAACATATTTAAGAACCATCGCCAAGAAACCTGCTTTCTATTTAAAAAAAACAGCATCCAAATCGGTGCACCCGTTTAAGAGCTATGATGCCACAGACAGACACACAGACAGACAGACAGATAGGCACACACACGTAGCGGTCAAACTTATAACACCCCTCTTTTTGTGTCGGGGGTTAAAAAACAAAATAACTGGCTAGACTGGTTGACACCTATCGTCAGTAAAATTGTTTCTCTACAAGTGTCAACCAGTCTAGTTATGTTGTTTTTGTAAACATCCCTTCAATTATTGCAACTACTTTTGAGGCCGATTCAAATTTCGTTCTCTGATGCTCGCTCATTCTCGTGTTTGATTCTCGCGCTGCGATGGTGGTGTGAGAAAAAAGTCAATAACGGTATTAATTCTACCGGCTGTATTAATTACTGCAAGTACTTTTGAGGCCGCTTCAAACTTTGCTGCCTGATGCCCACTCTTAGTTATGTTTGTATCTCAAACTACGATGGTGGTGTGAGAAACAAGTGAATAGCAGTCTGACACCAATATTGGCATATGTAATAATTATTGCAACTGCTTTTAAGGTCGCTTGGAATTTCGCTCTCTGATGCTCGCTCATTCTTGTGTTTCCTTCCGCACTGCAATGGTGGTGTGAGAAACAAGAGAATAGCGGTATTAATGGGTGAGAAAGTAATTGTTTCAGTTCATTGATATAAGACCTCCGCAAAGTAACGCCTGCAGGGTAATTGATTACTTTTTGACACTCGGCATCGGATTAAAATGAAATTTTTTGTATGGCTGTGCCAGCTGGCTGTTTCTGATACCAATTGTTAACCCATACAAAAACTGTCAAAATTAACGCGACGGCGATTGCGAGGGAGTTAGACAATTCGGCTGATGTGTTAATAAATTATTTAATTTATTGATGTTTTTTCTTTTACCTTGGGCCCTCTTTTTACAGCAGACAGCGCTCCTCAGCTCCAGTCTCACTTTTACAATCGCCGCAACGTGAACCATCAGTTTTATTGCAAGCCGTACGACCGAGTTATTGTGCGGAATCCGTTGACAGATCTTAAGCGCGGCAATAACTGTGTCAGCACCATTGAAGAATTTCAGCTTGTTTACTAACTACTCGGGTTAGTGCATGGTAAAAGCACGCTTCAAGGAATGATGAACATTCTTTAACGAGTTTGAGAAATCGCTTGCTGAACCGAGAACCTGGTAATTTATTGAAAAAGGCGTTACTTTGCGGAGGTCCATATTAATGAACTAAAACAATTACTTTGCTCACCCGCGACCTTATGATAGCTACGTTTATGCAAGAAATGTGTGTTCGTGCATTTCCTCCACCTCCAAGCTGTACGAACACACACAAATCCAACTATCACCACCACCAAAATACACTGACGCTTTTTGAAATCAAGCCGAGCTCATCTTCATAGCGCATTTCTTACATAAACGTAACTATCGTAAGGTCGCGGGTGAGCAAAGTAATTGTTTCAGTTCATTAATATGGACCTCCGCAAAGTAACGCCTGATTCAATAAATAATGAAATTGTTTGAAATCATGAATTTGTGCTAAATTAAATTTGAAATTTACCACGAACTGAAAAGAGGAAACTTGTACACACCTGTGAAAATATTATTGCTGCATGAGAAGTTCCCAATCCACTGGACCCGCGTGGGAACTTTGGCCCAAGCCCTTGTATTCTGAGAGAAATTTAGGCTGAAATGAGTATTGAAGCCGTGGTGGCCGGTATGTATTACAATACCGAAGTACGAAAGACCGAATGTATTAAAACATCGAATGGGTCAAAAGACCGACACGATTTTTTCTGAAACCGTAAACTTTTCAGAATTTATTAAAACGGCATCATACAGAACCTAAGGGTTCTGTATGATGCCGGTTAGGTTAGGTTTGTTTTATAACAATCTTATAAAGTTAACGGTTTCAGAAAAAAATCGTGTCGGTCTTTTGACCCATTTGATGTTTCATTCGGTCTTTCGTACTTCGGTATTGTAATACATACCCGTGGTGGCCTAGTGGTCTGACCTATGGCCTCTGAAGCAGATGGTCGGGGGTTCAAATCCCGGCTCACACCTCTGAGTTTTTCAGAATTTATGTGCGAATTTACATTTGCCACAAATTTACAACTAATTTACATGTAGGTACCATGAGCTTTTACGGTGAAGGTAAACCTGCATTCACCTGCGAAGAAATTCAATGGTGTGTGTGAAGTTCCCAATCCGCACTGTGCCCGCGTGGGAACTACGGCCCAAGCCCTCTCATTCTGAGAGGAGGCCTGTGCCCTCCAGAGGGACGTATATAGGCTGGGATGATGAGTATTGTAAAGGCTCTGTTTCACTCCCGGAAAACCATTTTGTAACACACCTTTACACATACCGAGCATAACCGAAATTATCGCTTTACCGCAAAACGTGTAAAATAATCACTACCTTCGCCGCCCTAAGCACATATTAACATGAAACCTCAAGTTATTATGCCCTTACCAAGTGTTATCATTTATCTCATACCTGCACGCGTTGCCCTGAATACGGTTAACCTTTTAGCTTCAGTGTTATAAAATGCAAAGATTTTTGACGTGACAACGCCGGCTGCACGCACGAAAAAGGATGACGCAATGTCCCGTACATAACACATTGTCCCGTTACGCGTTCTGTACGCTCGAGTCGATGAACGATCGGACAAGAGAGAGCAGTGAACGCCAGGATGTACAAGAGAGCAGCGCGTGCCAGGATGTATGTATAGCGCTCGGGTAATTTTTAATGGGGGCTGCGGGGTGCGGAGGTATTAAAGGGGGGATGAAAATTTCATTGATTTTGCCGTAGCGTAGGATGCACCGTTTTCAAGGTATTTGACAAAACACCGGTTCTCGTCCGATCACCGAGGTTAAGCAACGTCGGGCGCGGTCAGTACTTGGATGGGTGACCGCCTGGTTTCATTTTTGTTTTTTGAATGTTTTGTGATGACGTTGTCACGTTAAACTATCTTCCGTAAACCTACTTTACAGACAACCAGTTTTTAATCATCATCATCATTTCAACCGAAAGACGTCCACTGCTGAACATAGGTCTCCCCGAAGGCTCGCCAAACAGATCGGTCCCGTGCCATCCGCATCCAACGCGATTCCGCAACCTTAACCAGATCGTCACTCCGTATTGTTGGAGGCCTACCTACACTGCGTCTTCCGGTCCGAAGACGCCACTCGAGAACCTTTTTGCCCCATTGGCCATCAGTTCTACGAGCGATGTGCCCTGCCCACTGCCACTTGAGTCTGGCGATTCTTCGAGCTACGTCGGTGACTTTGGTTCTTGCACGGATTTCATCAGTTAAGATTTTTTAATGTGGTAACATTTTCAAAATATCTCATCCAAGCCTTTATACGTCCCACTGCAGGGCGCACTCCTCTCAAAATGAGGGCTTGGGCCGCAGTTCTCACGTGGAGCCAGTGGGGATTGGGAACTACGTACACACCATTGAATTTCTTCTCCAAAATCTGTTTATTGACGTGACATCGTCTAATAAATCGATGAATGCCGGCTGCATACACGAAAAAGCATGACTCATTATTAACGTACATGTAACGTTACGCGGCGTTACATTCTTCAGAGCAGCGAAGCAGGCCAGTTGCAAGAGAGCGGCGAACGCCAGGATGTACAATGCGGGGTGCGGGGGGTGGGGGTTTGAATGTTTTGTTATGACGTTGTCACGTTAAACTATCGTCCGTAAACCGACTTTACAGACAACCGGTTTTTTTAAAAAAAAAGCCGTGATGGCCTAGTGATTTCACCTATGGCCTCTCAAGCATCAAGGTCTCGATCCTGGGCTCACACCTCTGAATTTTCGGGAATTTGTGTATGGAGTTGCATTTGAAATTAACCATTAGCACTGAAAGGAAAACATCCTGCAGGTACATGCACTTGCGAATAAATTCAATGGTGTGTATGAAGTTCCCAATCCACACTGGACCCGCGTGCAAACTACAGCCCAAGCTCATTCTGAGAGGTGGCCTATCTCTAGTGTAACGTAAATAGGCCGACATGAGGCGCCATCAAAGGATTCGCTGTTTCACGCAGCGGACTTCTGCATGTTGAACGTCAATGTATCCAGCCTTTGGGAATCTAAATACTTCAAACGCATAACTCTTTTACTGGATGCACTACTTGCTTAAAGATTACTATTATAAAGAATGATTTTGAGCGTCAAGTACAAGCAAGTATGCAGTAACCCAGGATCGACTGGCAGAGCGTCAAGTAGGGGAACCTTAAGCAGGGAATCATCGACAGCTTTTCGTAAGAGTTTAAAAGTGTGTCAGCGAACTCTACCAGCAGTCGCTAAAATATAAATATAGTTCAGATTTTCGTCAATTGTAACTCCCAAATATCTGAGTGAGTTTGTCTTATGTATACAGCTACAGGGACATGCAGAAATTGGATAGTCAGACGGTACTTTTGCATGTCTCACTATGGATTCTCAAGTATGACAAAAGCATGATATAATTTGATAATGATAAGATGATGATAAATATGAGTATTATTTTTTTTTTTATTTATTTACTCAAAACAACAAACAAAAGAAGTTCAGAAATACTTATCTTAAAATACCTCTGCCAAACTGCATAGCAGTTTGTTGGCAGAAAGTTTATAGCTCTCACTAGGTACTTAAATTAATAGGGTCCCGACACTCATCTTGTCCGGTTTTATTAAAAATTCAAACCCGGTGCCGGCTGCGTAGGCACAGCGCACCGCGGCCCTTTGTTATTGATTGATATTTTTAATATTATTACTAGCAGGAGAGGTGAAGTGGAGCCATCAACCGATCAACCGTCAAGGGTTCACAAATGCTTTTACTAACATCTGAACACAATTATAATGCTGTGGCACCATCTAGGTTTCACAACTCTAGGGCTGTCTCAAGCCGGTCGTGTTCACGCATAATATCGGCGTGTCCCACCCGATCCAGACACTGACACTTTGCTTAATGCTTCCGTCGAGCGCTTAGCCTTGGTTACGTGAATGCAACTTGAGACGGTCCTGATGTGGGATCAGTTGCAGTAAATTCAACTGCTTAGGCAGAAATTATGTATGAAGACCTGAAAGGAAGATCGGTGCCGTTCGCAAGACTGGCAGTTTCTGAGTCGGGACCATTGGTGATCCCGTGTGATTGTTTTTTTAGGGTTCCGTACCCAAAGGGTAAAATCGGGAACCCTATTACTGAGGCTCCACTGTCCGTCCGTCTGTCTGTCTGTCTGTCTGTCCGTCTGTCACCAGGCTGTATCTCAGGAACCATGATAGCTAGAGAGTTGAGTTGGGTCCCACTGAAAAACAGCGTTGTGGCTTGCCACAACATTATGCTGAGTGGGGCCCAATTTATACTATTCGATATATTTTTTTAATTTGTAAATTTCCTGTCAAATGTATTTTTTTTTTCTGTGTTTGTATCGAATATGTGTAAATAAACATCTCTCTCTCTCTCTCTCTCTCTCTCTCTCTCTCTCTCTCTCTCTCTCTCTCTCTCTCTCAGTTGAAATTTTCACAGATGATTTATTTTGGTTGCCGCTATAACAACAAATACTAAAAAGTGGAATAAAATAAATATTTATGGGGGCTCCCATACAACAGACGTGATTTTTTTTGCTCGTTTTTGCTCGATATTGGTAACGGCAACAGGTAGACGCTTGAAATATTCACAGAATATTTAATTATATAATAAATTTAAAAATGAATCATTAAATTAAAATAAAAAAAATATTTAAGGGGGCTCCCATACAACAAACGTGATTTTTAAAGATAATTGTACGGAACTCTTCGTGCGCAAGTCCGACTCGCACTTGGCCGGTTTTTTTAAATAGAAAGAAGAAAGAAAGAATAATATTTTATTAAAGGTTTCAAAAGTACCACCACCAAACATTAGAAAACAACATTAATACACCTAATAAACAAGTTCGTTGTGGTAGTGACTCCAATATTGTCACCGGAAAAGGGTCTCCACTCAGCATTGTGTTGCTACACAGTGAGTGCAGCAACGCTGGTTTTCTGGAGAGCCCAGATTTGAGCTACACGACAGCTCCACTTGTAAATAGGTATACTTGTTTTTTTTATTTCTTTCGAATAATTTGATCCATACTAAGTAATATTATAAATATGAAAGTGCGTCTGTCTAATCCAATGTGATCGAAACGTCAAGGTAATTTTAGAAATAAATAGTTCGTGATTAAGTCCTGAGAAATATTAGATACTAGCTGTTGCCCGCGACTCCGTCCGCGAAGAATAGGGATATAAAAAATAGCCTACGATATATTCTCAGACCTACCAAATGGGAAGAAAAAATTGAATAAAAATTGGTCAAGCCGTTTCAGAGGAGTTCGATAACAAACACCGTGACACGAGATTTTTATAATATTAGAAGAATTAGAAGAACATTAATTAAGTAAAAGATGAGTGAGAATCGTGAAAGTTTAATACATTAATTATCATCCGTTGCACTGATCTCCCCTTCTTTTCTGCTAATTATTTAAAATTAGTTTTCTGAAATGTAACAGATACCCGATTTCGTTTCTGTTGCTAAACACCTTCATCGGGTATTTTATAGTGCACCCTAAGCCCCTCTTGCCGGTCAGTGAATTTGAATCCCTAACGACACGACCGTTATTCGCATGGAGGATTTACGCGTTCTTTATTCAAATGTTATTATTGTTTTGGGTGTTTTTATGTCGGAAATTCAGGAATAGTAAAGAAGTTCACCATGTTTTTTTTCTTGATATAGGAGCTCTGTATTAACATAACTTTATATTGTTACAGATCCGATTAGGCTTTGGAAGGTTGGATATGAAGTCTAACTTTGCATTTGAAAAGGTCAGTATACAACACCTCGGCCTATATCACACTGCAGGGCTCAGGCCACCGCTTAGAATGAAATGGCTTGGGCCGTAGTTTCCACGCGAGCACAGTGCGGATTGGGAATTTCACACACACCATTAAATTTCCTACGCTGTTTTCCCTTACCGTAAAGCTTAATGTAATGTCATAAACAAATGTGCATAGATCTTAACTAAGTGACATGGATTTTTTGAGTCTCTATTGTTTCACATAATTTAACAGTCATAATGTATAATTTTTCAATAATCAACGTTAGCCATATTGTAATTTATTTCTGAAATGGTTTTGTTTTCGGAATTGCTATAAACAAACCTAACCTACTGCATTATTATAAGATGGCATTGAAAAAACCTGAAAAAAACACTGGTTCTGAAATAAATAACTTTATCATCATCGTCATTTCAGTCGATAGACGTCCACTGCTGAACATAGGCCTCCACCAAGGCTCGCCAAACAGATCGGTCCAGTGCCATCCAACCGCAAGCCACCAGGTCGTTAATTGGCTAACGTTGATTATAGAGAATGATACATTATGGCTTATTAAATTATGAGAAACCAAGGTGCGCCGGATTGTTTTTCTCATTTTTTCCAAAACTGGTTGGTACCTAGTTATCGTTGAATTTGGGTACATCCTGTATTTACTCGGCAGCGTCAGAAAGATGCGTCGCAAAGTTTAAAACCGAAATCAGGGTGACTCGTCTACGCCCAATCCAAACGCTTGGTCCTAGAAAGCTGGAATTCCCCATAGCTCCCTTTTTGATTCAGGACAAGGAATAAGGATAGATTTTTTACTCAAACGTTTCGATCTTTGCACTTTTAGAAGACGTTGAAACCGAACCACCTCCTTTTCCCCCCAACTACTAACTTGTGCCAATTTAGGGTTCGCCCCAATTTCAAAACGTTATTAAAGTTTAGTACGGTGGTTGCCCCTCAAAGTTAATGTCTTTGGCTTTAAGAATGGCACAAAGACATAGAGTGCTAGATGTTAAACGGTCAGTATTCAGTGTTTTAATAATAATATTAAATAAATCAAATATATAAAATTCGGGTCTCATTCTAAATCCCTAACATCGTTTGTCCTAATGTAATGTTTGTCCTAATGATCGTTTGTCCTAACACTTTTTTTCTCGGAAACCGTGAATTTTTCAGGAACTTTTTTGTGATTATCCTCTAGAACTCTATAGGTTAGGTTAGGTTTGTTTTATAAAAATCCAGAACAATTAATAGATTTTAAATAAAAAGAGTTAGGACAAAAGATCATTAGGACAAACATTACATTAGGACAAATAATCATTAGGGATTTAGATATAGAGCCATAAAATTCTCGTGTCACGGTGTTTGTTATCGAACTCCTCCAAAACGGCTTGACCTATTTTTTTGTGAAACTTTTTTCTCTACATTCAGTAGGTTGAATAGGTCGTAGGCTATTTGTTGTTTACCTACCCCTATTCTTTGTGGACGGAGTCGTAGGTAACAGCTAGTCTAATAAATAAAAATGTCGTGTCACGGTGGTTGTTCGAACTCCTCCGAGACGGCTTGACCGATTTTTATGAAACTTTTTTCTCTGTATTCGGTAGGTCTGAGAATAGGTCGTAGGCTATTTTTTATACACCTACTAGCTGTTGCCCGCGACTCATTACATTAGGACAAATAATCATTAGGCGATATGATATAGACTTGGTCAAACGCAAGCCTATATTGTATAAAAAAAAAGAAAAAAATGGCCAAGTGTGACTCGGACTTGCACACCGACAGATCCGTACAGTCAGGGGCAAAGATGTGTATACACCACAAACACACTAAGTTCCATTCCTAAGTACCGATGTCTGATGCCCAATTTTTGGAACTCCACTCACAAATCACCTTTGAATGGCCTCTTTGGTCGTGCAAACGTCATTACCGGCTAAAAAAACATTAAAGTAATCATAACCATTCCAGAACCTTCTACGTCCCCGGTGGCACCTAACTCCTCAAAGATACGGTAATGAGCGCCCTCCCATTGGCTCTCCAGATTACCTGATAAGCTCCCTTTATACCGAGTTATAAATATTTACTGAAAGTAAAGCGCTTAAGTAATTTTAACTGAAATCTTGTTACTGTTGAATTTTCTGAGGAGATTTTGCCTTCGATTTTAATTTTGGCTCTTCTGCAGATGATTGTTTTTACAGATATGTCGAGTTTTATCTCCTGACATCTTTAAAGAGATGAGGTAGCTGCAAGTTATAAGGCCTATTGGCTAATTGGGCCTTGCTAAAATTAATTGTAATAAAATTAATTAACTTCAAGTTTTTAGACCATTGTCGATATAAAATGAATAGAAAATGGTAACTTTTAATATAAACGAAGACAAAATTAATCATTTGAGTGTTTAATATGTGTTAAAGTGAATATCTGTCTAAATACTAATCACTGGAGTAGTTTACGTTGAAAATTTGCATTATAAAGATGTTATGTATAATTTATAGAGCAAATTCGTGACATAAACTTTGCAGATAGGACTATTTTAGTATGCGTTTCTCGACACATTTACATCTCAACTATAGAGCTGGTTTATCCTTTATGCCTTTATGTAATGCCACAGAATATATAATAGTACTAACGTACAGAATGGACACGCTCCAGCCCGCACCGATTCGAGTTACCCCACCCCTCAAGGCGCAGATTTCCGGACCCCGCCGGAATCCAGAAGAGTGCGCGCGCGATGTATGTAGGCGTACGCGTGTACAGACGTCGTCGTGCTTATGTAGATTCAAGAACGCGTATTTGTACGTCGTGTCTGCCGCGTGGTAATGCTTATAGAGTAAATTAGTACTAAAACTAGGGCCTTTTTGTGGTTCTGTAAACGTTTACAATGCCATTAATAGTGCTAATCATGAACACTAAATTAGCTTACTCCACACTGTTCTCAGGACTTTTATAGTACCAAATTTAGTTACTTGGAATGTTACCCTTCAAGCCCAATACATGCTCTTTATGGTAATACATACATCATCATCATTTATATCTATTATATATATATATATATATATATATATATATATATATATGTCCCAGTGCAGGGCACAGGCCTCCTCTCAGAATGAGAGGGCTTGGGCCGTAGTCCCCACGCGGGCCCAGTGCGGATTGGGAACGTAATACTTGCTTCGTTTTATACCAGACAAATGCACTTTCCACAGAACGCAGACGAAAATGCAAGCAACTAGTTTCTACATAAATAAATAAATAAATAAATATTAGGGGACAATCTTACACAAATCGACCTAGTCCCAAACTAAGCAAAGCTTGTACTATGGGTACTAGACGACGATAAACATACTTATATATAGATAAATAAATATTTAAATACATAGAAAACATCCATAACTCAGGAACAAATATTCGTGCTCATCACACAAATAAATGCCCTTACCGGGACTTGAACCCAGGACCTCTTGCTTCGTAGGCAGGGTCACTACCAACTAGGCTAAAGCGGGCTAAAGAACTGGAAACACTCCGTATATTAATTAGAATTTCATTTCACACGTTACGCCACAGAATCCCTCTCCATAACTTACCACTCGAAGTTTAACCGCGTTCTAAAAATGGAAATGAAAGTACCTAAGAAAACTTTGATGAAACTCGAGCCCCAAACAGAACGGAGAAGTTTACTCTTTGTTCATAAACAGGCATTGCGGGCCCCGAATTGTTTTTAGCGGTTTTTTTTAGAGTACCTCTTAATAATGTATTGGAGTTTTGAGGTGTATCTATCAATTGTCTGTTGAAGCATTTGCACTTGCATTATAAATTATAACTGAAATGACGATGATGAAAAACCGACCAAGTGCGAGTCGGACTCGCGCACGAAGGGTTCCGTACCATTATCTATAAAAACGGCAAAAAATCACGTTTGTTCTATGGGAGCCCCCTTTAAATATTTGCTTTATTTTAATTGAATTATTTATTTTTAAAGTGAATACCTATATAACTAAATATTCTGTGAATATTTCAAGCGTCTGCCTGTTGCCGTTATCAATATCGAGCAAAAACGAGCAAAAAAATCACGTTTCCTGTATGGGGACTTCTTAAATATTTATTTTATTCTATTTTTTAGTATTTGTTGTTATAGCGGCAACAGAAATACATCATCTGTGAAAATTTCAACTGTCTAGCTATCACGGTTCGTGAGACACAGCCTGGTGACAGACAGACGGACAGCGAAGTCTCAGTAATAGGGTCCCGTTTTTACTCCCTAAAAAAGTCGCAAAACTGCCTTAAGAAATAACGACACTTTTTTTTCTTTCTGAAAATAAGTGTACCTATTACTGGTGATTTTGAATAATAAAACCCCAAAGTTTGCTCATTAAAAAAATAAATGTACAATTTAAATTAAAAAAGCCCCATGTTCCTTTTTTGAAGTCGGCTAAAAACAAAAAGTGAATATACCTGTAGCACATTTCAATTCGAACAAACGCCATTTATATCGGGCAAAGCCAGCTACAATTTTATGCAATTTCTACGGAAAAATGTGTTCGCGTCGCGTTAGTTAGGTAGTTTGTTTGTGCATGCATACGTTGCAAACGAATATATTTTATAGCGTTAGTTTATGTTTGTTTCGACGGTTTACTTTAAAGGTTGGCTTTAGACTGAGATACTTGTAAAACTTTCAGAAAAAAACGTACAACCGAGGTTTCACATGTGTAAACAATCACATGAGTCTACCAGTTAATCCCACTAGCTGGATCATACACAGTGTAAGCCAGATTTAAAGGGGTAGCCAGATTTAGGTACTTGGGCTGTACGGTTAATGACTCCAACACTAGAGATGAAGAGATCGACATCCTTATCCAAAACGCATTACGTTGTAGCGCCGCCCTGCATAAGGTTTTGACATCCAGGCTACTCAGAAGATGCACTAAAATCCGCTTCTACAAGACTGTAATTGGCCTGGCAGGAGGCGGAGGCCTGGACCCTGAGGGAAGAGCATATACTTTTAGTTGAGAAGAGAAGGATCTTACGCAGGATTCTTGGCCCAACGCAGAGACCTGACGGCAGTTGGAGGATACGGAAGAAAGCCGAAAAAGAGGAGCTAGTTGCTGAACCCAACATAATTGGAGTGACCAGAGCTCACAAGTTTCAGTGGCTTGGCTACCTCGAGCGCATGGAGGACGGTCGTGCAGTGAAAAGGGTCTACCAGGGTAGGCCAACGGGGCGGCGTCCCGTTGGTCGCCCTAGATACTGTTGGGTAGATGTGGAGGCGGATCTGCGCGAGCTTGAAGCTGGTGACTAGCGAAAGGACCGGGATCTTTGGCGAGCACTCGTATTTGAAGCAAAGACATACTTTGGGTCGTTGCGCTAGAGGAGTAAGTACAGCGTAAGCAGCAAAAGTTGTCTCTCCTGTGGACATTAGCGACTCCGAATCAACAAACATAAGATTTATTTCAATGGATTGAAGGTTGTTAGCTAGGCGTCCCACATGCCGATGTATAGGTACTAAAACAATTTGGATGTAGACCCTGAATTTTTGCCATGTCAAGAGACGTGAACAAAAAATGTGTATGACCCATTCATTACAAATGAGAAAGCTTGTGGCGATGTTTGGATGTATGTTAGTTAATCACGCAATAACGTCTGAACGCTGCTATATATTAAATGTTAGCATACAATATGTATATAGCTGGACAATGAAACTAGCTTATGAAATGTTAAATATAATGTAAGGGAAAATTGTTAAATTAAGATAGTTACTAAGATGTATGAGAAAATTTAAACTGTGTAATTTTAGGATCTATAAAATTGTTAACTAAATATAAGGATAAGAATAGTATAAGTAACCATATTTTGTAAACTGCACTGTGAATTTTTATAAATAAATCAGTTATTTTTGTACCTTGGAACCCGCTCCCCTATAATAGACTTAAGTAGAATACAAGATGATGCATGGTAATAGAGGACAGCTTAAAAGATGGAATGGAGTGATAAAGAGGCCGGAATGTATTAGTAAACTCAAGTATGTAATGTATTAATAGATAATAAGACTAGATAGTTAGATTAGTCTGAAGGGTGTCAACCCAGCAGTAAGGATCAGGAAGTACACGAGAAAGATACAGTATGTGGCACGGCAGTACGAGCTGTAGCATTTGCGGGAACTGGAATGATTGTACAGTTAGCATAGACCCTGATTTATTTGGGGGTAGCTAGATTATAAAAAAAAAAGAAAATAAAAAGTCTGAACGCATTCGTCGGGTGACAAGCAAAAGTAACTAAGTACCAAATAACTACTTAAAACAAAGCTCGTATCTCAGTATGAAATTACCAACTAGATACGACTTTTTGAAGAGCAGCGACAGAAATTTTAGTGAGTTATGCTTGTCATCCGGCGATATGAAACTGCGTACAGATAGAGATCTGGGTTGAGACATAGGATGCATAATATTTCGGTAGTGAGTTTTTGTAGGTTAACACCTGCGTACACCTGCGAAGAATTACAATGGTGTGAAGCTCCCACTCCGTATTTGACCCGCGTGAAAACCACGGCTCCAGCCCTCATAAGGCCGGCGCTCACTGACGGCATGGCACGGCATGGCATTTTATTACTATCAAGTTATTTTGAATCTTATTTCAATGAGTTTAGAATTCATGTTACTTTATTGGTTATGCGTTGCGTCATCCCTCGGCACGTCGCGGCATCGTGGTATCGAAATAAAGTAAGATGAATTCTAAACTCATTGAAATAAGATTCAAAATAACTTGATAGTAATAAAATGCCATGCCGTGCCATGCCGTCAGTGAGGTTATTCTGAGAGGCATGTGCGCTATGCCTGCAGTGGGACGTGTATACCCTTGGACGATGATGATGACGGTACTTTTCATACCTTACGTGATACCTCGTTTAATTTTGAAGGGTTCATGTAAAGAACATTTTGTCTAGACACCTTTTTTGAAAAATGAGATTTTAACCTCAAAACGTAGAGCTTACAAAGTACTGTAACTTACCATTGGATTAAATACGGATATCTGAAAATAATAAACATTTTTTTCCTTTTTTTTTCACTTTAAAAAAGATTGTTACGATAGTAGTGTAGTGCTACTCAAAAAGTTGCTTAGATGACTAGATGTTCTTTCCTTTCTTTCTACCTTCATTTTAATCGGTTGTGAACATAAAAAATCTTTTCGACGTCAATTCTTGTTACAACTTCTCTTTTTTATTTATTTGACATCCATTGGTATGTGTGAAGTTGAAGAAACTACGGCCCAGCCTTCTCAATCTGAGAGGAAGCCTGTGGCAGTGGGATGTATAGACTGAGATGTATTTGACGCTTCTCGCTTCAAGCCTCACCGACTATTCATATCATTGCCAACCCGCGCCCGACGGCAAACTTTGTGTGTGAAATGATTTTGTTTTTTCCGCCGAGCGCTGAGCGCATCTCATTACCAACTGTTTGAACAACTAACTTTGATAGTTTTATTTTCGGAAGTTTGGTCAGTATCACTATGAAAAACATCATCAACGGTTTGTTTACTCAGTGTTTTTCATCGTTAGCCTACAGTGTCCTAATGCTAGGAAAACTTAGATTGCGGAGCTAAAATTTGACAGACTCAACTGCGTCCTCAAAACCTAACTGCGCCATTCTACTTTTAAGTAACAATTAATCTTTTGTGAAATAAAAGGCATACCTGGTGATTTATTTCAAGTGTAAATAATTTATAATAAAAACTAAAATAACTTAATATCAAAACAAAAAAACTTTAAATTTACTGAAATTTTGTGGAAAAAATTGGTACGAGTAACTCAGCGGTAAATGCACCAATTTCCATATTACAAATGGCAGGGGCATGCGTGTCCACTGAGTTACCAACTTTATAGTTAATAATGACTAGCTGTTGACGTCCACTGCTTCAGTCTATGTTCACATAGGCCTCCCACAAGACTGGCCAAATAGATCGGTCCCGTGCCATCAGCATCCAACGCGTTCCCGCAACCTTAAGAGGATACGATGCGCACCATTTCTCCATAGAAACGTAATCCCCTGTTTCCTCCCTGGATAATGGCTTAAGAGCCAAATTTTTTTTACTGTGTAATCTGTATCTACCACAGCTATGCCCCTAGGTTTCGTTTTTTTCTATATTTCAATTAACATAAGAAATATGAGCTTTCAAAAACTGAAAAAATTGCCCGATTCCAACGTCATTTTCAGACACTCATCAGAAAAGAATCCCTGATATAAACAAAAAAAAGAAAACATAGGGGCATAGCTAAATCTATCCTCTAATTATATTTGAAAAAAATAATTTTATTGGTCCAGTTTTCGAGAAGAAAACAGGGGATTACGAAATGCTGTTTTGATCAATTTTACGCGCCTATTAACGGTCTGAGCTGCAGTTGTCCCGTTCTCGCTGTACTGACACGGAGGGGTTCGGGCGAGACAGCAACATTTCATTAAAATACCTATTTTTCAAAAGTCTCTCAGCCATCGTACCCTCTTAACCAGGTCGTCGCTCTATCTTGTTGGAGGCCTACCTTCACTGCGTCTTCCGGTCCGTGGATGCCATTTGAGAACCTTTTTGCCCCATCGGCCAACAGTTCTACGAGCGATGTGCCCTGCCCACTGCCACTTGAGTCTAGCGATTCTTCGAGCTATGTCGATGACTTTAGTTCTTGCCCGAAACTCGGAAGAAACTCCGAGCATAGCCCTCTCCATCGCCCTTTGAGCTTACACAAAAGATCCCTACTGGTCGAAGTGTATCCGCAAGGTCCGCTAATACTAAGGACCCCCTAATTATGTGTCTGTAAGCACATTACCGTTATAGTAAAAAAAAAAATTATGAGTAGGTACATGACAAAAATGCCATGCCAATCCGCACTGGGCTTACATGGGAACTATGGCCCAAGCACTCTCATTCTGAGCCCTGCAGTGCAATAGAACGTATATAGTAGGGTGGGATGGGTTCCGGTAACCACCGGACACTACCGGCACCAAGTTAATGACGACCACGATGTATTTTTCTGGAATTCCCATGTTAATTTAGTAAAATCCCAGTGTTTCAATTGGGGATATCTATTCTATTTTCTTTCAATGTATAGTATATCGAAAACCATTTCGAGATAAATAAATGCTTTTTAACCCATTTTCTGTAGTTATTTAATTTTAATATTATGTAATGAATTTATTACATAACAAATAAGCAATGACCTTCATTTGACTGTGGTGTAAATTGCGTGACCGATCCAAGTCGTACTTTATTCTGTGTGGTTAGAATTCTTCACAATTTACGCGTGAATTATACTACGGAGTTTGTTTTGGACCTGCTGTCTGACATCAAGCACTTTGACAGCGCCAGTAAAGTGACACTAGTTACAGTGTACCACTACGCAAAAAATAATTAAAGGGGTTGCCTTATCGTACGCATTTAGATAGATTTAGAAATTTGGCAGCGTGGGAGCCCTCAATTACAATCTGACGTCATCAACCAAAATAGTTTCAATAATTAATTTTGAAAAAAGTAGTGAACTAAATGACAAAATATTGAAATTTTATTAGTTACTTATAATTGACTTTTCTATACAAAAAAATATAAAAACCACTGGTAATTTTTTTTAGACATTCCCAATTCAACAGCCAGACCCATGCGAAACCATGGGTAAAAGCTAGTGGAGAATAAAGTGTTTTTAGCAATTGAACGAGTGCACGGTACGCAAGCGGCAGGAGCAGCTGTCAACCGCAAATTGCCGGCGTACACGAGACAACTTTTAATTAAATATCTACTAATTCTATTCGTAAGGAAATTTACAATTAGAGTAGGGACGGGGCACGGATATCGAGGTTAAAGGCTAAGAATTAAATTTAAAGTACGTTCGGTTTGCGGTGAACGCAGACGGCACGTTCTGCAGTTTATTACAGCTATAAGCTTCGTATTTCTTTGTTGTGGATCTATCAAACGTGGTAACTTTGCTACCCGATTTTCGTATTTATTTTTACGGTATTCTCCTTTTTTATCTTTTTTTTTAATTAGTTGATTTCATTTCTACACTGCACCTGGCAATTCTTCGAGCTATGTCGCTGATTTTAGTTCTCCCGATGGCTGATGGGGCAAAAGGTTCTCGAGTGGCGTCTACGGATCGGAAGACTCGGTGTCGGTCTCCAACAAAATCGAGTGATAACCTGGTTAAGATTGCGGAACCGCGTAGGATGCGAATGGCACAGGACCGATCCGTTTAGCGAACTTTGGGGGAGGCCTATCTTCAGCTCGGCTGAAATGATGATGTTGATGATTAGCCAGATATTGTGTCCCATTGCTGGGCAAAAACTTCTCTTGCTCCACTCTTGCCTATCAAACACAAGCTCCCGCCATCTCAAGTGATATGGGCGTAGTCTTATAAAGCCCACTTTCTCTAAATGTGCAACTTCTTTAGAAAGATCACTTTTATACCTTCCCAAAAAGTGCACACTCTTAAATAAAGCATTTTCTCTGATGGTCCATTTTCCCAGAACGTACATTTTTTCCAAAGAGCCGTATTAATAAATAAATAAATAATTTTCGCAGGATAAAGATAGTAAGTTTTAAAACAAAACGTCGAGTAAGTACTTGTACCTTTGATAATGAACTCGTAGAGTGCCTGAAATGTGCTAGCATTTTGTATGGTGCTTGAGACAGTTGGGCCTGCGTGGATGTATTGTTTTATGTTAACCAAACGTGTCGCACAAACATTGCTGTGGTGCACGATTTGTAGTTGAGAATCAAAGTAAATCTACTCCATTCTTTAGTTTTATTCCGTAAATTTATCGATATTCTGCGCCCCATCTCTAGCCCACATGTGCGCAGAAGGCGTTTAAGAATTAATTCATATTTCGTCTGTATTAACGAAGCTTTGTCGTGACTCGCGAGATGTAAACAGAAGCCGTGTGAAAACATTAACACACATACGTACTTCTATGCTCAAAATTGCTCAGAAACGATGAAAGATGAAACAAATTCAAAGTCGGATGGGCAGCGTTCGAGCAAATTCGAGCATCTTCTCGTCCACAATTCTTCAGTGCCTGAAGAGTGTTTTGTCAATGATGACGTATGGCTCTAAGATTTAGTCCTGAACTTTACTATCAGTCTTTCTAATGCGATCTCGCAGAAAAACTCCGAGCATAGCCCTCTCCGTCGCCCTCTGAGTGACTCTGAGCTTTCTTATGAGGTCCATCGTTAGCAAGGACTTGGTTGCGATTCCCAGCATTGGTCTTTTTTCTGGGGTTTTTTGTGTGCATCTATGTTTCAGTTCGTATTTAGTATGAAATTTTTTAGTCAACCCACTTGCAATATATTTATTAACATATTTAATCTAATATATAAAAATCTCGTGTCACGGTGTTTGTTACCGAACTCCTCCGAAACGGTTTGACCGATTCTCGTGAAACTTTTTTCTCCGTATTCGGTAGGTCTGAGAATAGGTCGTAGGCTATTTTTTATATCCCTAATATGGCAAAACAACGTTTGCTGGGTCAGCTAGTTTAAAATAAAATACTTTTCATCCATCAACCAGATCGTTGAAGGTCGTTGTATACTCGGATCCTAGGCTGTTTACAGGGTTATTTGTAATTCACTAGCATCCTTTTAACCCTAAACTCCTACCACTTAAACAAATGTTTTTTGTTTTACGGCTTTTGTCATAACTTAATATTTTTGGTGTAATAACGTTTTGAAAATTTGAGATTTCCTCTTATTTTTACGATACTCTGTGTATTTGTTTGGGAAAAAAAGTGCTTCATTTTAAAAAGTCGTAAAACAATAAACATTTGTTTGAGTGATAGGAATTCAGGGTTAAGAGGATGTCAGTGAATTAAAAATAATCCTGTATGTAAAATAAAATAACCTAAAAGTGGCCTCGAAACGTAAATGTAACGTTCCGAGTCCTCTGCCTACTTTTGAGAATAATAGTTATTATTAGTATTATGTTTGTAATAATAAACAATGGCAAGTATGTACATAGCTTAAAAGTGTCAGTCACAGCATGAAACTTTAATTTACCAACGAGCTAACGGCTACGCAGTTTTTTTGATAGCCCAGAAAAGACAGAGATCTGGCATCGGAGAATGAAATCGTTTTATTGATTCGCAGGTGAACCTTAGAAGCCTCCAGTCGATCATAAACGGCGCGAATTATATTTCCAGGCCACGTATAATCCGATCAATTTACATTACTTTCTCATTCCGCGAAATTGGGAATTGGGGACAGGCGGCCGGACGGGAAAAGCGTCTAAGACGGAAATTTTAAAAAGATCAGTGCCTAATAATCCAATATCGAATGAATTGCCTGTAAATTCGAGTTGGACGTGTCTTGCATCGGCGTTGGCATAGCGAGAACATTGGAAAAGCTTTCGATTTAATGGCAGAGTAGGAAATTTCCAGAGCTTTTCTTTGAGGGTTGCAGAAAAAGTGTTTTGTTTTTCAGGTCAAAATGTATAAATATTTATTTCCCTCTTTACCTGACTACAAAGAAAGGACCGGCAAACATATATGAAATACCTAACGGTGTTGTGGAAGCAAAAGATGTACTTATGTCAAGATTAGGTTGTGTATAAGAGAAATATATATAATATGAGCATTGTAATTTTTAATCATTTACCACAAAATTTTAAAACTCTGTCAGGAAACATGTTTAAATGTAAATTAACAAAATGGCTATTGGAAAAATGTTTCTATAGTGTCAAGGATTTCTTGAGTCACAAGGGGCTGTAATTTATTTATTTGTCTGCTATTGTTTTATATTTCTTTTTTTTTCTCTCTTAATAATGATTGAGTATACCTAATATAATAATAACCCAAGATTTAATTTAATAATGTAGCAAGTGCTTTAAATTATAATCACTCGTTTATTAATTATTAATAAAAAATTGTTGTAAATTAATCTTAGTGACCTAAAACTAAATATTTGTACGCTTGCTTGCTTGCTGAATACATGTGCTAAACTTATTTTAAGATCTTTCTACCTACTGTATTCTTACAAATAAATGTTTTTGAATTTGAATTTGAATTTGAATTTGAATTTGAATTTGATCGTGGCAGGCAACAATAGACTCTGCCTATGCCCGTGCTGTGAAGGAAAATTGAACTGACTCCATAAGACCAACAAAATAGCAATAATCATTTATTTTAGGTAGTGCACCTACGATACGTAGCGTTTAAAGTACCTACTGGATGTTAGGCCAGTAAATATAAAATCCTTTTCCTTTAATATTATACATGCGAAAGCAACTTTGTTTTCTGTCTGTTACCTATTCAAGCTTCCGATACACCAATTTAGATATATCATATGGAAGTTTGCGACCGTTCTTATCGCGAAAAATTAGGATAGCGATAAACAAAATGTTCGCAGGCACGTGCTATTATGTATATTTATAATGTAAAACACACAAAAATCTAACTATTTCCGTCACAGACTTTGAAATGATCATTGGACATGCCCCAAACCGATTTCATTTAAAATGCGAAGATACTTTTAAACTACCAAAACATAGCTTATTACATTTGATCCATTCATGAGTCATTGCTCGGACGAAGTCGCAGGCAAAAGCTAGTTATCTGTATTGAGAGAAAAAGAGAGCGAAAGAGCGAAAGAGATACATAGAGAGAGAGATTACATTTATTGAAGTATCTGTCATTCACTACTCTATTTCCTGCAGATCAGTATGCGGCCCTCAGCGACAATACGAAGCGTCGGCGCAGCCAGCACGATATGAAATCCGATAGAGATCATTTGTACAAAATTAAAAAAAATACATTAGTTCAGCTATAATGTGTACTCGCTATTACGTAGCATTGTAGCTGTTAGTACAGCTAGATAGCATCTCGACCCAGGATCACCCTTAGATCTAAAATCGGCGTCATGGTTCCTAAGAACCGATTTCGCTGTCTCTCATAGTTTCTAACTTTTCCTTAACCCATTTGACAATCCAAAACTCCCGGTTATTAAAAATAATTTAACACCACTTTTATTAAGTAAATCTAAAATCGACGCCATGGTTCCTGCAAAAAGATTCATTATCTTTTATACCTAGTTTCTGACTTCTCTCTTTTGGCCCATTTAGGTTGATAAACCTGTGTACGGTCAGCATCATAAGCAGCTGGTCACTTTTGTACTTAATGAACTAAAACAATTACTTTGCTCACCCGCGACCTTACAATAGTTACGTTTATGCAAGAAATGTGTGTTCATGTAGTTCCTCCACCTCCACACTGTACGAACACACACAAATCACACAAACACAACCATCACCACCACCAAGCTACACTGACGCGTTTCGAACTCAACTGACTCGTTTTGTACTTTGTCGTAATAACACAATTGTCAATCAAGTATGACGTTTTGCACCTAACTGTAGAGCGACAAGGTGCAAAAGTGACGAGCTACTTTTGATGCTGACTGTACGTCTCACTGCAGGGCACAGGCCACCTTTCAGAACAAGAGGGCTTGGGCATCAGTTCCCACGCGGGCCTTTTTTGTTTCCTATACCGTTGTACCTAAAATAAACTCTTTTATTTCCATACATACATATGTAACGACTATCATCATAGCAGTCGGTTACAGTTATTCAAAAGTAGGGTCAACTTATTAATATTTACAAGTTACAGAAATAGAGAGCGTGCATCGTAAAAATCACAAAAAGGGGTGATTCGGGAAAAGGAAATGCGCTGAAGGGGGGAAACTGATTTACATCCGCGCGCCATGAATACATTGCTAGGTGTCGAAGCTCGCAAACAGATGAAAATAATGTCTAGGGTTAGTTATTTTCATAGGCGTGTTATTGAGCGAATGTTCTGGAGGATCATCATCATCATCATCAACCTATGTTCGTCCACTGCGCTGGATAGACCTTTCCCATGGCACGCCACTGAGCACGATCCTCGGCCTCTCTCATCCAACTCTAACCAGCCGCCTTACGAAGATCATTGCTCCACCGAGTCTGAGGACGTTCTACGCTACGTTTGCCGATCCGTGGTCTCCATTCAAGAACTCGTCTACCCCAACGGTTATCGGTTCTGGAGGATACGGGTTGAAAATTGCCTGAAAGAGACCGGTCTGAAGCGAATAAGGGCGTCTGTCGCTTACCCTGTGATTTTATTCTCTAGATTCCTGTTTTCTGTATTGCTTTGACATCGTCATTTTAGCCGTAGGACGCCCGGTTATAGGCGTTCCTCATTGATACCCAATCATTACGGATGGAAGCAGCTTGCATCCACCGTGATCACCGTGACTATTTAGTTGGTGGACGTCCCACGCTGCGCTTGCCAGTCCGTGGTCTCAATTCGAGAACTTTTCGGCCCCAATGAATGATGAATGATGTGCTATAGTTATGGCCTGCCTATTGTCATTTCAACGAGCTAATCTGTATTGATTACAATCATCATATCAGCCTAAAGACATCCGATGCTGGACCAAGACGACCCAAAGAGTTCCACAACAATCAGTAACAATCACACCTCCTGCCGAAAGTCTAAGTTCCATCGTCACCATCTCGACGAATGGCGGTCCACCACTGTACGTTTTCGTCGGCACTTTCTGCTACGTACAGTAAACTTTGGAATCAACTTCTGGCAAAATAATAGTGCGGAACCCTTCGTGCGCGAGTCCAACTCGCACTTGGCGGTTTTTTTACCTACTAGCCTTTAGCCGCGGCTTTTCTAGCGTATTTATTTTTAATCTCGTTTTTTTAAATCTTTCAAGTTTTAGTTCAATTTGGGTACGTATCAAAATCTAATATATAAAAATCTCGTGTCACGGTGTTTGTTATCGAACTCCTCCGAAACGGCTTGACCGATTTTTATGAAACTTTTGTCTACATTCGTAGGTCTGAGAATAGGTCGTGGGCTATTTTTCATACCTACCTCTATTCTTCGCGGACGGAGTCGCGGGCAACAGCTAATATACCTATAAAGTTTAAAAATAATATTGGGCGAAATACATAATGGTCAATTGATATAATGCAATTTTCTTGGAAATTCTCAAC
Source organism: Archips xylosteana (assembly GCA_947563465.1). NCBI lineage: Eukaryota > Metazoa > Arthropoda > Insecta > Lepidoptera > Tortricidae > Archips > Archips xylosteana. The sequence goes on along the minus strand of OX387351.1, from coordinate 2,743,819 downwards.
TTTACAGGATTTTCAGAAAATAAACCTAACCTAACCTAAACCAATCTGTAGATTACGCGATTAAAAAAGTTTGTTTAATCAATAGTTTCATGAAAAATTTTAGTATATTATGACCATTATGTATTAAGTACGTCCATTATTCGTTTTAAACTTTATATATTTTGATACGTTCCCGTTCAATTTTATTTATTGAAAACTTCTTTTTGATCACGTACAATGTACTTTTGCTGTAGGTGGACAAGCGTACTTGATTATTTAACGATTGAAAACTTGTTACATTAAATTTCACTTGATCAAAGAAAGCTTTGAAAACTAATAAATCATAGACTGCTTTATAAATGAAACATACCTTTTCTCCCAAAAAACTTGTCGGAAAACAAATAGGTACCTAAAGACATATTTTGATGAAATATTAAAAGGTTACTTAAACAAAGTCTCAAAAAAATGCTGTTGAATTTTTTTAGCGAGATTATTATATAAATATAGAGATTATATCTTCGCGTGGAAAGAAGAGTTTCCTTTAAATATTTTTGATTTTTTATCATGGTAGCCTGGTGGTGTGACTTATGGCTTCTGAAATAGAGAGCCGAGGGTTCAAGCCCGGGCTCAGACCTCTAAGTTACTCGAAATTTATGTGCGAAGTTACATTTTGAAATTCACCTGCAAGCCCCTGAAACCCTGCCAAGAAATTCAATGGGGTGTGTGAAGATCCCAATCCACCCTGGGCCCACGTGGGAACTACGACTCGAGCCCTCTCATTCGTGTGGCCTGCTGAGATGATTATATGTACATATGTGCAACGCAGTGTAGGTAGGTATCCAACAAGATGAAGCGACGACCAGATCAAAGTTGCGAAAACGCGTAGGACGTGGATGGCGCAGGATTGGTCTGTTTGGTGAACCTTGGAAGAGGGCTATGTTCAGCAGTGGACGTCTTACGGCTGAAATAATGGTGAAGAAACGTGATAACAAATAATTTAGGTACTTAGATTTTGGTTAATTTTAATTTTGATTTTATGTATTTTGAGGTAAATTGTTATTGTGAAAATAATCGGATCACTCACATCTTAAAGCGAGTTTGAGACTAATCCGTAGCCCTTCCTCTCGGCGCGTTTGGCAGCCACCGTGACGTGCAACTCCGAGAGGAAGGGCTACGGATTAGCCCGAAACATGTCGAGTTAAACTCGTTTTATGAGACGTGAGTGATCCGTTTATTTTCACTATGAGTGAGTCTCACGATAGTTTCATGTTTAAATTGTTGTGTTTGCCTTTGGACATTTTATTCTCTTATTTATTTTGTGAGTTTGTTGACTTTATTGTTGTAAGTATCTAATTTGGACCTATGTATGATGTTAATATGATTTTTTGAAGTGAAACTTCTAAGGCTTGATTTTGAAATTAACTGAGCGTTACCTAAGGAAATTACCTAAGGCTTGATTTCCTCCTACGCTGACATCGGTCGCTGACGTCGGTCGAGCGTACGAATATACAAAATACTCTATGGGCCACCGCACAGCGACGCTGACGCCCGCGGCAGATTTATTGCTACGCGCCGCTGATGGTGCGCGTCGGTCTCGCTCGTAAGCGCGCGCGCGTCGGTACGCTGACGCGCTATACACCACCTATCGCGTGCTCAGTGCGAAGCTGACCGGTCCTGCGCTGATATCGGTCGCTGACGTCGGTCGAGCGTACGAATATAGACAATACTCTATGGGGCACCGCACAGCGACGCGCATTTGTCATACGCGACTGACGGTACGCTCGACCGACGTCAGCGTAGGAGGAAATCAAGCCTAAGCCTTAGGCTTGATTTCTTCCTACGCTGACGTCGGTCGAGCGTACCGTCGGTCGCGTATGACAAACGCACGGCCATCAGCGTCGCTGTGCGGTGCCTAATAGAATATTGTGTTTCTTCGTACGCGCGATCGACGTCAACGGTCAGCTTCGCACTGAGCGCGCGATAGTGGTGTATAGCGCGGCAGTGCCGTCAGCGCACTGACGCGCGCGGCGCGGACGAGCGAGACCGACGCGCGCCATCAGCGGCGCGTAGCAATAAATTTGCCGCGGACGTCAGCATCGCTGTGCGGTGGCCCATAGAGTATTGTGTATATTCGTACGCGCGACCGACGTCAGCGACCGATGTCAGCGACCGATGTCAGCGTAGGAGGAAATCAAGCCTAATGCGACTTCCAACAAGCGTTGTGTTAAATGCGACGCAACGCAACGCAACGCAAGTTGACGTTCGCGAGACGTTCGCATTGTATATACATATAGGTATAGGTAACGCCACCAGAGTTGAGGCCACGCACACAACCACATCTCATGTAATGACAGCGGGATTTTGACGTTGTGTTGACGTTTAACGACAACTCTGGCCTCAACTCTGGTGGCGTTACCTCTACTAACGGATGTTAAAAACTTCGTCAGTGCGATCCAGAACAGTTGCGTGGTTTATAGTATGAAAACTTGTAAAAATCAAAACTATTTTAATGGTAGATCGTAGAATAAAGTATTTTAAGCGTTAGGTATTTAGTAAAAAAAAGTATTTAATATCTTTGAGAATTACGAAAAATCAAGAAAAATTATTGAAAATAACGTGCGCATGAGGAGCAACGCCATCTAGCGACGAGTTATGTAACTTGTTTCGCTAGCGCTGTACTTGGTTGCTTGCTAGCCGTAAATGAATGAGAATCGATAAAAGCGCCATCTAGTGAGTAATTTAAACACATAGATGCATAAGTAAATTTAGTTCTTTAAGCTATTGCAATAAGGTTCATATTGATGTATAAGTGCCTTTTTCATTTCCACATTACGAAGTTTCACTTCTTCCGCACGGAGGAACTGCACGCACCTGTTTTTTTTAAGTATCAGCTTGTGTGCCAAATCTCGCTAAAATACTTCTATCTTTCAAAAAGGATTTTTTCCATTACTCACCCTTCGACGCTTGGAAACCGCATTCCACCATCGAAAATTCCCTCTCATCCCGTCCAAACCAAGTCATAATACCATTCTATTTTGTAATAATTCCTTTTTTTTGTCCCTAAACATTCCAAAAAGGCTGACATCAAAGGTTTTCTGTAATGTACCGGAATATTTGGCGTCCGACTACCAAAGGGAATTCCTAATGTGGTGGGTGCTACTATAATAGGAATATTATATTGGCTCTGTCAGGGGTTATCAAACTTTGTGCCCTGCATCCCTAAACACCAAAAGGCCTAAAGATCACACTAGTCTAATTTAGTTAAATGGTTTTATTGTAATGGTTTATTGAATCAGGCGTTACTGACATATTAATAAAAAAATATTATTTTAAGGTAATTATGTCGCTAATGTCATAAAAGGTAAAAAATATTGTGGTAAGTCCTACGTACCAGTCATTATGTCAATGTCACACCATTCTCCTCACCAATCTAGGTCATCTGATTAAAAAAAATTGCGAGGTCGAGATTGAGTCAATAAAACTCAATAGCACCGTATAATAAAAAAATATGAAAAATAATATTATGATATGTAATAAATTATTTGAATTTGAATAAGTATTTTTCTTGAATATTTTCTAAAAAATGTTTATATTATCGCTTAATTAGGTGACATGGATTTTTTTGCAGAACTGAACTGGCCAGGTACGAAATATAATACTAATAATTCATTTGGCAAATGTTTAATTAGGCAACTGTTTATTTTTTCTGAAACTGTAAACTTTTCAGGGTTGTAACCTAACCTAACCTAACCTACAGGATAGTCCTGAAATATATCCTGAATAGTTTACAGTTTCAGAAAAAATAAACAGTTGCCTAATGAAACATTTGCCATATTACTCATTTTGCGAAATAATTTTCGCCGAAACGGCAGTATAATATTTGGAATTTCCCATAGCAATTTAGTAAAATTGAATATCGGAATTTCAATTTATTTGCCACGCCTAATGGTTTATGCAGGTAGAACCGCGGGTAAAGCTAGCCTAGTATAAGTTTGGGAACCCCTGCTGTGCACGATATTGGTAATGCTTTTTCGCCCTCCAGCTAAGGAATAAAAGAAAGGAATAAAATTTAATTTAATGTTCTGACGCAGGTCCTATAAACGAATCCAGGAATTGCTTCTTTAATTATATTTTTAATCAAATACTCTTCGGGTAGTTCATGAATAGAATACTTTTGTTTATTTTAATTCGCCTTTTAGCCGTGGTGGTCTAGTGGTTTGAGCTATGGCCTCTCAAGCAGAGGGTCGTGGGTTCAAATCCCGGCTCGCACCTCTGAGTTTTTCGGAATTTATGTGTGAAATTACATTTGTAATTTACCATGAGCTTTACGGTGAAGGAAAACATCGTGAGGAAACCTGGATGCATCTGCGAAGAAATTCAATGGTGTGTGTGAAGTTCCCAATCCGCACTGGGCCCGCGTGGGAACTACGGCCCAACCCCTCTCATTCTGAGAGGAGGCCTGTGCCCTGCAGTGGGACTGAAAATGAAAGACAAAATCAAAATGAAATTAATCTAAGCATTTTGCTGGAACATACACAGGTGTTACATGTTAGTTGGATGCAGTTACATGAATGCATGCTCCGCCACAATATGGCACGCAAAAGTCTTATTCTAAATACAATACAATAACTAATGTCTATTCGTATAACTTATCAAAATATTCTTTCAGACTGTAATTCACCTCACAAACATCTCCGGAGCTCCAAACGAGATGAGTTTACTTCTGAACAGTCGCAGAATCGTCGGCCCCTTACCTGCGTTAGAAATACCTATACACAAATATAAAACGGTAGGAAATAATGAAATGAAGGTGTTTATTTATTAGATGCGAACAAAGCGGCGCCGCAGTAAGCCTCGCCCTGTTTACGCGGGACAATTAAAATGCTAATTATTTGCCGACTTCAGATTCCCAAGAGCTGGGAAAACGTGGAAATTAATAATTATTATCTTCGCTTTCTAACTTTATGTGGTACGTTGACTTCCCAAGTCGAGGCCGGAAATCGTGCTGTGTTCTTACAAGTACTAGCAGCTTCGCTGTCATGTTGGCTACACGTCATGATACAGAAGTTCATAGGTAAGGCTGAATTTGACAAACCTATGAATGATGAAATGCCGAGTTTATATGACCGAAAATTTTAAATTCCGATAATCTACTAACCGACGATTACTATTACTGAATTACTCGCGGTAGTAACTTTGGCTGTTCTAGCCAGCCAAACGAACTACCGCGAATATCGAATAATCCCTACATTTATTGAATAAAAGCGCACTTAAAGTAATACGAAAAGAGATTTATAATTATAACAGTAAATATTACAGTTTAATCATGATAATGTTTAAGCATGTTACATAAATTGAAATAAGTAAAGGTCATTTAAAATATACTTAGTAGTTATTTCAAAATTCAGTATTTTTTTACTTTAGGTATTTTAATAATGAATAGAGTTAAGCGTCGATATTTCAGATGTAGGTAGGTATGCAGGTGTAGGTGGCAAGAAAAAGTCGATTCACCCGCGTGCAAAGCCGCGAGCATAAGCTAGTTTTTGATGCAACGCAAATATAACTATATAGCAATTGTGTCGCATTAAATACCTACTGTATTTTGATTTCCCAGCAAAATTGCAAGCGCTGAAACTCTAAAATCAACCCTTCCAATTAAGTACTCCCACTCCACCACGGTTAGCTTCTAAATATGCGGCGTCAAATGTTTGTGAGTTGGGCGCGATGATAAATTTATAGCTTTATTTGTTCGCAATTATAACAATTATTAATTATGCCAGCAGATAACAAATAGCCCCTGTTGATTCTTCATTATTTCGTTACGCTAGTTCTTAAGATAATTATTTGTGGCTGCGAATCTGCTGATAGCGGTGCGCCGTTTTGTAATATTGGGGTCTTTGATTACTTCAGGCCCATTTGCATGGTTCAGGGTTAAAAAAATAAATAGGATTGTAGTTTGGGTTCGCAGTTTCTTACAAATTGTCTTATAACTCAACGATAACCTGTATGAGTCGTTTCCAAAAACCTCTCCCCCTCCCCTATTCCCTCTTATTTTAAAAGGCCAGCAACAGATCAGTGACTCTCTTTGTGTTGTTGATATTTAATTTTACGAGCGTTGGTGATCATATTTCATCAGATGACCCGCTTGTTCGTTTTCCTCCTTCTCATAATAAAAAAACCGGCCAAGAGCGTGTCGGACACGCCCAAGATAGGGTTCCGTAGCAGGTACGAAAAAATGTGGTTGTTTTGGTCCCAACTCCCACCGCGCGCAGAATTTAAACGTAAACTAATCTACTTGAACTAGTGTGTATGTTGATGGTTTTTCAGATGTAATTCTTTATTATATGAACCGATTTCAATTTTATTTTTTTCTATTTGAAAGATGATACTGTTAGCGTGATCTTATAGGTACTTAAAGAAAAACAAAGCTTGCAATGGCGGTTTAATTGCAATCTTAGTTTAGAATTTTTTTTTACGAAAACTTAAAAACTGCTTAACTGATTAAGTTGAAAATAATTTTCCTAGAATTTTTTTATTAAGTTTAACTTATGTGATTTTTTTCATATTTTTTAGACTTACTGTTCAAAAGTTAGAGGGGGGGGTCACATTATTTTGAACTTTCGGAGTGAATATCTCCAAAAATATTCACTTTATCAAAAAATGGTTTTAGCAAACCCCTATTTATTTTTAAATACCTATCCAATGATACCCCACACTATAGGATTAGTCGAGAAAAAAAATCACCCCCACTTTACGTCTATGGGAGGTACCCTAAAAAAACTTTTTTTAGGTTTTTATTTAATCCCTTTGTCGCAGTGACTGATATATATGTTCATGCCAAATTACAGCTTTCTAGTACTAACAGTCTCTGAGCTTAGCCGCGGACAGGCAGACAGACAGACAGACAGACGGACAGACATGGCGAAACTTTAAGGGTTCCTAGTTGACTACGGAACTCTAAAAAGAAAACCTGGGTAAAAACGAAAATATTTTTACGCAGTCGGGTATTTTTTTTTCCAAAACTGATCTACACTACAATGTTATTATACTGTGTTGTTGAAACACCCGGAATCTTGACACAAGGACACCATTTTGATAATTAAAATTATATCGGCGGAATCTCAAAAGAATTCGCCAAGTCGCGAACAAGATACACCGAGTAGCCCGAGGGAGCAATGCCTCACCCGAAAATATCGCCGCTAAATGACACGGCCTCCAGGTTACGGCAAAAGTTATTTATGGTGTGAAACTTGATTATTCGGGAAATAAATAATGACACTATCGCCGAGGTCAATGATATCTTGTACACTTCATTATTATGACTTCTGACGGTGTTATGGCGTGTAAATAGCTAATTTTAATGGGTTGTGGAAGGCCAGGAGCCCGCTGGTGCCAAAAGGGAATTTAGAATAAGTGCAGAAGCACTCACCTGTTTGGTGCTCCGGCGATGATGAAGTAAATATGCTGGGAGATGTGGTGATAGTAAGGTTTTTCAGCGACATAGAATATACATTAAAATATAAAGTTAAGGCGGCAAGAACATATCTTTGACCTCGACTGTACTTAATAATACTTAAATGCTTTCCTTTTTAATACTGTTAGAGCCTGTTACATACATCACTTTCTGATAAGAATATGATTTTATAAGTGACTGATATCCGTTATTCCGTCTCTATTTATTCAAACAAAACAAATAGAGACGGATCAAGACATAGATATTGTCTGGGCTTACGCCTGTCAAAAAGATCACAGCAATCATCGTCACCGTGTGTGTTGCCTTCGCCATTTCTCTAGGCGTTTAATATAATAGTTAAAAAATGTCATGTCATTCTCACTTGCACTACGACCTCTGTAATAACCACATCATTTTAATTTTTATTATACATATTTCGCATTTTCTGGAGTATCAATTCAGCCACCGATATATCCTCAAAAGATATAACATGGTGGCCCATGAGGGGAACTAAAAAACAACAAGAATCCGCGAAAAGAAGAAGAAACCAAGAAAAAATATACGACACAGAAAGTCACAAATTCGATAAAGAACTGATCAAGAGTTGGAGCCTTGCAGCGACGGACTAAAGTCACGGGATCCAGACTCAAGCTTGAGGAAGAAGGAGCAAGAATCGAGCAGTGCTACCGCTAAAGTATCACATCGAGAAGCGGCACGGTCATCCAAAGATAAGTGTCCATCCTTCATTCCAAATTTCCAATTTCCTTTTAATAAACCTAGTAAATCCATTCTTAACTATTTAATATCGTCATCCATTTGTGCATAATAAAGTATCTTCTGCCTTTAGTGGCCTAAAAATCCGGAATTTGCGAACTATTCTAGATCACACTATTCGTTAAAACTACTCTAAACATAAAAATAAACAGAGGTGTTACTATAAATCATTAAATTAAAGCAATAAATAATCGCAATCACTACATAATTTAACTACTATAAAATAAAGTATATTATTAACTATAGCCACGTCTGTCTGTCTGTCTGTCTTTGTCCATCAATTTGAGCGTGATCAGGTCCGAACGGATTTTAATACGGCTTTCGTCATCGTGCTCGTATATAGATATTTTCTATAATATTTATATATTCGCATACGTAATAGGTGCATTTTATTTATATAAAAATTTCAACTTAAGTACCTAGTGGTGGGGGCCGTACGAATCCGGGAGGGATCGCGAGTAAACCATAGGTATAAAATAATCGGTGTCTACAATTACAATAAAATACATACAATAAGATAAATACCATTTACTGAGCACCGCAAGACAGTCAATTTAGATTATATAACAAAGCAAGGACAGGCAGGTAGCAGTCACCATTATTGTTCCAGAACAATCTTTGCCAGACAACCTATTCAATCAATAATTTATAACATTTCCGTAATCCGTAATTTTATTTAGCAAGGTTTGTCTGTGCTCATCGGGAAGCGGCTTGTGTAGGCAATACTAGGCTTGCCGCTGGTTTTCTTGCACGATCGCTTCTCGTGTTCAAGTTTAGTACCTACATATTTACGTTAGTTACAACAATAACAGCGACCCTATTTACCCGTGTGGTGTCGGGGTAGAATAACACCACTCCAGTTCCTCCGTGGATGTCGTAAGAACCGACTAAGGAAGTAGGCTATTACTTTACACCTAAAACGCTAAAAGTAGCTGCCCTGCCTACCTCCATTAGGATTGCAGGCGTGCATTTATGTATGTACTATTCACCCTAGCGTTTTCAGTGCTAAGGTATATTAGTGCATAAATCAAGTCTCAAAGTTCTCAAGTAAATCTTAAACTAGTCATAACAAGTCTAAAGTTAATCAAACCTTTTTATTCAGTGCATCTAAATAATTAACTGTTTTTAACATATAATTTGCCGACTATTCCAGCTTCCGTCGCTTACCTGCGAACTGCGCGGGAGCCGGCGCTCGGGGTCATTGACCCGAGGATCAGCTGTGCGCACGTCGATTTCCCGAACGGCAAGTGACACCGAGACGAGGAACGTGAGCCATTTTATTTCACTTATTATTTTGATAAACAAAAACTTAAATTTTGATTGTTTTTATATCGTTCGTCGAATAACTGACTTACAATGTCTCCCGATGATAGTAAGCGTTATAATGAATTACTAACCAAAAGAGTGTCCGCCAAAGGACAGATTACTAAATTTAAAAATTATTTAAAGGGTTTTACTAGTGAAAGAGAACTAAGCAGTATTGAATTAACTGAATTAAATTTGAGATTAGCAAAATTCGAGGCATTGTCGGTTAGATTCGACGACTTGCAAAATGAAATAGAAGTTTTAAATCCGTCAAATATCCAATCTGAAGTCGATGAACGCGATAAAATCGAAAGGGATTTTATAATAAACATAGCCACTGCTAAAAACTTAATCGAGATTTTTCAAAAAAGAAGTGAATGTGAGCAACGGCGCAATTCTGCTCACAATGCGTCATGTTGTGTGGACGATTCGCATCTACGGCAAGACATTGGTTTAAAGTTGCCTCAAATTCAAATTGCTAAATTTGACGGCTCTTATTTCCATTGGTTGGAGTTCCATGACACATTCGATAATTTAATACATAAAAACGATCGCATACCAGAAGTAAACAAGTTTCATTATTTGATATCATATCTACAGGGCGATGCCGCCAGAATTATTTCAAACTTAGAAGTGTCTGCAAAAAATTATACTGAAGCTTGGAAACTACTGTGCAATAGATATAACAATAAAAGAATGTTAATAAATCATCATTTAACGTCATTGCTAAATATAAAACAAATTACACGGGAATCTGAACGGTCCTTAAGGTTCTTGGTTGACCATGTAACAAAAAATTTACGCGCTCTGGCTAGTCTAGGCCAACCGACGGATAAGTGGGACGTGCTCATAGTATTTATGTTATCTGCTAAGTTAGACAGTAATACGCTATTAAAATGGGAGGAGTGTCGTAACACGTTAGCCGGGGACGTTGCTACCTTGGAAGAATTTAATAAGTTTTTAACTGATCGCGCTGATGTTCTAGAGTCCTTAAATCGCAGCAGCCGGCCAGACAATTATATCGCGAGACCAACCACGTCCTCCATGCCTCCTATGCCCTCAGCACGGCCAGCGCCAAACAATAACTATTATCATAACAATTCCAGGCAACCGCATAACAACTTTGTAAAATCGTTTGCAAGCACCAATAATAATAATTATCATAAAAAAACAAGCTCATTAACATGCATTGTTTGTAATGAGCCTCATAGAATCTACGATTGTCCAACATTTAAGGCTAAAGGGGTTGATGAGAGAATGTTGGACGTAACTAAATTCAGGTTATGTGTCAACTGCCTACGACAGGGTCACGCCGCGAGCGCGTGTCGCATGGGGCCGTGCCGCGAGCGCGACTGCAACCAGCGACACAATACGCTTCTACACCGTCCAGCATACTCAACAAGCAACCACGCCAACGTCAACGAATCAGAAGAAATATCTGTCAATTATGCAAAACAATATTCATCAAGTCAAGTTCTATTGTCAACTGCCATGATAGAAGTGTCGAATCCGCTTGGCCAGCAAAAGGTCAAGGTTCGCGCTCTATTGGACTGTGGCAGTCAATCTACTTTTATCACTGAGTCCCTAAAGACCAGAATATCATTACAATCTTTACCCATTGACTCGCTAAAGGTCATAGGTATAGGCAATACAATAACAAATAATATAAACGAAACCTGCAAGATAAGAATTAATTCAATAAATAGCGATTTTAGTACATTAGCATCATGTTTTGTGCTAAAAGAGGTGACGGGTCACTTACCAAAGACTCCTATAGATGTCAGCTCGTTAAAATGGCCAGCACACATTCGGCTGGCCGACCCAGGGTTCAACCAGCCCGGCCCTATTGATGTACTCATAGGAACCGATTTATTTTGGAATATATTAGGGAATGAACAATACTCGTTGGGAATCAATGGTCCCAAACTAAGAAATTCACATTTAGGCTGGATAATATCCGGTCCCATTTATCCAATAATGTCAAATAAAAATATACATTGCAATCACGTCGTAACTTCAAGGTCAAATAATGAAAACGTCGAAAAACTTATTACAAAATTTTGGGAATTAGAAGAGGTTCCAAAATGTACTATAATGAACGAAGGTGAAAGTCGGTGCGAAAGCCATTTTCGTGCAACTACGACCCGTACTTCAGAAGGTCGATTCTGCGTTAGACTACCTTTAAAGGAGCCAGCCGACTGCTTAGGTGATACCTACAATCTTGCAAAGCAACGATTTATTAAGTTAGAAAAACGATTAAAACGAAATTCAACGCTTAAAGTACAATACACTAAATTTATTAATGAGTATCGTGATTTGCGACATCTATCTTTTTCTAATAGCAACCATAATTTTAGTTTAAACCCTAGCTACTACTTATGTCATCATCCCGTCTTAAAACAAGAAAGCGAGTCCACAAAGCTCCGCGTAGTGTTCGATGGCTCGGCGCCCTCCACGTCAGGTTATTCATTAAATGACATTCTACTGGTGGGCCCGAACGTTCAAGATTCACTCTTTTCCATTCTTATACGCGCTAGGCAGTACAAATACCTACTTACCGGCGACATCGAAAAAATCTACCGCCAGGTATTAGTCGACAAGAATAATAGGTATTTAAAACTTATTCTGTGGCGGGAAAACGAGTCTCAGCCCATTCAAACATTAATACTGAACACATTAACTTACGGCACCGCGAGTGCAAGTTATTTAAGTACACGATGCCTATGGCAACTAGGAGAGGAACAAAATGATGAACTCGTCAAAAATATAATTCAAAGAGTTTTTGCATATATTGAAAGATTTATTTTCAAATTTAAAACCAAAAGCAACAAACGCGTAAGTATTTCATCGGCTGACGAGTTGCGTAACTCATTCCACGCACTATGCATTATTGCTCAGAAGCAATCGTTTCCGGTTGAATACGAATTGCTCTCAAAGGGAAGGCCCTTAAATAGTAAAAATAAAATTATACCATTATCTCCACTTTTCGATAAGGATAAGGTAATACGCGTGGGCGGGCGTCTAGGCGCGCCAAGCTATTCGTACGAGAAGAAGCACCCGATTTTACTTCATTCATCTCATAAATTAACCAAATTATTTTTTGCTCAAAGGCACATCGAGACTATGCATGCCGGCCCGCAATTATTGTTGGCAACAGTAAGAGAAACAGTTTGGCCAATCAACGGGCGCCATCTTGCTCGACGAACTGTCAAAAATTGTGTGCGATGTAGGCGTCTACGGGGTGAAACGTTGCAACTTAAAATGGGAAATTTACCACCCCAGCACGTACACCCGGGTTATCCGTTCGTATCGGTTGGTCTAGATTTTGCCGGACCATTTTCCATAGTGAACCGTAAAGGACGTGGAAGTAGTTTGATTAAGTGTTATTTGTGTCTATTCGTATGCTTGCGTTATAAATGCATTCATCTTTAAGCTGTCAGTGACCTAGCCAAGGATGCTTTTATAATGTCATTTAGGCGTTTTATCTCACGCAGAGGTAAAGCAATGTAGGTAAATAATGTGCGATAATGGTACTAACTTTCTAGCCGCTGCGAGGGGGGTATGATCGTTCATAAAACAGACTCACTTACCTCTATCTGATTTTGCAAGTCAACAATCGATTAAGTTTATGTTTGTACCGGCTTACTCGCCTCGTTCAGTGGCATTTGCCTTTCGGCTAAACATCATTTAAAACGCGTTATTGGCCTTAGCCATCTCACAGTTGAGGAAATTTCCACTTTGTTTGCACAAGTGGAGGCAATATTAAATAGTCGTCCCTTGTGCCCCCTATCATCAAGTCCTAATGACCTTTTATCCCTCTCTCCCGGACACTTCATCATCGGGAGACCTGTGACTGCTCCACCATCACATAACCTTGCAAACTGCATCGATAACCAGCTAAAACGCTATGAACGAGTCAAACGGATCAGACAGCACTGTTGGCGAAGATGGCAGAAGGAGTATGTCGCTGAAATGCAGCAAAGGACGAAGTGGAAAACAGGCAACGCAAGACTAAACGTCGGAGATATGGTTCTTCTGGCCGAAGACAACATTACTCCTCTATCCTGGAGTCTCGGTCGAGTGCAGCGCCTCATCACCGGGATCGATGGAATCGCCCGAGTGGCAAATGTGGCCACTGCCACAGGTTGCGTGCGTCACTCTCTCGTGCGCCTATGCAAACTACCTACAGCAGAGGAGCTTCAGTGTTGAAAGCGAGCTTTCAACGGCCGGGAGTATGTCTGGGCTTACGCCTGTCAAAAAGATCACAGCAATCATCGTCACCGTGTGTGTTGCCTTCGCCATTTCTCTAGGCGTTTAATATAATAGTTAAAAAATGTCATGTCATTCTCACTTGCACTACGACCTCTGTAATAACCACATCATTTTAATTTTTATTATACATATTTCGCATTTTCTGGAGTATCAATTCAGCCACCGATATATCCTCAAAAGATATAACAGATATTATGGGCACAGCCCTCAAACAGCACGCTGCACTCCCCTACAGCATCGAATCTACTAACAAAAGGCGGAAAGATATAGTTTGCCCTCGAAATATGGGAAAAAAAAATTCTCTTCCAGATTTTACGTATTCTTAGGACCATTTCTTTACAATAGATTAAACGCCAAGTGGGGCATATATCCTCTTACTTATAAAATAACTAAGAAAATTCTCCAAGATGAACTTCAAAAACTATCCTACGAAGATACAGAGAAACTATTGATTATTTCTAAATGAACATTTTTCATATTTTGTTATTTATAGTGTTTTAGCAAAGTTATTAAGAACTACTGTTTTTTGCAAGTGTTAATTTAAGATAGTTTATAAGTCCTTTTCGCCTGAAACACAGGAACATCCTAGTTCAGGCATAAGTGTTTCTTACCTTTTGTATGTTTAGACTATAGATGTTATATTGTAAAAGTATTTTTGAACAAAGATTTATTTATTTATTTATTTATTTTATTATGATATCCCATTAGCATTCACATAATAAAAAAGCTCAAAGTCACTCAGAGGGCGATGGTGAGGGCTATGCTCGGAGTTTCTCTGTGGGATCGCATTAGAAATGATGAAATCCGCGCAAGAACTAAAGTCACCAACATAGCTCGAAGAATCGGCAGACTCGAGTAGCAGTGGGCAGGGCACATCGCTCGTAGAACTGATGGCCGATGGGGCAAAAAGGTTCTCGAGTGGCGCCCACGGCATCATGATGATGATGAAAATGATAGCATTCCCGGGGGATAAGGTTTAACATAAAACAAGAATAGAAAGTATTGTCAAAAAACATAGAAGTTTTTTTTAAATTAATTTAATGCCAAGGTCTTTGCCGCATAAACGGCAGATGTCCGAACTCCCATGAATTGTTTCCGCAACCTTTAAAACTGAATTTGTTCGCCCCAATTTCCTGCAAAGTATGTTAATTTAACCCAAATTGGTGGGACAATAAGCAAGAAATAAGGGCGGAGGCATGTCTGTACAGTTGCAGAACGAAAAGGTTTGTCGGTGTCTAAATAATAACAATAAAAATAATAAATGATTTTATTCACAAAACACTTTTTTTACGTAAATATAGTATTCATCAGAATCAAAACTAGGCTAAGCCTGTATCATGGCAGTTAGCGAGTGCTGACAAACAAGATAAAATATAACAATAACAATAAGATTATAAGTGTAACATTTGGTAGCACAGTGGACGGTTGCGGTACTCTGAAGATGAGCTTTGGTTGAGTTCGAAACGCGTGTTGTTTGGTTTTTTTTTTATGTTTGTAAGGCCAGACAAACGAACTAGTGGGTCACCTGATGTTAAATGATCACCACTGTCCATAGACACCTGCAGCGCTTTACGCGATGCCAGTGCGTTGTCGGCCCTTAAGGAGAGGGAATAGGGGAAGGGGGAGAGGGAAGGGGTGAGGTATTGGGCCCCCGGCACTCTCACTGACCGTACGAAACGCAGCAGGATTACTGCTGCTTCACGTCGGTTTTATGTGAGAGGGTGGTACTGCCCCGGACGAGCCGGCCCATTCGTGATGCAGCGGCTAGCTACAACATGGCTCTACCACTACTAGGTAGTGGTGATAGTTGAGTTTGTGTGATTTATGTGTGTTCATACAGTGTGGAGGTGGAGGAACTGCATGAACACGCATTTTTCACATAAACATAGCTATCGTAAGGTCGCGGGTGAGCAAAGTAAATTGTTTCAGTTCATTAATATGGACCCCCGCAAAGTAATGCCTGCTTCAATAAATTATTTAAAATTGTATTAGTTATCGTTCTAAATAAACTTAATTATAAACTAAATATCTAACTTAAAAACTTATTTCCGAGGCAATACTTTTTTTAAAGAAGTGGGGCGCCGTCTTCGTGAGAGAGGTCTTGACCATCGCTCTGGGTCGTTTCTGGTGCAAAGGTTGTCCATCGCGGTTCAGAGAGGCAATGCGGTTAGTGTGTTGGGCACATTTGCGCCTGGTGCGATCCGGGGCGGCTTATTTGACTAACTTTATATTTTGGCTTTTATTTTATTGTATTTTGTGGGTATTGAAAATTTGTTTTATTTTGATTAAATGACTTAAAAACTAGGTACTAGACTAATTCTAAAAAAAGGCCCCCGTGGCATCGTACCCAAAAGGCTGGCAGCATTCCCTCGTTGAATGGCGATGGCGCTTCGTTGAGTGAGAGAGACAGCTGCCAGCTCTTTGGTCTCCAGTGGTGTCTACCAGACGCTTTTGCAGATCTTGAAGTTGAGTTGAGTTGAGTTGAAGTTATGTGCGCCGGGACCCCAAGGACCCAGGGTCTCAAAACCGACAGCAACAAAATTGTAAGCTGAACCGAGGCCCTGGTATTTTAATACTTTCCTACTCTTAATAGCATGCAACATATTGTGTTTAATGACCGCTTTAGCCTAGTTGGTAGTGACCCTGCCTACGAAGCAAGAGGTCCTGGGTTCAAATCCCGGTAAGGGCATTTATTTGTGTGATGAGCACGAATATTTGTTCCTGAGTTATGGATGTTTTCTATGTATTTAAGTATTTATTTATCTATATAAGTATCATATCATCGTCTAGTAGGTACCCATAGTACAAGCTTTGCTTAGTTTGGGACTAGGTCGATTTGTGTAAGATTGTCCCCTAATATTTATTTTTTTATTTTATTTATTGTGTTTATGTGTGTACGGACTCGAACCCACGATCCTCTGAAAGGCCATAGGTCAAACCACTAGACTACCACGTCTCTTACCCCTTTTTTCATGTCTTTTATTGAATGCCAAATTGTTCTCTCACGATTTTCTTAAACAAAGCTAGCCGAACGTTTTCCGACAGTTCGGGGGCTCATTCATTTGCTACTCGACACACCCTTTAACCGTCAGGACCCCGTTAATCCGGTAGCTCGACAAAAGGGATCGCGGTGCACGGCAGTGCACAGCCAAGGCTAACCACTCTTTATAAGCAGTGAACAGAATAGGTAGTGCAATTTCAGGTAAACGATCTTACACAACGCGTCAACGCTTAATAATTTTACTATGGAAAAGACCCGGGACTGGTATTTTTTTTACAGAGTTGTTTCTTAACGTGACATTAAATGAAGTTATATAGGAAAACGCGAAAAATATAGGGTTATATCGTTTGGTTGCAAGTGTTTACCACTAAAATAAAAAATGTACTGCTTACAGTCAAAGAATTATAAATAAAATAAAACACGAAATAAAACTTATCAAAAACTTACAAAACTAAACGACAAAACTTTTCAAATGTAATTCCGGGGTGAATGCTATTATACCCAATATCCATACTAATATTACGCACCGAAAACGAAATTACACTATAGCTAAACCGTTAACCGAGGCCGAGGACTCACTTAAACGGTTTAGCTATACCTATTCGGATCTCTGTTAATAAGCAATACTTTTATCCGTGGTCTCGCTCACGTTTAACGTTAAGTTTGGCAATTGAATTAAAATTCCCGCAATTTACTAAATTCATATTCGAATTCTCAAGAACTACATCATGATCTTCATTAAGATTGTATTTAGAAGACATGTAAAAAATTACGCTAAGATGCGTAAGCTTAGAGGTTGATTTTTTTTTGCGCGGGCGTTCATAAAACTCTGAACGCGCTTTTATAATAATAATAAATCATCATTTCTTTTACAAAACAAATAAACTACAAATCTTTAGGCTACATTTAATAAGACAGAAAAACAATAGAGATACACATGCCTAAACTAGAAAGTTCCTGTGTGATATAGATGGGCATACAGGGCTAAATACAAGATAGAAAACAATGTTATTACGAGTATTTAGGTAGGATGTTTTATGTTAAATTAACAATCAACATGTAAACTACGTATTATTTTACTGCATCTTCGTAGGACATGCTAAAGTTCTTCTTGGAGAACCAACTTAGTTTTACTATACTTAGGACAGTCAATGTAGTAAAGTCGTTTTAAAGGAATCGCATGATAAAGCAGTTCCAGTTTTAATTGTAACTTAACCTTTAGCATCGAGATTGCAAGCTCGTCAACCTCACTCGTAAAAGTGGACAGCCGCCAGAACTTGGCCCGTACCACTTAAATAGTTTAACTGTGTTATTAAGGCTAGGGCTTTGTGAGATGGTGCCGGCTCTTTACGTACGGACAATACAATGTTAATATAATTGTAGCACGATGATTCGGGAGGGGCTTAGAACCCTTAGTTTAGTTTAGGTATACCCTTAGTTTGTAAGCGAAATAATAATTAAACTACTCAAATCAAAGGTTATTTAAAACAACGCTATGTCTCTGGGAAGATGCATACGTTTTTGTAATAAAATTCCGAAAACAATAACCGACCAAACTGGTACAAAATTCAAATCCATTGTGAAGAAGACATTAATATTTATACGTACTTGCGAGGAGGCAGTATGATGTTCTTTCTGCAATTATGTATAATAAAGTAAACAGGATTTTGAATATTTATACTATGAACTACCATGCCTGTAAAAAAGCGATACTAAATTGGATAAGTGAACTTGATTATGTAGCAACTGAAAATGTACTGTATACATAAGGTTTAACGTTGAATTTTAATGAGATATGAACGTACTCGCATGCACACACGCACGCTCACGCACGTTCTCACACACATACATACACACACATACACGCTACATACACATACACACACATACACACACATACACACACGCACGTACACACAAATAACACAATGTCATTACACACATTATTCCCATCAAGTACTATTTAGTTATTAAGAACTTTTACTTTTTATGTTATTCTTGCATTCTAACGCATGACTGTACTATAAGCTGGAAGAGCGAGGCTTCCTGACACAGGTACACTATACCTAATAGGAAGTCTCGACCATTTTGTATTTACCACCTAAGTTGGAATGAAATAAATAATTTATTTATTTATTTATTTATATCCTTACTAATATTATAAATGCGAAAGTAACTCTGTCTGTCTGTCTCGCTTTCACGCCAAAACTACTGAACCGATTTAAATGAAATTTGGTACACAGGTAGTCTAAAGCCTGAGAAAGGACATAGGCTACTTTTTAATGCGAAAAAAGGGTTGTTCTTAAAGGGGTTAAAAAGGGGAGATAAAAGATTGTTAAAGCGCCTGATAAAAATTATGCCGCAATCATGCATATGTGATTAATCTCTGTCAATTAGCGTAAGGAGTTAAAACTCTGGCATTAGCAATACACAGCAAATTTTCAATTCGTACGCATCGTATTTTATTGATTCCCTGATTACATCCACTCTGGCTCCTGAACAAAGGTTGTATGGAATACAATCCAAGGACAGACCTATCATAGGATTGGTTCTTTACTGCCTGCAGATGATCAGCCAAAATTTTTGCAGATTTACTTCATGGGAGATGAAAATAGCGAAGTTGATAGCAGCTGTCAAAATATACAAGGAGTTGAAAGAGATATCGTTTTAAAAATTCAAATAATGTTGCATGATCATAACAGCCTCATTAACACTTTCAAAACTGCGCTAGAAAGAATGCCGGGAAAAGAATACAAGTTGGTCATGCACCCTGATCGTACGCCAAGTGGGGAACATGAAAGACGATATAATGCACCATTAATCAATGAAGGCGCAGCCGTGGTATCTGGCGAACAGTTTTCTTCCCGTGATATTATTTTACACACCCGTAATGACACATTAACCAGGGTACCAGACACACACAAATTTTACGACGCGCTACAATATCCACTAACATTCAGCAAGGGGCAGGAGGGGTATTACTTTCAAATACCTCAAGTCAGTCCTGTGACAGGCATGCTCTTACCCAACAAAAAAATATCGTGCATGGATTTTTATGCTTATCGTATCATGATTCGGGAAAATGATTTCAATATAGTATCACGATGCAGACAACTGGCCAATCAGTTTTACGTTGACATGCACGTAAAAGTTGAAAGCGAACGATTACGATACATAGGTATTATTAAATCAAAGCAAATTAAGAGCGGAGAACTACATTCATCTTCAAGATGCTGTAGCAAAAAAATGCAAAATTCCCAAGGGATAGCAATAAGTGACCAATTTGAAATTTCTTTTACCAATAGAAAGCTACACTATCCCTGATTTACATAGACCGCTTTTCCTCCAGAAAAATGAAAAATTCCCATTGGTTTAGAAATTAGCAAGTTCGACTTCGGGCCAATTTTTAAATTTCTTTCACCAATATAAAGCTACACTGTCGCTGCTTGACATAGGCTGCTTATGGTATAACGTTTATTTTATCTAACGTTCAAATGGCATAACCTTTGTTGATATAATGTATTAGAGACATAATCCCAGATTTACTACAGTATTAAAAATATCATATTATATTTTATTGCAAAAACGAGACGATCATTTTTATAACAGCCTATAAAACGACTCTGCATGGGTAAGTTATAAAAGGCATAGATAGAGAAATAGGGGGGGCGAAGCCCCCCAAAAGGGGCTCGGGGAGCGAAGCCCCCCGCATTAGCAAAAACCAAACCAAAGGTTAATTTAGGTAGAAAAGTAGGTTAGGTTAGGTTTGAATTGCATCCCGTAACAAAAACGAACCGCTACCGGGAAAGTAGGCTAGGTTAGGTTAGAACTGCATCCCCCAGCAAAAACGAACTGCTACCGGAAAAGTAGGTTAGGTTAGGTTTGAACTGCATCCCCCAACAAAAACAAACCGCTACCGGGAAAGTAGGTTAGGTTAGGTTAGAACTGCATCCCCCAGCAAAAACGAACTGCTACCGGAAAAGTAGGTTAGGTTAGGTTTGAACTGCATCCCCCAACAAAAACTAACTGCTACCGGAAAAATAGGTTAGGTTAGGTTAAAACTGCATCCCCCAGCAAAAACGAACTGCTACCAGAAAAATAGGTTAGGTTAGGTGCGACCTCTACACAAAACGAAAGAAAATTTTGGGTTAGGTAAATAAAACGCAATTTGCACACTGTTACTATTTTAAATATGTGGTAATAATAAAATATATACCGCTTGATAGTTATATGATTTGTATATCAAATGAACTTTATACCATATGATGGTTATCAGAAATAAGTGTTCTACCAAACGATAACTATACAAAATAAAATATATAATTAAATATTATACTAAACGTTATTTATTTAAAAAGAGTGATTACCCTTTGAAAATATATAAAATGTTGTTATATGAAAAGAAATTATATTATTTATTTTTATATCGATCATTACACACCCGTTGTCGAATACCACTCAGTAGACAATGTTATGGACACTGAACAAGTCACATACATCATACCCTATAGAGTTTCTCAACTCTTTAGAATTATCAGGAGTGCCTTCCCATAAGCTAAGGCTGAAAGTTGGTGTTCCAGTCTTATTAATGAGAAATCTTGACGCGCCAAGGCTATGTAATGGTACACGGCTACAAATTACACATCTGGGGCACATCATTATAAAAGCTACAATAATGACTGGAATGTCAAAAGGAGAAAATGTTTTGCATCCCCGTATTCCAATAATTCTGACTGATTTGCCATTTCAATTTAAAAGAGTGCAGTTTTCCCTGAAAGCAGCATTTGCAATGACAATTAACAAATCTCAAGGACATACGCTTAAACTTGCAGGAGTTCATTTAGAAAAAAATGTTTTTCCCATGGGCAACTCTATGTATGCTCACGTGTATCAAATCCGCAAAATCTTTATTTTTTGGCAAAAGATGGGAGAACAAAGAACGTAGTTTATGAAATGTACTTAAATAAGCTGATATAAATTCTTTATACCCTATGTACATATGTAAATATTTTAATAATTAAAAATGCTACCCAAAGTCACTATTCCACGCGGACGAAGTCGCGGGCACAGCTAGTTTACTATAAAATTAATGACTGTATCATGGACAGGGATGTTTGGAAATAATTCCGATCCGCGTTGGCGATCCCTAGTCTCAAATAGCGTGTCTACTGTGCTAAAAAATTTAATTGTATTAAATACTTCGGATTAGCTCGTTGAAATGGCAATGGGCAGGCCATATAGCACGTAGAACAGATGGCCGTTGGGGGCCAAAAGTTCTGGAATGGAGACCACGGACTGGCAGGCGCAGCATGGGACGTCCACCAACGAGATGGACGGACGATTTGGTGAAGGCCGCAGGTTCAGGGTGGATGCAAATCGCTTCCAATCGTAATGATTGGGCATCAATGAGGGAGGCCTATGTCCAGCAGTGGACGTCCTACGGCTGAAATGATGATGATGAAATACTTTATATGTATGTTCTTTAATAACAATGTAGATCTGTTTGAAGAAAATATACCTTGTTGAGTTTTTTGCCGGATTCTTCTCAACAGGGTTTTTCCGAACCGGGTGGTAGATTCCTCGACATTCATAGGAGCATCAATCGATGCCTAAATTGAATAAAGAATTTTGACTTTGAATGCCGTCGTACTTATAATCATTTCATATTCATGTGGCAGTGCGCACATCGCTCGTAGAACTGTTTTTTAAGTTAGTTTTTAGGTACGCAAAGGGTGTCAACGGGGCCCTATTACTGAGTCTCCGCTGTCTGTCTCTCTGTCTGTCCGACCGTCTGTCATAGGGCTTTATCTCTTGATTTATGTACAAAGAATTCGTTTATCGCTATCCCGCGGGAACCATGCAATTTTCTGGGATAAAACTATCATATGTCCTTCTCAGAATCTTAAACTATTTCTTTAGCAAATTTCATCGGTTCAACGGTTTAAGCGTCAAAAGGAAACAGACAGATAGACAGACTTTCACATTTATAATATTAGCAAGGATTGCCAACACAATTGCAATAATGAGATATGTACAAAAATACCCAAAACACAAAAAAAAATGGGGCCGGGAATCCAACCCGGGTCTCCTTCAATCCAGCAGTCTTATTGTTTAAAATTTCTGACGCTTGCCTTCGCAATCACTATTTCTTTCTGTCAAACGGTATAAAATCATGGCAGAAAGAGACGGTGAAAGCAAGGCAAGCGACAGAAGCGTTTGACGATACGGCCTCTGGACGCGTATCGAACTCTTGCACTATGGCTGGAAACAGTGCTCGACCGACGGTACGTCCTGACCATCCGTCCTGACCATCAGCGCTGACCGTCGGTTGCGAAAATGCATTCAGTGCTACGCTTACGGCGAAATGCAAACTGTGCACGTACGCGCGTACGGTCGGTCACTCCGTCAGCGAAGCACTGAACGCATTCATGCAATCTCATAGCTCGTCGGTCGACCGACGTACGCCGACCGTCGTGCCGGTCACCTAATCACGCGCGTACAGTCAGCGTAGCTGTGTGCGCATTCATAGACTTGCATAGATATAGCTACGTCGGTCGAGCACTGTTTCCAGCCTAACCCGACGATATTTTTATAAAATAGTAACAAAAAACTACCATTATTATCTCTTCACAATAAAAACGGGTTATTTGAAAAAAAAAAATTTATACACTGAAATAGTTCATGGAAAATGTATATTCCATATAAAAAACAACGGCTATTTTATTGGACATTTCCGGTTCAAAGTTACGCGTACAGCCATGAAATATATATTAGCTGTATCAGCTACCTATACGCTATTAAAATCAGTTACAAACAAAAAGAAACAAAACAAAAGGGCATTTATTCGAGCATTTTAAGCGCCTTATTTATCTGTTCATATTTTTTAGGAAATTGCTATAGATTTTAATGGTTTTGTTTATAATATTAGAGGTCCTGTAAGTCTCTTTAGACATAAAACTACCGTGAGACTCACATATAGTGAAACTAACTGATGCCCGCGACTCCGTCTGCGGAGAATAGTAGCCTACGACCTATTTTCAGACCTACCGATTATAGAGAATAAAATTACATAAAAATCGGTCGTGCCGTTTCGGAGTAGTTCGGTAACAAACACAGTGACACGAGATTTTTATATATTAGAATAGAAAGATAATAAGGATTACTCACGTCTCAAAACGAGTTTAACTCGACATGCGTGCTTGTAATGTTGTGTGTTATTGTTAACATGTCGAGTTAAACTCGTTTTGAGACGTAAGTAATCCGTATTATTTCACTATGACCTGTACTTCTACCATATAACTGAAATTTGTATCAGAATCTTCTGCCATTTCTTAAAAAAATGTGACCAGATAAGTGAGGCGTTTGAGACGCTCGAATAAATGCCCGCCAAACTGTTTCATAGTTGCATTCAGGACTACATGTCCACTCCTGACTTTACAATACGTTTCATACAATTTCGTGGAACGGGCGCAGAGGGCCTCGCAAAACTTTTAATGGTCCCGCAGGGCGAACACTTTTATGCATTTTGGACCAAATCCAACAATTAGCAATGATGTGCACGACAACAAACTGAAGCGCAACATCCATCGCTCGTTAAATAGGCAGCACATTGTATACTAGTTGTAGAAACTAAGCAATGCAATGTGTTTTTCAGAGAGCGTGTGAAAACTCGACTTGTTCAGTGGTGAAGGAACCTTACGGCTATTCATAATTTTGCATTTCAACATGGCTAGTTTTATGTGTTCGTGTAACAATTATTCTACGGTCAAAACACTGCATTGCTAGTGGAAAATGCGTTGATTTGTGTACCGTTATTTATGTTGCGGATTTAAAACGAAATAGGCTCGGTTTGCCAAGAACGCGTGGTATGAAAGTGGTTAAAGTGATTACTAGTGTTAATAAACTGTTTTTTGCGGGATTTAAGCTCTTTTACTATCTTGGTGGATGGCACGATTTTCGGCTCTAACGCTGTGAAGTAAAGCTTTATTATTGCACTAGCTTTTGCCCGCGGCTTCGCTCGCGTGTACCATGAGAATTCCAAAGCACCAAGATATCAAGCAAGCAAGCATACAGGCAAGCAAGCAAGCAAGCATTCAAGCAAGATGCAAGCATGCATGCACGTTTGCTTGCTTGCGTGACAATGGGACCATCTCAGTAGTATATTATATTCTTTCGAATAAAAAAATATTTTTTAAAATCGGTCCACAATTGACCGAGAAATCGGTGAACATATTTTATGTAAATAAAAAAATACATTAAGTGGAAAGCATAACCTCCTCCTTTTTTTGAAGTCGGTTAAAGAGCCCTTTGCGACCTACTTGCAGTATAAACTTATGAATTTTGAAATTTTAGCTTACAATCAGTAAAACGCAAAATCCCGTATTTTCGCGTTCCCGTAAGAATTTCGGGAAATAGTTTCTTAATACTCCCCTACACTCCCCAGGAAACCCACTTGCCAAATTTCAGCTTTCTACGGCCAGTAAAACGAAAAATCCCGTTTTTTCCCGTTCCCGTGGGAATTTTGGAAAGTCCTCTCTCAATGCTCCTCTACACTCCCCAAGCAACCTCATGCCGAATTTCAGCTTTCTACGACCAGTAAAATGAAAAATCCCGTTTTTCCCGTTCCCGTGGGAATTTTGTATAGTCCTCCCTTAATGCTCTTCTACACTTCCCAAGCAACCTACATGCCAAATTTCAGCTTTCTGCGACCAGTACAACGAAAAATCCCGTTTTTTCCCGTTCCCGTAGGAATTTTGGAAAGTCCTCTCTCAATGCTCCTCTGCACTCCCCAAGCAACCTACATGCCGAATTTTAGCTTTCTACGACCAGTAAACCGAAAAAGTGTCCAATTTACAACCGCAATGACACTTTTTTTGTTTAGCCTTTGTATTGTTCTTTTTGTAAAAATATTTATGTGTCTTGTGTTGTTGTAAATAAATGTATTTTCTTTCTTTCTACAAATCCCGTTTTTTCCCGTTCCCATGAGAATTTTGGAAAGTCCTCTCTTAATCCTCCTCTACACTTTCCAAGCAACCTAGATGCCGAATTTCAGCTTTCTACGACCAGTAAAGCGAAAAATCCCGTTTTTTCCTTATCCCGTGGGAATTTCCGAAAATCCTTCAAACTGTTTTTTACTATTATAATTACCTATTTCTATGCCAAATTTCAATAGTCCCGTTGAACTACTTACTTACTACTACTTCTATGCCAAATTTCAAGAGTCCTGTTGAAGGATCCCGTTGAACTGAATATATAAATCCCGTTTTTTCCTTATCCCGTGGGAATTTTGAAAAATCCTGAAATCAATGTTTTAACTAATGTAATACCTACTTGTGTATCAAGTTTGAAGAGTCTAGTTATTATAGTTAATGAGATAAAGTCACTCGGAATCGAATATATAAATCCCGTTTTTTCCCGTCCCCGTGGGAATTCCCAAAAATCCTGGATGCCTAAATTGTATAAGGTATCTATGTGCAAAATTTCAAGTCTCTAGGTCCAGTGGTTTGGGCTGTTTGTTGATATATCAACAGTCATTTAGTTTAATTAGACATTTCAACCCCATCCAGGGAGATGGTATTTTAGGTCCGCCACATCGGATTTCAAAACCGTTGTTGTTTTCATAACCAGCGACCCGATAAACCATAGAAACAAACCCATGTTGATTTTCAGACTTTGTTACCCCTTTCCCCCCTATAAGGGGTTGAATTCTCAAAAAACCTGAAACACGTGTTTACTCATTTACCATTAGGAGTACTTCTGTGAAGTTTCGAATAAAATAGTCGAACTAATCTTGTTTCCCCATACAAACTTTGGACCCCCTTTTCACCCCCTTAGGGAGTGAATTTTGAAAAATCCTTTCTTAGTGCACCCCTAGACCTTATAAGGAACCTACATGCCAAATTTGGAATCTCTTGGCCCAGTGGTTTGGGCTGTGCGTTGATATGTCAGTCAGTCAGTCAGTCAGTCAGTCAGTCAGTTTCTTCTTTTATATATATAGATATCGAAAGTAATGTTAACGACGACGCAAGGCATCAGCGGTGAAGGCGAGGGGAGGAGGCGTGTCGCAAGACAGATCGGACATACCGCCATACGAGACGCGCGCATAACTATTTTTTTATAATAATTTAATAATTAATTGTACCGGATTTTGAATAAATTCAGAGTATCAAGAATCTGCATCTTTTTCTTTGTTTATCCCAAGCAGGTACGTTACCAAGACTGGTAACAAGACGGTTACATTCATAAAAAAATACTTTTGTTAATTACCTACTAGATATAAAAGAGAAGGAAAGAAAACATTTTATTTACACAAAATTCGGCAAATACAAACACCTGACTTTTAAACTTAGGTACTCTTTATGGATCCCTAACTGAATGCTCCTTCCATCCAATCAAAAATTGACTGGTAGAGATAAGTTCGCTTTTTTACATGTATCTCAACAGTTGTCAACAATGTTTTTTTTTCTTTTCTTTTTTACAATAAAGGTTTTACATACCTGAGTCAATATAAAAAAAATTGTACACAAATAAGGGATTTAATTAAAACAAAACTTAATTGATTCCTTTGTATAACGCAAGTTACCCATATAATTTGTATGACTAACTTTCGTTATACAAAGAAAGCGATCGTGATTTTGTTTTCATTAAGCCCTTAACTATGTACAATTTTTTTGATACCAACCAATCGTAACGCAAATCGTAAAGCAAAGGTTTTAAAGTCATACAGCCAGGTCTCTAATCACTGTTGCTTTCGTTTAATTTTTTAATAAAAAAAAATAAGTTTTTTTCATGACCCAAAGGGGTAAAGGAGTCAGGCCTAGCCT
Organism: Archips xylosteana; assembly: GCA_947563465.1. Lineage (NCBI taxonomy): Eukaryota > Metazoa > Arthropoda > Insecta > Lepidoptera > Tortricidae > Archips > Archips xylosteana. The sequence goes on along the minus strand of OX387351.1, from coordinate 2,716,212 downwards.
ATTTGGGTAAAAATTGTGTTGGATGATAATAATTATGGTTTCTTGTTTATCTTTATTTTTTATTTGTTACAAATTGACGTGTTCAGTTTCACTTTATTTATTTATTTATTATTTAAGGAACAGTTACAACTTACAAACAGATAATTATTCTAATTGACATACTTATAACACAAAAATCCATGTTTGCAACTTAACTACAACTGTCCACAACAATCATAATGTGGCTAAAGGAGCATGCAAGATGGAATAAGTTTACCTATTACATTATTTTTACTAAAATAAATTAACTAAGTATTTAAAGCTATCGTCACAGTGGACTTAAATGTTTTTATTGACATTGAAAATATGTCACATTCTGAACATATCTCATTAAATGTACGACAAAAACGGGTGATTGGACAATGGATTATATTTGTTGTTTTTCCAATGTATCGATACAAATACAAATACAAATCATTTATTTTGCTTAAAATATGGTACAGAAGATGGAACACAGTATAGAGATCACATATTTCACCAAAATCTGGCATGCAAAATTTTACTACATACTAAGAAGCAAGATGAATTTAAATTTTTGTTGACCATTTATACTAATATATTACATATGTACAACTATCCTAGACTAAAAAAAAAAAAGTATGTACAATAAGAAAAAAGAAAACAAAAATATAAAATATAACTAAAACATATTCTGAAAGCTAGTCCCCTTAGGCAAGGTGCCGAAGATGCTGGCAGCGTTTCCTCTTTGAATAGCTAAGCTATTTTAAATTTTTAATGCTCAAACATAACATAACATCATAACATAATGGTCATTGGTCAAAAGAGGAAAAATATTTAGCAACAGAGTAGAAGGCTTTTCCCACAAACCATGCTTTGAGTTTCTACTTAAATAACTTCAGAGGATTCCTTTTAATGTCATCATCTAATTGATTAAAAATTTTTATTGACATGTGAAAAGTGTTTTTGCCATACACAGCCGTTCTTTAGTGAGGTACAACAAGTCTATCTGGATATCTCGTATTAAAGTTGCATACATCTTTATGTGTCTTGAAGAGTTCTGAGTTGGTTTTAACAAATAAACATATCTGATATTATGTATATGCATGGTACCGTCATTAACTGTAGCTCTTTATATAGTGGTCTGCAAGACGTCATATATTGCTCTAATGCATTGTTTTTGAGCTAACAGTGCTCGATTTGCCTGATGCGAGTTTCCCCATATTAGACCTGATGACCTGATGTTCCGAAAAGAAGATCAGCGCCGTTCGCAAGATCGGCACTTTGCTGATTTGGGACCATTGCGTGATATGCGCATTTTTTTATTTTTGTATTTGAAATGGTATGATATCTCGAATAAAATGTTTTCTTTATTTCTAACGCATAATAAATTGCTTATCACGATTATGTACATCAAGCGCCCACCGCATCCGTACGCATGCATATCGCGGCTATACCGTTACCGCTTTTATACCGTTACCACCGCCATATCGCTATACCGTTACCACTGCGATACTATACGCGGTTTTGACACGCACTAAATTCGCCACAGGCTAGTAATTAACATGAAAAGTGATTTTGTTGATGAACCATTGCAGTGAACTGATTGCATCAGTGGTCAGATCTGGTTTTATTTTGAAATAAAATTATATTTAAGCTGTGATTATTGATTAAATTGCAAATTAGTAATAAGGCTGGAATTTGTATACCTATGTACAAGTTTCCTTTCATATCTCATACCGTTAAATTTGCAATTATGTTTTTGGGTTGTTAGTGGGGCCCTACCTACGTATGTAGTCTTTAGGTTGACATGATAATGTACAAATTTAAAGCAAAAAAAGGGTTCCGTTTTTTGCCATTTGGCTGCGGAACCCTAACAAAGAGCTTGTAATTTTTTTTCTTGCTAAGCCCAAGCTCATCCCTTTATTTAAATTGAAACACAAAACCAACCGTTGGGAATACTGGCCGGTTGCATCTGATTTTCATTTTAAGAATTCTCATTTGAATACCGAACGATTTTTATAAAATATTCACGTGGCCAGTCGTCGGCAACCTTTTCTTCGCGTGCATTTATTGCCGTGTTTAATCTGGAAATATTTTGTTTTGAGGAGCAACGAAAGTCTCGGCTCTTCGCTCAAAGGAGAGTCTTGAAGCTAAGAAGATTTGATAAGACAGTTTAGAAAGGTAGTTTCTAAAATAAATAAAAATACCAGTATATTTTTTTCTAGAATTTAAGCATTCATTGTAAATTTGCAGGATATATTCGAATTAAATACACATTAGAAACGACTTTCTCGTTTCTGTGTAATGATGACGGCGGCGAACAATTTAAGCCATTACCACTACATGAAATGAAATGAAATAAATTTCTGCTTTTTAAATTCATTATCATCACGGCCTACATATTTCTTCACGATATTTTTTCTTCACCGTAAAGTTCATGGTAAATTTCAAATGCAATTTCGCACATTAATTCAGAAAAACTCAGAGGTGCGAATCCTGGTTTGAATCCACAACCCTCTGCCTGAGAGGCCGTGGGTCAAACCACTACGGCCCCAATGGCTTTTTTGAATTTCTTCGTGATTTTTTACATTAATGTTCCTTCTTTTGTTCCAACACGCCGTTACACATGATCTTTAACTTAAAAAAAACTAACATCATCCACTCCAAATTGCCGATTAAAATGAAAGATTCTTAACAAAATATTTTTCCCATCCAGTACTGGCCAACTTTATTCTGAGGCTCAACATTTCCCACATCAGGTACAGTCGTGGGCACATGTGTGAATATTTTCTATGCACACAAAGTACGGTCGGCGCGGCACAAGCGTTGAATGTCAAACAGTGAGCGCAACTGTACCGCAGAGTGCGCTCGGGGCAATTTCACCGTTCAAAGGTTTTCGCAGGTGAACAGAAAAGTAGAAGGAAATGTGTTGGGCTTTGTTAACTGTGGTGCTTTGTTGCATTAAAACGATACAAAACAAATGTATCTTTGATTACTGTTCGATCAAAGAACCTTCAGAAAGCGAAATATGAAACAGTAAGCCAAGGTCAATATTATTAGACCGTGATGTGAGAAGGATGAATTCGTATCTCATCATCATCATTCCAACCTATATATGTCCCACGGCTGGGCACAAGCTTCCTCGCAGAATGAGAGGGCTTGCGGGCCCAGCGCGGATTGAGAACTTCACACACACTTGGAATACTTTGTAGGTGTGTGCAGTTTTCACTATAAAGCTCATGTTAAATTTAAAATGTGATTACGCACTTGAATTTCAAAAATTTTAGAGGTCAAACCTGGGTTTTAACTCACAACCCTCTGTTTGAGAGGCTACAGATCAAGCCACCATAACTACCATAACTACGCTACCATAATTTATTCACGCTTGAACTAATTTAGATGAAATTTAATACAGAGATAGTATGAGACCCTGGAAAGGACATAAGATTTTTTTTATTTCGGAAAATTGCATAGTTCCCACGGAATAGCCATAAACGAATTCTCTGCAGATGGAGTCGTATGCAGCAACTATTGACAGTGATTTTAAAAATGAAATTAACTAAGTCAGAAAAAATATTATTTTAATGAAAGATAACCTCCAATTTTCAATCTGATTCAAAGTGCTAAAGTTAACGCAAAACGCATTAATCTCAAAGTCATTACAAACTCCTAACCTCACTTTCAACAAAGTCTAACCCTACGTCACGCGCCACGTCGACAGCTTTCTAGAAAACGTAAAACTTTACGTCCACAGTAAGTCAGTAAGTGCTAGTACTCAACAAAACGTAAACTTGCGAGTTTTTCACTCACGTACGACATAAAAAAGTTGATGCGAACCCTTTCCCTTTGTCGTTAGACGATATGGATTGAAGATAAAGTTTTATCGACGCAACAGTTTAGCAGCGCTCGTAAAGACGGCAGTTATTTTTACAAGGTAGTTTTATGGGGCCGAAGGTTGCCGATGGGCGGATATTTGACAGGTCGTCAGAATGTCTACGACGCATGACAACTTTTGAATTCACTTCGTGGAACGGCAAGGAGTTGACTGTGAAAATATGAGGACCACGTCTACTCCCACAAATAAAATGGTTCTGCATTTGTGCGTAAGTAAGCTTTATCAAAAAAATAGTCCTGTTTTGATTAAACCGCCTCCTAGCGCTAGTTCGCCCTCTAGTGGTTTGACCTATGGTCTCTCAAGCAGAAGGTCGTGGGTTCGAGTCCAGACTCGCACCTCTAAGTTTTCGGAATTTATGTGCGAAATTACATTTGTAATTTACCATGAGCTTTACGGTGAAGGAAAACATCGCGAGGAAACCTACTTACACCTGCGAAGAAATTCAATGGTGCGTGTGAAGTTCCCAATTCGCACTGGGCCCGCGTGGGAACTACGGCCCAAGCCTTTTCATTCTGAGAGGAGACCTGTGCCCTGCAGTGGGACGTATATAGGCTGGGATAATGATAATAAATTTTTGTAAGTTGAAAGATATCCGACATTTCGTCGATGTTTAAAGTAAACGACACAGAGAGAGACGAGTCTATAATTCGTTCAACGACACGTTAACGACACGTCGTAAAAACTCCTTCAGGGTACTGTAAAAATGGAAACGTTTGTCGAGTTTAGATTAAGACGACACACCGAAAATGGTAGTAACCTAGTGGTTTAATTAAGGCCTTTAAATCAGTGGGTCGTCAGTTCGAATGGGACTGAAAAACAGCGTTGCGGCTTGTCGCAACATTATGCTGAGTGGTTCCCAATTTATACTATTCGATGATTTTTATTTGTATCTTTTCCTGTCAACTGTATTTCCTGTGTATCGAATATGTGTAAATAAACATCTCTCTCTCTCTCTCTCTCTCTCTCTCTTTCTGAGATACTGTAATCCTGCAGTGGAATTTAAATAGGCTAAGATGATGATGATGTTGATGCAAGAGAAAAGATTTCATTCCGCGGAAAGTGCGTGAAGCCATTGAGATTGGTCATCTTCCGAATTTCAACCGGGATAGTGGTTGACCGGTACCCCCGAGTTGGAAGACAGTATCTGTCTGTCCGTCCGTCTTTTTGTCTGTCTGTCCGCGGCTTAGCGCAGCACAGTATTCTACATTTTAATTTATCACATTCTAATTATAGGTGGAACAGTTTTTGTATACGTGCAAGTAGACAGTTAAATAAACTAACGAAGGAGCTTGATATTGTCGTGTTTAATGTTAACACTTGAGGCTGGCATAGTGCACTTAAACCTCGAAAAAAAAAGAGGAAAAAAAAAAATTGTTAACTCTGACACCTTGAGACGTAATCTGGTGAATCGATACTTTAAGAGCGTGCATTGAGCGTTGTACCTTACTGATGATTAAGTGTGTTAGGTTAGGGACTTGAATATTTTTTCTCCGCCGCTAAAATAGTGCTGAATTATTTGTCACTAAGCTAAGTTAACGACCGCTTTAGCCTAGTTGGTAGTGACCCTGCCTACGAAGCAATAGGTCCTGGGTTCAAATCCCGGTAAGGGCATTTATTTGTGTGATGAGCACGAATATTTGTTCCTGAGTTATGGATGTTTTCTATGTATTTAAGTATTTATTTATCTATATAAGTATGTTTATCGTCGTCTAGTACCCATAGTACAAGCTTTGCTTAGTTTGGAACTAGGTCGATTTGTGTTAGATTGTCCCCTAATATATATATTTTTTTTTTAAGTAGTTTTTTTATTTCTCTTTTTTATTTTTTGTGTGTCCGAAGGGACTCTGTGTGGGCATACTGCCTTATTGTTACTCTGTTATTGTCGGCGGGAACCTGTAATTGGCTTTCTGTATTTACTGTAATGTTTAAGATGTATAAACAAGCTGTTGGTTCTCCATAAAGAAATAAATAAATAAATCACTTTGTCGGTGCAATTAAATAAATAAAATAAATAAATAAATATCACGGGACAATTTACACCAATTGACCTAGTCCCAAAGTAAGCTAGGCAAAGCTTGTGTTATGGGTACTAGGCAACGGATAAACATACTTATATAGATAGATACATACTTAATAAATATTAAACACCCAAGACCCGAGAACAAACATTCGTATTTTTCAAACAAATATCTGCCCCGACACGGGAATCGAACCCGGGACCTCAAGCTTCATAGTCAGGGTCTCTAACCACTAGGCCATCTGGTCGTCTAAAATTGCTACATAATATCCATGCAAAACTAGAGCTTTCTAGCACTAATATCTATGCTAAGCCGCGAACGGACGGACAGATAGACATGACGAAACTACAAGGGTACCGTTTTACCATTTTGGCTCCGGAACCCTAAAACAATCCTTCGAAGAAACAGCCAAAGGAACTACCGCGAATAATCCGATTTACGCCATCCCTCGCGACATGTAGATACCAAGGACTTTCCCGTCCTGATAGCCCACGTCCCACTAATGCATTCGCGCCACATCTGCACCACGATGTGACAACGTAATAACAGACGTAGGGTCGCGATATAATTTCCCACGGGTCCGCCGCGTTCGTAATTACTAGTAAGAAGCGTAAAACTATTTTACGACAGCCGTCCGCGCTAAAAATGGCGTATATTATACAAGTATACGGGTGTGGTATACGTCTTTTCAAGCCTGCGACGTAAAGTGTACCTATGTTACATGCGGCAGTAAAAGGTATAAGGGTCAAGGAAAGTTGACTCTCCTGTGAACATAAAATTACCGACTCCGAGTCAGAAAACTCGCTGATCTATTTATAAACCTTTATCTTTTGCCATGTACACAGGAAATACACGAACAAAAAAAATCGTGCGTGCAGCTCCTCCACGCGGAAGAAGAGAAACTTCGTAATGTGGAAATGAAAAAGGCACTTATACATCAATATGAACCTTATTGCAATAACTTAAAGAACTAAATTCACTTATGCATCTATGTGTTTAAATTACTCACTAGATGGCGCTTTTATCAAGTCTCATACATTTGCACAGACAGTACTATCGAAGTTTTTAACATCCGTTAGTATAAGTATATATGTACAATGCGAGATGTGTGTACCAAGTGTACTTGCTTCGGCAGTACATACAGGGTTATTTGTAATTCACTAGCATCCTTTTAACCCTAAACTCCTACCACTTAAACAAATGTTTTTTGTTTTACGGCTTTTGTCATAACTTAATATTTTTGGTGTAATAACGTTTTGAAAATTTGAGACTACCTCTTATTTTTACGATACTCTGTGTATTTGTATGGGAAAAAAGTGCTTCATTTTAAAAAGTCGTAAAACAAAAAACATTTGTTTGAGTGATAGGAATTCAGGGTTAAGAGGATGTCAGTGAATTAAAAATAACCCTGTATACTAATGCTTTCATACCCCCTCCATGGTAGCGTTAAACGTTTAACGCAACCTTGTTGGAAGTCTCATTAGAAGTTTCACTTCAAAAATATGTATGACCCATGAAGGCATTTTCTTTGTAGCTGTCGAAAACTTTCACGTTAAAGAGCTTAAATATGACAAAAAATTTATAAGTAAAATATGTTTTGGTTTTTGTCGTGGATCTATAGGTGACATTGTACCTAAATATGTATGGAAAAATAAATACTAAAAATTTGATTTTATGGCAATACTTCATCACGGATGGTTTAAGTATAATGAAACTTGACAGAAATATAAGTAGTATCAGAATTTAAATAAACAGAAAATTGGTCTAAATCAATCAAACCACCGTGCCATGCTGATGATGATGATCATACATGTGGCAACACAATAATGGCAGACTACTTACACTAATGGGCGACGTCGCTTAAGGTCCTAAGCCTAGGCTTAAAACCGAGCTTCTTGCGCTAATCGATATTAGGTATTCTATGCTTGAGAGCGGCTAGATTCAAAGCCGTGCGCAAGCGCAAGCGACGCAAGTTCCCCGTCCGATGGCCGAAGGAGAACTAACCAGGGGGGGGCACACTTACATATATCATCTCTTTTCATGCGACTACAGCGATCTCTGGTGTTTGCCGAAGAACTAAATTAGCGGCCATCTTGGTTGACTTGTCAAACTTGTCAGTTGTCATTCATCGACCATGGCCATGGCGTACCAAATTGTACGGTCAAGGACTTTAATTGATAGGCCACTTGCCAATGTTCGTATTTTAGCCGTATAATGCAAATCAGGTTTAGCCGCTTATACTTCGTATATGCTGATTTGAATTAGACGGTTAAAATACGAATAGTGGCAATTAGCCTATCAATTAAAATCCTTGACTATACATTGCTATAGGTACGCGTATCTATAGCTGTACATCACTACCAACATATACATATAGATAGGTATACATCTATAGAAACGTCACATTAGTTCTTGAGCAGCCGTAGGGCGGCAGCACCTTCCATACATGCATATTTGACCATAGAGTTGCCACTCTTGTTCATATAATATTACAATACTCTTTGGAACTAACGCAACTACTTATACGGACAAGGGGGAATCACGACGGCTCAAGATAGGTTAGTCAAACCGCGCGTGTATTTAGGTATTTTCGTCGTATTACTAAAACAAACACATATTTTAAAATGTAGAAACACTAGGCCCTAGAAAACGTGTTCAATTAACACTGAAAAAATCATAACCTGACATGCAGTATTTACGCCGTACTAAGGATTTTTTTTAGAGACGACTTTGGATTTTCTTCCACTGAGCAAACTAAGTATAAAAAAAATGTCACGGGACAATTCACACCGATAAAATTGACCTAGTCCCAAACTAAGCAACTATGGGTACTAGACAACGGATAAACATACTTATATAGATAAGATAAATACATACTTAAATACAATATTAAGCATCCAAGACTCGAGCACAAACATTCGTATTTTTCACACAAATATCCGCCCCGACCGGGAATCGAACCCGGGACCTCAAGCTTCGTAGTCAGGTTATCTAACAACTAGGCTATCCGGCCGTCTAAAGTACTACAAGTAATAAGTAAGTGTTTCGAAAAACACTGGTCCAGTCACCACTAGAGTGACTCCTCAAATATTTTACACTGACTTTCAGTACGCTTAGTATAAGTTTTCCTTCACTTCAATACTTCTCGATCGCGTTTACGTAAAAAATTCAATTACTAGGGAAACATGGACAGCGCCTCCGCGCGCGCGCGTCTATGTTTCCATAGAATTGAAATTTTTACGTAAACGCGATCGAGAAGTATTGAAGTGAAGGAAAACTTATACTAAGCGTACTGAACTAAAGGTTTGCTAGTGTTCCTTGCGGGATGATTAAGTAAAAATCTGACTCCAAATAAAACGTGCGTATAATTAAAAATCCACAATTTTGACCGCGGCCGAATTAATTTAAATAATAAAATAAATAATCGCGTGGTACGGTGAGTGCTTGGCGGCGGTGGTGAGCTAAGTAAAAAAGAGAAAGGGACGTGTGTTCATGTCCCACACGTCATACGGTACAGTCGCCTTGATGCGCCACAACATTCTCGGGGGCCTTGGAAGCAGTTGCTTCCAATGCTGTGTCTTCTGCAGGCTCCAACAGGGGACAAAGGTACTTAACACCTCTTCGATAAGTGCCAGCTGTGGTTCTGACGTCTGCCACACGCGCCACGCCATCCTTTCCCGGAAACAGCGCAGCAATTCGTCCCAATCGCCAGTGCATGGGTGGAATATTCTCCTCCTTCATGAGAACTAGGTCTCCAGTCTGCAGTTGTCGGGCAGGAACGCGCCATTTGTTTCTTTGCTGCAATTCCGTCACGTACTCCTGTTGCCAGCGTTTCCAGAAGTTTTGACGCAGAGATTCCAATCGCTGAAACCGATCCAGATGGTTCCATTTGGTTTGCTCCAAGTTTGGAGATGGCAGGGATGTAAGAGGTCTTCCCACCAGGAAATGCCCAGGGGTCAAAGGATGATAATCGTCAGGGCTGGGGGACAAAGGACAAAGAGGACGACTATTAAGGATTGCCTCAATTTGACTGAATAGAGTTGCCAATTCTTCAAAGGTCAGATGCGTTTGTCCTAATATACGTTTTAGAAAATATTTGGCTGACTTAATGGCCGCCTCGTGCAGGCCTCCAAAATGCGGTGAGTAAGCCGGTTGGAACTTAAACCTAATTCCTTCATCAGAAGAAAAGCCAATGACATCATTAGCGTGAGCTGTTACAAAGTCACTAATTTCTTTGGCTGCTGCGACAAAGTTGCGACCATTATCGCAAAACATTTCAACAGGCTTCCCTCTGCGAGAGATAAAACGCCGAAATGATAAAATAAAAGCTTCTTTAGAAAGCTCACTCACAGCTTCCAGGTGCAAACACTTGTACCGCAGGCAAACAAACAGGCACAGATAACATTTCGTTATTTTACAGCCTCTTCCCTTTCGATCGGTAATCAAAAAAGGTCCAGCAAAGTCGACAGCCGTACTAGCAAACGGAAAATCAGGGTTAACACGCTGTTTAGGCAGCGCACCCATTATGGGAGTCAACGTTTTGCCGCTAACCCTTCGGCATTTGACACATTGTCTGGCGGTAGTGCGAGCCAAATCTCTGCCGGCTATGGGCCAAACAAAATCTCTTATAGAATATAATACCAACTGTGGGCCAGCGTGAAGAAGACGCAAGTGTTCCCGTTGAAATAATAATTTAGTAAGTCTATGCCTAGCATGAAGCAACATTTGATGACGCTTCTCAAATGGATAGGAAGAAAATGTTAATCGTCCACCGACTCTCAATATTTGATCATCGTCTATAAATGGATTTAATGAAATCAGCGGGCTTTTAGAACTTAGAACGCCCTTAGAGCGAAGGATATTAATTTCCTTCGGAAATGTTTCACCTTGGGCCAAATAAACTAGCTTGTGAAAGGAATTTGAAAGTTCTTCAGGCTGCAAAACACCAACATTTTTATGTTTAGAATTTTTACAATTGTGTATAAAACGAAGAACGTAAGCGAATGAACGTTGTAAAAAATTTAAATTGGAATATCGATCGAACTCAATAAGTGAATTGTTGGTTTCGTCAAATGTACTAACATTTACTCTAACCTCGGGTAAATCATGCATTGAATTATAGTTTTTATTTAAACTGGACGATGGCCATGAACACTCAGGATGCAGCAAATAGGTGGGCCCAGTCCACCAAATACTTAAATTACTACCTTTAATTATATCTACACCGCGCGTAGCTAGATCGGCAGGATTCAAGTGAGTAGGAACGTGACGCCACTCCGAATACTTAGTTAACTCTAAAGTCATGCTAACCCTATTTGCCACAAAAGTTTTCAATTTGTCGTATCTCGTACCTAACCACGCCAGCGCTATAGTTGAGTCACTCCAGTAAACTTTCCGAGTAATTGTACAACGCAGCGCACGACACACGGCGTCCGCGAGTTGCGCTCCCAACAAACACGAGCACAGTTCCAAACGCGGAATAGTAGTTGGCTTCACCGAAGCCACCCGCGCCTTTGCGCACAGCAATCGAACGGTGACGTCGTCTTGTTTATTTACCGATCTTAGATAAACACACGATGCGTACGCTGCCTGCGACGCGTCACAGAAACAGTGCAATTCTATTTGGATAGGATCGTTACATAACACATGCCTTGGAATGCGCAATTCGTAAAGATTTCTCATGTTTTTAACGAACGACATCCACGATTCTTGGATTTCATTGGGCACCGGCTCGTCCCAGTCAATTTTTTCTATCCATAATTTTTGAATTAGCATTTTAGGTTTGATTGTGTATATACTTAATAATCCAAGCGGGTCGAACACCTTACATGATTCTGACAATATGGATCGTTTAGTAGGTTTAATGTTTTTACTATCGTAATTTGTAGGAAAATGTATGAAATCTTCGGTGGGATTCCAACCTACGCCTAACGTGTGTGAAGACGAGCTAATTATAAGGTTTTTATGTGTGCTATCGGTTTCTGTTAAAACTGACGGTGAATTTGAACGGTATTTTCGCAGATTAAAACACCCAGCAGCGAGTGCATTTTCGACCGACTTTTTTATGTATAATAATTCATCCTCACTGTCACTGCCGGTTAATAAATCGTCGACCACAAAATCATTTTGAATGATTGTTTTTATATTTTGATCGCTACACTCTTCACCCAATTGCCAAAGGCAACGAGTACTTAAAAAACTTGAACTCGTCAAACCATACGTAACAGTATTTAATCTAAATGATTTTAAAGGTTCGTTGCTATTTTCACGCCATAGTATCATTTGCAGGTTCCGATCAATGCCTTGAACTTCGACCATTCTGTACATTTTTTCGATATCACCTGATAACACAAAAGAATATTGACGGAACCTAAGCAGAATGTTGAACAATACGTCTTGAATATGGGGACCTGTCATTTGTAAATCATTTAGAGAATAACCGGATGTTGTTTTAGAACTACCATTAAAAACAACACGCAGCTTAGTGGACTCGCTGGAAGGACGTAGAACAGCGTGATGCGGAATAAAATAAGATTTAAGTGGAATTAACTCATTAGATTCCGACAGGTGGCCCATAATTGAATATTCTTGAATGAATTGTGAATACATATCTTTAAGCTGCGAGTCACGTGCTAAGCGCTTCTCGAGTGACAAAAATTGTCTTTTGGCTGTAATGAATGAGTTTCCCAAGCAGTCCGGTTCTGACACGAGCGGCAACCGCACGCAAAACCGGCCGTCATCGTTTCGATACGTATTGTTTACAAAATGAGTTTCACACATGACGTCTTCGTCAGTTAATCGAGTGAATTTTGAAGGAATGTGTTCTAACGCCCAAAATTTCGTTAACTGGTCATTTAACGCCTCATTAGAAATACTATCGGAATTATTGGAAGGATCAATAAATAGATGATTACATTGCACGGAATTTACACATTTATTATTACATGAAAATGGGCCCGATAAAATCCAACCTAGTTTTGACTTAAGCGCTATTGGTTGGTTGGGGCCAAGCATTAATCTTTCGGGTTCAATTAGGGTCCAAAACAAATCAGCGCCTATGAGCATGTCAACGGGTGCGCACTCATTAAAAGTAGGATCACTTAATTCGAGGTTATAAGGTAAATTTATAAGAGATATATCAAACGTCTTATTAGGTAAACTGCTCGAAATTTGAGGTAAAACTAGACAAGATACGTTTGTTTCAAAATTGCTTCGCCTGGACTTTAATGTTAAGTCACAACGTTGTAAAGAATTAGAAAGATGATTATTGCCTACGCCTACAATATCGACTCGAGTCGGCTGGGGAGTCAAATTTAACGCGTCCTTTAATTTGTTTGTTATTAAAGAAGTTTGACTCCCGCTGTCTAGCAAAGCTCGTATTGTAAGGTGTACGTTCGTTTGAGGATTGCATACCTCGACTAAAGCAGTTGAAAGAAGCACATTGTTGTTCTGAGAAGTCATTGACATACTTATCACATTATTATTGTCACTTAAATCCTGCTCGATATCACTTTCAGTCGTAGCTAAAATAGCGTTTGTATGGGTTGTATTTACAGCCTGATGAGCTTCCCTATGCAACAGTGAATTATGTCGCTCTTTGCATGAAGAACAAGGACCTAACCTGCACTGTCGAGACGAATGTCCTTTGCGCAAGCAGTTGAGACACAGTTTTAAGCGCAGTACATCGGAGATTCGTTGATCCACAGGTTTCGCTAGAAAGGACGCACAATCATACAAACGATGGCTGCCGCCACACAGGACGCACGCCACAGAAGCTAGCCCGTTAGACGATGCTGAAATGGCAAAGGATTTCGCGTGTGACTTTTCATGTTTATGAACCGAGGACGAGTGCGGTTCGCACTTAAAATGAGCATATCGTTCGGGCTTATTATTATGAATAGACTCCAGAACATACGAACGCCCTTTTAAAAATTTAAAGAAATCATTTAAAGAAGGAGACTTACTGAAAGTGTTTTTGTACTCTTCCCATTTGACACTAGTAAGGTTGTCAAGCTTTGCTGAGACCAAATGAATGATCAAGGTATCCCATGATTCGGTAGGTTCACCCAGCGTATTAAGAGCCCGTAAATTTTTCGAAATGTGATCAACCATAAACCTCAAACCCTTAGCAGAATCGCGATGCACTGGTTGAATATTTAGCAATGAGTTTAGATGATTATTAATAAGCTGCTTTTCATTGTTGTATCTCTCACAGAGGAGACTCCACGCTTCTTTGTAGTTTGCCGCGCTCACCTCTAAGTTGCTAATGACACGAGAGGCCTCGCCCTCGAGATAAGAATTCAAGTAATAGAATTTATGAATCGGTTCAATTTTGTCATTCGTGTGAATCAGTGAAGAAAACGTGTCTCGAAACTCGAGCCACTTATAAAAAGTTCCATCAAAGTTTGCAATTTTAATTGTTGGTAACTTAAAACCCATTGTATTATTACTGTGATGACAAGAATTGTCGCAATTTGATTTTAAATTACCATCGATTGATTGGTCAGTTTTAAAATGTCTTTGCCACTTTTCTAGTAGACATTGAGTTTGCGCAATAAGCAAAGAAAATTCTAACTCAATCTCTTCCCGTATGTCCAGTTCACTGTCCAAATTATTTTGATTTAATGATTCTATTTCCAATTGCAAATTGCAAAACTGATCGGACATTTCGCGAAAACGATCAAGTCGTTGAGTGATCAAATAATAATCAGTTCGAATCACAGACTCCAACTCCAAATACTTACTCAAGAAGTTTTTATATTTCGTAATGCGACCCTTAATGGAACTTCGTTTGGCAAATAAATCTCTTAAGTCAGAACTACTAGCATTCGAAAACGAGGATGGTTCACTACTTTTCATAATGAATATTTAATAATAATGAAAATCAATACAGAAATCTAAGCTTACTATTTATAAGCTAAGTAGGTAATAAAAAAGAATAACGATACGTAAATTCCAATCCGGTTCACACCTCGCCTTCTGTTAACTGCATAACAACGGCCACTGGCCGAAGACAAAAGATCAGCTGACGCGACAATGAGGATTAATTAGCAATCGCTCGGCGCTGCAGTGGATTCACAACTGGAATTTAGAATAACAATCTTTAAATATATCTATTTTAAAATATTATTTGTGAGTTAAGCAAGGCGTTGCGAAATTTATGGAAAAAACTAAAAAATTATTTAACTTGCAGAAATGTATGAAGATGACTTGCACTTGCAATTACTTAAGAAATTTTAATTTTAATAGCCAACCAGCTTGCGTCTATCAAACTCACAATAACTTATTTGTGGAAGTAAGTCAAAAGAATATTGAAATTGTAAAATGTTGAGCGAAATAACTAAGCTGAGGAATAAATTTATTTTATATTTTTATATAAGTAGGTAAATGGCTTACCTACTAGCGTTTGCAATAGTTATCAAATGGACTGCGCGGTTTTAACATGAATAGTTGCAATGAAACAGACAAAAGAAGAAATGGCAATGCTATTCAGGCAAAATATAGCGGATTTAGAGATGGGAAGAACTTAAAAGGAATAAATTGGGCACTTCCCTGGCTAAGCTGTAGCTGCGGCGCTGCAATCGATGAGCCGGCTGGCTTCAAGCCGTGTATTTATCAATCTGGTTAATTCACTGGTGGATCCAATTGTTCTAAACATCCAAAATTATCCAATTTGTTTTATTTTAGCGATGTTCTCGTATCTTCGAACGGCTGATCGCAGTATTGTAGCTTCGCGAACAAAGCGGTCGGTCGGGTCCAAAGTTCGTCCCGTCGTTCTGCTCGCTCGGTAACTGTGTGTTCGTCGATTAATATTTTTTCTTTGATCACGTCGTGGTCACCAATGTTCCTTGCGGGATGATTAAGTAAAAATCTGACTCCAAATAAAACGTGCGTATAATTAAAAATCCACAATTTTGACCGCGGCCGAATTAATTTAAATAATAAAATAAATAATCGCGTGGTACGGTGAGTGCTTGGCGGCGGTGGTGAGCTAAGTAAAAAAGAGAAAGGGACGTGTGTTCATGTCCCACACGTCATACGGTACAGTCGCCTTGATGCGCCACAACAGCTAGTAATGATACAGCAATGGATTAAATGAATGCAATAAATGCGCCAAAAACTCGGTAGGGCCTTAATAATTTCGCAACTTTACGCGCGTGCAATTTAAAACGAGTCGAAATTTTATGTCATAATTCGCCGGTAATTTTATTGTGCTTTGTGATCGTAAAATATCCGTATTTAACCAGCGTTTTCAGTAATTTCGAATCGATATGCTTACCTCGAATTTCATAACCCATAATTTTATCGTTTTCCATTTTTTTTTATTTTTCATAAAGTAATTTTTTTCAAAAATCCGTGGTGGCCTAGCGGTTTGACCTATGGCCTCTGAAGCAGAGGATCGTGGGTTCAAATCCCGGCTCGCACCTCTGAGTTTATCGGAATTTATGTGCGAAATTACATTTGAAATTGACCATGTGCTTTACGGTGGAAAACTGCATACACCTGCGAAGAAATTCAATGGTGTGTGTGAAGTTCCTAATCCGCACTGGGCCCGCTTGGGAACTAAGGCCCAAGCCCTCTCATTCTGAGAGGAGGCCTCTGCCCAGCAGTGGGACGTATATAGGCTGGGATGATGATGATGATGTGTGAAAATACGACCGCTTTAGCCTAGTTGGTAGTGACCCTGCCTACGAAGCAAGAGGTCCTGGGTTCAAATCCCGGTGAGGGCATTTATTTGTGTGATGAGCACGAATATTTGTTCCTGAGTTATGGATGTTTTCTATGTATTTAAGTATTTATTTATCTACATAGTACAAGCTTTGCTTAGTTTGGGACTAGGTCGATTTGTGTAAGATTGTCCCCTAATATTTATTTATTTATTTATACATTTGAAATTTATACCATGAGCTTAATGGTGCAGGAAAACATCGCGAGGAATCTTGCACAAACCTGAGAAGAAATTCAGTTGTATGTGTGAAGTTACCAGTCCGCACTAGGTCCACGTGTGATCTACGGTTCAAGCCCTTCCCCTCTGTACCCTGCAGTGGGACGTACACTCAACAAAACCGAAGCCTGCCCAGTTTCAAAACAAATTTGCTTGCAGCCGTTGAAGTTCATTGGTATGGATTGGTGTGGACAGATGTCTAGCCACTGCAAGCAAAATAGACATTTAAGGCGACCTTATTGTCGATGGTACATACTATGGGCTGGAATGATGATGATGATACATTTTCTACGGGCATATATATAAACCTCACAAACTCCACAGAAAATTTCCTTTACCATCCCAAGTTAGAAAATAATTTTCTCTAACAGGTCATCGGCGAACTATTTTTCGCTGTCAAGTCATCGCTTAGCGCTCGTTAGGGCGCTAACTGACAGTGGAGACGGTAATTAGTGGCCGGTTAACAATGCTGGGGATACCGGGCTTGGTTAAACGTTTTAGAAAGAAAGAAAGAAGATATTTTATTCACTTTTACAAGACACAAATACAATAAAGTACACACAATTTCTCAAGGTAAAAGTCTTTGACCAGTGTGTGTTGCCAGTGATGACTTATGGCACTGAGACGTGGCCGCTAACGATGGGCCCTCATAAGAAAGCTCAAAGTCACTCAGAGGGCGATGGAGAGGGCTATGCTCGGAGTTTCTCTGCGGGATCGCATTAGAAATTTTGAAATCCGCGCAAGAACTAAGGTCACCGATATAGCTCAAAGAATCGCCAGACTCAAGTGGCATTGGGCAGGGCACATCGCTCGTAGAACTGATTGCCGATGGGGCAAAAAGATTCTCGAGTGGCGCCCACGGACCAGAAGACGCAGTGTAGGTAGGCCTCCAACAAGATAGAACGATGACCTGGTTAAGGTTGCGGGATCGCGTTGGATGCAGATGGCACGAGATCGATCTGTTTGGCGAGCCTTGGGGGAGGCCTATGTTCAGCAGAGGACGTCTTTCGGCTGAAATGATGATGATGACACACAATTCCATACAAATGAACAAAGATCACAAGCAATGGATTAATATATATGTACATAAACAATTCTGCATGTGTGTCCTCGCAAAAATTTATACATTTACTTTTTCATCACCTTAAAAATATATTCCAAAGTTCTTTCCTCCTCCGTTTCCGTCATTTCCTACCTTTCTTAAAGCTAGAAAACACACGTGTTTTTAATCCAATAAAATTCCCCCTATCCGGCATCGAATAGAAAACTTGTCCGGCTAGTGACCCGTGAAATGGAGCCGGACGTCCGACCCGGAACAATGTCGTTAGTGCCACTGTTGAATGCAACGCCATTTTTTTTTCGAACGCTGATTTGTTTGGAAATCTAACTGTTAACGGTTCCATTGGGCGGCGTGGATGGGGGTTTTCAGAAAAAAATGTACCCGTTTTGCCTTAATTATCTTTAATTTTCCATACAACATTTATTACTCAGTTTTGTGACGGTCACAAAACTGACAATAAAATTAAAAGTAGGACACTTTTTTTATTGCTTAAATCGATAGTGCGTGTGATTCTGAGTAGAAATAACCCAAAATTTGTTAGGTTACACCCTTTTCTGAAAATGCCCGGAGAACAGAAGTATTTTGTTCGTTTATAAAAGTAGCTTTTCCTGCGGCTTTGCCCGTGTTAGAAATCCATACTATCATCATCATCATTATTTCACCCGAAAGACGTCCACTGCTGAACATAGCCAGGGAGGCATCGAACGCGTTCCCGCCTTAGCCAGGTCGTCGCTCCATCTTCTATCTCCTCAATCTTGTTTGTGACTCTATTATCGCTTAACTAAGTCATCATCATCATCATCATCATCGCAGCCTATATCTGTCCCAATGCAGGGCCACAGGTCTTCTCTCTGAATGAGCAGGGTTGAGCTGTAGTTCCCACGCAGGCCCAGTGTGGATTGGGAACTTCGCACTCACCATTAGATTTCTTCTCAGGTGTGTCCATGTTTCTTCACGATGTTTTTCTTTCACCATAAAGCTCCTAATGAATATGTTTTCAAACGTAAACATGAAACTCAGAAAAGCTCCGAGCCCCGGTTTCGAACCCATGACCTTCTACTTAAGAGGCTATAGGTCAAACCACCGGGCTAACTACCACGGCTTTTTTCATTGAAAATATGTCTAAAATAAAAAGTGAATTTATCCCATAATATTTGTTAATATTTTCACTAAATAACTATAAATTAAAAATTTTAAAAACCCCCAGCGCAATTAGGTCACACATATCGCACCTTTAGAATTAGAGCGACACATTTCGAATTATTCTAGTTTCAAAAATAAACCTGATTTTCTTTTATTTCTGAAATGAGAATAATTTGGATTGTGCCAGTCTTATTCTAAAGGTGCGATATGTTTGAAAATAAAGTAAATGCCTATTGCATAATAGCCTTCCGTACCTCTACCATGAGTTACACTAGTTTACAGTGACCGTACTCGCTAGCGACGGCGTAAATGATTTGTATGGAGAATTGTACTTCCAAAAGTGACCGCTAGAGGCGCTGTACACAATTCTCCATACAAATCATTTACGCCGTCGCTAGCGAGTACGGTCACTGTAAACTAGTGTAACTCATGGTAGAGGTACTGTATCTAACAAAAGAGCTGATAACTTTGAAAGGACTGGACCAATTTTGATGACACATGTCTAAGATACATCGCCAAAAAACCTGCTTTAAATAAAAAAATGCATCCAAATCGGTTCACTTGTTAAGTGCTGTGATGCCACAGACAGACACACACACATAGCGGTCAAACTTATAACACCCCTCTTTTACAAGCTGTTTACTAGCTTTTATTTTACTTGCAATGTATGTATCTATGTATGTATGTGTACAACATCAAATCTTGGAAGTCGAATTTAACCCACTTCCAGTGGTCAGATTCGCTTGAATTCTGGTATACTTATGAAAGTTGGATGACAGTGCAAGTACAGTTAACAAAAAGTACAGTCAGCTAAAAAGCTTGCTCTTAAAATGTTTTTTTTTTAACAAAAACTTATTATTAACTTGCAATGTATATTGTATGTGACGACCAGATGGCCTAGTGGTTAGAGACCCTGACTATGAAGCTTGAGGTCCCGGGTTTGATTCCCGTGTCGGGGCAGATATTTGTATGAAAAATACGAATGTTTGTTCTCGGGTCTTGGGTGTTTAATATGTATTTAAGTATGTATCTATCTATATAAGTATGTATGTTTATCCGTTGCCTAGTACCCATAACACAAGCTTTGCTAAGCTTACTTTGGGACTAGGTCAATTGGTGTGAATTGTCCTGTGATATTTATTTATTTTATGTACGGGTCAAATCTTGGATGGAATTCGAATTTGATCCACTTCCATTGGTCGGATTCCCTTGAAATATGAGGACAGTCAGTGAAAAAGCTTGCATTTAAATTGTTTTTTTTTTTTAACAAAAACTTATTTATGTCGAGGGTTATAAAAATACTACTTAAAATTTTAAAAAAAGCTTTTTCCAAAGTTAACGGGATATTTCACTAACGAGGCTTCCCTAACGAGTTCGGAAGGCCGAGTCGTAATTAAATCCAGCCAAATAATTCAGGAAGGTAATAATTAGGAAACTTAGCGCTCGTTTACCGGTTTGTTTGAGGATAAAATTTAAGGAACAAATTATAATCACGCTAATTAGGGAACTACATGGCAAGTTTATGGGAGTTTTCATGTTGCGTGTTTTACCTAGAGCTTTAAAGTAGCAGTTATTAATTTATTAGCAGGGCCCGTAGTTTTCATGCCGATGACATCAATTTGACGTCACGCTGCATATAGGGTGATTGCAATTTGAGTAGGTGTGCTAATCAATCATTTTATTAAAAAATAACCAATGTGCGACACAACAAACAAAAATACGATTACAAAACAAAAGTATTTATGATAGATAGATAGATAAAGACGTTTATTTGGTACACACACAATCAAGATTAACAAAAATACAAAAGTCAGTACAAACTTAAAAGTAAAACATTATATATTGTCTGTATGCGCTGCAGTAGTGCAAATGGGCCATGGCTCAGTGGTCAACATTGCTCATAGGAGCAAAACACTGATATTCTGCTACAACCAAGAGGATCGAGAATAAAATATTACTTACTAATTCAAAATAATTATACAACAAAAGAAAAACAAAACAAACAGTGCTAAGCATCATTAATACCGACAATAAAAAGCAGATTACACTTACAACAAAAGCACAAAACAAGCCATCCCACCCGAGACGTCCCTAAAACTACCCCAGTATAGAGCCCTGCGGTACACCACGCATCAGGGGCTTACGATCGGATACCGATAACCAATATTTTTATGAATATTGGATTACGTATGAACACAAAGATGTCTTAGATTTTCTTTGCATAGGAATTAATGCAAGAAGGATGGCGTGGTTCAAATTAGAAAGGAATTCTATTGTTTAAGTAATTACTATTGAAATGTGGTAAGTTGGTAACAATACCATTCAATAAAATGTATGTAAGTATAAAAACAAAATAAATAGTTTCATTTACGTTTCACGTATCAAGTAGGTATTTATTATTCCAGGTGTGAATAGATTACTTTTGAAGTCATTTTGTACATGATTAAAATGATTGACAACTAAAGATTAATAATTACAATAAAACTATTTGGGATCATTCTATATGTAGCGTGACGTCAAATTGATGTCATCGGCATGAAAAGTACGGGCCCTGTTTATTAGTTATACAGTAAAAATTACATAAAGTTTACCACTGACAGATGGTTTGCCTTCATTTCATATTCAACTTTAACGACCTACAAATAAAGACAATTTTAGAATACTGTTACCCACGTTTGCAGTCCACGTTTATTTGTATGGTGTTAAAGTTGGAAATGAAATGAAGGCAAGCCATCTGTCAGTGGTAAACTAAAAGTAAACGTATTGTACCTGCTTAGTTATTGCTTACTTTAAGCCGCATCTTTGCCCGCGTTAACGTATATTCACGAGAAACATTTACGGGCCAATTATTATTTTGTTGTATGTTTTTTTTGGAATATTTTATGTGATTTCTCATCAGAATCACGAGCTTTTTCGATCCTACTGGGAGAAAAACTGAGGCAAAGCTTTTTTAAAGAAGTGGGGGAGAGAGCTCTTGACCATCGCTCTGGGTCGTTTCTGGTGGAAAGGTTGTCCATCGCGGTTCAGCGTGGCAATGCAGCTAGTCTATTGGGCACCTTTGCGCCGGGTACGATCCGGGGCGGTTTGTTTGACTGACAGCATTTTTTGAATTGTATTTTGTGATTGTAATACACCTTAGATATTAAGGTTATAAATGTACCTAAACACACACTACACACTACACTTGAGAAGAAATTTGATGGTGTGTGAAGTTCCCAATCCGCACTGAGCCCGCGTGGGAACTGCAGCCGAAGTCTTTTGATTCTGAAAGGAGGCCTCTTCCCTGCAGTGGAACGTATGTAGTCGGGGATGATGATGATGACGAATATTTTCCAAATACAAATATCGATATTTGATCGATGTTTTCCATAATATAGAACATCCCTACGCACGCAGTCGTTCGACGGCAGCAAACGGCGTCGTTTGTCGACCGGCAACATTGGCGATGCAACAACCGATTGAATCTTCTCTCTCACTCCAATATCGCTAGGGTTGTCGACTTTATAATATTACTAGATGGTCCCTATTTCACCAACGTGACATTTGAAGACGTGATTGGATGAAGGGGGTATGTGTCGCATTTTTTTCATTTTTGGTTTTATACCATTAATGAAGGCGCTAAGTCATAATGCAACACCGAATGCTTTAAATTCTCATTTTTTAAACTATAACAGCTTTAAACCCAGTGTATGAAGGACCTATGTACAAGAATAAGTTACGTTCTTCGTGAATGAACGTGCTAAGGGCACATGACTCTAGAAGTGGTTACCAGTTTGCGAGTGAATGTAAAAGAAGAAAGTGTTATGTAATGTACGCACTTAGCTCCTTCATCCATGTTATGAGACAAACTTATATTTTCTCTTATTCAGACATATCCGATATCCCAAGAAAAAAAAAGAAAACATTAGGGATCAGCTAAAAATTAAAAACTCTGTGCGGGCCAATGGAATCTACCAGATAATGGCGAAGACGCTCCTCCCGCCTCGATAAAGTAAAAGTAATAACCAAGTAAATGCACTGTCTCAAAACTTAAATTGAATTAAGTTTATGGCAATTAGTGCAGCGGCAACCCTATTCCCGAGGGGGCAAGTCCTACATTATGCACTCGTATTCCGACTTGATTGGCCGAGGGAACTGCTCCAAGAAATTGGTTGTTAAACTTTTTATTTATCAAATTTTGTTTAGTGTTATTAAATGGACGCGCTAAGCTGATTTGATAACCTCTTGAATTGGATCGATGGTGCATACTTCTAAGTTCTTTTTTATAATTATGTTTCAAATTTAACATAAGCATTTTAGTGGAGTAGATCCTATTTATCCTGCTTAAATATTAATTACATACCAACATACGTATGAAGCTAATAAAAGCGTGTTAAAAATGAGAAAGCTTGTGAAAATGTTTTTATGTTTGGATGTTTTGAAATTTTTGAGTCAATGGCGCAAACAGCCAAACGGATTTAAATAAAACTTTACGAATATATTATTACCTAACGGTTTTTAAATAAAATAAAAGTCTTATCACGAATTATTATTGCAGTAGACACATTAACTTATATATTAGAACAATTTTTATTTCAAAAATTTTTAATTTTCATTCAATTTTTATGGAATAATCGAGAAAAACTAACAAAAATGCAACGTTGCCAGCTCAGCAGGTACAAACCCTCTTAAGCTGGTGTGTACAAATGTTAAATTTTAAATGTAATTTCGCACATAAATCGTTCGGTCTATGCAGACACCATTGTGCGTTTTGTTTTCTTGTATGCTTTTTATAGTTTCCTTTTGTATTTTTATTTTTTTTTTGGTTTGCTTAGTGATTAATTTTTAGTTGTCGGTTTAACTGAGCAGTTTATGTTTTAATTGTGGGTGAAATGGTTCCAACGGAAGACCAGCGTCGGCTTCACGGCCGACATCATGCTGAGTTGGGACCATTTCGTGATAATGTTTGTATCTTTTACCGTTTTTCTTTGTTAATTTATGTCACGAATAAATATTTTTCTTTCTTTCTTTCTAAATTTAAAAAAAAACTCAGAGGTACCAGTTCGGGCTTGTTCCCACGATCCTCTGCTTGTGAGGTTGCTGGGATAAGAAAAACAAATTTCGATAAGTAAAACTACCAAGTTTGATAGTAATCTCATTAGAAATGATGAAATCTGCGCAAGAACTAAAGTCACCGACATAGCTCGAAGAATCGCCAGACTCAAGTGGCAGTAGAACTGATGGCCGATAGGGCCAAAAGGTTTTCGAGTGGCGACCACGGACCGGAAGTTCATAAAGATGGATCAACGACCTAGTAAGGTTGCGGCGACGCGTTTGATGCGGATGGCGCAGGACCAGTTGGTTTGACGAACCTTGGGGGAGGCCTATGTTCAGCAGTGGACGACTTTCAGCTGAAATGATGATGATAGTTATCTATTCCGCTTCATTTTATAACACAGTGCATACAAACGTATATCCAAACTATAGCGAAACAATATACTATTATGTATTAGTTATAGATATAGGATCAGTACGTGCCCCGTCACAAGCCGATCAATTACTATGTTGAAAGTGTGTGGATCCAATTTCACGGCTGGCCCTTTGGCCCGGCTCCTTTGACTCGAGCAAATACGTGCTATGACAGGGAACTTGCACATATACAAATACAAATAACAATAAAGTCAAAAGTCAAAGTCAAAATTCATTATTCAATTTAGGCATCAATTGATGCTCCTATGAACGCCAAAGAATCTACCACCGGTTTTGAATAAACCTGTTGAGAAGAAACCGGCAAGAAACTCAACAAGGTATATTTTCATCAAACAGATCTACATTGTTATTAAATTACATACATCTAAAGTATTTAATAGAATTAAAGATACGCTATTTGAGACTAGGGATCGCCAATGCGGATCGGAATCATTTCCAGACATCCCTGTCCATGATATAGTCATTAATTTTATAGTGCGCCTTAGATATTAATGTCTTCTTCTATAATAATATGTATAGTATTTTGTTTTACCTCCTATACGGGTCATAAGTACACATTTTTTTATTCGTGTCTCTTCTATGGTCAGTCAACATCAAAAGTAGCTGGTTACTTTTGTACCTTGTCGCTTTACAGTCAGGTGCAAATATCTTACAGAATTGACAATTGTGTTATTACGACAAAGTACAAAACTGACCAGCTACTTTTGATGCTGACCGGACATGGCAAAATGGGTCTATAGTTTTTAGTCAAGTGAGACGCCTGGCCAACTTTCAGCTCATTTAAGTAAATCACTGACTAGGGGTCGCTAATTATATGGTATCCTATTATCTCGCCTCATTAGTTTCTCGTTTAATTTTTATTTCGTCTCATTCTGTATTCGTCACTTCGTTTGAGCTTTGCAGCAATGACAATCCGAAATACATTGCTGACTTCAAAAGTTCCTTCAACGAATACCATGAAATTTTTGGGGATCTGCTGCAAGAACATTTCAATGCTGAAAGAAAGAAAAGAAAGAACACATTTATTCGTGATAACAAACGATTTCAAAAATAACACAGGAATAAAAAAAATCCTATATCAAGAAATGGTCCCAAATCGGCAAACTGTCGATCTTGCAAACGGCGCTGATCTTCCTTTAGGACCATCACGTCATCCATCCATTGAAAAAACAACAAACATAAAGTGAAACAAAACGCATCAATTTTAGGTTACAAATAAAATTAAAAAAAAATAACAAACAAGAAACCATAATTTTATTAATATCATCTAACACAATTTTTTGCCAAACAGGCATAAGCCAGACTCCTTTACCCCTTTGGGTCATGAAACAAAACCTACACAAAAATAATTTAAAAATTTAACGAAAGCAACAGTGAATAGAAACCTGTATGGCATAAAAAACTTCTTACTGCTTCTTACGCAACATAAATGAAGATCACGACGTAATTTTTTGAAATACCAAAAGAATTTAATTTAATTAAATCCTGGAATTCCAATTCCACTGCCGGATCTAAAGGTTTATGCGTACGACAGGTAAGGGCCAGTTTTACAAAAAATCTCTGTTCTCTCGATAATGCAAGTACCCTACAATCGCAGCCCTTTCTTCAAAAACCGATAGCGGATTTTCGGTGTCCGGATTGGCTACCTGTTATCTTATGCCGCAGCGTTTTGTCGCTACCCCGTTCGTAGGCTTGATCCTCGACATTTTCGAAAATAACTCTTACCACTTTACAATAAAGTCTCCGCTTAAAACCATTTTAATGGCAACTAACAGCTGCTAGCTTGAGGAAAAGATACTGGATATGTTTTTATTCAGTAGATTTTCCGAGAAGTAATTGTGATTGATCTTTATAAATACGTTGTTGAATTGAATTGCTTTGTGGATTCATCTTGTAATTTCTTTAATCGTTTCTATATAGTTAAGGCATGTCAATGAAGAACTACACGTCCTGGTTTATTTAAGAGCCTGCCTTATTTTGTACTATTAAATTGAACATCAAAACTTATAAAGTGTATAAATTAGAATAAAATCACTGGCTATAATGATTAAATTTTCTCTACAGTTAATTTACTCTAAAACTTTTAAATCCATTTCAAGGTATTTCAACGTTATTGGAAAGTCAACGCTGTAATTTTATCATCATCATCATCATCCCTGCCCACATACGTCCCACTGCTGGGCACAGACCTCCTTTCAGGGCCCAGTGCGGATTGGGAACTTCACACACACCATCGAATTTCTTCGCAGGTGTGCACAGGTTTTCTCACGATGTTTTCCTTCATTGTACAGCTCTTGGTAAATAACTAATGTAAACTCAGAGGTGCAAGCCCGGACTTGACCCCACGACCCCCTAGAGAGGCCATAATTCAGTCTGCTAGGCCACTATCTACCTATTAACGTGCCGAAAAATAACTTAACCTATTGCGCGTTTTTTTTTATAACTTATGTTAGTATGTCGCTTCCGCTACAGTAACTTTAATAAATAAACCGTCCCTGTACTATTCCTTGGCAGTAAGTTAAAAATATCGATTATCTATCCTTATCTATTGTCCTTGGTTCGATTTCAGTTGGGGACTTTAGATTATAGACTGTTTTGCAACTGCAGCAGTTAGTTTACGTTACTACGTCATTCTCTGTTTACTTTGGTTATCGTTATCAGTGTTATCACAATCAATTATCAACAAAGGTATCGTTGGGAACACAAGTATATTTTCGGTTTTACACTGAGAAATATGAATAAGTTTGTTATGAAGTGTCTTTTTAAAATACAAAAAGAAACTTCATATCAAACTTGTTAAAAGTTGGCTTAGTAGCGACATCTCCACTCCCTGATCAACAGTGTATCAACTCGAAATAATACACCATTTTAATTTAGACTTTCCGGAAATTATAAAAATGGAAACTCCCGTTCTCTGTTCCGGGATTAATTCCATCCCACTGTCTGTATTTCCGGATAGAATCAACTTAGATCTCTACAAGGCTAGAGTCAATAGGCAGGCTGCTACTGAACCAGTGAGATGGGTGAATTTACATTTTAGTGACACCCGTTGCTATGGTTACGTCCCTTGGACAACCTAGAATTTTCTATGAAACAGTATGAAGTGTCACTTGGACAACTGGGGACAGAGTAAACAACATTAAAAAGTTGATTCACCCAGATACACCTTTGGCCTTATCTGGACTTTTCATGTTATAAAAGTCCAAAAATTCCTTTTCAGTGCACCTCTGTGATCCTAAAAGTTGACATTTACTTAGTATCAAGTCTCTATAACAGCTAACTGCTTCACCTAGTCAGTTAGTTATAAACAATCCTTTTTATACCTTATCATGTGGGAATTCCCAAAATTCCTGAAATCAGTTTTTAATCATGGTAAATTTCAAATGTAATTTCGCACACGAATTTGGCGAAATCCACAGGTAGGTAAAAAAAACCATGAACCTCTATTTGAGAGGCCAAATGTCAAACCACTAGCCAATCACGACTTATATTCACAAGCTGCATTAATTTAACAGGTACTTTTGTTAATCCTAGACCACATAAAACATATTAAATTTGTTTCTCAGTATTCTTCAGCTTACGCAATTGACCTTAAAATACCTAGTCTATTTCAACCAAATAAACCTATGACACATAGTACCTGGCCAAGCACGTACGTTTTTAATAAATCCTGCTTACGCACATGAAAATTGTACAAATTGCATTACATTGCGGTACCCAGTCTATTGGTTAAAACCCGTTAGCTCGTCGACCCCGTATCGTAACTTGCACTATATTCTCACACATGTGATGACTTAATGGCTCTTACCACAGACCTAATAATAAGAAGAATAGAAGTGTTATCGTGTGTATTTCCTTCCACAATCGATGTTGACAGTTTTTCGCCTCCGCTGTCAATGTCCATGTTTTTTCATAAGTTTACGATACCTAAGAATTAAACGTATCTAATCCTTTTTCAACCACCTTCACTGCCACCATGTCTTGAGCAGTTAACTTCGTTAGAGCTACGCTGGGGAAATTAACACATCGTCACAACTTTGAAAAAGGTCGTATCTTTAATCAATATGTAAACCAAACTGAACCTTGATCCACACTTAGTAAAGTTCACTTCGCCAGATTATCGATTTTGAGACACGAGCTTTTTTCAAAATAGTGACGATAAGGTTTTTTAGCCAATGTTTTTGGCTCACGTGACATTTCTATTCGTCTTGTTATTACTTCTACGGCTCGTACAGTGACACTGAAGTGACGTCATTGGACAAGTCTTAAACGAATAAGTGGTTTGTTCCTGGCTGTACACATTAACTGCGCACCTTATCTGCATTATCTAGTAAACTCAATCTGTTAGTTGCCGGCAGTATTGTACCGCTATTGTAATAAAAGAAAATACGAAAATGCGCGCCGCGAGTCTACTCCTCCTTATAATACTTATGGAGGGCACCGACAACTTCGTAATCGAGAAGAGGGAGGATCATAATGCCGAACAAAAGTTACTTTTAAGGAAATTGCTGAGTTTACAACAAAACAATTCGACGGAAAAATCCACGATGTGGAACGAAATACTCGCGAACGTGTTAGTGAACAAGATAAAGGCGCTGTTCAAAAAACAACCTGAATACATTGAGGACAAGCCTGGTGTTGTCACTGAGTTTTTTGGCGATGTTATTGGTCTTTTCAAGAAATCTTATTGGGATAAAGTGGACAAACGCCACGTTGACGAATCACAAACAAATGACAGGCCAACAGGTGATCCAAAAGATGAGGTGGAAGAAATTGATCCCAAATACCATGGGAGGATAGAAAATGGTACTGATTTCGATACATCGCTGTGTCCGGATGGATCAGTGAGCGATGGGAAAGGAAACTGCGTAGATGAGAAGAATTTGAAGTTCATTATGGCAATACCGTATCAGTGCCCTGTTGGTTATAGGAGAGACCGACTGGGATATTGCAGACCATTGTTCTGAAGTGCGAGTGAAATGTGTTATTAAAAGTGTTACTAGTAGTAATCAAAGCAATTGTTAAAGAAGTAAAAGAGTGGAGATCGAGAAGTTGGACACTTAATACGGGTTGTTATAATAGAGTAGTGTGAATAGTAATTTTTGGTTGTGTGACAGTTGATGAACGAATAATCAAATTATGAAACCCACCCATATCTACTCTGTTACGAAAAATTGCAAAATATAACTCGAGCTGGGAATCAAACTCAATTCCACAGTATTCCATGTTTTTTTAAACACTCTTATTTTTTGGTAATTAAATTAAAAAAAATAGGGATGCTAGTAAGAAAACTTTTACTATTTGGCGATATTTTGAAGTAGTTAAAGGAAACAGATACATACAGAGATAAAAATCTAGTAAATTTGACAGCTTTTTTAATGTTTCACGTTTAAAAGTATTTAATCCAAAGAAGTGCGAAATTGGCAATTTGCGGTTTCGATTTTCATTGTTACTGACTGTTAAAGTCAAATTCAAAATGTCTATATTTTATTTAGGCCATAACAAGCATTTTTATGAATGTTGAAGAATCTAACACCGGTTCGATACATTTTTAACCCCGACACAAAAAGAGGGTGTGTCTGTCTGTGGAATCATATCTCTTAAACGAGTGAACCGATTTGGATGCGGTTTTTTTTATTTGAATGTAGGTTTCTTGGCAATGGTCCTTAGACATGTTTCATCAAAATTGGTTCAGCCGTTTCAAGGTTACCAGCTCTTTTGTTAGCTGCGGAAGAGATTTTAGACGCATAATGGGAGTTTACTTTATTTTCAAACATACTTGACCAAATTGCGCTGGGGGTTTTTAAATTATTTAATTTGAAGTTATTTCAAAACCGATCGAAAATATTATTTAATTACTTACCGCACCATTCAAATTATTTAAAACGAAACTTGTTTTTCTTTTTACGCAAAGTTTACTTTTGAAATGAGAATAATTTTGTATAGTGTCAGTCTCATTAATAAAGGTGCGAGTACATCTAAATGTTTTAACAATTTTTTTATACATTAAACAATATTTTCATTTTATTTTAATTGGACGATCTCAAAAATATTAGACATAATTTAGACGAGATGTAGAACCATGATTCGCTTTAATGGACCCCCGATATTTCGAAGTATTTACTAGCTTCGTAATCACGGTTAGACTGAATACCAGGAGCTCGTTAAAAGTAATCGTGCCCCAAATCCTGCAGGAAATATGACTAGCTAGTAATTTATTTGGAAATTCTATGCGATACAAATGTAATGACTAATTTCTGAGTAACATTGTAGATCTATTTTGAAAAAAAAACCGGTCTGAGTAAAAGTATTTTTTTACTTAACCCCAAGAGTGACCCCCTTATTTAAAATTAATTTACTTACGTTACACGTCCGTCTTTGGGTCATCAGACGTACCAAATTTCAACTTAAATTCAATAAGAAGTTTTGAAATTGTGTAAGTATTAAGTAGTACTGGAAACTATTATGACGATGTATCTATGTTTTACCGAAAACATAAAACAGTAATTGTAAATAAACTATTTTTGATACAAAAATAACTGCATTTTATTACAAACGAATTGGGATTCTTCTCAAAACCTTAAAAAATTATAAAAAATAAGGAAGGGCATTGCAAAAGTATAATATACTCAATGAACTGAAACAATTAAAGTACTTAAGTAATAGTTTCAGTTCATTAATATGGACCTCCGCAAAGTAACGCCTGATTCAATAAATTGTTTATAATAGGTTAAACTTACTTAATAACAAAAATAAAATATTTATCAAACTAAGATTATATTTTTATCTAATGCTTTTATCATCTCAATTACTACCTGAGTTACAAACACCGGTTCTCGTATTGTAGCCCAAACATTTTTAATCCTATTTTCACTGCCACTACTTTCACTACTAGTAGTTTAGGGCTAGGCCTAAAATCATAAAGCAAAATTTTTGTTTTTTTGACTGATTTTTTAGTACTAACAGTCTCTGAGCTTAGCCGCGGACGGACAGACGGACGGACAGACAGAAGGACAGATTTGGCGATACTATAAGGGTTCCTAGTTGACTACGGAAGCCTAAAAAGCCGAAATGGTGCTTCGCCGGCCGCTGCCGAGCACGCTCGCTTCGCTCCCTCGGCTCGCACGCTGTTGCAGTCTTAGTTCTAACCTAACCCAACTTACTTATGTAGGTAGGTAGCTGTAAGAGGTAATTCTCACTTTCATTTACCACATGTGATGATTAGTATTAGCAAAGATTAGGAAAGTGGGACATAGGTTCAGCCAATATTAGGGCTAATCAAAATTATATCCAACATACAATACAATACAATACAATGACTCTTTATTGTACACCACAAATAATACAATACAGTAAAACAAGTACATGAAAAAAAAAGAAATAAGGTAAGCAATGGGCGGCCTTATCGCTTCGAAGCGATCTCTTCCAGGCAACCTTTAAAAAAAAAGAAAGAAAGCAAGGAATGCATTTCAGCAGGTGGTGCAATATAAAATTTAATAAATAATAACAAAAAAAACAAACATTTTAATAAAACAACTGAAAACATCCAATAATACACATCATAAAACATACATAGATAAGTGATATACTAACCAACATAGGGTGTAGTCAACATAGGGTGTATGTAACAAAAATAGCACTAACGTTATTAGGTCAAGTGGAGGAGCCCCACATACACCATCTAAAACGTTCTTAGAGTTTTCTGAATCGCTACATGATTGCATGGCGCACGTGCCTTTGACTTTTATGCTTTCGACTTCGAAGAAAAACGTAAAGTTTACGTCTAACACGTCAACTTGCTTTGGAAGACCTCATTAAAACTTTAGCTCTGCTTTCCGTCTTGGCCTTACGGCAGTCAACTTTGATTTCTTATTTTAGCGTCCATAGTTTCATGAAAAGTAAAATTAACTTCAATTTTTTGGTGGATTTACAAGTAATCATTCTAAAAGGAGGAGGTTTGCGAGTGGTAATTCAATCGTTTGCGAGAGGATAGGAATGGGCTGAGCTTATCCCAAGCTTTGTTTTCCTGTTAATTCGCTTTGTAAATAAATAAATAAATAAATAAATAAGGCTCATCCCAAACTCAGCCCAAACCTCTCGCAAACCAGTGATTTTTGGCGTTCCTGAATAGCAGTTCGAACCAAACCCAACCCAAACGATTGAATTACCGCTACCAAACCCATGAAGGCCCGTTCCTGAATTTAGGCCCCGTGCCCTGCAGTGGGACGTATATGGGAGGGTATGTATTACAATACCGAAGTACGAAAGACCGAATGTATTAAAACATCGAATAAATAAAATAAATAAATCCTTACTAATATTATAAATGCGAAAGTAACTCTGTCTGTCTGTCTCGCTTTCACGCCAAAACTACTGAACCGATTTAAATGAAATTTGGTACACAGGTAGTCTAGAGCCTGAGAAAGGACATAGGCTACTTTTTAATGCGAAAAAAGGGTTGTTCTTAAAGGGGTTAAAAAGGGGAGACAAAAGATTGTTAAAGCGCCTGATAAAAATTATGCCGCAATCATGCATATGTGATTAATCTCTGTCAAATAGCGTAAGGAGTTAACTCTGGCATTAGCAATACACAGCAAATTTTCAATTCGTACGCATCGTATTTTATTGATTCCCTGATTACATCCACTCTGGCTCCTAAACAAAGGTTGTATGGAATACAATCCAAGGACAGATCTATCATAGGATTGGTTCTTTACTGCCTACAGATGATCAGCCAAAATTTTTGCAGATTTACTTCATGGGAGATGAAAATAGCGAAGTTGATAGCAGCTGTCAAAATATACAAGGAGTTGAAAAATTGAAATAATGTTGCATGATCATAACAGCCTCATTAACACTTTCAAAACTGCGCTAGAAAGAATGCCGGGAAAAGAATACAAGTTGGTCATGCACCCTGATCGTACGCCAAGTGGGGAACATGAAAGACGATATAATGCACCATTAATCAATGAAGACGCAGCCGTGGTATCTGGCGAACAGTTTTCTTCCCGTGATATTATTTTACACACCCGTAATGACACATTAACCAGGGTACCAGACACACACAAATTTTACGACGCGCTACAATATCCACTAACATTCAGCAAGGGGCAGGAGGGGTATTACTTTCAAATACCTCAAGTCAGTCCTCTGACAGGCTTGCTCTTACCCAACAAAAAAATATCGTGCATGGATTTTTATGCTTATCGTATCATGATTCGGGAAAATGATTTCAATATAGTATCACGATGCAGACAACTGGCCAATCAGTTTTACGTTGACATGCACGTAAAAGTTGAAAGCGAACGATTACGATACATAGGTATTATTAAATCAAAGCAAATTAAGAGCGGAGAACTACATTCATCTTCAAGATGCTGTAGCAAAAAAATGCAAAATTCCCAAGGGATAGAAATAAGTGACCAATTTGAAATTTCTTTTACCAATAGAAAGCTACACTATCCCTGATTTACATAGACCGCTTTTCCTCCAGAAAAATGAAAAATTCCCATTGGTTTAGAAATTAGCAAGTTCGACTTCGGGCCAATTTTTAAATTTCTTTCACCAATATAAAGCTACACTGTCGCTGCTTGACATAGGCTGCTTATGGTATAACGTTTATTTTATCTAACGTTCAAATGGCATAACCTTTGTTGATATAATGTATTAGAGACATAATCCCAGATTTACTACAGTATTAAAAATATCATATTATATTTTATTGCAAAAACGAGACGATCATTTTTATAACAGCCTATAAAACGACTCTGCATGGGTAAGTTATAAAAGGCATAGATAGAGAAATAGGGGGGACGGGGGGGCGAAGCCCCCCAAAAGGGGGCTCGGGGGGCGAAGCCACCCGCATTAGAAAAACCAAACCAAAGGTTAATTTAGGTAGAAAAGTAGGTTAGGTTAGGTTTGAATTGCATCCCGTAACAAAAACGAACCGCTACCGGGAAAGTAGGTTAGGTTAGGTTAGAACTGCATCCCCCAGCAAAAACGAACTGCTACCGGAAAAGTAGGTTAGGTTAGGTTTGAACTGCATCCCCCAACAAAAACAAACCGCTACCGGGAAAGTAGGTTAGGTTAGGTTAGAACTGCATCCCCCAGCAAAAACGAACTGCTACCGGAAAAGTAGGTTAGGTTAGGTTTGAACTGCATCCCCCAACAAAAACTAACTGCTACCGGAAAAATAGGTTAGGTTAGGTTAAAACTGCATCCCCCAGCAAAAACGAACTGCTACCAGAAAAATAGGTTAGGTTAGGTGCGACCTCTACACAAAACGAAAGAAAATTTTGGGTTAGGTAAATAAAACGCAATTTGCACACTGTTACTATTTTAAATATGTGGTAATAATAAAATATATACCGCTTGATAGTTATATGATTTGTATATCAAATGAACTTTATACCATAATGATGGTTATCAGAAATAAGTGTTCTACCAAACGATAACTATACAAAATAAAATATATAATTAAATATTATACTAAACGTTATTTATATAAAAAGAGTGATTACCCTTTGGAAATATATAAAATGTTGTTATATGAAAAGAAATTATATTATTTATTTTTATATCGATCATTACACACCCGTTGTCGAATACCACTCAGTAGACAATGTTATGGACACTGAACAAGTCACATACATCATACCCTATAGAGTTTCTCAACTCTTTAGAATTATCAGGAGTGCCTTCCCATAAGCTAAGGCTGAAAGTTGGTGTTCCAGTCTTATTAATGAGAAATCTTGACGCGCCAAGGCTATGTAATGGTACACAGCTACAAATTACACATCTGGGGCACATCATTATAAAAGCTACAATAATGACTGGAATGTCAAAAGGAGAAAATGTTTTGCATCCCCGTATTCCAATAATTCTGACTGATTTGCCATTTCAATTTAAAAGAGTGCAGTTTTCCCTGAAAGCAGCATTTGCAATGACAATTAACAAATCTCAAGGACAAACGCTTAAAGTTGCAGGAGTTCATTTAGAAAAAAATGTTTTTCCCATGGGCAACTCTATGTATGCTCACGTGTATTAAATCCGCAAAATCTTTATTTTTTGGCAAAAGATGGGAGAACAAAGAACGTAGTTTATGAAATGTACTTAAATAAGCTGATATAAATACTTTATACCCTATGTACATATGTAAATCCTTACTAATATTATAAATGCGAAAGTAACTCTGTCTGTCTGTCTCGCTTTCACGCCAAAACTACTGAACCGATTTAAATGAAATTTGGTACACAGGTAGTCTAGAGCCTGAGAAAGGACATAGGCTACTTTTTAATGCGAAAAAAGGGTTGTTCTTAAAGGGGTTAAAAAGGGGAGACAAAAGATTGTTAAAGCGCCTGATAAAAATTATGCCGCAATCATGCATATGTGATTAATCTCTGTCAAATAGCGTAAGGAGTTAACTCTGGCATTAGCAATACACAGCAAATTTTCAATTCGTACGCATCGTATTTTATTGATTCCCTGATTACATCCACTCTGGCTCCTAAACAAAGGTTGTATGGAATACAATCCAAGGACAGATCTATCATAGGATTGGTTCTTTACTGCCTACAGATGATCAGCCAAAATTTTTGCAGATTTACTTCATGGGAGATGAAAATAGCGAAGTTGATAGCAGCTGTCAAAATATACAAGGAGTTGAAAAATTGAAATAATGTTGCATGATCATAACAGCCTCATTAACACTTTCAAAACTGCGCTAGAAAGAATGCCGGGAAAAGAATACAAGTTGGTCATGCACCCTGATCGTACGCCAAGTGGGGAACATGAAAGACGATATAATGCACCATTAATCAATGAAGACGCAGCCGTGGTATCTGGCGAACAGTTTTCTTCCCGTGATATTATTTTACACACCCGTAATGACACATTAACCAGGGTACCAGACACACACAAATTTTACGACGCGCTACAATATCCACTAACATTCAGCAAGGGGCAGGAGGGGTATTACTTTCAAATACCTCAAGTCAGTCCTCTGACAGGCTTGCTCTTACCCAACAAAAAAATATCGTGCATGGATTTTTATGCTTATCGTATCATGATTCGGGAAAATGATTTCAATATAGTATCACGATGCAGACAACTGGCCAATCAGTTTTACGTTGACATGCACGTAAAAGTTGAAAGCGAACGATTACGATACATAGGTATTATTAAATCAAAGCAAATTAAGAGCGGAGAACTACATTCATCTTCAAGATGCTGTAGCAAAAAAATGCAAAATTCCCAAGGGATAGAAATAAGTGACCAATTTGAAATTTCTTTTACCAATAGAAAGCTACACTATCCCTGATTTACATAGACCGCTTTTCCTCCAGAAAAATGAAAAATTCCCATTGGTTTAGAAATTAGCAAGTTCGACTTCGGGCCAATTTTTAAATTTCTTTCACCAATATAAAGCTACACTGTCGCTGCTTGACATAGGCTGCTTATGGTATAACGTTTATTTTATCTAACGTTCAAATGGCATAACCTTTGTTGATATAATGTATTAGAGACATAATCCCAGATTTACTACAGTATTAAAAATATCATATTATATTTTATTGCAAAAACGAGACGATCATTTTTATAACAGCCTATAAAACGACTCTGCATGGGTAAGTTATAAAAGGCATAGATAGAGAAATAGGGGGGACGGGGGGGCGAAGCCCCCCAAAAGGGGGCTCGGGGGGCGAAGCCACCCGCATTAGAAAAACCAAACCAAAGGTTAATTTAGGTAGAAAAGTAGGTTAGGTTAGGTTTGAATTGCATCCCGTAACAAAAACGAACCGCTACCGGGAAAGTAGGTTAGGTTAGGTTAGAACTGCATCCCCCAGCAAAAACGAACTGCTACCGGAAAAGTAGGTTAGGTTAGGTTTGAACTGCATCCCCCAACAAAAACAAACCGCTACCGGGAAAGTAGGTTAGGTTAGGTTAGAACTGCATCCCCCAGCAAAAACGAACTGCTACCGGAAAAGTAGGTTAGGTTAGGTTTGAACTGCATCCCCCAACAAAAACTAACTGCTACCGGAAAAATAGGTTAGGTTAGGTTAAAACTGCATCCCCCAGCAAAAACGAACTGCTACCAGAAAAATAGGTTAGGTTAGGTGCGACCTCTACACAAAACGAAAGAAAATTTTGGGTTAGGTAAATAAAACGCAATTTGCACACTGTTACTATTTTAAATATGTGGTAATAATAAAATATATACCGCTTGATAGTTATATGATTTGTATATCAAATGAACTTTATACCATAATGATGGTTATCAGAAATAAGTGTTCTACCAAACGATAACTATACAAAATAAAATATATAATTAAATATTATACTAAACGTTATTTATATAAAAAGAGTGATTACCCTTTGGAAATATATAAAATGTTGTTATATGAAAAGAAATTATATTATTTATTTTTATATCGATCATTACACACCCGTTGTCGAATACCACTCAGTAGACAATGTTATGGACACTGAACAAGTCACATACATCATACCCTATAGAGTTTCTCAACTCTTTAGAATTATCAGGAGTGCCTTCCCATAAGCTAAGGCTGAAAGTTGGTGTTCCAGTCTTATTAATGAGAAATCTTGACGCGCCAAGGCTATGTAATGGTACACAGCTACAAATTACACATCTGGGGCACATCATTATTAAAGCTACAATAATGACTGGAATGTCAAAAGGAGAAAATGTTTTGCATCCCCGTATTCCAATAATTCTGACTGATTTGCCATTTCAATTTAAAAGAGTGCAGTTTTCCCTGAAAGCAGCATTTGCAATGACAATTAACAAATCTCAAGGACAAACGCTTAAAGTTGCAGGAGTTCATTTAGAAAAAAATGTTTTTCCCATGGGCAACTCTATGTATGCTCACGTGTATTAAATCCGCAAAATCTTTATTTTTTGGCAAAAGATGGGAGAACAAAGAACGTAGTTTATGAAATGTACTTAAATAAGCTGATATAAATACTTTATACCCTATGTACATATGTAAATACTTTAATAATTAAAAATGCTACCCAAAGTCACTATTCCACGCGGACGAAGTCGCGGGCACAGCTAGTACTTTAATAATTAAAAATGCTACCCAAAGTCACTATTCCACGCGGACGAAGTCGCGGGCACAGCTAGTAAATAAATATCACGGGACAATTCACACCAATTGACCTAGTCCCAAAGTAAGCTTAGCAAAGCTTGTGTTATGGGTACTAGGGAACGGATAAACATACTTATATAGATAGATACATACTTAAATACATATTAAACACCCAAGACACGAGAACAAACATTCGTATTTTTAATACAAATATCTGCCCCGACACGGGAATCGAACCCGGGACCTCAAGCTTCATAGTCAGGGTCTCTAACCACTAGGCCATCTGGTCGTCTATCGAATGGATCAAAAGACCGACACGATTTTTTTCTGAAACCGTAAACTTCTCAGAATTTATTAAAACGGCATCATACAGAACCCATTAGGTTAGGTTAGGTTTGTTTTATAACAATCTTAAAAAGTTAACGGTTTCAGAAACAAATCGTGTCGGTCTTTTGACCCATTCGATGTTTTAATACATTCGGTCTTTCGTACTTCGGTATTGTAATACATACCCATATGGGATGATGACTAGTGAAAATCCGTGGTGGCCTAACGGTTTGACCCATGGCTTCTCCAGCAGAGGGTCGTGAGTTCCAATCCCGGCTCGCACCTCTGAGTTTTTCGGAATTTACGTGCGAAATTACATTTGAAATTTACCATGAGCTGTACGGTGAAGGAAAACATCATGAGCAACCCTGCAAACACCTGCGAAGAAATTCAATGGTGTGTGAAGTTCCCAATCCGCACTGGGCCCGCGTGGGAACCACGGTAGAAGCCCTCTCGTTCTGAGAGAAGGCCTGTGCTGGATATATAGGCTGGAATGATGATGATTACTAGTGAACGAAAACATTCTCGAAAATTTCACCCACAAGAACCTTCAAGGGTCCAAAGCAGGCGCGGATCCAGCCCTCAAAAAAGGTTGTGGTCACAGCCACCTGAAAACCGACCAAGTGCGAGGCGGAGTTATCATCAGCCTATCGATCTCAATAGACCGTGAAAGTGTGTCGTCACAAGTCTATTAGGGTTGTGGGCATGCCCATCGTGCCCACAACGGTGGATCCGCCCTTGGTCCAAAGCGGCTTAACTTTATCTTATTTACGGATTCAATGCAATATTTGGTGGCAGTCAATTTGCGGCCATCAAGGTTGCTCAACGTTTGATCCGGGTTAGCTCCGGACATCCGGTTCAGGTAATACCCGGACTTTTGCGCCAGTGTACCGTGAAATTGAGTCTGTTGAACGTGACTATGGAAAACCTTGTTTGTCAGCCATGGAGATTGCGCCCGGTGTTTTCATTGAGGGGAAAGCGAGCTATGAAAGTCGTTGGCGGCAACTCAGTCGCTAATTTTAGAAAGAAAGAAAGAAAGAAAGAAAGAAATACATTTATTTACAACAACACAAGACACATCATCAATATTTTACAAAACAAAAGACAACACGAAAGCTAAACATAGAATGTGTCATTGCGGTTGCAAATCGGACACTGGCTCAGCATAATGCTGAGGCGTTTATGGCACCCCAGCGCTGATTTTCAGCCAGCACCGTTGGTGACACCCGAATCGCTGTAAGTATAGATAGATAAATAAATAAATAAATAAACTGCACACTAATAGCTACATAAGACTACATGCGTAAATAAATAATTTTTAGAATATAAAAAAGCAAAGAATAATCACTCAAACATATGTAAATACTATACCTCACCTGCCAAGTATACAACCCTGCGCGGACTTAATTGAATAATGAAAAATGAAATCACCGAGACAATAAAAAAATCAAAGAAGTTTTGTGAAATACTTAGTGCTGGAAAGGAGAGGAAATTAAGGTTTTTGTAATGACAACAAATAGCCTTTAAACTTTCGCCCAAAGGTATACCTGCTAGTCACACCTAAGATGGGGATTTTCACCAACAGAGCTTTCGTTACAGAAAAGTAGTTAGCCTATTGGTATTCTACATGGTGGGATGTTCATAAGATCATATACATACATATACCTACAGGATGAATTCAAATTGGTGATACAAAATTAGTGTTTCACGCAAGTCGCTTTACATTGCAGCGTTCGATTGTCCACTTCAAACTAGTTTGCTTTGCGGCCGCGCAATGTAATTCAACTTGCACGATTTTTTCTTGCAGGTCTAAACTTGGCTTAAGGTCGCGGGTGAGCAAAGTATTTGCTTCAGTTCATTAATATGGACCTCCGCAAAGTAACGCCTGATTCAATAAATAAAGTCCTAGAAAAGTTAAAAAAACGATTAATTACAAATGTTTATATCGAGTCTGCTTACGGCATCTTCGTTTGTTGTCTTCTGTGGCACAAACTTTACGTGTGCCTATCGAAAACCTTGAAAAAAAGAGGTTTGATTTCTATAAAAATAGGATGGCTTAAGTATCTCCTAATTTATTGAATCAGGCGTTACTTTGCGGAGGTCAATATTAATGAACTAAACCAATTACTTTGCTCCCCCGCGACCTCCTATACCTACCGCGACCTAGGTCGCGGGTGAGCAAAGTAATTGTTTTAGTTCATTAAGTATCTCCTCAAAATTAAACATCGCTACGGTAAAAGTCCTAGTGACGCTGCTAGTGACATCATTATTTTTCACAAAACCTCACCCATCTTCATACGAGCACATAATACATGCTAAAACGGCATCCTCCCGTGGCGAACAAAACTAAGGAACAAATTCGTACTCCTGTGTTTTACTGTTATGCGTATCCCTCGGGATTTGTGACGTCATTCCGGGAATATCGCCTTACTTATTGTTGGTGCGACTAGTAAAGTTAGCCGGGTTATTGCTTCCCGTGACCCTCAATTGAAAGGGCTATTCTCGTTAACACAATAGCGGAATATAATTTTACGACCGTTTCGACATTCTCAAAGTTTCAGTTATTTTGCGACGGCATTTCGGGGGCCAATGCTAATTTTACGCAAATGTTTCGGTGTTCGATTGACGGGAAAATGGAAGCTTTACAAACTTGGCTTGCAACATTTATTCGCTGAAGCAGATTTAAACGTGTTTTCCCGTGGGAATGAGATATTTTCCCGTGGTAAAAAGTAGCCTATGTCACTCTCCAGCCCTTCAACTATATCCATACAAAAAATCATGTCAAAGAAGGACAAAGAAACAAACAACTTCACATTTCATTTTATAATATTAAATATGGTTGTTGTTATCATCATCATTTCAGCGGAAAGACGTTCACTGCTGAACATAGACCTCTACGACGACGACCTACTCTCAGACCTACTGAGTGAGTACGGAGAAAAAAAATTATAAAAATCGGTCAAGTTGTTTCGCAGGAGTTCGATTCAAACAGCGCGTGACACGAGATGTTTATATATTAGAAGAAAGACTAGCTGTTGCCCGCGACTCCGTCTGCGAAGAATAGGGATATAAAAATAGCCTGCGACCTACCGAATTTAGATAAAAAGGTTTCATAAAAATCGGTCAATCGGTCGGAGTTCGTTAACAAACACCGCGACACGAGATTTTTTATAAATTAGAAGATTATATGTGACAAGATACTGATAACGGTTGAAACTCTATAGTAGAACTATCCGCATAATCAATAACAATCATAGTCTAGCAAAGTGAAGTCAGCAAAAATGTTTTAGCTAAAACTTATTTTTAATTCAGTTCCAACAGGACCGACCGTCCCTCATACTTTACGATGCTTCCCGAAGGGGTATAAAGACAATATTGTCACAGGTAGTTTACTGCGTTATGAGGGGCTGATGACTGATTCAGCAGGTTAAAGCTTAGTTGAGTTCCCTTTATACCAACAATGCAAAGCCATACAAAGTATCTTTTTAACCGACTTCAAAAAAGGAGGAGGTTCTCAATTCGGTTGTATGTTCTTTTTTTTTTGTTTGTCAATATGGACAACAATAGCTAGACCTTTTAAGAGAGTCCTCGCCCGCGCAGTACAGGGGCTGAAGGTAGACCGACAAAGGGGCCGGGAGAGGTGCGGGAGGCG
This sequence comes from Archips xylosteana, assembly GCA_947563465.1. Taxonomy (NCBI): domain Eukaryota; kingdom Metazoa; phylum Arthropoda; class Insecta; order Lepidoptera; family Tortricidae; genus Archips; species Archips xylosteana. The sequence goes on along the minus strand of OX387351.1, from coordinate 2,673,592 downwards.
ATTAAATAAATAGAATTAAAGTCACTTTAAACATGAAACTACCGTGAGACTCACTCATAGTGAAAATAAACGGATCACTCACGTCTTAAAACGAGTTGAACCCGACATGTTTCGGGCTAATCCGTAGCCCTTCTTCTCGGAATCGCACGTCACGGCGGCTGCCAAATGCGCACCACGTGCTACTGCCCTGGTCGTGCGGCTACTCGACGCAACTGACAGCGACACGCAACTACCCCCGATTTCATCATCACTTTTATTGTCATTGTCAAATTACAAAGTGACGTTGTTAGTATTGTGTGCTACCCTATATTTGAGAATGACTATAAAAGTGATGATTAAAACGCGCGCGCGTTTGGCAGCCGCCGTGACGTGTGACTCCGAGAAGAAGGGCTGCGGATTAGCCCAAAACAAGTTAAACGGCATACGGCAAACCAGAAAAATAATTCATTTTTAAACCAATTACGTATCGTTTTCCATTTCAACCGAAGATCGCAATACACTGCCAAATGCGGACAGAGCCGCGGCGCTATGTTATTTGGCTTGTATCCAACATAATTACTTACGTAAAGCAAATATCCACTTTTGGGATGCTGTGTGGGAAGATGGATGCGGTATATACCTAATATACCCAGAGACCTTGTTGTCTAACAAGCTCAATCACATTCACATTCTCTTTCTACCACTATCTTCATTTGACTTGCAACTAAGTTGTATTCAATTCTTAATTCGATACCTCCACGTAACTGCCCGTAAACTGATAATTGGTAAATAAGTTAAATATCCACTTTCAATAGGTACTCTATTTTTAGGGTTCCGTACCTCAAAAGGAAAAACGGAACCCTTATTTATAGGATCACTTTGTTGTCCGTCTGTCAAGACCCTTTTACTCAGGAAAGCGTGGAGGTATCGAGCTGAAATTTATATCAAATACTCAGGTCTACTGTCCCTTAGAGCTGTGAAAAAATCAAACTTCTAAGCCAACGCAATCAAAAGATACAGCCGTTTATGCCGCAAATTTTCGAAACTCGCAAGGGAATCAAAACCTACAGGGTACTTCCCGTGAACTCAGAATCTTGAAATTTGGTACGAAGCAAGGTCTTATAGCACAGATAAAGGAAAAATTGCGAAAAACATAATTTTTTTTTGTCTGTCTGTCTATATCAGTAACCAATCTACAATGATCCCACACTGCGCACATTTTGCTTGGGAGCAGGGGTCTGATAAGACTGGATGTTCATAGATACATATAAATTTGTACGGAACCCTCGGTGCGCGAGTCTGACTCTCACTTGGCCGGTTTTTTTTTTACTATAAAGTACTGCCTGCGTAAATAGTATGACACGCTCATTTGTTTCATGCGAACAAATTGTATGGCGTAGGTAGTACTTTATAGTATAGACATAATAAAATAACTACCTATAAATTAAAAAAATTGAAAACCCCCAACGCAATTCGGTCACAAGTATCTTTGAAAATAAAGGAAATGCCATTATGCGTCTAAGATCCCTTCGGCAGCTAACATAAGAGCTCGTAACTTTGAAACGGCTGATTTTGATGAAATATGTCTAAGACCATCGCCAAGAAACCAGCTTCCAAATGAAAAAAACGCATCCAAATCAGTTCACCCGTTTAGGAGTTCTGATGCCACAGATAGACACACACACACATAGCGGTCAAACTTATAACACCCCTCTTTTTGTGTCGGGGGTTAAAAAATAGACTACGAGTATGTATATTTTCTTACCAAAGTCGATTTCAAAAAAAATACATAATTAAGAATTAAAGAATTAAGAATTAGCCATTTGGCCATTTGGCATTCACGTACCTACATTTTTTTTAAACGACTCACCAACTAATTAATATTAATTCAAGAGCTATCACGCTCCAAAAAGGAGTTGTATGCAAGTCCTCCACCAACATCATTAAGCTAATGATGCACTCTACAATACCTGCATGCATCTTATGTAGGTCATCATTCTGAGATGCCACAATTAGGGCAAAATGGCTGAAAACGGGCAAAGATGCGTTAACCCTGTAGTAAGAAACGAGCCGTAGAACACAACTTTAATTATAATATCTAAAGGCCCGTGATCCGAAACTGATTCGTATATCTGTAGTTTTGATCTTCGAGGAAAACACTACTAAAACAACACAAATCGACCAGATTTTACATAGTACATTTTTGGTTTGACGTAACGTGAGAAATTTATGTTTAGATACTCGTCGACCACAGCATTTAACATTATATCTACCGTATGTTCACATTTCAAATGGCTCCAGCTTCTCAAGGAGATCTTAAATGTTGACGAGCCACCCCTATATCTTTAGACTCTCTCCGTACTTAGTAGAGAATGTTTATGTAGCTTATATCACGGAACTATACTTGAAAACTTTGCTTACGCAGTTCACAAACAATCTCGCTACGGAAATCTATACAAACATCATCATCATCATTTAGGCCTATACCGCAGATTACTTAATAGTTACTTCGTAACAGATACTGCATCCCGTACAAAATCTTGAATACCTACCGCGATTATAGCCTACTCCGTCTCCTTAAGAATGTGTGTGTGCGGACAGTGACAGGGCTGGCAGTTTGGACAAAATTATTTTTTTTTTCTACTTGTTGTTTTATCACTAAACTTTGTCGGGATAATTGCTATATACTTATATATTCATGCAAATTTTCTTGCGCATCGCGCCATCCCGCTCACGCTTATAGCTTTTTATAGAAGAGTAAGAGGGACTACTTAAATCATCTGTCACAGATGTAAAGGCTTATTATAATAATAAGAGGGACAGCACGATACGAACTCCAAATTGTTATATTAGCTATTAATTCTGGCATAGTCATAATAAAATTTACCCCCTGTTTCACCATTTACTTATAAAAATCCAGGCGACATATTTATTCCGTGGAACATGAATGAACGTGCGTCGGCGCGCGCTTGTGACAACCTAAGTACTGAAATTTCTATCGCAGATCTGTAACCGTTCGTCCCCTCGGTAGGTAAATATCGCGCGTAAGTACGTGGCATGCAGGAGCCCTGCCTATGCGTCTGTTTCAGACGAATTATGGCGTATTGCCTGTTCACAACGCTTTTCGTGGCTGATTAGCCCGATGCGAGAGCGACATGTTCGTCCACTGGCCTGACAAGAGAAATTTGCGGAGGTTGGTGCAAAGCTGCCTTGATGTCGCTTCTGTCTCTTGTCAGCAAGTGCCTTGAACCAGGCCTCATCGCAATATTTGCGACACGCAGCTTAGCTGACGGGGATGGAGTGTCTCCACAGACATCCGCCGCCTGGGATGGAGTTAAGGAAAATAGGGTACATACAGGTGTGCCAAAACTCAAGAATAACCTGGGCCCAATTGCATAACAAACTACAACTAATATTACAAGCGGAACTCTCGCTTCAGTTATATTAACTAGAAAGGGAGTTCCTCTTGTAATATAAGTTGTACTTTGTTATGCAATTGGGCCATGGTATCGCACGAGAGGCGAAGTAAGAACAGCTCTGGAAAAACCTTCACTTAGTTAATTAACTATTAGGGTAAAATACCCAGTAGTCAACCAGGCACCGGTAGTAGGCCTCTGTCAATCTTTCGCACGAGTGGGAAGAGCACAAGAGGTATCTTTCGTACTCCTCGCACTCACATACCGCCGACTACCTGGCTAACTTGCTATTGCTGGATTTTTGTTTTATTCACTGAAAGAGATGAAGAAGCTTTATAGCTTGTCTAATTTAAAATGACGCGCCCCACCACCGTATTTACGCACAGGATTTGAAACTCTATTTAAGCTACAATAGAGAAATATTTCTTTTGGCAGATGTGCGTAAATGCAGTGGTTGGGTGCGCGTCATTTTAAATTAGACAAGCTCTACTACAAATTGGAATTCTGCGCGGACGAACGACGATGAAGTCGCGGTACAATACGTTTACTTTTAGTTTACCACTGACAGATGTCTTGCCTTCATTTCATTTCCAACTTTAACACCATAGAAATAAAGTAGCTATTACAAAATCTGCAAACGTGGGTAATAGTATTCTAAAATTGGCTTTATTTGTAGGTCGTTAAAGTTGAATATGAAATGAAGGCAAACCATCTGTCAGTGGTAAACATTATGTCATTTTACTGTAAAAGCTAGTGACGTGATATTAATGCCTCATCCAAACTAAAAGCAAGTTTAAGTAAGCGACAAGCCTCCAATACGGTGGCTGTATCAAATATTCATTATCCGACTTCGGTAGCAGGTAATTTGGCAAGTCCGCGTAAACTAAACGCCTATAAAGAAGAGCTGTGAAACTTTAGTGCGTAATACTTTAAGTTTAAGAATGTTAACTTCGGGCACAGTGAAATGAACGGAATTTTTAGAATACCTATATTATGTCTTACTAGCTGTTGCCCGCGACTCCGTCTGCGAAGATAAAAATAGCCTACGGCCTATTCTCAGACCTACCGAATATAGAGAAAAATGTTTCATAAAAACTGGTGAAGCCGTTTCGGAGGAGTTCGATAACAAACACCGTGACACGAGATTTTTATATATTAGAAGACTAGCTGTTGCCCGCGACTCCATCTGCGAAGAAAAGTACAAAAAATAGCCTACGAGCTATTCTCAGACCTACCGAATATAGAGAAAAAAGTTTAATAATAACTACTAGGTGAAAAAAATCCGCCGGTATAATTCCCATTCCCCAGGAGCCCCCTTAAATACTTAATTTATTCTAATATTATTTATTTTATTAGCAGTACGGCTGCTCACCGAATCTAAGATTATTTAAAAGCGAAAAAGTTTTTCGGATGCGCCGGTGGGATTCGAACCCACGTCTCCTGGGTATGCGCCCCAACGGGTGTTCTACCAATTGAACCACGTCGCATCCAACCGACTCCCCCGAAATTCTGTTGTTTGTTAATTTATTCTGTTTTCTAGTATTTTTTGTTATAGCGGCAACCGAAATACATCATCTGTGAAAATTTCAACTGTCTAGCTATCACTGTTCGTGAGATACAGCCTGGTGACATACGGACGGACGGACAGCGAAGTCCTTGGGTACGGAGCCCTAACAAAATGCTAAAAACCATCGGCTAAGGCGCAAGCCACACAGAAAATACGTGGGGCGCGGGCGCGTCGCAGTCCGCGTCGTTTGCTCGCAGGCCGCGTCACCGCCCCGTCTCTTCTGTCTGCTTTGGATCGCGACGCTTCTATACATTTAGCATGAAAACTGATTCAAGAGGCGCCGCGACTGCTACGCGCCCCCGTCCCACCTCTCTTCTGTGCGGCTTGCGCCTAAGTTTTCCGTTTGCTACCTCTTTACCATCTAAATATTATTATTGATATTTGTTTAGTAGGAATAGGAACTGAAATTTTGGCTTCTTTTTTTTCCGATTTCTGGTTTCATTTCAATATTAAGTATTATATTTGTTTTTTTTTTATTTGTTTTGTCCGCCATCAAACCCGCTACAGACGCTATTCCAGCATGTGTCAACAGGAGCAGGCTGAAAACCAGCGCTGGCAGCTTCCTCGTAAGCACAGCATTAGCTGAGTCTGCTCCTTTTGCCGCAGGACAGAAATCTTTATATATATTTACTTAATTTTTTACTATTGTGTTTTTATTTCCTGTTTTGTGTATTTTGGTTTTTTATACTGTGGCAAATAAATATTTTTTTCTTTCTTTCTAAATCACCAATCCCCTCACGCTATTGTTTATTTACCGTTTTAAAATCCAGGATCTGCAGTGCAAGCCCCTGGCCGCTCTCCAAGTAATTAAGACTGACGGATCTGGCGGCTTAATGAGGGATTTGCACTAAATCGATTATTGGACGAGAGCTGTTTCCTTGAGATCCGAATGGTTTCGTTGAAAAGTTACGACTAACGGCTGCGATTTAATTACGACTTGGACTTTAAAATCGTACTCGAGAATCCCATTCGAAAGGTAATTGCTAGAACACTAAACAACTAGGACACAATACAGAAATAGATTGTTGTTACCAAAATCAAATATAGAAATGTTCAAAAATGGTCTTCAGTATAAATGTATACTGAGCACCATCGGATTCACTTGGATTTGGTATACTTATGTAAGTTGGATGACAATGAAAGTACAGTCAACAAAAAGTACAGTTAGCGAAAAAGCTTGCATTAAAAATATTTTTTAACAAATCTTATTACATTTTGCACTACTGCAGCGCATTGGTACAGATAATAAAAAATGTTTTACTTTTAAGTTTGTACTGATATCTGTATTTTTTGTAATATTGATTGTGTGTGCTTGTAGTACCAAATAAACGTCATTGTCTATCTATCTAACTTACTTATACAGCGTGTCTCTACTCTCTGGACAAAGACCGAAATCCCGAGTAGAGTTCCTTCTCAAGAATAATATAAACATCTTCTTGTAAAGAATAATACAGGGTTATTTGTAATTCACTGACATCCTCTTAACCCTGAATTCCTATCTCTCAAACAAATGTTTTTTGTTCTACGACTTTTTAAAATGAAGCACTTTTTTTCCCATACAAATACACAGAGTATCGTAAAAATAAGAGGAAATCTCAAATTTTCAAAACTTTATTACACCAAAAATATTAAGTTATGACAAAAGCCGTAAAACAAAAAACGTTTGTTTAAGTGGTAGGAGTTTAGGGTTAAAAGGATGCTAGTGAATTACAAATAACCCTGTATAAACATGTTTCAAATAAGGAATCCTAGACAAAGATTGTTGTCAAAATATGGTCATGACATAGTCTGCCCAAATTCCAAGTCAGCTCTCTACTCAAAAAATATAGTTGGAATGAGTGCCAGGCTGTATAATAAACTACCATTGGAGCTTAAAAGATTGCCACCTTTACCCTTTAAAAAGAAACTTTTTAACTGGTTAGTGGAAAAGTGTTTTTACAGTATGGCTGATTATTTAACTTTCTCGGAATATCGTAATTGAACGGATTGATATAATAATGATTTAAATATAATTAATAATGTAATTTGGAAATGTTATTTAATAATAATAATAAAGTAGGACATGGTTGTATTTTTATATTAGATTTGTAATTAGTTAATTATAATTTGTAATTAATATCAAGTTGACATTGTACACCTCATTGAGGTAGGATATGAAGGATATTGTTTTTGTTAATAAGACCTGTTTGACTCATAACCATGCAATAGATTATTTTGATATTTGATATTTGAAGAATGTTCTACTTTTGTAAAACTAAAATATACCATACAAAAAACAAAAGTAGGATAATACCTACTGCATCGGTTGTTCGCAATGAGTTTTGCGGTTCAACGGTTGATCATCTTGAACAAACACACATACTCACACTTACACACTCTCACACACATACTCGCATTACACCTGACTGGCTGTTTTTAATTTTAGGTACATTTTATTGGTTTTTGTTTTATTTGTCATAATTGATTATTTAAAAGATAAATTTAGTTGGTTTTGAGAGTTAACGGTTAATTATTGTGTGCTCTTACAGGGCGTCGTGGACTGACTTATTTTAAAAATAATATCTTGATTATAATGAACATGACATTGACAATGTATAAATAAATAGATACTCTTTAATTACCATACAGGCTGTTCTAAAATATTAAATCGTAAATCAGTCATTTCTCCGTTAATACGTTGGCGTTTGGTCCGAGGCTTTGTACAGAGCTTAGAAATACCCTAATCAACACGTTCTATTCGACTTTGTCCAGAGAGTAGAGACACGTTGTATACATAATGGCATTTTTGTTAGTTTGGGTCAAATATTCCAAGTTTAACTTTCCCCACTTTCAGGGATTAGATAGGATTGAAATTTGGTGTTCATGTGCAGATTGAATGGTAAAGCAGGTACAGTTAACTAAGAGTATCATCAGCCTATGCTCGTCCACTGCTGGACATGGGCCTCTCCCATGGCACGCCACTGAGCACTATCCTCGGCTACTTTCATGCACTTGCCAGCCGCCTTGCGAAGATCATCGCTCCATCGACCGCTTTAGCCTAGTTGGTAGTGACCCTGCCTACGAAGCAAGAGGTCCTGGGTTCAAATCCCGGTAAGGGCATTTATTTGTGTGATGAGCACGAATATTTGTTCCTGAGTTATGGATGTTTTCTATGTATTTAAGTATTTATTTATCTATATAAGTATGTTTATCGTCGTCTAGTACCCATAGTACAAGCTTTCCTTAGTTTGGGGCTAGGTCGATTTGTGTAAGATTGTCCCCTAATATTTATTTATTTTATTTATTTATTTATCGAGTCTGAGGACGTCCTACGCTACGTTTGCCGATCTGTGGTCTTCACTCACTAAGAGTATAGTCAGCAGGAAAGGTAGTGTTAATTATAAATTTTACGAGTAATATTTAGTGTGTTTTTCGTGGTAATAAATATTATTTTTCTCTTTCTTCTCATGCATCGATACACAAAACGTCAAATAAATGTGAAGGCAGCTTTATATTTATGGCTAATAAAATTATGCAAAGAGCTCAAAGATTGATAATGATAAACCCTTTGCTCTTCAAAGAAAACCCCCGTTCAAACTATAACGCAGATCTTTCAATGCGCGAAGCCTTAAAAGGCCTTTTGCTCAAAAACCCATTGTCCCTATTTCATTGAGGGATTAATTAATTAAACGAATTCGGCGAAAGCAATCAATAAGTATGGCGGCGCGTGAGCCGGTAATCCAAGCGACACAATTGTGTTTTGATGCCCGCCTGGATTTGAAGAAGGGCGTTTGTGATAACCTACAGCGGATTAAGTCATCATCATCATTTCAGCCGAGAGACGTCCACTGCTGAACATAGGCCTCCCCCAAGGCTCGCCAAACACATCGGCCCCGAGTCATCAGCATCCAACGCGTTCCCGCAATCTTATCCAGTTCGTCGCTTCATCTAGACAACCAGATGGCCTAGTAGGTAAAGAACCTGACTACGAAGCTTGAGGTCCCGGGTTCGATTCCCGCGTCGGGGCAGATATTTGTATGAATAATACGGATATTTGTTCTCGGGTCTTGGGTGTTTAATATGTATTTAAGTATGTATCTATCTATATAAGTATGTTTATCCGTTGCCTTGTACCCATAACACAAGCTATGCTTAGTTTACTTTGGGACTAGGTCAATTGGTGTGAATTGTCCCGTGATATTTATTTATCGAGAATCTTTTGGCCCCGTCGGCCATCAGTTCTACGAGCGATGTGTCCTGCCCACTGCCACTTGAGTCTGGCGATTCTTCGAGCTATGTCGGTGACTTTAGTTCTTTAAATTAATTTTTTTAATTATTTTTAGGTGACTCTACTTTCTGCTGACTGTGTACTTGTATTATCATTCAACTTACATAATTAATTATACCAAATTTCAAGTAAATTCGACCACTGGAAGTGGGTCAAATTCGACTTCCAAGATTTGACCCGTACATACATAATATACATAATTCTACATTGCAAGTTAATAAAAAGCTTTTAAAATGACTATTGCCTGCGTGTAGTTCCCAATCCGCACTTGGCCCGCGTGGGAACTACGGCCCAATCCCTCTCATTTTAGAAGGCCTGTGCCCTTCAGTGGGACGTATATAAGCTGGGATGGTGATAACCTGAGTCGAAAACTTGAAAAAAAAGAGTTTTAAACGACCAATTTTGACCAGTGGTGGTGTAGAGGTTTAGCACGCAGCACGGAATGCTGAGGACCTGGCTTCGATTACCAGCGCTGGTCTCTTTTTCTGGGTTTTTTTCTGTGTATCCATGTTTCAGTTTGTATTTAGCTGTTCCGCTGTTAACTCGCGCCGCATCTTAAGGCCCGGATTACACGAGAATTTTTCTCACTAAGCTAGGCGTAATTGGATGCTAAATTGACCGCCGAGCGCCGCCGCGGCTCCGGAACAAAGGAGCGAATTATTATATAACAATACATACTGATTAAGAACATTGACGAATTTGACAGTTCAGAATTGAAAATCTGCGGAGAGCTTTGTTGCCATTGGATTTAAAGTTTTAATGTTGGTGAACTGAAACAATTACTTTACTCACCCGCGACCTTACGATAGTTACGTTTATGTATATACGGATGTATGTGTGTTGAGTCTATCATTTGGTAATAGCGTACGGTTGTGGTACCTACTCTGAAGATGAGCTCTAGTTGAGACAGAAATACGTTTTATATTTTGATTTTGACTTGAGAGTGCAAAAAATTTTGAACACTTTTTTTAAGTGGGCGACTCTTGCAATCCCGAATAAAGATTGTCCTGGCTAAATCTAGTTAATACGCCAAGTTTCGTTTAAATCCGTTCAGCTGTTATTTCGTGATTGACTAACAAACATCCAAACATCTTCACAAACTTTTTCGTTTAAGTGTTAGTAGATGATATCAGTATCACGGAACCATTCATACCAATTGGCTTAGTCCCAAAATAAGCAAAGCTTGTGTTATATGTACTAGGGAATGATACTTAAATATGTTGATAGCTTATGTTAATGTTGAGTGTTTTGGTTATGTAGGTACTGTAAAGCTTGCATGTGATTTATTCAACAACTTTAATTCCAATACTAGATGAAAAAACCCTCTTGTATAATTCCCGTTCCCATTATAATACCGAAGTACGTAAGGCCGATTGTATTTAAAATATCGAAAGGGTTAAAAGACCGTTAAGTTTTTTTTCTGAAACCGTAAAATTTTTAAGATTCTTATAAAAACTAATCTAATCTAAACTAATGGATTTTATACGAAGGTGCTTTAATAAACCCTGAGAAGTTTACGGTTTCAGAAGAAAAACTTTTCGGTCTTTTCTATTCGATACTTTAATACTAACATTCGGTCTTACGTATTTCGGTATTATCCCTTAACTAGGCAACGAGGGTTTTCTTGTCTATGAGAGTTTGATAGAATATGGTTCTCAGTGTTACTTTTCCCGATAAAAAAAATCGAATCTTATGTGGTCCTATATAGTACATTGCCTGGTTAAGGGTTAAAATACACACCCTTTAGGTAATGTCAAAGTCAAAGTCAAAATTCTTTATTCAATTTAGGCATCAATTGATGCTCCTATGAACGTCGAAGAATCTACCACCGGTTCGGAAAAACCCTGTTTAGAAGAAACCGGCAAGAAACTCAACAAGGTAAGTAGGTATATTTTTTCAATCAGATCTACATTGTTATTAAATTACATAATCTAAAGTATTTAATACAATTAAATTTTTTAACACAGTAGATACGCTATTTGAGACTAGGGATCGCCAATGCGGATCGGAATTATTTCCAAACATCGCTGTCCATGATAATAGTCATTAATTAGTCATTAATGTTTGCCCGGACGGGATCAAATTCGGGACCTCAAGCTTTGTAGTCAGATTCTCTAACCACTAACCCATCCAGTCCGAATCCCCTTATGCGCAAAGAATTGTGAAAGAGACTGAAAGCTAGCTATGCCAATGCATTTCATTCCAAGCGAACTAATGTTCATGCCGGTTCAAAACTCAACATATTTCTCAAAACTTTGATAAACCGAGCAATGCACTCTCTTACCTCAACTCGCTTTCATCTTGCTCGTCGGCAAGAATGCGTCGCATTTTTCTTTCAAAGCGTTTACGGGAGTTATTTACGCTGCATGCACGTTGGTTCTTTTAAAGCGGGTAAGCTTGTGAAGTTACAGCACCACGATGAACTAAGCCAAAAAGAAAAGCCAGGTATGCCACTTTAATACCAGATATCCACTATAGCCGAAACTGTTTTCCAATGGCGGTACGTATTCTTAATGAGCTGCCAAAAAAATATAGCCGAGTTGCCCCGGAGTATGTTTAGGTCCAAACTATTCCAGTGGCTTAAAGATAAATCGTTTTATTTCATTTTGGAAGATTTAACATATAAAAGATATAATATAATATGAAAGATATGATATGAATTTTAAATGTAACATCTTATAATATGTAAACATGACATAACAATGAATAAATAAATAAATATAAATTGAATGACATTTAAACCTAATAGAAAAAAGAAAGTAATAGAAAAACACAGGCTAAAAATTAAAAGTACAAACATAGACATAGGTACGAGTACATATTGATGTTGCTATTAAGGGTCACGGCTCAGCCTGTCGCTGATTAAAAACCAGCACTGGTCTTCCGCCGGGCCACAGTATAGTAATAGACATAAATATTGTAACTAATTTAATTCTGTATGTATAATTTATTCAATAATTTAATAGTAATTTTAATCGTTATAATTTTGAGTAATAATTTGTCAGATTATCTGATTTATTGTAGATTATAAAATAAAATAAATAAATAAATAAATATTAGGGGACAATCTAACACAAATCGACCTAGTCCCAAACTAAGCAAAGCTTGTACTATGGGTACTAGACGACGATAAACATACTTATATAGATAAATAAATACTTAAATACATAGAAAACATCCATAACTCAGGAACAAATATTCGTGCTCATCACACAAATAAATGCCCTTACCGGGATTTGAACCCAGGACCTATTGCTTCGTAGGCAGGGTCACTACCAACTAGGCTAAAGCGGTCGTTATAGAATAAGATTTTTGCATGCCAATGTATAAGGGTATACATGTCACGGCACAGTAACACTCCTCTACAACATCTTTTGTAATACCATGTCTAAAAGCAGAATAAATAATTTCATTTCATAAGCTATTAGGTTTCAAAACTCAGCTAATCTATTGGCTTCACAAAAAATGTTTTTACTCTTTGAAGGAATTCTTGTATAATACATAGATAGATTCTTAAAGGCATTTGTGTTATTGTTGTTAGTTATTATTAGAACAGTAGAAGAAATAGCATGGTTGCATGAATCACATTTCAATATTTGCATGGCTTATGAAGCTTAAATGTATGAAACTGGGATTTTTTTTTACCACCATTAATTGTACTACATTTAAGGCAAATAAACATATTTCATTTCATTTCATTTCATTTCAAAAAGAAAACTAAACCATTGAAATCACCAAGGCTGGCTTGCGCGGACCTGGGTTAGCTACTTAAATCCGAGTTAACTGCTCTAACCCAGGGTTAACAAATATGTATGGAACTGTCATTCTTAACCTAGGGTTACCAATTTAATTTTTTAACCCTGAACTGTGCAAGTGGCCCTAAGGCCCACTTGCACGATCCAGAGTTAAGCTATATAACCCCGGGGTAACTGCTTAACCATGGCGATGGCAAACGCAATAGGGGTAGACCACACAGAAGGTGGGAAGATGAGCTAAGGGTAACTGCGGGCCCTAACTGGAGAAGAGTAGCTCGTGAGAGGGTTCAATGGAAAGAGCTAGAGGAGGCCTATGCCAAACGGCACGCTGAATTGAGGGATATATTATAGCAACAACATTAACTCAACTTTTAGAAAGAAAAATTCAAAATAAAGGGCTTATTATTAACTGCTTAACCAGGGTTAAATAACTAATTTGTCTTGCACTGCCAAGAGTTAAGGCTTACCTCTGGGTTAAAAAGATAATTTTTTAACCCGCCGAAGTTGGAGGGTTAAACTGTTAACTCGGAGCGAGAAATGTCAAACTTGTGAAGTTTTAGGAAAAATAACCTCGAAAAAAATTTGTTGAATTTATTTTCAATGCCATGATATAGTTTAGATTTAATCTACAGAGAAATAAAGAATTAGGTACTTCGAAAATTAATACACTCTGCTCAGAATTGGTAAACTTTGTATTTAACACACACCTTTAATACATATGTAGATACGAGTATTATTTAATAGAATATAGTAAGCGACGGCCTTTAGGAGGGGTGGAGTCTGCAGCAGGGCAACCGCCCGCAGACTCACTCTTCCAGGGCCTACAACCCACGTAGAAAAGTTTTGTAATTTCACGCTTTACGCAGTGCTGTATGGGAGGTTAGCGCCATCGGTTTTCTTGGTCTTGATAACTTGTTTATGTTTGATTCTTGGTTATTGTATCACAAAGCAACAAACAATCTCTGTTTTTGAACGTTGTTAGGGGCACGTAAATGATTATTGTCCACTTTATAACGATAAACTTTTTATAAACACGAACTAGTAAATTGATTGTTGTTGTTACGACTGATTATTTGACAGGTAAAATCATCTCTTCATGGTCTTCATTGAACATAAACCACCGAAAACGCAATGACACTTCAAATCTGGCAGAAAGAACAAGACTTATGCAAGTTCTTGTTATGTGAGAGAGAGAAGGATACAATGTCGTTCGTCATTCGTGGTATTGTATTTGGTCGGATTCGATTTTTGTGTGAATGAATTTGCTTTTGACAAATGAAATGGACGGGTTAGAAAACCCTGGGCTAATTTCGTTCCGTGCAAGACAAAGTTGGGTTAAAGAAATAACATATTAACCCCGAGGCAGTAAACTCCGGGTTATTTTATTATCTCAAAATTTCCGTGCAAGTGGGCCTAAGTAGTCTATGCGTGCGTCAATCTGCCACCACTATTTTCTTAGGAAAGGTTTTAAGTCGTCCCAGCCTATTTACGTCCCACTGCAGGGCACAGTCCTCCTCTTAGAATGAGATGGTTTAGGCCGTAGTTCCTACGCGGGAACTATTGGGAGTTTCGCACTCACCATTGAATTTCTTCACGTGTCTGTGCAGCTTTCTTCACGACGGATTCCTTCACTGTAAAACTCATGATAAAAAACTCAGAGGTGCGAGCCCGGATTGGAACCCACGACCTGCTTGAGAGGCAATAGGTCAAACCACTAGGCTATTTTGGGATTGGTACAATAAGTAACCTATGTATTTTTCCTGTGACGGACAGACGGACGGACAGTATAACGATATAAATAGGGTTCCGTTTATCACCCTTTTGGCTCGGAGCCTTAAAAAACCAATGCCACATGCGCCCAGCACTAATTAGAAAAATCCATGTAATCTGCAACAATTACAGCAAATTATACTAAATCGCACCTGCGTCTGAGATATGACCGCCGGGTAAATGCCTCAGGAGTTTTTGCCCGGATTAGTACGAATTAACTTTATACTGTAGTTCGTTGGCAAAAGGTAAGTCGCTAATTTAGAACAACACTGACACAATTACAAATTATTGTCATTTCAAAACTAAACTTGTTTTTCTTTTTACATAAAGTTTAGTTTTGAAATGACAATAACTTGTAATTGTGCCAGTGTTGTTCTAAAGGAGCGAGCTGTGCTAGTCTTGTTGTGTTGTGGTCTTGCTATATTGCTTGACCTTCTAATGCCCATTAAATAGATGTCACCCACTTGCCGACTATTGGGGCAGTGTTCAGTACTCGGACGTCTATACTACTTTCGATTAATTTCATTCATTGGAGGGGTATATATTACAATACCGAAGTACGAAAGACCGAATGTATTAAAACATCGAATGGGTCAAAAGACCGACACGATTTTTTTCTGAAACCGTTAACTTTTTAAGATTGTTATAAAACAAACCTAACCTAATGGGTTCTGTATGATGCCGTTTTAATAAATTCTGAGAAGTTTACAGTTTCAGAAAAAAACCGTGTCGGTCTTTTGATCCATTCGATGTTTTAAAACATTCGGTCTTTCGTACTTCGGTATTGTAATACATACCCCATTGGAGTCATGAAATATATGTTTTGGTATACACAAAATTGCGCTACGCGACGTTGAACCGTCTCTAAAATTGCCTATTGATGTACCCACAGACAATATCCGATCGCATTAGTACAAAACAAAAAGAAGAATAAAAGTAATTTCCTATGAAAGCAATCGAAATATCCGGTGAGGGGCGCGGTGGAGAGACTGACAAGTTCTAATCGAAAAGCTGACGAGTCATACACAGAGTAAGTTAGCAACAGTTGTATTTTATACTAGCTTTTGCCCGCGACTCCGTCCGCGTGGAATTAGTAATTTGGGCAGCTTAGTTCAACGATATAAAAAAAATTACCCCGCCCCCCCCGCAACCCCCCCCCCCCCGTCACCGTCCCCCCACCGAAACCCCCCCCCCCCCCGCACACCCGCGTTCACATTCACCACCGTACCTACTCCCAAGTCACTACTTCTAAAAACTGTTCTATAAATTCTTAAAATAGACGTATCTTTCTTATTTGTGAACCGATTCAAATGAAACAAACACTAAATGTTAATCCAAGAAAATACCAACATATTAGTGAAAACCGCATCCTTCTAGGTTAAGCCGTTTCTGAGATTAGCGCGTACAAACGCACAGACAAACAGATAAACAGACAAACAGACAATAATTCTAAAAAACATTGTTTAGGGTTCTATTGCGCTAGTAAATAGCCCTAGTGACAGTTTTTCTCAAATATCTTCAATGTACAGACACCGACTTGTTACAGATTTATTATATGTATAGATATAGATGGACAACTCTTGTTCTCTACTCCGCCATAAATTCCAAATATCCCTTGTCACTGCAATTTCTATAACGAGTCTCTATAACAATTACAGAGATAAAGTTACTTTGAAGGCTTATATTATTTATGCACTAGATAGAGTGTCAGCAGCAAACATTGCGATACAAACCGTCCACAAATTTCTTTTGACAGCTTCATATTACGATTGCTTTACGTCATTCAAACTGAAGGGAGGCAAATGACATATAAGCCAAGTTGGCTTATATTTTTCGGGACGTTTTCATGCCGCCGAAGCTCTATCTAGTGTATAAATAATCTAAGTTTGAAGGTGTGTGAGTCGTACCGGTGTATCTGTGGGGCGATGGTGGAGGAAAATGGTCATCATGGTCTAAGCTGTAAGAGGAGTGCTGGAAGGTTTCCTAGGCACCACTCAATTAATGAGATTGTTCGTCGAGCCATGGTGTCGGCTAGTGTCCCGTGTGTTTTGGAGCCACCTGGTTCATGCCGATCAGATGGAAAGAGGCCTGACGGGCTTACGTTAGTCCCTTGGCGTAAGGGTCGTTGTCTTTTGTAGGATGCGACGTGTGTACCTTTGCCGCATCTCACATTAGACAATCCTCGAGGTCGGCGGGCGCGGCGGCCGAATCTGCTGCGCTGCTTAAGCACTCGAAGTATTCCGAGTTGGAGGCAACTTATGACTTCGTTCCCGTCGCGGTTGAGACGGCTGGGCCGTGGGGCTTCGAAGCGCGGGAGCTTTTTGGTGACTTGGGTCGTCGTTTAAGAGATCGTGGGTATGATGCTCATTCAGGATCGTGGCTTGTTTAGCAGATCTCCACAGCCATCCAGAGAGGCAATGCTGCGAGCGTAATGGGGACATTTGTTTCCAGTTCGTCGCGGGGAGGGATTTTTGAGCCAACAAGCTTAATTTAATTATTAATAATTTTAGGATAAATTTAGTGTATATTGTTTGTTTGGTGCTGTACTAACTTAGTTTTTAAGAGTTTTGTTTTGTTACAAACCAATTTTGCTGACATTTTGATTAATTATGTATTCTAACTTTGAATTGAATATAGGTACACCGTGTACGTTAAATTCGAAACATTGCTCGGTACATTAACACAGACGGACAGACGGACGGACAGCGGAGCCTCAGTAATAGGGTCCCATTTTTACCCTTTGGGTACGGAACCCTAAAAAGGAGCTTTAGTCCCGATATGACATGCTGAGACTAAAGTAACATTTTAAAAGCATGAGAAGTGAAAAATACCTTTTTATTTATTGTTATACCAAACACGCGTCACGACATTGTAAAAACTTGGCCGCAGCTCAGACGTTGGCATCAAATCTTGGGGAAAAACAATACATTTGGAAGTTCGACTCATACATATTCATCGGGGTGGGATAAAAAGCGAGTTGAGAGTGCCTTTTCAAAGTTCGCGTATTTATTATATTGACTGTGGTGCCTCAGATCCCTGACGATCTAGGGATATTATGAATGCGATTTACCTACTTATTCCGGAGCGGGGCTGTGAGAAGCATAGTATACCAAAGGTGCGACAGTAAGGCAAACAGTAATTATATTTTAAAGATGAAATCTTCGATCAACAATACTACTACATAACGGATCAGCGCAACAAATACGGTCCGGCAAATAAGAGCTCACTCCCAACGTGAGTTCTTATTTGGTTTTAGTTCGGTCCAAGCACAGCCATTCGTTCGTTGTATTGTTGATCGAAGGATGAAATCATTATTTTCAAAGGTTTGTATTGCATGTGATGTTAAAAACAGTCGTACAAAAAAGGCAGTTTTGAGAAAACTCCATTGGAAAGTTTAAAAAATATTGTACTCACAATTAGAAATAGGTAAGGTAACATAGTTACTTAAATATTATGGTTCAGCTTTGAATTTATATGAATTATTTATGAAGAATATGCGGCAGTTGATCGAAGGAGTTTAATATTATTTATAAAAATTAGATCAAAATATACTAAACTTATTACATTATTGTGTACGTACGCGGCATTTTCTGCCAAGAAACTGCTATGTACTTTGCATATTTTTGTACTTTTTTAGGGTTCCGTACCCAAAGAGTAAAACGGGACCCTATTACTAAGACTCCGCTGTCCGTCCGTCTGTATGTCAGTCCGTCTGTCACTAGGCTGTATCTCATGAACCGTGATAACTATCACGAAACTAACTAGACAGTAGAAATTTTTACAGATGATGTATTTTTGTTACCACAAATACTAAAAAACAAAATAAAATATATATTTAAGGGAGCTCCCATACAACAAACATGATTATTTCGTGCGCGAGTTCGACTCGCACTTGGCCTTTTGTTTGTTGTTTTTATTTGAGTAAATAAATATGAAATAAATAGTATTTTTTATTGAATCAAACCACTGGGGCACCACGACAACACGGTTACAGTAATTATAGGTAGAGATAATCCACAACATGGCCCACCCCTCCACAATTCAAGAAGTCTTCAATGTATTGTGAAAGTATTTATAAAGCACTCCAAAATTTTCAACGCATGTGTGCGTGTTGAGACAGCCGTCAAACAAAAGCAGATACTACTACATAAAAGTTCTTTCGTAAATATGTGACTAAACACATTGAAATAGTAATATGGAGGGGCGGGCCATGTTATCGTAGTTTATCTCTAATTTATGAAAACTGACAAAAATGTTGTTCTTCTTTGCTGTATGAAAACTGTTTAATTAATGTCTACTGTGCATACATAAGAGTTGTGAAGGTAGTTTCTTGGGTCATTTGTTGCGTTCGCTACATTGCAACGATGTTTATGTTATGAGGATAACGATAAACAAACGTACATACAGCCGCTGAGGTGTTTTAGAGCGCTGCATCAGCCAAAACGATTTTCGTATGCCAAGTATTGCGAAACACCTACGCAATGTGAGATGATTCGTAGAAAATTTACATTGCGGCCCTTGAGTGAACGGTTGTAACTCTATAGTTATGCGGATACTCAATGTAATGCTGCCGTGTATGGATTGTGGTGTTGACAAGTAGAACAGTGAGACGATATTTTTTTAATGCGTAGAAGTAGCCGTTGCCCGTATTAGTGTGTTTGGGAAATCTAGAGTTTCCCGATATGAAATGTATTTTACCTAGTTGTTGTTTTGTTGGTTTTATTTTATTTTAATCATAGTGTTAATTTATATAAAGATATAATTGTAAATTATAGCTTAAGTAGCTTTTATCATAATAATCGTAATAATAATAATCATGGGACGATTGACACCAATTGACCTAGTCCAAAACTAAGCAAAGCTTGTACTAGACAAAGGATAAACATACTTATATTGATTAATACATACTTAAATACATATTAAACATTCAAGACTTGAGCATAGATATTCGCTTTTTTTACACAAACACCTGCCCCGACCGGGAATCAAATCCAGGACCTCAAGCTTCATAGTCAGGTTCTCTAACCACTAGGCTATCTGGTCGTCTGTCGTGTTGGTCGTGTGTTTATCTCACTAGTTATTATAAATGCGAAAGCTAATGACCATAAACGTGCATGTCCAGTCTGCAAATTCTGGAGTTAAGCCTAAGACTTAGGCCCTAAGTTATCTTTCAGGGCTAAAATAACCCAACCTAATGGTGCTTAATTTTTACCAAATAAGAAGTGGGCGAAATTTTACCATAACAAATATATAAACAATCATAACAAACCAAAAGCTTGTAAAAACTAAATGCTTACAAAATAATTTTCTCGCAAAATCTAAGGTAGTCCAGCTTTTTATATTTTTGTAGTCGAATTTCAGCCATGTCTCTTTATTATTTTTTATGTGTAATTTTCTCCCGAACCCATTTTCACGATCTAGAAGGCTGCCCTAATAACAAACTCGGAGGCAATTGAGGCCGCAATCCGAATAAAAAGAGCGATATTGGCCAACTTTACTCATATTTTGTCGTTTTCATAAGGACCTTTGACAAAGATATGCCGTTCGGATAGCTAAGTCTTAACAGAAATACAAGTCAACAAAATAAAGTGCTAGATAGGATCCAACATAGGTTTTGATACAGTTCGAACAATATCTAAGCGACGCCTTTCCTCGACGCTGAAGAAATGACAATTAATCTTTGATCAATTATAACTGAAGATACACATTGCCGAACAAAATCCCCTTCAAAAAATGTCCGAACTTTTTTATTTGTTTGCATAACAATTAAAATCATCACCTACACAGAAATTTGAACCTAGTCTTTACTTCATTACAGTCGAATTTCGGTTGACACTTGACAGCTAAACTTGACAATTTCACGCAACGTACTGTGAAAAAAGAAGGCCACTTTTATCAAAGTGGCGCTCATTTGGCTCGGACATTTTCGGGCGCGCGACTGTGGATCTACAGTTATAATTGATCAAAGCAATTAATGCTAATCTTCTTCTCTTCTTGTTTACATATAAAAGGCATCCGTTACTGACTGATCTATCAACGCACAGCTCAAACCACTGAACGGATTGTTCTGAAATTTGGCACACGGATAGCTATTATAAGATGGGATTTTTTGAAATTCCCAGGGTATAAGAAAAAACAGGATTTTGTATACTCATTCAATTCAATGGGACCCTATCTCAGTAACCATTCCTTTAGGATCATAGTGCAGTAAAAAGGTCTTTTTGGAATTTACCGCGGGCTAGAGATCGGGAGTTGACTATAATTATATTTTGAGAAAAAGCTTGTAAATAATAATGTAAATGTGCAGAGACGCGAGCCAAGAAGGACGCGACATATTCTCCAAAGCATACCACTAGAACGCCTGCCACAGATCACCAACCCTGCATCGGACTATCAAATAAACATAATTACAAATACTACAAATTTGTGACATGACACAGGCAAAGACTATTTGATTCCACTTGCTACGATCCTGTCATACATATTTCACTTCCACAACACTCCTACTCTTTTCAAACATGCTCGCCGGTTTCGGGTACTCTTAACCTGACCTTTCTTCAAACTATTCCCAATCTGATTATGGAATGTCCTCCTTAGTCTCCCCCATCCAACATTTCCATTTACCCTCTCCTTATACCTCTTTCGTAATTCTTACTTCGACCATCCTCTGTACATGTACAAACCAACTTAATACTCCTTTTTCTATACGAGTCATAACACCATCTTCATCTTTCATCAGTAGAAAAGTCTAGCAGCCTGTGACAAAGACGTCTCCAACAGTACAGCTTGGCAAACACCAACATTTGAGAGAGTAAAGATCCTAGCCAGTCGTTAAGACACAACTAAAATTAAAAACTAATATCCTAGCAATCCAATTACAACTTCTCCCTTATAAAATTTAACTAGCAATAACATTCGAAGTCTGAACTTACCACGAAGTCCGATTTTCGAACGTGTCGTGCCATTCCGCTCGCACTAATAATATTTAATAGAAGAGAAAGAAAGACGGTACGATCAGAATTTCAAATTGAGTAGCTCCCATAGTAAAAAATATAAATAATGTGTTTGGGGAGCTGAAAGCTCAGCGTTTAGCGAATTGGTATCGATGATAAAACCGACGTTTATTAGCAGATAAAGATAACATACAGATAAGTTAAGATTTTTGGACAAGATCAAGTTACTGGGACTGAGAAAAGTATCGTGTCATCTCTTTCACTCTTCTGTTTCACAATATTAGCGTAAAGGGGATGGCACGATACGAAGTCCGAAAATCGAATTTTGAGTGAAACGAGTGTGCTTTTGTTTCCGTAGTCAAGATGGTGAAAACGGAATTCATCCCTGCCTATATTATTATACGTCCCACTGCAGGGCACAGGCCTCCTCTCAGAATTAAAGGGCTTGAGCCGCCGTTCCCACGCGGGCCCAGTGCGGATTAGGAACTTCACAAACACTATTTAATGTCTTCGCGGGTGTGCGCAGGTTTCGACTCAAAGTCAAAGTCAAAATGATTTATTGCATATTACAGGCAGAAGCTGGAATAATAGACTAGGTATACATGTGACGCCCTGTAAGGGCACGGCAATAACAGAGGGCTATTTTTACAATTAAATATTACTAATTATTAAATTTGACTCAATATATTCCTTCACCGTAAAGCTCGTGGTAAATTTCAAATGTAATTTCGCATGTAAATTCCGAAACTCAGCGAGCCCGGCCTCGAACCCAAGACCCTCTGCATGAGAGCCCTTAGGTCAAACTACTAGGCCACCACACCATCATTCAGCATATGTATGCCAAATTTCAATTCAATTCAACCATTGGAAGTGGGTTAAAATTAAGTTCTCCTTAATATTTGACACTAACAAGGCAAGTTAATGAAAACGTAAAAAATACGCAGTTTTTACTCAACCTTAACATTTTCTTAACTTTTCCAGTGGAAAATTGAAAAGTTAGCGAGCCCTTCACATACCTACACGTCAAAATGTCAATGGCGGCAGCTATTTAATTAGCTTCCAGGAAGCGGCGAGAAAATTGCAATTATGCAGCGTAATTGCAGCCGTGGTAGGAAACTTTCAACAGCACATCAAGCGTTGGGGTTCAAGGGGTAGTTATATTATCCCTGTGCATTTCTTCCAAAGTTATCGACATAGCCCACCGCATTAGCACGCTGAAGTGGCAATGGGCCGGCCATATAACCCGGAGAACCGATAACCGTTGGGGTAGACGAGTTCTTGAGTGGAGCCCACGGATCGGCAAACGTAGCGTAGGACGTCCTCAGACTCGGTGGAGCGATGATCTTCGCAAGGCGGCTGGCAAGAGCTGGATGAGAGTGGCCGAGGATCGTGCTCAGTGGGTTGCCATGGAAGAGGCCTATGTCCAGCAGTGGACAGGGCAAGCATAGGCTGATGATAATGGTGGTGATGATGATGATGATGGTGATGCCCTTCTTCACGGTGGAGAAAAATGTAGCACGCACAAACCTGCACACGCTTAAGAATTTATTGGTGTAGAGAAAAAGCGATATATAAAAGCGTGGTTGTTCTATGGCATCTTAAGCTGTGATGTGCTTGCAGTGGGTTATACCGGAGTTGGTGAGACGATGACTTCTTCTTCTGTCAAATTGCTACACTCTTGATCAAGAGGTCGTTGGCGTCGGTTGAGATTTGTTAGCCCTTTTGAAAAACCAATAATTATTTAGAATAGTTATAAAATAAATCTAACCTAACCTATTATAGAGTCCTAGAGAATTCCTGAATAATTAATGGTTTTGGAGAAAAATGGGTATGCCAAATGAATTACGCGTAAAAAATTTATGCCACCAGAATGAATCACACCATCATTTTAGACGGCCGGATAGTCTAGTTGTTAGAGAACCTGACTACGAAGGTTGAGGTCCAGGGTTCGATTCCCGGTCGGGGCAGATATTTGTGTGAAAAATACGAATGTTTGTGCTCGAGTCTTGGATGTTTAATATGTATTTAAGTATGTATTCATCTATATAGGTATGTTTATCCGTTGTCTAGTACCCATTGTACAAGCTTTGCTTAGTTTGGGCCTAGGTCAATTGGTGTGAATTGTCCTGTGATATTTATTTATTTATTTATTCATTAGCGGAGCTTGAACGGAATCCTTCACAACGCAAGACCCACTCACCTCGGCCCCGTGAAAAGTTACAGCATTTCCTGTTGAAGAACAGTTACTCTGAAACAAACCAAGAGGGAGTGAATCTCGTTAAATGTACACCCGTAATGATATTTGCTTTTAATATTAACCAGCGTGCTTTGCAGTCAAAAGCAGGTGAAAATTAATTTGAAATGACGGCATTTTTTCGGCTCAAGGTGATTTAGCCTACTATTCGTCAGCTCTCTGTCGTTTGCGCGAATTTCATATGTTGGTATAACTTTATGGCCAGTGACCATTATGAGAAATTAAATTATGGGAAATGAAAGAAAATCAATTTCGTCACCTTCTTAACGTGTCCCCAATGCCATGTCGACCACTGTCTATGTATAGTTACTGTCGATATTGATGGAATTTTTATTTGTACCTACTAGAATTTACCCGTAACTTATTTCGTAGTTGAAATTTATCGACCACAAGATTTTTGCAGAAATTTCAAAAATTATATCTTTTTCGTCATTTACTTTGCATAAGAACTGCCTCAAAATTTCATCCCTAAATTTAGCGGTTGAGAGTTTTGTGTTTTCATATGCGCAAATCCTGACCCTGTAGAAATCCTACTAATATTATGAATGAAAAGGTTATGAAGATGTTTGGATATTTAGATGTTCGGATCTTTGTTAATCAATCACACAAAATGGCCGAACGAATTTGGATGAAACTTGGCATACAAATAGATATAAATCTGAATTGGGACATAGGATACTAAATATCAAAATCACGGATGTAAGCTAGTATACATAGATAGTAAAATAACAGAGTAAGGGGCTGTTTCACCACCCATTGATTAATTTTAACTGAAGGATAAATGTGATGCCGTCTCCGTCTATTCGAACAAAACAAACAGAGACGGCATCACATTTATCCGTCAAATAAATTTGATCAATGAATGGTGAAACAGGGGGTACAGCTGCAAAATAGGTATTGGTTTAACACTTCATTAAAGCGATGGAATATTTTAATGAGATGCTCAGTGGCATGGACGAACGAATCATGCGCTCATTTTGATTTAATAACTGCTTAAATAAATTATTTTATTGATCTAATTTGAGTTCATTCGATTCATT
The DNA here is from genome assembly GCA_947563465.1 of Archips xylosteana. Lineage (NCBI taxonomy): Eukaryota > Metazoa > Arthropoda > Insecta > Lepidoptera > Tortricidae > Archips > Archips xylosteana. The sequence goes on along the minus strand of OX387351.1, from coordinate 2,648,591 downwards.
AGGCCCAAATGTGGCGCGCAAGGTCTATCTTCAAAATTTCTGGTATTTTTAGTTACATCTCAGCCTGTCAGCCTATATCAGCCAAAGCAGAGCACAGGCTTCCTCTCAGAATGAAAGGACTTGGGCCGTAGATCCCACCCACGAGGATTGATAAAAGGCTAATTGATTCAATCGCCATCCTGGGTGATATTGAAGTTATACCTATACTATTTGTACCTATGACCTATACCTATGATATTTGTTACTGGCGGTGTCGTCGGCGCGTACCGTTGCTCGCAGGCAGTCTCCACTGGTTCGCGCGCTGTGCCTTCTTAATGATCTTCTTGCATCAGCTCCAGAGTGTGACGTATTTGCTGATTGCTGGAATAGTGTATGCGATGAATGTCTGAGGTTCTGCGAGATGATGGATGCTCGCGTGTCCACTTGTATTTAAATGTGTTGTTATGTTAATTTATGTTATAATTTTATTTTATTTTCATTTCTCTTTTTTTTTCATCTTTTTGTTAAATGTATTTACTAAATCTGTAAGTTTTTATAGTAGATACTTAAGTTTTTGATATGTTTACGTTTCTCGGTGAATTGGTTTTACTGTAATGCCGGGCAAACAGTGTTCACAATAAATAAATAAATAATACCTAATTGGAATCGGCGTAATGTTTAAAATTCATTATCATCCAGGTGGCGTTTGAATCAATTCGACTCTTAACAGTCAAAATGTAATTTTGCACTTAAATTACGAAAATCTCAGAGGTGCGAGCCTGCACTAAAACCCACTCTCTCTACAACCCACGACTCTCTGCTTGATAGGCCATAGGTCCAACCGCTATACCACTACAACAGATTTTTTAATCAACTACCTACTTTAGCCACTCAGCTGTTTTTTGCATTCATTGACATTATTTTGTTAACAAGTGATTTCAATGAACTGAGATTACCTACTTTGCTCGCCCGCGACCTTGCGATAGTTTCGTTTACGTAAGAAATGCAATGAATCTGAAGATTAACTCTGGTTGTTTTCGAAACGCGTCAGTGTAGTTTGGTGGTGGTGATAGTTGGGTTAGTGTGATTCGTGTGTGTTCGTACAGTGTGGAGGTGGAGGAACTGCATGAACACTTATTTCTTACATAAACGTAAGTATCGTAAGGTCGCGGGTGAGCAAAGTAATTGTTTGTAAGTTAATATGGCCCTCCGCAAAGTAACGCCTGATTCAATAAATTATTTAAGCGATTTCAAACAATGTTATTATTGTTTTAAAGTATAAATTGGATTGAAAAAATATGTATATACCAGGCAACCATAGTCACAAAGTAGGTATACTAGTGGAAAACCAAAGTGCAATGCTTGCAAGGCACGGATGTTGGGTACATAAGTAGAAGTTAGAGGAAGCTGATCAAGAACAAACGTACCAAAAATTTCCGGTCAGACTCTATTTTCTCAACTCTTAATCTTTCTCGATTGAAATTCATCAGCGCTATGATTTTAACTTAAATCGTAGCTTTTCTCTAAATCGACCAATCTGCCCGCTACGTGATACAAATTATAAACCATACAAGTAAAGCCCGTTTGCACGGTGTTCAAAAATTAACTCTTTATCGAGCAAATAAAAAAGTAAAAGTATTTTATACGCTATAAAATATGTATATGTATAATATATATAAATAGATGCATATTTTATACATATGTATATGTATAAAATAATGTATCTATTTATTTATTTGTTAACACTTTTTACACCAACTTAAGTATTTGTGCTGATTCCGGTCCTACAAATTTGATGCAATGATATGAAGGGTTTGACTGAAAATCAGCGCTGCAGCAGGCACCTACTGCAGCTTAATGCTAAGTCAAATTCCTTTTCGACATCTCAACTATGTTTTTTGTTATTATTATTATTGTTTTTTTATTTTTCTCGTAGTAGGGTTATCAGAAGTCCGAAGAGAGGGGGAGGACACGATAATCCTGAACTCTGGTAACATGCTCTATTTCCGGGAGGGCGACCAACAGTCCCAGGGCGGTGTCGGGTTTATCGTCCACAAGTCCCTTGTAAACAACGTCGTGGAGATCGTGAGTGTGTCGACCAGGGTAGCGTACCTGGTACTAAGATTGACCAAACGGTATTCGTTGAAGGTCGTACAGGTTTACGCTCCGACTTCGGCACACTCCGACGAAGAGGTGGAAACTATGTATGAGGATATCTCCAGAGCCATGCATAGCTCCGGATCTCACTTCACGGTTGTTATGGGGGACTTCAACGCAAAACTGGGTAAACGGGATGGTGAAGAGCTGCGAATGGGGCAATTTGGAGTAGGGCGTAGGAATCACCGAGGCCACCTACTGGCCGGCTTTATGGAGAAGGAGGGACTCTATATGATGAACTCCTTCTTCAAGAAGCGAGAGCACAGGAAATGGACTTGGATGAGCCCTGACGGTGTAACGAGGAATGAGATAGACTTTATTATGTCGACGAGGAAGCAAATATTCAATGATGTCTCCGTGATCAGTGCGGTTAAAACCGGGAGTGATCACCGTATGGTACGAGGCACATTGAATATTCGGTTCAAGCTTGAAAGATCGCGACTGATAAAGTCTACGCTCCGCCCGGCACCAGCCCAGCTACAAAACCTCGAAACGTTCCAGCTTGAACTGCAAAATCGTTTCGAATGCCTAGGAAGCGACATGGATGATTACAATGACGGGTTTGTGGAAGCTGTCCATACGGTTGGGTCAAAGTTCTTTAAGACTCACCGTACAAATAGAACCAAAAAAATCACACCTTCTACTCTAAAGCTCATGGAAGATCGACGTAAGATGATCCTACAGACATCTGGTGACGCTTGCCAATACCGGCGGCTTAACAGACAGATCTCAAAGTCTCTGAGGCGCGATATACGCCAGTTTAATACTAATAGTATTGAAGTGGCGATAGAGCGCAACAGAGGCTCTAAAGTTTTTGCCAAGAATTTGTCTGTTGGGCAAAGCCAATTGGCAAAGTTAAAGACCGATGAAGGTAGGATCGTGACCTCTAAACCGGAGCTATTGTTAGAAGTTGAGAAGTTCTATGGACAGCTGTACACATCAACGAAGAAACCCGTCATGGATCTAGCTGAAGACCCGAGAGCTAGATTAACCCGGCACTATACCGAAGACATCCCGGACGTCAGCCTGTACGAGATTAGTATGGCTCTCAAACAACTAAAGAATGGCAAGGCCCCTGGTGATGACGGAATAACAGCCGAACTTCTGAAGGCGGGTGGAAAACCGATCCTCAAAGCCCTTCAGAAACTATTCGATACCGCCATCCGTGAAGGGAAAACACCAGAAGCATGGAACAGAAGTGTAGTGGTGCTGTTCTTCAAAAAAGGCGATAATACCTTATTGAAGAATTATAGACCCATTTCACTTCTGAGCCATGTTTACAAGCTGTTTTCGAGAGTCATCACGAATCGTCTCGCGCGCAGGTTAGACGACTTCCAGCCTCCCGAACAAGCCGGGTTTCGAAAAGGCTTTAGCACCGTGGACCACATACATGCGTTGCGGCAGGTTATACAGAAAACCGAGGAGTATAACCGCCCCCTTTGCCTGGCATTTGTGGACTACGAGAAGGCCTTCGATTCGATCGAGACTTGGGCTGTACTGCAGTCTCTCCAACGGTGCCAAGTAGACTACCGGTACATCGAAGTGTTGAAGTGTCTGTATAATAACGCCACAATGTCCGTCCAACTTCAGGATCAGATGTCGAAGCCCATTCTATTGCAGCGGGGAGTCAGACAAGGAGATGTTATCTCTCCGAAACTGTTCACCGCTGCACTAGAGGATGCGTTTAAGACTCTGAACTGGGAAGGGCGTGGCATCAATGTAAATGGCGAATACTTCACTCACCTTCGATTTGCCGACGACGTGGTGCTTATGGCTGAGACCTTGGAGGACCTCAGTGCGATGCTCGCTGACCTCGGAAGTGTCTCCGAGAGAGTTGGTCTTAAATTGAACATGGACAAGACGAAGGTCATGTCGAACGCCCATGTTGTACCAACTCCCGTCGTAATCGGAGATACTTTGCTCGAAGTTGTTGACGACTATATCTATCTGGGACATACAATCCAATTGGGTAGGTGCAACTTCGAGAAAGAGGTCAATCGACGAATTAGACTCGGTTGGGCAGCGTTCGGGAAGCTCCGCAATATCTTGTCATCCGATATACCGCAGTGTCTCAAGTCAAAAGTCTTTGACCAGTGTGTGTTGCCAGTGATGACTTATGGCACTGAGACGTGGCCGCTAACGATGGGTCTTATAAGGAAGCTCAAGGTCACTCAGAGGGCGATGGAGAGGGCTATGCTAGGAGTTTCTTTGCGGGATCGCATTAGAAATGATGAAATCCGCGCGAGAACTAAAGTCACGGACATAGCTCGAAGAATCGCTAGACTTAAGTGGCAGTGGGCAGGGCACATCGCCCGTAGAACTGACGGCCGATGGGGCCGAAAGGTTCTCGAGTGGCGTCCGCGGACCGGAAGACGCAGTGTAGGTAGGCCTCCAACAAGATGGAGCGACGACCTGGTGAAGGTAGCGGGAACGCATTGGATGCGGATGGCACAGGGCCGATCTGTTTGGAGAGCCTTGGGGGAGGCCTATGTTCAGCAGTGGACGTCTTTCGGCTGAAATGATGAATGATGATTTTTCTCCTATATTAGTCAGTGTATTTTCTTTTTTTGACGTCGAATAAAGTTATGTCTATGTCTAAATATTTAAGCGCTCCACATCGTTGCCCCTGCGGAAGCGATGTAGACCGGCTTGGGCACCACGGACTCTCCTGCCAGAAGAGCGCGGGCCGCTTCGCGAGACATGCTGCCCTTAACGACATTATTCGTCGGTCTCTTGCGTCGGCTAACGTGCCGGCTCTCCTGGAGCCGTCAGGTATTTCAAGAGACGACGGCAAGAGACCAGACGGTATGTCTTTGAAAAAAAAAAAAAAAAAATGAAAAATGTTTATTTGCATTTTTACACATTGTAACAGACGAGGTTGGAGTCTCCTATTAAGCATTAGGCATGCTTATGTCAGGAGACACCGCTCCTCCATAACAAAAAATGGTACTTACATAATAAAGTGGATTCTATCCAAACTATAAACTATAAAAAAAAAAAAAAAAAAAACCTCATCTTGATTTGAGATTTACATTAGACAAGATTGTCTCAAGTTTTACATAAATTAACAAATAGAAATAGGAAACTTAAAAATGTGTGTGTGTGTGTGTGTGTGTGTGTGTGTGTGTGTGTGTGTGCGCGTGTGTGTGTGTGTGTGTGTGTGTGTGTATCTGCGTATGCGTGTGTATCTGCGTATGCGTGTGCGTGTTTGTGTGTGTGTAAGTGAGATTATGTCCAAGTTTATGTATATATTAGAAAATTATAGCTAATTCAATAGAATAATTACTTAGAAATGGTAACTATGGCTGTCACTATTATTAAAATTAATGTTTAACACTATACAGCAAAGCCTCTGTCTCATCATAACTGAGTGGTTTTAGCCATTTAATCATTTCACTCTTACACTTATACAGCTGTAGTTGATATATATTAATCTTATTATTCACTTTGTTGTATATATGAGCTGATTGTGCTTTGTATTGCCTTTTAGCGAACATGGACCTGCTAATCGGCATTGGTGCCGCGTTTTTGTTGCGTCTACGGGTTTCTACCATTGGGCTGAATTCCAGTGTTTTGTGTAGCCTAAGCACCGTGCCAAAAACATACAGTTTCCTCATAGATAATTGGTCACAAATTTTATAAAGTTCACTCGTGGGGAACCTGTATGGTTTCGAACACATCAGCTTAAGTAGACATCGTTGTCCTCTCTCTACTTCCAAGAATTTTGTTTTGGAAGCACCTCCCCAAGCCGCAATACAGTAGCACATAATTGGTTGAGCTAAAGTAATGTAAAGCTGATTAATAAGTTTCTTAGTGGCAATGTGTCTAAATATCTTAAAAATCCAATTTAGTTTTCTTATTCTATTATTCACATTATCAAGATGCATGTGCCACGAGAGTCGTTGATCCAGCAATACACCCAGATATTTAATTGAGCTGATCTTTTCAAGTTCCATGCAGTCACAAAGGGCTATCATGATTGTTACACGAATGTATTTTTAAATTTAAGTCATTACTAGGTTGCGTATTTTCATACTTAGTAAAACATATATATTTGGTCTTACTGACATTTAGTGTGAGAAGATTATTACTAACTTAGCCAAGCAGATACTCTTTCAAGACCAGATTCTGCACACCTGAACACAGACTCCCAAGTTTCTTCGACAAATACAATGGCAGTATCATCAGCATACGACCATATGTGCCCACGTTGTAGTTTCAGCCTTGTTAAGTCATTAATGTAAATTAAAAACAACGTGGGCCCAAGAACGCTCCCCTGGGGTACTCCAAAAGTTATGTCTTTTTCATTACTAATAAAATCTCCTATTTTCACTTTTTGTGTCCGCCTCTGTAAGTAATCACTCAGCAGCCGTAAGGGCAAGCCCCTTATTCCAACTCGCTCCAATTTAATCCCGTGGAGTATGGGAAGGGTTCTGGTGTGGGATGCAACCTGTGTAGACACACTAGCCCCTTCTCATATCCACCGGACCTCCACAAGGGCAGCAGCCGCAGCAGAGGCGGCCGAAACCGCTAAAATTAGCAAGTATAGCCTAGCGATTCAACGAGGAAATGCTGCCAGCATCTTCGGCACAATGCCGCAGGGGCCTTTTTTTAGATCTAGTTTAGTTTTTAATTTAGTTTGTAATATTTAGTTTATAGTTAAGTTTTATTCATTGTTATTTTTTCTTAATTGTTTTAATTAATTTATACCAATAAATTATAAGTACTGAAAAAAAAAAATTTAAGATTGAAAAAAATCCTCAATTCAAGCCTCATCACTAAAATTTAGTCCCAAAAATTCTGTACGGTCAGCCAAGAAAGTGGTCTACCAGTTTTGACAAAAGTTTCTGTGAGATCTAAATATCGCTAAGGTTGACTTTTCTGAGTGAAGTCATTAGTCACTGTCATCATATTGTTGCAAGGGAAAATCGACCTCGATGCGCTTAGGCCGAAGTTCTTAAGCGTGTCCGGTGCAGACTGGGAATTTCGCGCACACCATCACTTCAATACTGTTTACTGTATTTATTTTATAAGTATTAGTGTGTTCTTACTTACCTGCATACACCTGCGAAGAAATTCAATGGTGTGTGTGAAGTTCCCAATCCCCACCGGGCCCGCGTAGGAACTACGAGCCAAGCCCTCTCATTCTGAAAGGAGGCCTGTGCCCTGCAGTGGGACGTAAATAGACTGGGATGATGATGGTGAGTACCTAAAGGCTAGAACTTATCAGTAGTGTTGCCTATCGATCGATAGTCCAATATCGATAGACTATCGATAGTCTATCGATAGTATCACCACGTAGGGAAGGGTATAGGGAACCTATCGATGTTTAGAAAATTTTATTTCCGAAGGTTTAGAATCCCGAAAACTTCATTTGTCCGAAAGCATTTTTTTCTGAAACTGTAAATATTTCAGGATTTATTTCAGGACCATCGTGTAGAACCCTTTAGGTTAGGTTAAGGTTGTTTTATAAAAATCCTGAAATATTTACAGTTTCAGAAAAAAATGCATTCGGATAAATGAAGCGTTCGGGATTTAAAATATTCGGAAAAAAAAAATTCGAGAATATGATAGGTATTATATTTGTATTGATTTTATTGTTTATTGTCATTAATACTACGTTTCTCTTGTCTGTTATTTCTGCCACCTACATTAGTTTGTTGATATTTATTCATTTCTGAGTAATTGGTTGTCTGGAAGAGATCGCTTTTTAGCGATAAGACCGCCTATTGTCTACCTGATTTTTTTATTTTTACTGTACTGTTTTTGGTGATCAATAAAGAATATTTGTATTGTATTGTATTGTAGCCTATTTATAAGCAATACTATTGATAATGACAATACTATCGATAGTATCGATAGTTTTATGTCCAATACAATCGATAGTATCGATAGAATTTCAAAATTAGGCAACAAGACCGAAAACAATCGATACTATCGATAGTGTAGTAGATAGTAATATCGATATCCTGAATAGTTTGCGAGGTCAACGATCGATAGTCAAACTATCGACAGTTCTGCAGCACTGCTTATCAGTGTCATTGCGTTAACTTCCAAAGCCGTTGACCTCAAGGCCTTGTCGCTTAAAAATTAACGCTTTCCCACTTTCGCCGAATCTCTGGCCTCGATGAATAATAAAAATATTTTGCGGCTCACCGTCGACTTTGCAACTGTAATAATGTTTTAATTATATTTGTGAAGGAAACTTGGAGTTCGGTGGGCTCAAGGATTCGTACTTTCGTTTTAGAACGTGTTCGGGGAGCGTTTTTGAACGCCTGTTAAAGCTACATTATATTTTTTACTTGCGGTTATTTTAGAACGGGTGTACTCATAAAGTTTGAGGTTATGAATATTTTAATTAACTTGGCGGGTTTTTTTGTGGCTGAATGACATAATACAATTTTATTCGATTTAATTTGCTCCTATTGAAGTAGAGCAAAACATAGATGTGTAGAATAACGAATCATTTTGGCATAGTTTGCTTTGTCATAATTTCTAACGTTCGTCATAAAATTTACAGAACCGAGCTCTATTCAAGATTTTTTGAAATGTCATTTTATAGAATGCATTAGGTTAGGTTAGTTTATTAATGATTCAGAAGAAAATAATGTTTCAGGAATATACTTTTTATGACAAATTAAAATTATTGAAAACGCTATATTATGCCATTATGAAATTAGGAATTAATCCAATAATTAATAATTTCAAGACACAACTCTTAATACCCGAAAACTAAATCAATTTTCAATTAACTTTATAATTATAATTACATATTTTGTTGCTCTGAAGTAATTGAAATAAAAATTATAAATAAATAAATATCACGGGACAATTCACACCTATTGACCTAGCCCCAAAGTAAGCAAAGCTTCTACGTATAAAGCTTGTGCTTGTTATTGTAATTATTATATATCTGTGAGCATTTCATGAAGACACAACGTCCCTTGGTCGGCAATACCTTCCCGCAAACCCATGGGGATCCCCTCATTTACCTTGTTTGTTTTTGGTTGTCAGTTCCCATCGTTGTCAGTTCAATGGTTTAACCCTTGGTAAGGGAGAAGAGACGGTCACTTTGACATTTGCATTATAAGTTAACGCATTTCTGTTCGTGTGCCCTCCTTAAATGCAAGCGCACCTGTAGTTTTCTACATTCCCTTTTCGAAAGTTTTTTTATACGTTAACTAACGTCTATCTGTGCCCATGTTGCCCTTGACTCTGTCTACGAAGAATAGGGGTATAAAAATAACCTACGACCTATTCTCAGACCGAATATGGAGAAAAAAAGTTTCATAAAAATCGGTGGAGCCTTGGCTTTGTAACTTGTCCGACATGGAGAACAATCCTTATTTTCATGATTTTATTATATACTAACTGATACCCGCGGCTTCGCCTCCGTTCTATTTTTTCTAAAATTTGTTTCATAAAAACCATCTCCTGACAATAACAAACGCAACAAAATAGTAGATTGTTCAACAAGGGACTAAAACAAGCCATAATGACACGAGATATTTAGCCACCCGAGCGATAGCGAGGGAGGCTATAATTCGAGTTGTCATTATGGTAGTTTAGTCCCGCGTTAAACACTCTACTTTTCACTTTGAATGCGAGGAAAAAAACGACGTACAAAATTACTTTTTTACAACGTATGCTCAATACGAGCAATGGACATCTGTTCAAAATTCAAATAGCAAAAAAAATACCGCTGTCTTTTCTTTTATATTTTTTTGTAAAGTGACGCTTTAAATGCTTGCATAATTAGCCAACAGATTCTAACTTAAAGACTATGTTAAAACTAATTGGACTATGCATGTAAGAATGATAATTGTTCATTCATTAGAATCGGCAAATAAATTAACCTAATTGATCTAAGTTCACACACAAAATATATTGTTAACTGAAACACTTACCCGTGAATAAAGAAACGACTTTTTAAGTTTATTTTCTATATGCCAATTCTTTGTTAAATTATATCTAATTATACTTTCTATTTACTATTAAATGCAACTGACGTCGCATTATTTTGAAGTCACGGCATATTAACATTCAAACGTAACTGCTCTATCTACCGTACACTCCAGCACTGCTTTGCCGACAGTGCGGATTGCTATTTTATCGACAGAGCAGGGAACTGCTTTGCCGACAGCGTTTTTAAAAAAAAAACAAATTAAAAACACCTAAGCTAAAGGAAATCTTTCTTTACGTGCAAAATAAAATGAATTCATCTTTAATATTTTATAATTAAATAGATTAATATTCGTAATTATTCAATGTGTTTCATAAAATTATTATTTTTTAAATATTTTTTATACAGTTGTCATTTTGAGGTTATTTCCACGCACAAACACCGTGCGTGATCCTCCATTCACAAACACCGTGATTGGCAGTTTAGGGGTTTCCATAGTCAATTAAAAAAATTTTACTTTAATCCCTTGAGATCAAAAAAGAGCTTTAGTCCCGATATGCAGAGACTAAAGTAACATTTTAAGAGCATGAGAAGTGAAAAAAGAATTATCTAATTTGGTGCAGTCGATCGGAAGTTATGCGCGTACAAACATTTCGGTGATTCATTTTTATTTATATAGAACATGTAGATGGCAAAAAGCGGAAACGTAGTAACCACCAAAATGCAAACTTTACACCAGAGCCAAAAAACTATTCGATTTCAAGAAAAAAATCACATTTCTTTCATATTGGAGTATGATATTTATCAACTCAATTGTACGTTTATGATTTTAACAAGATTCTTCGTTAACAAACTAACCCCAAGTTAAGTTAAAAACAAAGTTAGAAACTGACTGAATCAAATAAACATCTCTTACATTTATTTTAATCAGTACTCGAGACTTGGACGAGTCGGATAGTTTACATTTGCACAAAATCACGATCAAATTCGCGTTAAAAAACAATTAGAAGTAAACTGTTTAAACTTGTTTTTTCCGAAGCAGCTCAGGTGAACAGCTTGCTTTTTACATGTTCTTGCTTTTAACATTTCTTTAGCAGGAAACAGGAAAAACTTAGTAAAGAAAATCTAAAAATTTAAGTTAGCTGGGACAAGATAATATCTTTGAATTACGTCGGTCGTAGAAGGTAGGGTAATTGAGCAATCCTAGAATATTAAAAAGAAGAAGCAATCCTAAAAGATTATAAATGTTATTATACCTTTAAATATGATTTTATTAGGATGAAACATAAATGTAAATAGATTAGTTGCAAACTCATTCAATTTGACAATTAATATTTTATACCAACTCTAAGAGTTCGGCAGTATACGGTTTACGCACAGTATAGTAACTATACGCTTTTATTAAAAAAAAAAACAAGAGCAGCGGCGTTCATACTTCTAAAAGAACGGGAAAATTTTAAAATTTTTGAAATACCTATATATCTCGTTGTCATGTAATTTATTTTGTCTTTGCAGTTTTTTTGTTTTATTTTTGAGAAAAGCACTATACACGCTTCGACCAATAAGTCGTACATAGAAATCCTCGCCTGTCGCTCGGATTTCGAATCGTACTTGTCCAGTATGGCTTATTCAGTAATGTACTATTAATCACTTGCTGCAAAGCGGTCATCTTGGCGATCTACCACTCAAAAGGCATCAAATTATTTGAGGAAGAGCGTCTCACGGCGTTAGACGTAAAACGCCAATTACGTAAAGAGAGACCTAAGTTCTCCTACACGTATACATACAACTCAGCTGGGCAACTGTACTGTCACGCGTGTAGGAGAGTATTTAAAAGTAAATTCGGCCTAGCCAGCCATATCAGAGCCCATGATAGGCGTCTTAATTTATAGAATAGTGGGGTCGCCGTCATCGAAACCGATGAGGAGGACTATATAATATATATATACATTAATCACTACCTTTTTTACATAGATCTGACCCGTGATTGACCACTATCTCACCTGATGAAAAGTGCAGATGAGGCCTAATGTGTTTACATAAATAAATGATATCGAAATTCATGCAAGCTCCTGAGGACTCTTTGGCACACATGTTACGGAACCTACATTAAGGAACCCTAACCAACTTGAACAAGTAATTCGAATCAGTTATTGATATCAACTTCAAGCTCCATTATCCTGAATTAAGAGGCGCGCCGTAAAAGTAAACAACTTCTACCCGACTTTAATGCAAATCCGGGACAAGGAATGAATTTAAATTTTTTCTAATCTTTTAATTTTCTGGCCGTTCGCGCCGCCATTGTTTCCTTTGCTTTAATTGCGCTTGCGACGGTGAACGAAGCGAATTATTGAAAAAGTTGGCGTTTACGGGCAAGCGTTTGGGAGAACGGACTGGCGGTGGGAACGCTGGGTTTTTTTAACGCCGGATCATCGTGGATCATCATTCTCATTCTATATGTATACGGCTCACTGGTGGGCACAAGCCTCATCTCAGAATGAGAGGGCTTAGGTCGTAGTTCCCACGCAGATCCTCTGCGGATTGCTAACTTCACACACACCATAGAGAGAAAGAGAGAGTGTGAGAAAGAGAGATAGAGAGAGAGAGAGAGATGTATTAACACATACACAAACACAATAACAAAAAAATTAAATTGTTAAGCTAATTTAGGTGGGTGCAAGTTTCCTCACGTTGTTTACTTTCACCGCAATGGCTCTCAGAAAGAGAGAGCTTAGGCTATAGTTCCCACTCGGGCTCAATGCGGATTAGGAACTTAACACACACCATTGAATTTCTTCAAGGATGTGTGCAACTTGTTTTCCTTTATCGAAAAGCTCATGGTAAAATTTAAATGTAATTTCGCACGTAAATTCCGTAAAACTTAGAAGTGCGAATCCGGACTCCAACCCACGATCGTCTGCTTGAGAGGCCATAAGTCAAACTACTAGGTTACTTCGACTTATCAGGAACTCATTATAGTGGAACGGGGACTATCCTATAAAATATAGCAAATTATATTATTATCTAGATATAACGACCGGTTGACGACCGGATAGCCTGGTCGTTAAAGAACCTGACTACGAAGTCTGAGGTCCCTGGTTCGAATCCCGGTCGTGGTAGATAATTATGTGAAAAATATTATGAATGTTTATGCTCGAGTCTTGGATGTTTAATATCTGGGTAAATCAACTTTTTTTGCCACTCGTTGCTATCTATGGCTACACACATTTTGTCCCTTGGACAACCTAAGCATTTTTCTATGAAACAGTATTAAGTGACACTTGAACAACCGGGGACAGAGTAAAAAACACAAAAAAGTTGATTCACTCATATATTTAAGTCTATATAATACCGGCCACACACGTTAGGTTATAACCGACGGTTATGCCTGCACACTTCATTTGTGCAGGCATAACTGAACGTGTGTATGACATGACTCCTTGCCTGCGCAAGCAAAATTTGAAATATGAAAATTGATATTACTCGGTCGTGACTGTTGGCATTGCTTGTGCATACAAAACCGACACGCAAAACCTAGCGTGTGTGGCCGGCTTAAGTATGTTTATCCGTTGCCTAGTAGTACCCATAGTACAAGCTTTGCTTAGTTTGTGTGTCAATTAAAAAATATCAAAATATTTAACACAACTTGCGTAGATAGCCAGTCTTGTCTAAGTACTAATAGTTTTGAATTTTTAATTACATTCAAATTTCGTAAGCGTTTAAAAAACCGCTCGTTTCGACCGCCGGTCTGCCTCGGCGGGTCGTTTAGTTCACCTTCCGCGCGTAATGGACACACGAATGGCAGCGAAAACAACCATCGGTCTACATCTTAAGGCATAAGCGCAAGCACAGAAGAGACGTGGGACGGGGGCGCGTCGCGCCCCTGGAATCAGTTTTCATACTTCTTCTTCGACGACCGGATGGCTTAGTGTTTAGAGAATCTGACTACGAAGCTTGAGATCCCGTGTTCGATTCCCGGTCAGGGCAGATATTTGTGTGAAAAATACGAAAGTTTGTGCTCGAGTCTTAGATTTTTAATATCTATTTAGTATGTTTATCCGATGCCTTGTACCCATAACACAAGCTTTGCTTACTTTGGGGCTAGGTCAATTGGTTTGAATTGTCCTAAAATATTTATTTATTTTTTGATTATAGGATTATACTAAATGTATAGAAGCGTCGCGATCCAAAGCAGACTGAAGAGACGGGGCGGAGACGCGGCCTGCGGACAAACGACGCGGACTGCGACGCGCCCCCGTCCCACGTCTCTTCTATGTGGCTTGCGCAATAACATTCTCAGATCTTAACCTAACTTATCTATCTATATATGGTTGAAATGTAATTTTGCACATAAATTTCGAAAAACTCAGAGGTGCGAACCGGGTTTTGAACCCACGACCTTCTGCTTGAGAAGCCATAGTCAACACACTTGGCCACCACGGCTCATTACTCCATCATACATTAAACTACGATTTTTAATTTCGTGGAATTCTGACAATTGCCAGATTTTGACGTTTCAGAGGCAACAAACCTTTTTTCATTTTAAATCTATTTATTATTTTAGAAACAATAAAATAGGCATATTACTAATTATAAATATAGTGTAGGAGAGCTTTTACTATAAGAAGTTATCATATCAGTTTTCATTTATTAGTCTATAATTTTATTTCATAGGTTTTTAAGAGATTCCTGTATTCATGGTACGTGTGAGACCGTTCATAATGATATTAGTCATCTTTAAAAAACATAACACATAACAAAAAACAAAAACTTTGCAAGGAAATAATAATATCAATCAACGAAAACGACAAAAATAATACGGTAACAGGAGAGCGAGCACATTCGAACATTCAAGACAGAAGTCGAAATTCTTTGTTTTGACAGAATTACAACCTTTTGAGACGACGATTGAAACTTAATACCTTATAATTTAAGCCCGAAAGTTTGCGATATATGTCAATCATCGCAATGATACCCGAGACAATTTATTTTTTACTCGTGAAAGGGTTAATGAATGAATGAATGAATGAAATTTTATTTTTCAAGATAACATAGATCTGATCATTGTTAGCACACTTACAATCTTAAAATCTTAAAATAATGTTCGTATGTAGTTATAAAATGGAATTAATAATTAAAAATTTAAGTCAAAAAAAAAATATAAAAATATATTAAAAATAAAATGTTAAATATTTTATTACGTCTGAATATTTAGATCAAAAAATATTCTAACTACTTATTAATTAATGATTTATTACATTATGTCCAAATTTAATGTGTATTAAAATTCCTTTGTATACATACTAAGGAATTTGTGCTCTGTATTTCCTAGTTTTTGTTTTATCTCGTTTAAATTTTCGGAAAATATTTTTTGCCTAGTAACACTAAGAAATGTCAGAATTCCACGAATTTAAAAATCGTAGTTTAACTCATTTTTTTTTAAATGGCCTACCCCGCTGTCTTCTTTACCTTAATCCCTCAACAGTCCAAGGAAAGCCCAATTTCAAGAGTAAAAAACCTAAATGTGTTATTAAAATATACTGTTACGGCTATCCGGACCTAGTGCGAATAGCTTTGCTAAATAATGTACTGCGTTGGCAAACTTGCCAGTTCCGTTCGATAACGTTTCCTTTGCCTTTTAAAATTCTTCGGAGAAATTAAAAAGTTTAAACGAGCGTGAGTAACGTTTTTTTTAATGTGCGACGTGCGCAGATTATAGACAAAGGCAATACGTAGACTGCCGCAATGAAAAGTAGAGATTTAATGAGAGCGCCAATGTGTAAAATGCTTGAATCTGGCGTTTTTTGACTTCTAGCCGGAGGTAGTGTTCTGTTGTTTTAGGGAAGCGACGAAGAAGACTTTCAAAAATCCTTAAATAAATAAATATCACGGTACAATTCACACCAATTGACCTAGTCCCAAACTAAGCAAAGCTTGTACTATGGGTACTAGACAACGGTTAAACATACTTATATAGATAAATACATATTAAACATCCAAGACTCGAGCACAAACATTCGTATTTTTCACACAAATATCTGCCCCCACTGGAAATCGCACCCAGGACCTCAAGCTCATTTTTATTTTTTAGTTTTTGTAGTATGTTTTATTTAATTTAGGCCTTTAGTGCACAAGGCTACGCAAATCTTCTATACCCGACGAAGCGACTACAGCAATAGGTACAAATTCAAATGGATTCAAATGGATTTCATACACAAGTATAGGTAACGCCACGAGAGTTGAGGCGAATGAAAACGCACACAGCTACATAAAGTACTGATTGCAAAAAAGGTAGTGAATGAATGAAATGAGTGAGTGAATGAAAATGTGAATTATATGATCTTATGATGAAATACTTACGCAATACTTTGTTTTTTCAATATAACCTATTTTTGAAATAAAACAATTTGAAACTGATATGAAATGAAATGAAATTTATTTATTCGCCTTAAATTTAGTATAATACATGGTGTTCGATAATTTATCAGTCTCATACATTCAAACTTTATAAGTCATGCAAATATTGAATTATTGAATTTAGTTCATGCTTTAACTATGCTAAATAACAAAACAAAATAAAATTACCCAAATAAAATTATTTACACATTATCCAAGAATTCCTTCAGAGAGTAATAAAATTTTTTATGAAGCCAACGGAACAGTTGAGTTTTGAAGGAAGTCAATGAGAGCACTTTTATGGACTCTGGTAGATTATTATAAATTTTTATGCACTGTACGAAACTATTTCTCTTCTTCATTGTAGTATGTATCCTAGGTAAAACTAGCCTATCAGGATATCTAGTATTAAATGAAACTGTGTCACTTTTTTTTAAACATTTCAGGGTACATTTTTACAAATACGCAAACCTCATAGATGTAGATAGAGTAGACAGTTAGTAAACCATATTCTAGAAACCAGGGTCTACACGAAGTTCGTCGGCTAGCATTACTTATTGCTCTTATGCACTGTTTCTGTGCAATAAAAGCTCGATTTACTGCAACAGAGTTACCCCAAAGCAAAATTCCATACCTTAAATTAGAAGCTACATAACCGTGATATGCTTTTAATGCTGTCTTAGTATCAGTTATTCTGGCTAAGCGCCACAGCGCATAAGAAAATCTATTTAGTTTAGACACAATTTTATCGACATGCATTTTCCAAGAGCAGTAGTTGTCTAGATTAAACCCTAAGAAAGTTGTGCTGTTACTTTCGGTTAAAACTTCGCTATTGTGAGTAATTTTAAGCAATGATTTTTTACCACCCTTGTTAATAAACTGCATGTATTTTGTTTTATTCAAATTAATTTTAAGATTGTTATTTTTAAGCCATGTCAAAATGTCAGATATAGTATTATTAATAACATCATTATAATTTTGAATATTATCATCATGAATAATAATAGATATGTCATCCGCGAACAAGGTGCATTAAAATTTTGTAATTAAAGGTAAATCATTAATGTATAACAAGAATAATAATGGTCCTAGTATACTTCTCTGAGGAACTACTACCCTGTTGACTTTTGTTGTTGACCTGTAAGTTCTTTTCATCATATTTTTGTCTAGTCCTGTTATTTCTACTATCTGTTGTCTGTCCTTAAGATAGCTTTTTAGCCAGTCAAAAACCAGACCCCTCATTCCAGAGTTCTCACATTTCAACAGTAGTAGATCATGAGAAACACAATCGAAGGCCTTGCTCATATCAAAAAAGATAGAAACCGTTTTAATTTTATCATCAACATTGTCTATGATGCGGTTGACCATATTGAAAGCAGCGAGTGTAGTGGATTTCCCCTTTTGGAATCCATATTGTTGAGAGACCAATATCTTATATTTATTCATAAAGTTCGTTAGGCGACTATGCATTGCTCTCTCAAAAACTTTTGACAGTACAAGTACCAGTGCAATAGGTCTGTATGTGTCAGGTAAAATTACATCACCAGTTTTAAATATAGGTTTCACAATCGAAATCAAAATAAGAAATATTCGCAACAAAAAAAATCGGTATTTTATAAATAGTGAAAAATATGCTTATCTGATTTAAATAAAAAAGATCAAAATATTTTATTTTCTGTTTTGTTTGAACTAGATGTATTTTCCTAAATTAATCTTAACGAAATAGGTTGGAGAAATTTTTACTCAATCTTGTAATTCTATATCGAGTCTGTTGAACTTGCTATCGGTACGAATAAACGTCAAAATCCCGCTGTGTAGTTGTGTGCATGGCCTCAACTCTGGTGGCGTTACCTATATTAAGGGCTTTTCAGCGCAATAGTTTTTACTGTACATAATGCTATTGTTTTTTATTGTTTAAAAAATAAACAAATAAATTTTAAGTATGGCAATATTTAGTTCTTCTTTTAAACTTTCTTTTCTTTTTGTCGTGACACCAGCAAAGTAGGTTTCATGTATAAAAGTTGTCTAAAAATGTATCCGAAATATTTCAGCAGATATGTAGTTGAGTTAGTTTTTATGTAGATGTAAACGCTTTATTGTACAAAAGTAAAGAAAAAACACTGTTGACAACCGTTGCGATACATGTGAAAATGCGAACTTATCCCTTTAAGGGATCTCTACCAGTCAACCATAGGAAGAGCAAATTTAAAAGTCAGAAACAATAAACTCAGTGAATGTTACGTACAACCCCGTATTTATCGACCCTAAATTAGCGACAATAACGCACGACGTGATAATGCGAACCCTATTGGCAATTACATTAATTTTATTATAAGGTCGTGCATTATTTTTTCTTCATTCAGCTTCGACAGATTTTCGAAGTCGTCTTTTAACTGCACCCTGTTTTTGTTTGGCCTGTGGCTACGTGCTACGAGGCTACGACGTAGCAGCTCTACGGATTGTAGCATTTTATGAATTGAATTTTTGGGTTGCTCCGTCTATCCCAACCAGTTGGGATACATGGATTTTTTTCCACTTTTACGAAAAACTTGTACAGTTATTGAGATAAGAGAGAGAGTGAGAGAGAGAGAGACACAAAAGCATACGTACACACTGTGACGACACAAACGCCAGCACACACAGATAACACTATTTACTTATTTATTTTTTTTGAAGTACATACTTACTTCATATTTATTAGATTCGTCCTGCTTATAGGCACGTACTGGCTAGTAAAGCAGTATTGCGAAACTGCACTTTAGCTATGTTGGGAAGAGTGGAAAAAATCCATGTATCCCAACTGGTTGGGATAGCCAGTTGGGATAGACAACCCTAATTTTTTCTCTATGGATTATGATGGAACTTTAGATGTGGAGCGTGTGTAACAAGTAGCCAATACTACGTACATAAAATCACGCCTGTATTCTCAAAGGGGGTAAGCAGACCACACGAAACGTTTCTATGCCACTTTTAGGAATTTTAGGTTAAAAGGTAAAAGTGGTATAATAGTGGTTGCTAATAACGAAGTAAGTAGCCAATTGGCTACTTTCCTAACTAGTCAGTTTTTTAGATTATCAAAAAATATTGGACACGTATTTTTTATTTTATCAATTAAACAAAAAATTACGAAGATATGGCGCGTTGAAGTTTCGCGTGACGTCACTTGTTCCTACACTTTTTATGAGCGTTTTAGGAACAAGTGACGTCACGCCTCGTCACGCGGAACTTCAACGCGCCATATCTTCGTCATTTTTTGTTTAATTGTCAAAAGAAAAATTACGTGTCTAATATTTTTTGATAATGTAAAATACGGACTAATAAGAATTATTATTTTATAACCTAGGAAACATCCCTATACTACGACATATTCATGTTCTTGTAAACTACAATTATAGAGTATAACTTTGCTGCTCTTGACCACAATATTCGTATTTATTGGATGTAAGCTGCATACTTAAAATTACTTTTTAGGGTTCCGTACCCAAAGGGTAAAAATGGAACACCGTAGCTAGACAGTTTAAATTTTCACAGATGATGTATTTCGGTTGCCGCTATAACAACAAATACTAAAAAACAGAATAAAATAAATATTTAAGGGGGCTCCCATACAACAAACGTAATTTTTTTGCTCTGTAAGGTGGTGCGCAGGAGAGACAATGAAACAGCTCAATGGTCGAGTAAAGACTGATTTATTAAGACTAGTCAATGTTATATATATATATGTATCATAATTTGTTTACACACTACATCTCCCACCGAAAGTGAGAAAAAAAAAATATAGCAAAAAATTTTTTTTTTTCGATTAATAGTAATTATAGTAGTAGCAGTAGTTTAAGCAATAAATGATTATCTTATCTTATATGTTATAGTATAGCTACTTACGCTATGTTACACATTACATTCAGGATAGTATAATTTGGTTCTATTTTTATGTACTAACTCTACTTTACCATTTTTCAATATTTGGACATTAGGTGAGTCATCCTTTACAACAATGAATGGACCGTTAAATACGCTGTCCAATTTATTACAATCTTCGTTCTTAATTAATATTAAATCATTAGGTTTATATATTTTTGGGTTTACATATTTATCATATCTACTTTTTCTTATCATCTTACTTCTAAGTAATGAGTTTATAGCTTCCTTCTGTGACAATTGAAGTCTATATTTAAGCTCCAATGCATAGTTATCGGTGTTGTAAATGGGATCAACTTGCTTGCTACTTAAATTACTAGGCAGGTTACATTTTTTAGCAAAAATTAACTCGAAAGGGGTATAACCCGTCTCTGTATGAACAGAGGTATTATAAGCGAATGACCAATATGGTAACCAATCACTCCACGAGTCTGGGTGATTGTCGGTCTGTATGCGTAGGTACGCACCTAAATGTTTATGTGCATTTTCTAATGCCCCAATGCTTTGGTGGTGGTATGCTGTGGAATGTAGTTTGCTTATTTTTAATAATTTACATACCTGTTCCATAGTGCTCGATATAAATTCGGTTCCCCTGTCGGAAACAAAATACCGTGGGATTCCATACCTTAATAAGAAGTTGTTTACAAACGTCTTCGCTACTTCGTCTGTACTCTTGGAAACAAGTGGATACGCTTCGATATATTTTGACAAGTCACATTGTATGGTAAGTATATACGCATACCCATTATAATCCCTTGGCAGTGGTCCTACTAGGTCTAAAAATACTTTTTCGAATGAGGATTGAGCTGTAGGTGTAATAACCATGGGTTCCTTTACTGGAATCGAATGTTTTTGCTTCTGACATTTGCTACATTTTTGTACAAAAGCTCTTATGTCGTTTTCCATTCCTGACCAAAAATAGTATTTTTTGATGTTATTTGACATTCGTCTTATACCCGCGTGGCCACTCGTTGGTAAAAGATGAAAGTCATTTAAAATTACTTTCTTATCATCCTTATCCTTTATTCTTATTAAATCCTTTAAAATACATAATCGTGGACCGGTCCAATCTCTTGTATTCTTTATTTCCTTTACTAATTTCTCTATAAAATTACTATTTTCTGCATTCTTTAAAAAACATAACTCTTGTATATTTATACTTTCACAAAACTTCTGAAGTTCTCTCACAAAAGCGGCTCGCGTCCTTTGCGATTGAGGACCAGAGTTTATGTATATAACCTTCTTCAACGGAACATACGAAAATGTGTTACTTTCTGCACATACTTCATTATTTTTCCTCAATGTCCCTAATTTAGTAGTATCTATAAACCTTAACTCTACAGACTCCTTCGGTTTTTTATGAATTTCCACAACTCTTGGTTGATCAGGCCAATTGTTATCAGAAACCATATCGACCGAAGTGCCTACCGAATCATTTCTTAATTTTTGCCATTGCGCCCTCGTCATTACATTCATAACCTTCTCATGCATCTCTTTCAAGTCCGATGATGTAATTCGAGACAATGCGTCCGCTGCCGCGTTGTCTGTGCCCTTAACGTATTGTACAACGAAATCATATTCTTCAAGTGCTATCCGAAATTTCATTAACCGGCTCGAGGGATCTTTCATATTAAATAAATAAATAAGTGGCTTATGGTCTGTTAAAATTGTAAACTTTTTCCCATACAAGTAGGGTCGAAAGTGCTTAACCGCCCACACAATTGCTAAGAGTTCCTTCTCTATAATTGGATAATTTAATTCAGCTTTATTAAGGCTTCTACTAGTGTATGCAACTGGTCTCGCGTCACTATTTGACAAAACTGCTCCTATGGCATACCCAGAAGCATCTGTTTGCAATTGAAATTGATTTTGTTCAGAGAAGTCAGGATATTGAAGCAGAGGGGGAGAGGCAAGTGAATCCTTAAGTGTTTCAAATGAAGTTTGGCATTTACTGTTCCAAATAAACTCTTGATTTTTCCTGCATAACTTATTAAGTTCGTAAGCTTTCCTAGCAAAATCTGGTATGAATTTACGATAGTAGTTGGCAAAAGCTACAAATCTTTTTACCTCATCTACGTTTTTTGGTACGGGATATTCTTTCATTACCCTAATTTTTCCTGGATCTGGTAAAATACCATCGCCAGTTACCACATGTCCCAAATATAAAATTTCCTTCTTTAAAAAATTGCATTTATTCGGATTTAATTTCAAATTCACTTGTCTCAACCGCTCAAATACGGTCATCAAATTTTTATTATGATCGACTAAATTCCTTCCAAAAACTATTAGGTCATCTAAATAAACAAAACATTTTTCGTACGTTAACCCTGTCATAGCTAAAGTAATCATCCTGGAAAATGAATTTGGACTCGTTTTTAACCCCATGGGCAATCTTGTCATCTGATATTGCCCAGAACAGAATGCTGTAAACTTTCTACTTTCTTCATTTAATTTGACTTGGTAGTATCCTGAAAATAAATCTAGGTGAGTGTAATAGACTGCTCCTGATAATGAATCAAGTATCTCTGTTATATTCGGAAGAGGGAACTTATCGTCTCTAATGCGATCATTTAATTTCCTATAATCTATAACCAATCGCCACTTCTTTTCACCACTGCTATCTATTTTCTTTGGTACTAATAAAATCGGACTGGACCATTCACTCCGCGCTTCTTCTATGACGCCTTCCTTCAACATTTTTTCTATCTGGGAATTTATTTCTACTTTTTGCGCATGTGGCAACCTATACGGCTTTACGAAAACTGGATCAATATTTGGCTTTAAATTAATTGACTGAGGACATAAATTAGTAGTTGTTAACTTATCCCCCGATAAATGAAATATGTCGCAATATTTAGCGCATATGTTTTCTATACTACTTTTCTCTTCTTTATTTAAATGATTTACTTGTAGCACCGATAATAAATTCTTAACCCTGCTTGCATTTTTAATGTTGCTATCAAATGAGAGTAACTCGTAATCGTCAATGTTCTGAATGTTTGGTTGAAGTTTATTTAAAGTAATGTCTTTGTCCGTAGTGTTCAATATTCGTATCGGTATTCGGCCTCTATGGGGTTTAACAAGCATGCCTGCTATGTATACTCCTTTCTGAATCTCCTCAGTACAAACAACGCAATCGTCCTCTATATTCGTCATAACGTAGTGCATTGACTCCGCCCTACATGGAATATGGTAAGAGGTATTTATTTCATCATAAGTTACCATTGGTAAGGTAATGTTTACGTTAGTCATACTCTGAATTATAAGAGTCTTGTTATTATAATCTATAATTGAGCGATACTTATTTAAGAAATCGCTGCCTAAAATACCGTTCGCTCTACATGGCAATGAATCGAAAACATAGAATGTATGACTAAATGACTCTCCATATGCGACTAACTGAACACTAACATGCCCAAGTGCTTGGACACTGCCCCCGATACCATTTATTATAGTTGTTTTATTATGGATCGGAATATTTTGTTCTATGATGTACTTGCGTTTTATAGCAGAAACACTTGCTCCTGTATCGACTAACCATAAATATGGGCAATTATTTATACGCAACTCTACCGAATGAGAACTATTACATGCCAGAATACTCCCTTTAGTCTCGAAAAAACTCTGGAACACTGGGAGTGGGTTCCGTATTTTCAGGGTTGTTTACATTAATTGTCCGGATAGTTTCATTATTACGCCTCCACTGGTTTCCACTAGTACGTTGAAAGTACATACCTGTAGACCTAGGCCGCGACGCTCTATATGATCCGCGTGACGCGCCCCGGGACCCCCGGGTCCCTCGCTGATACCCGTAGTTTGCGCGTCCTCGCTGTCCATAGCCGGATCCCCGCGACGGCCGTGTACTGTAGTAACCGCGTGTCCCTCCGTGGTTAGGTCTCCTGGCTCTGTAACTAGAAGTCATGTGCATACCAAAAATTTCCTGGCCAGCCGATGTTGACAGCTCCTCGTCCTGTGCTGCCTGTATAGCGTCCTTCAGGGAGTCAAAATTCCTAGCTGCAATAATGGTACTTAAACGACGATTCCGCAACCCGTCGGCAAAGCGCTTTATAGCCAGTTTTTCATTTAATGGCTTCAGGACTTTATGGCTGTCCGCTTTCCCATCGGCTTGCGAAATTGTCAAATCCACAAATAATTTCGATATTTCATCCCCAAAATTTTGTATGGTCATTTCATTCTGTTTTATAGTTTGCAACTGATTTTGGATTGCTGTCGCTGATTTTTTAGGTAACAACTCCCTTCGCATATCATCCAATAACTGTGCAATGGAACCATAACTAGAACTCAATCTCAATTTCGCACTCTGCGAGAGTCTACTTTTAAGTACAAACTGGATTAATTTTGATTTACAATCTGCCGAGCTGAGTATAGTACTATAATATTCTATTCCGTCAATTAACTGTTTCGTATTTGGCTCTGTATCGGTCATAACCGGTATCAAGCTCAAAGCGATTCTTATATCAAATAATTCTCCCATTTTGCTAGAGTTCGTACACAGACCTAACACTTCTGCCTACAAAGTTTTAAAATTAACGCAGATCTTATCAATTAATGCTATCTCGTTACTTGTTATTTCCCCTAATTTTATTTGAGCTTCCACACTTACTAGTGTTTGATTATACTTGTCATAAATTTGTTTTAACTCCTCTGATTTTTTAACGACAATAGTCCCCTGTCTCCTACTGGGTCCTATTTTAATTAAATAAGTTCTTACTCTTTGCAATTCACTATATATGCATGATAAACTCTCTGCCATAATCTTAAAATACCCATATTAACACTAATTTATCTACTACGAGCAATACGAGCATGATTCAATACCTTCATTCATAGTTCATATGTAAACAATAATAATCCATTGGCACCTGAGAAGTTCATTCACTACGCCATACCCAACTTGGACTGCAATTAGTCGGCATCCCCGGTATCACGTCTCAGTTTTCAACAGTTCAGTCCACGTACTTTATTCACAAATTTTAATGCACCTTTACACTCACTACCGCACTGATTTTCTCTGCTAGACACTGTTGCTCGCCTTCCAGTCACCTGCATCCTGCTGCAGACGCCTCATTTGGATCATGTTAGCCTGGCTTCTTCGCTCAATTTTCTTATTGACGCAAATATTGGCATAGCGCACACAGAAGAATACTAGGATGAGCACCAACAACACCAATAGAATGAAGAGATACCAGTTCATTTGGCTTAGGTGAACTCCATAATTGTTTGCCTGGTCCTGTTCTATCTTATTTTTGAGTCCAACTTGCGTATTGTAATTAGTCGAAGATTGTTGAGGTTCTGGTTTATTGTATGAATTACACATTGTTCCGGTTTATTGATGACCAACGTTAATTAATTATATTATACTTTCACACTTATTTAATTACTGCCACCACAGGTTCACTGACCCCGCTCGGTTCCTAAACAAGGCAAGGATCGCCATGTAATGTGGTGCGCAGGAGAGACAATGGAACAGCTCAATGGTCGAGTAAAGACTGATTTATTAAGACTAGTCAATGTTATATATATATATGTATCATAATTTGTTTACACACTACAGCTCGTTTTTGCTCGATATTGATAACGGCAACAGGTAGGCGCTTGGAATATTCTCAGAATATTTAGGTATATATTCACTTTAAAATTAAATAATTAAATTAAAATAAAACAAATATTTAAGGGCTCCCATACAAAAAACGTGATTTTTTGCCGTTTTTATAGATAATGGTACGGAACCCTTCGTTCGCGAGTCCGACTCGCACTTGGCCGGTTTTTATGCTCTACCTCTAGTTATTCGCCTGTGTGAATTCGGCATGCACTTAGCTAAACGTCTGAAATGACTGAACACATAAGCTAATTTTCCTGATCCATGTAAAATCCCAAAATCTTCACCGTTAAGTCTAGAAACATGAAATTTTGCATGGGTGTCTGTCATACAGCATAAATACGGACCACAATGAAATTTTTGTGAATTCCCAATTTCAATTCGACTGCTGTTAAAAGCTCATCATCCTCAACATCCCAGCCCACTGCAGGGCACAGGCCTCCTCGCAGAATGAGTGTGCTTGGACCGTAGTTCCCACTTGGGCGCAGTGTGGGTTTGGAACTTCGCACACACCATTGAATTTTTTCGCAGGTGTGTACAGGTTTCCCCACGACGTTTCCCTTCACTGTTAAACCTCATGGCAAATTAAAAAATGTAAAAGCTACTACTTCATTTAAATACCTTGTCAAACACATCGAAATTCACCAGCACATCCAACGTACAAACAAATCCATTCGTGATTGGTAACACCGACAGTCGCCCTGCGGCAAACACCGACTATCGAATTATTCGAATTACGGGCTCGATTCGATACACGATATCGATATTCGATACAGCGCGTGTTTTGTTTGATGCTCTGTTATGGCCGATACTGGCTAGAAATAATAACAATGTCACGTTGATCAGATTTAAAAATAAATTGTTGAAAATACTGGCAGCTAGACGTGTGTGGACTGATTGGAGGGAAATCGGCCATTAATCGTGTTCAATTGAAAAAATGCTTAAACTCATAAACAACGTAAATAAATGTAGTTGAGTCAACGGGTAACAATAGTTGCTCCTTTAATTTGAGTCCTCTGTCTCCGCTGAATACAAAATAGGCTTTTAAATTATGAACAACCAAACATCTCAACCAAATCTAGAATAATTTAGACCAACTACGAAACATCCCATCGACCGTACTCAAAAAGCTTATTTTTCTGCCGTCAATTTGCAACCCTGACCTTTCCGAATAAGTTTTGCTCAGCGCTAGAATCCTGAACGTTCCAGAACCGTGAAAATTATTAAAAAAGATGAATATGACTTATCTTTTATCACAGCGTGGATTCCATAGACATAGATCTCTATAGATGACGCAGGTGTTTCAAATCTAAATCAATTCATTTATAATCATCATCATCAGCCTATGTTTGTCCACTGTAGGACATAGGCCTCTCCCATGGCACGAAAATGAGCACGATCCTCGGCCACTTTCATCCAGCTCTTGCCAGCCGCCCTGCGAAGATCATCGCTCCACCGAGTCTGAGGACGTCCTACGCTACGTTTGCCGATCCGTGGTCTCCACTCAAGAACTGGCTCACCACGGCTGGGCCACCATGGTCTAGCTAGTTCCAAAAGCGCCGGCCGTATAATCACGCTCGCTTACCTTATCGACATAATCCGTCGGCCTCTTGCCAGCGTCAACTTACCGTCTACGTTGAAGCCGGTTGGGGTGACACGTGACGATGGCGAAAGACCTAACGGAATGACGCTAGTACCTTGGCAAATGGGACGGGCACTTATTTGGGACTTTAGAACACCACTTGTGTGGACACTTTGGCGCCGTCCCACCTTGCTACTACGTCATACGTCATTGAGGGCGGGCGCGGCGGCCGCAACGGCCGAAACCGCAAAACGCCGCAAATATTCAAATTTGGCAGACAGCTCCGTCTACTTGCGGCTTGTGCTGTTGAGATTTCAGCTTCGAAGCGTAAAGACTTGAGTCGTAAGTACTGAACCTAGAAGCCTCGACAAATGAGAAGTCCCTATGACAAAAAAAAGTGAAAAGTGCCACGAGAATTCCGGCCCTTAAACATAATAAATGTACAGTCGAGGAAACTGAATCACGTACCAGGGTGGAACCTTTTCGTAACCAATTTCGGTATGATTTGTTTGGCAGATGTATGGGATGTCAACAATACATTAGTAGCACAAAGGTTTCACCCTGGTACGTGATTCAGTTTCCTTGACTGTACGCTTAGTATAAGTTTTACTTCACCAAAATACTTCTCGATCGCGTTTACGTAAAAAATTCAATTACTAGGGAAACATGGACAGCGTCTCCGCGCGCGCGCTTCCATGTTTCCATAGAATTGAAATTTTTACGTAAACGCGATCGAGAAGTATTTCGTGAAGTAAAAACTTATACTAAGCATACTGTACTTTCGTAATGTATTCGAATAATTATCTATGGTCGCTTCCGAACGCCTCAATTCGAATTTAGAATGTAAACGACTCTGCAAAATTCATCATTCATTCAAAATCCAACTCAGCACAGCACATTTTAGTTATAAAATAGCGTGGCTTGTACAACAGTTATGCCGCCAAGAGATTCTATTCGGCCTAGGAAGTTCGTTAGCATAATTAATACGTTAATATTTTGATTACAGATGTTTAGTGTTAAAATGGCTGCCTTGCTTATCATAAATCAATTTCGAAATTTGCATATCATAAATTATGTATTTCTGTGTGTATACTTGATTTAGTTTTGTCTTGTTTCACTAAAATTAGAATAAGTAATTGGGCGCGTCTGTATCGTTATCCTTCGTGAAAAACAAGATGGAGGTCCATGAAATCTTTCAGTTTTCGTCGACTTATTTCTTCGCAGTTTAGTTTGTGTTCAGAAAGTTTACCTTTGGGCTCATTCTGAAAGTAAAATCATCAGGTTTTTACTTCAATCGGATACTCAATGTTTTTAAGAGAATAACACCTACATACACATTTTACCAACTTCAAACACAATCTTTTTATTGTTTCTGAATAATAAAAATAAAATTAAAAAAAACTTGCTCGTTTGCCTTCTTTATCACGTAAACTATCAAAATATGAACCTTTACTTCACGTCAAACCCAAAAAGCACTAGAAACATGGCCATGAGTGTAAAGGAAGTTCTGTTTTTCATTTTTGTTCCAGTTTTTTTTTCTAAAAATAGAGTTCGCGAGGACACCAGTAATTGTGAAACCGAGTTAGCCGCTCGGAGTGCTTTCATCAGACAGCGGAAATTGAGCGATTGATTGGAACTAAACGCATTGTCTATAGTAGAGTCTATGGTTCTAGGAACTTTGACAGATTCATAATGGCCTTATACGAAGTTTGATTTTCGTATCGTGCCATTCCGTTTACGCTAATAGTATTGAATAAGAGAGTAAGAGGGACGATGCGGTACGAATTTAAATTTTTGGGCCGGTATTTTCTCTTAATTACTAAATAGTATGGTAGTCTTAAAAACCCGTAGCTTAGTGGTAGTAGTAGCTAGCATGCTACTTTTGTTATAAATAAATACATTCCAAATAACTAAATATACTGCTACAAACGTCAAAAGTTAGAACTTTTTGCCTCGTCTCAGTTCAAGTACCTACAAGTCATGTTTATTTACACTTTTGCAATT
Organism: Archips xylosteana; assembly: GCA_947563465.1. Taxonomy (NCBI): domain Eukaryota; kingdom Metazoa; phylum Arthropoda; class Insecta; order Lepidoptera; family Tortricidae; genus Archips; species Archips xylosteana. The sequence goes on along the minus strand of OX387351.1, from coordinate 2,619,032 downwards.
ATAAATAATTCTCAATAAGTATCTGGAGCTCAGTCGAGTCCTAGTTTATCCCTCAGTTCCACGGGGCTTAACTTTGTCGCGGCACGGCTCGAGGCTGAATTAAACCGACGCCAGCGCCTACAATTGCTGTTAATTAAAAAAGTAAAAGGAGCGGGAAAAAGGAACTACAGATTAAATAATTCCACGGAATCAAGCTTTTTGGCCATCGGTTTTACGCTGTGCGTGTATTTTTTAAACTACTTTTTTATATTTAAAGTATTTAACACTAAATTACTTTGGTGTTTTTATAAACATTTATATTTATAATTGTACCGTAACTTACGTACTCTCGCGAATCCAACTTCTCAAGTAGGTAGGTACTTTTTTTACGATGTTTTAAAATTATGTTTCCGTGTGGCTTATTTACTAATGCATGTTATAAGAACTCGAAAAGGCTACGAATTCTCAGGTTCTATCTGATTTAATTCCAATTCGTTTAAGAGGGTTCATAGCTTAGTCCGTAGAGAGACAATTACTACCTATCCCGAGGCAAATTGATTCATCGTTAGATCGTTATCAATTTTGTCAATACATCGATTCTTGAGTCTGGTTAAACTTCATTATAGATAGAGCTTAATGTGATGATCGTTAGAGTGAATACCTCGAGAATTTTGTTCTGGCAGGAAATATTATAAGTTTTAGGACTAATGAATTAAAATTAATTATTGCATTGAAGTAAAAAACCGTGGTAGCATATTTGGTTTTACTTATGGCCCCTTAAGTAGAGAGTCATGGGTTCAAAATTTAGGTGCAAAATTAATTTCATTTGAAATTTACTATGAGCTTTATATTGAAGGAAAACATCAAGACGAACCTGCATCCACCTGCGAGGAAATTCAGTAAGTTCCCAATCCACATTGGGCCGCGGGGGAACTACAGCTCAAGCACTCTCATTCTGATAGGAGGCCTGTGCCCTGCAGTGGGACCTATATAGGCTGAGATAATGATGATGATGATGATTCCGAACATTTTCTCAGGCACGGGGAGGCTACTCCTAATTTCGAAACCTGTATTAATATTATTAACGTTAGCGGGACGACACGAGTCGATTTCGAATTTAGAACTTCATACTCGCGCAATGGCCACTTACTTTACTTAGAAAAAAAAATAGAGCGTTCCAATTTGAAAACGAAAGTCAAACTACGCAGACGAAGTCGATTTTCATGTAAAACCAAGTTTAGAAGTTAGCTGCTTCTGTATTTCTATTAGACCATTAACGCAATCCAAACGCAATCTGAGCACTGCACTGTAGTGTAGTCAATGTAAATTTTGCGAACGGCTGGCCACACTGAGCAGGCCATATACTTCGGAATTCGATTTTCGAACTTCGTATCATGCCGTTCCGTTTCTGCTATTACTATTAACCAGAAGAGTGAAAGGGATGGCACGATGCGAACTTTGAATTTCGAATTCCATAGTAGCCTGAACTGCAGCAATTACTGCCTCGCGATTATTGCGCTAAACCGCTATTAACGCTGTCTCGCACCATTGTCCGCTGTGTTGGCAGCATTGGGATTTGCAGTATTGTAACTCAGTTAGTGTACTGTGAATGGAAGCCAGTGCTATTTGACTTTCGAACGGCAAGGTCATTTACTCTCGGCATTGAAGCAATATTTAGATCAGGCAATTGTAATATTATAGATGAGAAAGTCTGTGAAGATATTTGGATGTTTGTTAATCAATCACGCCGCAATGTCTAGACTTAGAACTTGGCAACTGATGAACAAAAACCTGGATTGAGTGAGACATATTATAGGATACCTCTCGGTGATCCGTTCGCATGGGGTAATACAGTTTGTAACTGAACGAAGAGCGAAGCTGATACCTTGGGACTATTGCAAAACAAAGTACAACTTATATTACATGCGGAACTCCCTTTCTAGTTAATATAACTGAAGCGAGAGTTCCGCTTGTAATATTAGTTGTAATTTGTTATGCAACAGGCCTCTGGTGGATGGCAAAGTGGAGTAGGTAATGGAATGACATACTTTTTATTAACTTTAATTACGTTTTTCGTTTGGTCATTCTAAAATTAGATTAAATATTATATAACTTAGTTTGGACCAAACGAAAGAAAAGTGCTAAAAAGTTAGTTAAAATTATGACATCCTCCAACAAGATGGAGCGACGACCTGGTTAAGGTTGCGGGATGGCGTTGGATGCGGATGGCACGGGACCGATCTGTTTGGCGACTTGGGGGAGGCCTATGTTCAGCAGTGGACGTCTATCGGCTGAAATTATGATGATGATGATGGGGTCATAAGAGCAGGCACGAATGGATCGAAAGTATCTATGTGTTACCTATTTGAATACACTTCACACAAATATGAAAACGACATCTAAATAATAATAATAATTCTGCAGTGCGTCGGGGATGTTCGCCGAAGCGCGCGTGGACTGCTTCTACGCGACCATGCGCAAGAGGTGCGCATCCCTGGTGCGTCGGGTGCGGGGCAGCGCCAACAGCATGGTCGCAAACAGGCTAGACTGCACTACTTGAGTCACTGCTGTGCTATCACAAATAGTGAGGCACGATTTTATCTAGTTTAATTTTATGTATTTAATATTTTTATTTCATAACTAACATAGAATAAGAAATTTGTATCCACTAACAATTTATGAGTCTTGTCACTTGAATAAATGAATTTGAATTGAATTGTATTGAATTGAATAATAATAAATATTAGGGGACAATCTTAACAAATCGACCTAGTCCCAAACTAAGCAAAGCTTGTACCATGGGTACTAGACGACGGTAAACATACTTATATAGATAAATAAATACTTAAATACATAGAAAACATCCATAACTCAGGAACAAATATTCGTGCTCATCACACAAATAAATGCCTGTTACCGGGATTTGAACCCAGGACTTCTAGCTTCGTAGGCAGGGTCACTAACCAACTAGGCTAAAGCGGTCGTCAGTTATTTTCCTACAAAAACGTCAAAGTGACATTACTTTCGTTCAATCCATTCGTGCCAGCTCTTGTGAATCGACCTTTATTTGAGCATAAAATCCACTACAAACTTTGTACAAGACATTTTTTCACACGTTTATACCTTTTTAACGGACACCAGGATTTATGAGGCTTCAGAAGCTATAGAGACAACTTTTATAATGACAAAATAAAAGTTTTTACAAGTTTACAGTTTATTATCTCTCGTTCCAAGGAGAACTCCAAAAAATTCTGGCTAGCTCATATTTAATACTTAGTTTATTATTTAATAGTTTATTGAAAGTAGTTAGTTTTTTAAGCAGTTAGTTATAATTAATGGTCTAGTGATAGCCTAGTGGTTGTAGAACCTGACTACACAGCTTGAGGTCCCAGGTTCGGTCCCCGGTCGAGGCACACACGAGTATAGGTATGAAAAAAATATATATATACACGTCGACTTGAGAACCTCCTTTTTGTTTTCGTCGGTTGAAAAATGTGATTTTTCGCTCTCGAGTCTTGGACATTTAATACAATTAGATATTAGGGTTTTCTTACTCAGAATCAAGAGCACTATGGATTTTGAGGATAAAAAAAGTCCCAATTTTTTTCCAGTTTGTTGACGTTTTTTTCATACAAACTACGGCTCGTCACAAAACTGACACAAAAAAGTTGTATGGAAAATTAATATTTTTTTACGAAAAGGGTACACTTTTTTTAAAAATGCCGTTTATCTATTTAAGTATGTTTAGAGGTAGGTAACACAATGCTTTACCGCGGGTAATGGAAAATCATTAGGACATAAATAAGTTTTTCACCAGCCTTCTGTTTTTATACAGTATTGCGGTCAAATTTTAGCATGTAGTTGAGAAGCACCTACTTTTCGAATAGACGTCACAGTGGAACTTCTAATTCTAGTCACTTCCGCTTAAACTGCTTCAACTAGTTTAGGTTTAGGTCTAAGGTTTAGGTACTCAATTATGTTGGAAGTGTTAAAACTGATATGGCTTATGCTTTTTCGGCAGCAATTTAGTTCACAAATAACTAGAGGTATAATCACAAGGATAAACAGTTTCCGCTTCAGTATTTTTCTGCACTTATTTTTTTGTTATTATTATTATTATTTTTGAACATCACGTTTTAATTAGAAAAGTTTTAATTGTGCTATTTTTAACCCTTTCAACGCCACGCCTCGACAAAATGTAAACCTGCTTTGAATCTTATGTCATTGTGTCAAGATCACTTTGACACTATATTTTGTGACACATATATGTGTCGTTGGCGTTGAAAAGGTTAAGCCTGGCAACACTTGCAGTTCTAGATGCCATTGCTAATAAAAAGAAAGAATCGTTCCATGTTTGACCATTCCCGCCCGTTTCACTGACGTATATTTTGCTCGTCGACGCCCGGCCAATGGGCAAAGGCTGGGACTGTTCAGCCTCTAATCTAGAACGTTCATCAATGCGTTCGAGTAGACTCCGGACTCTCTAATTGCTTGCGATAGTTGCGCTAAACTGGCTCCAGCTCTATTATGCATGCCCATACTTGGGATATGGGAACAAAGAGAATATTGTGAACTAGCTCTCACTGAAAAAAACCTAGCTTGCGAGCGAAACCGCGGGAAAAGGCTAGTTGGGGAATAAAGCTAAATTTTCACCTTGGCAAAAGTTTTATTTTTAAATCCCTGCCGGGCGCTGACAAAAGATAGATTAGCGAGACACGACGACGACGTTTAAATAATTCAGTAGGAAGTTTGGGCCGTCTACCAGTTGTATTGTTTTTTTATGGCGTTAAGAAATTGTGTTTTGAGACAGTATATTTTTTGTAACTATTAGCATACATTCAGAATTGATATAGCGAATATTTTATTTTATTTTGTATATTACTAGCTGTTGCCCGTGATTCCGTCGGCGAAGGATTCGTTAATCGCTATTACCGCAGGAACTATGCAATTTTCCGGGATAAAAACTATCCTAAATCCTTTCCAGGGTCTCAAATTATCCGCATGACAAATTTCATCTAAATCGGTTCAGCGGTTTAAGCGTGAAGAAGTATAAAACAGACAGACACACTTTCGCATTTGTAATATTAGTATGGATTTAGCCATCCTTTTTAAACAGATGGCCCTGGTCGACAAGCTCAATAAAAAAAAATTCATCGTGGTTAACAAAAAAAGTGAAAGTAGGTACATATTTAGATAGTGCAGGACACAGGATTTTATTGGATAAGTAATAAAATAAAAAAGAAGAAAATAAAGATTGCCTCGAAAGAAGAAAAAACACGCAGACACCGACCCTAAGGCACAATACACACTTGCACAGGAAAACAACAACACGACTCAGGAAGCGACCCAAACAGCCGTTTGACGGTATTTATCACTTCCAGAGTAAATCCGCGCCGATAAATAACTCAAAATTCGCCGGACGACGCTACAAATAAGCCGTAATGGCCGTGTTTTGTGACTTCCCGCGTTTCCCGCGCTTTTGTTAAGCGCTCTATGGTCCAAGTTTAATTTATTAAAAACAAAGTTTTTTTTTAAGTAATGAAGCAAGCAGGTCGCTTCGCGGTAAATGAACTCCACCAATTAGCCGCCAGTAAATTCCTTCCTGGCCGCAATACCAGCCAGAGGAGTTGCATTTACGTTAACATTTACCAACCCATAAACTACAGTTTTTCTTACTAAAACAAGATAGCACAATCTACACTAATATATTGCTTGGTTTAATTCGAATTTGCTGAAATCTTTGTTAAATTAATTCGTGCTTACTTGACACCAGGTAACTTATAAACCTTGTGAGAGGTCTTAGCTCGGTGCAGCTACTCGTACTAGTAAAATAATCGACATTCAAAGGTTTTTCAAACTTGTTTTTGGCAATGTAAAAGTCCTACCTCGACGCCGCCATCTTGTGGCATCCAGACCGCAGCTATTTAGCCCACCAATTCGGATCCATAATCATGGATGATTCATAATATACAGGGTCTAATAATGTTTACTCTACGTCGAATTTTGCGTATATTTTTTTCTTTGCCTTCTTTTTTGAAGGAAAATGGGCTGTTCAACTTTTCTAAGTTATTTCATGAAATGAGCTAAGGGCAGGCCGGCACCGGACGGCGTCGCGTCGGCGCCGCTCACTCAACGCGCGTTCAACCGTGAATGTGTGAATGGCTTTAGCTACGCGACGGTTGTACTGCGGATATCGTATATTTTAGGGAAGCCGAACACCTAACACAGATGTAGATCATTACGATGAAACTTTTAAAAATTGGAATTTAGAGAAATACTTGAATTTAGAGCTGGTTCAGCTGGTCCTGAAGTGGCTAAAAATACGAAAGCACATAACTTTGTCCAATCGGTGTCGAGACCCTTGGTCCGCGAGGTCCCAGCACTAAGAGGCTTAATTATTAAGCCTCTTATTTAGTATTTTATTAAGTATTTATTTCTTATTAAGTGTATTTAAATACTTAATTTAAAAATTTTAAATAAAAAAATAAAACCTCCTTCAAAAAACATTCAAAAACCATGAAATAATAATTGAACTGAACCGACTACAATAAGCATGAAAATATCTTTCTTCTAATCTGTTTTAAGTCGGTGTCTCAGCTCGAGCCAGCAGGAGTGGACCTAGTAATCTAACTTACCTACATACCTTACTATCTATAGGGCTTCTACACTCCTGCAAGCTCGTGCTGAGACACCGACTTAAAACAGATTAGAAGAAAGATATTTTCATGCTTATTGTAGTCGGTTCAGTTCAATTATTATTTCATGGTTTTTGAATGTTTTTTGAAGGTTTTATTTTTTATTTAAAATTTTTTATTTTTTGCTTTTTAGTTGTTTCTGTATAAAATAGATGCGTAGGATAAAATCATCAGTTTGACTTCGATATAAGGTTATGTTGAAAATTCTATTTTTAATGCTCGACGGGGTTATGTCGTTTTATTACAGAGTTCCATGATACTTTCTGAATGCAAATGCTCGACTTGTCACCGAAAATACAAAAAAAAAAAAAAAAAAAAAAAAAAAAAAAAAAAAAAAAAAAAAAAAAAAAAAGAACATACAACCGAATTGAGAACCTCCTCCTTTTTTTGAAGTCTGTTAAAAAAATGTAGATTTGTTTGAAAAATTAGATACCTTGTTGAGTTTCTTGTCGGCCGATAACGTGCTACGAATGCAACAGCAAAAACATACACGTTATATCCTTTTTGTTCCCGTTATGAAAGGCATACGGTTGTCCCTTTCTTCGACGTCACTGAGTCTCTGAGACCCATAAAACCCCAAAATTTAAATCCAACTGCCAGTAACAAAAGTTCAAGCGTGCGAAACCGCTGATAAAAGTTCTCTATCATCATCATCTTCATCCCAGCCTATATACGTCATACAGCAGGGCACAGACCTCCTCTCTGAATGAGAGAGCTCGGGCCGTAGTTCCCACGCGGGCCCAGTGCGGATTGGGAGCTTCACACACACCATTGAATTTCTTATTTTTAGTCATAATTACATCATAATTGTAATTGTTTGTCATAATTTTTGTGTCATATCTTTTTTCCCATCGAAACCGTAATTTTTCAGAATTTTTTAAATGTTCACCTGTAGATCTCTACTATAGGTTAGATTAGATTTGTTTTATAACAATAGGTACTGTACAATTGGGTCAATCAACTTTTTTTTGTACATTTCTATTTACTCTTTTACAAGTAACTCTGTAATCTCTGGTTAGTGAAACCATGATTTTGTAGTAATTAGATAAACTGTTTATCATAGTGCGTATGTGAAAACCAAAAAAAAAATAAGTATTTCTATGAAAAATTCCGGTGACCCAGGGGACATACCACTATTTTCATACAAATTTCGGGGACATCATTGTCCCCTGGGTCACCCACGAAATAGAAGCTAAACAAAATAAAATAAATATGGAATTATACCATTATTGACTACAAAAATCTAGGGTTTTGAAAAATATACTTTAAATAAGGAAAAATAAACAGTTTTTTAATTATTTCGGTTTTCATAGAAAGTAGTAGAAAATCGCTGACAAAAAAAAGTTGATTGACCTAATTAATAGATTCAGAGTAAAAAAGAGTTACGAATATTACAAACACTATAATCCCATTCTCCGGCAGTATAACTCCTTCGTATGCGTGTCAACTTGATAGACGGGAAAAACTATATTAGAGGAACACAGATCAGTGACGCAACCTCTTAATATGTTTGTTTTCGAATAAGGGAGTTCTTTAACGGTTCAAAATGGCGGCAATGACGTCAGGGGTTACAAACTACTGACATTAGGGGCGGTTCGGGGCCATTTCATAGCCTCCTTGAGTAAGTTTTGGACACGAAAAGCGATGGACCCGTTTGCGTTAGCAGATCAATAAAATACTATGGGAAATGGCAGCGTATAGCTAGTGCCATTCATAATAATAATAATAATAATTTATTGATTAATAAGCCACACATAAACAAACAATGCAAAAGTCTTATGCATCCTACACAATTATACCAAATTTCAAGTAAAATAAATCCGACCACTGGAAGTGGGTCAAATTCAACTTCCAAGATTTGACCCGACCCGTGCGTACTACTTACATACCATCTAGTCATCACATAGGAAACTAATTTCTACAATCAACTCGGCTGCATAAATACAACTTCCAACTTTCATCCATCGGACTTCGGTCCCCAGGCCTGGAGAGAGATCTCTCTATTGCAGCTACCCCCAAAATACGAATGTTTGTGCTCGAGTCTTGGGTAAAAAGCTTTTAAAATAGAAATGCCCACCTAAAGGCACAATCCCCAGAATATTTTTGTAGAAATCCTAGACCGAACTGAACAAGAATAGCGATGGCTAGACCACCGTACAATTGAAGTAAAACATCCCTCAAACTATCATTCCCTCTCATGCTGGTTAATTGGTGCGATTTTTGCAAAAGGTTTCGTAATAAAACGGTTCCTATCCTTCAGCCGCAGTTGGGAATTTAAATTCCTTGTAAATTTTCTTGTTAGCCCAGCTGTAACTAGGGCTGGCAGCTTACGGACATTTTTAACCCCCGACACAAAAATAAGGGTGTTATAAGTTTTACCGCTATGTGTGTGTGTGTCTCTGTCTGTGGCATGTCTCTTAAACGGGTGAACCGATTTGGATGTGGTTTTTTTTTATTTGACAGGTTTCTTGGCGATGGTTCTCAGACATGTTTCATCAAAATTAGTTCAGCTGTTTCAAAATTGTCAGCTCTTTTGTTAGTTTTGGAAGGGATCTTAGACGCATGATGGGCATTTACTTTATTTTCGAACGTATGTGTGACCAAACTGCGTAGGGGGTTTTTGTGGTTAAAGAACTTTATTTCTCAAAGAAATTTTACATTTCACTTATCGAGAAAATGCTAAAACATAATAATTTAAACGTAGTATCAGCGAGCATCGAAAAATAGACTAAGTTCTTAACATGCAAATTTTAAGACTAAGTTATAAAAAAAAAAAAAAAAATATTAGGGGACAATCTAACACAAATCGACCTAGTCCCAAACTAAGCAAAGCTTGTACTATGGGTACTAGACGACGATAAACATACTTATATAGGTAAATAAATACTTAAATACATAGAAAACATCCATAACAGAACTCAGGAACAAATATTCGTGCTCTTCACACAAATAAATGCCCTTACCGGGATTTGAACCCAGGACCTATTGCTTCGTGGGCAGGGTCACTACCAACTAGGCTAAAGCGGTCGTTAAAAGTCGTTAAAGTTCTACCTAAATATTATATAATGTTTGTACATGCACCTACAATTAAGAAACCAATCTGGTAACTACAAAGACCTAAGACTTATCTAAGAATTAAAAACGTTTGCAAGCTACTTGTTAGAAAAATAACTAGTTATTACAGGTTTTTTTATTTAATTTACTTACTTGGCAAAATTCGTACGAGAACATGCGACGGTTAACAGTCTATTAAAGTTTTTTTTAAGGGCTGTCCATGGACTCCTATCTCAGCATACCTACGTCCCACTGCAGAGAGGGCTTGGGCCGTAGTTCCCACGCGGGCCCAGTGCGGATTGGAAACAACACACTCCATTGAATTTCTTCGCAGGTGTGCAAGTTTCCTCACGAGGTTTTCATTCACCGTAAAGCTCATGGTAAATTTCAACTGTAACTTTGGGTTACCTATCAAAATTTAGAAATATTTTTTTCCGAATATTTAAAATCCCGAACGCTTCATTTATCCGAATGCATTTTTTTCTGAAACTGTAAATATTTCAGGATTTTTATAAAACAACCCTAACCTAACCTAAAGGGTTCTACACGATGGTCCTGAAATAAATCCTGAAATATTTAGTTTCAGAAAAAAATGCTCTCGGACAAATGAAGTTTTCGGGATTCTAAACCTTCGGAAATATAAATTTCTAAACATCGATAGGTTCTACCACTAGGCTTCCACGGCACATTTTACGAATATCTGGAGGTAATTCATGAGAGCAGCAACCCTACTGATACCCGGTTTAGGAATGCTAACACAAAGATAGGTAGTTTTAATTAAATTCAAACTATCCCCGTGTTATCCTTGCATTAGTGTTTGCAGTAGTGTTGATTATCCATTCGGTGGAGCTGCCTATTTTTCGCAATGTCACTTTCACATTAATTTTCCCATAAGGTAGAGGTAACGCCACCAGAGTTGAGGCCATGCACACAACCACATCTCATGTAATGACAGCGGGATTTTGACGTTGTGTTGTCGTTAAACGTCAACACAACGTCAAAATCCCGCTGTCATTACATGAGATGTGGTTGTGTGCGTGGCCTCAACTCTGGTGGCGTTACCTCTAAACGTACCAATGCACGACACCTCAACGCCAAGTAGATGACACCCATCTGTCACCTCTCTTACTATGATATAAGATTGAAGGGCCATGGATTGGGTCAATGCCGAGCACAGGGACGTTTACCTTACAAATCGCAACGTAGCAACGTTTTTGTAGTGGTAGATCCATGTTGTAGCTAGCCGCTGCATCACGAATGGGCCGGCTTGTCCGGCGCAGTACCACCCTCTCACGGAACACCGGTGTGTAGCAGCAGTACCTACTCCTGCTGCGTTTCGTACGGTCAGTGAGAGCGCCCGCCCAGTACCTCTCCTCCTCTTCTATTCCCTTCCCTTTTTCCTCTCACTTTTAGGGCCGACAACGCACTGACATCGCGTAAAGTGCTGCGGGTGTCTATAGACAGTGGTGATCATTTAACATCAGGTGACCCACTAGTTCGTTTGTCTGGCCTCTCTAATATAAAAAAGTGCATGGCTTTAGTGATTAGGTACAACAAAACAAAGTTTGATACAAACGTTTCATGACGTCATTGATGTGACATCCAAGAAAATGTCTCACTGATGGATTTAACTGCACAATTACAAGGCAACACGTCAAACGAGTTTATACTTTCGCGACCATCGGTGGTAGGTAGGTAACCTTATTTGATGTAATAATAACTATAGCATACTAGCTGTTGCCCGCGACTCCGTCCGCGGAGAATAGTATTGGTTTGTAGTACATGCTATGTATCAGAGATGGCGCTGTATATTGGTTTGTAGTACATGCTATGTATCAGAGATGGCGCTGTATGTGAAAAAAGATTTTCCCGCTTTTCTGTTGAAATTTTTCCTGAATTTTCTTTGCTATAAACCTCACGGAGCCCAAGACCTTTCCAACGAATGCAAAACCGTGGAAATCGGTTCGTGCGTTCTGGAGTTATAGCGTCAGGAAGGAAAACCCGACTTATTTTTATATAGTAGATTACTGCAAATGTATTATTATGCAATATTTTTGAAAAATAATACATTTGTAGTAATATGAAACATCTGTAGTCTTATTGATTTGCTTTCAAAGCCTCAGGCTATATTTCAGCGCCATCTAGATTTAATAATAATAATAATAAATCATTTTATTTCAAGTAAGGTACACTCATAGATTGTTAGTAAAGCTTACTTCTAATAATGTTAGTTGAAATACTTAACTACATAATACCTATGATACATTAGCTGAGTACGGCGCATGTAGCCGACTGCAGCGGAGCAAGTAGAGGCAGTCCAGCCTGTCCCCTATCATCTTCATGATGGCGTTGGGGCTGTCGCGCACCCGGCGCACCAGGGATGCGGCTCTCTTGCGCATGGTGGCGTAAAAACAGTCCACCCTAGCTTCGGCGAACATCCCTGATGCGCTACAGAAGCGGGGCAGCCCCACCAACACCCGGAACGCGTTGTTGTATTGGACGCGGAGGGCTCCATAGGTCCTTTGCGTATACGCACGCCACAAGCTGCACGTGTACAGGGAGGTACAGTACGCTCTAAATAGTGTAAGTTTCACCTCCCTGGTACAGCGTGCGAACTTACGAGCTATCATATTCGCGCGGACCGACAGAGCCCTCCGTTCACGTTCTATGTCTTTATCATCTTTGAGGTCCGACGTGACTACGTGTCCTAAATATTTATATGTGTCAACCCTTTCAAGGGCGGCTCCATTAAGTCTAATGGGTGTCATTCCGACTGTCTTGCCACGCCCGACCTCACAAACCATATATTGACTTTTCATGACATTATATTTTAAGCCGTGGGTGCCGGCATATGTCTCACACACCTTCAGAAGCTCTCGTAAGCCGCCCACCGATGCGCTTAGCAGAACCATATCGTCTGCATAACTGATATTATTAAGGCAGACATCATCAATGTGACATCCGACATGCATTCTGCCAAGCGCATCCAAGAGCTCATTTACGTACAAATTAAATAGGGTGGGTGAGCTCAACCCCCCCTGCCTCACCCCGCACTCTAGCCTATACGGATCAGAGAGCGCGTCAGCCCATCTAACGCTATTGACTTGGTTTCCATACCAGTATCTGAAAATATGAACCAGTCCAGATGGAAGTTTTATGGCTTCCAGTTTCTTCCATAAAATCTCATAAGAAACCAAGTCAAAAGCCTTAGACAGATCAAGGAAGCAGGCGAACACGGGCGAATTTCTGTCCACATAGTATTTCACAGTGTGCTTAAGACACAATATTGCACTTTCTGTGGATAGTCCTTGTCTAAAACCAAACTGGTTATGACTTAAGTCCACATACTCGTTTAATCGTGTATTAAGCACACTATCAAACACCTTAGCTATTACGGTTGCAAGTGATATCGGCCTATAGTTGTTTACATCAGACAAATCTCCCGTTTTGTTTTTAACTATAGGCACGACAACCGTTCGCATTAAGTCGTCCGGCAAATAGGAATGCGTCACACAGAGATTGAATAACATTGCCAACACTCTAGCCATATGTGGACCAGCATGCTGGAGATGCTCAATGCTGAGACCGTCATGTCCAGGCGATTTGCCGCGAGACATAGTCTTTATAGCCATGTCAACCTCCCTGGCAGTGAAACCCGGGTACGTTATATTTGGCTCAGCATTGCTCATCTCCGCCGCCCTTGATTTCAAGAGAGACTTCACAAAAAAGTGATCCTTAAAAATATTAGCAATGTCTCTCGCATCGCTTACGCCATTGACACTGACCGGGAGGCCAGAACGAAACGTCACACTATTTGTAGCCTTCCAGAAAGCTCGAAAATCTTTCCTTGAGTGATGGGAGGCAATCATGTCCATTTTAATTTGATGCTGATGATCTTGGCACCATTTCAACCTTGATTTGAATATTTTTCTACTCTCACGCATCTGCTCAAAGAAAAACCCAGTTTTAGGCTTACCCTGTGAGTTCCAATCATAAAACTTCGCTCTGGCCTCCCTGTGAGCCTCGCCGACATGTCTGTTCCATCCTACCAACCTATTTTTATTTTTATGCTTTATATCACCCCGACTATCGAATGCGGCATTCACCAAGACAGATACTATGCTACAATACAACGCATTGATAACGTTTGAATGACTTGGGATATTACAATAGCCATTGGCACATGTCCTGAACTCCGAAGGAAAATCAATATTTTTCAAGTTTTTATGACATCTTTCAGTGTAATCACTAACTTGTTTTTCTGTTCTCTCCCCCCACACTACAGACTTATTAAAAACAAAGTCGCTATTTTTATTATTGTTACTTAGTCTTGGAGTTAATATATTTAAATCTACTGTGAGTATAATTGGGAAATGATCAGACCATGACACATTATAATCAACATACACATTCTGCACAGATGGCAATGCAGATTGTGTTACGACAAAATGATCTAGCCAGCGTCTACAATGGTGAGCGTCACTAACATATGTATATGTATCCGACAAGACACCCAATAATTGAATGTCAACACAGCACCAGTCCTGTTCACAAAAATAACTTATCATTTCGTTATAAAAAAGTTCATGAGGATGAGCGTTAAAATCTCCCATTAAATAGACACATTCCAAGCCATAGTCACTAATGATAGCACTCACCGCGCTCAGGCAGTCCGTAAATTCCGGTAGGTTTACCTTACTGTCCGTCGGCATATAGACGTTAATCACTAAAAAAGGCCGATCACTGGTGACTACTTTAATCGCACATACACGAGGATTCGCGCACTTTACCACACACACATCGGTGAACATCGCGCTCCTCCAGAGTATGCCGACGCCTCCGTAAGGACGACCGCGTACCATTCCCGCCGTAGTGTCGACTGCCGATGTCCCCGTAGAACAAAAATTGGAATCGATTGTGTCTAAATATGAAATCTCATCCGGGTATAGCCATGATTCCTGTATGCCGATAATGTCCGATACTTGACATAATTGCCTAACACTGTCGACGGAGCGTTTAACGCTTTTACAATTAAAACTTGCTATTGTACATTTATTATATATTTTAGACATTTATTTTGACACAGAGCCGGCGTCAGAGATCTCTCTGAACGTTTTTTTGTACTTGAAATTGACAAATTTCCTGAATACAATACCTTTAGGCCAAATGTTCTTATCCAAAAACATAGGTAATTTACTATCATACACGAAAAATTTGTACGCTTTATGATTTGATTCCTTTTTAATCTCGATTTTTTCCAACACAACGGTCTCATTTGTTTTTTGACTTATATATGTAGTTATTTCGTCTTCCTTCGTATCTTTGTGTATGTTCGAGATAAAAACAGGAATTTTACGTTCAGCCGCTTTAAAACTGCATCCAATTTCATTAGCTGTACCTATTTGGCCCCTATAACGATGACTAGACCTATTTTTTCGGTATTTCACAGTCTGCCACCCTTGGTCGTCATCATTTTCATCCTTGTTTAGAGCAATAGGCAATTTAACCGTATAGTTGTCAGCTGACGCGCCGGCCGGCGCGGGCGGCGGCGGCGGCTCGATCACCTGTTCGGCGCGATGAGTCACCTCGCTCGCCGCAACGGCCAGCTCCGGTAGTGAATTATTTATCTGCGCGGTAGACTGCCTACCCGAAAACACAATTGAACGATACTGACAATCAATTTGATTTTCTAATGGAGGTGAAGATGTAAAATATGGTACAGTATTAACATCATCGCACATTTGTGAGTTCTCGCCATTTGTTAGCCCAACCGGGCCACTGTCCATGCACCATGCTCCTCTTCTAGTATTTACGTTACACAGCGATAATCGCGCCGGGGCAATATGCTTAATCTCTTGCACTTCCCTTTTTAACTCTTCGAAGTCGTTTACAGACACAAAAGTAGTTTTCATTTTGTGTATGTCCTGTTGAAGCCGTACAAGGTCCTTGACTAACTTAGTACAGTCCAGGTGATCCAACGTCAAAGGCGGTAATTTATCTAGGTCCCGCGCGACAAACACTGGCATGGCTTCATCCGTCGTTCTAAAAACACTAATAATATCCTTAAGATTTCTCTCGATTTTTCCTTCACCTTTCCGTTGTATATTTTGTTTCGTCGGAAGCGCGTCAAACAATAGCATCTTCGAATTTTCAATCTGCTTTTCAGAAAATGACGATGCACATAATATGACTAATGTATCCTCGTCAACGCAAGAAGCTTTGTTTTGGATAAACGACAACATTTCGTCAATCACTATATTACAAACATTACACTTTAAAGTATTCGACATATTTTCGACACTATTCGCCGATCGCGTTAAAGCATGCGTCATCGTCAAGCGCGCGCACGAGACTCGATTTAATAACCGAACTATTTTTCTGCGGACGATCTGTACTATGGCGATTGCTAATCCAGTCTATATCATCCTGGCTATAGCTAAACCGTTTAAATGAGCCCTTGCCCGTGCGGTACAGGGGCTAGGGGGTATGACGACAAAGGGGAGGTCAAATAAAACCAAAGTCAACAGATCAACAATAATATATTCGATATTCAATAAATAATCAAAAAATATACCCTTCATATATGAACGTAACACTTTAACTACCTACGCACCTATATACTTGATGTGATGTAAGGCGGGTCGTGCCAGTTAACTTAGGACATATTACACCACTCCTAAGCTCCTGATATTTTATGACAGATATCTATGATGCCGTCTTTGTTCCAACGAACAAAGAAAACAGAGACGGCATCAGATATGTCACATTATAAAGAGAGTTATTAGAAAGTGGTGAAAAGGCCCTTGATGTACCTAAATTATCAAAGCGATATTGAGAATAGAAAGACAACTACTTGCGTATTACGATGGGTTTAGAATGGCGTGCGAAAAACCCAATTCGCCGAAAGTATAAATCTAGCACCAGTCCTACAAAAGACATTGCCAAGAGCCTCTAGTGTCAATTTTTTATTGCAAAACGTGTCTCAAACGCGCTCGCGTTAGTGTCAAATTCTATTAAAACAGTCAGAGCTGGCCCGAAGGTAGTGCGGGGGTAGAGTGGAGTAGCCGCTATAGGCGCCATCTTGCGATGGACTCCAAAGTCTGAAGGCAAGCGGCGCGAATAGTCAAATTTGAACGCTGCTCAAATCTGATGCAAATAGGCAACTTTAAGCTGTGTTGAAATTTGAAGGCAAACGGCTCGTATAGCTGCTCAAATCTGTTAGTAGGTAAGCGACGCGAATAGCCAAATTTGAAGGCAAACGACTCGTACAGCTGCTCAAATCTGTTAGTAGGTAAGCGACGCGAATAGCCAAATTTGAAGGCAAACGACTCGTATAGCTGCTCAAATCTGTTAGTAGGTAAGCGACGCGAATAGCCAAATTTGAAGGCAAACGACTCGTATAGCTGCTCAAATCTGTTAGTAGGTAAGCGACGCGAATAGCCAAATTTGAAGGCAAACGACTCGTATAGCTGCTCAAATCTGTTAGTAAGTAAGCGACGCCAATAGCCAAATTTGAAGGCAAACGACTCGTATAGCTGCTCAAATCTGTTAGTAGGTAAGCGACGTGAATAGCCAAATTTGAAGGCAAACGACTCGTATAGCTGCTCAAATCTGTTAGTAGGTAAGCGACGCGAATAGCCAAATTTGAAGGCAAACGACTCGTACAGCTGCTCAAATCTGTTAGTAGGTAAGCGACGCGAATAGCCAAATTTGAAGGCAAACGACTCGTATAGCTGCTCAAATCTGTTAGTAGGTAAGCGACGTGAATAGCCAAATTTGAAGGCAAACGACTCGTATAGCTGCTCAAATCTGTTAGTAGGTAAGCGACGTGAATAGCCAAATTTGAAGGCAAACGACTCGTATAGCTGCTCAAATCTGTTAGTAGGTAAGCGACGCGACTAGCCAAATTTGAGCTCTGTTGAAATCTGATGGCAAACGGCGCGGCTACCCATATTTAACCCTTTCAAAGCCAACGACACATATAGGTGTCACAAAGTACAGTGTCAAAGTGATCTTCACACAATGACATAAGATTAAAAGCAGGTTTACGTTTTGTCGAGGCGCGGCGTTGAAAGGGTTATGAGTTGCTCAAATCTGATAGTAAACGACGCGAATAGCCAAATTTGAGCGCTGCTCAAATCTGATTGCCAAACAGCGTAAATAATCAAATTTGAGCGCTGCTCAAATCTGATTGCCAAACAGCGTAAATAATCAAATTTGAGCGCTGCTCAAATCTGATTGCCAAACAGCGTAAATAATCAAATTTGAGCGCTGCTCATATCTGATTGCCAAACAGCGTAAATAATCAAATTTGAGCGCTGCTCAAATCTGATTGCCAAACAGCGTAAATAATCAAATTTGAGCGCTGCTCAAATCTGATTGCCAAACAGCGTAAATAATCAAATTTGAGCGCTGCTCAAATCTAATGGCAAAGAGCGCAAAATAGCCAAATTTGAGCGCTGCTTAAATCTGATGGCAAACGGCGCAAACGGCCGAATTTGAGCGTTACACAAATCTGATGGCAAAACAGCGCACACAGCCAAATTTGACCGCTGCTCAAATCTGATGGCCATAGAGCGCAAATAGCTAAATTTTGAGCGCTTCTCAAACCTTATGGCAAAGACACGAATACCTATTCTAATTTGATCGTTATTTAAAACAGATGGCAAAGGGTGCGTACAACCAAATTTGAGCGCTGCTCAATTCTGATGCCAAAGCGCGTAGAGCCAATTTAGAGCGCTGCTTGGAGAACAACGGCCTATTAAATAACGCCGTAAGACATTTTAGTCAGTAAAAGGCTAGGGCCAGCGCGGAAATTTATTAACTAGTTACCAATAGGTACGCGCTTCTAGAGTCTGCCTATTTGCTTATAATTACTTAAGATATACACAAACGCGTTCGAGACGGTTTATCTTGTCATAAACTTACGTTAAAGGCTCAGGATACTGTTGTCTTAAATTCTGATACAATTTTCATCAAACTTTGTCGTGATCCAACAAATGTACACAGAAATTGGGCACCATGCTAAGACTACGCTCCATTTGTGAGCTAGATAAAATTCTTCTAATATAAAACAATTATATTTACAGTATCTCTACGTATTTATATTAAAATTTGTACATAACCCTTCCGAACTATTAGCCCCTTATTCAAAAAAGCTTGTCTTAGTCAATTAAACATTATATTTGTCTTTATCTGTCGCATTGGCGTTGCCTTTGTAAGACGAAGACGAAAGATAATTTCACTACATTTTAGCTTTTCATGAAGTCAACACTTTTTCTACTTACGTAGTTTTTGCTCTATAGAAAGCTCGCGTTAGAAAAAGAAAGTACAAATTTTTATGAACAAGGGACTTTAGGGAATATGCGCTTTGCGTCATTCTCTACTTCGTTCGAAGGTTCACTGGAAGAAAGCCCTTAAAAGGGGTAACTTGGCATTTGTACCTTTATTCATTCCTAGTTGTGCATTTTCCTAATCGGTGCCAATTGCTACGTCTTAAAAGTAACTGGACTCTTTAGACTGCCTTATCACTTTAAACTTGAAACGTCATTTTAAATGGCGTGAGTATTATTGCCTGCTGCGACAAAGTTCTAAGTCGTCCGGTTACTTTTCAACTAGTACTAATGTAAAAATATAATAGTACATACATATTTACAAATCCCGATTTATATAACAAATTAAACAAAAGTAAACTTTAAGAAAACTTGGCTACCATTTTGGTAAGTATAAAAACTTAGCAAAACTTTGTAAACGTGACGCAAAATAAAGTTATCGACAAATCCAGCAAAATACTCCATGCAGCTAATTGAAGTAAAGATTTTCGTCACTGTCTCTATGTGTTATTCTTTTTTTTGCGTTTGACCCGTGATTGGCGGGATTTAGAAGGCATCCTTGGACTACAGCTCCAAAAGGAAGGCCTCCCGCAATAAAAATTGAAAAAAATCCAAATTTCGACCGGTCTTTTCCATTTTTTTTTCAAACTTTTATTCTCCTCTCCTTCGTTGCCTTAAAGTCTCCACCATCTCCCCTCTAAACCCCTAAATCCGGCCTTGCGTGATCCCATCCACCTACCACCTTAGATTTGAAGACCATAAAGATCAGATTGTAAAAATCTTTCTTTAATTAGCTGCATAGAACACTACCTGCTTTTTTTGACAGTATCATTTTCACATTACTCAACTTAGAAAGAGACGGCAACAAAGTCCAGTCACATCATAGCCACCGGCAATAACATCGGATTGAAAACAACACTCAAAAACATCTGATACGCTCTACCGGATATACAAGACAGGTTAGATCAATTTACCAAAATCGTTTCAAATGCTTTTTTTCTCACTATAGTTTTTACTGAAGCTTATTTTCACTGCTGCGTTTTTTCCCAGTTTGAATTGATATTTGAATGTCTTATTTTAACAATTATGTCTAAAGTTAAGATATTTTCAAGCGATATTTTCGAGGGTTTTAAATCCCATGAGGAAAGACATACAACCCTTATAGAAATGCTGTTGAATGCTGTTTCAAATTAAAATAAATCTACGTATGTGAGTATAGCAGATAAGATTGCCTTTCCATCTTAGATGTGCGATGCTACGTTGCGTTTGATATACTCGTGGAAATGAGTTCAACTAATTGTAAGCTGTTTTTTATATGGAAAGATGCGAGCTCTGGAAGTGTGGTGTGGATGTGTGCTCTGGGTCTTCTTCGAGCGGCTACATAACTTAGCATTATTGGTTAGGGCTACATAATTTCGTAGCTTCGCTTTCACATCCTCGTAACACAACAGCATAACACATCTCTGGGCAAAGGCACCCTTAGTGGATAGTTTTTTCACACGACATTTCCGACGACTGTAACGATCGTGCCTTAAATACCACGTTCCCATAAAACTACATTATCTATTTACCACGTTTCTTAGCTTACCAGATTCTCGTTGCACCACATTACAAAACCAAAGATTACTCAAGGATTGTTTTTGGTGGAATGTCTGATTTTGTACATCCGGTATAACGGGAATGTAGGTAATAAATAGGTAACGTAGTATTTTGAAAAATGTTGAATTAAGGAAACTTATTCTAGGCACGAGCGGATTGTAATCCCGCTGATAATAAAGGTATATTTATCTGAACAAAACTGACACGAAACGCTTAAAATTCGGCTAAGAATGTCGCTAGCTTAATCGAGGTCAACTATTTCGCTTCGGTCTTTTCTTTGTTACCACCTAAATAGTGGTAGTTAACGAACCGGGCTCCCTGCGTCAATTGGGCGCCTTCGTTGGTGAAGTGGCAAGCGAATAGAAGCATGTTCCGAGGCTGCACCTTCCAGGCAAATCTCATGAACATGAGCGAGTATAACGAGAGAGCTGTGGACAAAAATTGTCGCGATTACATCTTTCTTTACCTATAAGGGTGAAGCCAGACGAGCGTAATTTTGTGAGTCGGATTACCGTTAGGTGCAATTTTAAACGTGATACGGTGAAATTTTAAGTGTGAAATTGGTGTGGTCAAAAAGACAGTTAGTTATTTAGCTTTTTTTTTTAAAAAAAATCGCTCTATTCATTGAAGGTCAATTTTAATAGTGTGAAGTGGAAGACAGTTTCAAAACGGATACAACATTCAAATCCATCTTGAAGAAAACATAAAATATCTAAGGTATACTATAAAATTAATGATTAATATCAAGGACAAAGACGGAAGGATGTACTTCCGTTTGGCAAATTATTTATCCCAAACTGATTCATTTGGCAAATGTTTCATTTCCCAAATGTTTATTTTTTTAGAAACTGTAAACTATTCAGGATATATTTCAGGAATATTCTGTAGGTTAGGTTAGGTTTGTTTTATAACAATCCTGAAAACTTTACAGTTTCAGAAAAAATAAACAGTTGGGAAATGAAACATTAAAATAATTTGCGAAACATTAGTAGACACGGCTATCCAAATCGGCGGTTAGGTGAATGCTCGAGAGAACAAAGATAAGTTTCAGTAAAACCCTGAATGATTTAATAGGAAAACCTCGTCCATTAAATCATGAAGGAAAAGTATACTAGTCTTATTTTTTTTTTTTTTTTTTTTTTTTTATGTTAGATAGGCCAGACAAACGAACTAGTGGGTCACCTGATGTTAAATGAACACCACTGTCCATAGACACCCGCAGCGCTTTACACGATGCCAGTGCGTTGTCGGCCCTAAAGGAGAGGGAATAGGGGAAGGGGGAGAGGGAAGGGGTGAGGTATTGGGCCCCCGGCACTCTCACTAACCGTACGAAACGCAAGCAGGATTACTGCTGCTTCACGCCGGTGTTCTGTGAGAGGGTGGTACTGCCCCGGACGAGCCGGCCCATTCGTGATGCAGCGGCTAGCTACAACATGGCTCTACCACTACAAAAATTATTATTTGTATTTAAATACCTTTGAAACACTTACCTTATTGCTAAAACTTTCATTACGATTTTTATGCTGACATTCATCATCGTGGCAAATAATATACGTTCCAGTGCAAGGCACAGGCCTCCTCTCAGAATGAGAGGGCTTGGGCATAACATCTGCCTGGAGAGAGATCTCTCTATTGCAACTACCCCCAAAAATACAGTACACAAATTAAACTACTTACTACAAGGGTGTATGTAAAGTTCCCAATCCGCACTGGGCCCGATGGGAACTATGACGTTGTGATTGTCTAGTAGTTAATACGGCAAGGATCTATAGTGGCCTAAGAATCAGATTGGTTGGCTGTACATAGGCTGGAATAATTTTTTTTTTTTTTATGTTAGATAGGCCAGACAAACGAACTAGTGGGTCACCTGATGTTAAATGAACACCACTGTCCATAAACACCCGCAGCGCTTTACACGATGCCAGTGCGTTGTCGGCCCTAAAGGAGAGGGAATAGGGGAAGGGGGAGAGGGAAAGGGGTGAGGTATTGGGCCCCCGGCACTCTCACTGACCGTACGAAACGCAAGCAGGATTACTGCTGCTTCACGCCGGTGTTCTGTGAGAGGGTGGTACTGCCCCGGACGAGCCGGCCCATTCGTGATGCAGCGGCTAGCTACAACAAGGCTCTACCACTACAAAAAAAATGAGGTTTTAGAAGTCAAAATATTAATATATCAAGCTCTAAACATTCAGTAGTAGATTATTTGATACGCTATCTCTATAAGGGTATTATTTAGATATTCGTTAGTAAAATTAGTTTTATCTTTACGACTGACAGCAGACAGTTAAGCACGATCATACAGTCATTCAGATAGCATGTGTTTAGCAAATCCAAAACGTTATAATTATCTATAAACATTGTTGGCGCATAAGCCGTTTTGGATTAGAAGAGTTAGGCGCAATGCTTGTACTGTTTATCAGGCTCTTTAATTGATGATTATGGGTATATTATGCAGCTTAAGTGGTTACAGAGTTGAACAAGGATTTATTGTAACATTTTTTAGCTGAAGAAAACAAAGGAGGATATTCTCAAGATGAAGTGTTTTTAAGAGGTATGGGCACTCATAAGTAACTGTTTACGGACTCCCCTTTGTTGTTTTTTTTCTACCTATATACAATACGTTTACTTTTAGTTTACCACTGACAGATGGCTTGCCTTCATTTCATTTCCAACTTTAACTCCATACAAATAAAGTAGCTATTACAAAATCTGCAAACGTGGGTAACAGTATTCTAAAATTGACTTTATTTGTAGGTCGTTAAAGTTGAATATGAAATGAAGGCAAACCATCTGTCAGTGGTAAACTTTATGTAATTTTACTGTAATATACCTACCTACTTTAAACTCATACCTAATATTGTAAGCTCGACTTTGAAATCTACCTAGTACGTGATTTATTCTTCTTATAGTCATATCATTAATATTTCAGCCGAAAGACGTCCACTGCTGAACATAGGCCTCCCCCAAGACTCGCCAAACAGATCGGTCCCGTGCCATCCGCATCCAACGCGATCCCGCAACCTTAACCAGGTCGTCACTCTATCTTGTTGGAGGCCTACCTACACTGCGTCTTCCGGTCCGTGGACGCCACTCGAGCCATCAGTTCTACGAGCGATGTGCCCTGCCCACTGCCACTTGAGTCTAGCGATTCTTCGAGCTTCGGTGACTTTAGTTCTTGCGCGGATTTCATCATTTCTAATGCGATCCCGCAGAGAAACTCCGAGCATAGCCCTCTCCATCGCCCTCTGAGTGACTTTGAGCTTTCTTGTGAGGCCCATCGTCTTCTTATGGTGCCACTTCATTATCGAAGGTTGGTAGTCAGCTCTTAAAATCTTGTCCTGTCCATAACCAACTTAAATAGCTGTTCTTCCGTCTTGATGCCGGTCCATTCTCTTACTTACGGAGCCATTACATTTTGCGTGTCCTGACTTTACGTTTTCCGTTGGTCAGATGAGATGATGGTGTGTCTCATTACATTCTTTACTCTCAAAACTTTTTGTTGGACTAAAATAGAAAAAATAAACGTATCGGCCTCTTGCGGGCCCTCTTAAGAGGATACGATGCGCACCATTTCTCCATACAAACGTAGTCCCCTGTTTCCTCCCTGGATAATGGCTTTAGAGCCAATTTTTTTTACTATGTAATCTGTATCTACCACAGCTATGCCTCTATGTTTCGTTTTTTTCCATATTTCAATTAACAAAAGAAATATGAGCATTGAAAAACTGAAAAAATTGCCCAATTTCAACGTCATTTTCAGACACTCATCAGAAAGGAATCCCTCATATAAACAAAAAAAGGAAAACATAGGGGCATAGCTAAATCTGTCCTCTAAGTATTTTAGAAAAAAATAATTTTATTGGCCCAGTTTTCGAGAAGAAAACAGGAGACTACGAAATGTTGTTTTGATCAATTTTACGCGCCTATTAACGGTCTGAGCTGCAGTTGTCTCGCTCTCGCTGTACTGACACGGAGGGGTTCGGGCGAGACAGCGACATTTCATTAAAATACCTATTTCTCTAAAGTCTCTCAGCCATCGTATCCTCTTAAGCTAGGGGACCTTAAGGGACTTAAGCCCCAAACGCACAAACAGCGGAGGTGCGGTGGCGGTGACGGTGACGGTTGTAATATTCTAACTTTTATGAACGAGTTCGCGGTACGGTACCGCCGCCGGTCGCCGCCGCGAGTTTACGGTAAAGACGATATTGTACATAGTTACAAAACTTCAAAACAATTTCCAACTAACTGTAAGATCGCTCTAGTTCAAGCCAAAAATGACCTTATACTATTATAAACAAATACATCATACATAATACTCTAATATATTGTGTAATTGTAATGATGTGTTTATATACTTGTCTCATTTATCTCCTCACTTCATAGGCATAAATGATACTTGTGCAATACTTGATATTTAAATTACACAATAATTTTATTAACAAAAATAACCTAATTGATACAATGACATAATTTTTACGATGACGGCAGACTCTATCGTAACAATCTGACAATCACCATTTTTTTTTATATGCCAATTATGTAAACTTTTATATCACATTTTAATTAGCAGGAAAGATGTCCAATAACATGTTGCATGCTTAGAACCAGAGAATAAAAGATGGACACAATTCAATGGTCCCACACTCAACAAGTCAACGGCCAATTTATAGTAAATCCTGACAAATTACACCACTATATAATTTATGAATTTGGACAATGTGACCACAGAAACAGAATGCTAGTACTATTATACCACACGCAAAAATTGAAACAGAAACAGAGTTGTAACGTTAAGTATTAGCTAACTAAATTGACTATTTATTAATTTTAAAGCTACTGAAAATTAAGTTTTACAGTAACTGATAATTAATCTGGCTATAAGGGATTAAACTAGATCAATGATTCTTTTTGACGGCCAGATAGCCTAGTTGTTAGAGAACCTGACTACGAAGCTTGAGGTCCTGGGTTCGATTTGGTTGGGGCAGATATTTGTGTGAAAAATACGAATGTTTGTGCATGAGTCTTGGATGTTTAATATTTATTTAAGTATGTATTTATCTATATAAGTATGTTTATCCGTTGTCTAGAGCCCATAGTACAAGCTTTGCTTAGTTTGGGACTAGGTCAATTTGTGTGATATTTATTTATTTATTAGTGCTATGTCAGAATGGTGTCTAAATTGTCAAATACTAGCAAAGTGGCCTAAAGAATGAAAAATCCTATGGAACACATATTGATATGAGATAAGACTTATTGCTTTGCGGTTTAAGTACTTTGTATGGGTACTGATAATTTGTGGAGTTGGTACTTTGAACTTTGACCTAATAAGCCTAATAAAAGATAAAATAAGTATCCTAAGACTAAAGAATAAAGATTGATAATATCTATTAGCTACAAAATTGAAGAATAAATGAACAAATAACGCCTGAATCTGTAGGAATATTTTTAGTTATTGTTATTTTAGAGCGCGCGCAGACAGAGAGCGGTCTGGCGTTCCTCGTTCCGCGTTCAGAGTTCTGCGTTCTTTCGAATGTACTGAGTCCCTTACGATAACGCACACAGCAGGCGGTCGGAACTCTCGAGCGGTCAATACACAGAACTCTGAACGCGGAACTCGGAACTCCAGACCGCTCTATGTCTGCGCGCGCTCTTAGTCAAAGGTGATCTCATTGTTCTGTCCCGCATAAGTTTGATTGATTTTGTCTGATGATACAATAACCAAATAAGCACCTACATATATTGAGTTTTAATGATTTATGGTGAAATACATTCATCATCATCATCATAATTTCAGCCAAAAGACGTCCACTGCTGAACATAGGCCTCCCCCACGGCTCGCCAAATAGATCGGCCCTGCGCCATCCGCATCCAATGCGTTCCCGCTACCTTCACCAGGTAGTCGCTCCATCTTGTTGGAGACCTACACTGCGTCTTCCGGTCCGCGGATGCCACTCGAGAACCTTTCGGCCCCATCGGCCGTCAGGTCTACGGGCGATGTGCCCTGCCCACTGCCACTTAAGTCTAGCGATTCTTCGAGCTATCTCTGCGGGTTCGCATTAGAAATGATGAAATCCGCGCAAGAACTAAAGTCAAGTTTCGGTCGTAAATACCAGTTTCGGTCGGACACTAATAGAAAATGAATCTACATACAACCTTTGTGTCAGTTGATTTTTTTTCAAAAAATTCCAATGCAGATAAGCGTCATGTATGTATGTAGTGCATGACTCAGTGGGTATGCCCACTGAGTCATGAATTGCTATGGAACTTTATCACAGTCACATTGCATTGCCTGACAAGGAAAATCATCATTATTTAAAGTGAAAACATTGCATGGTGAATCCCAAATCAAATGGTGTACCTATCCATACTAATATTATAAATGCAAAAGTGTGTCTGTTGTCTGTTACCTCTATAATCTACATGCTTAAACCACTGAACCTATTTAGATGTGGCATAGAGACAGTGCTGGCCTAGTGTTTTGACCTATGGCCTCACAAGCAGAGGGTTGTGGGTTCAAAACCCGGCTCGCACCTCTTGAGTTTTTGGGAATTTATGTGTTAAATTAATTTGAAATTTTTTCAAGCTTTACGGTGAAGGAAAACATTGTGAGGAAACCTGCATACACCTGCAAAGAAATTCAGTGGTGTGTGTGAAGTTCCCAGTCGGCACTGGGCCCGCGTGGGAACTACGGCCCAACCCCTCTTTCTGAGAGGAGGCCTGTGCCCATCAGTGGGACGTATATAGGCTGGGATGATGATGATGATGATGATATCTGATAGTTTGAGTCCCGTGAAAGGGCATAGAATAGTTTTATCCCTGAAAATATCATAGTTCTGGTGGGATAGCAATAAATTAAGTGGGCAATGGCTAGTCCATTATAAAACATGTAATATTACACTGATAACTAAATTGCAAAAAAAACTCTTTATACAATTAAAGCTTCCAGAAAATGCTAGCATGGAATATATAAGTTTGTGTTGATCAAAATAATAAAATGTTACATTTCCTTACCAAAAGTCATTTTGCCACTAATAAAACTGGGGTCCTTCCTTGTGTCTGCTATAGCTGCCAGCGGTATACCCCAATTGGCTACAGGGCCCCAGAAATGTGTGCTGAAAACAGTTTAAAATAATATACATAAATTATTGGAAGTTATAGAATTAAATCATTCTAATATTAAAGTCTCAAAACTCTAAAACCCAAACTCTTACTCTAACAGATATGTGAAAATGTATAAAACAACCTTACCTCATTAAATACTCCCTGAACTCTTTGCTCCTAAGCGAATTTAGTAATTTTGACGCCATTTTTCTGAAATGGAAGGAGATGTGTTAGGTTAAATTTTTTTTTTTACTTTTGTGTGCCACTGCTGTGTCCCCAACTTTGTGCCACTCATCTCTATCGAATCGAGGGAAATGTTTTTCATTGAAAAATAGTCATAATACGTTATTTTTGTAGTTTAAAAGTAATTGATACATTTGAGCACTCGTAGTTCGAATTTAGCCCTGTGCTACGTAATTGTTGGAGTTTTGTTAAATCTTAGTAAAATATAAACGGCCGATCTTGCATAACAGGTTACATACATAAATATCCCGCTAACGCACGCATCGTTATGATGATTTTCATTGAATTAATTACGTATTCCATTATTTTAAAACATGTCAAGGTTATACAACAAGTGTAAAAAGAGTACGATTCCATGAATGAAGGTAGAAGGTATTCCAAACGGTATTTGCTTACCTGACTATTTTATTCAACAATTATTTATTTAATCTAAATAATTTCCCGACCCAGTTGATTTGCCCTTCTCCTGACGATACCACAGTCAATGTCACTGTCATGTCATGTCAAACCCTGATAAAATTCTGATAACAGTGAATACTTACTCCGTTTCACGCACAACATAACTTTATGCCTAGATTTTTATTTGAAAAATGATATAGAAAATAATTTTAAAAAGGTAAAAGCTGTCAATATTTGTTTTTATTCTTTTTATATGCGATCACTTCCATTAATAATAAAATCGTAATCGTTCTTTAGAACTATGAAATCAACAGCATTTTGTTGCGTAAAATTTAACGGCGATTGACAGCAAGGCAGCGTCAAAATTCAAAAAAAAAACAAACTTTCAATACACCTGTACTCAAAATAAAATTCAAATAAATTAAAATTAAGACGAAAATGCTATTCAAATGAAGACAAACAGCTCATTATGGGCTGGTTCCGCATACTAGTCATACTTTACATCCTAGTTTACATCACTGTTTACTTCGCATTAGTCGGAGCCCTCGTATACGTCAGAAGTATTGTGTTGCGGAGCAACAAGTACGTGGATTTACTTGAATACGAAAGGTATTAGCAAGCTGTTCAAACTACGACCAGTAGATACCACAGGCAGCTTTTGTCCATACAAATGTAGCGCGTTGTAGACGTGTTCGATTTTTGACGCAGTGTTTAAAAACGGCGCCAAATATACTCAACCTTCAAAAAATGGCGTTTACTGTGCATTTGTTACTAGTTTCTTCATCTCATCACACACGACACCAGTATTGAAACGTTAATAAGCATACTTACTTATTGCAAGACTAAAGGTGAGAAGGATTACTTGATCCCGTAAGAACAAAATTCCCTGTTGATTTGTCAAACAGTATTTGCCTTTTATTTGAAATTGATTTGTGCCCATTTTTCTTGCACTACTTGTCCTAAAGTTTCTTCTCTTGCTAACCGTAATCACAGAATAACTAATAGTACTAGCATATTGATGAACTAAAACAATTACTTTGCTCACCCGCGACCTTACAATAGTTACGTTTATGCAAGAAATGTGTGTT
Organism: Archips xylosteana; assembly: GCA_947563465.1. Lineage (NCBI taxonomy): Eukaryota > Metazoa > Arthropoda > Insecta > Lepidoptera > Tortricidae > Archips > Archips xylosteana. The sequence continues at coordinate 2,589,542 of OX387351.1, read as the reverse complement.
CATGCAGTTCCTCCACCTCCACACTGTACGAACACACACAAATCACATAAACCCAACACCACCAAGCTACACTGACGCGTTTCGAACTCAACCAGAGCTCATTTTCAGTCAACGCGAACGCGTCAGTGTAGCTTGGTGGTGGTGATGGTTGGGTTTATGTGATTTGTGCGTGTTCGTACAGTGTGGAGGTGGAGGAACTGCATGAACACACATTTCTTGCATAAACGTAACTATTGTAAGGTCGCGGGTGAGCAAAGTAATTGTTTTAGTTCATTAATATGGACCTCCGCAAAGTAACGCCTGATTCAATAAATTACTAGCATATTGGGAACTTGACTTTCAGTACCTAATTAGGGCGGTAGTAAAAGTAGCTGTTAGATTCGCACTTAATAGGCCACAACAAACCGGGAACGCCGGACGCCGACGGAGCGTGCCCAGCGCGGTCAATAAATAACACTGAATCAAATACGATGTGCCGCGCTGCCGGTGTGTCACCGTATATTTGATTCAGTGTTATAGATCGCGCTGGACACGCTACGTCGGCGCCCCGCGCTCCCTTAAGGTTAGGAAACGAGTGAAAGAGAAACCAATATTTCTATTGTTGCCGTATTCAAAAATGTGCCAGTTACTTTTAAATTTATATTTCATAACACGAGTCTAATAGTAGATTGTTCAACAAGGGACTAAAACAAGCCATAATGACAAGATATTTAGCCACCCGAGCAGAGCGAGGGTGGCTATAATTCGCGTGTCATTATGGCAGTTTAGTCTCGCGTTAAACACTACTTTTCACATTAGACTTTTATACAACGTACGCTCAATACGAGCAATGGACGTCTGTTCAGAATTCAAATAGCAATTTAAATTATGTTTGCATATTTAGCCAACAGATTCAAACTTGAAAATTATTTCATAGCTAATTGGACTAAGTATGCATAATAAAATGAATTCATCTTTAATATAATTAAATAGATTAATATTCGTAATTATTCATGGTGTTTCACGAAATTATTATTTTCTAAAATATTTTTTATACAGTTGTCATTTTGAGGTTATTTCCACGCCCTAAAGGCTTCCACAGACCGAAGCGCAGGGCGCTACGGAGCGCTACGGAGCGCTACGGAGCGGGCGCTCCAGAGCGTCCGCAGCGCGCTGCGGTCTGTGGAAAGCTTTAAAATTGTCTATGCCCAGTCACTGAAAATGGCAATAAATGCAATAATCCTCCATCCACAAACACCGTGATTGGCAGTTTAGGGGTTTCCAAAGTAAATTAAATCCCTAAAGATCAAAAAAGAGCTTTAGTCCCGATATGCAGAGACTAAAGTAACATTTTAAGAGTATGAGAAGTGAAAACGAACATAATGGTGCCAATCAAACGTATAGGGTCTTTTCTAAGAACCACATGATGCTCACTCAAATGTATAGGGCCTTGTCCAGGCAACTAAAAATCAAAACGTTTATTCGGGTCATTACGTACATACGTACTAGTCGGATACGCTCGACATGTTTCAAACCAATCCGTAGTTCTTTTTCAAGGTTGTTTCGAACGGAAAGCCAACCGGAAATTAATATTGCTTGTGATATTTATAATTGTGACGAAGATATGGATAGTCGACAGCCGCGCCGAGTACCTGAGCTACAAAGCACTGGCGCACATTTGATTTTTCTTCCTTGAAAAAGAACCACGGATTGGTTCACAACTAATAAGTAATAAGTGACCCGTGTTTCCTATTTTAGCAACTATAGCTAGACCGTTTAAATGAGTCCTCGCGCCGTGGTACAGGGGCTGGGGGTATGACGATAAAGGGGCCGAGAGCCTCGTGTGCCTGCCGCCCGCACCTCTCCCGGCCCCCTTTGTCGTCAAACCCCAGCCCCTAAACCGCGTGGGCGAGAACCCATTAAAACGGTTTAGCTACACGTCTGCGTCTCACGATAATTATTTTCTTTTCAGTCAAACAGACGAGATCTACACGACGGACTAGAAAGATCAAGAGCGAGATATGAGTAAGCCAGGGTCAAAGAGGAAGGGCAAAACGGGAGCAGAATCAAACTCAGATTCACGTAAAGGCACTTTATGTGGACGGCACTTAATAGGGATCACTTTAAAATACAATACGAAACAAGTTAGTGCCAATTTCGACCTGGTTTTCTTGATTGCCGTCATGCTTATAATATTTGGTATTACGCACTGTTTCAATTGTTATAAAGGGCATAACGAGGCTAGTAACGGCTCTGGCGGCATGCCTCGCAGAGGCAGACAAGGCTGTTAGCCAGAGCAGCATTGAAAACTGCCGAAAATTTAAAAAATTTGGAAAATTGTTTACAAAACGAACATTCTTACTGTTGAGTTTCAACAATGGCATCAATTAAATACTTCATCAGATAGGGTCTATAACATAAAATACTAATAAATGTGAAAGTCTGATCTACAATTTGAATCAATAACAATGTTATTTTGGCATTTTTTTCACACTCCTATACATATCATCTTGTGTTGCAATTTTATCTTACGTTTTATAAAACTGAAACTCAAAAATGATAGCTCTAGTCAAACTTATTCAGAGATTTAAAAAACTATAAGGGTTCCTAGTTGACTACGGAACCCTAAAAAAGGTATCTATTTTTATTAGATTATTTTGAAACCTTCCACAAAAATAGCATACCTAATGAATAATGATATGTTGCGCAAACTATCATGATATACGTATTTCTTTGAAGCAAACTTTGTTGAAATAAAATAGATCGGAATGCAAAAAAAATTGTAACTAAATATACATATATGCGCTACAAAACTTGTTCTTATTTCTAACAAAAGCATAATTCACAGCTTTTCGTATTACTAATTTAATTATCATTATCATACATTTTTGAATATGATATTCGAGCCACAATAATATTTTACAGATTCACATTGCATAATAAAATTGTTTGGATTATTCGTAGTGCCTTAGGTAGTTTTACGGTCCTAACGAAGGAACTTCTGTAAATATTCAATTTGATAGCCATGGCCGAAATATTACCTGTCGAAATATTGGTCAAAAAACTTCATTATATTATTATTTATCGCCCTCTAGTTCATTTTCTTATACAACTGGAAAAGTCTTGCTTCTAGATTACATTTTATTTAATAGTATAAAATTAATATATTATATAAATGAATTGAGATTCACATACAAGTCAGTCTCTAATATGGACGGCACAAATTTGCAGAATATAAAAAAAATGCTTATTTGTCAAAATATAAGTCTTTGTTTGCTAAGGCGAGTTTGCACAAACCCGAATTAACTATATAACCCTAAGTTAAGTGCTAACTGGCGTCCATAACCCAGGATTAACAATGTTATTTTTTAACCCTCGATTCCGGCAATATATTTGCCGTCAAACAGAAATCAAAGCTGATTCAAATTAGCAACATTTACGGTCCAAAATCGAATGTCTTGACAGGGTTGTCAAATGGTTTGAGGGTTAACCGTAGTCTGTGCAAGGGGCCCTATCTATACGTAATAAAATAAAAGATGTATACAAAATAAGAAAATCTAGATCAAAGGTTACATATGAAAAACACGTAAAAAAGGCTCTTAAAACTAAGTCAAGTACAAAATATATTTAAATGATTTGTATAAAAAAGGGTAAAAATTAAGTAAAAAACATCAGGTATTTCAGACAATAGTTTACAAATTCATTCGTTTGTTTCAAATTAAGAGATTTCTTGCTACATAATGATAGAATACCCCTATATTTGTACAGCATCATACAAATTTATGTACAGTCGGAGTAAGGAAAGGTTCGTCACCATAGAGTTGTCATTTTCTTGCATCAAGGCAATTTTCAGTCCAGTCAACATTTTATTTCAAACCAAACAGAATATCACATTGACGTTTCCCATTTTTCAAAAGGTACTAAGAGTCGAGGCCTTGATTAAGAAATCAATCCCGTGGAGCGTCCCGCTCTAAATCCTACCCACTGTTGTGTGCACACCCGTGCGCACAGGACGCTCGACGGCACTGATGCAGGTTTTCGTACCCTGATTATATGTATAATCTTATGTTACGATCGCATATCATTGAACCAAGTGAGTTGTGACCACTGCGGAACTGGGACATTATTCAAGCATTTCAACCGCCTCGCTTTCCTGGTCACGTTTTCTACGAATTGGCTGTAGATCCTGATGGCGTTTTCGGTTATTTATTAGAGGACCTGTACTTCTACCACATAATTGACGAGATTTCATTTTTTTGACACCTGAAAATTACTACAGGAATCGAAAGAGTTTTGCCTCCTGGAAAACACGGAAAAATATTTGTTATAATTTATTTCTCCATATTTAAAAAAAAAAAACAAAAAATTAAAAAAAATATCCGAATTTACGAATACAATAGATATTTTTCCTTTGCCTTTTTCACCAGAAAAAAGAGCTGTAATAATTTTAAATTTGATAACAACCTCAACGTCAGATATACGTCATCACTTTTTTTTTATAGAGACTAGACAAAAGTTTTGGATCTATTGTGTGGTAGTTTTGGAGTTACGCCATTTTAGAATAAGCACATCTTATTAATTAATAATAATCCTAGTGAAAATTTAAAACTACCAGCGTCTTTCTCTTTCCAAACAGAATACAGAGAACGAATCAAATTATAGTCTTAAAAATATGAAATGTTGTCAATTAAAAACTGTATCAGAATCTTTCGCCATTTCTACAACAACGTGTCCACGGCAGTGATTCGGAGCAAACGCTCGAATAATGACCCAACAGAAAATGTCATGTCATATTGCGTGATAGGGAACGTGCAGTAACTATAGGCGGCAGCACTAATGCGACAGAAGAGACACTATGCGGACAGTAAAACAAACTTATCAGGGACATTCAAATTGATAGCAGCACCGTCTATGAGCACGTTCCCTATAAGACAAATCATTATGACTATTTATGACACTATGATAACTTTTACGGTGGGTCGGGAATCATATGGTTCTACTGTACACTTCCGTCTAGCTCCGTAATGATGCTGGCTGTACCATTATACACCAATATTCTTGTGATTAAAAAGAGCAGCTGCTATAAAGTCATACTCAAAGTATCACCAATCAAGTGGACACAAAATTCAATTCCATTGTCAAGAAGTCAAAATAAAAGTAACCCTTAACCCTTTCAACGCCAACGACACATATAGGTGTCACAAAGTACAATGTCAAAGTGATCTTGACACAATGACATAAGATTCAAAGCAGGTTTTCGTTTTGTCGAGGCGTGGCGTTGAAAAGGTTAATAAGGCCCCATTTATTGGAGCACACTACCACAGAATCAAAAGCAGCTATCGAATACATATCGACGACTGTAATCTAAATTGGCGTAAGGGACAAAATAGTGAAAATGAGTTATGAATTCTAGTGTAACTCGTACTACAGTTCACAACTCATTTTCGCTATTTTGTCCCTTACGCCAATTTAGATTACAGTCGTCGATATGCCACAAAGGATATTTTTAAAGCTAGTAGTATTTTCAATAATTACAAAGGATATTGTAACTTATTAATAAAACAATAAGGTTGAATTACCAAGTCAATCCACGTGGTCGCTAAATCGCCTCTACCTTATTAAGGGTTGATTATTATCATGAACAATTTTTGGGAGTAATTCAGATCCACAATGGCGATCCCTGGCTTCAAATAGCGTACAGTAAAAATACATAAAGTTTACCACTGACAGATGGTTTGCCTTCATTTCATATTCAACTTTATCGACCTACAAATAAAGCCAATTTTAGAATACTGTTACCCACGTTTGCAGATTTTGTAATAGCTACTTTATTTGTATGGTGTTAAAGTTGGAAATGAAATGAAGGTAAGCCATCTGTCAGTGGTAAACTAAAAGTAAACGTATTGTATCTACTGTGTTAAAATATTTAGTTGTGATAAAAACTTTGAATGCATACTTCCATTGTCAACTACTTTAATTGTTGAGCAACTTGCCACTGTTCGTATACCTTTTGAACGCCACACATCGTTTTTGTTACAAACAAAATTGATTCTTATGCGGATACCGGTAGGTTAATTTTTGTATTACCGTTTAATGCAAATCGGATGCATGGTGCATTACACGCCTAAAATGCGAATAATGACAGGTTGCTCAACAAATTAAGTTGTGACCGTACGAGCACTATAGGTAACGCCACGAAAAATAATGCATAATAATACATTTGCAGTGATATGAAATATCGGTAGTCTTATTGTTTTGCCTTCAAAGCCTCTGGCTATATTTCAGCGCCATCTAGATTTAATAATCGAACTACAAAAGCCGCGGCCGATCCGTACTATAACGACTGCCAATCCAGTCTATATCATCCTTGGCAATACAATGCATAGGTTTAATTATTTTTTTCTTTTCTCATAGAACCTATTTTTGTAATAAAACAATTTGAAACTGATAAGAAATATTCACAACAAAAACTAACGAAATAATTTGAACAAATTTTTAGTCAATCTTGTAATTCACTGTTGAGTCTGTTGGACTTGCCATCGGTACGAATAAATATCAAAATCCCGCTGTCATTACATGACATGTTGTCGTGTGCGTGATCTCAACTCTCGTGGCGATACCTATACTTTCAAGTGAGAAATAACTGATTGGTTTATGTTTATGAATAAGAGGGTTTTGTACAAAGTTTACCTTAACCTATATACCAAGAAAAGGACAGCTAAAACTATCGCAAAGCTGCTCTGTATAGCCGCCGCCCCCGCTAACCTGCATTTGAACATGTCTATACGCGTCTCTTTGTCGGCTATAATGTTCTGGAACTCAGCCTCCATGATTTGGCCGTCGTAGTACGTGATTTCATCCTCGAAGGGGTATTCGAAGCCTTGCAGACACTCGCATTTGTATCCGCCAGCTTCGAACCCACGGCCTAGGATCGGGACGCACTGCAAAAATATTATAGTACAGTAGTACATACTTTATATGGCGCGTTGTTTACGGCAACGCAGACACGAACAAATTATTCCGATGATAGCCGAAGGTACGATTCAAACTTTAAATCAGTCTTATGTAAAACAGTAACAAGGTGCAAATTAGAGTGGCACGCGACGCGCGCTAACATGGCGGCAGCAACCCACCAATAGCGGCACAGGAAAAAGACGCGCCGTACGTGGATTGGTCAATTGCATTTCCCGCGCTTCTAAAACGCGTCTTCGAGCTTCGGCGCAAGTACATCGGTAATCCATATCAGTTGTGTACTACTGTATGTTAACACGAGGTATCACTAAATTATCCAGAATCTCTCAGTGTTTGGGTAAGTTTTTCAAGAATATTTATTTGAGGATATATCTCTATGATGCTTTGATTTAGGTAAAGAGACCTCATAGATCACTGGAAAAACTATACTTACTTTGTTTCTTTTAGCATTAGAAAAAGGGTAAACAATCTTGACGTCTTTTTACTAAAAAACGCATTCCAAAAAATTTTAAATATTAGGTACATACTTGTGAAACCAAAAGAATGTATGACCACAATTATGTCCTTGCTACAGTTCGGCTCACGTAAAAAGAGCGCTGGCGATATACCTGCGCAGTGAGCAATTAACCGACCAAACGAGTGGAAAGACGTGAGGCGCGGGGAGGGGACACGCGCCGCTTGGCTGTGCCGTCGCGCTATTGGTTCGGCAGTCGACTTTTGCTTTCCGCGCCGAGTCCACGCTCCTTTCGCTCCCAAAGTACAGTTTCGCGCACAAAGTGTTTTGCATAGAAGGGAACGGAAAATGATCTATGATATTTATTGTTTCATGAAAAAAGAAGCTGATAGTGGTGCCGCAACAAATTTAAAACAATGTATGCAACGGACTGCTGAGGCAACTAAAACTTCCGTGGCTACAGTGAGACGAATTGTTAATAACGCGAAAAGTTTTTTTAAGGATTTAATGGAAGGCGTGTCGCCCCTACCTTGATTTTTTGTTAATTTATTGAGAAATAAAAAATACCTAAAAAAAACTGTATTTTTAATTCTTACCTGTTACAAACTTAATATTTTAGTTGATATTGAATACACGTTTCGTTTATACTTTGTGTTTTGTAAATATAAAAATAAAATAGAAACTCTTCTATTAAAGAAGCTAATATTGTTCTATAATAAACATGACATGATTATACAATATTATAGCGAGTATTTTCGTGCGCGACGGTACCCCTGCGCAAACACATCCCCTCCACTGTCACTCAGCGCTCTTTTTACGTGAGCCGTACTGTACTTGTTTCATATTTGATAAAACCTTAACACAGTGAAATACTTACATAAGACGATTTCCTGTCACACTTGTCGGTTCCCTTAAAGGCGTTAGGCACGTAGTACTTGTCTGGACACTGGTTTACGTCCAGAGACATGAGCTGCATTGTCACTGCTACCACACCCCTAAAAAAATAAGTCTTCGTTAGAAATTCAATTTTTAAAAAAGCTTGTTTTACAGTCTGTATTTTTTGCCCTGGGTTGCCAAAGTTCCGAAAAAAAAACCGTTTCAGAAATAAAACTTTTAATGACTAACATTGATTATGGAGAACGATACTTTATGACCTGTTAAATTATGTGAAACCAAAACCATAGAGACCCATACAGGTCCACCACGATGTTTTCCTACACCGCAAAGCTCATGGTAAATTATCAAATGTAATTTCGAACGTCAATTCTGGAAAACTAAGGCGATATAAATACTTTGAATTTGAATTTTGATTTTGAATTTGATCCTGCAGGATTTACTGTCTAACTCCCTCGCAATCGTCATCGCGTTCATTTTGACAGTTCTTGTATGGGCTGACAATTGGTAACAGATTTTTTTTTTTTTAATAAGTCTCAACTCACTTGAACTCCAATTTCACTTTGACGCTGTCCCATCCGAAGAAAGGCGCTGCGTAAGTAATCACCCATTGCTTCAGATGCCCCTTACAGTCGAAGTACGGCCTCGTCCAGTGTCCGTGCTTCAGATTAGCCGACATGTAATAAGTGGGATATCTCTCGTACCGCTTCAAATACTTCCCTAGTTCGTCGTCACGAATTTTCATTTTGAGGAAATTCTTTTCCAAATTGTCAAAGCTCGTGGACCAGCGTTGCTTTAGAAACTGGAACCATGGCTTGTTAGTGTAGAGCTCGTCTGTGAATAAAAAAAAATTGAGTTTAAAAGAATATAAACACAAATAGAAGAGGGTGAATCAATTCTTTTCCGTTGCGATGGTTACAAAAATTTTGTCTCCTGGACAACCTAAGCATTTTTCTATGAAATTGTATCAAGATACTTGTCACTTGGTTAACTGGGGACTGCGAAAACAAGACAAAAAAGTTGATTCGCCCAGGAATATAATGGGAAACCGAACTAACAATCACGGGTCAGTTTTATGTTGCCCAATACCTCACCCCTTCCCTCTCCCCTTCCCTCTCCCCCTTCCCCTATTCCCTCTCCTTTAGGGCCGACAACGCACTGGCATCGTGTAAAGCGCTGCGGGTGTCTATGGACAGTGGTGTTCATGTAACATCAGGTGACCCACTAGTTCGTTTGTCTGGCCTTTCTAACATAAAAAAAAAAAAAAAAAAAAAATGTAAAAAAAAAAGTCTGTAACATACATTTTGTATGGGAATTTGACATCTTTAACACAATGGTTCAGGGTTCAGGTTTCACTTTAATTTATTGTGGTTTTTTTTTGATGATGATGATGTTTGTGTGTATGACGACCTTATCAACACCGCTCGCAAGACCGGCCCTTTGCTGACTTGATTTTTTTATATCATTGATGATTTTTTTCCTACATTTCGCCACAATAAAATGATTTCTTTATTTGATGTGGCGTCATCTGTGAGCAACTATGTCAAGTAGAACAGGGAACTTACCAGTCGCGTTCAGCCTGGCAAGGTCCTCGAGCTTATACTTCCTAGTGTTGAGCTCAGTCTTGTAGGCGAAAGGCGCGAAGAATGTGCGGTTGGTGAACTTGTTCCTGTCCCAGAATATACCTGAAAATAAAAGTTATGTTAAAGATCAATTCAAAATGGCTGACAAACTTTTGCAGAAGAGTTCAAACAAACTTACCCAACAGCTGAAATATCGAGGGGTGAAAGGCTAATGGCGTTAAGCGACACTATGGGTGATATTGAGTATATAACTCAAAATGACTCAAATTGAGTATATAACTCAATATCACCTACAGGTATTTTTCCTGCTACAGGTATTTCAATACTTACTAGGAAGTCCCAACCTTGACACTATTTATGCACAATTGTAAACGAAAATAAATATTTTCATTTTCATTTTTCAATTCAATATCACCCATAGTGTCGCTTAACGCCATTAGCCTTTCACCCCTCGATATCTATTATATTATTTCGGACAGCTGTTCGTAATTGGGTGAATCAATTTTTTTTGTGTTGTTTACTCTGTCCCTGGTTGTCCAAGTGACACTTCATACTGTTTCATAGAAAAATGCTTAGGTTGTCCAAGGGACAAAATTTGTGTAACCATAGCAACAGGTAGTTCTAAAAATTTGACTCACCCAATTCTGTTGGAGTCCCTTGGGAAGTTTAACCTATCAAAACTTTATGAATATTTGCGTTTGGCTCCATTTGGCTTGACAGTACTTTTTCGCTGACTCCCCCGGTAGCCGGCGGGAGTTGAAAGGTTAAGGTGCTTCCACCAGAGATATGTGCTTTTATATATTTTATTAATTTTTATATATATTTTATTAAAGAGTTTGCAATTTATATATTTAATTAATTTTCTAATTTACAATGCAAAAGTGGCCCTCCATGTTTTAAATTAATTTATTTGCGTCATACGTCTGTCTTTTGGTACCAAATTTCAACTCAATTGGTGCAATCAGTACTTTCGGAACAAATCGGCTGTGACACTCAGACAGACACACGTGTGATCCTATAAGGGTTCTTTTTTTCCCTTACAAGGTACAGAACCCTAAAATACAAACAACCACTCAGTGAACTCTTTTCTCCTTAACATAAGTATTAGTTAGTTAAAAAAAAAACATGTTTGTAGATAGTGTAGACAAGAACACACTCACCAGCCGACCAGATCTTGGAGTCTCCCAGCACCAGTGCCAAAGTTTCCCCGATCATCTGATCTTCAGTCAGCGGCTTATCCGCGACCCTGGTGCCGCTGAACACCTCCAGCGGATCCGACACCTGGAGGAAGGCGCTGATGAAGTTGGCCATTCGGACGGCCATCTTGGCCTGATTCTCCAGCTGTTCTTCGGCTCCAAAGGCTAAGTCACCGTTGAGGAACAAGTCCGAGGGATTGTATCTGAAACAATTCAAAAAATCAAATCGTTTATGGCTTTGGGCTTAAAACCATTCTTGGCAATGATGGTCCTTCCGAAAGCGCTGGTAGTTTAAAAAAAAGTGACACGTAAAACAGCCCTTTTTGGTCTACTAAATTTCATAATACCTTATTCACTAATACCCCTAATTTTCAAATTACCATGGGCTCATAATACCTAAAATTTCAATTTGTCTTGTTCTTAAAATTTACTTACTGTCAATTAAGAAAAGTTGACGTTTGCTTTGAAATAGTTATTATTACCCAGCAGCTATCGTTTAAAATACGCTTTGTATAAACTTAATCATATTTGTCTCCGAAATAAGACTTACAAAATAATACAAACTTACAAACAAAGCTGGGGGTGATTACTAGTATACAGGAAAAGCGTCGATATTTGAGTTTATCGATATAGGAACTCCTTACCTGTTATTATATTTTGCCCCCTAAATTCCTGTCTGCAGACATATTAAATTTAGCATGTTGGGCCTTACGAGGTAATACTTAACCTATAGTGCAATAGTACTTGCCTTCTTACCCAGCAGCTATCGTTTAAAATACGCTTTGTATAAACTTTATCATATTTGTCTTTGAAATAAGACTTACAAAATAATACAAACTTACAAACAGAGCTGGGGACGATTACTAGTATACAGGAAAAGCGTCGATAGTTGAGTTTATCGATAAAGGAACTCCCTACCTGTCATTAAATTTTGCCCCCTAAATTCCTGTCTGCAAATCACCAAGGATGATATAGACTGGATTGGCAGTCGCCATAGTACGGATCGGCCGCGGTTTTTGTAGTTCGATTATTAAATCTAGATGGCGCTGAAATATAGCCAGAGGCTTTGAAGGCAAAACAATAAAACTACAGATATTTCATATTACTACAAATGTATTATTTTATTTTACAAAAATATTGCATAATAATACATTTGCAGAGATATGAAATATCTGTAGTCTTATTGTTTTGCCTCCAAAGCCTCTGGCTATATTACAGCGCCATCTAGATTTAATAATCGAACTACAAAAACCGCGGCCGCTCCGTACTATATTGCCAATCCAGTCTATATCATCCTTGATATCACTAATTAAATGACTTAGTACTCACAACGAACAATTACTCGGCTGCACGCCCCTTATAAAGTTGAGCACTTCATACACATTGGGGCGTTCGGTATGCAGCGCGTCTGGTCCAGTACTGGCGTTCACATACTCGTAGTACTGGTCGAGGTATAGCGCTCGGATGAAGGGGATAGAGCGCTCCCACTTCACCGGGAGACGTTGGACCCCTGTGGAGGAAGTTCAGTGTTATAACGCTGTAAACGCACACAACAGTGTATATGTCGCAAGGAAATGGCGAAAACAGAGATTTGATTAAATCCCTAATACTATATTTACACGCGACTTGGCAAACGTTTAGAAGCTCCAAGCCTATACAACCGCCTTGCATGCTATTTGCAGGCATGCAAGTGCGATCTGTGTTCACCGACACTGGCCCGAATTGGCGACAAGCTCTTGCAAGCTAAGCAAACTAGTGTTGCCTATCGATAGTCCAATATCGAAAGACTATCGATACTCTATCGATAGTTAAGACAAGACCAATTGTATCGATAGTCTATCGATAGTATCACCACGTGTCAATACTATCGATATAGTGATTTATAAGCAATACTATTGATATTGGCAATACTATCGATAGTTTTATGTCCAATAAAATCGATAGTATTGCAAAATTAGGCAATAATGATATTCGGTCATTATTGCAATACTATCGATACTATTGATTGTATTGGACATAAAACTATCGATAGTATCGACAGTATTGCCATTATCAATAGTATTGCTTATAAATCACTATCGATAGTATTGGCATGTGCGATACTATCGATATCCTGAGTAGTTTGCGAGGTCAACGATCGATAGTCAAACTATCGATAGTTCTGCAACACTGAAGCAAACACCCCAGTTGAAACACATGTGCTTGTGAAAGGTTTTCGAAACTTGGCAAGCGTGCAAATGAATGAAATGAATGAATGAATTCAAATGATTTATTACCCACGACGGAACGGAGCAGGTATATGCGTTTAGGGTGAGAGATGTTTGTGCGTTTGTGCAAAGTAATGTTCCCACCTATCTTCTAAACTAATGATCCGATTTTGATGCGGTTTTCAATAACGGGTTTGTGTTTGATGAGTTCATGTTCTTAGACAGGTGTCATGGCTGTAACTCACTAGGGGGCGCCACAATATTAGTGCAAAACAATGTTGCAATATAATCAAAACGAAATGTCCGATTACAATTCTGTTTTCAGCAATGTGTACGTGGTAGCTTAATGCATGTTCTCAAATAAAAAAGTCTGAAATAAAATTAAGCAAAATTAAAAATTTTGAAAAAAAACCCACGACGGTAAAAATCTCATCGGAAAAGAAAAAAAAACTCATCGAAAAAGAATAAAATAACGCAAAACCCCCGACTTAACCCAATTATTATGTAAAGAAAAATTATAATAAACGTAAAAATACTTTCTAAAAAAGAGTTGATATCTCGAGAAATCGGTAATAGATATACTTAAGTACCTAAACAATGAATATCGATGTTTACAGTTTTTCCCTAACGTGTCTGTTTCTCGAAGATGTACTTAGATGTAGCAATAATAATTTTACCATAATACATAACCGAGGAATATCCGTCGGGGGCTATTAAGTGTAGAATGTAGATATGGCTTCTGTCCTATTTAAGGACAATTTCGCCAGTGTCAAAGTAAGCTCTCTTTGGGAGCGAGGTTGTACGGTGATTGTAGTTTCTGCAACTTGATAGCAAAATTAAAAAATGTCAGACACAAGAGTAACATATAATTTTGTGATCACTGTTAATTAAGGTTAATCGCCGCATAAAACACTATCAAATTATACTTCAACTAGCCAAAGAAACAGAAATACCAAAATTTGATACTGTCTACATCCGCCATGTTCGAATGCTACAAATCGAATCGCTGCTGAGTGATTTTATATGCCCGCCAGCGTAGTGAGCGAAGACCTATACTCACAGCCGATGGGCAGGCAGTCGAAGTTGTTGAAGTACTGGTCGGCCGTGGCGCGCTCCACGATCTCGCCGAGGTACGGCCGCCGCACGAGGCTGGGCTGACGGAAGCCTGGCTTGCAGCGGCACTGGTAGCCGCCGCGCCGGAAGCCCCAGCCGTGGAGGGGCTCGCACTACGGACCAAAACGAAGAAGCATGTTATGTGTAGGGAAGTGCACCAGACCGTGAACGTGTTTTAAGTTGTGTAAAACACTTGTTAAGTAAGATTTTAGGTTTAATATTATTTTAAGAAGTAAACCCGAAGGATTGTATTTGTATGGCGAACGACCTGTTATCAATACAGCGCTGGACGCCGCTGAGTTAGCATTTCGGGAACGGGACCACAAGCGTGTATCGCCCTCGACGACAATCCATCACGGAATAGCATTTAGTAAACACCTATGTAATAACTAGACTGTATCTTGTTGCACTGAAATTGTTTTTCAGTAGAGCATGAATGTTTTTTTATCAACCTTCTTGATATCGATGTTTATATAATGCAATTGATTTTTCGCCTTTTAAGTATATGCTCAATCTCAAAGTCAAAAAAGAATTACAGTTTATAAAGGATAACATGTCAATATTATCGCAAGCAATCCCAAAATTAGAGAAACAATCAATCGTGCTTTCAGAATCAATTGCCGTAGTAAGTGATGTAAAGAAGCAGCTGTCGAAGTTAGTTTGCATGAAAAGGGACGGCATATTTATAAAAAGCTATCTTTAACATTAAAAAAAAATTCTGGATATCATACCTACATTGCAAAAAATTGATATGCTTAATCCAGAGGCTTAGAAATAGAAGTACTTCTCTTTATTTAAGTAGGTACGCTCCCGTTACATCTGTCGCAGTGGAAAGAAGGTTTTCATTTTTAAAATGGATCTTTTCAAATAGAAGACGCAGAGTGACTTCAAAAATTTAGAGCAACTTTTTCGTTCGTATTTTTTTATATAAAAGTAATAGTAACTAGTGACTCCTCTTTGAAATGTGACATACAGTATCGACATATAGATAGTCGATAAAAAAAATATTCACGCTCTACTGAAAACTAATGACAGTGCAACAAGATAACGGGCTCTAGTAATAACCTTTGAATAATTAAAAAGTTTGAAGTTAAAAGTTGTTTTTTCAAGACCAGTAATCCACCGATAACATAAATAGCATGTTTTTTTTCTTTATTTTATATTAGCTGTTGCCCGCAAATCCGACCGCGATGATTTTGTTTATAATGCGGGAACTATGCAATTTCCTGGGGTAAAAACTATCTTATGTCCTTCCCAGGGTTTCAAATTGCCTCCTTTACCAATTGCATCTAAACTGGTTGAGCGGTTAGAGGGTGTAAAAGTAAAAGATAGATAGACAGAGGGACACAATTTCCCATTTATAATATTAATAATAATAATAATAATGCCCTTTATTTCCAAATTACTTAATACTTTACAAATAGTTACAAAATATCTCTAATATTGGTGTGCCTTCTGGCATAGGCCTCCTCCAACAGTCTCCACTGTGCTCTGTCATCCACAACTCTGGTCCATTGTGGCCCCAGGGTCAAACGGATGTCATCCACCCATCTCCTTGTTGGTCTTCCTCTTTTCCTGGTGCCGTCCCTAGGGTACCACAAAGTGACCTGTTTGCTCCACTTATTTTCTTTACATCTAAGCATGTGACCTGTCCAGCCCCATTTTAAATGGTCAATTCTAGTGAGTATGTCTGACACTTTAGTTTTCTTTCTTATTTCTGTATTTTTAATTTTGTCGCTTAACTTTAGTCCTAACATACTTCTCTCCATTGCCCGTTGACACTTTGCTAGTTTTTCACGGTGGTGCTCTGTAAGTGACCAAGTCTCACATCCATACGTTAAACACGGCAGGATACAGGTATTGAAAGTTTTCTTTTTGATATGTATGCTTAGTTCTTTGCTTTTCATAATCTCCTTTAAAGACCAATATTTCTTCCACCCGTTGGCTATTCTTTTATATATTTCCTTAGACATTATAATATTATTTATAATATTAGTAAGTCTAAAATTTCAGGACATGATTAAAGGACAGTTAAAAAAACATTAGTCCCCACTACTACAATGTAATCGTCATCTTTCACTATGTGCTCAAGACGCTGCTTTTCTAAAACAATGGACTAAGGGTGAGGCCACACGAGCGTAATTTTGTGAGCCGTGAGTGGCAGGATTTCAGTCCGCGCCATCACGTGACACTCACGTGACACAATGTATGGCGCAACCGAAATTCTGTCGCTCACAACTCACAAAAAAGTCTTAAGTGACACACCATATTATTTTGGATTAGAGTGTTGTTTTGAATTTTAATTTGGTAAGCTTACCTCTGTTGTTTCATTTTTACACCTGTCTGTTGCTGTGAATCTATTAGGCTTGTCGTTCCCCTGACTCTCAGGGCACTGGTTTATGTCTATCCTGTCATAGTCCATTTCCATCACCACAGCTGCCGTGTACCTGTGGAATAAATATTGTGGTTTGCGTGAAATCTGTTACAAAAGCTTAATTCCCTCTAGTCACCCCCTCCAAGAAAATATTATTTTGTTTCTGTAATGGTTAACCTACGGAGCCCAGACTTGGTCTTTAACCGAGGCGCAGAAGTCCAAGCTCAATATTGCCAGTGAGCCATGGAGCGCAGCATTCTAGGTGTTTGGAGAACTGATAGAATCAGAAACAGTGACCTGCGCTGCAGAACTCAGGTTGTCAATGTGGGGACAAAGACTGCCACACTTTAGTGGAACTGGGCGGGTCATGTCTGCCGAATGCAATCCGGATCACTTGGATACTATACCTACAACATATTTTTTTTAAACATTGCTAACTTACTTGGGATATTCAATATGTCTGAACTGCGTGTGTCGAGGGAAGATATCAGCAACAGGTGACACAGCACCCACCAGCCATTTGTTTAGCCTCCCGCAGTCGAAGTATGGACGGGTCCAATTTACAGGACCTGGATTCTGAAGGAGAAACATACACATTACTAATACGCTGTAGACTTTTAGAAAAGAAGAAAATGTTATTCTAATATCAGGTAGCAGAGCAACAAGCATCATCAATCATCATAATTTCAGCCGAAAGACGTCCACTGCTGATAGGCAAGCATATTCTCTGTTAATTACTCTACCAAGACACTTGCTGCTCAGTGTTTACATGGCAGGACAAGCAAAGGACAAAGACCCAGGCTTAAACCGTGGCTCCAGCATTTACTTTTCTGGTTTTTACAATGTGTTTCAGTTATAATATTATATTATTTAAAAAAAAATTAAACAAGTTTAATTATTTTATCTGTTTTTTATATTATTTTTTTTTATTATTATTTTGGTAGATGAATTTAACTTGTTTATTTTATTTTAATTTATTTATTTATTTATTTCACTGTAAAGTCATGTACATTTTTATGAGATCTTAAGAACGTTTTATAAGTCGGTCCATGACGCCCTGCAAGGGCACACAATAATACTTAAAACTAAATATTTAATTATGTCATATTTATATTAAATTGAAATCATGCATTATTAATAGATTATTATTATTACATATTTTGATCTACAATTTTATGAACATACATTAGAATTAATAAAAATAAAAAAATAAAAAAACAATCAAAAATTAAAAAAAAAAAAAAATAATAATAATAAAAATTAAATTACAATAATCACATAAGGTACATCCAATTAATTATCATGCTGATTAAGATATTGATAAAAAAATAATTGCTTGTTTTATTTTAAAACATTATTATTAGGTTTTTGTATATATAGTTGAATTTTACAGCACATTAAATTTTTTTTGGTAATGATGTAATTTTTTATTAAACAAATAACCTTAAACTAACCTCATCATTCCCAGGAGGTCCGTGGAATGTAAATGTCTCGTTAGTATTATTTGCATATCTGATTTCAACCTGGTAGGTAGTTTTTGTATCATGCCGTTCCCCAACTTTGTCTGGAAGCCATTTGCTGTACCACTCATTGATACGATAAAAATCTGATGTATAATCTTTAGACAAACTTTCAGGTTCAAAAGCTCCGAGATCTTCAACAATAAACGTGTTCAAAGTGGAAATCTTTTGTAAATGTACAGGATCATTGAAATCATCTGCCCTATAAGCTCTAGGTGCAAACCTAGGCATGGTCTTGTTAAAGAATCCTCTATACGACGATGTATACGACATGTTCGGCGAAAAGTATATCGAACTAGCATTTATATAGGGATTAGCAGAAATATCAGCTACCGAAGAAAGAAAGTAATACATCATTCCAGGATCATAAGTATCGTTTATAGCCGGCCGAATAAACCTAGACTGGAGAACGTAGCTCCAGAAAAACGCTCGATTCATAGCCATGTTGTGGAGATGAAGCATAGCGGTCCGGTTAGGAAACACGGGGTTTATGTTTATCTCTTTCACGTCTGGATGGTGTGAAACAGAGTCCGAGGGCAAAAACAAATCATCCAAATGCGTGATATAACAGTTGTCAGCGGAAACTCTGTCCATTCTGCCTCGAATTTCGTCGAATGCATCCCGTAATTGCCACTCGTATTGCCCGGCCACACCCCAAAGCAAAGCACACAGGGATATCACCAACAAGGAGCAGTTTGTTTTATACATTTTCACTTGTACACTCAATTCAGCTTATCTACTAATTAGTTAATACATTTTCACTTTGTAAATAGTATAGATTTCATTTAAAACTTTGGTGTAAACGAACGATACCTAACCAAGACCAACCAACCAAACAAGTAGTTTCGTTTCGTTTTGTCCAAACTCCAACCAAACCAAACGTCCAACTGAAACTAATTGAAAGCTTGTCGGAGTGTTGAAATAAAACGCTACAATTCTCAGCGGATATTAAGGCCACCACAAACCGCAGTGCTGTATATTTAAAACACTAAATCATTATATACGGTGACACCAGGTGACACACACCGGTAGCGCGGCACAGTGTATAATTATGATTCAGTGTTATGCAGCGCGCTGGACATGCTCCGTCACTGCCGCTGGGTCTGCGGAGGGCTTTATAAAAAAAAACATTGTGTTTGTTTGAATTCTTTGAAAAAGCGACGGTTTACTGACACTGTATTTTATTTGGAAAAAACCAGGAAACATCAGGAAAAGACTGCTTGTAACTGTCAATGTCAACGTCAGCCGTCATGAAACATAACCTAAAAGCTTAAAAATAATACTGAAACTGCATTTCTAGGAAAATAAATAATTTCTAATACGAATAAAACATAATAATCATTAGATAACATGGCTGGAACGCTCTTCCGTTAGTCATAATATCATTATTATTACTTAAAACCCCAAGGCAATTCAACTAAATTGATAAAATCGTTTTCAGGTTCCGTGCTAAATACTACGCTGTCGGCTTATAAAACGAATTCTTCCAATTTGGTATGTTATATCTTGTCAGAAAATAATTAAGCTAGCTCGTTTTCGACCAACAGCCAGTCATGAAACTATTTAAACAGCCTTAAGAGATACAATAAAATTAATTCAAAAAGCAAGTTTTTAAAAATACCGTAGTGTAGGCTAACCTCATATTTCGAAGCAGAGCTCTGAAATCTATTTAGTAAATTTCAAAACTTATTTCACGATACATACAAGGCACTCCTCATTCAACCTTCCTAAATAAATTTAATTTCTAGAAGTAAAGAGTGTTCATTAAGAATTGTTTTTTTTCCAGCGTGCTATACATACTTCAACAGTGTTCTATGCCGCCCGCAAAGGTACCCGAGCTAAAGCTCGTGCTAAGAAGGTCAAAGTTGAAATCACCAAAGTTGGATTTGTTCCCCGTAATCAGAAAAACAAGTAAGTTTTTATGTTTTGAATAAAGATTATTTAGCTTATTAAATACACTTTCATTTTATTGATTCAACTAAACCCCCTCATGTGCTTCAGACACGGATCTATGCCCATTTTAAGGCATTCTTTTTGTATTTTTCTTATCTGTATAATTAGTATATGAAACAGCTGAGAGCTTTTTTCACTTCCTGCATACGAGGGGTCAATTTTCAACTTTTTTTGCTGTTGGCAACTGGTAACTTTAGGTTAGCAACCATTATTGTCAATGACAGCAGCAAAGTGTATGTTTCCAAATGATAGTTGAACACAAGCGGTATCAAATATGTTAAATTTGTTTTAAACACTTTGAAACTCTTTGATTTCCTACATGTTTCTAAATTTAGTGAGAAGTTAACTGATACTTTGTGAGTTATCATAATAATAAGCAAATTAATTTTACTTTTAAAGAGACCTATTTCAAACTGACACAGGACATACATCATCATTCTTAAGAGGGTTTATACCTGCTGAGCTGGCAACGTTGCATTTTTGTTAGTTTTTCTCGATTATTCCATAAAAACTGAATGAAAATTAAAAATGTTTTGAATACAAATTGTTCTAATATATAAGTTAATGTGTCTACTGCAATAATAATTCGTGATAGACTTTTATTTTCTTTAAAAACGAACAAATTATTACCTAACGGTTTTTAAAGAAAACAAAAGTCTTATCACGAATTATTATTGCAGTAGACACATTAACTTATATATTAGAACAATTTGTATTCAAAACATTTTTAATTTTCATTCAATTTTTATGGAATAATCGAGAAAAACTAACAAAAATGCAACGTTGCCAGCTCAGCAGGTATAAACCCTCTTAACCCGTCGCACAACCAATAACTTTTTTGGGTCATTTGTGTAAGAAAGTACCCTATGTTAAAAGGTAGCAAATCAAGAACGGTTAGTTATGCACCACTGTGGCGCGTGAGATGTCCCACGGATTAATATCAAAGCAAAGTAATTAATTATTTTTTTTTAACACACTTATTAGCTTTGGTCGTATGTAAGTATGTAACAGAAACTTTGAACATGATCTTGACCCACTTCCCGGTTTCCGATTGAGCTGAAATTTTGCACATACATGAAACAACGAGATTGATTTTCCCTTGCATTATAGTGACTAATAATAATAAATAATAATAATAATAATAAACATTTAATTCAGGCTGCATAGGCCCATAGATAAATACCTTACAGAGTAACATACATAATCAAATTTAAAACTTAAAACTAAATAAAACTAAACATCACACATCAAACACTCAGGACACCCGCAGAGCCGGTGTCGCGTCAGTAGCACCGGAGACCCGAGGTCGCCCACGGAAACGCCGGAACACTACTCCTTTAGGCCAAAACTGCTCCATCGTCAAGGCTCCCCAGTCCTTCCAATGACTACTCAGTTAGAAAAGTCAATCTTAGCAACATTTAGATCTCATTGAAACTTTTGTTAAAACTTGTAGACCATTTGCTTAGCCAACCGTACATCGGTGAGCCACATCAGATGTGTACAGTCAACAACATAAATAAGTGATCATTTATGTACCTTGTCACTTTAACATCATGTTTGAAATGTCATACAAAATTGTTGAACAATTGAAAACAACAAGGTACAGAAATGACCACTTAATTATGCTGTTGACCCTACAACTGTAAAGCCTCTGGGTACTGATATTGGCTCCTTGAAAGACTTCACAAATCAAAATCTCCAATTTCAGAGCCGCAAAACTCCACATACCAAAACACTTTGATGACTCCATGAAGCTTATATCTAAGGATGATGTGTTCCCCATGAAGTACTACCAGTGGGTGGTATACTCTGCCGAGGACGCGGTCAGGGCTCACCAGGAGACTCACCATCCCACCATGTACAATGAGCCCAACGCTTTTGTGTTTGCAAGGGTTGAGGTTAACATGGAAGCCGCTAAACAGGTCAGTTTCAAGATCATGTTTTATTTGAAAAGCCATACGAAATTATATAACAACTAAAAGTGATAAGGTACAAAATTGATCACTTATTTATGGAGTTGACTGTACTTTTTTCTACTTATTCAAACATAATAAACAGAGAGGTGACATTACAGATATCTATCTCATGAAACATGAAATATGAGTACCTATCAAAAATTTTAAACAGACACTTCATCACCAGAGGTCGGCGGGAGTGAGCTGTTTTCAGTTTTTGCATAACATGGACATACCTTTACATTCAATGATAAATGCCCCAAGTGTAATTATAAACTAATGAAATGATTTTATTTAGGATGCCATATTATGCCATGCCGAATTTACAAAATAACCTAAAATATATGCCTTAAAGAAATTCCAAGAATCTAAACTTTCTATTGTAGATGCATTTTTAACTTTAGATCAAGTGAGAGCGGTTATAAACTGGTGTTCATCTGCTTCTGTCAAGTTCTGTCAGTCAGAAATTAGCAGACGTCATCTCTAGAAACCCAGACTAAGATTGTTTTAGGGAGTATGCCAACTTTCGGAAGCAACAGAAGTGGGCAGCATTGTACACAATTTCACATTGGTGGATGTAGAAAGATCTTTTTCTGAATCTTATTTTGAAATGGATATGCTCAAGGCAAAACTCATTAAAAATTGAAAATATAGAAAAGCTTATGGTTATTTATTAAAATAGCACAGAGAATTTACATCTATCTATATCTATATCTATCTATATATCTACAGGGTTATTGGTAAGTCGACCTATTCCCGTTAAGGGGTTATGGGGGAGGTCATTTGCAATCATTTTTGTCCCATAATGCCCTATGCAAAAATTAACCATTTCTGAGATAATTGAAATTTAAGTTTTTTGCAAAAAAAGTCGGAAACGCATCTTCAAAAATTTATTTAAAAAAAAGTTGGCCATTTAAGTAAACTTTTTTTATTTTTTTAGGTACAAGATAAAATAGCTGTTTTTATGCAATATTAAAAGTATAATTATCTGTACACGTTTAAAAGTAAAAAAAATATGATTTTTTTATAAGGTTGTTCAAAATGAATGGCACAATAACGGAAAATTTTACTACTACATTTGGCGTGCAGATTGTACGGAAAACATGCACGTATTTCCAGCTTTCTATCAAGCTACTAAAACTATAATTTTTGTAAATGGTTGCCAGAAAAAAAAATTCACAAAGGACGTAGGAAGAAAATCACGACCAAACATTTCTCAAAATCAACTCATCAATGAAAATTTTTTTAAAAAAAAAGTTGGCTATTTAAGTCATTTTTTTTATTTGGTTGTGTACAAGATAAAATAGCTGTTCTTATGCAATATTGAAAGTGCAACTATCTGTACACGTTTATGAATGCGAGACCAAAAAGTAAAAAAAAATATGATTTTTATCAGGCTGTTCAACATTAATGGCACAAAAACAGAAAATTTTACGTATGCATTTGGCGTGCAGATTATACGTAAAACGTGTTCGTTTTTCTAGCTTTCTAAAAAGCTATTAAGTAATAATATGATTTTTGTTAATGCTTGGCAGAAAATAATTAGCACAAAGGACGTAGGAAGAAAATCACGTCCGAACATTTTTTTAAATTAACTTCTGTTATTTTGAACAACCTTATAAAAAAATAATATTTTTTTTACTTTTTGGTCTTGCGTTCTTAAACGTGTACAGATAATTATACTTTTAATATTGCATAAAAACAGCTATTTTATCTTGTACAGAAAAAAATAAAAAAAGTTTACTTAAATGGCCAACTTTTTTTTAAATAATTTTTTTTATATCGAGGAACTAAGGAGAGCCATAATTGATGAAAAAGCAAATTGGATAAAAAAATAAGCTGCCCAAATTACTAATTCCACGCGGACGGAGTCGCGGGCAAAAGCTTGTACTTAAATAAAAAAGCTTAACACTCGTTTTGTAATGCATTTTCCTTTTAGTTTAATCATTTCAGTTTTGTCTTCTTTTATTATTTCTTTGTAGACACATCTTATCCATATTAATATCTACAAGACACAACTGCATGATGACGTAAAAACAGCTCACCCCGCCGACCTCTGTTCATCACCTAAAAATTATTTAATTTTCAGAACCGTTATGTAGACTCGTTCATGCGTCTAGCGCTCCTGCCGCACAGGTTTCCTCGGGATGAGGAGAGGACTATCCTCGCATTCTGCAAAACCCCGGAGCTGGTGAAGCAGGCCGCTGAGGCTGGAGCCACCACCGTCGGAGGAACGGATTTGATTAAGAAGATACAGGTATGAGCTTGCTGCTATGAGTTACTAGCGGCGCATTTTTTTGAAGGTTATCCGAATAAGTAAAAAAGTGTGTTAATATCTACAAGGGACCTGTTTATAGGTATCAAAAAGAATTATTCATTTCATAAGCCGTTCAAGTAGTACGTAAGGTATGTAGTGGTGTGCGGAGTAGCGTGGTGTAAGGTGGTAGGTGGTATGCGGCGTCGCATCGCAGGAACTAACGATGTTATGTGTGGGAGCCCTTAGTGTTTTACGTAATACTTGAATGACTATGTAGGGTCAACGTAATAAATAAGTGATCACTTTTGTACCTTGTCACTTTAACGTCACGTTTGAAAAGCCATACGAAATTTTATAACAACTGAAAGTGACAAGTTACAAAAATGATCACTTATCTATGACGTTGACTGTACAGTCAAGGAAACTGAATCACGTACCCTGGTGGAACTTCTTCACATTCAATTTCCCGATGATTTCTTTGGCAAATGTAGGGAATTTGAACATGACATTGGCAGCAAAAAGGTTCCACAGTTCCCTCGACTGTACGTACGCATCTTTCAGCAAAAACATACCTAATTTCCAAACAGGAAGGCGCAATCAAAGTTGGCGAATACGACTACGTGATAGCCCACCCGAACATCTTGACCGACCTGGTGCCCATCCGTGGGCTGATGAAGCGCAAGTTCCCCAACGTCCGCTCCGGCACCCTCGACCCTGACCTCATGGGGATGGTGAAGAAGTTCGCTGCCGGCGTCCAGTACAGAGTGGTGAAGGACGAGAACCAGCAGAACTTTGGGAGCGTCGAAGTGCCTATTGGGAGGGTATGGGATACAGTGTTTTATAAAAAAATAATAAGAACAATACAATACAAATTAATATTCTTTACTGAACGCCAAAACGGGTTAGGCTCGTAAGACACACTTTCCCGAAATGTGCACTTTCTCTAAAGGTGCACTTTCCGCAAAATGTACACTCCCAAAATGTGCCCTTTCCGATTAAGGGCACTATCCCCGTAAGCGCATTTTACCCATAATGTACATTTTCTCAAAACGCACAGTTTCCCAAAGTGTACACTAGTCAAAAATGTCATCTTCACCACAAAGTTTTCCTTAGATGAAGATCCTAAGCTATGATGGCGATGTTAACATTTTTACCTATGTACCTAGATAAATCCTTCGTGCTCGTTCATTTTTACCGTTTATCGAATAGTCTATATATTTAGGTAAAGGTATAGTACGTACTTTTCCAAATCTAGTGCTCTATTTGAGAAAGTGCACTTTTTGGGAAAGTGCACCTTCTGAGAATGTGCTCTATCGCCTCTATCTGAGAAAGTGTACCAATTGGGATGTCTATTTTTTTGCAATGTATAGTAAATCGAAAACCATTTCGAGATAAATGCTTTTTAACTCGTTTTCTGTAGTTATTTAATTTTAATATTATGTAATGAATTTATTATATAACAAATAAGCAATGACCTTCATTTGACATTGGTGTAAATTGCGAGACCGGTTCAAGTCGTACTTTATTCTATGTGGTTAGAATTCTTCACAATTTACGCGTGGATTATACTACGGAGTTTGATTTGGACCCGCTGTCTGACATCTAGCACTTTGACAGTGCCAGTAAAGTGACACAGTGTATAGTGTACCACTACGCAAAAAATAATTAAAGGGGTTGCCTTATCGTACGCATTTAGATAGATTTATAAATTTGGCAGTGTGGGAGCCCTCAATTATAATCTGACGTCATCAACTAAAATAGTTTCAATAATTAATTTTGAAAAAAGTAGAGAACTAAATGACAAAATATTGAAATTAGTTCCTTATAATTGACTTTTCTATACAAAAAAAAATATAAAAACCACTGGTAATTTTTTTTAGACATTCCCAATTGGGAAGTGCACTTTTTGAGACAGTGCACCTTCCGAGAAAGTGATCCATTTAAACAAGGGCACCTTTAGAGGAAGTGCACATTTCGGGAAAGTGTGTTTTACGAGCCCAACCCGCCAAAACAGTACAGAAAAATTAACGAAAATAGAAATACAAGCTGTCAATAGGCGGTCTTATCGCTCAAAAGGAACTAACACGAACTAAATACATAAATACACGAATAACTGGGTTTTACACTGGTTTCGTTGTCCTAAAGCAGGGGTTCCCAACCTTTTCTTGGTCAGGGACCACTTTTATATTATTCTTGTTAGCAGGGACCACTATGTAGGTGTATACTTAATAAAAATAATAAACTGTAATAATCAAACTGAAACTTTAATAAAAAACTCAATAGGAATTGACATAAAAAGAAATTTAAAATCATTCACGGACCATATTTTGGCTTCTGCGGACCACTGGTGGTCCACGGACCACTGGTTGGGAACCACTGTCCTAAAGGATTAGGTCTGGTAGTTGATTTAAAATGCACGTTAAAATAAAATAAAAAAAATCCACACCAAAATCTTAAATGTTCTTATAGTTTCACTGAGTGCCTAGATCAATTTACCAAAATCTTTATTTCCTACTAGCTGTTGCCCGCGACTCCGTCCGCGGAGAATAATATTGGTTTCTAGTACATGCTATGTATCAGAGATGGCGCTGTATATTGGTTTTTAGTACATGATATGTATCAGAGATGGCGCTGTATGTGAAAAAAGATTTTCCCGCTTTTCTGTTGAAATTTTTCCTGAATTTTCTTTGCTATAAACCTCACGGAGCCCGAGACCTTTCCAACGAATGCAAAACCGTGGAAATCGGTTCGTGCGTTCTGGAGTTATAGCGTCAGGAAAGAAAACCCGACTTATTTTTATATAGTAGAAGAAAGATTAGCAAAGTTTCCATTCGCATTTTTTTCTCACTGTAGTTTTTCACTGAAGCTTATTTTCACAGTAGTTTTTTCCCGATTTGAATTGACACAGAAACAGTAAGTATCCTGTGTGCTTTTGGCTCTTCGGGCCGATGCAAACTTAAGAGGATACGTTGCGCACCATTTCTCCATACAAACGTAATCCCCTGTTTCCTCCCTGGATAATGGCTTTAGAGCGAAATTTTTTTTACTGTGTAATCTGTATCTACCACAGCTATGCCCCTAGGTTTCGTTTTTTTCCATATTTCAATTAACATAAGAAATATGAGCTTTCAAAAACTGAAAAATAAGCCCAATTTCAACGTCATTTTCAGACACTCATCAGAAAAGAATCCCTCATATAAACAAAAAAAGGAAAACATAGGGGCATAGCTAAATCTATCCTCTAATTATATTTGAAAAAAAATAATTTTATTGGTCCAGTTTTCGCGAAGAAAACAGGGGATTCCGAAATGCTGTTTTGATCAATTTTACGCGCCTATTAACGGTCTGAGCTGCAGTTGTCCTGCTCTCGCTGTACTGACACGGAGGGGTTCGGGCGAGACAGCGACATTTCATTAAAATACCTATTTCTCAAAAGTCTCTCAACCATCGTACCCTCTTAACATAACCTAAACCTACCTGTTTCTGTGTCGATTAAAGTTGGGAAAAAACGCGATTGTGGAAATTAGCTTCAGTAAAAAACAATAGTAAGAAAAAAGCACTTCGGGAAAAATGCGAATGGAAGTTTGCTACTAATATAACGATTTTGGTACATTGATCTAGGCACCCGTTTTACTGGGGTAGTTTTACCTTAAATCAGCAAGTCAATTCCATTATTTGTTCACAGTTAAACATGGATGTGAAGCATGTAGCAGAAAACATCGCGGCACTTCTGAAGGACATACAATCCGCAAGGCCGAAGAGAGATGGCCTTTTCATTACAAGGTTATTATATTTGCCATTACTAAATGTAATCTGGAGATCCCGCACCCCACTAAAGCTCCAAACGCAGACAGCGGAGGCGTGGCGGTGACGGTTCTAATATTCTAACTTGTATGCTCAGATCAAATAAAAAGTAAAGATTGAGCGCGGTGAACAGCCGAGTGAGGCCGGTTTTATAAACATGTGTGCGTAGGCCGGTGTTGCCATAATAATTATTAATACCTCGATACTACGTTGCGTGTCATGTTGATACCGTTACTACAATAAAAAACGTTGATAAACTTTTACAAGAAACAAATAACTTTACATTGCGTGTCGCGTTCTCACGTTTTAAGCCGTGCTAATAACAAAGAATAGAACTTAAAATGAAAAAAGGAAAGTTTGTGTTACATAGGCGGCACTTACCCAATAATAGAGTAACTACAACATTATAATGGCAACACTAGTGTTGACGTTTTGGGTTAAGCAAAATTTGGTGTAGTTTGGTTGCAAGTGTTAGCGTGTCACTGTGTAAGCACACGGATTGGTGTAGTTCGGCCGGCCTCACTTCGTTGTTCGCAGCGCTATATCTTTACTTTTTATTTGATCTGAGCTTGTATGAGCGGTTGTGGGGTACCGTACCGCGAACTCGTTCATACAAGTTAGAATATTACAACCGTCACCGCCACGCCACGGCTGTCTGCGCGTTTGAAGCTTTAGAGCCCACTGCTCATGCCCATAGACAAGACACAATTTCATGTGTGTCGGAGGGCAAATATTTTTGTGAAAAATACGAATGTTTGTGCTCAAATCTTTGATGTTTAATATGTATTTATAATAATATAATAATATATTTATTATGTTAAAAGAACAAGGTTTACAGTGCAAAGGTTGGAATCTGCTAGTAAGTATAAAATACCTGTGTCAGCAGACTCCGCTCTTCCATATCAAATAAGTTTTAAAAATAACAACTATACAATATTAACAATAGTGTGAGTGTGTAGATGTGTGTGTGTGTATGCGCGCACACGCGTGTGCGTGCCCGTGCGCGTGTGTGCGCACAAGTGAGCGCGTAAGTATATCACAGCCTAGTACATATACCCAAGTTTCACTACACAACAAATAACTATTATAATAATCCTTCAACATCTTCATAATTCAGGGTTTTCAACCACATTGTTAAGGCCTTATTGCAAGGTTGTACCCGTAAGGGCAATATATTTGTAACCCTATTAATTTTATTATAAAGGCGCGCTGACAGTACTCGAAATTGAGTTCCAGCAAAACGAGATTTACAGAGTGGGACCGTGGCAACATTATACTTTCTTCTACCAGTCATTAACTGTGGGTTAAATGTCAAGGATTTGTGTACTTTGAGGGCAGTCAACACAACAAATAACTTTCTCATAGAGAGAAGCCCAGATATAAGTATGTTTACGGTACCCATATAGTACAAGCTTTGCTTAGCTTGGGACTAGGTTAATTGAAGGAATGTTCACAAAAACAACATAACTGAGTGAGTAGACTGGTTGACACCTTTTGTCAGTTGTCAGTAATTTTTTTTCTCTACAAGTGTTAACCAGTCTAGTCAGTTATGTTTTTTATAAACATCCCTTCAGTTGGTGTCAATCGTCCCATGATTTAATTTTTTTTTCTCAGGTGCCTGATAACTAGCCCACCATCCACAGAAAGACTGAAGATAGATCCCTTCGTGTATGTAGACCGCACCTTAGCGCAAGAGGTTCAAGATGACAGCGACGATGAGGACGAGGTCGTAGCCGCAGCACAGTGATTGCATTTTATACCTTGTAATGTAGTTAATTAGAGTTGATTATTGTATAATATAGAATATTAATAATGTCTTTGTTTTTGTTCTAAATGTGACTATAGTGTGGATTAGTGGATATAAATAAACGATTATAAACAGCTCTACGGTATAATCGTGACTGTTTATGATTATGAATCAGCAGGAATGACTAATTAATTATGTATTTCTTAATCTGAACGCATCCTATGACAAGATTTGATACGTCAACGCCTGCGCTGTCAAATATTTGGCAAAGAAGTATTATCAAATTTAACTCGTAGAAATGCGCCAATCCCTGAGCAGTACACAAAATTGAACTATGCACTGATTGGTGAAATTACAAGAATACAAATAATCGTTGGTAAACTTGGTTACCAGCTTAAAAACGCCTCTGATCGTGAGGGGGGCGTAAAGTAATCCGCCATTTTGTCACTGAGACAATTTAGATTTATAATTATTTTAAACCTGTGTGAACATAATTAATCCCTGTATCAAAGTGATAATTCGGAGGCTGTGCAGTGTTTAGAGAAGCTGTGATATTTGTGTCTCCAGTTATTTTTTGTTTACGTTCATCTTGACGTTTTATAGCTGACCGATTTTGACGTCGTATAAAGCTCTAGATAATCAAAATGGGCACAAGAGAGGACGAATACGATTATTTGTTCAAAGGTAAGTCTTATTTTACTCGTACAACTATCCCTTAAAATCTGAATTGAGGATACAATCTTAAAATTTACGCGGAACTTAAAATTTCATTGATACCATTGTCCTATCTCTGACGTAGAAATATTCGTAACCGACGGAACAAATCCCTTTGTTTTTTGTGTTAACATATTTCTAAAACTTGGAAGTCCAATTGGGCACGTATAAGTCCTATATTTGGGTGTAATTTGTGTTAAAAACGTAAGTTAAAATATCAGCTGATTGGTATGGACAACAATCGATTTCTAAATTGCTGAGTGAGTCACCTACAGAACAGTCTTTATGATCAGTTCTGGAGTAGTTTAAGCTTTAAACGAGTAATTCTAGAGCAGAATCGTATGTTTTTGTTACAGTGGTACTAATAGGTGATTCGGGCGTCGGCAAATCCAGTCTTCTCTCGCGCTTCACTAGAAATGAATTCAATTTAGAGTCAAAATCTACAATAGGCGTTGAATTCGCGACAAGAAGTATAGAGGTGAGTGGTTGCTGTGAATCAGTTTCAAAGGCCATTATGCAAATTTAGTGATACTAAAATCTATTGTTGTGAAGAGAAAATATTCCTTTGTCTGGTGTCTCCATTTCAACTGAAATAGTATTAATCATTTGAATTCTTTTGTGTTCATTAATAGGTTCTTGGTGCCCTCTATTAGGTCTGTTTGGGGGACTTGTTGTTTACTAACAATGGATTTTCTCAATATGTATGACATCAGACAGTTGGTTTATCTGGAATGTGATGATTAACCCAACAAACAATGTATTAAGTTATTTTTATGACTAGTACAGATTGAATTTGAATATAAACATTAAATATTGATTTCATTGTTTTTTTCAAGTGTTGAAGGTAGTTTAAAGTATAGATAGGTTATAGTTTTTCTTTTTTTTCCACTCTATCATAATTTGTGGAGAGAAAAATTCTGCCCAGGCCTGCACCGTTCAATAGGGAAATTTAATATCCCAAAAATTGATTGAATAGATTTGTTTCCTATGCAGTGATTTTCTTTGTTCTAATTTTTATAATTTTATGCATAATATGTTATGATTAATTTCACCATCTCTTGTCATATTATATGTCCCACTATTGGGCAGAGGCTTACTCTCAGAATGAGAAGGATTGGGCTGTAGTTCCCATGCGGGCCCAATGCTGATTGGGAACATCACACATACTATAAACAAACATAATTAACTGCTCTCTAAATTGAATTAGTGAAATTAGCCTATTTACACCCACATACAAGTTTACCTATGTTGTCCCACTTTTTCCTTTTATGTCAAACATACTATTCAAATAGGTATACATATCTCCATATGGACACATTCCATTGAATTTGAGCAAAATAGCTGGATGATATCATCAAATGGTATATTTATAGTAATTTAATTACTAAAAACATAAACATTAATTGTATGTAGGGGTAATCTGTGAGTGTACTGAACAATTTAAAAGTTACTAATAGAGTGGTTAAGATAAGTCAATGTCAGCCCGTACAAGACTGTCAAAATGAATGCGATGGAGATTGCGAGGGAGTTAGACAATTCGCACCTCCAACCGAATAAAGCGGTAATATGAAATGCCTTAGTTTACAAAATTAAGCCATAAAGCGACCGGATAAAGCTTAGTTTACAAACTTAAGGCATTTCATATTACCGCTTTATTCGGTTGGGGATGCGAATTAGCCTGCTGCTGTTTTCTCGCAGATTGTATTCACTCTGACTAAAATATGAATATCTCCGTTCTGCAATGAAATTCTACTTGGTGCCCATAGAACGAAATTAAGTAGATTTTAAGACCTATTTGATGACCTAACTCTCATCTTTGTTGGTTTTTGGTTTTGGACCAGATCCATACAAAGTTGCCCATTGTCCTATTGTCTCAGGGACAACCTAAGTATTTTTCTATGAAACAGTATGAAGATGTCACTTGGATGGATTACTGGGGACGCTGGGGACTGAGTAAACAACACAACAAAGTTGATTCACCCATTTGTCAACCCAGAATGAGTGACAAAAATGTACAAATATTATTTATTTTATTAGCAGTATGGCTGCTCACCGAATCTAAGATTATTTAAAAACGTACTGCTAATAAAATAAATAATATTTGAATAAATAGATGTACATCATTTCTTACGCATTTCCAATGTAATTTGGAACGTAGGAGTCGTAGCTTCTGATAGTTGCGATGGATGTTACCACACGCCACTGTTGGCGTATGTAAGCAATTAAGAATTTCGGGGGAGTCAAAAAAAAAAAATTTTAATCTGTTTATTGCAATTAATGTTACAAAAAAAAGTTTTTTTTTTTTAGTCGGTTGGATGCGACGTGGTTCAATTGGTAGAACACCCGTTGGGGCGCGCATACCCAGGAGACGTGGGTTCGAATCGCACCGGCGCACCCGAAAAACTTTTTCGCTTTTAAATAATCTTAAAAATGTACAATCTTGAAATTCAATTATTGCCACAAGGGTTTGAATTACCAGATTGTGTATTTATATGCCGTTCATTCCATATTGACAAACACAGATTGTGTTTTAACCGCACCCAAAGCCTCACTATTCCTGACTAATACACAATGAATTTTAATTGGTGATCAAGAACTAATTTTCTTACATCAGAATTTGGTGGTGACCACGTCTAAGTTGCAGTTAAGTGAATCAAAACTTCAATTTTTTTAATTAATGATTATTTGGAAAATGACTTCTTTTTAGTTAAAATCAGTGTCACCCTACACATGGCCTTTGTTCTACGCCTGCCTAAAACGCATTATGCCTGTGTCGCGTTTTGCCTAAACTTCATTCATTGGTAGATTTAGGCTGATGAAATCTTTGTTATTGCATTTGTAAACCTTATCTTATCATATTGATACAGTAATTACAAAATAAAATATTGATGGTTAACTGGTATAAAATATGCAGAAGGTTATAATTCTATCAGTGATTGCTGATCTATTGGTTGGTAAAGGCTTGAAAAAGGTTTTGTATTCACAGCCATTCAAATTCAATATTTTTTTTTTTTATTAGCCTGTTTTGTTGTTCCACTGCTGGGCAAAGGCCTCTCCTCTCTTGCTCCATTCTTGCCTATTCAACGCAAACTCCTGCCATCCCACGTGATAAACATCTAGGTCGTCCCTCCCATCTCCGCTTTGGTCTGCCTATGTCTCTAAAGCGCAAACTCGTCGACATGTGTATCCTGCCCGTCGTAACCTACGGCGCGCAAACGTGGTCACTTACAGAGGCTCAAAAGTCCAGACTTAAGGTTTGCCTACGAGCAATGGAGCGAAGCATTGTGGGAGTCCGAAGAACCGACCGGATTAGAAATACTGAGCTGCGCTCTATGACTCGTATTGCTGATGTGGGCGTAAAGACGGCCAAGTTGAAGTGGGACTGGGCTGGACATGTATGTCGAATGAACTCAGAACGTTGGGCCAAACTCATCACGGAATGGATCCCTAGCGATGGATATCGTAATAGAGGCAGACCAAATTCAATTATCTTAAAAAAAAACATAAGTCTTTCAGACAAATCCACAGTGTGTATGTTGCTTGTAAACACTTGAGCTTGAAACTTAGTTCAGTTATTAAAATATTAAGGTAGGTGCTTGACACTGACCTAATACATAGCACCTTCAATCTTATTTCATAGTAAGAGAGGTGACAGACAGGTGTCATCTGCTGGGCGTTGAGGTGTTGAGCATTGGTATATTTACCTTACATATTTTATGTGTATATCTAAAGAGAAACAAATGTAAACTTTAATTGATAAGGAAATCAATGTAATATACTTTGGATTCAAGTAGTACATACCATATTTAAATAAAAAAACTAAAAAACACGCTTTAAAAAAATAAAAATAAAAAGTAAAAATAAATTAATAAATTTCAATTCACTATTCTTATAGTGCAGTAAAAAATCTTAATAAGCAATTATTATATTGTTATAACCAGATCAAAATTTGTAAACAATTCTAAATATTGATAAAATAAATAATAATAGTTTAAAATATTTTATTGTAAAAAAAGCGTGGGGTGCTTTTTAAGATGTTATCAAAATGATAATCCTTGACAATTGACACCATGCACCCCACGCTTTTTTTACAATAAAATATTTTAAACTATTATTATTTATTTTATCAATATTTAGAATTGTTTACAAATTTTGATCTGGTTATAACAATATAATAATTGCTTATTAAGATTTTTTACTGCACTATAAGAATAGTGAATTGAAATTTATTAATTTATTTTTACTTTTTATTTTTATTTTTTTAAAGCGTGTTTTTTAGTTTTTTTAAACTATTATTTATTTTCTATTTTTTAGTTGCATTTTTTTTACAGTGACTAAAAAAAATGCAACTCGATGGGGTTGTGTCGTTTTATTGTGGAGTGCCTTTGGCCATCTTCCAGCTCCATCATCAGACCCTGGTTACCATCTGAGATCAAAGTGCTCGTCAAGACGAATCAAACGAGCCCTAACTCGACGGGATTGTGTCGTTTTATTACATAGTTCCTATGGCCACCATCCAGCTCCATCATCAGATCAGCTCCATGTTACAATAATATTGCATTGTCATCCAATTTACACATATGTGCAAAATTTCAGCTCAATCGGAAACCGGGAAGTGGGTGAAAATTATGCTCAAAGATTCCGTTA
The DNA here is from genome assembly GCA_947563465.1 of Archips xylosteana. Taxonomy (NCBI): domain Eukaryota; kingdom Metazoa; phylum Arthropoda; class Insecta; order Lepidoptera; family Tortricidae; genus Archips; species Archips xylosteana. The sequence continues at coordinate 2,554,173 of OX387351.1, read as the reverse complement.
CATACATACATATTTACAACCCAAGCTAATATAAAGCGTGTAAAAACTGGCTAAGTGCGTGTCGGACTTGCGCACGAAGGGTTCCGTACCATTATCTATAAAAACGGCAAAAAATTTAATAATTTATTTTTAAAGTGAATACATAACTAAATATTCTGTGAATATTTCAAGCGTCTACCCGTAGCCGTTATCAATATCGAGCAAAACCGAGCAAAAAAAATCGCGTTTGTTTTATGGGAGCCCCGTTAAATATTTATTTTATCCTGTTTTTTAGTATTTCTTGTTATAGCGGCAACCAAAATACCTACATCATCTGTGAAATTTTAACTGTCTGGCTATCACGGTTCATGAGATATAGCCTGGTGACGGATGGACAGCAGATCCTCAGTAATAGGCTCTCGTTTTTACCCATTGGGTACGGAACCCTAAAAAAATACTGTGGTCACTCCTTAACCATCATAATGATTTATTAAGTAGGTTTCTAGGTCAATTGTACAGTCCAATTAAGTGGTGCTACAAATAGCCCCTATCTATGATCAATTGAACTTTATTAGCATGATACTTCAACATAACAAACCATAGATTAGGTGAACTGGGAATGTGGTGAATTGAGAATTTGTTGAGCTATTCATAAGGGATTTAGAACAGAGATCCCCAAACTTGATAACTCATAGACCTGTAGCAAACATAATGAAGGAAAGCTGCACACACCTGTGATACCTGATTTACACTCTCGCCTCGTCACCTCGTCTCGCTCCGGACGCGAGCCTCAAAATCAAGGCAAATCACGAGATGAGGCGCGAGGCGCGCCTGTTCACACTCTCGTCTCGTGGCTCGTCCCGCAGTTCGTCTCGCCACTCGTACGCGAGTGTAAACCAGGTATGAAGAAATTTAATGGTGTGTGTGAAGTTCCCAACGCCATCTCAGTCTGAGAGGATTTCTGTGCCAGGGCAGGCAGTGGGATGTATGTAGGCTGGAATGATGGTAATTCTGAGAGTAGGCCTAAAGGGCTTATAACACTTGGCTAAATTTAGTCATCCTAATTAGAAAATGCTAAATCATTCAGCTTGTCAGAACCATTCTTGCTTCTAATTAGGATACTTTGTAGGATCCTTAATAGCTAAACGCGATTACACTTTACACTAAATTAGGTTTCTAAATCATTTAGAATCCTAAATTTAGCCAAGTGTAATAATAATAAGTCCTTATGCCCTGCAGTGGCAGCTCAGTGGTGGTGGCTCATTTAGATCGGTCAGTATGGGAAAGTCTGAAACTATAATGAAGATCTGTTCTTAGGAACTTTACCCTCACTGGTGACCTTACAATACATGTAAGTGATTTTTTTCCTTCAGAGGCTACTTTAAGGCCTGTTTAAGGTTCAGCAGTAGGCATCAGATTACCCCTTAAATACACTCAAACAAGAACAAAGTTTACCTAAGTACCTCTTAGAGGTTTGAGAGACTACTTATACTTAACCATATAGAAAACTTCTCTCGTACAAAAAAACCATAAAAATGAGTAAAATAACGTACAAAGTTAGATCTTCATTGTAATCTTAATTAGTTTATTTTATAAAGTAAATAGTTCCATAAACCATAAGGCTTTGTTGTAGGAGAGTTGCTCTCATGCGAGGCTGTGAAAATCATGGTCATGGGAAAAGTTGCTGAACAACAGTTTAACGCGCACTTGTTTCTGCTCTTAATTGATCTTTAGCGCACTTCTTTCTAATTTGCGCGGTTTTCACGTTCAATGTGAAATTTTACTTTCTATGTACTAGACTAGATTTTGCCCGCGTCATTCAAATTTGTGGTTAGGTACTTCATCTCTTACATCATCAAAATTCAAAACTTTCACCCCCTCTTTCATCATTTCCGGGGTTGTTGATTTTACAAAATCACTGACACACTTATTTCTCTATTTTTAATTTTTAAACTTAATTCTGAGTTGCACAGGCCTCTCAAAATGAGAGGGCTTGGGCCGCAGTTCCCACTAGGGCTCAGTGCAAATTGGGAACTTAACGTATACCTTCAAATATCTTCCCTGGTGTGTGCAGTGTGTTTTCCTTCACCTTTGTAATGCCATAAATTTCAAATATGATTTTGCACTTAAATCCTTCATGAAATGGTGCATTACTGCAGCGGCCGCGAAATAGGGGATTGCCGGCCGAGTAGTTACAGATGGCCGAGTGTTAACGAGGCTATCTAGAGATACGAGGCCGGCAATCCCTGTTCGTAGCCAAGGCTTGTATAGAGTTTTTCTCAGACATGCATCATCATCATCACCACCATCATCACCGCCATCATCATCACCATCACCATCACCAACAACATCATCAACATCCATCAACATCTATAAACATCCATCAACATCCATCAACAACCATCAACATCCATCAACATCCATCAACATCCATCAACAACCATCAACATCCATCAACATCCATCAACATCCATCCGTCCGTCCGTCCGTCCGACCGTCCATCCGTCCATCCATCCATCCATCCAGACCACGTCGACCTATTAAACGTCATGGTGCTGTGTCACATAAAACAATAGACTATCACTTTGCTGGCCAAGGCCAGCAATGTTGTATGAAATTCCATAACTGACCTCTAGTCTAGGCGCACCTGTAACCTGACAGTTCGTGGCGTATTATAAGGAACATAACGTCAATATTTCATAGCATGATTGAGAAAAAATATAAACTTTCAATGTAATCACATAATTGTTCCAGAATACATTTCAGTCACTGGTTTCGTGAAATAAATAACTGTCTATTCTAAATTTCAATTTATTCCCATCAGAAAAAATTTAAAAATCTTACCAATTTTCTTTAAAAAGTCGAATTTCAATTTTATTTTGACGCAGAAAGTGAATTCGGAAAGAGTTGGCAATGTTATTTTACACTTTATGTTTTTGCCAAAGTCTGAAATAACAGTTTTAGTTTTGAGTCATAGTCATACATAATGCATGACATAAGTGCTAGTTTTTTGGGTGCTCACTCGAAAGCGTATTCCGTATTATGTTATGATATTTTTTGTTTCCGCAACTTGAATAATTAAATTGTAATCTTAACTACAAAATATTACATGATCACGTTTTATTATAATTATCTCTGGACAGCTTTTTATAACTGCTTTAGCCCAAATTGTGATAGAATAAGGCTTGATTTCCTCCTGCGCTGACATCGGTCGCTGACGTCGGTCGAGCGTACGAATATACACAATACTCTATGGGGCACCGCACAGCGACGCTAATGGCCGCGCGTTTTTCATACGCGACCGACGGTACGCTCGACTGACGTCAGCGACCGACGTCAGCGTAGGAGGAAATCAAGCCTAACAGTCACACCACAGAAGAGTAAGTGTGAAAAAAATGACATGAAAAAAATTGTAATGAAATGAAATGACGGATAGCGAACAAAACGGACAAATACAGAATGAGACGAAATAAGAATTGAATGATAAACGAATGAGGCGAGATAATAGGATACCTGAATTTTGTCTAAATTGGTTAGACCATTAAACTCCATGCTAATATTATAAATGCGAATGCGTGTGTGTCTGTTACTTCTTCATGTTTAAACCGCTGAACCTATTTGGATGAAATTTGGTATGGAGATAGTTTTAGACCAAGGACATAGGTTAGTTTTTATCCCGGACAATAGCATAGTTCCCACAGGATAGCGCTAAACGAATTTCTTGCAGGCGGAGTATAAGTACTTCATAAATTATTGTTTAGAAAAAGTTGATCAGAGAACTTTTTGATCAAACCTAAATATGTAGGTACATTGCTCAAAAGTATGACGAGACGAGACTGACTAGTCATTATCTAAACAAAAAAATTGACATCAGAGGCCGTATTGTCAAACGCGCGGACGCTTGCCTGCTTTCACCATCTCTTTCTGTCACCCTCTCATACCGTTTGACAGAAAGAAATAGTGAATGCCATAGAAAGTGTCAGGGCATTAAACAATAGGCGTACAGACAGATTATTCATAATCATTTGACCTCCTTTATCAATGCTCAAATTGATAAGTATGCTTGAAATTTACTTTAAATATCTCAATTTGAGGACATAAGTAATCATAACATAATATTGTCATAGAAAAATAAATTAATATTTTCTAGATCAAACCCAAGTAGGGTTAATTTTAGTGTAGTTTTTAGACTTAGACATTTTAAAACATTATTTAATGACTAAAATAAGAAATATGGTAATTCGATGAATTCTACTACGTATAGTCGACCAAGTAAGTGCTTTACTATTTTTAATGACAGTTCCTTCCTAACTAAAATATCAGATCAGAACTAAAATAATAAAGCTGGGGCCTATTGCATAACAAAGTAAAACTCTTAAGTACAAAGTACAAGCGGAACTCTCGCTTCAGTTATATTATATTAACTAGAAAGGGAGTTCCGCTTGTAATATAAGTTGTACTTTGTTATGCAACAGGCCCCTGATTGTCTTCTTACTTGTAATGGGTTTTAAGCCATACCTACAACTGACATTGTACGAAAACTGAATTGGTAAAGGAATGATGAATCATAAGTTTGGCAGTTTTGGTTTTAAGCATATTTGAAGTACTTCATTGAATAATTTGTTATTTACGTATCTAGTGCATTCGTTTAGTTACTCTTAGAATTGTTTTTTTTCTTTGAAAAGCGCGCGAGAAAAGCACGAGACCCGATCTGTTTGGCGAGCCTTAGGGGAGGCCTGTGTTCAGCAGTGGGCGTCTTTCAGCTGAAATGATCATAATGATACTGAATGATGAAGTACCCGAGGACTCAAGTTAATTCAAGCCATTTCGTCACCTATATTTTTATCTACGCGCCTATCTGAATGTGGATCTATATACTTTTGTGACATATTCAACAATTCAACATCCTGATGCTGAAAAAGCTATACTGTCACCTACTTGTGTATTCTTTATCAACAATTATTTGTATAGATACAGTTGTGGCCATATAATTAAGAACGATTATTTATTGAGATGATTTTTTCAAAGTAACAAGTATAACTAATTGCCCGTATTTTTTTTATTTCTCTCGGTATTGCGAAACTTTTCCGTACTACCGGTACATTCATTTATGCAACATAGTTGGTTAAAAAATTAATAGAGAAACTTAATACATTCGATCTGAACCTAGTATTAGTACTTACTGGCTGGTCACGTAATTAAGAACGCTGAATAATTTATTATTTTTTCAAATTTAAATAGAGAACACTGTTTGACACTGTGGTTGTAGATTATTATTCGTATAATTTTGGCGCCATTTCGTGCTGTTAAAGTCTTAAAAGAGATTACTTCGTATAAAAACAATGGGGAAAAATAAAAGTTGTGATAAATCTACAAGAGAAGTAATAATAAAACTTCGCGAGAAGAATTGGTCGTATAAAAAGATAGCCGACTATCTGCAATGTTCAAAAACAATGGTTTTCCATGCCGTAAAGCATTTTTCCACGTATCAAACTACTTCAAACGTTCCACGTAGACCTAGACAGAGAAAGTCATCTCGTCGAGATGATCGAAATATCGTTCGTTTGGCAAAACAAAATCCTTTTAAAGGGTCTAATGAGTTGAGAAAAGAATATTTTGGCGAAAAAAACCCTTCAGCAATCTCTGCACGCACTATTCGAAGGCGTTTGGTAGAAAATAAGTTGAACGGAAGGATAGCAAGGAAGGTGCCTATGTTGAAACGATGTCATAGGCAAGCCCGACTTGCATTTGCAAGAAGGTATGAAAACTGGACAGTCAGACAGTGGAAAAACGTTCTTTTTTCTGACGAGACAAAAATAAATAGGGTATGTTCTGATGGAAAACGATATGTACGACGCCCTCCGAATAAAGCATTCGACCCAAAGTACACAAAAGTGACATTAAAGCATGGCGGGGGAAATGTGAAAATTTGGGGGTGCTTTTCTGGACATGGCGTTGGACCTGTTAGGATGATAGAAGGAAACATGGATCAATTCCAATACAAAAATATACTGCAAGAAACAATGTTACCATATGCCGAAGACGTGCTTCCGGTTATTTGGACATTCCAGCACGACAATGATCCAAAGCATACTGCACGCACCGTTAAGAAATTCCTCACATCACAATCAGTTTCTGTCTTAGATTGGCCAGCCAACAGCCCAGATCTTAACCCAATAGAGCATCTTTGGTGCGAAGTCAAGAAAAAGGTTTCATATCGACAGTGTGGCAATTTGAGAGAGCTGTACGACGTTTTCTTAGAAGAATGGAACTCTATTTCTCTTGCGAAATGTCAAAAATTGATAGATTCAATGCCTCGCCGGTGTAAAGCCGTAATTAAAAGCCGTGGACATGCTACTAACTATTAATTTTAATTCAAATGTATTAAATTGCTTTTTTTTTCTATACCAACTTCACATTAATATGATTTATTTAATCTAAGTTTCATATAAAACAACTCTCGAGCAGTTTAATAAATCGTTCTTAATTATTTGTCCAGCTTCATTACTATTTGAATTTATTAGTATAGAGAACAAATAAAATTTGTAAAAAAAAATGTTAGCAATTATACACTATTATTCTTAATCCCGTTTGCTCTATCCATGTGGCTATTTTATAACATAACTTGTTACTTCTAAGAAGGAACACAACTAGACATATGACATGATTTAGATAAAAAAAATCGGAAACTTCAAATCGTTCTTAATTGTATGACCACCACTGTATGTGTTTATGTCTAATAATTTGTTTAACTAAGTAAAAGTAAGTAAGTAATGACATAGCAACGTCGAGTAAACAAGATATAACTTTGATTGATATATCTGTTTTCTCATTAGTATCTTGTTCTTAGAATATTACGACTACGACATTGAAAAGTTTTAATTTTTCGAGGTACTGTCGCGTGAGTTAACTGTGTATTATTTTTGAAGACTGACTGTAGTCAGGGACGTAAACCTTCCTCAGTTATTTTTTATTTATTTGTTAAGGGAAACGCACAGCATATTATAATAAATAAAATAAAAATAAAAATCATTTAATTCAGATCACAAAGAATCCATAGTTTGGTTAGTATATTTATAATAGAAGTAGTTAGTTTACAAAGTTAATACTTAAGCCATAACAGTTTCCACTAATAGTTTGATTCGAACAGTTTTGCTTGCTCAAGAAGAACAACATCCGATCATTAGTCGGTTATCATTTATCAAATTCCAATTAAGATGAGTTATTGGGTTTATTCCTTTATAAAGTCCTAGACTCTTGGTAGGTCCTTTTGAAAAACGGGAAACGTCAATGCGATATTCTGGCCCTATACTACGAAGCGCGAAATTCGAACTTCGTTTCATGCCGTTCCGCTCACGCTAATGGTATTTATTACGAGAGTGAGAGGGACCGCACGATCCGAACTTCGAACTTCGAATTTCGTAGTAACCCCCCTGTTTCGTTTGAAATAAAATTTTGACAGAACTGACATTTGCCTGGGTGCAAGCGGAAAATCCGATTGCTTGCAAATCTCTACTTAGCGTCCAAAGTCCGAGGTCGGCTCAATAGGCTTTGGCATGCTAAGAAAACCACCCCTTGCTGAGCTGCCCGTCTGGCGGCTCGCGATCTCTCCGGTAAGCTGTAAAAGCCGTCGAGGCTAACAGCAACAGTCAGTCAAAAAAAAAAAAAAAAAAAGGGTGCAAGCGAATGCCAGCTTTAAGGTGACGAATCTAACCTAGCATTTGGTTGTTAGCAATGATTCATAATTTACAATTCCAATATCAACCTAACATTCTTGTATGCGATGCGTCATACCGTCGTAACGATTGTAAGAAAATTCATAAATTAAGATGATTGAACTAGCCTTTTACCCCCGTCTTCGCTTGCGTAAGTAATGCGGTCAAGCAGACGAATTGAAATTCCGGGAATTCCCTTAAATTTTATTATGCTTTTGTTTAATTTTGCTTAAAAACACTGCTGACAAATTTCATGTTTCAAACGGCACTTTTATCAGGTGAATGGGGGGTCAACTACGGTCAGTTTTAAAAGTATGTTAAAAAAATGGTGTCAGATACCCTACAGACACGTTTGAAGGCGTTTTCAATAGAAAGTGTACCCCTCACTTTTTGGTAACATGAGGAAATTTTGAGTTTTTCTAACTCAATCAGACATACATACTCTTACTTAATCAGAGACTGGTTAGATGAGTTAACCAAAATCGTTATAGTAGCAAAATTTCCATTGGCATTTTTTCCCAAATGCTTTTTCTCACTATGATTTTTACTGAAGTTTATTTTCACAATCGCGTTTTTTCCCAACTTTAATCGACACAGAAACATAGGTACAGGTTGATTCACAAGAGTTGGCACGAATGGATCGAATGAGTGAATGAAAGTATCTTTTCTCAAACATGCCATGAAATGTTGACGTTATGTTCCTTATAATACGCCACGAAGTGTCACAATGCAGGCGCGGCGTGGTGTGCGGCTAGACGAGAGGTCAATAATGGAATTTCATACAACATTGCTGGCCAAGGCCAGCAAAGTGATCGTCTATTGTTTCATACCATGACGTTTATAGGTCTATGGCATCATAGCATTTAGCCATTAAAAAAAAACTATAAGCAATATTTGCGTTTTGGTTCATTATGCCATTCTGCCACTACGCTTATTTAAGGTAAGGTAAGATGATGATGGTGATGTTGATGGTGGTGATGGTGTTGATGATGGCGGTGATGATGATGGTGATGGTGGTGATGATGATGATGGTGTGATGATGATGGTGATGATGATGATGGTGATGATGAGATGATGTTGATGATGACTGATGATGGTGATGATGATGATGGTGATAATGATGATGATGATGGTGATGATGAGATGATGATGATGATGATGATGGTGATGATGATAGTGATGGTGGGTGATGCTGATGGTGATGATGATGATGATGATGATGGTGATGATGAGATGATGATGATGGTGATGATGGGTGATGATGATGATGATGCTGATGTTGATGGTGATGATGGTGTGATGATGATGGTGATGATGATGGTGATGATGATGATGGTGATGATGAGATGATGATGATGTTGATGATGATGATGATGATAGTGATGATGATGGTGATGGTGATGATGATGATGATGTTGATGATGATGATGATGTTGATGATGATGGTGGTGATGGTGATGATGGTGATGATGACGACGACGATGATGATGGTGATGATGATGATGATGATGATGCATGTTTGAGAAAAACTCTATACAAGCCTTGGCCACGAACAGGGATTGCCGGCCTCGTATCTCTAGATGGCCTCGTTAACACTCGGCCATCTATAACTACTCGGCCGGCAATCCCCTATTTCGCGGCCGTTGCAGTAATGTACTAATGTGTTACCTATTTGAATATACTTCACACAAATATGAAAATGTCATGCATCAGTCATTTTCCCACAAAAATGTCAAAGAGACAATGCTATCGTACATTCCATTCGTGCCAACTCTTGTGAATTGACCTGTAGGTAGGTTTAGGTTATGTTAAGTTTGCATCGGCCCGAAGGGCCAAAAGCATACAGAAGAAGGAGTTCCGCCGCGGAGCTCCTTCAACACTCTTTCTGTGTCAATTCAAATTGGGAAAAAACACTACTGTGAAAATAAGCTTCAGTAAAATACTATAATGAGAAAAAAAAGCATTTGAAATTGGAAATTTTGCTAGTAGGAAAGAACGATTTTGGTAAATTGATCTAACCAGTCAAATCAGAAGCTCTATTGATTTTGATGATAAAAAACCCCCTAATTTTTTTTTTGAAAATGCCCTTGAACCTATTTCTAGTCCGGTTGCGCCGGCTTGGCGCTCAGCAAACAGCGCAATGACGCAACCCTTAACCCTTATTGTTCCCAGGTGGACGGCAAAACCATAAAGGCCCAGATATGGGACACGGCGGGCCAAGAGCGGTACCGCGCGATCACCTCTGCGTACTACCGCGGCGCGGTGGGCGCGCTGCTCGTGTACGACATCGCGAAGCATCTCTCGTACGAGAACGTGGAGCGGTGGCTGCGCGAGCTGCGTGACCACGCCGACCAGAACATACTCATCATGCTGGTCGGCAATAAGAGCGATCTGAGGCATCTCAGGTGAGGGAGGATTTAGCTTTACAGCCTGCCAGATGAGGCGTTCTGCGCGCGAGTCCTTCAATTTATATTGCGTCCAGATACCGCGTTTCTATGCGACGTTGCGACGCTCCATTTTGAACCAACAACACCTTCTCTCGCCACGGACTCGCGCGTAGTGCTGGACGCAGCAATGGTGCCCGAGTATCTCAACTCGAACTCGTACGAAAACGAGCGAGTTGGGAGTGCCGCTCATTGCACGCGTTTTACGCGTGAGTGAGGAATCGCTCGGCAGCATTTGGACGAGGTATATGTAGCACCAGTACACTTAGCTCAGGACAGCGCACCTTCAGGACGATACTCTGACCCAATAGGAATTTTATTATTCTCGTTTCAAAATTGAACTTAATGCTAAAAGAACAACTGGTTTACTTTTGAAATGAGGTAGTATCGTCCTGAAGGCGCGACAGGCTCTTAGCGTCGAGCCCGAATACTCATTGGCAGAGATCGTATACTCCATTTAATTTAGAATTATAAACCACAACAACATTATACTGCGGCTCGTGAACTGTAATCTCTTTACAATTTGTACTAGAGTAACAATTGACGACACGCGAATAAAGTGACATTAAAACAATTTTATTTTGCGGCTCCCAGACTATTGTACTGTACTATTAGCTAGGTAAGAAATAGTTGACGAGTCGCGCTATAATGATGTTGTGGTTTTTAATTCTAAATTAAATGAAGATATAGGTAGTGCAGTTTCGCGAGACTTCTCTTTACGCTACCACGATTTACATGATACATGTTGTGATTTCCAGATCGATCCCAACAGAAGAGGCGAAGGCGTTTGCGGAAAGGAACGGGCTTAGTTTTATTGAAACGTCCGCTCTCGACTCCACCAACGTCGAGCCAGCATTCCAGAACATTTTAACTGGTAAGCAAGCCTACTTTAACAATTGTACTTTTTGTCATTGCTTTGCTTTTGTAGGGTTTCCGAACCCTAACGGTTGCAAATAGAACTCTATTAATGTCGCTGCACACTGTCCGTCTGTCCATCTATCCGTCTCCGTCACAGGGCTGAATCTCTAGAACCGTAATGGGTCTATAATGACTCCCATAATTTGACAAGTCATAATTATAATGTATCATTCTTCATAATCAACGTTAATCATAAAGTGATTTATTTCTGAAACAGTTTTTTTCTCGGAATTGTTATAAAACAAACCTAACCTAACCTACTGCGTTCTATAAGATGGCATTTAAAAAAGTCCTGAAAAAATACCGTTTCAGAAATAAATCTTTGTATGACTAACGTTGATTATGACGAATGATGCATTATGACTTATTAAATTATACGAAACAAAGGGCACCGAACCGTAATAGATAGACAGCTGAAATTTATACAAAATATGTATTTCTATTGCCGCACCACAAATAAAGAACTAAAGTCACAGACAGCTCGAAGAATCGCTAGACTTAAGTGGCAGTGGTCAGGGCACATCGCTCGTAGAACTGACGGCCAATGGGGCCGATTGGTTCCCGAGTGGCGTCCGCGGACCGGAAGACGCAGTGTAGGTAGGCCTCCAACAAGATAGAGCGACGACCTGGTTAAGGTGGCGGGAACGCATTGGATGCGGGTGCCGCAGGGCCGATCTGTTTGGCGAGCCTTGGGGAGGCCTATGTTCAGCAGTGGACGTCTTTCGGCTGAAATGATGACCACAAATAAAAATTAAATAAGATTAAAGATAAAACCCAGACAGTGTATATTTCACTTTAGTGGGAGGCCTGTCAATGGCTCGCCTTCCGATTCGTGGTTGACAGTCGAGATCTAGCAGTTATCTGTTCTTCGAATGATGTGGCTCGTCCATTGCCACTTGCACGTTTTTGGAGCTATGTCGGTGACATGATAATCAAAATTGTTGGGACCATAAAGTTTATAGTCGCTCAACAAGCTAAGGAGAATGAATAGATTCGTAGGACAAGGGTCACGTCATAACCAAATGAATTAGCTCGCTGAAATGGCAATGACCATATAGCACAGACTGCCGTCGGGGCCGAATAGTTCTCGAATTGAGACCAGCGACTTGCAAGCGCAGCGTGGGACATCCACCAACCGATTAATGATTTGTTATCAATGAGGGAGTCCTATATGTCTAGCAGTGGATTATGATGACGAATTATGACATTTTCAGTAAAAAGATTTTTCTGATTTTTTTTTAGGTTTAGGTACTAAGAATTTATTGATTTTGATGATAAAAAATTACACTACTTTTACATACGATTTTTTTGTGACCCTTTTGTGACGAGCCGTAATACTGTATGAAAAAAAGTCACCCAAAGTAATTAAAAAAAATAAGGACACTCTTTTCTTTGTGTAATTTTGAATACAAAACTCCAAAATTTCCTCATTTAAAAAAGAATCAAGGATGATATAGACTGGATTAGCAATCGCCATAGAACAGATCGGCCGCGGAAAAATAGTTCAGTTATTAAATCTAGATGGCGCTGACATATAGCCCGAGGGTTTGAAAGCAAAACAATAAGACTACATAATATTTCATTGATCAATTTCATATTACTGCAAATGTATTATTATGCAATATTTTTGAAAAATAATACATTTGTAGTAATATGAAACATCTGTAGTCTTATTGTTTTGCTTTCAAACCCTCGGGCTATTATACAGGGTGTTTGGTAGCTACGTGCAAAGCTTTAAGGGGGTGATAGCCGAGGTATTTTTGAACATTTTTAGCCATATATGTCTTAGCCGAAAAATGTTTTTTTTTTTAAATTGAAGACTTACAAATTTTAGGAAAATACCCAGAATTTGATAGTCACGAGTCAATATTACCCCAATAAGCGTTAATTTGGAAATTTTAAATATGGCACAGAAAAATGATGTAGACTTGTCTTTTTCACATGTTATTTACTAGTAAAATTTCAAGACTAGTGCATTCTTAGCGAGTGCTCCCTGAGTTTGGTTTTTACTTTTTATCTCAGATTTAGCAAGCAATGTTAATGAGTGATACCTTAAAAGAAAGAACAATAAACAGGCACGTTTCTAAAAATGTTTGAACATTTCAAGGTTTTTTTTTATTTTTTTTTTATGGCACAGAAAAATGACTGTTCGAACCTAAGACATTTTTAGTAATTTCGAATGCCTCCATTTTGTTTTTGTGGCAAGAAAGACACTTAAAAATTATTTCATTTGGTCTAATACACATTAAACTATTCGAAATAAAAGATTTGGTTTCCAAATTAACGCTCATTGTGGCAATATTGACTCGTGACTGTCAAATTCTGGGTATTTTCCTAAAATTTCTAAGTCATCAATTTAAAAAAAAATATCAAATTTCGGCTAAGACATATATGGCTAAAAATGTTCAAAAATACCTCGGCTATCACCCCCTTAAAGCCTTGCACGTAGCTACCAAACACCCTGTATATTTCAGCACCATCTAGATTTAATAATCGAACTATTTTTCTGCGGACGATCTGTACTATGGCGATTGCTTATCCAGTTTATATATCATCCTTGAAAGAGTACACTATTTATTGAAAATGCTCATTAACCGTAAAGCATTAAAAATTGCACTCGGACTCCGTGACGGTTTGGTTTTTTACTTACGTCTCCACGCTAATTGTCTTCAAACATCTGCCCGTCTCGTTTCCAGAAATCTATAGGATCGTGTCGCAGAAGCAAATGCGCGACCCTCCCGAGGGCGACGTCATCCGCGCCGACGCCGAGCCGGCCGACGTCCACGCTTCGCCCGATAGCGTGCGCCGCCAGTGCTGCCAGTAGACAGGTAAACCTATATGCTGCAGCAATTGACAACAATTCAAATGTACTAAGTAAGTAAAATAAAAAAACCGTTTGTAGATTTTTCACTGCTGATTACAGGAAAAATATTTTGGGATTTTTTTATGCAGTAGTTTTTTTTATATCTAGGAAAAAGAGTAAAAAAAGTTGGATTGTGAATGTTAGGCATACAATTAGCGGCTCTTAGTCCATTTATTACCATAAAATGAAAAAAAAAAACAACTGTCAGTTCATTTTTTATCTGTCTTGTCTGACGGATTACTTAAATTCTAGCGACACGTTTTCGGTTCTCTTAATATCATTGTTTTGTATTACGCTGTGAAGCTTTGATAACATTTTCAAATGGAAGTGACTGGCAGATTCGTACAAGCTGATAGTCCCAATCTGCCCAAAGTCGACGAATGGATGTTGTTACAGTTCATGCGAAAAAATAACTGTTTTAATGTTGCGGAAACTTAAGGAGCGAAGGTTTTCATGTCCTCTAGCACATTCTACACGCTACGCTCGTAACCAGTAAACCAATAGCAGTACAAAATACAAATGCACGCTACAGGAAAAAGTAAGACATGATCTCGTGTGGATGATCCCAGTTTAGAGAGAACATAAGTAATCAAGCATTATTGGCTTTCATAACATCAATCATATGTTAACTGGTGCAGAAGAATCTCGGAGAATATTTATACTAGAAAAAAGTGTGATTCTACTACATTGTAAAAGAGTTACTTTTATATTACAATACTAATCCACAAATTCAAGTTTTTTATTACAATTACATCAAGTCATGAACCCTTATGTTTACATTAAAATCGCTGTCAATTGAAATTGCGAACGATGTAAATAAACCATATCCATATTCTAGCACTTGTTTATTGTTTTAATGGTTTAGGATAGTGTTGTGGTCTTGTGGTAAGTATTGATTAAATAACACATGGATTTAGCAGTATTTGATGAGGGAAAATGGAAATTAAAGACATATTGTTCGTGTAAAGAACCCTTCGATTGCTGCACTGGAGATCACTGGTCCTAGGTTTCTATTAGGCTAGCCCCAGGGTCCTTGGCATTGCACTCTCTCAATATAAAGGAAGCCACTCACCTTGGTCTGCTCTCAGGCGCCTGGCTGCTGTTATGACACAAGAGTCTGCAGGGTCACGCACACAATAATGTTCAAAATGTCCGAAATATATCACCAAAACCTCAGTTTTTTTTGGTAAATGGAACAGCAAACACAATAACACATGCGATCCGTACATCCGTTCGGCTTGAACTGTCTTGACAGCTTTTCTTCCGCCGACCGACCGTAGTATTGTGACTTACCCTCATATTAAGAGATTACAATGCCCGAACATCCCCCCGCCTAACCAAGGCCTGGCTTGGTTCCTAATCTCCTAAAGGCAACCTACACAATTTTGATATGGGTCTCAACAAGACGCCGTTCCGAGTTTTAACTTCAGCGACGCGTACAATCCCATCTTTACCCGGTAAAAGTTTAACTAACCGTCCACGTCTCCAATTGAGAGAAGCTAAATTATCTTCCTTAATCAAAACTAGGTCATCTAACTTAGGAGGTTCAGTATGAGATGTCCATTTATAGCGCTGCTGCAGCGTATGCAGATAGTCACTTTTCCACCGATTCCAAAAATGTTGCGACATCTTCTGTATTTGTTGGTACCGAGACAGCCGAGACATTTTAACTTCCAAGAAAGGATATTCCGGTAAAGCCACTAAAGGCTCTCCAATCAAAAAATGCCCGGGAGTCAATACTTCTAGGTCCGTCGGATCCGTACTCAGAGGGCACAATGGTCGCGAGTTCATTACGGCTTCCACCTTTGTGAAAAACGTGGTTAATTCCTCGAACGTTAACCGAGCGTCACCGAGCACGCGTCTAGCATGAGTTTTCGCTGATTTAATAGCCGATTCAAATAAACCGCCATGATTTGGGCTAGATGGTGCGTTAAAAAGCCATTTAACATCACGCCTAATGAACTCTCGATCAATATCCGTTTGATTATTTCGCAAGAAAATAAATAATTCCTTTAAATATTTATCCGTGCCAGTATAATTTGTACCACAATCCGACCGTACCAATGAGGGAAGCCCTCGCCGGGAAATAAACCGTGTAAACGATGCTACGAAAGCTTCAACCGATAATTGAGAAACTATTTCCAAGTGTACGCATTTAGTGCTTAAACAAACAAAAATGCATAAGAAACATTTTTGAATTTTCGCATTCCGAAGCGAACTAGATTTAATATAAAAAGGACCACCGAAGTCCGTTCCTACACCGAGAAATGGCCGAACACCTCGCACCCGATCCGATGGCAAGTCCGCCATGAACGGTTGGTCGGGTCGCGGCCGAGACATGTAGCACTGTACGCACTTGAAAGTGACGTGTCGCGTTATCCGCCGAGCTGCGACGATCCAATATGTCCGTGATAAAATAGACGCAAGAGTATTTGCTCCGACATGGCAATATACCTTGTGATAATGTGTCACTAATAATTCCGTAAACCGACCCTTAGCAGGTAATAATATTGGATGGCGCGCGTTATAAGGTAGCTCCGATGCACCTATTCTGCCGCCGATTCGAAGTAACTCATCATTTCCGAGAAATAAATTCAACCGCCGTAATGAATTTTTAATAGGGTTATTTCTACGAATGTCCGATATTTCATGTTCATAATGTTCATTTTGAACCCGCCGAAGTAAGCACAAGATAGCGTCCCTACGTTCTGAAACCGATACAATCCTGCCGCCGTGTTTACATTTCGTTTTACAATTTCGAATAAATCGTAGTATAAAAGCCGTTACGTTTATTAATTTCTCAAAAGAGCTAAACCGTTCCAATAAATCGAAGTTTTCTTCTAAAATACCAACATTAGTCACTTGAGCTCGTAAGCCAGGTAGCATATCCGCCGGGAAGTCAGAACATGCGCCGGGCCAGCGGGCTGGCGCGGCTAGCAGCCAGCGCGGCTCCCACCACAGCGAGTGATGAAACAACTCGCTTGCAGTGGCTCCGCGCGACGCCACGTCTGCACAATTTAATTCACTAGGTACGTGCCGCCACGTGATGTTTACGCTAGACGATATTATTTGTGAAACTCGGTTTCCTTCATAAACCTGTAGTTTATGCGGAGGAGTTTTCAACCATGCTAATACAATGGTGCTATCACACCAAGCTACGACCTCGTCTAAACTAATCTCGGGCTCTAATAAAGGAACGACGTGATTAATAAGAGTGGTTAACAACGTAGCACCGCCTAACTCTAGTTTAGGTATGGTTTGTTTTTTCTTCAATGCGGCTACCCGGGACTTAGCCATGAGTAGTCGCACGAGAACCGTTCCGTCCGTAGCCGCCGACCGCAGGTAAATTACCGCCGAAAAACCGACCGAGGAGCCGTCACAGAAACCGTGAACTGAATATCTAGCTTCTTCTGTCATTTTTAGACACCTGGGTAATGAAACCCGTTGCAAGTGAGGTAAATCCGTCAATATATTTAGCCAGTCTCGAACTATTGCGTTTGGCGCCGGGGTATCCCAATCTACCTTTCGGGAGTCATTGGAACTACTAAGCAAATTTTGTAATAATAATTTAATTTTAAATACTACCGGACAAACCCAACCGAGTGGATCATAAAGACGAGCCGCCACAGACAAAATACTTCGTCGAGTAACTGTGCCGTCTACCGGTAAATTTAATCTGTAAGAAAAGTTATCGTTTTTTGGGTCCCACTGGATACCTAAGACCTTAATAAAACCAGAATCATCCGTATTCACGTCAAATAACCGCGGGGTCTCGCGATGGTTTACCGGCAACCCGTCTAAGACGTCAGGCACGTTAGACGACCACTTCCGCAGCTCGTAGCCCGCCGTGCTCATGAGCGCCATGAGCTCGTCCCGCAAGCGCCGTGCGTCAACCAGCGAGTCCGCTCCTCCGTTAAGATCGTCGACGTAACTGTTTTGACGTAACATTTGGGCCGCACGAGGGTATCTTGATTCCTCGTCGTTAGCCAACTGATGCAAACACCGAATTGCTACGAAAGGGCTCGACTTTAAACCGTACGTGTTAGTCGTTAACTCATAAATAAGCAGGGGGTCGTCTGGCGACGATCGCCAAAAAATAAGTTGGTATTTTCGATCATCTGGATGTATCCACGTTTGCCTAAACATCATTTTAACGTCCGTGGTGAATACAAAACGCGGCAGTCGAAAATTAATTATAATCTGCGTAATATCGTTCTGTAACCGAGGGCCCGAATATAAACATTCATTTAATGACACACCCGTAGTAGTCTGTACACTTCCATCAAAGACAACTCGAATTTTTTCAGTGTCACCCGATTTTTTAAACACCCCGTGGTGTGCAAGGAAGTAGTGCTCCTGGTCTGACCCGACTTCATAACTAGACACAACCATGTGACCGAGTCGTAAATATTCCGACATAAATTCAATATATTTTTCTCGATATCCAGAATCCCGTTTCATTCGCCGTTCAATAGCTAAAAACCGCCGTAATGCCGTTTCCATAGAATCACCCAACCGCTTATGACCTTGAATCAGTGGTAACCGAACCACGTATTTACCGTCCGCGCCCCGTGATGTATATTTGGCAAACAAGTTTTCACATTCTAAATCCGCCGGATCCCTAATCTTCGATAATGGCGGTTCCTCGCAACGCCAGAACTTTTCAACTGCTTCAATTAATGTAATGCATATATTATTGTTATTATTTAATTCCGAGTCATAATTATCCGCCGATTGTACCGGTCCGAAGACAGCAAAATCAAAAATAGTGCCTAAAGCATAAGGTCCACTCGTACCTAATTGAACCTTTTCACCGTTCAAAATGTGACCTAAAATGTCGCAACCGAAAATAATGTCAACATTTTTCATGCTATATGACCCGTCGTCTGAGAGCTTAATATTGTTGTCCGAAAATCTTAATTTATGTGATAAATATGTAGTAGGTTTCTTTAAAACCACCGCCGTAACCGATAGTAAACATTTATTAGATTTTTCCGATTTAAAATAAAACCTCACTATATGATTGCCGTCATTATTACGTAACCCGCCGATACCTACGAGAGGTGTTTGAATATAATGTCGCTTCAACCCCAAACTAGCCACAAAATCACTTCGTATTATTGAAACTTGACTACCTATATCTAACAAAGCCCGACAACGAACAAAATATCCGTAAATTGATTTTACCTCAATAATAACCGTAGGTAAAATAACGTTATTAGCTAACCGTGGCATTGAGGCGACATTATTATACTGTAATTGCTATTGTTGTGAATGTGGTCTACGATTTCCTGAAGGACTTTGTGATCGTCCCACCGTAAGGTAACGATCCCGATTTTTCCGCTCCGACCGCTCATTCCGATCCCTAACATGACAAGGTTCATTTTCGCACTCATACGCATCTAGCAAATCGCGCGTACGACTACCCACTTTGTTCCCATCGCCGCTATCAGACTGCCGCCTACCGCGACCGAAAGCACCGGGCGACTGCCGACCGTTAGCGGAGTCGTTGTCATGTTGCGCGTGCATCGCGTGCCGTGTATGCTGCCTATGTCCCGCCGCCGAGTCAGAGCGCGCAACGGGCATAGTACAAATTAATTTATTATGACCGACGTTGCCGCACTCATTACATGGTACCTGCCGAGAACATTGCGCTGCCGGGTGCTTCTCGAAACATCTAAAGCAAAGGCCGTTGTTTTTTACCCAGTCCTTACGACTATAGTTCGACATGTTTGTAAATTTAAAACAGTTGCCTATGTTATGACCCGATAATTGACAGTAAACACAATTGTTATTATTTCCTGAGCTATAATTATTGCGATTGCTAACCCATTGCGATTTCTGGTACTTATTATCATTAGTGGGGCGCTCTGCGGCAGCGGCATGCACCGCGCGCGCCGGCTTACGCGTATGCTCCGCGTAAGATAGAACGGGCTCAGCTGAAGCTGTGTCTATCAACCGACATTCATTTTGCAGAAACTCCGTTAACTGATCGAAAGTAGGTAGATTTAAGTTATTACCGCCGTATTGTTGTTCAAATCGTGTTTTAATATTTATGGGCAACTTTGTCAGACTGATATGCAATAAAATGTAGCTCCACTCATCTATCGGAAGCCCTAAATTTTTTAAGGCTCGCGTCGATTCTAACAGCGGATTTAAAGCATTGGTCCTGAGACTCAAACTCTTAGTAAGTACCGGCAAGTGTAATATCCGAGAAATATGCGAATCCGCTTGTAACCGTTTATTTTCGTATCTACCTTTTAGAATGTCCATGGCAACATCCAACGAGCCGTCCACCATTGGTAGGTGTTTTATTAACGATTGCGGCTCCTTTTGTACATTGGAGAATAAATAATGGAACTTTTCCGTTTTGGAGATATCTCTTCGCGACAAAACCAGCGATGTAAACAGACTAATAAAACTAGACCATGAAAAAACGTCGCCGTCAAACGTCGTTAAATTTATCCGTGGTAACCGTGATGAGGAATTACTTTCCGTAGTCATGTGTGTGCCGTCCAAGTTCGGATACGCAGCCGCTATAGCCTCCAACTTGTTGTAGGCCTCCGTGGCCTCCTTGTATTGTGCATCGTAACTAGCTGTAATAGCAGAGTCCTCCGAGTAGGAACTTAGAATGCCTTCGTATGCCTCCGTCAACACATCAAAGTAATTGTCTAACTTACGTAGCCGTGCCGATAATACGCTAGAACTATAGCCCGGAACAGTCGTAATTTGTAAACTGTTTTTAAACCAATCATATTTAACCTTAAATTTACTTTCAAATGCCTTTACTGACATTATTTAACGAACTTACTTATTTATGGATATAGCCAAACCTTCTTAAGTAAGATGAACCTACCGCAATTAACCGTAAATAAAAATACTTAACCGAAAACCGAACTAAAAAAATGACCGTTACAAAAATTACCGAAATTTACCGTTACAAAATGGCTGCCCGTACTAAGCCTAATTTATAATGAAACCTAATCCGGTTCGAAGTGATCAAAAGTTATGTTCGTGTAAAGAACCCTTCGATTGCTGCACTGGAGATCACTGGTCCTAGGTTTCTATTAGGCTAGCCCCAGGGTCCTTGGCATTGCACTCTCTCAATATAAAGGAAGCCACTCACCTTGGTCTGCTCTCAGGCGCCTGGCTGCTGTTATGACACAAGAGTCTGCAGGGTCACGCACACAATAATGTTCAAAATGTCCGAAATATATCACCAAAACCTCAGTTTTTTTTGGTAAATGGAACAGCAAACACAATAACACATGCGATCCGTACATCCGTTCGGCTTGAACTGTCTTGACAGCTTTTCTTCCGCCGACCGACCGTAGTATTGTGACTTACCCTCATATTAAGAGATTACAATGCCCGAACACATATTAAATAGGTACAAGGTTTGTTTACATTGTTTGAAATTTCAATTCACTGACAGTTTATCATACCTAGCTGAGGGAACTTATCCTGTACCTGTACTGTACTGCACGAAGACGACTCACTTTATAATTATTTCAGAAAATTCAAGTTCACAACAGTAGGTACCTGCTTATACTGTTTTAGTTGAATATTTTTCCCAGTTACCTGTTTAAAGTTACTGACTAAGTAGTCAGTGGTAGGTTATGCCAACTTTGAAATACCGGTAGGTCTGAAGGATAAACAAATAAAGATTACAGTGTTTTATTTACTATGTATTTAGGAGCAAAAAGTAACAATACATGTAAAAAATATTTATATTTTATTAGGTTACAGTTCAAAGTTCTTCAATTTTCAATTCCTTCCAATTCCATTAATGCCGTGTTTTTCCAACTTGGGACGAAACAAATGGTCAAGGCATCTTGATGCTAATTTTTTCCGGTCGTCATTATAAAGTAATATTTGAAAACTCAAAGCAAAAAACGCAGAAAATAACAAATTCGTGAATTTGCAACTGATGGTTGACAAAATATGTGACGCGAATTGACATAATCAACATAATGACATATTATGACAGTTATGTTTTTTTTTAATTTTATATCATGCTACGACTGCGACATTATTATTCCTATCTTTGTATATACGGACTTTTTAATGATCATTTCTTTAATTAATTATTAACGACCAATTTAAGCAAAATAAAGAAAAACCGAGAAACACGGGTAGTCTGATTTTTAACCAGCTATTATAAAAGCAAAATAACAAGAATGATTTTTTTTTTGAAATGTTGTCAATTTAGGCAAAAAAAAAACTATATAAACTTCAACTACTTCAGCAAAAAGCAAACCTCTTAAAAACTATGTTAGTGCCATGGACTTGTACCTAACCTGGACTGAGTACTGCGACAAAAAAGTGAGGCCGAAAAAAAACAAACCACAGAGTTGCATCTCGTTCTAATTAGGATGATCAAGTAATGGTGCGAGTGGGACACAATTCTCTAGTTTCTCTAGTTTGTTGTTATCTCTCGGACCGCTGTCTCTAGTTGCCATTATTAAACTGTATGGCTTGGTAATATGGGTCACTTTTGATTGACTAATAAAAGTTAGTACTCAGTCCAGGTTAGGTTAAGTCCATGGTTAGTGCATAGAAAAAACCTCTCAAACAGCACCACACAAACAATATACACTAAATTAATCCTAAAAGAATCGGAATTTACCCTATAAATGTCAATCATGATGTTGATTATGAAAAGACAACCTTGCCCAACCAGCATTAAGCGTGTTGCCGCGTTGCCTCAATAGCGTTGTCTGTAGCCCAGGTCTTGCCGGTGGAGTTATCGCCACTCTGTTCGGTTCTCTGCCAACGTTTTCAGCTCCTGATACGACATGACATTGACTTTTGTCTTTTGGCTTTTCTATAAATGCCCGTCTCCGTCTTCCCCTGCCTCGTGTACCTTCTATTCGCACTTTAAAACTGTCATGTCGTATCAGATACACCAGCGTATTTCCTCTCCTATTCTCAATCGCCCTCGACAGCAGCCTTTCCTCCTCTACCAAATCCAAAACCTCTTCATTCGTTCTTCTTTTAGTCCAGCTAATCCCTTCTATTCTCCGCTAGCACCACATCTCAAACGCACTTAATCTGTCTCTGTCTTGCTGTCAAGCCGTTTCGGAGGAGTTAGATAACAAACACCGTGACACGAGATTTTTATATATT
Source organism: Archips xylosteana (assembly GCA_947563465.1). Taxonomy (NCBI): domain Eukaryota; kingdom Metazoa; phylum Arthropoda; class Insecta; order Lepidoptera; family Tortricidae; genus Archips; species Archips xylosteana. The sequence goes on along the minus strand of OX387351.1, from coordinate 2,531,125 downwards.
AGATATCTAATAATCTTTTTAATTGATCTGGTCGGTTTGGCTGTCAGCTTCATAATTGAATTGTGACTCGTTCGCTAACAACGAGTTTTCCACAGTGATATTTAGGTTGTTCCTCATTTTAAAAAAGTTACCCATACACTTTTTTTAAAAGTACCCAGTCTACGATTCTCTGGTTGGCTTGTGAAAGATTCAAACTAACTAAAATCAAATTATTTGTTACAGATTGTCCAGTCAATATAAGAGCCGGAGAGAAAACGGATGGAGACGTTGAACGCAAACATTACGAATCATTCCCAGACAGTGGTCTAATTTAACAACGTACTATTAAGTCGCCCGCCCTCGCACCTCGAGACACATCAACGGCCATAGAGCTGGCTTAACGGCAATGACGAGCGGGCCTCAGCAGATAAGCTGGGAATACACATGCCTGTAGCTTGCACGTTATCGTGCTAGTAGCTTGCATGCTTGTGTCATAATTGTATGAAGTTTGTCAGTTACTCGCACAAACATGTGCAAGCCACAGGCATGTGTAACACAGGCTTTAAGAGTGGCGCATGTAGATAGCTTTGTATAATTATCGGTATTTAGTGTCCGAACGAATATTGTTACGCGAATCAATGAACTAGACAAGCTTCGGTTCTAGAACGCACCGAATAATTTGGCGCTCTTACTGTGTGATTTAACGTTCTTTATTTAGGGGAGCAACGTTTTTCTTTCGACTTTAGTTGATAATTCATGTTATATCTATTTATTTAGTAAATTAATGATAATAGTTATCTCAACCTGTTTTAGTTGGCAACGCCACTAGATGTATTGACATTCTTCTAAAGTTAACAGAGCAATAATTCCGCCGGAACGATAACTTAAATGGATAACTGTTAAATAGCACACAAAATAAATAGCTTGATATTTAAAATTACGTCGTATTGTTTTTGTATTCACTAGCGGTAGTATCGATTAAGTAACGAGATAGCTTTTTTAAAGGGACATTTTTGTTTACTGATATTACGTGCCTTCTGTGGACATGGCAGGTCATGTACAATGATTAAAGCTTTTAATTGTTCTGCCCTAGCGTTGGGTCTCGTTATCGGGGGGGAATAGGCAATACTCAGTCGCGACCATCGCCATAAAACTCTGGTTCCCTCCAACAGCGGTGCCGCCATTGATCGCTACAAACATCAAATGACGTCATTGAAACGTCGTCTATGTAAAGATGAGGTTGTTTCCTAGAGGTGTCAAAAAACCAAGAGTATGGATAAGAGTAGAGGATTCGCGCTGTTGTCGTTTGTCCACAATTACCTCTCTTATTTCGTTTTGTAGATTTTTTTTTTAATGAACAATGGCAAAATACACTAGACAGTGGCAAAATAGTCCTCTCATGTTTTAAACTTTCGCGATTCTGACTGGTAACTAATATTTCTTGGGTCTCAATCACGAACTTGCTGCAGTAATGGTGATAAGATAACCTCATGTTATTGCCGATGTGGTTTGAATTGTCAGATAGTGCATTATTGACGTACATTCATGGTTGACGAGGTCATAATTTAACCGCTCTTCAAAGTAACAAATTTTCTATCTATACTATAAAGGTTTAGGGGTAAACAAACTCCATATTATGCGACTAAACTAAAGAGTCCGTCGAAAGTGTGACGCGTGAAAGTGCATTACAAATATTGCATTTGGCTAGTAAACCCGACGCCATAACTTTTGGTCGCGTTGACAGCTGATGTTTGTTTACATTTATTAATTTACTTAAACGGATTCGATTTGTGGCATTCGAACATGGCGGATGTAGACAGTATCTAATTTTGGTATTTCTGTTTCTTTGGCTAGTTGTAGTATAATTTTGATAGTGTTTTATGCGGCGATTAACCTTATTATCAAACCGCAATCTGAATGGGACTGTCAGAACTGTCATTTCATACATATTTTGACGTAAGCATATAGAATGACTGTCAACACCAATCCCTTTCTAAACTCGCCCTGATTATAACTGTTGCAGTGATCACAAAATTCTACATATATTGCTCTCGTGTCTGACATTTTTTAATGCGCAAGTTGTCTCCACGTGGTTTCTGGAATTTTACTATCAAGTTGCAAAAACTACAATCACCGTACAACGTCGCTGCCAAAGAGAGCAATTAACTGACATTGGCACAAGCCTAGTGGCCGCCATTAAAGAGGAAGAAGAAGAAAGTACTTAAACCTTTATAGTAAAGCTAGCATTTGTTAACATGTGTTACTGACAAATATCGCATTGCTTGCGCGATAGCCTTCTGAACCTATTTACTTCATATCATCCCTCTAGTCTAGTATACGCTAAACGAAAAACGCTCTAGGAATCCAGGCCATCTTGTTTCCATAAACAACGATTCTGCGACGTCATTCGATGCTTTATAACGCTATTATGGCGGAAACACTGTTGGGGGATTAGAGCTCAGTCGGTCGCCGGCGCTAGCGGTCCCCGATCGCCCACTCGTGGCTCTGAATCTTCAAGACAAGATGCGGTGTTCGTTGTTTCTAAGAAGTATATAATTGTATTATGGTCTTACATATGCATGGTTATTTTTTTAGTGCCTATCTGTAATTACTTTATTAAAGACAAAGATAATAAAATATAATGTAAATTTGTTGGTGTTTTTATTTGCTGCGCGTGGAGGCACGTGAGGAGTTAGGTATACTGTTTAGGAACTTTGTCAGTTAAAATTAATCAATGGGTGGCGAAACAGCCCCTTAATTTTATTTTCAGTATACTTTATTCACTTGTAGACTTAATACATATACCTATAAGGATTTGCCACTTGGATGCGTTCTGCGAACCGCACGGTCAGATCGTATATCTATATAAAATATACAGGGTGGTCCAAACACTGACGTCCAAAAAAAAATTTAGATGCCTCACATCCGGGGCTATCCGAATATACCCCATGTATGTTGGCCGATTTTTTGTAGTTTTCGAGTAATTAATTCTTAAAGATTTTTTCAAGAATTTTCGGGCCGAGCAGTTTACCATCATGTAACTTTTTTTGGTTACGTTTTTTCTGAGTGTTTTTTTTTGTGACATTATCCTCACAAACTGTACTTTCACACATAAAATAATTAGCTTCCCAACCTTGACGCAAGTTACAATAAAATTGACCGAAAGTGAAAGTTTTACCTTTGAGCAAATCGAAGTTTGATTTTGTAAAAAAAAAAAACCTAAAAATCTCAGAATTCAAAGACCAGAAGTAATTTTAAAAACTTCACCAGTCTCTAAACTTTCAGAATAATACAAAAAATAGGGCATAATTTGCTGGATTCGACTTTCAAACGTACTAAGGTAGACTGTGTAATAAAGAGTGTTGTTAGTAAAGTAACATAAAAACTGTTTTTTATTTGGCCGAACCTAATTTGGTACTGGCCATCAATAAAGCCATGTAATACTTTTAATGAACAAATAAATTTGTTCTTCTTCTGTCTGTCTGTCTGTCTGTTCATGTCGGCCGCCGGATTTGAATCCCATTGACTTCTTTGTCTGGGGATATTACAAAGAACTGGTTGTTTAGGTTCATTTCGTCCACATTCCCATTTTGTCAACATTCCCATTTCGTCCATATTCCCATTTCGTTAACATTCCCACTTCGTCCACATTCCCACTTCGTCCACATTCCCACTTCGTCAACATTCCCATTCCGTCCATATTCCCATTTCGTCCACATTCTCATTTCGTAACAAAATAGTAGGTAACGAAATTGGTAGTTTTCTGAATAGTATTGACCCGCACCGTGCTTATCAAGTATTTTTCTTAACATGAATACCTAAATCACAAAAAATAAAATCTTCCCTGAGAAGTAAGCTAAGTGATAGCGAAAACCGCATTAAAATCGGCTAGGAATGTTGACGAAGTGGGATTGTGGACGAAATGGGAATGTTGACAAAGTGCGAATGTGGACGAAATTAACCTACACGACCAGTTCTTTGTAATATCCCCAGACAAAGAAGTCAATGGGATTCAAATCCGGCGGCCGACATGAACAGACAGAAGAAGAACAAATTTATTTGTTCATTAAAAGTATTACATGGCTTTATTGATGGCCAGTACCAAATTAGGTTCGGCCAAATAAAAAACAGTTTTTATGTTACTTTACTAACAACAAACTCTTTATTACACGTTCTACCTTAGTACGTTTGAAAGCCACGGCGGCTGCTGCCAAAAGCGCACTACGCGCCACCGCTCTGTTTTGTAGCAATATCGTTACAAAACTGAATTAAATTCTCCATCCTTTGACAGAATTAATTAGAGATGGCTTTTTCTACTACTCTAGGGTAAACAACTCAGTTATAGCCTATGCATCAGTTTAGCAGCCGCCGTGACGTGTGACTCCAGGAAGAAGGGCTACAGATTAGCCCGAAACATGTTCTTCAGTTTTAGGTTTAAATGCAAAAAATGGATTGTTGAACAACAGATAACAGTATGTTGCTGGACAAACCTTCTGAAGACTAATTTATTGTAAAGAGTTATTTTTCTCTCATCCTTCAATGGTAGATTGTTCAACGGGAGCATAAATCGAGCCATTTTACCCGAGACGTTCATTATAAAGCTCTTATATTTCATGCCTTGCGATTTCTACAATAATGTACTGGATTTGTCTAGTTTTAATAAATTTTTTTTTAATATAAAACGCCAGTTAAAAGAAAAAAACTATTTTGTGAAAGGGAAGCTGAATTTTCTGAATTTTTGGACTTATAGCTTTAGTTTAAGTATATGTATCTGTAGGTGATTGACGTCGTTCAAGGAAAAAGTTGACGTTGTCTAGAGAGACGCGACCATAAGGTCGAATGTTCTGAGAAGAACAGTTTTTATTTGTTTCGTCGATCGCAGCATTTTCCATCTTCAAGCCTCGAGGAATCTTCAATCTTCGTCGTCGTGCTTCAGATCGTGGAGTGCAGCGGAGACACACGCTGCATCGGAGCGAAGTACATCGGAGCTACGACGACATGTTCCTTCCTCGACGGCCGCGCGATGAAAAAGATCGCAAGCTTTTTTTTTTTTTATTTTATGACTGACTGTTGCTGTTAGCCTCGACGGCTTTTACAGCTTACCGGAGAGATCGCGAGCCGCCAGACGGGCAGCTCAGCAAAGGGTGGTTTTCTTAGCATGCCAAAGGGTGCTCCTATTGAGCCGACCTCGGACTTTGGACGCTAAGTAGAGATTTGCAAGCAATCGGATTTTTTATGCTACATCGTTTCGGAAAAATTACGTTAGTCCTGACTGAGAAGAAACGACAAGAAACTCAGTCGGGTTGTGGTCTGATTGGGGAAAACCTACCCGGTATATGCCGGTATCGGTTAAAATAGTGGGGCCGCCCACGTGTTGTGTATTGTGGGGTACGTCGTCGTCGCCTCCTCCGGAGGGGGCGGTGCGGTGAGTTGAGAGAGCTAGTGTTGCCCTGTGGTGTAATTGGGCATTGACTATCGAATTCGGCACGGGCTTGGTTTATTACGGTAATATCGTCATCGGGGTCTGTGAGAATATGGCGCGGGCGTCTAAAACGGCGGGAAATGTCCTTTTTCGGACGATACTCCACCACCTCCCTAAGGAGGCGATTGGGGTGATGAGGTGCGGAATCGAAGTACCTACGAGAGGTCTGTTTCATAAACTGAGCGACGGATGGAAGTCCGGCATCCCAGTGAAGGTCGACGTTGCGCTCATACCATTGAGCCCCGATGGCGTTGCGCAGGAAACGATTCTGGAGTACCTGTAAGGAATAAAGAGAAATTTTCGAGGCGGCGTGCGCGAACACGACGCTCGCGTAACTGAATACCGGTCTAACACAAGTCTTGTAGATTGTCAGTTTATTTCTAAACGACAGTTTACTCGACTTGTTTAGCATGGGGTAGAGGCGGCCCATGATGAAGGCCGCTCGGTCCCTGACCAGTTTGATGTGCGGACGAAACGTCATCCTGCTATCCAGGGTAACACCTAAGTATTTGACTTTTTTAGTCCATGGGATGGGCCTATCGTTGAGCCTAATAGGGCGAAGACGCGCTGTTATAAGCTCTGATCTGAGCTTGCGCGTGAAGAGAATTGCAGAACTTTTGTCAGGATTGACTTCAATCCTCCAAAGCCTAAACCAGTTTCCTAGGGACGTGATGGCTGCTTGGAGCCTTCTGGCGATAAGGCCAGGAGATATAGAAGAAGTGAATATAGCTGTGTCATCCGCGAATAAGGCGTAATGCACGTTTGAAACTTTGGGAATATCGTTAGTGAACAACGAAAAAAGAATGGGAGAGAGAACGGAGCCCTGAGGGACACCGGCCCTAATGGGGTGAGGGGCGGAGAGCGTACCCTCCACTTTATAGCGAAAGCTGCGATCACGTAAGAAATCTTGTATTATGCGTACAAGTCGGTCGGGAAGCCCCAAGGCATAGAGCTTGTAAATCAAGCCGTTATGCCAGACTTTATCGAATGCTTTCGCTACATCGAGGAAGATAGCCCCCGTGGGATAAGCTGAGCTTTTACCTATATTGAGCCTATTGAGTATATGCTCCGTTAAGCGGTGCACCTGTTGGACGCATGAGTGTCTGGGTCTAAAGCCAAACTGCTCATCTATCAGAATATTTGAGCTATTTAAGAACGCCCAGATACGCGTCTGAATGACGCGTTCCAGGAGTTTTGCTGGAGACATAAGCAGACTTATTGGTCTATAGCTATCCGCTTTCGTACGCGGCTTACCCGGTTTGTGAATACCGATGACGGATGCTTCTTTCCATATAGATGGAAAATGCGCATTCGTCAGAGCGGCGTTGAAAATAGCGACTAAGATCGTTAATAGTGTAACCGGGAGCATCTTCAGGATTCTATTTGGAATACCGTCCGAGCCCGGAGCTTTTTTGACTTTGAGCCTTTTGACTAGGTCACCAAGTTCCGAGACAGTAACTGGAGTTATAGGGTCAACTAAGGTGATGCAAGATCTCCTATCGACCTCATTATCCACCTTTAAGAGGTGGCTGGGGTCGACGGGTAATTTACTAGGTGAGCACTGATACTCGAGGCTGGCTGCTAAGCATTCAGCTTTTTCGTCGTCATCGAAGGCTGGGGACGTGTGATCAGAGCGATCCAAGGGGGGCATAGTAGAAGTGATTTCCGATTTGAGAGATCGCGCCAGCTTCCAGTAGGCCTGGTGACTAGGCGAGATCTCCCCCATCAGTTCATTCCACCTTTCGTTACGAAAGTCTGACATGCGTTGTTTAAGTTCTCTCTGTAAACAACGCAATCGGACTCGGTGAACTTCGCTTGGATACGAGTCGTAAGCTCTAGTTGCAGCATTCTTTGCCCTCTTTAGTTCTCTTATGTCCTCTGGCAGGCGCCAGCGTCGGTCACCCTCGGCTGGTACTTGTTTTGAGGACTCACTAATAATAGTGCGGAGATGACTAGAGAAGGCCACGATTGCTGCGTCTGTCTCGTCAGTTGTGGTTATTTTGTCCGGGATTGCTTTAAAGCTGGGTGATTCTACATCGTTAAGGGCTTTGTCCACCTTCACCCAGTCTATGAGAGACTTGGTGGGAGGGGGGCAGTTGGGAGGGGGACCGAGTTCCAAAATGACTGGCCTGTGATCTGAGGTAAGTTCGTGAGCTACTTCTATAGAACGCAACCTCATGGATACGTTCTTTAGGAGCGCTATGTCGAGTACGTCAGGTTGATGTTCGAGGTTGTGGGGAAAGTGAGTCGCCTCCATAGGCGCTATTATGTCAAAGTTTAGTTCTCCGACTAGACGATCGAGTATCCTGCCGTTTCTATTGTTAACCCTACAATTCTATCTGATGTGCTTGGAATTCAGGTCGCCGGCCAAAAGGACCGAGTCACCTAAGTTAAATAGGGATTCTAGGTCAGACTTTAGTACGTCTTTTGTGGGAGGAAGGTAGACTGACGCAAGTATGATCGGTTTGTGGCCGGTCATAGCAATGCGACATGTCGACACTTCCATATTCGTTAATGTGGGCCTAGCAATAGGAACGCAATGGAGGGACCTTTTAAAGTAGATTAAGGTGCCCCCCAATCGGTTATGAGTCCTATCGTCTCTAACTATATTGTAGTTTGCAATGCGCGGATTGCGATAACTAGGTTTTAGGAACGTTTCCTGCACTAGTAAAATATCCAACTGATGGTCGCTTAGAAATGAGGCGATCTCATCACGTTGGTCCCGTAAGCCGTTGGCGTTGAACGCCCCTATCGATAGCGAGTGTGGCTTAACTCTAAGTGTAGTAGCCATTTACGCTGTGAATTTATTGTTAGCCATGAAGTGGCTAAGGGAATTGAGTAGGTTTTTGTACTGTGCGCACAAAAACAGACTCTGCTGAGCAGATGTGGCCTCGCGGAGGCCTTTGGCCAGTGCTGAGATCTCGTCAATGTTGATCGCATTGACTAGATCACAGACCAGCGAGATGTCCGCGAAGACATCTGGAGATTTGGAGTTTGATGATACTGGAGTCGGGCGGGAGGGCGTAGGGCCCTTCGCCGAAAAATCCAGCGGCCTGGACCAGGCGCCCTTTGGTGGGGGCGTCGGGCCCTTACCACCGTCTGTCTGAAGGACAGATTTGTTACCCCCCTCGGGAGGTACCCCCATCCCCGCCCCTTTGGTTACCGCCCCCCGGGGGGGGTCGGTTCCCGTCAGGTGGGGGAAGTGCTCGGCGTCCCTCCTGGGTGGGGCTCTTGAGGAGCGCCAGGGAGCCGGGTTGCGCACCCGGGACGGCGCCCTGGGGCAACCACGATAGTTCGCGGTGTGCCCCACCGCGCCGCACAGAGTGCAGCTAGGCGGCTCCGTGGTGTCCCTCGGACGAGGGCACTCCGGAGTGCCGTGTTCCCCGGTGCATTTGACGCACCGGGGCTGCGCGTAACAGAAGCGCGCAGAGTGGCCATAGAGCTGGCACCGGTGGCACTGACCCGGTACCCCGCGTCGGTGCGGCGGTTCTACGGAGATCCCAGATATGCGGCATATCTGTTGTATATTAAAGATCCTCTTTCCCTCAGGCGAGAGATCGAGGATTACCACTACCAAGTCGAGTGGTTCCTTTGAGCGAGCGCGGTACATTCGATGTACTTCGCGAACCGGCAACGACTGGGCCACGAGGTCAGCGCGCACGAAATCGACCGACAACTCTTTTGGAACGCCGCGGATGACGACCCGCAGCGCCTTTTCCTCCCCCATGGGGAAACGGTGGTAAGCGATACCCCGCTCTGTGAGGAATTTAGACATGAGTCTAAAGGAGTCTGCGTCCTGAGTGAACACGTGAATGCCGTCAGATGCATTGACGGCTTTCGTGAAGTGCAGCTTGCGTTCGTACGCAAGCTGCGAGACACGCTCCCAAGCCTTCTTGTCACGAATGACTAGAGGGGGAGGCCTTTGAGAACGGGGGACTCTCTGAGAGTCCCGGGGGGAGGAGGGGCGGGGGGCCACATAAGGCGGCGACGGGCGCGGCGTGACTTCAGGCGTACATGCCTGTTTGGGCGAGATTTCGGTCGTAGGAGGGCGAAGTGCCTTCCTCTTTCCTTTGGAAGTTACGACGGTGAAGTCGTCCTGTTGTAGCGTCTTTGATGACGCATCGGAATCGTTGGCACAGTCCATGGAATGGGGCTGGCCAATGGTAATGGATTCGCAGACAGAGCTGCGAGATGACGAGCGAGACAAGTTAGAGTTCGGCGTCGAACACGCCGAAGATGTAGTTGCGCTTAAGGCGCCGGGCGAAGCCGGGGAAGCCGGCGGGGAGGGGGGGGCAGACGCCGCCGAGAGGCGGGCGGGCGAGCGCGAGCGGGAACGCGAGCGCTCGTCAGCGCGGCGCTGAGCGGCGACATGCCCGCGCTCGGGAAGCGGGCGCGGAGAGGCCGAGGCGCGGCGAGCGGGGCGGGGTACAGAGCGGACGGCGGCCGTGGCCGGGCGAGGCTGTGGGCCTTGCTCGCTCACGGGGAAATTGGTTTTTTGCCAGAGAGCGAATCTCCCGAGAAGGCCCGGGCACTCTTCCCGCAGAAATTGCAGGAGAGCCCCCACGCCCTCAACGGAAAGTCCGGCCTCCGACATTGCAACCGCTGAAATGCAAAGTTGTACGACGACAGCAATGCGTCCCTACTACGGTAGCAAGAACGCACCGTGACAATATTACCGAAACCTCCCTGCCGGGGATAGGCAGGGAGTTGAGTACCTAAGTGTGGCCCTAGACTGTACCCCGGTAATCTTATTGCCCGGGGATGAGTGCCTAAACAATTCCCTAGCTGCTCGGGGAACCGAGACGAAGCGCGATCCGGACCGCGCCGCGCCAAACAGTTCGCCGAGGATGGACTGAGGAGGTAGGAGGGTGGGAGGGCGACAGTTGGGGTCGAACGCACAACCAGCACGCTCGGTGGTCCCAACCCCGTCACAGATTGATTTCCCTGGAGGGAAATCGGGCGTCTGTGGCTCGCCCCGTATCGGTCGTTGTCACCGTTTGGTATCTCCGATACGACCGCAATTGGGCGCGGCTTTATAATAATAGTTGCCCAAGACGTTTGCTTAGAGAACTCGTCAGTCGTAGACCAACGATCGCGACAACGAACACGTGCGTCAGTGGGTTGCGAACTACGGAGCGCACAACCTTAACGAACGGCGCGCTGCGGCGGAATGTGATGCGTCGCGTGAAAAAGATCGCAAGCTTTGCCGCGCCTCATTTTATACAGACGCGAGCGCGAAAGTTCCGAGCGTTCTGTAGTCCGCAACCGTCTCGCTCATTTCAGAGCGAGAGCGTAACGATCCACGCCCTCTTGCGTGATCCGCGGACCTAGCACTATTTGCGCCCTGTACATATTTTATATACACTTGTAAATATTTTTAATAAACATTCTTCTTCTTCACCTATTCTTCACTTATACAAATCTATTAGGGAGTTTTATTCATCTCAACCAAACATCCCTAAAGTGGTGACCCCGTGAACAACAGCAACCCTCTGAAGCATAGGTCCCTAAAGTGGTGACCCCGTGAACAACAGCAACCTGTGAAGAATCCAATCCAAGAAAATGCACTCTCCAGCCGTCGATACTCAGATGCTCGTCAGTGTAATTCGAAGATTGTCACAAGAAGTTGCCGAGCTGCGATCACGACCGCAAGACATAGACAAACTGAGCAGTCGCCCTCGCCGTCACTTCCAAGCACGCCCACGCACTACGTCGCAAAACCGAAGCCATCCAAGCGCACCCATGCCGTACTGCTACTACCATCATCGCTACGGTATGGACGCCAAGAAATGCGAACCACCGTGCAGCGTCAAACCCATCCACACGCCGTCGGAAAATACAACGCTGTCTGCGGCGGAAACTGGTTTTCCCGATTCATCTCACCGCCTCTTCGTAACTGACAGAAAAACCAGATTATCGTTCTTGGTAGACACGGGAGCAAATATATCCGTCATACCAAGAACGAAAAATTCCACCGCAACGCCTCTACCTTTCCAACTGTACGCCGCCAATAATACGGTCATACCTACATACGGTGAGAAGACTCTCGATCTCGACCTCTGCCTCCGAAGATCGTTCCGATGGAAGTTCATCATCGCAGACGTATCGAAGCCAATTTTGGGTGCAGATTTCCTGAAATTCCACGATCTAATAGTCGACATAAAACATCGCAGACTCATCGACGGCAAGACGCATCTCACAACAAACGCACAAATATGCTCTGCGCCAATACCTACCGTTCGCAGCATAGATGTGCAAGATGCGTACCACAACATCCTTGCCGAATTTCCAGGAGCCACCCGACTTACATCCATGAAATTGTCGCCGAAACATCCAGTCGAACATTTCATCGAAACTACTGGCCCGCCCCTTCACTGTAGGCCACGCCCCATCGCACCGCATCGTTACGAAATCGTGAAAAAAGAATTTCAGAACATGATGGAACAAGGCCTATGCAGACCAAGCAAGAGCCCTTGGGCATCACCTCTTCATGTCGTGCCGAAGAAAAATGGTGACCTACGCGCGTGTGGCGATTACCGAAGGCTCAACGCCATTACTAAGCCTGATCGGTATCCCATACCACGCATACGCGATTTCACCTACCAACTCGCCGGGAAGCAAATTTTTTCCACTCTCGACCTCAATCGCGCATATCAACAACTGCCAGTAAGCGAAGAAGATGTGGAAAAAACCGCTATCATCACCCCATTTGGTCTCTTCGAGTTTCCGCGCATGTGCCCAGGTCTCAAGAACGCCGGTCAAACGTTCCAACGTTTTATTCACGAAGTACTACGCGAACTCGATTTCGTATTCCCTTTCGTCGACGACCTACTTGTGGCATCAAACGACGAGGAAGAGCACCGAAAACACCTACGCATCGTACTACAGCGACTCGAAGAATACGGTATTACCATTAACCCGTCAAAGTGTGTTTTCGGCCAGCCGACCGTCAAATTCCTCGGCCATCAAGTCTCGGCGGAAGGAATACAGCCACCTCAAGAAAAGGTACAAGCGATCACCGACTTTCCGAAACCGCAAACCGTGGAAGAGCTACGACGTTTTCTCGGTATGCTCAACTTTTACCGGGAAAACATCAAAGACGCCGCCACCATTCAAGCACCGCTGAATAAGTACCTACACAATGTCAAGAAGCGCGACAAAACTCCGATCGAATGGACCGCTGAGGCAACGCAAGCGTATGAAGCGTGTAAAGACAGCATAAAAACCGCCGCTTTACTCGCTCATCCGTCTCATCATGCGACACTCGCCATATTTTGCGACGCCAGCGACAAAACAGCCGGTGCCGCACTAAATCAGTACATCGTCAACTCGTGGCAACCGCTCGGATATTTTTCGAAGAAATTTACCGACGCTCAGACTCGCTACAGTACCTACGACCGAGAACTACTCGCTATCTACATGGCCGTCAAGCATTTTCGCAAGATGTTCGAGGGACGCGAAATAATCATTTTTACCGACCACAAGCCGATTACATTCGCCTACACAAAGACAAGTGCAAGTAGCGAATCGCCAAGACGCACCCGCCAGCTTTTATTCATAAGCGAATTTACCACTGACATTCGTCACGTCAGTGGGTCGCAAAACGCTGCAGCGGACGCCTTGTCACGCGTCGAAGCTATTACGTGTCCATCGCCAATCGACTACAAACAACTTGCCGAAGCTCAAGAGCGAGACAGCGATATCATTCAAGCACTCACTCTACAGAGCAATTTATCCATCAAGCAAGTCACTCTGCCAACGTCGAACATCAAAATACATTGCGAAACCTCAACTCCATATTTACGTCCATACTTACCCGAAGAACACCGTCGCATCGCATTCAACGCAGTACATAACATCAGTCATCCCGGAATCAAAACGACACGAAAACTCATCGCGCAACGCTACTTTTGGCCCTCAATGAACGCGGACATCGGCAAGTGGGCAAAAGTATGCGTACAGTGCCAACGCGCCAAAATACAGCGCCATACATCGAGTCAACCGTCAATTTTCCCGCCAACCGAACGATTCGAACACGTACACGTCGATATCGTTGGCCCGCTACCTACCGCGGCCACCGGTCATCGCTACCTCGTAACAATGATCGATCGTGCAACGAGATGGCCCGAAGCATACCCACTGTGCGAAATTACAGCTGAAGACATCGCCAAAACCGTCTACGAAGGCTGGATTTCCCGCTTCGGCTGCCCAGCGACCATAACAACCGATCAAGGACGTCAGTTCGAAAGCCGAGTATTTGCATCTCTCTCGCACTTACTCGGCATCGAAAAAACGCGCACAACCCCATACCACGCGCAATGTAACGGGATTATTGAACGCTGGCACCGATTTTTGAAGGCCGCGTTAAAAGCAAGACTCCAAACCGCAAGAAGCTGGATCGACGAGCTACCTACAGTACTACTCGGAGTACGCGCCGCGATGCGAAGTGACACCGGCGTAAGCGCAGCCCAACTCACCTACGGATGCAACGTACGCTTACCCGGTGATTTCTTATCACTAACCCGCGATGACGTCACGCTAGACTCCGCCTACGTCGATCAGCTGCGAGACACAATACGCAACCTGAGACCGATGCCGAACCATCCACACAGCAGCACGAAACCCATATTCGTACATCGCGACCTGCAAACATGCGAATATGTATACGTACGCATAGACGCCGTAAAGAAGCCGCTACAAGCACCTTACGACGGACCCTATCGCGTGCTGAAAAGAGATAGCAAGATATTTACACTACAGCTACCTAACCGACAAACGAATATTTCTATAGACCGTCTCAAACCTGCCTACACCATCGCCGAGCAAGATATAACTATACCTACCGCTACAACGCCGACTATCTGCAACAATAAACAAATTACATCAAAGACGATCGACAAACCAACTAGAAAACCAACAACAAACGACCTGAAACATCAAGATAAGAACCTGAAACAAAACACAGGACAAAACGACTCAACACCTACAACCACAAACAGAACTTCTCGCCGAGGCCGCACTATCCGCCTGCCGGTACGCTTCGCTTGAAGGGGAACCCTGTAGGTGATTGACGTCGTTCAAGGAAAAAGTTGACGTTGTCTAGAGAGACGCGACCATAAGGTCGAATGTTCTGAGAAGAACAGTTTTTATTTGTTTCGTCGATCGCAGCATTTTCCATCTTCAAGCCTCGAGGAATCTTCAATCTTCGTCGTCGTGCTTCAGATCGTGGAGTGCAGCGGAGACACACGCTGCATCGGAGCGAAGTACATCGGAGCTACGACGACATGTTCCTTCCTCGACGGCCGCGCGATGAAAAAGATCGCAAGCTTTGCCGCGCCTCATTTTATACAGACGCGAGCGCGAAAGTTCCGAGCGTTCTGTAGTCCGCAACCGTCTCGCTCATTTCAGAGCGAGAGCGTAACGATCCACGCCCTCTTGCGTGATCCGCGGACCTAGCACTATTTGCGCCCTGTACATATTTTATATACACTTGTAAATATTTTTAATAAACATTCTTCTTCTTCACCTATTCTTCACTTATACAAATCTATTAGGGAGTTTTATTCATCTCAACCAAACATCCCTAAATATCTGTTTGGGTGGTGTGACATTGTTTTGTTTGACAGCCACACTACCACTTTCCTCGTATTGGGTGAGGACTGAAAACCAGCAACTTTGTTGAGTCCTCACCTTTTCACAAAATTGTATTTGTCTTTTTTTCATTGTTTTTTGTTTTATTTTAAGTTTGTGAATAAACATTCTTTTATTTTTATTTTTTTTATTTACACTTCCCAAGCAACCTACATGCCGAATTTCAGCTTTCTACGACCAGTAAAACGAAAAATCCCGTTTTTTCACGTTCCCGTGAGAATTTTGGAAAGTCCTCTCTCAATTTAATGCTCCTCTGCACTCTCCAAGCAACCTATATGCCGAATTTCAGCTTTCTACGACCAGTAAAACGATAAATCCCGTTTTTTCTTTATCCCGTGGGAATTTCTGAAAATCCTTAAAACTGTTTTTCACTATTATGATTATCTACTTCTATGCCAAATTTGAAGAGTCTAGTAATTATAGTTCATAGGATTCCGTTGAACTGAATATATAAATCTCGTTTTTTTCTTATCCCGTGGGAATTTTGAAAAATCCTGAAATTAATATTTTAACTAATGTAATACCTATTTGTGTATCAAATTTGAAGAGTCTAGTTATTATTATAGTTACTGAGATAGGGTCACTCGGAATCGAATATATAAATCCCGTTTTATCCCGTTCCCGTGGGAATTTTGGAAATTCCTCTCACAATGCTCCTTTACACTCCCCAAGCAACCTTCATGCCGAATTTCAGCTTTCTACGACCAGTAAAACGAAAAATCCCGTTTTTTCCTTATCCCGTGGGAATTTCCGAAAATCCTTAAAACTGTTTTTTACTATTATAATTACCTAATTCAATGCTAAATTTGAAGAGTCTAGTAATTATAGTTCATAGGATTCCGTTGAACTGAATATATAAATCCCGTTTATTCCTTATCCCGTGGGAATTTTGAAAAATCCTGAAATTGATGTTTTCATTATTGTAATACCTACTTGTGTATCAAATTTGAAGAGTCTAGTTGTTATAGTTACTGAGATACGGTCACTCGGAATCGAATCTATAAATCCCGTTTTTTCCCGTTCCCGTGGGAATTCCCAAAAATCCTTCCTTAGTGGATGCCTACATTGTATAAGGTATCTATGTGCAAAATTTCAAGTCTCTAGGTCCAGTGGTTTGGGCTGTGCGTTGATATATCAACAGTCAGTCAGTTTAGAATTTTATATATATAGATTAGGGGACAATCTCACACAAATCGACCTAGTCCCAAACTAAGCAAAGCTTGTACTATGGGTACTAGACGACGATAAACATACTTATATAGATAAAAATATACTTAAATACATAGAAAACATCCATAACTCAGGAACAAATATTCGTGCTCATCACACAAGTAAATGCCCTTACCGGGATTTGAACCCAGGACCTTTTGCTTCGTAGGCAGGGTCACTACCAACTAGGCTAAAGCGGTCGTTAAAAAATTCAATGGTGTGTGTGAAGTTCCCAATCCGCACTGGGCCCGCGTGGGAACTACGGCCCAAACCCTCTCATTCTGAGAGGAGGCCTGTGGCCTGCAATGGGACGTACCTATATACGCTGGAATGATAAATGATGATGATATTTTGAAAACAATTACAATTTCAAAATAATTTTCACTTTTAGTTCATTTATAAAATCGGACCCATGCTGTCATGCTGTCAACAGGAATTATCAAGGACTCCCTTATAAAGTCGTACATTCAGGGGCAACACTTATTGGAACAAGCACATACAATACATAGCTCGAAGAATCGCTAGACTCAAGTGGCAGTGGGCAGGGCACATCGCTCGTAGAACTGACGGCCGATGGGGCCGAAAGGTTCTCGAGTGGCGTCCGCGGACCGGAAGACGCAGTGTAGGTAGGCCTCTAACAATATGGAGCGACGACCTGGTGAAGGTAGCGGGAACGCATTGGATGCGGATGGCGCAGGGCCGATCTGTTTGGCGAGCCTTGGGGGAGGCCTATGTTCAGCATTGGACGTCTTTCGGCTGAAATGATGATGATGATGACTTATTGGAACGCACATTAACAGCACTCGTAGGTACAATCAGCAGTAGAAGTGGATGAACAGTTACGGTGCTACACTCGACTCTACCACCAAGGTAAGGAGGTGTGTAGATCTGCTGCTGACTGTACATCGTCTCTCCGGTCCACTAAATCTAGTCCAACTTCAAGCTCAACCATATAAAGTTACCACAAACAATCGACCAAAATTTCGACCATGTTCTAACTTCACACTTTCGAAAAAACAAAAGCCCAAAACAATTGACAGCGCTGCCTTTCAGCCAGGAACTCGCTTCTACAATGGCCGTCATGGTTGATGCCCATCCTTGGCTGAGAGATCGAGTGACATGAGAACTTGAAGACATTGGCCTAGGTAACTAAAGGTCGACCTCATGAGGTAAACATCCAGTTAGACGTGAATCAGGGACGTCGGAGATTTGAAAACAGTCTTGTGAATGATTTATTGAATCAGGCGTTAATCAGCAGGCTTATTGTCTACGTTTCTGACGCTTGCCTTTGCATCGCAATCACTATTTCTTTCTGTCAAATGGTATAAAATGATGAAAGAAAGAGATGGTGACAAAGCATTAGACAATACTGCCTCTGGTACATATCAATGAACTAGGTAAAATAATTACTTTGCTCACCCGCGACCAATGCGCTCACGTGCGGATGAGCAAAATAATTGTTTCAGTTTTTTTAATGATGTTTTCAAGATGCATGTAATGCATGTAATATTGTATTTTTTTTAATGAAATAAACAGTCTAATTTTAATTTTAATTTTTTTCAAGAAATGTTGTTCAAAAGTCCGTAGTCGGCTCAGATTTAGAACCGGCACAACTGCTCAGACCCTTCCTCCTGAATGGCTACTATAGACTATAGGTCGGAACACGACGTGTCGCTTGGCGGCCTGGCTCAACCTATAGGGTGGTGACCAGCCACGGCCGAACCCTACCACCGGAGTTGTATCGCTCATTTAGCACCAACCAGGGGTCACGTGTAGGGTCTCGACGCTGGCGTAGCGTGCCTGCGGAGGTGCTTTAACAAAATTAGTTGGGGGGCTTTCCCGGGAAGCACGAGATTAAGTGACATTGGTGGATAACATTTTACTAATTTTTGCATAAAGACGCTAGGGGCCTCTGTAGCACGGGGACCCCGTATCATTGATAGCGCTGATACGGTGGTAGCTACGCCCCTGTCTCGACGGTAAATCCACGGTTGTGAGCGATTCCGACCCCCAAGACGCATAGCACATCTCTGTTGGAAGAGTACTCTAACGCCTACAATGTTACATAATAAAATTAGTATAATTATTTACGTACTCGTAGTTGTAAAGCGACTAGTATGCTTAGTATAAGTTTTCCTTCACTTCAATACTTCTCGATCGCGTTTACGTAAAAATTTCAATTCTATGGAAACATAGACGCGCGCGCGCGGAGGCGCTGTCCATGTTTCCCTAGTAATTGATTTTTTTACGTAAACGCGATCGAGAAGTATTGAAGTGAAGGAAAACTTATACTAAGCGTATAGGTACTTTTGCAGTTCACTCTAGCAGAGCCCTTATCTTTCAAAACAAACGGTATCGTCATAGTATTAAGGTTCAAATTTAATGTAATGGCTCGAAGCGAAAAATTCACCTGGGAAGATTTATACTATACCTACTTTTGCTCGAACCATGACCAACGACTCATTGAGTTTTTTATTCACTATCGATTGGTTTCCGTGCAGTTCCGCGCACCAAGGTTGTATGTTGTGCCCACGGCCCCTTCCGTTAGCCGACCGATTGAAATGCTTTAACGTTTCAATTGGAATGAGTTAATCGATTTCCACGTCACTAAAGTAAGTAGTTACTTACTTAGTAACACATTTTGTATATTCAACTACTTACTTACTTAATTCCTTTGCCAGCTGTGGTGGCCTAGTGGTTTGACCGCTCGTTCCCTAAATATCAGAATTGTAAAATACTAAATTGCCGACTTACTTACCCTATGTCTAAAATACCAAATTACCCAGAATACCAGACTTTCCTGTCACCATGTTTTTCTCTATATAGGATTGCTAAAAAAGCTTGTTTTCAATACACCATGTTCCATTCAAAACCGAATTCCCATAATACCAGATAGTGGAATCACCAGGCTCGTCAGGCAGGTCGTGGTCGTCGTGGGGAGGCCAAGGGTCGTGTTTTACGAGCCTGGTGATTTCACTATTTGGTATGGGAATTCGGTTTTTAATGGAACATGGTGTAGGTAGGTATTGAAAACAAGTTTTTTTGGCAATCCGATGTAAAGAAAAACACGGTGACAGGAAAGTCTGGTATTCTGGGAATTTGGTATTTTAGAAATAAGGTAGGTACCTAAGTCGGCAATCTAGTATTTTGCAATTCTGATATTTAGGGAACGAGCGGGTTTGACTTATTGACTCTCAAGCAGAGGGTGGGTTCGAGGGTTCAAATTCCGACTCGCACCTCAGAGTTTTTCGGAATTTATGTGCAAAAATAAAAAATAAAACCGACTTCAAAAAACACCCAAAAACTAAAACGCAAAAAATAAAATAAAAATTGAACCGACTACAAACAAAAAGCATAGAAATATCTTTCTTCTAACGGTGAGGCCACACGAGCGTAATTTTGTGAGTCGTGAGCGGCAGAATTTCGGTTCGCGCCATACAATATGCGGGCCATCACGTGACACTCACATGACACAATGTATGGCGCAACCGAAATTCTGCCGCTCACAACTCACAAAATTACGCTCGTGTGGCCTCACCCTAATCTGTTTGAAGTCGGTGCCTCAGCACGAGCCAGCAGGAGTGGTAGACAGAAACCCAATAGATAGTACGTACGTAAGGTCGATGGCTAGGTCCACTCCTGTTGGCTCGTGCTGAGTCACCGACTTACAATTGGCGGAGATATCGATGAACATACATAGAAAAAAAAAAAAAAATATAAACAGTGGAACATAGAACCTCCTCCTTTTTTGAAGTCGGTTAAAAATATACTTGAAATTTACCATGAGCTTTACGGTGAAGGAAAACCTCGTGAGGAGACATGCATACGCCTGAGAAGAAATTCAATGGTGTGTGTGAAGTTCACCACTAGGCCCACGTGGGAACTACGGCCCAAGTCCTTTCGTTCTGCTAGGAGGCCTGTGCCCTGCAGTGGGAAGTATATAGGCTGAGATGATGATGATCTAATATTTTACCAGCCTAAGGGTCAATGTCATTTATAGGGCTTATAAACATCTAAGGCTATTTTCTTTCACAAGTCAATGTAACAGTCAGCCTTATTGTTTTTCTTCTCATGAAGGAACTGTTATAAAAAATGGTTAAGCACTTATTTGGTCGACTATACATTCATCATCATCATCATCATTTCAGCCGAAAGACGTCCTCTGCTGAACATGGCCTCCCCCAAGGCTCGCCAAACAGATCGGTCCCGTGCCCTCCGCATCCAACGCGATCCCGCAACATTAACCAGGTCGTCGCTCCATCTTGTTGGAGGCCTACCTACACTGCGTCTTCCGGTCCGTGGACGCCACTTTGCCCCATCGGCCATCAGTTCTACGAGCGGATGTGCCCTGCCCACTGCCACTTGAGTCTGGCGATTCTTCGAGCTATGTCGGTGACTTTAGTTCTTGCGCGGATTTCATCATTTCTGAGGCGATCCCGCAGAGAAACTCCGAGCATAGCCCTCTCCATTGCCCTCTGAGTGACTTTGAGCTTCCTTTTGAGTTATGAGTCTATACATTGCCCACCATCAACCCGTATAGTCCATAAGGTTCTCTAATGGCGTCTTGAGACAGGAAGACGCAGTGTAGGCCTCCAACAAGATGGTGCGACGACCTGGTTAAGGTTGCGGGAACGTGTTGGATGCTGATGGCGCAGGACCGATCTATTTGGCAAGCTTTGGGGGAGGCCTATGTTCAGCAATGGACGTCTTTCGGCTGAGATGGTGATGATGATGATCTTGTGCAGTCAAGTGTAAAAGTATAATAGTGCATACAACATGCTGTTCCATAGCTCTTATGTCGTCGAATCGGTACATAATTATGAGAAGTTTAAATCGATTCGCATTTTGTACCTATACAACGTGCCCACCAGGTTTCCGCGAGAGTCTAACCACGCATTCATGAGGCCCTAAGGAGTAATAAATGTTATCTGAACCCTGGTCGAAATATGCTTAGTTTTTGAGATATTTCCATTTTTATGTTTAAATTTTACTATGAAAGTGGTGGAGGTGCTGGGATTGCGTATTTACCTATTATGCATGAAAAAATAAAAAAGTTAGGTTCACATAACGTTTATTACTCCCTATGGCCTCAGAAATGCGTGTTTAGAGTGGTGGGCACGTTGTACATTGCTCACTAAAGCTCCAAAGGGGTCATCCATAAATTACGTCACACCGATTTCGATCAATTTGGACCCCTCCCCCCCCTTGTCACACTTATTACTATGGAAATCGCCATTATTTTGTAAATGTGTGACGTAATTTATGGATGGCCCCAAACGCACAGACAGCGGAGGCGTGGCGGTGCGGTGGCGGTTGCGGTTGTAATATTCTAACTTGTATGAATGAGTTCGCGGTAAGGTACGGTACGGTTCATACAAGTTAGAATATTACAACCGTCACCGCCACCGCTCCGCCACGCCTCTCTCCGTGCGTTTGTAGCATAAGTCACCATCAACACGTATGTACAGTAATCAAACTTATTGTATTTTGTCTATCTAATACGTTTAAACGAGCAATTCTTGTATATATGTATATATATATATATATATACATATCAGGATCTCGGAAACGGCTCCAACGATTTCGATGAAATTTGGTATGTGGGGGTTTTCGGGGATGAAAAACTGATCTAGCTATGTTTCATTTTCAGAAAATCGCTTTTACTCGTGTTTTCCGGCTATTTTTGTTTGCATTAGAATATAAAGCTAAATTTCGCCGACTTCGAGCAGATCATAATGGCACATTAGAAATCGGGTGGTCGCGGATCCAGCCGACCTCGGTTCGATACCACGTTTTTTTTCAAGATTTTTAGTTTTTTTTTTTAAGTTTATTTTTTATGAGAAAACGTCAAGTTTCTTCTTTTGTGAGAAAAAGTTACTTTTTTGTGAGAAAAAGTTATTTTTTGCGAGAAAAAGTTACTTTTTTGTTAGAAAAAGTATTATAGGGAACGTGCAGTAACTATAGGCGGCAGCACTAATGCGACAGAAGAGACACTATGCGGACAGTAAAACAAACTTATCAAGGTAAAACATTCAAATTGATGGCACCCTTATGGCACCAGTTGGCAGCACCGTCTATGTGCACGTTCCCTATTGGGAGCACAGAACAGGAAAAGCCGGTTGTCTGTAAAGTCGGTTTACGGACGATAGTTTAACGTGACTCACCCCTCCACCCCCTCCGGTGTTTTTGTCAAATATCTTGAAAACGGTGCATCCTACGGCAAAATCAATGAAATTTTCATCCCCCCTTTAATGCCCCCGCGCTCCCTCCCCCGCATCCCCTCCCCCCTCTCAACCCCCCCCCCCACCCCTCCGGTGTATATAATCAGGATCTCGGAAACGGTTCCAACGATTTCGATGAAATTTGGTATTTGGGGGTTTTCGGGGATGAAAAATTGATCTAGCTTGGTCTTATCTCTGGGAAAACGCTTGGTACCGAGTTTCTGCCCGAGCAGAGCTCGGTCGCCCAGGTACTTATTTCATTAACCATACAAAAACCGGTCAAGTGCGAGTCGGACTCGCGCACGAAGGGTTCCGTACAATTATCTATAAAAATCACGTTTGTTGTATGGGAGCCCCAAATAAATATTTTTTTTATTTTAATTTAATGATTTATTTTTAAATTCAATATATAATTAAATATTCTGTGAATATTTCAAGTGTCTACCTCTTGTCGTTATCAATATCGAGCAAAAACGAGCAAAAAAATCATGTTTGTTGTATGGGAGCTCCCATAAATATTTATTTTATTCCATTTTTTAGTATTTGTTGTTATAGCGGCAACCGAAATACATCATCTGTGAAAATTTCAACTCTCTAGCTATCACGGTTCCCGAGATACAGCCTGGTGACAGACGGACAGACGGACGGACGGACGGACAGCGGAGCCTCAGTAATAGGGTTTCCGTTTTTACCCTTTGGGTACGGAACCCTAAAAAGACACAAGTTCCGTGGTCCTCCAAGGAACCCTTACCGCCCGGCCACGACTTCCCGCGTTTGGCGGCGCGGCAAGCGTTTTCTGTGTTCATTGCGCGGCCGAGACGCTCGCCGTACAGTGGTTACCTGGCGGCACACGCAATGAACTGATAACATTGGCTATTATACTTTCGCCATATCGGTCAGTCTGTCCGTCCGAACTGGGTACTTTCGGCTTGGCTGTAGCACTGTCTTTTAAAAGCAACCGGCACTTACGAGTTTACCTTTTATATTTGGCAGATAGCCAGCGTTCGGCTTTCCTATAAGGTAAATCGCCAATAACTTCAATAAGTGGCCCCCTCTTACTAAAAATGAACTCTGTAACCCTACAAACAGAATACAATTTAGTATAACGTGGCCAGTTATTGAAGGGTGGCCAGTAATTAACACCTTATACTAAAAATGAATTCTATTAAGGGTGAATAGAGTTCATTTTTAGTATGAGGTGGCCCGTTATTGATCGGTGGCCAGATTGGCGATTTACCCTATATTATAATTTTCCTCCTTATTAACCTACACAGTCTTATTGAATTAATACAAACAACAAGGCATAAATAATAGGCACAATTTAACTAGCTAAGGAAAGTTGAATTTCAATTTTTAAATACAAATTGTTAATTATTATTTGAAACAATTTCAACGACTACGCAGGAAACAACAAGAGCTATAATAATAAAATAACATAGTCACGATGACTTGCGTTATTATAAACCGTCGAGTAGATACCGCATGAAGTCATCACATTAAGTACTATATATATGTGGATCTATTTGTAAAACAACTGACTATTGTTGAAAAGTTTTAGAAACAGTTTAAAACTAGTCTAGGGTATTCAGGCATTTCGTATCCGGGACAATCCGCAAGTCACGAATTCGGTCGGTAGGAAAATACAGGGTTATTTGTAATTCACTAGCATCCTTTTAACCCTAAACTCCTACCACTTAAACAAATGTTTTTTGTTTTACGGCTTTTGTCATAACTTAATATTTTTGGTGAAATAACGTTTTGAAAATTTGATTCTGCCTCTTATTTTTACGATACTCTGTGTATTTGTATGGGAAATAAAGTGCTTCATTTTATAAAGTCGTAAAACAAAAAACATTTGTTTGAGTGATAGGAATTCAGGGTTAAGAGGATGTCAGTGAATTAAAAATAACCCTGTATACCAAAGACAAATATTTTAGTAAATCGCCCTACTTATGGTGTTTTACAGCCACTAATAACTTTGATAAAAATAAACTGATCTACCTACATTACTAATACATCGCAGTGTATTTTTAAAACATCAAATCTCAAATTTAGTACCGCTTCTGCCTTTTCTTATTCATGAAATAAATTTTAGGTAAAAACCGACAGAAATGTTTGTTATTTTTTTTTTATTTAATATAATTAAAAACAATAAACAAGCTTGTAGTTATTTTGCCACTATTGGAAAACCCACTAGGGGTACCACAGGTAGGTATATTGTCACTCTCCAGGTAGAATTTTTCGAGTATTTTTTTACATTCTATGGGTTTGGTGGCAGTGTTTACAACTTTGTTTAGCAATTCCTTTGGGAGGGTGTTCAGTGTCGCGGGTATTAGATAAGAGTTGGTTCTCCTTAGGAATTACTATTACATGGCAAGTTATAAGCCGGCAAATAATGCAGACAGCGCAGTTGTTGCGAACGGGTCTTATGTTCGAATGTGGGTATAGCAGCGCGTTCCTCAGTGAGTAGGGATATCATATTTGTGGCAATTTGCCGAACATTATCCCGTGACCGTATCAGATACACGTGTCAGTACCGATAATGTGGACGTCTTTTGTCTTTCTAATAAATCGATGAACGCCGGCTGCATGCACGAAAAAGGATGACGCAATGTAACGTACATGTACCGCATGTACCTACAGACTACAGAGCAGTATGTACAAGAGAGCAGCGAACGCCAGCATGTACTATCGCCCCAAACGCCAGATACCCATTTTCATAACAAATTTGCTTGCAGCCGTTGATGTTTATTGCTATGGATTGTTATGGACAGATGTCTAGCCACTGCACGCAAACTGGGCCTTTAAGGTGGTTATCTGGCGCTTGGGGCGATAGTACAATCATAGTACTAGCGCTCGGGTAATTTTCAATGCGGGGGGTGCGGAGTGCGGGGGGGTTTGCATGGGGCGGGGGGGGGGGGGGGGGTTGAGGGGGGAGAGGGATGCGGGAGTATTAAAGGGGGGATGAAAATTTCATTGATTTTGCCGTAGGATGCACCGTTTTCAATATATTTGACAAAACACCGGTTCTCGTCCGATCACCGAGGCTAAGCAACGTCGGGCGCGGTCAGTACTTGGATGGGTGACCGCCTGGTTTCATTTTTGTTTTTTGATATTTTGTTATGACGTTGTCACGTTAAAGTAACGTCCGTAAACCGACTTTACAGACAACCGGTTTTTTGTTGCGCGAATAATTGTCACAAGCTGCAGTACGATTCAATCCATTCCGAACACAAGACACCACCGACCGCCTCCTGTAGCGATGCCATGCCACGCAGTCTAGTTCGACACCATGCGTCTACACTTGTAACATTTCATCGTACATGGTATGTGACCGTGTCAGCACAACTAGACGTCCACATTTAGCGTAACATGTCCTGTAGCGATGCCACGTAGTCCGGTCCGT
This sequence comes from Archips xylosteana, assembly GCA_947563465.1. Lineage (NCBI taxonomy): Eukaryota > Metazoa > Arthropoda > Insecta > Lepidoptera > Tortricidae > Archips > Archips xylosteana. Next base: position 2,505,177 of record OX387351.1, on the reverse strand, counting down.
CATCATGTTACAAGAGTGGACCCACCTTAAGCCTTATTAAACACATTGATTATTCTGCAGTGATTAAATAAGCCACTGTAGTTATCTACGCAGCGAACTCTCACATGGTTAGGTACTCGTCTTCGTCGTCTTTAGTAATGAATATATTATAAATACCTATTATGTTAATTAATACAATGTTGGTTCTTATCAATGACTTAAAAACAAAACTAAACAATAAAAATTAAGATCCCTATGCTCGCTCATTTTTATTGAGCAAACTAATAAGGTAAATGTACACTATGCCGGGGTAGTACATTATGCCGTGTCATTTTGGTTTTTGTCGTATAATAAGAAACCTATCAGTAAAGTCATGATTTAATACAATGCTTCATCAACTATAGTTTAATTGCAACCAAAAAACACTAATTTTGAATAACCGTAATAAGTTCTAACAGCAGTATCGCATTTCCAAACTCATCAGTCGTAACCACGCAGTAGTTCCATACGTCGTGTTGTCTGTGAGCATAAGGTGACAATGGTAACTTCGTAAGGATTTGTTGTGATGCCGGTAAGTATATTTAATCTAAATTTGTAAAATTATTGTACAGTAGTTATTAACTGAAGGTTTTATAACTATTTCAAGTTAATATAAAGCATATTTTAAGGGAAATTGACGAATTTTTGACCGCCGTAATTATGTTCACAGATCTGACGCGATGAACCTAATTGCGGGAGTATCACGGAATAAGAGAAACTCAGTATGAAATGTTTTAATCGTTGAATTATAACTGGGGCTAAATTTATTCATAAATTTGATGTAAATAAGTTTAGTAATGACTGTAGATAATTATGACGTAATTACGGTATATGTTTTTTTTTTCACCTGAGCCTTATAATTGAGTCTGAAATGATAACTCGTTATGTTATTATGTACGAAAGAATGGAGTACGGCATGGATATTAAATTATATTTTTTTTTTATAAAATCATAACACAATTTTTTTTATATCAATGTCCAAATGATTCTTTCATTAAAATGATTAAGTGGAATTATTAATTTCGATTTTTAATTTTGTACTTTGTATTATATTTAATACATTTATACGATAAATTTGTATTTTTATTTCATGATTAAAATAATTTTAAACCATTTAAGTAATTTTATAAAGGAATATTTTTTGGGGTTGCCTAATATAATGTGAACTTTGAAGCTAGCACGGAATTACGTGCAACGATTCCCGTGATTAGATCAAGAGCCAAATTTTAGCACGGAATTACGGACAAAGTAAGGGTTTAGCAAAATAACGATTATTTCTTTAAATTAAAAGCTACGAGGCAAAATAATATCCTATATCCATCTAATAAGAACAGTCTCCAAAATAAAACAATTTTTACTTCTAGTACCTTCGTATTTTTTTAAAAATCTTACCTCAAAGTAGAAAGTTCCTTAATATGCCGTAATATGGTACATTTACCTTATAGTAACATAATGAAAAAAATAGTATTCGAAATCCGTAATTTTAAGTGTAATTCCTGGACATGAAACAACGACGGTAATTCCGGGACAATCCCGGATTTCCCGGCCATCTGGCAACCCTAGTCGAGTCTCCAGCCAATGCTCGAGGACAAACAGGATGTAAAACAAACACCTAATTAAATAACTACAAATTATAACTATAAATTAAAAATTTAAAAACTCCCAAGTCTAAGATCTCTTCTGCAGCACACAAAAGAGCTGAGCTATGAAACGGCTGGACCAATTTTGATGAAACATGTCTAAGACCCAGCGCCAAAAAACCTGCTATCAAATAAAAACAAACCGCATCCAAATCGGTTCACCCGTTTAAGAGTTATGATGCCACAGACAGACAGGCACACACACACACACACACACACACACACACACACACACACACACACACACACACACACACACATAGCGGTCAAACTTATAACACCCCTCTTTTATGTGTCGGGGGTTAAAAATAAAAATCTGCTAAGTACCTATGAGTAACGAGACAGGAGTCGTTTTTTTATACAATTTACTTAGTTATGGCACGCGGCGGACACGACGTACAAATACGCGTTCTTGAATCTACATAAGCACGACGACGTCTGTACACGCGTACGCCTACATACATCGCGCGCGCACTCTTCTGGATTCCGGCGGGGTCCGGCAATCTGCGCCTTGGGGGGTGGGGTATCTCGAAACGGCGCGGGGTGGAGCGTGTCCATTCTGTACGTTAGTACTATTATATATTCTGTGGTTATGGGCTTAATAAAAGCAAAATCACGATCGCTTCCTTTGAGTTACAAAAGTTAGTCATTTATTGAATCAGGCGTTATTTTGCGGAGGTCCATATTAACGAACTGAAACAATTACTTTGCCCACCCGCGACCTTACGATAGTTACGTTTATGCAAGAAATGTGTGTTCATGCAGTTCCTCCACCTTCACATTGTACGAACACACACAAATCACACAAACCCAACCACCACCACCACCAAACTACACTGACGCGTTTCGAACTCAACCAGAGCTCATCTTCGGAGCCAGCACCACAACCGTATGCTATGGCTATGCTACCAAATGTTAAACTCACTTACTTAACATTGAGAATCGTGGGTTTGAATACGGGCTCGCACCTCTGAGTATTTGCTAAGTGAGCCGTAATATTTCGGAACCATTTCACTGCTATCATTAGTGTCTATTGTGTTAATTAAGTTGGCGTGGTGATAAAAACAAAAGTGGAGTAAGCACAAACAGTATACTGTGTGGGTGGGATATTACGGGTCCGGTTACTCTAGTTAAAGTAGAGTGCTTTCACTGATTTTTCGGTTGATTATTGAACATTGTACCTGCTGCCAGCGAGCGGCATGGTGTACAGTAAGAACCAACAGAATCGTGACGGGTACGTATCAAAATATATAAAGTTTAAAATTAATAACGGACGAAATACATAATGGTCATTTGATATAATGCAATTTTCTTCGAAATTCTCAACTTTACAGGATTTTCATAAAATAAACCTAACCTAACCTAAACCAGTCTGTAGATTACGCGATTAAAAAAGTTTGTTTAATCAATAGTTTCATGAAAAATTTTAGTATATATTATGACCATTATGTATTTCGTCCATTATTCGTTTTAAACTTTATATACAGGGTTATTTGTAATTCACTAGCATCCTTTTAACCCTAAACTCCTACCACTTAAACAAATGTTTTTTGTTTTACGGCTTTTGTCATAACTTAATATTTTTGGTGTAATAACGTTTTGAAAATTTGATTCTGCCTCTTATTTTTACGATACTCTGTGTATTTGTATGGGAAAAAAAAAGTGCTTCATTTTAAAAAGTCGTAAAACAAAAAAACAATTGTTTGAGTGATAGGAATTCAGGGTTAAGAGGATGTCAGTGAATTAAAAATAACCCTGTATTTTGATACGTTCCCATCGTGACCCTATGTGGGACCTTTTTTCAGCAAATGTCAGTAGTGACATCGCTTTGCTTGACAAGGAAAATCATTATGGCGTTTACTGTGAAAACGTTCTACAATGAGGTCAATGAGATTAACGATTGGATAGCCGAGTGGTTAGAGAACCTGACTACGAAGCTTGAGGTCCCGGGTTCGATTCCCGGTCGGGGCAGATATGTATTAGTGTGAAAAATACGAATGTTTGTGCTCGAGTCTTGGATGTTTAATATCTATTCAAGTATGTATTTATCTATGTAAGTATGTTTATGCGTTGTCTAGTACCCTTAGTTGGTACATGGGTGGATCAACTATTTCTTGTTGTTCTTCTGTCCCGTCAGCGAGGGGACAAAAGTAGTACAGTTTGATTAGAAGAAATATTGTTTCACATTAACTAACATGCTTATTAGATGACCAATTGTAAACTACCATAAAAATGCATGTTTGGCAAATTTTAATCAGATAAACTTACGGTTTAAAATGTTACTCAGGAGACCGTCACTATAGCAACGAGTGACAAAGAAAAGTTGATCGACCCACTTAAGCTTTGCTTAGTTTGGAACTAGGTCACTTGGTGTCAATTGTCCCAATGATTATTTATTAATCTAATATATCTCTCTCTCTCTCTCTCTCTCTCTCTCTCTCTCTCTCTCTCTCTCATATAAAAATCTCGTGTCACGGTGTTTGTTATCGAACTCTTCCGAGACGGCTTGAGCGATTATTATGAAACTTTTTTCTCTATACTTACTTGGTTGGTCTGAGATTAGGTTTAAGTAGCTATTTTTCTTCGCAGACGGAATCGCGGGCAACAGCTATAGTAATTTTATAATAATTGAAGACCTGGGCTACCAGTACAAGAGCCTATAAATAGGACACTGGGTCATTATTTACGACCGCTTTAGCCTAGTTGGTAGTGACCCTGCCTACGAAGCAAGAGGTCCTGGGTTCGAATCCCGGTAAGGGCATTTATTTGTGTGATGAGCACAAATATTTGTTCCTGAGTTATGGATGTTTCTATGTATTTAAGTATTTATTTATCTATATAAGTATGTTTATCGTCGTCTAGTATAGCTTGTCTAGTTTAAAATGAGGCGCCCCACCACGGCACTCACGCACAGGATTCGAAACTCAATTCAAGCTACAATAGACTCTATTGTAGCTCAAATTGAGCTCCAAATCCCATGCGCAAACGCGGTGGTGGGGCGCGTCATTTCAAACTAGACAAGCTCTACCCATAGTACAAGCTTTGCTTAGTTTGGGACTAGGTCGATTTGTGTAAGATTGTCCCCTAATATTTATTTATTTATTTATTATTAAAAGGTTTTAAAAATAGTTTGGGCCTTACGAGGCAAAGACAAATTCGTCAAACTTGCCCAGGAACAACGTACACAAATTTTGTAAAGGCGTGATGAAAATTTGACATAAAACAGATACTTATATAATAAAAAGTTAGCATTAAACAATATTGTCCTTAGAAAACTTACATGAAAGGTACCCCAAACCAAGCAGTGCTAAGATCTTAATTCGTCGAAACTAAGAAGTCCCAAATTAAGCAAAGCTTACCTACTATGGATGGCCCAGAGCTCGGAAAGGGTGAGCTATTCAATCTTACGTTATTAATGCCATGTGTAGATATCTTATCAAAGGTAGATATCAATATAGATACACCAAAAAAATAAAAATTAAAAGATAACAAAACTATTAATTATGCTTAAAATAAAATTAAATGCATTACAAAACAATTAGGTAGGGACCTACTAAGCTTTTTATTTATTCTGAAGTTTCTATGTGATTGTAATAAAGGGCTTGCAATTTTGCTATATTTTCTATATTCAATGATTTCTTCTTGCGTTTAATGTCCACTTATACCTACATAGAAAAAATCTTACTACATACTCCAAATCCGTTGAACTGTCCAAAATAGACCAATCACATTCCGTCGATTCAAATTAACAATGTAAAGCTCGTAGCGAAAAACAGCCTAAATAAGATTAGTACCTATTTAAATGACATGTAGGTACAAGTCGAACTAACTAAATCGTGACCCACTGTGGAATATTTTCACAGAAAATGTAACAGTGACATCTAATTGCTTTACAAAGAAAATCATTTTGACGCTTGCTGTGAAAACGTTCTACGATGGGTCAGAAATCAAAATAGTTCGACTGTACCATTAAATGACAAGGTATGTCCATGCTATGCAAACTCTGAAAACAGCTCACCCTTTGCGAACTCTGTAAGCTAGACAACGGAAAGTGCTTAAAAATGATCTAAGTTTTGGCTGCGCGTAGTTAGTAATACAGCCAATAAGTAAGTAGTCTTTATAGGTATATAGATCACGGAAATGCAATGACCGAACCCCGAAAACGAATAGAAGCAGAGTGTAACGCCAGCATTGGGTGCAAATTGCATTGAGTTAAGCTTCATCCACAATAGAAAGGCGTTTACCAGAAATCGCGACGACTGGCGATAGTCGTGAGCCTAACAAAGCCCTCCGACGCATAATGTACTATCGCCCCAAGCGCCAGATAACCACCTTAAAGGCCCAGTTTGCGTGCAGTGGCTAGACATCTGTCCATAACAATCCATAGCAATAAACATCAACGGCTGCAAGCAAATTTGTTATGAAAATGGGTATCTGACGTCTGGGGCGATGGTACAATACGCAAAATGTACTTATACAACGCCGAATAGCCTAGTTGTTAGAGAACCTGACTACGAAGCTTGAGGTCCTGGGTTCGATTCCCGGTCGGGGCAGATATTTGTGTGAAAAATACGAATGTTTGTGCTCGAGTCTTGGATGTTTAATATGTATTTATGTATGTATTTATCTATACAGGGTTATTTTTAATTCACTGACATCCTCTTAACCCTGAATTCCTATCACTCAAACAAATGTTTTTTGTTTTACGACTTTTTAAAATGAAGCACTTTTTTTCCCATACAAATACACAGAGTATCGTAAAAATAAGAGGAAATCTCAAATTTTCAAAACGTTATTACACCAAAAATATTTAGTTATGACAAAAGCCGTAAAACAAAAAACATTTGTTTAAGTGGTAGGAGTTTAGGGTTAAAAGGATGCTAGTGAATTACAAATAACCCTGTATAAGAATGTTTATCCGTTGTCTAGTACCCATAGTAGGTACAAGCTTTGCTTAGTTTGGGACTTGTTTTAGTTCATTTGGGACTAGGTCAATTGGTGTGAATTGTCCCGTGATATTTATTTATTATTACTAGCTGTTGCCCGCGACTCCGTCTGCGAAGATAAAAAATAGCCTACGACCTATTCTCAGGCCTACCGAGTATAGAGAAAAAAGTGGGTACGTATCAAAATATATAAAGTTTAAAACAAATAATGGACGAAATACATAATGGTCATTTGATATAATGCAATTTTCTTGGAAATTCTCAACTTTACAGGATTTTCATAAAATAAACCTAACCTAACCTAAACCAATCTGTAGATTACACGATTAAAAAAATTCGTTTAATCAATAGTTTCATAGAAAATTTTAGTATGTATTATGACCATTATGTATTTCGTCCATTCTTTGTTTTAAACTTTATATATTTTTATACGTACCCGAAAAAAGTTTCATAAAAATCGGTCAAGCCGTTTCGGAGGAGTTCGGTAAGAAACACCGTGACACGAGATTTTTATATATCTAATACCTTTAAACGAGCAATTCTTGTATATATGTATATATATATATATATATATATGTATATATATATGTATATATATAATCAGGATCTCGGAAACGGCTCCAACGATTTCGATGAAATTTGGTATGTGGGGGTTTTCGGGGATGAAAAACTGATCTAGCTATGTTTCATTTTCAGAAAATCGCTTTTACTCGTGTTTTCCGGCTATTTTTGTTTGCATTAGAATATAAAGCTAAATTTCGCCGACTTCGAGCAGATCATAATGGCACATTAGAAATGGGGTGGTCGCGCATCCAGCCGACCTCGGTTCGATTCCACGTTTTTTTTCAAGATTTTTAGTTTTTTTTTTAAGTTTTTTTTTTTATGAGAAAACATCAAGTTTCTTCTTTTGTGAGAAAAAGTTACTTTTTTGTGAGAAAAAGTTACTTTTTTGTTAGAAAAAGTATTATAGGGAACGTGCAGTAACTATAGGCGGCAGCACTAATGCGACAGAAGCGACACTATGCGGACAGTAAAACAAACTTATCAAGGTAAAACATTCAAATTGATGGCACCCTTATGGCACCAGTTGGCAGCACCGTCTATGTGCACGTTCCCTATTGGGAGCACAGAACAGGAAAAGCCGGTTGTCTGTAAAGTCGGTTTACGGACGATAGTTTAACGTAACTCACCCCCCCCCCCCCCCCCCACCCCATCCGGTGTTTTTGTCAAATATCTTGAAAACGGTGCATCCTACGGCAAAATCAATGAAATTTTCATCCCCCCTTTAATACCCCCGCGCTCCCTCCCCCGCATCCCCTCCCCCCTCTCACCCCCCCCACCCCCACCCCTCCGGTGTATATAATCAGGATCTCGGAAACGGTTCCAACGATTTCGATGAAATTTGGTATTTGGGGGTTTTCGGGGATGAAAAATTGATCTAGCTTAGTCTTATCTCTGGGAAAACGCTTGGTACCGAGTTTCTGCCCGAGCAGAGCTCGGTCGCCCAGGTACTTAGAAGATTATCCTTACTATAATATTATAAATGCGAAAGTAACTCTGTCTGTCTGTCGCGCTTTCACGCCAAAACTACTGAACCGATTTAAATGAAATTTGGTACACAGGTAGTCTAGAGCCTGAGAAAGGACATAGGCTACTTTTTAACCTTCCCACCCAAAGTCACTATTCCACGCGGACGAAGTCGCGGGCACAACTAGTTTATTATAAAACAAGCGGAAACTACAAACTGTAGATCTCGCCTTACATACGCCACTTTGCTTGCTTCGTGCTGAATGCGATCAGGAAGATAACGTCTCCTGTGGTCTTGTACCAATTCATGTTTGTTTTAACCCTCCTTGGCATGGTGATGGAAATTTCCGTCATAACATTCACATTAACATACGAGTTGATATATCAAACTCCACCCTATGGTGATTCTTGATTTTTGAAGTGAAACTTGTAATGCGACTTCCAACAAGCGTTGCGTTAAATGCGTTGCGTTAAATACGCAACGCAACGCAACGTAACGCAACGCAACGCAACGCAACGCAACGCAACGCAACGCAACGCAACGCAACGCAACGCAACGCAACGCAACGCAACGCAACGCTACGCAACGCAACGCAACGCAACGCAACGCAACGCAACGCAACGCAACGCAACGCAACGCAACGCAACGCAACGCAACGCAACGCAACGCAACGCAACGCAACGCAACGCAACGCAACGCAACGCAACGCAACGCAACGCAACGCAACGCAACGCAACGTAACGCAACGCAACGCAACGTAACGCAACGTAACGCAACGCAACGTAACGCAACGCAAGTTGACGTTTACGAGACGTTTGCGAGAGGGGTGAGGGGGGTTAGGGGCGGGGGGTGAGGGGGCTTCAAAGGGGGGATGAAAATTTCATTGATTTTGCCTTAGGATGCGCCGTTTTCAAGATATGTAGGCCACACGAGCGTAATTTTGTGAGTCGTGAGCGGCAGAATTTCACAACTCACAAAATTACCCTCATGTGGCCTCACCCTTTGACAAAAACACCGGTTCTCGTCCGATCACCGAAATTAAGCAACGTCGGGCGCGGTCAGTACTACTTGGATGGGTGACCGCCTGGTATTTTTATTTTTTATTATGAAGTTTCACTTCTTCCGCGCAGAGGGACTCCATGCACAATTTTTTGGTGAAAATAGAATAAAATCATGAAAATAAGGATCATAATCTCCATGTCATTTATTGCGGAAATATTGGAGTTGGATATTTGTCATCTCATATTTTTTACATATATTTTTTCAATGTTTTCCTTAAGCTAGAGATCAATTAACATTATCCTGATTAATTTCATAAAAAAAAATCATGCAAAGAAGGGTTAAGATTTAATCATGCAATGAAGGGGTCCGAGACATGGTGCTTCACTATGGGCCTGATGAATAGGCTCAGAGTCGCTCAGCGAGCTATGGAGAGGGCTATGCTTGTAGTTTCTCTACGGGATCGAATCAGAAACGAGGAGATCCGTAGAAGAACCGGGGTCACCGACATAGCCAAACGGATTAGCTCGTTGAAATGGCAATGGGCAGGCCATATAGCACGTAGAACAGATGGCCGTTGGGGGCCAAAAGTTCTGGAATGGAGACCACGGACTGGCAAGCGTAGCGTGGGACGTCCACCAACGAGATGGACGGACGATTTGGTGAAGGCCGCAGGTTCAGGGTGGATGCAAATCGCTTCCAATCGTAATGATTGGGCATCAATGAGGGAGGCCTATGTCCAGCAGTGGCCGTCCTACGGCTGAAATGATGATGATGATGATGATGAAGGGTTAAGATTTGAGTTTAACATCAATGTAGCTGTAAGTAGCTAACTTTTTTCCTAACCTCTAGAATTTTTTGCTGTCTTGATTTTTGATGAATAAGTACTTTAATAAAATTAAGGTAATGGCGAACGTAGTAAGTACTTACTGCGATTTTTCCCTTAGTCTTTGCGTTCAGGAATGCGTTATGGCCGCTTTAAACGCTAGTATGCGAACTCTGGTGTGACCAAAGCTCGAGGCACAGCTCGCCAGGCGTCGGTATAAAAGCCGCGCCCGCCTCCCGCCGCGCACTCGGTGCCATCGTCTCGGACTGTGTGTGTGAACCTTTATAAACGTGAGTATTTAAATGATACATTTTCTGTCAGAAAATTATAAACATTTAATAATTTTCACTTTCGAAAAAAAAGCGTTTTGCGCGGTAAGTTGGGATCAATTTTTTTTGTAATCAGAAGTCGAAAACAATGCGGTTAAGAAGACAGTTTTCGTTGTTTTGCTAAATGGTAAAGTTGTTATAAATGGACCTATCAGTAAGTGAGAGTTGTTTAGTTTATTTTTTAAAATAGATGTCATTGCCTCCCAGGGATTGCTGTATTAAAAAAAAACAATGAAATGCAGTTGGAGTTTCAAAAATAGAACATTGTGAATATAGTGAAGTGCCACGCTTAATCCACAGATAAACGAGACACAATTTTATTATAAAATTTAGTCAGCGAACTGTTTTTTAATTTTTTTATAATTTTTTTATCGTCAGACAAGTGCCATAATTGATAACAAACAAGTGGGTAGTTGTATTTAATGCCAATATTAAAACAGCAACGAACATTAACTATCAAAGCAATAACTACCTTCTAAAGTCAGGAAACTCATTAAAAGCAACAGCTAATTTTGTTACCGACTTGCATTTATTAGAGAAAAAAAACGAGAATATTTCGGGGCGCGAAACCATTCAGAGCGCTTCGCCCACACCTAACAACAACCCCTGCCAATATGAATGTCTGTCTAAAAAACATAAAATTTCTAGTAAGTAAACAAATATTTTTACCGACAATGCGTCCCACTAAATACGATTTCATTCGTCGGCCTTAACGCGAATATTAACTTTCAATCAATATAAGCATAAATACATTAATCAATTTTAACAATAGCATGAAAAAGTACATAAAACCATTTAGAATGTGAAAGTGAACGCTTTATTTCATTCGAACCAGTTTCGCCTGTCACTTGCTGCCATTTTTTGAAACATTTCACTTGCTCCCACGTCGTTATTTTAGTTACTAATTAACCTAATTAAATGGTAAAGCTAGAAACAATAGGATATTAAATTAAAGAACAATTAATTAGACAAGATGTCTTTATTTTCGTGTATGGAAACTATGCACGTAAAAAGTCGTAAAAAAGGTCAAAGTAATTTGATTGTTATAGTGGTCGAGAAGTTTGGCATTCAACTTTATGTTTTACCGATAGGCCTACAATAAATAGATGCAATTAAAATTAAAACTAGGATTAAATTAAAATATTAGTAAAATAATTAGCTGACCTGGCAAATGTTGTTTTGCTATAGGGGTATAAAAAATACCCTACGACCTATTCTAGGCCTTATAATCAAAATTAAAATTACATATGCGGTACTTTTTGATTAAAAAAAAAAAAAAAATCATTAATTGCCACAACATAAATAACAACAAATGGAAATAAATCAGCTACGTTCCGGCAATGGGTCTCAATCTCAGCAAGTACTAGGACACATGACAGCATGCCCCAGCGCTGATTTTCAGATTGACCCCTTTAGCGGAGGCTAGTTGTAACATACAATAATAGAGGTATAAAGTAGTATAATAAAATAAAAAAAAAATTAAATAAAAAATAAAAAAAATAAAATTAAATTAAAATTATAGAAGGAAACTAATTGTTACAATTGACAACCCTTCATCTTTCCAACACCTGAAAATTACTGCAGGAATCGAAAGAGAAATTAACATTATTATTATTATACTTAGTTTAAATTAGAGTATTACCTATACAATTATTTGATATTTTTACTTCATTATTGTACAGACGGAGACGATCAAAATTGTTGCCCAAAATATCATGTTCAGATATGACAAATAATAAAAAACTAATTACGCTGGTAAAAACCCGTGGCAGTAAAAAAAGAAACGCCGGCCGGCGTTTTGACGTAACCGGTTCTTATTTAATTGGTGTAGCGTGAAAACATACGAGATATTGTAACAACCGCGCCCGCTACGGTAATCTAACTACATTTTTTTTCATCGGATAGGGATGTTGGTTGACACCACCAATCAACTGATGTACTTTTTATGAGCTGTCAAAACGCAAATCTCCCATAGAGTTTGAATGGCACAAGCAACTCATAAGCTTGTTCACTTGTTTGCCAACTCAATCAACTAACTATTTATTTGTTTTAAAGCGACAAAAAACTAATTTTGCGGTTAATCGAAAATTAATCTGGTTTTAGGGCTAAAATAAAGCGTTTTTTACTGGAGTCGTGTCTTCGAATTATTTTTTAATAGCGTCAACATCCCTATTTATGAGTTCATTGTCGTAACCGAGAGTTCCTAATCAATTTTGATTTTACTTCCACTTTCGTGCATAATAGTCGATTCTTCCTAAATAATGTAAGTAAGTAATGTATGACATAATATCTGACTGACTTCGTCCGCGCAATTGATGAACAGCTGGGTCCCCACTGAGCGAGCCTTTGAGCGAGCTGCCTCGCGAGGCTAGCGCATGAGGCATAATGTTGTTCGACACAAGGTTCAAAGTTGCGCCGAAAATGGCTGAAATGTAAAGATTGTACTAATAATAAAAGCAATTAATTTGTATTTTGAAGAAAAGAAATAAACAAATTAAAATTTTATTTTCCTCTTTATATTGTCTTTCAAATTAAACCCGTTGGGGGCACTTCGGTTGGATGATTTCAAAGTCTATAACGGATATAGGTAGAATTTTTTTTGTGTTTCATATAAGTATATTGATTACTAGCTGTTGCCCGCGACTCCGTCTGCGAAGAATTCGTTTATCGCTATCCCGCGGGAACTATGCAATTTTCAGGGCTAAAAACTATCCTATCAAACTATCTCCATACCAAATTTCATTTAAATCAGTTCTGCGGTTTTAGCGTGAAGATGTAACAGACAGACAGACACACTTTCACATGGTATTATAGCAATTATTATTAGTATGGATTTCTTACCACATTTATACAAAATACCCCATACCATGTACTTTATTAACCCATTCATTAATGAAACATTTTTCAAATGACAGGGATTTCTTCGACCCTTATTTGTAAACTAAGTATAGTCATTTATTTGATAGGATCAATTGTAATATACAGTAAATACATCAAATTGAGTTACGTATATCATAATCCGTTGGCATATCGATATTAACATAATGTGAACGTTTACTCAGCTGAGTAGGTAACATGTTGACAGGAGCTCAATTATTCAAGCTTTACAGCAACCATAAAAAATGTTTTTTATCCATTTAAATATGATTGACATCACAGGTATTTGCAGGTAGGTATTTTTTAGTATTATTTGAATCTATTCTATCGTTTCAAGGTCAAAAACATGAAACGTAGAATTCTTTGGTGCACTTAACCTTTGTTTTTTACAAGATTTTTTGAAAAGGTACCTACTTATAATAATATGTAAATCCCTGTAAAAAGTGGATATGACAATGATGAAGTATCTTCGTTTACATATTTTTAATTTATTTTGTCTTGCTGGTATTAATTAATACTGATACTGGTACTTTAGTGAATTGTAATATATTTTTTGCTTGGAAAAATCGGTCATATCGGAGCTTGTAATATAAAAATTGTCTTTATGTTCTTATCATATTGCAAAACGTACCTACCTGCAGTAGGTAAATAATAGTAAATATTAAATAGCAATCAAAGTAAATAATTGAAAGAAGCAGCTCAACGATTAATAAGAATTATCTTAAGTGGATTTATTACAACAAAGCTATATTTACGGAAAACTCGTTATTTCTGTGCAAATATACAACGTGTAACGACAAAATTATTCGCCTTACGTTCTGTTGCAAGCTAATCGTATGATTTGGCCAGTCTCAAGGTCGAACTAAAGTGGCGCTGGCAAAAATTCGGGAGCAAAAAACAGTTTACTAACAAAATAGGAATAAAATTTTCGGTTTTTCTGCGTTACTGTACTTATACATACAACATTTTCTTCAATTTGTACCTTTGAATTAAAACAAGACTGAATAAGTTTTCTAAAGACTTCATTTTTACGCAAGTCGCCATCATAAAAAACAGAGTAGGTACTCAAGGTGGTCAAAAACATCTAAACACGACCGCATTGTATTGTCAATCGCGTTAGTGCGTGTTCAGATATTTTTGAGCACCTTGACCGCTCCTATGTTTATAATGGCGACTGTACTTACTTGAAATTGTCATCCAAGCTACATTGCAAAATTCAAGTCGATCCGATCGCTAGAAGTGGGTAAAAGTCGACTGGTAAGATCTTGACAAACATACAAACAAACGAATATCAGAACGCATTGATACATTTTCAAATATACATCAATGCGATAACTTTCATGTTTGAAATATATTAATGCGTTCATTTGCATACTTATCACTAAACAGATTGTGACCTAGCGGGTGTAGCAAAGTCAATATTCAAAATCAAAACGTTTAATTCTGTAAGTAGGCCGCAAAGAGCTATTTACATGTCACCTTTTTTTAAATTACCAGCGCTTTGGAAAGACCTCCATTTCCAAGAAGAATGCGCCGCAAAAAACTTGGCAGAAAGCATTTTTTTTAACATTTTTTTTTTGTTAAAATTGTTACTGGGCAATTTTGCTTTGAAGCAAGAACTACATATAGCTATTTAATGAACTATGTTTTGTTTGGTCGGGGTCAAAGAAATTCGTTTATCGAAACGCAATGGAAAAGTATCGTAGATGTTATCGTTTACTTTTATTGGTCAGCGGACGGCCCTAACCGTATCCTATCATGACAATAAAACTATTCGAGTCACGTTCATTTACTATAATGGAAGCCATTTTTGTCACGAGTTATTTTTACATAGTAATTACTTACTCTATATACACACGAAGCGATGTAGGCTGCTGCTAGACTGAGAAATATAAGTGTTTTAATAAATAATGCACAGTGAGTATCTACGGAACCCTCACGTATGTATTTGTAGTTGAAGTATGCCCGACATGTTTCTGACCAATCCTTAGTCTCACGGTGAGTGTTGCTAACCCCAAATTAGTGAAAAATGTAAATATTGATTTTTAATCAAATTATTAAAAAAAATGGAAATATAACATTTACAGCATTCATTATGATAATTATGACACATTTTACAACACTAAACCTTAATATATATTATTCCCAAAAATCTTTGATCATTTCTAGTGACGTGAGGTAAGAGTCAGTATCATAGAGTAGGTTTTGCTGAGGCCGAGTTAGTGTCTGGAAGACGTATTAGATGACTCTGGGACCCTATTTCAAAAAACTGTAGATCTAGGTATAGTTAATCGGGGTAAGAAAAGGTTCGTCACTTTTCGACCTTAACTCGATGAGATAGAGTCGAAAAGTGACACAAACCTTTTCTTACCCCGACTATACATTTAAAACTGTAGAGTTGGCTACATTGCTCAAGATCATCATGCTGACTGAATGGTTCCAACTATTGTGTGACAACTTAACACTGTTTCTGTTTTTCTTTCCTTTATTTAAAAAAAAAGTATATCACGAATAAATGTTCTTCTTTCTTTCTTTCACGTTAGTTCCCACGGTTCTGATGAGTACTTAGATAATCTAAGAGCTCGTTCCCACATCGTGTCCGACAAGTGTGAACAGCTTCATATAAAATGTTCTGCCACTGGAACGCACGATTAAAAAACGGACCGACACACGACATAGTGGGAAGGAGCTCTAAGCTGACTACAAAACTTGAGGTCCCAGATTTGATCCCCGTTTGAGGCCTCGAGGCAAATATTTGCATGAAAAATAAGAGTTAAATATGTATGTTCTCGGGTCTTGGGTCTTATGCAAAATATGTTTATCGGTTGCCTAGTACCTATAGTATAAGCTATGCTTACCTTGGGACTAGGTCTATTGGTTTCAATTGCTGCGCCATATTCACTATTTCTTTTTGTTTTATCGAATTTTGATTAAAAAATTCCTTCACTACTAGAAAGCTACATTATCACATTATCAGTAAGTAACATAGGTTAATTTTTATCCCAGAAAAAACAAAGTTGCAGACCACAACAGACCAGCAGACGAAGTTACGAGCAAAATTTAGTAATACCTCATTTTTAACTCATCATCTTCATCCCACCCTACAATACGTCCCACTGCAGGGCAAAGGCCTCCTCTCAGAATGAGAGGGCTTGGGCCGTAGTTCCCACGCGGGCCCAGTGCGGATTGGAAACTTAGCTTGACTGTCATTTTTAACTGTCGACAGTAAAATGCCAGACCTGTACTACGTGCCCGGCTCAAGCCCCTGCAGGGCGGTGCTCCTCACAGCCAAGGCCCTCAACATCAACCTAAACCTCAAACTGGTGGACCTTCACGGCGGAGAACAGCTCAAACCAGAGTACTTGAAGGTATGTAGGGTTTAGATTTACACCTCGTACAAAATTAAGAATGTAAGAACGTCTTAGCAAATGTCAACTTATATTTATTGACATTTACCCCCTGTTTCACCATCCATTGATCAAATTTATTAGACGGATTTATGTGATGCAGTTTCTATTTGTTTTGTTCGAATAGACGGAGACGGCATCACATTTATCCGTCAGTTAAAATTATTCAATGGGCGGTGTAACAGCCCCTTAGTGCCTAATTCTGATGATCATGATATGCCGCGGGTTTTACGAGGTTATTATGAGGTTGTATTTTGAGACAGAAAGAGATGTATTTAAATAATTTATTTAATCAGGCGTTACTTGACGGAGGTTCATATTAATGAACTGAAACAATTACTTTACTCACCTGCGACCATAAAAAAAGGTCTAGGTCGCGGGTGAGTTCATTGAGATTTATTTACACATCTTCGATACACAAAAAAAAATACATTTGGCAGGAAAAGATACCATAAAAAAACATCGAATAGTACAAATAATATTTTCAAGCTAAAATAAAGATGTAATTCAGCCAACTAAATCATTAATCAGTAATCAGCAGTAGGTAGATGTTACGGACAGTTTATAAAGCTAACCCAACCCAAGTAAATTATCTACGATTTTTGGCCTTTTTGAACCTACTTAAATAAAAGTTTTACTAAAGTAAGCTAAGGTAGTAGTATTTTATTTATTTTCCAAGAATACGTTTCGGAATATGGACCCGTATGTACACAGAAACGCATTGCATAATACGTCATAGCGGTTTTAATTTAAATACTTGAAACGATACAAGCTTGAGACGGTCCAAAAGCAGCTTGAGTGCAGGTGGGTGAATAAACCCTACTGCGAGAATTCAGAGGACAACCGGTTCGGTTTGGACCGAATAATATTGCCATATTACTTGATAGAACAGTAAATTTAAATATAAATGATTGTGATTAAAAGATACTTTATGATTATGTTGGTACACCAAATTTTAGTAGTTGCAATTGTGTAAAAAAAAATTGGTATAACTATTCCACTAGTTAAATTATCAAAAAATATTGGACACGTTATTTTTCTTTGGTCAATCAAACAAAGGGATTTTTCGAAAATACACGCAGGCCTTCTCTCAGAATAAGATAGCTTGGGCCGTAGATCCCACGTAGGCCCAGTGCGGATGGGAACCTCACATACACCACTGAATGTCTTCGCCGGTGTGTGCAGAGATAGGGATAGGAAGCGGGGGGATAAAGTTAGTTACAAAAGCAAAACTGGGGGTTATTTCGAGCATTTCAACCACCTCATTTATCTGGTCACATTTTTAGGGTTCCGTAGCCAAAGGGTAAAACGGGACCCTATTACTGAGGGAAGCGACGTCCATCAAATAGTTAATTGTGTTTGTTTTGTTTATTTTCTTGTCTTTTTATTTGTATTTTTGAATTTTACAGCGCATTGATGATATACTGTACTGCTGTAATTTTTATTGATGAATAAACAAAAAAAAATATATAGTAGACGTACAGGACCAACCAAAAACCCTAACAAAGTTTACAGCCATTTCTTTAAAAAAATGTGACAAATAAAGATAAATGGTCCAAACGCTCGAGTAAATGCCCTACTAACAATAAATTTAACAGCTACATCAATAACAAGGAAAAATATAAAGACAAATAACATTGCAAACCTAATTAATTACCTACGTAAAGGAATTCCATACCTTCCGTTTTTAAATAGTTACCTAGTTATTTAATCCTATCTGTGGTTTGGTTCAACAATGGTACTTATTTACCTACTTCGTGTTGTTATGTGACTTATCTACTATAGGCTTTACACGGATGTAAAAACATTTACTCATTTGAATAAAAGACTAGCCGTGGCCCGCGACACCGTCTGCGAAGAATTTATCGCCGTCCCGCGGGAACTACGCAATTTTCCGGGATGACTACGGATTTAAAAAATATTGAAACCCTTTATTTATTTTATTTCTAGATTTCCTTAAAAAAATATGTAGGTACAAAAACGGAATACAGAACCAAGTCATTATTTTTTATTCCCCTCGGTGTTAATTTCCAAATTATGAGTCGGGTTCCTATTACCGATGGTAGAAAATTGTTGATTTTTGTACACTCGGTAATGGAAGCTCAATTTGCGGTAGTAGAATCATAACCTGTCTATTGCCACGGTAATAGAAGACTTAAGTATTTTGGTTTTAATAATTATTTTATCAAATAATTAATAGTAAAATGAGTCCAGAAAGTTACGACGAAAGTTCAATAAACAATCTTGAATAACAAAAAATATTCTCGGTCGTTTAGAAGCTTTGATACCCTTATTTTTTTAGACTAATTTCAAAACTTCCTTAAGTACCTTCCTTAAGTAATAGGCGCCGTTACCATACACGATACGCCCATAATCCTATAATATAGTCATATGAAGGCCAAACACATTGCGCGAGTGCAATTGGCCCACAATAAAATTACTAGGGTCAATAAACTCTTATGAGGTTGTTTTCCATCATCACAAAACGGCATTGTAAAGATTATGAATGATAATTGTTACGTAAGATACGTATTTATTTGCCATTATTTGATAAGGCGTATTATGTATTGTTTGGAAAATGATAATAATAAGTACATTATGTGTAAATCACAGGTGTAAATAGTAAGGCTTGAAAGTGTTTGTCATTCTCTTTATAAGGGTGTGTTTTACAATACCGAAGTACGAAAGACCGAATGTATTAAAACATCGAATGGGTCAAAAGACCGACACGATTTTTTTCTGAAACCGTAAACTTTTCAGAATTTATTAAAACGGCATCATACAGAACCCATTAGGTTAGGTAAGGTTTGTTTTATAACAATCTTAAAAAGTTAACGGTTAACGGTTAAGTTAACGGTTTCAGAAAAAAATCGTGTCGGTCTTTTGACCCCTTCGATGTTTTAATACATTCGGTCTTTCGTACTTCGGTATTATAATACATACCCCTTTATAATATTGTTATCCTCCACAACAACATAATGCATTACATACATAATTTATTGAATCAGGTGTTACTTTGCGGAGATCCATTATTGAACTGAAACAATTACTTTGCTCACCTGCGACCTTCCTCCATCTTCTTTCCTTTTCTTCTAAGATTGCGGGTGAGCAAAGTAATTGTTTCAGTTCGTAACGCACTATCTCAATTGTTAAAATTAGTCTGATAATATTTAGAACGTTCATACTTTGTTGAAGTGAAGTATGGGCTCCTCAAATTAAATAAGACTAAGTAATTAAAATACCTAATTGAGTTAGTACGTTATAATTTATTTACTAGCTGACCCGGCAAACGTTGTTTTGCCATATAAATTATAGCCTACAACCTATTCTCAGGGCTAACAAATATAGAGGAAAAAATTTTCGCCGCATCCTGCGCATACGTTGGTATAGCGACCCGAAATTCGAAATTCGCAGTTCGTACCGTGCCATCCCTTTCACACTTCAGTATGCTTAGTATAAGTTTAACTTCACTTCAATACTTCTCGATCGCGTTTACGTAAAAATTTCAATTCTATGGAAACATAGACGCGCGCGCGCGGAGGCGCTGTCCATGTTTCCCTAGTAATTGAATTTTTTACGTAAACGCGATCGAGAAGTATTGAAGTGAAGGAAAACTTATACTAAGCGTACAGTACGCTTAGTATAAGTTTTTACTTCACCAAATACTTCTCGATCGCGTTTACGTAAAAATTTCAATTCTATGGAAACATAGACGCGCGCGCGCGGAGGCGCTGTCCATGTTTCCCTAGTAATTGATTTTTTTACGTAAACGCGATCGAGAAGTATTGAAGTGAAGGAAAACTTATACTAAGCGTACTGTACGCTTAGTATAAGTTTTACGTCACCAAAATACTTCTCGATCGCGTTTACGTAAAAATTTCAATTCTATGGAAACATAGACGCGCGCGCGCGGAGGCGCTGTCCATGTTTCCCTAGTAATTGAATTTTTTACGTAAACGCGATCGAGAAGTATTGAAGTGAAGGTAAACTTATACTAAGCATACTGTTTATTATGTTAGTGTGAACGATATGATACGAAATTCGAAAATCGAATTTCCTAGTATACCTAAAACCTCAATATTCAAACCGTCAGTTGCGTGCGAACCGGCGCTGCGGAACCAATTACGTTACGCAATCCAGTTCAAGGAGAGTCAGCGCAGCGCCCAAAGGAAGTACCTATGCCATGCAGGCAATAGATGTTCTGAGAAAAACGTCAGTTGGACGTTGGAATAGTAATTCATATAATGTAGATTTTCTTGGAATTTATGTATGTATGTATGTATGTAAACTCTTTATTGTACAAAAATAAGAAAAAAAAGAAATACATTATTGACAACCGTTGAAATGCATGTACAAAGGCGAACTTATCCCTTTAAGGGATCTCTACCAGTCAACCTTTGAGTGGATGACAGGAGCATTTAGTAAGGGACCGACAAAGAGTAAGTAAAAATAAGACAGTCGGACAAAGCAAAGGCTACAATACAAATGAGAGGCCGAGGAAGCAAAACATAGATCGAAGTGGAAGTCTATGATTCCCTCGCAAAATAAAACCACAGCACTTCAGTATTCACTTTCACAACTATATTGTCCATTACTGTTTTTTTACACGTACCTATAGATAACGCCACCAGAGTTGAAGCCACGCACACAACCACATCTCATGTAATGACAGCGAGATTTTGACGTTGTGTTGACGTTTAACGACAACACAACGTCAAAATCCCGCTGTCATTACATGAGATGTGGTTGTGTGCGAGGCCTCAACTCTGGTGGCGTTACCTATATCTACGTACAGAGATGATTTAGATAAATTAAGCAATACGACACCGATACAAGCTATACGTCCATCGGGACCACCGGATACAGAGAGAGGAGACACAGATAAATCAATACCGATTAACGAGACGAAGTGTCAAACGAACTCGGTGCTTATTGAAAGAATTATAGGTGTACCAATATCATGTGAGCATGCCCGCATACAATGCAACATTTTCAACAGATTTTTGTTACTGGTCGATTGAATCGCAAGTAGTTGGCCAATAAATTCCTTTGCCACTTTTGAGGTTCAATATCAGTTGTACGGCTCAGAACATTGAAGACTTTATATCGGCCTTGATATCAGCATCACTTACAAGTCAATATTACAATCAATCTTATTGATTTTATTGTGAGGTGTCTGCGTTATGTAGATGTTTAAACTTAACCGCACCGCACGTCCATTTTTACGACTCGCTAGTCTGAGATTACAGTGGTCTACAGTATGAACTCTGTAGTCTATGAAACCTAGTAACCAATTCTGTTTGTTTGTCTAAGAATTTGACTAGTCGACGCTCGGTCGGTGGACTGTCTAAACGTTGATTCGACATGGACCGTTCAATCAACTAGTCAGAGGCTAACATCAACAGTCAAACAGAAAGCTTAAACCATGTCTAAAACTACGTCCCTTTGTCCACAGCTCAACCCTCAACACACAGTTCCCACATTAGTTGACGACGGCCTATCCCTCTGGGAGTCCCGTGCCATCATCACCTACCTCGTCAACAAGTACGGCAAAGGCAGCACCCTGTACCCTGAGGACCCGAAGGCGAGGGCTTTGGTCGACCAGAGGCTGTACTTCGACATCGGCACCTTGTACCAGAGATTCGCTGACTACTTTGTGAGTACTGGGCCGTTAAGGTCGAATAAATGGGTCATTGAAGGAAGACACCTTGTTGTGGAATGGGAAATTTTGGATGTTTACGCGTTACACCTGACATTTAACACTCAATTATTAACTGATAACCTTATGAGTAAACTCAATCTGTCCTATTAGTTGCCATCTTTAATTTTATGTTATTAGCAAATTAGCTATAGAGGTGACAGCAGTTTGCTTTGGTAGTTTGTTATAGTAGTTCGGTATAGTTTTTCTTCAAATTTAAATGAAACTGAATATAACGCTTTAATTTAATTTCTACTCTTTGAGACAATTTAGTTTTAGAGCTATAGAAGTCGGTTCATTATTGGATCGCATAAATTATTTACGCATAATTTATCGTTAATGCACTCTTTTTTTCTCAGAAACCATCAATTACCTAGAATTGTTATAAAATAAATCTACCTTATTAAAAAAGTCATACAGGATGACCATTTCGAAATTTCTGAATAGTTAATAAGTAGTTTCTGAGAAAAAAGTTATGCAAAATGATGATTTATGCCAAATGATGAATTATACGCAAAAATTTTATGCTACCAGACTGGGTCCCGTTGAAGTTCGTGGATTGTCTGACTGTTATTTTCTTTCCAGTACCCACAACTGTTCGGCGGCGCCCCAGCTGACCCAGGCAAACTGGCCAAGATCGAGGAAGCCCTTAAGTTCTTGGATACATTCCTGGAGGGCCAGAAGTATGCGGCTGGACCTAACCTGACCGTTGCTGATTTGAGCCTCATTGCTAGCGTATCGAGTTTCGAAGTCACTGACATCGACTTCAAGAAATACCCCAATGTTAAGAGGTAAGGCTCGTCCATACTCAGAGGTAACAAACAACATATTAACTAATTGAGTAAACTATCGTTGGGATGGTTGATTCAGTATTAGTAGCGTTGAGATTACTTACGTGCATGCGATTGAGCGTCTGCCTTTTTTAGATGGGTAGGTACAACCGTTAATAACGTGTCATGGTTCAGTCTAAATCATGTTAAATCTTCGCAACTCAAATGCGATGCCTAGGTACTTACTAAGAAAATACACAACAGTCTACCCATGATAATGACGTTAGTCGATGCATAAAAACATCGAGGGCTCACAGCAATCACAGTCTACATTCCGCAGAAAATGTCTACCTAATAGAAATCTAGTTTGTTGCAATCTACTGAAGGTAATACAGCATAGCATAAAAAGAAAATAGAAATAACGTAAACCGGGATGCCTTTGATCAAATTGAGGCAACTTTGGTAGTGTTTTAAAATCGCTATAAAGTCGATATTATCCATATGAGGTAAATGGTTGACACGAATACATAATGCAGATCGATGAAGACATCGATAAGGAATAGCAAGTGCTAACAAAAAGGCGTGAGTTGGTCGGCATACTACTTTTTCAAGTCGTCTTGCAGTTCAAAGTCAACCCGGTTTACGGTACTTCTCTTAATATTTTAGTAACAACGTTTTTTTTTTCAGATGGTACGAGACAGTCAAGACCACAGCTCCAGGATACCAGGAGGCAAATGAAAAAGGCCTGGAAGCCTTCAAGCATTTGGTCGACAGCTTGCTGAAGAAGTAGACGCACTCCACACACAATTTGTTTTCTCACATTCACACTTTTAGTCCGTACGGCGGATTTTATTTTTAAGATTTTTAATGCATAATAAATTATGAAATATTTATAGTTTTTATTCGGTTGGTAGCAGTTGGTAGGTAAATCTGCATGAAAACCTTACCTCTGAGTTTTTCGGAATAAGGATGTTGACGCCATTAAAAAATAAGAACCTGGGCGACCGAGCTCTGCTCGGGCTGAAACTCGGTACCAAGCGTTTTCCGGTTTCCCAGAGATAAGACCAAGCTAGATCAATTTTTCGTCCCCGAAAATCCCCACATACCAAATTTCATCGAAATCGTTGGAGCCGTTTCCGAGATCCTGATTATATGTATATGTGCGAGGGAGGGGGGGGCGGGGGAGGGGGTTCGGGGGTTCCAAAGGAGGGATGAAAATTTCATTGATTTTGCCGTAGGATGCACCGTTTTCAAGATATTTGACAAAAACACCGGAGGGGTGGGAGGTGAGAGGGGGAGGGGTGCGGGGGATGCGGGGAAGGGAGTGCGGGGGTATCAAAGGGGGGATGAAAATTTCATTGATTTTGCCGTAGGATGCACCGTTTTCAAGATATTTGACAAAAACACCGGAGTGGGTGGAGGGGTGAGTCACGTTAAACTATCATCCGTAAACCGACTTTACAGACAACCGGTTTTTCCTGTTCTGTGCTCCCAATAGGGAACGTGCACATAGACGGTGCTGCCAACTGGTGCCATAAGGGTGCCATCAATTTGAATGTTTTACCTTGATAAGTTTGATTTACTGTCCGCATAGTGTCTCTTCTGTCGCATTAGTGCTGCCGCCTATAGTTACTGCACGTTCCCTATAATACTTATTCTCACGAAAAGTAACTTTTTCTCACAAAAGAAGAAACTTGACGTTTTCTCATGAAAAATAAACAAAAAAAAAAACTAAAAACCTTAAAAAAAAACGTGGAATCGACTGGATCCGCGACCACCCGATTTCTACTGTGCTATTTTGATCTGCTCGAAGCCGGCGAAATTTAGCTTTGTATTCTAATGCAAACAAAAATAGCCGGAAAACACGAGTAAAAGCGATTTTCTGAAAATGAAACATAGCTAGATCAGGTTTTCATCCCCGAAAAACCCCACATACCAAATTTCATCGAAATCGTTGGAGCCGTTTCCGAGATCCTGATTATATATATATATATATATATATATATATACAAGAATTGCTCGTTTAAAGGTATAAGATTCGAAGTCACGACTCCAGTAAAAAACGCTTTATTTTAGCCCAGAAAACCAGATTAATTTTCGATTAACTGTAAAATTTAATAGTAAATAGAAAGTATAATAAAACAAATTGTCAATACACACAAAATACAATAAAATAAAAGTCAAAATATAAAGTCAGTCAAACAAACCGCCCCGGATCGCACCAGGCGCAAATGTGCCCAACACACTAGCCGCATTGCCTCTCTGAACCGCGACGGACAACCTTTGCACCAGAAACGACCCAGAGCGATGGTCAAGACCTCTCTCACGAAGACGGCGCCCCACTTCTTTGAAAAAAAGTATTGCCTCGGAACCCCAACAACCAGTTGTCTCCACCGCAAGAGGCACGAACAAATAATTAGCGAGTGCTGAGTACTTCTTGCACTTTTTAAGGGCTGCCACTTCAGCAGCTGCTCCCCCCAGCCTCGAGGTGTGACCAAGGTGCGAGGTGGCAAAAGTACTGACGCACGTGGCGTCCCAAATCAGACATTTTCCCTTTTGCCAGGGCACCAAGGTCAAACCATCAGGTCTTTTACCATCTGACCGGCTAAGACCTAGAGGCTCCAACACGCAAGGGACGCTAGCCAAAACCAAAGCCCTGCGAACTATATCATTCGTTCACTGTAAAATTAGATTTTTGTTGCTTTAAAACAAATAAATAGTTAGTTTGATTGAGTTGGCGAACAAGTGACGTCATAAGTTGCTTACCATTCAAACTCTATGGGAGAATAATTGTGTTTTGACAGCTCATAAAAAGAACGTCAGTTGATTGGTGGTGTCAACATCCCTATTTAAGTAAGCTTTACGTTGAAGGGAACCATCGCCTGCACACACCTCTGAAGAAATTCAGTGGTGTGTGTGAAGTTCCCTATCCGTATAAGCCCGCGTGGGAACTACAGCCTAAGACCTCTCATTCTGAGAGGTGGCCTGCGCCCTGCAGTGTGAGACGTATATGGGATGATAATATTTTTAATTTGATGGGTATCCTGCATAAAATAACCTTTGCTTAATCAAATCTTTTGTAGAATAATCATCATCATCATCATGCCAGCCTATACATTTACGTCCCACTGCAGGGCACAGGCCTCCTCTCGAAATGAGAGGGCGTACTATCACTAATAGATACTAAAAATTCGATACTATCGATAATATTGACACGTGGCGATGCTATCGATAGTACTATCGATATCCTGAGTACTTTTCGAGGTCAATTATCGATAGTCCTGCAACACTGATCTGGACCCTGGCGTATAGGTCGAGACAAGAATCGCAAACATAGCAAAACATACGAATATCTTCTGAAATAATTAAGACGTTTACAAATGAATGCGATAAACTATCAAGAAAAAAAAAACAGTTGGTATGCCTCGAAGTTTCCAATAAGTATACTTATTGATTTACCCCTTGTTTATTTAAGAACAAAAGATCTGATGAATGATGCAGACAGACGAAGTGACACAGCTGGTTGGTAAATTGTACATGTCCTCTCCTTATTTGCATTAAATTACCAACATCCATATAAATTTTTATTTTATTTATTTTCGTCATAATAATGAACAAAATATGTTGCATTTTCCCTAAAATAACACATGTCACTGAGATTATTCATCCTATTTATTACTCATCATTATCATACGAGTATAAATTTTTGCATTCTTGCAACTTCTTCCTATTTTGGTAGTAATACTGACAAGCATATTTTAGCTAGACTTTGATATGCTCTTTCATAACTTTAACAGTCAACTCATTGATGTGTCATATCTTTTTGGGGTACAGTTTAATACTATCGCTTGAGAGTTTCTGAGAGGACCATTGTCCAATAAATAACATATTGTATTCTACATAATACCATTCAAATACAAATGGCGGAGTGGAGTGGCAGGACCAAAATTTGAGAGTATAACTAAAAAGTAGGCGGATATTAATGAAAGTGGCGAATTCGTTAGCAAAGGCATCTATATCTTCAGCTACATCTGAACTTACCCTCGGGTAAGATAGAAGTCAATCGCTGGTGCAATACAAAACAATACCATACAATACGATACGATACGATACAATACAATAAGATATATTATCTTATTATCGTATAGTATACGATACGATACGATAAGATATGATATGATGGGAACGTATCAAAATATATAAAGTTTAAAACGAATAATGGACGAAGTACATAATGGTCATAATACATACTAAAATTTTCTATGAAACTATTGATAAAACAAACTTTTTTAATCATGTAATCTATAGATTGGCCTATGAAGCAAGAGGTCCTGGGTTCGAATCCCGGTAAGGGCATTTATTAGTGTGATGAGCACGAATATTTGTTCCCGAGTTATGGATGTTTTCTATGTATTTAAGTATTTATTTATCTATATAAGTATGTTTATCGTCGTCTAGTACCCATAGTACAAGCTTTGCTTAGTTTGGGACTAGGTCGATTTGTGTGAGATTGTCCCCTAATATTATATTATTATTATTATTATATTAGGTTAGGTTAGGTTTATTTTATGAAAATCCTGTAAAGTTGAGAATTTCCAAGAAAATTTTATTATACCTCTATCAAATGACCATTATGTATTTCGTCCATTATTAATTTTAAACTTTAGATATTTTGACACGTACCCGATATGATACTATAAAAAATAAAATAATACAATGCTTCTTTATCGAACACCAAATATAGTAAGCAATACCTTGTTGAGTTTTTTGCCGGATTCTTCTCAACAGGGTTTTTTCGAACCGGTGGTTGATTCTTCGACCTTCATAAATTTTTGAATTGAAGCCTAAAAATGATTTCTTTTACTTTGATTTAGAAAAAAGAGCAAAAAGAGCAAAAAAAACAAGAAGCGGCCTCGTTGCTTCACAGTAATCACTTCCAGGCAACCTTTTAGGTACAGCAAAAAGAAGTAGGGAATACATCCAGCAGGTGGTGCAATTTTCAGCGAATAAGAGCAATTCGAACTCAACTAAATGATTTTGTATTTGTATTTGTAACCAAAGCTCATTCTTGGAGTTTGTCTGATTTGTGTATTCGTACAGTGTGGAGGTGGAGAAACTGCATGAACACACAATTCTTGCATAACGTAACTATTATAAGGTCGCGGGTGAGCAATAGTAGATTGTTCAACAAGGGACTAAAACAAGCCATAATGACACGAGATATTTAGCCACCCGAGCGATAGCGAGGGAGGCTATAATTCGAGTTGTCATTATGGTAGTTTAGTCCCGCGTTAAACACTCTACTTTTCACTTTGAATGCGAGGAAAAAAACGACGTACAAAATTACTTTTTTACAACGTATGCTCAATACGAGCAATGGACATCTGTTCAAAATTCAAATAGCAAAAAAAATACCGCTGTCTTTTCTTTTCTTTTATATTTTTTTGTAAAGTGACGCTTTAAATGCTTGCATAATTAGCCAACAGATTCTAACTTAAAGACTATGTTAAAACTAATTGGACTATGCATGTAAGAATGATAATTGTTCATTCATTAGAATCGGCAAATAAATTAACCTAATTGATCTAAGTTCACACACAAAATATATTGTTAACTGAAACACTTACCCGTGAATAAAGAAACGACTTTTTAAGTTTATTTTCTATATGCCAATTCTTTGTTAAATTATATCTAATTATACTTTCTATTTACTATTAAATGCAACTGACATCGCATTATTTTGAAGTCACGCCATATTAACTTTCAAACGTAACTGCTCTATCTACCGTACACTACAGCACTGCTTTGCCGACAGTGCGGATTGCCATTTTATCGACAGAGCAGGGAACTTCTTTGCCGACAGCGTTTTTAAAAAAAAACAAATTAAAAAACACCTAAGCTAAAGGAAATCTTTCTTTACATGTAAAATAAAATGAATTCATCTTTAATATTTTATAATTAAATAGATTAATATTCGTAATTATTCAATGTGTTTCACGAAATTATTATTTTTTAAATATTTTTTATACAGTTGTCATTTTGAGGTTATTTCCACGCCCTAAAGGCTTCCACAGACCGAAGCGCAGGGCGCTACAGTGCGTCCGCAGCGCGCTTCGGTCTGTGGAAATCTTTAAAATTGTCTATACCCAGTTACTGAAAATGGCGATAATCCTCCATTCACAAACACCGTGATTGGCAGTTTAGGGGTTTCCATAGTCAATTAAAAAAAATTTACTTTAATCCCAAGAGATCAAAAAAGAGCTTTAGTCCCGATATGCAGAGACTAAAGTAACATTTTAAGAGCATGAGAAGTGAAAAGTAATTGTTTCAGTTCATTAAAAAATAAATCATACGGAATCCTGTAAGCCTATAAGATAATGCGACGTAACATCCGATTATGAGTGGTGTAATCAGTCGCAGATAACGGAATTCCTCAACATATAAATACCATTTTCCCTACCAAAATTCAAGTTATTTGTGATTGTAAAATAGAGCTCACATATAAAGTGGTAAACTGTACATTTCGTATACCTACCTCCCAATTTCATAAGAGAAATTTGCTTTACGTTGGTGAGTTTCAGTTTTAATTAATAATCCTATGATAAAAAATGAGAAAGCTTGTGAAGATGTAAGGATGTTTGGATATTTGGATGTTTGAACTGAAACTTGTTGTTACTGAAGCTATTGAAACTAAGCGTGCAGTTAGATAAATTCTGGATTGAGACAAAGGATCCCGGTACTGTCTTTCCTTAGGATAAGATTTTAACTTTAAACAAGAATGGGTTAGACCACAATCACGCCTGATGGAAAGCGAAGATGAGGTCTACGGAGCACGCTTGCTTAGTAAATAATTATATTATTTTACTTGTTACAGACACAATGCCGATCGATTTGTACTACGCCCCGTACTCGCCGCCGTGCTGGTCCATCCTCATGGTCGCAGATGCACTCGACTTAGAGCTGAACCTCAAGGTCGTTAAAACCAGCGAGGGGGAGCATCTAACTCCTGAGTATCGAAAGGTGAGGAGGCACAAGTCTTAGCATTTTTCTGCAATCGCAAGAGTCCACGGACCGGAAGACGCAGTGCAGGTAGGCTTCCACAAAAATGGAGCGACGACCTGTTGAAGGTTACGGGAACGCGTGGTATAGGACAGATCTGGGGGGGCTACCTACTCCGAAATTCGAAAATCGAAGTTCGTATCGCATCGTCTTGCTCGCTCTTGTATTAAATACTATTAGCATGAGAGGAATGGCACGATACGAAGTTCGAATTTTGCACTTCGTAGTATAAGGCCTGTTTTAAAGGCTAAAGGAACTTGAAAATAAAACAATGTATAAGCTTTACCATACTTGTCAGCAATGACGTCGGATAAAAAAATTTAGGTAACAAAGTAGAAATAAAGTTGCTACGGTTGTACTGGTCAATAGCGAGTAAAGGGCTCCATAGACGGACTGCTTAGAGCAGTGAGTGCCAACCAGTTTAAGCGGTCGCTGATAGGTGATCTGCTGTTTCAATACTAAATTCAGAGCATTCGGGTTGAAGTAGATTCCAACCGGAACACGACTGCTCTCGTGCCGTTGGTTTCGACTGCTTTAAGCATCGGCCATCTATGGACCGTCTTTAAACGCCACTACATCAACTTCGTTTCAATAACGTATACTTTGACTATGACGATAATATAAATCGTGAACTTCCAGATGAACCCTCAACACACCGTCCCCACAATCGTGGACAACGGCTTCGCCCTGTGGGAGTCCCGCGCCATCATCACCTACCTCGCCAACAAGTACGGCAAAGGGAGCACCCTGTACCCTGAGGACCCGCAGGCGCGGGCGCTGATCGACCAGAGGCTGTACTTCGATGTCAGCACGCTGTATCAAAGATACATGGATTACTTGGTCAGTAAAATAAGCTAAGGTCCATCGTCACCATCTCGATGGATGGCGGTCTACCACAGTAGGGTGAGTGGGGGTAAGATGAAAAACACTTGGGTGCTACGAGTAGTTTTTCATCTTACACTGCTTTTCATCTTACCCCCACTCACTATACGTTTTCTTCGGCACTTCCTGCCACTTACTGTGAAATTGTTGAATCAACTTCCGGCAGCAGTGTTTCCAGACAATTATGAATCGGGGCTTTTAAGTTGGTATACTTCCTTTAAAGGCCGGCAACAGATCAGCGACTCTCCTTGATATTCATGAGCGGTGGTTATCATTTCCCATTAGATGACTCGCTGCCTCGTCTGTCTCTCTCTAATTATTATTATTTAGCCTATAATTGTGTCCCACTGCTGGGCAAAGGCCTCTCCTCTTCCACATCTCCCTATCGAGCGCTATATTTGGCCACTCCCTCAGTTCCGCGTCCAGGTTATCTCGCCATCTCCGCCTCGGCCTGCCTTGCCGTCGGTGCCCATCCCCATCGCGTGGCACCCACGTGGCTGTTAGCACCCATCTTTGTGGGTGCATCCGGCAGACATGCCCGGCCCATTCCCATTTAACTCGTTGAGCGTCCAGTGCGCACGGGTGTGCACACAACAGCTTAGGAATTTAGAGCGGTCGCTTTTCCAACATCTGCAATTTGAGTTTTGGAGCGCAATGTGTCTCTCTCTCATAATAAAAAAAATCTTTGTCTCCACTGGAGTTTGGCGATTATCATTGCAATTCGTACTTGGATAGCAGCTGCTCCGAACAGTTACCATGTGCTCACGTCGAATCATTCGCGAAGGTTTTTCAACCACTTGGTTTTACGTTCGGTCCGGTCTTTGGCGTTACTAGCGAAGCTGTATCTTTCTTTGCATTATCCCTCAAACTCTACTAATATTAAATGATGAGTTTTTGTTACTCAATTACGCAATAATGGCTCAACGGATACTAATACAACTTAGCGTATTTATGTAAGTACATGTAAAAAAATCTAGATTGAGAGATAGGATACTTAGATAATGTTTTACATTGACTTTAAATTAGAATGGAGGACGCTGCTATTTTTTTTCTTTTTTTTTATGGTATAGGGGGCAAACAAGCAAACGGATCGCCTGATGGTAAACGATTACCGTCGCCCATGGACTCTGGCGACACCAGAAGAGTCACAAGTGCGTTGCCGGCCTTTTAGGTAGGAGTACGCTCTTTTTTGAAAGCTTGAAGGTCATGCTCAAGAACTTTGAAGCACTTCGGCTTTCAAGATGTCGTGTTAACTTTTTCTGCAATCACGTTGCGTTGTCCGAGTGAACATACCATATATTAAATATATAAATATAAATTAAAAATTTTAAAAACCCCCGACGCAATTTGGTCACACATATTTTGAAAATAAAGTAAATGCTCATTCTGCGTCTATGATCCCTTCCGCAGCTAACAAAAGAGCTGATATAACTTTGAAACGGAGAATTTTGATGAAACATGTCTAAGAACTA
The DNA here is from genome assembly GCA_947563465.1 of Archips xylosteana. Taxonomy (NCBI): domain Eukaryota; kingdom Metazoa; phylum Arthropoda; class Insecta; order Lepidoptera; family Tortricidae; genus Archips; species Archips xylosteana. Next base: position 2,472,726 of record OX387351.1, on the reverse strand, counting down.
TCGCCAAGAAACTTGCTTTCAAATGAAAAAACCGCATCCGAATCGATTCACCCGCTTAAGAACTATGATGACGTAGACAGACACACACATAGCGGTCAGGTCAAACTTATAACACTCCTCTTTTTATGTCGGGGGTTAAAAGTGTGGTCTTAGGTAGGTAGGTATTTCTAACAAGGTGGCTAGTGGCCAAGCTAGTAAAGAAATACGTGTAGTCGAGTATAAAAGGAAATTGCGGAAATCCTGTAGAAAATATGTTTAATGTAACGTAATTAGTCGTGAATCATTAGTCAAAACAAAATTCGCCAAACGGCTCAAATTATTCATTTTCCCTCACATCTACAACAAGATTGTCAGTAAATATGACATTAGACATTGTCGTCTGGCCGAGGCTAGGAAACGTATTCTTGGCGTTTTGTTAACCTGGAACTACGACGAGTCCGAGAGTATTCTGAGCATCATAGGATGAAGTAGTGTATTGGCGTCACTGTCGGTCCTCTTGGCCCACGAGCTACACCCAGCTTCCGAGCCTCTTTGTTCATGCTGTGAGCTGACACACGCACATATGCATACACATACCACACACACACACACACACACACGCTCAAACTCACACCTGTAGCTTTCTGTTTATCTTTAAAAAATGTATTTTTAGTTAAACTAGCAAATAATTTTAAGCCCCAGCAGCTGGGATTTGGCGTCAAAGGTGGTTGTGAGGCGGCTGTCCACGCTGCGCGCACTTTCTTGAATCGTCCCGACTATGAAGTTTTTGTCAAAATCGACGTCAAAAATGCTTTTAATTCGGTTGACCGTGGTGTTCTGTTAGCTGAAGTCAAAAAAGAGGTTCCAGAACTTTACCCTTATTTATGGCAATGCTACGGAGCACCTTCAAAATTACTTTTCGGTGACAAAATTATTTTATCGAACATGGGTTGTCAACAGGGAGATCCGCTTGGGCCCGCCATTTTTAGCTTAGCCATTCACCCCATCATCTCTAATCTAAATTCAAAATTTAATCTTTGGTATCTAGACGACGGTTCTCTGGGTGGAGACGCTTTAACTGTTTTACAAGATATCCACCAAATCATTTCAAAATTTTTCGATATTGGGCTCTCTTTAAACTTCACAAAATGCGAAATTTATTTACCGAGTCATCTTTCTTCAGAAAAGAAAATCGAGATTTTAACAAACTTTAATGCGGTTCTGCCTAATATTTCGGTCCATTCAAATTCATCTCTCACACTTTTAGGCTCACCCATTTTCGATGAATCAATCAATCCGGTCATAAACTGTAAATTAAATTTATTCAATAGTACATCTGACCTGCTTTTTCAGATAAATCCTCACATGGCCCTTTTTATTATTCGGTTCTGCTTATTTACACCAAAATTCATGTATCTACTTCGCAGTTGCCCGATTTGGAAATTTCCGTCCATTCTCTCATCCATTGACGATTCTCTCCAGGCAACTCTATCCAAAATTTCTCTTCGTGGTCTCAAGCGGTTCTCCCCATTCGTTTTGGTGGTTTAGGTGGTCGCTCATCATCCAGTGTGGCATTACCTGCTTTCCTGTCTTCCGCCTACAGCTCGCTGTCTCTCGTCAGTATTATTTTAAATAAACCACAAATACCTGTCGATGAGTTAGCCTGCCTGGCGGAGGCCGAGAAAGCTTGGTGCGACTCGTGCCCTGGTGTGGACACCCCCACCGTTAAAAAGATCCAGCGGGCCTGGGACACCCCTCGCCTTAACGCGACTCACGCTTCCCTTCTCGAAAACTGTCCGGACGATTCGGAACGCGCCCGTCTGTTAGCTGTTTCCACACCCGAGGCAGGCCATTGGCTGAACGCCTTGCCATCGAGGAATATTGGAACTATTCTGGACCCAAGTACTTTGCGGATAGGAATTTCCCTAAGACTTGGGGCCAGAATATGCATTCCTCACATCTGCGCTTGTGGCAAAAACGTGGATCAACTGGGACGACATGGGCTTTCATGTGTTAGGAGCGCCGGCCGTATGTACCGTCATGGCACCATAAATGACTTAGTACGTCGGTCGCTTGCCACCGTGTCAGTGCCTTCGGCTTTAGAGCCGGCTGGCATGGCAAGGGACGATGGCAAGCGTCCAGACGGGGTCACACTGGTGCCGTGGAAGCTCGGTAGGGCTCTGGTGTGGGACGCTACATGCGTTGATACTTTCGCTCTGTCCCACATCAAGGCAACTAGCTCACAAGCCGGCGCTGCGGCTGATCAGGCCCAACTCCTCAAGCGCCGCAAATACTCATCTTTATTAAAGGATTACGAGTTTGCTGCGCTTGCTGTTGAGACCTTAGGGCCTTGGTCAGCCGACATGAAGTCCTTCATAAAGGCCCTTTCTTCCCGGTTGGTCGACACCTCTGGGGACCCAAGAGCTGGCGCATATTTATCCCAGCGGATCGCACTTGCGATCCAAAGGGGTAATTCGGCCAGCATCATGGGAACCCTGCCACAGACAGATCTTTTGGACGGGGTATTCTTTTTATAATTTCTATTTTTATAGTAACATGTACATATTTAGTTAATTTTTCTTAGGTAAGTTATCTTTATCTTCTTTATAGCTGTTAATTTCATGTGTTTATGTTTTTTTATTTTATTCAATATTCCATTATTATTGTAAATAAAAATAATAAATTTGTATAATAACTAAATAAATAAAACTTTTTAGTTTGTTTAATGTTTGAATTTCTCCTTTTTTTTTTTTTGTCTATATTTTGTAATTAAGATTCAGACCGCATCACTATGTGTAATTATAATTATGGTCTTTTGGCTGCCACGATACAGGCCTAGCCTAGTGTGGAGTCATTGGTATTTCTTTTTGTATATGTTTCATATTATGGTTAATAAAAATTTACTTTACTTTACTTTACTTATTTATTTTCCAGATCCCGCAAATGGCGGGGCCAGCTGATGAAGCCAAGTTCAAGAAGGTAGAAGAGGCTCTGGAATTCGTTGAGACGTTCTTGGAAGGTCGTCAGTACATAGCTGGAGACAACCTAACCTTAGCCGACTACAGTATTGCTGCTTCGCTTAGCACCTTCGGTTCTGTTGGTATTGATGCGTTCAAGAGCTCTAAGATTAAGGCGTAAGTACCGTACTGATACTTTTAAGGGTTCCGTAGCTATACTTAAATGTGACATGAAACCCTTGTGGCATTCATGGGTCGGTCTATCCATCCGTCTGTCACACGTCATAATCAACTAAAGAAACGATTGTTACTTGTGAATTTCTGTGATCTAAATATGTACGGATGTGAATTTCGAATAAAGGGGTAACTTTTAAATGGGGAGGAGAAATTAATAAAATTAAAAAAAGCTTTACAAATTCTATTTGTTAAATGAAAAGGCTTGTCGTGAGGATCCAATCCATTGAGCCGTTTAGGCTACAGGGCGTGGCAAAGAATGATACACATACTTGTACCCTCATACATACATACATACCCACTTACATACATAAATACATACGCTCGAAAAACGTAGCCCTCCTGCGACAGTCGGGTGATACTTAGATTTTTTTACGGGAAAGTGGTTTCTGTTTCAGATGGTTCGAAAAAGTCAAGAAAACTGCTCCAGGATTCAGCAAGAGTGAAGAAGGAGCCAAGTTGTTTGAGGGTATGGTAATAGGAATGCTCAATAAAAAGTCATCTTAAGCTTTATTGTTTTTTTATTGATCTTAATGCCTTATGTGCATTGCGTTCGTATATTTGTTAATACTACAGTGTTTTTTAATTCCTTTAACTTATACATCAATATTTCCCTAAAAAAAGTCCCTAAGACTAGTTAAAAGTTCTAAGTTATAGTTTCAAATATGGCAGTGTTTTATACACATAAAAATAAAAGTCGTAACTGAACGACTAACTGACTGACTCCTCAACGTCCAGCACAACCCTTGGCCTGAGAAGTGGCCTTTATGACGTGACAAGGAGCAACAACGAATTTGTTGAAATAATCTCACGGGATAAAGAAGATTATTATACGTTCGCTTCGAAATGGTCTTTCTTCCATAACCATAATGAGTACCTAGCCCTAGAGCCTTGATATTTTGACGTGCAAACAGGTACCTAAGTAATTAGCATAGGATGTTTCTAAATTCCCGTGGGATATGGCATAAAGAGGGTAATTTTATAACTATCCTTCCGTCCGCAGCTTCGTCCGCGATAAATTAATTTTCCCGTAGGAAAAGGTATTTTCCCGCGGTAAAAAGTAGCCTATGACAGCATAACTAATTGACAGTAGCTGTTTTAGAGACTTGATACCTGTCAGATTTTATTTAGAATTTCCCGCGAGGCTCAGGAGTTGACCAATTTGACCATACATTTTTACTCTACGCGGACGAAGTCGCGGGAAATATAATAATGAATTTAAATGGACCTAGGACTTGGTTGTAGAGATAATCTACGATAATATGTCCCGCCCCTCCAAAATTCAAGAAGTCTTCAATGTATTTGTGACGGTATTTATAAAGCACCACCAAAACTCTCCACGCATGTGTGCGTGCTGAGACAGCTGTCAAACAAAAGCAGATACTCGGATTAATTGTTCGGCTAGTCGTGTGACATACATAACACATTGAAATACATAGTAATATGGAGGGGCGGGCCATGTTATCGTAGTTTATCTTCTACAGAGAAATAAAAAGCAGAGACTTGTTTGTACCGTTATTTAAAATGTGTCAGTGACATTATTATCATAAACATATTGTTTAACAATACACATAAAACTAAGAATAAAGTGATTTTGTATAATCATTCTTGTATCAGTCTAAGATGAATTTTTGGCCATAATGTCCTTGACTAACTTCGTGAAAATCTCAGCACCCTCCTCGTTCTTGTGGAATCCGGGGAGAGTAGTTTTTGCTCTGGCGAACCATCTGAAGCAAAAAAAAAAATGTTATTTCAATTTTCAATCAATTCAGTATGAAAACATTTATGAGAATGTTGATAACGTTGATAGGATTATTATGATAATGTTGGTATTGCCTAGGCGTGGAAGTAGGCAATTGCTGGCTGATTCACTTTTCATCAGGTGAGATATTTGTCAATCACGGGTTAGTTTCATTTTAAAAAAAAATAAGGAAATTGACATAACATAACCAATCAACCTTTGAGTATTCAACTAGCAATCAACTGACCTATAGTAGTGGAATGATAAAGGTTCGTCACTTTTCGATCTTAACTCATTGATATAGAGTCGAAAAGTGACGAACGTTTTCATTCCGCGATTGTGCTTTTGTGGAGACCACGGATCGGCAAACGTAGCGTGGGACGTCCTCAGACACGGTGGAGCGATGATCTTCGCAGGGCGGCTGGCAAGAGCTGGATGAGAGTGGCCGAGGATCGTGCTCAGTGGCGGGCCATGGGAGAGGCCTATGTCCAGCAGTGGACGAACATAGGCTGATGATGATGATGATGATTGTGCTTTTTATGAGGCGAAACACGAAAATAATATTCTACTAATCTTTTGTGGAGGCCTAGTGGTTTGACATATGGCCTCTCAAGCAGAGAGTCGTGGGTTCAAATCCCGGCTCGCACCTCTAAGTTTTTCGGAATTTATGTGCGAAATTACATTTGAAATTTACCATGAGCTTTACGGTAAAAGAAAACGTCATGAGGAAACCTGCATACACCTGCGAAGAAATTCAATGGTATGTGTGAAGTTCCCAATCCGCAACTGGGCCCGCGTGGGACGCATATAGGCTGGGATGATGATGAGATAGTATGTAGGTTACATCCAGTCCTGGTGACTTCTGCTGAGACACCAACTTCAACCATGTCAGTAGAAAGTTATTTTCGTAGTTTGTTGCAATCGGTTCAATTTTAATTTTTAACCCCCGACACAAAAAGAGAGGTGTTATAAGTTTGACCGCTATGTGTGTGTCTGTCTGTCTGTGTGTCTGTCTGTGGCATCATAGCTCTTAAACGGGTGGACCGATTCGGATGCAATTTCTTTTTATTTAAAAGCTGGTTTCTTGGCGATGGTTCTTAGACATGTTTCATCAAAGTTGGTTCAGCCGTTTCAAAGTTATCAGCTCTTTTGCTAACTGCGGAAGGGATCTTAGACGCATAATTTAGGCATTTACTTTATTTTCAAAATATCTGTGACCAAATTGCGTCGGGGGTTTTTAAAATTTTCAATTTATATAAATTTTATAGAAGTAGATACTCCTAGTCGATTTTCTACTCACGCCTTAATGTTAGGGTATTTGAAGATGTCTATGTCAAGTGTGCTAAAGTTGGTGACCGAGGCCACGATGCTGATGTCAGCCAGGGTCGGCTGGTCCCCTGCCACCCAGTCATGACCCTCCAGGAATATCTCCAGGAACTCCAGGGCCTCTTCTACTCTCTTGAGTTTAGCTTCATCCGCTGGTTGCTTTTGTAACTGGGGGTACTAAAACTAAAAGGTTAAGGGGCTGTTTCACCACCCCTTGATTAATTTTAACTAAAGGATAAATGTGATGATGTCTTCGTCTATTCGTACAAAACAAACAAAGACGGCATCACATTTATCCGTCAAATAAATTTGATCAATAGATGGTGTAACAGGAGGTAAGTGTGTTTCATCACCTTCTGTTAAGTTTCTATTGTTTTAAACCGACTTCAATAAAAGGAGGAGGTTATCAATTCGGTTGTTTGTCTTGTTAAATTTGTTTAGCAAGGGTGACACTCGTAGAAGCCCTATTGATAGTACGTATGTTAGATAGATGACTAGGTCCACTCCTGCTGGCTCGTGCTGAGGCACCGACTTCAAACAGATCAGTAGGATAGTGAGAAATCCAGTACCGGAGGTCCAGGATATCAGGTCAAGAAGTAAAACGCGTCCGTCCACTTAGCAGATTTAATCAAGACAAAAAAAGAAACGAAACGTATATCTACCCTAATCTAAAAATATGAATGCTTCTTAGTCTACCCACATATCTCACACCTCCACACTTAATCACTAACATGGTAAACACTTACATAACAAATAAACAAATGGCATTATGCTTTGCTCTTATATATATGTATACCTTAATCTATTTCTAACCCACGAAATTTAGTCACCCGATGAGGTAAGGGTCTGAGCTTCAACGGCGACCGAGGCGGAGGCAATTGCGGTGGGGAGGGGCAGAGTGACTGATCTGGTTCTGGATCGCTGACGGTCTTAGCCTTGTCGACTTCTACCTCTCCAGCGCCGTGGCTTGACAAGCTCCTGCCCCTGCCCACCTCCTCCGCGGCGGGCTCCGGCCGCGCGACTGCCCTCTCAACCACGCCTTCCCGCTTTTCGTTGTCGATACACGACTCCGGGCAAGGAGCGGTAGACATTCGAGATCTGCGCCTTACTTGATCTACATGTCTTACTATAGGTTGACCGATTTCGCTATCCAGAATATACCTACGAGAACCCTCGAGGCCGACTACGGTTCCCTTTACCCATTTATCGCCGACGGCGTAGCTCCGCGCCCACACTTCTTCGCCCGGAGCAAAGGATCGCGGCGTGCCGCCCGCGGTTGCCACCTGGCGGTCCTGAGCCACGCGCACGCGCTCGTGCAGCGCTCTGTCGCCTCGCAGTAAATCTAGTCGAGTACGCAACGTTCTCCGCTGCAGTAACATCGCCGGGCTCTCTCCTGTCGTACTGTGTACCGCATTCCTATACGCTAATAAGTAAGTTTGCAGGGCTGCGTCTACGTCGATACCTTCTCTAAACGCCTTTTTAATTGCGCGTTTATAAAGTTTCACTGCCCCCTCCGCGGCCCCATTAGAAGCGGGATGATATGCTGGTGAGAACAACTGTCTAACTCCACAGTTTACCAAAAAATCTTTAAATTGTGAACTCGTAAACGGTGGTCCCTGATCTGAAACTAACTCTTTCGGCAACCCGAAACGAGCGAAAGTAGTTCTCAGAATTTTAATTACCGCGTCGGCGTTCGTACGCGTCATTTCAAATACTTCTAGCCACTTCGTGGTTGAATCGATAATTACTAAAAAGGTTTTACCTTTTAGAGGTCCTAGAAAATCGATGTGCAGCCTACTCCAAGGCTGATTGGCATAAGGCCAGGGGTTCGGGGGCGCCCGCGGCGGCGCCGGTGCTTCTGCTGCGCATGTCGCGCACTGACTGCATAGCGCCTCAACGTCAGCGTCAATATTGGGCCACCACACGTAACTGCGGGCTATGGACTTAGTTTTTACAATGCCCATGTGACTGATGTGCAGTTGTTTCAATATTGACGCCTGCAATTTTAGCGGCACTATAATGCGATAGCCCCACATTAGACAACCTCTATCTATATATAATTCATTTCGCCTTGAAAAATATGGCTTGAGCGCCTCGTCGGGGCATTTCGTCGGCCATCCTGATTGTACGTACGCTAATGTTCTGCCTAATAACGGATCCGTAGACGTCGCTAGTTTTACTTCATTATTGGTGATCGGTAAAAAGCTTTCTACGAATTTAATGTAGGTTACGTCGTCCTCGTCCCCCCTTCTGCCTCTCGCCTGAGGCAGTCGCGATAAAGCGTCCGCACAGTTCTTGCCAGAAGCTACGTATTCTATCTTGTAGTCATACCCGGACAACAGCACGGCCCATCGCTGAAGCCGTGACGCTGCCATGACGGGTATGCCCACTTTATCTCCGAAGATGTGCGTGAGCGGTTTATGGTCAGTTTTTAGTGTGAATTTTCGTCCGTAAAGGTACTGGTGGAACTTCCGAATACCATAAATGATCGCGAGGGCCTCTCTATCTATTTGCGCGTACGCCTTCTCCGCGGCCGTGAGCGTACGTGACGCGTACGCCACCGGCCGCTCGCCCGCCGGCGTCAGGTGCGACAGCACGCAGCCCACGCCCACGCCCGACGCGTCCGCCGTCAGCACCAGCGGCAGCGCGCCCGAGTAGTGCACCAGCACCTCGCTCGAACTCAGCGCGGCTTTGATTTTGTCAAAAGCGGCTTGACATGATTCGCCCCAAACGAAACTCACACCCGCCTTCAACAGGTTATATAGGGGTGTCAATATCGTGCTGACATTTTTAACGAACTTAGCGTAATACATGACTAGACCTATAAATGCCCTCAACTCCGATACGTTTCGAGGCGCGGGGGTTTTCACTATAGCCTTGACCTTGTCAGGGCACGTATGAACACCGGCTTTGCTAATTACGTGCCCCAAATACTTTACCGACTCAGCGAAAAACTCGCATTTTTCCGCCTTTACGCGAAGACCGTACTCTTGCAACCTTTGAAAAACTTTATTTAAGTTTTCTATGTGCGATCGTGTATCCAGGCCGGTTATTATCACGTCATCCAGAAATACTCCAACATGAGGCAGATCCGCGAATAATTGTTCTAATCTCCTTTGGAATATTCCTGGACTCGACGCTAGACCATACACCAAACGATTATACCTAAATAAACCCTTATGGGTATTGATCACGGTATATTTTCGTGACTCATCGAGTTCGAACTGTGCGTACGCTTGTGACAGGTCAATTTTACTAAAACGTTCCCCTCCATGTAGACGCGCTAATAAATCTTCCATTCTAGGTAGCGGATACCGGTCAACCTCTAGTACTTTGTTAAGGGTTATTTTGTAATCAGCACAGATCCTTATGTTACCGTCCTTTTTAACGACGGGCACGATGGGCGTAGCCCAGTCGGAGCGGTCGACGGGGGTGAGCACGCCGTCGCGCACCAGCTGGTCCAGCGCGCGCTCCACCGGCTCGCGCAGCGCGTACGCCAGCGGGCGCGCGCGCAGGAACAGCGGCCGGGCGCCCGCGCGCAAGTGGATGCCGACGCGGCCGCCGGTGAAACGCCCCAGCCCTTCCGCGAAAACCTCACAGTACCGGGACCTGAAATGTTTTAGATTAAAATTAGTTTCCGTCACATTATTTACGTTGCAACATCGCGGCGAGGGTATCTGCATACCGAGTTCGATAAGCCACTGCCGTCCCAATAGTGACGATTTTCCATGATCTACGATATACAAATCTAAATGTTTTTGTCTGTTTTTATACTTGACTAGTGGTCTCACTACTCCCACCGGATTGACCAATTCACCTGTGTAATATCGCAACTTCAATTTACATTTTTTTAGCTCTAAATCTCTAAACAGTTTTTGATATAAATCCAGGCTGATGCATGACACGGCACTGCCAGTATCGCATTCCATACTAATATGTTTATCATGTATATTTAAGTCTATTAAAATAGGGCTACAGTCCGCTACTGAAACTCGATTAAGGTTGGTAATAATTACCTCGTCACTGTAATCACTATCCTCACTCGATAATTTCTGTTCCCCGTTGGCGTACATTCCACGGGCCCGGTGGGGCTCCGAGCTGTCGTCGACCGCGTCCACGCTGTGCTGGCCCGTCATGTACGGACACATGCGCCGAAGATGACCTTGTCTATTGCACACTTTGCACACGTAACGTGCGAAGCGACACAGCTCCGCGTCATGCGGGCCGCCACACGCCGCGCACTGCTGCGCGCCGCGGCCTGAAAGTGCCGCCGGCGCCCGACCCGGCGCCCGGCCTCGCGAGCCTGCGCGGCCGCCTCGCGCGGCTGCGGGCGCCGGCGCGCGCCACGCCCGCGTTGCCGGCCGGCCGCTCGTCGCCGGCTCGCTCGCCCACGGCCCGCCGCCGGCCTGGCGCGCTGCGAACCCGGCCATGGCTTGACAGTCGACCGCACTTGCTGCCTGCATCGACCTCCCTCGCCCTTCAATCACCGCCGCGTCCTTCTCCGCCGCCTCCATACTTATAGCCAGACTATAAGCTTTGGCAAAATCTAGATCACTTTCTGTGAACAACCTTTGACGTATCGTCTCACTATGTATGCCGCAAACCAACTGATCGCGTAAACTCTCTTGTAGCCAGGAGCCGAACTCGCAAGTCTTCGACATTTTCTTTAAAACTGTTACGTACTCTGCAATAGTCTCGCTAACAGTTTGCTTCCTGTGCCGAAACTTGAATCGCTCGGCGAGCTCACTAGGCTTCGGTTGTAAATATTTTCCTATAATTGCCGTGACCTCCGCGAACGTCTTTGTCGTAGGTTTTTCCGGTGTACACAAATTTACAAGCAACTCGTAACATTCCGCACCCATCACGGTTATCAATGTTGGTACGTACATATCACTCCCGACCTTATTTACAATAAAATATTGTTCTAAACGTTCTATGTATAACCGCCAGTTATCCGTTGCCACGTTAAATTCGGCTATCTTGCCCACCGACATTGTACTTCGTACCACAAATTAAACAGTCACTGTCTGAACTAAACAATTCGCACTCGCGTCGCAGTTCGATCGTCCTCGTCGCCACTGAGAAATCCAGTACCGGAGGTCCAGGATATCAGGTCAAGAAGTAAAACGCGTCCGTCCACTTAGCAGATTTAATCAAGACAAAAAAAGAAACGAAACGTATATCTACCCTAATCTAAAAATATGAATGCTTCTTAGTCTACCCACATATCTCACAGATAGTTATTTTCATGGTTTTTAGAATCGGTTCAAATTTCAATTTTTATTTTGATAGATTTTCTATTTGATAGATACCTAAATGTGTATTTTTGTGTGTTAGCTATTACTTACTTAGTTTTACAACTAAACTATTTTTTAGAAGCTTTTTTTTTTATTTGCACAGCAGTGCAGACATGTTGTCCGCTTCAAAATTTACCATTTTTTTAACATTTTTTTGGGGTCGTTATTGGAGTAATTTTTTGTAGCTTCCCTCACATTAATATTGTGTATGTTACTCACCATATAATCAGCGAATCTTTGGTAAAGGGTGTTTAAATCGAAGTACAGCCTCAGGTCGACAAGCGCGCGCGCCTGCGGGTCCTCAGGGTACAGGGGGCTCCCTTTGCCGTACTTGTTGGCGAGGTACGTGATGATGGCGCGGGACTCCCACAAGGCGAATCCGTCGTCAACTATCGTGGGGATGCAGTGCTGGGGATTGATCTGAAAGGTTGGGAATTTTGTTGGAGTGCTGCTGACTTTTCTTCGCTAAGGTATAAGTTGGCAGCCGGCTGCACGCAGCAGCAGCAGACGACGTGTCGCTAGCTACGCTAGCTACGGAGGGAATTTCATAGAAATAAAGTATAAGTTGGCGTAGCTAGCGACTCGTCGTCTGCTACTGCTGCGTGCACTCGGCTGCCAACTTATACCCTTATCCGAAAAAAGTGACCGGCCAAACCACTAGAAAAGCCGTATCAGTCTACTAGTCTAGCAGCAATTAGCTCTAGATTCAGATTTTACGAACAGGACTAAATGTCTAGTGACGATTTTACAGAATTTTTCAGACTTCGAAGCTCGTAGACAGAGCAAACTCCCTAGTTTTGAAGTAGGTCTAATTTAGTGTTTTTCAATCTTTTTGGATATACGACCCCTTTACAACTTAAAGTATTTTAGCGTCCCCCTAGGGTCAAAATCGAAACAAAATCTTAGTCGACCTAAAACTGAAAAGAGTAATTGATTGTACTTGCTATTTTTCAACCCGGGATCCCCAGGACGGTTTCGCGACCCCCCTAGGGGTCGCGACCCACAGTTTGAAAATACTGGTCTAATTGATATTGGCTGAATAGCGATAGTTAGCCTAGAACACACCCCGATGAAAAAAAGAAAATGGGGCCCCAATGTTTTGCTAACTACCTTCTTTTTTCACCCGACTGTCGAAGTAGAGTTATTTTATTTAGCATTATTTGCGCTAAAAATACACTATAGACTTCTTTTTTAGGGTTCCGTACCCAAAGGGTAAAAACGGGACCCTATTACTGAGGCTCCGCTGTCCGTCTGTCCGTCTGTCACCAGGCTGTATCTCATGAACCGTGATAGCTAGACAGTTGAAATTTTCACAGATTATGTATTTCGGTTGCCGCTATAACAACAAATACTAAAAACGGAATAAAATAAATATTTAAGGGGGCTCCCATACAACAAACATGATTTTTTGCTCGTTTTTGCTCGATATTGATAACGGCAACAGGTAGACGCTTGAAATATTCACAGAATATTTAGTTATATATTCAATTTAAAAATAAAAAATTAAATTAAAATAAAACAAATATTTAAGGGGGCTCCCATACAACAAACGTGATTTTTGTGCCGTTTTTAGGGTTCCGTAGTCAACTAGGAACCCTTATAGTTTTTATAGATAATGGTACGGAACCCTTCGTGCGCGAGTCCGACTCGTACTTGGCCGTTTTTTTCTTTATTTATTCGTTATTTGCAGGTTAGGTTAGGAGGGCCCCAGAACGTGAGGGCCCCGCTACACAGTACCCATTTTTAGGGTTCTGTACGTCAAAAGGAAAAAACGGAACCCTTATAGGATCACTTTGTTGTCCGTCCGTCCGTCTGTCAAGACCCTTTTTTTAGGAACGCGTGGAGGTATCAAGCTGAAATTTATATCAAATACACACACAGGTCTACTGTCCCTTGGAGCTGTGAAAAAAATCAAACTTTTAAGCCAACGCAATCAAAAGATACAGCCATTTATGCCGTAAATTAGACGGCTGGATAGCCTAGTTGTTAGAGAACCTGACTACGAAGCTCAAGGTCCCGGGTTCTATTCCCGGTCGGGGCAGATATACTTGTGTGAAAAATACGAATGTTTGTGCTCGAGTCTGGGATGTTTAATATGTAGGTATTTAAATAAGTATGTATTTATAAATGTTTATATAAGTATGTTTACCAGTTGTCTGGTACCCATAGTACAAGTTTTGCTTAGTTTGGGACTAGGTCAATTGGTGTGATTGTCCTGTGATATTTATTTATATATTTATTTTATTTAAATTTTCGACACTCGCAAGGGAATCAAAACCTACAGGGTACCTACTTCCCGTGAACTCAGAATCTTGAAATTTGGTACGAAGCAAGGTCTTCTAGCACAGATAAAGGAAAAATTGCGAAAAGCATAAATTTTTTTGACTGTCTGTCTATATCACTAACCAATCTACAATTACACCTAGTTATCTGCGATCTGATAATAGACACACCATATTTAACTCAATAACACATTTAAAAGATTATGAGGTTTTTAATTATATATTTTTATAATGCACTTCGATGATAATTTTGCTATCTGTTCTGTTACCATAAAAATATGATTATGATCTTAATTTGTTTGCTTTGATTATAATATAAATCAAAATACTCGAGCTGGATTCAAGGCACTACTCATCCATCAATGGGACTGACTCATCAATGCCTAGCTCAAATATTTGGCCTTAGAAACCTGATTTTTTCATAAAGGTAAACACCTTGGTATAGGGGCATTTTTAGAAAAAAGTATACCCTGTACTTTTTTTAAAAACCTAACAAATTTTGGGTTATTTCTACTGAGAATCGCAAGCAATATCGATTTAAGCAATAAAACGGTATTCTATGAGAGGCTATTTGGCGCTAGTATCGTCAGGTCCGTTTGACAACTTTGACATTTGTTGTATGGGTATAACGTCAAATAGACCTTACGATACTAACGCCATCTAGCGATATTCCACCTGTCAGAAAACCCCCATTGTCAGTATTGTGACGCAGTTAACCATACAAGTTGTATGGACCGTCACAAAACTGACTAATAAATTTTGTATGAAAAATTAAGGATAATTAAGGCAAAACGGCGGGTACATTTTTTTCTGAAAACCCCCATAGACAGGGAATAAAAAATTTGCTCTGCAGTGTTTTAAAGGGGGATGGATGTTTTTAAGGAATTTGCGGAGTGGCAAGTTATTTGGTTTAAATTCATTACAGTCGCGGAATAACAAGTTAATTGGTTTATATTCGTTACTCTCGTGGAGTGGCGAGCTAATTGGTTCATGATCATAATGGACGCGGAATTGCAAGCTATTTGGTTTAAGTTCATTACGGTCGCGGAGTACTAAAGCTAGTGTGCTTAAGTTAATTATTCCTCTTCCGTAGTTGCTAACCTTCAAGAATTCCGGAGACATATGCTGTCCTTCCATGTTGCTGAGGTACTTCAGGTTTAGTTCCACATTGAGGGCTTCGGCCACCATGAAGATGGCCCTGCAGGCGGGCGAGTGGGGGGTGTAGTAGAAATCTATGGGCATGGCGGCTGAGGACAATTTTCACAAGCTTAATTAACTTTCAATGTCTCATTAATGGCTCAGTTTCATTAGTCGATGCGGGGTGCGGTAATAGATTTCTATAACGCATACCCACGAGAGATGAGAGAATGCCTCCATCTTTTCACCCGACTGTCGAAGGAGGGTTATGTTTTTCGAACGTTTGTATTTATGTGTGTATATATGTATCATTCTTTGGCACGCCCTGCAGACTAAACGGCTTAATGGATTTTGAAGTGTGAGGTGTCATTAGATTCGTCTCAGTTCCGAGAGTGCATGCCAAAGGCCATTTTCCCGGAATTCCCGTGGGAACGGGAATTATACAGGCGGTTTTTTCATCTAGTATTGAAATTTAAGTTATTTGAAAAAAATATTTTGTTTTTATTTTTTGTTTTATCTAAGCCACTTACCGGTTGGCGGTGTTCAATCCGTTGTTGTTGCGAAATGATTGTGGCGTACCGACCAAAGATAAGATTCGAGGTATAGAATAATCAGTGTATCTCCTAAGCTCGATAAATTAGTATTGCACAAGATTCTGAAACAGTTTCCAGTAAAATCTGGACTATCTGGTATAGCTAAATCGTTTAAATGAGTCCTCGCGCGCGGGGTAGGTACAGAGGCGCGGGGGTACGACAAAGGGGCCGAGCGAGAGAGGTGCGGGCGGCAGGCACACGAGGCGCTCGCCGCCCGCACCTCTCTCGGTCCCCTTTGTCGTCATACCCCTCAGACCCTGTGCCGCGCTCACTTAACGGTTAACGGTTTAGCTTACGAATCATTAAGTAATTGTGGTTTAGCTGTAGGTATAGAAGTACAGAACTTCTAATAACGCTATCAAAATCTACAGCCAGTTTGAAAAAATTGGGATCACGAAACTGAGGCGGTTGTAAACACAGAATATATAATAGTACTGACGTACAGAATAGAAACGGTCCGCCCCGCACCGATTCGAATTACCCCACCCCTCAAGGCGCAGATAGCCGGAAACCGCCAGAAACCAGAAGAGTGCGTGTGCGATGTATGTAGGCGTACGCGTGTACAGACGTCGTCGTGCTTATGTAGATTCAAGAACGCGTATTTGTACGTCGTGTCCGCCGCGTGGTTGTAAAGCTCGAATACCTAATTATCCTTAAACGCGTCTTCCTAATAGCCCTGATGCGTGATGTGTCCCTCCAATGAAACTGGGAGCTAGGCCGAAATTCGAAAGTCGAAGTTCGTGTCGTACCACAGAATATATAATAGTACTAACGTACAGAATGGCCACGCTCCGCCCCGCACCGATTCGAGTTACCCCACCCCTCGAGCGCAGATTGCCGGAAACCGCCGGAAACCAGTCGGGTGCGCAACGGCACTAAGTTCGGGAGCAATAATTTTGCGAAATGGTAATATACTGCGCATTGTATGGGTGTTTGTCAACAGCCAAAGATAAGGAAAGGAGTTTACCTACCCTAACTATTTCCTTTTATAAATCATGCTTTTTGAAATTATCGCGATTATTTATTTATTTATTTAATTAGGTTTTCAACAGCGGTACAATCAAGTTTATCCTAAATTACAGAGTGATTCTTAAGGCCAATAACAGAACTCCCCTAATGATATAATTTTATAAAATTATACATATATTAATACATGAAATAACTACCTACCGAATAATTCGTTTAAGTTTGTAGTCGTATATCTACTTTTTTTTTTTATGTTAGATAGGCCAGACAAACGAACTAGTGGGTCACCTGATGTTAAATGAACACCACTGTCCATAGACACCCGCAGCGCTTTACACGATGCCAGTGCGTTGTCGGCCCTAAAGGAGAGGGAATAGGGGAAGGGGGAGAGGGAGGGGGAGAGGGAAGGGGTGAGGTATTGGGCCCCCGGCACTCTCACTGGCCGTACGAAACGCAAGCAGGATTACTGCTGCTTCACGCCGGTGTTCTGTGAGAGGGTGGTACTGCCCCGGACGAGCCGGCCCATTCGCGATGCAGCGGCTAGCTACAACATGGCTCTACCACTACTTATTGTAATTGAAAATAATAATGCTTAAATACACAGACAGACACATTTTAAGTAGTTATGTAATGACATAACTACCAATGGGTAGTACTTATAGTACTAGGTTTTTGCGATGGTCAGCCCTGTGTATCCTACGGTAGCATTGACCTATGGCCTCTCAAGCAGACGATCGTGGGTTCAAATCCCGGCTCGCACCTCTAAGTTTTTTGAAGTTTATGTGCGAAATTATATTTGAAATTTACCATGAGCTTTAGGGTGAAGGAAAACATGACAAGGAAAACTGCATAGGTACACCTGTGAAGAAATTCAATTGTGTGTGAAGTTCCCAATCCGCATTGGGTCCGCGTGGGAACTACGGCCCAACCCCTCTCATTCTGAGAGAAGCCCTGTGCCGTGCAGTGGCACGTATATAACTTTACTTCTAATAAACTTTTTCCCGAAGTCGTCGTAGCCTAATTGTTTGACTTATGGCACAGACCCCTTTTCAGAATGAGAGAGGTTGGACCGTAGTTCCCAAGCGGGCCCAGTGCGGATTGGGAACTTCTCACACACCATTAAATTTCTTCGCAGGTGTATGCAGGTTTCCTCACTATATTTGCCTTCACCGTGAAGTAACACATTACTCGCACATTTACACAAATATATACAAGTATTTAGGGCCGACAACGCACGTTTATGGACAGTGGTGATCATTTAACATCAGGTGCAGGGGGGTTACTACGAAATTCGAAGTTCGGATCGTGCGGTCTCTCTCACTCTCGTAATAAATACCATTAGCGTGAGCGGAACGGCATGAAACGAAGTTCGAATTTCGCGCTTCGTAGTATAGGGCCAGGTGACCCACTTGTTCGTTTTTCTGGCCTCTCTAACATAAAAAAAAGTATAGATATAAATATATTTTTACTGTTAGGCACTTACGTTATTTGTGAAGTTGCACAAAACAATGACGTGTAATTCCAAAAGTGTCTTTTTTATAGTAAATCAGAATCTAAGCCACGGATTTTAACACTATCATCAATGACAATTATCATTTTCCTCATCTTTCATATACTTGAAGATCCGACAACGCGATTTCGTACCTATTAGGTATTACGTAATTTTATTAATGCTAAAGTGATGTTCAAGATCATATCCATATCACAGATAGAATGTAACTGTCATTATTATTGTCATAATTACCAAGCGCATAGAGCACTAATTACAGGAGATGGTACTCTGCTTTCTCATCATATCTGGCTGAGCATGTTTACTGCTGCCAGGACGCACACAGGACGTTTGTATTATCCGCAACCATTGGTTATTTACCCGTGGTCATTGCCAGATCGATCTTTTTTTCAGAAATATCACAGGTAAATTACTTATAGTTATAGAGTTAGTCACACTACTTTGTTCATCTATTGCGGCCGGTAACTTGTTCCAAACTAACGCGAACAAACGGTTCTTCACATTAGCCTGCCCGTCTACTGCGGTTGCAGCTGTCGTTCGCTGAATACGATTGTCTACCGTGTTCTTGGTACATGTGGTCACCGCGGTGCGGTGGCGGATTTACGTGGACCGTATTGCTAATTTTCTAACACGCGAGCGCTTGCTATTGCATTCACTACCTATTTCTTTTTATATGATAGGGGGCAAGCGAGCAGGCGAGTCACCTGATGAAAAACAATCCCAATCACTATGATGTCATATGATTCACTATGATGGACATCCAGAACCCAAGTCGAGTTACGGATGCGTTGCCGGCACTATGAGAAAAGAGTAGGGTCGTTCTTTCTGTCAAACGATATAAGTTGGTAGGTAACAGAAAGAGATGGATGAAAGCGATTACGAGCGGCCGTGTGTTAGACAATAAAGCCTCAGGGTTAGCTCTGTAACTTCGAGTAAACTGCTAAGCCAAGGTTAGGTAAGTAGTGTCACCATTTATAAAAACATCCTAATTCAGGAGGGATGAGTTATTTAATCCTATACCGCACAACCGCCCCTTAATGATTGTAATTGTCGCTTTAATCATAACGAAATGTTTACTTTAGTTTCGTATTTGTGTGAAGGTGCATCTTTTTTACCTCCTCCCCTCCACCAGTCCCCGAAAAAAATGTGACAGAAAAATGTAAGGAATAACACTTCGATCAACAATACAACAAATTGTATTGTTGATCGAAGGAATAACATAATCTAAAGACAACTCCAGTCGTCGTTCCCCGTGACCTATCTTACTAAATAAAACAATCTCCACTATCTGTTACGATAAAATTTTAATTGATTAAACTTTTTCCTTAAAATTTACAGTTCAGATTTGTCTCTGAAGTTTTGCACCATCGCCCTGAAGGCTTTGATTCCTTTCTCGTTGGCCTCTTCGTAACCAGGTGCTGTCTCCTTCACCAACTCGAACCATCTGCAATGAGAAATTAAGAAAGTTAATTTGGCTTGCAGTCAGGATCTTTAAAAGAAGGTTTTTAATACAAAAAAATCGTGCGTGCAGCTCCTCCGCGCGGAAGAAGTCAAAAAATCAAAATCAAAAAAAATCAAAATGTATTTATTGACCATAAAATTT
Organism: Archips xylosteana; assembly: GCA_947563465.1. Taxonomy (NCBI): domain Eukaryota; kingdom Metazoa; phylum Arthropoda; class Insecta; order Lepidoptera; family Tortricidae; genus Archips; species Archips xylosteana. Next base: position 2,453,101 of record OX387351.1, on the reverse strand, counting down.
AAATTAAACGATACAAGAGAAACAGTGATCCCCACACTAGGCACAGCCTGTATCGTGGAGATCCAAACGCAACAGAAATTACTAGAATGAGCGGCACTTAATTATGTATTTGGTAGGTATCCTGGAACATACATTTTTATTTATTTTATAGCATAACTAAAATTAATATATGTGACATGCCTAAAATTACACTACACTAAAATTAGTAAATGGAAAAAAAAAAAAAAAAAAAGGTGAGTGTAAGTGAGGAATAATATGTGTGTGTGTGTGTGTGTGTGTGTGTGTGTGTGTGTGTGTGTGTGTGTGTGTGTGTGTGTGTGTGTGTGTGTGTGTGTGTGTGTGTGTGTGTGTGTGAGGGGGGGGGGGTGTGGATGGGTGCGGCTGTCCATGAGAGCACGTTCAGCGTGCAAGGAAGAGAGGCAACCTCAAACTCCTGGGGTCAGAAAAATCCACCGCTGCACAACTCAACACCTCAAAATGTCCTCTGACTCATCATAACTCCATGACAAAAGCAAGGCACTGATACGCCTTTTTGCCTCAACAAAATTACAGAAAGTAAGTATAGTGTATTAAGTGAAACTTCGTAATGTGGAAATGAAAAAGGAACCTTATTGCAATAACTTAAAGAACTAAATTTACTTATGCGTTTAAATTACTCACTAGATGGCGCTTTTATCAAGTCTCATACAAATTTGCACAGACAGTATGAGTTCTGCATCGCACTGTCGAAGTTTTTAACATCCGTTAGTAAGTATATATGTAGTATACAATGCGAGATTACTTGCTTCGGCAGTACATATACTAATGCTTTCATACCACCTCCATGGTAGCGTTAAACGTTTAACGCGGCCTTGTTGGAAGTCGCATTAGAAGTTTCACTTCAAAAACCGGCCAACCGGACTCAGCCTATACATATGTATACATCCCACTGCAGGGCTCAAGCCTCCTCCCAGAATAAGACGGCTTGGGACGAACTCACGATGTTTTCCTTCACCGAAAAGCTCATGCTAAATTTTAAAAGTAATTTCGCACATAGATTCCGAAAAATTCAGAGGTGCGAGCCTGGACTCGAACCTACGACCCTCAGCTTGAGAGGCCATAGATCAAACCACTAGACCACCACTGCGTACTAGGTCACCACGGGAACAACAGCTAGCTCTAATAGCTAAACCGTTTAAGACGCTGTCAACACCAACGTCGGCGCACACTGTCTATTTGTATCGGAGTAAACGAGATGCCGCTATTACTGGGCAGCCGGGTATATTGAATTTTATCGGGCAAATACTGAATTAAAAAAAAACTGTGGATTATTTGTGAAATATGACTCGTTAGCGGTTTAGGTATGAATATGCTCACTTCATGTTTTTAATTGCAGACGCATACGCCAAAAAATAAAGACATAGAACCGTTTAATGATGATTTTAAGACCTATCTTTGCAATTATTTTCTATCGAGCCGATTTCGTCCAATTATGTATCGAGTCCGTCCACGGTCTTTGAAATATGGTGAATTATTAACATATAATTTTTTGATGTGCTAGAACAAACAGTTTTTCTTATAAAACTGTTTAAATGACATCAATTTCAACAAAATTAGGTGTTGTCAGCCTCTTAAATGAGTCTTCGCCCGCGGGGTACAGAGGCGCGGGGATAGACGACAAAGGGGGCCGAGAGAGGTGCGGGCGGCAGGCCCTTTTTAGGGTTCCGTAGTCAACTAGGAACCCTTATAGTTTCGCCATGTCTGTCCGTCTGTCTGTCCGCGGCTAAGCTCAGAGACTGTTAGTACTAGAAAACTGTAATTTGGCATGAATATATATATTAGTCACGCCGACAAAGTGGTTAAATAAAAAAAAGTAAAAAAAATTTTTTTAGAGAGAGATTTTTTACCTCCCATAGACGTAAAGTGGAGGTGATTAACCCTAAAGTGTGGGGTATCGTTGGATAGGTATTTTAAAACGATTGGGGGGTTTCTTAGGTACATGATTTTTGTATTCAGTGATTTGTTTGCGAAATATTCAACTTTAAAGTGAAAAAATTCATTAAAATCGACCGTCCCCCCCCCCCCCCCCCCTCTAAAATCTAAACTGTTGGGTGGAAAAATTTTAAAAAATTCAAAATGGTAGTAAATATATTAAATTTACAAGGAAAATTATAGCGGCTAAGATTGATTGGGAATTATTTGTAGTTTAAGAGTAAATAGTAGCCTAAGGTATTAAACATACCGTCACTACTTTGAAAAACTCGTATCTCAAATCAGCATGTAAACAAAACTAAACCTTGATTCGCGCGTAATAAAGTTCACTTTGCCAGATTAACGATTTTGAGATACGAGGTTTTTTCAAAGTATTGACGATACCTAACTTGGAAGATTCCGTACACATACGAAATCCTTAGAAAAATATTACTTGATTTTTTCGTAATGGCTACGGAACCCTATATTGGGCGTGTCCGACATGCTCTTGGCCGATTTTTTTCGTCTATATACCCCCACGCCTTTGTACCTCGAGGGCGAGGACTCCTTTAGGGCCGGCGCTCACTGACGGCATGGCACGGCAAGGCACGGCAAAGGATTTTTATTACTATCAAGTTATTTTGAATCTTATTTCAATAAGTTTAGAATTCATGTTACTAAAATAAAAAAAAAAACAAAAATATTAGGGGACAATCTTACACAAATCGACCTAGTCCCAAACTAAGCAAAGCTTGTACTATGGGTACTAGACGACGATAAACATACTTATATAGATAAATAGAAAACATCCATAACTCAGGAACAAATATTCGTGCTCATCACACAAATAAATGCCCTTATCGGGATTTGAACCCAGGACCTCTTGCTTCGTAGGCAGGGTCACTACCAACTAGGCTAAAGCGGTCGTTACTTTATTTCGATACCACGATGCTGCGGTACAATTCGTGTGTAACCTGCCGTGCCATGCCATGCCATGCCGTCAGTGAGCGCCGGCCCTTAAACGGTTTAGCTATACTTACACTAATAGGATTAGGTTTAGGTGAGGAAAAAGACTTGCACTTACTTCTCAACTCTAGGATAGGGCTTCAAGCTGATTCCTGCCGCGTCAATCGTCGAGATAGTAGCCACCAGACTCAAGTCTGCCAGCGTGAGTGTGTCTCCGACGGCGTACTTGTGTCCTTCGAGGAATGCCTCGAAGAAGCCAAGAGCACCTTCCAGTTTCTTGAGCAGCTCCTTGTCAGCAGGCGCTCCACCGAACACTTGGGGATACTGGACATAAGCATCACTATGTTACAGGAACGCCCAGATTAAATCCTAATTAATACCGTTAAAAAATATTAACAATTTGAAAAAGGTCACTCTCAAAGAAGCGGGCAATAGCTAGTTATAAATTGAAAATTGAAATGACTTGGCAAATGAATGGATACCAGACATTTTTGACGTGACAAAGTCTAATAAATCGATGAACGCCGGCTGCATACACGAAAAAGGATGACGCAATGTAATGCGGGGGGTGCGGGGGGTTTAAATTAAATGTTTTGTTATGAGTTATGACGTTGTCACGTTAAACTATCGTCTCGTCTGTACACCGACTTTACAGACAACCGGTTTTTACTTATTTCATTTGCCAAAATGGACGCTATCCATTTTCTTCATTTGCCCTATCATCACATGACATAATTTTTGAGTGCTATAAATAATCAAATGCCATAATGTTAATTTTGTTATTATAATAAGCGGAACGAATAGCCACATTTAATTAATTGATAGGTAGGTACTTAGGTACGGGGTGCGATGTCGGAAACCTCCTCGAGTGCCCGGGCGTTACCACTCCCTTCTATCCGAGGCGTAGGCCTCATGGGGTGGGGAAGGGTAACACCTGGGACGGTGCACCCTGGGCAACAACGGTAAGCTAATGTATTCGTATATTATCTTACCGGTGGCTAATATCCGACTGGGGTGGGGGGGGGGGGGGGGGGGGAGGTCAGCAATCTCCACATGTGCCCGGGCGGTGGGGAGCATCCACTCTGCCGTCTGGGCTGCACGACCGTTACGGTTCTCCCCTGCTAACCCTGGTGGTTGAGGGGGAGAAGAGTAGCGGATGGGTCCATGACCTGTGGCAATTGACTGACATACTGGGGGGGGTAGGGGTGGTGAGGTGAACCCGCAACTAGTTGCGGGGGATCCGAGCCAAGTGAGGACGGCGTCTCGCCCTTGGGCGGACGCCTTTGACGGAGGTGAACCCGATCTGAGTACCTGCTCTGCCACGGCGGACAGGGAAAGGCGAGGGGGAGCCTGGTGGGCGGAAGCGACCGTACCCTCGGTACCGCTCTGCTTGGACATGAGGGCGCGGGAGCTAACGTGAGGGCACGTAACCCCGGCTTGCCAGGAACGTGGGCATCTGCGGAAGCCACGAGGAGTAAACCTCTTTAAACAATCCTTCACCAGCGGGGGAGGCCGGGGAGTGCCGAACCCGCATTGCACGGTGTCGACAGAGGAGCCCCATCCCGGGGCGGCCGGTGGGCGTTGCGGTGACACATTTTGCTCCCGTGGCGTTCACAATGGCAACGAGGGAATCCGTGTGGTTTTTAGTGGGTAGGCCCCTTGGGGAGAGCCCCACATACCTCTGTTTCCCCGAACGGAGGCGATGCATAAGGTGCATTTTCCACACCAAAAAAAAAAAAAAGGTACGTAGGTACGGCTTCGTGCCTTATACGAAGTGGCACGCAAAAGGGCAAGCGAGCGAAGCGAGCGATAAAGACGCTTCTGAGCAGAAACGACTTGGATAGGTTATGTTTAGGGTGTAGTAGTGTTAGATTTTTTTTATATTTTGAGCCAGAAAAACTATATACTTAGGTATATATGTATAGTATTCTGAGTGTTTTATGGCACATAATTACTATGGGGCGTTTGTATCGTTATAATATATCAATTAAAATTACTAATGGAAAATGAAAATAAGGCAAATGAAATTCGGGTAAACGATAGAAAACTTGAATACCAAAGTAAGTGAAACTCACAAAGTACCCTCCAAATCTTGTGTAGAGGGTTCCCAAATCGAAGTCCAACCGCTGGTCGACCAGCGCCCTCGTCTTCGGGTCTTTGGGGTAGAGGTCTCTGGTGTCGTATTTGTTGGCGAGGTAGCGGCTGATGGCGCGGGATTCCCAGAGGGAGAACTCTCCGTCCACCAGGGTTGGTACCGTGTGCTGGGGGTTTAGCTGAAAACAACAATAGGTGTTTAAACTGCACTGTGGTAGCGGAAAAGTCGTACCTGTTAATAAAGTAAGCCTTATTTTTTTTAGTAAATGTCCATAAATCTTGATTAACGGGAATTTTCAATTTAAAATGTACCTACACCTGCTACTTTTTTTCAGAATTAGGTGGTTTGGGGTTTTCTGACTCAGAAACAAGAGCGGTATTGAATTGGGGTTGTCTATTTTTTTGCAATGTAAGTAAATCGAAAACCATTTCGGGATAAATGCTTTTTAACTCGTTTTCTGTAGTTATTTAATTTTAATATTATGTAATTAATTTATAGTAAAACAAATAAGCAATGACCTTCATTTGACATTGGTGTAAATTGCGTGACCGGTTCAAGTCGTACTTTATTCTGTGTGGTTAGAATTCTTCACAATTTACGCGTGGATTATACTACGGAGTTTGATTTGGACCCGCTGTCTGACATCTAGCACTTTCACAGTGCCAGTAAAGTGACACAGTGTATAGTGTACCACTACGCAAAAAATAATTAAAGGGGTTGCCTTATCGTACGCATTTAGATAGATTTAGAAATTTGGCATTGTGGGAGCCCTCAATTATAATCTGACGTCATCAACTAAAATAGTTTCAATAATTAATTTTGAAAAAAGTAGAGAACTAAATGACAAAATATTGAAATTAGTTTCTTATAATTGACAAACAACCCCAAAATTTGCTCGTTACAGTAAAAATAAATGGCAGATACACTTTAAATGGAAAATGCCGTAATAATTTAGTAAGTGTTTTTATCACAGTTTTTATATATTTTTCAGAACTGTTACCTACTTATAATTACTTATAAGTACATGTATGTACCGGTTATCTTTGAGTTTGGGACATCCTGTATGTACTTACATTAAACTTTATCTAGAAAACATAAATTGAATTTTTCTTTTTTGGCTTTATTTTTCAGATAGATACCTATCATATTGTGCAACAAAATCAAATGCTACATTTTATACGCTGACACAATCGAAGTATATCGCAAGATTCGCAAGTCATCCTGACTATGAGAAGATATTTAGTCAACGGACGTGGCTCTTCCTTAGTGCTCGGAATTACATCAGCTAATTTGTACAATCACAACATGTGAAAGTTAAGCCAGCTACTACTGTTCGTAATATAGCCGAGTAATACATACTAAATATATAATTCTAAGTAGTTAGGTAGGTGGCTATAGTTCTACAAACAAGGGAATAAAATTGGACTATTTTTGTCCCATCATCTTTTTTAAATTTACATAATTTTAAAGTTTAGGTACTGTTATAATAAAATACGATAAAGTATTCTAGAACTGAAAGGACCAGTCAAAATATTTATTAATTTAGAAGTTATAGGCATTTTTTAATTTACCTACAGAAGACAGGGAAATGAGAGTAAACACAGGGAAGTGACAATAAAAGATATTTAATCCTAAAATGGACTTGACAGTAAAAATTGTAGTGATTGTGATATTTATTTAGCTTGAGGCTTGAGCTTGAGGTCAGAGCCCACTTGACCAAGTCGTTTAAATTGTAATGAGAAAGTTGGTGAAGATGTTGGGATATTTGGATGTTTGTACTCACTTTGTACTAAATCACACGATAAGGGCTAAGCGGATTCAGATGAAATTTGGCTTTCAGTAAGTAGGCAGTCAGTAAGTTCAGTAAGTGGGCGATGCGCCCGCTAGATGGCGTTGATGACAAACCTTCAATAACTTGACGTACATTTAGTAGGCAGTACGTGGCACGCGCTAGATGGCGTTGACATCAAACCTTCAAATACTTGGCGTTCAGTAAGTAGGCAGTACGGGGCGGGGCACTCACTAGATGCCGCTAACGACCAACCTTCAAAATCTTGGCGTTCAGTAAGTAGGCAGTACGTGGCACGCACTAGATGGCGTTGATGACAAACCTTCAAAAACTTGGCGTACAGTAAGAAGATAGTACGTGGCACGCGCTAGATGGCGTTGACGACAAACCTTCAAAAACTTGGCGTAATTTAGTAGGTATTAGTACGTGGCGTGCACTAGAGGGCGCTGACCACAAACCTTCAAAAACTCAGGAGTCATGTGTTCACCAGCCCGTAGGTTCATTTCCTTAAGGTTGAGCTGGATGTCCAGGGCGGCTGCAACCAGTAGCACCACGCGGCAGGGCGCCGAGCCCGCTGTGTAGTAAAGGTCCATGGCTGCAACAACCATTACGGTTAAAAAGTTAAATAAAATAAGTTCGTGTTAAAAAATAGCAGAGCCTCTAGGTCAGCTGTTGCATTAGCAAACAGAAAAGACAAGTAAATAATATGATAAACCTTCAAGAAATCATTCGAAGTCGAAGTTTTTATTAAAAAATAATGATAATAAAAACAAGTAAGCACTCAATCAAACGTGAGAAACTAATTAGTAGTTCCCATCCGAAACTTTATGCGGCTAACGACTAGCGACTGTCAATTATTTAATTATTAAAGAAGGTTCCTATGCTTGTACTAAGTAAGTTCCCATCTCTAAGTACATGTCAAGGTTGATTCAACCTACTTGGTAAGTAGTCAGGTAATAAAACTGAAATCTGAGTCTACATTTAATCAAAATTTAATTTAGTTTTGACTTACCAAATTGATATTAAAGTGGGCGAAGCGTGCAGGCCGAGATAAAACAAGAAATACAATGATAAAACAGATATTACCCGGTCCCGGTTTATTACAAAAGACCAACAAAAACACAAATTTATTTGGTTTGGTGGCCAAAATTGAAACTAATAAATTGCTATGCTAACTTACTGTCTCCTGATAGACGACAGCGACACTCTGGCTGATTTGAAAAAGTTTGCTGTAAATGCAACCTTGAGGAAATGTTATTGGCTTATAAAGCGAAGATACACTGATAAAATTACACGATTAATATTTGTTCAAATTTTCACCACCGTCAAAAATACTTCCTTTACATTTTATAATGATAATCAATGGTTTTTTAGGGCTGTAAATAATAAATAATGAGGAATTAATAATTTACACTAGAGAATAACGTTCTCCACTAGTGTATGCATACCCTATAAAACTAAACGAAAACTACGTCCATGACGAAACCAAAACATTTATTGCTTAAAAAAATACTCAGCAGTTAGGCATTGTTTTGGTACTTTATTCACAAATCCACGAAAGGTCGTATCGAAATTGTTTAAAATTAAAAAGGAAAATTAATAAAATTATTACAAACAATTTGTCATGACGAGTTAACAGTCACTCTAGTGCAATTCGGACTAAACTTGCACAGCTGTGAAACGTCAACCTGACAGTACATCTACAACGCCAATGTTGGAGTCGTTTTTAACTTTCTATTTTTCGTTAAATTCAGCTTTTAGTTGCCTGATGATGTAAATATTGTTTTGTAAGATCAACATTAGTGCCTGCTGCTTCACGTTTGTTTGTACGCAATGGGTGACAGCAGTGATTCCGAGGAGTTTTACGACGCCGAAGAGCACACACCCATCAAGGGTTCCAAGTAAGTAAATTGTTTACACAATCTTTATTCCTCCTGTTATTGTGTAGCTTGACACATTCAAACAATTACTTTTCCTCATCAGCCGCATATTATTTATAAATTGTAATGCTCATTGTTGTTTGAGGGAATGATTGAGCAATCATAGTTTTCTTTCAGCAGATGGTTCTCAGATTGATTTATCACGTCCTTGAATAGTCAGGCGACTATTGACGATGTAATGATGCGTAACGTAACTCATTTACATTCTATTGGGTCACCTTTAGAGAGCACAGCTTGTGAATTGATGTGTTACCATCAGTCTTAAAATCACTTTGATAGAATTTAAGAAGGATTCCCTGTCCCGTGATAATATAGAGAAATCTGTCCTTATTCTTTGTCTACATTGTAAATGGAACCTTTGTACAAAAACTCAGATTTTTAGGTCTTATAGTTTGGGCTTGGTGTTGATGACTCAGTCTATTAGTCAGTCCTCGGATTAGATTATGTGTAATACATTATTAATTGTTGTCTCAGAGTATGGTATCTGGTTGCTGTTCATAGTTCATCATCATCAGCCTATGCTCGTCCACTGCTGGACATAGGCCTCTCCCATGGCACGCCACTGAGCACAATCCTCGGCCAGTCTCATCCAGCTCTTGCCAGTTATGTTCATAGTTCTCATGGCCCAATCGTTTAACACAGTGAAACAATGTGTTCACTTTAAGTATGCTGGAGATTGTAGCTAGAGGTGTGAATTATTAGTGCCTAGTAAACTATATAATTCACACTCCTAGATCAAAACAAGATCAACTCAAAAGCTTTGGGCTTAAAACAACTGAATTTCATAATACCTTATTCACTAATGCCCCTAATTTTCAAATTGCCATGGGCTCATAATACCTAAAAATACCTAAAATTTCAAATTGTCTCATCTTAAAATTTGAAATTTTAGGTATTTTTAGGTATTACGAGCCCATGGTAATTTGAAATTTAGGGGTATTAGTGAATAAGGTATTATGAAATTTAGTTGTTTTAAGCCCAAAGCAACTCAAAATAATGTACCATTTGAATCTAGACTTCATTCAATTTCTGAAAGGTCTAAATTAAAGTAGTATTTATTTTGGGTTGACTCTCTTTTGATCTAGGTGTGTGATTTATACTTTTTCATTCATCTTTGTATTATGAGTCATTTTCAAAAAAAAATGTAGTCAATCAAAGGACTTAACTAAAACAAAACTTAATTGATTCCTTTGTGTAACAAAAGTTACCCATATAGTTTGTATGACTAACTTTTGTTACACAAAGGAAGCAATCGTGATTTTGTTTTCATTAAGCCTGTAACTATGCACAATTTCTCTGAAAACAAACCTTAATATGTTCTATTCGTAAATAATACTTTCTTATTAGATAGTTTAAGACCTTCAATTTCATAAATTTGTTAAATTGTTTTAACAATTTTTAAGATATATTTGCTCAATTGTTCTTTAAGAATATTCATTCACGTTTTTGTATCTTAAATGTGTAACTACCATGTGACTCACTCATAGTGAAAATATACGGATTATTCACGTCTCAAAACTAGTTTAACTCAACATAAGCCCTAAACATTTGAGTTAAACTCATTTTAAGACGTGAGTGATCCATATATTTCCACTATTAAATGTGTCTGTATGTATGTATGTTGGTTACTATTAAACACTGAAATGACCAGACAGATTTAAATAAAATTTGGCACACAAATAGTTCAAAATCTGATTTAATTTTTTAGAGTATACAGTTTTTTTTATTTATTTATCCTGAAAAATTGGATAATTCCTGTAGGATAGCAATAAAAGATATCTTCCCAGCTAGTCTATACTAATATTATAAAGAGACTACCGGACCGATTTCAAAAATTCTTTTGCCGTTAGAAAGCTACATTACCACAGAGTGACATAGGCTACTTTTTACCGCGGGAAAATACCTTTTCCTACGGGAAAATTAATTTTATCGCGGGCGAAGCTGCGAACGGAAGGCTAGTCTGAAATAAAAAAGATATTTACCTATTCAAGGGGTGCATGGTTAAACCCGATAAGTCAATCTAACGTTTTGTAATAATTTTGAATTTAGATATTTTACATAGTTAAACGACCGCTTTAGCCTAGTTGGTAGTGACCCTGCCTACGAAGCAAAGAGGTCCTGGGTTCGAATCCCGGTAAGGGCATTTATTTGTGTGATGAGCACGAATATTTGTTCCTGAGTTATGGATGTTTTCTATGTATTTAAGTATTTATTTATCTATATAAGTATGTTTATCGTCGTCTAGTACCCATAGTACAAGCTTTGCTTAGTTTGGGACTAGGTCGATTTGTGTAAGATTGTCCCCTAATATTTATTTATTTATTTATTTAGTTTTTCTTTTCAACAGTCAATTATTTCAACTTATTGGGTTTGACCATGAATGCTCAAACTTTAGTACTGATGTTTTCATTATTCAATCCAATCTATTTTATTTTCAGGAGATCATCATTATGCCGAAATATAAGTTTAACAGATAGTTTAAAAACCGACAAAGACAAGGAAAAACCGGTACCAGTAAAGACCGATTCGGCCCTTGTGGAGGCTCCGAGTATAGCACCGAGTATATCCAACGCACCAGCAACTGCTACTAGTGTAGCTACGAGTACTCCTTCTACAGATGTCGCTGCTGAGGATGACAGGACTACTGTTAAAAGTGTAATTATTGAATTTGTTTTTGATTGTACATTAATTGTGTAAAAATATCATCTAGTGACCAGATAGCCTAGTGGTTAGAAAATATGATTACAAAGCTTGAGGTTAGGGGATCGATCCCTTATTGGAGCAGATATTATGGTATGGAAAATACGAAATTCTCAAGACTTTCATGTTAAATATGTATTTAAGTATGTATTTGGGTGGGGTTTAGAAGCGTTTCAATTCAACTGCTGTATCCCCTGTGTTACGAAAATCGACTGCTTTGTGTCTTTAGTCTGTGATTTTGTGGATGATAGTGTAATATAGCATTTTCCATAAAACTCAATTTGAAATAACAGTGAAAATTAAACAAAATAGTCCTTATGGAAAAGCTAGTTACGCGGTATTGCACGATCACCGACGATTTGCTCCTGGCTGCCATACCTAAGAGTTCTTAAGGTGCTGCAATTGCACATGTGCATTCAAATGCCTGCAAATTTATGCCAGTGGTGAGAGTCAAAAACGCACATACGCGTTTTGAAAAACAATTTACACAATTTAGGTTTGCGCGGATCTGGGTTAGCTACTTAACTTCGAGTTAACAGCTGACCCAGGGTTAACAAGTGTCAAAATGTATGGGTTACCGATTTAATTTTTTAACCCTTAATTGTGCAAGTGGCTCTAAGAATTTAATAAAAACAAAACTTAATTGATTCCTTTGTGTAACGAAAGTTACCCATATATTTTATATGACTAACTTTCGTTGCACAATGGAAGTGATCATGATCTTGTTTTGATTAAGCCCTGAACTAAGTACAACATTTTTGAAAACGATTCTTAAAACCTTTCGTTTGTTGCAGGTGGTACAAGGCAGACGGAGGTTCCAAGAGCTCCGTCGCTGCATGCAGATCGAGGATGAGGAGGAAGGCATCGATGCCTCCTCAGACAGACACAGCTTCAATCTGGAACAGCCGTTCAAGTGAGCATAACTGTATATTTTCTTAGTGAGTTTTCACGGGATGACCGTAAAGTAATAAAAAATGAAGTTGAAAAATAAAAATACAAAAAGATACTTCATATCAAACTTGTTAAAGTTTGGACAGGTTGCGACATCTCTTGTCCGGGTGAGCGGTTAGTTCCGAAGGAGCGATGAAATCTCTCGATGAGGGTATAACATACATGGCGCTGTATCTTGCAAGTGATGATCTAACAAATTGAGATATGAATGTGTAGGAATAATTCGTGTCTAGACTCCTGACCAGTGGTGGTGTTGGGGTATTAGCACACGGCACGGAATGCCGAGGACCTGGGTTCGATTCCCCAGCATTGGTCTTTTTTCTGGGGTTTTTTCTGTGCATCCATATTTCAGTTTGTATTTAGTATGAAATATATAGCATAACTGGAAGTATTGCCTGTGAAAACAGCGACCACGGAAGTGAGAGGCGGTGAGGAATAGAATTATTTGGAACTAGCTGATGCCCACGGCTACTGGAGTAGATTACAACGTGTTATCCCGTGGGAATAGGACATTTTCTTTTTTTTCTCGTGGTAAAAAGTAGCCTTTGCCGCTCTTCAGCCCTTCAACTATGTCCATACAAAAAATCACGGTAATCCGTCGCTCAGTTTCGACGTGTAAGAAGGACAAACAAACAAACACTTTCAGATTATAATAATTAGTGTGGATTCTTCACAATTTATGCGTGGATTTTTTTTTCTTTGGCTGTCACCCTTGCTAGCTCGTATTTTGCCAATATCGACGTCAAGATATGACATACATGAGAAGACTGTTTGGTTTAAGAAATTTTGATTTTGGAAGAGGAGTATGCGTGGATTTTATTACGGAGTTTAATTTGGACACTGACACAAGTAATTTATTGAATCAGGCGTTATTTTGCGGAGGTCCATATTAATAAACTGAAACAATTTCTTTGCTCACCCGCAACCTTACGATAGTTCCGTTTATGTAGGAAATACGTGTTCAAAAGGCGACCATACAATTATGTGTGAAGCGTAATATTCATTTCGTTGTTTAATGTTTCCCAAATATTTTATTGAATTTGCTATGTGGGTAGGGGGTTTTGTAGGTGGTTATAAAAAAAATAATAACACCAAAGGCTAATGCGGGAGCTTCGCTCCGCTACGCTCCCGCATTAGCCTTTGAACCTAATCTATCCGAGTCGCTTCCGCTCCATACCAACTTGCTCGCTCGCTTCGCTCGCTCGCTGAAAATTAGCCAATGTTGTCTTACTCTAATGTTAGGTAAGGTAGGTAATAAAAACATACTTTCGGCTTTTCGTAACATTTAGATTATGAAAAGATGGCAAATGATTAAGTTGGCAAATAGATATAATGGATCTTATTTTTTGGGATTTTAAATTTGTTGGCAACTAACACAAAATGAATCTGTGGAATTGTGAAGTTGTGGAAAAACAAAACATATGGATTTAAAAAAGTCGGTGATAAGTGATAAATTTTCGGATAAATGAAATTCGAGTAAAGGAGTTTCTAAACATCGATAGGTTACCTAGTTTCAGTAATTAATTTTGAAAAATGTAACTAAACGAATCGATATTGAAATTAGTGTTTTTTTTGTCCCTGACGTGGTATTCCACGTGTGAAAATCGTGAAAGTTTAAAGCATTAAATGATCACATTGTTCACAGGGTGATATCTCACGACACAATGAGTCTCCAAAGCATGACGTCACTGGGGCGCATCGGGAGGATATTGAGCGGTGCCTCTGACTCACACTGTAAGATAAAAATAAGTCTTTCTATCGATTCTTGATGAGTCTTTCTATTTTGACGACCAGATGGCCTAGTGGTTAGAGAACCTGACTATGAAGCTTGAGGTCCCGGGTTCGATTCCCGTGTCGGGGCAGATATTTGTATGAAAAATACGAATGTTTGTTCTCGGGTCTTGGGTGTTTAATATTGTATTTAAGTATGTATCTATCTATATAAGAATGTTTATCCGTTGCCTAGTACCCATAACACAAGCTTTCCTAGCTTACTTTGGGACTGGGTCAATTGGTGTGAATTGTCCCGTGATATTTTCTTTTTTTTTTTTTTTTATTGCCCGTTGAAATTGCCACTCTTTGCATTTTAGCCGTGTAATACAAATCAGGATACGGAAGCGGATAAACCCGATTTACACGGCTAAAATACGAATAGGGGCAAGATGCTCAATAATTAAAGTTGTTGACCGTACCAGTCCACCTCACATTTGCAGCAGGGTTGTATGCTTGGCAAGTGAGATATAGTAATTATGTTTAAGTAATTTTGTTATTATTATTTGCTTTTGTAATGCACAAATTATCTATTTACGCATGTAGTCTCATGTAGCTATTAGTGTGCAGTTTATCTATCTAAACAGCGGTCCGGGTGTCACCAACGGTGCTGGCTGAAAATCAGCGCTGGGGTGCTATAAACGCCTCAGCATTATGCTGAGCCAGTGTCCGATTTGCAACCGCAATGACACATTATATCTTTAGCTTTTGTGTTGTCATTTGTTTTGTAAAAATATTGATCATGTGTCTTGTGTTGTTGTAAATAATAGTACATTACTGCAGAGGCCGTGAAGTAAGGGATTGATGGACGAGATTTGGGGTAAGAAGTAATGTAGGGAGCCATAAACAACAAACTTCATGGCATCATTTCGTGACATTAACGCATACATTTCAAAGCATGTTTTGAGAAAATGTATTTTCTTTCGTTCTTTCTTTCTTTCATTTGACCCTTTTTTTTCCAGCGAACCTCCGTGATGCCGCGCAGCCGTCGGCAGCCGCTCGGGAGCCTTCCACCATGCCTGGACCGGTGGAGAGAACTCAGAACGGTAATATACTAGTTTTTAAGACGTTAAATTCGGCACTGGTGTCCTTTGTGAAACGTTAATTAAGAGCACGATGCATTTTTTGGGAATTCCCTCGGATTTTTTTTTAAATCCCGTCATTTCAATTCAATTGTCAGGCTTATTGGTTTACGCGAGCGGGACCGTGGGTAAATGCTAGTAATGAACACAGTTTTATTTTATGTGCATTTCATCTTATGTTTAATGTCATTTATGTTTGCTATAACTCTATTAATATCATCACGGCCCCTTTTGAATGGATAATTAAATGTAAGTTACACAAAATTTCATGACAAGAGCACCACGATTTCGGCATTTACTCAAAATGTACACTCCCAAATTGTACACTTTACCAATCAGGTAATTTTCTCGAAATGTACACCTTACCCTACCTGTACTTGACCAATAAGTGCATTTTCTCAAAATATATGCTTTTCCAAAAGAACATTTTCCCGATACACCAATTTGACTAATCAATTTTATGCATTATGCTGTCCAGAAAATCCAGGATTTGGCACTGCCTTTTATATATCTACAAACAAATACGATGCTTTTGAAAAAAGTGTACATTCTGGGAAACTATACCATCGGAGAAAGTGTATTTTTTGATACAGTGCACCTTTACAGAAAGTGCACATTGGGAGTCGAGTCGTTTTCAAAACAAATGTACCCAATTAAGAGATTTAATTAAAACAAAACTTAATCGATTCCTTTGTGTAACGACAGTTACTCGTATAGTTTGTATGACTTACTTGCGTTACACAAAGGAAATTATCGTGATTTTTGTTTTCATTAAGCCCTTAACTATGTACATTTTCTTTTATAACGACCCATTCAAGACTATCGCTCCATTCAAGAGGGGTCAAGCTTTCATTAAAATTTCATTATTTATGTGACTGCCAGCCATTATTCATACCTATAAATCAGTGACGTGACTGACGGACAGACAACGTGCAGCCTAAACATGGTTATCCAACTTTTCAAGGGGCAAAGCCGCGGGTATAAGCTAGTTAAACCTATTTACAGCCAGTCTGTGACTTCATGAAACGTTAATGGGTCCAGTTTTTTTTTTCAAGTTTATGTTATATTTTCCTCACGATGCTTTCCTTCACGCTCATGGTAAATTTCAAATGTAAATTCGCACCTAAAAAATCTCGATGGTGTGTGTGAAGTTCCCAATCCGCACTGGGCCGGCGTGGGAACTACAGAGCCCTCTCATTCTGAGCCTGTACAGTGGGACATATATACAGGGTTATTTTTAATTCACTGACATCCTCTTAACCCTGAATTCCTATCACTCAAACGTTTTTTGTTTTACGACTTTTTAAAATGAAGCACTTTTTTTCCCATACAAATACACAAAGTATCGTAAAAATAAGAGGAAATCTCAAATTTTCAAAACGTTATTACACCAAAAATATTAAGTTATGACAAAAGCCGTAGAACAAAAAACATTTGTATAAGTGGTGGGAGTTTAGGGTTAAAAGGATGCTAGTGAATTACAAATAACCCTGTAGACTGGGATGACGATGCTGCTTTATGGCACCGTAGGCGGCAATATATTAAGTCCACTAAGTCAGCGTTTCCCAACCTTTTTTAAAGGTGGACCTCCTAACGCTTCCCTACTATCATTCGCGGACCCCTAAAAAGCTTTTACTTCTAATAAGGCGCGTACTGCCCTGTACCGAAAAATTTTTTTTACAAATGTGTATCAAAATAAAATATCTGCTATTGTGTCTAAATTCGTGACAGTTTGAGCTATCAATTGTTTGAAAAATCTTATAATTATACAAAATACGAGATGATAAATTAATCAGGAGAGAAACTATTTCGCAAATTTGCCTTGAAAATCCTGATTCAACTTTTGCGAAAAAAGTGAATGCAAGCCGTGCTACGATTCGAAATGTAGTTAATCGATACATAAAAGATTACAGAATCGAATACAAAGCTCGGAATAGACGGCCGAAGGGTCCTAATAAAGTTTAGTTAAAAATCAACCAAACCGCTGTGCAAAATTGAATGGCGGGTTTCAAGAACAAATTCGCAGATTTAGCCGCCAAACTTTAAACCATCTAATATATAAAAATCTCGTGTCACGGTGTTTGTTATCGAACTCCTCCGAAACGGCTTGACCGATTTTTATGAAATTTTTCGTCCATATTTGGTAGGTCTGAGAATAGGTCGTAGGCTATTTTTTTATACCCCTAATGTGGCAAAAAAACGTTTGCCGGGTCAGCTAGTTTTTGTTTAGTTATAGTGTTAGTAATAAACTTTATTATAACTTACCTTCATTAATAAATTACCTACTCAAAATGTTTAAATTTTTGGAAGAGCGAGGCCTCCTTACACAAGTTACGACTTAATGGGAGGTCTCAACCTTATTATATTCTTAGTTACGTAACATCTATAAAATCCCATGTAAAAATCAACCTCTGTTAAAAGCTAATAAAGTTTTTTTTTATATAGAGTAATTCTATAATATTTATTGCACTATGTAACACATAACCGAATTAAAATATTTCAAACAATATTTCACATTTCGTTAATACCTCAAATGCAAAACGCAAAAAACTTTTCGGTACGGGCCCTGTACAAATCTATGGACCCTAGGGGTCCGCGGGCCACAGGTTGAGGAATACTGCACTAAGTGACAGCTTGCCACAGCTAATGTATTAACATGTCAGTGCTGGCGATGGCGGAGCCGGATGTGATAGCCAGCACTAAGGCCAGTAGTGTCAAGTTGGCCGGCAGCGCCGTCGTCGCGCCTGGCCCGCTGCCCCCGCCCCGTCGGAAGAAACGCAGTGAGTACAGCTCAGTCTATGAACTACATTTTTTAACCCTTAATAAGTTAGAGACAATTTAAGGTATAAGTTGGCAGCCGACTGCACGCAGCAGCAGCAGACGACGTGTCGCTAGCTACACCAACTTATACCTTATTTCTATATATATAAAAAAAAAAACATTTATTTCAGAAAAGCAGGTTCCATATTTTATGTTCTATGAAATTCACTCCGTAGCTAGCGACACGTCGTCTGCTGCTGCTGCGTGCAGTCGGCTGCCAACTTATACCCTTAGGAGTTAGTAACATTTCGTCTAAAACGCAACTATTCCTAGCGGTAACCGGTCTAAAACGCTGCTAGTCTAAGACGCATCTCGTCTAAACAGCAACTGGTCTAGATAGCTATCAGTATACGTCGCTACAGTATTACCACTTATATAAGTTACGTCGGCAATAATCGTTTGCGCAGAATAGTGCAACCTAACACCGACTGAAACCGAACGTGATCATACCAATGACATTAACACCTTATTATTGTACCTTATGGCTTCAAATACAAGAACAACACGGACTCATGCTGTACATGTGAGGTTTTTCTAACGTGAGGCATCGAATTTATTGTATAAAATAGCACAATAAAATATCAATGGAATCTTAACCGAATTTACTCAATCTTTGTTATGACATGACAGCATAAACAAGCTTGGTTGCTAACCACTAGAAAACCATAGATGACAGGGAAACAACCAATAGTGGACAGTTACGTGACGCACGTACGCGTGGTGTGCTATGATTGGCTGAAAATTTTTCGCTCCACATCAAAATAAGATTTCTTCTCAGGTACATCGGCGTAACTTATATAAGTGGTAATACTGTACTGGTCTAAGTAGCATCTAGCCATAACCGCTTATAAGCCCAGCTGTGTTTTAGACCACTTACTGCTTAGACCAGTGGCGACGTAGACTGGTAGCTACTTAGACCAGATACAGTTTAGACGAGATGCGTTTTAGACTAGCAGCGTTTTAGACAGGTTACCGCTAGGACTAGTTGCGTTTTAGACGAAATGATACTAACCTCAACCTTATTGATTTCATTATACGTCACAATTTCCATTGTAATTATTGAAAATACGACTAGCTTTAAAAATATCCTTTGTCAGGTATGCATTCGATAGCTGCTTTTGATTCTGTGGTAGTGTGCTCCAATAAATGGGGCCTTATTAAGGGTTAAATGATCGACCGCTCTGACGCACGGTAAATGCGGTGACGTGAATAGCGCGTCACGTTTTTATCGTTATCGTCACCGCTGCTCGAAATACCCTGACGCACAATAAACGACGTGACGTGACTTTTAAAAGAAAGAAAACACAACAACACAAGACACGTCAATATTATTGGGTGTATCAACTTTTTCTTGTTGTTCACTCAGTCCACAGTTGTCCAAGTCTTCATACGGTTTCATAGAGAAATGCTTAGGTTGTCCGCGAGACAAGATTTGTGTAACTATAGCAACGGGCGTTAAGAGAAAGTTGATTCAGCCTATTACAAGTAGACCATAGGAAGGATAAAGATAGTGTGTCATTAGTCATTGCGGTTGCAAATCGGATACTGGCAAAGTATATTATATTGCATTTATAGCACCCCAGCGCTAATTTTCAACCAGCTTAGTCATCAATCATTATCAGTTTTGCGTCGTGTTTTTATCGCGTACCGTCCACAACACTACTCTAAATACCTTGACGCGCAGTAAAAGTTGTGGCGTGAGTCATGTGTCACATTTTTTATCGCGTACTGTCCACAATGGTGTTAAAAAAAGTTTAAAATGTTACTTGACTAACAATAACGACCGCTTTAGCCTAGTTGGTAGTGACCCTGCCTACGAAGCAAGAGGTCCTGGGTTCAAATCCCGGTAAGGGCATTTATTTGTGTGATGAGCACGAATATTTGTTTCTGAGTTATGGATGTTTTCTATGTATTTAAGTACTTATTTATCTATATAAGTATGTTTATCGTCGTCTAGTACCCATAGTACAAGCTTTGCTTAGTTTGGGACTAGGTTGATTTGTGTAAGATTGTCCCCTAATATTTATTTATTTATTTATTTTTATTTAATCTAATTAATCAATCTAATTAAAAATTAGTGTCCAAGTCCCAACCAGTTGTGTTGTAGGGGTTTAGCACGCAGCACGGAATGCTGAGGACCTAGGTTTTTCTGTGCATCCATGTTTCAGTTTGTATTTAGTATGATATAGACGCATGTACAGTACAATACGTTTACTTTTAGTTCACCACTGACAGATGGCTTGCCTTCATTTCATTTCCAACTTTAACACCATACAAATAAAGTAGCTATTACAAAATCTGCAAACGTGGGTAACAGTGTTCTAAAATTGGCTTTATTTGTAAATCGTTAAAGTTGAATATGAAATGAAGGCAAACCATCTGTCAGTGGTAAACTATATGTATTTTTACTGTATTGTTCTAGACAAACTGTACGGCTCTCAGTCTCTCTCGACGACGGACGGGGATAACCTAAGCATCTGCACCACGGACACAGACGACTACAGATATGTGCCGCGGCGGGTGCCAGATAAACAGCTGGAATCGCTCATAGTCGAGGTAATACTGTCCTTGTCACTCCGTCAGCATACATGTGAGACAGCTACATCTCGACATAAGCCACCCGTCGTCCCTAAGACCCGCCGGCGATAAGTACATGGGCCACAGTACTGTCGGCCAAGAAAGTGGTCTACCAGTTTTGACAAAAGTTTATGTGCATACATCGTTATCGCGGGAGCAAGAACAAATCTGTTAAAGAACATATATAACAGAATGTCTGATTAGTATACGGATATATTCTGCCTACAAGTTCTAAGCATCTAGGAAGTTTTAGTAGCATGAAGTTTTCGCTGGAAAAGGTCAATGAAATTAGTTCTATAGTATACTGTTTAAACGTTTACCTACCTAGAATAATTGTGTCTACTTGAATAATAACTTAATAATATTTTTTATTTACTTGTATTTTATTTGGATTTCGTAATAGATCATTAATAATTAATAAATTACTAATGTCAAGCAATAAAAATGGCTGAAGAGTTTGACGTTGCGATTGCGTAGTTAATATTTTTAAATATGTATTAGTAATCAAGTCAAGTATGAAGGTCTGATATTAGAAATAAAGTTGATAAATTTCGAACTCGTAGGGATAAATATTGCTAGATACCAGTGTCACTTCTGTTATTGCTTATTTGTCATTATCTTTCAGTACTGTCAAGTCGTTTTTGCTCCCGCGATAACGATGTATGTTCATAACTGCTATAATAAACGTTTTATTCCAGCCGATGCCGTCGTCGCCGCAGTGCGCCGCGCTGCCGAGCCCCGCCAGTACCATCGAGTCGCTGACCAGAGAGTTCCAGGACTCTCTGGAACTCTCCAATTCTAAATACGGTGAGATTTCTTCCTGAAGACCCACCCGGGTTCGATTCCCAGTCGGGGCAGATATTTGTGTGAAAAATACGAATGTTTTTTTTTTTTTTCTTTTTTTATGTGAAAGGCCAGACAAACGAACTAGTGGGTCACCTGATGTTAAATGATCACCACTGTCCATAGACACCTGCAGCGCTTTACGCGATGCCAGTGCGTTGTCGGCCCTTAAGGAGAGGGAATAGGGGAAGGGGGAGAGGGAAGGGGTGAGGTATTGGGCCCCCGGCACTCTCACTGACCATACGAAACGCAAGCAGGATTACTGCTGCTTCACGCCGGTTTTCTGTGAGAGGGTGGTACTGCCCCGGACAAGCCGGCCCATTCGTGATGCAGCGGCTAGCTACAACATGGCTCTACCACTACTGAATGTGCTCTAGTCTTGGTTGTTTAATATGTATGTATTTAAGTATGCATTTATCTATATAAGTATGCTTATCCGTTGTCCAGTACCCATAGAAAAAGCTTTGCTTAGTTTGGGTCTAGGTCAATTGGTGTCAATTGTTCCGTGATTTATTTATTAATTGTTCGTTTGCATATTTTTAGCGGGTCCCATTCGTAGGGGCCGTCTATAAATTACATCACACCTTTAGGGGGAGGGGGGGGGGGGGGGGTGTCAAGCGATCTGTGACTCTATACTTCATTTAATTTAGAATTGAAAACCTCAACATCATTATATTGCGGCTCGTCAACTATTTCTTACCTAGCAAATAGTACAGTACAATAGTCTGGGAGCCGCAAAATAAAATTGTTTTAATGTCACTATATTTGCGTGTCGTCAATTGTTACTCTAGTACAAATTGTAAAGAGATTACAGTTCACGAGCCGCAATATAATGTTGTTGTGGTTTATAATTCTAAATTTTATTTTATTTTATTTTATTTTATTTTATTTATTGGAGAAAAAAACAGATACATACACAATATGAAACAAAGCATATAAATAAGAATGTACCTATAGTATGCACCCTAAATTAATTCTCACTTAGAATTATTGAAGGATGCGGCAATTTAATAACAATGGGTTCATTAAAAAAAAACACATTAAGAGCAACCGCACATCGAGCCATTACTGTCTCAATGTGCGCCCGCACAAGAACCACCACCACTTACAAAAAAAAAACCAGCAAAAAACAAAAAAAAACATGCAAAAATAATAATATTAAATTAGAAACAACAAAAAAAAAACATGCGGTTTTTTTTTAAAAAAAAGAGAGGAACGAAAAAAAAGGAAAGCATAGAATCTGGGCTCACCAGTTAAAACACATAAATTAACAAAATCACACCTTACAGACTGACATAAGTTCTATTAATAATTGGGTTACTTGACGCTTGAACTTAACGTACGAACTACAAAACATGTCGACAGAGACCAGTCGCCTGTTGTACGATTCGCAGAGTCTACGCAGCGGTGCACGGACACCTGCTTTAGTCCTATTAAATTAAATTAAATGGAGTATAGTAATAAGACTAATAAGTGTGACAAGGAGGGGGTCCAAATTGATCGAGATTGGTGTGACGTAATTTATCGCTCCTAATTCATAATATTATAGACATATGTAATATTATTATATTATCTCTGTTTTCTACTAAATTAAATCCGAGTTGGAAATAGAATGAAATAAATAGTAATAAAATGTGTTAGTTATATCTTTTTAACTAGTTTACTAATAATTTCTTTAGAAATAAAACTTTGATTTTTTTTTGAGTTTTTTTTACCGCGAACAGAGATTGTCGGCCTCGTATATCTTTAACTACTCAGCCGACAATCCGCTATTTCGCGGCCTCTGCACTAATCTACTATTTCTGTAGCACACGACAAATCTTCGATGAGCCACGAATCCCGGGCGTCCTCTCGTAGCAGTACCGGGACGTCGCTCAACAAGCAGAAAACCGTGCCGGATTCTACACTAGACATCAAGGAGGCTGTTAGAGGTACGCGTCTTTGTTATAGAGGTCGGAATTTTAACAGCATAACAAAAGACTGTCGCAATCAAACTAGTCTCAGAAACATTTTTTTATCGATATCGATAGTTGTGTGGTAGAAAAAACAGTCCACCAAATAAATAAAAATGTTTAATACAAAATTTTACGTGAAGTTTGTATAAAAATGTATCTTCAGTTATAATTGATCAAAGACTGTGGGCCAAATTTTTTGCCGGTGAGTGTATATCGGCATGATTTTTGCCGACCTCGATTCACAATCACACAGTCGCCATTCGAAGTGACAATGCTCGAATGTGACAAGCGATCTACTTGCACGCAAATGTGCGAGTTACTGGAATGTATTCCGTGCTTATGGGATGTAATGTTTGGCAGGCGAGTACGTGGTCCGTCCGGCGGACGACGAACACGTGCGTAGTGGGACGCGCACACACAGCGAAGGCAGACAGAGGCCGACCGGACACTCCAGTCTCGGGAACAATACTAGGTAAGTATATCAGTGTTTTCAACCTCGATGTTATGAACAGAGGTCGGCGGGGGTGAGCTGTTTTCAGTTTTTGCATAACATGGACATACCTATTGAAATGATTTTATTTAGGATGCCATATATTATGCCGTGCCGAATTTACAAAATAACCTAAAATATATCGTTGAGAATTTTCATATAGTAATTGAATATGCCTTAAAGAAATTCCAAGAATCTAAACTTTATATTGTAGATGCATTTATAACTTTAGATCAAGTGAGAGCGGTTATAAACAGAACTGATGTTCATCTGCTTCTGTCAGTCAGAAATTAGAAGACGTTATTTCTAGAAACCCAGACTTAGATTATTTTAGGAAGTATGCCGAAAAACTTTCGGAAGCAACAGAAGTGGACAGCATTTTAATGTATAATTTCACTCCACTCACTTCGGTGGTTGTAGGAAGATCTTTTTCTATCTATAAATGGATATTAAGGCGAAACTCATTAAAAATTGAAAATATAGAAAATGTTATGGTTATTTATTAAAATAGCACAGAAAATTTACAATAAATAAAAAAGCTTAAGAGGGTTTATACCTGCTGAGCTGGCAACGTTGCATTTTTGTTAGTTTATCTCGATTATTCCATAAAAATTGAATGAAAATTAAAAATGTTTTGAATACAAATTGTTCTAATATATAAGTTGAACAATTTGTATTCAAAACATTTTTAATATTCATTCAATTTTTATGGAATAATCGAGAAAATAGTTTTTCTCGATTATTCCATAAAAATTGAATGAAAATTAAAAATGTTTTGAATACAAATTGTTCTAATATATAAGTTGAACAATTTGTATTCAAAACATTTATAATATTCATTCAATTTTTATGGAATAATCGAGAAAAACTAACAAAAATGCAACGTTGCCAGCTCAGCAGGTATAAACCCTCTTAACACTCGTTTTGTAATGCATTTTCCTTTTAGTTTAATCATTTCAGTTTTGTCTTCTGTCAATATTTCTTTATAGATACACCTTATCCATATTAATATCTACAAGACTACATGACGTTGACATGACTACATGACATTAATGACGTAAAAACAGCTCACCCCCGCCGAGCTCTGGTTATGAATTATCTGTGTGCCAAGTTAAATAATGAACCGTTTCGAGGTCGTAACACACACACATCAACTCGGAAAGGGATCGTTACCGTATCAACTCGATCCGTTCAGTATTATTTGTATGAAACTCCCTACTGCAACGCACACTAATCGGAACCGTATAGTTGAAAAACTTCTGAAAATTACCTGTTGTATGTAGTAAAAATGACTTAAGCTCCATATCAATTTTGTGCACAGTAGTGCGTACGTACATACAACAGGTTATTTACTTAAGTTTTCTACCTGTAACGTAATCGCCTCGTTGTAATAATTTTGAAGGGCTCAAGTTGATAATGATAATGATAATATATTTATTTACATAGAACATGGTACAAAATAACAGTTCTGAAAATATAAATAAAAGGCTCTCACATTCTGCCGCGATTGCGACGTGAAAAATTAACACATTAATTAATTCTTGTTAAATAATTCATACTTAATGGCAATCAATAATTTAAAAAAAAAATACAAATGTCAAAAAGTATTAAATCATAAAGCAATCATAAAATTCAAGCAATAATAATAACAAAAAAATGTCAGAAAGTCAATAATAAATAAACAGAAAAACAATGTCAACATTACATTACAATATACCTACTACAATTTATTAAATACCTACTTTAACTATGATGTAATGTCAAAAATTCTCTAACTGAATAAAAACAATGCTTCAATAAATACGTGTCCAGCTTCCTTTTAAATTCGTGCACATTACTCTGCTGAAGGATACGGTGACGATCATTTTCCGAGTTGATATAATATCTATATGTTCTAATCATCATCAGCCTATGCTCCTCCACTGTTGGACATAGGCCTCTCCCATGGCACGCCACTGAGCACGATCCTCGGCCACTCTCATCCAGCTCTTGCCAGCCGCCCTGCGATGATCATCGCTCCACCGAGTCTGAGGACGTCCCACGCTACGTTTGCCGATCCGTGGTCTCCACTCAAGAACTCGTCTACCCCAACGGTTATCGGTTCTTCGGGTTATGTGGCCTGTCCATTGCCACTTCAGCGTGCTAATGCGGTGGGCTATGTCGATAACTTTGGTTCTCTGTCGGATCACTTCGTTACGAATTCGATCTTTTAGAGAAACTCCGAGCATAGCCCTTTCCATAGCACGTTGAGCAGCTTTATGTTCTAATATCGATGTTTTTTTATGAGTTATGTTGCATCCCTAGTTAACCGTCTGTTTGGTATCGTTTGCAGGCGCAGCAACTCGGAATCGCTCGGGGGCTGTCGGCGGCGCTCGGCCGGCGACGAGGCGGCGCTCGGGCTGGCGCTGCGCACGCGCACCACGTCCGGACAGCGGCTCACAGACATGCAGATATTGGAACAGGTCACCGTGCTCAACCTGGATACAGGTACGTGCCACCGGGGCAACACTCACTCGGGGGCTGTCGGCGGCGCTCGGCCGGCGTCGGTGACGCTTGGAATGGCGCTGCGCACGCGCCACTTGGGTCGTTTTCCAAAAATTTGTTGACAATTGACGACCGCTTTAGCCTAGTTGGTAGTGACCCTGCGTACGAAGCAATAGGTCCTGGGTTCAAATCCCGGTGAGGGCATTTATTTGTGTGATGAGCACGAATATTTGTTCCTGAATTATGGATGTTTTCTATGTATTTAAGTATTTATTTATCTATATAAGTTAAGTATGTCTATCGTCGTCTAGTACCCATAGTACAAGCTTTGCTTAGTTTGGGACTAGGTCGATTTGTGTGAGATTGTCCCCTAATATTATTTATATTATTTATTTAATTAAGGGATTTAATTAGAACAAAACTTAATTGATTCCTTAGTTCGTGTAGCTAGATCCATATAGATCATCCTACCGTACAATCGCCCGTCGCACTCGAACACTCGCTTATAGCCGCTCGCCCACTCGTTTCTAGTTTCTAGTTCTGCTCGTTTATCGCTCATCGCTGACGGTGGGACCAGTGCCTAAAGCTCCAAACGCACAGACAGCGGGGGCGTGGCGGTGCGGTGGCGGTGACGGTTGTAATACGGTTGTGTGTTCTAACTTGTATGAACGAGTTCGCGGTACGGTACCGCACAACCGTTCATACAAAATAAAAAATAAAAAAAATATCACGGGACAATTCACACCAATTGACCTAGTCCCAAAGTAAACTTAGCAACACCAGCATTGTCCATGTCTGCACACCTATTGTGTGTGTTCAAGGATGCTGAATGTTCAAGAAATTTGTATAACTAAGAAAATACAACTTTTCATGCAAATCATCTCTGATTCAAATGTTGTTTATTTAAAAAAAAGTAAAAGCCATGTATGAGAATACTTAAAGAAAAAAGTTTTTTGATAGTGGTGTAGAGATCCAACCGAGTTTTTATGAAATTAACTGGTTTCATCGATTCGATGTTTTATGAAAATACATCGATACATCGAATACATCGAAAGCTTTTCAAAACATCGGATCAATTCGATGTATCGCATTGCAAACATCGAGTGATTTCGATGCATCGATGTATATCGAATATCCCTACGTCTAACAAAAGTCTAACGTTAGAATATTACAACCGTCACCGCCACCGCCTGTGCGTTTGGAGCTTAAAGGGTTCTGTTTTTTTCTATTAGAACTAATAATATCGTAACTTTCAGGCGAGCGAGTCCCGCTGAGCGTGGCAGAACACAAACTACCCCAATGCATCAACCCTCTCAGCTTGCATATCATGAGGCTCACTTCCGAGTACATCGGGCGGGATAACGACGAGAACACCAGGTACAATACGATTACTTTTAGTTTACCACTGACAGATGGCTTGCCTTCATTTCATTTCCAACTTTAACACCATACAAATAAAGTAGCTATTACAAAATCTGCAAACGTGGGTAACAATATTCTAAAATTGGCTTTATTTGTAGGTCGTTAAAGTTGAATATGAAATGAAGGCAAACCATCTGTCAGTGGTAAACTTTATGTAATTTTACTGTATATAAATGTATCTAATTTAATATTACTGAATAAACTAATAGCCCGCTGACAGTTTTTAACGATTAACGGTTAATAGGCTATTTGACACCATCAACCAATAGGCATGGTGACACCATTAATCAACTGACGTAAAGTACTTTTTTTGAGCTGTCAAAAAACGAATCTCCCTTAGATTTTTTATGGCAATTGCTAGTTATTATCGACTATTTATGTGTTTTGAATCAGGTGAAAATCTAATTTTGTAGTTAATTGAAAATTAATCTAGTTGAAAACCAAAATAAAATGTTTTTTTTACTAGAGTGGCGCCTTGGAATTATTGTTTTATGATGTCATTGTTCTCGAAAAGTTCTCGAGTGGAGACCACGGACGGCAAGCGCAGCGTGGGACGTCCACCTACGAGATGGACGAACGATTTGGTGTAGGCCACAGGTTCAAGGTGGATCCAAGTCGCTTCCAACCGTAATGATTGGGTATCAATGATAGGTCTATGTCATCGTCCCTAATGATTAACTATGTTTGTATC
Source organism: Archips xylosteana (assembly GCA_947563465.1). Taxonomy (NCBI): domain Eukaryota; kingdom Metazoa; phylum Arthropoda; class Insecta; order Lepidoptera; family Tortricidae; genus Archips; species Archips xylosteana. The sequence continues at coordinate 2,424,576 of OX387351.1, read as the reverse complement.
AAAACTGATAAAAATCTAATATTACTGTTAGTTGAAAATTAATCTGGTATTCCATTGTTCAATTAATTGGTTTTTTATTAGAACTGTCTTGGAATTATTGATTAATGGTGTCAAATACTTTACTATTACTATTATTTCCGTCAAAATTTGGCTATTAACTAACTGACAAGGATGAATCCTGCCTATTGAATATTCTTTCTTTGCTTTGTCTTTGTTTTTTAATACTACTAAGACGTCAAAATTGGCTTTAACACTAACATTTTCAGCCCAGAAGTGGTACAAAAGACTACGTGGCGTAAAAGACTGTCCATCGGTCTTTACGGAGCGGCATTCATGAAGAAATCCATAACCGATTCTGATATGCGACCTGTGGAATCACAACTCAGTATTAATATTAGGTTTATTATTTTTCATTTTTTTTCGTTTTGTCACTCATTTTGCATTTTTTTAGGTGGTTTGTTTAGTTTTTTTTAATTTTTAATCAAGTATCAAAAAAGAAAAAACTAGAATTATTTCGATTTGTTTTGTAGGTTTAATTAAAATCGAACCCATCTCAATTAGCTGATATTAAAATGATTTTTGTGTATTCTCATTTACCATTTTGACTATATTTTCCACCTGGGATTAGTTGTCTTTGACATACACAAAGTGCTGGTGACAGAAGATACAATAGTACATTTCAATAGAATGTAACAATCGTGCAAACAAATATGGTCTATTGACCCTGTCTAACGCGCGGACGCTTGCAACCGCTTTCACCACCTCTTTCTGTCGCCGTCTCATACCGTTAGACAGAAAGAAATAGTGAATGCGGTAGCAAGCGACCTGCGTTAGACAAAACGGCCTCAGATAGGCTATTTGATACTACCAATCAATTGACATACTTTTTATGAGCTGGCAGTTCCCTATAGGTTTTTTATGGAAATACTGAACTGTGACGTCTTGTTAGCCAGCTCAATAGGGCATCTACTACATTTTTTTTAAATAACCTAAAAAATACGAAGTTAAGGATGTTTCAAATTGTTAATTAGACAGAGAGACATGTCATATGACACTACGATCACAAAAAGTTAATTCTTTTAATTTTTCCAGAAAGTAATGGAATGCAAACTTCATTCGCTCATATATTCCTTACACAGATATTGCTATAGATACATTATTGATTTATTAGTGTGTGTAGGAATTATTGATTATTGAAGTCAAATACCCTATTGTCTAAATACGTCTCTAGTGATGGCAATGAAAATTTTCTAAATTAATTTTTCGTATTTTTAAAGACAGCCCATATCGTTGATTGTTAGATTCTATTGAATCTGTGTGCTTGTTTCCAATTTGGGTAAAGATTTTGTTTTGGTAAGGGTTTGTGGGAATGTAAATGTCCCTTCTACATAAATATTGGTCATCAATTCATTCCATTTGTAGACATTTTTGTTTTCCATTTATGGGTTGTTTTGGAAAAAATATTAGTGTTTTTGTTATGTTGTCCAACTTCGTTTCGTTTCCGTTTTCATTCAATTATTTTTGTAAACTTAGCTAGTTTTTGAACACGAAGTGGTTTGCTGTTTGAGAACACTGTTTGATTTTTTTGTTTAAAATAAAAAGTAGTATTTATTTTCCATAGAGTGATTGTAGCTACATAATGTTGATCAAATAAAATAGAGGAAGGATAGATTTTATCCCGGTTTTTTCAACCAACTCTACCTCTATTTACTATTTATATAAAAGGTACTAAAATCAAATTTTACAATTCATTGTATATTAATATGTTTTTTCCGGGTTAAAATTACATGGTTTTTTGTCTGTGCTATGTCTTGAAATTGTTTTTTTTTTTAAATAGTATCGAATACCCTATTCAAACTACTACCCCTTGTACTACGAAGTTCAACATTCGAACTTCGTATAGTGCCGTCCCGCCCACGCTAATAGTATTTAATACGAAAGTGAGCGAGACGGAGATACAAACTTCGATTTTCGAATTTCAGCGTAGCCCCCCAATGTATCTGCGTTTATAATCGACCACTATTTTGTCCCGGGTTCGTTGTCTTTGTCTGTTCGTTTGTGTTTTGTTCAACCACCTTTATTTTGTATAGTTTTACATAAATATTACTTTTCAGAGAGACTGATGAAGAAAGTGAGAGCGTGTGCGCCGGCGGTGGCGATGACGACGCCAAAGAGGCTAAGCGAGACGCTGCCGACACGAAAAATACTATACGGAAGAAGACTGAAAAGTGAGTATCACTTTACCTTATACAAACTTTCGTGACTCATAATTATTATTCTAAACGGGACTATAATACGCAAACAATATTTACCTCGACGTTTCGGGCACATTGCAGCAGCCGTGGTCAGTTAGTTGAACTCGTGACTCGTGAACGTGGAGGTAAGTATTGTTTGCGTGATAAGTCCCGTTTAGTATGATTATTAAGAGTGGGTCACTATTACAAGAAGCGCATTAAAAAGCTATGTGCTCGTTAAAATAAGGCAGTAAAAATATTAATTTGATATTTTAACATATATTTTGTGAATATAGGCCCCCACCAGCCCCCCTTTTGAAAAGTCACTCGCAGGACAACATTAACAGTAAAATTGTACCAGAAGTCAACCATAACAGGTGAAGGGCGTGACACTAACACAGTGTTTTGGTGTTAACAATTAATGAGAGTTTAAGAAGGGTTTATTTATCTTTTTTTGTCGACTTAGGGCTTATTATCCAATCCCCAGGTAAAAGTTAAACTATCGCTTTCCTTTTCTCAAGTCATAGGAAAAAAAAGGACAGAGCTTACATTTATCCGACAGATACTTTTATCTGGGGATTGAAAAATCGGCCCTTATGCAATTTATGTCAAAATTAATCTGGAACGTTTTATCTAGTAGCAGGGGGTTCCACTCCGCAGTTTAGGTATGTTCGGCCGGCGCGCCTCCCGGGCAGGCGTATGGCAGTAGGTTAGGTTAGCACGCTAGCCGCGTCGCACTTAATTATTTTTCTGTGATTTTTGCAACAAACAATGATTTCTAAACGATCTTATAATCCATATAAAAGATACTGTTGCATTTAAAGGTAGTTTACTGAATTAACCTTTTCAACGCTCTGTCAAATACAACAGCTCTCACTCATAACGCCATGACGTCGGAATGTCAAACGCAAAGTTGAACCCTACAGAAATGCATGTATAGGTAGATATCGCTCTGCACGCCATGACTGATATATCAGTCGTTGGCGTAGAACCTGCGGTGCTGATATATGTGTCGTTGGCGTCGAAAAGGTTAATACACACTGTTATCTTTCTTGATTTATATACCTACCTAAATATCGGCGAGTGGGAACCCCCGTGCTCTTGGGTTTGGTTCAGCGGTGCCCAACGTAATATGAACGCTCGTATCACACGATAAGTTTCAATTTCGCGTGCAAGCAGTTAACGGTCGTAAGAGTAGGCAAATTGAACCTTCTGTACGTTAGTGCTATTATTTATTCTGTGCTAATAGTAGGGGAAGACCGAATGAACACAGCTGAAATTTTTTAAACCGCAAATTTTTTCTCAAGTTGGTTTGTCTTTGATTTAAATATATCAGCCAAGATACTTCTGTACAAAGGCCTCCCCACTACTAGCTGATTTAAAGGATTCATTTTGACGTGAATTGTATAACATAATTTATGCATGTGATTTCAAACTTACTCAATCATTTTGAAGCAGATATGTATTTAATAAAAATAAATGAATCGCACTTGTTATAATATTTTTTTGTGTGAATTTCACCAGGTGATTAAATATCAGATTGTTGCTTTTCATACTAAGCATAATAAAATAACAATCGCCATGAAATAAAAAAAAAATGAAAAAACTTGAAGCATTAAAAAAAAAATCACCCTCTGTCAAGTACGTGTGCTTTTTTAATGTCGTCATCATCATAATCCTCCCTGCCTACATACGTCCCGCTGCAGGGCACAGGCCTCTTCTCAGAATGGAAGGGCTTGGGACGTAATTCCCAAGCGGGTTCAGTGCAGATTGGGAACTTCACACACACCATTGAATTTCCTTTTTTTTGCTTTTTTAATGTAACGACGACGTTTATTACCGTGTCACTCTGCGAATCGAATTGAACAACGTACGTCAAAAAGCTCGCTGATCGCAAACAAAAGGATTAATCGCTGCTATCACAGAAACTCCGCAAACAGTTACGTGGCTCATGCATCATATTTAAACACATAACTTCTAAACCGGTGCTTAAAATACGCATTGATTTATTAAGCGTCAGCTCTCCTATTTTTTGAGCTTTCTTTGTGTAATGGGTGAATCAATTTTTTTGTGTTGTTCACTCTGTCCTCGGTTGTCCAAGTTACACTTTATACTGTTTCATAGAAAAATGCTTAGGTTGTCCAAGGGACAAAATTTGTGTAACCATAGCAAAGGGTGGCACTAAAAAATTGATTCATCCTAATGCATTTGTGTTTGTGTGTTATAAGAGAAACTGTAATCTGTTTTTTGGAAAAAATACATTCATTAATCGCAGCCTATATACGTCCCACTGCCGGGTACAGGCCTCCCAGAATGAGAGGGCTTGGGGGGTTGGGCCTAGTGCGGATTGGGATCTTCACACACACCATTGAATTTCTTCGCAGGTGTATGCATCCTCACGATGTTTTCCTACACCGTATAGCTCATGGTAAATTACAAATCGTCACTACTTTGAAAAAATCTCGTATCTCAATTCAATATGTAAACCAAACTGAACTTTATTGCACACTCAGTAAAGTTCAATTAGCCAGATTATCGTTTTTGAGATACGAGCTTTTTTCAAAGTAGTGACGAAATGTAATGTAATTTACGATTTCGATGCTTCAGCGTATTTTGAGCAGCGGTGTACTGTCTGTAAATACTATCTGACACATTATACACTGTTGCTGAATCTGAATATCTTTCCTCTTTTGACCAATGACCATTATGTTATGTTTGAGCATTAAAATTTAAATTTATCTTGCTTCTTAGTACGTAGTAAAAATTTTGCATGCCAGATTCTGGTGAAATATGTGATCTCTACTGTGTTCCATCTTCTGCACCATATAATAAGTGGAATAAATTATTTGTATTTAATTATTTTGACGACCGCTTTAGCCTAGTTGGTAGTGACCCTGCCTACGAAGCAAGAGGTCCTGGGTTCGAATCCCGATAAGGGCATTTATTTGTGTGATGGATGAGCGAGCACGACTATTTGTTCCTGAGTCATGGATGTTTTCTATGTATTTAAGCATTTATTTATTTATATAAGTATGTTTATCGTCGTCTAGTACCCATAGTACAAGCTTTGCTTTAGTTTGGGACTAGGTCGATTTGTGTAAGATTGTCCCCTAATATTTTTTTTATTTGTATTTGGGCCAATCAACTTTTAAACCGACGTTTTTGGCGTCTCCTGCGTTACGAAAATTGTCTCTGGCGTTACCAAAAAATCGTACTTCCAACAAGATATTTCACGGTTTAATAGGTTAAACTTACGTAGGACGGCATGTATTCATGCTATTCATCTATTAAATTACAGAAAAAACATGTTTACTTAAAAAAATCTGCAATTGTTTGAAAAATGTCGCGGACAGATTATAGTCGGTTTAAAAGTTGATTGGCCCATTTATACTATATTTCAGATTAAAACGATTCCTAGGCAGCACTGTGAAGAAAACAGTGGACGCTGCGAAGTCGCTCGCCCAGGAAGTGTCGCACGCGCGGCACAAGGAAGACGTGGCCGACATAGCCGACGACGTCCGCGGCGAACACAACATCAAACTGAAAGCTTCCAACTCTCACAAGGGGCCGTATGATTTCGACGGATGCGTGAGACATGTGCAGGTATTCTTTCATTTATTGCATATCATATTACAAACATCGACGAAATTACAAATAGGCTCTATGCCTTCTGTATTTACAACAAAATACAACCTCAAAATAGGCTAATATGTAATGTTAAATAAACGATGTACAGTCGGGGTAAGAAAAGATTCGTCACTTTTCGACTCTATGTCAACGAGTTAAGGTCGAAAAGTGACGAACCTTTTCTTACCCCGACTATACCTATTTACAAGTGGGTGGGGTCCTGAAGGTCTTACTTGCATTTAGCCTTGGCATTCAAAACGTCTCAGTAGTACACTGACCAAGTATGCAAAACGACTTGTTTATCTAATGCCATGATTACAAAATTGTCTAAGTTTCAAGAAGACTTTCTTAGCAAAACGTCTAGGACGTGAAATGCACAAGTAGGCAGAATGACTCAATATTGTATAGGTCTTGATTTTGTATTATATTGGTAATGAAATGAAGGTTATCCAGACCATTTACCTATTGAAACATTATGACATTAAGTCGTTTTACAGCCAAGTCATTCAGTCTACTATGTCTTATAGCAATGAGGGCGTTTTACAGACCAAGACATTTTGCAACGCGGACAAATATACAACTAAGGTGCTCTGCTCGCCAAGGCTAAATGCAATTAAGGCCTTCAGGACCCAACCCTTCCAAGTTTATTTGTAACTTTTCTTTTTGTGTTATCGCATATAACTTTAATTAATGTCAAAGCTGAGAAGTTGGTTTGGTTGAACTCGCTAATCTCAAGAACAACTGGTTCGTGTTGAAAAATTATTGTTGTGTTAATCAGTCCATTTATCGAGGAAGGCTTTCTAGCGTTAGCTACCAATAGGAGCGGAGCATCAATTATTAACGCGGACGAAGTCGAGGGCACCGGCTAGTTAACCCTTAAACCATTTAATAACCCTGTCAAGACAATCGATTTCGGACCGTAGATGTTACTAATCGGGTTTGATTTCTGCTTGACGGCAAATATACTGCCGGTAACGATTTAAGGGTTAAATACGTAAAATGTTTAAGGTCATTCACCCAACATTGCACTACCTATTCCGATCACCAGAGATCGGAATTTTCTCGGCAAAATATAAGATTGTCGCAATCAAGCTAGAAAAAAACGGTCCACTAAATAAAAATATATATTTAATGCAGAATTTTAGGTCAGGTTTGTATAAAATTATATAGAGACAGATGCAATTTCTTCTTCGACGTCCGCGTCAGTACACACAGCAGCACCTGACGTTTTATTTGGTTTGTGATAGTGATAGGAGTAGATAATCATTAATTTCTCAACATTATCTAGGAGTAGCCTGTTTCGTTTATCACTTATGACCTAAAATTCTGTATTAAACAAGGATGATAGTGACTGGATTGGCAGTCGCCATAGTACGGATCGGCCGCGGTTTTTGTTGTTCGATTATTAAATCTAGATGGCGCTGAAATATAGCCAGAGGCTTTGAAGGCAAAACAATAAGACTACAGATGTTTCATATTACTACAAATGTATTGTTTTTCAAAAATTGCATAATAATATATTTGCAGTGATATGAAATATCTGTAGTCTTATCGTTTTGCCTTCAAAGTCTCTGGCTATATTTCAGCGCCATCTAGATTTGATCCGTACTATGGCAACTGCCAATCCAGTCTATATCATCCTTGGTATTATTAAATATGTTTATTTTATTTAGTGGATTATTTTTTTCTTCTATTGCACAACTATCGATATCGATAAAAATTGGTTCTAACGCTAGCTTGATTGCGCCAGTCTTACATTTTTAAAAAATAAATAAAAAATAATATTAGGGGACAATCTCACACAAATCGACCTAGTCCCAAACTAAGCAAAGCTTGTACTATGGGTACTAGACGACGATAGACATACTTATATAGATAAATAAATACTTAAATACATAGAAAACATCCATAACTCAGGAACAAATATTCGTGCTCATCACACAAATAAGGGCCAATCAACTTTTAAACCGACTATAATCTGTCCGCGACATTTTTCAAACAATTGCAGATTTTTGTAAGTAAACATGTTTTTTCTGTAATTTAATAGATGAATAGCATGAATACATGCCGTCCTACGTAAGTTTAACCTATTAAACCGTGAAATATCTTGTAGGAAGTACGATTTTTTGGTAACGCCAGAGACAATTTTGGTAACGCAGGAGACGCCAAAAACGTCGGTTTAAAAGTTGATTGGCCCATAAATGCCCTTACCGGGATTTGAACCCAGGACCTCTTGCTTCGTAGGCAGGGTCACTACCAACTAGGCTAAAGCAGTCGTTACATTTTGCCGTGAAAATTCCGATCTCTGCTCATAAATGTGGTGATGTGTCAGGAGATGGGCGGCGGGCACTCGGGCGCGGTGTGGTGCTGCAAGTTCAGCGTGTGCGGGCGCCTGCTGGCCACCGCCGGACAGGACAAGCTGTTGCGCGTGTGGGTCGCCCGGGACGCGCACGCCATGTTCCAGGTACACTGGGGTCGCCCGGGACGCGCACGCCATGTTCCAGGTACACTGGGGTCGCCCGGGACGCGCACGCCATGTTCCAGGTACACTGGGGTCGCCCGGGACGCGCACGCCATGTTCCAGGTACACTGGGGTCGCACGGGACGCGCATGCCATGTTCCAGGTACACGCGGGACGCCCGAGACGCGCACGCCATGTTCCAGGTACACGCGGGGCGCCCGGGACGCGCACGCCATGTTCCAGGTACACTGGGGTCGCACGGGACGCGCATGCCATGTTCCAGGTACACGCGGGACGCCCGAGACGCGCACGCCATGTTCCAGGTACACGCGGGGCGCCCGGGACGCGCACGCCATGTTCCAGGTACACTGGGGTCGCACGGGACGCGCATGCCATGTTCCAGGTACACGCGGGACGCCCGAGACGCGCACGCCATGTTCCAGGTACACGCGGGGCGCCCGGGACGCGCACGCCATGTTCCAGGTACACTGGGGTCGCACGGGACGCGCATGCCATGTTCCAGGTACACGCGGGACGCCCGAGACGCGCACGCCATGTTCCAGGTACACGCGGGGCGCCCGGGACGCGCACGCCATGTTCCAGGTACACTGGGGTCGCACGGGACGCGCATGCCATGTTCCAGGTACACGCGGGACGCCCGAGACGCGCACGCCATGTTCCAGGTACACGCGGGGCGCCCGGGACGCGCACGCCATGTTCCAGGTACACTGGGGTCGCACGGGACGCGCATGCCATGTTCCAGGTACACGCGGGACGCCCGGGACGCGCACGCCATGTTCCAGGTACACGCGGGGCGCCCGGGACGCGCACGCCATGTTCCAGGTACACTGGGGTCGCACGGGACGCGCATGCCATGTTCCAGGTACACGCGGGACGCCCGAGACGCGCACGCCATGTTCCAGGTACACGCGGGGCGCCCGGGACGCGCACGCCATGTTCCAGGTACACTGGGGTCGCACGGGACGCGCATGCCATGTTCCAGGTACACGCGGGACGCCCGAGACGCGCACGCCATGTTCCAGGTACACGCGGGGCGCCCGGGACGCGCACGCCATGTTCCAGGTACACTGGGGTCGCACGGGACGCGCATGCCATGTTCCAGGTACACGCGGGACGCCCGAGACGCGCACGCCATGTTCCAGGTACACGCGGGGCGCCCGGGACGCGCACGCCATGTTCCAGGTACACTGGGGTCGCACGGGACGCGCATGCCATGTTCCAGGTACACGCGGGGCGCCCGGGACGCGCACGCCATGTTCCAGGTACACTGGGGTCGCACGGGACGCGCATGCCATGTTCCAGGTACACGCGGGGCGCCCGGGACGCGCACGCCATGTTCCAGGTACACGCGGGGCGCCCGGGACGCGCACGCCATGTTCCAGGTGCACGCTGAGCGCCTGGGACGCGCACGCCATGTTCCAAGTACACGCGGGGTGCCCGGGACGCGCACGCCATGTTCCAGGTACAATGGGGGCACCCGGGACGCGCACGCCATGTTCCAGGTACACGCGGGGTGCCCGAGACGCGCACGCCATGTTCCAGGTACGCTGGGGGCGCCCGGGACGCGCATGCCATGTTCCAGGTACACGCGGGGCGCCCGGGACGCGCACGCCATGTTCCAGGTACACGCGGGGCGCCCGGGACGCGCACGCCATGTTCCAGGTGCACGCTGGGCGCCTGGGACGCGCACGCCATGTTCCAAGTACACGCGGGGTGCCCGGGACGCGCACGCCATATTCCAGGTACAATGGGGGCACCCGGGACGCGCACGCCATGTTCCAGGTACACGCGGGGTGCCCGAGACGCGCACGCCATGTTCCAGGTACGCTGGGGGCGCCCGGGACGCGCATGCCATGTTCCAGGTACACGCGGGGCGCCCGGGACGCGCACGCCATGTTCTAGGTACACTGGGTGCGCCCGGGACGCGCACGCCATGTTCCAGGTACTTTAAACATCGATTAAATGTACTAAAATATGTGTCAATCTCAATAAAAAAAGGATATTCATTTAAACTTGTCAAACCACTGGCTAAGATTTTTCAAATTAATTTTGTGCCTTGTATAACTTTTTTTTTGTCCGCAGGATATGCGCACAAAATACAACGCCGAACAAAAATCCTCACCCACCCCCTCCCAAGAGTCCCTCGCGTCCCTCACCGCGCCCCCTCCCCCCGACGACGCCCCCCCTCTCGGCGCCTCCGCCCCTTTCCACCCAAAACCCTTCTGCACCTACTCCGGCCACACCTCAGACCTCCTCGACGTCTCCTGGTCCAAGAATTACTTCATACTCTCGAGCTCTATGGACAAAACCGTTAGACTATGGCATATTTCGAGAGGGGAGTGTCTATGTTGCTTCCAACACATAGACTTTGTGACGGCTATAGTATTCCATCCGAGGGATGATAGGTACTTCCTGTCGGGAAGTCTCGATGGGAAACTGAGGCTGTGGAACATTCCGGATAAGAAGGTGGGTGTTGTTAGTTTACTTTTACTTTTTTTGAAGTGAAACTTCTAATGCGACTTCCAACAAGCGTTGCGTTAAATGCGTTGCGTTAAATACGCAACGCAACGCAACGCAACACAACGCAAGTTGACGTTTACGAGACGTTCGCATTGTATATATACTAACGGATGTTAAAAACTTCGTCAGTGCGATCCAGAACAATTGCGTGGTTTAGTATGAAAACTTGTAAAAATCAAAACTATTTTAATGGTAGATCGTAGAATAAAGAATTTTAAACGTATCTAGTAAAAAAATATTGACGAATATCTTTGAGAATTACGAAAAATCAAGAAAAATAATTGAAAATAACGTGCGCACGAGGAGCAACGCCATCTAGCGACGAGTTATGTATCTTGTTTCGCTAGCGCTGTAGTTGGTTGCTTTCTAGCCGCGTCTTTGCTTTGGGTTATTGCAGAGAGCAGGTTTGAGTCTCGCTCGCACAGCGTAACCGTTCGGGTGTGTTCGGCGATTTAAAAAATAAAAATGGCGCTAAATACGTTAAATACGTTAAAATGTAACAACTGTAACATCGTAATTTGTGAAGTTCTGTGTTATATTCAGTACAAATTTGATGTGATTGACATAGTAAGCCTGAAGAAAATGTGTGATTCCGCTTTCTCAGAGAAAGAAATAGAAAATGCAAAAAAGTTATTATTCGAATCGTCAACAAGTGTACAGCAATTCATTACTAGACGCAAAGGAAACCAAGAAGGTGGTAAAAAGATGAGAGACTTGCAAGATATCATCAGTTTTTTCAAGGAAGTGGATCCCGATTCAATTCCGATTTTTGTGGCCCGCGATCTGCAAAAATTACCTCCAACGTCTATCGACCATATTGATTGTGTGACGTTGTTGAAAGATATTATAAAAATAAAAAACGATCTGAATTGTTTAGGTGAAAAATACGCAACTGTTTCGCAATTGCAAGAGCTTCAAGCAGATTTAGATAGCTTAAAATCTATTTCTATTGTTAATCATCGCAATGTGAACGTGAGAAAAAGAGGAGCATATTTATTTGATAGTGGGCCTTATGGTTTACCACATAACATAAATTTAGAATATGCGGGTAGTTCCGTATCAGTTGAGCACGGGGCAGAGGTTCTCGACGGTGCGAACGAAGAAGTAGCGAATGAGTCATCGCACCCGTCTCTTTCGCACCCGTGTACTAGTGATGCAGCTCGAGCGAACTCGGTCTCTGTTGCGCAAGAACAACAACTTTCCACACAAAAAACCGTTAACGACCAGAGTCTGTGCTTATCTCACTTAAATTCATCTGTACCTAACATAAAGGACAAGGTTACTGTGAACAGTTTTGCGGACGTCGCTCGCACAGAGGGCCAGTTTAAAGACAGTAAACAAACTGACGAAACTGACGAATGGATCACAATACAAAGAAACAGATTGAGAAATCGTTTCATTGGTAATACTGGCAAGGCAATAACACAACCGGGAGCGAAATTTAAAGCAGCTGACGTTAAAGTGCCGTTATTCATCACATTTGTAAACAAGGAGTCTACAGAGCAAGATATTTCTGGGTACATCTTGGAAAAGACTAGTGAGGTGGTTACAGTGCAAAGAATGACAATGAAAAAGGATCGTCACTATAATTCCTTTAAATTATACGTGTATAAACATAATCTACATATGTACTTAAATGACAGTTTATGGCCAAATGGTGTTAGTTGCAGGCGTTTTATACGTTTCAAGAAGACTGACAATGACGATGCAAAAGATGTTTCAAAGTCATTAAAGTGAACAACAGATTTAACCGTTAAATGAAACAGGATAATAACACCATACTTATAAGTTATAATTGTAAAAATGTTAAGAGGAGTTTTCACTGTGTTCGAGAACTATGCAAAAACGCAGACATTGTGGCGCTTCAAGAAACATGGCTATACAGTCATGACATAAATATCTTAGGACAAATAGACAACCAATTCAGTTTTACGGGAAAGTCTTCAGTTGATCTCTCCAGTGGCGTACTTCGGGGGAGGCCGCACGGCGGCGTAGCTATTCTTTGGAGAAGTAGTGCTTTTCGTAATGTATCAGTGTTAAAGTGTACCAGTGATCGCTTAGTAGCAATAAAAGCCTCAACAGCTGATTCACGCGAAATTATAGTTATGTGCGTATATATGCCGACTGACGAATCGTGCAACCTTCCATTTTTTACGCAGTGTTTAGGCGAAATGAACGCTATTATTGAGGACAATAGTGTCGAAAATGTTTACATGCTAGGGGACTTTAATGCTCATCCTACCGCGTGTTTTGGCGAAGAATTATTCGATTTCTGTCACGACAGGAGTTGGATATGTGCGGATGTGGTGCGATTAGGTATAGCGTCTGGCACACATACATATGTAAGTGATGTGCATGGTTGTCACAGATGGCTCGACCACTGTGTGGTAAGTACTTCAGCAATGTCTACTATATTAAATGTTGAAGTAGTTGACGACGTATTCTGGTCGGACCACTATCCTTTAAAAATTGTGTGTAATTTGAATATTATTAAAAATAAATTAATTTTACAAAATGAATCGCGAAATAACGTTGCCTGGGGTCTCAGGTCTACTGAGGAATCGGATAAATACCATGAATTATGTAATAATAACCTTAAACAAATACATTTTCCTTATGAGTTGTATCAATGTGCTGATAGAATGTGCCATAATATAACACATAAAAAAGTTATTGATAGCTTATATAGCGATATTACAAGTGCTCTAATTCGTGCCTCCGTAGACAGTCGAGCACGGTCTCATAAGTCAGCTGTGAAGGGGAAGTGTATTTTAGGATGGAATAAGCATGTAGCCGATGCGCATACACAGGCCAGACTAGATTATAAATTGTATGTACTTCATGGAAAACCTAACTGTGGAACTGTGTTTGAAAAAATGTGTTTGAGTCGCAAGATTTTCAAATCTAGACTAAAATTTTGCCAAAATAATCATCAAGAACAAATTCGTTTTGATATAATTGCCTCGCATCATTCCAAAAAACAATTTAGTAAGTTTTGGAAAAGTACAAAAAATTTGAATGGAAGAGTGGGCTTGCCTGCGAGTGTCGATGGGATAAGTGACCAAAAATGTGTAGCAAATGTTTTTAAAGACTATTTTAAAGTACTCTCGCCACGCCCATCGTCACATAGTGTGGTCGGCGATATGCTTGACACTAGTTATATACCAATTCAAATTACTAGTAAACAGGTTACGGATGCTATTAAGAATATGAAAAGGGGTAAATCGCCTGGCCACGACGGGCTTAGTATTGAACACCTCCAGTACGCAGGTGTTCATATTGCCGAACTGTTGTCAGTGTTATACACCTTATGCATAAGGCACGCGTATTTGCCTTCCGATCTCACGAAAACAATAGTTATACCACTGGTTAAAAATGGTACGGGTGATCTTTCAGATAAAACTAATTACAGGCCAATTTCACTGGCAACAGTACTGGCAAAAGTTCTTGATAGAATCATGGACGTGTATTTGAGTCAGCAAATTAAATTAAATGATGCCCAGTTCGGGTTTAGAGAAGGTTTATCGACAGAAAATGCCATATTAGCTTTGAAACAAACTGCTAACTATTATGTCAGTAGGGAAACGCCCATCTTTGCCTGTTTCTTAGATTTATCTAAGGCATTCGATCTGGTGTCTTATGATACACTTTGGGCTAAGTTAAAGGAGATAGGTATTCCGCATGAACTGATAGGTATATTGTCATATTGGTATCAAACTCAAATTAATGTAATTAAATGGGCCAACGCCTTTTCTGATCCATACACACTTAATTGTGGCGTAAGACAAGGTGGGTTAACCTCGCCTAGACTTTTTAATGTATATATAGACCAGCTGATCGGCAGACTCAGCAGCATGCACGTCGGCTGTAGAATTGACAACACAAGTGTTAATAATATCAGCTACGCTGATGATATGGTGTTGTTGAGTCCGTCGGTGGCTGGTATACGTAAATTATTGGAAGTGTGCCAAGAATATGCGGTACAACATGGTTTAAAGTATAATGAAAAGAAAAGCGAGTTTATGGTAATTAAAGGTAGAAATAAGGGTCCCGCGAATGTGCCTCCTATTATGTTAAATGGAACTGCTTTAAACCGTGTTACCCATTTCAAGTACCTAGGTCACATAGTGACAGAGGATTTAAAAGATGACATGGACATGGAGAGGGAGAGGAGGGCGTTGTCCGTTCGTGGCGGTATGTTGGCGCGCAGGTTCGCTAAGTGTAGCATTGAGGTCAAAATTACTTTATTCCGTGCGTATTGCCAATGTTTTTACACTAGTGGTCTGTGGGCCAGTTTTAAGCAGAAATCCTTTGACTCACTGAGGGTCCAGTATAATAACATTTTCAGGGCCCTGTTGAGGCTTCCACGATACTGTAGTGCTTCTGGCATGTTTGCGGATGCGCATGTAGATGATTTTTATGCCATTATGCGCAAAAATAATGCGTCAGTGGTGCGCCGTATGCGTGGGAGCACCAACGGGATCCTGCAAATGATAGCGGAGCGTTTTGACTCTGTCATTTTGGGGCGATATATCGAGCTGCATGTTCACAAACATGCGGGTCGGTAGATCTGCCGCAACTGACTGTAAAGACTGTGACTGTACTGTATCATAACATTAACATAGCTTATAGGTGAATACTAACAACTATGGATTGTAATTGTCTGAAAATAAATAATTTTTAATTTTTTTTTTAATTTTTTTAATTTTTTAATTGCAATAAGGTTCATATTGATGTAAAGTGCCTTTAAGTTTGTAAGTGCCTTTTTCATTTCCACATTACGAAGTTTCACTTCTTCCGCGCGGAGGATCTGCACGCACTATTTTTTTAATAATAACGACTTTTTTATAAAACAAGCATTGTCAAATATAAATAAAAAAACTATTTAATTTTATTCCGGAAAACCAGATTAATTTTCAATTAACTGCAAAATTCGATTTTTAATGTCTTTAATAAATACTTAGTTAATCAATTGTGTTGACTTATGCTTATGAGTGACGTTTCAATTCAATATTACTAGGGCATCGAAACTCGGTTCAATTTTGAAAACCCGGGTTTTCGGGTCTAAGAGTAATCAAAACCCGGGTAGAAAGGTTTTTTCGAGCTTTTCGATCTTTTTATTATAATTTTTAAAAATACAAGAAACTGTGTTCTTATATCGATTTTCTACAATAAGTACAAAATGTAAAGGATGAGGAAGGTTTAAAAAAAATGAGACAGTACTTTCCAAATTACAAAAACAGTTCTAATATTTTAAAAGTCGTATAGATTTTTTTAGTCTGAATATCGATTTTAAGCTTGAACGTGTCCGTTTGATGAAATCCAGGCTCCGACCAACCCTGCTCCAAACTATAATCGGATCTGAAAAGTTCCAGTCTAATCTGGAGAACCGATTCGCTGCTTTGGAAACCACAAATAGCGATGACATTGACCGGGCCCTCGGGAATGTAGTTGGAATCCTCAGGGAGGAAGGTGTGAGATTTTGCGAATTGCGGCGTAAAGGCAGGAAGTCGAAGCTTTCGGAAGAAACACTAAGGCTCATGGAGGAACGATGTGAACACCCACCAGTTACTTCGTCAGAACGACATGCTCTAAACAGGAGAATTGGCAAACTTGTAAGATACGATCTCCGATGCTCCAACACCCGTTCAATAGAACGAGCGATCGAGCAAAATCGGGGATCAAAGGTTTTTGTCAAATCTCTTGGAAGAAGTCATCTGACGAAGCTGACCTCTACGGATGGAGTAGTTGTTTCTTCCAGGTCTGGGATTCTTTCGGAAATTGAATGCTTCTACAGCCAGTTATACGCTACGCATGCATCTCAACCTGATCCCGAAAATGAGGAGTCCAGGCTGCATTAACACGCCACTTTACGGAAGACTTGCCAGAAATCAGCCTGGACGAAATCGCGATGGCTCTCAGACAGCTTAAAAATGGAAAAGCCCCTGGAGAAGACGGTATTACGACTAAGCTCCTGAAATCTGGTGGTAAACCTATAATGAAGGAGCTCCAGAATATTTTTAATACTGTTCTTTTTGATGGGAGAACTCCAGAGGCGTGGAGTAAGAATGTTGTCGTGTTGTTTTTCAAAAAGGGTGATAAAACTCTTTTGAAGAACCACCGACCCATTTCACTCTTAAGCCACGTCTAGCTGTTTTCGAGAGTCATCACGAACCGTCTTGCGCGAAGGTTCGACGAGTTCCAGCCCCCCGAACAGGCCGGGTTTCGATCGGGATACGGCACCATAGACCACATCCATACAGTGCGGCAGATTATACAGAAGACCGAAGAGTATAATCGGCTGATTGTGCTTAGCGTTTGTGGACTATGTGAGACAAGGGGACGTTATATCCCCCAAATTGTTCACAAATGCATTGGAGGATGTGTTCAAGACGCTGGACTGGAAGGGGCGTGGCATTAACATAAATGGCGAGTACCTCTCACACTTGCGATTTGCAGATGATATCGCCATCGTGGCGGAAACGCTGCAAGATTTGCAACATATGTTGAATAGCCTAGCTGATTCTTCTCAACGCGTTGGTCTTCGGATGAACCTGGGTAAAACCAAGGTTATGTTCCATGAACATGTAAGTCCGGAACCAATTGCAGTTCAAGGCAATATTCTCGAGGTTGTTAAGGAGTATGTTTACCTCGGGCAAACTATGCAATTGGGTAAAAACAACTTCGAGAAAGAGGCCAACAGAAGAATACAGCTGGGATGGGCAGCGTATGGGAAACTGCGTCAAGTCATCACGTCGCCAATTCCACAGAGTCTAAAGACGAAAGTCTTCAATCAGTGCGTCCTACCCGTCATCACATACGGTGCCGAAACGTGGACACTCACTGTAGGGCTGGTCCACAAATTTAAAGTTGCTCAACGTGCTAATGAAAGGGCTACGCTCGGAGTTTCTCTAAAAGATCGAATTCGTAACGAAGTGATCCGACAGAGAACCAAAGTTATCGACATAGCCCACCGCATTAGCACGCTGAAGTGGCAATGGGCAGGCCATATAACCCGAAGAACCGATAACCGTTGGGGTAGACGAGTTCTTGAGTGGAGACCACGGATCGGCAAACGTAGCGTGGGACGACCTCAGACTCGGTGGAGCGATGATCTTCGCAAGGCGGCTGGCAAGAGCTGGATGAGACTGGATGTAGTGTAGTGTATAATTAATATCCGTTTTGGATAATAATAATATATCGTACGTAACGAAACAAAAAAAATGACAGAAATCTGAACTGAATTATTAGTTTTTCTTTTTACTTAAGTAATATGAACGTAAAAAAATTAGGGTATCCAAAGTTTTGTCACTCAAAGACGAGCGCAATCTATTGCCGACAATTCCAGCCGAAGAAAATATACGCTCCGGCTCGACACTAGTAGGTGGAATGGTTTTTAAATGTTCATATACCAGCGATAGGTAACGCCCTCGCTGCCGCGCTGTCGCGTACCGCCAAATTTCTACCCTCACAGTGAATAACAAAATTAATTGAGAGATACTCACCTAGAAAGAGCGTCACCGAACACCACAAACAACACTCCTCACGTTCACTCACACCGCCCGCGCCGCCGCATCGAATACGTTTACTTGTGACAGTCTAGGAACCTAGTAGGAACGTAGCAACTAAGCTTCTTTTTACGTAATAATTTATCAGAGCGTGTTATTATTCCATTTATTATTGCATTCGAAGTGGTTTATACTTAATAAATAACAAAAAGAAAAGTATTAAAAGTACCCGAAAAACCCGAGTTTTAAAAATCAAACCCGGGTTTTTTTGTAATCCTCGGAACCGGGAAAACCCGGTTTTTTCCGGACCGGGTAAAACCGGGCTCGATGCCCTAAATATTACCATAAAAAAGTAATGCTGGAATCGAGTTTTGACAGTTCATAAAAAGGATATCAATTGACACGTCTATCTTATGTTGACACTGAAAATCTGCTGACGATTGCAAGGTGAGGGTGACGCTGTGTAGCCGATTGTTCTTTGTTTATTTTGTTATTTGACACTTGATTAAATTATTATAGTTTAATTACCAACTAAGTATTATGTTTTAAGATATTGTGTTGCGATGTTAAATGCTCGAGTTGTATTATAATTCTTTAGATTCCTTTTGTCTATAACACAGGTTACACTTGTAACCTAGCTTAGACTAAACTAAATTTACTATTTATACTTTAGACTTTTAGGTATTTAAAAGAATGTAAACAAACGGGAGGTGTCAAAAATGATAGTGATAGATACGGGAATACTAGGGATATCCAGGATTAAACGAAACACATTTCTTCTTAGGAACGCTGTTTATTATCTGACATCTGTCATAGACAACCTAGATATACATCAGCTCCTTCACCCTTAGTTGGGAAACCTAAAATAATAAACAAATACAATTTAAATAATACTTATGAAATTAAACACAATAACCAGGTATCAAAAGAGGCATCATCAAATTTTATAGTTAATGTTTCTTTTAGGTCTTAGGATTCTGTCACAGGGAACCTCAACAGGTGCGACCGTCAATTGTTCTGTTGTCTCTACCTGTTGTCCTACTGGTTCTACTGGCTCTACCTGTTCCACCCCCTCTATCGCATCTTGCCAGTCATCACCTACTCCTTCCTCCTCCAGAAGTTGAAAAGGTGTTGATAAGACAGACTGTGATGACGCCTGTGACCTAACCACGCGACGCTCCTTGCCACTTACATCAGGAACGTCATTAGACACACAACGCATCAGCTGATCTATGTGTCGTTTACAAGTAACATTATATCTCTCTAATTGTATAATAAACATCCGACTCCCCATCTTTTTTGTAATAATCCCTTTTTCCCAAATTGGTTTTCTATCTACATAGCACCTACACCAAACTAGCTCGCCTATGTTGAATGACCTTTTAACTTCGGTAACAAGGTTGGGCACTTCATGTTTCGGCGGCACTAACAAGTCTAGCCTACCACGCAACTCGCGCCCCATCATTAGCTTAGCCGGGGAAGCTCCCGTGGCGCAATGGGTTGTGTTACGGTACTCAAATAAGTATTCCTGTAGCTTCTCATTAATTTTATATTTACAAGAATAAATTCCTAATATCGCCTTTAGCATTCGTTTACACGTACGTACGCTATTCTCCGCCTGACCGTTACTGCATGGGTGATAAATCGGGGAAGTCAGGTACACGATGCCATTAGTTTTGCAAAACTCGAGAAATTCTTTGGACGAAATTTTTGCATCATTGTCGGATACAATCGTTTCGGGGAGGCCGAATCGAGAGAATAGAAATTTGAGCTTTAATATAAGCTGCTTCGTCGTCGTGCCACTAGACATATCGAAACATTCCAGCCATTTGCTGAAAGCGTCAATCACCACAAGGTAAGTCCCTTGCGACACCGACATGTAGTCCAGATGAATACGCACCCAAGCCGCGGTGGGGCGCGGCCAGGGCTGCGGCGGCGCACGCGGCGGCGCAGGGCGTAGCGTTGCGCACACGTGGCACGCACTCACCGTTTGCTCGATGTCGCGGTCCACGCCCGGCCACCACACCCGGGATCGTGCAACACTCTTGGTTCGGACTATGCCTTGATGAGTTCTATGTAACTCCTGTAATATGTCTTTCCTGTGGACTGCCGGAATTACGACTCTATGACCTCGTAGAAGGCAACCATCTTCTACCTCCAGGTCTGTTTTACACTGGAAATAAGGTAAAACATTTTTACATGAAATTTTTCGCGGCCAACCATACTTGACATATTTCATTACGGTTTTAAGAATGTCATCGTTTGCAGTCGCTTCACGTACATCTCTGTATGTAACGGGCATTCCTTCTAACTGAAGCGAATTTAAAGCCGGTGCCCACCGTTCAGCGTCTTCGTGATATTCCGAGTCACGTTGATCCAAAGGATTCCTAGAAAAGAAATCTGCGACAGGATTTTCTTTTCCCGACGTATACTGTATTTTAAAATTATAAGCAGAAAGAAAAACTGCGTATCTAATTAACCGCGATGCGGTGGTAACAGAAATGCCACCCTTTTTGCCAAAAATTGCCAACAACGGTTTATGATCAGTTTTTAAAATAAAAGGATCTCGTCGGCCATACAAATACTGATGGAAGCGTTTAACACCGAACACGATAGCCGTGGCTTCCTTCTGCAGCTGGCTATAATTGCGTTCGCTCTGCAGCAGCGACCTGGAGCCGAATGCCAACGGCCGCTCTCGGCCGGCGGCGTCCACGGTGGCCAGCACGGCGCCCAGGCCGGCCGGCCCCGCGTCCACGGTCAGCACCAGCTGCGCCGTCGGCTCGTAATGCGCCAGCACGCGCGAGCTGCTCAACTCGCGCTTCATTCCGTTGAAGGCTGCCTGCTGCCGCTCCTTCCACTCCCACCGCGCACCCTCACGCAATAGCTCGTGGAGTGGAGCCAGTATGGACGACGCGTTGGGGACAAAATTGCGATAGTAATTTGCCATTCCCAAGAAACGTTTTAACTCCGTTATGTTATTGGGCTCGGGTACTTTGACTATGGCTTCCACCTTTTTTGGGGACTTTTGCAACCCTTCTTTGCTAATAATGTGCCCCAAATAGGTTACACTGTCCTGAAAAAAGGAACATTTACTTTTTTCTAACCTGAAACCAGATTCCTGAAATCGCTGGAAGACTTTTTCCAATCGTTCCAAATGTAAGGCTTTAGTCGGACCTGTTACGCAAACGTCATTTAAGAAAACCGTTACGCCATCTATACCCGCCAAAAGGTTTTCAATAGTGCGCTGAAAAATCGCCGGGGCGCACGCTAGACCGAATACTAACCTACCGAATACTAATTATATTTGAATAATCCTTTGGTGGTATTGATGGTAGTAAGTTTTTGCGAATCCTGTGACAGCCTTAGCTGATTATATGCCTGACTGCAGTCTAACTTGGAGTATTGTTGGCCATTACTCAGTTTAGCAAAAATCTCCTCTATCCTAGGTAAGGGATATTTGTCAACGTAAATATCTTTATTTAACGTAACCGAGTAATCCGCACAGACTCTGATGCTACCATTTGACTTCGGCACCGGAACGATCGGAGTCGCATAATCCGAGTGGTTCACGGGCTCCAGTATGCCTACCTCAACCAGCCTGTCGAGCTCGGCCTCCACCTTGTCCTTGATCGCAAATGGCAACGGGCGAGCTTTGCAAAACTTAGGCGTCGCACCTTCCTTTAACTGCAAAGTAACGTCAGCACGCGTATAACAACCTAATTCCTTACTGAACAATTCTCTATATTTTTCAACTAAATTTTGAACTTGTTTATCACCAGATGTCAAGTCAATTTTGTTATTCATTGAAGTTATACATAATTTGAATTTTGACATAAAATCTCGCCCCAATAGTGGGGGTCCACCATTTTCTACGACAAAAAATTTAAGATCGTGTGTCAAACCATTGTATGCTACTTTGGTGGTGAAACACCCTAGAGGCTTGATTTTGTGTCCATTGTAAAAGCACATACGTATGTTACATTTAAATAATTGCTCGTGAGCGAAATGTGACAAATATAACTCTTTTGAAATAACATTGGTACCTGACCCAGAATCGATTTCCATCTTTAGTTTTGTGTTACAATTTACTAAGATTGTTACGAAATAAGGTTCGTTGTCTACACACCTCAAGTTAAAAACCTGACACTCCTTACATGCGCGGCAATCTACTGCCGCAGATGCCTCGTCCGAACTCGAATCAGTTTCCAAGTTGATGTTCTTGACAGGTTTTTCTTTTGTATTGCACATTTTCTTGAGATGGCCTTTTCCCTTGCACCTTTGGCAGCGATAATTCTTATAGCGGCACCTCTCCGTTGCATGACCCTTCATGCCGCAGACTGCGCATCGATTCGGTGAATCCTGTCTTCGTGGCGCCGCGCCGGCGCGACCTGCGTTCGACCACAGCAGCGGTTCTTCTTTCATAGCAGCGGCGGCCGCCAGAGCTCCCGGCGCCGTAGACCTCGCCTCCCGCGCAGTGACAGTTTGCTTCGCTATTTCTAGCGCTTTTGCGAACGTAAGCTTGGTCGCGTCTTGCTCGCATAGTCGATCTCGTACAGATCCGAATTTGAGCCCGAGTACAAATCTGTCCCGATATATCTTATCTAGGCAGTCTCCAAAGGCACAATGTACCGCTAAGCCTCGCAAACGAGCCGCCCAATCCTCGACAGACTCCTCTTGTGCTTGGACTGCATTATAAAAGTTACCTAAGTCCGCAAAAGTGGCCCGCGCTGGAGTCAGGTGCTTGTCAAGGAATTCCACCAACTCATCAAAAGTCGAGGTTTCCACCTCCTTCGGATGACTTAGATTCCGTAGTAATAAGTACGCATCATCCGATAAATGAGTTATCAAAACAGCACGCTTTTTTCCTCGGCCTTAATGTCATTCAGGCTTAGAAATTGTTTTACCCGGTTCCGAAATATTTCCCACTCTTGACATTTCGGGTCGAAACATGGTAGGGTTCCAATACTCATCGTCGCCAGTTGATAGATACGGGAATACTAGGGATATCCAGGATTAAACGAAACACATTTCTTCTCAGGAACGCTGTTTATTATCTGACATCTGTCATAGACAACCTAGATATACATCAGATAGATTCAGAGGTTGTGAACCTTTATGACGAGAATAAAAATTAAAAATGTAGCTAGCACTAAATACGCTATTAGACTTCTTAATAAGAAGTTCTTATAATGATCCCTTTTTTGCCGTTTTTTGGGTTAGGTCGGTTTTGGATGGATTTTGACCACGTTTCTTCAACATATTTAAATATGTTCACAAGCACATTCTTTTCCGATGATGTAAGTTGTCCTGCCTTAGTCCGCTTCTTCTTCGGAGAAGGAAATGTAAGCAAGGAACTAGCCCGGCTAGTTCCCGGCTCGCCATCACCCATGACTTCGTATAATACACAACTCCGTAACAAAACAAACAAGTTCAACAAAAAATTAACAGAAAACAACAAACTTAACATAGAATAACAATAAATTAAATCTCGAAAACACCACAAATATTGCACTCGCATCAAATGACAACAAGCAATGGCAAATGTCAAACCGACAAGTTAAAAATCACGTAAGGTGTTGCTGCATTAAATACGACACTTTCTATTTTAGTCGCATTACATTCTGATTAGATCAAACCTTGCGTTTTAAACCTCTGCAAGATTGGGTATTTTTTAGTGTCAATTTACAAAAAAAAATTAAATATTCATTTAACGTGATAAAAATATTTTTGTATTCGTAAATGTGTACATATTCAGTAAAATTAAGCGTAACTATATGTTATTAGAACTGAACGGACTGAAGTAGGTTGCTCAATTATTTTAAAATAATAAATATTGAACAGGAACCAAACATTGTCTTAGAAATAAACTCTTTAATGGTTTGTTTACATTCTTTTAAATACCTAAAGGTCTAAAGCATAGACCTAAGATTATTTCATGTTCATGTTTATATTTTGTATCTTATATGAATTTTATGAATAAATAAATAAAATAAATAAATACACGTGGAGTCAAATGGCCTATTTATTTATTGAAAAGCTTCTAAAAATCGAATTTTACAGTTAATTTAAAATTAATCCGGTTTTCAAGTTCCAAATAAAATTTAGGAATGATTGATTAATAGGGTGTTCGACACAATTAATCAATTAACAAAATAAACTGTACTTCCTCAGGTGGCCGTATGGAACGAAGTCGATGGCAAAACTAAACTAATAACCGCAGCAAACTTCTGCCAGAACGGCAAATTCGCCGTCGTGGGCACGTACGACGGCCGTTGCATATTCTACACGACCGACCAACTCAAATACCACACACAAATCGACGTGCGCTCAACGCGGGGCAAGAACTCGACAGGCCGCAAAATCAGCGGCATCGAACCCATGCCAAACGACGATAAGATCCTAGTAACTTCAAACGACAGCAGAATAAGACTATACGATTTGCGCGACTTGAATTTATCATGCAAATACAAAGGTTACGTCAACGTGTCAAGCCAAATAAAGGCATCGTTCTCCCACGATGGTAAATACATTGTAAGCGGTTCGGAAAACCAGTGTATCTACATATGGAAGACGTGTCACGATTATTCCAAGTTTACGTCAGTGAGGAGAGATAGGAATGATTTCTGGGAGGGTATAAAGGCCCACAATGCCGTGGTGACTTGCGCGGTTTTTGCGCCAAACCCTGATCATATGATTAGGATGATCGCTGATAGAGAGGAGGAGGAAAAAGCGAGTAAAGGGATCGAGGATACTGATGAGCCGGTGAGTTTTTATAGCATAGTACAGTACGTTTACTTTCAGTTTACCACTGACAGATGGCTTGCCTTCATTCCATTTCCAACTTTAACACCATACAAATAAAGTAGCTATTACAAAATCTGCAAACGTGGGTAGCAGTATTCTAAAATTGGCTTTATTTGTAGGTTTGTAGTGGTAGAGCCATGTTGTAGCTAGCCGCTGCATCACGAATGGGCCGGCTTGTCCGGGGCAGTACCACCCTCTCACAGAACACCGGCGTGAAGCAGCAGTAATCCTGCTTGCGTTTCGTACGGTCAGTGAGAGTGCCGGGGGCCCAATACCTCACCCCTTCCCTCTCCCCCTTCCCCTATTCCCTCTCCTTTAGGGCCGACAACGCACTGGCATCGTGTAAAGCGCTGCGGGTGTCTATGGACAGTGGTGTTCATTTAACATCAGGTGACCCACTAGTTCGTTTGTCTGGCCTATCTAACATAAAAAAAAAAGGTCGTTAAAGTTGAATTTGAAATGAAGGCAAACCATCTGTCAGTGGTAATCTTTATGTAATTTTACTGTAGATATAGGTAACGCCACCAGAGTTGAGGCCACGCACACAACCACATCTCTTGTAATGACAGCGGGATTTTGACGTTGTGTTGTCGTTAAACGTCAACACAACGTCAAAATCCCGCTGTCATTACATGAGATGTGGTTGTGTGCGTGGCCTCAACTCTGGTGGCGTTACCTATATACGAGCATTGGCGATCGAGATGTAGTGCAAAATTAATTTCCTTCGTACTTTATCGGAAAAGTTCGTATTTATCGTGCTCTCTCAATTAGCTTCAGTACCCATCTTACAGCCGTGTAGCCATCTTACATTTCTCACTTTGTCATTTGACACTAAACAATAAAGTTCCATATTAATTGATATGAAAACGTCACTCATTTAATACAATCATTGATTGACAGTTCGGGTGCCATCGTATTCCGATTGAGATCCGAGTTTTCCCGATGGAAAATCATTTTGCACTACATCTGTAGCGATCGGTTAGCCCAGTCGTTGGAATTGACTACGAAGCTTGAGATCCATGGTTCGATTCCTGGTCGGGGTAGATTATATGTAATAGCCAGTAATAGGTAATAGCGGATAGCGGGCCATTTTCCACAACTATGTATGTGCGCCTATGTATGAAAAATATGAATGTTCTAGAGTCTCTAATCGCCAAAGTTTAAAACATAACTGTTTTTTTCTTCAGAAGGGCGCAGAAGGCATGGTCTCCTCGTCGCAAACGGGCCACGTGCTCGTCAGTACGGACTTCAACGGCTGCATAAAGGTGTTCGTCCACAAGGCCAAACCCAAACACAGCTCGCTGCCAGCCTCAGCGCTCGCGTAACAATGGACGGCGGCTTTTAGTGTTAAAGCTCACTACGCGACCGAAGATCCGCGGCTGTTTTTATGTTCCGGCGTAATCCGGCGACACACCATAAAGGCGACAATTACGCCACAACAATTTGCCATTATTACGCCTGTAGTTCTATTTCGATTATTACCGACACATTAGCTGAAATTACGACACGTTTTAGTGTGGCCACGGAACTTCGGTTAACGTCCGACTGACGTTCGGTTGTACGTTGAGACATGACGTAATTCTGACAAATGAGTAACTAGTAATGGAAAACGCATTTGTCGAAATTACGTCACGTTTTAGTGTGGCCACAGAACTTCAGTTAACGTCCGACTGACGTTCGGTTGTACGTTGAGACATGACGTAATTCTGACAAATGAGTAACTAGTAATGGAAAACGCATTTGTCGAAATTACGTCACGTTTTGGCGTGTCCGTGGAACTGCGGTTAACGTCCGAATGAAATTCGGTTGTACAGTCAACAGCATAAATAAGTGATCATTTATGTACCTTGTCACTTTAACGTCATGTTAGAAATGTCATACAAAATTGTCAAACAATTGAAAACGACAAGGTACAGAAATGACCATTTATTTATGCTGTTGACTCTACGCTGAGACGTGACGTAATTCTGACAAGTTTGCTGCTAGTAATGAAAACAGCATAGCGTAATTTCGGCGAAGAGTGCTTAGATGTTTAAGTTACCACCAGGGCTGTCAAAAATCCTCTAATAGAAATGTTGCGCTGAGCGAGGCTTAGAAAATGAAGTAATCCTATTGGTCGATTTTTTGCACATCGCTCCACTTTCTCGCGCAGCCTTACCGCTCGGCCACGACTTCGCGCGTTTGGCGGCGCGACAAGCGTTTTCTGTGTTCATTGCGCGGCCGAGACGCTCGCCGTACTGTGGTTACCTGGCGGCACACGCAATGAACTGATAAAACGCTCGCCGCGCCGCCAAACGCGCGACGTCGTGGCCGAGCGGTTATGGTTCTTCGAACCGAATAACAGATACGAAATACATATATCTGTCGCAAAAAATACCAGGAACTAATGACTGAGGGGGAGGCGATCGCTTGACGAGTTAGGTGCAAGCCACACAGAAGAGACGTGGGACGGGGAGCATCGCAGTCCGCGTCGTTTGTCCGCAGGCCGCGTCTCCGCCCCGTCTCTTCTGTCTGCTTTGGATCGCGACGCTTCTATACATTTAGTATGAAAACTGATTTAAGGGGCGCCGCGACTGCGACGCGCCCCCGCCCCAAGACTCTTCTATGTGGCTTCCGCTGAAAGTCCCAATAATACTAAAGGAAGATCAAGGATCCAAATCGTTTTTTCCGCTACAGTATCCATTATACTCGTTAGTTTACTTAAAACAAAAGGCAAGAAGCACTTATAATGGGAGTTTTTTTCGCTGTCATTCTCCGAAAAAAAGACCAAATATGAAAAAGGCCCTAAGTCCCAAATACTAAAGGAAGAGGATCAGAATCGTTTTTCCCAATGAAGTATCAATGCTTGTTAGTTCATGACAAGAGGCAAGAAGCACAACGGGAGGTGTGGTACCAGTTTCCCTCTCCGAAAGTATTATATATACAGTGGTGGTCATACAATTAAGAACGATTTGAAGTTTCCGATTTTTTTTTATCTAAATCATGTCATATGTCTAGTTGTGTTCCTTCTTAGAAGTAACAAGTTATGTTATAAAATAGCCACATGGATAGAGCAAACGGGATTAAGAATAATAGTGTATAATTGCTAACATTTTTTTTTACAAATTTTATTTGTTCTCTATACTAATAAATTCAAATAGTAATGAAGCTGGACAAATAATTAAGAACGATTTATTAAACTGCTCGAGAGTTGTTTTATATGAAACTTAGATTAAATAAATCATATTAATGTGAAGTTGGTATAGAAAAAAAAAGCAATTTAATACATTTGAATTAAAATTAATAGTTAGTAGCATGTCCACGGCTTTTAATTACGGCTTTACACCGGCGAGGCATTGAATCTATCAATTTTTGACATTTCGCAAGAGAAATAGAGTTCCATTCTTCTAAGAAAACGTCGTACAGCTCTCTCAAATTGCCACACTGTCGATATGAAACCTTTTTCTTGACTTCGCACCAAAGATGCTCTATTGGGTTAAAATCTAGGCTGTTGGCTGGCCAATCTAAGACAGAAACTGATTGTGATGTGAGGAATTCCTTAACGGTGCGTGCAGTATGCTTTGGATCATTGTCGTGCTGGAATGTCCAAATAACCGGAAGCACGTCTTCGGCATATGGTAACATTGTTTCTTGCAGTATATTTTTGTATTGGAATTGATCCATGTTTCCTTCTATCAGCCTAACAGGTCCAACGCCATGTCCAGAAAAGCACCCCCAAATTTTCACATTTCCCCCGCCATGCTTTAATGTCACTTTTGTGTACTTTGGGTCGAATGCTTTATTCGGAGGGCGTCGTACATATCGTTTTCCATCAGAACATACCCTATTTATTTTTGTCTTGTCAGAAAAAAGAACGTTTTTCCACTGTCTGACTGTCCAGTTTTCATACCTTCTTGCAAATGCAAGTCGGGCTTGCCTATGACATCGTTTCAACATAGGCACCTTCTTTGCTATCCTTCCGTTCAACTTATTTTCTACTAAACGCCTTCGAATAGTGCGTGCAGAGATTGCTGAAGGGTTGTTTTCGCCAAAATATTCTTTTCTCAACTCATTAGACCCTTTAAAAGGATTTTGTTTTGCCAAACGAACGATATTTCGATCATCTCGACGAGATGACTTTCTCTGTCTAGGTCCACGTGGAACGTTTGAAGTAGTTTGATACGTGGAAAAATGCTTTACGGTATGGAAAACCATTGTTTTTGAACATTGCAGATAGTCGGCTATCTTTTTATACGACCAATTCTTCTCGCGAAGTTTTATTATTACTTCTCTTGTAGATTTATCACAACTTTTATTTTTCCCCATTGTTTTTATACGAAGTAATCACTTTTAAGACTTTAACAGCACGAAATGGCGCCAAAATTATACGAATAATAATCTACAACCACAGAGCCACACAGTGTTCTCTATTTAAATTTGAAAAAATAATAAACTATTCAGCGTTCTTAATTACGTGACCAGCCAGTAAGTACTAATACTAGGTTCAGATCGAATGTATAAAGTTTCTCTATTAATTTTTTAACCAACTATGTTGCATAAATGAATGTACCGGTAGTACGGAAAAGTTTCGCAATACCGAGAGAAATAAAAAAATACGGGCAATTAGTTATACTTGTTACTTTGAAAAAATCATCTCAATAAATAATCGTTCTTAATTATATGGCCACAACTGTAAACAATTTATAAATATTACATTTCTTAGCCCAAGTGGGTTCGGGGACTGTTACTTTGCAATTATCAAGATGGCTACCTTAACCTTTTGAATACCACACATCGTTTTTGTTACGAACAAAATTGATTCTTATGCAGAAGTGGTTAGGTTAATTTTTGTATTACTGTATTGGCGTCAATAGCCGACGCTGGCGTTCAAAAGGACAATAGTCATTGCCATTTTTTTTCAATTATATTTTTTATTCAGAGGCCGGTCCAACTTTTTTTTTTTTTTTTTATGTTAGAAAGGCCAGACAAACGAACTAGTGGGTCACCTGATGTTAAATGATCACCACTGTCCATAGACACCTGCAGCGCTTTACGCGATGCCAGTGCGTTGTCGGCCCTTAAGGAGAGGGAATAGGGGAAGGGGGAGAGGGAAGGGGTGAGGTATTGGGCCCCCGGCACTCTCACTGACCGTACGAAACGCAAGCAGGATTACTGCTGCTTCAGCCGGTGTTCTGTGAGAGGGTGGTACTGCCCCGGACGAGCCGGCCCATTCGTGATGCAGCGGCTAGCTACAACATGGCTCTACCACTACTAATTATTGAACATTATATATTGACCAATATATTGAACAATATTGAACAACGCTTCTGACGCTTGCCTTTGCTTTCGCCATCTCTTTCTGTCATCATCAAGTCATCATTTTATACCTTTTGACAGAAAAAAATAGTCATTTCGAAGGCAAGCGTCAGAAGCGTTAGACAATTAGCCTGCATGCAGATTGGAGATGATATTTTTCTTTTTTAAAAGAATTCTTTTAAAATCCGTTGGCCTGTCCCTATCTATTCCCTTTAGTGAAAAATAACTTGATATTATAGTTTCAAACGTTCAAACATTACTGTAATTTGGTTGTGAATCGTATGAAATAGTTTTCCAAATTATTTACAAGTATTAGATGACGACGCTTACTCTAGGTTCTCAAAGTTAAAAACTTTTTTTACTAAATAATTAGGGGGAGTAATTGCTTTAGTTATATCAATTTTAATTTTAATTATTTTACCTTTCACTTTTAATAAAAAAATTCAAGGAATCCAATTTTATCCATTAAATCAAATTTTATTTTGATTTATAGTAGTAACTGTTATTCTTTTAACTTGAATTGGAAATTATTTATTTACGCATGTAGTCTTATGTATGTAGCTATTAGTGTGCAGTTTATTTATTTATCTATCTAAACAGCGATCCGGGTGTCTCCAACGGTACTGGCTGAAAATCAGCGCTGGGGTGTTTTAAACGCCTCAGCATTATGCTGAGCCAGTGTCCGATTTGCAACCGCAATGACACATTCTATCTTTAGCTTTAGTGTTGCCTTATGTTTTGTAAAATATTGATGATGTGTCTTGTGATGTTGTAAATAAATGTATTTTCTTTCTTTCTTTCTTTCTTTAAATATACTTTTATGAGAACTTGGCGATTGGGTCTAATGAAAATTATTTATCTGACTTTTTGATGATTCTGAATATTGTTTTAATTTGAGAGGTTCTCAATAATACAGCTTTCAAAAAACTAGAGACTAATTTTAGTTTACAAGTGTGAGCGAGCAAGCACTACGTATGTTTATTACGGAAACAAGTGAGAAAGCAGTATCTATGAATAATCTTAATTTATTTTCGAGAAAATTTACTTGCACTGAAAGTTACATACTGTTATGTTGTTTATGATATATTAAAATAGATGAGCATATGAACAAGAAATTGCTGTAACACACGTTTCGATTGTACGGCTTAAAACATTTTAAGACTTTTCACTTACCTACCACCAAATTTGAAAATAAGTTTTTATTGTGTTTATTCTGATGTAGGAACTATCATAATGAAAGTTTAATTAAAACAAAACTTAATCGATTCCTTTGTGTCACGAAGGTCACCCATATAGTTTGTATTACTTTCGTTACACAAAGGACGCGATCGTGATTTTGTTTTCATTAAACCCTTAATTATGTACAGACAGGAATTTAGGGGGCAAAATTTAATGACAGGTAAGGAGTTCCTTTATCGATAAACTCAACTATCGACACTTTTCCCGTATGGTAGTGATCGCTCCCACCTTTGTTTGAAGTTTGTATTATTTTGTAAGTCTTTATTTCGGAGAAAAAGATGATAAAGTTTACACAAAGCATATTTTAAATGATACTTGGGTAATGAGTACCATTGCACCATAAAATATTTACAATAAACTCGTAAGGCCCAATTTGCTAAATTTAATACATATGTCAAAGCAAAATGCAACTTGTCTTGATTGACAATAAATTTCAAATTATGATAGTCGAAATTTGACGTGGGCTTTACGAGGATAAAGAAGAAGAGAATTGATTTATTATTTTGTTTCATTTTATACTTTCTGTAAAATTATGTTTCTACAAAAAAAAACTTGGAGCGATCACTTTAGTATATGGGAAAAGCGTCGATAGTTGAGTTTATCGATAAAGGAACTCCCTACCTGTCATTAAATTTTGCTACCTAAATACCTATGTTTGATTATGTACAATTTTTTTTAAATTGACCCATATAATTTTATAGTGTTTTTACTACAGTCGCGTCTTGAAATTATTGTTACATGGTGTTATCATGTCCTATTGCAATTCTGCAACCACACCGCACCACGCGTGACCAGCACATTGGGATTTTTATTGACGTGACAACGTCTAATAAATCGATGAACGCCGGCTGCACGCACGAAAAAGGTTGACGCAATGTAACGTACATGTACCTATTGTCCCGTACAAGGGAGAGCAGTGAACGCCTCACGATCTTAGTACTAGCGTGCGTGGGGTGCGAGGTATTAAAGGGGGGATGAAAATTTCATTGATTTTGCCGTAGGATGCACCGTTTTCAAGATATTTGACGAAACACCGGTTCTCGTCCGATCACCGAGGTTAAGCAACGTCGGGCGCGGTCTGCACTGGATGGGTGACCGCCTGGTTTCATTTTTGTTTTTTGAATGTTTTGCTATGACGTTGTCACGTTAAACTATCGTCCGTAAACCGACTATACAGACAACCGGTTTTTATTTGTAGAATTTCGTAATTCGTAACACACGGGAAACAGCGATTGAAAGTGTTAAGTTGAAACGCTTTAGAGCCCTTTAAAACCCCACCTGATTGCATTAGTCGAAAATAATACGCAAGGTAAACGTACCAATGCTCGACACCTCAACGCCCCTCTGTCACCTCTCTTACTATGACATAAGATCGAAGGTGCCGTGTAATGGGTCAGTGTTGAGCACAGGGACGTTTACCTTATACGAAGGGGCAAAAGCTAACAAGCCTATATGAGTACGCTTTCTCTGTAAAGCTATTATGATTTCAAAATGCTTATGATTTTTTTTATTTAAGAGTTAGAGTTTCGATTTATTAGAGTCGCAAAGTAAAGAGTAGAAAATGGCTGAGGCGCTAAATTTTTCTATACAGCCAGATGTATTTATGATACGTAATTTAATTTAAAAATACTTTTCACCAATTAAACAATGTACCAACTTCCAAAATGTGGCAGTTACATAAAAAAAAACACGCCCTCGTTTATCTTCTACACTTTATTATGGCAGTCTACAGATTTTATTATTTATGATCTTTTTTTTTGTAAGTAGCTTAGCATGATGCTCTTTAGTTAACTAATTATTCGTACGTGCAATAATTATGTAGGTTTCGGCGAGACAGCTGAGGTCGATAGGCTATTCGTTTTTTTCTTCTATATATTTGCGAGTTTGAATGAAATGGTAAACATCTACAGCCGCAACTAATCCTGAATACTATATCGTCTACTTAATAATATTAATGTCAATATCAATAGGCTGTTTGACACCACCATTCAATTGACACTTTATGAGCTGTCAAAACGCGATACCCGCATTTTGTATGAACGGCTAAGTCGCTCATTAGCCAATTCAATTGACTATTTATTTCAAAGCTTCTAAAATCAAATTTTACAGTTAATTGAAAATTAATCTGGTTTGATGGATTAAAATTAAATTGGTTTTTGTTAGAGCTGTCTCTTGAAATAGGGTATGTTTGAGTTGGTGCTCCTGGTTGACTGAGATGATGATGAATGACAGGCAGCTGGTTCGCATATAAAAACTAATGACTTTCACAAATTAGTTTACAAGGTGTTGGCGCTAAGACGGTCTGGTTGGCAAATAAAAATTACACAAAATCAACGGCAAAATCGCGTTTTGACAACTCATAAAAAGTTCGTCAATTGATGGGTGGTGTCATGTACCCTATTATGGATAAATGGTGTCAAATATTTTATTAGAAGATACTTTTACGGAAGTCACAGTGACTGTTATTGTGACTAGGTTTTTCTGTGGGTTACAGAAACGGTTTGGCTATTATGTGAAATAACTACTATTTTTTGCTAGAAGTATAAGAATTCTCATATCGTATATTTTTGAACGCCTAAAAGAATATCAACTCAAAACGACAACTAAAACTTATATTGTAGATATTTTATTAAAATTATGCAAGTTCTAAATTATTGCAGTGTATTATTTTTAGTTGCATTTTACTGTAACCGTGAATTTAAAGCTATTTTAGTAGCTAAACGTAATCCAAGAAAAAATAGGATTTTTTCGATCCCATTTTTAATTTAATTTATATTATGAAATATGTTACGTGAATTTTTCAAATTGTCAAAAATAAACTGCTTCTCGTATTAATTGCGTATGTGTCAAAAATAAATATTTTTTTAATAAGTTCTTGCCTTAATGAGTAAAACCATGTGATTATAGTAAGTGTAAATTTATTATTTAGTATTGTATAGATCGCGATGCCATTGTAATATCATTATGAAAGATCATATATTTGTAACTAGCGTTTACCTCAATAAATAATCGTTATTTATTTTGTTTCTTTTTTTAATACTCCCTCAAAAAGCGGGGTATATCCCACGAGTTCCATATTTTTCAGTTCCATTATTGGTGTCGTGGCAAGTGGCGACAACTTGTTCACAAAGGCCAATCAAAGCACGACGATGCCTGGTTTGAGTTGCTGAGGGAAAAACGCATAAAGCGCCACAACCGGACCACCAACCCTCGACCATCTGGGGCTGCGTGCACTTGTCGCGAGTGCGGCCGAGGGATCCTATCCCGTATCGGTATTTTTAGCCACGAGCGCAAGTGTCGCCAGGGTGCTACTTAAATCATCTGTCACAGATGTTAAGGCCTATTATTATTATTATTATTGGTGTCAGTTCAGTATTCAGTTCCATATGAATATTCATATCTAACATCTACCTCTGTAACTAAGTAAGACTTTTAACCGAATTCAAAAAAGAGAGAAGGTTCTATGTTCGGCTGTATAGTCGCCACCTTTTCAAGCAAAGGTTACAAGCCAGTCACTACCTTTACAAGAAAAGGTTACAAGCCAGTCGCTACCTTTACAAGAAAAGGTTACAAGCCAGTCGCTACCTTTATAAGCAAAGGTTACAATCAGTCGCCAACTTTAGACAATACTGCCTCTGGTAGGATTGGTTTGCATGAAGATATAACGCACACACGTAACTGTCATACATATGCGGTTGCGGAATAGGGAAACAATTTATATTAAAATGTCGGTTTACATCAAAAAAAAACAATGAGAATAAAATCATTTTTAATATCAACAATTAGTATAAAACCTGAGTGGAGTCGGAATGTCAAACATTACAAGTAATCTGAACACTACATTATAATTATGAGTCCATCGATAACTTAAATACATCTAAATAATCTACCACCACTACCAAATTAAAATACTTATTTTACAACATTTAATATCCTTAAAAACACTGAATATTTTCACAGAAATAAAACAATGAAGATAAGAACAGTTCAAGGGGTGTTAAAATCATAAATATGATTGAAAATTTAAAAAATAACCGGCCAAGTGCGAGTCGGACACGCGCACGAAGGGTTCCGTACAATGGTACGGAACCCTTCGTGCGCGTGTCCGTTTTTATAGACAATGGTCTATAAAAACGGCAAAAAAAATCACGTTTGTTGTATGGGAGCCTCCCTTAAATATTTGTTTTATTTTAATTTCATTATTTATTTTTAAAGTCGATATATAAATAAATATTCTTTGAATATTTCAAGCATCTACCTGCTGCCGTTATCAATATCGAGCAAAAAAATCTCGTTTGTTGTATGGGAGCCCCCTTAAATATTTATTTTGTTTTATTTTTTAGTATTTGTTGTTATAGCGGCAACCGAAATACATCATCTGTGAAAATTTCAACTGTCTAGCTATCACGGTCCATGTGATACAGCCTGGTGACAGACGGACGGACAGCGGAGCCTCAGTAATAGGGTCCCGTTTTTACCCTTTGGGTACGGAACCCTAACAATTAGCTCATCATAGACTTGTAAGACTTAAACACTGGAGGGGCGCTACTGTCCAGTTTCAGCCCCGAACTGAAAATATCGTAGATCCGTGGCTGGATAAACGAGACTCAATTTAAAATGAACCTTCATAGCTTTGAAATAAAATAATAAATAAATATTAGGGGACAATCTTACACAAATCGACCTAGTCCCAAACTAAGCAAAGCTTGTACTATGGGTACTAGACGACGATAAACATACTTATATAAATAAATAGAAAACATCCATAACTCATATAATTTTTTGTATAATAAACATTTGAAATGGAATACATAAATAAACGGTGGGTAGTCTTCAGCCAGCAAATTCCCTTTGTATGTGTAATCGACCAAGTAGGGTAAATCACCAATAACTGGCGCTCATATTGAAAATGAACTCTGTTCCCCTACAAACAGAATTCAATTTAGTATAACGTGGCCAGTTACTAAAGGGTGGCCAGTAATTAACACGTGAAGGACGTGAAGTTGGCGGGAACGCATTGGATGCGGATGGCGCAGGGCCGATCTGTTTGGCGAGCCTGTTCGGCCTATGTTCAGCAGTGGACATCTTTCGGCTGAAATGATAATGATGAGGTTTGGGACACGTTTATATGTAACAAGTTTGGTTTGAAGTTTATCTTTTTGTATTTTTTATTTTTTCAACTTCAATTTTTTTACGGTCATCCCGTGACATCCTATATGGGAATAGCTCGCGGCACAATGCCGAGGACCTGGGTTCGATTCCCAGCATTGGTCTTTTTTCTGGGGTTTTTTCTGTGCATCTATATTTCAGTTTGTATTTAGTATGAAATATACGTTTATATGTGCAAATATGGGATTTTTTAAACGTGAGTAGTCAGATTGTGTGACAATGCCAGAAGTTTACAGCGTTTCTCAGCTGATAGCAAACATGTGTAATGTCAGGCCTTCCACGGCGGCTTCCCGCTGAGACTGCGGCGCGCTTTGCTCCGATCTCTGTCCGTCTGTTTGTCCGGCTTGTCTCGGTCGCTCGTCGGTTCTTCGCGGTCGGACGCGTCGCGCGCGTCCGTGCTGTCCAGCACTTGACGGGTTAAAAGCTGGAAGATTAAAACAGGTTTGAGTTAGTAATAGGGATGTTGACACCAGCAATCAACTGACGTACTTTTTATGAGCTGTCAAAACAATTCTCCCATAGTTTGAATGGCAATAGCAACTTATGACGTCACTTGTTCGCCAACTCAACTATTTATTAGTTTTTTTTTTTTTTTTTTAACGACCGCTTTAGCCTAGTTGGTAGTGACCCTGCCTACGAAGCGATAGGTCCTGGGTTCAAGTCCCGGTAAGGGCATTTATTTGCGTGATGGGCGCGAATATTTGTTCCTGAGTTATGGATGTTTTCTATGTATTTAAGTATTTATTTATCTATATAAGTATGTTTATCGTCGTCTAGTACCCATAGTACAGGCTTTGCTTAGTTTGGGACTAGGTCGATTTGTGTTAGATTGTCCCCCCATTATTTATTTATTTATTTATTGGAACACAAACAGTCATACATAGCTCAATACAAATAAAAATAATAGTTTAAAAAAACTAAAAAACACGCTTTAAAAAAATAAAAATAAAAAAAAGTAAAAATAAATTAATAAATTTCAATTCACTATTCTTATAGTGCAGTAAAAAATCTTAATAAGCAATTATTATATTGTTATAACCAGATCAAAATTTGTAAACAATTCTAAATATTGATAAAATAAATAATAATAGTTTAAAATATTTTATTGTAAAAAAAGCGTGGGGTGCATGGTGTCAATTGTCAAGGATTATCATTTTGATAACATCTTAAAAAGCACCCCACGCTTTTTTTACAATAAAATATTTTAAACTATTATTATTTATTTTATCAATATTTAGAATTGTTTACAAATTTTGATCTGGTTATAACAATATAATAATTGCTTATTAAGATTTTTTACTGCACTATAAGAATAGTGAATTGAAATTTATTAATTTATTTTTACTTTTTTTTATTTTTATTTTTTTAAAGCGTGTTTTTTAGTTTTTTTAAACTATTATTTATTTTCTATTTTTTAGTTGCATTTTTTTTACAGTGACAGTTTCCATGTGCTAAAAAGAGACCCCCCAACCCCCTAAACCCAACCCCCCAACATCCCCCAACCCATTTCCCCAACCCCCCCAAACACCTAACCCCAACCCCCACCCCATTTCCTCAAACTTCCCCCAAACCCCTATCCCCAACCCCCCTTACCCCCCAACCCCAACCCCCTAAAACCCCAACCCCGAACCCCCTTACCCCCTCCCCATTTCCCACAACCCCCCCAACCTCCCTAACCCACGAACCCCTCCAACACCCCACACCCTTAACCCCAACCCCCTAAACCCCCTTCCCCTCCCATTTCCCTTCAACCCCCCACCCCTCCACCTACCCCCCTTCCAGCTCCATCATCAAACCCTTGTTACCATCTAGGCCTCTTACCCCCTCCCCATTTTCCACAACCCCCAAAATCCCTAACCCCCGAACCCCCAAACACCCCCACCCTATTTTCCCCAAACCCCCCCTAACCCCCCCACCCCCTAACCCCAACCGCCACACCCTTACCCTCAACCCTCTAAACCCCCGACCCCCTTACCCCCACCCCATTCCCCCCCCCCCCCGCCACCTGCCCCCCTTCCAGCTCCATCATCAGACCCTTGTTACCATCTAGGACCAAAGTACTCGTCAAAACGAATCAAACGAGCCCAAACTCGGTGGGGTTGTGTCGTTTTATTGTGGAGTGCCTTTGGCCATCTTCCAGCTCCATCATCAGACCCTGGTTACCATCTGGGATCAAAGTGCTCGTCAAGACGAATCAAACGAGCCCAACTCGATGGGGTTGTGTCGTTTTATTGTGGAGTGCCTTTGGCCATCTTCCAGCTCCATCATCAGACCCTGGTTACCATATGGGATCAAAGTGCTCGTCAAGACGAATCAAACGAGCCCAAACTCGATGGGGTTGTGTCGTTTTACTGTGGAGTGCCTTTGGCCATCTTCCAGCTCCATCATCAGACCCTGGTTACCATATGGGATCAAAGTGCTCGTCAAGACAAATCAAACGAGCCCAAACTCGATGGGGTTGTGTCGTTTTATTGTGGAGTGCCTTTGGCCATCTTCCAGCTCCATCATCAGACCCTGGTTACCATCTGAGATCAAAGTGCTCGTCAAGACGAATCAAACGAGCCCTAACTCGACGGGATTGTGTTATTTTATTACATAGTTCCTATGGCCACCATCCAGCTCCATCATCAGATCAGCTCCATGTTACAATAATATTGCATTGTCATCCAATTTACACATATGTGCAAAATTTCAGCTCAATCGGAAACCGGGAAGTGGGTGAAAATTATGCTCAAAGATTCCGTTACATACATACATACATACATAGTTAGTTACAACCCAAGCTAATATAAAGCGTGTTAATAATAAGGTAACTCATTGACAAAATAGTGTTCACATTACAAGTAACAAATTTGAAAGAAATTCAGCCTCCTAGCTGAATATGACGGACGCGTAAGATCACTAGAAATATGTACCTATGTATATCGATAAATTTGTTTATAGCGACAAATAATCTAATTTTGCACTTAATCAAAAATTAATCTGTTTTTCGGGGCTAAAATAAAGCGTTTTGTTTCTGGAGTCGCTTGAAGTGATGGGTTCCTGATCACCGATAAAAAACCGGCCAAGTGCGAGTCGGACTCGCGCGCGAATAGGGTTACCATATGTTAATAGAGGGATGCCTGGATATCGTACCTAAAATGCCTGATTTTTCAGAAAAATGCCTGTCTAAAGCAAAACGCTGTAAGTAATAAGTAAAAGCCAACAGATAATAATGAAGATGGATGTTTATTACTGATATTTGTCAGAGGACATTATTTTTTTTTAATAGTTCTTTCTTTTCTAATACATAAACGTAAAAATCTTCACAAGATACAGTTTTTTAAAAATGCCTGTCTCAGACCAATGCCGGCCGCACGCCTGTCTAAACCTTAAAATGCCTGTCAAATGCGGCAAACGCCTGTCATATGGTAACCCTACGCACGAAGGGTTCCGTACCATTATCTATAAAAACGACAAAAAATCATGTCTGTTGTATGAGAGCCCCCTTGAATATTTATTTTATTCTGTTTTTTAGTATTTGTTGTTATAGCGGCAACAGAAATACATCGTCTGTGAAAATTTCAACTGTCTAGCTATCACGGTTCGTGAGATGCCTGGTGACAGACGGACGGACAGCAGTCTTAGTATAGGTAGCGCCACCAGAGTTGAGGCCGCGCAAACAACCACATCTCTTGTAATGACAGCGGGATTTTGACGTTGTGCTGTCGTTAAACGTCAACACAACGTCAAAATTCCGCTGTCATTACACGAGATGTGGTTGTGTGCGTGGCCTCAACTCTGGTGGCGTTACCTCTAATAGGGTCTCGTTTTACCTTTTGGATACGGAACCCTAAAAAATCATCGTTTATAAGCACAAGTGCCACTAACCAGTTTGACGTAATGCTGCAGTTCGTGGTCGGATAGGTGTTGGAAGTCGGCCCCGCGCCGCGCCGCCGGGCGCCCGCTCAACTCTTGCGCCGGAGTCGACGCTGTCAAACAGTAGGTCAACATTAATCTAGTATAATAAAAACCGGTTGTCTGTAAAGTCGGTTTACGGACGATAGTTTAACGTGACAACGTCATAACAAAACATTCAAAACCCCCCTCGCACCCCGCATTGTACATCCTGGCGTTCGCCGCTCTCTTGCAACTGGCCTGCTTCGCTGCTCTATAGAATGTAACGTTACGTAACGTTACATGTACGTTACAATGAGTCATGTTTTTCGTGTATGCAGCCGGCGTTCATCGATTTATTAGACGTTGTCACGTCAAAAACATTTTGAAATTAAACGAACGAAGATTAGTATGAGTAATAATAGAATTTTAATATCAATGTCGACTCCATGGTTGAAGATTTAGTGAGTTCAGAGGCCGTATTGTCTAACGCTTTTGGCGCTTGCCTTCGCTTTCACTATCTCTTTCTGTCAACGTTTTATACCGTTTGACAGAAAGAGATAGCGATTGCGAAGGCAAGCGTCAAAAACGTTAGACAATAAGCCTACAGGAGGCTTGCAGGAGTCCCGGGTGACTTTAATGATGATGAGGCTAGTTTACAGGAGTCCCGGGTGACTTTAATGATGAGGCTAGCTTACTGGAGTCCCGGGTGACTTTAATGATGATGAGGCTAGTTTACAGGAGTCCCGGGTGACTTTAATGATGAGGCTA
Source organism: Archips xylosteana (assembly GCA_947563465.1). Taxonomy (NCBI): domain Eukaryota; kingdom Metazoa; phylum Arthropoda; class Insecta; order Lepidoptera; family Tortricidae; genus Archips; species Archips xylosteana. The sequence goes on along the minus strand of OX387351.1, from coordinate 2,383,051 downwards.
GCTTACTGGATTCCCGGGTGACTTTGATGAGGCTAGCTTACTGGAGTCCCGGGTGACTTTGATGAGGCTAGCTTACTGGAGTCCCGGGTGACTTTGATGAGGCTAGCTTACTGGAGTCCCGGGTGACTTTGATGAGGCTAGCTTACTGGAGTCCCGGGTGACTTTGATGAGGCTAGCTTACTGGAGTCCCGGGTGACTTTGATGAGGCTAGCTTACTGGAGTCCCGGGTGACTTTGATGAGGCTAGCTTACTGGAGTCCCGGGTGACTTTGATGAGGCTAGCTTACTGGAGTCCCGGGTGACCTCGAGCTCGGGCGGGGGCTCCCCGGCGGCGCTGGTCAGTATGCGCAGCGCCTGGCGCCACTGCTGCTGCATGACGCCGTGCAGCTGCGACGCGATCTGCGTGCGCCGGCGCCGGTGGCACTCCAACTTGCTCTGAAAATAATATATAGTATAATCATGGTTTTTAACGACCGGATGGCAGAGTGGTTGAGAACCTGACTACAAGCTTGAGGGCAAATACGATCCAGCCAGGCCAGGTTCGATGCCCAATGGGGGCAAATATTTTTGTACTCGAGCCTTGGCTGTTTAATAATGTATTTAAGTATGTATTTATCCTTATAAATATGTTTATCCGTTATTTAGTATCCAGTGCGGATTAGGAACTTCACACACACCATGGAATTTCTTCTCAGGTGTGTGCTCATGGTAAATTTTAAATATAATTTCGCACATAAATTCCGAAAAACTCAGAGGTGCGAGTGCCCGGGTTCGAACCCACGGCCCGCTGCTTGGGAGGCCATAGATCAAACCTCTAGGCCAACACGGCTTTTTCATGGACTAGGCCAATTGGTGTCAACTGGGGCGTCTATAAAGTACGCCACACATTTAAGGGGGGGGGGGGGGGTCAAGCGATCTGTGACTAGTGTCCACGTTCTAGTGAACAAAATAATGGCGGTTTTCATAGTATAGGTAACGCCATCAGAGTTGAGGTCACGCACACAACAACACGTCATGTAATGACAGCGGGATTTTGACATTTATTCGTACCGATAGCAAGTTCAACAGACTCAACATAGAATTACAAGATTTACTAAAAATTTCTACAACCTATTTCTTTAAGAATAATTTAGGAAAATACATCTAGTACAAAGAAAACAGAAAATAAAATATTTTGATCTATTTTATATAAATCAGATAAGCATATTTTTCGCTATTTATAAAGTACCGATTTTTTTCTTGCGAATTTCAAATTGTTTTATTTCAAAAATAGGTTATATGAAAAAAGAAAAATTATAATATGCATAGTATTGCGTAAGTATTTCATCATACGATCATATAACTCACATTTTCATTCACTCAGTCATTTCATTCACTCACTATCTTTTTTGCAATCAGTACTTTATGTAGCTGTGTGCGTAATCATTCGCCTCAACTCTCGTGGCATTACCTATAATAAGTGTGGCAAAGTTGTGACGTAATTTATGGATGGCCGCTGACCCATAATTTACTATTATTATTATGTTCCCTCACCTCCAGCAGACCGACTTTCTCGCTCGCCTGCGCTAACTGCAGCCTATAAAGCTTTATCTCCTCCTTCTGTTTCTCTTCCAGAACCTTGATCTCCAATCTATGTCTGAAATTACATTAAATTTTTGATAAAATTATATGTTCCGCCCTACTGGGCAACGGACAATCGTCTTGCGATTACGCAGATCATTCTTAGGGTTCCGTAGTCAACTAGGAACTCTTATAGTTTCGCCATGTCTGTCCGTCTGTCTGTCTGTCTGCCTGTCTGTCCGCGGCTAAGCTCAGAGACTGCTAGTACTAGAAAACTGTAATTTGGCATGAATATATATTAATATATAGTTACGCCGACAAAGGTGGTTAAATAAAAAAAACTAAAAAAAATTTTTTTAGGGTACCTCCCATAGACGTAAAGTAGGCTACGGAACCCTATCTTGGGCGTGTCCGACACGCTCTTGGCCGGTTTTTTTTTAATTTACGAAGCGCGTTCCGATACACGCTTTTTTGGGTCCGAACATTGTATCTAACCAACATTTTTTGATTTTAAGAAGAGGTTCCTCCAGACCACGGAAAAGTAGAAAGATTGTGTCATTATCGTCGCTTGTTGTCATCACCATATTTAGCAATACGCTAAGCATAACCTGTGCCGTAATTACATACATTACATACACATGTACATTAGAGTCAATATTCAGCGTTTTTACGACGTTTTTTGTCATTACCATCTCAGGAAATACTGTTAAAGAAATGATGCTCAGGCTTAACTTTTTAAGTGTGTATACAGGGTGTCCCGTAAGTAGTACGACAAACTTAAATGGGAGCTGATCCAAAAAATCAGAAAAATCGCATTTTATCGAAAACTGTGAGACTTTTACTGATATTTGGTAGATGACCTGCCCACCTATCTCCCATTTAAATTTGTCGTACTACTTACGGGGCACCCTGTATATTAACCTCGATGTTTCAGTCACATTGCAGTAGCCGTGGTCACGAATCGAGTCAAAACAAGTTTAAAACATTATAGAACGTCCACTGCTTGGCATAGGCCTCCCTCATTGATTTAAGTAAGTATGTAAATAAATAAATAAATAAATAAATAAATAAAATAAATAGATACCCAATCATTACGGTTGGAAGCAGCTTGTATCCTTGAACCTGCGGCCTTTACCAAATCGTCCGTCCATCACACCACGACGACCAGATGGCCTGGTAGGTAGAGAACCTGACTACGAAGCTTGAGGTCCCGGGTTCGATTCCCGCGTCAGTGCAGGTATTTGTATGAATAATACGAATATTTATACACTATTTTAAACTTTTGTGATTTTCACTCATAATGACTAAACTAAACGGGACTTATCACGCAATAAATATTTATTTATTTACCTCGACGTTTTGGCCACATTGCAGCAACCGTGGTCACGAGTTAAGAGTTAAGAGGGTTTATACCTGCTGAGCTGGCAACGTTGCATTTTTGTTAGTTTTTCTCGATTATTCCATAAAAATTGAATGAAAATTAAAAATGTTTTGAATACAAATTGTTCTAATATATAAGTTAATGTGTCTACTGCAATAATAATTCGTGGTAAGACTTTTATTTTCTTTAAAAACCGTTAGGTAATAATTTGTTCGTTTTTAAAGAAAATAAAAGTCTATCAACAATTATTATTGCAGTAGACACATTAACTTATATATTAGAACAATTTGTATTCAAAACATTTTTAATTTTCATTCAATTTTTATGGAATAATCGACAAAAACTAACAAAAATGCAACGTTGCCAGCTCAACAGGTATAAACCCTCTTAACTGAGTTCCGTTTAGTTTAGTAATTAATACGAATATTTGTCCTCGGGTCTTGGGTGTTTAATAATAATATGTTAATATGTATTTAAGTATGTATCTGTCTATATAAGTACTTTTATCCGTTGCCTTGTACCCATAACGCAAGCTATGCTTAGCTTACTTTGGGACTAGGTCAATTGGTGTGAATTGTCCCGTGATTTATTAACAATACGTTTACTTTTAGTTTACCACTGACAGATGGCTTGCCTTCATTTCACTTCCAACTTTAACACCATACAAATAAAGTAGCTATTACAAAATCTGCAAACGTGGGTAACAGTATTCTAAAATTAGCTTTATTTGTTGGTCGTTAAAGTTGAATATGAAATGAAGGCAAACCATCTGTCAGTAACTTTATGTAATTTTACTGTATCACGTTGGTTGAGAAAACTTACTGCTCCTCAATCCTCGCCACCTGTTTGTTATACGTGTCCACAATCACGTTCTCCTTCCCCCTGGCATCATCTTGTAGGTCCCTCTCAGCCCGCTCCAACTGTTGTTGGAACTCCTGCAGTTTGGCCAGCACTGCATCCTCCAACTGCTTCTGGTAATGACTCTTCAGCTCCGTCTTCTGGAGCTCCAGTTGTTTCTGGAGGGACTTGGTTTCGTAGTCCAGGTTATCCTGGAATGCGAAGGCCTTTTAGGATGATTTTAGAACTCGCAGATAAGTTCCTGATAAAAAAGATATGGATTTCACGGGATGACCGTAAAAGTAAACAATATGAAGTTGAAAAAAATAAAAATACAAAAAGATACTTCAAACCAAACTTGTTAAAGTATGGCCTAGTAGCGACATCTCTTAGTCCGGGTGAGCGGTTAGTTCCGAAGGAGTGTTGATGTTTCTCGATGAGAACTGAACATAGATGGCGCTGTATCACTGCAAGTGATGATAGCAGGCTGGAATGTATGATGCATAGGAAAAATTTGTGTCTAAACTCCTGACCAGTGGTGGTGTAGGGGTTTAGCAGGTGGCACGGAATGCCAAGGACTTTTTTCTGGGGTTTTTTCTGTGCATCTATGTTTCAGTTTGTATTTAGTATGAAATAAAAAAAAGCCGGTTAAGTGCGACTCGTCCTTTGGTTGTGGTAATGGGTGGACCAACTTTCTCTTGCCACCCAATGCTACGATTACACAAATTTTGACTTATGGACAACCTAAGCATTTTTTTATGAAACAGTATGAATATTTTACTTTGGCAACCATCATGGGATGGTAATGAGGTTAACCGAGCGGTCAAAACGCTCGCATATACACCCGAATAATAAAAAACCGACCAAGTGCGAGTGATCTATAAAAACGGCAAAAAAAAATCATTTCTGTCGTATGGGAGCCCCCCTTAAATAATTGTTTTATTTTAATTTAATTATTTATTTACAAATTGAATAAATAACTAAATATTCTGTGTATATTTTAAGCGACTAACTGTTGCCGTTATCAATATCGAGCAAAAAAATCACGTTTGTTGTTTGTTATTTATTTTATTGTTTTTTAGTATTTGTTGTTATAGCGGCAACAGAAATACATCATCTGTGAAAGTTTCAACTGTCTAACTATCACGTTTCATGAGATACAGAGACGGACGGACAGCGCAGTCCCAGTAATATGGTCCCGTTTTTACCCTTTGGGTACGGAACCCAAAAATGAAGTCTATTACGCGTGAATAGAGTTCATTTTAGTATGAAGTGGCCAGTTATTGGCGATTTATCCTACTTACACATTTCATGAGCAATTCGCTGCACAAGTTCTGTTTCTCGCAGAGCTGCCTCTCCAATATATTCCCCCGACTCCGTTCCTCGTTGACTTTGTCCTTCAATAGGTCTCTCTCCTGAAGCACCAGAGCTGTCTCGTCGTCGATCGTCAGCAATCGACGGCTGAGCTCCTCGAGTTTGTGTTTTGTTTCGTCGTGGGCGGATTTTTCCTGCAAAATAAAATGTGCATTCTTATTCTGAAATGATCGGGACTTGGAACTGGTACAGAAAGTACGTGTAAGATACTGGTATTTATACTGGATGGTACATTTAGATCGGTCTGTATTGGCGAGTCTGAAACTATAACACAGAAAGATCTGTTCTGAATAATACCAAAGGCGTAAGCGTAACTCACTGATTTCGTAACAAAAGCCCTAGATTAGGATACAATTATTTATTTATCAAATTTTTAACCGCCGACACAAAAAGAGGGGTATTATAAGTTTGACCGCAATGTGTGTGTGGCATCATAGCTCTGAAATGGGTGAACCGATTTGGATGCGGTTTTTTTTTATTTGAAAGCTGGTTTCTTGGCAATGGTTCATAGATATGTTTCATCAAAATTTGGGTCAGCCGTTTCAAAGTTATCAGCTCTTCTCTTAGCTGCGGAAGGGATCTTAGACCTTAGATCTTATTGTTGCATTTTGGTTTAGTCTAAGTATACTTTGACTAAACTAAAATGTATTCTGTAATTTGATTTGTATTTGTTTAATTTTTTATTTTTTTATTTTTATTGTTACTTTATAATATGGGTGTACAGAACTGCCTGTAAATAAAACATTATTATTATTATTATTATTATTATTAGACGCATAATGGACATTTATTTTATTTTCAAACACATAATTATTTGAAATAATTGCGTTGGGGTTTTTAAAATTTTTTTATCATCATCATCATTTTTGCCGAAAGACGTCCACTGCTGAACATAGGCGGTGACATGCTATCAATATCCAACGCGTTCCCGCAACCTTAACCTCGCTCCATCTTGTTGGAGGCCTACCTACACTGCGTCCTCCGGTCCGTGGACCTTTTTGCCCCATCGGCCATCAGTTCTACGAGCGATATGCCCTGCCCACTGCCACTTAAGTCACGGATGACTTTAGTTCTGGCGCGGATGTCATCATTTGTAATGCGATCCCGCAGAGAAACTCCAAGCATAGCCCTCTCCATCGCCCTCTGAGTAACTTAAAACTTTCTTATGAGGCCCATTGTCCGAGTTAAAAATTTTAATTTATAATTATTCTTACCTTTTCCAAAGCATCTTCCAAATTCTTAACACAGTCAGTTGATTGCTTGTTTAATCTCATGACTGTCTCGTAATTCTCCTTCAATGTTTCTATTTCGGTGTCCTTGCTGGCCACCACTAGGTCTTTGTCCGACAGAGCTTGTTCCGTTTTGGTCTTCAGCTCTTTCATTTCTGATGTAAGTTTTTTGCATTTGTCTTGATAGTCATGTGCTAGGTCCAGAGCTTTGTAGAGCTCCGATTCAAAGTGGTTCGTTTTCTGTAGAGAATACGAGAGGATTTGATAAAAATAAACCAATAGTCTTAATTGGGATGCCCCAGAAAGTTTTACTATCACTTATACAGGGTTATTTGTAATTCACTAGCATCCTTTTAACCCTAAACTCCAACCACTTAAACAAACGTTTTTTGTTTTACGGCTTTTGTCATAACTTAAAATTTTTGGTGTAATAACGTTTTGAAAATTTGAGATTTCCTCTTATTTTTACGATACTCTGTGTATTTGTATGGGAAAAAAAGTACTTCATTTTAAAAAGTCGTTAAACAAAAAACATTTGTTTGAGTGACAGGAATTCAGGGTTAAGAGGATTACAAATAACCCTGTATTTTGTGTTGAAAAAAACCGGTTGTCTGTAAAGTCGGTTTACGGACGATAGTTTAACGTGACAACGTAATAACAAAACATTCAATAAAAATTACCCGAGCGCTAAGATTGTATTACGTAATATTGCAACTGGCACTCGCCGCTCTGTAAGTACATGTACGTACATGTACTTACACGTAACGTTACATTGCGTCATCCTTTTTCGTGTATGCAGCCGGCGTTCATCGATTTATTAGACGTTGCCACGTCAAAAAATAATCAGGGCCCAATTGCATAACAAATTACAACTAATATTACAAGCGAAACTCTCGCTTCAGTTATATTAACTAGAAAGGGAGTTCCGCTTGTAATATAAGTTGTACTTTGTTATGCAATTGGGCCCTGGTGTTACTTTGCGGAGGTCCATATTAATGACCTGAAACAATTACTTTGCTCACCCGTGATGGGTAGTAATTGTTTCAGTTCATTGAAAAAAAAGGTAAAAATAAAGATACAAGTTTTGAATCTTTTATTATATTAGCTGCTTTTTATAGTAAATCAGGTGTTTTTAATCGGCACGCACGCCATTATTTGCGTATGCATGCGTTAAGTTCTTTGAGTAACTTTGGTGTAATTGGATTTAGCATGCAAAAACAAGACAGGAAATTTTATATCTATAGGGATGACAGAAAAAACCCTGGTATAGTTAGTGGTTCGACCTATGATTTCTCAAGCAGAGGGTCATGGGTTTGAGCCTTGTCTCACACCTCTGAATTTACATCCAAAATTACATTTGAATTTTACCATGAGCTTTATGGTGAAGGAAATCATCTTGAGAAAATCTGTACACTTAAATAATTAAATATCACGGGACAATTCACACCAATTGACCTAGTCCTAAAGTAAGCTAAGGAAAGCTTGTGTTATGGGTACTAGGCAACGGATAAACATACTTATATAGATAGATACATACTTAAATACATATTAAACACCCAAGACCCGAGAACGAACATTCGTATTTTCATACAAATATCTGCCCCGACGCGGGAATCGAACCCGGGACCTCAAGCTTCGTAGTCAGGTTCTCTAACCACTAGGCCATCTGGTCGTCAAACACTTGTGACGAAATTCAATGGTGTGGGTGAAGGACCCAATCTACATTGGGCCCAAGCGGGAACTATGGCCCAAGCAATCTCATACTGCGAGGAGCACAGATATAGATACACATAGATAACGCAATGTTCACGATTTGTATTGAAACCAAGCGTGTCGACTTTTTAACACTACTGTGACGTCACAGCCGAAATTTAGTGATGGGAAATTCAAACCACAGGCATAATTACACTTAATTACAACGCAACGAGGCATTTTCTTAGTTTTCGCGGACGCCCGGCTGCAACAACTGACGCACGCGAACTGTCAGTAGTGGCGGCCAACCCGACGCTTTGTCGGGGTTCGGACACGCGAAGTAGATGCATTTGCGTTATCTATGTGTATCTATATCTGTGGCGAGGAGGTCTGTGCCTTACAGTGGGACGTATACAGGGTTATTTGTAATTCACTAGCATCCTTTTAACCCAAAACTCCTACCACTTAAAAAAATGTTTTTTGTTTTACGGCTTTTGTCATAACTTAATATTTTTGGTGTAATAACGTTTTGAAAATTTGAGATTTCCTCTTATTTTTACGATACTCTGTGTATTTGTATGGGAAAAAAAGTGCTTCATTTTAAAAAGTCGTAAAACAAAAAACATTTGTTTGAGTGATGGGAATTCAGGGTTAAGAGGATGTCAGTGAATTAAAAATAACCCTGTATAAACTGGGATACTGAGGGATGATGAGTTTTGGTTTGTGTATGACCCGCAGCCCATACCTTCTGTGCTTCATCAGCCCCAGCTTTGAAGTTCTCCACTTCTAACAGCACCTTGTCCAAAGCGGCTCTATGCCGTTCCTCAGCTCTGTCCAGACTGCTTGTCAGCTTGAGCCAGGCTTCCCGGAGCTTGGCGATAGCTTCATCCTTACTTCTGTCAACTTTAATAGCAACAGCTATTTTCTCTTGCTGTTCTAGAAGTTTCTTTTGAAGCTGCTGGATCATGGCTTCGCAATGCTAGATTGAGATAAAATATGGTTATTTGCTATGAACAGATCAGTGTCTATAAAGTGAGATAAATAATGATATGGATATGATAAAAAACATACAAGCTTCTTTCGCTGATTATCCTTCATGTTGACTGTACTTTTTTTTTTCAATTCACTTCAATCAGACCACAGGAAATGGGTGAATGATGATTTAAATAAATAAACAATAATAATGCAGGAATTATATTATGCTTCCAAATTTTTCATTCCTTTCGTGTTAGCATGCTTAACTATCATTTCCCTCCAATTAAAAAAAAAAACTTGCAATGTAAGAGCGTCTTATATGTTGTCTGTCTACCGTCCATAACTTGTGTTATTTGTTCCAGGTCTCCTGTCTATTCCTTCCCCAAAATCAAAATTTCTTAAACCGAACAGCCTCCTCATGTGTGTCATGTCTTTACGTCGACATTGGCAAAATACGCCTTGCTAAAAAAGCAAGGGTGAAAGCCAAAAGGAAAAAAAAAAAATGCAGGAATCAGCGAACGAAAAAAGTATAGAAACACAACTAGCATCGCAAAACGACACCACCTAAACTGTGTCAAAGAAGGTGGGGCATCAAAACTGTGCCAAACGGCTGTTTAGTTTGCACATGGCGGCGCAGCGTAACAGTTGTATGAAGTGGTCAGAAAAATAAAAAAATATGCCTTATTGTGCAGTGAAATGGTGTGTCAATCACTCTGGAAAACATAAAAAAAAGATGGAATCACTTTTCATATGTAAATAAAGCCGTAAACATACATGTTACATTTTTTTAATCATAACAGATTTTGTATAGGGATGGTGTTATGCAACCTTACATCATCAAAATGTTTATAGGTGAATGAAAGGGTACCTAAGATTCCTATTAAACATTTAAATCTTTATTTGTTGAGATACATGGTTTCATGCACGCACATAACAATTTGTATACATTGTTCGAAAAAGGTAGCGCAATTTCATAAGTTTTCATACAGTTTAGGAATATAGTGCTAACAATGTTTTTTCTATTTATTGCAATTGATCTGGGTCATCCTAACTAGACTATTGATTCTAATTAGACTAATTAACTATACGAGAAAAGTCCAAAATAAATTTATTTTTTAACAAAAACAATTAAAGGGACAAAAACTGCACTAAAAAGTAAGAAAATAACTGTGAAATTTAGCAATCCAAATAATATTACAGTGCAACAACTTTTGATAAAAGATAAATTGTAAGTAAATTAAAGAAATTAAATTACGCAGTTATCTTTTTATTGTTTAAGTGCAATTTTTTGGAGTAGGTTTTATACGCATAGTGTTTAAAGGTATTAACACCTAATTAAAATAGTTATCTTATAATATTTTAAATCAAAATAAAGCTTAAAATCAAATGTAATTATTTACGACGATTTAGCCTACGAAAATGACTCTTCGTTGCAAGCAACCATCCATCAGTTAAGCGTTCTCACTGTCACCGCCATTTTAGACACATAAAATGTCAGAGCTAGGATACAATCCCAGCCATTCATTTTGAAATTGACCAATCACATTTATTTGTTTTGGGTAATAGAAAATCAGCTGATATTTTAGCTTATTTCTTATTGGTACTACAAGACACATGCGTAGTTGGAATAATTGCCCCATTTAAACTGGAATTTTGCAGGAAGCTCGCGTTCTATGCTTTTTTCGTTCGCTGGCAGGAATTGATAATTTAAACCTGTGGGCTATACGTAATTGGGCATTTCTATTTTTCCTTGTACCCAATTAAGAAATTGTTAACAGGGAGTTAAAATTAGTCTGTTTGGTTACACACTTTTTCAAGCCTTTACAATAAAAAAAACGTAACAAATCGGACCAGTTTAGCAATGTTTATTAAGAAGTGAAGAATTGTTTGGTTTGTTACATTTTTTTTATTGTAAAGGCTTGAAAAAGTGCTAACCAAATGGATTAATTTTAACTCCCTGTTAACAATTTCTTAACTGGGTACAAGGAAACATAGAAATACCCAATTGCAATAACTATTTAAATTATCAGGTTGTGTATTATTGTCACACATGGTCAACAAATACAGGTTATATTTTAACTGCCCCAATACAAGTCATTACGTCAAATTTTGTTCAATGAAATTTAAACTTTTTCACTAATGAGTTGAGTTCAATGTCATATTAGAATAAGTCCTAATAATAGGACATCGGACCTCAGGAGGTTATTCAGAAAAGAAAAATGGAATTTTAACTAATATCAAACTTGTCACAGGTTTTAATTGTGTAAACAAGTAAGTAGGAATAATCAGCCAAATTAATAAAATGAATTAAATTTCACTCCCAATTTGTTTTTTTTGTTAAATGAAGATAAGTAGCATTTACCTCTCTTTTCAGCCTCTCCTCTTCTAACTTAGCATTCTCCATCTTGTCTCCTTTCTCCGCTTTCTCCCCCCACATTTCACTCAAACTCAGCAGATCAGTATCAATTGAATCCATATACTTATTCTGCAGTGCAGTCAGTTTTAAACCCTCTTTAGTCTCAGCATAAGGTCTCATTTGGGGCATCTTGAATTCATCTTTTTTAGGAGACGTGGTGTAACTAGAATTGTCTGCAGAACTTTGCGTGTTACGACTGTAACTAGACTTATATTGTTCTAAAACTTTCGAAGCACGGTCATAAATTTTGTTGCTAGTCGGGCGGAAAGAGTCCAAGTAACTCATAGAAGTTTGAGGTTTTTTCGGTGTTGAAGTAACCTGGAGATCTTTTGTGTCCGTAAAGTTTAATTTTCGTATTGGAGATTTAGTATCCTTGCTGGGAGTAGGGTTTTGTGTTACAGGCAACTTCTCTTTTGTTTCTTCATACTGGGGCCTCACATTACTCGTACTAGGTTTGTCCGGTGCTGCATTATTTTTTACTAAATAAATATACTTATCTAAGACACTACTGGACACAATCCTTCCACTTGGTAGCCTAATATCATCGCTACTCATTTTCTGATCTAGTTTCTGTGTCAAATAATCGCCAGTTGCTTTAATAATGTTTTCTGGGCTGTATAAAGCTTGATCATTTTTATATTTCAAGTCTGGTGTTTCATAGGACTCTACTTTAGTCAGAAATTCATCTATTTCATGAAGAAGCAACTTATCATTTTTTTTGTTAGGCGTTGATACAATGCTACTGATATCTCCATCCATGCTCAATGTGTCATTTGTCGAAGGCTTGCTTGATGGGTAATCCTTGAGTTTTAAAGGAGGTATGTTACTGGCTGATTCGAGGCTGGTTAGGGACCAGTCTCTTTTTTCTTTTTTACTGGCAACTTTGCGTCGCCGTCTGCGCGGGAAAGTAAAAGACTTGCGGTCGAAGCTTCTGCTCTCGAAGCTCTCAGTATCGCTTTTGCGTCGTTCGCAGAGGCTTGAAAAGCTATCGTTGGTGCTTAACTCTAAACTTTCTAACCTATTTTCAAGCGAGTGTACTTGGTGCACAAGTTTACCTAGAACCTGGGCCGTGCAGGAAGGCTTATGTACAACAGTTCTAGAAGAATTTAAGGGGGATTCCTCGGAGTCTGAGCTTGGTACGAGGAAGAAATTTGGTGGGATAAGCAGAAGAATATCCGTGTCGTCGGTTTCACTCATCACAACAGCTACTATTACGTCGTCCCGGGTTGAAAATTAAAGCCATTATTATAAGCACAATATATAGTTTAAAATTCTACGTAGTTTTTGAAGTTAAACTATAGAAAAACACTCGTAAATAGAAATATAATCGTTTTCGTTTCTGCAACCGTCTTTTCCGCTTGTTTGTTGATCAGCTTGACGTTTTAAGAAAAAGTTGCCATAAGAAAAAAAAAATAGTGCCACAATAAAAAAAAATTCTACATGATGCCCCGGCCTGCACTGCATGCAGCATCGATTTTTTTGGGCCACCTAACATCAAGATACTATAGAATATTAAACCTACCAAAACTCTAGCGTGAACGGGATGACACAATATAAAGTTCAAATTTATTTTTAATTTTGTTTTTAGTTCGGCGGGGCGCCGGCGGAGCGTGCCTGGCGCGCTCTAAGTATAACTGAGTATAACAATGAATCAAATACACGGTGACACACACCGGTAGCGCGGCACACCGTATTTGATTCAGTGTTATTGACCGCGCTGGGCACGCCCCGTCGGCGCCCCGCGCTTTCAGTTTGCTGTGGCCTCAAAGGTGTTCATCTTAGTTCTCACTTTACATTACATAGAAAAATGAGACAAATAATGCTTTACACTTTATTAAATTAAACTTAAACAATAACTTACCTAAACTTACAAATTAGCTAATCATAAATTCTAATCTTATTAATAATAATAACAATAGCTAATAGAGCACAAGTATTTGTCTGAATAAATAAAAGGTGTTCATATATTGTAAGTATCAGAATAATTCCTATCACCGGTTTGGAGGAAGGATACTGTCTATCAAGAAGCCCGTACCGCATGAATTGGAGTTGATTTAATAAAAGCATCAAGCTTATTCTTAAACAATTCACTAGTAATAGGCTCTCCTATACCACAAAGTGGATTTCTAATAGCGTATTGCACAAATATTTCAGCATAAATCTTTTTCAATAAATCTCGAACACCCTGAGCTTGGTTGTCAGTATTCATTACAAATTTGAGGCCCGAAGGTGTTTCTAGACAGTGTAATGTGTATTTAGAAGTCTTGTAGTGGAGGAATCCATCTTTTGGGTCCAGCGGGGATATTTTTGAGACAAACGATTTGATTGAGAACAGCATTCCATACATGAGCTTCCCTTCCTGAAATTATAAAAAATATGGAGTCAAAAAATGTACATCAAAAATGATGCATTGAATATGAATGTTGAAATCAGGGGCGCGTATCTTTGATCAATTATAACTGTAGATCCACAGTCGCGCGCCCGAAAATGTCCAAGCCAAATGAGCGCCACTTTGATAAAAGTGGCCTTCTTTTTTCTCAGTATGTTGCGTGAAATTGTCAAGTTTAGCTGTCAAGTGTCAACCGAAATTCGACTGTAATGAAGTAAAGACTAGGTTCAAATTTCTGTGTAGGTGATGATTTTAATTGTTATGCAAACAAATAAAAAAGTTCGGACATTCTTTGAAGGGGATTTTGTTCGGCAATGTGTATCTTCAGTTATAATTGATCAAAGGTGCATATAGACACATACATAATAAATAAATATCAAGGGACAATTGACCTAGTACCAAACTAAGCAAAGCTTGTACTATGGTTACTAGACAATGGATAAACATACTCATTTAGATAAATACATACATAAAACATATTACACACCCATGACTCAACCATAAATATTCATATTTTTCACATAAATATCTGCTCTGACCGGTAATCAAATCCAGGACCTCAAGCTTTGTAGTCTGGTTCTCTAACAACTAGGCTATCCGGCATTGTCTACATACATACATACATAGGTAAGGGCTTTTTGGGCTCGAAGTCAAAGAACTGTGGATGTAAAGGACCACCAGCCTCCATTGAAGAAAATGGATATGGAAATTAAAAATAAAATCTAAAAGTAGCTGAATAATTGCGCAGGCCCTCAATTGGCATTAGGCCAGGGCCCCGCTGAGTTATGGTCCACCCATGCTTTAAAAAAAATACTACAGCAGCCGCAATTCGGTTAAAGGGGCGTTCAAAAATAATTAAATTTCTGAATATTCTACGTAACATTTTTGGTAATTATTGTGGCCAAAGTACTTTTGTAAATAGTTCAGCGCCAAAAAGTTTCATTTACACCTCTAGTTGGAAATATTTGCTTCAATATCGAAAACTACTTGGGGATTTGGACGGGCCTTACCTCCTCGCCAGACATTCCGGAATTCTTCGACCTGTTCCATTCACCATAATATAGCAGAGTTCCATATCGATCAAAAATATACAAATTGTGAATTGTCATATCGATAGAATAACGTGAAAAGTTATGAAATTAAAGCGATTTTCGTGATTTAAACGCAAAACACAAGCTGACTACACAGAGAAATCATCATCTGTCTGTCAATGTCAAACAAAACTGTCAATGTCATACATTTTTTTTTTTTACATGACTTTCGGTGAGACACTATCTGCGCTATTAGCGTTTAAATTTGTTCGCGGAACTCGACAGCAGATCTATCAAACGAGTCCGTGACGTCATCTAAATTAATAAATAAATATCAGTACTACTTATACTTATAGTAGTAGAATACAAACGCAGTGCAAAATAATAGTGTCAAAGAACTATTAGTAGGAGTAGTAACCAAGTAGTAACGGAGAGTGGGTAGAGTGTCGATCGCGGTCGGTTGTTCCTAAACGCGAATTACCCAAAAAAAATTTTTTTTTATGAGTTTTCTATTTTATCTTCTGTATTGAGTTGCTATTCCTTTGTTGTTATATGGTGGTGGTGTAATAGGTAAGTTTTTCCTTGGTTTAGTTTGGATTTAAACCCGTAGATTAGTTTAAACTTATTTCCTTTTTTTTTTTCTGTGGTTTGGCGGGTAGTCTTTGCCAGCTTTCTCATGGATGAGATTGCTGGCTTAGACGACCCTGGAGGAGGGAATTTTCGCTCAATTGTATCTAATATTGATCTGTCGCAACATGAGCAATTTGAGAGAGAACAAGCGAAACTTACTTTCCTCACGATGAAGGATATTGCGGGGAAAAAACGTGCGATTAGAAATCGCCAAAAAAATAAAAATGTTAATAAAAGTGACAGTGAGCGATCCCGTTCAAGGTCCACTTCATCTTCTGGGGATTCAACGCAAAACTTAGACATCGATACTCAAAGAGATACACCGCTCCCCTTAGGCCAAAATGTCTTAAATCAGACCTTGTCATCAGTCTCTCCTCCGGAATATTTAGTTACGCAGCCTCCTACTCAGACTGAAACTCAAACTCCAGCGTCCCCTGGCATCCCCTTTACACCGATAGGACGAGAAAAATATTCTGAACGTGATCAGGGTCCCTTCGTTGTACACGTTCAGAGGATAGAAGTTTCCCCGGACGCAGGAACTATTTTGCATCCGGTAGCGTTTGGTTTCTTTTTACAAAAAAGAAAAAGGGAATTCCCCAATATAATTGATGGTAGTGTTAAAAGGATAGGGCGCAACAGAGTGTCTATAAATTTTCATACTGCTAATGACGCGAACTCGTTCCTAGATTCCCCAACATTAACTCATCACAAATACAAGGCATCAATTCCCTCTTTTAATGTAACTAGGATGGGACTAGTGCGGGGTATTCCGTCTGATTGGTCCCCCGAAGAGGTATTGGAAAACATCCAGGTTCCCGATAACTCAGGAGGTGCCCGCCCTGTGAAGGCTCGCAGGCTTAATTATAAAAAAAATAATCCAGATGGCACGTACTGCTGGCTACCCGCACAAACGGTAGTTATAACCTTTGATGGCCAAGTCCTACCGAAGAGAATTTTTATATGTCTAAACTCTCTTCCAGTAGAACAATATGAACTACCAACCATCCAATGTTTTCGTTGCTGCCGTTTCGGGCACACTAAAGAAAAGTGCCGTTCTTCTAGCCCTCGTTGTTTCCGCTGTGGTAACTCCCACACAGGTGATTCCTGCAGGGTTGATGCCGAGGAAGGCTACTGTTGCAATTGCCCCCAAGGTTTAGGTTCGGGTCACTTTGCCAACAGTAAAAAATGTCCGGAATACAACCGACAGCTTTTAATTAAAAAATCTATGACTAGCGAAAATATCTCATATGTGGAAGCATCTAATCTGCATACTAAAATCACCCGTAAATCTTATGCAAATGCAACAGCTTCTTCTTCAGGAGCATCTACGTCATATAAAAAAACGTTTTTTTATACCCGCCGTTCTCCTCCGCCGTCTCGTAAAGGTTATGACAAAAAAGCTCACGATGCCATTACAAGAGAACCAGTAATCAACACAGGCCCAGTTTTTCCGAATAAACCTATTGAACAATCTAACGAAGTCATCATCAATGAGTTGATCAAATTGCTTTCTTATTTTGTAAAAGTATTCTCTCCTTCTAGCCCCCTGGCTGATAGTTCTTTGTTATCCCACGTTGCCCCGTTTATTTCTTCTCTTCTGTTTTCTTCTAATAATGGATCAAGTAGTAATTCAGTGGAACTGCCGCAGCATAAATAATAAGAAAAACGAGCTTCTCTTTTTGATTAATAAATTTAACCCTTTTATTCTAGCCATATCAGAGATATGGCTAAAACCTGATTATAACTACAAATTAAATAGTTTCGTTACTCTGACTGACTGCAGGGCGGATGGTCGAGCTGGATGCGCTCTGTTCATCAGAGACCATTGCCCTTTCTCTCCTATCCCAACTCCTCGACGCAATACAGGTTGGCATACAGTCTGTGCTCGCGTTGGAGACATAACCTTCTTATCTTTATACTTGCCTACTCCCTCTTCCGAAATTCTTTCCGAATTAAAACAATTAATCGGGACCCTACCTCAACCCGTTATTATCTTGGGTGACTGTAATGTCCATCACCGTGTTTGGGGGTGTGATAAAAATGACTCTCTAGGTGATCAACTTCTAGAGATATTAGATTCAGTTAACTTGTGTCTGTTAAACACTGGCTCCCCGACATTACGCACCCATCCTAACCAAGCTATTAGTGCAGTAGATTTATCCCTTAGCTCTCCCTCACTGGCCTCTCAGATCTCCTGGGAAGTCCTTGATAGCACTTTCGGAAGCGATCACTTCCCGATTCTTATCAGGCTTCCCTCCTCGTCTCCAATGCGTCCTCCTGTTGTTAAGCCTCTTTTAGTATACAACATTAATGGAGGAGACTGGGACTCTTACAAGCTTTGTCTTAAAGCTGAATCTAAGAATCTGCCTTCAATCGCCCCTAACTCTATACAAACCTGCTCTGATGCCCTAGTACTTGCTGTTAAATCTGCAGCGGATAGAGTTTTTCCCCTCAAAAATTCGGCTACAGGCAAATTACCTTCTCCTCCTTGGTGGGACAAAGACTGCACAAATGCAGTTAAGAATAGAAAGAAAGCTGAACGTGCATACTCCGCTAATATGTCAACAAAGAATTTCGAGATATTGGGAAATATTATGTCTGAAACTAAAAAACTACTCAATGACAAAAAGTTTGAGGGTTGGAAAAATTTTTGTTCCTCCCTAAATCCTGTCACACCAGACGCCTTAGTGTGGAACAACATCAGGAGATTTAGGAGATCATATAACCCTCGATCCGTTTCTTATCCTCCGTCAAAAGAGTGGGCTGAATCTTTCCTGTCAAATATAGCTCCCCCTTATGTTCCGACTTTACATGACCTAAAAATCGGGTCACAGATCGTCGAGTCAACTGACCCTTTAGATCAACCGTTCTCTATGCAGGAGCTGAATAATGTTCTTAAGTCAGTTAGGGATTCTTCTCCAGGTCACGACGGGATTCCATATTCTTTCATAGCCAAAGCCGGGGAATCATTCCTTAAATATTTTCTTAACTTGATTAACTGCATATTACTTTCTGGTCATCCTCCATCCTCTTGGAACTCCCAGTTGATCTTGCCAATCCTTAAACCATCCAGGGATCCCAAAGATCCACGTTCCCACCGTCCTATAGCACTATCATCAGTCCTAACTAAAATTTTAGAACATCTTATAAAAAACAGACTTGAGTGGTTCATGGAGAGTAATAACCTTTTTGGAAAAACCCAGTTTGGTTTTAGAAAAGGAAAAAGTACTATAGATAGCCTTGCCATTTTTACGTCTGATATAAGACTCGCATTCTCGCGAGGAGACTCGGTTGTTGCTGCTTTCTTGGACGTGGAGGCTGCCTACGACAATGTACAGCTCCCTATTCTCAGGGAAAAATTCCGCAAGCTGAGAATCCCGGAGAAGCTGGCTAACCTTGTGGGTAACCTTCTTGCAGAACGACAGATAACTTTTTACGGGAGAGACCCTCGAATCAACCCATCGAGCATAGTCTGGCGGGGACTGCCTCAAGGTTCAGTACTCAGCCCATTGCTGTACAACTTGTACACTCATGACCTGGAAGATTCGGCCGGAGCTTCCCATATATTACAATATGCTGATGATTTATTGCTCTATGCATCAAGTAGAAGTATAGAATCGGCATCGGAAATGATCTCATCATCTTTGTTGGAAACAAATACCTGGCTAATAAACAATGGCTTATCTCTCTCATCTTCTAAAAGTTGTGTCGTGATATTCTCTCGAAAAAAATCAATCCCAAATATTGATATATCAATAAATGGCTGTGCAATCCCTGTTAGTCCCCATTTTAAATTTCTTGGAGTAGTTCTGGACTCGAAACTGAATGGTGAAATGCATTTCGAACATGTCACTAAAAAATGTGAACGCAGTCTCAATACTCTCAGATGCCTATCTGGGGTATGGTGGGGCGCTCATCCAGCCTCTCTCAGACTTTTATACAACGCCACTGTAAGAAGTGTGTTAGATTATGGTTCTTTCCTACTGGTCCCGGGCAACAAAACAGGCTTTCGAAAACTTGATCTTATTCAATCAAAAGCCTTACGAATTATTTTAGGAGCAATGAGATCCAGCCCCATAAATGCTCTCCAAGTAGAATGCGCTGACCCTCCCCTCGATTTACGCAGGCAGTTCCTGGCTGACAGTTATCTATTTCGGTCCCTTCAATTTTCTCATCATCCTATTATTAACAGATTATTTGACCTTAAATCTATAAAATGCTGGAATAATGGTAGACCTCCCTGCCTTGTCAAAAGCTTTCAAAAATTCCAATGCATCAAGGACCCTGTCTTCCATTCTTCCAGGCTCTCCCTGTTCGAGTTTAATTATGTGACCATTACCCATCAACCCAATGTGTTACTTAATTTTGACATCTGCCACAATGACCCACATGCTGATGAATATCTTCGTCAAATTCTTAGTAGGGAGTGGCATGACTGGAATACCATTTATTGTGACGCATCTAAATTGTCTCCAGCTGGATGCGTAGGAGTGGGAGTATTTCATTCCCAGTATAATATCGTCCAAAAAATCAAATGTCCTCCGGAAACCTCCGTCTATACAGGGGAATGCATGGGGATCTTGGAGAGTGTTAAATATATTCTGCTTTTTAAATTAAGAAAAACTCTAATTTTCTCTGATTCCCGTAGTTGTTTACAGGCTTTACTGTCGAACCCCTTTTCAGTTAAATTTCATAACCCAGTAATTTACCAGATTAAAGACAAACTAGTAGCGTGTAAAGCAAGAGGATATGAGGTTACCCTGGTTTGGGTCCCAGGTCATACGGGTGTCAGTGGAAATGAAAAAGCTGATCAAGTTGCCAAGGAAGCAGTAGTATGTGGGGACAAGGTACCTTTTCGAAATCATTGTCATGACATAGTACCTCTGGCTTCCCAATACTTGATTCAAGCATGGGCGTCATACTGGAACAAAACAAGCAAATCTCGAGGTAGGCTTTTCTCTTTAGTTCAACCTACAATCTCTAGAAAGCCCTGGTTTGCTAGAACGTTTATTCCAAAACAGTTCTGTTCTACAATAATACGGATGCGCTTAGGGCACTGTTGTACTCCATCACATTTAGCAAAAATTCATATCCGTGACTCCTCGCTATGCGAATGTGGTTTGGATGACGGTGACCTAAATCACATCTTCTTCGCTTGTCCTCTATATGATCATTTACATTTGTATAATGAACTTATAAGGCTTAAGGTTTCTTTTCCAACCCACATTCTGGATCTGTTGCAATCAAAAAACAAAGATATCTTTATTTCGTTAGGTTTGTTTTGTCAAAAAAACGAACTAAAATTGTAGTTATGTTTAGTAGTTTGTAGTTAAGTATGTATATGAAACTTGTTAATGCTGGTATTTAGTCTTTAATTAATCTCTTACTAACATTCCCACATCAATGTATTCTTGGAAGAATAATTCTTTACTGTACTTACTAACCCTTTTATTTTTGCTGTGTGTGTGTTTTTTTTTTACTTTACAGGAATAGCAACTAATTCTCCTTCGTATTTTTTTTTTCTCCTCCGATTCTTTTTTCTGCATACCAAATCGACATGACGCTGGCTCAATCTGTAGGCATAGCCAAAGAAAACAAAAAAAAAAAAAAAAAAAAAAAAACTATTAGCAGGCCTCATGCATGCCATGTACTTACGCGCGATATTTACCTACCGCGGGGACGATCGCCTGCGATCGAAATTCCAGTAGGTTGTCACAAGCGCGCGCCGACGCACGTTCATTCGTGTTCCACGGAAAAAATATGCCGCCTGAACTTTTATAAGTGAATGGTGAAACAGGGGGCAAATTTTAATATGACTATGCTAGAATTAATAGCTAATATAACAATTTGGAAGTTCGTATCGTGCTGTCCCTCTTACTCTTCTATAAAAAGCTATAAGCGTGAGCGGGATGGCACGATGCGAAGTTCGAAAGTTAACCTTCGTATTTAGTATAACGCTAGGGTACTATGAGCATGGCAATGTGTTCTACGCATTACAATAAATATCCTTTTTTGTTAGGATTCCAGAGCTAAAATGGCAAAAACGGAACCCTTATAGTTTCGCCATGACCGTCTGTCTCTTTGTCCGTCCGTGGCTCAGCTTAAAGAATATTAGTGCTAGAAAGTTTGCATGGATATAATATATAGCAATTATCCCGACAAAATGGTAAAACAACATGTAGAAAAAAAAATTTTAATCCAAACTGCCATCCCTTGTCACTGTCGGCACGCACACATTCTTAAGGAGACGGAGTAGTATAATCTGTGGCTACAATCGCGGTAAGTACCAAGATTTTGTACGGGATGCAGTATCTGTTACGAAGTAACTATTAAGTAATCTGTGCTATTAGTAGCGATTGTATTTGTGGTGCTTACGTGAACTCCCCGAACGCATCCAATGTTGCCATGTAGGAAATAAAATGATAACAGATTGCAGCATGATTACGGCATGGGATTCTGTTGGCTTGCTTGTCTGATTGATTGACAGCTAGCAGTCCTTTTAATTTAAAAAAATCATTTTCCGAAGCGAACCATGGTGCGAATATCTTGAAAATAAAAATAAACATAAAATTCAAAATAAGTAAACAGTAGCAAACCTGAAGAGAAGACTTTAGAAAAATAAGTGTGTGCAGTTCAATTTCGATGGTTTTCATGTGATATCTTGTTGAAGTGAGGTTATCTTACCTAACATTACGTTTCAGAATAAAAATCAATAGAAAATGGATGAATATTCAAGAGAACCGTGCCCATGGCGTATATTGGATGACTCTGGCGGCGCTTTTATAATGGGAGCTATTGGCGGAGGAATATTTCACTCAATAAAGGGTTTTAGAAACGCACCAGTTGGATTCAGTCGGAAGATGGTACGTTGTCATTGGAATTTGACCTTTTATTATGATTTAAAAGAAGGATTTTGGTCATTATTATTCTATCGTTTACATAATAATTATTAGTAAATCATCCGCAAAGTGCACTAGAGCAAAGTTAAATAATTTAATTAATGATTTGTCACTTGCTATTTTCATATTTTTTTTTTGCTGTTGAGCAAAGATCTCCCCTTAGAATGCCACAATAAACAATCACTTAGCGTACATGCCAGTTTCCAGTAGCCCACATTGTCGTCGGGCCATCTAATGGGAAGCTAACCAATGCAACATCTTTCTTTTTGTGGATATCACTCAAGAACCTTTATCTCCCAATGGTTATCTGTTCCATTTTATATAAAATTTAGATTAATATAAAAATATTAGGAGGTTGTCAGACTTGGGTGGTGATCATTAGACAAGTGTGACATAGTGACTTGTGTACCTTGTTCCTTGTGTATTGAGCTAGTTTACAATAATTATTTGATTCACATTAGTAAGAAACTACCTTATACTCACTATTTTGTTCTAACTTTGTGAATTATGAATTCCTCAGCTTGGCAGTTTAGCTGCGATCAAGGAGAGGTCTCCGATTGTGGCAGGCAACTTTGCAGTGTGGGGCGGTATGTTCTCCACCATCGACTGCTCGCTTGTCTACATGCGGCAAAAAGAGGACCCTTGGAACTCCATCATGAGTGGGGCATTAACCGGAGGGATACTTGCTGCACGAAACGGTATGTTTGCTAGCTTGTCATATTAACAGGTTTAACAACTGTCAATTATAAGTGAAAGACAAATCACTTTAATTTCAATACTAGATGAAAAAAAACCTGCCTGTGTAATAGGCTAGACGACTAAAAAAAACTGTTTAGTCCGTCAGTTAGATTATTAAAAAATATTGTACACATATTTTTTCCTTTGTTTGACAAACAAAAAATGAGGAGGATACAGTGCTTAGAAGTTTCGAGTGACGTCACTATATGGTACAATTTTTACCTAAGGGTGACGTCACAAGCCCCCACTCCGGAAGTTTGATGATCTATATCTTTGTTGTTTTTTAATAATTTGATAAACCAAAAAATACGTATCCCATATTTTTCCATAATCTAAATGACGGACTAATTAGAATGACCAATTTTTAACCCAGTCGTCATCCCTATTCCTGTTCCCATGGGGATTCTGGGAAAATTCATACCCTATGTCTCTTACGGAACTGAGACAAAATCTAATGACACCTCACACTTCAAAATCCATTGAGCCATTTAGGCTGTAGGGCGTGCCAAAGAATGATACATACATACATGCATATGTTGAAAAACATAACCTTCCTTCGACAGTTGGGTGATAAAGAGGGGTTTTATTTGTCTTTTAGGTTGTTGTGCTCAAAATTGATATGGAACTCAAGTCTAATTCTAATTTCAAACAACTTATGATATTGGACCTATTATAGGCAAGAGTGGCTTTTATTAACTTTTTTACCTATGGCCACATAATTGGATTTATGACCATAAAGGCCTGCACAGACCGCAGCGCGGGGCGTGCGCGCGACGACGAGGAGCGTGCCGGTGTGTATCACTTTGTATTTGATTTAGAGTTATAGAGCGTGCCAGGCATGCTCTGTCGGAGTCCCGCGCTTCGGTTTGTGGTGGCCCTTTGAGCAGAATTATCATTACTCGCGACATTCATGAATTGATTCATTTATTTTCCAGGTGTTCCAGCCATGGCAGGCAGTGCCCTAGTAGGGGGAATCCTCCTAGCCCTCATAGAAGGCATTGGCATCATGTTCACAAGGCTCTCAGCCGAGCAGTTCAAGCCACAGCAGCCTATATTTGAGGATCCCTCCGTTCTCGGCCAGAGTCAGGCCCAAGGACAGTCTTTCCAGTAGACCATAATCTATGTGAGGCTTAGAGCTATTTGTGTTCACTGTCCATCTTGGTATTATACTTATTTTCTGTGACCAATGTCAGAGTTGTAACAGGCAAAAATACCAATACTAAAGCAGTACATTTTTTTTTTCCATTTTGGTTCTGAGGAATTGTTAATGTCTTTACCAGCCATTGGTAGTATAATTTCGTATAATATCAAGATAAAAGCACAGAAGGGTTATCATGTAATTTAATAAAAATAGTGTATTTGAGCTGTACAGTATCAGGACATTTTATGCCTCATGTCTACTGAAACAGAATTTTTCTGTGTTTATTATTTATTGGGGCACTTGAAATTTCATTGTATTAAAAGCAGGGTATATTTATTTTTGTCAATATTCTTTTGTTTTAAGCATCTGCCACACAGTGGTTCATTGACATGGAATTGTTTTGTAGCAGACGCTTTATCTCAACAGTGTTGCAACAGAACTGTACAGTTCAAATTTTTTGCTAATCTCTAGCAATCTCTTATTAGCAGGACAAAATAAGTTTTTCCAATTTAATTGAAATATGAACTGTTAGCATCTGTGATATTTGCAGTCCAGTACTGATTGCTATTAAGTTTGTTTCACATTGCAGAAATGAATAAGGTTAATGGTAAAGTTTGATCAGTTACACTTAGTGTAAATTATAATAGATAAAAATTACACTAATTATTAAGTCTCTAGAGTCCCTTCAAAAGAGGGCTTTGGCAGCAACTTAACCTTTTCAACCAATACTATCAAATACAACAGCTCTCACTCATACGCCATGACATTGGAATGTCAAACGCGAAGTTGAACCCTACAGAAATGCATGTAGGTTGATATCGCTCTGCATGCCGTGACTTACATATCAGTCGTTGGTGTAGAACCTGCGGTGCTGATATAATGTATTGTTGCCGTCGAAAAGGTTAACACATTCACAATTCAATTTGTTTTATACACTAAACTTGTAACAACGAAGTTTTTGGTCATGTTTTACCAATAATCATCGGCTCAAAACCAAATTGTAACAAATGTTCCATAGAATATTGCCTTTAGATCACTTTCAATATTTTATTTGTTTCCCATATATTTGATTGTGAACTCATCATGCTTAATGTTTACCTGAAATAAATAATGGCCAGCTATTATGAAGATTTATTTGTCCTTTCTTCAGGCTGGCTACTTGCCTATTTTCTCAGGTAAATATATAATTTGGGCAATATTCTATGAAATAATAACCTTGGTTAATTAAATAATAAATTGATTTATAGAAAATGTTTGTTTTATTGTGTTAAATAACAGAAGAGCTATATCTAAATAATTCAGTATTTAACACGTTGAATGCGGGACTGTTTTACTACAACTGACGTTCAGTGCTATACATACCATTTTTGACATGTAACATTTTTTCTAATAGTGCGGTACAAGACGATAGTGACTTGTAAGCAGAAGATTAAGTTTTTCCCAATATTTCTTTGTTATTTATAAAAAAATATAATTTTATGATTGCAATAGCAAGTTGACATGTTTAATTAGATAAGTTTGCTGTCGCCACAGAATACAGACTTTAATTTGGAAGTTATAAGACATTTAAATAACAAGACGAATTCGACTTGTACCGCATCACGGGGGTAGGGCAAGGTTTGATATGTTGATAATTTTATAGAGAAGGGAAATATAATGAAACAAAATATCGCTATCGATGTTCACAATTATTTAAAAAAAATTACAAACCTAAATGTTCAAATACGATTTTTTGTAGCATTATTGTTTTTCTTATTTTTTTTTTATAACAGTCAACGCACATTTTACTTCTGGTACCTTTTTGAAACTTGTTGACTTCCTTTTTTGCGGCAATAATTCCATCATATCGTATTGTAGTTTTCGCAAAGCTACTTTGGTCACTTTTTTCTGTGAGTTCAAACACTTTTAATAATGTTTTCTACGGCCTATTTCTCGGTGCATACATTGAGAACAAAACTACGTACAAAAAAGTCGTTATTAATCACAACACTAGCCCGCACTGGCCAGTTCCCATGGTGCGATACAAGGCGGTACTTTACAAGACAGTTTTGGCTGGTACTGCACCAATTACAATTTTTTATCGTCTGGTGCGGTACAAGTCGAATTTGTCTGTATACTTTGAACCTACCTATTGGATATAATTTGAAGTAACAAACCTAAATGTATACTTGTCTCTTTCTGAATCAAGGGATTTCAATGTCAAATCACCGCCGCACCAGACAGATATCGCCTATTTTCAACGCCGCACCAAACAAAAGTCTAATGCAAGTCAAAAATGACTTGTACCGCACTCAACGTGTTAAGTATTGAGTGAAGTGCTCAAATTACAAAAATTAGTAATTTACTTGGTATGAATAAACAGCTGATATCATAATGCAGAAAAGCAGCTGGTCTACAATTCTGTAGACATTTTATGAATATCCATGTGTCAGTACATAAATAAATTTTTTTGGTAAGATTTTTACATTTTTATATACAAAATGTGTACTGAAAGTTTAATTAAATTATGGCATTTTCATGAAATAACATGTTAACATACTGCATTCCATATTTATGACGCAGCTGCTTATTTATATTGGCAGATTTCAACACTAACAGAAACAGATGACATTGGAACTAGACATGATCTTATTCCCTAATACTATAATTAAAGCTTAGTTTAATATTTACAATTTTAATGAGGTGAAACAAAAGGACAGCATGACAATTTCTTCATATTTCTTCTTGAACAATAAAATTTAAGACAAATTGGGCAACACAAAGATTCTTTTAACCCGTTGCACAACCAATGACTTTTTTGAGTCATTTTGTCTAAGTACCCTATGTTAAAAGGTGATTGAAAGTAGTTTTGACAAATTGGTCAACCCAGAATGAACAACCTTAATACAATACCTAATAGTTTAGTCTCCTAATAACAAGAGGATTTGAATTATTGGACATTATTTTCATTCATTCTGGGATGCCATTACAGGTATAATGGGGTGAGTGATATTACTGTTGGATTTGGAAATAATAACACTGAATATTTCACCGAGGCGATTATACATTAGGGTTTGCAGAAGGGGGCTTGTTTTGCATCGTGTTCTCGCCCATTTTTCTTATTTCGTAAATAACGTGGGCCAATGTCTCGGGGTCTACACCTAGTTCACACAGTCTAATGCATATCGCAAGGGATTCTGTATCAAGGCCGGTGCATAGCAATTGTGATATCTGGTGCATCATTTGGAACGCCTCCTGCGCTTGGGCTATCTGAGCGTTCTTCTCTGAAGTCATATTAAACCTAAAAAAAAAAGTTAAATAAAAACCACAGTTACACTATTCAATTTTTTTCAATTTAAATGATGTGTACCTTGAATAAAACAAAACTTAAAATGTACGTAGTAATTTTAAACGTAGAACTTTTAATTTTCAGCGCAGCGCCAACAAACACGAAAATTTCGGCTAAATAAATATAAATCGCAACCGATCAAAACCGTCGACAGTGACACTTGACTTGACAGTCACAGACAGTAGGTTGTTGTTTTTAAGGTTCATTTTGCTAAGGAAAAGGCAAAGGTTTGGAACCATACAGCCAAACAGAAAGAAGGACGAGGGTGACGTTTAATTATTGACAATGACAGCAAATCATAGAGTAAAGGAGTTTACTCAAAGTTTACTCATGAGTTTACTTTACTCGAAATATTTCGTACGTTCAAAGCGACTGGGGGGTTACTACGAAATTCGAAGTTCGAAGTTCGGATCGTGCGGTCCCTCTCACTCTCGTAATAAATACCATTAGCGTGAGCGGAACGGCATGAAACGAAGTTCGAATTTCGCGCTTCGTAGTATAGGGCCTGATCGCCACGGTCCTCGTCCGATTGATCTCAAGTTAAGTCGTGGACTTTTGTGCTAGCCGGCCTGTATTGTAAGACTATCGTAGGTCACATGAAAAAAAAGCAGAGCCACGGTGAATATCAAATTCCAAAGACTGCTGCTTGTAATAATATAGGCAGTATTATTAATTACAATTTAAAAACATACACAGATCTCTCGCTTTTAAATACAAAACATGGAGTCCTAAGTACTTACATAATATACAACCCGCAGTTTTAGTTCATAATAATTGGCATCTACCAAAAGAATTAAATTTTATACTTTAGTACCATTCAAATGCTTCATTAAAATTTATACTAAACTAGACAGGCACATAACTATTATACGCAATAGTTTAGGTAGAATAAGAAGATTATATAGTTTAGGCACATTATCTGTTTAGTTTCATTAATCAATGAGATAATGTTCAGCTAAGCACGTTCAAGTTAATCACAAAGTTATTTAGGTGAACTTGAACTAAGCAGAGAGCTACCTACCTTTGATATACGCTTTAACTAACTAATCGGTCTTTAGCATTAAGTAATGAAATTCAATAGAATTACTAATAGGAAGCGCCAATCGAAATTCGCGGGAAAGTTAGTTATTATACTCTGTTACATTTTCTATTAATACACAGCGTGCGCTCTCCAGAAATAGATTTTGTCCAAGTTTCGTGCCGATTTGTACGTTTCGGCTGTCTTAACAATCAGTTCAGTGCTTAAATAAATAAGAATCTCTGAAAAAAATCCAAATGGTAAGTTGATTTAAAACTTTATTAAGTTTCCCTTTTTGAAGTTACTGGCCGCAAACACCGTGGTCCGAAAGCCATTTGTGAAAACAAACGAAAAATCGTTTTGTGCGTTGTCATTTTGTTGTCAAAATCGGATCACGTGCGAAAGTTTTGGGAAATTTGAGTGAATAGCGAATATAAAGTTGGTAATAACTAACAAATTGTGAAGTTGGAAGTTGAGGCACGATATGCGGTCTATATGGACTCGGATCCGTGAGGAGAACGCCAGGGTAATGGCCCATTTGAATCTACTGTAGTGTTGGTGCGTTCTACATTTTTGGTTTTATAAAATGTATACCTACTGGAAAAATTTGGAATAACATTAAACCTTTTTTTTTAGGATATTTAGTTTTGTTAACTCGTGGTTATCTAACTCAAAAGTCGCCTATGATATGATCATCGAACCGAAAGAGATAGTGGACATTCAAATATTACGAAAAAGGTTAATTGAGTTAATATCAAAAAAACTGTACACAATTAAAGGATTTAAATTGAAACAAAACTTAACTGATTCCTTTGTGTAACGCAAGTTACCCATGTAATTTGTATGACTAACTTTCGTTATACAAAGGAAGCGATCGTGATTTTGTTTTCATTAAGCCCTTAACTATGTACAATTATTTTAAAAACGACCCTTTTATCTTTTTGAAAATTGAAAAGCTATAGCTATAACATAGAAACACCTACATGAAAATTAAATAGCGAAACTATGGGGTAACCTAGATATATAAATAACTGTCTTACGTATATAATTATGGAGATTTTAGACTTATCTATCACTGTTTATGGCTACTGCGGGTTTTAGTAAACATGGCAATAGTACATTGTGCATCTAGGGCCGTAAGTAGGGGATTACTAACGAGGGTCTATTAGAAGCCCGACGCCGAAGGCGGAGGGCTTTTAATGACTCGAGTTTGTAATCCCCTTACTGCCCGTGATACACCAAATGATTTTCATCACATTGCGAGACAAAAAAAATCCAAAAATAAAATTATTTTGTCTAACACTTAAATTGAATAAAATAATGGCTACCCGCCAATACAGATTGTCACTTTTTCGAGTCATCTACCATAGATAATGTAAACTGCGTTTAGTTTAGAATTCGAAAGGTCATACGGCCAGATTATACCAACATTTTAAAAAAATATTACTAATATTATTGCAAAACTATTTGTTATAAATTTAAAATATAAAAATAACGAATTTTCATGAAGCGTAGATAAGTTTTGTGTTGTAAAATTTGGGTTATAGCTAAGTTTTAAAGATAATAAAAAAAACGTTGGCTGACTTGAAACCTCCTTAGTCTGAAATTACTTGTTTGCAAATTTTAAAACTAAAGTTAGAACTCCCTTGGGTAGAAAAATTGTACGTAAATCCATAACTCCCTTAAGAACAATTTAGGCCTTTGACTTTTAGTATACAGACATGGAATAACACCATTGACGAGCAAGTGTGATGAAAAATCTATAACAATTCCTCAAAGACAAACGGAAACTTTTTTCGTAATTTGATTGTCCTTGGGCGACTTTAGTAAAAGTAGAGTCACAAAGGGACGGTCATAAAAAGACTTTACCATAGCAAAAAATACAATTTGAATTAGATAACCTCATCCTTATTTTGAAATCGGTTAATTAACTTTATTAGTCCCTTATTAACCAAAGCATCTGGCATTACCTCTACAAGTTGTTCCACTTGGTGAAGATAATCTTTTACTGTTATATCCTCCTGAGGCCCACGAAAATTTTATCAGTGAAGACTTTTTATATGATAGGGGGCAAACGAGAAGGCGGGTCACCTGATGGAAAGCAATCGTCCGTCAATAGACATCCATAACATAAGTTGAGTTAGGGATGCGTTGCCCGCCATTTGAAAAAAACCGGCCAAGTGCGAGTCGGACTCTCGCACGAAGGGTTCCGTACCATCGAATATATAAAAATCTCGTGTCACGGTGTTTGTTATCGAACTCCTCCGAAACGGCTTAACCTTTTCAAGCTCTGTCAAATACAACAGCTCTCACTCATACGCCGTGACATCGGAATGTCAAACGCTAAGTTGAACCCTACAGAAATGCACGTGGGTAGGTAGATATCGCTCTGCTCGGCGCGTGACTGATATATCAGTCGTTGGCGTAGAACCTGCGGTGCTGATATATGTGTCGTTGGCGTCTAAAAGGTTAACTGATTTTTATGAAACTTTTTTTCACTGTATTTGGTAGGTCTGAGAATAGGTCGTAGGCTATAATTTATATGCCAAAACAACGTTTGCTGGGTCAGCCAGTTATCTATAAAAACGGCAAAAAAATCACGTTTGTTGTATGAGAGCCCCCTTTTTTGCTTTTTAGTATTTGTTGTTATACGGCTACTGAAATAAATCATCATCTGTGAAAGTTTCAACCGTCTAGCTATCACGGTTCATGAGATACAGCCTGGCGTCAGACGGAGAGACAGACTACAGACGGACGGACAGCGGAGTCTCAGTAATAGGGTCCAGTTTTTACACTTTGGGTACGGAACCCTAAAAAGAGTACCTAGGTTCATTTCATATGTATGGATATACACATTTGTGGTGCAGTAGTAACGTTAATATTTCGTTTGCAACTATACGTAAATGCACATAGTTATCTAATTAAACTAAGTTACGGCTTCGCCCAAAAGCTAGGATAATACAATGAAAACAAAGTCCACATTTAACAAACTCAAGATAAATAGCTGTCACTGGATTAACAAACCCGATTCGCGGGTAATTTAATGCCAACACTTGATGTGTGCTTAGTAAATAGAGTGATAACTTCCTAAATGTCGCATCTCACTCAACTTTGTGGTCACAGAATCGACTTTGAAGTGTTGTTGATAAAGTTTAAAATGAAAGTGCGTTTGGGGGCGAGATGGTAGGTTTAAAAGGCAGCGCGATGAAATTTGACGTGAACTTAGGTGTGAATTGAAGTAAAGTTCCTTGAACTCGCGTGATTTTGTTTGTGTGGACTTTATGGTTTTGGAGGGATTTGTTTGTTTTGGGCGGTAATTTGATGGTTTGGCAAGGCAATCAGAACTTTTAAGTTAATGTGGTGTCACGTAATGCTTGAGTTATTTATGGGCGCCATCTATAAAACCTTTTACTAACTAATTACTTTCTCTCTAGTTTCACATTTCTCCACGATAAAATAAATGTACAAACATAATTAAATCTTATTTATTTTATTTTCTTGAAATTGTTAACATTTCAAGGTTTTGGGCATGTAATAATTTTAATTGATATTATGAAAGATATTTTTATTATTTAATGATCGCTTAAATCATATTAAACACATTAAAAGACAGATGCTCAACCGGAAACTACTTCTCGCCATGATAGCGGAAGTTGTCAATGAAAGTTTACTGATTCATTTTTTTACAATAAAATCTACTAAAATCATATAATAAATCCTGATTCTTAATTTGTTAAATTATTTCTATAATATTAATTCACTTTGAAAAGCCAACATATTTTAATTACTCTGGTTTGGTCTAAACCCGCCTTTACGAAAATGCACTTATTGGGCAACTGCACTTATACCTAGTAAAATTGTGCATTGCTCGAAAATGCCCTTATCGAGAAAGTATTCGTTTTGGGAGCGTACATTTTTCATGAGGTGCAGTGCAGTATTAGAGTAAGTATTCATTTTGGGAAAGTCGGTGTTACCTAAACAATTTCTTTCAAAGATAGAGGAGGAGAGGATCTTCTGCGCGGATGTAGACGCATAAACTAAAAAGAACATAACATAAACAACTACAAGCGCTACCCGTATGTCTCCAGCTGACCTATCATCAATTAAGTCACTTCCACGCAATAGCTTGTCCTGTGTCATGTCTGATGCCACTCCTGCCAGCCGCCTCATCAGGAATTCATGCCGTCCCTCGTGCACTCATTAAATAAATATATTCGTTACTAGCCATATCCTTCGCCCGCGCTAGGAATGCCTTAGAGAAAAATTTATGATCTTAGAGTTTGTCCTAAACAATGTTACATAACGGTAATATTTTTAAAGCACGTTTGCTCGGATTAACGACATCTATGGATTGTTGACGATGTCATCTTGAAGGCCGAGGACACTTTCCAACGGGGCCCGATTCAACGGTAAAACGGTCTCCAGGGCGGCACCCCTTGGTAAATTATTTTAACCCTTTTCCAGACCCCGGCTATTTAGATAATGCTGCAATAAAATATATGTTATATTATATGTGTTATATTGTTTACCTATGCAGGATTAATTTAAAAATAAAGCATACTATTTTAAAGAAATTCGATTGATTTTCTTCCGTATTATAAAGTGGGTAAGGTCGAATCTTTGTATACCTAGATTTTATGGTCGTTATATGAACTATGCCTGGAAAAGTGTTAAAGACAGATACCTATAGGTACACGTGTTTGTTCTAGAAATATTCACTTGCATAATATCCGCGGGTAAATCCACTTTTTAGTGGCACTCGTTGCTATATTTACACAAATTTTGTCCCTTGGACAACTTAAGCATTTTTCTATGAAACAGAATGAAGTGTCACTTGGACAACCGAGGACAGAGTAAATAACACCAAAAAAAGTGGATTCACCCCCAAAATCAGTTCTGGAAGTAATGTACAGTTAGAATTTATGTGATCTTGATTTCCAAAAGAGTTTTACTTCGTCATATTTGAAAAAGAAAAAAAAAGAAAGAAAACATTTATTCGTGATATGATATATCAAACTTCAAAAATAACAAAGGAACAAAAAAATAAAAAATGCGCATATCACGAAATGGTACCAAATCAGCAAACGAACTTTACGAACTTACTTAGATTGTATTTTTTTAATTAGATAGATACTAAATTTCTCTCTTGGTGCCCCCTTTTGATGGCGCCCAGGGCACCTACCTTGTGCGTCATCATTGTCATCAATATAATAGATACGCCCATGTAGCTCTAAGAAGTTTCTTTTTGTTTTGCCTGACATTTGTTGGAGAGGTATGAATAATTTAAGTTATTATTCTTTACAGGACTCAATAAGCACTCAAGAGACTGGAGGCGGAGAAGGAGCACCAGTGCAGGCAGCTGCACCAGCGCCAGAAGTAAAAACTGTAAATATAACTATGCTAGTCAAAAAACGGCATTTGTCTAGGTGCTCAAAATACACTGGCGCAACTTAATTGCAAGGACGTACTTCATACCTCAGTGCATCATACCAGTTATTGCGTACCGTCCGCACCGTAGCTTAAAAAATCCAAAACACCGTACATAAATGCATATTTTTGGCACAGATTTAGAAATTAGGTGTCAAAAAGTGATGCATGATTCATTATGTCACTGCGTTCATAGCCCGTCATTGTGTTTTAAGCAGCAGTGTAATCGATCCTTAAATTGAAGATCTTATAAATTCATTTAATAATTTTCAGGCAGATCTAGTGAAAACAAAACCTGCAGAGCAGAAGGTAGATGATAAAATCGAGGTTAAAGCTGAAGGCGTTGCTGAAGCAAAGCCAGCTGAAAACGTACAAGCAGAAACAGTGAAAATTCCAGATAATGAAGTGAAAACTGAAGTAAAGACTGAAGCCGAAAGTAAAATTGAAGCTGAGATCAAAGCTGAAGTTGACAGCAAACCTGAGGGTGAAACTACAGTTGAGATTGCAGTCAAAGCTGAAGTACCATTAACATCAGAAGCAACTGTAGTCGCAGAAGTTCCTGTAGCTGTGGAACCAACTGTTCCTGCGGAAGTAAAAGACGAAAAATCTCCTGAAGTAAAGCAAGATAACCTTAGTAATGGAGATGCTGCCAGATCTGTAAGTTTTAGTGTTTGTTGTAGGGGTTTGAATAGGTAATATTGAAGTCTTAAAAGATTATTTTTCCCAAACCTGTTCTATTATTTTATCAGAGGACTCCTAGCTTTTAAGTCGATTTTTTCCAAAACTCGTCCAAAAATTGTCATTGCGAAATATATTTCTTTAATGTTACACCATTCTAAAATAATAGTTATTAACCTGTTCTAAAATTATCATACTTATTTGATTTTATTTATACCTTAACGTTTATTCCAGACCGATTGGCAACAAAAAGAGTTAGCACTTCTCCAGAAAATACAAGAATTAGAGAAAGTCCGAAGTGAAAATAGTGAAGATAGTTTGAAGATGCAACTGAAGGTAAATTAGCATTGGTTCATACTTTGATATTAACATTCTGAATGTGAAAATAACTGTCAACTAATAACTTGGAACATCTTCACTGTAAAATCGCTGAACTAATTTTGATCAAATGGAGGAATAATATAAGCAAGTAATGAAACAAGCTACGATAAACAAATTCAACAGACAAAGACAAGGGACACTAAAGAAAGAAACTAAAGAAAAGAAAGATACTATGATACCAAATATTCCATATATAATGGCAATTTATTCAAAAAATAAACTTGATCCTGTTTTTCGGAAAATAAACTGAAGTAGAACAATAAAAAAATGATGATAACTGTTAATATAATAATATTGAAAGTTCAGATGACGCAAAAGTTGAAGTTGCTAATAACTTGCTTTTAGGTAAAAGAAGAAGAAGTAGATCTACTAAAGGCGCGAGTTAAAAATCTGGAGACGGAACTGCAGGCAGCCATGTCTAAGCCAGGATCCAAGAACCATGAAATGATTGAGAAAATAAAGCAGCAACATGAAGAGGTAAGTAGAAAATTGTTGAAAGATTGACCGGATTTTGTAGATGACATGTTCAATGTGTTTGGACTTGATGGGATTAAAAGAAATAATATAGCATTCATTGGATGATCCTTAGATGATTTATTTATAGTAGCATGATAAAACAACGCCATAGTTTCATATGCTGTAGATTCCGAGTAGTGTTACGAGTTACCAAATCAATTTCAGGCATCATTTTAAATATGATACTGAACATTGAGATAGTTATTTGGCGTGTTCTTGAAATTAATAATTCAGCCCATTTATGTCCAACTGCTAGTCACATTCCTCCTCTCAGAATGAGAGGGTACACGAATTAGAAAAAAAACTTGGGATTGCTAGCCCGCGAACCACAGACCATCTTCTTGAAGCCATGGGAAGGTTTCCGTTGGCCAAATTTCATGCTGTTAGCTCAAATAATCTGTTAGTTAACAAATTACGGTAGCTTGTATGGTCTAGGGTTATAAAATAAATACCTGGGCGACCGAGCTC
This sequence comes from Archips xylosteana, assembly GCA_947563465.1. Lineage (NCBI taxonomy): Eukaryota > Metazoa > Arthropoda > Insecta > Lepidoptera > Tortricidae > Archips > Archips xylosteana. The sequence goes on along the minus strand of OX387351.1, from coordinate 2,346,944 downwards.
TGCTCGGGCAGAAACTCGGTACCAAGCGTTTTCCCAGAGATAAGACGAAGCTAGATCAATTTTTCATCCCCGAAACCCCCAAATACCAAATTTCATCGAAATCGTTGGAACCGTTTCCGAGATCCTGATTATATACACCGGAGGGGTGGGGGGGGTTGAGAGGGGGGAGGGGATGCGGGGGAGAGAGCGCGGGGGTATTAAAGGGGGGATGAAAATTTCATTGATTTTGCCGTAGGATGCACCGTTTTCAAGATATTTGACAAAAACACCGGAGGGGGTGGAGGGGTGAGTCACGTTAAACTATCGTCCGTAAACCGACTTTACAGACAACCGGCTTATCCTGTTCTGTGCTCCCAATAGGGAACGTGCACATAGACGGTGCTGCCAACTGGTGCCATAAGGGTGCCATCAATTTGAATGTTTTACCTTGATAAGTTTGTTTTACTGTCCGCATAGTGTCTCTTCTGTCGCATTAGTGCTGCCGCCTATAGTTACAGCACGTTCCCTATAATACTTTTTCTAACAAAAAAGTAACTTTTTCTCGCAAAAAAATAACTTTTTCTCACAAAAAAGTAACTTTTTCTCACAAAAGAAGAAACTTGACGTTTTCTCATAAAAAATAAACTTAAAAAAAAAACTAAAAATCTTGAAAAAAACGTGGTATCGAACCGAGGTCGGCTGGATCCGCGACCACCCGATTTCTAATGTGCCATTATGATCTGCTCGATGTCGGCGTAATTTAGCTTTATATTCTAATGCAAACAAAAATAGCCGGAAAACACGAGTAAAAGCGATTTTCTGAAAATGAAACATAGCTAGATCAGTTTTTCATCCCCGAAAACCCCCACATACCAAATTTCATCGAAATCGTTGGAGCCGTTTCCGAGATCCTGATTATATATATATATATATATACATATATACAAGAATTGCTCGTTTAAAGGTATTAGATTGTCAAACCTGGATTATGGTTGACGGTTCCATACATTTTGACACTATTTAATCCTGGGTTAGGACTTAACTCAGAGTTATATTTATGTCTATTTTATGGCTAACTCGGGTCCGCGCAAGTTCGTCTTACAACAGTACAGAGGAGCTACTACTAAATTTGAAATCCGAATTCCTTTCACTCTTCCTTTTTATTGCCATTAGAGTGAACGGATCGACACGATCGAAGTTCGAAAATCATCCTGTTTCATAGAAATGAGAATTCATGTTGTTGATTAAGATCACCCTTTTTCAGCTTCTTAGCAAAGCTCGCGGCATGATCTTCGACAAGACCAAAATGGTAAAGAACCAGGAATTGCAGATAGAAGCTTTGACCACGCAAGTCCAGTCTTTGAAGGACATCAACCTCATCACTAAGGACTTATTGGAGATCAGAAATTCGGAGATTAAAGCTATGGAGGTAAGAATAGAAAAAAACCATGTCCTGTTAAAATATAAATTTTAAAACTGACCTATGTAGACGAAATTAAACTGCGTCCTTGACGGCCTGCTTACAGAAATCAATTTTCGATTTTGATAATCTCACCATGTTTCCAGGACCGGCTCGTGGCAATGGAAGCTCGATTCAAGACGGAGAAGGACCGCTACAGCCTGGTGCTGCAACGTGCGCAGACCAGTTCCAACATCAATGACGACCTGAAACAGGAGTACATGACGCAGCTGAAGATATTCAAGGTGAGATCTATACACACGGCGCGTCTCCAGCAGTGGCAGATTAGCAACGTAAAGGTAACTCCACGACAGTTGAGGCGAATGATTACACACACAGCTACATAAATTACTGATTGCAAAAAAAAAGTGAATGAATGAAACGACTGAGTGAATGAAAATGTGAGTTATATGATCTTATGATGAAATACTTACGCAATACTATGCATATTATAATTTTTCTTTTTCATGTTACCTATTTTTGAAATCAAACAATTTGAAACTGATAAGAAATACTCGCAAGAAAAAAATCGGTTTTTATAAATAGCGAAAACTATGCTTATCTGATTTATATAAAATAGATCAAAATATTTTATATAATTTTTGTTTGAACTAGATGTATTTCCCTAAATTATTCTTAAAGAAATAGGTAGAAGAAATTTTAAGTCAATCTTGTAATTCTTGTTGAGTCTGTTGAACTTGCTATCGGTACGAATAAATGTCAAAATCCCGCTGTCATTACAATAATGACGTGTTGTTGTGTGCTTGACCTCAACTTTGATGGCGTTACCTATAGCAAGAGTAGCAAATGCTACGGGGCCCTCACACCAACAACCCCCTTGTCCTCGTCGTACCACCAACTCGTGCCACCAGCGGTGCGAGAAGGAATTTTAATTTCCTCTTCGTACAGTCAACATCAAAAGTAGCTCGTCACTTTTGTACCTTGTTGCTCTACAGCTAGGTGCAAAACGTCATATTCGTTCTTTCCATCTGTATGTAAGAGAATGGTCAAGTGTGTTACAGAAGATTCGATTGTTTAAGAGTGGTTACCATCAGGTGACTCGTACTCGTATTTGCTGGTATGTCTATGTTATAAATAAGTTTTTGTTAAACATTTCATTTTCAATGCAAGCTTTTTTGGTGACTGTACTTTTTGTTGACTGTACTTGCATTGTCATCCAACCTACATAAGTATCAAGGGTACCGGGGGTATCGTAACTTCAAGTCGATCCGACCACTGGAAGTGGGTCAAATTTGACCCGTACACACATACTTACATTGCATCACGCGGCGGACACGACGTACAAATACGCGTTCTTGAATCTACATAAGCACGACGACGTCTGTACACGCGCACGCCTACATACATCGCGCACGCACTCTTCTGGATTCCGGCGGGGTCCGGCAATCTGCGTCTTGAGGGGTGGGGTAACTCGAATCGGTGCGGGGTGGAGCGTGTCCATTCTGTACGTTAGTACTATTATATATTCTGTGATTGCATGTTAATAAAAATCTTTTCAAAAGAAGAAGAGTATCTACCGGTAAACGTTAACGGTAGTAACGTTATTTTTGAACTTGACTGGTTCGTACTGACTTTTATATTACAGTGACGTATACCCTGTCGTCAGTCAACCGTAGTTCACCATTGAGGCTAAGGATTTCATTGTAAAACTGAAAAATGGATTTTCCATTTCTTCGTGGAACAAGCCAGCTATGCGCTATGAGTTGAGTTGAATAACCAAAGCTATGAAAACAGGATTGATAAAAGTGATTTAAATTTAACGTTCCGATGGCGACTTAACTAGAACTTTTGCAATGCAATATCGAAGTCATCATCATCATCATCATCATACTGCAGGAAACAGGCCTCCTCTCAGAATAAGAATAAGAAGGCTTGGGCTGTAGTTATCACGCAGTGCAATCCATTGGTTTCCTCACGATATTTTCCTTCACCGCAAAGCTTATGTTAAATTTTAAATCAAATTTCGCACATAAATTTGGAAAAAATTAGAGGCGTGAATCCGCGTTTGAATTCACGGCTTGAGAGTCGACAGCAGACACCACTAGACCAACACGGCTCCATTAATATCAATTAACGTCGGAAAAATGTTTGTCTGAGAAATGGTTGTATTGAAAGTTTTTTCTACGAAGCAATCCAATCCTTAAAGCAGAGCGCACACTTACATTTCCTCCCGGCGCTGGAACGGGAAATTACTTTTGCATATTCGCAAAGAGTCTTCCGATGGAATGACTCCAGTCATAGATCGGACTGTTGGTGGCTGTGGTACTAAGATTTAATGTATGAGTTTTATCTACGGACGTAAGGCTCTGGTTACATAGAAACGAATTTCCAATTGTGTTTCAACGACTCTTTCGTCTCCACTCTGCTTCTGTGGAAGCGCACCGTTATCGTTGAATGACACCGATTCCCTAAAACTACCTAATTTGCCCTTATTTTAAATGAGAAAAGGTTGTGATATGTTTTCAATAAAAAAAATATCTAGATTTGTACCTACGTTTTCTTTTCTGAAATAGTAAATAACAAAAAATATCACGGGACAATTAATTCACACCAATTAATCTAACCCCAAAGTAAGCAAAGCTTGTGTTATGGGTACTAGGCAGCGGATAAACAAACTCATATAGAACGCCCAAGACTCGAGAACAAACATTCGTATTTCCTCAAGATTCGTAGGCAGGTTCTCTAACCACAAGGCCATTTGGTAGTTTAGTTGGTTTGGTAGTGATTAACTTACCTTGTGTTAGTAGTTGGTACGAAACAGTTTATTGCTGAAATTAAATTTCCCGTTGACGTCTCTCGTTGAGAGTATTAAAATAGGTATTGCTTTATCACTGCTATAAGTAATTAAGCGAGCTGAGACGTGTGATGCATAACAAAAAATTCGTGCCTATATTTCGACCGGCTGTGGTGTAGGGGTAAAAGCACGCAGCACGGTATGCTGAGGAACCGGGTTCGATTCCCGGAGCTGGTCTTTTTCTGTGTTTTTTCTGTGCATCTATGTCCAGTTCGTATTTAGTATGAAATATATGAAATTAAATTTGTTTGAAAACAATGAAAGTAATAAAACATGAACAAAATTAATTTTATTGAGTACTCGTAACCTACACGATGATTTTTAATTGGTATACAGGAGTAACAAAAAGCGATAAAGACGATCATACTGAATAACTTTTCCCATGGAACCAATACGAGAATCGGGAAAAAAAAAATCAGCTATTTCATAGAAAACTTCAGGGCCTCACCAGCCTCCATGAATAGAACCACGGATTTTTTTTTTCCCGATTTTCGTATTGGTCCCATGGAAAAAGTTATTCACTACGGCCGACTTTATCGCTTTTTGTTATTCCTGTATACCAATTAAAAATCACCGTGTATAGGTAGCATTAGTGTTGACTGACAAAATATATAAGTAAATTGGCTAACGTTGGCTAACATTTAGGGGCTGCAAATCATTTCCGCGGTTTGTATGACAAGCCGAGACTAACACAATCCTCTTAACTGTCTTTAAAAAAAAAATGTTCGTTTAAATTTTTATGTTGACATACTCCTTTTGTCCCCAGGAACTTCGTCTAAAATACGAGCAAAAGGTAGAGGCATTGGTCGCCGAAAACAATAAATTGAAGATGGACGCAGTAAAGAACGGAGCCGGACCTTCCGCTGGAGCGCCCAAATGAAGAAAATGAAGTTATTTGTAAAAACTAGGTACGATGTTTTTTCACCTTAGAATGCGACTCACGAGTATTTAATATATTGTATTATAGGTTTTTATACGTGAATTTTGATAAATATTAAATTTTTATTTATAAAATGTGGTTTCGAATCGCTTATCCTGAAACATTCACGTGCCGTGCAGTATTTACGCCGTACTGAGTATTTTTTTTGAGACAACTTTTGATTTTTATTCTATCAAGCAAACTACAAGTAGGTAATCGTGTTTCGAAAAACACTGGTCACTAGAGTGAATCCTCAAATATCTTACACATGAATTTCAGAATAAAGATTTGCTAGTAATAATACAGCAAGAGATTAAATGAAGGTAGGGCCTTAAGTATGAAAATAAAAATGACAATATTGTGCATAGATTACCCCTAAAATTAAAATTGGTCCTCATATAAAAAAAAACATTTATTTATGTTACACGTCCGTCTTTAGGTCACCGATTTCCACACGAATACTTACAAAATTTCAACTCAAAAGCAGTAGGAAGTTTTGAAATCGTATAAGTAAGGAGAGTAGGTATTATCGGAAATCCGTGTTTCCTAAGCTGTGTAATCCTACACCTCACACTTTAAAATCCATCCATTGGGCCGCAGGGCGTGCCAAATAACGATAAATACATACGATCAAAAAACATAACCCTCCTTCGGCAGTCTGGCAAAAATAAGTGCGTGTTGGCTGATTTTAATGAATGCTCGAAGTTTTTATTTTGTGTGCGGGTCTGGTAAATAAAATATCTTTTAGCAACTCGCGAGAGCACCATTAAAATAAATTGGGTCACTAAGCCCCGGGACCTACAAAAACACTCCAAGATAAATCACCCACGTTTTAACAAGGCATTCCTTTAATTCATGCGTCACACGGTCCGCCATTTTGTCACAGCATCGGCCATTTTGTCAGGGCATCGGCCATATTTGGTCGTGGAGCGTTCGGCATTATTTATTGCGTGACGCCGCGTTTCGTTTGACGCATAGTGAGCACATTGTCCCGTGTTATTAATTTTCCTGGACCATGATAAATGATGTAAAGTGACGTGGCGCATTTTTGCTGCGACCTTTCCGATTTAGAAAATACCTAGCGGTTCAAGATTGCGTAGTGTTTCTTTGAGAAGCTTATCGCAGTTAAAATTCACACGGAGTGGTGGAGTTTGTTTTTAATTTTCTAGCTTTACAACAATAGATATCTGTCCAAGCACTTGTTACGCTTGGGAACTGAAGTCTGAAGGAAGAGAGTTGAATGTTACGGTAAACTGGGGTTACTATAAGAAATTTTGGGGCTACTTTGATAGATTTAAAATGGTTATAAAATTGCAAATATTCATAGCTCGATTGAGCAAATGACGTAAAAAGTTAGGTGATTTATCAAGGTAGTTATTTCACTGCCACTGATGGTCTAAAAAAATAAGGACACGGCGTAAAAAACTGTTTTCTAAAGTAGCCCCGCATTTCAAAGTAACCCCAGTTACGGTACCTATATTTAGGATGCATCGAAGTTGACTTCGACAGTGTGATTTAGAATCTAATTGATGGTCCAGTGCGGATTGGGAATGTAGGTGATTGACGTCGTTCAAGGAGAAAAGTTGACGTTGTCTAAAGAGACGCGACCATAAGGTCAAATGTTCTGAGAAGAACAGTTTTTATTTGTTTCGTCGATCGCAGCATTCTCCATTCGTCAACATTCTTCAAGCCTCGAGGAATCTTCGTCGTCGTGCTTCAGATCACGGAGTGCAGCGGAGACACACGCTGCATCGGAGCGAAGTACATCGGAGCTACGACGACATGTTCCTTCCTCGACGGCAAAGCAAAGGAACATCACACACCAAAATAGAGTTTCTTCGCTGCTGTGTTTACATATTTACTTTCACACAATAAAACCGAAAAATTCAAAGGTTGCACTGGTTTTGGAACCCATGCCTCTGCTGAGCGGCCATAGGTCAAAGCACCCAGCAGCAGCAGAAGCTTGTCAGCTAAATATAATGTCTCTAAGACGTAAGCCACTCAGGAGAGTCGTGGGACGGGGGCGCGTCGCAGTCCACGTCGTTTGTTCGCAGGCCGCGTCTCCGCCCCGTCTCTTCTGTCTGCTTTGGATCGCGACGCTTGTATTTAGTATGAAAACTGATTCAAGGGGCGCCGCGACTGAGACGCGCCCCCGTACCACGTCTCTTCTGCGTGGCTTGTGTCTAAACTAGGTAGTCAGCTAAATGAACTTCGAAAAATCCCCTCTATGGAGCGGATAGCCAGATTTTAACAGATTAAGTGGACTGCAACAGCTTGATTGCTCTTCCAACGAGTTCAGTAATGAGGCCCTTGACGAATTACATTTTACAAACAGTTCTATTTAAGAGCTCACGCACAGATGGCACGTCGGTCAGCGATTAGAAGCCCCCTTTTAAGCGTGATTATGCAAAGAAAGTTGCGTGAAGTCGCTGGATTTTTCTTTTCAGATCGGAATTTTACTATAGTTTCTTCTTTTCTTAATTACTTAAGAGGAAGAAATCCACAGAAAGATGAAAATGATCGTCTTAAAATGAAGTTGACGTTCTAAGAAACGTCTTGAACGTGTTTTAATAAACTTTCTGACACCAAAGAACTTATAGGGGCGATTATTGAGATCTTACCCGTCCATATATCATTTGAAAATGGTGAAATTCATCATCATCATCATAGTTATCACTAAGGTAAAAATGCTATAGCGCCAAATCATGTAAGCGATTAGCGATTTTAGCTTTCCGCTGTCGATTATGAAGTCACGGGTATACGTATACCGAAGTACGAAAAATCGAATTTCACAAAACCTTTGAACGGAAAGCCGAAAATTCAAACGTCGAATGTTTGTATGACCGAAAGTTCATAATCCCGAAAATACGTTTGACCGAAAACCTAAAAGCCCGAAGACTACAATCTTGAAATTAATATACCTAAATACGAGAGGCCGAAAAAATATAAAAAACCCTTTTTAGGCAGCGAGCGAGCGAAGCGAGCAAGCAAGACGTTTCGAGGCAGAAGGGACTCGGATAGATTAGGTTCAGAAGGCTAAGGCGGGAGCGAGCGAAGCGTAGCGTAGCTGTTACTCGTTGGTATTTTTTTTGTAACAACACAGAACTACTACTATTATTTTTCAACTTTTTGTCAAAAAAATTCTAAATCTTTAAGGGGTGAGTCCCCAAAAAACGCTTGATAGATGTTTGCGGTTTGCAATAATGCCACGAAATTCACCGTATATTTAATACTACAAAAATTATTTTAGAAACTTTATAGATGTATCTACAGCTTCACCGCGCTACATTTGTAAAATAATAATTAATTTCCGAGAAATAAAATCCCAAAGTCTTTCAAAAACATCGAATCGTCATTTTCTATTTACGCTTTTTAGATAATAATGAAACAAATTCATGAAAATCTCTTTGCTTGAATCGTAACACAAAAGTATGAAAAATATTATCACCGTTTCATTTTAGGCTAAATATAATCTCTATAATGATAATATGCATCTAAACATTATCTATTTTTTACGCAAAAATTTTTGCCGTTTTACATACTTTTTACTATGGAGCGAACATTTCCCGTAATTCGATTTTTAAATAGCGATCGCGGCCGAAAAATATTCAGTGCTGTCAAGGAATCCAACGAGAGAACACGCTCCGTTTGTAGCCACGCACGCACACACTCGCACAAAATACTACTCCTGTGGTAGGGTAAGGGTGGATCCCGACTGTTCGATTTCAGCTGTCAAAGAGGTCAGACTTTTACTAAGGTAAGTAAGTTTTCTTAATAATTACAAGCTTTTATTTGTAATTATTGCAATCGTCGTATATAATTATGTGTATTTTTAACACGTTTTTACAAGCTTTTATATAAATTGCCCTGTTAGTTTAGGCCAAATCTTGTAAGTTTTATTTAACCCGCTTCTAGTGGTCGGATCGACTTGAAATTTGGTATGTGTAAAAAAACGAAAAATTAAAAATAAGTTTGTAACAGAATGTCTTGTGCCATCTTCTTTACTAATGTCCTTTTTGTCGATAGGAAAGTTCTTTGGTCTTTGTCAAACTCACATTGCACCTGATTGATTATAAGAATATTGTTAAATCTTATATCTTTATATTATTTATTTGATGTCTGTATCAAGACAATGTCAACTTTTTAATTAAATGCGTGTTGTACTTTATAAACAATCGAATCGTCTCGCACGCAGGTTAGACGACTTCCAGCCTCCTGAACAAGGTGGATTCTGAAAGGGCTTTAGCACCGTAGACCACATACATGCGTTGCAGCAGGTTATACAGAAAACCGAGGAGTTTAAACGCCCCCTTCGCCTGACATTTATAGACTATGAGAAAACCTTCGATTCGATCGAGACTTGGGCTGCACTGCAGTCCTCCAACGGTGCTAAGTAGACTACTGGTACAGTACATTACATCGAAGTGTTGAAGTGTCTATATAATAGCGCCACAATGTCCGTCCGACTTCAGGACCAGATCTCGAAGCATATTCAATTGCAGCGGGGAGTCAGACAAGGAGATGTTATTTTTCCAAAACTATTCACCGCTGCACTGGAGCTGAAGGATGCTTTCAAGACTCCTGACAGGAAAGGGCGAGGCATCAATGTAAATGGTGAAATACATCACTCACCTTCGACCTAAGTGCGATGCTTTCTAACCTCGGGACGATCTCCGAGCGAGTTGGACTTTAATTGAACATAGAAAAGATGAAGGTCATGTCGAACGCCCATGTTGTACCATTTCCCGTCATAATTGAAGACTCTACGCTCGAAGTTGTTGACGACTATAACTATTTGGGATATAAGTACAATCCAATTAGTGGGTTTAACTTCGAGAAAGAGGTCAATCGACGAATTAGACTCAGCTGGGCAGCGTTAGGGAAGCTTTGCAATATCTTGTCAGCTAATACACCGCAATGTCTCAAGTCAAAAGTCTTTGACCAGTCTGTGTTGCCAGTGCTGACTTATGGCACTGAGACGTGGCCGCTAATGATGGGCCTCATAAGAAAGCTCAAAGTCACTCTGAGGGCGATGGAGAGGGCTATGCTCGGAGTTTCTCTGCGGGATCGCATTACAAATTATAAAATCCGCGCAAGAACTAAAGTCACCGACATAGCTCGAAGAAGCTCCAGACTCAAGTGGCAATTGGCAGGGCACATCACTCGTAGAACTGATGGCCGATGGGAAAAAAAAGCTTCAAAGGCGCAGTGAGGTAGGCCTCCAACAAGATGGAAGACGATCTGGTTATGGTTGCGGGATCGGGTTGGATGCGGATGGCACGGGACCAATCTGTTTAGCGAACCTTGGGGAGGCCTATGTTTAGCAGTGGACGTCTTTCGGCTGAAATGATGATGATGACTTGACAATAACTGCGCACTATATCTCCTCTACGAGATTTGGAATTGGAATTGTAAATACACGGACAGGTCAACAATAATTTATTGAATCAGGCGTTACCTTTCGGAGGTCCATATCAATGAATTGAAACAACTTCTTTGCTCACCCGCGACCTTATAATAATTACGTTTATGCAAAAAATACGTGTTCATGCAGTTCCTCCACCTCCACACTGTACGAACACACAAAAATCACATAAACCCAACTATCACCACCACTAAACTACACGAGCTCTAGTTGAGTTTCGAACTCAACCAGAGCTCATCTTCAGAGTAAGTATCACAACCGTTTACTAAGCTGCATAAGCATATACATTTATTTTGCTTTTCTTGCATAAACGTAAGTATCATAAGGTCGCGGGTCAGCAATGTAATTCTTTCAGTTTTTTTTAGGTCAACAATAATAGTAATTTTGAATAAAGACATTTTCGATGTTTATATTTTTTTGATGTTATTAAAGTTCTGATTATTAATAAAAAGATCCTTTAATAATGTAAAATCGTTTTATTTGTATTTACACCAAGTTTGAATATCGAAAGTCATCAAAATAAAGTAGATTACATTTGTACAAAATCGGAAGGCGACTCTTTAATGTTCCCTTGTAAGTACTTACACTGGGACTCCACCCTTAGCTGACGGCTGTATAGCGTATCACGCAAAATGGTTCTGTGTAAGTGAAAACTGTCAATGTGCGTACGAAAAATAAATTCTCAAGGTCAGGGAACTCACTCTTAATATTTGGATCCCCATTCCACCTTTTAATGTTCGGCTCTCTTCTTATAGACAGAGTCGGAATTCTGTTTTCGGGATTTTGTACTTTCGGTATTCTGAATTTCGAAGTAAAAAGCGTCGATATTTCAACTGTAGGTTATTATGATTTTTCGGTATTATAATACATACCCGGAAGATACAGTCACGGAAGTAGTGGTAGTAACCGATAGTGCTTTTATCTATCTGGACATTGGCAGAATCATCGAGAGAATCGATGAAGCTATATTTTAAAAATCTAATTGGATTGTGGTAAATAATTACTTTTCTTCTCAGTTTCCATACAATTTTTGCTCGTCCCTTGATTAAACAACTAAAACTTTAATACGCTGCGCTCTTTGGCTTCATTAAAAAACTTCGTTCAACAAATTAATCGGGATCCCAGGAAAACTTCCACAAACTCCTATCTAACTTACTGCAAAATTACAAAGACGATCTTATTTCCCCTGAACAGAATTCTTTTTCCAATTACTAGTTATAAAAACTTACGAGTTTGTTGAAATTACCAGTCTATCTGTTTGATATTTGAACGCTTGTGGATTGCGAAGAGAAGATTGTTCGTACAGTTCAATTGGTATAAAAAGTTTTCGAATCGAATGAAATGGACTTTGCTCGAGTTTCATTCACATTTTCTGGTCCAATATCTATCGGATTTTGGATTATCTTCAATTCATAGGCCTGGAGCTGAAAATGCTGGAATGAATGATTTTTCTCGTCTCTCAACCTGTTTGGTTTTTTTTTACCACAATCACGCCTGATGGAAAGCGAAGATGAGGCCTACGATGAAGCACGCTTGCCTAGTAAATGCTCATTCACCCTAGACTTGAAAACGGCGAAATAGTAGTGTTCAGGGAACACAGTCGCAGGCAGGGAATCCCACTCCTTATCTGTGCGGTAAATAAGTTAATTTTGCTCACTAGGTAATAAGTGCGGTTGGAGGAATTAACTTAATTGACAGTGCGTCGATTGTTGATTTCATGCTATTTTTAATAAGTATATAATTGTTAATTTTCAATTTGTAACATATCATAAATTTAATTTAAGTGATTGTTGGTCGACACCTGTGTTATTTATTTGTGTGAGTGCATTAATTAATTAATAAATAATATGACATGTTTTTATTATGTACTAGGTAATATAGGCTAAGAAAATGTACCTCAAAATAAAATTAAATGGAGTATAAATCGCAGTGCATTCGTTTGTATTCATAGGATAGATCTGAATTAGAGACCGTGATAATGAAAAAGTTTTTCTACAAAATTTAATTTCAAATATGTACAAGCTTTTTTACTAAGTACTTATCCTTATCTATCCATCACATACCTGGGAATGAGTACAATACAGGTAAACTTAGCCATCTAAAAAAATCAACGATTCCCATATCTAATGGATATTTTATTTTCAGTAACCTAAGTAAAATTTCTTGTTTTGTTGTTTTCTCGGAAATATTCGCCTCCTATCCGTCTCCATTCATGCTGTTTCGTAATTTCAATTTAATTGGAATCTGTTGTATCGTATTGACGAGATGTGATTTGAGCAGATATCATTCATCGAAGGCGTTTGTAGAGGTTTTTAGATTCCGTATCACAAAAACCGGCCAAGTGCGAGTCGGACTCGCACACGAAGGGTTCCGTACTGTGAGGATCGTATTATGATCCTCCGCTTTATCTTAGGAGCCCTATCAATGAAAAACCATACGTATTATACTAAGACCAACTTTTATTCTCTTTGTTGACCCAAATCCGAAACAATGTACAAATGCACTTTTTCAAAGCTGACATTCGATAGATCTATTCTTAATTTAATATTTTAAACTGATACCATAGAGTATCTTCGTGACCTCTATCGAATGTATACGCTAACAGTACAATTATCTATAAAACCGGCAAAAAAAATCATGTCTGTTGTGTGGAAGCCCCCCCCTTAAATAATTGTTTTATTTTAATTTAATTATAAATTTTTAAAGTGAATATATAACCAAATATTCTGTGAATATTTCATGCGTCTACCTGTTGCCGTTATCAATATCGAGCAAAAACGAGCAAAAAAATCACGTTTGTTGTATGGGAGCCACCTTAAAAATTATTTTATTTTGCTATTTAGTATTTGCTGTTATAGCGGCAACCGAAATACCATCATCTGTGAAAATTTCTACAGTCTAGCTATCACGGTTCATGAGATACGGCCTGGTGACAGACGGACAGACAGCGAAGTCTCAGTAATAGGGTCCCGTTTTTACCCTTTGGGTACGGAACCCTTAAAACCGGGCATTGCGTGTCGAGCGAATTTTCTCCGCCCCGCTTACCAGCTCCTCTTCTTTGCCCCAGTCCCCGGTTTAAAAAGAAAGAAAGAAACATCTGTTTTTAGGCTTTTGAGCGTAAGATCGCCTATTGTCTGTCTGAATTTTTATTGTTATTAATTTTTTCTGTACTTTTTTGGTGATCAATAAAGAATATTTGTATTATAGGCGGTCTTACGCTCAAAAGCCTAAAAACAGATGTTTCTTTCTTTCTTTTTAAACCGGAACAATACGGTTCTGTACTCAAAGGGTATAAACGGGACCCTATTACTGAGACTTCACTGTCCGTCCGTCTGTCTTTCTGTCCGTCTGTCCGTCTGTCACTACGCTGTATCTCATGCACTGTGATAGCTAGACAGTTGAATTTTTCACAGATGATGTATTTCGGTTGCCGCTAAAACAAAAAATACTAAAAAAATAGAATAAAATAAATATTTGGGGGGGCTCCCATACGAAAAACGTGATTTTTTTCCGTTTTTATAGATAACTAGCTGTTGCCCGCGACTCCATCTGCGAAGATAAAACATAGCCTACGATCTATTCTCAGGCCTACCAAATACGGAGAAAAAGTTTCATAAAAATCGGTCAAGCCGTTTCGGAGGAGTTCGATAACAAACACCGTAACACGAGATTTTATATATTAGATGGTACGGAATCCTTCGTGCGCGAGTCCGACTTGCACTTGGCTGGTTTTTATGATTTTTTTTGTCTATGTTTGGTAGGTCTGAGAATAGGTCGTAAGCTATTTTCTACACCCCTATTATTCGCAGATGGAGTCGCGGACTAGTATAGTATAAATATAGGGCAGTAGGTACCGGGCCCAGATGTGCGGTCTCAATTCTCTCGATCGAGCCGCTCCGAATCTCGTTTCACACCTGAATTCATCTTCATCTTATTCTGCGAATCTTCAGAATCTATCGGAGTCGGACGCTCTTGATTGTTAAAAGCAAATGGAAGGTAAAGGAGATGGTATTTAGATGGTTGTTTGAGAATGTTCAATGATATATCTTAGCAAAATCAGCTCGATTTCATCATTTCCAATGTGATCCCACAGAGAAACTCCGAGTATAACCCACTCCATCGCCCTCGAAGTGATCTTAAGCTTTCTATAAGGCCCATCGTTAGCAGCCATGTCTTATGCTTAGCGTCGACTGCCTCGAAATCCATAAACAATCCAGTGCAATCTATACAAAACAACAAATCCATCCGCTTTGTACGGCTCAATTCCGATGCAGTGAACTCACCTTTAGTGCCACAAGTCATCACTGGCAACACACACTAGTCAAAGAGATTTGGTTTGAAACACTGCGGAATAGGTGCTTTCCGAACGCTACCCAGCCGAGCCAGAACAACTAAAGTCACCGACATAGCTCAAAGAATCGCCAGACTCAAGTGGCAGTGGGCAGGGCACATCGCTCGTAGAACTGATTGCCGATGGCGCCAAAAGGTTCTCGAATGGCGTCTTCGGACCGGAAGACACAGTGAAGATAGGCTTCCATCGAGATGGAGCCACGACCTGGTTACGGCGGACCGTGTGGGACGTGGATGACGAAGCGGTCTGTTTGGGAAACCTTGGGGGAGGCCTATGTTCAGTAGTGGATGTCTTTCGACTGAAATGATGATTAATATAAGAAAGAAAAAAAAGGAGACATTTATTCACTTTCACAAATTGACAAGAAAATACACATAATATCACACAAATAATCACAAATCACACACATGAAAATAGTGAATTCATTAAGTACACAATTTTGCACGTGTGTCCCTGCAAAAGTGAAACTGTCGCTGACTCAGCATTATGCTGAGGCGTAAGACGCCTGCATATATTATGTACTTAGTCCTCGACTAGCTACGCCACTAGATAGACAGCGGAGCAGCTAGAGCCCCTTTGGATACGGAACCTAAAAAAAAGAATTATCAAAATCGGACTACTCTGTAAAAAGTTATGCGTGGTCGGTCAGACATAAATAAAAAAATACACATACGCGTCAACTTGAGTACCTCCTCCGTTTTTATCGTCGTTTGAAAAGACAACATGATAAACTAGAGTAGCCAGAACAGAATTACATAGTACGGACGGGTTATAGTCTATGTATTTAATAACTTCGCGAGATGCAATCTCAAGTTGTCTGCAACTTGCAACTCTGCAACTAAGCTTGCAGGATTGTCTTGCAACAAAGTTTTGGTATATTAAAGATCTCCTGGATGCGACGTTTTACCTCAAATGGGAAATACGGGTTTATCCGTGCAGATTAAGATTAAATGCGTTAATTAATTTAAGCTAAAGTCGGTGTCTTAACGCCTAATGGAATGAGCCTACTAATAATTATAAATGAGAAGGTTCGTGAATGTGTTGGTGCGTGCGGGTCTCTCTTTCTCTCTCTATATCTATATATATAAAAGAAGAAACTGACTGACTGACTGACTGACTGACTGACTGACTGACTGACTGACATATCAACGCACAGCCCAAACCACTGGGCCTAGAGATTCCAAATTTGGCATGTAGGTTCCTTATAAGGTCTAGGGGTGCACTAAGAAAGGATTTTTCAAAATTCACTCCCTAAGGGGGTGAAACGGGTGTCCAAAGTTTGTATGGGGAAACAAGATTCGTTCGACTATTTTATTCGAAACTTCACAGAAGTACTCCTAATGATAAATGAGTAAACACGTGTTTCAGGTTTTTTGAGAATTCAACCCCTAAAAGGGGGAAAAGGGGTAACAAAGTCTGAAAATCAACATGGGTGTTGTTTCTATGGTTTATCGGGTCGCTGGTTATGAAAACAACAACGGTTTTAAAATCCGACGTGGCGGACGTAGAATACCATCTCCCTGGATGGGGTGCGATGGGGTTGAAATGTCTAAATAAACTAAATGACTGTTGATATATCAACGCACAGCCCAAACCACTGGATCTAGAGACTTGAAATTTTGCACATAGATACCTTATACAATGTAGGCATCCACTAAGGAAGGATTTTTGGGAATTCCCACGGGAACGGGAAAAAACGGGATTTATAAATTCGATTCCGAGTGACCCTATCTCAGTAACTATAATAACTAGACTCTTCAAATTTGATACACAAGTAGGTATTATATTAGTTAAAACATCAATTTCAGGATTTTTCAAAATTCCCACGGGATAAAGAAAAAACGGGATTTATATATTCAGTTCAACCGGATCCTATGAACTATAATTACTAGACTCTTCAAGTTTGACATTGAAGTAGGTAATTATAATAATAAAAAACTGTTTTAAGGATTTTCGGAAATTCCCACGTCATAAGGAAAACACGGGATTTTTCGTTTTACTGGTCGTAGAAAGCTGAAATTCGGCATGTAGGTTGCTTGGGAAGTGTAGATGAGGATTGAGAGAGGACTTTACAAAATTCCCACGGGAACGGGAAAAAACGGGATTTTTCGTTTTTGTGATCGTAGAAAGCTGAAATTCGGCATGTAGGTTGCTTGGAGAGTGTAGCGGAGCATTGAGAGAGGACTTTCCAAAATTCCCACGGGAACGGGAAAAAACGGGATTTTTCGTTTTACTGGTCGTAGAAAGCTGAAATTCGGCATGTAGGTTGCTAAGGGAGTGTTAAGGAGCATTGAGAGAGGATTTTCCAAAAATCCCACGGAAACGGGAAGAAACGGGATTTTTCGTTTTACTGGTTGTAGAAAGCTGAATTCGGCATGTAGGTTGCTTGGGGAGTGTAGAGAAGCATTGTGAGAGGACTTTCCAAAATTCCCACAGGAACGGGAAAAAACGGGATTTTTCGTTTTACTGGTCGTAGAAAGCTGAAATTCGGCATGCAGGTTGTTTGGGGAGTGTAGAGGAGCATTAAGAGAGGACTTTCCAAAATTCCCACGGGAACGGGAAAAACAGAATTTTTCGTTTTACTGGTCATAGAAAGCTGAAATTCGGCATGTAGGTTGCTTAGGGAGTGTAGAGGAGCATTGAGAGAGGATTTTTCAAAATTCTTACGGGAACGGGAAAAAACGGGATTTTTCGTTTTACTGGTTGTAGAAAGCTGAATTCGGCATGTAGGTTGCTTGGGAAGTGTAGAGGAGCATTGTGAGAGGACTTTCCAAAATTCCCACAGGAACGGGAAAAAACGGGATTTTTCGTTTTACTGGTCGTAGAAAGCTGAAATTCGGCATGCAGGTTGTTTGGGGAGTGTAGAGGAGCATTGAGAGAGGACTTTCCAAAATTCCCACGGGAACGGGAAAAACAGAATTTTTCGTTTTACTGGTCATAGAAAGCTGAAATTCGGCGAGTAGGTTGCTTAGGGAGTGTAGAGGAGCATTGAGAGAGGATTTTCCAAAATTCCCACGGGAACGAGAAAAAACGGGATTTTTCGTTTTACTGGTTGTAGAAAGCTGAATTTGGCATGTAGGTTGCTTGTGGAGTGTAGAGGAGCATTGTGAGAGGACTTTCCAAAATTCCCACAGGAACGGGAAAAAACGGTATTTTTCGTTTTACTGGTCGTAGAAAGACGAAATTTGACAAGTGGGTTCCTTGGGGAGTGTAGAGGAGCACTAAGAAAGCATTTCCCGAAATTCTTACGGGAAAGGGAAAAAACGGGATTTTGCGTTTTACTGGTTGTAGAAAGCTATAATTTCAAAATTTATAAATTCACACTGTAAATAGGCCGCAAAGGGCTCTTTAACCGAGTTCAAAAAAAGGAGGAGATTATGCATTCCACTTTATGTATTTTTTTATGTAGGTATGTTCGCCGATTTCTTGGTCAATTGTTGACCGATTATAAAAATTATTTTTTTATTCGAATATACTCCTGAGATGGTTCCATTGTCACCAAATCAGGATCTGATGACGGGATCTTAGGGAAATCGAGGGCAACCCTCAAATTTTGTAGGCACACTTTACGTTTTTCATATATTTTCTCAAGCTATTTAAGTGTTTGCGTCTGGTAGACATCATCTCATGTTGATGAGCTGATGATGGAAGGTAAAACTCCTTAACGGTTAGGAGTTTAGGATATTTTTTCAAATATTATAGGTACGTATAGACCGATAGTTGTATTCTTTCAGGTTATCCGGGTGAGCTGATGATGGAAGGTTAAACTCCTTAACGGTTAGGAGTTATAGGAAGTTTCTTTAAATATCATATGCACGTATAGACCTTTAGTTGTATTCTTTCTGGTTATTCAGATGAGCTGATGATGGAAGGTATAACTTCTTAACGGTTAAGTCACACAACACCTTAACAAAATACTATAATATGTATAATATCAATGCTAAGTAGGTACACAGCGCTTCCAGTTACTCAAGTTTCCGTAGAAGGTAAGAAAACATTGAATTATACCTAATGCAGGACAGGGGAAATTAATAATAGGTTTTATATTATTAACAAACCTGGTTATTTTAGTGCCCGCTTTCGAATAGTGAAAAACATTGTATATAAAGAAATACTGTAAAGGACCGTATCTACCTGGAGTTTAGTCGGGCTTGCTTGCTCGCTTACTTGCACGCTTTCTTGCACGGTTGCTTGCTTGCGTGCATGCATGCTTGTTTGCATGCTTGCTTGCTTGCCTGTATGCTTGCTTGCTTGATATCTTGGTTCTTTGGAATACTCATGGTACACGCGAGCGAAGCCGCGGGCAAAAGCTAGTAGTCGTATATATTTCTCTCTTTTTCTGTGTGTTTTTTATTTCTTCATGCTAAAATGGCTGGACGGATTTGTATGTGGTATTTTGATAGCTGATCATCTAAAATTACGGCGCACCTCGGTTTCCCATAATTTAATAAGTCATATGTATCATTCTCCATTATGACGAATCCATGAATGACACACATTATGACTTATTATATTAAATTATGGGCAACCATAGATACTCCTGGAATTACATATAGGCTACTTCAAAATGTTAACCGCCCACTCTAAAAAAAAAATTTTTTTTTTTAGAGCTATGTAAAATTTTGTACAGGAGTTCGTCATGCAAATTTCATCCAAATCTCTGCCTTAATGCCTTAAAACCCAAGCGTGTTTATTTTCCGCAAAACGGAGTTCTTTTAATCTAACTCCAACTTCCCGAGGTGTGCCTGCACCAATATCTGACCACCTTCAGCTTCTTGGTTTAGACCTCTCGGCTAAACTGAACTTCGGGGATCGGATCCTTGGCAAAAACCGCTGCGAAAAAGCTTGGTATCCTAAGAACTAGGAACGGCGAGTGAAAAGACATAAGTTGTTTTATTGCTTGCTCATTATCTCGAATCAGCCCAAAAAACATTTTTTTTCGAGTCATAGTTACTTTTTTTATGTAACAAAAACTACGGTTTATATATAAATGATTAATGCTTCATTACAACAGGTTTCAAGTGATATTGAATACCTGATACTTAATAATCTTTTTCTCAAACATGCTATGAAATATTGACGTTATGTTCCTTATAATACGCCACGAAGTGTCACGTTGCAGGTGCAGGTGCAGCCGGTGGTGGGGGACCGCCTAGACGAGAGGTCAATAATGGAATTTCATACAACTTTGCTGGCCAAGGCCAGCAAAGTGATCGTCTATTGTTTCATACCATGACGTTTATAGGTCTATGGCATCATAGCATTTAGCCATTAAAAAAAAACTATAAGCAATATTTGCGTTTTGGTTCATTAAGACATTCTGCCACTACGCTTATTTAAGGTAAGGTAAGATGATGATGATGATGATGATGGTGTGATGATGATGGTGATGATGATGATGATGATAGTGATGATGATTATGATGATGATGGTGATGGTGATGACGATGATGTTGATGATGATGTTAATGATGATCATGATGGTGATGATGATGATGGTGGTGATGGTGATGCATGTTTGAGAAAAACTCTATACAAGCCTTGGCCACGAACAGGGATTGCCGGCCTCGTATTTCTAGATGGCCTCGTTAACACTCGGCCATCTATAACTACTCGGCCGGCAATCCCCTATTTCGCGGCCGCTGCAGTAATGTATTATAATCTCAAAGTTAATAATATACTCCATTTAGTATACTACCACTTTACAGCAGCAAAGTTTAATACTTTGTAAAATTTCATTAAGCTAAATTATTGTCAAAGGTTATTGCTTCAGATACTGGCTAAACTTTAGTTTATTAACGAGTCTATAAGTTAACCAAGGAATGTTTAATAATTAGGGGCTCGAAGTAAATAATGAAACTTTGTGAGACTATTCTGAGAGTTTCCCACGACGGTAGTTTGTCTAGAATAGTTTTTTAAAACAATAATTGAAAGTAGACTGAACACGCTTCTCAAAAACAAAAACGGATTTGATTTGATTGTGCCATTGTTTGTTTGTAATGGATAAACTCAAAAACTACCGAACCGATTTGAAAAATTCTTTCATAGACCTTAGGGCCCTCGCCCACGGCGACTTTTTGTAGCGATGCAGTAGCGATGCTGTCGCGCGTTCGCATCGATACAGTCGCGATGCGGTCGCTAGCTGTGTACCCTCGCCCACATAACACGATTCAGTCGCGATGCAAACGCGATACCGTCGCGCTTCTGACGCGATGCAAACGCGATACCGTCGCGCTTCTGTCATGATGCAAACGCGCGGTTCTCTACTAACGCGCGTCGCGCGTTTGCATCGATACAGACGCGATGTTGTAGCGCGTTAGTAGCGCGTTGGCATCGCTTCTATAGCGCGTTACAAATGCGACTAACGCGTTACGAAACGCGCGACAGCATCGCTACAAAAAGTCGCCGTGGGTGAGGGCCTTTATTTTATCCCGGGAACGTGTAAATTTCCCACGGGATACAGCTAAAGATGCGAGCAACAGCTACTTAGTTTTACATAAACTGGTCTCAGTAAGTTTTTAAATAACGCCCCAGATATTTAATTAATATCTTGAACTTAGCGCCATTACATGTTTCTACAAGAGTCTTAAAACGGTGGTTGAAGAAATTTCTGGAATTAGTTGGTAGGAATTTCGAAGGGCCATAGTTTGCGAATTTTCGTTTCGAGCAAAAAAAGCCGTGGTATTTTAGTAGTTTGATCGAAGGCCTCTCAAGAGCTCGTGGGTTAGAATCCGGCCGGAATCTTAAAAAAATATCGTGAGTTTTAAGGTATAAGTTGGCAGCCGACCGCACGCAGCAGCAGCAGACGACGTGTCGCTAGCTACGCTAGCTACGGAGGGAATTTCATAGAAATAAGGTATAAGTTGGCGTAGATAGCGACACGTCGTCTGCTGTTGCTGCATGCGGTCGGCTGCCAACTTATACCCTGACGATGCAGGCAAACATCGTGAGCCACACACATACGAAGAAATTCAATGGGTGAGCGTGAAGTTTCATTGGAGTGTTTCAACCTCCATTCGTGGTATTTTTTTTGCAAATAGGGTTTACATTTAAAGGTAAAGTAAAGTAAAGATATTTATTTGAATATAAAAATACATATTAAGTTCAATTTTGTTTGGTTATTTACTTATTCGAGATCCAGTACTTCTATCAGATATCATGGAACTGTATCAAAATCTTCTGCCATTTTTACAAAATGTGTCTACGAAAGTGATTCGGAATAAATTGAATAAAAAGCCAAATTATGCTCCAAGCACTCTCATTCTGAGAGGAGGCCTAGCCCTTCCGTGGGACGTATTAGGCTGGGACAATGATATTCATAATGTATTTTTCATAAGGGAATATTACGTAACCAGGGGCTAAATTCAGGAACGGGCCTTCACGGGTTTGAATAATACTCATTTATATTATTTTGAATAATACTCATTTATATTACTTTATTTTATTTTAGAATTATTGAATTTCAGGTATTGGACATGATGTATTTATTTATTGGGTGCTTACTGTTTAAAATTGACATTCATTTTTGTTAACTTTGTATGGTTTGGATTCAATTTGCTATGATTATTTATTTGATTATGCCTCTTATTTTGTTGTGCTTCTCTAATATAATGTTTATTATGCTTTAAATTATGGAACTATTGAACTGCATGTGTATATAATAAGGTATTAAATGTTTCTTGCTATACCCTACCAGGGTCCATGTCACACAATTATATTTTAAGACCTGTACAAACACCATGGTTGCAATAAATGATTGAATTGAATTGAATTTGGTAGCGGTAGGTAATTCAATCGTTTTTTGGGTTGGGTTTGGTTTAAACTGCTATTCAGAAACGCCAAAAATCACTGGTTTGCAAGAGGTTTGGGCTGAGTTTGGGATGAGCCTTATTTATTTGTTTATTTATTTACAAAGCGAATTAACAGGAAAATAAGGCTCATCCCAAGCTCAACCCATTCCTATCCTCTCCCAAACGATTGAATTACCACTCGCAAACCGTGTTGAGCCGTTTTACAATACCAGCTATTCAGGCTTCTATCGCGGACCGATTTCACCAAAATTATAGCTAAACAGCGCAAAGTACCTTTAACTCGGTGATGTAATAAGGGTGAAATGACGCAAACAATAATTTGGTTTACCTAAACGAGCTCGCGAGGTCGTTATGTTCAGCGTGTAGCTTCAGGGGCCACACAAACCGGACGAACGAGCACGCGAACATGTTGCCGATCAATGGCCGAATAGTGACAGCTGTTCGATGTCAAATGTACTTACTTACTTACTCCTCTGGCGCATTTTTTTTTATAAACAATAGGCTTACGTTTGGCCTCAATCTCGCTTGATGGAAGGCGAAGATGAGGCCTAAGATGGTACACGCTTGCCTAGAAGGTGTCTGTTCACTTTGACCTTAAAGATGTCCAGATTACAGCGTTCCGGAAAAACTGACCTCGGCAGAGAGTTCCACTCCTTAGCCGTCCGCATAATGAAAGAAGAGGCAAACCGCTTCGCTTCGTGCGTAATGGAGAAATGTCTACAACATAAGGGTGAAACTGCTCGCCGCGCCTAGTCGTTTGCTGACGCAAAGGGGAAGGGGGTATCAGGTTATGTAAAACCTCCGCACATTCACCGAAATGTAACCGATAAAAAACCGAAAGGCAGGCCACTCGTCTACGGTGTTCGAGGCTCAGAAGATTTGCCCCCACGAGTGAGTCACTGCCTACGATCCTCTTTGCTCGACGCTCCAACGAGTCCAAAGATATCAACCTTAAGTGTGGCTTGGTCTCCAACACGAGCGCACGCCTAAGATCCCGGTCCTGTCCCGTCTCTCGCCAGTCACCAGCCTCAGCTCGCGCAGATCCTCCGCCACATCTGCCCAACAGTATCTAGGGTGACCAACGGGACGCCACCCTGTTGGCCTACCCTGGCTACCCTGGTAGGTCCTTTTTACTGCACGACCGTCCTCCATGCGCTCGAGGTGGCCAAGCCTAAGAGCTTTGGTCACTCCAATTATGTTGGGTTCAGCAACTAGCTCCTCAATTTCGGCGTTCTTCCGGATCCTCCCACTGCCGTCAGGCTCTGCGTCGGGCGCCAAATATACATACAAGATGGAATTTTAAACGTGAGACAAAATTAGTTGGAGGTTAGCTGGAAGAGATCCCTTTTTAGGGATACGCTCGCCTTTGTTCTCCTCTCTGTGTACTTGTATTTTTATTTTTATGTGCAATAAAGAGTTTACATACATACATATTATATACAATATAATGTATTAACCCAATTGCTAAGACTAAAATCTGCGAACAAATTCTATGGTGAGTAAGTATGAAGTTCCCAATCAGCACTGGGCCCGTTTCGTTCTTCAACCCAAGCCCTCTCGTTCTGAGGGGAGGCCTGTGCCCTGCAGTGGAAATACAGGCTGGGATGATGATGTTAAATGTGTTGACCGTACCGTGTATGTGATTAACCGTAGATCATTAAAAACTGTCGGAGTTTCTCTGCGGGATCGCATTAGAAATGATGAAATCCGCGCCAGAACTAAAGTCACCGACATAGCTCGAAGAATCGCCAGACTCAAGTGGCAGTGGGCAGGGCACATCGCTCGTAGAACTGATGGCCATCATTGGCATCAATTTAAATTTCCAATGTGATCCCACAGAGAAACTCCGAGTATAACCCACTCCATCGCCCTCGAAGTGATCTTAAGCTTTGTATAAGGCCCATCGTTAGCAGCCATGTCTTATATGCTGAGCGTCGACTGCCTCGGAATCCATAAACAATCCAGTGCAATCTATACAAAACAACAAATCCATCCGCTTTGTACGGCTCAATTCCGATGCAGTGAACTCACCTTTAGTGCCAGAAGTCATCACTGGCAACACACACTGGTCAAAGAGATTTGGTTTGAAACACTGCGGAATAGGTGCTTTCCGAACGCTGCCCAGCCGAGCCACGGATGCACGAACGACGAAGGTTCTCGAGTGACGTCTGTGGACCGGAAGACGCAGTGTAGGTAGGCCTCCAACAAGATGGAACGACGACCTGGTTAAGGTTGCGGGATCGCTTTGGATGCGGATGGCGCGGGACCGAGATCGGCGAGCCTTGGGGGAGACTCATGTTCAGCAGTGGACGTCTTTCAGCTGAAATGATGATGATGATTAAAAACTGTCGCTGTGGGGTTGGTATGGAGCATAAAACCCTTTATCTCGCTTTAGCCTTGGCACGAGTCTCGTTACCGCTTTAAGGCGACGCGGAGGATAGTGCGTGCTCCAGCCAGGCTTGCGGAGGAGATCGGCATCTGGGGAAATGGGTTCGGTACTGACGACCTTACTTGCATTTAGACTTGGCGAGCAGAGCACCTTAGTTGTATTATTGTCCGGGTAGCAAAATGTCTTGGTCTGTAAAACGCCCTCATTGCTATAAGCCATAGTAGACGGAATGACTTGGGTGTAAAACGACTTAATGTCATAATGTTTTAATAGGTAGGTCAAAACCTTCCGAATAACTTCAGTACTCCTAAGTCGTTTGCCAAAATTTCCACTTTGTCTAGTTATAATATTTGCCAAAAGTTTTTAATAAGAAAACCCTGGCGATGATGAAAGAACAATTTAAAAGACTTGAATATTTTTGTTAGAAAACTGTTTACTTTTGCCACTATTCCTCTGAGTATAACGTAAAAATAAGTTAATATTTAAATACAGACCATTTTAATCTTTACCTATAGACATATCACAGCTTTTTAACACGGGAATTAGCGAATTGAAAGCCTGACGTAATAAGTATTTTAAACATAAGGAAGCTCAAAGGGATCTTTGAAATTTCCCATGGGATAGAAAAGTACTTTTTATGCAATCTTTTATTTTGTGACAAGATCTTATGATTTTTTCTTCGTTTTATACCTATCGCGAATTTATTTTTAATAAGATTGTGTTTAACTTGCATTAGGTATTCGCATGTAAGTACACGGTATCACGTCAAATTATACCTGCTTGTTTTAAAGTCATCGAATTCACTTGTAATTTGATTAGGTACGTATTCTACGAATAATTTTTTTTTTATGACATGAAAGACAGCACAGTGAGCAAAAAAGCTTGTACTTGGGACGTATGTATTAAAATATCCTGCCTGCTTATAACATTTAAAAAAATGTAACGAATTTTGAAAAAAGAATTCTCTGTAGTTTACTTTTTAATTTGTTACACTGTCATTTATTTTTTCACTGTGGCGTCGTGTTAAAAATGGAATGAAAATAGGCACGATTGTATGAAAATAAATGAAATAAATATGGCGGCTAGAGTCCGAGGTTTAATTTCTGATTTACAGCCTCCAGTGTCGACTTTATTGGATTTATCGGAACGTATTCGAGTGGGTATTAAATTACCCTAACAATGGTGGACACGAAATATGGGTATGATTAAATATTTTTATTTATTTCAATTTTTTTCTGAATCAAATTGCCATTTGTCATTTTTTCAAGCGCTCCTTCGTGTAGCTTCGCTTTGTGTATTTCTATGCATATTTGAATGTTCATTTGCTTCAATCTTTGCAAGTGAATTTTTACTTTTCGGGGTTCCATATCCTGAAAGGAAAAAGCTTTGGATCGCTTCATTGTCTGTCTGTATGTCAAGCTTGACTTAAGATCCTTTTTATAAGAAACACGTAGAATATACAAACTGAAATTGGAGCTGTGAAAAAATCAAGTTCATTAGTATCAATTGATATAAGTTTTTAAAAGCGTATTTTTATATAAATACTTTTTTAATCAGAACCTGCAGATTACCTCCCTTTGATATATAAATATGAAAATCAGCGAGGAAGCCTCATAATTTCAAAACAATCCGCAAAAAATGTTTTTACATAAATACTTTAAAAGTAATATATACTTTTATTTTTAATATTGATTGATTCAGACGACTTTTTTTCTACTACCCAAGGCAAGGAAGGCAAGGAAAGTCTAATAGGTATATATTTTTTTTTCAATAAATTAATTTTCATATAAGTACGAACCATCTTTTGCTTGCTATTAAATTTAGTTCCGAACACTGAGTGCGTGAATCTGACTCGCCCTTGCCCAGGTTTCAGCATAAACATTTTTTCTTTAAAGCCCTAATTAATAGAAATAGCCAATTACCATTACAGACTAAGTTTCACGTTGCACAGGTACAGTAATTGGAATTACTAAGTCTGGCTAAGTCTTTGGCTAAGTCAAGTTTATCCAGCGGTGAGTTTTTTTTTGACACACACCACACACACCATTGAATTTCCTCGGGAGGTTCCCTCACGATGTTTTCCTTCAGCGTAAGGCTCATGGTAAATTTCAAATGTAACACACATTAAGCCCGAAAAACTCTGAGATGCGAGCTCGGGTTTGAACCCATGACTCTCTGTTAAACCACTATACTTCATTTAATTTAGAATTAGAAACCATAACAACATTATATTGCGGCTCGTGAACTGTAATCTCTTTACAATTTGTACTAGAGTAACAATTGACGACACGCAAATAAAGTGACGAACTAAAACAATTACTTTGCTCACCCGCGACCTTACAATAGTTACGTTTATGCAAGAAATGGTTTGAATAACAAGCACGTAAAGATAAAGTTCAAAAAAGAATTGGAGGAAAATTGTTCGTTGAACTTTTTGGATTTAACGATTTTAAAATTAAATGGCAAACATCAATTTAAAATATACCGTAAGCCCACGTACACAGATGCTGTTATACCAGCATCTTCTAATCATCCGTGGCAGCATAAACTGGCTGCTTTCCATTGTTATGTTAATAGATTGCTGACTGTGCCTCTTTCTAAGGAACATTTTGATTTAGAGTTGAGTACTATTTATCAGATAGCGATCTCAAATGGTTATACAAAATCAATGGTAGATAGTTTAGTTCAAAAGAAGCAGGCACGGTTAGTAAATAGCATGCTTTACACTGCGTTACCTTCTCAGTCTACTAACAAATATAGATCTAGCATCTCTTACGTTGGGGGTTTGTCTGATAAGATTTATGGCATTTTAAAATCAAACAATATTAATGTTGCCTTTAAGACTAACAACTCTTTGTACTCTAGGCTATGTAACCAAAAAGAACAGGTAGATAAGGGAACTAGATCGGGGGTATACAAGCTTACTTGTAATGACTGCAATGGGATATACGTAGGACAGACAGGCCGAAGTTTTAATACTAGATTTAAAGAGCATGTTTCGGCATATAAGGAATGAGCATCCAGATAGATCGAATTTTGCAAAACATTTGTTGGAATCAAATCATTCATTGTTAGATTCAGATTCTTATGAAGTGTTACATTATTGCGGCAAGGGGTTGCGTCTGGATGCTCTGGAATGCATGGAAATAATTAGGTACAACACTATGGGGTCTATTATTAATGAACAGGTAAATTTAGTATCTTCTCCTTTACTGCGGCTTGGGTCTAATTTGAACAGTTAGTATTAATAAAATATGCCTTATAAATAAATAAACAAAAATTCAAGGTAGTTTTATAATAAGAAAAATAAAGTGGGTACTTGTGAAGTTACAGTGACAAGTTAAAACATTTGTTTTGGTTTGTTAGTTTAACATTTGGTAGCATAGCATACGGTTGTGGTAACTCCGAGGATGAGCTCTGGTTGAGTTCGAAACGCGTCAGTGTAGCTTGGTGGTGGTGATAGTTGTGTTTATGTGATTTGTGTGTGTTCGTACAGTGTGGAGGTGGAGGAACTGCATGAACACACATTTCTTGCATAAACGTAACTATTGTAAGGTCGCGGGTGAGCAAAGTAATTGTTTTAGTTCATTAATATGGACCTCCGCAAAGTAACGCCTGATTCAATAAATTAAATAAAGTGACATTAAAACAATTTTATTTTGCGGCTCCCAGACTATTGTACTGTACTATTTGCTAGGTAAGAAATAGTTGACCTGACGCAATATAATGTTATTGCGGTTTTCAATTCTAAATTAAATGAAGTATAGGATGGTACCTATTGGAGGTTGAACCAAGCGGTCAAAACACTCGAATATTCACCACAGATTGGGTTGAAATTGACACGCAAGATGGTTACACAATTTGCAAGCTTATTCCGAGTTATTCCGGGCACAATGAAAGGTCTAAACTTTCCCCGTAACTCAACATCCCGTGCAGGGATGGACTGCGCTCGTCCAATTTGCGGGATGCGAATTAGGGACAGCCGTCAGGACTCGCCCGTAGTCATAGACTAGTTAATGGACTAGAAACAGAATGAACATTCGACAGATCATCATCCCAGATTCTTATATAAGTCCCGCTGTAATACAGGCGTCCTGTCAGAATGAGAGGGCGTAGGCCGTAGTTCCACCGGGATCGAACTTCACACACACCATTGAATTTCCTTGTATGTGGAACGATGTTTTCCTTAGCTCATCATCATCTCAGTTTATATGCGTCCCAATGCATGAATGAGAGGGCTTGGGCCGTGGATCCCACGCGGGCCCAGTGCGATAAGGCAACCCCTTTAATTATTTTTTACGTAGTGGTACACTGTAACTAGTGTCACTTTACTGGCTGTCAAAGTGCTAGATGTCAAACAGCGGGTCCAAATCAAACTCCGTAGTATAATCCACGCGTAAATTGTGAATAATTCTATCCACACAGAATAAAGTACGACTTGGACCGGTCACGCAATTTACACCAATGTCAAATGAAGGTCATTACTTATTTGTTATGTAATAAATTCATTACATAATATTAAAATTGGATCTATAATGACTCCCATAAAATTTTAAGTCATAATGTATCATTAGTCATACAGTGATTTATTTCTGAAACAATTTATTTTTCGGAATTGTTGTAAAACAAACCTAACCTTACCTACTGCATTCTATAAGATGGCATTTAAAAAAGTCCTGAAAAAAATACCGTTTCAGAAATAAATCACTGTATGACTAACGTTGATTACGACTTAAAATTTTATGGGAGAAAAGGGGCACCGATTAAAATGAAATAACTACAGACAACGAATGAAAAAAGCATTGATCTCGAAATGGTTTTCGATTTACTATACATTGCAAAAAATAGACATCCCCAATTAGGCCCGTCGTCAAAAAAGAAATATAAGTGATCCTTCTTACTTTAAATTATTTATTGACAGTGGAGCGTCGCGTCTGCCTTCACTGCTCTGGCCGCTGTCTGCGTTAGATTACTTTTGTCACGCACACAACTTTTTTGCTTAGACCTTGTTTGCAGGATTATGAAGTCGGGGATATAGTAGGTGCAATAACGATAGATGTTTTTTTCTTAAAGAATACTACATAACTGTAGCTGTTTAGGTAGCGAATCTATAACTATGGCCAAGTAGCTAAAGATTTAGCTACTTGGCCACTGGAAGCGGGCACCGTTTGCGGTCCAGCTCCAAACTCACACTTGCCTTCCCGCCGAACACGGCGCGCTCTTACGCTAAATCTTTCAGTATCCATTCCGTGAAGCTGTGGAACGAGTTACCTTTGCTCGTTAGGGAGTACCCGTCTGTGGCCTCGTTCAGGGAGAGGTTGAAGAAATTGTGGAAGTAGGGTACTTAATCGTATTCTTGTTATTTACTTGTACTGTTTTTTCATATGTGTGTATTTTGTTCTGTGTTAAGTTAGGTATAAGTATATTTGTCGTAGTCACTTATTGTTGTTTATTTTGTGTATTTATTTATATGTTATATTTTCCTTTCTTTTCTCTGTACATAAATTACTGTTTGCCTATCTTTTTTTTTTTTTAAGTTTTTCCTTTCATGCTAGGTTAGCTTGAAAAGATCCCTTTTAGGGATAAGTTCGCCTTTGTACTCTTTTTGTTTTGTTGTTTTGTATTATTTTTGTGTTTTATGTACAATAAAGTGTTTACATACATACATACTATCCTATCTATGGAACCGGAGCAAAGAGCGAAATCAATAATAGGGATGTTTCCTAGGTAAAAAAATAATAATTCTTATTAGTCCGTATTTTACACTATCAAAAAATTTAGACACGTAATTTTTGTTTTGACAATTAAACAAAAAATTACGAAGATATGGCGCGTTGAAGTTCCGCGTGACGTCACTTGTTCCTAAAACGCTCATACAAAGTGAAGGAACAAGTGACGTCACGCGAAACTTCAACGCGCTATATCTTCGTAATTTTTTGTTTAATTGACAAAATAAAAAATACGTGGCCAATATTTTTTGATAATCTAAAAGACTGACTAGTTAGGAAAGTAGCCTATTGTTAGTTGAAAACTATGACAAATTTAGTATGACCACGCATTCGGTGGATGGAGGAAGTTTTAAAAATAACGTTTTTTTTTAACAAGTTAGGTATGAAGTATCTTTTTGTATTTATTTTTCAACTTCATTTTTTATTACTTTTACGGTCATCCCGTGAAACCATATATTTCAAACTAAATACAAACTGAAATATAGATTATAGATGCACAGAAAAAACCCCAGAAAAAAGACCAATGCTGGGAATCGAACCCAGGTCCTCAGCATTCCGTGCTGCGTGCTTAACCCCTACACCATCACTGGTCTATTGGTCTTGATCTTTTTTCTGGGGTTTTTTCTGTGCATCTATATTTCAGTTTGTAGGTATTTAGTTTTTTTTTTAAATTGAACAGAGCTTAATTGCTTGAGACCTCATATATTAAATTCCATTTTGGATAGGGATTAATATTTTTTTAACTTCTGATCATCATCATCATCATCCCAGCCTCAGAATCAGAATGAGAAAGTCAGAATGATGAGAAGTCTTGGGCCGTAGGTCCCACGCGGGCCCAGTGCGGATTGGGAACTTCACACACACCATTGAATTTCTTCGCAAGTGTATGCAGGTTTCCTCACGATGTTTTCCTTCACCGTAAAGCTCATGGTAAATTTCCAATGAAATTTCGCGCATAAATTCCGAAAAACTTAGAGGTGCGAGCCGGGATTTGAACCCACGATCCTCTGCTTGAGAGGCCATAGCTCAAACCGCTAGGCCACCACGACTTACCAATTGAAAATCACGGATATATTATACTAACTAATTTTGTTTAATTTTTTTACTTCGAAAACAAAGTTAGCACAAATGTGGGCGTCAGCATTACAGCATTAACACAATGTGTAACCGAGATGTTAAGTTATTAACGTGAGTAGGTGTACATTGTTCTGGCTTTTTGTTATATTTAAGACGTAACAGGATAACTCTTGTGACATAATACATAATTATTTCGGCCTCCCTTTGCTTTTCCTGTTTATTTCCTTTTGTACAAAAATCTTTTTCCTGGTTAATGTTGGCGGAGTGACTTTGGGCGTTAAAAAAATGGTGAAGTAAGAATCGGACTCGTACATGAAAGGTTCCGTACCTCCGTGTAATGTTTTGAAAAATGGGAACTTCACACACATTGTTTTTTTTTCTTTTCGCACACAAACTCCGAAAAACTCAACGGCGCGAGCCCAACTACATACAAAACAAAACTACAAACGCGAGCCCGGATTTGAACCCATCTGCTTCTCTTAAAAGGCCAAACCACAGGCTAGCACGGCTATTTTTTTTATATAGTTTTATAGTGGTAATAAACACTTAGTGAAAATTACAAGTATCGCCAAAAGTTCAGCTTAGGGGCTACAACTCTACGACAGATGGACAGACAGAGGAGTTTTTGCAATAGGGCCCAAATGGCACACTTTGGCCTTTGGGTACGGGACCCTAAAAAGGCTTTTTGTTTCATTATTTTTACGAGTGCTCTCGGTGTATCTGTGCTTAGTCGCAATATTGGGATGACAATGACATTGGCCCTTTTGTCTGAGCGAATTTGTGAGCATATTTTTGCTCAAGACATCTTTAGTTGTAGTCAACAGCATAAATAAGTGATCATTTATGTACCTACTTACCTTGTTACTTTAACGTCATGTTTGAAATGTCATACAAAATTGTCAAACGATTGAAAACGACAAGGTACATAAATGACCACTTATTTATGCTGTTGACCCTACCAAGTTGTACTTATTTTTAGTTTTATTTGAATTTCACGATAACACTTTATTTTAATTGAGTTCTAAGTTTGTTTAAGATATTTCTTTTACCTTTATAGTACTCTATCTAAGTAGTTGGGTATCAAAAATGATAAGTGCCCCGTGGATTCCTAAAAAAACCGGCAAAGTGTGAGTTGGGTACGCGCACCGACGGTTTCGTAAAAATTTGTATAGTCGACCAAGTAAGTGCTTTACCATTTTTAATGACAGTTCCTACATCGGAATAAAAACAATAAGGCTGATTGTCACACTGACTTGTAAGTGAAAATAGCCTTTGACGTTTTAAGCCATACAACTGACATTGACCCTTAGGGTGGTAAAGGAATTTCTTGGTCGACTATACATATTTCAAAATATACGTTATGAACGGCCGTATCAAAAAAAAGTCGGTTTACGGACGATAGTTTAACGTGACAACGTCATAAGAAAACATTCAAAAAACAAAAATGAAACCAGGCGGTCACCTATCCAAGTACTGACCGCGCACGACGTTGCTTAACCTCGGTAATCGGACGAGAACCGGTGTTTTGTCAAATATCTTGAAAACGGTGCATCCTACGGCAAAATTAATGAAATTTTCATCCCCCCTTTAATGCCCTCCCGCACCCCTTCAGAGCCCTTCATCTAATTAAAATGTACGCAATGTGCGGTCATTTTATATTGGTTTATCTTATTGAATTTTGGTACGGTCGGCCAAGAAAGTGTCTATCAGTTTTGACAAAAGTTTCTGTGAAATATAAACCATGTCATTCTTCACTTTTAATTTGTTTAGACTTAAGTTTTATACTGTAAAAACCTATTTTGAATAAAGATTTATTATTATTTATTATTATAAATATCGCTAAAGTTGACTTTTCTAACTGAATAAAAAAATAAAATAAAATAAATATCACAGGACAATTCACACCAATTGACCTAGTCCCAAAGTAAGCTTAGCAAAGCTTGTGTTATGGGTACTAGGCAACGGATAAACATACTTATATAGATAGATACATACTTAAATACATATTAAACACCCAAGACCCGAGAACAAACATTCGTATTTTTCATACAAATATCTGCCCCGACACGGGAATCGAACCCGGGACCTCAAGCTTCATAGTCAGGGTCTCTAACCACTAGGCCATCTGGTCGTCATAAATCATTTCATGAAATGAAATGAAATGAATGAAGTCATTAATCATTTCATGTAATCATTTTATTTCAAGGGAAAATCTACCTCGTTGTATCAAGACATGTAAATGAACTTCAACCATAGACCATTGTGATAGACCATATTTTTAGCACCCGTACTTATTATGTAAGTCGGTGATCCAAAGTCAGACGTTTAACGTAACTTTCTAAATTAATTTTAAACATGGGGACTCACGGGGACCACTTTTGGGGGTAAATAAGAAAATATTTTTATGCATTCGGTTTTCCTTTCTGAACAAATCGACAATGTTATTTCTTATTTTTAACCCCCGACACAAAAAGAGGGGTGTGTTTGACCGCTTTGTGTGTGTATGTCTGTGGCATCATAACTCTTAAACTGGAGAACCGATTTGGATGCGGTTTTTTTATTTGAAAGCAGGTTTTTTGGCAATGGTTCTTAAACATGTTTCATCAAAATTGGTTCAGCTGTTTCAAAGTTATGAGCTCTTTTGCTAGCTGCGGAAGGGATCTTAGACGCATAATGGGAATTTACTTTAATTTCAAACATAATGTGTGACCAAATGGCGTTGGGATGGGAGTTTTTAAATTTATAGTTATGTCTAGAACAGTTAGAACTTGGCCTTTAGTCTGGTATTACGTTATAGTTGACTTTTGAGACACCTGTATATTTTCTGAGAATCAACGACATAGCACAACGTTGGCATAGCGACAGGGACCGGCCTGGACAAATATAAGGTCACAACAATATCTCAGCAAATATTACAGTCGTGAAATGAGAAACGTCAAGTCTCGTTCCGCGCTAGGGATGAAGCGGCGAGTACTTCTCCGAAGGATTCTCGCCTTTGCAAAAACAAAAGGTATTTTAGAAGACACTAGCCTAACTTTTGTCCGCGGCTTCACAGCATTCAAAATAGAATTACACTCACGGTCAGAAAATTCGGCCCACAGTCCACCTTTCACACAAACGAGTCCACTTTGGATGCCTTAGTTCTCCACCAGGGCGCTGTCCCGGTTGAGATCTGATGATGGATATCTAGAGCATCGATAATGGAAGTCCAGAGTTCCCAACATACACGACTGATTCAACAAGCAGTTCACACCACAGCGAGAGAATTTGTATCAGCACTTAGATTTTCATTAATTTTATTGCCATTTTAGATGTTTTTCTGAACATGTATAATTTATGTGTTAAACGCAGATTCAATCAGGTGGGTATCTAAGGAATTCTGAATGTCCTTTATCAACGCTCGGAGTAGCCGTCATCAGATCACAGCCAAAGCACCGGCTAGTGGAGAACCAAGACATCAAAGTGACCTCGTTTGTATGAAAGGTGAACTGTGGGCCAAATATTTTTGACCGTGAGTTCATTTACAAGAAAATATAAAAAATAACATTTAAAACAAGTTACATTACGACATAGCAGCAGTCAGCATCGGCTAGTAATCAAAACTACAAATTAAAATTTAACACGAGAAATAAAAAGGATATTTCTTAACTATTCCACAGACAGCCTCTGTTTTTTGTATAGTTTTTTTGCCCTATAGGCTAATGTGACAAGTTGTACGAAGCCTGTTTCAAAATAAATTAAAAAAAAAACTATTCCACAGACTATGCAACTCCCAACAAAATGCTCGCACGAGATCAGTCTAACAATGCTGCCAACATAACGCGCCGGTATAAAGAGGATTTAATTGAACCCGCACCGGCCTATATGCTGGGAAGTTAATTGCGGCGTTATTTTTGTTATTTATAATACCTAGCATGTTTGTTGCGAATAAAGTTATACCAGATTTTATTGGTATTTTTATTCTGAGTTGGTTTCTTAGTGTGTGTTGTACTAAGTTCATCGTCAGGGCCCATATACGTTCCACTGCTGGGAACAGGCTTTTCTGAATTACAGGGTTTGAACTATAGTTCCCACGCGAGCCCGTGGCTCATATATCATGGTATCCAGTCCAGTGGAAATAAAATCATTGCTTATTATTTACAAAAAAAAATCTGTTGTGGAACACGCTGTATGGTAGTAGGATTTAGACATATCAAACTAACTACTTACTATACTTTTTACTATTATAGATATATCTACTCTTATTCTAGGGTACGATTCTAAAGTTTGATGGATAACAATGCAACAGGTACTTAATCAAGTCACCGTCCAAAAAATGTATTCTTATTTACATCGTAACAATTTATCCACGATTTACCTTATTCTAAGCAACTTCTTCGAAATCATTTCGCCGTATTATTACTGGCTCACTCAAGCAAATTCACTTTAAATAATAAAACAAAACTGTAGAGCCAGACTAAAATACCTAGAAAGCTCTCAGTTAAACAAGACTAACAATAAGTAAGTACTTACTTAAGATTATCCAGAGAAAACCACCTTTGAGTAATATCGATTATTACAATACAATACAATGACTCTTTATTGTACACCAGGAATAGTAAGCAATACAGAAAACAGGTACACAGAGAGAAAGTTACAAGGTAAGCAATAGGCGGCCTTATCGCTTAAGAGCGATCTCTTCCATGCAACCCTTTAACAAAAAGAAGGAAGAACTAGTTTACAGCAGGTATTCTTCAACTTATCATCTTAGAATATAGACTAAGTAAACCAGAAACGTAACCGTCTGATATTTACGCAGGATTTTGTAGTCTCAGCTTCACGGCTGTCAAGCGGCGAAAATGGTTCCGGCCCCCTAAATCGCGTATTTACTACGTATAAACATTTTGTTTAGAAACACGGTCAATTTAAATTTCAACAATAAAAAATACAAAAATACTCTAAGAAACCAATCTTGATTAGATTGCTTAAAAAGCGACATCTCTTGGTCTGGGTGAGCGGTTAGTTCTGAAGGAGTGATGAGGTTTCTCGATGAGAGCTAACATAGATGTCGCTAGTGTCGCTGCTTAAGTGACTAAAAGCTGAGATGGATGTATAGGAGAAATGTGTCTAAACTCCTGACTAGCGGGTGTAGGGGCTATGGTAGGGGAGCCCAAGAGGGGATTTTTGAAGTTACTCGAGCGCGGCAGATTAATATACGGGGGGATACCTTATACCCTCAAAACTCTTTGAAATATTCGAGCGCGTCAGATTTTGATAATTTGATACTCCAGCGTGCCACTGATAATAAATGTATGATAATCTGCCACTTTACATGGTGGGGGTGGCCATACGGAAGGGCGCGGCGCGCGTCAGGTTTTCATAGGGGATGTTAATTCCAAAGACTGACGATTTGGAAGTGAAATGTGCATTGTTCTGCTAATAATTAACCCACCTTATCTTAATCTGACGCGCTCGAGTATTTTAAAGAATCAATTTTTTTTACTAAATATTTTGACGGGGTGCCCTAGGCAAACCCTCCCCCCACATGAAGTGCTCATATTCAATGGGGGTACTCTAGAGGGTACCCCGGATACCCCGTATATTAATCTGACGCGCTCGAGTAACTTCAAAAATCCCCTCTTGGGCTCCCCTACTATAGGGGTTTAGCACGCAGCACGGAATGCTGAGGACCTGGGTTCGATTCCCAGCGCTGGTGTCTTTTTCTGAGTTTTTCTGTGCATCCATGTTTCCGTTTGTATTTCGTGTGAAATATAGAAACACGGTTTCAGAAACAGGCATCGAAGTGTTTCTGAAACTACAAACAGTTGCAGTAAACTCTATTGTTTATCGCTATGTTTCTATGCTCCCCGCTGGGGGCAGGCGGCCAGAGCATCCACAATACGTGAGCTGCAATTGTTTCTGTAAACAGCTGCATAGAGTCTCAGAAACAGTGTATCCCATCATTGTTTATGTTTATAGTGAATACGGCTTTAAAGTCAGCCAATGTTGGTCAATTTTTGATACTTTCTCAGTCAACACTAAGGCTTTCATTAAGTAAATGGTGTTCCTCTGAGGCTGGGCAGCGTTCGGGAAGCTCCGCAATATCTTGTCATCCAATATACCGCAGTGGCTCAAGTCAAAAGGTGACCAGTGTGTGTTGCCAGTGATGACTTATGGCACTGAAACTAACGATTGGCCTCATAAGAAAGCTCAAAGTCACTCAGAGGGCGATAGAGAGGGCTATGCTTGGAGTTTCTCTGCGGAATCGCATTAGAAATGATGAAATCCGCGCCAGAACTAAAGTGGTAGCAGAATGTAATAGTAACCACTGAGCAGCGAGCGTCTCAAAAGCGCAATGAACAGAAAAAACGCTCCCCGCTCCGCTACCCGCCCCACTCCCCGCTGGTATCCAGTCCCTAGATTTTGTAACGCCTTCTCTGGTTTATTTTATAATCTAAGTTAGCCGCAAATAAGCTATAGATCCATTTAAGTAAATTAATTGTGAGCTTTGCCGTAATCAGCAATTGACAGCCTCCGACCCATGCGTTAAAATTACAGCCCTTTAATTTTTTTTTGTTCATTGTGCCCTCGACTCGCCGCGAGACCCTTATCCATCTAGTACCATTCATTCCAGTTCTCGCTTTTGCTACCGCTCGTACTTTCAGTCCGCATACTTTTTAGCCCTTTAATTTAAACGACCACAATTCATCACACCTTTTATACTTAGGACCTTAGAACTCAAAGGTTTAATTAGTCAGATGCTTTGATCAATTATAACTGAAGATACACATTGCCGAACAAAATCCCCTTCAAAGAATGTCCGAACTTTTTTATTTGGTTGCGTAACAAATAAAATCATCACCTACACAGAAATTTGAACCTAGTCTTTACTTCATTACAGTCGAATTTCGGTAGCGGGAAAACTCCACTTGACAGCTAAATTTGACAATTTCACGCAACGTTCTGAGAAAAAAGAAGGCCACTTTTATCAAAGTGGCGCTCATTTGGCTCGGACATTTTCGGGCGCGCGACTGTGGATCTACAGTTATAATTGATCAAAGGTCAGATGTGTCTTTGCCATATTATACGACCACAATTAAGTAAAATAGGAACGAAAATTACCGTTGACACAACCGCAGTTTTTTTTTATTTTAATGAATACCTAATTTCGCCAATGATTAGGTAGGTAGTTATTATTATTTTAAAGTTCAAATTGAAAAAACTTCTAATTACTTTACTAAACTGGACTTATCACGCAAACAATATTTACCTCGACGTTTCGGCCACTTTGCAGCAGCCGGGATGGTGGTGGGGTAGAGTGGTGGTTTTTTGCGGCATAAACGGCCGTATGTTTTTTTACGTTAACTTAGAAGTTTGATTTTTTTCACAGTTTCAAGGAACTGTAGACCTGAGTACGAGTATATGATTTTAATTTCAACTTGACATCTCCACCCCCCTGATGTTCCCGAGATAAAGGGTAGGTAAAGACAGACAGACGGACGGACGGACGGACGGACAACAAAGTGATCTTATAAGGGTCCCATTTTTAGGGTTCCGTAGTCAACTAGGAACCCTTATAGTTTCGCCATGTCTGACCATCTGTCTGTCTGTCTGTCTGTCTGCGGCTAAGCTCAGAAACTGTTAGTACTAAAAAGCTGTTATTTGGCATGAATATACATATCAGTTACGCCAACAAAGTGGTAAAATAAAAAAGTAAAAAATATTTTTTTTAGGGTACCTCCCATGGACGTAAAGTGGGGGTGATTTTTTTTTTCTCGACTAATCCTATAGTGCGGGGTATCGTTAGATAGGTCTTTTAAAACCATTAGGGGGTTGCTAACATGATTTTTCTATTTAGTGATTTGTTTGCGAAATATTCAACATTAAAGTGAAAATTTTCATTAAAATCGACCGTCCCCCCCCCTCTAAAATCTAAACTGTTGGGTGGAAAAATTAAAAAAAATTCAGAATGATAGTAAATATATTAAATTTACAAGGAAAATTATAGCGGCTAAGATTGCTTGTGGGAATTATTTGTAGTTTAAGAGTAAATAGTAGCCTAAGGTATAAAACATACCTAAACTTGGAAGATTCCGTACACATACGAAATCCTTAGAAAAATATTACTTGATTTTTTCGTAATGGCTACGGAACCTATCTTGGGCGTGTCCTACACGCTCTTGGCCGGTTTTTCCTTTTGAGGTAAGGAACCATAAAAAGTCACTAAAGACCTTGTCAAGATTGTTTACTAAAATAAACGAAGTAAGAATAATAATAATTGTGGACAAACGCGAACCAAGTTAACGTTAGTAGGCCTTAGAGATTAATTAACAACAACTTAATTACTAGTTAAGGAATACTTTCGTCGTAATAAACACGATCATTGCCCTACCGTTAATGACTGCTATGTAATGAAAAACTTAATGAAAGCGAATGTTACAGGTAGAAGTAGAGTTGTTCTATATCCAGGATTAACTGATTACATATTGCGGGCTCTCAAGCGTTATCAATATCGAGCAAAAACGAGCAAAAAAATCACGTTTGTTGTATGGGAGCCCCTTTAAATATTTATTTTATTCCATTTTTTAACCGACTTCAAAAAAAGGAGGAGGTTCTCAATTC
Source organism: Archips xylosteana (assembly GCA_947563465.1). Lineage (NCBI taxonomy): Eukaryota > Metazoa > Arthropoda > Insecta > Lepidoptera > Tortricidae > Archips > Archips xylosteana. The sequence continues at coordinate 2,306,390 of OX387351.1, read as the reverse complement.
GGTTGTATGTTCTTTTTTTTTTTTTTTTTAACGTGTGTTACCTCAGAACTCCGTCATTTATGAACCGATTTGGAAAATTTTTTCGTTGTTTGAAAGCACATGCTTCGAGGTTGGTCCCGTTGTTACCAAAATCTAGTTCTGGTGATGGGATCCATGAGGAATTGAAGAAACTCCTCAAAAATTCAAGAGAAACTTATAGCGATTTTAGTATTTTCGGTGACAAATCGAGCATTTGCATTCAGAAAGTATCATGGAATTCTGTAATAAAACGACATAACCCCGTCGAGCATTAAAAATAGAATTTTCAACATGACCTTATTTCGAAGTCAAACTGATGATTTTATCCTACGCATCTATTTTATACAGAAACAACTTAAAAGCAAAAAATATAAATTTTTAAATAAAAAATAAAACCTCCTTCAAAAAACATTCAAAAAACCATGAAATAATAATTGAACCGAACCGACTACAATAAGCATGAAAATATCTTTCTTCTAATCTGTTTTAAGTCGGTGCCTCAGCACGAGCTTGCAGGAGTGTAGAAGCCCTATAGATAGTAAGGTATGTAGGTAAGTTAGATTACTAGGTCCACTCCTGCTGGCTCGAGCTGAGGCACCGACTTGAAACAGATTAGAAGAAAGATATTTTCATGCTTATTGTAGTCGGTTCGGTTCAATTATTATTTCATGGTTTTTTGAATGTTTTTTGAAGGAGGTTTTATTTTTTATTTTTAGTATTTGTTGTTATAGCGGCAACCGAAATACATCATCTGTGTAAATTTCAACGCTCTAGTTATCGCGGTTCCCGAGATACAGCCTGGTGACAGACGGACAGACGGACGGACCGACGGACGGACAGCGGAGCCTCAGTAATAGGATCCCGTTTTACCCTTTGGGTACAGAACCCTAAAAAGTATCTGTCGGATAAATGTCCTTTTTAGGGTTCCGTAGTCAACTAGGAACCCTTATAGTTTCGCCATGTCTGTCCGTCTGTCTGTCTGTCCGCGGCTTAGCTCAGAGACTGTTAGTACTAGAAAGCTGTTATTTGGCATGAATATATATATTAGTCACGCCGACAAAGTGGTTAAACAAAAAAAGCTAAAAAATTTTTTTAGGGTACCTCCCATAGACGTAAAGTGGGGGTGGTTTTTTTTTCTCGACTAACCCTATAGTGTGGGGTATCATTGGATAGGTATTTGAAAATAAATAGGGGTTTTATGAAATCATTTTTTGAAAAAGTGTTTTTTTTCGGAGATATTCACTCCGAAAGTTCAAAATAATGTGTCCCCCCCCTCTAATTTTTGAACAGCAAGTCTAGAAAATATGAAAAAAATCACGTAAGTTAAACTTAATAAAAACTTTCTAGGAAAATTATTTTCAACTTAATCCATTGAACAGTTTTTAAGTTTTTGTGAAAAAAATATTTCTAAAGTAAGATTGTGATTTAACCGCCATTGCAAGCATTTTTTTTCTTTAAGTACCTATAAGATCACGCTAACAGTATCTTCTTTCAAATAAAAAAAAAAATTGAAATCGGTTAAGAATTACATCTGAAAAACCATCAACATACATACTAGTTCTAGTAGAGTGCAATTAGATTAGTTACCCAATTCGCCGATAGATGGCGCTGTATTTTCTTATGACTTCTTGAGAAAAGGAAAGCCATAGTTTTAACGAACGGATACTTTTATCTGGGGAATGAAAAATAAAACCTTTGAAACACCTTTTACAATGACTATGAACTCAATATTTATTTATCATCTACGATATTGTCGAAGTTGACGGAATTAAAAAAAAACACGGTTTTATTCTTAACTCATCATCCCAGCCGGCCTCCTCTCAGAATGAGAGGGCTTGAGCCGTAACTCCCACGCGGGCCCAGTACGGATCGGGAGCTTCACACACACCATTGAATTTCTTCGCAGGTGTATGCAGGTTTCCTGATGTTTTCCTTTACAAAAAGCTCATGGTAAATTTCAAATGTAATTTCACACATAAAGTCTGAAAAACTCAGAGGTGCGAGCCGGGATTTGAACCCACGACCCTCTGCGTGAGAGGCCATAGGTCAAACCACCCGTCTCCTATTTCTTAATTCAGTCCTATAATTTTAAGTAATAAACCATCTTACGTTTTCCAAAAGGACGTGTAAATATTTATAATTTCTATAAGACGTCCGTTTAAACAACACTGGAGAGCTTTTGAGGCGATTTATGAATCCATTATGAAAGGTCTTTGAGATATTAAAATTAATAGGCGTTTCAGTCGAGCTCCCTCGACCTTTTGGGTCAGGAAATAAAATATTCAATTATATATCTTTAAGTAAGTACATCAATCCTAAAAACCGGTTGTCTGTAAAGTCGGTTTACGGACGATAGTTTAACGTGACAACGTCATAACAAAACATTCAAAAAACAAAAATGAAACCAGGCGGTCACCCATCCAAGTACTGACCCCGACGTTGCTTAACCTTGGTGATCGGACGAGAACCGGTGTTTTGTCAAATATTTTGAAAACGGTGCGTACGGTCCTACGGCAAAATCAATAAAATTTTCATCCTCCTTTTAAGTTCTGCAGGTAAGACTGAAATCTATTTGTAAGAACAAATAACATCCTAAACAAGTATAACACTCTATTTCTTTGGTTTTTCTACTCCAACAGTGTTTTATATTTATAAATATAAATTCCTAAATTTAACTATCTAATAATTTACACAATGTAGATAACTTATTTTAAATTGAAGCTTAATATTTGACTTGGCTAGTTTTTACCAGCAAATTGAATGTAGAAGATAAGTTGATTAGCCAATAAGATGATTTGTATGTGAAAAGTAGCAAAGTCAAATGTTAAGCTTCAATTTAATATAAGTTATCTACTTTGCGTAAATTATTAGATAGTTAAATTTAGGAATTTATATCTAATATATAAAAATCTCGTGTCACGGTGTTTGTTACCGAACTCCTCCGAAACGGCTTGACCGATTGTTATGAAACTTTTTTGTCTTTAATCGGTAGGCCTGAGAATAGGTCGTAGGCTATTTTTTATACTCCTGGGTGATGTATGGCAAAACAACGTTTGCCGGGTCAGCTAGTTTATAAAAATAAAACACTGTTGGAGTAGAAAAACCAAAGAAATAGTGTTATACTTGTTTAGGATGTTATTTGTTCTTACAAATAGATTTCAGTATTACCTGCAGAACTTGGCACCCATTTAGATCTCAAACCTTTTGTCGGTGAAGTCCATAATCAAATATATTTTTAGTATTGAACTTGGCTAACATTTTTTACATTTATGTTTTTGGTGGGATTTCAATTTCTGAGTTTGATATTGAAAGTAATCCTAATCTTATAAAACACGTAAAATGTTCTCATATTCTGACATACAGAAACGTCAGAATCCTCATTATTAACTTAGAATACACTTCTCTGACCTCCTAAAATATTACTGAATGTCGCTCTCTCATACATGTGTAATCATCTTAATTCATCCACGTTGCGAGAAATGTCTGACTATGAGTAATGAGAGAAATTGCCTTACAAAAAGCTTTTATCAAAATTAATACCACAAATATTTATAGAGCCAGCAGATTTCAACAGCTTGGTAAGCGATTTTTGGTAAAATGGTACAATGGTACATCTTAATTCTATCATCATCATCATCATCATCCCAGCCTATATACCCCACCACAGGGCACAGGCCTTCTCTCCGAATGAGAGAGCTTGGGCAATTGGGAATGTCTAAAAAAAATACCAGTGGTTTTTATATTTTTTTTTGTATAGAAAAGTCAATTATAAGAAACTAATTTCAATATTTTGTCATTTAGTTCTCTACTTTTTCAAAATTAATTATTGAAACTATTTTAGTTGATGACGTCAGATTATAATTGAGGGCTCCCACAATGCCAAATTTCTAAATCTATCTAAATGCGTACGATAAAGCAACCCCTTTAATTATTTTTTGCGTAGTGGTACACTATACACTGTGTCACTTTACTGGCACTGTCAAAGTGCTAGATGTCAGACAGCGGGTCCAAATCAAACTCCGTAGTATAATTCACGCGTAAATTGTGAAGAATTCTAACCACATAGAATAAAGTACGACTTGAACCGGTCACGCAATTTACACCAATGTCAAATGAAGGTCATTGCTTATTTGTTATACAATAAATTCATTACATAATATTAAAATTAAATAACTACAGAAAACGAGTTAAAAAGCATTTATCTCGAAATGGTTTTCGATTTACTATACATTGCAAAAAAATAGACATCCCCAATTCTATCATACTAATATTATAAATGCGAAAATATTTAAGAATGTGGGTTACACACAGCGTAAAAAACAAAAAAGTAGACTCTCCTGTACCCATAAAATTAGCGAATTTGAGTCAGAAAACTTAAGATTATAGGGTCTGAAAGCTGACCAGGCGTCCCACAAGGCGATGTAGACTTGACTGAGAAATATTTGATTAAAAACTTTTATAACCGATGTGCGTGTTTGTTTGTGACTCTTTCACGTTAAGACGGTTGGACGGATTTGGATGAAATGTAGTATTATCAACGCGCGTTTAGAAAGGGATTGAGCTCTTATGTCATTAGGGTTCCGTACCTCGAAAGGAAAAAACGGAACCCTTATAGGATCACTTTGTTGTCCGTCCGTCCGTCCGTCCGTCTGTCAAGACCCTTTTTCTCAGGAACGCGTGGAGGTATCAAGCTGAAATTTATATCAAATACTCAAGTCTACTGTCCCTTGGAGCTGTGAAAAAATCAATCTTCTAAGCCAACGCAATCAAAAGATACAGCCGTTTATGACGCAAATTTCCGCATGTTTTCGAAACTCGCAAGGGAATCAAAACCTACAGGGTACTTCCTGTGAACTCAGAATCTTGGAATTTGGTACGAAGCTAGGTCTTATAGCACAGATAAAGGAAAAATTGCGAAAAGCATAAATTTTTAACGCAATCAAAAGATAAAGCCTTTTATGCCGCAAATTTCCGCAAATTGTCGACACTCGCAAAGGAATCAAAACCTACAGGGTACTTCCCATGAACTCAGAATCTTGAAATTTGGTACAAAGCAAGGTCTTATAGCACAGATAAAGGAAATATTGCGAAAAGCATAAATTTTTTTGTCTGTCTGTCTATATCAGTAACCAATCTACAATGATCCCACACTGCGCACATTTTGCTTAGGAGCAGGGGTCTGCTAAAGACTGGATGTTCATAGATACATATAAATTGGTACGGAACCCTCGGTGCGCGAGTCCGACTCGCACTTGGCCGGTTTTTTTTGAACTAATGCATGATACGACATTGTCAGTGGTAGAGTGTGCAGACAAATGAAATTGTTATTTTAGTACAATGAAGTTCTAAAGCAAGGAAAAAACATCAAATTATATTACTTAAATAAAATACAAAAGTTGTAAATAATTGCTTAAAATGGCCATCAAAGTTTTCAGAAGAACCTTCGTTATCTTTTTCTTTATTGAAATATGTTAGTACATTGCAGATAATTTCTCGGCACCGACCGTTTAATACTTTACTGCGATTCATATTTTATACATACCTATTTATTAAAAGCTGCGACGGCAATTTGGTAACGCGAAAATGATGTGAATTAGTGTTTCCTGTGTATTTTCAGAGTTTGTTTGATAATCCAGAGCAAACACTTATTCTAACACCTTTACAAAAGGCTCGTCGAGCCTTACGTTTAGCTTTAAAAAAAGCTGCTCAAGATCTATTCATACAACATTCACCGAATCAGCTGTGCAACTTAAACTTTGGGTGTAATGGTAAGAGGAATTAAACTGTACTGTACCTACTCCTACTTTAAATTACTACAGCTACTTATTGAGTGTTTTTTTACTAATTATCTGTTTTTAGAAGAATCTCCGGATGATTATGCTGATGCTGTTGAAGGAGAGGAAAACATTGAGTTTGACTGGCTTATTCCGAAGAATGAATTGACTGAAAAAGATCCCCCTCCTCCAGGTCTTTCCCTTCATAATTACCATACCATTATTCCCTTGATACTTTATGTTTCCTGTACTTGGTTTCCTACAATATCCTTAATATTTGTTTATAAAACAAATGACAACATTTTACCGAGAATAGATTCCAAATATGCAAAGGATACTCTGTAAATCTATTAATTCTATTATCAATAACTGTCTGCACTTATGAAGATATCAAAGATTGACTTATGATTATATTTAATCATTTATAAGTACTGTTGTGCGAACGGTACTCTCGAACCCCGTTATTATTTTGATTTTGTAATACTTTTAACACCGATATTCTCACCAGATCATTGTAAGTCACATAAACATTTATTTTTATTCAGTCATACAATCTAAAATGAGAGAGAGTAATATAGTGAAATTCCGGAATTTCGATTCGTCTGTTAGATATTATAATGGTTAAAAGCCACGGGTAAATTGGTCATCGTCATCATTCCAGACTACCTACTTCCCACTGCAGGGCATAGACCTCCTTTCAGAACGAGAGGGCTTGAGCCGTAGTTCCCACGCGGGCTCAGTGCAGATTAGGAACTTCACACACACCATTGATTTTTTCCTCGGGTTTGTATCCTCGCGATATATCCTCTATTCGTTATTCCGTTTCGTTTTTTTTTTATTTGGTTTCCTCGATATAGATAAAAATTCCATTTTTAATACAAGCTTTTTTTGCTGCCTCTACTGTTTTCCCCTGGTCACCATCTAGGACCAAAGTACTCGTCAAGACAAATCAAACAAACCCAAACTCGACGGGTTCGTGTCGTTTTGTTACAAAGTTCCTACGGCCACCTTCCAGCTCCATCATCAGATCAGCTCCGTATCATAATAATATTGCATTGTCACCCGATTCACAGATGTATGCAAAATTTCAGCTCAGTTGGAAACCGGGAAGTGGATCAAATTCAACTTGCAAGATTGAACCCGTACATACATAGATATAACCTACCTGTAAACATACATTTAAAGTTAAATAAAAGATTGTAAAAGACTTTAGATGCAAAATACGTTCGAGGCAAACATCAAACAAATTGCTAAAGCACTACGTTTTCATACTTTGCATAGGTATAGTCGGGGTAAAAAAAGGTTCGTCACTTTTCGACCTTAATTCATTGACATAGAGTCGAAAAGTGACGAACCTTTTCTTACCCCGACTATACACCCATTACATACAGGCTGTATTAATTTCTTCGGTTCTATTTCGCATTTCAACGTCATTTCCACGCGTCTCATTACCCTGCCTCATTCCTCTCCAGGGAGCCGTGAAGGGAATGACATTACTTGCTGCAGAGTTTGGAACTTCTTGAGTGTTCATGCTCTGAGAATGCTCAATTGAGTGCGGCGTTTTGCAAAGCCGAGCCCCGTCTGGCGGGTAACGAGAGTTAAAGACATTCTGTTTAAAAAATAAGACGGAGAACTTGTTTAAATTTTTGATATTTTTTATCTAATTAGAATTTTTTTTTTTTTACGGACACATATTTTTTTAACTTGTACCGAATTGAAACGCATTGAAAAAACAAAAAGCTAAGATCTTTTTTTCATTTACTTTAACTATAAGGGAACATTGAATAGGTCAAATTAGTACCGGCGTAGTGTGGGACGCCCTGCAACACGTTGGACTGATGACCTTAGGAGGACAGCTGGCAGTGGGTGGATGAGGGAAGCCCAGGATCGCGAATTTTGGCGCAATATGAGGGAGGCCTACGTCCAGCAGTGGACGGACAATGGCTGTAGATAGAATAGGTCAAATTAAGTTAATTTTAGGGTTCCGTACCCAAAGGGTAAAAACAGGACCCTATTACTGACTCTCCGCTGTCCGTCTGTCACCAGGCTGTATCTCATGAACCGTGATAGCTAGACAGTTGAAATTTTCACAGATGATGTATTTCGGTTGCCGCTATAACAAAAATACTAATAAACAGAATAAAATAAATATTTAAGGGGCTCCCATATAACAAACGTGATTTTTTTGTTCGATATTGATAAAGGCAACAGGTAGACGGGTCAAATGAAGTTATTTTCTGTCCTAACTCTTATTCATTGTTAATAAGATAGTCAAGAATTAAATAAAAAATTAAACTGTTTATTCCGGAAAAAAACACACTTTACACAGCATTAACTTCTAAATCCTTAATTTGTAGGATTGCTGCTGTTAATATATTAATTAATATTAGTTAGGTACCTACTTACTTACTTACTGTTTGGCAAATCAAAATCAAAATCAAATTTAATTACGCGTGGTAAAATAACCAGAGTAAAAGGTTCTTCATTAAATTGATGACGACGAAGTTAACAGTCAATATTTAATCATGGAGGAAAAACAAAATTTTTTTTCGATTTGGTAGAAAAGTTACCAGGTACTCTATTTATCGACACGGTACCGTACAAAATATCTCTGCTGCAGTAGATAATTCCTGATAATACATTAAATCAACCTTAAAGAGTCATTCAGACGGTGCGAGAAATAAGCGCGAATGTGGTTACATTGTGAATCCCCGTAGCTGTGAGTGTATAAGTGATCCAACATCAGCGGCAATGTACCAGAACTTCCACAATATTTCCCGCATTGACTGACCCTTCCAATCGATTGCCATGGCGACGACTCACATCGCCGTAACGACAGGGAAATGAGTTTCTGTTTGATTTTGAAACCGATACCGTAAAGTATTAGGTCAGTATTTGTTTCAACTTTGGACGTTTGAAGCCCCCTTGTTTACTTTTGTGAGGTTTAAAGCGATGGGCTTTTATAAATAGGCAATAAGCCGGTGGAAATTAAATTTGCTGGCGAAAAATGGTTTTGTAACCTTAATTAAAGTCGAACGGTGCTTGAAGGGCTTATGAAAGTCATTGGCTAGGTCCTTTTATCAATTCTATTATGAAAATAAAAATGTAAAGATAAGTTCTTGGATAGCAAGAATTTCATTTGACATTTTGTGATGTTTTGTTTTGCATGATGATGGTGATGATGTCGATTGTCATAGTGCGCGACACCTCGTTTAAGTTAAGCTTAAACTAAACATGTAATCCATCGCTATCTGCGAGATCCTGTAAATGGGCTGTGTGTTACTATTTCACAATACATAATCTATACATATAAAATCCTTTGTCCTGACTGACTGACGGATCAACGCACAGCCTAAACCGCTGATCGTAGAGACCTGAAACTTGGAGGGTGTTTTCTTTGTATGACGTAGGCATCCGATAAGAAAGGATTTTTCGTAGTTCTACTCCTAAGGGGGTAAAAAAAGGGGGCAAAGTTTGTATGGGACAACGTGATTCCTTGGTTCAATCTACTTCAAATTTTGCATAAACATTCTTTAACAGAATTGATGGAAGATGTGTTTCGTATTTTATTGAAACTCATGCCTTGACGGGGTTAAAAAGGAGTAGAAAGTTATTTTGGGGGTGATTTGCTTCGAAGTTGATATCAATACTCTTTAGTGCTTTTGATTTAAATTACAGTTTATTTTGACACAATGTAAACGAAACGAAACTTCAAATTTTGCAATCATTTGTCTACGTTTGTCAACCACTTTCTGATCAGATCTCTGATAATAACTAATTATATGTATAAGTATTTGCATTTCACCAAGCTTTTGCTTTTACAAACGCAGCGTGGGACGTCCACCAACGAGATGGACGGACGTTTTGGTGAAGGCCGCAGGTTCAGGGTGGATGCAAGTCGCTTCCAACCGATTACGGTTACGGGTTGGTTGCTCCCAATCATTAGATTGGGCGGCAATGAGGGAGGCCTTTGTCCAGCAGTGGACGTCCTACGGCTGAAATGATGATGATGATGATGAAGCTTTTATGTGAGTTCAACCTTTTTCGAATAAAATCGAATTGAGTATTCAAACATCATTGTTGAACTCGCATAAAAACTTGGTGCATATACATATAAAATGCTTTGTCCCGCTTTATGTAGAGACCTGAAACTTGGAGGATGTGGTCTTTGTATGATGTAGGCATCCGATTAGAAAGAATTTTCCGGAATTCCCACGGGATAAGGAATATACGGGATGTATATATTTCATCAGTCGAGAGTGACCCTATCCCCATAACGAAGATTACAAAACTGTTCAAATTGGGCATGCAAGTAGACTATTAGAACAGGTATAAAGCTAATTTCAATAATTTTGACAATTCCCACGGGATAAGGATAAATCAGAATTTATATACTCAAATCAACTGGATCCTATGTCCGTAACTACAATTACTAAACTTTTCAAATTCAGTATAAACGTAAATGGTCATATAAAATTAACAGCAAAAAAACTTATTGCGGGATTTTTGGAATTTCCTGTGGGATAGATAATCTCTGAAACTTCCGAGCCGATTAAAAAAAATCTTTTACCAATAAAAAGTTACACTATCCTTTATTGACATAGGCTACTTTTTTCCGGAAAAATACAAAATTCCCATCAGATAGAAAAAAAAATTCAACTTCGGAGCTCATTTTAAAATGTCTTTCACCAATAGAAAAGATACTCTGTCCTTGATTAACATAGGATGCTATTTTCCGGATAAATACAAAATTCCTGCGGTAGAGAAAATAATAAATTTAACTTCGGGGCTGAGTTTAAAAAAAATGACCAATAGAAAGCTACACTATACTTTATTGGTATAGGCTAGGCTACCTACTATTTATTCGGTAAAATGCAAAATTCCCGTGGGATAGAAAGAAGTGAATATCACTTGAGGGCTGATTTGAAAATTTCTTTCACCAGTAGGAAGCTACACCAACTATTATTAACATAGACTACTTTACTCCGTGAAAAAGCAAAATTCCCACGGGAAAAAAATAAGTGAATTCAACTACGGGGCTGATTTTAAAACTTCTTTTACCGGTAGAAAGCTACACCGTTAAGGACATAGGCTACTTTTTCTCGGGGAAAATGCAAAATTCCCGCGGGATAAAAATAAGCGAAAATTTGCATAGAATAAGGACAAATTTGTTGAAATTCCCACGGGATAGAGAATAAACGGGATTTATAATATTCACTAACTAATACTGATGATGATGAAATGATAATAATGATGGATGTTGCCGTTGCCGGATTTTTGTTTTATAATATATAATGAAAGAGATGAATAAGCTTTACCACAAATTGGAATTATTCTACGCGGACGAAGTCGCGGGCAAAAACTAGTGTATGTATAAAAATGAATCCCTATTTACCTTCACGCCATTGAGATCGACTTTACCGGTTTCATTCATAGTTTTCTGATATGTTGTTATCTAATTATTACGGAAAAAAAGAAAATCGCGGAGAAAATTTAGAAAACTTTACGATTTAACTGTTGCCAACGACGATAATGATGAATATTTAAATGTTGCCGTACTTATCTTGTTTCATTCAACGAGATAAGTAGATGAAAAAGCTTTTCGACAAATTTTAATTTTGTGCGGACGAGTGATTTCTATTTAATTTATTATTAGTTCTGCGTACTGCTATAAGAATACCTTCGAATAGAATTTCATTATATCATCTTCATTACCATTATTATATCAACCGATCCATTACCATTTTTCTTGCCGCCAACTCATGCCCGTGGAGTCATTACTCTTTCAAACGCGACCCGTGGGTGTCATTTTTTTACAACTTTAGACACGGTAATGAGAAAACTCTATCGGTGTGGTCATTATAATTTGAATTAGAAAATAATATCGATACTTTTTATTTGAGCTTCTAAAAATTTTTATTTAAAACTTTCCACGAATATAAAACATGTTGTTTGTAGTCTAGAGCCAGTAAATGGTATTTCTTCGGTTAAGTTGCTTTTAAATGAGTTGTGCTTTGTGTACACAGAGATAGGCCGAAAAACGTTTATTGCTATACATAGGCATAGGCCTCCCCTAAGGTTCGCCAAACAGAACGGTCCTGCGCCATCCGCATCCAATGCGTTCCCGCAACCTTAAACAGGTCGTGTCTCCATCTCCTTGGAGGCCTACCTGCACTGGTTAGTAGTGGTAGAGCCATGTTGTAGCTAGCCGCTGCATCACGAAAGGGCCGGCTCGTCCGGGGCAGTACCACCCTCTCACAGAAAACCGGCGTGAAGCAGCAGTAATCCTGCTTGCGTTTCGTACGGTCAGTGAGAGTGCCGGGGGCCCAATACCTCACCCCTTCCCTCTCCCCTCCCTCTCCCCCTTCCCCTATTCCCTCTCCTTAAGGGCCGACAACGCACTGGCATCGCGTAAAGCGCTGCAGGTGTCTATGGACAGTGGTGATCATTTTACATCAGGTGACCCACTAGTTCGTTTGTCTGGCCTTTCTAACATAAAAAAAAAAACCTGCACTGTGTCTCTCGATTCGTGGACGCCATCTGAGAACCTATTGGTTCCATCGACCATCAGTTCTACGAGTAATAAGTACTAAGGCTCATTGAAAGGGGTATGTATTACAATACCGAAGTACGAAAGACCGAATGTATTAAAACATCGAATGGGTCAAAAGACCGACACGTTTTTTTTCTGAAACCGTAAACTTCTCAGAATTTATTAAAACGGCATCATACAGAACCCATTAGGTTAGGTTAGGTTTGTTTTATAACAATCTTAAAAAGTTAACGGTTTCAGAAAAAAATCGTATCGGTCTTTTGACCCATTCGATGTTTTAATACATTCGGTCTTTCGTACTTCGGTATTGTAATACATACCCATTGATACCGGCCAAGTCTCAGTGCCATAGGTCATCACTGGCAACACACACAGAGACAATAATAAGAGAAACAATAAAGTACAGTCTACAAGAAGTTGTTGAGTGTACAATTGTACATGGAGTAGTTTAATTTCAAATACTTCGTACTTCTTCACCCATCAAACCTCCGCGCGCGTTCTGTTTTGTTTGAGGCGCAAAATTGAACCAAAGAGAAAAAGTCGTCATCTGTCAATTGCGGCAACACGCACTAATTGAATTTGGCGAGATTGTTTTAATCTAATTTTCCCGCACTGAGTCTGAAGTTATTGGATATCGTTGATATTACGGCAAGAAGTATTTAGAGATATTATAAACCGCACGCAAGAAATCCGGAGTTAAAGGTGAGTGGAATATCAACATTTCTGATAGACTATTTCCATGCGAGTTTATAAGTAAGCTCCAGGAGAGAATTGTACGCCCACCCTTTTTACAAGACTACGGCAAAGCTAAAAGGAAGTGATTTACTGTCAGATGAAGCCTCATCAAGAAGAAACAACAAAAATGCAGATTGACAATAAATTTCAACAAATTAATCATGGTCATGGTCATGCTTGGAAATAATACCGATCCACATCGGCGATCCCTAACTTCAAATAGGGATGTTGACGCCATTAAAAAATAATTCGAAAACACGACTCCGGTAAAAAAACGCTTTATTTTAGCCCTGAAAACCAGATTAATTTTCGATTAACTGCAAAATTAGATTTTTTGTTGCTTTAACAAATAAATAGTTAATTGATCGACTTGGCGAACAAGTGACGTCATAAGTTGCTATTGCCATTCAAACTCTATGGGAGAATTGCGTTATGACAGCTCATAAAAAGTACGTCAGTTGATTGGTGGTGTCACTTATTGTGTATTTATTTATTGATTTAAAAGACATAGGTAGCTGAGCTATATAACACCTTGTTGAGTTTCTTGCTGGGTTCTTCTCAACAGGGTGTTTACGAAACCACAGTAAGTTCTTTGACATTCATAAGTGCTTGATAGCCTAAACTGAATAAAGATCTCTTGACTTTGATAATTTAATGAACTGAAACAATTACTTTGCTCACCCTTTCCCTGTGCTACCAAATGTAAGAGAAATGTTAGTGTTAGTGTCTAACATTTGGTAGCATAGTGAACGGTTGCGGTACTCTGAAGATAAGTTCTGGTTGATTTCGAAAAACGTTAGTGTAGTTTGGTGGTGGTGATAGTTGGGTTTGTGTGATTTATGTGTGTTCATACAGTGTGAGGAACTGCATGAACACGCATTTTTTAAATAAACGTAGCTATTGTATGGTCGCGGGTGAGCAAAGTAATTGTTTCAGTTCATTAATATGGACCTCCGCAAAGTAACGCCTGATTCAAATTTGATAATTTACTTCTCGTTTTAAAACGCCTGTAAACTGTTTATACATTTTGTTCGATCGCGAAGTGTCAATGCCGGTTTAATGTCATTCCCGTGGGCAGGGTAATGAAGCGGCTGATTGCGAGGTTTTAATCAATTCTATTTCGGGAATTGTGAACCCGGCGATACTGTTTGGCAATTAAACTTCATTTAGGGGATGCGATAAAGTATTGTCGAGTTTTGTTACTTTGCCCCTCCGCTATCCTATTTCCTGCTAATAATATTATAAATACAAAGGTTTGTGAGTAGCGTGCTTCAAAGTAAGAGATAAAGAAATAAATTTATTTAGAGCAGCACAAGACACACAAATTGGGATGAATTAATTAGTTTTGGTCGAAATGGTATTGTATGAGATTTCTTTTGAGCTGATTTGCCATTGAATTATTTGTTTTACCGTTTGAAGGTACCAGTTTGGAGGCGATTACGCTCTGCAGTAGCAGGCGACTTATTACTGCTGTGCTACTAGTTTCTATGTATTTGTACACGTGTCTTTCATAGAAATATTGATAGTGCCACCCATTTTGCACTCGGATAAAAACTGGCTTTAAACTGCAGGATGGCTTTAAAAAGTAGGTGTTGGTCGTGAAAGCGAAGGCAAGCGTCAGAAGCGTTAGACAATACGGCCTCAGGTCATCGCTCTTAAATTCTAATGTCAAAATAAAATTGCTTATCTCAAATAAAGATAATAACAAAAAATGATTCCCAGGGGAAAATCGGTCGTTCAGTGTGTCCGATAGTCATTACCGTGACGGAACGAGGTCCGCAGTAATGACTTCCCGCGGCGACCTGTGTGCCGCAATGGAAGGAGCGCTGATTAAAACAGGGGTATAAATACCAATGGGGTAGGCAGTAAAGCCTGCGTTGGAGCAGGTACAGTTGAAAGCTATATCCTATATTATACAGCCATCGCGTCAAATGTAAGTAAACACACCTTATCGTTAGTGGCGTAGAGTTGTATAGATATTTTTGACCGTTCGTGCCAAAAAAACCAAGGTAATTATTATTTATCATTTAAATTTCGTCAGTAATGAGTTTTCCATTCATAGCTATTCGCTACAAGGAGATTATTGAGATTATGTGAATGAGAGATTATTAAGATCTGGAGATTATATTTCGCATCTTCATTCTTTACGATTTATGGTTAACATATTGTAGTAGCGCCCCCACGCATCAGCCTTGCACGGTTTATTAGAGTTTTTTTTTAATTCTTATACTGGCAACACTAAAAAACTTGCTCCCACTCGTATCCCCTCTACGGCGTCATGGTCGGTCCGTTCCGTTAACCGCCATTTTCAATCATTCAACGTTTCCGTGCTCGAGCCTTCGCACGTCACGCAACACTCGCTACCTACTCATCAGTATGAAGAGGAAACGCAGAAACAACGACGACGAAAGCGGCGGCGGCGGCAGCGGCCGTAACTACATCTTAAAAGTGATGCTGATGTGGTTGTGGCTTTACCCTTCACGCTATACCTATCACACCTATTATGTGTCACATCAATGTCATAATAATCGTAATATAATTCCCTTTGGTTAAATATTTTTTTGTATTTTTTTTATATTTTTATCATTGAGGAATAATGTTATACAACCATTTTCTGTAGTCGGACTTAAAAATAAACAGCTAATAGCGGAAATATTCCAAAAAAACTGATGTCTTTCATTTGATCTTCAAATAACGTCATTAAAGGTTCAAAGGCATTTTTCTTTTACCTTTGCTCTCACGATTCACTTTAAAAAATGTCAATGTCTGTCATAATGTCATTTAAATTTAACTGATGTCAATAGGATAGGTTTTTAACAAAACAAAAAGGATATTTACATTTTTGAAACTAAAAAATGGACTATAGAAAAAGTTTTATTTGTTCAAATGACTCCATGAATAGCCCCGGCAAAATATTCGTCCGTGTTAGGGAAGATCTACGTGAGAACTGGTGTCGTCTTGCAAATGTCGAATATTTTAGGATATCTCTCTTGTACTGCTGCGAAGATCATATTGATGTATGCAAATGGACCTGTTTCGCATTTTGGGTAGATTGAGAGTGTCAGCCTTGACAAATTTTTCACCGGAGTTTCCACTGGTAAGCATTTTTTCAAAAATTATCGTGGAAAATAGACTTTCAGAACCAGAAGGTTAGAAACGTATTGACGACATGACGACGTACGAATGACAGATAACAGTATTTTTTCTCTAAGCAGATGGGCAAAGGAAATCAAGAGTTTCGAGCTACTGGATGACGTATATCCGGTCAACCATATCCGGTATTTAACAAATTAAATTTAAAAAAAAATACGCGACCAAATTTTAAAATATTCAAATTAGTTTCTTAAATTGGCCTAATCTGTAAGAAAAAAATATAAAAAAATACATATTTTTTTTCTAACCAAAGGCAATTGGTATTGTATCAATAAACGTGTTTATCTCAACGGAAAATGCCGCGATTTATTTTATAATTTTTCGATTTTAACATAAATTAGTATATCAGGTAGTTTTTAATAATGTGTACCGAGCAACTTGTCGAATTTAACGGAAATAAAAAGAACCGGCCGAGTGCGAGTCGGACTCGCGCACGAAGGGTTCCGTACAATTATCTATAAAAATCACGTCTGTTGTATGGGAGCCCCCTTAAATATTTTTTTTATTTTAATTTAATTATTTATTTTTAAAGTCAATATATAATTAAATATTCTGTGAATATTTCAAGTGTCTACCTGTTGCCGTTATCAATATCGAGCAAAAACGAGCAAAAAAATCATGTTTGTTGTATGGGAGCCCCCTTAAATATTTATTTAATTCCATTTTTTAGTATTTTTTGTTATAGCGGCAACCGAAATACATCATCTGTGAAAATTTCAACTCTCTAGCTATCACGGTTCCCCAGATACAGCCTGGTGACAGACGGACGGACGGACGGACGGACAGCGGAGCCTCAGTAATAGGGTTTCCGTTTTTACCCTTTGGGTACGGAACCCTAAAAACACGGTGTATGCATAGTTGGAGTGGAGTATACTTTAGAATATAACATCCTGCTGCTTAGCTTTCTCACGCAGTTCTGGAATAATAACGTAATTTCTAACTATGTTGCCTTGTCTTACACAGCACATTATCTTGTCAAGAGCCGGGCGCTCTAGATGTTTCATTATAATATCAATGGTAGGATGGTTATGAAACATTAACGACTACTGATTCAGTATTAATATAGTCCTCAATAATTCGGATTGTGAGCGATGATCCCTCGGAGATAATGTGTTTGGTACTCAAACTAATGGAAATTGATTGAGTTGTCGAGTTTTTGTGATTAATTAATGAGGGTTTTTTCACAGTTGGCGCTAGTATAGGTGAAAAACTTAAGTAAATAACCTGTTGTGTTTATAGCAAGACCGTTTAAGGCCCTACTGAGCTTTTGACGCATTTATTGCATCCATTTATTCTCGTGCTGTATAATTACTAGCAAAGCTTTAATCCTCAAATTCAGGTGTAAGATATTTGAGGATTTACTCGAGTGACCAGTAACAATTACTTGCGACCTTACGATAGTTACGTTTATGTAACGAGACCGTGTCGCTGTTTCGTATATTTGAATTTGCGGCTTCTAGAAATCGAATCAAGGAACGAACAGCGGACGGTCTGGGCAGCCATTCTTGGTTAGGCCGCGCTACCGAATTATTGTGTGTAAAATAAACAAAGTTCGGAATTCCAAGTTTTTATTTATCTAAGTAACACCCAACTACAGTACCACAACCGTTCCCTATGCTACCAAATGTTAGAGTCTACCAATATCATAGTACTCGTATCCCATTCACATCGTAAATAACTATTACCTAGCGGCTAAAAATGAAAATTTATAGTATTAAAATTCTTTTTTTTCTTCTCATTCCTCTCCTATTGGAGGTTGGCCCAGTTGTTGTTGTTATTATTAAAATAACAAAAGGAAAATCGATGAAAATCGAATGCATCATCTAAAAGCACTATATCGTCCTTAAGCCCAAGGATATAGAACGTTTTAGTGAAGAATACATAGCGGTCCGATCAATTACGAAGGCATGCGATGCAAACACTCTAACACCGTTTAATCATGCTCATGCCCTTTAAGGGTTTAGGACCATTTACTATGTAAATGTTTTTCTTATGTTTGCTGCTGTTGTTGGATAACTAAACATGTGTATTGGGACTACGCGCGTTCAACGCGGCGCGCGATTCGTTCATTGCGCAGCCAAAAAGTAAGCCAGAGAGTGGTTAGCGGGTAGCACACTCAATGGATAGAGACATCGCTTGTCGCGTCGCCGGTCGCGCCTAGTGGTCACGGCATCAGTTTCAACCACTTAAAGGAAGAAACACTACACTCTTCTATGGGCAAGTAAGCAAAAATAAAACTTCAAGTCTATCATCATTTCAGCCGAAAGATGTCTTCTTCTGAACATAGGCCTCCCCCAAAGCCCGCCAAACAGGTCGTTCCCGTGCCATCCGCATCCAACGTGATCCCGCAACCTTAACCAGGTCGTCGATCCATCTTGTTTGAGGGCTACCTACACTGCGTCTTCCGGTCCGTGGACCTTTTTGCCCCATCGGCCATCAGTTCTACGAGCGATGTGCCCTGCCCACTGCCACTTGAGTTTGGCGATTCTTCGAGCTATGTCGGTGACTCTATATCAACGAGTTAAGATCGAAAAGTAACGTAGGTACCCTTTCATTTCGCGACTACACATAAGATACAAGAAATTAACAGATAATAAGAAACAGATACACAAAAGCGAACTGATCACTTAAAGGGATCTATTACAGGATATCAGAAACGCGAATAGACATGCAGTGGAAAGTGAAGAGAACCGAACCCTAAATTTAACCCAAATAAATAGTGCGTTTAAATACACATATACAGGGTGGTACATTTAGATTGGCAGGTATGGGCGAGTCTGTAACTATAAGACCTTAGATTATTTATGCACTAGATAGAGTGTCAGTAGCAAACATTGCGATACAAAACGTCCAAAAATCTATTTGACAGCTTCATATTACGATCGCGTTACGTCATTCAAACAAAGGGAGGCAAATGACATATAAGCCAACAATTGGCTTATATTTTTTGGGACGTTTTCATGTCGGCGGAGCTCTATCTAGTGTATAAATAATCTAAGTATAATACATACAAAGATTTGTTCTAAGGAACCATTTCATCGATTTTTAGTGACAAGAAAAACTGCATTCATACATTTAAAAAATAATCTTCATCATCATCCCAGCCTATATACGTCCCACTGCAGGGCACAGGCCTCCTCTCAGAATGAGAGGGCATGGGCCGTAGTTCCCACGCGGGCCCAGTGCGGATTGGGAACTTCACACACACCACTGAATTTCTTCGCAAGTGTATACAGCTTTCCTCAGGATGTTTTCCTTCACCGTAAAGCTCATGCGGATTTCAAATGTAATTTCGTACATAAATTCCGAAAAACTCAGAGGTGCGAGCCGGGACTTGAACCCACGACCCTCTGCTTGAGAGGCCATAGGTCAAACAACTAGGCCAGCACGGCTTTTTAATAAAAATAATCTGTCGGCAACCAAATCAACGAAGTTAAATTATTATATTTACAAACTTGCCCATATTGACCGATTTAAATATAGCATCCTGTGTGCCATGAATACAGTAAAGTGTGAATGAGTACTACTAAGTGTGAAGATCCTAATTCGCACTGAGTCCACGTGGTAATTACAGCCCGAGTCCTCTCATTCTGAGAGGAGGCCGCTGTCCAGCATCGTAACTAGTATACCTAGGTCGGGGACGATGATGATGAAAATAGATGAATTATACACCGCTTTTAAGTCCTTGAAAACCTTTTGATAACTAAATGTTTAAAGCAAACATCAGATTAATAATGGATGCTCATTTCTGCTATAACAATGGCAGGATCTCAAAGGGATTCGGCGACCACTATAGCTCTCACGACGTGGTAGTTACCATATGATCGCTTTACATTGCCGCGGTAATTCCTACAGCAGTAAAGCCTTAGCGCGGCGGCGGAGCAATGTAACGAAACACGCATGATTTTTTCGTATCGCCTAGATTTTTCCCCGACGCATTGCTCTGGGATCCATTGCGATCTATTTATTATTCACACTCAATATCTTAACAATAGATTTAACCCGGGGTTGCTAACGGGTGTATGTAATGTTTACCCACGCCATAGAGTATTCGTTTGTAATAGTGAGCGCACTGCATTGTCGTGACACGAGGCTGCCTGCGATCGGCCGAGTCCCAGCGCACTCGGCGTGCGAATACACGAAATATAACTACAAAATATCTAATTTCATAATAATAACGTTCACAAGATATAATGAACGTTAGTTACAACAGCAAAAAGTGTATTTTTTTAAAGTATAACGCTTAAATTATATAACGTTATTGTTATATAACTTCAATTTGTATAACATTTAAATGGACTAATTTATTTTAACATAATAAACATTAGGTATAACACTCATGATATATATGTGTAAATGTTTAATTATGGGGCGGCGAGCGAGCGAAGCGAGCGAGCAAGACGTTTCGGGGCAGAAGCGACTTGGATAGGTTAGGTTCAGAAGGCTAAGGCGGGAGCGAAGCCGTAAATTCAAATATTCGAAACAGCAGCACGATCTCGGTGGCCAGTGTCTACATTACATACAATAAGTCCTTAATGTTTTAACACCTTCACTTTCCGGGTGCCCCCAATGTGGGGTCATGAAGCTTTTTTTCATAAATCCCGTGCTTCCACTATGGGTTCACAACTTCAAAGACAACGTCAAAGTAGAAGCTGCTTGGACGTGTGACTTTGTTAAATCATTTTGTATGGGGACAGTGAACGTGTGTTGAGCCGTACAATTATTATTGACATTGAACCTTGCGGTAAAGGAAGTTTTTGATCGATTTTACAGTCTAGGAAACTGAATTGCGTAGGTACCAGGATGGAACCTTTTTGTCGCAAATGTCATGTTGACATTCCCTACATCTGCCAAAGAACTTATCGGGAAATTGACTGTGAAGAGGTTCCCTGGTACGCGATTCAGTTTCCTCGACTTATACATAGTTAGCATCATCATCATCATTTCAGCCGAAAGACGTCCACTGCGGAACATAGGCCTCCCCCAAGGCTCGCGAAACAGATCGGTCCCGTACCATCCACATCCAACGTGATCCCGCAACCATAACCAGGTCGTCGCTCCATCTTGTTAGAGACCTACCTACACTCCGGTCGGCCATCAATTCTACGAGCGATGTTCCCTGTCCACTGCCACTTTGAGTCTGGCGATTCTTCGGGCTATGTCGGTGACTTTAGTTCTTGCTCGAATTTCATCATTTCAAAAGCGATCTCGCAGAGACACTCCGAACATAGCCCTCTCCATACATACATAGTTAGCATCATCATCATCAACATTTCAGCCGTAGGACGTCCACTGCTGGACATAGGCCTCCCTCATTGATGCCCAATCATTACGATTGGAAGCGATTTGCATCCACCCTGAACCTGCGGCCTTCACCAAATCGTCCGTCCATCTCGTTGGTGGACGTTCCACGCTGCGCTTGCGATAGTTCGCATACATAGTCTCTAATATGTTTTTGCTAAAAATTCCCTTTTTAATGTAAGCTTCTTTGCTGACTGTACTCTTTGCCCCTGGTCACCATCTAGGACCAAAGTACTCCCCAAGATGGATCAAACGAGCCCAAGCTCGACGGGGTCGTATCGTTTTATTGCAGAGTTCCTATAGCCACCTTCCAGCTCCATTATCAGATCAGCTCTATAACATAATCATATTGTATTATCATCCGATTTACACAAGCATGCAAAATTTCAGCTCAATCGTATAACGAGAAATGGGTCAAATTTAACAGATTCCCTGTCCCGAAGCCATGTGCGGCGTTCTTTCGACACGTCCCCATAGTAACAATGACATTAAACGCTCATAGAGTCATGCGGCGCATGTGCCATGGACGTACCAGTAAAGTCACATATGAGGCGCATGTGCCTCATAGGATAGGGAACCTGTTAACTTGAAAGTAAATAAAAGCTTGTAAAAACAAAACTGTATCGTCAAAACCAGTTAAACTCTCCCACTAATTTATTTACAAAACCATTCGAATTGGAATAAGCTTTCCAATATCTTCTATCAAAATATCAGACGCAAATTAAATGAGACGCTATCGAATTCTGAGTAAATTCTTGATACCCAGTACACGGTAATAGCCCCCTCCCCGGAGGGGGTAGGGCTGGGGCTTGGATTGATTTCATTATCGAAATCTACGCCGGAACTTTTGCATTCGACAGCAAACCTGTTAGACTATAGTAAAAGGATTTGAGAAGAAGAGAGAGAGAGAGAGTGAGAGTCACATTTTATCCTACTGTTTTAAGGGTTTCTTACCTAACGGTACCCTATTACTCAGACTCCGGCTGTCTGTCTGTCCGCCTGTCAGGGCTCTATCTTTTTAACACCGACACAAAAAGACGGGTGTTATAAATTTGACCGCTGTGTGTGTGTCTGTCTGTGGCATCATAGCTCTTAAACGGGTGAACCGATTTGGATGAGATTTTTTTATTGAAAGCGGGTTTTTTTGGCGATGGTTCTTAGACATGTTTCATCAAAATTGATTCAGCCGTTTCAAAGTTATCAGCTCTTTTGTTACCGCCAAACAGATTGATCCCGTGCCATCAGCATCGAACGCGTTCCCGCAACCTTAACCAGGTCGTCGCTCCATCTTGTTGGAGGCCTACATACACTGCGTCTTCCGGTTCGTATCGCCACTCGAGAACCTTTTTGCCCCATCGGCCATCAGTTCTACGAGCGATATGCTCTGCCCACTGCCACTTGAGTCTGGCGATTCTTCGAGCTATATACTGCGACTTTAGCTCTTGCGCGGATTTCATAATTTCTAATGCGATCCCGCAGAGAAACTTCTAGCATAGCCCTCTCCATTGCCCTCTGAGTGACTTTGAGCTTTCTTATGAGGCCCACCGTTAGCGGCCACGTCTCAGTGCCATAAGTCATCACTGGCAACACACACTGCTCAAAGACTTTGACTTGAGACATATTGACCTTGCACATCACTAAAGGTAGGTTACCACCAAAACTCCCCGCCTGATAACGGGGTATACTTATCGGTGATGCTAACGAAGCATCCCTCTGCTCCTATCACCGACATAAGTCATTATATCCCTTTCACATTATTTCATTGGTCAAACAAGGACACAAGGTTCTACCCAAGATAAACTCGTACGTGCCAGGGCATCTATTTCCCAATAATGCACAAAGACTATAAAAAATAGAAGCGAACTCCCCTAGATTCTCGTAAGTATTTATAGGTTTCCGTGGTCCCATAAGGAAACCTTACAGTTTCGTCATGTCCGACTACACTGTCCGCTACATATGTCCGATACATACAACAGGTCATTTACTTAAGTTTTCACCTATACAACCTACTAGCCTTCCGTCCGAGCTTCGCCCGCGATATATTAATTTTCCAGTAGGAAAAGGTATTTTCCCGCGGTAAAAAGTAGCCGATGTCACTCAGTGATAATGTAGCTTTCTAACGGCAAAAGAATTTTTGAAATCGGACCAGAAGTTTTAAGTTTATTCGTTACATAAAAAAATACAAATCTTTCCTCTTTATAATATTAGTGTAGATGTAGAAGGGTAAAATTCCTTGCAATTTGATGCTAATAAGTAATAAATAAATAAATGAGGAAATCTTCAGGGCCAGACTCGTGGTCACACCAGGTTGTAACATCACTAGACCCCGTTATCTTGTCGCACTGAAATTGTTTTTCAGTAGAGCGTGAATGTTTTTTTATCGACCTTTTTGATATCGATGTTTATATAATGCAATTGAATTTTCGCCATGTCAAAAAAGAATTACAGTTTATAAGGGATAACATGTCAATTTTATCGCAAGCAATCCCAAAATTAGAGAGACAATCAATCGAGCTTTTAGAATCAATTGCCGTAATAAGTGATGTAAAGAAGTGAAGTGTTGTTGAAGTTAGTTTTGCATGAAAAGGGACGGCATATTTGTAAAAAGCTATCTTTATCATTAAAAAAATGTTGGATATCATACATTGCAAAAATTTGATATGCTTAACAGAGGCATAGAAATAGAAGTGATGAACGACGATCCATGCAAACCCAGCCTCCAATACTTCTCTTTATTTAAGTACGCTCCCATTACATCTGTCGCAGTGGAAAGAAGTTTTTATATTTTAAAATGGATCTTTTCAAATAGAAGACGCAGCATGACGTCAAAAAATGTAGAGCAACTTTTATTTCTTCGTTTATTATATATATTTTTATACAAAAGTAATAGTACCTATAGTGACTCCTCTTTGAAATTATCAGTGACATACAGTATCCACATTTAGATAGTCGATAAAAAAAACATTCACGCTCTACTGAAAAGTAATGACAGTGCGACAAGATAACGGGCTCTAAAAATCACTGTAGAGACTTTTCTGATCTTCATAACACAGGTTATCCTAGTATGAAGGTCAGAGGATCTATATTAATGTCTTTTACAAGCCTACTTATTGCATTATATTTTTAGTTGTTACGAGTGTTTTTAAGATGCTAACTATACATAAGACTTGCATTATTTGTTGTTTGTTTATCTATGGCTTATTATTCAATAAATTATTATTATTATTATTTATCCTTTCGATTTCGTGGGAAATTCGTCAGAAATCATTTTTATTCCGCAAAAGTTGGTAGGTTAGGTTCGTTAGGTATCTATAGATGCCCGAAGGGCAAACAGGTTAGAAATAGGACCCCGCCGCAGGCAGGGCTTCGTCGAATAGCAATGGCGTAACAACCTGGTGTGACGACGAGTCTGGCCCCAAATATGCATACACTTGCGGATAAATTCAACGGTGTGTGTGAAGTTCCCAATCCGCACTGGGCCCGCGTGGGAACTACTTCCCAACCCCTCTCATTCTGCGTATCTACTGTGTTGATGCTGTGTTGCCTGGGATGATGATGATGATGAAAGTAATAAATAAAAGTGTCGCGTCTTATATTTTTTATTCTTACACTGAAACATACGCGGTAGGGTCCAGGGTACGATTGAATAGATCAAAACCCTTGTCCAATCGCGATCGAACTCATTTCGGATTCGGGGCGCGCTTCGCCGTATTTAATTTTAACAAAAAGAACACTTCAGTTTGAGTCTTATATCCCGGACTTAAGCGAGATTGTAATCCGTGACAAAGAGAAAAGTCCTTGTTTAAATTGAGGCGATGTTTGTGAGATTAGGGTGGTTGTAGGTTGGCATTTTCAGAAAAATGTTACCCTGTACTTTTTTAAAAATCTAACAAATTTTAGGTTATTTCTACTCAGAATCACAAGCAGTAAGTATCTATTTAAGCAACAAAAAAGGTGTCCCGCTTTTAATTGTCAGTTTTGTGACGCAGTTACCCATACATGTATGTATGGACCGTCACAAAACTGACAAATATTTTTTTACGTGATAACGTCTAATAAATCGATGAACGCCGGCTGCACGCACGAAAAAGGATGACGCAATGTTCCGTACATGCCCTGTACTAAGAGCGAGCCAGAGCCAGTGAACGGCGGGGCGGGGGAGTCATAAAGGGGGATAAAAATTTCATTGATTTTGCCGTAGGATGCAACGTTTTCAAGATATTTGACAAAACACCGGTTTTCGTCCTATCCCCGAGGTTAAGCAACGTCGGGCGCGGTCAGTACTTGGATGGGTGACCGCCTGGTTTCATTTTTGTTTTTTGAGAGTTTTGTTATGGCGTTGTCACGTTAAGCTATCGTCCATAAACCGACTTTACAGACAACTGGTTTTTTATGGAAAATTGAGGATAATTAAAAGATAATTAAGGCAAAACGGGTACATTTTTTTCTGAAAACCCCCAGGTACGTACACGGTGCAGGACGGCTGAGTGATGCGGTTTTAAACTGACATGCTTTTTTTTAATTTGAAAAAAAAAAACACTATTTTATATTATTACTAGCTGATGCCCGCGGCTTCGCTCCCGCTGAAGTAGGTTAAAACGTGTTTTCCCGTGGGAATGAGTTATTTTCCGGTGGTAAAAAGTAACAATAAATATAAAAAATAAGATAAAGTTAAAAATGAAAGGGAGTCGTCATATAATAAGCGTGTTTTTTCAACGTTTTTAATTAGATCTTTGTATTGATAATGATGAAACTAGATTTAATACCCATTTCAAGGCGCTTGCTTCTCCGGCTGCCGTACCGTATGCAGTCGTCCTAAACATCCCAGAGAATTTGCGAGCGTCCTCAGCCTCACTGGAATGACATAGCACACTCTTGTTAAATATTTACAGCGGAGTAGACACGATTTATCAAAGTTATACAGCGGATTAGGGAGCGTCCCTTGGTGCCGCTAAGTCTAAAACAGGCGGGAGTTTCTAAGTGATGAGTTGCTCAGTTTTTAAGTGATTTTGACAGGTGCGCTTTAGGAAAGCAGCGAATACAGAATCAGAGATTATGACAGATCATCGTTCATGCACCATCCTACTAATGTTATGAACGTGAAAGTTTGTATGGATTTTTTTTATACGTTACTAGCCTTTCGTACGCAGCTTCGCCCGCGATTAATTAATTTTCCCGTAGGAAAAGGTATTTTCCCGCAGTAAAAAGTAGCTTATGTCACTCAGTGATAATGTAGCTTTCTAACGGCAAAAGAATTTTTGAAATCGGTCCAGTAGTTATTAAGTTTATTCGTTACATACAAAAATACATAAACACTTACAAATCTTTCCTCTTTATAATATTAGTGTAGATATGCTTGCGTTTGACCACAATCACGCCTGATGGAAAGCGAAGATGAGGCCTACAATGGAGCACGCTTGCCTAGTAAATTCTCATTCACCCTAGACTTGAAAGCGGCCAAATTGTAGTGTTCAGGGAACACATTCGCTGGCAGGGAATTCCACTCCTTAGCTGTACGGTTGATGAAGGAAGAGCGAAAACGCTTTGTGCGGATTTTGGGAATACTGACAAAGTAAGGGTGGAGACCCCGCCTACTTCTGATGTGTTTGGGTGTGTTTGTGTTTGATACTCTTTTACGCTAAATTGCTTTGACTGATTTGCACACTGTTAGCTTATAACCTGGATTAACATACAGAGTACTTTTTATCCCAAAACACTGCATAGTTCCGGCGGGATAGCGAGAAATGAATTGGAACAGCTAGTCAATTCATATTTCTAGATTTTTACCGCATAAAAGCCGGCACGTTTTAAAAGTGTCTTTTACTCGACATTGGCAGTGAGAAGTGTCTCTGGACAGAGCCATATTAAAAAAAACAAACGATTGATTCCGGTGTTACTTTAAGAAGGTCTATATACTCTATATCAATGACCTATACAGGGTGAATTCAAATGAGTGATACAAAATTAGTGTTTCGTACTCAGTTAATGCTGCACAATATAATGCGCTAACTCATTTGTTTTAATAAGTCTTATAAAATTTGGGGCGTCCATACATTGAGTACATTGAGTTCGTACTGAGTACGATACACTAATCAACCGACGAAAACAAAAGGAGGAGGTTCTCAATTCGACGTGTATATATATATTTTTTTATGTATGATCATGCATAACTTTTTACAGAGTAGTCCGATTTTAATGATTCTTTTTTTATTGGAAAGCGTATACCCCGAGGGTGGTCCCATTTAAATTTGGAAACAATATTCCTACCCTAAGGGTAGAAAAACAGGGGATGATTGATTGTTCATTTACTGATTGTACTATATGACCACGCATAACTTATTACAGAGTAGTCGGATTTTGATGATTATTTTTTTATTGGAGAGCGTATACCTCAAGGGTGGTTCCATTTAAATTTGGAAATAATATTCTTACCCTAAGGGTAGGAAAACTGGGGATGATTGACTAACTTTTTACAGAGTAGTCTGATTTTCATAATTTTTTTTTATTGGATAGATAGGGTATACCTTGACGTTGGTATTATAAATTTGGAAAAAAAATTACCCCAAGGATGGAAAAAAAGTATAAAATAAAAACTTTTTAACAAAAAATTAAACCGCGGAAAAAACTGAAAAGCAAAAAATAATACCTTAACCTACCATGTTTGACCTTAATCTAGGTACCAGTTTGAAGTCGGTGCCTCAGCACGAGCCAGGAGGAGTGATAGAAGCCCATCAGGTAGACGATTATAGGTCCACTCCTCCTGGTCCTGGCTCGTGCTGAGGCACCGATTTCAAACTGGTACCTAGATTAAGGTCAAACAAAAAAGGTATTATTTGTTTGCTTTTCAGTTTTTTCGGCGGTTTAATTTTTTGTTGAAAAGTTTTTTTTTGTATCACCAATTTGAATTTACCCTTTATAATGTTTAATATAATGAATACCTTTTTACCTTGCTCCTCTGCTGCTATACGTGCACGTCAGCTACCTTCGGACACATATACATATGTTATGCATGCCTGCGAAAGTATCAAGTTCCTATAAAGACAGGAATACATAATCCCAAGAAAGTACTGTTTTAGAAAGGCTATGAGAGACGACCGGATAGCCTAGTTGTTAGAGAACCTGACTACGAAGCTTGAGGTCCTGGGTTCGATTCCCGGTCGGGGCAGATATTTGTGTGAAAGTACAAATGTTTGTACTCGAGTCATGGATGTTGAATGTTGTAATTATTTATTTATTTATTTATTTATTTCTTCGCTTACCACTATTTTTACAGGTATTAACCTAATACAATAGCGTAACTAATTCTTATACATACAATTACATTACATATCTAATTCATTCCTATTGTAACAAATAATAAATAATGCAGACTTAGTGAATTCACTTAGTGGATTATGTATGTATTTATCTATGTAAGTATATATGTTTATCCGTTGTCTAGTACCCATTAGTACAGTCAACGTCATAAATATGTGATCATTTTTCTACTTTGTCGCTTACAGTCGTTACATAATTTTGTATGACTTTTCAAACATGACGTTAAAGTGACAAAGTACAAAAGTCATCACTTATTGAAGTGAAACTTCTAATGCGACTTCCAACAAGGTCGCGTTAAACGTTTAACGCTGCCATGGAGGGGGTATGAAAGCATTAGTATATGTACTGCCGAAGCAAGTAATCTCGCATTGTTTATATTCTAATGGATGTTAAAAACTTCGACAGTGCGATGCAGAACTCATACTGTCTGTGCAAATTTGTATGAGACTTGATAAAAGCGTCATCTAGTGAGTAATTTAAACACATAGATGCATAAGTAAATTTAGTTCTTTAAGTTATTGCAATAAGGTTCATATTGATGTATAAGTGCCATTTTCATTTCCACATTACGAAGTTTCACTTCTTCCGCACGGAGGAACTGCACGCACGTTTTTTTTGTGACGTTGACCCTACAAGCTTTGCTTAGTTTGGGACTAGTAGAATTGGTGTGAATTGTCCTGTGATATTTATTTATTTAGGGGCTGTTTCACCACTTTTTTTAAAGTTCGGATTAGCTTGATCATAACCTTATTTGTCACATGTAATAAAAATTTCTGTTTCACCAGTCTTGATTAGCGCTAAGTGACGGACAAACTATTTCTTAATTTGACCATCAGATCAGGTGGCATTTAGCATTTTTATCCGTCACATATCTTTTTAATTAGTTAGTTTATTTTTTGTGGCCATGGTTGGAGAGCCCTTCAGCCGGTTTCAGAAAAATAAATCAATGTATTTTTTATTTTTTAAAGAAAGAAGTCATGCTAAATTGCAATCGAGAATTTAAATATCAAGATTTGAATAAAAAATATAGGTACGCTTTTAGTATTTAAAAATAAATCCAAAATTTCGTAATATTTTTTAATTACAGACTTTTCAGTGGCACAATCGTTTGTTCTACCTGAACTTGTACATCGCCATTAAAAAAAAAGTTAATCTGTTAAAGGGTTTGGCGCCACTTTTCGATTCGTTTTACGTGATTTTATTTTTCTTTGTTATTGTTAACCAAAGTATCGTAAATAAATACCGTTTTTGGATTAATTATAATGTTACACATTTGTTTATGCAAAAAAATAGATGTGTTTAAAAATTTATTTTGCTTTAATAATGAGCGACTATTTGAACGAAAATATGCGAACAGGAACCCGTGGTCGTGAAATGGGACGTTGCTATTCCGACTTTTTGTTAAACCGACGATTAGTTAAGTGGTACTTAGTTTGCACAGGACCGGAGTGGTGAAAGTGAAAAAAAAACTGGCCGACAGATTTGTGCAGTACTTAGTTTATTCATTGGTTACGTAACCAGTAGTTTGACAATAAGGTGGTGAAACAGCCCCTTAAAAGTCTGTTTTGACTCCCACAAATATTCTTTTCTAAGCAGAGCTGAGTCAAGCATCGCCCCAAACGTTTTATTAATAAAAAATTGAGCGGTCTTCGTCCCGAGCTAAAATGAATGTTTATAATTTGCAAATTCTTTGCCGTTGCGGTAGACTGTTATTTATTTTTGCGGGGCTTGAGCGGGAAGATTCGGTTATATTAAATCGAAGTGTATTTGGTTGACTGGCTTTGATCGCGGTTGGGTATTAGATCGTTTTAGTTGTAATTAAAGTGAAATTGAAAATAGAGGGGCATTATGGGCAAACGAACGTAATTTTTAACTCCCGACACAAAAAGAGGGGTGTTATAAGTTTAACCGCTGTGTGTGTGTGTGCGCACACGCGTGTTTGTCTATGTGCCTGTCTGTGTCATCATCAGTGATCGGTTATTTGGATTCTCCCTCGCGGGATATCAAGTAGAAAAGTTAATATAGATAGTTAAAATTCCTTAGAGATAATTTAAATTGTTTTATTTTTGTACGGTTTTTTCGGTATCGCGGGAAACTGTCGTACCTATTAACTTTTCTACTTGATATCCCGCGAGGGAGAATCCAAATAACCGATCACTGATGGTCATCATAGCTCTTAAACGGGTGAAGCGATTTGGATGCGGTTTTTATTTAATTATTTATTTATTTCACTGTAAACTATTTATTAAATTGTATTTACTTACTTTTAGTTTAGAATAGTTGTATATACTACATACTTATTTACTGTAATAACGAATTTATATTTTCCCCAAAGATTATACCAAATCGGATAGTTCTAAAATTAAAGGGGCTATAGTGTCTGGGGACAAAAGTCCATTAGCAGGTTGTTTGAAACCCAAAATTCACTGATTCAAATAGAAAAGTAGCCGCGGTTCGATTAAAACTTCGAGTTCTACGAGGGCGTAGCTACCGCTACGCGGCTTCTACGCACATGGCGCTACGAGCTACGTCGTAGACTATTAGACGTATCGTTACCGTTTCATTAATGGGGGTATCTTTCACAGACTATTTTTTCTTTTTTATTGAATGACATTTGGTGCAAGGTATATTGCCAGTGTCATGTCAATAATAGACTATTTTTTTTTTAATTAAATGGCAACTGTTCAATGGGACAAAAATAGACTAGTTGGTGCTAGCATTGTGTGACAACTTTGACTTTTTGTGTCACTGACTTGGCCTGTGACGAAGCGTCAGTTAAAAGAAATTGCAAAGGTCAAGTTCCAAAAGGAATTAACATTTTACAGGTGATCATCGCAAAGTATGAGCACACAAAAAAAATGTGCGCTTTAATAGCAGAATGAGCTAAAACACGGTCACTTTATCCGGGAAAGAAATACAAACGATAACATTTATATTCTTCTTATTATAGTTCCATCCTTATTCCAATCAAATAAACGCCTTTCACACAAAACTTCCAAAGTCGCAACTCAAGCCCACCCATAAACACCTGTCTTCATTGTTTTGCTGTACTGCGCATGTGTTGATTCCAGCCGGCCAGTACCTTTCCCACTTCGAGGCAGAACTGTCGCTCGACCCGCCACCGATAACTCGCGAGGAACGAAAAAAAAAAACAAATAACTTGTCTACGCCACATTCGAAATTGCGCGCGAAAATTGACAGCCACTAAAAACAAATTAAGGTCGTACGCGAGTACTAACTTTGGCGGACTTTTGATTGTTTGTGTGATTGTTGTAATCAAATATCGGTGTTAGTATTAATCAAATCAGTTTTTAGTGTACTAGGTCAGTTTTAGATTAAACTTTTGTGTTAGAAAACTATTTCATCAGAGATTTTTAAAGCTTAACGTTTAAATAAAAGTCAAATTTATTAAAAAAAAAACTTTGGTGGTGTAAAACCTCTTTGATAGTTTGTATTGTGCCAGTGTCACTTTTATCAAGATGTGGTGGATCCTCCGTCGCGCTCGGCTGACTGGGGCATCTCTCTTCAGCCAGGCTTCAAGCACCACTAACAACAACAATCCAAAAACAGGTGAGCGATGTCACGTGGTGTCGTGGATGATGGAGATTTGAACAACATTATTGTCAAAGCATAAGGTCGAGTTCGCTTTGCCGTTCGGTTTGGTGTGGAAGAGATATGTTTAATTGGATTGATTTAAAACTATTTCTTAATTTAAAATCTAGTGATAACGTCACGTCATTACGGCCCCGGCAAGTCTACAACGACAAGCGGTTCATCGTGCACACTCAATGAGCACAAAAATGGACCAACTGGGTATCTGGGCATTTCTATTTTTCGTTGTACCCAAAATTAAGAAATTGTTACAGGGAGTTAAAATTAGTCCGTTTAGTTACGCACTTTTTCAAGCCTTTATAATAAAACGTAATAAATCAGACAAGTTTAACAATGTTTAACAAGAAGTGAAGAATTGTCCGGTTTGTTACGTTTTCTTATTATTGTAAATACTTGAAAAAGTGCGTAACCAAACGGACTGATTTTAACTCCCTGTTAACAATTTCTTAATTTTGAGTACAACGAAAAATAGAAATGCCCATTTACCAAATAATTTTTTTTTAAATAACCAATACTTTATATATTTTTCTTGGAAAGAATAGGATATAAAATTGCATTTTCTTCAACTTTGAATTTTCATGGGTATTTAATTTTTTATATATTTTTTTAAGAAATACGCTGAATGACGTCACAGTGAGACAGCCACGTTCCATTGCCTAGAAAAAGTTCAGTTCGTACATAACATAATCTGTGGCACTACTGATTTGTCACTGTCAAGTTAACGACAAAACTGTTTAAAGCCTGGTGCGCATCATGTGAATAAAGCTCTATCTTGGTCACTCTGCTATTATTTAAACAGGATAGCAACATTTCAGACTGTCAATTTGACTTGAGTGTACACCACACCAGCTTTATATAACTGCTGCTGGGTCGTCATAGTGCAGGAATCAAATGAAGGCCATTACTTAAATTTTGTTTATTTAATTCAGTTTATCATATTTTGAAATCTAATTTCTGAAAACGCTTCACAAAGCCTCCTCAAAACTTTTTTCGTATTATTCATTGGCAAAAAATGGGACATCCCAATACTAGACTGACGTCATGGCACTGCGGACGGCTTATGAAGGTGACGAAATGGAAATGTGGATGAGTCTTCCTGTACCACTACCATGAGTTTACAATGACCGTACTCGATAGCGACTGCGTAAATGATTTGTATGAAGACTCCATACAAATCATTTACGCAGTCGCTATCGAGTACCGTCACTGTAAACTCATGGTAGTGGTACTGAGCTCACCTGGCATCTCCGAGCTATTTGGTGTTTGGATATCAAAATTTTTCTTCGAGCATTAAGAAATGGAAGGGAGGGGGGATTTTTAATTAAATTTCTGTCCAGTTATTATATTAGCAGGCAGATACTAAAAACGCTCGTTTCAAATTTTTAGGAATTCCTGGAATAAGATTATTAAGAAAGTTTCATTAAGTAAGGTTATTCTGAAGGAGAAATTTACAACTGCGTTTGACAAAGATTGTGAGAACTGCAGGAATAGCAATTTAGACTAGCTTTTGCCGGCAACTTCATCCGCACACAAATTAAAGAATGATGGGCAAAAATCTTTATAATCTTTCTTTATCATTCTCTTAAGATCCATTCATCTGATCTATGATGTATCTAATGAAACATTTTTTTAATTAGATCTATTACGCGAAAG
Organism: Archips xylosteana; assembly: GCA_947563465.1. Taxonomy (NCBI): domain Eukaryota; kingdom Metazoa; phylum Arthropoda; class Insecta; order Lepidoptera; family Tortricidae; genus Archips; species Archips xylosteana. Next base: position 2,272,274 of record OX387351.1, on the reverse strand, counting down.
TATGGATCTAATGATAATGTTATTTGCCACCTGATACATCTTTCTACCCAATTGCAAGAAATGGATCTACGGAGAATATTTTTCTCAGTAAATCTTACATGTTGTCATGGATCATGGACATGGTAAATGCATAGTCAAGGTCACTACAATACATATTATAAATTATAAAAAAATGTATATGCACCTCAACTTTATTGGAACCGTAGCACAACTTTTAAAATCAAACACCCTAAATCCGAAAACCCTAAAGATAAAATATATTTCATACTAAATACAAACTGAAACGTAGATGCACAAAAAAAAACCCCAGAAAAAAGACCAATGCCGGGAATCGAACCCAGGTCCTCAGCATTCCTGGGTTAGATTCCCAGCATTAGTCTTTTTTCTGGGGTTTTTTCTGTGCATCTATGTTTCAGTTTGAATTTAGTATGAACAAATACAAATACAACACAAATACAAATGTACAAATGGTTCAAGTCTTATTTGGAAAACCGCAAACAGTATGTCGAAATTCAACATGTAGATAACCGAACCGGGAAAATAAGTAACATACAATCAGATTTAGTACAGATGCATAATTCAATCCCACAAGGAAGCGTACTCTCGTGTCTGCAATTTTTAATATATATAAATGACCTACCAAAAATCCTCAGGGAAACATGTGTAATGTTTGCTGATGACATACTAACTTCTTGCCAAAACAGTGAAAACTTAAATATGGACCTTAAAAATAAATTTACAATAATCACAGATTGGCTGAGCGATCACAATCTTGAAATTAACTTTCTAAAAACAAAAATTATGCAATTTAGACCCCGCCAAAAAATCCCCTTAGAAATAAATTTCTCTTTCAATAATATTAAAATAGAATGTGTTAACACTTTCACACTCCTTGGACTCAATATAGATTCAAACATTAACTGGAAAGGGCACATAGCACAAATTAAAATTAAGCTCTCGAGATTATTATATGCCTTACGAGAGATAAAAAAAGTACAGATCTAAAATCTGCCCTCAGCGCGTACTATGCATATGCTTATTCGTGGTTTAAATACTGTATCATACTTTGGGGTAATTGTACAGATGTTGAAGACGTGTTCCTCCTCCAGAAGAAGTGCATTCGTATACTTGCCAATACCAAAAGTGCAGACAGTTGCAAACCCTACTTTATAAAGTATAAAATACTTACCTTGACATCAATCTACATCTTTGAAATATGCAAATTTATAAGAAAATACCCGCAATTTTTTACTAAATTGACTGAGCAAACTCGTCGTTTTGAAACTAGATTTAATAAACAACCTTGCACCAAATGTAAACTCTAAACTAAAATTACACCGAACGAGCCCTAACGCGATGGCAATAAAAATATACAACAAAATAAACAACAATATTAAAAACGAAAAAAACGAAAGGCGTTTTAATAACCTTCTAAAGGATTATTTGGTCAATAAGAGTTATTATACATTACAAGAATTCTTAGATGATAAAGATACACAAACAAAATAAGCCTTGGTCTGCCTTCGTCCATTTTAATGTAACAACCCTTGTTTTTTTAATGTTCTATGATAAATGATAAATGAAATAAAAATAAAGCGAAATAAAATGTCTTTAGTAAATTAAAATCAAGATTAATAATAATAATGGAATAAATGCTAATAGAACTACTACTATTATATCTATCTACTAGCTTTTGCCCGCGACTTCGTCCGCGTAGAATTCCAATTTGTGGTAAAGCTTCTTCATCTCTTTCATTGTATAAAACAAAAATCCGGCACCGACAACATCCATCATTATTATCATTTCATCATGAGTATCAGTTAGTGAATATTATAAATCCCGTTTATTCCCTATCCCGCGGGAATTTCAACAAATTTGTCCTTATTCTTTGCAAAATTACACTTATTTTTATCCCGCGGGTATTTTGCATTTTCCCCGAGAAAAGTAGCCTATGTCCTTAAAGCTTTCTACCGATAAAAGAACTTTTAAAATCAGCCGCGTAGTTGAGTTCACTTATTTTTTTCCCGTGGGAATTTTGATTTTTCACGGAGAAAATAATCTATGTAAGTAAGGGTTAGTGTAGCTACTCACTAATAGGTGAAAGAAATTTTCAAATCAGCCCTGAAGTGAAATTCACTTCTTAATATCCCAGGGGAATTTTGCATTTTACCGAATAAATAGTAGGTAGCCTATACCAATAAAGGATAGTGAAGCTTTCTATTGGTGATTTTTTTTTAAACTCAGCCCCCAAGTTAATTTTACTATTTTCTATACCGCGGGAATTTTGCATTTATCCGGAAAAAAGCATCCTATGTTAACCAAGGACAGTGCATCTTTTCTATTGGTGTAAGACATTTTAAAATGAGCTCCGAAGTTGAATTTTCTTTTTTCTATCCCTTGGGAATTTTGCATTTCCCCGGAAAAAAGTAGCCTATGTCAATAAAGGATAGTGTAACTTTTTACTGGTAAAAGTTTTTTTTTTTAATCGGCTCGGAAGTTTCAGAGATTATCTATCCCACAGGAATTTCCAAAAATCCTGCAATAAGTTTTTTTGTTGTTATGGTCATTTTCATTAATACTGTATTTGAAAAGATTAGTAATTGTAGTTACGGAGATATGGTCCAGTTGATTTGAGTACCTACATATATAAATCCTGATTTAACTTTATCCCGTGGAAATTTTCAAAATTCTTTATATTCGCTTTATATTCTAATAGTCTAATTGCATGCCCAATTTGTACAGTTTAGTAATCTTCGTTATGGGCGTAGGGTCACTCTTGATGAAATATATAAATCCCGATTATTCCTTATCCCGTGGAAAATCCTTTCTTATCGGATGCCTACGTCATACAAAGAACACACCCTCCACGTTTTAGGTCTCTACATACAGCGGTTTAGGCTGTGCGTTAATCCGGCAGTCAGTCATTTAGGACTTCAGGACAAAGCATTTTATATGTATTTGCATTGCACCAAGCTTTTATGCGAGTTCAACAATGATATTTGAATACTCAATTCGATGTTATTCGAAAAAGGTTGAACTCGCATAAAAGCTTCATCATCATCATCATTTCAGCCGTAGGACGTCCACTGCTGGACATAGGCCTCCCTCATTGACGTCCAATCATTACGGTTGGAAGCGACTTGCATCCACCCTGAACCTGCGGCCTTCACCAAAACGTCCGTCCATCTCGTTGGTGGACGTCCCACGCTGCGCTTGTAAAAGCAAAAGCTTGGTGAAATGCAAATACTTAATACATATAATTAGCTATTATCAGAGATCAGATCAAGACGTGGTTGACAAACGTAGACAAAAATGGTTTGCAATATTTGAAGTTTCGTTTCGTTTACAATGTGTCAAAATAAAATGTAATTTAAATCAAAAGCACTAAGGAGTATTGATATCAACTTCGAAGCAAATCACCCCCAAAATAACTTTCTACTACTTTTTGACCCCGTCAAGGGATGAATTTCAATAAAATACGAAACACGTCTTCCATCAATTTTGTTAAAGAATGTTTATGCAAAATTTGAAGTAGATTGGACCAAGGAATCACGATGTCTCATACGAACTTTGCCCCCCTTTTTTACCCCCTTAGAAGTAGAACTACGGAAAATCCTTTCTTATCGGATGCCTACGTCATACAAAGAACATACCCTCCAAGTTTCAGGTCTCTACGATCAGCGGTTTAGGCTGTGCGTTGATCCGTCAGTCAGGACAAAGGATTTTATATGTATAGATAAGATTTAATTATTATAGTTTTAGAAGATTGACATTGATATTAATATTTTTATTTTTCCGAATTATTATTTAACATAAATTGTATTGACAAAAAAATAATTTATCCATGCATGCATATTGTTAGAATAGATTGACATTCTATGCCCTGACAGGGTGTCATGTACCTACCATCGTGTAAAACTACCATCTATTAATGTAATGAACATGAATCTGAATGAATAAATGAATATGAATATGAATATGAATATATGGTTTCACGGGATGACCGTAAAAGTAATAAGAAATTAAGTTGAAAAAATAAATACGAAAAGATACTTCATATCTAACTTGCTAAAGATAAAACTTCGAAAATCACGAAGTTTAAGAGATAGAGCCCTGTGACAGACATACAGCGGAGTCTCAGTAATAGGGTTCCATTGGCACCCTTTGGGTACAGAACCCAAAAAAAGCAGGCTAATTATAAGACCTCTTTGACTTTTCGCTATACAACGATCGATATTACAAGCTGATAAGTTGATTTACTTTTTTATTTGACCGCAATTTTCACCCCCACTTCAACAACACCTAATTTAACTTTGCCAAATCGCAGAAAGGTAAATATCCGAGGTTGGAGAAGTTAGATTTAGTTTGTTTGCATTATATTTAGGTGAATAAATTGGAAAAGTATCCGGTGTCCCGGCCGTTACTGTGATTCGCGATGTCGATTCAAAGTCCGGGAAGATTTTGTACCTTTAATTTCCAGTATATACCTCACTGCCTCAAAACAAAAGTCTTTAATCAGTGTGTTTTGCCAGTGATGACTATGGATCCTAGACGTAGTGATTCACTATGGGCCTGATGAATAGGCTCAGAGTCGCTCAACGAGCTAAGAAGAGGGCTATGCTAGGAGTTTTTCTACGGGATCGAATCAGGAACGAAGAGATCCGTAGAAGAACAGGGGTCAACGACATTGCCAAACGGATTAGCTCGTTGAAATGGTAATGGGCAGGCCATATAGCACGCAGAACAGATGGCCGTTGGGGCCCAAAAGTTCTCGAGTGGAGACAACGGACTGGCAAGCGCAGCGTAGGACGTCCACCAACGAGATGGACGGACGATTTGGTGAAGGCCGCAGGTTCAAGGTGGATGCAAGTCGCTTCCAACCGTTATGATTGGGCATCAATGAGGGAGGCCTATGTCCAGCAGTGAACGTCCTACAGCTGAAATGATGATGATGATGATGATATACAAAGATTGCTGATTATTTTTTGCAAGGAATCATTTGAAATGATAGCGGATTGATGGAAGCGTGCGAAAAGACACAGAGTTTAAAATGTATAACGGTCGAAATTCATAATAGTCACTTGATATAATTATAATTTTCGATGAAACTACTTTTCTTTCCTAATACGAACTCAATAGTTCGTAGGTATTAGGAAAGATGAAGCAAATTACTTCATGCGGGCCATAAGAATACTAACAACATGAAAGTGAAGACTACATAGTGGTAGTGGGTATGTATTACAATACCGAAGTACGAAAGACGGAATGTATTAAAACATCGAATGGGTCAAAAGACCGACACGATTTTTTTCTGAAACCGTTAACTTTTTAAGATTGTTATAAAACAAACCTAACCTAACCTAATGGGTTCTGTATGATGCCGCTTTAATAAATTCTGAGAAGTTTTCGGTTTCAGAAAAAAATCGTGTCGGTCTTTTGACCCATTCGATGTTTTAATACATTCGGTCTTTCGTACTTCGGTAATGTAATACATACCCAGTGGTAGTAGTGTTACTTAGTAGTGGTGGTAGTGGTACAGTAAAATTACATAAAGTTTACCACTGACAGATGGTTTGCCTTCATTTCATATTCAACTTTAACGACCTATAAATAAAGCCAATTTTAGAATACTGTTACCCACGTTTGCAGATTTAGTAATAGCTACTTTATTTGTATGGTGTTTAAGTTGGAAATGAAATGAAGGCAAGCCATCTGTCAGCGGTAAACTAAAAGTAAACGTATTGTAATGGCGGTTAGGTGGTCAATGAATCGCACAAAGCGGTTCGCTTTATCTTACGCGGCGGTAGTAATGTTATAGGTACTACAAGACTGCTTTATTTTTACGTGAAGGAAATATTTGTGATTTCAACGCTGGGAACGTTCAGCTCATTTACATTAAATAACAGAACTTTGAAACGGCTAATGATTTTTATTAAAAATACACGCGCTTGGTATAAACATTGAAATTATAATAGTTTAATACAAAATTGCTTATTGAGTGTACCGAGAAACGTGGATGGAAGATAATAATGATTTGTTTTTATTAGCAGAATGTCTGTTCTACGAAATCTGAGATGAGAAAAGTTTTCAGGTGCTCTGAAAGGGATTTGAATCCGTACCTCGTGGCTATACGCGTCGAGTATGCTATCAACTGCACCACGTCGCCCCGCCGTCGCGGCCTCATGTGTATGGAACGGGCGTCGTCATTAACATCGAAGTTATTGTCAATCGCGAACATGTGTGTTCAGATATTTAACAATAATAATAGGAATGTCCGCTAGCACATCCTCACGGTGTATTATTTAGGCATCAATTGATGCTCCCATGAATGTCAAAGAATTTACCACCGGTTCGGAAAAACCCTGTTGAGAAAAATCCGGCCAGAAACTCAACAAGGTATATTTTTTCAAACAAATCTACATTGTTATTAAATTACAAACATACATTCAAAGTATTTAATACATTTTTTTTAATTATAATCGATAGTGTTATTGATTGAGCAGATCCATGCAAAAATTTAAACAACATATTAAAAACACACACACACACACACACACACACACACACAATATTAGCCCTCACATAGACAACTTGTTGACACGCAAATATGGACGTAGTTTAACGAAAAGGATCCAACCCTCAACAAGTCGCTTTTTGATTTTGGATCTAGTTTCAATACCAGCAAAAGATAAATTAAAGAAGACAATGTCAGTGGTTTGGATCCTTTTCGTTAAACTACGTCCTATTAAGAATATAATTATAATTTTGTTCTTAGTTATTTATGTTTCGCCTTAATATATTTCAGTTATATTGGTTTATGTCCGTTTTGTTTTATTTTAATTTTTTAATTTTTTCTGTTCCTTAAATATGGTTGCAAATAGCCGCTAATGTTATGTATTATTTTTGTGAACCGTAACATTTACCCCACGGGACAGGGCATGCCTAGTGTGGGGTTCAGTAAAAATGTAACTGTGTTTTATTGTTATTTTTTGGAAATAAACTATTTGTATTTGTATTATTTGTATTTTTATTTCTAAAATCGAAGAAAAAATATAGTTTTAAATATCCTATTTCTGAAATTCCCCTAATACTGGTTCGAAATATTATAGTTGCTTCAACGGTAATCCGGTATTGGCCTTGCTCGCATCTCCTGAGTCACCCTGTAGAATTCTAGACTAAGAAGTAGGTACTAAAGAAAATCTTTATGTAATCTTAGTTATATTGTAAGCTAAGCCGGTGCACTGACCTTGCCCCGTGAGCCGCTCGCGGCGGCCATTAAGCCCCATTCCCACTAATGGCCTGCGCAAGCACTGAGGAGCTACGAACTGCTTTTGAGCGCAACGCTTTGTAATCGTGCCTTGATTCAGGATAAAGAACCGGGCAAGAGCGTGTCGGGCTCACTGTTTTTGACCAGTGGTGGTGTAGGGGTTTAGCATGCAGCACGGAATGCTGAGGACCTGGGTTCGATTCCCAGCATTGGTCTTTTTTCTGGGGTTTTTTCTGTGCATCTATATTTCAGTTTGTATTTAGTTTGAAATATATGGTTTCACGGGATGACCGTAAAACTAATAAAAAATAAAGTAGAAAAAAACAAAGAATTATTGGCATATAGAAAATAAACTTAAAATGTCGTTTCTTTATTCACGGGTAAGTGTTTCAGTTAACAATATATTATGTGTGTGAACTTAGTTAGATCAATTAGGTTAATTTATTTGCCGATTCTAAAAAATGAACAATTATCATTCTTACATGTATATATAGTCCAATTAGTTTTAACATAGTCTTTAAGTTAGAATCTGTTGGCTAATTATGCAAGCATTTAAAGCGTCACTTTACAAAAAAATATAAAAGAAAAGAAAAGACAGCGGATTTTTTTTTGCTATTTGAATTATGAACAGATGTCCATTGCTCGTATTGAGCATACGTTGTAAAAAAGTAATTTTGTACGTCGTTTTTTTCCTCGCAATCAAAGTGAAAAGTAGAGTGTTTAACGCGAGACTAAACTACCATAATGACAACTCGAATTATAGCCTCCCTCGCTATCGCTCGGGTGGCTAAATATCTCGTGTCATTATGGCTTGTTTTAGTCCCTTGTTGAACAATCTACTATATTTGTTTGTTTGTACACCCGGACAAGAGATGTCGCCACTAAGCCAATTCTAACAAGTTTGGTATGAAGTATCTTTGTGTTGAAGTGTGTTTTTGTTTAACGTTTATTTTCTCCGGCTTTCCTTGCAAAAATTTTCACTCCCTGCCACTGCATACAGGTTAGAATATTACAACTGTCGCCGCCATCGTCCCGCCACACCTCTGCTGTCGAGCTTAAATGTAGGTATAAGAGGAAACTTATGACACGGAGATTTTAAGCTCATTATAGGAGTATGTAGCATATGGACGAAAACAAAAGTAAATTTAAACCTCGGTTAAGTCCAAAATGGATACGCAGCATAATACCTAAAACAGCTGAAATATCGCCGCATAATTCCGTACCCAAATAGTACTAAAGGGACCCATTACTAAGACTCCACTGTCTGTCTGTCCGTCGGTCCATCTGCTACAAGGCTTTTGAACCGTAATAGCTATACTTCATTTAATTTAGAATTTAAAACCACAACATCATTATATTGCGGCTCGTCAACTATTTCTTACCTAGCAAATAGGGGTATGTATTACAATACCGAAGTACGAAAGACCGAATGTACTAAAACATCGAATGGGTCAAAAGACCGACATGATTTTTTTCTGAAACCGTTAACTTTTTAAGATTGTTATAAAACAAACCTAACCTAACCTAATGGGTTTTGTATGATGCCGTTTTAATAAATTCTGAAAAGTTCACGGTTTCAGAAAAAAATCGTGTCAGTCTTTTGACCCATTCGATGTTTTAATACATTCGGTCTTTCGTACTTCGGTATTTTAATACATACCCAGCAAATAGTACAGTACAATAATCTGGGAGCCGCAAAATAAAATTGTTTTAATGTCACTTTATTTGCGTGTCGTCAATTGTTACTCTAGTACAAATTGTAAAGAGATTACAGTTCACAAGCCGCAATATAATGTTGTTCTGGTTTATAATTCTAAATATAATGTTTGAAAATAGAGTAAATGCCCATTATGTGCCTAAGATCCCTTCCGCAGCTGACAAAAGAGCTTATAACCTTGAATCGGCTGAACTGATTTTGATGAAACATGTTTAGGAACCATCGCCAAGAAACCAGCTTTCAAATAAAATAAACCTTGTAGTGGTAGAGCCATGTTGTAGCTAGCCACGAATGGCAGTAGTATCACGAATGGGCCGGCTCGTCCGGGGCAGTACCACCCTCTCACAGAACACCGGCGTGAAGCAGCAGTAATCCTGCTTGCGTTTCGTACGGTCAGTAAGAGTGCCGGGGGCCCAATACCTCACCCCTTCCCTCTCCCCCTCCCTCTCCCCCTTCCCCTATTCCCTCTCCTTTAGGGCCGACAACGCACTGGCATCGTGTAAAGCGCTGCGGGTGTCTATGGACAGTGGTGTTCATTTAACATCAGGTGACCCACTAGTTCGTTTGTCTGGCCCATCTAACATAAAAAAAAAAAAAAAAAAAACCGCATTCGAATGGGTTTAACCATTTTAGAGTTAAATAATAAATAAATATCACGTGAAATTCACACCAATTGACCTAGTCCCAAAGTAAGCTAAGCAAAGCTTTTGTTATGGGTACTAGGCAACGGATAAACATACTTATATAGATAGATACATACTTAAATACATATTAAACACCCAAGACCCGAGAACAAACATTCGTATTTTTCATACAAATATCTGCCCCGACACAGGAATCGAACCCGGGACCTCAAGCTTCATAGTCAGGTTCTCTAACCACTAGGCCATCTGGTCGTCAACGTCAATGTCAATGTCAAGTTATGATGCCACAGACAGACACACACATACACACACACACACACATAGCGGTCAAACTTATAACATCCCGCTTTTTGTGTCGGGGGTTAAAATTAAAATGTGACGATTATTTGATAAATTAACACTTCCGCTGCCCCGCAGTGCTACGCGCTACGCTCTTACCTATAGCCCGACAAGCTCGTGCGGGGCTCTCCGTGGAACCCTGTCGCAGTCAGCATATGCCACACTTATTAAAAACAATCTCGTTAAGGTGGAACGGCACGCTCTAGGCGCGAAATTCAAACTTTTTACAGTTTTTAATTTATTGTGGGTAAACGGTGTAACTGTTTAACTTCATATGGTATTTGCGCTTGTAAAACATTGTTCTTTATATTATTGTGTAAAGTTTTTTAACAATAAAACTATTAGCTTGAAATAAAAGTTGTCAAAGCGTTGACAGTCCGAATTTCTATGTTTGACAACTTTTATATCAAGCTAACAGTTTTATTCTTAAAAAGCTTTACACAATAATATAAAGAACACTGTTTTACAAGCGCAAATACCATATGAAGTTAAACAGTTACACCGTTTACCAACAATAAATTAAAACCTGTAAAAATTTTGAATTTCGTGCCTAGAGCGTGCCGTTCCACCTTAAGGACAGCAGAGACTCCCTGCGACAGGGTTCCGCCGAGCGCCACGCACGAGCTTGTCAAGGTATAGTAGCAGCGTTTTTCCGATTGTTGTTGAATGGTGTCACCATCCTTATTGATATCTCGATTTACCACCATCCGATACATCAAACTCTAAATCGGAATTAAACAAATTTGGCTAATGAACAAAGCAATGATTGCCAAGTTAATGAAGTACTTTAGATAGTATGTAGAAAGAAAGAAAAGGAAATTATTTATTTGCCAAGATTAAGGTACATTCCATAAGTGTTTGCACAGCTACTTATAGTATAAATCTTCCCAGGTGAATTTTTCGCTTCGAGCCATTACATTAAATTTGAACCTTAATACTATGGCGATACCGTTTGTTTTGAAAGATAAGGGCTCGAAGCGAAAAATTCACCTGGGAAGATTTATACTATAGCTTATACCTAGGAACTAGAGTTTAGCAGCGGTTCTCACACTAGGTCGGGCCTGTATCGTGAGAACCCATTGATTTGACATAAAAGAACAAACAGTAAGATTTTGCTTTTACAGAGCAGAGATGTTAGCAAGCACAAAAACACAAAAAAATCACGTTATAAGCTAAAATAAGAAATAAAAAATATAAAAAATTTAGTAATTCTAACAATACCAGCTATAGAGACTGCTTGCATGTGTGTATGTGTGTGTGTGTGTGTGTGTGTGTTTGAAAACTTACACAACCTTTTTTAGTATTTCCTCTGTATCTGTGTATGAGTGAGAAATTAGCAAAGTTTTTAAGTATTTGGGGTGTATTAACTTCAGAAGGTCTTCATGTGTAATTCGCCTTAGGTTAGTGACCTTTGGCATTCTTTAGCTACTCCGTCTGATGAAGCATGTAGTGCCCATATCTGCTATTATAAAAGATATTAGCTTTTGCCCGCGACTATCGACCCCACAGAATTCAAATATTGTGGTAAAGCTTCTTCATATTTTTCATTGAATAGAGCTAAAATCAGGCAAATTTACATTCATAAACCCATCATTATCATCATCGGTATCAGTTAAAATCGCTGTCAATGGAAATTGCGAACAATTTAAATAAATAATTTAATGAAATATCCATATTCTAGCACTTGTTTATTGTTTTAATGGTTTAGGATAGTGTTGTGGTAAGTATTGATTAAATAACACACGGATTTAGCAGTATTTGATGAGGGAAAATGGAAATTGAAGACTTTTTAAATACAAGGTTTGTTTACATTGTTTGCAATTTTAATTGACTGACAGTTTAGTGAATAATTTATGTATACTTAATGTTAAAATCCTGTTTGGTCTTATCCCGTGGGAATATTGCTCAAATTTTTGAGTAGTCCAAAAATGAACAAAATGCTGTTTTGTGTGTTGTGTATGAACGCTCTGAATTGTAGTTGTCACTTTCTTACTGTAACTATACGAAGGGAAGCGAGACAGCGACATTCAATTAAAATAGTACCTATTTTCCAAAAAGCCGCGATGGCATAGTGGTTTGACCTATGGTCTCTCAAGCGGGTAGATTTAAAGTGAACCGGCAACAAGTGATTGTTTTTGTTGTTGAATACATTAAATAAACAAACAGTTATTTCGATCTTTTACTATTATCATCGGTCAGTATACAGTGCAAAACAGTGGAAGTGTTGTTATTTGGTAATAATACTCGATAACATTGGTGTAAACACTAAACTTAAAATAGACAAAACATTTTTGAGTGGAAAGTACCCACCAGTGTAAAAATAATAGTGAAATACGTGAAAGCACTATGCCACAAACCAGGAATACTGCTCCCACTCAGCCAAAGTGTGCAGCTTGTGGCAAGTTCACCGCGAGTAACTTGATAGATGGCGCCAAGTGCAAAAAATGCAGCTGCATCTACCACAGGGTGTGCGTGAACTTGGCGCAAGATGCACGCTTGCCTTCTGCGTGGGAGTGTCCGGCGTGCAGGATCCAGGTGCCGCGGAAGGACAACACCAATACACCGGTTAAGGGCTGTGAGCTGGAGGGGACCGGGTCCGGTGAGCCGACACCTGTCGAGGACCTCACCAAGGAGATCCGCATGTTCCGGCTGGACGTAGCGGCAATGAGGGAGGAGATGGCCGGTCTGCGGAGCGATATGGCTGAAATGCGCAAGTCCTTCAGCGGGTTTCAGGCGAGGTTCGAAGCTGTCGAGCAGAGAATCAGCCGTCTCGAGGCCCGCACGGAGGAGCGGACGGTCGACGGTGCTGGCGATCATCTGGCCGACACCGTTGCCGAGCTCAAAGCGGAGCTCAACGACCGTGACCAGGACCTCCTCCTCGGCGACCTAGAGATTTCCGGGATCCCAGAAGCCGTAAACGAGAGTGGATCGCATCTCGTAGACCTGGTCGCGAGGAAGCTCGGCGTGGCACTGGATGAGCGCGACATCGTTTTCGCAGAGCGCGTGGGTGCGCCTCGGGGATTGCGGGAGACGTCGGGTGGTGGTGCGGCCGGTGGGGCGGGCGCGGGCGACGAGCGCGTGCGCCCGCGCCCCCTGGTCGTGCGCCTCGCCCGCCGGGCGCCGCGCGCCGACCTGCTGCGCGCCGCGCGTGTGCGCCGTGGCGCGGACACGGCGGACTTCGGCCTGCCCGGATCGCCCTCTCGCTTTTACATCAACGAGCGTCTCACCAGGCTGAACCGGTCGCTGTTCTACAGCGTGCGACAGGAGTGCAGGAGGCTCGACTGGCGACACCCGTGGACTGCGGCTGGTCGCGTATACGTGCGTCGTGTTAAGGATGGGCCTGCCCATCGGATTCGCTCGACTGACGACATCGCTCGGGTTTTTGGCGGTTTATCTCGTTAGAGCCAGAGCATGATATGAATTCAGTATTTTATTTCAGCTGTTTTTCCTTTGTTGGTGGTGTGGCGCATGATTGTTTGCTTAATTTATTTGTCTCCTCTATTGTCTTGAGTCTCCTTATTCTGTTCCGTGCTCCGATGTATATTATATTTCACATTTGTATCATTTTTGATGGTACATAAACGGCTCAGGATAGGTTTGTACAACGCAGGTTCCCTGGGCACAAAACATGATGACATTATAGCGGCTTGTGTCCGTCAGGAGATTGATGTACTGGCGATCAACGAGACTTGGCTTAGGGCGGGGGAGGAGGGGCGAGCGCCGGTTCTTCCCGGTTGCAGACTCCGACATACCCCTCGGCCTCAGGGCACACGTACACGTGGTGGTGGTGTAGGTTTTTACATAAAGCGCGATGTTAGTGCTCGCACTTGGCCCCACCCGGTAGATCCACTGCACAAGTCTGTTGAACAAATGTGGGTTACATTGACCGTTAACGGAAGAAAGCTGGTTGTGGGGACGGCATATAGACCGCCTTGGATGGACACTGATCTATTTTTCGACGCTTTATCTGACTCTATAGGTTCAATACCTAATAGCGATAATTTGGTACTGCTAGGTGATTTTAATATAAATTTGTTAACCAGTAATGATGTAAAAAAAACGAAATTTGACCACTTTCTGACTAGCTTTGGCTTGTCCCAGTTGGTATCGGATCCCACACACTACACAGATACCAGTCAAACATTGATCGACGTAGTATGCACTGACCTACGTTCGAGGAAAGTCACTGTCGAACATGTAGGTACTATAAGCGGACACTGTCTAGTGATTTGCGACTTTGATGTTGGACGTGATAAGCCTGAGCCCTTTACCATAACCTATAGATCAATTAGAGACATACAGCAGGAAGAATTTGAGGCTGACTTGTCTAGTTTGGAGTGGAATTTGTTGGCCCATCAGAATAATGTCAGTGACATGGTCAATGTGTTGAGCCAGCATATTGTTAGCTTATTCAACCTACATGCCCCAATAAAGTCTTTTGTGGTGAAGTCTCGCACTCCCCCCTGGATCACAGACACAGTTAAGCTTATGATGCGGTTGCGTGACAGAGCCGCAGGGGACTACCATAGAACTGGATTAGAAAGTAAAAAAATATATTATAAAGATTTAAAATCAACCGTTAATAGAGCATTATTTAATGAAAAATCGGCCTACTTTAATCAAAATATAAATAATTATATACATAAACCTAAGTTACTGTGGAAAAATCTTAAATCTAATATATTGCCTAATGATAACAAAGAACTACCTACATGTTTCAATAATCCTAATGCTATAAATAGACATTTTCTTAATTTACCCATTGCCTCTAAAGTATCCATTTCACAATTGACTTATTTTGAATTTCATAGGTTTAGTGACTCAATTTTTCATTTGGAACTAGTCAGTACAGATCAAATTATTAAAATTATAAATACATTACATTCTAATGCTGAAGGTTGTGATGGAATTAGCGTAAACATGTTGAAATTGACATTACCATGCACTGTTGACATAATTAGGGATATAATTAATGCTTCCCTACTTACATCGACTTTCCCTGACATCTGGAAACTGGCAATCGTACGCCCTTTGCCTAAGGTCTCAAATCCAATTGAGCTGAAAGAACTTAGACCGATCAGTATATTGCCATGTTTATCCAAGGTAATTGAAAAGGCTGTGTGCATGCAATTGACCAATTATTTGGAGGGTAGCAATGTTTTGCCAGATGTCCAGTCTGGCTTTAGAAAGGGACGAAGCACAGCAACTGCTCTACTTGACGTGACTGATAACATTTTGTGCGCACAGGATAAAGGAATGTGTACTTTATTGGTATTGTTAGACTTTTCTAGGGCGTTTGATTGTCTAAATATTGATATGCTATTGTCCAAGTTAAGCTACTATGGTTTTGATAGTAATGCATTGAGATGGTTTGACAGTTACCTTAACAAACGCTATCAGTATGTGAAGTTGTGTCATGATGATGGTTCTTTTCAAACATCTGACAAGGCACATCTCACTCAAGGAGTGCCACAGGGATCGATCCTTGGACCGATTCTATTTATTTTATATACTGCTGACATACAGACTCGTATTAGATACTGCAAGTATCATATTTATGCAGATGACATTCAAGTTTACATCTCATGTAAGCCATCAGCGATCAACAGTACCATAGATAAGCTTAATGACGATCTCACTGGCATTGCTGCTTGGGCAGCGGAAAACTCCTTGTTACTCAATCCTGACAAGACCAAATACCTAATTTTTGGCAGTAGGCAGATGGTGGCTGGCCTTGATTGCACTAGTCTCACACATGTTACAATGATGGGTGAACCCATCGAGCGTGTGTATGAAGCACGTAACCTGGGTCTTCATATGGACTGTGGATTGCGTTATGAGAAGCATATTGCAAAGTCAGTTAGAAGTTGCTTCTATAAACTTAAAATCTTGTATAGAATTAGGCCATTTATAAGCGAAAGCTTGCGCATTCAGCTAGTGGAGACCCTGATTTTATCTAAGTTGAACTATGTGGACACAGTGTATGGTCCACGCCTTCTTGCAAAGACCAAGAGACTTGTTCAGCGAGTGCAAAATGCTTGTGCACGTTTTTGTTTTAGTATTCCACTGAGGGCCCATGTCACTCCATTTTTAAATAAATATAATATTCTTAAAATGCAACACAGGCGCAAGCTGCACCTTGCTTGCCTCCTGTTTGGAGTATTAAAGCATAAATCCCCACCGTATCTTTTTGAAAAGTTGTCCTGGTCTTCTGGCCACAAAGTGCGCGGGGCTCGGCAGTGCAGTGTGCAGCTGTTGACACATAGTCATGCTTCAGCAGCCTTCAGGGGTAGTTTCCGATATGTTGCCACTAAATGCTGGAATAACATCCCACCGCCAATCAGGAACCTGGAAAGTTTATGTGGCTTTAGAATGAAACTCAAAAAACATATGAATGAGCATCAGCATAGACAGGAAATGCTGATTCATGACACTAGCTGCATATAACTTGATTTAGGTTAATTTTGTATATCATAGGTGTTTAGTTAACATATAGTTGGTTTAATTATGGGTCATAAAATATCTACAAACCTTTTGTTTTGCGCTCCATCTGCATTGCTGTGCATGTTGTCTGTGGCTTTGCCTCGTTTCATTTGGTTTGTTCAATGATTCCTTGTGTCCGTTGATTTTTGATTTTTTATTTTTGTCCGTTGATATTTTATTTGTGTTTGCTTAATTTATTTGATTTTTGTTTGTTACCATGGCCACTGGGGAACCTGCAAAACGTACGATATAATATGATTAACTTATGGAGCATAATAATGATGTAAATAGTGATGAGATGAGGATGACTACAAGTAATTTTTACTTTGGTTTAGTTTTTATTTTTAGGTTAGTAATAATAACTTGTGCAACATACCTGTACCTCTTGTTCGCGTCCAATATCGGCGCTGCCATGTGCGTTGATTTGTTTATCTGGTTACCACTGCACTAGTATGGCTTTATTTTCACTATAACACTACTGCTGCGTGTAGTGGTAGTGTTAATTCGCAAATATGTAGTTTTTATTACCATTTACACGTTTTATTTTATATTATTTAAGGGATTAAAATCTGTCCCTAGGCCCTAGCCTCGCGTGTTCATATAATATTACAATACTCTTTGCCTCGCGCCCACGCTGCTACGCTTATTGAATTGCGCAATTGATGTCTTTTCTTTTTTTTTCTTTGTTTTTCGTTTTGCTCCTTTAAAGAGTGGCAAAGGCAATCGGGGCTATGAATTCAGTGTCGTACGTTTAATTAATTTTTATTTTGTATTGTTATTATATTAGTCGTGTTTTTGTGTTGTATATTTTCAGATGTATGTATGTGTGTTGTTGCCTATTTTAATTGTCGGATCGGTTCCAACGGAAGACCAGCGTCGGCTGCAAGGCCGACATCATGCTGAGTTGGGACCATTTCGTGACAATATTTATTAAGTATTATCTGTTTCCAATTCCTCTTTTTGTATTTGTTTTTTCTTTGTCACGAATAAATGTTTTTCTTTCTTTCTTTCTTTCTTTCAAGCAGAGGATCGTGGGTTCAAATCCCGGCTCGCACCTCTGTGTTTTTCGGAATTTATGTGCGAAATTATATTTGAAATTCACTATGAGCTTTACCTGCATCACCTGCGAAGAAATTCAATGGTGTGTGTGAAGTGCCCAATCCGCACTGGGCCCGCGTGGGAACTACGGCCCAAGCCCTTTCATTCTGAGAGGAGGCCTGTGCCCTGCAGTGGGATGTATATAGGCTGGGATGATGATGATGATAATAAACACTACGTAGCGAAAGAAAATGACTGAGAATACGTCATGCCTTTAACATAGAGAAGTTAATTGAGAGCAATTATCCCAGCAGTTATTAAATTCGCGCCTTCCTCCATTATAATTAAGTTACTAACAGTAGGTACAGTAATTAATCGACAATTAGTACAACTTTTCTGGAAAAAAAGTCAAGTTTACTTTTTGTTTTACTTCGGTTGAGTACCCCTGCTCCCTGAACTAAGATTCACAGAATATATTTACAGAGTGTTCATTCGATTGAAATATTTTTTACTCTAATTATGTTTAACTTAGCCTTCTGGCGTTTGACGTGAAAGAGGAAAGTTAAATGAAAGGACTACTTTCTTTGTAAAATATTTATGCTTGAAATTAACCACATTGTCATTGTCTAAGATTGTAAATCTTCCTTGTGCAGGTTTTATAATTTATTGAATGAGGCGTTACTTTGCGGAGATCCATATTAATGAACTGAAAGAAATACTTTGCTCTTGCTACGATAGCTATCGTATTTGGTAGGTCTGAGAATAGGTCGTAGGCTATTTATCACCCATCTGTCAAAGGAGGGTTATGTTTTTCGAGCGTATGGATTTAAATGTGTGAGATGTCATTAGATTTGTCTCAGTTCCGCGAGTGACATAGGATAAATATATTTTCCCGGAATTCCTATGGGAACGGGAATTATACAGGCGGGTTTTTCATTTAGTATTGAAATTAAAGTTATTATACCCCCATTAGTCGCAGACGGAATCGCGGGCAACAGCTAATAATATTATAAGATGGAGTAAAAATAAATAAATAATAATAAATGAAACATGAAATGAAACCTCTGTCGAGACAGCTGTAGCATTTCACGCTTCCTGCACACTGGCGGCAGGGGTGAGAAACTTCCTCAGTAAACAGAAGTTTCGTCCGTTCCTTGTGTTTTGGTTAAGTCACGTTGTTTAGTAAAGTTGTGGTACCGCGGAGTGGCTTTGCTAAGTTTTATTTATAATTTAAGTTAAATTTGGGCCTCGGAGGATCCGTGGTTTCCTGTAATATATTTAAATTCGCGGCAATTTTTGTTCAGATAGTGTCCAGTTTGTTTTCCTAAGTTACTCCAACTTTTTGGACTGCTCAGCGTTGTGGGAATAGTTGAAGTTTTATTTTACGACCGACGATCGGATCCCCGAGAAAGAGCTTAGGTCAATCGACGAATTAGACTCGACTGGGCAGAGCGTTCGGGAAGCTCCGCAATTGTCATCCAATATACCGCAGTGTTTCAAGTCAAAAGTCTTTGACCAGTGTGTGTTGCCAGTGATGACTTATGGCACTGAGACGTGGCCACTAACGATGGGCTTCATAAGGAAGCTCAAAGTCACTCAGATGTCGATGGAGACGGCTATGCTTGCAATGATCTTAGTACATTGTTGGAAGGTTTCATTGCGGATTTAAACAGAGAAACTCCGAGCATAGCTCGTTGAGTGACTTTGAACTCGTGGATTAGCCATACAGCAAGTATCCACAGACTAACAATGCCTAGATGAAAATATCTGTTTTATCTGAAATGTAAGCTATTATTAAAAAATGCAAAAGTCTGTCTGTCTGTTACCTCTACACGCTTAAACCGCTGAACCGATTTAGATGTAATTTGGTACAGTGTTAATTTGAGTACCGGGACCTTTCCCGGAATACTTTCCCGGTTTTCCCGGTATGTCCTTACATAGGATAGTTTTTATCCCAGAAAAGGACACGGGATAGTTTTTATCCCGGAAAATTACATAGTTCCCACGAAATAGCGATAACCTAATTCTTCGCAGACGGAATCGCAGGCAAAAGCTAGTGAATAATACAATGTACATAATATACGTAAACATTTATAACTGCCGGCCTCATAAAAAATGTATATCCTTATAGCAAACTAAGTAGACTCGGATAAATGCGTTACGGCAAGGCAGGTAGATCACCGCGGGACGTGCCCAGAAAGGCTACGTGAGCAACTTAGTTATTTAATAAACTATCCGTAAATATATACAATAATACTATTATATTCTTACCGAGTTATCTCTCGTAAAAGTTGTTCAAGGAGAAAACGGACGGCAACGGATGACTCCGAAGCCTAAAACTACATTTAGATGACGCGAGGATATCGCACAGGCTGGTTTACATTGCGGGTTGCGCGGCTAGGGATTTATAAGTAATCGACCATTGGCGGCAATGTACCGCAATCGCACAACATTTCTCGCGTCTAGATCCCGCCGGTTAGGGCCTAAGCACACGGCGTATTTTTAACGCGCCGTCGACGCGCGTTTTCATCGATACAAAAGCTTGTCGACGGCGCGTTTTTTAGAAAACGCCTTATGCTAGGGGCCTTAAGGCTGCTCTAATGGAATGAAAAACGCGCTGTAAACGCGCGTTCCTAAAACGCGCGTCGACGGCGCGTTCAAGAAACGCCGTGTGCTTAGGCCCTTCGATCAATTTAACGACCGCTTTAGCCTAGTTGGTAGTGACCCTGCCTACGAAGCAAGAGGTCCTGGATTCAAATCCCGGTAAGGGCATTTATTTGTGTGATGAGCATGAATATTTGTTCCTGAGTTATGGATGTTTTCTATGTATTTAAGTATTTATTTATCTATATAAGTATGTGTATCGTCGTCTAGTACCCATAGTACAAGCTTTGCTTAGTTTGGGACTAGGTCGATTTGTGTAAGATTGTCCCCTAATATTTATTTATTTTTTATTATTTATTTAATTTGCCAAAAACGTGATTTCCTAGAAGCAAAATTTCCATTCGCAATTTTTCCCAAATGCTTTCTTTCTCACACTATGGTTTTTTTACTGAGAAGCTTATTTTCACAATTGCTTTTTTCCGAACTTTAATCGACACAGAAACATAGTTTTAGTTTAGTATAGTTTTTCCTGGGCCGCTGGGCGGAATATGTACGATACCGTACATACATAGTAATAATCTATGTGCTAGTTTGTAGGTAGATACATAATGTAAGAACAGTCAGTTGTATGGCGACCGCCCACGCAAAAACATTATATAAAATTTGGAAGTGGAAATACAGTCCTATTTAAGTTTATGTTCAGCGTTTCCTTAAAACCTATACCAAGACCTGCGCAGAACATATGGTACTGGTTACTGCTTATTTATTGTATGTATTTTGCATATATATGTTGTATATGGTAGTATATTTTTATTAGGTTTCTTTATATTATGAGTTTATGTATTGTATTTACTAAAAGTTGTATTGTAGCCTTTGCTTTGTCCGACTGTCTTATTTTTACTTACTCTTTGTCGGTCCCTTACTAAATGCTCCTTTCATCCACTCAAAGGTTGACTGGTAGAGATCCCTTAAAGGGATAAGTTCGCCTTTGTACATGCATTTCAACGGTTGTCAATAATGTATTTCTTTTTTTCCCTATTTTCGTACAATAAAGAGTTCACATACATACATACATACATAGGAAGGTCTAGGTTATGTTAAGTTTACATCGGCCCGAAGCTCCAAAAGCACACAGAAGAAAGAGCTCCGCGTGAATGGAGCTCCGTCGACACTGTTTCAGTGTCAATTCAAATTGGGAAAAAACTCTACTGTGAAAATAAGCTTCAGTGCCTGTGCATGTACCAATATCTGACCGCCTTCAGCTCCTTGGTTTAGACCTCTCGGCTAAACTGAACTTCGGGAGTTACATTGAATCCTTGGCAAAAACCGCTGCGAAAAAGCTTGGTATCCTATCCAAGGTTAGGCGATACTTCACTGCGGACCAGCTCATTGGTCTTTACCGAGCCCAAGTCCGATCCTGCATGGAGTATTGCTGCCACCTTTGGGACGGTTCTGCTGAATATCAGCTAGCTGCTTTGGATTCGGTAGAACAGCGAGCGAAGAGGCTCATCGGCGTCGCTTGCGATGCGGTTTTTTGTCGCCAGAGTCTTCGTCATCGCAGAAGAGTGGCTTCTCTGTCGGTATTCTACAGGCTGCATTTCGGTGAATGTGCTTTGGTACTGCACGACCTTATTCCGCCTGCCCCTTTCTTCCACAGTTTGACCAGAAGTAGGCGGGGTCTCCACCCTTACGTTGTCAGTATTCCCAAATTCCGCACAAAGCGTTTTCGCTCTTCCTTCATCAATCGCACAGCTATGGAGTGGAATTCCCTGCCTGCGACTGTGTTCCCTGAACACTACAATTTGGCCGCTTTCAAGTCTAGGGTGAATGAGCATTTACTAGGCAAGCGTGATCCATCGTAGGCCTCATCTTGGTCAAACGCAAGCCTATATTGTATATAAAAAAAAAGTAAAAACTAAAAGGATTCGGGAAAAAATGCGAATGGAAATTTTGCTACTAGGAATTTTGCAGCTTGGCTTACTTGTAGGTACATAATGTACCGCGCATAATTAATTAAAATTAATTCTTGATTATCTTTTAAACAATATTAGGTCAATATTAGGAGAGGGCTATGCTTGGAGTTTCTCTGCGGGATCGCATTAGAAATGATGAAATCCGCGCGAGAACTAAAGTCACGGACATAGCTCGAAGAATCGCTAGACTTAGGTGGCAGTGGGCAGGGCACATCGCCCGTAGAACTGACGGCCGATGGGGCCGAAAGGTTCTCGAGTGGCGTCCGCGGACCGGAAGACGCAGTGTAGGTAGGCCTCCAACAAGACGGAGCGACGACCTGGTGAAGGTAGCGGGAACGCATTGGATGCGGATGGCACAGGGCCGATCTGTTTGGCGAGCCTTGGGGGAGGCCTATGTTCAGCAGTGGACGTCTTTCGGCTGAAATGATGATGATGATGTAGGTCAGTCAGTAGTGTCTTAGAGATTAGACAAATGAACATCATTTGATCTGCTGAATGCCCCCTTAAAGTAGGCAGGTATCGGCATAACATTGACTTCTGGGGCTAAAATCAGGAACGGCCCAACACGGTTTGCGATTGGTAATTCGATCGTTTGCGAGAGGATAGGGATGAACTGCTATTCAGTGAGATTGGGATGAGCCTTATTTTTTCTTTCTAGGAAAATAAGGCTCATCCCAAGCTCAGCCCAAACCTCTCGCAAACCAGTGATTTTTGACGTTCCTGAATAGCAGTTCATCCCTATACTCTCGCAAACGATCGAATTGGGGATGTCTATTTTTTTGCAATGTATAGTAAATCGAAAACCATTTCGAGATAAACGCTTTTTAACTCGTTTTCTGTAGTTATTTTATTTTAATATTATGTTATGAATTTATTACATTACAAATAAGCAATGACCTTCATTTGACACTGGTGTAAATTGCGTGACCGGACGAAGTCGTACTTTATTCTGTGTGGTTAGAATTACTCACAATTTACGCGTGGATTATACCACGGAGTTTGATTTGGACCCGCAGTCTGACATCTAGCACTTTGACAGCGCCGGTAAAGTGACACTAGTTACAGTGTACCACTACGCAAAAAATAATTAAAGGGGTTGCCTTATCGTACGCATTTAGATAGATTTAGGATTTTGACAGTGTGGGAGCCCTCAATTATAATCTGACGTCATCAACCAAAATAATTTCAATAATTAATTTTGAAAAAAAGTAGTGAACTAAATGACAAAATATTGAAATTGGTTATAAAAAAAATATAAAAACCACTGGTATTTTTTTTTAGACATTCCCAATTACCGCTCGCAAACCGTGTTGGGGCCGTTCCTGAATTTAGCCCCTGATGTGGTTTACCTATTATTCTCACAGGATTGTAGTTACACCTATCAAAATAAATATGTAATGATTTTCCCGAAGATCCAATTTGAATAACTATTGCTTCTTAAACCAATTTCTACTCACGAAGCATGCTGATCACGTTTTATGGGCCAATCAACATTTTTGTTTTCTTCTATTTACTCCTTTACAAGTAACTCTGTAATCTCTGGTTAGTGAAACCATGATTTTGTAGTAACTAGATAAACTGCATAGTGCGTATGTGAAAACCAAAAAAATAAGTATTTTTATGAAAAAATCCGGTGACCCAGGGGACATACCACTATTTCCATACAAATTTCGGGGAATCATTGGACCTCATTGTTGTCTTTCAGTACTAAATAAATAAATAAATAAATAAATAAAATTGTCCCCTGGGTCACCAACGAAATAGAAGCTAAACAAAATAAAATAAATATGGCAATTATACTCTGTTTCACTGAAAATCTGCTGACGATTGCAAGGTGAGGGTGACGCTGTGTAGCCGAGTGTTCTTTGTTTGTTTTGTTATTTGACACTTGATTAAATTATTATAGTTTAATTACCAACTAAGTATTATGTTTTAAGATATTGTGTTGCGATGTTAAATGCTCGAGTTGTATTTTAATTCTTTAGATTCCTTTTGTCTATAACACAGGTTACACTTGTAACCTAGCTTAGACTAAACTAAATTTACTATCTAGACCTAAGATTATTTCATGTTCATGTTTATATTTTGTATTTTTTTTTTTTTTATGAATAAATAAATTTTATGAATAAATAAAATACCATTATTGACTACAAAAATCTAGCGTTTTGAAAAGTATACTTTAAATAAGGAAAAATAATTAGTTTTTTAATTATTTCGGTTTTTATAGAAAGTTGCAGAAAATCGTTGACAAAAAAAAGTTGATTGACCCTTATAATAAGTTCTGATATTTTTATTTATGAATACTAAGCAAATCATATCGAAGCATAATTGAAATTATTTCGCGGAAAATAGGATCAATTGCTAGAAGGCTGGGCAAAACACAGATGCGTGAGTAGGCTTTGCGTTGGAAACGTAATTTTATTGTAGTCGTCTGTGCCAACTGTGAGCCTTGTGTTATTTAGGTAGTATTAATAACTTTTATCTGTCCGTCCGTCCGTATGTCACCAGGCTGTATCTCATGAACCGTGATAGCTAGACAGTTGAAATTTTCACAGATGATGTATTTCGGTTGCCGCTATAACAAGAAATACTAAAAAGCAGAATAAAATAAATATTTAAGGGGGCTCCCATACAACAAACGTGATTTTTTTGCTAATTTTTGCAACGAATTGATAACGGCAACAGGTAGACGCTAGAAATATTCACAGAATATTTAGTTATAATACACTTTAAAAATAAATAATTAAATTAAAATAAAACAAATATTTAAGTGGGGCTCCCATAGAACAAACGTGATTTTTTTTGCCGTTTTTATAGATAATGGTACGGAACCCTTCGTGTGCGAGTCCGACTCGCACTTGGCCGGTTTTTTGATCGTGATGTTGCACACTGATCATCATAGTTCACGGAATAGTCGACGCTCCCAAACAGATGAAGAGTCGTAATTAATATTTGCACGCACACATCCAAATCAACTGATTCAGTGGACGGGCACACGTCATTTTAGCTTAGACATGCTTGTTCATTAAAAAACTTCGATATGCACAAAGCTATACTATATAACTGCTCTATGGGACACTCTCCGTACTAATTATCATCACAAAATAGTTTAATCTTATCGCCCTCTATATCTTTTGCTCTATTTATTTTGTTCATAATGTTATCTTGTATCCTATCGATCACCATAATCATGCATCATGGAATACCGAAATTCTGAAAGGTTTTTATACACAAAGTCACTCAGAGGGCAACGGGGAGGGCTATGCTCGGAGTTTCTCTGCGGATTCGCATTAGAAGAACTAAAGTCACCGACATAGCTCGAAGAATCGCCAGACTCAAGTGGCAGTGGGCAGGGCACATCGCTCGTAGAACTGATGGCCGATGGGGCAAAAAGGTTCTCGAGTGGCGTCCACGGACCGGAAGACGCAGTGTAGGTAGGCCTTTAACAAGATGAAGCGACGACCTGGGGCCGTATTGTCTAACGCTTCTGTCGCTTGCCTTCGCTTTCACCGTCCCTTTTTGTCAGCCTGAACTCCATTTACATTACAACTTAGTAGTAGGTACATTATTGTAAAATATTTACCCAGCTTTTTACTGTTATTATTTTATTATTTTTTTTTTTCTCTCTTTTTGCTACAATTTTATAAATAACTGTTTACTAATTGTGCATGATGTGTCTACTGTTTTAGGATATACATGAAATGTATGAGGATTTTAAGGAACGCGAATTGTATGTATATTATGATGTACTATCCAGTTTGTAGACCAAAAAAAAAATCCTTTTATAACGTTTGACAGAAAGAAATAGTGATTGCGAAGGCAAGCGTCAGAAACGATAGACAATAAGCCTGCTGGTTAAGGTTGCGGGATCACGTTGGATGCGGATGGCACGGGACCGATCTGGTTGGCGAGCTTTGGGGGAGTCCGATTCGCAATTGGCTGGTTTTTAAACATGACATTTTCGTAACGGCCCAAGCCCTTTTCATTCTGAGGCGTGCCCGTAACCTCCAGTGGGATGTATACTGAGATGATGACGATGATGACGTTAGTAAATCGCGTGTAAAACTAGCATAGTAGCCTTTAATTCTACAAGGTTGCGTCCTTGAAGTCTACCGAAAGGTCGGAAAAGAGTTTGGAATCAATTTTATCGGAATCAATACTGTCTGTGACAAACTACTACTACTACCGTATAATAAAATTGTATGGAATTTAGGACAGTTAAAAGCTTTATCGTACTGGCGATTAGCGAATGTATTTAGAGCGAGGCGAGCGCGCAGCCGCAACAAGATAAATAAATAAATTAATTAATATCATGGGACAATTCACACTAATTGACCTAGTCCCAAAGTAAGCTAGCCAAGCTTGTGTTAGGGCCTAAGCACACGGCGTATTCTTAACGCGCCGTCGACGCGCGTTTTCATCGATACAAACGCTTGACGACGACGCGTTTTTTAAAAAACGCCTTATGCTAGGGCCCTTAAGGCTGCTCTAATGGAATGAAAAACGCGCTGTAAACGCGCGTGCCTAAAACGCGCGTCGACGGCGCGTTCAAAAATCGTCGTGTGCTTAGGCCCTTATGGGTACTAGGCAACGGATAAACATACTTATATAGATAGATACATACTTAAATACATATTAAACACCCAAGACCCGAGAACAAATATTCGTATTTTTCATACAAATATCTGCCCCGACACGGGAATCGAAGCCGGGACCTCAAGCTTCATGGTCAGGTTCTCTAACCACTAGGCCATCTGGTCATCTGATGGAGCGACGACCTGGTTAAGGTTGCGGGATCGCGCTGGATGCGGATGGTACGGGACCGATCTGGTTGGCGAGCCTTGGGGGAGGCCTGTGTTCAGCAGTGGACGTCTTTCAGCTGAAATTATGATGATGATGAGCGCGTAGCGTTATTGCCGCGCCAGGGACGGCAGGGGCGGGCAGGAACGCCATGATGTACAGTCAGCAACAAAAATATGAATACACCCAAAGTACCAAAAATATGCATCCACGACTCTATTATCAGGGCATAAAGACGTGTAGCTGACGTATGTGAGTGTACATCATGTCGCTCCAGCCCTATAGGCACGACGAAATCGTTACGCATTTGACACATGTCTAACATTTGGTAGCATAGGGAACGGTTGTGGTACCTACTCTGAAGATGAGCTCTGGTTGAGCTCGAAATACGTCAGTGTAGTTTGGTGGTGGTGATAGTTGGGTTTGTATGATTTGTGTGTGTTCGTACAGTGTGGAGGTGGAGGAACTGCATGAACACGCATTTCTTACATAAACGTAAAACGTAAGGTCGCGCGGGTGAGCAAAGTAATTGTTTCAGTTCATTTACATAATTGGGATGCACCAAAAAAAATAACCTATAGTTTTTATATTTTTTTTGGAAAGAATAGGATATTTTAAGACACCATTTTCATCGATTTTGAATTTGGTTGAGTATTTAATTTTTTATATTTTTTTTTAGAAATACGTTGGATGACGTCACAGTGAGAGAGCCACGTTCCATAGCCTAGAAAAATTCAAGACGTACATAACATAATCTGTGGCACTACCACGACACTACTGAGACCCTACTACGAAGTGCATAATTCGAACTTCGTTTCATGCCGTCCCTCTCACGCTAATATGATTTGACACGAGAGTGAGAGGGATGATACGATACGAACTTCGAATTTTGTAGTAGTGCCCCTGATTTGTCTTGTCACTGTCAATATTACAAGCACGGCTTAGGGTCCTAAATGAACCATGACAAAATAGCTTTATTTATTTCTCTTCTTTTAGCTTCGATTATTCCTGTTTGTTTGATGGTGTGATAGTAAAAAGATATTTTTTATTAAAATCTGATATTTAAATTCTTTCATATTTACTTGTAACGTAGTAATTTAATAATTAAATTTGTAAAAATACATTGCGAGTATTGTATACATTTCGGACTTTATGATAAATGACAACTGTTTAAAGCCAGGTGTGCATCATGTGAATAAAGTTCTGTCTTTGTCACTCTTTGCTTTATAAGCAGAGGCCGTATTGTCTAACGCTTTTGGCGCTTGCCTTCGCTTTCACTATCTCTTTCTGTCAACGTTTTATACCGTTTGACAGAAAGAGATAGCGATTGCGAAGGCAAGCGTCAAAAACGTTAGACAATAAGCCTACAGGACAGCAACATTTCAAACTGTCAATTTGCTTTAGAGTGTAGACCTGCTTTATATCTGCCTTTGTGACGATTCGCTGCAGGGGTCAAATGAAGGTCATTACTTAAATTTTCTTTATTTAATTCAGATTATCATATTTTTGGAATCTGATTTCTGAAAACGCTTCACAAAGCCTATTTCTCCAAACGGTTTTCGATTTATTATACGTTGCCAAAAATTGGGACATCCCAATTATTATCATTAAGTGTAAAGACTTTTTTTTCATATCAAAAGGATTAGGTAGCAATACGGTGAGACTTAACATTTTCTTTGCGGATTAATCGAGGTGACGGGGAGTCTAAGTTGCAAGCTTAGGAGAGTGTCGAGTCAGCCACCCTAAACCCCTTACAATGCGGCTAAGATGTATATAATCATACTGACGGCATACATTGCTTGTGAAATAAATCATATTACACTTGCTTAGACACTTTAGCTGTCTTTTACACGCCTTCGCAGTAGACCTCCCCTTCAACGGTTAATGGCATGACTTGAAGCTTGGTATGGATATGTAGATTGGATAATGCAAATGTTCAAGGCAAAAGAAACTTATGATGACTTCTAATATTGTTAGTGTTGTGTGCTATCCTACATTTCACAATGACAGTAAAAGTGATGAAAGCGGGGGTAGTTGTGTGTCGCTGTCACACCAGAGCGGTAGCGCGCAGTGCGTGTTTTGCAGCCGCCGTGACGTGTGACTGCGGGAAGAAGGGCTACGGATTAGCCCGAAACTCGTTTTAAGACATGAGTGATCCGTTTATTTTTACTAAAAGTGAGTCTCACGGTAGTTTCATGTTTAGAGCAAAAGAAACTTGTTATTATTACCGCAAGCTCATGGTAGTTTGTCAAAGCTGAATATTCGCAGCGCTTGTTTATCTGAGCCTGTTCGGCAGCCGCCCCAGTCCTGAGTGCGGTGCTCTGGATGTAGGACGCGGCAAGAGTGTCGACACACGTCTCGTCTCACGTCAGAGTTCGTCCCAAAGTCCAAGGCACTAAGGTTACACCATCCGGCATTTTTCCGTCGTCCCTCAACGAACCGCATGGCTCTAGAGTTGCTGGAATTGGTTATCAAAGTCAAAGTCAAAGTCAAAGTCAAAATTCTTTATTCAATTTAGGCATCAAATTGATGCTCCTATGAACGTCGAAAAATCTACCACCGGTTCGGAAAAAACCCTGTTGAGAAGAAACCGGCAAGAAACTCAACAAGGTATATTTTTTTCAATCAGATCTACATTGTTATTAAATGACATACATCTAAAGTATTTAATACAATTAAATTTTTTAACACAGTAGATACGCTATTTGAGACTAGAGATCGCCAATGCGGATCGGAATTATTTCCAAACATCCCTGTCCATGATATAGTCATTAATTTTATAGTACGCCTTAGATATTAATGTCTTCTTCACAATGGATTTGAATTTTGTATCAGTTTGTTCGGTTATTGTTTTCGGAATTTTATTATAAAAACGTATGCATCTTCCCAGAAACGACTTTTTAGTTTTAGCCAGTCTGTAAGATGGAACTTTAAGCTTCCCTGTGTTTCTAGTAACCTTTGGCTTATCGACGTTAGTGGGAAAATCACATATGTTTTTTCTTACATACATGATTATTTCAAATATATACAACGACGGCAGGGTTAGGATACCTATTTCTTTAAAAAAAGATCTTAAAGAATCGCGTGTCCTTAAGTTATATATCGCTCTGATAGCCCTCTTTTGCAAATATTTCGTTATGTTAATATTTCTTATTTATTAAGTTAATAGGTTAGAATTAAAGCTTCAAACGCACAGAAAGTACTTGTATTACAGAATAACTAATAGTACTAACGTACAGAAGGATCACTCTCGAACAGAAGTAAACTTTAGGTATAAAAATTTCTTACGACCGTTAACTGCTTGCACGCGAAATTTAAACTTATCGTGTGATATAAGCGTTCATATTCCATTGGGCACCGCTGACCCGAAAGCAAGAGCACAGGGTTCCCACTCGCCGATATTTAGGTAGGTATATAAATCAAGAAAGATAACAGTGCGTATTAATTCAGTAAACTACCTTTAAAAGCAACAGTATCTTTTATACGGATTATAAGATCATTTTGAAGTCATTGTTTGTTGCAAAAATCGCAGAGCTAGCCGAAAGCCTAGCGAAAACCTACTGCCATACGCCTGCTCGGGAGGCGCGCCGGCCGAACATACCTAAACTGCGGAGTGAAACCCCCCTGCTTGTATGAACGGTTGTGCGGTACCGTACCGCAAACTCATTCATTCAAGCTATAATATTACAACTGTCACCGCAACCGCTGACTATGCGTTTAGAGCTTAAGATAGAATAGGGTCTCGACCGAGCAATGAACAGAGAATTCGTACGCCGCGTCGTCGATGCTTCAGCGTCGAGGCCGGGTCGTTACTGCACCCACTGCAGAATAGGGTCATATCGCTACCTATTATACGATAATGTGTGCTGTAACAATGCGACCTTACTTAGGGCCTAAGCACACGGCGTATTTTAAACGCGCCGTCGACGCGCGTTTTCATCGATACAAGCGCTTGTCGACGGCGCGTTTTTTAAAAAACGCCTTATGCAAGGGGCCTTAAGACTGCTCTAATGGAATGAAAAACTCGCTGTAAACGCGCGTTCCTAAAACGCGCGTCGACGGCGCGTTCAAAAATCTCCGTGTCTTAGGCCCTTAAGGTATGTGCTGCGCAAATATCATTGCGATGTATAATTTATAAGGTTAACTACATATCTGTCTTTAGTTAGTTAGTTTCATTTTGTATAGGACCGTGCATCTACGTATTAAGGATTTGGCACACTGGATGCATTCTGCGGTCGCGGTCAGGTCAAATTTAACGCAGCCTGCATTATGAACAACATTGTTGGTCTCTATTATATGTTGTATAGATATGGGACCTGACCGTGCGGTCCGCACGGACGCGCAATATAATAGAGACCGACAATGTTGTTCATACTTAATGCGGGCTGCGTTCAATTTTACCCAACCGCGACCGCAGAACGCATCCAGTGTGGCAAATCCTTTATAATGATCGAAGCGTATTCGCCACTTTTTTCTATCACACTGTACAGGATGAGGGTGGAAAGGGATGGTGAACGCAATCGTGATTAGACTTTGATTAGACAATACGGCCTGTGGTGTTTTATATTTATTTTAACTTGAAACCTCCACGCATTTTTCAGATAATTTGTCTTGAGACAAACGGACAACGAAGTAATCCTATATACAACTCTAAACAACAATTTAACTCTAAAGTGCTTTATTAAAAGTGACAATTATATCGCAAGTGTCTCTAACCCGCCCGATGACATACGACACAGAATATCTCTAAGTGGTTCGTCGTAAATACCTACTTAAGTTTAATGGCCGCCACACAGACCACTTTACCGCGATAGGCTCTTGTCCCACCGCCGTCCGAGGAAGCGATTAGCTAAAGTATTTTTGGGCTATATCCATAATAACTTTGGTCATAATGATCGTTTGCCGTAACAGCGTTTTTTATAAAGTCAAGTGCTTTTCTATAATGATTGTTGTCCATAAGGGAGGATGGGCAGATTTGTATGGGCTCTGACCTAGAGACAGGGGGGTTTCACTCCGCAGTTTAGGTATGTTCGGCCGGCGCGCCTCCCGAGCCGCGTATGGCAATACGTTCGTCGCTCGGGTTTCGTTTCGCACGCTAGCCGCATCGCGCGTAATTAAGCATCTTTTTTTTCTGTGATTTTTGCAACAAACGTGACTCCTAAACAATCTCATAATCCGTATAAAAGATACTGTTTTGAAGGTAGTTTACTGAATTAATACACACTGTTATCTTTCTTGATTTATATACCTACCTAAATATCGGCGAATGGGAATCCTGTGCTTTTGGTTTTGGGTCAGCGGTGCCCAACGGAATATGAAAGCTCGTATCACACGATACGTTTCAATTTCGCGTGGAAGTAGTTAACGGTCGTAAGAGTAGGCAAATTTTTATACCTAAAGTTGACTTTTGTTCAAGAGTGATCCTTCTGTACGCTAGTATTTACTATTACTTATTCTATGCTAGAGACCAATAACTACAAGCTATACCTACATCATTGGAAAGGTTTTTTCATCTTCTTCTAATATATAAAAATCTCGTGTCACGGTGTTTGTTATCGAACTCCTCCGAAACGGCTTGACCGATTTTTATAAAACCTTTTTGTCTGTGTTTGGTAGGTCTGAGAATAGTTCGTAGGCTATTCTTTATACCTACCCCTATGCTTCGCGGATGGAGTCGCGGGCAACAGCTAGTTATTATTATAAAACTACTAGCTGATGCCCGCGGCTTCGCCCCCGTTGTTTTTTTTTAAATTCTTTCATAAGAACCTTCTCCTGACAATAAGAAACGCAATAAAAAAAAGAATTATCCAATTTGGTGCAGTCGATCGGAAGTTATGCGCTTAGCAACACATTCAGCGATTCATTTTTATATTATAGATATTTTGCCATTTTATGTGTTTTGTGGGTGGAATAATCTTTTTCATTTCATTTAATAGTACCTGGGCGACCGAGCTCTGCTCGGGCAGAAACTCGGTACCAAGCGTTTTCCCAGAGATAAGACTAAGCTAGATCAATTTTTCATCCCCGAAAACCCCCAAATACCAAATTTCATCGAAATCGTTGGAGCCGTTTCCGAGATCAAAACACCGGAGGGGGGGAGGGGATGCAGGGGAGGGAGCGCGGGGGTATTAAAGGGGGGATGAAAATTTCATTGATTTTGCCGTAGGATGCACCGTTTTCAAGATATTTGACAAAAACACCGGAGGGAGTGGGGGGGGGGGGTGAGTCACGTTAAACTATCGTCCGTAAACCGACTTTACAGACAACCAGCTTTTCCTGTTCTGTGCTCCCAATAGGGAACGTGCACATAGACGGTGCTGCCAACTGGTGCCATCAATTTGAATGTTTTTACCTTGATAAGTTTGTTTTACTGTCTGCATAGTGTCTCTTCTGTCGCATTAGTGCTGCCGCCTATAGTTACTGCACGTTCCCTATAATACTTTTTCTCACAAAAAAATAACTTTTTCTCACAAAAGAAGAAACTTTACGTTTTCTCATGAAAGATAAACTTAAAAAAAAAAACTAAAAATCTTGAAAAAATACGTGGAATCGAACCATGGTCGGCTGGATCCGCGACCAGCCGATTTCCAATGTGCCATTATGATCTGTACGCTTAGTATAAGTTTTCCTTCACTTCAATACTTCTCGATCGCGTTTACGTAAAAAAATCAATTACTAGGGAAACATGGACAGCGTCTCCGCGCGCGCGCGTCCATGTTTCCATAGAATTGATTTTTTTACGTAAACGCGATCGAGAAGTATTGAAGTGAAGGAAAACTTATACTAAACGTACTGCTCGAAGTCGGCGAAATTTAGCTTTATATTCTAATGCAAACAAAAATAGCCGGAAAACACGAGTAAAAGCGATTTTCTGAAAATGAAACATAGCTAGATCAGTTTTTCATCCCCGAAAACCCCCACATACCAAATTTCATCGAAATCGTTCGAGCCGTTTCCGAGATCCTGATTATATATATATATACAAGAATTGCTCGTTTAAAGGTATTAGATTTTCTAATTTTGCGCGCAACTTTTTTACATTTTTCTTTCATAAGAACCTTCTCCTGACAATAACGAACACAACAAAAAAATAATTGGCGAAATCAGTCTAGCCGTTCACGCGTGATGCCGTGACCAAGGGAAATATTCATTTTTATATATAGAGATCTGAACTACATACTCGCTTTTCTCTGCTCGCCAACCCGTATCTAGTTTGTAGTTCTACTCGCTTCTCGTTCGTAGCCGGCGGTGGCCCAAGTGCTTTAGCCTTAGATTTTATCTCTAGATTTACTCGGCAGAAATTAAAGATCTCCGCGATAAGCGTTAAGTGGTCTATTTTGGAGCCCTCAGCAAAACTCGATGAAATCCCAGAGGCAGTTAGTACTTTAATTAATGAAAGCTATTTTTTGGGTTCTGTACCCAAAAATACACTAATTAATAAATAAATAAATATTACGGGACAATTCACACCAACTGACCTAGTCCCAAAGTAAGCTAAGCATAACTTGTGTTATGGGTACTAGGCAACGGATAAACATACTTATATAGATAGATACATGCTTAAATACATATTAAACACCCAAGACTCGAAAACAAACGTTCGTATTTTTCGTACAAATATCTGCCTCGACACGGGAATACAACCCGGGGACCTCAAGCTTCATAGTCAGGTTCTCTAACCACTAGGCCATCTGGTCGTCTAATAAATGTTGTCGTGTTAATGTCGCTACACTGTCCATCTGTCCGTCACAAGGCTGTATCTCTATAACCGTAATAGAAAGACAGATTAAAATACACATGAATTATGTATTTCTATTGCCACTACAGGAACAAATTGACAATTGTAGATATTTTTCTCAAATTAACCTCGAAAAACTCAAAGGTACAAGCACGGGCTTGGACCCACGATACTCTGCTTGAAAAGCTATAGGTCAAACTAACTCCACCCCGACTTAAATAACTTAAGTGCCCACATTAGATTTAGAAACCCTTAAACACTTTATTAAATTGAAATTGAGGTTGACTAATAGGAATAGGACCCCGAGAACTAAAGTCACGGACATAGCTCGAAGAATCGCTAGACTTAAGTGGCAGTGGGCAGGGCACATCGCCCGTAGAACTGACGGCCGATGGGGCCGAAAGGTTCTCGAGTGGCGTCCGCGGACCGGAAGACGCAGTGTAGGTAGGCCTCCAACAAGATGGAGCGACGACCTGGTGAAGGTAGCGGGAACGCATTGGATGCGGATGGCACAGAGCCGATCTGTTTGGCGAGCCTTGGGGGAGGCCTATGTTCAGCAGTGGACGTCTTTCGGCTGAAATGATGAATAGGACCCCAATGGATAAGGATAGCGGCAGACAGGAAGCAGTGGAAGGAGTGTTGGAGGAGGCCTTTGCCAGAAGGCACACCGAAATAAGAGATATCTTTATGATTATTTTAGTGTATGAAATATACTAAACTAATCTAAATACATTCCAAGTATATATCTATTATACTAAATTAAATAATACTAATATAAATAATAACATAAAAAGAAACCTATAAGGCAAATACGTCGTCGAAAGACGTCGTAGGCTTGAACCCTAGAACGCTGGCCGCATTACCTCTTTGTACCGCTATCCCTAGCCTTTGAGCGAGGTAAGCGCCAGCTTTAGGGTCCCCAGAGGCCAGAACTAACCTTTTGGACAAGTCCTTTAGCACCTTTTTTGTGTTCGTTGACCATAGCCCCATCGTTTCAAAAGCAAGCGCCGCAAACTCTTGGTAGTTAGTCAAACCCGAATATTAGCGAATATTAGTGTAGATTTTAATTTAGTTTCTTTTATTTTTTTTAATTTTGTATATTTGATTTTATATGTCATGTTTAAATGTTTTGACGACCGGATAGCCTAGTTGTTTGAGAACCTGACTACGAAGCTTGAGGTCCCGGGTTCGATTCCCGGTCGGGGCAAACATTTGTGTGAATAATACGAATGTTTGTGCTCGAGTCTTGGGTATTTAATATGTATTTAAGTATGTATAAATCTATATAAGTATGTTTATCCGTTGTCTGGTACCCATAGTACAAGCTTTGCTTAGTTTGGGACTAGATCAATTGGTGTGAATAATTGTCCCGTGATATTTATTTTAATGTTTTGTAAACTTGTAAAATTTTTGGGAAATAAATTATTATATTTTATATTATTTAACCAGCTAGTTCATTTAGTATTTATGTCTAATAATAACTGTAACCCCGAGTGAACTTTGTTTGATATCTTTCGTAATCCAATTGCTGATGGATAGAAGATTAATGTTCAGCTTGGTGTGTGCCGTTGGACGCTACCCACACTTTTTAGGTTTCGAAATAATAACGTCCTTAAGAGGATTGAGAACAGATGATTCAACATGCACAGGATTAGATATAGGATCGTCGTGATATATGGAAGTAAAAATATCTATACCTACTTATTGGTCGAGCGAGCCCGAAGCGTCTATATTGCAGTTTGGGTACAAAATACTTCCGTATGACTGTCCAGATATCTGGCAGTTCTCCTCTATACTATACCTACATCATATTTCTCAAATCATTGTAGTGAAATTTTGTGAACCAATTTGATAATATTTATTGTTTATTGTTTTTTATTCACTTTTTGGAAAAAATATTTTGCTTTAAAAATCCATGTGACTTAGTTAAGCGATAAAGACATTTTTTTTTCGTAAACAACTATACCTACATATAAAAAGCAGTAGAAACCATGCGTCTGTCTGCCTGTATGTACACGCTAATCTCCGTAACAACTGAACGGATTTTCTTGCGGTTTTCGCAGATAGATGAAGCTTAAAGCTTTGTTTCATTAAAATCTGGTAACAATGAAAAAAGTTATCGTCGCTTAAATCTTTTTTTCTATATCCTATACAATAATAAAACAGTAGAAATCATGCGTCTGTCTGTCTATATGTAATCTCCGAAACTACTAAACAGACCTACTACGGATGGCTTTACTGCGCGGACGAAGTTGCGGGCACCAGCTATCTAGTACTCAAAGTAATACGTTATTTGACTCTACTGTCGCTTAACTGAGTGCTATGGTTTTTTTTTTAAAACTAGTGTGTAGTGACTACTAGCGCCATCTAGTCATCACATAAGGAACTAACTACTACAATCCTACATCACGCTATCGAAGTTTCTCAACTCGGCTGCATAAATACAACTTCCAACTTTCATCCATTGGACTTCGGTCCCCAAGCATAACACCTGCCTGGAGAGAGATCTCTCTATTGCAGCTACCCCCAAAAGTGTAACTTAACCTTTTGCCCGGTACCAGGCTATCGTTGAGTTTTTGCTTTCACCATCTCTTTCTGTCACCGTCTAATATCGTTTGACAGAAAGAAATAGTGATTGCGAAAGCAAGCGACAGCGCGTTAGACAATAAGCCTGCAGGTCGTGACGATTGATTTTCAGCATTACTGTAAGTCTCGAGTGGCGTCCACGGATCGGAAGACGCAGTGTGGGTAGGCCTCCAACGAGTTGGAGTGACGACCTGGTTAAGGTTGCGGGATTGCGTTGGATGCAGATGGCACGGGACCGATCTGTTTGGCGAGGCTTGGGGGAGGCCTATGTTCAGCAGTGGACGTCTTTTATGATGATGATGATTACAGTAACAACCAATGGGCTGTAAATTGTGCTTCATATTCATATTATATTTCCCTGTCAAGTTCCGAGTTTAGACGATAACATTTTGTATTCCTCATTCACTCACTTCTGTGGTATCTTGCCAACTTAACTTCCTGCCTGATTAAAGAGCACCATACAACGCAAAAATGTGAGTGGGGTTCACGTACTGGCACTTTATTAGCTGGCAATTTTTTTTAATTATCCAAACTGGCATTCAAGCAAAAACCCTCGATTCAGCGGGAATTAAAAACAATGCCTAGGGACCGAACCAAGTGTGCGTACCTGCCATTCATTTTTGCTGACCCTCTATTGTTCTAAATATACCCGTGGAGGGTCAGCAAATTTTTTGTACTTTATTTCCATAACGCTGTTGCTGATGCCGACCCACGTCAAATGTATTGACGTCTTTATATTAGGGCTCAATGGGCTATAATGTTGTTTTAGTTCGGGTTGTTCTTTTGATGTTATTTGTATAAAGGTTGGGGTTCAGATGTGAGAGATTATTTTTGCCTTTTTTGTGGCTTTGTGTTTTTTCCTTAGTCTGTTTTATATTTGTGTTTGGTTAGTGTATTTGCATTTTTGACGAGATTTATATTGTTACTATGCTTGGGTTATCGTTGACTTAAAATTAAATTTTATAGCGGGGTTGAGGATTCGACGAAAACGACGTAGTACAATACAAATCAATCAGCTTATTAGGAAATCTCCAAGGAACAAAAGGCGTTTCGATTGAGACATCGTAATACACTATCAAAATGTAAGCGTGAAAATATCGATAGTTTTTCAGAAAATAACCGATAGAATGTCGTTGATGTTTTAAATCGCAAAATATCAATATTCGATATTTTTTATTACCCAATAAACGATTTATTATTATTATTTAATTCAATCCAATTATTTATTGCAACCATGGTGTTTTATTCATTATAATTTACAAAGAAATGTATTTAACTATAGTAAAAATTAACAATCTAGGAATAGAAAAAAAAGAGGAAACAAAATAAATAAAAACTACACAAATGTACCTAACTATAAAAAGAAAACACCATCAAGAAGGCCCTCCTGCGGCATAGACCCCAACACACTGGCGGCATTACCTCTCTGTACAGCCAGAGAAATTCGCTGGGAGAGGTAAGCGCCAGCTCAGGGGTCTCCTGACGTCTCTATCAGCCGGGACGACAAGGCCCCCATGAAGGCCTTCATGTCAGCCAACCAGGGACCCATTGTCTCCACTGCGAGCGCCGCAAACTCATAGTCCTTTAAAAGAGAAGAGTATTTGCGGCGCTTGAGAACTTGGGCCTGGTCAGCTGCAGCCCCGGCTTGTGAGCAGGTTGCCTGGATGTGGGACTGCGCGAAAGTGTCGACACACGTTGCGTCCCAAACCAGAGCTCTACCCAGCATCCATGGCACCATAGTAGCCCCGTCAGGGAGCTTACCATCGTCTCTGGCCATGCCCACGGGTTCAAGGATTGCGGGCACAGAGGCGGTGGCAAGCGAGCGGCGGACTAGGTCATTAATAGTGCCATGGCGGAAAAAGCGACGAGCGCTTTTGGAGCATGAGAGGCCGTGACGTCCCAGCTGATCTACGTCCTTACCACAGGTACAAGTGTGGGAGATACATATTTTTTTTATTATATTTCATAGTAATTACATCAAGTCATGTTAATTACAACATTTATAACTCAAGAACGCTAAGACCGATTTCAATGATTTTTTGGTTTGTTGGAAGACTGTTACATAAAATATCGGAAAAAACACGGAAAGCTTTACAGATTTCAAGCGTTAAAAGAGAGCAAGCTTGTTTGCAAATTATGGAATTTTGTATACGTTGTGAAGTTACCAGTCGATTATTATTATTTTTCACTTCTCATGCTCTTAAAATGTTACTTTAGTCTCTGCATATCGGGACTAAAGCTCTTTTTTGATCTCTAGGGATTAAAGTAATTTTTTTTTAATTGACTATGGAAACCCCTAAACTGCCAATCACGATGTTTGTGAATGGAGGATTAACGCCATTTTCAGTAACTGGGTATAGACAATTTTAAAGCTTTCCACAGACCGAAGCGCGCTGCGGACGCACTGTAGCGCCCTGCGCTTCGGTCTGTGGAAGCTTTTAGGGCATGGAAATAACCTCAAAATGACAACTGTATAAAAAATATTTAAAAAATAATAATTTCGTGAAACACATTGAATAATTATGAATATTAATCTATTTAATTATAAAATATTAAAGATGAATTCATTTTATTTTGCATGTAAAGAAAGATTTCCTTTAGCTTAGGTGTTTTTTAATTTGTTTTTTTTTTTAAAACCGCTGTCGGCAAAGCAGTTCCCTGCTCTGTCGATAAAATAGCAATCCGCACTGTCGGCAAAGCAGTGCTGGAGTGTACGGTAGATAGTACGTTTGAAAGTTAATATGGCGTGACTTCAAAATAATGCGATGTCAGTTGCATTTAATAGTAAATAGAAAGTATAATTAGATATAATTAAACAAAGAATTGGCATATAGAAAATAAACTTAAAAAGTCGTTTCTTTATTCACGGGTAAGTGTTTCAGTTAACAATATATTTTGTGTGTGAACTTAGATCAATTAGGTTAATTTATTTGCCTATTCTAATGAATGAACAATTATCATTCTTACATGCATAGTCCAATTAGTTTTAACATAGTCTTTAAGTTAGAATCTGTTGGCTAATTATGCAAGCATTTAAAGCGTCACTTTACAAAAAAATATAAAAGAAAAGAAAAGACAGCGGTATTTTTTTTTGCTATTTGAATTTTAAACAGATGTCCATTGCACGTATTGAGCATACGTTGTAAAAAAGTAATTTTGTACGTCGTTTTTTTCCTCGCATTCAAAGTGAAAAGTAGAGTGTTTAACGCGGGACTAAACTACCATAATGACAACTCGAATTATAGCCTCCCTCGCTGTCGCTCGGGTGGCTAAATATCTCGTGTCATTATGGCTTGTTTTAGTCCCTTGTTGAACAATCTACTATTATGCACGGACCTATAAAAAAGGTTACTTTGATAAATCTCGTATTTCAGTGCCTGATAAACAGGGATCGGACGGATTAGCGTCATTGTTCGGAATAATGTGGACATGACTCCAAGATTAATTAAATAATTGATTGATTCCTAGTTAATAAGATTTTTTACAATTTAGATTCACTAAATAAATAAAAATGAATCACTGAAATGTATGCACGCGCATAGCTTCCGATCGACTGCACCAAATTAGATAATTCTTTTTTGTTGCTTTTGTTACTGTCAGGGTCAGGAGAAGATTCTTATGCAAGAAATTTTAGAAAAAACATAACGGGGGCGAAGCCGCGGGCAACAGCTGGTTAAACTATATCTTTCCAAATTTTCTGTGGCCAGTCTATTCCTTTTTATATCATAAATACATTTAAGTGCTGAAAAACTCCGCTCGCAATCAAGATATTAATTAAATATTTTTGGAGTCATGTCCACAATATTGCGAACAATAACGCTAATCCATCCGATCTCCGTTGATAAATCACTGTCTTACAATTCCACGACCGCGATTACCTGTTTAGGCGGTACAAAGTTCAGCGAAACAGCTAGTTAGACATATTTGTTAGGGGATACAGATATTATGATCCAGAAGCCATGGTAGCCTAGTGGTTTGACCTATTCTCTCTCAAACCCGGAGGGGTTCAAATCCGTACTCGCACCTCTGAGTTTTTAGGAATTTATGTGAGAAATTATATTTGAAATTTACCATGAGTTTTAACGGTGAAGGAAAACAAGGGCCGCGTGGGAACTACGGCCCAAGTCCTGATTCTGGGAGGAGGCCTGTGAGGTGGATGATGATGATGACAGATATGATTACTTTTATGCCAAGCTTTTCAGCTGAGCTCTCGGTCTGAGATTTGCTGTAACTTTTTTTCATTAGATTCGGAGTTGGTGTAAACAATAAATAATCGCCCCCGCAGTTCAAACACAGCGGGGCCCCGAACTGGGGGATTCCACCCCAAGATTTAGGGACAAATCAAGGGGATTACCTAAAAATATTTTTTAACGGCATTGTTAGAGGTATTTTGGGCTGCGGTATGAGCATTGATTTTTTTGATAAGTTAAAGGTTACGAAACGGGAATGTGGACGAAATGAACCTAAACGACTCGGACGTCCAACCCCATCTATTGATCGCAGACAAAGTTAACGCGTTATATTTATATTAAAAGGCGACAAACGAAATTTAAAGTTTTTAAACAACACCTGCTACATGTGAATAAAACGGAGTCTGTCCCGCCCGGCACATGTCTGATGCGCTTAAAGTCCATAGATATGAATAAACGATGTCTGTCAGTGTCTGGTATGGCACGCGTCTGACGCGCTCGGTGACTTTAGACACGCGGCGGACACGACGTACAAATTCGCGTTCTTGAATCTACATAAGCACGACGACGTCTGTACACGCGTACGCCTACATACATCGCGCGCGCACTCTTCTGGTTTCTGGCGGTTTCCGGCTATCTGCGCCTTGAGGGGTGGGGTAATTCGAATCGGTGCGGGGCGGACCGTTTCCATTCTGTACGTCAGTACTATTATATATTCTGTGCTTTAGATATGAATCGACCTTTAAAGTTTTACCGATAAAACGCGTAATCACAACAAGTATTTGCTGTTCGCCGTCCAAATATTCCATTAAATATAATATTTCTTGCATGTACTAAAATCATCTCAGACTTCATTGAACAAGTGCCATTAAATACAAACTTTACTCATTGAGTTTCATTAATTTGGTAATTTAACGCCATTTGAGCAATTTCGTGTCTTGTAGATCTAGAACACTATGTATTGTTAAAAGTTACTAATTTCGTTACTTTCTTAAGTATCTAGGTATATAAAAGACGAAGTTCTGACTGATTGTTTGAAGATATATCAACGCACAGCCTAAACCACTGAAGCTAAGGACACCTATACCTGAGTGTCATAGAGGACTAAGAAGTGATTTTCCTAAATTACCACGGGATAGGGAATAAATGCGATATATATTTTTACTTATATATATATATATTTTTTTTATTGTCTCGGTGATTTCATTTTTCATTATTCAATTAAGTCCGCGCAGGGTTGTATACTTGGCAGGTGAGGTATAGTATTTACATATGTTTGAGTGATTATTCTTTGCTTTTTTATAATCTACAAATTATTTATTTACGCATGTAGTCTTATGTAGCTATTAGTGTGCAGTTTATTTATTTATTTATTTATCTATCTATACTTACAGCGATCCGGGTGTCACCAACGGTGCTGGCTGAAAATCAGCGCTGGGGTGCTATAAACGCCTCAGCATTATGCTGAGCCAGTGTCCGATTTGCAACCGCAATGACACATTCTATCTTTAGCTTTCGTGTTGTCTTTTGTTTTGTAAAATATTGATGATGTGTCTTGTGTTGTTGTAAATAAATGTATTTCTTTCTTTCTTTCTTTCTTTCTTTCTTTTACTTCAAAGTGACCCCATCTCCGGCAGAAAAACGTCCACTGCTGAACATAGGCCTGCCCCAAGGCTCGCCAAACAGATTGGTCCCGCGCTATCCGCATCCAACACGATCCCACAACCTTAACCAGGGGCTAAATTCAGGAACGGCCCAACGCGGTTTGCGAGCGGTTATTCAATCGTTTGGGAGAGGATAGGAATGGGTTGAGCTTGGGATGAGCCTTATTTTCCTGTTAGTTCGCTTTGTAAATAAATAAATAAATAAACAAATAAATTCTAAGGATCATCGCAAAGTCAGCCCAATCCTCTCGCAAACCAGTGATTTTTGGCGTTCCTGAATAGCAGTTCAAACCAAACCCAACCCAAGCGATTGAATTACTGCTACCAAACCCGTGAAGGCCCATTCCTGAGGCCCAGGTCTAAAGTTATCTTTAGGTTACCTTATTGGAGACCTACCTACATTGCGTCTTCCGGTCCGTGGACGCCACTCGAGAACCTTTTTGCCCCATCGGCCATCAGTTCTACGAGCGATGTGCTCTGCCCACTCCCGGTTAAGCCTGGCGATTCTTCGAGCTAT
This sequence comes from Archips xylosteana, assembly GCA_947563465.1. Taxonomy (NCBI): domain Eukaryota; kingdom Metazoa; phylum Arthropoda; class Insecta; order Lepidoptera; family Tortricidae; genus Archips; species Archips xylosteana. The sequence continues at coordinate 2,228,714 of OX387351.1, read as the reverse complement.
GTCCGTGACTTTAGTTCTTGCGTGGATTACATCATTCCTAATGCGATCCCTCAGAGAAACTACGAGCATAGCCTTCTCTATCGCCCTCTGAGTGACTTTGAGCTTTCTTATGAGGCCCATCTCCGTAACTATAATTATTTGAGATTTCACATTTAGTATGCAAGTAGATAATAGTATCAGCTAAAGCAGTTTTATACCTAAGGTCTCGACACCAGACGCATTCCTAAGATTGTGTCTTTATTTTAACGTTGAATAAAATCAAAGTCGAAAATATTACTCAATTTGGGCTTCTGAGAAATACTTACGGGCATGAAATATGCATACCGTGTCTGTCGATGTAAGTTACTTAATCTAATAGGTTTTACGTTTCAAATAACTTTATACTGAGCTCTGCGAGCTGTTGACCTCGTGAGCTTTTGGAAATGGCTGAAATATGACGTAGATTTCAAACCAAGGATTCACCATTTTGAAAAATTTCCATAAAATCTGTACAGTGTTAGAACTGAATCGACATAAAATTTGTACAGTTTTAGACTTGCTCATAACGAGAATTGGTTGAGAAATGCGACTTATAAGGGCGCTCGTGCACTACAAGGCATTTTAGTGTCCGGCATCCGATTTTTTACTATATCAGATTTTTTGCAGAATTTGGTTATTATTGAGTTTTGCAACATCCTGTATACGTCCTGGACATTATAGCCGTGGTGGCCGATAGCCGTGGTGGCCTAGTGGTTTGACCTATGGCTTCTCAAGCAGAGGGTTGTGGGTTCAAATCTCGGCTCGCACCTTAATTTTTTTGGAATTTATGTGCGAAATTACATTTGAAATTTACCATGAGCTTTACGGTGAAGTAAAACATCATTAGGAAACCTGCATACACCTGCCAAGAAATTCAATGGTGTGCGTTAAGTCCCCAATCCGCATTGGGCCCGCGTGGGAACTACGGCCCAACCCCTCTCATTCTGAGAGGAGGCCTGTGCCCTGTAGTGGGACGTATATACCTCGACTGGGATGATGTGGATGATGTACAAGTCTCACTGCTGCTGCTTTTCAATTTCAATTTTTTTCAATTTTTGTTTTATTGTATAACTTCAGTTATCATTGCTGTTGATCATCTGCACTGTAAATATTGTACGTCGATCGCCGAAGCCGGAGATACTCAAAATTAGTCCCCCAAAACACAGATCTTTACCTAGTTTGGGGGGTCAGATTGTATGACAACTCTTGTGACTTCTCTGTACAAACCTACTTTATGTATTGAGCACTGTAACTAATTTGATGTTGATTGTACAATAAATCATTTTTATTTATTTATTATTTATTTACTGCTGGACACAGGCTTTCTCTCAGAATTAAAGGGATTACAGTTCTCATGCGGGTCCAGTATGGATTGGAAACATCACGCGCACCTTTGTATTGCCTTAATCATAGGTTTCCTTTTATTAACAGCAATATTACTAGTATAATGTCACATTACCGAAAACGGTCATGCTATCATAATAATTAAACGTCCTTTAATTGGGATAATTTACGGCATGCGATGTCATTATTTTAGCGATAATCTCACACAAATGGCTTGTATCAGTCATTAACTAACATGATATATCCATTAGCTTCAAACTTCTGAGAATAGAATGGCTTCTGTAGTAGGTTCCTCTATAAATTCTCTCATACGAGTATCAAGAATAGAAAATAAAAGAGAAGAATAGAAGAAGAATACAGCTGGGATGGGCGTCAAGTCTTCACATCGCCAATTCCACAGAGTCTAAAGACGAAAGTCTTCAATCAGTGCGTCCTACCCGTCATGACATATGGTGACGAAACATGGACACTCACTGTAGGGCTGGTCCACAAATTTAAAGTTGCTCAACGTGCTATGGAAAGGGCTATGCTCGGAGTTTCTCTAAAAGATCGAATTCGTAACGAAGTGATCCGACAGAGAACCAAAGTTATCGACATAGCCCACCGCATTAGCACGCTGAAGTGGCAATGGGCCGGTCATATAACCCGAAGAACCGATAACCGTTGGGGTAGACGAGTTCTTGAGTGGAGACCACGGATCGGCAAACGTAGCGTAGGACGTCCTCAGACTCGGTGGAGCGATTATATTCGCAAGGCGGCTGGTAAGAGCTGGATCAGAGTGGCCGAGGATCGTGCTCAGTGGCGTGCCATGGGAGAGGCCTATGTCCAGCAGTGGACAAATATAGGCTGATGATGAGATGATGAGTATCAAGAGGTCAAAACGAACATTTTTTTTTACATTTAACTAACCTTTGTTTGACCACTATCTCACCTGATGGAAAGTGCATTTTTTTTATGTTAGAGAAGCCAGACAAACGAACTAGTGGGTCACCTGATGTTAAATGAACACCACTATCCATAGACACTCGCAGCGCTTTACGCGATACCAGTCCGTTGTCGGCCCTGCAGAAAATTGTACATTCGCCTCTTAAAGGCACCCAGGTCGTAACTCGATGGGAAGACCCCAGCGTGAAGCTCGTTCCAGATTTTGCAAGTTCGTGGCATAAAAGACCGCTTAAAACGCACCGTCGAAGACTGCCATTCATCAACATGATGTCGATGAAATGAACGCTTACGACGGGAGGATCTGTAATGGAACCCCGCAGCTGGAATGAGGTCAAAGAGTTCCTCAGAGCATTCCCCGTTGTAGATCTTATAGAACACGCAAAGGGAGCTAACGTCTCTGCGGAGAGCAAGAGGATCGAGTTTAATGGAGAGTGGGGGTGTATGCGAAGTTTCCAATCCGCACTGGGCCCGCGTGGGAACTACGGCCCGAACCCTCTCATTCTAAGAGGAGGCTTGTGCCCGCAGTGGGACATATATAGAAAGAAAGAAAAAAAGAAAGAAAGAAAGAAAGCAAAATTTATTTGCCACAGTAAAAATCCAAAATATACAAAACAGAAAATAAAAACAAAATAGTAAAAATTAATTGATTTTACAAGTAAGTATTAGGATTTCTGTCCTGCGGCAAAAGGAGTAGACTCCGCTAATGCTGCGCTTACGGGAAGCTGCCAGCGCTGGTTTTCAGCCTGCCCCTGTTGACACATGCTGGAATAGCGTCTGTAGCGGGTTTGATGGCCTGATTATGTACCAGCCTCAGCATCCGAGGATCACGAATTTACGTCTCACATGTCATCATCATCATTTCAGCCGAAAGACGTCCAAGGCTCGCCAAACAGATCGGTCCCGTGCCATCCGCATCCAACGCGATCCCGCAACCTTAACCAGGTTGTTGCTCCATCTTATCATTACTCGTCATTAATTGTTTTCATGGGTACATTGGATCTTAAAAACTTAGTACATTTCCCATTTTTTTTCTTGTTGGAGGCCTACCTACACTGCGTCTTCCGGTCCGTGGACGCCACTCGAGAACCTTTTTGCCCCATCGGCCATCAGTTCTACGAGCGATTTGCCCTGCCCACTGCCACTTGAGTCTGGCGATTCTTCGAGCTAATGCTATCCCGCAGAGAAACACCGAGAATAGTGCTCTCCATCGCCCTCAGTGACTTTGAGCTTTCTTATGAGGCCCATCGTTAACGGCCACGTTTCAGTGCTATAAGTCTCACAAGTATTTTGATTTATTTTTATGGTAGCGAATAAAAATGAAATTTGCAACAACATTTTGTTATTTAACGTTGGCCAGGCGAGCAGCCCTGTATGTTGATTTAATAATGCATAGGATATATCTTCCACACAGACTCTGCCCGCTAGCAATGGCGGACGCGCTAACTTTGTCGGACTTAAAGTATTCATGCTTAATCCATTTTGCATGAGAGTCTAGCTTGCACGTACTGCACATTGAACTAGCACTGCATTTTGCATTTTAGGGTTACTTTGCTAACATCATCATCATCATTTCAGCCGAAAGACGGCCACTGATGAACATAGGCCTCCCCCAAGGCTCGCCAAACAGTTCGGTCCCGCGCCATCCGCATCCAACGCGATCCCGCAACCTTAGTCAGATGGTCGCTCCATCATTACTTACCCTAGAGAGAGCCCAGCGTGCGGTGCTAAAGGTCTCTACTTTTCGACCTTTCCTCTACTCCACTAACCTTCTTTATAAATCGTGTAATGTATTAACCGTTAGACAAATATTTATAATGCACACAGTTCTTAAACAGCATGCTGCACTCCCCTACAATACTAACACTACTAACAAGAGACGAAAAGATATAGTTTGCCCAAGTAATATGGGGAAGAAAAAACATGCCTTCTCTTCTAGATTTTACGTATTCCTAGGGCCTTTTCTCTACAACAGATTAAACGCCAAATGGGGTATATTTTCACTTAGTTACTCTCGTGCTAAGAAAACCCTCCAAGAAGAACTCCAAAAGTTTTCCTACGAAGATACAGAGAAATTATTGACTGTTTTTAAATGATCATTTTTATTTTCTTTTCAAGATAGATAGGTACTTATAATGACATAGACCATAATGTTTTACATGTAATATTAAGTTTTTCTTTTTTTTTTTGTATTAAGGTAAAATTATATTATTTTATAGTTCACCTTAGGTATTAAGGTCTTGTTTTGTTATATTATATGCAAGTGTCAATTTTTAAGGATATTAATGTAATTTTTATTTTTCACGCCTGAAACACAGGATCATCCTAGTTCAGGCATATGTGTTTCTTTTTCCTATAAGTCTCCTAGATAAATTGTATTGTATTGTAAGAAAGTATTTTGAATAAAGATTATTTATTTATTTATTTATTATTTATTTATCTTGTTGGAGGCCTACCAACACTGCGTCTTCCGGTCCGTCGACAGGCAGGCTCAAGTGGCAGTGGGCACGGCACATCGCTCGTAGAACTGATGGCCGATGGGCCAAATAGGTTCTCGAATGGCGTCTACGTTGTTAAGCTTAAATAAAAACGCTTAAAAAACCTGAAGCCTAGAAATCTGAGGCGTTGTTGCTTCCAATGAGCATCAATGATAAGAAAACTTTTAGATATGTGACGTCACTTCTATGCCAGCTGCATTGACTAACTATTTATTAACCCCCGCCCGACACAAAAAGAAGGGCGTTATAACTTTGACCGCTATGTGTGTGTCTGTGTGGCATCATAGCTCTTAAAAAGGTGAACCGATTTGGATGCGGTTTTTTCAATTGAAAGCGGGTTTCTTGGCAATGGTTCTTAGACATGTTTTATCACAATTGTTTCAGCCGTTTCAAAGTTATCAGCTCTTTTGTTGGCTGCGGAAGGGATTTTAGACGCATAATGGGCATTCACTTTATTTTCAAACCTATTTATGTCTGTAGTTCGTGATTTACCTAAGTCCCGAGAAATTCTAGTTATGAAGGAGAATCGCGAAAGTTTAAAACTTTATAATATAACTAGCTGCTGCCCGTGACTCCGTCTGCGAAGAACAGGAGTATGAAAAATAGCCTACGACCTATTCTCAGACCTACCGAATATAGGCAAAAAAAAAACATAAAAATCGGTCAAGCCGTTTCGGAGGAGTTCGATAACAAACACCGTGACACGAGATTTTTATATATTAGATTGTAATCTGGTTTTCAAGACTAAAATGAAAGGTTTTTAGGGTTCCGTAGTCAACTAGGAACCCTTATAGTTTCGCCATGTCTGTCCGTCTGTCTGTCTGTCCGCGGCTAAGCTCAGAGACTGTTAGTACTAGAAAACTGTAATTTGGCATGAATATATATATTAGTCACACCGACAAAGTGATTAAATAAAAAAACTAAAAAAATTTTTTTTAGGGTACCTCCCATAGACGTAAAGTGGGGTGATTTTTTTTTTCTCGACTAACCCTATAGTGTGGGGTATCGTTGGATAGGTTTTTTAAAACCATTGGGGGGTTGCTAACATGATTTTTGTATTCAGTGATTTTTTTGCGAAATATTCAACTTTAAAGTGAAAAATTTCATTAAAATCGACCGTCCCCCCCCCTCTAAAATCTAAACTGTTAGGTGGAAAAATTTGAAAAAATTCAAAATGGTAGTAAATATATTAAATTTACAAGGAAAATTATAGCGGCTAAGATTGCTTGGGAATTATTTGTAGTTTAAGAGTAAATAGTAGCCTAAGGTATAAAACATACCGTCACTACTTTGAAAAACTCGTATCTCAAATCAGCATGTAAACAAAACTGAACCTTGATTTGCGCGCAATAATGTTCACTTTGCCAGATTAACGATTTTGAGATACGAGCTTTTTTCAAAGTATTGACGTTACCTAACTTGGAAGATTCCGTACATATACGAAATCCTTAGAAAAATATTACTTGATTTTTTCGTAATGGCTACGGAACCCTATCTTGGGCGTGTCCGACACGCTCTTGGCCGGTTTTTTCTATAAGAGTCGCGTCATGCAATTGTCGTTATGGTGTCTTTTACCCTATAAATAGTTTTGTGTCAAAGCTCGTCATATTTCCCGCGGCGCGGCGCAAGAAACAATTGCCGCGCACGGCGCCGGCAATATCCGGACATCCATTTCCGGCCGGCAACGGTTGTCATTCCCCTGGCGCTGTTACGGAAAACTGACGTCAAACTTTACGGGAATTATTCTACTAAAGAACTCTTTTTTAGGATTCCGAACCCAAAGGGTAAAAACGGGACCCTATTACTGAGACTTCGCTGTCCGTCCGTCTGTCTGCCTGTCTGCCCGTCTGTCACCAGTACTTCTACCATGAGTTACACTAGTTTACAGTGACCGTACTCGCTAGCGACGGCGTAAATGATTTGTATGGAGAATTGTGTACAGCGCCTCTAGCTGTCACTTACGGAAGTAGAATTCTCCATACAAATCATTTACGCCGTCGCTAGCGAGTACGGTCACTGTAAACTACTGTAACTCATGGTAGAGGTGCAGGTTGTATCTCATGAACCGTGATAGCTAGACAATTGAAATTTTCACAGATGATGTATTTCGGTTGCCGCTATAACAACAAAACAGAATAAAATAAATAGTCTCCTGAAGACTTTAGCTGTAAGAAATGAGTGCTCAATAATGAAACATTTAATTAAAAATACCCTTTCTCTTGCTAGCTATAAGTACTAACATAGTTCTAAGGAAAACACTAACAAAATATGGATCATGTTGTCTGAATAAATAAGTTTATTATTATTAATATTAAGGGAGCTCCCATACAACAAACGTGATTTTATTGCTCGTTTTTGCTCGATATTGATAACGGCAACAGGTAGACGCTTTAATATACTTATTTACAGACATTTAGTTATAATATACACTACTTTAAAAATAAATAATTAAATTAAAATAAAACAAATTTTGAAGGGGTCTCCCATACAACAAACATGAATTTTTTGCCGTTTTTATTTTTTAATAATTCACAAAATTATAAAACTTGTTATGATATGAATAACTCTCTCTTTTCTTCTCTTCTTCTTTTTCAACCTTTCACCACCCAATGCTGAGTGTAGGTCTCTTCCAATGCACGCCATTCTTCCCGGTTCTGCGCCCTTCGCATCCAGTCCTTTCCGGCCACTCTAACAAGGTCGTCGGTCCAACGCATCGGTTGCCTGCCCACATTTCTATGCCCTACTCTAGGCCTCCACTCAAGCACCCGACTACCCCACCTGTTGTCCTGTCTACGACATATATGGCCCGCCCACTTCCATTTTCTACTAGCGATCACATGGGCTATGTCGACCAATTTCGTTCTCTTCCGGATCTCTGTGTTCCTGATTCGATCACGTAGAGAGATACCTAACATAGCCCGTTCCATGGCTCTTTGGGTGACTTGGAGCTTGTGTAACACCTGCTTTGTCAGCGTCCATGACTCGGCTCCGTAGACCATGACTGGTAGGACGCATTGTTCGAAGGTCCGACGCTTGAGGTTAATGGGAATGCTTGTGCTCTTGAACACTTCGGACAGTTTGCCAAAAGCACCCCAGCCTAGGCGGATGCGGCGCTCAATCTCGCTATTTTGGCCGAATTTGGCAAGGTTCAAGGTTTGTCCCAAGTAGACATATTCCTCAACTCTTTCTACTGCATGCCCATGCACAGTAATGTGATCTATATTGGAGTTGTTGCACATTATTTTAGTCTTTGATGTGTTCATCTTCAGCCCAACAACCACTGATGCATCATAAAGCTCTCCGATCATAGCTGATAAGTCCTCCAGGTTTTCTGCAAAAATTACTATGTCATCCGCAAATCGGAGATGAGTAAGGCGCTCACCATTGATGTTAATACCTCTGTCTGACCAGTCAAGAAGCTTAAAGATGTCCTCCAAACACGAGGTAAATAGTTTTGGCGAAATAGTGTCCCCTTGCCTAACTCCTCTCTCGACCGGAACCGGCTCAGTGAGCTCGTGGAGTTTCACCTGTAGCGTTGCACTTTGGTAGACTGCTTTGATCGCTTCCACATATCTCGTGTCGACCTGGCATCTTTGCAGAGATTGTATAACGGCCCAGTGTTCCACCGTATCAAACGCTTTTTCGTAGTCTATAAAGGCTACTACCAAAGGTCGATTATATTCAGTACACTTCTCTACAACTTGCCTGACAGTGTGAATATGATCAATAGTCGAAAAGCCACATCGAAAGCCTGCTTGTTCCACTGGCTGGGCAGAATCTAGTCTATTGGTCAAGCGTAAGGTGATCACTTTGGTGAAAAGCTTATACACATGGCTTAGTAGAGAAATTGGTCGGTAGTTTTCAAGTTTGGTTATATCCCCTTTCTTATGTAGAAGTATCACAACCGCATTCTTCCATGTATCTGGTACAACACCCTCAAACAACACCTTATTGAAAAGCAATTTGAGTTGCTTTAACACAGGCTTTCCTCCGTACTTCAGATATTCGTACGTTATCCTGTCCTTGCCTGGCGATTTTGCTGATTTCATGAGCTTGAGGGCATGCTTGATTTCGTACAGACTTATCTCAGGCAAGTCCTCAGTTCTGTGCCTAACCAATGGCGCCCTGGGATCCCTCCGCCGCGAATCTGGCCCTGGTGTGCGGGAACTGTATAAGTTGGAGTAGTATTTTTCCACAACCTTCAACACGTCTTCACGGTTAGTTGTAACCAAGTTATCCTCTGTACACAACTTATGAATCTGCTGGCTACCCCGCTTCAACTGTTTCCTGAAAACTTTCGGCCCTCTATGCTTTTCGATCGTTTCCAAAATAAGTTTGTTCTTCCTCTGTCGCAACTGCTGTCGTATAAGGTGTCTGATACGTTTGTTGATTGTGGAAAGGTCTTTTTGATCTGTCGTTTCCTTTATTTTCCTACGTTCATCTGTTAGCAGTTTAATCTTCTGCGACAGCGGATTAGAATTCGGTTTTGACTTTGGTCTAATCTGTCTGACGATCTCATTTATAGAGTCCACCAGTTGATTGTTAATCGCATCCGCATGCCACGACTCTGATGCATTTAGTTTTTCTGCCAATTTCTCCTCAAAATACTCTCTTTGGGCAGCAATATAATGACAGTCATTTGCTGAACGCGTAGTGTCAACCATCCGTCTCCGCTCCAGCTTCAGGTTGAAAACTAGTCGACCCCGCAGTATTCGGTGATCACTACCGGCTCCGACTCTATTGATGACGTCTACGTCCTTGAAGATGTATTTCTTGTTGCTGAGGATAAAGTCGATCTGGTTCATGGTTTTTCCATCCGGGCTTTGCCATGTCCATAGTCTCTGGTTCTTCTTACGAAAGAAGGTATTCACGGCATACAGCTTACGTTGAGCGAGATAGCTTGCCAGTGTGTGGCCCCTTGTGTTTCTCTGCCCCAGTGCAAACCTGCCCACGAACTCTTCCCCCTCGATGTTAACGCCTAGCTTTGCGTTGAAGTCTCCAATAACTGCGGTATAGAAGCATGGGTCCGCATCCAGCGCGCTGTTGATATCGTCGTAGAAACTCAATATTTCTTCCTCGTCATGCGTAGATGTGGGTGCATATACCTGTACAACTTTGAGGGTATACCGTTTATTGAGCTGAAATGTTGCGTATATCACTCGTGGCGATATTGCGCGGATGTTTCGTAGATGTCCCGATATTGACGTATTAATAAGGAACCCCACACCTCCCTGGGACTTATCTCCATAACCCTTGTAATAGAGCAGTTGACCAGAATTAAGCTTTACGAGTTCTTCACCTCTTCGTCTAGTCTCACTCAGACCGATTATGTCCCACTTAATCTTGTTGAGCACCTCAGATTCTAGTTCTTGGTAGCGATCCTCGGTAAGTAAAGTCCTAACATTATACGTAGCCAAATAAACGTCGTTTAGGCAGCCGTTATCTTTCCCCCAGAGATTCTTAGCACCCTCTGTTCTGCCGGTTCCCCTACCGCTGCCGTGGTTGGGCCTAGCAGAACCACTGGGGACTGAGGGCCGTTCTTTTGGTTTCCTGTGCATGAAGGTAAATGGCCAATAAAACGTCACGCAAGCCACTGCGGATTGACGAGTCTACTTGTTTGGGGGTATTTTAACTCCCCCCGGCTCGTAGTAGCCGCCCTGGTTGCCCAGGGGGTCAGGTTATTTACCGCCGCCTGATACTCGGCGTTGTTACTCGTTTAGCACCACCCGGGAGGCACGTGTAGGGTCTCGGGGGTAAAACCTACGGACGCGAGTAACGACCACCTCCCATCAATATAATAACTCTCATCTTGGTCTAAAAAGTCCACCAATGCCGTTCAATGCTATTTTTAAAAATACTTTGTATGAAATTGGTCTATTTTATGGAAGTAAAAAAAAAATAAGGATAATCTTGATCGTATTCCTTAATTCGCATTTGCTTCCGAAACACGATTAAACAAATTTGCCTCGATATATTTTAATGCCAAAATGAGCTCTTACTTTGATTTTGAATCTGAAAATACTCCGTTATTTATTACGGCACTAAAATCAAATTACTAAGGGGCTGTTTCACCACCCATTGATTAATTTTAACTGACGGATAGATGTGATGCCGTCTCCATCTATTCGAACAAAACAAACAGAGACAACATCACATTTGTCCGTCAAATAAATTTAATTGATGGATGGTGACACAGGGGGTAAGTCTATTTACAAAAAAAAACGTAGAGATTATACTTATTGCTTCATTTTTCAAATATACATCGTGATTTTATTTAAAAAAAAATATTTGTGTTGTGTGGTGTGTGGTTTTGATGAGTTAAGTCTTGCGCCACGCTGAAGTCATATTGCCGGGTGGTATTAGTGGCCTCTTAAGCACTACATCACTTAAAAAAAGCCGGGACTTAGGAGCTCAGTTGGAAATCCAGTTGTTGCGGCTCCACGCTACTGGACGATATTTAAAACGCAATAAAAACTCCCCAGACTTTTGGGTAATGGTCGGACTTTTTAAAACTTGAACAGAAGTATGAAAAAGACGACCCGGTACGAGTTTGAGTGTTCTTCTTTTTGTTAAGGTACGTCACTTTATTGTTTGTTAAGTATTTGGCTTAACGGTATGATGTGACCATGGAATATAAGAGAGATAGATATGTCAAAAAGTTGTGGTAGCCTATTTTACCTATGCCTTCTCAAACAGTGTCATGACTTTGATCATGATCCCGGGATCGCATCTCTTTGTTTTTTTTTATGTTAGAGAGGCCAAACAAACGAACTAGTGGGTGACCTGATGTTAAATGATCACCACTGTCTTTAGACATCCACAGCACTTTTACGCGATGTCAATGCGTTGTCGGCCCTAAAAGGGAGAGGAAAAAGGAAAGGGAATAGAGGAAGGGGAGGTATTGGGCCCCCGGCGCTCTCACTGACCGTACGAAACACGGCAGGAGTACTGCTGCTTCACGCCAGTGTTCTGCGAGAGGGTGGCACTGCACCGGACGAGCAGGCCCATTCGTGATGCAGCGGCTAGCTACAACATGGCTCTACCACTACAAAAAAAATTGGATTTTTTTTTGGAATTTATGTGCGAAATTGCATTTGGAATTTAAAATGTCGTAACCTGCACACGCCTGCGAAGACATTGTGTTTGTGAAGGTCCCAATCCGCACTGGGCTTGCGCGAGAACTACAGCTTAAAGCCCTCTCATTCTGAGAGGCGGCCTGTGGCCTGCAGTGAGACGTAAATAGGCCAAAATCCCAATCCCAAAATCCGTACAAAGCGTTTTCGCTCTTCCTTCAACAACCGTACAGCTAAGGAGTGGAATTCCCTTCCTGCGACTGTTTTCCCTGAACACTACCCTACAATCTGGCCTTTTTCATTCAAGTCTAAGGTGAATGAGCATTTTCTAAGCAAGCGTGCTCCATCGTAGGCCTCATCTTTGCTTTCCATCAGGCGTGATTGTGGTCAAACGCAAGCCTATCTTTCTAATATATAAAAATCTCGTTTCACGGTGCTTATTATCGAACTCCTCCGAAACGGCTTGACCAATTTTATCAATTTTTTTTCTCTATATTTGGTAGGTCTGAGAATAGGTCGTAGGTTATTTTTTATACACCTATTCTTCGCAGACGGAGTCGCGGGCAACAGCTAGTACGTACAATATTAATACAAACCACCAAGGCAATGAACCGTTGTAAAAATACAACGTCTCCCTGTGATCAAAAAATACCAGGATCGGAGGGTAAATATTTATTCAGGAAAGTTAGACGTTAAATCAAAATGGCTGGCGTGCGCGGCAACAGTAAATCTGTGGAGTTTTTAAACTTAACCCGTACTATTGGTAACAGTCACAGTCATGTTATTTAAACAGTCTGATAGTGTTTGTATGGGAACGTATCAAAATATATAAAGTTTAAAATAATGGACGAAAAACATAATGGTTATTTGATATAAAGCAATTATCTTGGAAATTCTCAACTTTACAGGATTTTCATAAAATAAACGGGTATGTATTACAATACCGAAGCACGAAAGACCGAATGTATTAAAACATCGAATGGGTCAAAAGACCGACACGATTTTTTTCTGAAACCTTTTAAGATTGTTATAAAACAAACCTAACCTAACCTAATGGGTTCTGCATGATGCCGTTTTAATAAATTCTGAGAAGTTTACGGTTTCAGAAAAAAATCGTGTCGGTCTTTTCGATGTTTTAATACATTCGGTCTTTCGTACTTCGGTATTGTAATACATACCCGGCCAGCAGCATGCGTAGAATGAATGTTTTGTTGGTGTCTGATGCTGTACGTCTCTGGCACGCTCATCGTCTGTAGATTATGAACTTTAATCGCTTTAGTCGTGATAATTTTTGGTTTTCTTGTTTCATTTGGTTCGGACTGCGGAAGTAATGACAAGAAGAATGGAAATGTCATTTTCTTTATTCCCATTCAACATCGATGTTTTTTCCGCATCACTTGTTTTTTTGTTTTCATAGCTTTTACTAGATTACGTGCTTTGTAATGAAATAGCATAGAGTATAGACCATTTTTTTAAACAGTGATGATACATAATACATATTGCCTAAGGGGACTTTCTTTTATGACACGTTTTAAATAGTAATAGTTTTTTTCATGTACCTACGACGAGTATATCAATTTTGTTATTGATACACATTACACATTGTTGTGTAAAATATCATCTTTGCGACATTTCGACGGCTTCTGTGCTAGACTCTGGTTCTGTACCACGAATGCCAAACAAAGTCCTAAAAATACAAAAATATACTTAAGAAGTTAGTTGTTGCGTGCGCGCGTGCGTGGGTGCGAGTTTGTGAAATAAACTCCTTTTTGAACCACAATCTTCTTTTAATACGTAAGCTTCCTTCCTTCTTTCAAGAATAACCAACCTTGGCACATAATTTAAACATGTCCCGGCTTGCCATCTCCGTCACAACATAACTAGGTTAAAAGACGAGCAAACTATACGTGTTCTAGCCTTAAGCCTGATACTTAATTCATTTAGGATCGCACCTCATCCCGCCTATTTCGGTTATGGTATTAAAGATAAGTGGCGTGCTTATATCACCGCGTTGCTAACACACGGCGCGGTTTTGTGGACGTGTGCGAGGTTCAAGAGCGTTTTGAACGCTATTATATCTTGCATATCGATCGGATTCTGTTGAAAGGTAACAGTCGTGGTAGCCTGGGTGGTGAGTTTAGACTTATGGTCTCTCAAGCAGTACAGAAGCAGCAGAGCAGTGGGACGTATTGCAGGCCGAGATGATGATGATGATGATGATGTTGACACGCATTTCCTTTTAGATTCATATAGAAATTAAATTGTATTACGTGAAGTCTTATGACTCATACAATGAGCGTTGAATGATCGAACCAGTTGATTCAACGGTCCATGTAGAATCAACAACGTTTGGACGGTCCAATCCATCGAATTCGAATTCTTAGACGGTTAACCTAAGAGCTCAAAATTGTTTATATCTACTAGGAACGCAACGCCGGCACAAAATCGTAGTCGGCGGATACAGTAATTCATTTAACCAAACGTCGCGCAGTGATAAGGAGCTCGGTCTGCACAAAGTTCAAGTAAACCCTCAATATCTGCAGACTACCCGTGATTATGATGCAACTCAGACGAAACATTGGTAGCGCATAAAAATTAATCGAGGTCAATATCACGTAGATCTATGTCTAATATGTACTTTCTGTTTACCGATTTCTGATAAATAAAACCCCAACAAATTATATATGCAAAAATATGCAAGTCTCGCAAGGCAGTTCTTGTCTTGCAATAAAGTTTCAAGATGCAATGTTAAACCAAGGCCCAATTTATTAAAATCGTTACAATGGAACATACGTAAATACAATTGCATAACAAAGTACAACTAATATTAAAAGCGGAACTTTCGCTTCAGTTATATTTACTAGAAAAGGAGTTCCGCTTGAAATATAAGTTGTACTTTGCTATGTAATTGGGCCCAAATCGGTTATCTGAAAAACAGAATTTAGACGCCGCGTTTCAATTGTTTTAAACGCGCTGTATGTCACCGTCAGCACTTATTTGGAAGGCGGTACGGCACGTGCGGGCAGATCAAAGATAATTCAGCCAGCGTGAACTGGGTTGCACGCGCGGTGACCATGATGAGGCTTCTGGGTTAATATGTAGGATATACTACGCTCCAATGACTGTGAGCTGTTTATTGAGTTTGAAGGATGGCTTATAGTAGCGAGGAATTTAGGCATGACCAAATATACAGATTTAAATGCTAGTTCTACGAGTGTTTTAATCGCTATCAGTATCCTGTCGCATTATATTGAAGAAATTTTAATAGTAAGTAGGCCGTCAAGGCCTCTTTTAAAATGTCTTTTCACCCGACCGTCGAAGGAGGGTTATGTTTTTCAAGCGTATAAGTATCGTTCTTTGGCACGCCCTGCAGCCTAAATGGCTCAATGGATTTTGAAGTGTGAGGTGTCATTAGATTCGTCTCAGTTCCAAGAGTGATATAGGGTATATATTTTTCCGGAATTCCTACGGGAACGGGAATTATACAGGCGGTTTTTTTTCATCTAGTATTGAAATAAAAGTTATTTTGTGTCTACCAGTGCTTTCTGCACGACCATGATTGCCAAGAAAAATGCGCCGTATGAAACTTGACACTAAGTATTTTTTTCTAAAAACAGATAAAAATTTCATCATTATACACTACAGGATACACTACATGCATTATACAAAAAAAAACTCACTAAAAATAAGATAGTCAATTCGTTTGATGAGATCATCATAAAGGATTCTGAGTTATACTACGGTCCAATTGGGATGTCCCAATTTTTGACAACGTATAATAAATCGAAAACCGTTTGGAGAAATAGGCTTTGTGAATCGTTTTCAGAAATCAGATTCCAGAAAGATGATAAACTGAATTAAATAAAGAAAATTTAAGTAATGACCTTCATTTGACCCCTGCAGTGATTCGTCACATAGGCAGATACAAAGCGGATCTACACTCTAAAGCAAATTGACAGTTTGAAATGTTGCTGTCCTGCTTATAATAGCAAAGAGTGACAGACAGAACTTTAATCACATGATGCGCACCTGGCTTTAAACAGTTGTCATTTATCATAAAGTCCGAAATGTATACAATACTCACAATGTACTTTTACAAATTTAATTATTAAATTACTACGTCACAAGTAAATATGAAAGAATTTAAATATCAGATTTTAATAAAAAATATCTATTTACTATCACACCATTAAACAAACAGGAATAATCGAAGCTAAAAGAAGATAAATAAATAAAACTATTTGTCATGGTTCATTTAGGACCCTAAGCCGTGCTTGTATTATTGACAGTGACAAGACAAATCAGTAGTGCCACAGATTATGTTATGTACGGCTTGAATTTTTGTAGGCAATGGAACGTGGCTCTCTCACTGTGACGTCATCCAACGTATTTCTTAAAAAAATTATAAAAAATTAAATATTCAACCAAATTCAAAATCGATGAAAAAGGTATCTTAAAATATCCTATTCTTTCCAAAAAAAATATAAAAACTATAGGTTATTTTTTTTGGTACATCCCAATTACTGTGACGCTTTATATCGAGTTTGAAATTTCGTGAAAGATAGCATGTAGGAACTGGGAATTTAGGTGTGAACATGATGACGCTGCTAGGCTAATATATGGGATATACTACGCTCCAATAACTGTGACGCTGTTTATCGAGTTTGAACGAAGGATGGCTTATTGTAACGAGGAAGTTAAATGTTCTTAGAGAAATTGCTCGGTGTTCAGAATGGCGAGAGCGTAAACTTGGTTCAAGTCTGGTGGCCTAGTGGTTTGAATAGCCGTGATGGCTTAATGCTTTGACCTATGGCCTCTCAAGCAGAGTCGTGAGTTCAATCCCGGGCTCGCACCTCTGAGGTTTTCGGAATGTATGTGTGAAATTATGTAAGAAATCACACAAATCACACAAACCCAACTATCATCACCACCAAACTACACTGACAAGTAATTGTTTCAGTTCATTTGTAAAAATATATTTTGAACTTATATAAATGTCATCACATTAAACTGAATGATGGGCTGATATAACGTTGAATAAAACCCCTTTTCAGCCAATTCTTGAACAAAAGCAAGAATATGAGCGGTAAGTGAACCCTACTTGAGTCTTTATTAGCCCTTTTAGCGTCAAGTACGCGTCGAGTTTGCCTTCAATTACCGAATTTGCCAAGTTCTCAATTCTTTATTTGGTCCGTACTAAAATTTTAGTACGGGCTACTTTCCAAGTGAGCATTGCTGATGAAGTTTTCGACTTTTGTTTTATTGTTTGTGACATCAAAAGGTTTTTGCCCTCATCATTATTTTAGCCACAGTACGCTCACTGCTGGACATAGGCATCCTTTATCCCAATCATTGCGGTTGGAAGAGACTTGCATCCACCGTGAATTTGCGGCCTTCCCAAATCTGTGCATCTCGTTGGTGGACGCCCCGCGCTGCGCTTGCCAGTCCGTGGTCTTCATTCGAGAACTTTTTGAACCCAACGAGCATCTATTCTGCTCACTAAACATATACTATTTTTTATGGTATCTGAACAGAAAGCCAGAGACTTGACCGACAGGGCAAATTTAATAATTCGCAGTAAGAAAGAAATTTAATGGAACTATTTTTATTTAGTTTCAATAATTGTTTTGTATTTTTCTTTTTGCGCCCGGCCCACTGTCAAAAAGGTTGGACAGCCTTGCGCCAGACGATTCTAGCGAAATTCAACTTCAAACAAACTATTACTTAAAGCACTTGGAATATTTTTTTAACATATTTAAGAAACCGGCCCATTGTGATTGGAACTCGCGATTTTTAGGAATGCCAAAATGTCAAATATTATTTATTTTATTAGCAGTACGGCTGCTCACCGAATCTAAGATTATTTAAAAGCGAAAAAGTTTTTCGGGTGCGCCGGTGGGATTCGAACCCACGTCTCCTGGGTATGCGCCCCAACGGGGTGTTCTACCAATTGAACCACGTCGCATCCAACCGACTCCCCCGAATTTCTTAATCGCTTACATACGCCAACAGTGGCGTGTGGTAACATCCATCGCAACTATTAGAAGCTACGACTCCTATGTTCCAAATTACATTGGAAATGCGTAAGAAATGATGTAACCACATCTATTTACCCACTGTTGGCGTATGTAAGCGATTAAGAATTTCGGGGGAGTCGGTTGGATGCGACGTGGTTCAATTGGTAGAACACCCCGTTGGGGCGCATACCCAGGAGACGTGGGTTCGAATCCCACCGGCGCACCCGAAAAACTTTTTCGCTTTTAAATAATGCCAAAATGTCACTGTAAACGGAAGTATGCATAAAAATCCTGTATCTGATCTGAGAACATTTTGCTAAAGTTTACATGTATTTTCAGGTAATTGGATTTATTAATAAACTAAGTAAGTACTACCAACCTAACCAGATGTATATAGTCTAGCAAGAAAGTCCTTTACCACCCTAAGGTGCAATGTCAGTTAATATACGGGTTAAAATATCAAAGGCCTTAGGCGCAAACCACACAGAAGACACGTGGGACGGGGAGCATCGCAGTCCGCGTCGTTTGTTCGCAGGCCGCGTCTCCGCCCCGTCTCTTCTGTCTGCTTTGGTTCGCAACGCTTCTATACATTTAGTATGAAAACTGATTCAAGGGGCGCCGCGACTGCGACGCGCCTCCGTCCCACGTCTCATCTACATATATGGCTTGCGCCTTATACTACAAAATTCGATTTTCAAAATTCGTATCGCGCCGTTTTGTTCACGCTAACGGTATTAGTAAAGAGACGGCACGATAGAAACTTCGAATTTCAATTTTCATTGTAGCCATGAGGCCGTACTCGTATTGTCTAACGCTTCTGACGCTTGCCTTCGCTTTCACCATCTCTATCTGTCATCATCTTATACCATTTGACAGAAAGAAATAGCGATTGCGAAGCCAATCGTCAGAAGCGTTAGGCTGGGGATCGACAACACATTTCCTTAGCTTCAATGAGGGTGCACCTGCACTTAACTTGGAACCCCATAAACTAATATTTTTTAATACAATATAGGCTTGTGGTAGTGGTGTGCGTGGCTGAGACCTATGTTTAGCAGTGGACGAGCGAGCATAGGCTGATGATGATATAATGATTAACCTTGTTAGCTTGTCTAATTTAAAATGACGCGCCCCACCACCGCATTTACGCACAGGATTTGAAACTCAATTTAAGCTACAATAGAGAAATATTTCTCTTGGCAGATGTGCGTGAATGCGGTGGTTGGACGCGCGTCATTTTAAATTAGACAAGCTCTACAGGACAAACTGTGATTGTTAATTTTTCTCGTTAAAGTTTTTTTGACGCTAACCAAATCGCAAGTTAAAGCTAGTAACACTTATTTTGGTCTCTTCATGAACAGAGAACGTTCAATCAAAGAGGCAAGCCCGTGGTAACCCTACTATGGTATACACGATACACGCGCATACTGCGCCGTGTCGTTTGCAGTAACTTCTGATCTTACGATGCTATACTTTGTAGCGTCGTGCTTTACGTCAGTAAGGTAGAGACGGATCAATGCATTGCATAGGTAGTTCTGTTTTGTTTATAAAATTACTAGGTGTTGCCCGCGCCTCCGTCTGCAAAGGAATCGTTTATCGCTGTCCCGCGGAAACTAAGTATGCAATGTTCTGGGATAAAAGTATCCTATCTAGTATTCAGGGTCAGGTGGAAGGCAAGAGGGCAGGCGGCCGTTCGCCAACTCGCTGGACTGACCTGGGGCTAAAATCAAGAACGGTCCAGCATTACGGTTTGCGGGCGGTAATTCAATCGTTTGCGAGAGGATAGGGATGGGTTGAGCTTGGGATGAGCCTTATTTTCCTGTTAACTCATCATCATCATCATTTCAGCCGAAAGACGTCCACTGCTGAACATAGGCCTCCCCCAAGGCTCGCCAAACAGATCGGCCCTGCGCCATCCGCATCCAATGCGTTCCCGCTACCTTCACCAGGTCGTCGCTCCATCTTGTTGGAGGCCTACCAGCTACACTGCGTCTTCCGGTCCGCGGACGCCACTCGATAACCTTTCGGCCCCGTCAGTTCTACGGGCGATGTGCCCTGCCCACTGCCACTTAAGTCTAGCGATTCTTCGAGCTATGTCCGTGATTTTAGTTCTCGCGCGGATTTCATCATTTCTAATGCGATCCCGCAGAGAAACTCCAAGCATAGCCCTCTCCATCGCCCTCTGAGTGACCTTGAGCTTCCTTCTAAGACCCATCGTTAGCGGCCACGTCTCAGTGCCATAAGTCATCACTGGCAACACACACTGGTCAAAGACTTTTGACTTGAGACACTGCGGTATATCGGATGACAAGATATTGCGGAGCTTCCCGAACGCTGCCCATCCGAGTCTAATTCGTCGATTGACCTCTTTCTCGAAGTTGCACCTACCCAATTGGATTGTATGTCCCAAATAGATATAGTCGTCAACAACTTCGAGCAAAGTATCTCCGATTACGACGGGAGTTGGTACAACATGGGCGTTCGACATGACCTTCGTCTTGTCCATGTTCAATTTAAGACCAACTCTCTCGGAGACTCTTCCGAGGTCAGCGAGCATCGCACTGTTAACTCACTTTGTAAATAAATAAATTAATAAATAAGTAAATAAGGCTCATCCCAAGCTCAGCCCAAACCTCTCGCAAACCAGTGATTTTTGGCGTTCCTGAATAGCAGTTCATCCCTATCCTCTCGCAAACGATTGAATTACCGCAATAAACCGTGTTGGGCCGTTCCTGTTTTTAGCCCCTGATTAAAAAAGCTACTAAGTCCTCCATGGTCTAGTGAATTGCAACGTATCTAACTGGCAGAAATGGAAGCACGTCGCTAATGCTACGGCTACACACATCGCGATAACGCGAATATTCGCATTATCGCGATGTATGTAGCCGAATATTCGCGAATACTTCGGCACTTCGCCCGAAGCCGCAGACCCTTCGCCCCGCTGTCGGTAAATTTGCGCACATCAAAGGCTTTTATCGCGATGAACTTCGCTTGCGCGGCCACATTTCACTCGGCTCAACTTCATCGTGCGTATTGGACGTACTGTCAACTGCAAGCGGCGACGTATTGTTTAGGATTTGATGGTTGTTTACGATGGATTGGAGTAATGATAGAATCTTGGAATTTATTTCTAATTACGAGGATGAGAGTATTTAAGTAAAAAGTATGCCGCCTTTTCTTCACTTTTTTTCTATTTTTTATTTTGCACAAAGTCAAAAAATAATTGTTGTGCGCCATAAAGTACAGAGCGACAGCTTCGTCCATTTTTCCGCGATAAACTCTGCGGCATTGCTCTCTATAGCAGTATGGCCATGCACATTCGCCGTAGGCCGAAGACGAAGTTTTATCGCGATAATTCTATCGCGATGTGTGTAGCCCTAGGGTAAGAGGGCTGTCCTCGAAAAGTCTGCGACCCACCGAACATCTCTCCGTGTACCTCGTCTGCGCAACCACGACCACTCTGACAAGTGTCCGACTAAGAAGAAGATCTAGTATTAATCTAGGTTATAAACTAAAGAAGAAGACGCGGGCAATAGCTAGTTCTATACAATAAGAAAGATCACAATTAGGTAAACGTCAATGACGAAAAATGAAGTTGAATAATAAAATACAAATAGATACTTCATTTCAAACTTGTTAAAGTTGGGTTAGTAGCGACATCTCTTGTCCGGGTGAGCAGATAGTTCCGAATTAGTGTTGAAGTCTCTCGATGAGGGTATAACATAGATGGCGCTGTATCACTGTAGAATGTGATTATGTAACAGACTGAGATGTGCAATGTATGGGAAAAATTTGTGTCTAAACTCACCAGTGGTGGTGTAGGGGAATAGCACGCGGCACGGAATGCTGAGGATCTGGGTTCGATTCCCAGCGCTGGTCTTTTTTTGGGGTTTTGTCTGTGCATCCATGTTTCAGTTTGTATTTAGCATGAAATAAATGTCAATGACTTATTTGACAAAAAATAAACGTGCCATTTTAAACTAAACGTTCGTACATTTATACCCGTAGGGGGTCTCGTAATATGCATTCAAAACTCAGTAACCTGAGGCATTCGGCGGACTAATGGAGCCACTCCGCGTGTTGCACTTAGCTGATGAAAACCGGGAAAAATGCGTTTTTAGGTTAAACATTTCTGCACAAAATTAACGAGGTTCTCGCCGTTGGAGTTGTTCCTTATCAAAAAGTGTTACTGTTGAAAAGTACTGTAAAAGGTGTTTTTAAGGTTTCGTATCTCAAAAAAATAAGGTCCCATAAGGGTTTACCTTGTTGTCGTGTCTGTCAAATTTCTTTCGTACTCCCTTTTAACAAGTGCAAATGGCATCGAGAATCCTAGTACTACTTTTCCTTCCTCTTTTGTTCGTCTTCGTTTTTTTTCCTTTCTCTCTTGAGTATTTCTGTTTTTCCTTTTACCGCACGTATTTTTAACTGTCTGCTTATCCATTATATATTAAATTGTCTTCTCTTAACTAGGTTAGCTGGAAGAGATCCCTTTGTTCTCTTCTCTGTTTATTTGTATCTTTATTTTTATGTGCAATAAAGAGTTTACATACATACATACATACTTTTGCATGAATGCTTTTCAAACAAAAAAAATAAAATTAAGTCAGGTCGCTTTAACTTAGTATTGTGCGATATGTAACTTTTTGCTAAACATTTTTTTTTTAAATTCTGATGTACGTGTCACACCCTGACTATAATAATAATGGTTACACTGAAAAGCAGCGTTATGCTGAGGGGGGCCTTTTTCTTTTCCTGTCAAATCTCTCTCTCTCACTCTCTACCTCTCTGACGTAGTTCCCACGCGGGCCAGTGCAGATTGGGAAATTCACACACACTATTGAATTTCATGTGCAGATGTTGCAGGTTTCCTCACGATATATATTTTTTTTTTACCTGGATCTTGTAACACAGGGACCCCTAGCACAGGATCCAGTGTCAATGATTCTTCTTGTAAGCATTTCTCGTACAATAAACTTTTATCATTTATCATTTTATCATTTATCATTTTTCTTCACCGTCTGTAAAGCTCATGACCATGACCCTCTGCTTGAGCCTATCAGGCATTTATTCGAGCGTTTCAACTGCCTCATTTATCTGCTCACATTTCTTAACAAATTGCAGAAAATTCTGATACAGTTTCAAATTATAAGCCAAGTTTAGACCTGCAAGAAAAATCGTGCAAGTTGAATTACATTGCGCGCCCGCAAAGCAAACTAGTTTGAAGTGGGCAAACGAACGCTGCAAATGCTGCAATTTAAAGCAACTTGCGCGATTTCTTTTGCTAGTCTAAACTGGGCTATACGGTAAATTTACACTTGTACAGAACCTTATTATAACCGAAAGCCTCATCAAGCCTCAAAAGGCGGTTGAAGCGCTCGAATAAATGGCTTAGGCTAGGAAAAGAAGCGTTACTTTTAAATATCACATTTATGACTTGTATCAGTTACAAGCGTTTGAGCTAGGACCCTTAGCTGAGATCGGGTAGGACTATCGCGTTACAAATGGAAAGGGATACCATTGACCTACTTGAGACTGCTGTTGTCTCTCGGTTACATGGAAAACATGTTTTATTCATGTGTAGCCTAAAAAAACGTTGCGTGCATTGTTTCAGTGATACGGAATGATTAAAAGGCATCATATCTTTTATAATAAACCTACTAGCCTTCTGTTTTGATCTTTAGGCGCAAGCCACATAGAAGAGACAGCAGATATTGTAATACCATGGCGATCCATCGGCACTGTAACGTGCTACTTCGTACAACATACATAATTATAATATTAGATGTTACTTTTTAAGTTAACTTAGGTACTTTTTCCTCTTTGACAGCTATTACCTATTCATTTCATTCATAATCTATTCGTTGTTCACATTTCCAACTTACTTGTGGAAATTTATTGAATTTTGTAATCACTGTTTTTGCCATTGTTCTTGCAGTTAATTATGCAGCAAGTTTCGTGAAGCATATTTATTTCTTTTTGCTTAATAATGCACGGATACGTAAATATCACTAGTAAATAGTGACAGTTGGTTCGCCGACAGTTCCTTGTTTGGCCACGGCGGGCGCTGCGATCGATTCGTGGTTCCCCCACCTCCTGCTTCGTACCTAGCGAATAGCCCGTCCGCAACTCCGCCGTCTCATCTATCGACAGACACAGTCAGCAACTCCGCTCCGCATTGCCCCCTAGCTCCATTTCAGTGGCCAGGCAGCCTTGAACAGGCGTCTCCAATTTGACACAGATTCTTCGGCCGGATCTGATGTCACCCCTTGGTCTCGGAAGGGCCCGATTTCCCGCTTTGTTAGGCTTTTTATTTCAATGCGCGTGTCAAGTTCGGCCGCGGCGGGACCGTTTATCGCGTCACGTCTCATTTCGCTACTTACTTATATCATATTATGCTTCAGACTTTGACAAGGGAACGTATCACTATATTATAAAGTTTAAATAGAATAATTGATGCAATATGTAAGGGTGGAGTTCTAAAATTGGACACCTTAACGATGGTAATAATTGGGACACGAAAATTACCCATACTATTTGTATGGTTCCACGTTATTTATTTCAAAATACACATAATAAACAGTTCAGCACATTAATCAATTTAGGCAAAAAACTATATAAATACAAAATGTCAGCAAAAATGGTTAGTAACAAAAACAAAACTTAAAAACTATGTTAGTGCATAGAAAAAACCTGTGAAACAACACCAAACAAACAATATAGGTACCCTAATCCTAAAAGAATCAGAATTTACCAAAATAAATGACAATTATGATGATGATAATGAGAATTCATCCCTGTCCAACCATCATAAAGCGTGCTCCCTCAAAAATCCCTCTCCGCGACGAACTGGAAACAAATATCCCCATTACGCTCGCAGCATTGCCTCTCTGGATAGCTATGGAGGTCTGCTGAACAAGCCACGACCCTGAACGAAGATCACACCTTTTACGGTGGGTCGATTTTGTTACGGTGGAGAAAGACCACAATAGTGATCTTTATGGCAGATGTTATGCCTGGGGACCGAAGTCCAAACTGTTAATTATTTAATGAACTAAAACAATTACTTTGCTCACCCGCGACCTTCAGCAAAGTAATTGTTTTAGTTCATTAATATGGACCTCCGCAAAGTAACGCCTGATTCAATAAATTGTTAATTTAATTGTATGGTTAACCTCTCACCTCTGACTTTTTCGGAATTCATGTGTAGAATGAGATTTAAAATTTACCACGAACTTTACGGCGAACGTCAGCGAAGAAATTTAAAGGCCGGCGCAGACCAGATACGTGTGCGTATCACGCACCAGTTGTAATGAATGAAGCTGTAAGAAAGATGGCACACCGTGTGCACGTATCTAGTGCGCTATCTTTCTTACAGTTTCATTAATTACAATCTGGTGTGCGCCGGCCATGATAGTGTGTGTGAAGTTCCCAGTCCGTACTAGGCCCGTAGGAACTAAGTCTCAAGCCCTGTCATTCCAAGAGGAGGCGCTCGCCTTGCAGTTAGACATACAAAACCAAAAACGTAAATATATTTCCGCAGATAAGCCGTCAAGGGCTCTCTTATTTAATAGTCTCTTCTTTTAGTCTACCAGCGCTTTCGGAAAGACCATGATTGCCAAGAAGGAAAAAAGAACGCGACGCTTTATTTCTACTAACTTCAATTTCAATACCAGATGAAAAAAAACCCACCTGTATAATTCCCGTTCCCATTGGAATTCCGGGAAAATATATATCGTATAATATGTCAGAAATGTGGGCAGACCGCCTGCCCGATGGTCTGATGACATTATGGAGACAGCAGGACCGGTCTGGAAGAGAGAGACAGATAGTCGATCTAGATGGAAAAAGATTGGAGAGGCGTATGCCCAACGGTGGGCGAAAACGCGCTGAAGAAGAAGAAGAAGAGAAGAAGAATATGTCACTCTCGGAACTGAGACGAATGTAATGACACCTCACACTTGTCTTCAAAATCCATTGAGCCGTTTAGGTTGCAGGGGGCCCAATAATGATACATACATAAATACATATTTAATTTGTAATTTATTATATTTTAATTTGAAAAGATGACTTTCTGCCAAATTTCTTGCGGCGCATTCTTCTTGGCAATGATGGTCCTTACGAAAGCGCTGGTAGTTTAAAAAAAATGACATGTAAAAGAGCTCTTTGCGGCCTACTTGCAGAATAAACGTTTTGATTTTTTTTTTTCATACACTAGAAAAACATAGCGCTCCTTCGACAGTCGGGTGAAAACCAGATTAAATTTTGTCTTGCAATACACAACCACAGATGCATTATACAAACAATAGAATATGTATAGATAATGTTAAACTTAACGAAGGGAAAATAAACTAAGTAAAAATGATACCGAAAACAATACATACGACTAAGTAAACTGTCCAGTCCACAGTCAGGACCAAACTTAGCACTTTTTCATGTCACAGGAAGAACTGAAATTTGTTCTGTAACAGTTGTTTTAGTAGGAAAAGAATATCGAAACACACGAAGCCACTACGACGCACACTACTTCAGACAGACAGACGGATGGTCGTGAATTTTTTACGAGTTCACATTAACTTTTTTCACGAAGCCCGAATGAAGGTTGAAGGCTGGAATTGTTGTATTTATGCCGGTTATAAATATCTTATTTACCGGCTGTTACCTATTCGAAAGGCCCGCGGAATAAATTTAGTACATACGCCAAAGCAAATGTCAACTATTCTCGATTGACAATAAGAGGATACGATGGCTGAGAGACTTTTGAGAAATAGGTATTTTAATGAAATGTCGCTGTCTCGCCCGAACCCCTCCGTGTCAGTACAGCGAGAGCGGTACAACTGCAGCTCAGACTGTTAATAGGCGCGTAAAATTGATCAAAACAGCATTTCGTAATCCCCTGTTTTCTTCTCGAAAACTGGACCAATTAATTTTTTTTTTCAAAATAATTAGAGGACAGATTTAGCTATGTATGCTCTTATGTTTTCCTTTTTTTTGTTTATATGAGGGATTCTTTTCTGATGAGTGTCTGAATATGACGTTGAAATTGGGAAATTTTTTCAGTTTGGGAAAGCTCATATTTCTTACTAGCTTTTGTCCGCGACTCCGTCCGCGTTGATTTAGTAATTTGGGCAGCTTATTTTTTTGATCCAATTTGCTTTTTCATCAATTATGGCTCTCCTTAGTTCCTCGATATAATAAAATACCCCCCCCCCCGCACCCCCCAACCCCCCTCCCCCCCGCACACCCGCGTTCACATTCACCACCGTACTCCCAGCGTGATGATAATATAGTCTATAACCTTCCTCGATAAATGGGCTATCCAACACTTAAAGTATCGTATCTTTCTTATTGTCAACCGATTCAAATGAAACAAACACTAAATGTTAATCCAAGAAAATACCAACATATCAGTGAAAACCGCATCCTTCTAGGTTAAGCCGTTTCTGAGATTAGCGCGCACAAACGCACAGACAAACAGATAAACAGACAAACAGACAATAATTCTAAAAATCATTGTTTTTGGTTCTATTGCGCTAATAAATAGCCATAGTGACAGTTTTTCTCAAATATCTTCAATGTACAGACACCGACTTGTTACAGATTTATTATATTTATAGATATAGATAGATAGATATAGATGTTAATTGAAATATGGAAAAAAACGAAACATAGGGGTATAGCCTGTGGTAGATACAGATTACACAGTAAAAAAAATTTGGCTCTAAAACCATTATCCAGGGAGAAAACAGGGGACTACGTTTGTATGGAGAAATGGTGCACATCGTATGCTCATAAGCTTTAAATTATGATTATGATACCTAGTTAAGATTTGACTTGGGCTTTATAAATAGGTAAATAATAATAAATTATCACGGGACAATTCACACCAAATCCCAAACTTAGTCCCAAAGTAAGCAAAGCTTGTGTTATGGGTAATATAGGTATGGGTATGGGATTGTGTTGTGTTATGGGCAACGGATAAACATACTTAATAGATTGATGCATACTAAAATACATATTAAACTCGAGAACAAACATTCGTATTTTTCATACAAATATCTGCCCAGACGCGGGAATCAAACCCGGTACTTCATGCTTTGCCGTCAGGTTCTCTAACCACTAGGCCATTTGGTCATCTAAGTTTGGTCGTTTATGAGGTTTCGGTTACATTTTTGAAAGGTCGAATATCGGTTTTAATAAATCTTAGGTTTTGTGGAGCTGATATTCTGCTAAGTCCTATTACGCTCACTAAGTTAGATAAGGGTCGTAAGGGATTGGGTAGTCTATTCAACCTTCATGATTTTTTCGATCTTCTCCGTGAACATAAAGTGAATACATTATTAACACACGCAAACATAAAAACAAAATCATATTATGGACTGAATTTTTTAAGTCATCCCACTAGCAATAGGTATGCAGCGTGTTAAGCCAAGTTATTTATTAACATATTTAATTGAAGCTGAAGTGGGATGGGCGCAAATCTAAAATCGATTAGCGCAAGAAGCTCGGTGCTGCGGCCTTAATGTTCGATGGTTTGCCGCACGAAATCGATACGCAGCTTCATATTTTTGCAGACCGAACTCTAGCGGCATGGTATTTTAAACGCGGGTGAACCCGATGGTTAAATCTAGTATAACAATAAATATTTAATTTAATTTCATTACTTATGAACATGGCATAGCTTGGCATGAACACTGCCTCTAAAAAACAGGTTCAAGTTAATATTTGAATATTAAAAACAAATCGGCAACTCGCTCCTATTATGCTAATATTCTTTGCCATAACAGTATCAGGAGTTTGCCGAGAAATTTGGGAGTTTTGTAAGCGAGTTACAAAACGGCCCACGCCGTTCCCTTTTGATTAAATTGTTGGAATATATTTATTAGGTACTTGCTCTGTTTTTAACGCGCAGTTTGGTTATCCTAATTATGTTTACAACCTGTCGTATATACCGGCGGCCCGGGGTGTAGCCCATAAGTGAAACAATAAATTTAAACGATGATTCCTTAGAATATCCGAAGCTACCTTGAACTATCCCAATGCGTCAAAATGCTTAATCTCAGGAAAATAGGAATTTTAAGTTACAATAACTCATAATCAATGAATTTCATCATTGCAATATTGTCGGTTATCGGTCGTTAGATGTCTCAGTACCGGGCATTTCCTTGATACTTTTCCGGGCAATGTTTTTATTTAATAAATTTTACTCGTGAAGATCTCTACAGTCTACAATCCGCGACTATTTAAACTTTATTACTAAACTTACGTTGTTGAACTCCAAAAAGTTCAATATCGTCACTACTTTGAAAGCTCGTATCTCAAAATCGATAATCTGGCTAATTGAACTTTACTGATGTGCAATAAAGTTCAGTTTGATTTACATATTGATTTGAGATACGAGATTTTTTCAAAGTAGTGACGCTATTACTATCACAGACCATAAACCATACATTGCAAATGCGACCTTTTATTTGTTGGTTACTCTATTACTACTTACATGTAAATTGACAACGTAAGTCAAGTCAGTAAATCAAAAATATAAAATATATGTAAAAATAAATTACGATGCACATGAATTATTATATTACGAAACATGAGCAAATATAAGCCAAGATTTGTTAAATGGGTAAGGCCGCGGAGCGTTTCAACCGCTGCACTTATATGTAACGATTGTTGTCCATTTTAAGTAAAATGATTCATAAAGTACGAAAGAAAACACGGAAAGATGCATTCCATCTAACTAAATTGTAAAACTCAGTGTCATTTTTCACTTTATTTACCAGTAATTTGGTACATAAAAGTACTGGCGGTCGAGACGCTCCGCGGCCTTACCCAAAAACCTTATACGAGGATCCTCATAATTTGCATCATCCCAGTCTTAGATTATTTATACACTACATAGTGTCAGTAGCAAACATTGCGATACAAAATGTCCTCAAATTTATTTTGACAGCTTCATATTACGATCGCGTTACGTCATTCAAACTGAAGGGAGGCAAATGACATATAAGCCAACAGTTGGCTTATATTTTTCGGGACGTTTTCATGCCGCCGAAGCATAAATAATCTAAGATTCCAGCATACATACGTCCCACCGCAGGGCACAGGCCTCCTCTCAGAATGAGATGGTTTGGACCGAAGTTCCCACGCCGGCCCAGTGCGGATTGAGAACTTCACATACCTACACCATTTAATTTCTTCTCAGGTGTATGCAGGTTTCCTCGCGATCTTTTCCTTCACCATAAAACTTATGGTAAATTACAAATGTAATTTCCCACATAAATTCCGAAAAACTCGGAGGTACGAGCCCGGACTCGAACCCACGACCCTCTGTTTGCGAGACTAGGTTAAACCACTTGGCCCACCACGACTTGAACTGTCCCGTGATATTTATTATTATTATCCTCTTAAAACCATTATTACCTTTAAAGGCCCTGATCTTCCATTACATTAGTTGTGATCATAATACGTTACAGTTCTCCCAGCACGCTAATACGCCTATAGTGCCTTACACACGGGCTTAGTAGCTAATGCTTAGTACTTGTCACTTACACTTGTCAGAAGTGTGTAAACATATTATTATTGTACAAGTGCTTAGTGTCATACAATACACGCATCTGACAAGTGTAAGTGACAAGTACTAAGCATTAGCACTAAGCTCGTGTAAACCTAGCATATAACACAACTCGCCGCCCCAAGGGGCCAAAGTTTACCTTTAATTGAGATAAATATTGGCCCTGGCTTGTCTGATTGCTGCTCTCCTTTGGGATTACTATTACAAACTCGTAAATAACTATTGGTCACATTTTAACGGTCATACCCGAAGATAACCAAATGATTGAGGACCAAATGGCCTAGTGGTTAGAGAACCTGAAGTGACTACGAACCTTGAGGTCCCGGGTTCTGTTTCCGCGTCGGGGCAGATAAAAAATAGAAACGCCTTCAAAAAAATATAAAATGAAAATTTAAACGACTTTAATGAGCATGAAAATATCTTTCTACTAATCTGTTTGAAGTCAGCACGAGCCAGCAGGAGTGGTAAAAGCCCAATAGATAGTAGGTATGTATGTAGGTAATTTAAATTACTACTATAAAGCTTGAGGTCCCAGGTTCGGTTCCCGCGTCGAAGCAGGTATTTGTATGAAAAACACGAACGTTTGTTCTCGAGTTTTGGGTGTTTAATATAAGTACCTGGGCGACCGAGCTCTGCTCGGGCAGAAACTCGGTACCAAGCGTTTTCCCAGAGATAAGACCAAGCTAGATCAATTTTTCATCCCCGAAAACCCCCAAATACCAAATTTCATCGAAATCGTTGGAACCGTTTCCGAGATCCTGATTATATACACCGGAGGGGTGAGGGGGGGGGGGGGGTGGGGGGTTGGGAGGGGGGGGGGATGCGGGGGGAGGGAGCGCGGGGGGCATTAAAGGGGGGATGAAAATTTCATTGATTTTGCCGTAGGATGCACCGTTTTCAAGATATTTGACAAAAACACCGGAGGAGGGGGGGTGAGTCACGTTAAACTATCGTCCGTAAACCGACTTTACAGACAACCGGCTTTTCCTGTTCTGTGCTCCCAATAGGGAACGTGCACATAGACGGTGCTGCCAACTGGTGCCATAAGGGTGCCATCAATTTGAATGTTTTACCTTGATAAGTTTGTTTTACTGTCCGCATAGTGTCTCTTCTGTCGCATTAGTGCTGCCGCCTATAGTTACTGCACGTTCCCTATAATACTTTTTCTAACAAAAAAGCAACTTTTTCCCACAAAAAAGTAACTTTTTCTCACAAAAAAGTAACTTTTTCTCACAAAAAAGTAACTTTTTCTCACAAAAGAAAAAACTTGACGTTTTCTCATAAAAAATAAACTTAAAAAAAAAACTAAAAATCTTGAAAAAAAACGTGGTATCGAACCGAGGTCGGCTGAATCCGCGACCACCCGATTTCTAATGTGCCATTATGATCTGCTCGAACTCGGCGAAATTTAGCTTTATATTCTAATGCAAACAAAAATAGCCGGAAAACACGAGTAAAAGCGATTTTCTGAAAATGAAACATAGCTAGATCAGTTTTTCATCCCCGAAAACCCCCACATACCAAATTTCATCGAAATCGTTGGAGCCGTTTCCGAGATCCTGATTATATATATATATATATATATACATATATACAAGAATTGCTCGTTTAAAGGTATTAGATATGTATTTAAGTATGTACCTATCTATATAAGTATGTTTATCCGATGCCTAGTACCCATAACACAAGCTTTGCTTACTTTGTCAATTATTGGTGTGAATTGTCCCGTGATATTTATTTATTTTATTATTTATTAGATAGTCGTTACCGTTCATCTCCTTTATTCCCAGTAGTTCCGTGGAAGAAGTTCCGTGGCGGAACTAGTGAGAGACTTTTTTTCCCAATAGTTCCGCGGAACAAAGCATTCAATTAAATACTAATATTGTATAATCCCATTAGTTCCGTGCATTCTTATGGATAATATCACAAAAATGAAAAAAGAAATAAATTTATGTTATTTATTTTAAACGCAATAAAATAATGTTACTTATTTGATACATGAACTATATACATACCATATGTGTATTATTTATTTAGACTTTGATGTACAGTACAAATATCGACGCAAGCAAAGTGTCCAAAATATGTATGGACAATTAATTGTAATCTATATAAATATTCATAGCCCTCGTAAACCAAAACTTTACCCCGACCCCTAGTTATAATAGAAATTTCAGACATTCCGGAAAAACTTATTTGTTATACTATACTACGTATTTAAACTGACAGCTTCTTTATAAATATTTCAAATAATAATTACCTGGCATTTGATAGAAGTGTTGTTTAAAGTGGCCAGTGTTATCACACCTGTTTGGAGTATGATTGCTTCAACATAATCTATATAAATAAAAATGAATCACCCAAATGTTTTTACTTCCGATTGACTGCACCAAATTTGATAATTCTTTTTTTTGTTGCGTTTGTTATTGTCAGGAGAAGGTTTTTATGAAATACATTTTTGAAAAAATACAACGGGGGCGAAGCCGCGGGCATCAGCTAGTAAATATTACAAACGGTTTAGGGATATAATTTTTCAGTAGATCCACTCATCAGATCAACTATGTATAGTATGAACTACCTATGTAGACCATTGTTTTGAAGTATGGATCTAATGAGCAAGTTTAATAAACTTTCTATTTAGATAAAAAATGGATCTTGTTAGAAAACCTATGTGGTATAATATACATACTTACTTGATGGTTAAACTTCCTATACACTTTATTTTTTTAACATTTGAAATTTACCATGAGCTTTACGGTGAAGGAAAATGTCGTGAGGGAACCTGCATACACCTGCGAAGAAATTCAATGGTGTGTGTGAAGAGAAGAGGCCTGTGCCTTGCAGTGGGACGTGTATAGGCTGGGACGATGATGATGATGATTTGCTTTTTGAAAAGAAAATGACGTCTTTAATTTTAATTTCGAATGTTGGTAATTGCACAAAGAAAAAAAATACATATAATGTGTTCGTGTAACACAGTCACGGCTACAGTAGTTACTAACAAACGTCTCTCGGTTTGTGTAATAAATGGCGATGGCGCAAGCGATCTTAAATTAAACAAGAAAAGAAAGAAGTTCGTGTAATATGCAAAAAGAAAACGTGTGCGGTAGTGATCGCAACAAGATAGACTGAAAACTAGCAAGTTTTTACTTCCATCGTGTTACGGTCATTACCGTTCTGCACACTCAACCGATTTCGATGAAAAAAATATCCCGATAAACGTTAGATGACCCGCTTGGTCCCCTCTCATTATATAACACCAAAGAGCCCGTGTGCAGCTCAAGCGAGAACCACCTCAATTCCCCGTTGCAATTTTCAAAATACAATTGTACCAACACAACCGTGATTTAAATTCAAACTGTCTCTGCCGGTTTCCAATTTCCATACAGCGCTCTTCCCTACATACATACATACATTCCCTACATACATACATACTTTCCCTATATACTTGAACATTTTTTATAGTCGGTTGTTCATCAGTACCTGGCTTCTAATTAGGTACATAAATATGAAAATTGATTTATTTGTTATACTTTGCCATTTATATTAAATAAAACACAAATTAACTTATTTTTTATTAAAGTTTTACAGCTGTACAATAATTAACTATACATAACTACGAATAGTAAACCAATTTGATTCCTAGATCACTGTAGAACTTTGTCATAGTAAACAAACTTGTGCTTTGGTTACAACAATTCCAAAGCTTCCGCTGTGGTGGCCTAGAAATCAACTTGTGAGTTTACGTATTATACAGCCGGTAGTAGGGCCAATCAACTTTTAAACCGACTTTAATCTGTCCGCGACATTTTTCAAAAAATTGCAGATTTTTGTAAGTAAACATGTTTTTTCTGTAATTTAATAGATGAATAGCATGAATACATGCCGTCCTACGTAAGTTTAAGTCCTATTAAACCGTGAAATATCTTGTTGGAAGTACGATTTTTTGGTAACGCCAGAGACAATTTTGGTAACGCAGGAGACGCCAAAAACGTCGGTTTAAAAGTTGATTGGCCCAGTACTCAGATCTCAGAGATCCTGGGTAGTTGCTTGCGAATTGTCCACATTCAAGCAAGTCCTGCAGTTCACACTGAAAATGAATATAGTACAGGTAAAATATAAAATACATATAACGTGCAATTCAGAGACGCTTCACGGTTCACGTTCGCTCTAGAGCGCATACGCATCGCGATGAACGGAGCGCGGATTCTGCCCCGGTCACGACACGTCGCGCATCTGACGACGCGAGCG
This sequence comes from Archips xylosteana, assembly GCA_947563465.1. NCBI lineage: Eukaryota > Metazoa > Arthropoda > Insecta > Lepidoptera > Tortricidae > Archips > Archips xylosteana. The sequence goes on along the minus strand of OX387351.1, from coordinate 2,194,003 downwards.
CACAAATCATTGCGCGCTCTCCCGTGAAAGCGCACGTAGGAAGCGCTCGCTTTTTATCGGATTATTTTCGGTACGCGCGCGTTGTAAAAACAAGCGCGCAATACGTCAATGATCCTTCAATGATAAAGTTCGGTCAACTGCCCAGCAACGCCGAAGGCCGTTAGTTCACCGCGTGTTGGTCCGAAGACCTCACTAAATCATTAATTTTATTGGTTATTGCGACCGGCGGTTTGTACCAGTTTAAGCTTTGCAACTATACTTCCTCAGGAGTCTGGTGTCCCGGAAGTTGCCCACCGCGCTTCGTAGAAACGCGGTGGATCGCTAGATTGCATATTACGGTTAGAACTAGGACGGGCGGTATTTACATATTTATCTCCAACTTGTGGTATTGATTAAAGCATGCTTTCGTTCGTCTTGCGACCCGTAAAGAGTCCAGTATTGTTATTTTTCGTCACTACCGCTCCCTGCCGGGAGTGTGTAATTTGCGTGCCATCTCATTTTGTCCTTCTTGGATGCGGTAGCCGTATTTCAGGCCTCCCATTTTCGGAACCGAACCCTGATTCCTCGTTACCCGTCATAATCGTGGTAGTCTGATCTGCCATCGAAAATTCATAAGGCTGTCATTTGAAAGACGCATCGCAAGGTACTAGACCGTGCAATCTGGAAAAGATATCTAGATTCCATCAAAATGTTACGACTTCAGACGCGAGATCCTGCGCCGGTTAGTATTGATCTAATAAAAGCACTCTTTCCATTACTGGTCAGAGTTTTTGATTGCATGTATTATCTCTAGAATTACAGTTTTCCAATTAACAGATTAAGGTCTAGGAGACCAAGTCGGCGTTATTTAACCATTCGCAGTAAGGCTTTAATGTGAAGATGGTTTTAACCTTTGAGACAAGCATAATAACTACTGGCAAGCATAATAGCAAGCAGAATATCGGCACTCAAAAATGAACATCAACCAGGCACAAATAATCACTATACCGCCTTAAAGACGATTAGTATTACTTTTAACAGAGTTGCAGAAACATTTCATACGCTCGGCAATAGAGAGCTCTTTTTACATTACCCACAGCCGCTCGCATCGACATAACTGTATAAGCATATTGATTGCATGGGCATTAATCAATTTTTTTTCTTTGTCTCGTCCTTATAAGGACACGACTTGCAGCGACCACTGAGCATTATCATCAATAACAATTTCCAGTCTAATCGTGAACCAAGCCCCGAGTTAGCTGTAGTTGCATTGAGATAAAGCAGAATCGCCGTTTCTCTTAGTCCATTATCATATTTTGGCTGAAGTCGGTCACGCTGCTCTTGCTTGACGCAAACAACGTCTCAGCTCGTAATACATGTGCCCTTATAAGGACAGTACCCTACCTGCGGCGACCACTGGGCATTTGTCAACGATAACAATTACCAGTATAATCGTGAACATGTCTCGAATTAGCTGCCAATCTTATAGATGATAACGCAGGATCGTCCCGCATATTGTTAATTTTGCTGAATATGCGCGTAGAACGCCTCAGCCTCGTGATTATATTATAAAGTGAAAATCTATAGTTTAATATTCTATGGAATCTAATGACCATAAGCTACTTTCAACTAATTCTTTCTAAATAACGACAAAGCGAGACACTAGCAACGAATGACGTGTCGCCCGTGGCTGTCACATTATAAGTCAGTCCAATGCTATCGCCCCCCCGCCCGACTTGAATTTATCACTACGAGTAGCTATAAGACGTGCGCCGTACGCATGTTGTCTTCTTCTACATATATATGTATCAAAGCATCTCAAAGCAAACGGCGGCTTTGAAAATTAAAAAGTAATGTTTTTGATTGAGCTGAAATTTAGCATGCTTATGTAAGTATCGTGACAATACAATAATCTGGTAACGAAATTCTGGTGGCCCAGCCAAGATCGTCTCTGCAAAAGGGAACTCTTCAACGGTTAATGGGATCGACTTCAAATTTAGTACGAGTTTGTAGTTTAGATGTCGATGGAAGTAAAATCAACAAAATGTACCTACAGTCATTAAAAAAATGTTTAAGACATGCAATTTTTGTATATTTTCCGTTGGACATTTTTAGGCTTAAAACGGGACCCTATTACTGAGACTTCGCTGTCCGTCTGTCTGTCACCAGGCTGTATCTCATGAACCGTGATAGCTAGACAATTGAAATTTTCACAGATGATGTATTTCGGTTGCCTCTACAAATACTAAAAAATAGAATAAAATAAATATTTAGGGGGGCTCCCATACAACAGACGTAATTTTTTTGCTCGTTTTTGCTCAATATTGATAACGGAAACAGGTGGACGCTTGAAATATTCACAGAATATTTAGTTATATATTAAAAATAAATGATTAATTTAAAAAATATATATTTAAGGGGGCTCCCATACAACAAACGTGATTTTTTTGCCGTTTATATAAATAATGGTACGGAACCCTTCGTGCGCGAGTCCGACTTGCGCTTGGCCGGTTTTTTATTATTTTTATGCAATCGTTTCTTTTGTTATATCATCATCATCTACCTACTGTAATAACGTTTAGATTATTTCATCTCCTTCAATCAAATGTAAAGTTGGTTAATTTTGTTCCATAACTTCTACAATATTTGATCACCTCGGTCTGCACGCGACCCATTGCAGGGCACAGGCCTATTCTCAGAATGAGAGGGCTTTGCCATAGTTACCATGGGGGCCTAATGTGGAGTGAGAACTTCACACACATCTCTATATGTTCCCGATGATCTGGTTATAACTAATTTACCGTGTGTGATGCGGTAGACTCGGAAATTTCCTTCATATCCAGAAAAAGGGGCACCGTGCTCCAAAAAGGTTCAGATATATTGGAGATGCTCGTCGTTCAAAAAATAAAGTGTCATTCATCTCCATCATCATCAGAGCGAGATGCTTGGGGTCTTAGTTCTCACGCGGGCCCAGTGCGGATTGGGAACTTCACACACTCCATTGAATTTCTTCGCAGGAAAAATAAAGTGTATGGGAAGTTTAACCATCAATTAAGTACGTATATTATACCACATAAAAATATTCTAACAAGATCCATTTCTTATCTAAATAGAAGAAGGGCAAATTTCCTATACCTACCATTACCGGAACTATTGGGAAGAAAAAGTGTCACTAGTTCCGCCACGGAACTATTGGGAAAAAAAGTCTCACTAGTTCCGCCACGGAACTTCTTCCACGGAACTACTGGGAATAAAGGGTTCATCTGACTATTAAGTTTGAGGTCCTGGGTTCGATCCTATCTTTGCAGCCATAATTCCTTTACCATACAGGGCGTCAGCAATAGCGATTTTAAAAAAAAAACAAAGATACTAAGTAACAATAACTTTAATTTCAATACTAGACGAAAAAAAAACCCGCCTGTATAAATCCCGTTCCCATGGGGATTCCGGGAAAATATATATGTATCCTATGTCACTCGTGGAACTGAGACGAATCTAATGACACCTCACACTTCAAAATCCATTGAGCCGTTTAGCCAAAAAATGATACATACGTACATAAATACATACCCTAGAAATACATAACCCTCCTTCGACAGTCAGGTGAAAACAACTGAGCGTTATCAGCTTTTACACAAATAAAACATCGCAAAAGGAGCATGCAAAATGTAAGCTTAAGATAAAGCAAAAGGAAAACATAGTATAGGTAACGCCACCAGAGTTGAGGCCATGCACACAACCACATCTCATGTAATGACAGCGGGATTTTGACGTTGTGTTGACGTTTAACGACAACACAACGTCAAAATCCCGCTGTCATTACATGAGATGTGGTTGTGTGCGTGACCTCAACTCTGATGGCGTTACCTATAGATAGGATACTTGTTCTAAGAGTGTTTTTTGTGCGTGTGTTATTTTGGTACGAATCTCTAAACCGCACAGCATACCACAGCATCACCTTCAAATAATTAAACTAACAAAAATTCCAGCTCAAAAGGTCCGATATTAAAATATGGCGGCATGTCACAGGTATTTAATATGTACCTACCTGCCCCGAAAATTTCCATACCATCCTAGCACGACCGAATATATTAGCGGCGAATATTTCAACCATAATGCCTTTGAAATATCGCGAGAAAGTCGGGCCGAAGTCATATCGCTGGCATTTAAGGCGTATTGAATAGATGGATTGTTTTGGTCTATTCCAACTAGTTACATTATCACTTCCATTGATAGAACTAGTTGGACTTTTTTTCCCTAGCAGTTACATTAATAATGCAGAGTTAATTTAATGGAAGTAAATAGAATGTATATTTTTTTTAATAAACAAAGGAATTGAAATTAAGTACTTTCTGTTATTTGTATTCGTTTTTATTTTAAATTAAATGTTTTTATTTTATTTCGTTGAATAATTACTTGGAAAAAAGTCCAAATAGTTCCATTACGGAAAACCTCTTCGTTTATGAAACTACTCGGAAAAAGAAGTCCAACTAGTTCCATCAATGGAACTGATAATGTAACTAACTAGTCGGAATAGACCCTTGTTTTACTTAGGCCGTATTAGTTTTTGTAGGGTCGAACTGCTGACGGAGAAATTCGAAGTTAATCTTTAGGCTGAACGTTTGTCAAGTAAGTCGTGGTAGGGTCATATAGCTTGTCTAGTTTAAAATGACGCGCCCCACCACCGCACTCACGCACAGGATTCGAAACTCAATTCAAGCTACAATAGACTCTATTGTAGCTCAAATTGAGCTCCAAATCCCGTGCGCAAACGCGGTGGTGGGGCGCGTCATTTCAAACTAGAAAGCTCTACATGGTAAGAAACAAAACGTGTATAGCTTATCTAATTTAAAATGACGCGCCCCACCACCGCATTAAATTAGACAAGCCTCCACCATCACCATCTGGATGGTTGGCTGTCTTCTACTGTGCGTTTTTCCAGAAATTTCCTGCCTCGAACAGCTAAGCTCTGGAATGAAGTACCTGCTGCGGTGTTCCCGGACCGATATGACCTTCAAGCTTTCAAAAAAAGAGCGTACTCCTACCTAAAAGGCCGGCAACGCACTTGTGACTCTTCTGGTGTCGCAGGTGTCCATGGGCGACGGTAATCGTTTACCATCAGGCGATCCGTCTGCTCGTTTGCCCCCTATTTCATAAAAAAAAAAAAAAGCTCTACTGCCTTTTCGGCGAATTATTTTTCGCAAACTGATTCATTTGGCAAATGTTTCATTTCCCAAATGTTATTCTTTTCTGAAACTGTAAACTATTAATGATATATTTCAGGACTATCCTGTAGGTTAGGTTAGGTTAGGCGAGGTTTGTTTTATAACAATCCTGAAAAGTATACAGTTTCAGAAAAATAAACATTTGGGAAATGAAACATTTGCCAAATGAATCATTTTGCGAAAATATTTTCGCCGAAACATTAGTAAACCGAAACAAAAATTGTCTCTCCTGTGGTCACAAAATTAGCGACTCCGAGTCTGCAAACTTAATAGTAAGTATTCAAGCCAGGCGTCCCGCACGCCGCTGATGTAGACTTGTACATTTTGGGACACCCTGTTTAGGCCGAGATTATATTATTATATAAAATATCATCAGATTTTATTTTGTGCGTAGGTTAATAAAGATGGCGCGTGGGCGACGCTCTCTCACCTTTACTCCATACACTTCGTTTAGTAGGTACGTTAAATTTAAATATAATTTGATACTAGTCTTTAGCCGGCTTTGCTTACCTGGACCATTAAGTCTGACGGTTTAATTCATTTTCAAAGTCAAAGTCAAAATTCTTTATTCAATTTAGGCATCAATTGATGCTCTTATTTTGTGGCCTACGTAAAAAGGCGTTGCGTATGATTGCCTCTAAATGCAAAATATTTTGATTCTCAACATGTAGGTACAAGTGGTACAACATAGATCGGTAAACAAAACAATTTGCACAGATCATTATTTCAGAAAGTATTTTTTTGTAACTACGAGTATGTTTCAAACTTTAAGGTGGACCTTTTTCCAACAAAAACGACAGGAAAATACCTTTAAATCCGATGCCGAATTTGAAATGTTTTTATTCTAAATAAACGCAACGTTCCCATGGGATATTAAAAACTTTTTGAGAACGGGCGTCCTCCAAACATGATTTTGACGGTGGTTCCACTAAACGTAGATATAGTTAAGATGTAGGTATAGTTTTAGTTTTTTTAACTAAGGGACCCAATATTTCCCTGTATTGTTTTAATTATTATTTTTTTTTACTTAATTCTATATTTGTATGGTTTTTTAGTTTGTAATTTTTAAGAGTTTGTAATTTATTATATTGTAATTTGAAAAGATGACTTCCTGCCAAGTTTCTTGCGGCGCATTCTTCTTGGCAATAATGGTCCTTACGAAAACGCTGGTAGTTTTAAAAAAAAGTGACATGTAAAAGAGCCCTTTGCGGCCTACTTGCAGAATAAACGTTTTGATTTTTTTTTTGATCCGTTTGGCAATGCTCGACTCCTTTTAAGAGCGCGCGCAGACAGAGCGCGGTCTGGAGTTCCGCGTTCAGAGTTCTGCGTTCTTTCGAATGTGCTAAGTCCCTTACAACAACGCACACAGCAGGCGGTCAGACCGCGGCGATCAAAACGGAACGCCGTGTTCTTGCGTTCTTTTGCCGCCGAGACAGAGAACGCCGCGTTCACCACGATTTCTGAAGTCAAATTCAAATTGTTTATTAAAATAAATAATTATTTACACGAAAAGTCGTTAGTAAGCGCTGAGATTATGTCTATGTGTTAGTAAACAAAGACCGACATACTAAAGTACTGACTCGATACAAATTGACCTTAATGGAACACTAACAACCTAAACATAACAACATAAAACATAATACAAACAATACCGTGCTATATTCATAATAACTTAAATGCCTAAACTAGGATACTAAAGTAGCCTGTTTCTTAGGCAAATAAATAATTTGAGTGCTAAAAAATAAATAACATACCAAACAAATTAAAATATTAGTTCGTGTTTTGCATATAATAGGTAGATATTAAATTACACAACTATCATAAGCCGGTTTTCAGTTTCCTCATAAGACATGCTTTTTAGCCACTCTATAAGTTTAATTTTACAGCTACTATAATTTGAATCATAAATATTAAGACGAAGTTACAAATACTTACAGAAAAACTGATCAAATTGGTTAGAAAAAGGAGATTATTATATGATTTAAGTCATGTACACAACAAAAATCGTGACAAAAAAGCAGAAACTTGGCTTGAAATGCCCGCGTCAACGGATTTTTCTCGTGTTGTGTTAATTAGGTGCACCCAATGCTTTCTACTTTTTTAAAAGTTTCCAGGCTCCAAAAAATCACTTGTTCGAAAGCTAGTTACGCATAGTCTCTCTATTACGCTTCTCGAGATACAGCCGTCGTTCATCACCATTCTGGTTGTGGAACCCTATAGATTAAATATTAAAGAGAGGAAAATTTAATTTGGTTATTAATTTATAAGCAATTGCTGGAGCACTATGCATTTTGGTTGGCGCCGCAGGCAAATTGAACGAATAAATCGTTTAACCTTCACTTATAATGTTCAATGAACTGAATAATAAAATAATATAGTATAAGTACTTAACAAATACCCTTATACTTATATTCATTAATTACTTGTTTAAGTCTTCATGGCATGATGTGCGTGTGCGTGTGTGTATGTACCATTATCTATAAAAACAGCAAAAAAATCACGACGTGTGTTTTATGGGGGCCCCCTTAAATATTTATTTTATTCAGTTTTTCATTATTTTTTGTTATAGCGGCAACTGAAATACATCAATGTAAAAATTTCAACTGTCTAGCTATCACGGTTCTTGAGATAGGTACTGTCTGGTGACAGACGGACGGACGGGCGGACAGCGAAGTCTCAGTAATAGGGTCCCGTTTTTACTCTTTGGGTACTTAGTCCTAAAAATACAAGATTCCTAAAAAAATATAACAAGTCCATCTGTCAGATTAATAAAATATTGAACACGTATTTTACCTTTTCTTAATTTTATTAAACATAAAACTATCATAAAATTATGAAAATAATAGCCCGTTTAAGTTGCTTGTGACGTCATGCCTAATGTACACTTTTTACTTAGAATTGACGTCATGGGCACCCCACTCCAGAATCGACGCGCTTTGCCTTACCTCTAAGTTTTTCTAAATTTATATGCGAAATGAATGACATTTGAAATAAGATGTACGACGAAGGAAAACGGAAAAAAAAAGGAAATTGTGTGTATGATGTTCCCAATCCGCGTTCAACCCGCGTAGAACTAAACTACAGCCCAAGACCTCCCATTCTGAGAGAAGGATAGTACCCAGCAGTGGGAGTGGGTAGGCCGGAGATTATTAATGAAAAATAATATCCTTTCCGTAGCAGAAAAACAATTATGGGAGGGAAAATAATATGAAATTACTATTTATCCTTCCAGGAAAATTAATAGCAAACTAACATGACCTTTTAAGTCCCGTGAGGTTTCGATCGATAAGCAATTTGGAGGGAAAATAATTTCCCGTCCCGCGGGGTTAACGTACTCCTCATCCCGTACCTGCAGGAATTTAGAAATGTCGGTATTTATAATGGTCCTAAGTAATGTAAGGGTACGGTGCGACCTTTGCGATAGTGTGTGTACAGACAAGCGTACATTTTTGTATATACATAATTAAAGTAGCACATAGTTTACATTGCGCAAACGTTTGCATACGCTTGCAATTTACTTCAACATCAAATTATTATTCAGCATTAAATAAATCAGTTCGTTCACATTTAGCATTCAATTCGGTCGTTTGCTTTATCATCCCTTTTCAACCCCTTTATCAGTATAAATCAGTATCATTATCACTTCTATCAATTATCATACATAAATAGTGTAGTTAACGCTACATTTTTGGTCCTTCGAACCTTTAAACCAAAGTGCGCGTTTCGTGGAAAAGCAGCCCGTGCTGCTAGGTACTATCGGAGTGTGCAGTTATCACTTGAGTCTACGGACTTAGACTTTATCATCAGTGACTTATGGATTGCGACCATTGATTGACCATTGGATATCAGCAAGTACCTTGGGCAAGACAGCTCTCGGCATCAGGAGTATCATCGTATCATTCGCAGCCGTGACTATTGTTACTGCGCGACTTCTTCATCTACGCATCATATCAAGTAAGATCGTTTCATTTTACTATCATTATCATGGAGGCTTTACTCGATCGCCAGAATGAGCTCTGTGAGAAGTTTCAGCAGATGAAAATAAACTTCGGTAAGGATTCAGCGTCGAGAAAGACCCCGGAATATATTAAAAATAGGATAGAGGCATTAGACAACTTCTGGTCGGAATTTCATCAGAATCATACGCAACTTATTGGGTACGAATGTCTGGAACAGCCATACTACCGGGACAACATTTATGAGCAGACAAAAATCAATTATCAGGCAATTCGAAAGCTTTTTACTTCCTATGGCAAGGAAGAAAAGACAACTGAACCTTGCGGCAAAGTTGACGAGTTGTTATCACAACAAAGAACTAATTTTCGGGCATTTATGAGGTTAGTTAAGAGCATAAAAGTTGACGAAATATCAGAAAAATGGGAACTGGATGACGAGCTCCAAAACATTCAATCACGATGGGCTACTATCGACAAATTACATCTTGAGATCGATAATATTTTACAAGGGTCAGATGCATTCTATGATGAACAATTTAGTGGTTATGAAAAATCCTATAAGCTTATCAAACGCGAACTCAATACTAAATTGTGCTCAACCGCGCATAAGCAGCAAGCTACCCCGCAGCTGGAGATACCAATCTTCACAGGAAAATACACTCATTGGCCTACATTTTATGATTTGTTTTGTGAGGCAGTGCATAACAACAAGTCAATTCAGAAGGGTCAGAAGATGCAACATTTAAAGGGAAAGCTTAGAGGAGAGGCGGAGCGCCTCATACAACATCTTTACATATCAGCCGAAAACTATGACGTTGCGTGGGACATCTTGACGCGTCGGTATAATAACCCGCAAGTTTTATTCACAAAGCATATCGAAATATTTTTAAATCAGCCGGTTATTCACAAGCAAACAGCATCCGACATACGGCGCTTGCATGACACGTCAATGGAGTGCATTAATTCAATTCATAACTTAGGAGTAGACACCAACACCTGGGACCCGCTCCTGGTACATCTTTTATCAAAAAAGCTCGATTCTGAAACGTACAGTGACTTTAGAGAATCTCGAAAAGCTCCACGAGAGCTACCGGCGTTAGAAGAATTCATGTTTTTCCTTGAGAATAAATTCACAGCTCTCGAACCAATCACTCAAAAACGAGAAAAGGAACCCTTCGTTTCAACATCATCACCGAAGAAATTTACATCATATCAGAAATTCACATCTAATAACAAGCCTAATTATACTGGAAAATTTCCATATAAATCATATCAAGCAGTTCCTGCATACACGTGTAAATGTCCATTGTGCAATCTAGAACACGATTTATACAAATGCAGAAAGTTCAACAACCTGACAGCCGACAATAAATTGAAGGCAGTATTGCAAAACAAGGTTTGCCAAAACTGTCTATACAAGCACTATGACAATGCATGCCTATCCACAAAACGTTGCAAGGAATGCAATGGCGAGCATAACACATTGCTTCACGACGCATGTTATCAACCTACTTTATCATCAACGACATTGCACTTAGCAACACCTAGCACGTCGAAACAATCATCAAAATCACCCAATGTAGGACATGTCGCCAGTGAAGATGAAGAGGTACTGTTGACCACCATATCATTGAAGGTTCAATCATCGTCGGGCGAATACATTATCCTTCGGGCGCTCTTGGACCAAGGGTCACAAGTATCGCTCATATCAGAAAACGCTGCGCAACTTTTAGGGTTGCCGAGGCAAAGCTATCACGCATCGATTGCCGGTATAGGTACCGGTTCCAATCAAAGTAGAGGTGTGGTTACATTAAATTGTCAGTCAATTTACGACGACTATCAATTTTCTACAAAGGCACTAGTTATATCAAGAGTTATCAACAATTTGCCTAATGTATCATTTATCAAAAATAAAATGCCACACATATCAAATATCAACCTAGCAGATCCCGAGTACAACGTGTCTCGTCCTGTTGATTTCCTGTTGGACGCTAGCATTTATTCAACAATTATCATGAATGGCCTTATCAGAAGTCCAGGCCAGAATATCATAGCACAACAAACAAGACTCGGGTGGATACTGTCAGGAAACGTAAAGACATTTAACTGTCACGTAGTTACTAATAATCTAGCCGCTATATCAAAGTATTGGGAGCTAGAAGATATCATATCATCCTCCTCTTCTATGACTGAGCAAGAACAATATTGTGAGGATTTTTATCAAATGACAACACGTCGTCTCGAAAACGGAGCCTATGAGGTAGGACTGCCTATGAAAAGAGACTTCGAACAGCAACTCGGAATATCAAAGCCCAAAGCCATCGCACAATTTAAGCAGATCGAAAACAAACTGGAAAGAAATCAACAACTGTGCAACAAATATAAACAATTTATCAACGAATATCAGAACTTAGGTCACATGCGCGAATCAAACATGGCTACGGAACCGTCGTGTTATTTACCTCACCACGGTGTTATGAAATTAGACTCCACCACTACCGCTCTGCGTGTAGTTTTTAACGCGTCATCAAAGACGTCCACAGGGCATAGTCTCAATGACCTTATGGAATGCGGTCCGAATCTGCAACAGGACCTGCAGTCTCTTATCTTAAATTGGAGACAGTATAAATATGTCATCACCGCAGATATTGAGAAAATGTTTCGAACTATATTTATCAGGGAGTCAGATCAACACCTTCAGAAAATTATCTGGCGAGATTCACCTCTCGACCCACTAAAGGATTATCAGCTGACTACCGTGACGTACGGTATGAAGGCAGCACCTTTCCTTGCTATGAGAACCTTACGACAATTATCAAAGGATGACGGTCATAAATATCCCTTAGCAGCATCGGCAGTAGAATCCTCATTTTACATGGATGACCTATTAACCGGAAGCAATTCTATAAATCAAGCAAAAGAGTTGCAACAACAACTTATCATGATGTTAAAAGGCGCTGGAATGAACCTACGTAAATGGTCCAGTAATGAGCCACAAATTATCACAGAATTATCACAAGATCAAATAGACACACCGCTGGACTTCAGGTGTACCGAATCCCGAAAAACACTGGGGCTTAGATGGAACGCGTCTTCTGACGACTTCACGTTTCGAAAAGTATCAGATTATCAAGATAATATCAAAAATCATACGAAAAGACAGCTTCTATCCCATATATCGAAGATTTTTGACCCCCTGGGTTGGCTGTCTCCTATCACTGTCAAGGCCAAACTCTTATTTCAAAGAGCATGGGCATCAGGCATAACGTGGGACGATCAATTGCCAGAGTCAATACAAAATGACTGGAATATGCTTAAAACAGACATGATAAATATCGATCAATTTACTATCACACGACATTTGGGAAATACTGAAAAGGCATTTACCCTACACGGCTTTTGCGATGCTTCGCAGAAAATTTATTCAGCCGTAATTTATATCATAACAGAAGACGATAAGGGCGAGTACATGTCAAAGTTAGTTATCGCAAAAACAAAACTAGCACCGCTTAGTAAAAACACTTCTTTGCCAAGACTGGAATTATGTGGAGCGGTGCTGTTAGCTCAACTTTTTCAGAAGGTAAAGGAATCAATATCATGCCTGTCAAAGGAAAATATCAAAATGTACGCCTGGACAGACTCCATGGTGGTACTCGGTTGGCTTAAGGGAGATATCTCCAGATGGAAACAATTCGTGGCTAATAGAGTACAGCAGGTGATAGATATCATTGAACCATCGAATTGGTATCACGTAAGATCTGAAAATAACGCCGCCGATTGCGCCACAAGAGGTCTGTCTTCGTCGCAGTTAAAAGAACATTCGTTGTGGTGGGAGGGGCCAAAATGGCTCTTGAACTTCAACCCGAATGACATTACACCACCCACGTGCGAACCACCGACAATCGAAATTAAAAAAAATAATGTGCATACGGCCTTATGTTTAAATACTAATTTAATCACCGACTTGCTACAAAGGCACGGGTCAATTACACGCGTTGTTAGAACAGTAGCATGGATATCACGTTTCATAACAAAGGCGCGTAAACAAAACATAGAGCACGCGACCTTCTTAACATCAGCAGAATTAAATAATGCTTATCATATTATCATTAAGGAAGTTCAACAAAACGAATTTGAGGAAGATCTTATCAATATCAAGAAAAAAGGACACGTTAGCAAACATAGCAAGATACTAAGCTTAAATCCGTTCATAGATAACAAGGGATTATTAAGAGTCGGAGGTCGGCTCGGTAATTCGAACATTCCTGATTATACAAAGCACAATATCATTTTATCAAGTCATGGCAGGTTGACTGAGCTTATCATAGACCAAGGTCATATGACGACACTACATGGTAATGCACGCCTTGCACTGTTATATTTGAGAAGTAAATATTGGATCATCGGTGGCATGTGTACAATCAAACGACAACTGCGAAAATGCGTAAGATGCAGGCGCTTCAATCCAAGCAATCATCAACAGATCATGGCTGACTTGCCTGCGCCCCGAGTAACGCCATCAAGACCGTTCAGCCATACTGGGGTAGATTTCACAGGACATGTGGAACTCGAGGCCAACAAAGGCCGGGGTATCAGAACTACAAAAGGATATGTTGCAGTATTCTCATTAGCCCGAGTACAAGAGCTACATCCCGGAAAAGACGGCTACGTCAGAGTCGTCACTCTAAAGACACAAAGCAATATCATTAAGCGACCTGTAAGTAAATTGGCACTACTACCCGTCAACGAATATCAATCAAATGATCAATCAAAATCACCAGTGCCTCGTAAGCAAGAACCATTATCACAAACAATCAATCAGCCTGCACAAGAAAAAAGTACACGGAATCGTAGAGGACTCACCTTGAAAAGTCTGTTTACAACGCTGCTCATCTTCATATCGTTGATATCATCTAGCACGCAATCAAATATCACTGCATTACAAGACAATCAAGCAATCTATTTTGACAAAATATGTAACCTTCAACATATACGAGATCAATGGAATCTAATTGTTTATTATAACATGTCAATGTACTGGGAAGGCTTATCCGACGTCACAAAATACGTCACACATTTAAATGACTTTAGTTCACAGACAAATGGCATATTTCAACAATATAAAACTATTGCGTTACAATTGGAGCACGAGTTAAATGAAATTCAACACTACAACACCCTGCTGAGATATCATAATTCAAGACATAAAAGAGGCCTGATAGATGGGATAGGTTACGTGGCAAACACCCTATTTGGAGTTCTGGACGAAAGATTTGCCAAACAATATGAAAAGGACATTTTGCACATTACACAAAACGAAAATCACCTTCGAAACCTTCTCAAGAACCAAACCAGCATCATAGAAGCCGAGTATAACATATTACGACGCCATGAAAATATCATAACGGAACAATTTGGATTTATTAAAGCCCACCTAACGAATATCAATTCAAAAATAAACGAAATAGAAAATAGAATTCGTAAGGAATTTTACATTACATCATCATCCTTAGCAGCTTACGCAACCCTAACAAACATAAGACGCATTCAACAAACCTTGTTGGATACCATTACCGATCTCAGCCAAGGAAGAATTGACCCACATCTGCTATCACCTGAACAGTTGCATCAACAAATTAATATCATCTCTGGCCAGCTGCACGGGGAACTGACATTACCCATCGACAAGGACAATATCAAGGACATTTACAAAATATCACGAATATCAGCCAGAGTCTACAATGATTATCTTATAATGGAGATAAAAATTCCAATCGTGAGCTCGGACATCTTTGAATTAGACAAAATAATAAGTATCCCACAAAAGAAACGTCAACAAGTGTACGAAGTCATACCAATATATCCTTACCTAGCGTTCAACTTACAAAAGGACCTAGTGCTATTCCTATCAGAGAATGACATACCATCCTGTATATCAGTATCAGAAGACAAACTAATATGCTCTTTAAATCAGCCCACTTACAATTTAAATATAAAACAATCATTATGTGATATCAACGTCAAAGCCGCCGACAAAAACACACAACAGTCTCTTTGTAAATCGGTTATATCATCCTGCGACAATAGGTGGATCAAGTTACACCACCTGAATGCCTGGCTGTACACGTGCTGCGAAGAATGCAAGGTACGCATATTCTGCCCAGCTAGTACGGAAATAAGAGAACTCCATGCTAACGGAATCATTGACATAGGTCAGGGTTGCACATTAAAAAGCGAAACCCTTATTATTTACGGGCACAACAACTTCATCGATCAAATAACAGTAGAGTCAGACATTAAAGTCCCAGAAGTATCTATCCTCAACAATTTAATCAATAGCACTTTGCAAGTAAACTTTACGGAAATAGAGTCAGACCATCGCGTTTTATATCATCAACTGAGGGCACAGATAGACGAGCTGAAGGAGCAGTCTGAAACTCAAATCAATATACACGATGTACATCATTATACCGTGTCATACGTTATCATAACAATAGCTCTGACCGTAAGCATTATTATCATATATCTGAAGCGCTGCAGGAGGCCCCGAGAGAAGCAGCGAGCATCGTCATCGTCAAGTGTAAGTGGTAGTGAAGTGGAAGTGAAAAAGGGCAATAAAGTGTTAAGTGTCGAAATGGGGACCTCCCCAGTAAGTCCGCGTATAGTTCGTTTTCAACCGTTATCAGATAAATAGAGTCAACGGTAGAGACTTTAAAATAAATTTACGATCATACCTAATATTGTTCTCGACATTAGCAAAATTAAGATTTCTTATAACTATTAATCAATTAAAATCAATTAAGTAACTGCTTGTATTTAGCAAGTAATTTTATCATTATTCTTATTGTATAATTTTCATGCTTTTCTGGAGAGGCAGGATGTACAGACAAGCGTACATTTTTGTATATACCTAATTAAAGTAGCACATAGTTTACATTGCGCAAACGTTTGCATACGCTTGCAATTTACTTCAACATCAAATTATTATTCAGCATTAAATAAATCAGTTCGTTCACGTGTAGCATTCAATTCGGTCGTTTGCTTTATCATCCCTTTTCAACCCCTTTATCAGTATAAATCAGTATCATTATCACTTCTATCAATTATCATACATAAATAGTGTAGTTAACGCTACATTTTTGGTCCTTCGAACCTTTAAACCAAAGTGCGCGTTTCGTGGAAAAGCAGCCCGTGCTGCTAGGTACTATCGGAGTGTGCAGTTATCACTTGAGTCTACGGACTTAGACTTTATCATCAGTGACTTATGGATTGCGACCATTGATTGACCATTGGATATCAGCAAGCAAGCATTGGATATCAGCAGCAATATTCCTGCCAAGTTTCTTGCGGCGCATTCTTCTTGGCAATAATGGTCCTTACGAAAACGCTGGTAGTTTTAAAAAAAAGTGACATGTAAAAGAGCCCTTTGCGGCCTACTTGCAGAATAAACGTTTTGATTTTTTTTTTGATCCGTTTGGCAATGCTCGACTCCTTTTAAGAGCGCGCGCAGACAGAGCGCGGTCTGGAGTTCCGCGTTCAGAGTTCTGCGTTCTTTCGAATGTGCTAAGTCCCTTACAACAACGCACACAGCAGGCGGTCAGACCGCGGCGATCAAAACGGAACGCCGTGTTCTTGCGTTCTTTTGCCGCCGAGACAGAGAACGCCGCGTTCACCACGATTTCTGAAGTCAAATTCAAATTGTTTATTAAAATAAATAATTATTTACACGAAAAGTCGTTAGTAAGCGCTGAGATTATGTCTATGTGTTAGTAAACAAAGACCGACATACTAAAGTACTGACTCGATACAAATTGACCTTAATGGAACACTAACAACCTAAACATAACAACATAAAACATAATACAAACAATACCGTGCTATATTCATAATAACTTAAATGCCTAAACTAGGATACTAAAGTAGCCTGTTTCTTAGGCAAATAAATAATTTGAGTGCTAAAAAATAAATAACATACCAAACAAATTAAAATATTAGTTCGTGTTTTGCATATAATAGGTAGATATTAAATTACACAACTATCATAAGCCGGTTTTCAGTTTCCTCATAAGACATGCTTTTTAGCCACTCTATAAGTTTAATTTTACAGCTACTATAATTTGAATCATAAATATTAAGACGAAGTTACAAATACTTACAGAAAAACTGATCAAATTGGTTAGAAAAAGGAGATTATTATATGATTTAAGTCATGTACACAACAAAAATCGTGACAAAAAAGCAGAAACTTGGCTTGAAATGCCCGCGTCAACGGATTTTTCTCGTGTTGTGTTAATTAGGTGCACCCAATGCTTTCTACTTTTTTAAAAGTTTCCAGGCTCCAAAAAATCACTTGTTCGAAAGCTAGTTACGCATAGTCTCTCTATTACGCTTCTCGAGATACAGCCGTCGTTCATCACCATTCTGGTTGTGGAACCCTATAGATTAAATATTAAAGAGAGGAAAATTTAATTTGGTTATTAATTTATAAGCAATTGCTGGAGCACTATGCATTTTGGTTGGCGCCGCAGGCAAATTGAACGAATAAATCGTTTAACCTTCACTTATAATGTTCAATGAACTGAATAATAAAATAATATAGTATAAGTACTTAACAAATACCCTTATACTTATATTCATTAATTACTTGTTTAAGTCTTCATGGCATGATGTGCGTGTGCGTGTGTGTATGTACCATTATCTATAAAAACAGCAAAAAAATCACGACGTGTGTTTTATGGGGGCCCCCTTAAATATTTATTTTATTCAGTTTTTCATTATTTTTTGTTATAGCGGCAACTGAAATACATCAATGTAAAAATTTCAACTGTCTAGCTATCACGGTTCTTGAGATAGGTACTGTCTGGTGACAGACGGACGGACGGGCGGACAGCGAAGTCTCAGTAATAGGGTCCCGTTTTTACTCTTTGGGTACTTAGTCCTAAAAATACAAGATTCCTAAAAAAATATAACAAGTCCATCTGTCAGATTAATAAAATATTGAACACGTATTTTACCTTTTCTTAATTTTATTAAACATAAAACTATCATAAAATTATGAAAATAATAGCCCGTTTAAGTTGCTTGTGACGTCATGCCTAATGTACACTTTTTACTTAGAATTGACGTCATGGGCACCCCACTCCAGAATCGACGCGCTTTGCCTTACCTCTAAGTTTTTCTAAATTTATATGCGAAATGAATGACATTTGAAATAAGATGTACGACGAAGGAAAACGGAAAAAAAAAGGAAATTGTGTGTATGATGTTCCCAATCCGCGTTCAACCCGCGTAGAACTAAACTACAGCCCAAGACCTCCCATTCTGAGAGAAGGATAGTACCCAGCAGTGGGAGTGGGTAGGCCGGAGATTATTAATGAAAAATAATATCCTTTCCGTAGCAGAAAAACAATTATGGGAGGGAAAATAATATGAAATTACTATTTATCCTTCCAGGAAAATTAATAGCAAACTAACATGACCTTTTAAGTCCCGTGAGGTTTCGATCGATAAGCAATTTGGAGGGAAAATAATTTCCCGTCCCGCGGGGTTAACGTACTCCTCATCCCGTACCTGCAGGAATTTAGAAATGTCGGTATTTATAATGGTCCTAAGTAATGTAAGGGTACGGTGCGACCTTTGCGATAGTGTGAAAAGCCCATTTAAATTCTTTGTGTGGTAGAGGGAGACATTTATTTACACATATTTGATCATCATCATTTCAGCCGCAGGACATCCACTGTTGGACATAGGACTCCCTCATTGACCCCCGATCATTACGGTTAAACCTCCTTGGGATATCTTTATATTTAAAAGGAGGTCCTTTACCTTGATGTTTATATGTAAGGTTAAAAACGAAATAAACATTTATCATTTACAAATACAAATAATACAAATACAAATTCTTTATTATACATGAAAATCAAGTTTAACAAAATATAAGAAAACAGTTTACAATAACCCAATGACCAAGTGACAAACATGCATCAGTGCTTCAAGTAAGATTGCACTGGCCCCTACACTAGGCACAGCCTGTCCCGTAGGCAGCCAATATTAACACAAATCTCAATAGCAGATGCGAAAAGATAATAAGAACAGCTATGTGTGTGCGTTTAAAAGAAAAGGTTACAAAAATAAAAAATAAAATAAAAAACTAACAGGAAAATTATAAAACTATGTTAAAATAAGAAATAAAAATAAAATATTTTGACATCAGTTCAGTGCGTGTGCGTGATTGTGCGTGGTGTGGTGTGTGTGTGTGTGTGTGTGTGTGTGTGTGTGAGTGTGTGTGTGTGTGTGTGTGTGTGTGTGTGTGTGTGTGTGTGTGTGTGTGTGTGTGTGTGTATGTGTGTGTGTGTG
Organism: Archips xylosteana; assembly: GCA_947563465.1. Taxonomy (NCBI): domain Eukaryota; kingdom Metazoa; phylum Arthropoda; class Insecta; order Lepidoptera; family Tortricidae; genus Archips; species Archips xylosteana. The sequence goes on along the minus strand of OX387351.1, from coordinate 2,174,487 downwards.
TGTGTGTGTGAGAGCATGTGTAGTATCTGTGATTACCTACTTGGTTATGCGCAAAAGATTTTCAATGTCCTCATACGAAAGGGAGCTGAGCCATGCAGTTACTTTTACCTTGAGTTTTCTGACGGAGCAGTTTTTGATGGGGAAGTCTCCGTTAACGTTAACTTTATTATAAAGGTATGGATGGATAAAGTTGGGTAGTCTTTTGGCAAAAGCCGAATTATTTATTTATCATTTATCATTTATCAAAAGCAGTTTGCATTCATCGTGACCCACATCATCCGTCCATTTCGTTGGCGGTCACCCCATGCTGCGCATGCCAGTCCGTAACATCCATACATCCAACCATAAAAACCTAACCTTTGTATTTTTTTTAGTAAGATAACAATACTTCAAAAAGCCAGTCAAAAGACTCTGGCACCAGTCGACAGAAGGTTCATAAGCATGAACTTAACGATAGGCAGGCTCAAACATATAAACGTGTGTGTAGTCTTTAATCTTGCCTAATCCCCGTTCCGAGTAATATATCATCATCTGATACCTTACGTGTTTTATTAATGATAAAACGAACTTACCTGGACGTGAAGTTCTATCATAATTATGTGAGCTGCTCAATTCGAAGCGATTAATATTTACTTGTAGTACTGCCTCGTGTCGACGGCTATGATCACGAATTTTTAAAGAATAAATATTAAACTGAAACAAAAAATAATAATAATAAGTTGTTCATTTGACTTCCGCCCACTCTATGAGCCCAGATTCCGCCATCTTTGATTCATTATGTATAAAGCTCTCCTGAAGATATAAGCTGTAGTTTCAGTCTTGGGCCGGGTGTTTAGGGTGGGAATTGTTATATTAATCGCTTCGAATTGAGCAGCTCACATAATTATGATAGAACTTCACGTCCAGGTAAGTTCGTTTTATCATTAATTATGTTTTGCTGCTCAATTCTCGCGATTAATATTTACTTGTAGATGTTTGAAGATTAGACTGAAACTAAATGCCTTTATATGTTTACAAAAAACCTTGTAAAAATGGGGCAAAATAAAATTAAAATATTATCAATGTCTATGTATTAATCATACAGCATACATGTGTTCACATATAAAATAAGAGAAAACTTAAAGAATTACTTTAAACCTTAGGTAAAAAATTTAACACAATTAAATCTCTGTGAAAATATTCTTATATTCTCTTTAACTTATTCATTTCAATGGCACCAGATAATCACATAAAAAACTAACTTAATTAAGTTATGTTTAAGAAAAAACAAAATAAAAAATAGTGGTTACTTTAACCATTAATATTAATTTAAGATAGCACTAGCAAAGCAATCATTTGTTGTACTTATAATTTCGCGTTTATAGTACCTGGCAAACACTGAGGAGCACCTGCTCCAACCAGCGGTTTTTCTTATTAGGTCAACGCTTACTCCAACCGAGTTAGCCTTAGAAGTGGCAGCGTGACGCGTGCTGTGCGCGCTGAACACGCTCGTGTCTATACCGCTGCGTTGGAGCATGTCCTTAATCCAATGGCTCAGTGTTTGGCTGGTAACTTTGGAGTGTGGTTTTCTAAAACTAATAAACAGGTTATCACAATCAAGAGATCTTATATTAGATGTAGCAGTCTTATAGGAACACAGAGTTTGTGCGGGACAAATCTCAGGCTTGTCATTATAGTAAGGCAATATCAAAAAAGGTTGAGTGGCATTTGGCCGCGATGTCTTAATTAACTCGGTGATTTTTATGGTAATGTTATTTGTTGAAATAGTGATATTACCTAGAGTTATTTTAGATAAGGTTTGTACTCTGTGGGCAGTCACCAGTGCTAACAGAGTTATTAACTTTTTGGACAATAGTTCTAAATTAAGGGTATCATTTGGATACAATTGGGACATAAAGTTCAACACTATGTCAGTATCCCAGGTGAAGTCGTATCTGGGTAAAGGAGGGCGGGTCCTAAACACTCCCTTCATGAATCTTTTGATTCGTTCATCATTAGTGATGTTATTACCTAAAATAATTGATAGTGCAGATCTACAGCAATTAAGGTTTCCATACTTGTAGCCCTTTGTAAATAACATTGTCAGAAAATATAGAACATTGGGAGCTGATGCAATTAAATAATTAATATTTTCCTTTTGACAAAAATTGAACCACTCCTTTAGGTAACAATTATATTGTTTCTTTGTACTCTCAGAAATAGAATTAATCATAATTGAAATTGAAGAAGGTGGTACACTTCTTAACAGTAATGCTTCCCTGATAATATGGCTGCAGCCAGGGTAAGCGTTTTGTGTAGGCTGTGCTGTGATCTGGAAATGGTAGAAATTAACAAGTCATTAGTAGGCTGAAAGTAGATAACTTCCGAAATAACAATTTTTTTAAAAATTGGATACCAAGCTTGGGTTGGCCAGTGTGGTACGACTAATATTCCTGTTGCCTGTTCTGTAATGATTTTATTTACTGTTTTCAGTATGACAGAAAACGGTGGGAATGCATAGAAGAAAATATTTGACCAATTAACTGTAAAAGCATCAACTGAGACAGCATAAGGATCTGGTTTCCATGAGATAAACTTGTCACATTTGGCATTGAGTCTACCGGCAAATAAGTCTATCTCTGGTATCCCAAATTTTTTAATTATTTTTGAGTATGCAAAAGGAGCCAGTTCCCATTCAATATCAGTCTGGGCTCTTCTGGACTCTGCATCTGCAATGTAATTGTCAGATGATTTTATGTAAGATGCAAAAATATATAAATGCCTTTCTTCACAAAAGTTCCATATTTGATGAGCTATTTTGTTTAGATGGGGATATTGTACACTGCCCATGCGGTTTATACACGCAATGGCTGTTGTATTGTCTATACGTAATAAAATTTGGGTCTTGTATAAATTTTTTGCAAAAATCCTAAGTGAAAACAGTGCTGCTAACATCTCCAATATATTAATGTGTAACAATTTTTCCTCTTCAGTCCAAAAACCGTGAGCTCTTTCTTTACCACACGAAATTCCATAACCGCTTAAGGAAGCATCAGAGTATATGACCAAATCAAATGAGTGGTTACGAATGGGGCAAACCGAATAATCAATATTGTTGTACCACCATCTCAAATCTTCTTTCATAACATTTTTATCTAAGACCATCTCAACGTCATAGTTATTGCCAGGATTTGTCAAAAGATTTAGATACTTTTGCCTTTCAAATATCTTAGTATGTAGCCACCCATATTCTATAGCGGGACATACAGATACAAGAAGGCCTAAAAATCTAGCAAACTCCCTTAACTTACATTTTTCCAGAGACATAAATTTTTGAACCTCATTTTTAATTCTCTCTTTTTTTTCATTAGGTAGTATAATCAGTTTTTCTTTTGAGTTTAAAACAAAACCCAAAAATTTACATTCTGGGTTGGGTTCAAGGACACTTTTCTTAAAATTTATTATAAAGCCTAGATTTGTCAGCAATGTTATAGTTTGTTTAATGTTCTGTAAACAATCTTGATATGATTTACCAATAAGCAAAAAATCATCCAAGTATATTGTAGACATGAACCCATGTAAACGTAGGTGTTCTACCACCGGTCTCATGAGCTTTGTGAACACTAGAGGAGCAGTATTCAGACCAAAAGGTAAGCAATTAAATTCATAGTATGTCCCTAGGAACTCAAATTTCAAATATTTTTTGTAATCCTTGTGAATGGGTACCAAAAAATAAGCATCTTTTATATCCACTGTAGCTAAAAAACAATTAGAGAAAATTAGTTTAGTGGCTGTCCTTAGATCTTCCATCTTGAAATGTGAAGTCTTAATAAATTTATTAAGATTTTTTAAATTTAGTATGAATCGTTTTTCACCATTAGGTTTAGGCACTAAAAATATGCTAGATAAAAAATCATTATTCTCTCTTTTACATGGAGAAATAGCTCCTTTAGTTAAAAGCTTATTAATTTCTTGATGGAAGATGTTACAATCTATGTCATTATTTGGTACATTTTTGGGGAAATCAGCCTGATGTGGCTGTGATGAAAAAGGAATTTTATAACCCTGGATCCAATCCAAGATGTAAGAGTCACCTGTTAATCTTCTCCATGCATTTAAATAATATTTTAACCGGCCAGCTGTGTTAATCACCTGTGTGTTTATGTCCTCCTGGTGTTCTGTTTGTAGCGGGCAGTCCCGCGAGCATTGGAGGGCTGCGTTTGCGGCCTCCTCGCCTGACTTTTTACTTGTGGAGTCCACCCCGCAGCTCGGTGACTGGATGGCACAGGCTTCCTGTTCTGGACACCGGGATGCGGGGACTTCAGGTTTAAAAAGTTCTGTGAACTTGTAGGGTGACTTCGTGGTGTACTGGGCTTAGTTCTGGATGACAGGTTTTTTAGGTCTTGGCTAGACCTGCTTATAGCCTTTGACGCCTTAAGCGTCTCTGACAGGTCTTCTCCAAATAGAAATTTATCTCTCTTTGTGTCCTTAAGAGTTTCTTTTAGTTTGTTATTTAGAGTGGACACAAGAAAATTTCGTCTCAGCCTTGTGTCAATACAGTGTGAATCACATAAAAGCCTGCTAGCGTTACTTATATGCTTCACTAATAGCTGGTTTTTTGTTGACTTTTCTACAACCAATAAATTTAAAGCTCTACACAAAGCAGTCAGTGCTACCCCAATCTGGTTTTGTCTGGCTTCAATAGATGCATCTTTTTTTTGTAGCAGATCAGATACCGCTGCTTTTATTTCTGCATTTAGTATTGGTGCCTTAAATATTTCGCAATTCGCAGGAAAAGGATAGTCCTCTATAATTTTTTCTTTTTGTTCTTTTTTAAGACCATTTTTTATAACGTCTCTCAGCCTGGCCGCTATATCCTTTTGGACGTCCGGACCCATAGGTGATTCATCTTTGGGTGCGTCACCTAATAATGTCAAAAAATCTTCGTCAAGAGTTATTTCGTCATCTCCAGCTTCTGCTGTACTGATTAGTAAGGAGTTGGATGTATTTTCTTCAACTGGTATGTTTTCCACAACTATAGCACTTGCACTGTCTACAACAGATGCTGTATCCATTATAGGATTTTCTTCATGATCTGAAAGAATCACGAAGTAACATTAGTACCCATTACAATCCATAAGGATAACACGTGAAGGTAATGCTCCCGTAAAGCATTCGCATCACCAGTACCATGAGGCATTTCGTACTTCTGTATTGTTGAAACATGTGAAGGTAACAGTCCCATTGTACTGTTCGCATCACTTATGCCGGTACTATGTTGTAATGATTGGCACTAGGAATACCAACAGAAAACCAATTTTAGTGTCTAATACCATGTATCATATCAGTATAGGTATCAACCAACTCTGCATTTTTATATAACACGGCCACCGTGATGTCAACGTTGCTCCATCCATGGCATGGCATGGGCGATTTTTATTATCAAACAAGCACTGCGAGATTGACCTTGGTAACCTAACAAATGCGCATTTTTGTTTTGCAATTTGTATAAGTAGATATTCGACAAAGCACATATAGTTTTTATATTAACTTTATATGGCTTTTCGTAAAAAAAAATACAAACAACAATAAGTACCTATTTAGTAAATAACACACGACTCACCCCACGCCGACTCGGAATCCGTTTCTTCCCGTCGCTTGCGCAAACGATCTTCTAGCTTTTTTATCTTGTTTAGGAGATAATCCTCATCTCGTTCTCGTTTTCGTTTTCCCATTATGAAATAATAACACTTTTCACTAATTGAACTATTTTTAACTAATTTTAACGGGAGGGACGTGACCAAGCCGCGTCACGAAAAACAGACAATGAATCAAAGATGGCGGAATCTGGGCTCATAGAGTGGGCGGAAGTCAAATGAACAACTTATTATTATTATTTTTTGTTTCAGTTTAATATTTATTCTTTAAAAATTCGTGATCATAGCCGTCGACACGAGGCAGTACTACAAGTAAATATTAATCGCGAGAATTGAGCAGCAAAACATAATTTGCTGACGAATTCAGATTACACGAGACTCTGAATATGAACGTTAAATCATTTCTCTGAAATGACGAATGAAACACACGACTTGAAAACGTGCGCGTGTCTGCTAAAAACAACTTAGTAGGTACAAGCATTTGTCCAATAATCTCTTTAGATTATAGCTTTCTGTAGCTAAATCAGCTTTTGTTCATAGATATTAGACCCGGGACTTATACGACATTTTATTGCTGATATTACCTGCGAAGAAATTCAATGGTGTGTGTGAAGTTCCCAATCCGCACTGGGCCCGCGTGGGAACGTATACAGGCTGGGATGATGATGATTAACTCGACATTTCGATCACATTGCAGCGGTCATGGTCACGAGTTGAATGCTGCAAAGTGGTCAAAAAGTTGCATAGTACCTGGTGTGATTATGACAACTCTCCGAGCAACTGACACAGTTCGGAGTGTTGCCAGAATTACTGGCAGTTGCCAGAATTGCTCGTAGAACTGACAGCCGATGGGGCAGTAAGTTTCTAGAGTGACGACCGCAAACCGGACGACGCGGAATGGGAAGGCCAAGAAGATGGACCGACGATCTGGTAAAAGTCACAGAAGCCACTTGGACGCCGGCAGCGCAGGAGCGATCGTCTGAAACTCGGGTTAGGCTCAAAAAAACTCACTTTCCCGAAATGTGCACTTTTTCTAAAGGTACACTTGTTTAGATGGATCACTTTCTCGGAAGGTGCACTGTCTCAAAAAGTGCACTTCCCAATTGGTACACTTTCTCAGAAGGTGCACTTTTCCTCTCCCCCCCCATGTAACGTTCGCGCCGTAACGTTTTTCTGTACACCCCACTCCTCCTAGCAAAACGTTACGTAACTACCAAGAGACCATTTTTACCAAAAAAAAATCTAGAAGAAAACGTTTTAAAAAATACATGAGAGAATCATTCTACGCGACCTTCAAAACGGTTAAAAAAACAATATTAAGTAACGCGTAGTTCAAAACCCCCCTCCCCCCCATATTCGTTACCTACTTTAAAAAATGTATTTTTAGTTTGTTTAATGTTTGAATTTCTCCTTTTTTTTTGTCAATATTTTGTAATTAAGATTCAGACCGCATCACTATGTGTAATTATTATTATGGTCTTTTGGCTGCCACGATACAGGCCTAGCCTAGTGTGGAGTCATTGGTATTTCTTTTTGTATATGTTTCATATGGTTAATAAAAATTTACTTTACTTTACTTTACTTACTTTACTACGTAATACTTGAACGCTTCCAAAGGAATATAAACACGACAAATCCATGAACACGCAAAAAGGCTTTTAAGTGATATTTAAAAATCTGTTTTAAGTTGATAGTAACATGCTTTATTTATGAACATTTTGACGGCAACGTCCTCAATATCCGCCATTATGTTCCACTCAACAAATACTTAAGCGCGACTATAGCAAATACATTGCAAATGAAACGTCAACAGCCGGTCTAGAATTATACGATATTTACGAGCGCTCCAGTGTCATGTCTTGTTACTTACACGCGTCTACTTTGTGAGCGTTTTGCTTCATTTTGATAGAGAATGTATTTGTACTTAATCTGGATTTCATTGTGGTTTAATCGTTTGCAAATGCTTCGTCGTTATTATTTAAGATGTTATTTCTGTCGTTAATTCAAGCTCTTTACGCAGCAAAATTCAAGTTGGTGCAAATGAAGAGCCGTAAATATTCGTTTTAAAGGAATTATTACATGTTTGCAGCACTTGCGTTACAATCTTTAGGACCGTACGTGATCGACCAACACCAAACAATTTCATGAGGAGTCGAATAAATTAGTCGGTACGGGTCATACACATTTTTTTTTATTCGTGTTTCTTCTGTGGTCATGACAAAAGTTAAGAGTCTTTAGCCAATATTTTTTAATTAAGTCTACATAATCCGCATAACCTACGTTGGGAAAAAGACTGCTAAGCTAAAATGGGAATGGGCTGAACATATGTCTGTCGCATGCACCCACAAAGGTGGCCTCACACAGTCACTTTGGTGGGTGCCGGAGAACGGCCAGCGACGACGAGGCAGACCAAGAAGGAGATGGCGGGACGATTTGGACGTGTACGCAAAGGACTGGCTTGACGTTGCGCCGGACCGGGAGTTGTGGAGGATCTTTCGGCCCATTTAAATAAATCCTAAGTTTGCTGACTTAGAGTTGCTAATTTTATGTCCAGAGAAGAGACAATTTTTGTGTCTTTAATGACCTCAGTGTGTGTTGCCAGTGATGACACATGGATCCGAGACGTGGTGCTTCACTAATCATATGGGCCTGATGAATAGGCTCAGAGTCGCTCAACGAGCTATGGAGAGGGCTATCGGAGTTTCTCTACGGGATCGAATCAGGAACGAGGAGACCCGTAAAAGAACCGGGGTCACCGACATAGCCAAACGGATTAGCTCGTTGAAATGGCAATGGGCAGGCCATATAGCACGCAGAACAGATGTCCGTAGGGGCCCAAAAGTTCTCGAGTGGAGACCACGGACTGGCAAGCGCAGCGTGGGACGTCCACCAACGAGATCAAAAAATCAAAAAAATCAAAACGTTTATTCTGCAAGTAGGCCGCAAAGGGCTCTTTTACATGTCACTTTTTTTTAAAACTACCAGCGCTTTCATAAGGTTTTCGATGGACGGACGATTTGGTGAAAGCCGCAGGTCCAGGGTGGATGCAATTCGCTTCCAACCATAATGATTGGGCGTCAATGAGGGAGGCCTATGTCCAGCAGTGGACGTCCTACGGCTGAAATGATGATGAATGACCTCAGGGCCAGGTCTTTTCTTGTCCAGAGACTGAGCATTGGCCATGCAGCGAGGGAATCATTTTATTCGGAAAACAGAACCCCTAATCCTAAGTTTCCCAGACAAAACAGATTACCAACGTAAAATATTATTTATCCTCATTACGCTGCGCAACTTCCCGGGCCGGTAAGTGATGACGTCATAAAACAAAATGGCCCCTAATTGTTGATCCAAAATGGCGTGGCGTCATAAACAGCTAATTTAACTTTTTTATTCGCAGCTTATTCCAATGGCAGAGAATTGAAAAAGTTTAGGAATTTATACATCAAAATACTGCTTGCTGGCGGCAATTTGGAATTGGGTTTGCAGATTTAAATATTAATGTCGCTAAGCCGTTTAGGACGTGTTTACATTGGTGATTTGTGTATCGTCCGGTATGTGGAAACATGCCTTTAAAATGTGTTGGGACGTTCAATTTACGTGTGGCAAATATAATCACAAGTAAATTACCACAGGATTAGTCTGAAAGTTCTAGTAAAGTTAAATTTTATTCTTTTTACCTACTTTTTTATTTGAGGATCAGCGTAAACATCTGGAATATCCAAACATCTTCACAAACTTTCTCATTTATAATATTAGTAGAATACCATAATAACACCTGCAGTTCACTGCACTCATAAATAGTTACACTACCTCAATGTGGTCGCAACATCGTGAGGAAACCTGCATCCACCTGCGAAGAAATTCAATAGTGTGTGTGTGAAGTTCCCAATCCGCACTGGGCCGGCGTGGGAACTACGGCCCAAGCCCTCTCATTCTGATAGGAGGCCTGTGCCCTGCAGTGAGACGTATAGGTATAGACTGGAATGATCATCATCATCATCATTTCAGCCGTAGGACGTCCACTGCTGGACATAGGACTCCCTCATTGATGCCCGATCATTACGGTCAAAAGCAGTTTGTTGACTTTGAGACAATTTTGTTGATAAATAATGCGGGCTGCGTTCAATTTGACTTGACCACAAACCGCAGAACGCATCCAGTGTGGCAAATCCTTTTAGCTGTAGTTTAGGTTGTCAGTCAGTTAGAGATAATCTACGATAACATGGCCTGCCTCTCCACAATTCAAGAAGTCTTCAATGTATTGTGAAAGTATTTATAAAGCACACCAAAACTTTTAACGCATGTGTGCGTATTGAGACAACCGTCAAACAAAACTACATAAAAATTATTTCGTAATATGTGACTAAACACACACATTGAAATAGTAATGTGAAGGGGCGGGCCATGTTATTGTAGTTTATCTCTACTAACATTTTAATAGTTAAACTAGTCCCGTTAATCTTTGCAAGTAAAGCTTAATAACTAAGCTTTATAGTCGCCCGAGACCTCACTTTAGAAGCGTGCTCTATTATTCATCGTTACCTAAACCTACTCACGTGTTGGCAAATATGGCGTATTAGACAACCTGGCGCCATTTAATAAATTAATCGGAGCTGAAATGAACGGGAACTTAGCAACAGGGGTTACTTAAGTACTCGCAACTTGTACTGTCGTACCGATACGAGCCTTGGCATAGGTACTGTCAGCGACGAAATAGATGCGGCAATTACTGACGTGACAACGTCTAATAAATCGATGAACGCCGGCTTCATGCACGAAAAAGGATGACGCAATGTAACGTACAAGCACCTACAGAGCAGTGAAGGCCAGTATGTACAAGAGAGCAGCGAACGCCAGGATGTACAATCTTAGTACTAGCGCTCGGGTAATTTTCAATGCGGGTGGTGCGGGGGGAGTGGGGTGCGGGGCCAAGGGGGGGTGAGGGGATTGGGAGCATTAAAGGGGGATGAAAATTTCATTGATTTTGCCGTAAGATGCACCGTTTTCAAGATATTTGACAAAACACCGGTTCTCGTTCGATCAACGTCTGGCGCGGTCAGTACTTGGATGGGTGACCGCCTGGTTTCATTTTTGTTTTTGAATGTTTTGCTATGACGTTGTCACGTTAAATTATCGTCCGTAAACCGACTTTACCGACAACCGGTTTTTTTGTATTCATTCAAACATCATCCACTTACGTTGCGCGATTTCTCGCCTTATGGGGGTTTGGTGGCATCCCTTCCATAGATCCTCGTTGCCGATAGTATTCGGCCAATATGCGTAGGATGGACCTCAGGCGGCGGGGCCGGCCGGCCCACACGTGGCACGCACCGTGGACCCGAGCTGCGGGCAGCCGGGCTGAGTTGGAGGAACGTGGAGCAACAGGCGCTGGACAGGAGTGGATGGCGACGTCTCACGAAGGCCCTCTGTACCACTGGGGTACCATAGGACAACAAAAACAACAATTATCATCCCAGCCAACCTAATAATAAAGTCATACAAATACAAGAAGATAATATCCACAACAAGCAACGTCAAAAGCTTAACAAAAATAAATAAAAATCCGCAACATGCTTCATCAAGGAACTTGAATACTTACATTAGACCAACCAGAGTGGGGATCGTTGCCCTTCTCTCACAATCTTCGCCCTATCTCCCTAAAAAGATCGTACACTGACTCCAAAACCAAGTACTTGACGTGTTTCGACTTAGCGGCATTCTGCCGTTGAACCGGCCAATCTCCCAGTCTGCCACAAATGGGACGCAGCAAAAGTGCTAACGTATGTTACGTCCCATAAAAGGCACCGACCTCTCCGCCAAGGAACCAATTTCAAATGTACTTTGCACATAAATTCTGGAATAAACTCACAAGATGCTAACCCGGGGTTGAACCCATGACCCTTTGCTTAAGAGGCCATTAGGTCAAATCACTAGGCTACCCGACTATCAGACTCTGACGACTCAGTGTCCACATCATCCACTATTACAAAAGCGTACTATCACTATCCGAAAGACATCTACTGAACAATGGCATCTTCAGAACGCCACAATGAACTACACTTTCTTGGCTAATTTCGTAATTTCACTAAACAGATTCAGGGATTTGATTAATAATTTAAAAAAAAAATTAAATTGCGGCATTTTCCGTTGAGATAAATACGATTATTGATACAATACCAATGTTTAAGATCATGACCAGGCCAGGGCCCGTACATTTGATGCCGATGTCGTCACGCCGCGTAAAGAATGATTGCAATTTGAGTAGTTGAGATAATCAATCATTAATCATTAAAAATTAACCAAATGTGCGACACATTAAATAAAAATACGATTACAAAACAAAAGTATTTTTTATGAATATTGCATTACGTATGAACACGAAGATGAATTAGATTTTCTTTGCGTAGGAATTAATGCATGAAGGATGGCGTACTTCAAGTTCGAGAGGAATTCTATTTTCTACGTAACTTAATTGAAATGTATTGAAATGTGTGTATAAAAACCAAACAACTAGTTTAATTTACATTTCACTTATCAAGTAGGTATTAATTATTCCACGTGTGAATAGATTACTTTAGAAAACATTTGTACATGATTAAAATGATTGACGACTAGTGATTAATAATTGCAATAAAACTATTTGGGATCATCCTATATGCGCAGCGTGACGTCAAATTGATGTCAATTCAATTCAATTTTTGGGATAATTTTGGTGCGATGATTCCGCCAATGTCGAGGTTGGATAAGACACTGCCAGACGACCTTTGGTCAAGTACGGTAGAGCTGTCCGTGTTCGGTAGAATACCCGCCACAACCAATCTAGAACAAAAAAGTTAAAAACTGCCACGACTATAGATACAACACACTACATACTTATAACTAACAACTAAGTTAGGCACATATTATAGGACAAATCTAATGGATTGGAAGCAAATTGATGTCATCGGCATGAAAAGTATGGGCCCTGATCATGACATTGATCTGACACATAATAAAAAGAAAAAGTATGTAATGTCGAACGAACTCGCCTCAATAATCTCCTTGTAGCGAATAACTATGAATGGAAAGCTCTTTACTGACGGAAAAAAGATAAATAATAATAGGACGTAATGAAGGACCATTTACACTGCTCCAGCCATTACATTTAATTATTACATATCTCAAAAAATAGTAAGAGTTTCACTAGTTTCTTCGAGTAATTAACTCTATTTGACTTAAATATCCCTTAAAGTTTTTTTTATCATGAGAGGGAGGAAAACGAGCAAGCGAGTCATCTGATGGAAAATGATTACCACCGCCCATGAATAATATCACAAACTCAAAGACAGTCACCAATCTGTTGCCGGCTTTTAAAGGAAGTATAAACCCTTTTCTTGAAAGCCCCGATGGCATAGTTGTCTAGAAACACTGCTGCCGGAAGCTGGTTCCACAGTTTCACCGTACGTGGCTGGAAGTGCCGAAGAAAACGGAAATAAAAAAAAAACACGGTGTACGAATCTGTATTGCCGCCGACTGTACCTCAGGCTGCCTAGGGGGAACTAAGTCTATATCGTACCACTCGGTACCCAGCACGGACAAACAACTATGTTACTGGCAAAGTCCCGCAAGGTCACAGACATACGCTGGAGATGTTCTAAATCTATATTAAGTTTTGCAGGTCCTTGTTCAAAGTTAATTCTAGGTTTGCCCCGATTCGTCATCATCATCATCTCAGGCGAAAGACTTTCAAGAAAGGGGTTTATTATCATCCCAGCCTATATACGTCCCACTGCAGGGCACAGGCCTCCTCTCAGAATGAGAGGGCTTGGGCCGTAGTTCCCACGCGGGCCCAGTGCGAATTGGGAACTACTGAAGTTAGGAGTCGTCAAGTGTCATCGCTTTGGCGGGGCATTTGACAGGTCTCACGTCAAAGTTGTTTAAGAAACTGACTTGTCGAAGAGATTAAAAAATGTTTTTCCAAATACTTAATCGTTAGGTATTTAAAAAAACAAACATTTTCTGTCTCGTAATTGCGTCTTAAACGTGATTGCCACCGAATACTGATCTAGAAAAACTGTTTCCCAATCACCGATTAAAAACCATCGTGTATAACATACTTACTAGGTCAATTGGTGCCAATAATGGTGTCACTACTGGACGTATTTTTCAACAGATTCTCGTGAAGTTTTCTTAGCAGGTAATTAATTATAATATGAACTGAAACAATTTACTTTGCTTACCCGTGACCACACCAACCATCTAACCAACCAAACCAAACCAAACCATTGCCGCGTTGTCGCGGATGAGCAAAGTAATTGGTTCAGTTCATTAATATAGACCTCCGCAAAGTAACGTCTGATTCAATAAATTATTTAATAAGATTTTTTTTTGTTGATCCAGTTTGAGCGTGATATAGCAGAGAGCGTTTAGCGTTAATGAAACGTATTATTTTTTTTTTTATTTGTAAAGGGAAACACACAGCATATTACAATCCAAGTAGTTAGCTTACAAAGTTAACCTTAAGCCACAATAGATTCCACCAATAGTTCGAACAGTTTTGCTTGCTCGGGAAGAACAACATCCGATCATTAGTCGGTTATCAAATTACAATCGAGATGTACATAAAAACCATCATACAATAATAAAAATAACAAAGCCAAGAACATAAAAAAAAACTATTGAATTTAGAAGATCTAGACTAAGCACAAAGCAGAACTAACAAAACTAATAAAACACGGCAAAATCAATCAGTCAAATAATAAAATAATTGTATTTACGAAACGTCTTTATATTTTCCGTTTAATTAAGTGACATGACAATCAACAGCACTGTTGCTAAGCTACAACAGAGCGATTAGTTTTAGTATTGTTTAAGTTGTGATTAAGTCTCGTTGTTCTATTAACTTTGGAATTCTGCAAAATTCACTTCAGATATTTTGCCTGTCATTGTTATTGAGTTTTACTTAGGTATTACAAAACATTCCAAACCCGCAAATTTACGGTGAAAACTTTCAAATACCCTGAAATCCTCTTTCAAGTCAACCAAGCCTACCAGTCCAATTTCCGAAAGCTAAATTGAATTGTTTCACAACGAAAATATTTTAATACCCTATTTTATGTATACTAAATACTTTTGATAACTAAGGTCATCGACATAGCTCAGAGAATTAGCAAGTTGAAGTGGCAGTGGGCTGGTCATATCTGTCGAAGAACCGACAACCGCTGGAGTAAACGAGTTCTTTAGTGGAGACCGCGTCTTGGCAAACGTAGTGTAGGACGCCCTCCGGTGGTGACGATCTGCGAAAGGCTGCTGGTAGAAGCTGGATGCGTCTAGCCGAGGACAGGGCGCAATGGCGCTCATTGGGGGAGGCCTATGTCCAGCTGTGGACTGCTATAGGCTGATGATGATGATGATGATACTTTGTAGAATGTGCTACCGTGAAGCCTATGACCTATGGCCTTTCAAACAGAGGATCGTGAGTTCGAGCCCGGGTTCGCACCTCTGAGTATTCCGGAATTTAGGTGCGAAACTAAATTTGAAATTCGCCATGAGCTTTACGGTCAAGGAAAACATCGTGAGAAACCTGCACACACCTGGGATGAAATTCAGTGGTGTGTGTGAAGTTCTCAATACGCACTGGGGCGCACTGGAAAATTGTATAAAAATATAAAAAGAAAAATCCTGCTTTCATAATATGATTGGTTCGTAGGTTTACAAATTTTAAGTGAAATTTTATTACTACAAAATTTAAAAAAAAAACGATCAGATTTCATGCCTTGATCTCGACTATCGATTTTCTGTCAATCAGAAAGAAATAGAGACTGGAAAATTGGCATATCGTCAGCATACACTTTGTTGTTAAATTAATACGGGAATTTCATCAACTTGCAATACTGTTTAAGATATTTTGAATTGAAGACTAGTTCATTAATATTATGGACCTCCGCAAAGTAACGCCTGATTCAATAAATTAATTACACTTTTTTTTTCGAAAAACGATTTTCTGCCAATGGCTATCGGAAACTAAATAAAATCTAGTAATATGTAAGTCCAAATAGAGGGTAATTTATGAATAATTTGTTCAGGCGCTTTCGCAATAATCTTTGCTTTTCATGTCATATTAGATTGGATCAATTTTGTTCAACGCTGTTCCTCGAGGGAGATGTCTTTGTAAAGATTTATTCAATTGATACAGATTTCATTTCGTTTTTATTCATTCTGTATTTCGTGACTTGGTTGCGAATAATATTTTTTTATAAAATGGAAAATAATAAGTGTACCTAAGCCTAATAATATTATTTAAAACCGGTTGTCTGTAAAGTCGGTTTACGGGCGATAGTTTAACGTGCCAACGTCATAACCATAACAAAACATTCAATAAAAATTACCCGAGTGCTAAGATTGTATTACGTAATATTGCTACTGGCCTTCGCCCCTCTATTGCAAGTGTCCTACGCCGCTCTATTGCAACTGGCCCTCGCCGCTCTGTAAGTACCTACATGTACTTACACGCAACGTTATATTGCGTCACTCTTTTGACGTGACAACGTGTGATAAATCGATGAACGCCGGGTGCAAACACGAAAAAGGATGACGCAATGTAACGTACGTACATGTACCTACAGAGCAGCGACGGTGAGTAACAACCGGTTTTTTCGTGAATGCAGCCGGCGTTCATCGATTTATTAGATGTTGTCACGTCAAAAAGTTTAAATGCAATTTATTCTTATTTTGTATAATCTCCAATGATAATTTTCTGTAACTTGTAGTAAAAAGAAGGTAAATTATAGAAGAAAAAGCCATGGTAGCCTAGTGGTTAGACCTATGGCCTCTCTGGGTTTACTGGATAAACATTTAATTCCCAAAGCTAGTAATCCAGAAAGTAAAGTATTTTACCTTAAAAAAAAGGATGACTACATGGCGCTAGTAGTCGCTACATCAGCCCCCCCTTTTAGACCGGAGGTCGATACGAATTGCAGTGGAGTGCAGTCTGTGCGTCATGTGGGCGCTTGCAAGGGCCAGTCGCTCAGAGCCTCGTTGGCGAGCATTGTGGTTCCTCTGCTACTTCTGGATGCCTGTTGCGTGATTGCTCGGAGCCTTGTTGGCGAGCGTTGATTGATTGATTGGCGAGTGGAAGTAGTGGGAGGAGGATGTGCGAACTGTAGACACCAGGCAGATAATAGATAAATGCTAATGGTGCACAGTGCGGTGAGTATGGCTTGCTGTGAGACTGCGTCATTCGACGACTCCTCGACGTGTCTATCCGTCCTCGTCGTACGGGCTCGAGTAGCTATATGAATGAACGTCTCGGGTAAAAATACTCGTTTTATGCTCTTGTTATACAATCTACTATTCCTTTCCTAGTGCCTGCGTTAAATTCTTTCGCACGTCGTTTCACGCCCGGCTGCAGTCGAATCGCTGGCACGTGCTGAATGCATTCGTCTGAGTGCACCTTACATTGCAAGTCCTGCTTCTCGGGAACTGGCTTAATAGAAATTCGGAATTGCTGGTGCATGTTAGCATTTTTCCGAGGAAATTGTTTTGGCAACAATTTGAAGGTAGTGATGTTTGTGCCTCGATAAAACTAGTCCCAACATCGAATGGAACAAAGTCATTATTATATCTAAAAATTCATTCATTCAAATGCATTGGTATAGAGATGCCATAGACCTATAAACGTCATGATGCTGTGTCACATGATACAATAGACGATCGCTTTCCTGGCCAAGGCCTGCAATTCTGTATGAAAATCCATAACATACCACTTGTCCAACCGCGCCCGCAACGTGATACGTCCCGGCCTATTATTTGGAACGTAAGGTTAACCGGACCACCAACCCTCGATCATCTGGGGCTGCGTACACTTGTCGCGAGTGCGGCCGAGGGATCCTATCCCGTATCGGTCTTTTTAGCCACGAGCGCAAGTGTCGCCAGGGTGCTACTTAAATCATCTGTCACAGATGTTAAGGCCTATTATTATTATTAAGGTTCATTGCATCTTTGAGAAAAGTCATATTACGTCTACAAATTATACTCCAGCCTTGCTCATTTCCCACCTGATTCACATGTCAATTATAACGGGATAAAAAGAGATTTCTGCCTATTTGTAGGTGTCGACGTTGCAGAAACTCGCTGCCTGTCGGAACAGGGATAAGCCAGGATTATGTGGGCTACAAATCACTGGTGTTGGAGATAGGGGGTTACATTATGATATTGTTTTTCGCAGGCTGTTTGACTAAAAGTGGTACTGGTTTAAGGTTTACTGAAGTTGGTGAGTTTCGAAGCGGTGAGCTTCAGAAGGTTAAACATGAAACTACCGTGAGACTTGCTCATAGTGAAAATATACGGATCACTCACGTCTTAAAACGAGTTTAACGCGACATGTTTCTGGCTAATCCGTAGCCCTTCTTACCGGAGCCACACGTCACGGTGTCTGCCAAACGTGTACTACGCGCTACCGCTCTGCTCGTGCGGCTGCTCGACGATACTGATAACCGGCGGCCCACAACCCGCGTTTTCATTAGCCCGTAACATGTCAAGTTAAACTCGTTTTAAGGCCTGAGTGATCCGTATAAGTATTTTCACTTTAGAAAGTTCATTGAATTATTTTGCGGAGGGCCATATCAGTGAACTGAAACACCGCATTTTCACCACATTTTATTATGTGACAATTGACACCAATTGACCTAGTCCCAAACTAAGCTAAGCTGGGTATTGGTATGGGTAGGTACTAGACAACGGATAAACATACTTATATAGATAAATACATACTTCAATACATACCTATTAAATATCCAAGACTCGAGCACAAACATTCGTGTTTTTCACACAAATATCTGCCCGGACCGGGAATCGAACCCGGGACCTCAAGCTCCGTAGTCAGGTTCTCTCACCACTAGGGTATCTGGTTGTCTCACACAATTACTTTGCCCACCCGCGACCTTAGGTCAGGTCTTAAGGTCACGGGTGAGCAAATTAATTGTTTCAATTCTTTAGAAAGTTTATTTGACCCAATCGGTTCGATATTCCACCACCACCACCATTCTATACCCGACTTTGCCCCTTAACAACGGAACGCACGAAACTCATACAAAATTCAAATCCACTGTGAAGAAGAAAATAATATCTAAGGCGTACTATAAAATTAATGACTATATCATGGACAGGGATGTTTGGAAATAATTCTGATCCGCATTGGCAATCCCCAGTTTCCAATAGCATATCTACTGTGTCAAAAAAATTAATTATATTAAATACTTTAGATGTATATTTAATTTAATAACTATGTACTTATTTGTTTAAAAAATATATACCTTGTTGAGTTTCTTGCTGGCTTCTTTTTAACAGGGTTTTTCCGAACCGGTGGTAGATTCTTCGACATTTATAGGAGCATCAATTGATGCCTAAATTGAATAAAGGATTTTGACTTTAATGAACTAAAACAATTACTTTGCTCACCCGCGACCTTACAATAGTTACGTTTATGCAAGAAATGTGTGTTCATGCAGTTTCTCCACCTCCACACTGTACGAACACACACAAATCACATAAACACAACCATCACCACCAACCAGAGCTCATCTTCATCTTCATTTTTTGTTGAGTTCGAAACGCGTCAGTGTAGCTTGGTGGTGGTGATGGTTGTGTTTATGTGATTTGTGTGTGTTCGTACAGTGTGGAGGTGGAGGAACTGCATGAACACACATTTCTTGCATAAACGTAACTATTGTAAGGTCGCGGGTGAGCAAAGTAATTGTTTTAGTTCATTAATATGGACCTCCGCAAAGTAACGCCTGATTCAATAGATTTTGACTTTGACTCATCAAGTTCTTTAAGTTTCCAACCAATACATCCTTTGAGACATTGCACATAAGCATCGTTTTTTCGCTAACTAATAAGCTATATTGCCAAGTCTCGGTTTCACCCCGCGGTTTTGGACTAATCTTCCCTACTGATACGTCTTACATAAGTCTACTAAACCAGCAATACCGCCGCATTGCGCCTCTGCCTGAACACGCCTAACAACCTCAACCATCACCCATAAATCGTTTCAGATTGAACACTAAAAAGCTTCCAAACTTTTGACCGAAAGCACCTTTTGTTTCCTTTATTACCCAAGCACAGTAAAACTCCAGAAGGCCGTCGTAACTCGTAACTCAGACCCGATGTTTGCCCGCGCTAGTTAATATTCATCAGATGGAGCGTATCAAACGGTTACCCATTAATATTGGTTTCCCAACTCCAGTATAAGGACAGGATAAATAAAAGAAATCAAACGTTCAGACGTTTTCGAACGTGGGATAGAGCTTTTGTTCAGGGGCTACAACGGTTTATTAGTACTCCGAAAACGGTTTTCAATCTCAATTCGTTCGGTTTTTTAGGGTTTCGTACCCTATTACTGAGACTCCGCTGTCCGTCTGTAACCAGGCTGTATCTCGGGAACCGTGATAGCTAGAGAGTTGAAATTTTCACAGATGATGTCTTTCGGTTGCAGCTCTAACAACAAACACTAAAAAATGGAATAAAATAAATATTTAAGGGGGCTCCCATACAACAAACGTGATTATTTTGCTCGTTTTGCTCGATATTGATAACGGCAACAGGTAGACGCTTGAAATATTCACAGAATATTTAATTATATATTGACTTTAAAAATAAATCATTAAATTAAAAAAATATATATTTAAGGAGGGCTCCCATACAACAAACGTGATTTTTATAGATAATTGTACGGAACCCTTCGTGCGGGAGTCAGACTCGCACTTGGCCGGTTTTTTTTATGGTTCCGTACCCAAAGGGTAAAACGGGACCCTATTACTGAGACTCCACTGTCCGTCTGTCTGTCTGTCCGTCTGTCTCCAGGCTGTATCTCATGAACCGTGACAGCTATACCTACAAATTAAATGCTGTGAAATTTTCACAGATGATGTATTTCGGCTTCCGCTCGAACAACAAATACTTCTTGGCATTCATCATCATCATCAGCTCATAGCAGTCCACTCCAGACATAGGCCTCCGCAATGACCACAATTGCACCCTGACCTCCTCCTGCTTCTTATCAAAAATATGCGCAAGTATCAACTTTCTGAGGAGAGGCCTATACCCAGCAGCGGGACGTATATGGGCATTTTCAGAAAGAAGTGTACCCAGCACTTTTTTTTAAAAACCTAACCAATTTTGGATTATTTCTACTCAGAATCACAAGCACTATCGATTTAAGCAATAAAAAAAACCGTGCGTTCAGTTCTTCCGCGCGGAAGAAGTGAAACTTCGTAATGTGGAAATGAAAAAGGCACTTATACATCAATATGAACCTTATTGCAATAACTTAAAGAACTAAATTTACTTATGCATCTATGTGTCTAAATTAATCACTAGATGGCGCTTTTATCAAGTGTCATACAAATTTGCACTGACAGTATAAAGTTCTGCATCGCACTGTCGAAGTTTTTAACATCCGTTAGTATAAATACAAAGCGAGATTACTTGCTTCGGCAGTACATATACTAATGCTTTTTCATACCCCCTCCATGGTAGCGTTAAACGTTTAACGCGACCTTGTTGGAAGTCTCATTAGAAGTTTCACTTCACAAAGTGCCCCTATTTTAATTGTCAGTTTGGTGACGCAGTTAACCATACATGTTGTATGGACCGTCACGAAACTGACTAATAAATTTGTATGGAAAATTAAGGATAATTAAGGCAAAACGGGTACATTTTTTTCTGAAAACTCCCATATACCATTACCAGACTTGAGATCAACAAATTTATTAACAGAATCGGTGGGCAATGTGGTTACATAAAAACTTACTTAAGAACATTACATACGTCCTCGTATTTTTACGTGTGAGCAGAAATGCTCGCTAACATATATAATTTCCATTTTTGAGCGAAATAGAATTGCTCCCTGATGTGTGATTTTGCGACGTTTCAATTCGACGCAGAACCGTTACGGGATACGAAAACGTGTCTGTATAAAGTATGACGTAGTTTACAACTGGATGCTGATAGAGAAAAATCACATTGCCCTACCGAGCTTTTGGCGCATTTATTGCATTCATTTAATCCCTTGATGTATCATTACTAACAAAGCTTTAGTTCTGAAATTCATGTGTAAGATATTTTAAGGAATCACTCTAATGATGACCAGTGTTTATCGAAATACGATTGAAGTAAAACTTCTTCAGCTCCATCTATGGTAGATTCTTCGGTTTTCATACGCTTGTACAATTGGGATGTCCCAATTTTTGACAACGTATAATAAATCGAAAACCATTTGGAGAAATAGGCTTTGTGAATCGTTTTCAGAAATCAGATTCTAGAAATATGATAAACTTAATTAAATAAAGAAAATTTAAGTAATGACCTTCATTTGACCCCTGCAGTGAATCGTCACATAGGCAGATATAAAGCAGGTCTACACTCTAAAGCAAATTGACAGTTTGAAATGTTACTGTCCTGCTTATAATAGCAAAGAGTGACAAAGACAGAACTTTAATCACATGATGTGCACCTGGCTTTAAACAATTGTCATTTATCATAAAGTCCGAAATGTATACAATACTCGCAATGTATTTTTACAAATTTAATTATTAAATTACTACGTTACAAGTAAATATGAAAGGATTTAAATATCAGATTTTAGTAAAAAATATCTATTTACTATCACACCATTAAACAAACAGGAATAATCGAAGCTAAAAGAAGATAAATAAATAAAACTATTTGTCATGGTTCATTTAGGACCCTAAGCCGTGCTTGTATTATTGACAGTGACAAGACAAATCAGTAGTGCCACAGATTATGTTATGTACGGCTTGAATTTTTGTAGGCAATGGAACGTGGCTCTCTCACTGTGACGTCATCTAACGTATTTCTTAAAAAAATTATAAAAAATTAAATACTCAACCAAATTCAAAATTGATGAAAATGGTATCTTAAAATATCCTATTCTTTCCAAAAAAAATATAAAAACTATAGGTTATTTTTTTTGGTACATCCCAATTGAATAAAGACATTTTTGAGTGTGACTTTGACAGTGACTTGTAATTTGTAACAAACAAAACACAGATCCTTGATCAGGTGGATTCGCCGGTAAGCAGAGCAATCGCCCAGGGGCTCGCATAACAACCCAAGTATATCCATTTAACTTATGTATTCCACGTCAACAACAGACGTGTACCTGCTTTCGATACAAACAGTTTGCTCAAAGGACTAGGGGCTCGCAAAGAACTGCCAACTAGAGCTTTGTAATATAACCCAACGTATTTTTTACACGCGTTAACGCGCTTCTAACAAGATTCAGTCCTTGAACTGAAACAATTACTTTGCCCACCCGCGACCTGAGCAAAGCTGGGTGACCAAAGTAATTGTTTCAGTTTATTAATATGGACCTCCGCAAAGAAACGCCTGATTAAATAAATTATTTAAAAGATTCAGCCAGTTTTGCGTTATCTTTATGGTAATCTACGACCACTTTATTTATGTAATTACGGGTACCGTAAAGTCGGGGTACTTTGACCCAATAAAGGTTAACTTTTGCCCATATAAAACTAAATAAAGAAGAGTCTAGTAAAAAACATAAAAACGTGAGCAGTCAGCTTAAACATACCATACGGCAATTTGCCCTAATTTTAATGCAATAATAAAATCTGGACAGAGTTAATCCCAATGGTCAAAGTTACCCTTCAGGGCCAAAGTAACCAGACTTTACTGTATTCAAGGTTTTTTTTATTTATTATGTGTTCCTGCCAAATGTATCTTTTTTGTACGTGTATCGAATACTTACCTATGTGTAGGTAAATAAATCTACTTCTGCTGTATTTCATAGTACAATAGTCCAAATTCTACTAAATGAAATCTAAACTGTCACAAGCCGCCACAGACGATGGGTTAAATAATCATCATCATTATCATCCCAGTCTTCAAACGTCCCACTACAGGGCACAGGCCTCTTCTCAGAATGAGAGGGCTTGAGCCGTTGTTCCCACGCGGGGGGGTTAAATGATCATTGTGGTTCAACGTTCACGGCGTTGGATATAAGTTACCAAAACATTTAGGTACCGTCAGCCAAAAATATGGTCTACCACCCTACGGTTGAAGTTTTTGTCATTTAGATCTTACAGAAACTTTTGTCGAAACTGGAAAACCACTTTCTTGGCCGACTGTACATGCGTCGAACGCAGTGATTTAGAATTTCTATCTTTACCCAATACCTAACCCACAGCATACATCACAAAATAATAAGAAAATACAGAATATTTTCCATCAAAAATTTCGGGTCAACATTCGCTAACGCTTCCTCAGAACTTTGTCTATCCAGAAGTTTGAAACTTTCATAAAAAAGCAAAATTTTCTTCAAATATTCTAGAACATAAAACCTACGAGCCTAACTTTACAGCGACAATCCAACTTTTAGGGTACAGTCTCCTTCAGTCATGTCCGAAGGAAAGACAATCGCCCAAGTTCCCGAACTTTCGGTATTTATCGGTAGCCTCCCTTGACAGCCGGCAATAACTGTTCAACTTGTATAATTAAATGACAGTTTGAGACTGTCGCGCTTACAAAGGCTGCGTTTAGGGTGAAGCCAGACGAGGAAGAAAAGAAGGAAAGAAAGATGATATTTGTTCACTTTTACAAGACACACAAATACAAGAAAGTACACACAATTTCATACAAATAAACAAAGATAAATGTTTAAAATAAGAGGGCAAACTACCGACAAATAATTTACTTAATAATTGTATACCTACACAACCCTGACTAGCAATATCAATTATAATTGTTATACTCTGTAGAAATAGATTACTTTGTATAATTAAAACGTACAGTCGAGGGCATAAACATATGGACGGCTTGGAGTCGGATATAAATAAATAAATAAATAAATATTAGGGGACAATCTTACACAAATCGACCTAGTCCCAAACTAAGCAAAGCTTGTACTATGGGTACCAGACGACGATAAACATACTTATATAGATAAATAAATACTTAAATACATAGAAAACATCCATAACTCAGGAACAAATATTCGTGCTCATCACACAAATAAATGCCCTTACCGGGATTCGAACCCAGGACCTCTTGCTTCGTAGGCAGGGTCACTACCAACTAGGCTAAAGCGGTCGTTAATATAATGTAAACACCAACCTTATTTAGTGATAAAGAGGTGTACAGATATTTTTGACTTCTGACGTGCGTGTGTTTGTGACCTTGACTGTATACACAAAAAGTCTTCTTAACTTATAAAATCTTTTTAAATTAAGATTATTAGTCAAGATTATGCATGCAATATTGTAATTTTACTGAAATAAACAGTTTAAATTTTTATTTATTTTTTTAACAAACAATGTAGTAATAAATATGTACATACACAATTGGGATGTCCCAATTTTTGGCAACGTATAATAAATAGAAAACCGTTTGGAGAAATAGGCTATGTGAAGCGTTTTCAGAAATCAAATTCCAAAAATATGATAATCTGAATTAAATAAAGAAAATTTAAGTAATGACTTTCATTTGACCCCTGCAGTGAATCGTCACAAAGGCAGATATAATGCAGGTCTACACTCTAAAGCAAATTGACAGTTTGAAATGTTGCTGTCCTGCTTATAATAGCAAAGAGTGACAAAGACAGAACTTTAATCACATGATGCACACCTGGCTTTAAACAGTTGTCATTTTATCATAAAGTCCGAAATGTATACAATACTCGCAATGTATTTTTACAAATTTAATTATTAAATTACTACGTTACAAGTAAATATGAAAGAATTTAAATATCAGATTTTAATAAAAAATATCTATTTACTATCACACCATTAAACAAACAGGAATAATCGAAGCTAAAAGAAGAGAAATAAATAAAACTATTTTGTCATGGTTCATTTAGGACCCTAAGCCGTGCTTGTAATATTGACAGTGACAAGACAAATCAGGGGCACTACTACAAAATTCGAAGTTCGTATCGTATCATCCCTCTCACTCTCGTGTCAAATCATATTAGCGTGAGCGGGACGGCATGAAACGAAGTTCGAATTATGCACTTCGTAGTAGGGTCTCAGTAGTGCCGTGGTAGTGCCACAGATTATGTTATGTACGACTTGAATTTTTCTAGGCTATGGAACGTGGCTCTCTCACTGTGACGTCATCCAACGTATTTCTAAAAAAAAATATAAAAAATTAAATACTCAACCAAATTCAAAACCGATGAAAATGGTGTCTTAAAATATCCTATTCTTTCCAAAAAAAATATAAAAACTAGAGGTTATTTTTTTTGGTGCATCCCAATTCTGCATGTGTGTCCCCGCAAAAGTGGAACGGTTGCTGACTCAGCATTATGCTGAGGCGTTAGACGCCTGCAGCGCTGATTTTCTGTCAGAACCGTCTGTGAGTAACGGAACGATACACAAATATACTGTATGAACCACTTACCTACATAGAAATAAATTAATAAAATGATAATGAATTGATAAATAGTATAGATTTATTATAGAGTAGCATAATAATTAATAAGTAAATAAATAAATTACAATAATGAAAAAGTACGAGCGTAATTTTGTAAGTCGTGAGCGGCAGAATTTCGGTTGCGCCATACATTGTGTCACGTGTATGTCACGGTGATGACTGATGACCTGCATATTGTACTCGTATGGCGCGACCGAAATTCTGACGCTCACGACTCGCAAAATTACGCTCGTCTGGCTTCACCCTTAGATAGCGAAATTTTGAAATGCGTTCGAATCGTGCGTCTTATCATGACTATTCACTTTCAGAAGCCGTGGTGGCCTACTATTGGTTTGACCTATGGTCTCTCAAGCAAATAGTCATTGGTTTGAGCCCTAGCTCGCACCTCTGAGTTTTTTGAAATTTATGTGCCTTAGATACCTATACCTAAGTGTCCTCTTGACAATG
This sequence comes from Archips xylosteana, assembly GCA_947563465.1. Lineage (NCBI taxonomy): Eukaryota > Metazoa > Arthropoda > Insecta > Lepidoptera > Tortricidae > Archips > Archips xylosteana. The sequence continues at coordinate 2,147,956 of OX387351.1, read as the reverse complement.
TATTTGAATTTTGTCTCTGGTTGAGCGGTGTTATTTTTTGGAATTTTATTATAAAATTATATACATCCAATTTCACGGAAAAGGCTTTTTGGTTTTAGTTAGTCTGTATGTAAGTTGGAAGAAGAATTTCCTGTGTTTCTAGCAGCCTTTGGCTTATCGACGTTTCCTTTATTTGGCCGTGAGTTTTTAATTAAATTTTATCAGGCTTTGGCGTGCGTTATGCGGGATGTGAACTTAGCCTTACCGTCTAAGGTGAAAGTTCAAAGTCTATGCGTAGATTTTATGTGGAATTTATTCACTTAGAACATGTGATTTTTGTGTTGTTCCTCTCGGCAACTACTAGTATATAAACTACTTATATGAGTGAAAGTCACGAAAGTTTAAAACATTATACTTATACTAGCTGACCCCGCAAACGTTGTTTTGCCATAATATATATATCACCTAGGGTTATAAAAAATAGCCTACGACCTATTCTCAGACCTACCGAATACAGTGAAAAAAGTTTCATAAAAATCGGTCAAGCCGTTTCGGAGGAGTTCGGTGACAAACACCGTGACACGAGATTTTTATATATTAGATAATACCCACTTCAGGGCACATGCCTCCTCTCAAAATGAGAGGGTTTGAGCCATGATTATCACAGTGTCAAGTGCGATTTGGAAACTTTACCTACACCATTGGATGTAACGACATTCAATGTATAGATTAATTGAATAAACAAGGGTTCCATTTTCATCATTGTAGCAACGGCAAAGGATCCTTAAAAATGTTCTCGAATTTTACATAATAATTCGTCTTCGCAAAGATTAGTGAAATCCGCGCTCGAGAAGAAAAGGTAGATAAAAGTCACTCTTACAAAGACTTCTTTTAGATAATCCGTCTGCATATCGCGAAGCTGAACCTTAAGGATCGGATCGGAGATTTAACACAGAAGTTTGAATTACTCCGTGCTGTGGAAATTCTCCGGCAATATGTGAATTAAAGTAAGTTTAGAAACTCATTAGTTTTGGCTTTAGATTCTGCGAGTATCGTTTCGAAACCAACTTACTACAGGGCCCGAATCATTCCGTAGTAGTTAGATTCAAAACGATGTGAGTTTGAAAGACTATTAGGTACCCAGTGTGTTATAATTATAAACAATCAGCACTTACCTTCTAATCCAAGCACTCTCTTTCTGAGAACAGGCTTGTGCCTGTGCACATATACCGGAGACATAATGAGGAACCACTTTATTCGGTAATTGACAGCCATTTACAAACAATAGCCCTTACACGAAACAAAGACTGTTTTTTTTGTAAATTCCCCCTTAAAAATTTTAGCGACAAGTATGGTTATCGTATTTGAAAAGGTATCCAAATAATAAAGGCAGCAATGGTGAAGTGATCATTTGAGACACGTGAGACACGTTTATATTTACATTTCTTGCCACTAAATTGCCATTAGTGACCACACTGTTAGCACTACATTATTTAATTTTTAACATTGTCATTAAGTTTTTTTTTTTTTTTTTTATGTTAGATAGGCCAGACAAATGAACTAGTGGGTCACCTGATGTTAAATGAACACCACTGTCCATAGACACCCGCAGCGCTTTACACGATGCCAGTGCGTTGTCGGCCCTAAAGGAGAGGGAATATGGGAAGGGGGAGAGGGAGGGGGAGAGGGAAGGGGTGATGTATTGGGTTCCGGCACTCTCACTGACCGTACGAAACGCAAGCAGGATTACTGCTGCTTCACGCCGGTGTTCTGTGAGAGGGTGGTACTGCCCCGGACTAGCCGGCACATTCGTGATGCAGCGGCTAGCTACAACATGGCTCTACCACTACCGAAAAATAATTAAGTATAATTTTTTACTGTTTTTTTATCACCTATGTACATCTGTATGTTATTGTGGTCCCACTTTCAAGCTTTATTAACTCCGATTATCACTTATGATTACATCTCCGATATCACCTTCATGATAATGAAAATGTTTAAATAAATAAATGAAGGGACATTTGACAGTAATTGACCTAGTTCCAAGCTAAGCAAAGCTTGTACGATGGACTAAAAAAGTGGTCTACCAGTTTTGACAAAAGTTTCTGTGAGATCTAAATATCGCTAAGGTTGACTTTTCTGAGTGAAGTCATTAGTCACTGTGATCATATTATATTGCAAGGGAACATCGACCTTATTGTATCATGCTGCGCAAATGAACTCCAACCTTAGGGCGGTAGACCATGTTATTGGCCGACTGTACTATGGGTACTAGACAAAGGATAAACATACATTAGTTTCAGATAAAAAAAATCGATAGACATTACCGCAAACTTAACAATTCACATTCAGTTCAACGACACTCAATATTTACGCTTCATCGCTAAATGCTAAAGGCAAGATTTACCTTATCCTACGTTTTATAAAATGTTTTCTAACACCATGAAACCTTTTCCAGTTCGCCTAACAATAAAAGCCCTATAAGCATTTTTGATACACAACAGGGTTGTTGAGTCGAGACTGATAAAAGGTTTGGGTCCGGTTCGGGCTCCGAAGACCCCTTTGAAACTGGGTAACCCGGATACCGATTGTGCTACGAGACTAAATGTGCAAAGGAAAGGAATAGAGACTAAAGGCCCGGCGGTCTCGAGCTACAAAATCGAGTTACCGTTGTGAATAACAAAAAACCAAAATTATGGTTGAACTGATGGCAGAATTAACGTACCTATAACCGATGACGTTTACCTCCATACATTTTGACACTACGACGGTTTAAAGGCGAATTGATTCCAGCGCCACCCTGGTTGATATTGAATTACATACCATTATGCTGATTCCAGATGCTTTTTTTCTCACATTGGTTTTTTACTGAAACTTATTTTCACAGTAGCGTTGTTTCCCAATTTGGATTGACACAGAAACAGTGTCGACAGAGGTTCGCTCACGCGGAGCTCCTTCTTCCGTGTGCTTTTGGCCCTTCGGGCCGATCCAAACTTGACATATCCTAAACCTACCTATGCTTCTGTGTCGATTAGAATTGGGAACAACACGATTCTGAAAATAGGCTTCAGTAAAAAACCATTGTAGGAAAAAAAGCATTTGGGAAAAAATACGAATGAAAATTTTGCTACTAGAAAATAAAAAGGTACAGAAATAAATCTACATACAAAGTGCGCTCGAGCAACGCACACATAGACACTGTTCACAGACACGATATCTCGGATCAGTTCGGATCAGTCCGAGCGTGATTGCCATCCGCGTGAGGCGCGCGCTGTGGTCGCGCGTACTTATTTATTTTGTGTCGCGCGTCTGTGGAATTTTTCGAGTGCAATAATGGAGCAACAAAAAAAAGGTTATTATAGGTAACTGTTCAGTGGACGGTTGTTTAAATTCAACCCTAAACGGTGCATGGTCGTTTTTTAAGCTACCAGTGGTTTCAGAGAGGTAAGTTTAATAGGTACCTATCTGCTTGTATTTCGATGGTTCATTTTAACGTTACATAGAATAGTTAGGTTGATAGGTAAGCACCTCGCCCCGACTCCCAAAGTAATAATAGTTTCCTATTTTGAATCAGTATAAATAAACGTTACCTTATAAAAAATGTGGTTAGGTACTTATACCTAACTACATTTTTGTAAGGTAAATTCATGCCACTAATATTACGTAAGTTGAAAACATATTTTTTTGTTTGTATAGATATTGTGTTGTTTTTAGTGTCATTAGATAGGTTTAGGTCTAAAACCGATAGGACAATGAAAATTGTATAACTAGGATAATCCGTTTAGAAGTTATTAGGGATTTTCGATAGTGAAAATTGACAAACGCTAAATTTTGTAGGTAGGTATTTTAATTATTATTATTTTATATTTCCATTCTTCCCGTTTGAATATCAACAATAAATCAAACAACTAGAAACGAGTGCCACTTTCACGATAAGTTTTATGTGCATATGCCATAATTGACAACCCTAGAGCGACCGCCGAGCGTAGGTATGAAAAGTGAAGTACATACACTTGATTGACTTCTGTACCTTTTTATTTTGTGATTCTGGTAAATTGATGTAACAAACCCCAACTGGCGTACTTCCTATGAGCTGTCATAACATTATTTCCCCATAGACTTTTTCTGCATATGGCATAAAATAGGAGACCATAGCCTTATGGTGTCATGTACCATATTTCAACAGCTTATCTCCCGTCGCTCGTTCTTTCGTTATCGTACCCTTCCGAAGTTTGCTCCGCCTCGACCTACACCCCCTTTGTGCCCTTTGTGCCGTTACACCGTCGACAATAAGCTTATTATCGTACGGCTGTTTACGGAACGGAACGACCTGATTACGTAAGTAATTGGAGTTATTACGCGTAAGTCAGTCTTTTGTTTAGGTTGCGGACGTGTGTAATTACTAAATATGTTCTATTTTAGGGGCTTTTGTGTCTTTGTTTCACATCGAATAATTCAAATTATTATATTCAAATTATTAACGACCGCTTTAGCCTAGTTGGTAGTGACCCTGCCTACGAAGCAAGAGGTCCTGGGTTCAAATCCTGGTAAGGGCATTTATTTGTGTGATGAGCACGAATATTTGTTCCTGAGTTATGGATGTTTTCTATGTATTTAAGTATTTATTTATCTATATAAGTATGTCTATCGTCGTCTAGTACCCATAGTACAAGCTTTGCTTAGTTTGGGACTAGGTCGATTTGTGTAAGATTGTCCCCTAATATTTATTTATTTATTTATTTATATCCGACTCCGAGCCGTCCATATGTTTATGCCCTCGACTGTACGTTTTAATTATACAAAGTAATCTATTTCTACAGAGTATAACAATTATAATTGATATTGCTAGTCAGGGTTGTGTAGGTATACAATTATTAAGTAGTCCCCTATTATTATTATTTTATTATTATTATTATTATATACGCTTAACGATATATTTATCGATGGGCCTCATAAAACATTCCCACCTACCATCATAGCTACGTGCCACTGTTTAGGGTTCCGTACCCAAAGGGTAAAAACGGGACCCTATTACTGAGGCCCCGCTGTCCGTCCGTCTGTCCGTCTGTCGGTCCGTCTGTCACCAGGTTGTATCTCATGAACTGTGATAGCTGGACAGTTGAAATTTTCACAGATGATGTATTTCGGTTTTTAAAGTTGGCCTACTTTTAGTAACCGCATAACAGATTGAGGGCTCAAAGATTGATCGGATATTTATTTGGGATGACAGTCAGCAAAAAATCGCACAGACATCGCGGTTGATATGAACCTGTGCAAAAGTAATGCCCGACTTATGGAAATAACATTTCAGTTTCGTTTTAGTTTGGGCCTAGGGCAATTTGTGTAAATGCCCTACGATTAATATTTTATTAAATCCAAATTTTATTTTATTTATTTCTGTAAATAGGCCGTTTAGGGCTCTATTACATGTCTTTCTTTGAGTCTACCAGCGTTTTCGGAAAAACCATGATTGATCAAGAATCCGCCGCAAGAAAAGTGGCACTAAGTCGTTTTTTTCTAAAAACAGATTATCCGAACATACAGTATACGTAAGCATCGTCAATATTTCCTTTTCATCTTTTCACCGTCGGATCCTCAACTCTTCCTCGCAATTAAGTCAAGTATCAAGTTATCCTGGGCCATCAATCAGATTCGAGCCGCGGATAACGAGGGGTTTCCGCACTCAGCCTAGCGCCGCCAAGATGGAGCACTGAGCATCTTAGAGTATTAAAATATACCCCGTGGAACAGAATTAAATTTTTATAAAAATAAATAAATAAATAAATAAATATCACGGGACAATTCACACCAATTGACCTAGTCTCAAAGTAAGCTTAGCAAAGCTTGTGTTATGGGTACTAGGCAACGGATAAACATACTTATATAGACAGATACATACTTAAATACATATTAAACACCCAAGACCCGAGAACAAAAATTCGTATTTTTCATACAAATATCTGCCCCGACACGGGAATCGAACCCGGGACCTCAAGCTTCAGAGTCAGGGTCACTAACCACTAGGCCATCTGGTCGTCTAAAACGGGAAATTGTTTACCCTTAAAGCTTTATTCTTTCTCAATAAACTATGTTAATATTCTTTACCGTTTACGAGATAAAGCTTGGTTAAACTTTAGTGCAAAAATCCGCCTTTTTCAACCCTAGCAAGTTGATTGGGCAATGAAGAAGGGAAGTGAATGACATGTGTCATGTGCAAATGTAAATAGTAACTTTATAGTGGCAGGGTTGTCACTTATAATAAAACGTTTAATTTTAATGTCTTTTTGTTTTACTTAACCTAGTTTAAAATGATAATAAATTGATTAACAATTAATTAATTAGATAACACTATACTTTCAGCAAAGATCATAGTAAAGTGCCACCCGGTATATCAAACTAGCTTTTACCCGTTAATTTGAAGTGGTAAACCTTCTTCATCTCTTTCATTGAATAAAGCAAAAATCCTAAAATCCATCGTCATTACCATCGATATCGGTTAGTTAATATACATAAATCTCGATTTATCCTTATTCCCTGCCATCATCATACATAAGTACATTATCAAGGCCTGTATGCAAAATTTACCCTTTTAGGACCAAGGTTAATGAGTCAGTGAGTCAGGTCTTGTCTTTTATATTTATTGATTTAGGGGCTGTTTCACCACCTTATTGCCAAACTACTGGTTACGTAACCAATGAATAAACTAAGTACTGCACAAATCTGTCGGCCAGTTTTTTTTCAGTTTCACTACTCCGGTCCTGTGCAAACTAAGTACCACTTAACTAATCGTCGGTTTAACAAAAAGTCGGAATAGCAACGTCCCATTTCACGACCACGGGTTCCTGTTCGCATATTTTCGTTCAAAGAGTCGCTCATTATTAAAGCAAAATAAATAGTAAACTATGTAATTTTTAAACACATCTATTTTTTTGCATAAACAAATGTGTAACATTATAATTAATCCAAAAACGGTATTTATTTACGATACTTTGGTTAACAATAACAAAGAAAAATAAAATCACGTAAAACGAATCGAAAAGTGGCGCCAAACCCTTTGACAGATTAACTTTTTTTTTAATGGCGATGTACAAGTTCAGGTAGAACAAACGATTGTGCCACTGAAAAAAAGTCTGTAATTAAAAAATATTAGGAAATTTTGGATTTATTTTTAAATACTAAAAGCGTACCTATATTTTTTATTCAAATCTTGATATTTAAATTCTCGTTTGCAATTTAGCATGACTTCTTTCTTTAAAAAATAAAAAATACTTTGATTTATTTTTCTGAAACCGGCTGAAGGGCTCTCTAACCATGGCCACAAAAAAATAAACTAACTAATTAAAAAGATATGTGACGGATAAAAATGCTAAATGCCACCTGATCTGATGGTCAAATTAAGAAATAGTTTGTCAGTCACTTAGCGCTAATCAAGACTGGTGAAACAGAAATTTTTATTCAATGTGACAAATAAGGTTATGATCAAGCTAATCCGAACTTTAAAAAAAGTGGTGAAACAGCCCCTTAATGTGTTGTGCTTTTCTACACAAGATGGTTATGAAGAGAAGCGAGATAGGACCCTTTAGTCCCATCTCGCAGCCAGATTTTGGTAACTAGCTTCGAAATGGGGACATGTGATTTGGTTACCCACCTTGTGGTCAGTTATGAAATGGGAATGATAATTGCCAGATTCAGTAGCTTAATATTTTATATTTACTAACAACATACGTATTAAAGAAGTAACTAACAGAAGGCTATGAGCTATCGCTTGAAATAAATAATCATTTTACGTAATTTAATTTTGTAGAACATCATTCACATCACAAAACTCAATGAAATGTAAAAATAGAGAGTTGAACAATGCGTGAGTGTATGACAGGTAAATAATGTTTTCAACGTGTCATAAATATCAATACCGAAGTAGAGATATTAATAGCTCAAAGCCTCCACGCGCTTCGTTACACTAAATTGATTGACGTCAACTTTGATAGTCTGCACAACGCAAAATTAAATATTATGGTTTGGAAATTTTTATATTTCTTTTTCATTTATTTCAAACTAAATACAAACTGAAATATAGATGCACAGAAAAAACCCCAGAAAAAAGACCAATGCTGGGAATCGAACCCAGGTCCTCAGCGTTCCGTGCTGCGTGCTTACCCCTACACCATCACTGGTCTAGAGGTTAGCGACGAATCTTTCCCATACATCGTACATTTCAGTCTGTTATAATCACTTTATGCAGTGATAAAGCGCTTATCTATGTTATGCCCTCTACCGAGACACTTTAACACTCCTTCGGAGCTAACCGCTCACCTGGACCAAGAGATGGCGCTACTGTGCAACTTTAAACAAGTCAGATATGAAGTATCTTTTTTATTTATAAAAAATCAGCATCATTCAGTTTGTATTTAGTTTGAAATATATGGTTTCATGGGATGACCATAAAAGTAATAAAAAATGAAGTTGAAAAATAAATAAAAAAGATACTTCATATCTGACTTGTTCTTTTTCATTACCAGAACGTTTGTAACTTAACTTGAGAAAGCTTGTTTGTATGAGCGTGCGAGACGAGAGTGCGTGCATGTTTGTGTATATGTGCGTATGTTTGTTACTGCTATATTTTCATTTGAAATTTACCATGAACTTTTACGGTGAAGGAAAACATCGTGAAGAAACATGCACTAACCTCAGAAGAAATTTAATGGTACGCGTGAAGCTCCCAACTCGCACTGAACCCGCATGGGAACTACGACCCGGTCCGGCTGGAGAGGAGGCCTATTGGTACCGTGCACGACGGTGGCGCCGCGTAGCGTTGACAACATTTCCTCCTCATTTACTTCCAATTTTTGCCATGTTGTGCGCTGCGATCATTTTCTGTACCCCCACCACCCGCTTCTGGCTACGTGCACGACGGTGGCGCCGCGTAGCATTGACAACATTTTCTCCTCATTTACTTCCAATTTTTGCCATGTTGTGCGCTGCGATCATTTTCTGTACCCCCACCACCCGCTTCTGGCTACGTGCACGACGGTGGCGCCGCGTAGCGTTGACAACATTTCCTCCTCATTTACTTCCAATTTTTGCCATGTTGTGCGCTGCGACCGTTTTCTGTACCCCACCACCCGCTTCGCACATAGCTAATACCCTGCACGAATGTTAGGCTGCGGATGTTGTTGATGTTGATAAAAGAGATGAAGAAGCTTTAATTCAGCGCGAACGAAGTAGCAGGCAAAAGTTTTGAATATTACAAAATAAAACCTGGCAGGACGACCTAGACACGTACTTTAGAGACTGGAAGGACACCGCTCAAAATCAGGAATGAATGGCGAAAACGGGGGAAGGCCTTTGCCCAGCAATGGGACACTTCTCCAGACTAACTAATCACACTAATATTATAAAGGCGAAAGTTTGTGAGTGTGTATGTTTGTTACTTCTTCACGTCTAAACGGCTGAAGGGATATTAATAAAATTAGGCGTGGAGCTAGCTGACACCCTGGATTAACACATAGGGTACTTTTATCCCGGAAAATTGCGTAGTTCCCGCGGGATAGCGATAAATGAATTCTTTGTAAATAATAAAAGTGCCCATTCTTCTTCTTTAGTACCTGCGGGAAAGATATTCTTAAACGTCTCAGATATTAGGCACGTATTCCCTTCCCATTCCATTGAGTCTCCAAACGTGACGTTCGATTGAGCGCAGTTTCCAATCTCAACGACTCTTCTCAAATTAAGAGCCGCGTATTATGCGAAACGGATCCTTTGTTAACATAAGTACCTTATTACCAGGAGGAATTCGTTAAATGTTAAGATATTTGGTTGTTTGAGTGTGACGTTGCTTGAAAGAAGATATACATCATCATCATCATCATCACCATCATCATCATCATCATCATCATCATCATCATCATCATCATCTCGGCCTAAGATATCCGTCCCACTGCAGGGCACAAGCCTGCTCTCAGAATGAGAGGGCTTGGGCTGTAGTTCCCACGCGGGCCCAGTGCGGATTGGGAACCTCACACACACCATATATAATTTCTTCGCAGGTGTATGCAAGTTTCCTCACGATGTTTTCCTTCGCCGTAAAGCTCATGGTAAATTTCAAATATAATTTCGCACTATACCGAGCCAAACACAGGACGCAGTGTAGGTAGACCTCCAAAAAGATGGAGCGGACCTGGTGAAGGTAGCGGAAACGCATTGGATGCGGATGGCGCAGGGCCGATCTGTTTGGCGAGCCTTGGGGGAGGCCTATGTTTAGCAGTGGGCGTCTTTCGGCTGAAATGATGATGATGATGATGACTATACCGAGAAACTCGGAGGTGCGAGCCGGGATTTGAACCCACGACCCTCTGCTTGAGAGGCCATAGATCAAACCACTAGGCCACCACGGCTTCCTCAGATACATGGTTTACTGCATATTCAGCACAGAAAGGTATAATTTAGTTGCCTCCCGCCAGACCCCAAATACCCGCAGACAGCCCCAGGTGCTCGGCCTCGTCCAAAATGTTTAGGTATCGTAAATTTCAATAAAAGCAGCCTGCCACAGTTTCATAATATTATGGAAATTTCAGCGCTTCGGGCATTATATAGATCGAGTATCCCAGTCGTATTGTTCAAAAAATGTAACAACATTTAATGGAAGTCTATATTTTGACAAGGTAATACAATGATACTAACACGCAAAATATAAATTGAACTTATAGTAATTATATAAATTCAATTATCCTTAACTAAATCCTTAAGACGCTGTCAACACTAACGTCGGCGCACACTGTCTATTTGTATCGGAGTAAACGAGATGCCGCTATTACTGGGCAGCCGGGTATATTGAAATTTATCGGGCAAATATTTAATTAAAAATAAATTGTGGATTATTTGTGAAATATGACTCGTTAGCGGTTTAGGTATGAATATGTTGACTTCATGTTTTTAATTACAGACGCATACGCCAAAAAAATAAAGACATAGAACCGTTTAATGATGATTTTAAGACCTATCTTTGCAATTATTTTCTATCGAGCCGATTTCATCCAATTATGTATCGAGTCTATCCACGGTCTTTGAAATATGATGAATATTAACATATAATTTTTTTGATGTGCTAGAACAAGCAGTTTTTCTTAAAAAACTGTTTAAATGACATCAATTTCAACAAAATTAGGTGTTGTCAGCCTCTTAAGGCCCACTGAGCTTTTGGCGCATTTATTGCATTCATTTAATCCCTTGCTGTACCATTACTAACAAAGCTTTAGTTCTGAAATTCATGTGTAAGATATTTGAGGAGTCACTCTAGTGACCAGTGTTTTTCGAAACACGATTACTTGTAGTTTGCTCTAAAAGAATGAATAAGAATCCAATGTCGTCTCTAAAAAATAAAATTAAACCTAAGTACGGTATAAATACTGCACGGCAGGTCATGACTTTATGAATGTTAATAAGGTAAAATGTTTTCTTGGGCCTAGTGATACCTACATTTTTAAAATATGTATTTGTTTTAGTAATATGATAAAAATGCTTAAGAGGCTGACAACACCTAATTTTGTTGAAATTGATGTCATTTAAACTGTTTTTTAAGAAAGACTGCTTGTTCTAGCACATCAAAAAAATTATATGTTAATATTCATCATATTTCAAAGACCGTGGACGGACTCGATACATAATTGGACGAAATCGGCTCGATAGAAAATAATTGCAAAGATAGGTCTTAAAATCATCATTAAACGGTTCTATGTCTTTATTTTTGTGGCGTATGCGTCTGCAATTAAAAACATGAAGTCAACATATTCATACCTAAACCGCTAACGAGTCATATTTCACAAATAATCCACAGTTTTTTTTTAATTAAATATTTGCCCGATAAATTTCAATATACCCGGCTGCCCAGTAATAGCGGCATCTCGTTTACTCCGATACAAATAGACAGTGTGCGCCGACGTTGGTGTTGACAGCGTCTTAAATACATGCGCGCTCTGATCAACCTATCTTGAGCCGTCGTGCTTATCTGCGTTAGTTTTCCTTCGGCCATCGGACGGGGAACTTATGTCGCTTGCGCTTACACACAGCTTTTAATCTAGCCGCTCTCACGCACGAGTGGATAGAATAGGTACCTAAAATCGATTAGCGCAAGAATTTCGGTGCGGCCTTAACCCCAACCTTGAATAGAACAGTCATATTACGTCTACAAATTATACTCCGGCCTTGCTCAGTCCCCACCTGATTCATATGTCAATTATAACGTGATAAAATACAAAAGGAGAAAGGTTCCGAAGACACTGGAGAGCGTTCCCCCTTTGAATAGCTGAACTACTTAATGCCTTATTCGAGGTAGCTGCCAGCTCTTTGATCTCCAGTAATGTCGACTAACCTCTCTGCTATTTCCATAGAGAGCCTCATAGCGCTAGGATCCCACGAACCACAGAGTACATTATATATAGGAGGTTAGAGATATCACTCTATTCAACGGTACAACACTTCCCGATAATTCTTTCCGTAAATACTATTAAGAACCATACCTATAATATCAAGGACCAATAATCACACGTACCAATACCAGCTCTGCTGTGCCACTGCCCATAGGCCACTGCCACAGATTTTTTGAAACTAGAATTTAAAGTTGTTTTCATCTATTTTCTACATGATTTGATAAATAATATCGCCATCTAGTGCAAATTGACGGAACTAAAAATAGACATTGTTGGAACTGAAAGCACTGTGCCACGAACCAAGGGAAAACACCAAAATTCATCATTCCGCGACATGCGCATTTTTTGGATATCACGTTAAATAATTTAACATAATCAAAGCATAATAATAAAATAATAATAATAATAGTAAAATCATAACAATAATAATAATCAAAGCATTAAAATTTATATTAACATACAGTCACAAAATTTACAAATATTCCATTCAAATTACATAAATCAACATTATCAAAGCACAAAGTAGCGTGCTCCATCGTAGGCCTCATCTTCGCTTTCCATCAGGCGTGATTGTGGCCAAACGCAAGCCTATATTGCATAAAAAAAAAAAAAAAAAAAAAAGTAGATCAATTATAAAATAATAATAATAATTATAGCATTTAAATCCTCAAAGAATACAAAATAAATCGCTGACATTAACACTTGTGATTGAAAAACTCTTGTAAGCTATAAAAGCTATAAAATGAAAGAAAATTTTGGGTTAGGTAAATAAAACGCAATTTGCACACTGTTACTATTTTAAATATGTGGTAATAATAAAATATATACCGCTTGATAGTTATATGATTTGTATATCAAATGAACATTATACCATATGATGGTTATCAGAAATAAGTGTTCTACCAAACGATAACTATACAAAATAAAATATATAATTAAATATTATACTAAACGTTATTTATATAAAAAGAGTGATTACCCTTTGAAAATATATAAAATGTTGTTATATGAAAAGAAATTATATTATTTATTTTTATATCGATCATTACACACCCGTTGTCGAATACCACTCAGTAGACAATATTATGGACACTGCACATGTCACATACATCATACCCTATAGAGTTTCTCAACTCTTTAGAATTATCAGGAGTGCCTTCCCATAAGCTAAGGCTGAAAGTTGGTGTTCCAGTCTTATTAATGAGAAATCTTGACGCGCCAAGGCTATGTAATGGTACACGGCTACAAATTACACATCTGGGGCACATCATTATAAAAGCTACAATAATGACTGGAATGTCAAAAGGAGAAAATGTTTTGCATCCCCGTATTCCAATAATTCTGACTGATTTGCCATTTCAATTTAAAAGAGTGCAGTTTTCCCTGAAAGCAGCATTTGCAATGACAATTAACAAATCTCAAGGACAGACGCTTAAAGTTGCAGGAGTTCATTTAGAAAAAAATGTTTTTCCCATGGGCAACTCTATGTATGCTCACGTGTATCAAATCCGCAAAATCTTTATTTTTTGGCAAAAGATGGGAGAACAAAGAACGTAGTTCATGAAATGTACTTAAATAAGCTGATATAAATACTTTATACCCTATGTACTTATGTAAATACTTTAATAATTAAAAATGCTACCCAAAGTCACTATTCCACGCGGACGAAGTCGCGGGCACTGCTAGTAAGCTATAAAAGCTATTTTTTAATAAAAAATCTTTTAATTTATTATAGAACAACGAGTCTTTCTCTATTTCTTTAATACTATTAGGAACCCCGTTGTATACTTTCACACATCATTACATTCATTTCATTCATTACATTCATTTAATTTGCTGAACATAGGCCTCCCCCAAAGCTCGCCAAACATATCGATCCTGTGCCATTCACATCCAACGCGTTCCTGCAACCTTAATCAGGTCGTCGCTCCATCTGTTGGAGGCCTACCTACACGTCCGTAGATGCCACTCGAGAACCTTTTGGCCCCATTGGCCATCATTTCTAAGAGCGATGTGCCCACTGCCACTTGAGTCTGACGATTCTTCGAGCTATCGAGCTTCGAGTTCTTGCACGGATGTCATCATTTCTAATGCCCTCTATAGCAGGCATTGAAATGGGAAGGAGCCAGCGTGTCTGAACAAGTTGCATCCCTTAATGTTGGATTCATCTCGTTCTATGTACGTCCCACTGCAAGGCACAGGTCTCCTCTCAGAGTACCTAACGTTGCAAAGTATGTCAGTTTTCAACATGACACATGCTAATTTCTTCTGCAGTCAATACATGACGTTGCCCGAGCACCGCAAGCATTGTGCTTTAAAAAAGTTACCGTGACCTTTTTTCATGGAATTTTAACTATTCGAAGCAATTACACTATATTTTTATCCCGAAAACGTGTGAAGCTCCCAATGGACGCAGGCAAACTCGCGAGCACTAGCTACTTTACTTAGTAAAAAATAAATCTCCAGTGTCAAAAATGCCCGCACCCGGTAACACACTGTAAATACTTGCAGAGCCGTGAAAAATTATGTTCTTTTTATTCAGTTCCTTACAAAAAAGGCTTGGCAATAAATCCGAGTCCGAGCAATCTTTTCCTTTTGATAAATGAACCTTTATTTCGCGATAAGATTTCAGGAAGGCCATGGTATGATAAGAGCATTTGGGTGTCTCGAGTTAGAATTTTATTTATATAAATATGTACCTCCAACTGGAATTCGAACAAAGGCGAAAAAATAAACGCAGTTCTTCTTTCAAATCTTGTAAAGGAACTAGTCCAAAAAACGCTATAGTCCTTCGAAAGAACAGCCAAAAAACTGCGCATACGGACTAAAAGATACATTGAAATAGCCGAAGTAAGTCATTGGACAAAAATCGTGCGTGTAGCTCCTCCGCGCGGAAGAAGTGAAACTTCGTAATGTGGAAATAAAAAAGGCACTTAATAAAATTATACATCAATATGAACCTTATTGCAATAACTTAAAGAACTAAATTTACTTATAAATAAATAAATAAATAAATATTAGGGGACAATCTTACACAAATCGACCTAGTCCCAAACTAAGCAAAGCTTGTACTATGGGTACTAGACGACTGTTGTGGATTCTTCCAGGGTTCTCTTCAATAAAACTTGGCTAACTTCTAGCAATACTGAATTTAATTACGTAGAATTAAAGATACAAAAATATAGCTCTGTAGGAGTGTCTTTGCTTGACCGCGATCGATATGCGTCTGCCGGGAGATTGGGCTTGCATTAGAAAGTACACACGGCGATGACACAGTGTTTGACACGGTGTCTAACGGGTCGCGAACAACGACGATAAACATACTTATATTATAGATAAATAAATACTTAAATACACAGAAAACATCCATAACTCAGGAACAAATATTCGTGCTCATCACACAAATAAATGCCCTTACCGGGATTCGAACCCAGGACCTGTTACTTCGTAGGCAGGGTCACTACCATCTAGGCTAAAGAGGTCGTTATGCATCTATGTGTTTAAATTACTCACTAGATGGCGCTTTTATCAAGTCTCATACAAATTTGCTCAGACAGTATGAGTTCTGCATCGCACTGTCGAAGTTTTTAACATCCGTTAGTATATATACAAAACGAGATTACTTGCTTCGGCAGTACATATACTAATGCTTTCATACCCCCTCCATGGTAGCGTTAAACGTTTAACGCGACCTTGTTGGAAGTCGCATTAGAAGTTTCACTTCAAAAAAGCATTTTGAATCACTATCAAAACTCAGCCACCTAGAAATATTATCTACACATATTGAATAAATCGTCCAAATAAACGAGATTGTTATGTAGATTGCCTCGGGGCTCCGTGAAGAGCCAAGATGATCATTACGGCGAGTGTCCAGTCCACTTGTGAAGATCATCATCATCATTTCAGCCGAAAGACGTCCACTGCTGAACATAGGCCTCTCCCAAGGCTCGCCAAACAGATCGGCCCTGCGCCATCCGCATCCAATGCGTTCCCGCTACCTTCACCAGGTCGTCGCTCCATCTTGTTGGAGGCCTACCTACACTGCGTCTTCCGGTCCGCGGACGCCACTCGAGAACCTTTCGGCCCCATCGGCCGTCAGTTCTACGGGCGATGTGCCCTGCCCACTGCCACTTAAGTCTAGCGATTCTTCGAGCTATGTCCGTGACTTTAGTTCTTGCGCGGATTTTGTGAAGATGGAACGAGAAAAAGAAAAATGTAGTGTATCTTTTGTCATTTCTCCTAAATAGTTGGCCAAGTAAATGCTTTACCGTTCTTAGGGTTCAGTACTCTATTACTGAGACTCCACTGTCTATACATTATACTTAACTAATTCTTACAGTAAACTAATACAGTCATTTATCTCTACAAATACAAATCTCAAACTCGAATTGATATTAGAAATAAATTAAGGTAAACGTACCAATTCTCGACACCTCAACGCCCAGTAGATGACACCTATCTGTCACCTCTCTTACTATGACATAAGAAGAAGGTGCCATGTATTGGGTCAGTGTCGAGCACAGGGACGTTTACTTTATCAACAAATAATAAAAACCGATCAATCGTGACTCGGCCTTAGAAAAAAAAACTTTGTAACTTTTCTGCAGCGGTTAAACCTAACGATTTTTTTTAATTTTGCTGACATTAATTTGCTCTTGACTGTATGAAACCCTCGGTGTGCGAGTCCAACTAACACTTAACCGGTTTTGCACGTTTTATATCTCCATCTTCAATACTGTTAGCTTGCTGGACTCAGCACAAATCGTGTCCCATTAAAACATAACTAATGTCCTCCATCTTTAGCTTGGCGCGTTGACAAAATACAAATGCTGAGTATTTGCAATTCAGATGATTCCTCTTTGATATTTTTTGCTACATTATGTTAACAAAATATTTGTGAGTTAAATATTGTATTTACATTTCCTTGGCGTCGGGAATATTGTGGAGAAATATATATATATATACGTTTTCGTGATACATGATGGTTGATGTATATTTCACATAACTCAGACTATACATTATACGTCTCACTGCGCGCACGCACTTACGCATACACGCACGCACGCATATATTATATACGCCCGCGACTCCGTCTGCGAAGAATAAGGGTATAAAAAAATAGCCTACGATCTATGCTCAGATCTACCAAATATAGAGAAAAAATTTGACAAAAATCGGTCAAGACGTTTCGGAGAATTTCAGTAACAAACACACCGTGACACGAGATTATTATTAGGGGTATAAAAAATAGCCTACGACCTAATTCTCAGACCTACCAAATATAAAGAAAAAATTTGATAAAAATCTGTCAAGTTATTGTAGTGGTAGAGCCATGTTGTAGCTAGCCGCTGCATCACGAATTGGCTGGTTCGTCCGAGGCAGTACCACCCTCTCACAGAACACCGGCGTGAAGCAGCAGTTCTCCTGCTGCGTTTCATGCGGTCAGTGAGAGCGCCGGAGTGCCTATACCTCTCCCCTCCTCTATTACCTTTCCTTTTTCCTCTCCCTTTTAGGGCCGACAACGCACTGGCATCGCGTAAAGCACTGCGGGTCTCTATGGACAGAGGTGATCATTTAACATCAGGTGACCCACTAGTTCGTTTGTCTGGCCTCTCTATCATATAAAAAGTCGTTTCGGAGGAGTTCGATAACACCGTGACATGGGATTTTTATATATTAGAAGAAAATTCATACCTACATAAATTTGGAGCTAATTGCTCTTTTGTGAATTGACCGTCATAATTTATCCATTTAGAGTGGATCGCGGTTGATCTATCATGGACAAAGTCAACACGAAATCATTCGATCATTGCTAATGGGCTGCAAATGAAATGACAACACTCGTTAAGCAAAATAAACGCGTGTTTGGTTCGTTAATTATTTCATGTTTAATTTTAGAATATATTTGTATTACTAGCTTTTACCCGGGGCTCCGCTCGCGTAGGCATTAATTCTGGCATAGCTCATCATCATCATTTCAGTCGAAAGACATCCACTGCTGAACATAGGCCTCCCCCAAGGCTCGCCAAACAGATCGGTTCCATGCCACCCGCATCCAACGCAATCCCGCAACTTTAACCAGGTCGCTCCATCTTTGTTGGAGGCCTACCCACACTGCGTCTTCCGGTCCGTGGACGCCACTCGAGAACCTTTTTGCCCCATCGGCCATCAGTTCTACTAGCGATGTGCCCTGCCCACTGCCACTTGAGTCTGGCGATTCTTCGAGCTATGTCAGTGACTTTAGTTCTTGCGCGGATTTTAGCCCATTTAAACAAATCTTAAGTTTGCTGTCTTGGAGACGCTAATTTTATAACAACAGGAGAGACGACTTTTTTCTGGCGCTGCATATGACCAAATAATAACGGCAATTGGCAGTCATAATTTTAGTCTTTAATTTACTAACCTAACACGATTTGGATTTTGCTCTAGAAAAAAATATTTTCATTCATTCGTTCTCTATTAGTTCAGTGATTCTCGATCACCCGCTCACAGGACCTAAAGAAATCTCAAAAACCGACGATCTAAATTTATAGCGATTTATTCCCAGTAATGAATAGCAACTTTCAATGGGTTACGGGGGCGAATCTCGCTGGACTAATTTGTGCGGCCATTACGAAGTTTTTGCGGTAATATACGAGATGAATGGCCGAAATGGAGGAGGCATGACAGTGTGGTAGGATGCGACTGGCCTGCGCTGATCAGGGAGTCGGCGAAAACATTCGTTCTACAGACGTTACTTCGAAAACAGGCGTTCGTTCAAAGATTAACTGAAAGTGATCCCTTTAATATAGGTAGATAAATTCGCCATAGTAAAGTCGACCAAGTCGATCAAAAGGCTGCTTGTCACATTTTTTTTTTTTTTTTTTTTATGTTAGATAGGCCAGACAAACGAACTAGTGGGTCACCTGATGTTAAATGAACACCACTGTCCATAGACACCCGCAGCGCTTTACACGATGCCAGTGCGTTGTCGGCCCTAAAGGAGAGGGAATATGGGAAGGGGGAGAGGGAGGGGGAGAGGGAAGGGGTGATGTATTGGGCCCCCGGCACTCTCACTGACCGTACGAAACGCAAGCAGGATTACTGCTGCTTCACGCCGGTGTTCTGTGAGAGGGTGGTACTGCCCCGGACGAGCCGGCCCATTCGTGATGCAGCGGCTAGCTACAACATGGCTCTACCACTACAAAAACATACACTTCCACTACATTGGCTTGTAAGTGAAAATAGTCTTTGAAGATTTAAGTCATATGACATTGAATTATAGAATTTCTAAGCACAATATGTTACGCTCTTGCAAGCCAGTCTTGCAACGCCGTGGACAGCAATCCAGCTTCACAAACTTAACTTTGCTGGCGTCGGTTCTCCTTGGTCGCTCTGTAAACGTACATTTAGTACGTGGCAAGTTTTATATCCTGTGGTGAGCAGCAGCAAATGTAAGTTTGCAGGACAATGTGGGTAATACATGGAAGTGATGGGAAGGCTTAATTGGTGGATATAGTTTGCCCGGTTGCAACGAAGGGATATGACAGGTTCGGATACACGTCATCTTTGAAAAGCCGGCCAAGTGCGAGTCGGACTCGCGCACGAAGGGTTCCGTACCATTATCTATAAAAACTATCTCATTCTGCGACGAGGCCTGTGCCCTGCAGTGAAACGTATTTAGGCTGGGATGATGATCTATAAAAATGGCAAAAAATTACGTTTCTTGTATGGGAGCCCCCCATTTGTTTTATTATAGTTTAATTATTTATTTTTAAAGTGAATTTTTACCTAATTATTCTGTGAATATTTCAAGCGTCTACCTGTTGCCATTATCAATATCGAGCAATATCAGACCCTGGTTACCATCTGGGATCAAAGTGCTCGTCAAGACGAATCAAACGAGCCCAAACTCGACGGGATTGTGTTGTTTTATTACATAGTTCCTATGGCCACCATCCAGCTCCATCATCAGATCAGCTCCATGTTACAATAATATTGCATTGTCATCCAATTTACACATATGTGCAAAATTTCAGCTCAATCGGAAACCTGGAAGTGGGTCAAAATCGCGCCCTAAGGAGTCGGTTACAAACATACATACAAACATACAAACAAACATACAAACATACAGGTGAAGCTAATATAAAGCATGTAAAAAATAAATACATTTATAGTAAATCTGATATAGTATAGTCTAGTACGTTTCGTTTACTTTATTATTATGATATTATTAAAACGCAACCATTAAGTGTCTTATATGATACGTATGAACAATTTTTTTTAGGGTTATGACAGTGTCCCAAATTCGTCTTAACTTTCATCGTGACATAGAAAATACAGTATTTCAATATTTAGTAGGGTATTTAGTGTTGTGTAGGCTTTGATCAATTATAACTGTAGATCCACAGTCGCGCGCCCGAAAATGTCCGAGCCAAATGAGCGCCACTTTGATAAAAGTGGCCTTCTTTTTTCTCAGTACGTTGCGTGAAATTGTCAAGTTTAGCTGTCAAGTGTCAACCGAAATTCGACTGTAATGAAGTAAAGACTAGGTTCAAATTTCTGTGTAGGTGATGATTTTAATTGTTATCAAATCAAATCAAATCAAATCAATCAATTTATTTGCCAGAATACGGTTACAATGGTCTTAAATACATATTATAATATTCCCAGCGTATTCAACCTGCATGCAGGTGTACAAATATTTACGGAATTCAATGTTGGTTTATTTACATAATCATAATATGTCTAACGATAAAATAAGGTCATCATGCAAATCAAATTTCCGATAAAAACACAATATTACAAATGAGCAAATTAATTAAAAAAAAATAAAAAATAAAAAAAATACAATGTCAAAGTAATAAGAAGATAATTAGAATTAAGTTAAAAATAATAATAATAAATTAATTAATAAGTCAATTGTATCATGTCAAATATTCCCTTATACTATAAAAACAATTGTCTTGAAGCCATTTTGTCAATTTCTTTTTGAACAGGACCTTTTTTTCAGTTTTAATGTCGACAGGCAATTTATTATACAAGACTATACACATATTATAACAGTTTTTTATAACAGTTTTTTGTTACGCAAACAAATAGAAAAGTTCGGACATTCTTTGAAGGGGATTTTGTTCGGCAATGTGTATCTTCAGTTATAATTGATCAAAGTGTGTAGGATAGAATTTTATATTGCCTTTTATCTTGACGTTTCATTTTTCATACTTTTCGTTTTCGTTCCAGGTACTAAATGACACACGATATTGCGCCGGTATGTAGCTTTTAGATGCCTATTTATTATTCAAGACGCGGGCAATATGTTCACATGCATTCACGACAGGAGGTGACAAGATTTCTCCATTCCCAAAAAATTTAGAATGTAGGTATAAAAATATCGAATGAGTCAAAATACTGAAAAGGTTTTTTCTGAAACCGTGAACTTTCAGATTTATTGAAATAAATAAAAATAAATAAATAAATAAATATTAGGGGACAATCTTACACAAATCGACCTAGTCCCAAACTAAGCAAAGCTTGTACTATGGGTACTAGACGACGATAAACATACTTATATAGATAAATAAATACGTAAATACATAGAAAACATCCATAACTCAGGAACAAATATTCGTGCTCATCACACAAATAAATGCCCTTACCGGAATTCGAACCCAGGACCTCTTGCTTCGTAGGCAGGGTCACTACCAACTAGGCTAAAGCGGTCGTTGGTATCGTATTGTACTTATTAGGTTGGATAAGGTGAGTTTTATAACAATCTTGCAAAGTTTACGATTTCAGAAATTTTTTTCTGTATTTTGACACATTCACACATTCTTTCATTCTTCGGTATTATGTTACATATCGAAAAATTTTGCAAGTAATGATATAATTTATTGAATCAGGCGTTACTTTGCGGAGGTCCATATTAATGAACTGGAACAATTACTTTGCTCAACCGCAATTTTCTTTTGCGAGTGAGCAAATAAATTATTTCAGTTTAGCAATAGTTAATCAGTGTACTTAATTTAAATTTAAGAACATATTTTACAATACAAAGAAGCAATCACAAAACAAGAATGAAATAATGAGAATGCCAAAAAATTAGTATCAATACAAATGAACATAAAAACAGTAACGAGATGAAGTCAACCAGGATTAGAAGAAGGTTTAATTCAATGTGTAACGAAACCTACCACAAATGATCACAATACTACAAATATTCTTTATTGAACACCAAAAACAGTACAGAAAAATTAACAAAAATAAAAATACAGGCCGACAATAGGCGGTCTTATCGCTCAAAAGAGATCTGTTCCAGACAACCACTTCACTTCCATGCTAGACCAGCAGAATTTCACTACTACATTATTGTATTGACGCCGAACTTACATGCATAAGTACCGACGAAGTGGTCAGGAAATGGTTCGCAAATTTTAAAACCACATATTTAATTTGTATTACAATACCGGAAAGTCCAGTAATAAGAAAACCTGGCTATAAAGCTTAAGCTAAGAAACGGTAATGTATCTATCTATTTAAGTATGTCTATCTCTTGCCTAGTACCCATAACATAAGCTTTACTTTCTTTGAGAGTAAGTCAATTGGTGTCAAGTGTCCCGCAATATTTATTTGTTTATACAAACGTTGCAATTTAAATAATTGTAAAATAAGATGAACTAAAGGCATCTCTCGATGTAAGTACTTCCTGTGTTTTGTCTACGAGTAATTTAAAACCCACATCTACCAACAAGGAGGAAGAAGGCTGAAGGAGATACGAATTGGCAATCGATGAAAATTTTAAATGTGCTTGAATATTTTTATACCGGTAGGAATAACGTTCCTTATTAACAGGAAAAAATTACAGATTTTTTGTTTGCGTCATATAATTATAAAAAAAAAACAATTTATTAAATCTGGGACAGCTTAATACGGGCACGAACCTTAGTCCGTCACACCGTCACATATTCAGAAAAAACCAGATGTGACATTGACAGCTTGTCATAAACAAACGTACATAACCTTAGCTTAGTAGGTAAAAACTTCTTCTCAGGGTTTTTAATATCGTTATTGGTGCACGTTGGTAAAAAACACATTTTAGGCTCTCTCCATCGTTGATGTTCGTTATTATCCATTGAAAAACAATTGAATAAAACGGAAATCCAGTCCAGAGTACAGAGTTCGAGTTAATCAGTATATCCGTTCCAAGTGGTAGCAGCTATCAAGGTCAGGTCCAGGGTACAAAGCAAGAGTTATTGTCGTAGCAGGCAATATCAAAGATCCGGTGTGGGTAAGCAGTCGAAAAATTAAAAGATATCCAGGAAAAATACCGAAAACTTGGAGAAAGACGCGGGCGCAAAATCGCAAGCTAGGGTTATGTACGTTTGTTTATGACAAGCTGTCAATGTCACATCTGGTTTTTTTTTCAATATGCGACGGACTAAGGTTCGTGCCCGTATTAAGCTGTCCCAGATTTAATAAATTGTTTTTATTTTTTATAATTATATGACGCAACCAAAAAATCTGTAATTTTTTCCTGTTAATAAGGAACGTTATTCCTACCGGTATAAAAATATTCAAGCACATTTAAAATTTTCATCGATTGCCAATTGTCAAGAGTAGATGAAAACTGTTGTTGCCAACAATAGACATATAAATTACTTGATATGGTATAGTAGATTTTTTGTTAACTATCTTATGTTTGTCATGTTTTACTACACTTTACATCACAAGTACTTATGTGTACATACGTATAAGAATTCATTTTCCCACGTTCTTCGGTGGGTAATTGTTCTTACACTTCGAAATCACCATCATCATCATTTCACTGCTGAACACAGGCCTCCACCAAGGCTCGCCAAGCGGATCGGTCCCGCGCCATCGGCATCCAACGCGCTCCCGCAACCTTAACCAGGTCGTTAGTCCATCTTGTTGGAGGCCTACCTACACTGCGTCTTCCGGTCCACGGACGCCACTCGAGAATCTTTCAGCCCCATCGCCCGTCAATTCTACACGAGCGATGTACCCTGCCCGTGCCCACTGCCATTTAAGTCTGGCGATTCTTCGAGCTACGTTGTGACTTTAGTTTTTGCGCAGATTTCAACATTTCTAATGCGATCACGCAGAAAAACTCCGAGCATAGCCCTCTCCATCGCTTTTTTTGCTTGTTTTTTTTTTTTTTTTTTTTTTTTTTTTTTATGTTAGATAGGCCAGACAAACGAACTAGTGGGTCACCTGATGTTAAATGAACACCACTGTCCATAGACACCCGCAGCGCTTTACACGATGCCAGTGCGTTGTCGGCCCTAAAGGAGAGGGAATATGGGAAGGGGGAGAGGGAGGGGGAGAGGGAAGGGGTGATGTATTGGGCCCCCGGCACTCTCACTGACCGTACGAAACGCAAGCAGGATTACTGCTGCTTCACGCCGGTGTTCTGTGAGAGGGTGGTACTGCCCCGGACGAGCCGGCCCATTCGTGATGCAGCGGCTAGCTACAACATGGCTCTACCACTACAAAAACCTACCTAATTATTAACTTTAAATCATTTTAATAAATCGCAAGATACAGAACAAGCAACAATAATCAGATATTACAATATGGAGCAATACAATTCGAATTCGACATTAAAAACGATCTCGAAGCTGTTAACTTGGAGCAAGGTGCTGGCGTCTTTGTCTCTTTGTACGGCACTTCTATTCCTCAAAAATCGAAGTATAAAAAGTTCAATACTCAAGGACCGAAGCTATTTTTGTATTGAACATTACAAGGGCAAGAGTTCAAAGATTATTATTACAAGAGGTTCTGAGAGCTATATAGATCTTGCAAAGTAACTGAAATATGATAATTTTTTACGTTTTCACGCCGGCATGGCTTCGCTATTTTGAAAAAGATCCAAAAACTAAATGAGCAAAAAAATCGAAATCTATAGCTTTTATTCTGTAAGTACCTAGTATACAAATGCAAGACCATCAAGATGTTCTCACCATTGTTCTTGTTAAGTTAATGTCGATATATAGGAAAAAATTGTGTCTAAACTCCTGACCAGTGGTGGTGTAGGGGTTTGGCACGCAGCACGGAATGCTAAGAACCTGGGTTCGGTTCCCAGCGCTGGTCTCTTTTTCTGGGTTTTTCCTGTGTATCCATGTTCCAGTTTGTATTTAGTATGAAATATCTAATATTTTATAATATGTACCTAACGAAGTTTTGTTTTGAGGAAAAACGTTCGTTTTCCTTTAGGGGGATAACGAAATTTATCCTTGTACATACTTATTTAGAGATTAGGTTTTTTGTTGTAATCATCTTCTACGTTCATGTTTTAGCAGCATTCATTTTTGTGAATTTCTGTAAAGACAAGTTTATGTCCTCGGCTTCGTTTTTCTAACAGAACTCCTAATTCCGTGAATGTTTTGATAAATTTCTCGACAGCTTAAAATGATCTTTATGTAAAATTTTAGTGCGTTACCCAATGATTAAAATTACATTAGTAACTTTTTTTAAATAAAAGCAGTAATATCCCAAATATTAACTTCAAACCCTTCCATACATTTAGTAGGACGTCACGTCGAGCAACTGTTGTAAATAAAATAATTTTACATTTAAAAATAAATGTTCGATTAATTATTTCATAAACGGTAGTTTTATTATTTTATCTCTTACGACACCCGACATTCTTTGAGGCTGTAAGTCGTCATACTAAATGTATGGGAGTGTTTTAACTTAGTATTTTTAATATTAATTCATCTATTTAAAAAGTTTTTAATGTAATTTTACTCATTGGGTAACGCACTTTCGATATCAGTTGGAAGTTTTTTGATATCTGTACCTCTACCATGAGTTACACTAGTTTACAGTGACCGTACTCGCTAGCGACGGCGTAAATGATTTGTATAGAGAATTGTGTACAGCGCCTCTAGCGGTCACTTACGGAAGTACAATTCTCCATACAAATCATTTACGCCGTCGCTAGCGAGTACGGTCACTGTAAACTAGTGTAACTCGTGGTAGAGGTACTGTTATATTTACGGAATTATGGCCTGGCCACACTTAACGATTACACCCTGTATACGTTCCACTGCAGGGCACAACGACCGTCTGCTTGAGAAACCTTAGGTCAAACCACTAGGCCACCATGGCCACATAGGTATACTTAAGTATACCTAAATACTTTCTTTATGCGCCTCTCCGATACTTAAGAGGATACGAAAACTGAGTGACTTTTGAAAAATAGGTATTTTAATTTAATGTCGCTGTCTCGTCCCAACCCCTCCGTATTGGTACAGCAAGAAAGGGACAACTGCAGCTCAGACTATTAAGAGGTACCTACATAAAATTGATGAAAACAGCATTTCGTAGTCCCCTATTTTCTCCTCAAAAACTTGACCAATAATAATATTTTTTTTCAAAAATAATTAGAAGAAAGCTTAAGCTATGCCGCTTTGTTTTTGTTTTGTTGCTACAAACAGAATTTTTTTTTGATGAGTGCCTGAGTATGACTTTGAAATTAGACAATTTACGTAGTTTTTAGGCTCCTACTTCTTGTGATATTTGGAATATGGAAAAAGCAAAACATAGACGACCAGCGACGGCCAGATGGCCTAGTGGTTAGAGAACCAGACTACGAAGCTTGAAGTCCCGGGTTCGATTCCCGTGACAGGGCAGATATTTGTATGAAAAATACGAATGTTGAATGGTCTTGGGTGTTTAGTATGTATTTTAAGTATGTATCTATCTATATAAGTATGTTTATCCGCTGCCTAGTACCCATAACACAAGTTTTACTTAGCTTACTTTGGGACCAGGTAAATTGGGTGTGAATTGTCCCGTGATATTTATTTATTTATTATTATAGGGGCATGACCATGGTAGAGATACAGATTATATGGTAAAAAAAAATTGCTCTAATACCTTTATCCAGGGAGGAAACATGGGACTACGTTTGTATGGAGAAATGGATACGCATCCTCCTAATATCTGCCAAATTTCGAGACTAACTCCAGTTATTTAGGCTGTCACGTCTGTTTTATGAGTATAGACGTCCCTACATCACAAAGACTCACTCCATTTGTGCAATGCTTTCGCATTGAGCCCCCTGGGACCCTCCACGTGCGGATCGTGCACGGTGCATTAGCAAAACAGCAAGGGAAACAATATCTTAGTACTGCAAATAGCGCGGTGGCACGAAATTGCATTTACAAAGTTTCCCAACTTCTAAATTTCTGCAACCGTCTGTCATAAACATCGGAACTGTCTAGACTTTTACAAATACAAACACGACCGTATTATCAACCGCGTAAGTCTATTCGTAAGGAAATCTGCTTACACCTGCGAAGAAATTCAATGGTGTGTTTGAAGTTCCCAATCCGCACTGGGCCTGCGTGGGAACTACGGCCCAACCCCTCTCATTCTGAGAGGAGGACTGTGCCCTACAGTGGGACGTATATAGGCTGGGATGATGATGATAAAGTCTAAGTAGCGATTTCCTAGAGGTTGAAAGTGCGAATCGGACTCGCGCACCGAGGGTTCCGTACACATTTTTAGTTATGGCAAAAATATACGCCATGAACAGCCAGCCAATTATAATAATCCAGTGTTAGCAGAGCCCTGCTTCTAAATAAAATGTACGCCATGTGGGATGCTTTTATGTTGGCTATTTGGGAACCCCCTTAATGTTTAATTTTATTTTACTTTTATTATATTTTGTGGTAGCGACCACAGTTATACATAATCGGTGAACATTTTAACTGCCTAGGTAATGTCATTATAAAGATATAGTTAAAAATGCTGAATAAAACACCTTTGTTGTGTGACGACCCCCTTTAATTTTTAAATTTATTTTATTTTTAGTACTTATACGTATTTGTTGTTATAGCAGCAACAGTAATACATCATCTGTGAAAATTTCATTTGTTTAGCTATCACGGTTCATGGGATACAGCCTGGTGGCAGACAGACAGACAGACGGACAGTGGAGTCTTAGGTTGTAGGTAGGGTCCCATTTTTATCCTTTGGGTATGGAACCCTAAAATTGACTTTCTATTAAGTTTCTTGCGACGCATCCTTAACAATGAAGGTCGTTCTAAAACGCTGGTGATATAAAAATAGACAAAACAGCCTTTTGCGGCCTACTTAAATAACGATTTGATTTTGGCGCAGACGAAACCAATCGTGTACGAATCCGGCTCGCACTTGGCCGTTATTCTATTTATGATCTCCGAAATGGTGCAGAAAATTCCAGAGCTTTTCAGGCTTATTCTAAAGTACGCGATATCAACCTAATAGCAACCCTTCCCCGGCGACGCATTTAGGCCCATCCAGGATAACCCCGATAATAAAATGTCACTTGGCATTTATAGATCCCACTTCCCATACGTTTTTATTGAGCACAACGCGATATGCCCCGAATTCTTCCGATGTCATAACGTAGAATCGGACAATTGGGATTCAGGGGATGGTATGGGTAGACATGTTGATAGAGGATTTATGACTGGCTTAAAACTGTTCTTCGAGGAAAAAAATGTTTAACGGTTATGTTATAATTGTATTTTCATCACACTTGCTCGTCAATGGTGTTATTCCATTCTTGTATACTAAATGACAATGGCCTAAATCGTTCTTAAGGGAGTTATAGATTTACGTACAGATTTCCTACCCAAGGGAGTTCTAACTTTAGTTTTAAAATTTGCAAACAAGTCATTTCAGACTAAGGAGGTTTCAAGTCAGCCAACGTTTTATTTATTATCTTTATAACCCAAATTTTACAACACAAAACTTATCTACGCTTCATGAAAATTCGTTATTTTTTTTATTTTAAATTTATATCAGATGGTTTTGCAATAATTTTTATAAAAATATTTTTTTAAACATATTGGCCTTTCGAATTCTAAACTAAATACAGTTTACATTACCTATGGTAGGTGACTCGAAAAAAGTACCAAACACGCACTGCGTGCTACCGCCCTGTTCGCGCGGCTACTCGACGCACTGACAGCGACACACAACTACCGCCGTTTTCATCATCACTTTTATTGTCATTGTCAAATGTAGTGTAGGGCGGTAGCACGCAGTGCGCGTTTGGCAGCCGCCGTGACGTGTGACTCCAAGAAGAAGGGCTACGGATTAGCCCAAAACATGTCGAGTTAAACTCGATTTAAGACGTGATTGATCCGTTTATTTTCACTATGAGTGAGTCTCACGGTAGTTTCAAGTTTAAAATCTGTAGAAATCGTTAAAAGCATGTTTTGTTTTGTTTAAGTTTGTATCTAAATTTAGTGACAAATTATGTTGTGAGACAAAGATATTATTTTCCTATTCGACATAGGTATTTGTAGATTTGTCGGTGCTGCTACGTTCTTCCACAGGTCGTCCAGAAGTAGGCGGGGTCCCTTTACGTTGTCAGAATTCCCAAAATCCGCACAAAGCGTTTTCGCTCTTCCTTCATCAACCGCACAGCTAAGGAGTGGAATTTCCTGCCTGCGACTGTGTTCCCTGAAGACTACAGTTTGGCCGCTTTCAACTCTAGGGTCAATGAGCATTTACTAGGCAAGCGTGCTCCATCGTAGGCCTCATCTTCGCTTTCCATCAGGCGTGATTGTGGTCAAACGTAAGCTTATTATTGTATTTAAAAAAAAACTTGACATGAGAGCGAAACTGTCAGCCATGCGATACAATTGTAGTGTTTCGTGGTTAATGCGCGTATATTCAAAGTGGCTCTCCGTGAAAGCATTAGTGACGATAAACAGACATGAACACTGTCTAGGGATATAATTATTAATTTTGTTAATACAATTCAAAAAGTTAAAATCTTGGAAACATAATGTTAAGTCCCGGGCTCGTAACCCTGAATTTTTCTAAATTTACGTGCAAACTAACATTTGAAAACCGTGAGCTTCACGGTGAAGGAGGCCTGCACACATTGCTAAGAAATTCAATGGTGTGTGTGAATTACGCAATCCGCACTAGACTGACGCGGGAACTACATCCAAGTCTCTAGTTCTGGGCCTGTGCGCTGCAATGGGGCGTACCTATACAGCCGAGATGATTCAACTATATGTATACGTAGCAGTGGCGAAGGGTACTAACAACCCGATTCCCCACGGGTTAACTAAACTTTCGAAGTAACCAAACGCTTCTGTTGTTCGTAATGCAGACTTACTCTTTTGTAATATATATTTTTTTATTTTTAAATGATTTTAAGCGCCAATCCTTTTTAAACAGTTTCGTAGTTCAGTATACGATAAATATAATTGATTGGGTTTACTGGTAGCTACCTAACTATAAATAGAACCGCAAGCACGCTTCGTTTGCATTCATCGTCATCATCCCAGCCTATATACGTCCCACTGCAGGGCACAGGCCTTCTCTCAGAATGAGAGGGCTTGAGTCGTTGTTCCCACGCAGGCCCAGTGCGGATTGGGAAATTCACACACACCGTTGAATTTCTTCGCTTCTTTTCCATTACAGCTCTGCTTTTCAAGAAAAGGATAAATGGGCTATGTTTTCTAAGTATTTCTTAGCTACGGCTTTACATGCACAAACTTTCACGCCCCGCCATTGATACGTAGAGAGGGACTTCAATATGGCTTTTTTCAATAACATAACTTTGAATCGTCGGGAAAGGACAACGCGTATATTTTAACAGCTTATTTGTAGCCAGGGAGGTGTTCGCATCGAATGCTTTACTGCTGCCCCGCATTTACGAGCGGCGGTGGATTGCCGCATGAATAAAATAAAGGGATTTACGTCAAACGTCGAATAAACGCAGTGAAATACAGCTCCGGATCCCGATGTGATGTAGTAGGGTTATCCATGTTTAACTGTAGCCTGTGCCACAGTGCTGGTACTATACTTCGTTTTTTTAGCATTGTAAAGAAGGCAAGCAATTTTGACGTGTCTTAATTGCAAAATACTTATGAAAAATAAGTGACGACAAATATTGTAACAATTTGAAAGGAAAGGAATTTGACAGACAATGATCAATATAAAAGGAATGAACTGCAAATATGTAATATAGAAAAAAAATATGACTACTCTACAACAATGCAATTATACGACTATTTTGCAAGTCTCTTTTTTAAACCAATTGTAGTCACATCCATGTCGTATCGGATATCGTTTGACATAATTTTGACGTATAATTTTGCATCCGTCCCAATATACTAATTACTCTTCTGGCGCGACGACCCAAAGTGTGTCTTGGCCTCCAATACGAGTGCACGCCAAAGATCCCGGTCCTGTGCCGTCTCTCGCCAGTCACCAGCCTCAAGCTCGCGCAGATCCACCTCCGCCACATCTGCCCAACGGTATCTAGGGCGGCCAATGGGACGCCGCCCTATTGGCCTACCCTGGCTACCCTGGCAGGCCCTTTTCACCGAAACCTGTGGGCTCTGGTCACACTAATTATGTTCAAATATAAAACAAAAAAAAAAAAAAAATACGGATTTTTTACTATGACCGAGTCTCACGGTATTTTTATGTTCAAAGTAACAAAAACATAAATAAAAACCTTGAATTTAGAAGATGCGAGATTTACAGTTAGCCTTTGAAGGCTTTTCTAGAGCTTATCGGAGGGCGAGCTTGCAGACGGGCCGCTCGTTACGTGTAATCTGTTCAAAGGGCCACTCTTTGTATATGAGCTGCACTATTTTTGCCTTGCTTTTCCGCCAACTGTGTAGCGAAATTACGTCTGTGCACGCATATAGGTATAGGTAAAAAGCTTAAGGCCCATACTACACGGGCGGTTCTCCCGCCGCGGGAAACCGCTTCTGAACCGCCACTAGACACAATTTTATATGGAAGTTGTATGGTGCAAACTACACTGCGCAGCTCCGTCGAGCGGGAAACCGCCCGTGTAGTATGGGTCTAAAAATTACCCTGTTGTATGTAGTAGTGCATAGAATTGATATGGAGCATAAGGTATTTTTGTACTTTGGAACGTCATATTGACTTATATACGGACACTTTACTACTACATACAACAGGTCATATACTTAAGTTTTTTTACCTAAATATTAATGTGCGAAACCCGCCCTCTTCATCTTCGACATGAAAATATAGGTACGCTACAGTATGATATAATGTATAGCTAGTATAACATTTGTTTTGTTTGGTAACGGCACACGGCGGACACGACGCACAAAATACGCTTGAATCTACATAAGCACAACGACGTTTATACACGCGTACGCCTACATACATCGCGCGCGCACCATACTGGTGAACAGCGGCAACAAGCAATGGCGCCTTGGGGGGAGGGGTAACTCGAATCGGTGCGGGGCGGAGCGTGGTCATTCTGTACGTTAGTACTATTATATATTCTGTGGTAACGGATTGGCTCGGATGTTCGTCAACTAAGCTTTGATAATGAAAGTTTAATCAGTCTCTTATTTTAGACTATAGATCATCATCCCAACCTATATACGTCCCACTGCAAGGCACAGGCCTCCTCTCAGAATGAAAGGGCTTGGGCCGTAGTTCCCACGCGGGTCTAGTTGGGAACTTCACACACACCATTGAATTTCTTCTCAGGTGTGTGCAGGTTTTCCTCACGATGTTTTCCTCCACCATAAAGCTCATTATAAATTTGAAATATTTATAATTTCGCACATAAATTCAGAAAAACTCAAAGGTCAAACCCGGATTCGAACCCGCGACCCTCTGTTTGAGAGTCAATAGCTCATACCACTAAGCCACCACGGCCCATTCATAGTCTTAATACACGTTATTTCAACCCGTCACATGCCCCCAAGCTGTGCCTACGGAGCTCTAGAAAGTTCTTATTATCCTCAATCCCCAAAGTACAACTTTACCGAGCACATTGACAAGTTGCGCGGTCGACGTAAGTTAATAAGTGCTTAGAGTGAGACAGCGGATTTCGGAGAACTTTATCTGCGAGGACTTCTTTGACACTTGCAGGTTCGAGTGAAAATATAAATACGAGTGTAGAATAAGTTATTGGTTATATTTAGACGACAAATACGTTTATTTATTACTAGACTTTTCAAGTTTGACATACACGTAGGTGACCTTCGGAAATGCCCACGGGATTATGGAAAAAAGCGTGATATGGGACTTTTGGATGTTGCTTTTTTCAGTGAAAGAGATGAAATTTATATTATTAAACTGCGAGTTTTAATCCTGGCTTCAATAAAAAACCTACCAACCTAACCTCATACTCACTTTATTAAGACTTTCTATGGTAAAAATGAATCATGATTTTACTACAATATTCATTAAAAATCAGAATACGTTTTATAGGTTGTTATTTCCAGAATACAGTAGGCAATTGGCTGCGATTATGACAACGTGGCTGGAATCTATAAACACTGTTGGAGTGCTTGTTAAAACCGCCCTGTCTACCAAATATTTTGCTTGGTCAGTATTTTTGAGATAAACGGGCACGTGCGGTGCTGACGAATCAACAAATGAAACAAAAAATTGGTGATAACAACAATATTTTTGTTTTGATGGTTTTTGGTGGGACACAGTCTATATTTAGATATCTCTGGACACGTTCGAAAACAGAAGAGAAAACTGTTAGAGAGGATCGTGGGTTCAAACCTCCTCAGAATTTTCCTGAATTGTATAAAATTACATGTATTTGTAGTTTGCCTCATTTTATACATACAAGCCATGCATACATATGATGATGATGATGATGTATGGGGACGCCTCGCTGAGCCAGGCGGGCTGTCGACCGTTTTGCACAGTCATTCAGCCCAGTTCCCCGAGGTTGGAGCCGACGGTTACTGTCCCAGCAGCGCTCCCACACAGCATCTCTCCTCGAATCTTCTCGTTCTCCTGCTGAACATAAGGACATCTTTGAGACTGACATCCTTTAGCTCCTCCTCCCTCAGCTCGTCACTCCCGAATACATCACGCCGCGCTGCCGCGTACATGACACACTCGGCTAGGATGCATACATAAGATAATTGACTACTTAATTTGGGACTCATATCTCTGCACTAAAGTACCTAAATATAGCCGGGGTGGCCTAGTGGTTTGACCTATGGTTCAAATCCCGGCTCGCACCTCTGAGTTTTTCAGAATTTATGTGCGAAATTAAGTACATTTAAAATTTACCATGAGCTTTACGGTGAAGTAAAACATCGTGAGGAAACATTTATACCCCTGCGAAGAAATTCAATGGTGTGTGTGAAGTTCTCAATCTGGGCCGCGTGCGAACTGACAAACAACACCTTGTTACCGTAGTTTGACATCTAATTAAATTTTGAGAACAAGACGAGCTTAAATGTATTCCAAATCAATACCTAGAATTCCCTTATAATACTTAAAGGTATCTTATAATTATAATAACACTTCGTGGTAAATTAATATTTTGATTAAAAACGTTCATCATTACGGATTTCACGAGTGCTCTTCTAATTAATTTTAATCAAGCAAAGTCTAGTAGCAATATTCGTGATCATAAACAATTATTTGTATTCATCATCATCATTGGTCTCTTTAAATATCTTGGTTAGCTCGTTTCTGGTGGCTTGGTTTTTTCTTTATTTTTTTTTTCATTTTTTGATTAGTGCTGTGCGTTTTTTGGACAATACAAACAACAAGATGGCCAGGACCAGCAGGCAAAAGGAAGGAAGTGATGCGATGGGCAGGTGACATTGCAAAAATCGCTGGAACCGACTGGACCAACTATTCGGCCACATTTTTACAGTCGCCGACTGCTGTCGTATAATCCGTCATTTTGGAAAGCAAATTTACAACTGAAACTGAAGCTCATAGTATGAAAACCAAATGAACTAAAGCGCGCGAATTAAACGCGCGCAGATCGCGCGCGCTCGCTGTAACAAGCCTTTCATTTGTTACTATTCCCGTAGGTATACGAAATATTATCGAATGTAGTAGTGACAACTGAATTTGCATAGCAATTAGCAACTTTGAAAATCGTTCACATGGCGTCCATGCGGGAAAATCTCGAATTCGAGAAATATTTTTTACCGTACTTATACCGTATGGTATTGACACTGAGAATACGGGCGTCTCAAAACGATTTTATCGAATACAATGCTCAGTAGCGCTTGTTTTACGTTGTCTACTCACACGAACAAACTGGTTTCTCGAATAAGTGTTGCGCGCATCCAGGGACTGCATACGTGAAAAAACCAAATCTAATAAGCGCCGTGTAAACTGCCGTCTCGTATACGGTGATACCGCATACAAAAAAATATCGAATCGAATGACCGTCGTGTGAACGTAGCCACATGTGGACTCACCCTTATAATAGCATAAAAACAACTGCTTCAGTAAAAGTCGGCTTCGGTCTGTGGATGCCTTGAGTTTTCAAACATGTTTGGTTGTAGTTTTTTATGTTTATTACAATAATTTTATAATCTGTGTCTGTTTTGTGTGGCCTTCCGTGAGTTTACTGTACTGTGGCCCGAAGGAAGACCAGTGCTGGTTTTAACTAGCGATATGCTGAGTCGGGTCCCTTTTGTGACAGCATTAATATGTACATAACTATCTATGTCTATGTTTGTCCTCTTATTTTCGCCTGTGTACGTGTTATTGTTGTTATAAATAAATGGTTTTTCTTTCTTTCTTTCTTTCAAAAGTAGCTGATGCGCTCCAGTATCGCGGTACTCCAAACAACACCCTAAACGCACGCCCATTTGTTTTCATCAACAACAAAATTTCATTAAATCCACTAACAAAACACTGTTAATCCTCTACGGAACGAAAATGATAATTTACTACCATATTCTGACAGCCCCAAACCTACTCGTAGTAGATTAAATTCAACTCTCATATTTCAGGTCTTCGGCTAAAATCCCGCTGCAACAAGCGAACTATACCGAGTTACGTTTGTGAGAGAGGAATAGTAAACTAAGGGAATATAACCAATGTATCTAGAGCTGCGGCTCGCTGCACGTAGGTATGTTTGAGCTGGCGCATTGTTATGTTGGTTTGTGCTCTGGATAGCAATTAAACCGTATGGGAACCAATTTCGGTATTTGTGTACAGTTGGGATGTGCATATCGATACGCAGGCAAACATTCGAGCTTGTGGATACATGAAACGAGAAATTGTGTAATAAATGGTTGTCTACATTCATTTTGTAGAGGCTGAGACTCATGCAACTAAGGGCCAGCGCTCACTGCCGGCACGGCACGGCGTGTCATGGCAAAGGATTTTATTACTTATCAAGTTATTTTGAATCTTATTTCAATGAGTTTAGAATTCATGTTACTTTATTTCGATACCACGATGCCGCGACGTGCCGAGGGATGCTGCGGTATGACGCAACGTATAACCTGCCGTACCATGCCGTGCCATGCCGTCAGTGAGCGCCGGCCCTAACTCAGGAGAGAGTTACTTATACTGGAAATTTCTTTTCGCGACAGAATCTGGAATGCTGAAATTTGCCGAACAAATAGAGATGTAGTGTAGACGCCATTAAAAAATAATTCGAAGACACGACTCCAGTGATAAAACGCCTTATTTTAGCCCTGAAAACCAGATTAATTTTCGATTAACTGCAAAGTTGGATTTTTTGTTGCTTTGAAACAAATAAATAGTTAGTTGAGTTGGCGAAAAAGTGACGTCATAAGTTGCTATTGCCATTCAAACTCTGGGAGAATCGTGTTTTGACAGCTCATAAAAGTACGTTAGTTGATCGGTGGTGTCAACTGTCAACATCCCTATAGTTAGCCCGTCCATAGAAGGCCTGCTTAGAGCCACTGTCTGCAGTTTCAATACAAAATTCAGAGCTTTCGGGTTGAAGTAGACTCCAACCGCTACACGACTGCTCTCGTGCTGTTGGTGTCGACTGCTCTAAGCAGTCCGTCTGTGGACCGTCTTAGAGCCACCGCAGACCATAGACATAATTTTTTGATGTTAATTTCAACGTGATACCGCCACGCGTTCCTGATAAAAAGGGTTTTAAGAGATAGACGGACAACAATATGATCCTTAATAAGGGTTCTGTATTTCCTATAGAGGTCATCATCATTTCAGCCGCAAGACGTCCACTGCTGGGCGTAGGCTTCATTGATACTCAATCATTACTGTTGGAAGCGACTTGCATCCACCTTGAACCTGCGGCCTTCACCAAATCGCCCGTCTATCTCGTCCTATAGAGGTACGGAATCCTAAAAATGAGTCTTTGAATGGTCGAAAATTTATGACTAGCTCGAAAACGGTAAACTTTAGGACTAACAATAAGGTAAATTTGCTTAACGATTACCAAAAGGATGGCAATCACAAAGTAAAAGTAAGATACGCATCGATCTCCACTAATCTCCAGTTTGCCCTGTATTATGATACAAAATACAAGCTCGCTATTTATTGGAGCGCGTATTCGTACAAAAGAATCTCTGATACAAATTAAATCGTCGACCCCGCGCCGTTCCCGTATTAATCAGAGCTTACAATTCTGTGGACGACGCCTCTGGGTAGCACAGCCACTTCACTAGTGTTGCATACTTGCGTATCCTAGTGACAGCTAGTCAGAAAATAGAATCACAAAATACATATCAGGGTCACGTCAGTGTAACTTTCGTGGACACATTGTTGTAGGAATGGCAGAAGATTCTTAAACAATTCCAGTATCTGGTAGAAGTACAGTACCTCTACCATGAGTTACACTAGTTTACAGTGACCGTACTCACTAGCGACGGCGTAAATGATTTTGTATGGAGAATTGTAGTGGTAGAGCCATGTTGTAGCTAGCCGCTGCATCACGAATGGGCCGGCTCGTCCGGGGCAGTACCACCCTCTCACAGAACACCGGCGTGAAGCAGCAGTAATCCTGCTTGCGTTTCGTACGGTCAGTGAGAGTGCCGGGGGCCCAATACCTCACCCCTTCCCTCTCCCCCTCCCTCTCCCGCTTCCCCTATTCCCTCTCCATTAGGGCCGACAACGCACTGGCATCGTGTAAAGCGCTGCGGGTGTCTATGGACAGTGGTGTTCATTTAACATCAGGTGACCCACTAGTTCGTTTGTCTGGCCTATCTAACATAAAAAAAAAATTGTGTACAGCGCCTCTAGCGGTCACTTACGGAAGTAGAATTCTCCATACAAATCATTTACGCCGTCGCTAGCGAGTACGGTCACTGTAAACTAGTGTAACTCATGGTAGAGGTACAGGACTTCTAGTAAATAACCGAATGATTTCAATACTAGATGAAAAAAACCCATAAGAATTCCGGGAAAATAAATATTCTATGTCACTCGCGGAACTGAGACAAATCTAATGACACCTCACACTTCAAAATCCATTGAGCTGTTTAGGCTGCAGGGCGTGCCAAAGAATGATACATACATACATACATAAATACACACGCTCGAAAAACATAACTCTCCTTCGACAGTCGGGTGAAAAGCCATCATTCATAAAAAACATGACAACGAAAGTGAGGCGGATGAAACACTTGAATACATTACACTAGTACACATAATAAGTGCTATGGACCCGTGCGGGCATAAAGGTGCGACCAAACCGCCGCTTAAAAAACGGTGACGTTACGGAATCACAGTGACGCATCGTAAACGTCATGAATTTACTATGGAGAGCATGCGGTAAACTTTGACGTTTACGGCACTTTACTGCGATTCCGTAACGTTTCCGTATTTTAAGCAGCGGTATGGCCGAACCTTTACTCCATGATTATTCGCCGCAGCGCTGCGGTGCCAGTGAGTGCACGCAGCACCACCATGGAGAAATGACTGCCCGTTTCGCCATAAAACCGCCACCAGAAACGCTAGTGTGCACAAGCCCTATGTTATAGAATGACGGCGTATTGATACAGATAAATAAAATAAAATAAATAAATATTGGGGGACAATCTTACACAAATCGTCCTAGTCCCAAACTAAGCAAAGCTTGTATTATGGGTACTAGACGACGATAAACATACTTATATAGATAAATAAATACTTAAATACATAGAAAACATCCATAACTCAGGAACAAATATTCGTGCTCATCACACAAATAAATGCCCTTACCGGGATAGGCAGGGTCACTACCAACTAGGCTAAAGCGGTCGTTATATAGATGTCGTAGAAGTTTGTAGAAGAAGAAAAAACAGTGCACTCTGACCTTGGACTAAAGTAAGCGATGATAAGGCTGTTCTCTCATCACGTTCAGACAGCTTTGGACCAGAAAAATAAAGAAATATCTTGGAAAGAATGACGTCGGTAAATACGTTGAATATTAAACTTCGCCGGGATCGGGTCCTTCGGGGCGCTTTTGTGAGAGACAAATGTCACGAATCTCGAAGATAGATGTTTTAGATATTACTGAAATGAAGACGTAAAAAAATATCGTGGTTACGGTAAACCACCCAAAAGCGGAACATTCGAAAGATTAAACGGTGCAGTTGTAGAGTTTTGATTTAAAATTTAATCAATTCAAACTGGGATTCAATGATCCTAATTTTAACTAATATTATTAATACAAATGTAAGTGTGATTGTTTCTTACGCTTCCACGATTAAATTAGTGATGAAATTGATTGACGAAAACCTGGGTTTGGTCCCCGGCCGCAACATATCTTTTTGGATTTTTTCAATGTTACAGGAGAAAAGTAATATAAATATAAAAGAAATAAGATCTTTAATTGTTTAATTGTTCTTGTATCATGTTTATCAAGCCAAAACAGCGTGGTCACATTGCCTCAGCCACTACCAAAGCGCTATCAACTACGAAAGCTATTTAGTTACTGGAAACTTGCCAGCACGCCTTTGAAAAGTGACGCCATTAGCTACTCGGTCGCCGACTCGCCAACTCACTGGCATGCAGAATAGGCCACTTAACTTAACTACACTAACTTGTGGACTCCGTAATTTGCGGGAAGTTGGGCATGCTTAGACTAGATGCTTAATGATATGCGCTCGATATCTGCTTGCTAGGCTGAAATTTTGTAATCAACTTCAGGCAGCAGTGTTTCCGGACAATAGTTATGTTGACACCACCTATCAACTGATGTACTTACTTTTTATGAGCTGTCAAAACACAATTATCCCATAGATTTTGAATGGCTATAGCAACTTATTATGATGTCACCTGTTCGCCAACTCAATCAACTAACTTTTTATATGTTTTACAGCAACAAAAAATCTAATTTTGCTGTTAATCGAAAATTAATCTGGTTTTGAGGGCTAAAATAAAGCGCTTTTTTACTGGAGCCGTGTCTTCGAATTATTTTTTAATGGCGTCAACATCCTTATTGTGACATCAGGGCTTTTGAAAGGGTTTAGGGTGCATTTCCACCAGAGATGTGCAATGCTACGTTTCTATGGGTGCGTTCGATATCCACCAGTAATATTTATTGGTCTACATAGCATAGCACTGGTCGAAACGGGTTCGACTAACAAGGAAAGGTACAGTAAAATTACATAAAGTTTACCACTGTCAGATGGTATGCCTTCATTTCATATTCAACTTTAACGACCTACAAATAAAGCCAATTTTAGAATACTGTTACCCACGTTTGCAGATTTTGTAATAGCTACTTTATTTGTATAGTGTTAAAGTTGGAAATGAAATGAAGGCAAGCCATCTGTCAGTGGTAAACTAAAAGTAAACGTATTGTACCCAACTCTCCGGCTCCGATTTGATTCAGTTTGATATATGTTAGAGAGTAGTCTAAAACAACACTCATTTTTTTTAGCTGCCCAAAATTGGCCTCCAAAGAACTGTCGTAAAGTGGGGGCGACTTTTATTTCTCGTCTAATCTTATAGTGTGGGGTATCGTTGGATAAGTTTTTTAAAATCAATCCAAGATTGTAAAGACGATTTTTCGATATAGTGATTCGTTTGCGAAATATTCAACTAGGACTTAATGAACAATTTAATAACTGACGAAGGTGCCCTCGTGCCCTGACTGTACGTCCAAGAAACATACATACAGACAGTGGCATAGCTAGTTAACCAAAAGCCCTGGGGCAAAAAATAAACTAGGGCCCCAACCCGTGTTTGTTTACATGATAAGACAAGTTAGGATGAATGCACTTTAAATTCACTAGACTCGCGCGCTTGTAAATTCACTAGTAGCGTTTTATAGCCGCGTTTCTCATAGGCCCGCGTTTAAAGTTTGTAAGTCAGAGTCCGAGGGGCCCCCTGAGCTTGGAGGCCCCGGTGCACTGCCCCGCTTGCCCTACGGTAGCTACGCCACTGCATACAGATAAGCTCAAAAAACAGTCGGGTAAATAAAACTCAGCGGAACAAGCTTGCGTAGAATTTTCCCGGAGCAAACGGGAATAAGGATGGTTTAAAAATTAATTTGCTAGCGTTCCGAGGACAAAGAGACAAAAAAGGACGACTTCATGCAATCACATTAGGAAGTAATCCCCCCAGCAGCCGCGTTCATACTGCGGTTATTTTGTCAGCCATTTTTTAGGGTCCCGTACGAGTCGTTTTCAAAAAAAATATATTAATGGCTTTATAAAAACCAAATTCATTCAGTTTTAAACTTTCGTGATTTTCACTCATAATTACTAAACTAAACGGGACTTATCACGCAATAAATATTTATTTATTTACCTCGACGTTTCGGCTACATTGCAGCAACCGTGGTCACGAGTTAACTGAAGTGTAGTTCCGCGCGGGTAGTTCGAAAGACTCGTGCGGCTAAACGAACTTGACACCCTACACTTCAGTTAACTCGTGACCACGGTTGCTGCAATGTAGCCGAAACGTCGAGGTAAATAAATAAATATTTATTGAGAGAGAGAGAGAGAGAGAGAGAGAGAGATGTTTATTTACACATATTCGATACAAACACAGAAAAAAAAATACATTTGACAGGAAATTTACAAATTAAAAAAATATATCGAATAGTATAAATTGGGCCCTACTCAGCATAATGTTGTGGCAAGCCACAACGCTGTTTTTCAGTGGGACCCATTTAAAAACTAAACACAAAAACATACAAACTGTGACGACACGAACGCCAGCGAATAGTTCGCAACAAAAACCAAATTAGAAGCTGGAAGTAAATATGTATGGCAACACTTGATCGGCTTAATCGCATTTGAACTTTTAAACCGTAAAAAATTAAGCCAAGATTTGTTATGGCTATTGCAGTGAATCATCAACAATTTCAATAATACTGATACTGTAATGCATCACATAACCTTCGAATAAAAATAAAAAAACTTCATCATCATATATTTAAGAGCCAGGCTCTTGTCGGTGGAGTAATTTCCAGCTTATTCTACATTCCGCTCTTTCCTTCACTTCTTTATATAATGAAACATTTATTTTTTCTTTTATTTGCTCCATATATGTCCTTCTTGGTCTTCCCCTTTTCCTTTTCCCTTCTATCTTTCCTTCTATTATAGTCTTAATGTAATTATCGTGCCGTAATAGATGACCCAACATCTTCCCTCTCCTGTTCTCAATTATTTTCAACAACGATCTTTTTTCGCTAACCATATTTAAAACTTCCTCATTACTTTTCTTTTCTGTCCAGCTGATCTTTTCCATCCTCC
Organism: Archips xylosteana; assembly: GCA_947563465.1. NCBI lineage: Eukaryota > Metazoa > Arthropoda > Insecta > Lepidoptera > Tortricidae > Archips > Archips xylosteana. The sequence continues at coordinate 2,105,124 of OX387351.1, read as the reverse complement.
TCCAACACCACATTTCGAACGCTTCCAATCTCTCTCTGTCTCTTTGGGTCATGGTCCACGTTTCGCAGCCGTAGAGAGCTATACTCCAGATGTAGACTTTCACCAGTTTCTTCCTGACGGAGCTTGATATTTTAGCTGAAAGTAGGCTTCTTTTAGTGTTGAACACCTTTTTCGCCATGGCTATCCTGATAATAATATCTGGTGTACATCTAGAGTCTTCTGTAATAATGCTGCCTAGGTATCTAAACGACTTCACTTGTTCTATTGCAGTGTTTTCTACTGTAATTGTACTGTCGACTCTTCTTTTGGAGACTACTAAGGTTTTGGTTTTGTTTTTATTAATTTTGAGACCCCTTTCCGAAAATACTTTATTCATTTCTAGCAGCAGTGCTTGAAGTTCTCTACTGTTCTCTGCAACTGCTGCTATATCATCTGCAAACCGTACAAATTTAACAATTTCCCCATGAATTTTGACCCCTCCTGTAGATGTTTCTGTTAACTTTCTAATGGCATGTTCTATAAATACATTAAATATAAGTGGCGAAAGCGGACAGCCCTGTCGAACCCCTTGCCTTATTTTAGCGTTCCCTTTTTGTTCCCCGACTAGTATTGTTGTTTCTTGATGTTTGTATAGTTGGTGTACTATTCTTCGATCGCGCCAATCCAGATCTGCCTCCTTCAACACTTCCATCATATACTTCCAATCGACTTTGTCGAAGGCCTTCTCTAGGTCTATAAAAACTATATGGGTATCCAAATCTAGTTCTAGGCGTCGGTCAACTATCATTCGCAGCGCAAGTATTGCTTCTCTCGTACCCTTTTGCTCCCTAAATCCATACTGGTCTGGTCCTAAATAAGCTTCAACTCTTGGTCTTATTCGGTTTTGAATGATTTTAAGTAATATTTTGCTTGCTTGAGATATGATACTTATAGTTCTGTGTTCTTCACATTTCATTGTATTTGGTTTTTTTGGAAAAAAACTTAAAAACAATAAAACATTCTTTTGACCTAAAGTTGGGTGGGAACACAGCCCGGCCTTGTGAAAACCCGTAAGTTGTAAAAAAAAAGAAAAGAAAAAAAATATTATAAATATATATTGCGTGATAAGTCCCGTTTAGATTAGTAATTACAAATTCATTCATTTCATTCATTCATTCATTCATTCAAATCACGGTCGCGTCCTTTGTGTAACGAAAGTTAGTCATACAAACTATTATGGGTAACTTTCGTTACACAGAGGAATCAATTAAGTTTTGTTTTAATAAAAGCCCTTAATTATTTACTTTTTTTAATTATTGTTCCCAAAATCCGCACAAAGCGTTTTCGTTCTTCCTTCATCAACGGTACAGCTAAGGAGTGGAATACCCTGCCTGCGAACTCCGAACCTACTTAAGTACCTAGTTACTTGCAGTTTACAAGAAGACCTTAAAATGTGAGGTTTAAAATATTTTATCGTACGGAACCCTCTCTACGCGAGATCGACTCGCATTTTTCAAGTTTTTTATTGTTAAATACAGGATAATAATAGGAAACCGAGAAAATGCGAGCAGATTTCCGCGGTTTCCGTATGCGCGCACAATATCGCAAGATTTAGCGCCTAAGCACACGGCGTATTTTTAACGCGCCGTCGACGCGCGTTTGTATCGATACAAACGCGATACGCACGCGGGTTATTTAAAAAACGCCGTGTGCTGGTTGCTCTAATGGAATGAAAAACGCGCTGTAAACGCGCGTTCAAAAAACGCGCGTCGACGGCGCGTTAAAAAACGCCGTGTGCTTAGGCCCTTAACATTATCACTTTAAAAACATAAGATAACATTTGTTATGGGTTTTCTTGTAATCTTATATTGTAACTAGCTTTTGCTTGCGACTCCGTCTGCGAAGAATAGGGGTATAAAAAATAGCCCGCGACCTACTCTCGGACCTATAGAGAAAAAAAATTATAATAATTGGTCAAACCGGTGAAGTTTGAAAACAAACACCGTGATACGACATTTTTATCTACACTAATATTATAAAGAGGAAAGAATTGTATTTTTGTATGTAACGAATAATCTTAATAACTACTGGACCGAATCCAAAAATTCTTTTGCCGTTAGAAAGCTACATTACCATTGAGTAACATAGGCTACTTTTTACCGCGGGAAAATATCTTTTCCTACGGGAAAATTAATTTATCGCAGGCGAAGCTGCGGACGGAAGGCTAGTATATTAGAAAGGAGAAGAAAACTAGATGATTATATCTGTGGCACACGGTAGTTTAATTCTAATATCGTGTAGCCACACGTTCATCATCATCATCATCATTTCAGCCAAAAGACGTCCACTGCTGAACATAGGGCACCTTCAAGTTTCGTCAAACAGACCGTCCTGCGCCATCCGCATCCAACGCGTTCCAGCAACCTTAACCGAGGTCGTCGCTCCATCTTGTTGGAATTCTATCTACACTGCGTCTTCCGGTCCGTGGACACCAATCGGAAACATTTTGGCCCGTCGGCCATCAGTTCTACGAGTGATATGCCCTGCCCATTACCACTTTAGTCTGGCGATGCTTCAAGCTAGATCGGTGACCTTGGTTCTTGCGTGGATTTCATCATTTATAATGTGATCCCGCAGACTCCCCGAGCATAGCCCTCTCCATCGTTCTCTGAGTAACCTTGAGCTTTCTTATGAGGCCCATCATTAGCGACCACATCTCAGTGCCATAAAGTCATCACTGACAACAAACTAGTCAAAATCTTGACTTGAACCACAGTACCTACTGTCAACCTTACCTGCCACCTTAATTTCAACTAAAGTGCTTAAACTAAAGAGTAACAAGGCTTATCATAAAGCAAAGAGGCTCGAAAGAGGACCCTGAGAAGCCTTTATAGCGTAACTGCCATAAACAAAGTGCTGGCTTACGACGGAAGTCGGGGAATTATGGCGCGTTAGGGAGAATCCACACCTCACAGTGTGTTACGGAAAATGCAACGAAAACTAACGTAATGCGGAAAGTAAACTTAACATATTGAAGCCTAAACTGAATAAACGAGTTGATAAATATATTTCATAATAAATACAAACTGAAACATGGATGCACAGAAAAACCCAGAAAAAAGACCAGCGCTGGGAATTGAAGCCGCTGCGCTGACTGGCAATGCCCACAGGAGACACGCGAATAAAAAATGTGTATATAGTCACACGCTTTCACATTTGTTATATTAGTAGGATTTTTGGTACTTAGCGCGTATCAAAGAATCCTCAAACAATGCCTCCAAATGATTGCATTAGCATTGTAACAAGATCATTGTCTCCCCTAATTGATTCAGTTCGTACTCAATACCAGAGCTTGGAACCACTGGTAACACACACCGGTATTTACAGGTTTCCTTCGCTTCAGTTCCAGAGAACCGGTAAAGGATAAATACCGGTATTAGCACCGAAAAATACCGGCCCCTATAATGGTTCTTACATGTGTATGCGACGTTGCCGTTTGTTATTTAAAATTAACAGGGTCAATCAATTGCCATCTCGCTCACTCTTATAGAAAGATTCTCAGACCCTGCAACGTAGCAAGACGCGCAAATTTGTAAATTAATTATATTTCATTTAGCTATCGATCGGTTGTGCAAATTTTCCTGTAAAACCAGCAATAAATATAGTGCTCTATCTATCTATCTATCTACAGCCATTGTCCGTCCACTGCTGGACGTAGGCCTCCCTCATATTGCGCCAAAATTCGCAATCCTGGGCTTCTCTCATCCACCCACTGCCAGCTGTCCTCCTAAGATAATGAGTCCAACGTGTTGCAGGGCGTCCCACACTACGCTTTCCTAAACGTGGTCTCCACTCCAGGACACGTCTGCTCCAACGATCGTCAGTTGTACGGCAAACGTGACCAGCCCATTGCCATTGCATAGTGCTCAGAACTTAGTATTTAAATCAGACTCCATTAGAATGAGTACAGCCACAGTGTTGATTGCGCAGAGCCGCGATTCGAACCCGCCGGTTTCGTAGCCAATACCGTTTATAGTGCGTGCAATGCGAGTAAACGGTTTCTATTTTCACGGGAAAAATCCCGATGTGAGTAACTTATTCACTCCACGTGTACTTTTGAGAACCGGTATTTTAAATCCTTAAAGGTCACCGTATCAACTTGAGTCGTTCAGTATTATTTATATGAAAATCCCTATTGCAACGTACACTAATTGGAATCGTAACGACGCCTGTTTGACGGCAAGGGGAAAGGCGAGGAGGTGACGATCTGTTCCTGAGTTGATATGTCATTGTGTATTATGACCTTCAAACAGGTAAATTTCATCAATTTACCGGTTCTTAAGGTATAAGGTATCAGGTACCGAAACTAATACCGGTTCCAGAAGATACCGCTATTTCAATCCCTGGTCCACACTGATTCCATTAACATAGTATCCGCTAATTCAATAACTGATTTAATTTCGTCACTAATCGTAATTGACTTCCAACACAACAAAGACATACTTCCTCCCCAAATGTCAGCTAGACTCGTGCAAATTTCAGCCATCTCATCAGGGTAATTCTGATTATATACGGATGCTGATAAGCACTTAGTTGCTTTTTTGCATTCACTGTCATTTATTGACAAGGTGATTTCTAACAATGTCCTTATGGTTTTAAGGAATAAATTTGATTAAAATCTATACCTATACTAGCTGTGCCTACGACCTATTCTCAGACTTACCACGCGTACAGAAAAAAAAAAACATAAAAATCGGTCATTTCATTACGTTTCGGAGGAGTTCGATAACAAACACCGTGACACGAGATTTTTATACATTAGAAAGAAGAAGATAGATTATTATAAGGCTGAAGAGTTTAAACATGATGATATTTCACTAAGCTGAAGAGTTTATTTGATTGGTTGGTTGAACGCGCTAATCTCAGTTTATCGAACTGGTTCGAATTGGGGATGTCTATTTTTTGCAATGTATAGTAAATCGAAAACCATTTCGAGATAAATGCTTTTTAACTCGTTTTCTGTAGTTATTTAATTTTAATATTATGTAATGAATTTATTACGTAACAAATAAGCGATGACCTTCATTTGACATTGGTGTAAATTGCGTGACCGGTCTAAGTCGTACTTTATTCTGTGTGGTTAGAATGCTTCAAAATTTACGCGTGGATTGTACTACGGAGTTTGATTTGGACCCGCTGCCTGACATGTAGCACTTTGACAGTGCCAGTAAAGTGACACTAGTTACAGTGTACCACTACGCAAAAAATAATTAAAGGGGTTGCCTTATCGAACGCATTTAGATAGATTTAGACATTTGACAGTGTGGGAGCCCTCAATTATAATCTGACGTCATCAACCAAAATAGTTTAAATAATTAATTTTTAAAAAAGTAGTGAACTAAATGACAAAATATTGAAATTAGTTTGTTATAATTGACTTTTCTATACAAAAAAAATATAAAAACCACTGGTAATTTTTTTTAGACATTCCCAATTGAAAAATTATGTTTGTGTTGAATAAATAGTCCATTTATCGAGGAAGGCTATATAATATATCACGGAACGGCATGAAACCGCGGGCATAGCTAGAAAATAAATAAATAGGTAACCATAGTTGCACAAAACAAGTGAGTGGCTAAGCAATACCTAATGTCAACTCACACGCACATCATTTTGAGGAAATGGCTGCTCTTGTTTTTAACCCCCGACACAAAAAGAGAGCTGTTATAAGTTTGACCGCTATGCGTGTGTGTCTGTCTGTCTGTGTGTCTGTCTGTGGCATCATAGCTCTTAAACGGGTGAACCGATTTGGATGCTGTTTTTTTTATTAGCGGTTTTTTTTGTTTAATTAAAATCGGTTCAGCTGTTTCAAAGTTATCAGCTCTTTTTTTAGCTGCGGAAGGGATCTTGGACGAAAAATGGGCATTTACTTTATGTTCAAACAAACGGGTGACATAATTGCGGGGGTTTTTAAAATTTTTAATTTATTATTTTGAATTTCAAGACTATAGCTTTACTTGTAATGATACAGCACGAGATTAAATGAATGCAATAAATGCGCCAAAAACACGGTAGACCCTCCCTTAATGCAATCTGTGTTACATTGTTTCGAAGTTTCGGAATTAAATAAGATGACAAGGAAACGTAAAAGGTCTTTCCCATTGTTAATCGAATCAGAAAATCTCGCGGCGTTGTGTACCTATTTCATTTCCGAACGACATTTAAAATGTTATTCCTTAAAAAGTTTTCGATTTGACCGAAATAAATACAGAATAGCTGAAAATCGTGGCAAGTGGCGACACCTTGTTCACAAAGGCCAAACGAAGCACGACGATGCCTGGTTTGAGTCACTGAGGGAAAAACGCATAAAGCGCCACAACCGGGCCACCAACCCTCGACCATCTGGGGCTGCGTACACTTGTCGCGAGTGCGGCCGAGGGATCCTATCCCGTATCGGTATTTTTAGCCACGAGCGCAAGTGTCGCCAGGGTGCTACTTAAATCATCTGTCACAGATGTAAAGGCCTATTATCTAGTGTACTCATATATAGGTCAAAGTTGCAATAGAAGGACCACTACACGCAAGAATAAGGAAGGCGGCTTTCAGGGAAGAATGGAGGCGTATTGTTAAGCTTGCTACCAGCACCTAAAAAGTGATGACCACGACCACGAAATTCATGTATAAGATATTTGAGGATTCACTCTAATGACAAGTGTTTATCGAAACACGATAACTACTTATAGTTCGACCGATAGAAAAAAAATCCAAAGTCGTCTCTAAAAAATAAAATAAATTCGCAGTACGACGCTAATACTGCACGGCAGGTCATGACTTTTTGAATGTTAATAAAACAATATGTTTTCTAGGGCCTAGTGTTGCTACATTTTTAAAAAATGTATTTGTTTTAGTAATACGATGAAAATACCCAAAAACACGCGCAGTCCAACCAACCTATCTTGAGCTATCGATTACCGCGAAAAGCTCGGTAGGCCCTTAATATTATAAAATTTTAAAATAATGGGGTTTGTTAACAGATTGGGACGACTTTAAGGATTCCTGGGGGATTTTTACAGGGGAATTAATTTCCTTTTAGCTGAATGAAAGGGTTCTGATTGATTTTAAACAGGTAAGTGGACAATTTTGGAGGACGTTTCACTGTTGAAGGATTTTAATGCTATGCCCGTAGTATTTTTAGACGAATGCTCGAAAAAAGAGTTTATTACAATGTTTTTAACTTTGGCAAATCTCCTTTCGTGCTCTAAGCCGTGGTGGCCTAGCCGGTTGACCTATAGCCTCAAGCAGAGGGTCGTGGTTTCAAATCCCGGCTCGCACCTCAGAGTTTTTTAAGATAAGATAAGACTTTATTTTTCAAAACACAGGCACACACAGACAAAAATACATAGTAACATCAAGGACCATAAAATATTTAATACTAGACGTTAACAGAATAAAAAAGAGTGGATTAAAAAGTATAAGAAATAAAACAGCTCAAGCAACAAAAAAAGTGAAAGAAATAAAAGAACAAGAGTAAAACTATTAAACTTAATCTGAATGCCATGTGTTCTGAAAGAAGGGTGCTGACTCAGCATAAAGCTGCGGAAACCGCAGCGCTGGTATTCTGCCAGAACCCGTAGAGTCACCTCTGTGGAACATATAAGAAGACGAAGTAGATAAATAGTTAAATATAAATAAAACTAATTATAGAGTAATATAAAGGCATAAGTTACGTATATTTGAAATTATAGAGGCGGGAATGAGAGGAGTAAAAACCGGGACCATTGCAATAAAGAATTGAAAAAGTGGAAAATTTGGAATTTTGTGCGAAATTACATTTGAAATTTACCATGAGCTTTACGGTGAGGGAAAACATCGTGAGGAAACCGGCATACACCTGAGAAGAAATTCAATTCCCAATCCGCACTGGGCCCGCGTGGGAACTACGGCCCAAGCCCTCTCATTCTGAGAGGAGGCCTGTGCCCTGCAGTGGGACATACATAGGCTGGGATGAATGAATGATGAATTCTCCTTCATAAATAATATTTTTGAGATTAGTCACGAAGTAAATTGCTAAAATCACCTCGATGTTTCGACCGCATTGCATTGGCCGTGGTCACGGGTCGACTGAAGTGTATAGTATAGGACTCCGTTGTCTATCCATCTGTCATTCACAGGGCTCTATCTCTTTAACCGTAATAGCTAGACACTTGATATTTTCAGCGATTATGTATTATTGTGGCTGCTATGGCATACCAACAAATGCCAAAAATAAAATAAAGTTAAAAATTAAATGGGGTCGTTATACAAGAACTTGTTGTTTCAGCGTTTTTAACCCGATCTTTATCATTTTTTTACTGAACTATTTTCAAAACATTGTACGGAGGAACCCTTCATGAAAAAGTCCGACACGTTTTTAACCGGTTTTTTAGGTCAACCCTTTAGCGCCCACTACTGGCTCTCTTTATCCCCGTAGTTGAATAGAATAGCCCGTGAAAAGCAAGCCGGACTCGGAAGTGAGCGCAGCGGCGCGGGAGTGTGGTGCTGCTTAATTAGCGCGGTGAATGCATTATGTTGATTATGCCGACGTGACTCGAACAGCGTGAGGGTTGTCACTGCATTAAAATTATATCTTCCAAACTTTGATCAATTATAACTGTAGATCCACAGTCGCGCGCCCGAAAATGTCCGAGCCAAATGAGCGCCACTTTGATAAAAGTGGCCTTCTTTTTTCTCAGTACGTTGCGTGAAATTGTCAAGTTTAGCTGTCAAGTGTCAACCGAAATTCGACTGTAATGAAGTAAAGACTACGTTAAAATTTCTGTGTAGGTGATGATTTTAATTGTTCGGCAATGTGTATCTTCAGTTATAATTGATCAAAGCTTCCAAAAGCAAATTTAATGTTTCAAGGTTGACATAGTAATGTAAGAACTGACTTCCACTCAAAAGAAAAAACAATTCTCATTGGGTCTCTATATAATTTAACAAGTCATAATGTATCATTCTTCATAATTAACGTTCGTCATAAAGTGATTTATTTCTGAAACGGTTTTTTTTTCAGAATTGTTATAACTTATAAAACAAACCTAACCTAACCTACTGCATTCTATAAGATGGCATTTGAAAAAGTACTGAAAAAATACTGTTTCAGAAATAAATCACTGTATGACCAACGTTGATTATGAAGAATGATGCATTATGACTTATTAAATAATGCGAAATTATAGATTATGTGGGATCCCATTCTCGTTATACAGGGTTATTTGTAATTCACTGACATCCTCTTAACCCTGCATTCCTATCTCTTGAACAAATGTTTTTTGATTCACGACTTATTAAAATGAAGCACTTTTTTCCATACAAATAAATAGGTAATAGGTAAATAGGTAATAGGTATACTTCTAACACAACTTCGTACTCTATGAAATTCGACTGCAGGGCCACGCGCCGCGGTCGTGGCGGGCAATGAATGAATGACTTACACGGCACAGAGTATCGTAAAAGTAAGAGTTAGTCTCAAATTTTCAAAACGTTATTACACCAAAAATATTAAGTTATGACAAAAGCCGTAAAACAAAAAAACATTTGTTTAAGTGGTAGGAGTTTAGGGTTAAAAGGATGCTAGTGAATTACAAATAACCCTGTATAAAATTAAAAGCGTCCTAAATCCAAAGTAGTTAAAAAGACAAATGTATTGGTCTCAAAATTTCTGAATTCAAAAAGAGATAGTACTAGGTAACAAGGGGTCAGTAAAATAAAATTGGTAAGTATGCTTTCGGAATAAATACATAAAAAGTTGTGGTCCATTTATACTAGTGTTCTCTGCTCCTTATTGTTCGGTGTATTAAAATTCTGAATTTTGAAAAACGTAATCGTAAAAGTTTGTCATTTTTAAATTTCGGATTTATAAAAATTGGATTTATGAAGAATCGGAATAGTTACATTAGGAGTTTCAAAGCATTCGGAATAAACAAAAACGGTAAAGAATAGTTTTCAAAAAAATTGTACATAATTAAGGAATTTAATTAAAACAAAACTTAATTGTTTCCTTTGTGTAACGAAAGCTACCCATATATTATAGATTGTATGACAATCTTTCGTTACACAAAGAAAGCGATCGTGATTTTGTTTTTATCAAGCCATTAAATTAATTACGTACAATTTTTTTTTAATTATCCTAATTTGAAATTCGTGATTCCGACTTTCGGAATTTTGTTTTACGTGTTTATGTAGTGCACCTACCGATATTTTGAAAATACCTTAATGATTCATCTAAACTTTTTCCGAACTGAGGCTGGAGGCTGATTTCATTGTTTGACATTCATAAGGGCTTATTATAGCCTTATTTTATTTTGACTTTGACATTAATCTTTTTGCACAGCCCTAGCACTAACCTCCACGCTAGTGCTTCGCTGCGGCCGGCCTTAGTGCTGTGTACAGACGCTCGCCCGACCACCATACAACGGCAACCAGTATGCTAAGGTAGCTTTATCCATGAACTGAAACAATTACTTTACTCACCCGCGACCTTACGATAGTTTATCATCATCATCATCATCCCAGCCTATATACGTCCCACTGCAAGGCACAGGTTTCCTCTCAGAGTGAGAGGGCTTGCGCCCAGTGCGGATTGCAAACTTCACGCACACAATTGAATTTCTTCGCTCGATGTTTTCCATCACAGTAAATCTCATGGTATCAAATGTAATTTCACACATAAATTTCGAAAAACTCAGAGGTAGCCGTAGGTCAAACCGCTAGGCCACCATGGTTTTTTTTACAATAGTTACGTTTATTTAAGTAATTGTTTGTAGTGGTAGAGCCATGTTGTAGCTAGCCGCTGCATCACGAATGGGCCGGCTCGTCCGGGGCAGTACCACCCTCTCACAGAACACCGGCGTGAAGCAGCAGTAATCCTGCTTGCGTTTCGTACGGTCAGTGAGAGTGCCGGGGGCCCAATACCTCACCCCTTCCCTCTCCCCCTTCCCCTATTCCCTCTCCTTTAGGGCCGACAACGCACTGGCATCGTGTAAAGCGCTGCGGGTGTCTATGGACAGTGGTGTTCATTTAACATCAGGTGACCCACTAGTTCGTTTGTCTGGCCTATCTAACATAAAAAAAAAAGTTCATTAATATGGACCTCCGCAAAGTAACGGCTAATTCAATAAATTAGCTTTATCCAGTCAAAAATCATGTAAATAAGGTGCAGGGCACGTGCTTCCTCTCAGAACGCAAGGGCTTGAGCCGTATTTCCCATTAGGGGACGCCTATGTCCAGCAGTGAACTGCTGTAAGCTAATGATGATGACGATGGATTCGTGATGCCATTAGGCTAGAGGGTCGCGTGTTCTACCCCGGACTCATAGATTTCGTAAATTATGTGCGAAATTACATTTTAAATTTACCATGGGCTTGACGGTGAAGTACATGAAGAAACATAAACACACATGCAGAAATTCAATGGTGTGTATGGAGTTCCCAATCAGCACTGGGCCCGCGTGGGTATCACGGCCCAAATCTCGTGCTGAAAGCCTGTGCCCAAAAGTGGGACGCATAAGCTAGGATGATGATGATTCCAGTTTGACAGAAAAAGTGTCGTAATTTGCCGCTGAAGCGACCCCGCAGATTAACGACGTTTGATTTTCCTGGTTGTTTTAATATTATTTTAAAAAGTCAAGATAATTTGAAGGGGAAGTGATCTCATCTAATTATAATGGTAATTGGATATGCTTACGCTTGGGAAGCTTCTGGCGGGGCTAATCGAGATAGAATTGTTTACGGAGGATTCGATTAAAACCCGACCCCATATTTGTAGGTAGGTCGGATCGCATTATTTTTTTACGCATTTAATTTCTCAGAAACTATTAATTACTCAGAATTGTTATAAAATAAGCCTAACGTACCAAAGACCTATTCCAACAATGCCCCACACTATAAGATTAGATAAGAAAAAAACACTCTTAATGTCTATGGCAAGTACCCAAAAACATTTTTTTTCTACATTTTTTTTACCACTTTGTCGGAATCATTCCTACATTATACAAGCATGCAAAATTACAGCTAGTCTCTAATCTAAGCCGCTGACAGACGAACGGACAGACAGGCATGGCGAAACTATAAGGGTTCCGTTATTGGCATTTTTCAAGTTAAATGAATAATAAGCTGCTTTGTAACCGACTTCTTTTTGCCTTCACAACTTATATTTACCGTCTAACATTGTATTTCTCAAGTAGCAAAAGCTAAACGAAACAGACACCCGGAACCGGAAGCTTCAAACTTCAAACTTAGTACCTTTGACACAATCCTACTTACTACTTAGGTATGAATGACAACAGTAAAGAATCTTATTTGCATTGCCATATTATTTGGCTACGTAACCCTATGAAATGAAATGAAATTAAATTATTTATTCACAATGAACATTATGGTTACATAAGGTCTTAAATTTTATACCTACTATTGCTTCCCATGACATGTTCAGCCAAGTTATAAACAATAAAATTTGAGCTCAGTGATTCAATCACTCGGTCAATAATAATTAGTAATTACAATGTCCCGACATTATTAATTGAGTAAAATATTATTAATAAAAAGATAAAAAATAAAAGATACTCTACTCAACCAAAATATTTTATTTTAGACTATCGCGGTCATTACTAATATTATGAGTTGAAATCGGGTTTCTGAAATCAAGGTACGCGGTACAAAACCCGATTTCAACTCATAATATACTCAACCAATACATGTCAAAAATTAAAATGAAAATTTAACCAAAATTATAATAGTAATAATAATAATTACATTAAAAAAATATAATTAAATTAATTTCATTGAGCTTGAATTATGATTTGTCAGATAAATTTCCCTATATTGAGATTTTTTTTTTTTTTTTTTTATTTTTAGACTATGAGAGATTAGCATTATCTCGCGTCATGCATCTCTTCAAATTTGTAGTTTAAAAATTCATTGATACTGCAGAAACACTTTTCAGTCAACATAAAGAAAGACAGACTAACAAAGACATAACAGCCTAACCTTACTTTTTTAAAGTCAAAGGTTAATAACATCGCTCTTTTTTGTGTCAGCGTTTTAAAATGAAAAGATCACGCGGGCAAAAGGGACGACAGGAGCAAACGGATTGCCATTCCCATAATAGTATATCCCGGAGTCTGCTAAATAAATACCTACCTGTATTACCTGAGCTTAGAGCCATAGCACACTAGCGATTTACGAACGTGTTTGAAGCGGAGCGAACGCGCAACGGATTCAAAACAAACGGTATCGTCATAGTATTAAGGTTCAAATTTAATGTAATGGCTCGAAGCGAAAAATTCACCTGGGAAGATTTATACTATATTTAACTTCGAATAAACTTTTGCTTCTCAGCTTGCTTCTCTGCGAGTTTATTCACCCTGTGAAACATAGAGGGCGCTGTCCGTTGGATTTATTCTACGCTACGTTTTGCGCACTTAAATCCAGTTTTTTCTTATTTCCTTTGGCTTTGCAAGCTTTTACCGTGAATTCTAGCATTTTTATGTACTAGCACACATTCGCAAACGTGTAAGTTGTCCGAATAAATTGTAAGGAACAATTAAAAAGTTGTGGTGGCCTAGTGATTTCACCTATGGAATGGGTTCGAGAGGTGGGTAGGTCGATGGAGGAGGAGGGTTTTATATTCTTTGTGGTGTACTAACTAAAAACTAACTAACTAACTAGTTTGGCTCAGTGACTCAAAATGAGTCTTGGCCTCCGAAACGAGAGCACGCCACTTAGCTCGATCCTGCGCAGTTTCACGCTAATTACCGGATTGAAGCTGTCGCAGATCCGCCTCCACAGCATCAGCCCAGCGATACTTCGGCCGACCAACCGGACGACGTCCAGTTGGGCGTCCCAAATACGCCCTCTTGACCCCTCGATCCTCCCCCATTCTCAGCAAGTGGCCGAGCCACCGAAGCCTGTGAGATTTAAATTCGCCGATAATATTAGGCTCAGCCACTAGCTCCTCGATCTCGGCATTCTTGACGACCGCTTTAGCCTAGTTGGTAGTGACCCTGCCTACGAAGCAAGAGGTCCTGGGTTCAAATCCCGGTAAGGGCATTAATTTGTGTGATGAGCACGAATATTTGTTCCTGAGTTATGGATGTTTTCTATGTATTTAAGTATTTATTTATTTATATAAGTATGTTTATCGTCGTCTAGTACCCATAGTACAAGCTTTGCTTAGTTTGGGACTAAGTCGATTTGTGGATGATTGTCCCCTAATATTTATTTTATTTTTATTTTTTATTCTTGCGGATCCTCCAGGTGTCATCGTCTCTTCTAACGGGTCCCAAGATCTTCCGAAAAATCCTACGTTCCGTCACCAGAAGCTGGTACTCCTCCATCTGGGTTAGAGTCCAAGCCTCGCACCCGTACATAAGAATAGGTCTTATGACGGTCTTATAGATACGGAGTTTTGTACCTTTGCTGAGAAGCTTGGACACCAGCACCTTGTGGAGGGCTGCACTACACCGCAGAGTATTTTGTATGCGTATTTTTATTTCCTCCTCTCTTGTGTGTATCGGTAATAGTGCAGCCAAGATACTTTTGAGATACTTTTGGGCTTTTGAAGACTTTTGGGCTCCCTGGTAAACTGAACCCCCGACCCGAAGACAGTCGCACTGAGCACGCGTATCTCTGTATCGCCTCATGTGGAGATCTCCGTCTTGTCGTGGTTAATCCTGAGACCAATCTTCGCAGGCTCTACCACCTGCCCGCGGCTTTCCCCTAATAGAGCTAGGTCATCTGCGTACCCTATCACCCTATGCCTTTCACCCAACTCCAAACCTACGTCCAATGACAACACTTTCCTCACGACATGCTCTAGAGCCAAGTTGAAAAGCAAAGGCGACAAGGCATCACCCTGCTTAAGGCCGGTCATCACCGCAAATTCCTCGGACAGCTCACCCCCCACTCTGACTCTCATCCTACTCTCCTTTGTTACCGTCGTCACCATGACAACCAGCTTTCGAGGGATATTAAAATTCATTAAAATGGAATACAAGGCTTCCCGGTCGATGCTGTCGTAGGCCTTCGCAAAGTCCACAAACAAGGAATGGATGCTCTGAGCGTACTCCCACTTTTTTTCCATTAACTGCTTCAGCTCCTGCTCCAGCAGTTATTTGGTCCATTTTGTGCTGCGATTTCTGCGAAAACCACACTGATAATCTCCGAGGATTCTTTCGGTATGTGGTTCCAACCGCTTTGTGGTGTACAACAATAGAGTATTAGTATTACATGTATAGACGACCAGATGGCCTAGTGGTTAGAGACCCTGACTATGAAGCTTGAGGTCCCGGGTTCGATTCCCGTGTCGGGGCAGATATTTGTATGAAAAATACGAATGTTTGTTCTCGGGTCTTGGGTGTTTAATATGTATTTAAGTATGTATCTATCTATATAAGTATGTTTATCCGTTGCCTAGTACCCATAACACAAGCTTTGCTAAGCTTACTTTGGGACTAGGTCAATTGGAGTGAATTGTCCCGTGATATTTATTTTTATTTTTTATTTATTATGTATCGACGTTCTAATACCATCTTATCCTAAATATTATAAACTTGCAGTTGTCCGCGACTCCGTCAATGAATAATTCGTTTATCATTATCCCGCGGGAGTTATGCAATTTTCCGGGATAAGAAGTATCATCATCATCATTCTAGCGAAAGATGTAACATGGGCTTATGCTGAACATAAGCCTCCCCCAAGGCTCTCCAAACGGATTGGTCCTGAGCATCCAAAGCGCATCCAACGCGTTCCCGCAACCTTAACCATGTCGTTGCTCCATCTTGTTAGAGGCCTACCTACACTGCGTCTTCCGGTCCGCGGACGCCACTCGAGAACCTTTTGGCCCCATCAGCCATCAGCTCTACGAGCGATGAGTCCTGCCCACTGCACTGCCGTGGAATTAGCTCATGCTTTCCAGTGAAGCCAAACGTCGAATACATGCGAAGAAAATCCATGTTGTGTTTGAAGTGCCCAATCAGTACCAGGCCCGCATGAAAACTACGTCCCAAGCCCTCTCATGCTAAGAGGAGCCCTGTGCACGTATGTAGGCCGTATTAATAATTATAATAATAATAATAAAAATAAGATAAGAGTTGCGCCTATCTCATTTATATTTTATGGTACCAAAGGCCTCTTCATGTTGGCTTCGGCCCCATGAATTCCTTTCAAATGATCGGGTCCCCATGGGCCCGTGATCGGAAATCCGTACCAACATAATAATAATAATCTTTATTGTTCAAAACACATGTCTAATTACAATACGAACCCTGGAGACTGTGTTAGTTTTCACTGTGTTACAGTCTCCAGTGGATGCCCTTATCATGAACATAGATTGGTTGTTAAGAACAAACAGACTATCAATTTAGAAAAGAGAAAAAGTTACATATAAAATACTATTAGCTTAAAATAACCATCACCACCACTTTACATCATATTGTGTACGTGAGCGTGAATGTATGTGCGTGTGTGTGTATGTGTATGAGTTTTTGTGTGTGTATTACACCATGTATTAAGAAAACAATGTCCGTGATTCACGACCCAATTGCCAATAACAAACAATAGATGTTTTCGTTTTCATTAACAGGGTACTTTATTAATTCACGAACGAGATAACAGGCGTAATCTCGAAATTAATTTCATCAAAATATATATTTTGTGAAGCAAATGAATCCATTGTTTGGCTTGAAGACGGGGATATTTTTGGTACCGATGGTTATGGAAATCAAGTAGGTCAATATGTAATTACGAAAATTACGGTCGCGTTCAGTTTAACGAATAAAGACGCAACATTTCGTTGCTTACTTTGTAAGTCCTGACTTTTTTTTTAACAGAGCATTTCTCAATAAAAAGTGCCACTTTTTTTATATTCCCAACAATTTTATGTTATTCCTACTCAGAATCACGAGCTCTTTCCATCCCTGTAGGAGAGAAAAAAATGTCCCGAAAATGTCTTGCATTGCACCAAGTTTCTATATGAGTTCAACATTTTTCGTATAAAATCGGAATGACTATTCAAACATGTGTCAAAATAAAATGTGATTTAAATCAAAAGCACTAAGGAGTATTGATATCAACTTCGAAGCAAATCACCCCCAAAATAACTTCCTACCCCTTTTTAACCCCGTTAAGGGATGACTTTTAATAAAATACGAAACACGTCTTCCATCAATTCTGTTAAAGAATGTTCGTTCATGCAAAATTTGAAGTAGATTGGACCAAGGAATCATGTCGTCCCATTCAAACTTTGCCCCCCTTTTTACCCCCTTAGGGGTAGAATTTCAGAAAATCCTTTTTTTTGGATGCCTACGTCATACAAAGAACATACCCTCCAAATTTCAGGTCTCTATGATCAGCGGTTTAGGCTGTGCGTTGATCCGTCAGTCAGTCATTCAGGACAAAGCATTTTATATGTATAGATCTTACTTACTCCGTTGGCTCAGCGACCCGAAGTGGATCTTGGCCTCCAATACGAGTTGACGCCAACGCGCCCTGTTCTCTATGATATCTCCTCCCAGTTTTGTGCGTGCAGAGCGCGCAGACCCTTTTCCACTTCATCTTTCCAGCGGTACTTAGGCCGGCCAACCGGCCGCCGACCACCAGGCCGTCCCGCGTACGCTCTCTTTACCGCCCTGTCTGCTGGCATCCTCTCAAGGTGTCCTAGCCAACGGAGTCTTGCGGACTTAATTTCTCCCACGATGTTGGGTTCAGACACCATTATCTTCCAGCTCCTAGTTCATACGGATCCTCCAGCTGCCGTCTTCTCTCTGTACTGGCCCCATAATCTCACGGAATATTTTCCTTTCGGCAACATGTATGTGTGTTTCGGCAATATGTATAGATACATTAAACATTGTCTGGTGGCGATTGCCCCTGCGATTACCTACCCCGCCCAGGATAAACACAGTGCGTTGAACATAAACGTTTGTTTTGTGGTTAACTCATATTTGTCTTAAACAGGCTTGCGTGGACAACGTTTAACTACGTAACTCCGAGGCAACTGCCAACCCAGAGATAAATAACATTTTGTCAAAATATATGGAACTGTCACCCTTAATTCAGGATTAGTGATGATTTTTTTTTAATCCTAGACCGTGCTAGGAGCTCCTATACTCCTACCTTTGCTATATAATATCCATGTAAAATTACAGCTTTCTAGCACTAATAGCCACTGCGCTAAACCGTGAACAGACAGACAGACAGACGGACGGATAGACAGACATGACGAAACTATAAGGGTTCCGTTTTGCCATGTTCGCTCTGGAACCCTAAAAACGCATGCAAATCGGTTCACCCGCTTAAGAGCTATGATGCCACAGACAGACACACACACATAGCAGTCAAACTTAATAACACTCCTCTTTTTGTGTCGGGGGTTAAAAACCCTAACCTAACAATACATATAGGGTCAACGTGGGTTAGCCCACAAAGCATGACGGGGGCAGTGAAGTTGCTAGAATCAATTATCTTCATATTGCTTGTTATATTATCATATTCCTTTGAACATTCGTAACTTGAATAAATTATGATTGTGATTAAACGTAACTCTGGTTGCTTTTACCTTAATTGAACACAGAGCTTTAATCTGCTGATTAAGGTGGAGCTTTTGTAGACTATCTAGATAGAAACTGAGGTAGTGTTTGATTACTTTGAAGAGGCTTAGTATGCAGCCTGAATTAAGAATTGAGGCAGAAAGATCGCGTGCTGATAGACAATGTTAACAGGGAATATGTGTTGGACGAAAATTTTCTGTTGAATATGTATACCTACTATATAAACAAACCACGCTTGTATACCAAATGGGATCAAAAATCTATAATATAGATAACTAGCTGGTGCCCGCGACTTTGTCCGCGTTAATCACTGATACTCCGCTCCCATTAGTCATAGCGTGATGTTATATAGCCTATAGATTTTCTTTATAAATGAACTATTCATCTCAAAAATAATTTTTCAATTCGAACCAGTAGTTCCTGAGATTAGCGCGTTCAAACAAACGAACAAAAACTTTTCAGCTTTATCTATTAATAGCTGGTGCCCGCGACTTCGTCCGCGTTAATCATTGATGCTCCGCTCCTATTGGTTATAGCGTGATGTTATATAACCTTCCTTGATGAATGGGATATCTAACACTGAAATCATTTTTCAAATCGGACCAGTAGTTCCTGAGATTAGCGCGTTCAAGCAAACAAACAAACTCTTCAGCTTTATAATATTAGTCAGAATCAGAATCGGAATCAGAATAAATTTATTGTAAAAACTGTGTAGGTAGGTACAATGGTGTTATAGTTATAATAATAGTTTCAACAGTTGCCCAGTGAAAGCATGTAGGTACAATATTCTTAATCTACAATACTATTGCTCATTAAGTGCTACATAAGAGTTATGCTAACTTAGGTACTAATTTTTTTGATTAACGTGTGCAAAAAATTCATTCAATGAATAGAACACATTTTCAAACAGCCAAATAGTATAGATAATCTTTTCAAAAATAAGGCAGATAACGAGCAAATGGAGTTTGCATCTCATCACCTTTCTATGTACAATACTAAAAATAATCAATAGGGTGTCTTGTCTGAGATTTTCAGTATACTGACAGATACCCTGTACACATACTCGTATGTAGCTCATATGAGCTACGTACACTCCCTTCTCACTAGCTCGGTAGGTAAAATTTATTTTCTTTTTGCTACCTGACTGTGCCCCGTCATCAAATTTCCCTGGGGAACCTCCGTGCTCGCAGGTTCTACGAATGCCGACGAATTTGAAATTTATTTTAAACTGAATGCGAATGCAGATGAAGTTAAACTGTCGATGGGCTGGTATTTTGTATGTCCAAGAAATAATCGGCATCTGGGTCCGCGCGTTTTTGCCGCCGTCGCAGTTTTGGGAATTTTGCATTTTCCTGAATAAAAACTAGCCTATCCCGTAGGAATTTCGAAAAATCCTTTCTTATCTCGGGTACACATCATAAAAAGAACTTCTGTGCAAAATATCAGCTTTCTAGGTTCAAGGGTTTGGGGCTGGGCGTTGATGAGTCAGTGATGAATACGTGAATAAGTGAGTGAGTGTGTCAGGACTTGTATTTTTATGTATATGTGTGTTTTTTGTATGTGTTTGACCTATGGCCTCGTAAGCAAAAAATCGTTTGTTCACACCGGGAGTTTGCACATAAATATTTTGAAATTCATTGTACAAAATTACATTGAAATTTACCACGAAAACCTGCACTTCCCCGGGGAGTTATGCAGCGTTCAAGTTCCCAATCTGCACCGGGATCGTGGAAACTGTGCCCAACAGTGGGACTTGTATAAACAGGAACATGATAATGATATTAAAAAAAAACTACATTGACTGGCTACATGATATTGAGACGTGACCATTAACGATAGGCCTCATAAGAAAGCTCTGGGTCACTCAGAGGGCGATGGAGGGGGCTATGCTCGGAGTTTCTCTGCGGGATCGCATTAGAAATGATGAAATCTGCGCAAGAAGTCACCGACATAGCTCGAAGAATCGCCAGACTCAAGTGGCAGTGGGCAGGGCACATCGCTCGTGGAACTGACGGCCGATGGGGCTGAAAGGTTCTCGAGTGGCGCCCACGGATTGGAATGCAGCAATGCTTGGTTAGTATTGCGGGAACGCGTTGGACGCGGATGGCGCAAGACCGATCTATTCGGCGAGCCTTGGGGAGGCCTACGTTCAGCAGTGGACGTCTTTCGGCTGAAATCATGATGAAATTGACTGGCGCTTCCAACAAAACCTCTGAATTACAATTCCGTAACCACACACTAGTAATTTAAGGGCGCCACTCAAACGCGAAATTAATTTAACTGTCATCCGCATAACCTCAAACAGTGACAACGCCATCTACCACCAGAACTAATTAACGCAACTTGTGCGTGACAGTGCGTTATTAATTTGCGGAGTTGACAGTATTCAAGTCCTGAAGTTGGACTTGATGCCTCGGATCCGGTAAGTGGTGAGGCGGTGGGTGTATTACTGTTCGCGAGTATGACAACACACTATTATAATATTATAACAACGAGAAGACGGTGTTTCTGAATTGTTTACATGCTTTTATTTTACTTGAAACGTTCGTACAAATAATAAGTTTTCAATCGTATTTATTGTTGCCACGGGTAAAGTGTACATACAGGTGTTCTAACTTATGTTTATGTGTCCCTGTAACATGTCAAAGCGACATACGGTTTATCTTATGAACTAGATAGGAGGTATAGAATTTAATAATAATAATAAATTAAATTACTAAAGATAAATCAAATCTAAATAAAAAGATACTAAAGATGAAACAAATCGAGTTAAATGTCATTTTTAATGTAAAAAATGGCAAAATAATGTATTTAATTTAAAAACTCACAATAATAATCTAAAAGTACATTTAAATTAGATTGAATTAATTTACATTGAATAATGTGCAGGAATTATATACATATAGGTAGCTCGAAGAATCACCAGACTCGAGTGGTAGTGGGCAGGGCACATCGCTCGTAGAACTGATGGCCGATGGGGCCAAAAGGTTCTCGAGTGGCGTCCACGGACCGGAAGACGCAGTGTAGGTAGGCCTCCAACCAGATGGAGCGACGACAGGTTAGGGTTGCGGGATTGCGTTGGATGCGGATGGCGCAGGGCCGATCTGTTTGACGAGCCTTAAGGGAGTCCTATGTTCAGCAGTGGACGTCTTTCGGCTGAAATTATGAATGTGCAGGTTGAGGGTGGATGCAAGTCCAAACCGTAAAGATTGGGTGTCAATGATAGGCCTATGTCCAGCAGAGGACGTCCTACGGCTGAAAATCATGATGATGATGACATTGAATAATTACATTGAATTAAATTACATAGGTACAGTTGGGGATAGTACACTGACGAACAAAAATAAAGGGTCGGTTACAAAAATGACGATAACTACAAAACCCGCTGTGATAGCTTCTTCGAGTAAAATGAGTTTAGTAAAGAGTTTTGTTCTCAATTAAACTTTTTCTTGATAAGAATAAAACTCTTTACTAAACTCATTTTGCTCGAAGAAGCTATCACAGCGGGTTTTGTAGTTATCGTCATTTTTGTAACTGACCCTTTATTTTCGCTCGTCAGTGTAATTCGCAATTTGTGTATTCGCCATTCATCATATTTGCCTTTAAGGGGCGAGTCCCCAAAAAACGCTTGAAAGATTTTTTATTTATTTTATTTATTTATCACATCACATTACATCTATCTTAACAGTTACCCAATACGATAGAGTAGCACATTTCACTTACAATGTAGGTAATTTACAATTTAGTTCATTAGTGATAGCATAATACAAATAAAGTAACTCTTGTGAACTCATCAAGAGAGCAACAGAAGACATCAAGTTGGGAGGCCACCCGGTTTATAGTGCGCAGCGCGCGCGTGCACGGCGCGGCGCGCAGCAGCGCGGTGCGCGCGCGCGGCACGGCCAGCAGCGGCACCGCGCCGCGCCGCCACACGTAGCGGCCCGGCACGCGCAGGCTTATAGTGCGCAGCGCGCGCGTGCACGGCGCGCAAGCAGCAGCGCGGTGCGCGCGCGCGGCACGGCCAGCAGCGGCACCGCGCCGCGCCGCCACACGTAGCGGCCCGGCACGCGCAGGCTTATAGTGCGCAGCGCGCGCGTGCACGGCGCGCAAGCAGCAGCGCGGTGCGCGCGCGCGGCACGGCCAGCAGCGGCACCGCGCCGCGCCGCCACACGTAGCGGCCCGGCACGCGCAGGCTTATAGTGCGCAGCGCGCGCGTGCACGGCGCGCAAGCAGCAGCGCGGTGCGCGCGCGCGGCACGGCCAGCAGCGGCACCGCGCCGCGCCGCCACACGTAGCGGCCCGGCACGCGCAGGCTTATAGTGCGCAGCGCGCGCGTGCACGGCGCGCAAGCAGCAGCGCGGTGCGCGCGCGCGGCACAGCCAGCAGCGGCACCGCGCCGCGCCGCCACACGTAGCGGCCCGGCACGCGCAGGCTTATAGTGCGCAGCGCGCGCGTGCACGGCGCGCAAGCAGCAGCGCGGTGCGCGCGCGCGGCACGGCCAGCAGCGGCACCGCGCCGCGCCGCCACACGTAGCGGCCCGGCACGCGCAGGCTTATAGTGCGCAGCGCGCGCGTGCACGGCGCGCAAGCAGCAGCGCGGTGCGCGCGCGCGGCACGGCCAGCAGCGGCACCGCGCCGCGCCGCCACACGTAGCGGCCCGGCACGCGCAGGCTTATAGTGCGCAGCGCGCGCGTGCACGGCGCGCAAGCAGCAGCGCGGTGCGCGCGCGCGGCACGGCCAGCAGCGGCACCGCGCCGCGCCGCCACACGTAGCGGCCCGGCACGCGCAGGCTTATAGTGCGCAGCGCGCGCGTGCACGGCGCGCAAGCAGCAGCGCGGTGCGCGCGCGCGGCACGGCCAGCAGCGGCACCGCGCCGCGCCGCCACACGTAGCGGTCCGGCACGCGCAGGCTTATCGTTGCCAGGACAGAGGGGTTGCTGCTCTTTCCTTGCAATAGTTTTAGTATGTATAAAGAGACAGCCAGTTCTCTCCTGACCTCTAACTTGTCGTATCCTACCATTCCCAACACAAATAATGTGGGATACATCAGTGGATAATACGGATACACGCCATACAGTTTTAAGTACAGGAGTCTAACAAATTTATTTTGGATTTTCTCCAGCATAAAGCTATATTTGGCCTCGCACGGGCTCCAAATAACTGAGTTAGTCTCCAAATGGCTTTTCACGAGTGCTTCGTAAAGAGCGCGTATAGCACTCAAGTTCGAAAAACCCTTCGTCTGGCGCATTACAAATCCCAAGTTTCTGTACGCTTTTTTACAGATTAAAGTAATGTGGTTTTTAAACGAGAGATCAGCAGTAAAATGCACTCCTAAGTCCCGCACCTCAGTAAGGCGCTCTATCGGGGCTCCCTCCACCACGTATCGATGATGTAGCGGACTGCGAGACCGAGTGAAGGACATCGATGAGCATTTTGACACATTAAAGTGCAGCTTGTTTTCAAGACTCCATCGAACAACCCGATCAATGTCCCCCTGCAACGCGCAGCAGTCCGACACATCCTCGATTTTCCGCACTAGCTTTAAATCATCGGCAAAGAGTAGACAAGTACAATCCTGTACAACCTCTGGAAGATCATTAATCATCAGCACAAATGTTAGCGGACCCAGATTACTGCCTTGACTAACTCCAGATCTTGTGTAATATGGTTCTGATCGGTATCCAGCGCAGTCCACGAACTGGCGCCTATCCCGCATATAATTGGCCAAAAATGCAAGCGTGTGCTGTGTACACCCCGCGTCCGCCAGTTTCCGCAGTAAAGTGTCGTGGTCTACCATGTCAAACGCTTTCTTAAAATCGAAATACGTAACACCAACTTGGCCACCCGTATCCACCACCGGAATCACCTGGGTCATCAGATGCAGCAGGTTACCCGCTGTACTGCGACCCGCACGAAAGCCGTACTGCGCATCCGACAACTGGGAACTCACTTGTTCTTGTAGCGATCGTTGTATAGCAGACTCAAAAACCTTTGCAGGTGCACACAGCACAGCTACTGGCCTATAATCGCTGGGTTTCGGTCCACCACTACCTTTTGGAACCGGAATCACACGCGTGAGTTTCCATTGGTCCGGAAAAACAGCACATTTCAAACATATATTAAAAATATGACACAGTGGTTCAGCCAGTGCTGATCGACAGTCCTTTAAGATGAATGGTGGGATGCCGTCCGGTCCCACTGACCGCTTAGGTGGCAGTCTAACCAGTGCGCGGCGCACCTCCTCAATATGCAGCTCATGGATGCGAACATACGCACTATTTGTCTTCGCAGACTCACTCGCTGCGTTTGGATCCAGTATGGCTGGATTTGGACTATAGACCGAGTGAAAAAATTTTGCAAATTCAAATGCTGATTCTTGCTGTGACAAAACACGCCCTTCGATAAATAGTTTGCTAACATTATTGCTACCCCGTTTGCGTTTTATAAAACTCCAAAAAGATTTTGGATCTTTTACCATATTATCCTGTATGGTATTTTGATACTGATTGTGAGCAAATGAGATGGCCAATTTTAACTCTTTCCTGCAATGCGAAAACTCGTAGTAAAAATCCATACTTCCAGTTTTTTTATACTGCTTATGCAAATAATGTTTACGTTTAATAATTCCTACGATTTCAGCCGTATACCATACTGGGTATGAGTACCGAGACGTTACAACCTTCCGCTTTTTCATAGGAACGCAACTGTCAAAAGCGGCATTAATTTTATTATAAAAATAATGAATTGCCTCATCAACAGCATTTATTTGATAAAGATCGTTCCAATCCACATTAGCTAGCAACATGTAAAGATTCTCAAAGTTTGCTTTAGCAAAATTCCATTCATGTCTCTGTGGCACACACGTTGCTCCTACACCTACATCACTACGCAATACGTCGGGCGCAACACTACGGCCGCGGCCCAGCGCCGGCGCCGAGCCGGGCTGTGCGCCAACGCACACGGCGAGTGATGGGTGGTACGCATCCACCGGCAGCACGGCCTCCCCCGCCGCACACACCGACACAGGCTCGCGCACGCCCGCGCCGCTCAATATTAAATCGAGTTGCCTACCACTACAATTTGGTACCCTATTGTTCTGAATGAGCTCACAATAAGACACAAAATATTCGTAATATGCTAGGACATTCGTGTTACAAGAAAGATGTTTGCGGTTTGCAATAATGCCACGAAATTCACCGTATATTTAATACTACAAAAATTATTTTAGAAACTTAATAGATGTATCTACAGCTTCACCGCGCTACATTTGTAAAATAATAATTAATTTCCGAGAAATAAAATCCCAAATTCTTTCAAAAACATCGAAATCGTCATTTTCTATTTACGCTTTTTAGATAATAATGAAACAAATTCATGAAAATCTCTTTGGTTGAATCGTAACACAAAAGTATGAAAAATATTATCACCGTTTCATTTTAGGCTAAATATTATCTCTATAATGATAATAAGCATCTAAACATTATCTATTTTTTACGCAAAAATGTTTGCCGTTTTACATACTTTTTACTATGGAGCGAACATTTCCCGTAATTCGATTTTTAAATAGCGATCGCGGCCGAAAAATATTCAGTGCTGTCAAGGAATCCAACGAGAGAGCACGCTCCGTTTGTAGCCGCGCACGCACACACTCGCACAATATACTACTCCTGTGGTAGGGTAAGGGTGGATCCCGACTGTTCGATTTCAGCTGTCAAAGAGGACAGACTTTTACTAAGGTAAGTAAGTTTTCTTAATAATTACAAGCTTTTATTTGTAATTATTGCAATCGTCGTATATAATTATGTGTTAACACGTTTTTACAAGCTTTTATTTAAATTGCTCTGTTAGTTTAGGCCAAATCTTGTAAGCTTTATTTAACCCGCTTCTAGTGGTCGGATCGACTTGAAATTTGGTATGTGTAAAAAAAACGAAAAATTAAAAATAATTTTGTAACAGAATGTCTTGCGCCATCTTCTTTACTAATGTCCTTTTTGTCGATAGGAAAGTTCTTTGGTCTTTGTCAAACTCACATTGCACCTGATTGATTATAAGAATATTGTTAAATCTTATATCTTTATACTATTTATTTGATGTCTGTATCAAGACAATGTCAACTTTTTAATTAAATGCGTGTTGTACTTTATAAACAATCGAATCGTCTCGCACGCAGGTTAGACGACTTCCAGCCTCCTGAACAAGTAGGATTCTGAAAGGGCTTTAGCACCGTAGACCACATACATGCGTTGCAGCAGGTTATACAGAAAACCGAGGAGTTTAAACGCCCCCTTCGCCTGACATTTATAGACTATGAGAAAACCTTCGATTCGATCGAGACTTGGGCTGCACTGCAGTCCTCCAACGGTGCCAAGTAGACTACTGGTACAGTACATTACATCGAAGTGTTGAAGTGTCTATATAATAGCGCTACAATGTCCGTCCGACTTCAGGACCAGATGTCGAAGCGTATTCAATTGCAGCGGGGAGTCAGACAAGGAGATGTTATTTTTCCAAAACTGTTCACCGCTGCACTGGAGCTGAAGGATGCTTTCAAGACTCCTGACAGGGAAGGGCGAGGCATCAATGTAAATGGTGAAATACATCACTCACCTTCGACCTAAGTGCGATGCTTTCTAACCTCGGGACGATCTCCGAGCGAGTTGGACTTTAATTGAACATAGAAAAGACGAAGGTCATGTCGAACGCCCATGTTGTACCATTTCCCGTCATAATTGAAGACTCTACGCTCGAAGTTGTTGACGACTATAACTATTTGGGATATAAGTACAATCCAATTAGTGGGTTTAACTTCGAGAAAGAGGTAAATCGACGAATTAGACTCAGCTGGGCAGCGTTAGGGAAGCTTTGCAATATCTTGTCAGCTAATACACCGCAATGTCTCAAGTCAAAAGTCTTTGATCAGTCTGTGTTGCCAGTGCTGACTTATGGCACTGAGACGTGGCCGCTAATGATGGGCCTCATAAGAAAGCTCAAAGTCACTCTGGGGGCGATGGAGAGGGCTATGCTCGGAGTTTCTCTGCGGGATCGCATTAGAAATTATAAAATCCGCGCAAGAACTAAAGTCACCGACATAGCTCGAAGAATCTCCAGACTCAAGTGGCAATTGGCAGGGCACATCACTCGTAGAACTGATGGCCGATGGGAAAAAAAAAGTTTCACAAGTGGCGTCCATGGACCCGGACCGGAAGACGCAGTGAGGTAGGCCTCCAACAAGATGGAAGACGACCTGGTTATGGTTGCGGGATTGGGTTGGATGCAGATGGCACGGGACCAATCTGTTTAGCGAACCTTGGGGAGGCCTATGTTTAGCAATGGACGTCTTTCGGCTGAAATGATGATGATGATGATGACTTGACAATAACTGCGCACTATATCTCCTCTACGAGATTTGGAATTGGAGTTGTAAATACACGGACAGGTCAACAATAATTTATTGAATCAGGCGTTACCTTTCGGAGGTCCATATCAATGAATTGAAACAACTTCTTTGCTCACCCGCGACCTTATAATAATTACGTTTATGCAAAAAATACGTGTTCATGCAGTTCCTCCACCTCCACACTGTACGAACACACACAAATCACATAAACCCAACTATCACCACCACTAAACTACACGAGCTCTAGTTGAGTTTCGAACTCAACCAGAGCTCATCTTCAGAGTAAGTATCGCAACCGTTTACTAAGCTGCATAAGCATATACATTTATTTTGCTTTTCTTGCATAAACGTAACTATCATAAGATCGCGGGTCAGCAATGTAATTCTTTCAGTTTTTTTTAGGTCAACAATAATAGTAATTTTGAATAAAGACATTTTCGATGTTTATATTTTTTTGATGTTATTAAAGTTCTGATTATTAATAAAAAGATCCTTTAATAATGTAAAATCGTTTTATTTGTACTTACACCAAGTTTGAATATCGAAAGTCATCAAAATAATGTAGATTACATTTGTACAAAATCGGAAGGCGACTCTTTAATGTTCCCTTGTAAGTACTTACACTGGGACTCCACCCTTAGCTGACGGCTGTATAGCGTATCACGCAAAATGGTTCTGTGTAAGTGAAAACTGTCAATGTGCGTACGAAAAATAAATTCTCAAGGTCAGGGAACTCACTCTTAATCTATGTCACATTTCATCCATCATTTTCGCGTTTCTACAGATTCGCATTTCATTGTTTTCACGTCTTCGAATAGGCCATTCATCCTATGCATGTAACATGTAGCACACATAACATGTGCAACACGCAGAACAGATGAACGTTGGGGCCAAAAAGGTCTCGAGTGGAGACCACGGACTGGCAAGCGCATCGTGGGATGTCCATCAACAAGATGCACGGATGATTTGGTAAAGGCCGCAGGTTCAAGGTGGATGCAAGCCGCTTCAACCGGAATGATGGATATCAATGAGCGAGGCCTATGTCCAGCGGTGGACTTCGTAGGCTGAAATAATGATGATGATTTAACATGTTGGCGGTTCTTCAGATACTTATTTCATCTTTTCTTCCTGATTATGGCTTGAATCTAACTCCTTAGTTGGCTTACCTAAACTACGCACTCATTGCACAGCTGACCGTTCACTGTTCATTATTCGACAAATAAAAATACCAAGTTAACATTACGAAACTTTGTCTGAATCTATCCTGAAGCAATTACTTTGCTCACAATTATTATACTAAACGGGACTTATCACGCAAACAATATTTAAATAAATAAATAAATAAAGGGCCAAACTTATCACGGAATGGATCCCTAGGGATGGATATCGTAATAGAGGCAGACCAAAGCGGAGATGGAGGGACGACCTAGATGTTTATCACGTGGGATGGCAGGAGCTCGCGTTGAATAGGCAAGAATGGAGCAAGAGAGGAGAGGCCTTTGCCCAGCAGTGGGACACCAAAACAGAATAAAAAAAAATAAAAAAAAATAAATATCCATGATGTTTAGGTTGCGTAGCAGCACTAGCAGCCTTCTGGAAGTGATTGTTGAGCGGTGGGACAGCCCCATACTGAGCTCGTGGGTGAAGCTGCACACGACGTCGTGTTGCTTCACCGGGAGGATGCTGTTGTAGTCGTTGCAATATGGACGCTGCAACTACTACACAGCAGCATTGACTGATTCCATATTCTCTGACTTCCTTATTGCTAACATAGATTTAAATACAATTGTTACTAACAAAATGGACTAATGTTTTAGTCTATACTAATATTATAAAGAGGAAAGATTTGTATTTTTGTATTTTGTAACGAATAAACTTAAAAAAACTTTTTGTTAAAAATTACAGGACCGATTTCAAAAATTCTTTTGCCGTTAGAAAGCTACATTATCACTGAGTGTCATAGGCTACTTTTTACCGCGAAAATACCTTTTCCTACGGGAAAATTAATTTATCGCGGGCGAAGCTGAGGACGGAAGGCTAGTCTGAAATAAATTGATTCATTCATTCATCATACGGTCGCGGGTGAGCAAAGTAACCATTTCAGTTCATTGATATGGACCAGCGCAAATTAACGCCTGATTCAATAAATTATTTGAATCTATCCTCACTGAAACCAATATACTTAGACCAGACAAGTTGCGCAATAAGGGCGCCTCTCGCTTTAATCGCAGTACGTTCAGCAAACAGACTTATCCTTGGTACGGTCAACAGACTTATTGCCTGGAGCCAGGATTAGTTCGTTATCGCGCTTGACACGCGCTGATTCGCCGGCCGCACTTGATTGCTTGCTCTTCGAGTTCAAAGTTTACAGTGGTCAATAAAATAAGTACATGTACGTAGCTTAACCTTTTCAAGCTCTGTCAAATACAACAGCTCTCACTCATACGCCATGACATCGGAATGTGAAACGCGAAGTTGAACCCTACAGAAATGCATGTAGGTAGGTAGGTTGGCGTAGAACCTGCGGTGCTGATATATGTGTCGTTGGCGTCGAAAAGGTTAATATCACGGCCAATACTACTCGTATATACAGTGTCCCAAAACATAACGTTAACCTGGTAGTCAACCAATTTGATTCCTACAAGAAGTGTACCCAAAGAATAAACATCTTCCACCATAGCAGCTGTCTTTACTTTAACATTAACAAATTTTACATTACCCTAAAAGCTTTCAAAAGAAAGATCGAGATTGGACCCTAGTTATCAATCAATCAGGCCCTTATCTACCACAGAGCCAAGTGACACCCGCTTCGGAACTAATCGCTCATGTTGAAAGCCCTCTGTTTATATTGCATGCCTTGAAATATGAAAGAGTCACTGTTAGAGACACTTATGTTGCGATGGGATAAGGCGGGTTTGAGACATATTTTGCGATCTACAGATCAGCTTACTTATTTTTCTTATTTCAGAGACAAATTCTTGCAATTTCATGTGAAATATATCAGCACATGAGTACTTATTATTATAACTGGAACATTCTCTTACTAAGAATGAGTTCTTGATACAGTTTGTACGGCAGAGCCACGTTGCAAACAAATTAATGGAACGACGCTCAATCGCGCCTGAAACAGCAACCGTGTGCGAAATAATGCCCGTGTAAAGATGTCGAAAGGGGAAAAGATACACCAAGCGTTGCCTAAATTTAGATGTGAAATAGTAATTTCCAATACTCCTATCTACCTAGCTTCTTGCAAATCTAGTAGTTCAATAAAATATTATTTGTGTTTGTTCTGCTATGTCTACTTAGATTACATCTGAGCATCAAGATAATAATGTAAATCAACTATAAATGGAAACTGATTTGGCTTATGTGTTATCTTATCATAATTATTTTAGAACAGTTACTTTTAAGCTGTTTATTTCCCATTAAATAAATAGATTAAATAGACTATATTTTTTTATGTTAGAGAGGCCAGACAAACGAACTAGTGGGTCACCTGATGTTAAATGATCACCACTGTCCATAGACACCCGCAGCGCTTTACGCTATGCCAGTGCGAAATCTACATCTACACTAATCTACATCTACATCTACATCTACATCTACATCTACATCTACATCTACACTAATATTATAAAGAGGAAAGATTTGTACCTATTTTTGTATGTTTTTTGTAGTGGTAGAGCCATGTTGTAGCTAGCCGCTGCATCACGAATGGGCCGGCTCGTCCGGGGCAGTACCACCCTCTCACAGAACACCGGCGTGAAGCAGCAGTAATCCTGCTTGCGTTTCGTACGGTCAGTGAGAGTGCCGGGGGCCCAATACCTCACCCCTTCCCTCTCCCCCTCCCTCTCCCCCTTCCCCTATTCCCTCTCCTTTAGGGCCGACAACGCACTGGCATCGAGTAAAGCGCTGCGGGTGTCTATGGACAGTGGTGTTCATTTAACATCAGGTGACCCACTAGTTCGTTTGTCTGGCCTATCTAACATAAAAAAAAAAAATAAAAAAAAAAAAGAATAGGCTCAAAAAGTACTGGGCCGATTTAAAAAATTCTTTCACCAATAGAATGCTACATTCTTCCAATTTGACATAGGCTACATTTCATTTTGAAAAAAAATTAGGGATCCTTGGTAAAATTTGAACAATGTAACCGAAGGTGTAGAAAAATGAGTCTTAAAATGTCTTTCGTCGAATGCGCTGCCGAAACTATTAGCGATAGAACAAAATAATGTACAACAATATTGAAGAACATCATAATGTCTACAAAAAACTCCGCGGTAGCATATGTCCAACTATTGTAGTTATGTCACTACAACAACTTTTTTCATTTTAAACATTAATGAAAATGCTAACCAATGTGTATAATATAGTTGTACCCGTGCGAAGCCGGGGCGGGTCGCTAGTTGTATAATAAAATTGTATTGTATAAAGTCCGCTAAAGATGTTTTGACTTTGAATACTGAAAACAGGGCAGTAATTAGGGCTTAGTATCTCTCCCAATCTCGCCGCACGCAGCCACGTTTATACAAACCTCGCATTTGACTTTCCCTTCGTTCCAAGCAATCTCCTCAGAACCAACCATCTCAAGCGGCAATTTATACGCAATATCGAATAGATTAGGAACAAAATGAGTTCACAATTCTCCCGCATGAAGAATTACTCCTCTAACAACCGGAGTGGCGGCAATCTCGGATAACGAAGTGAAGGGGATAAAAAATAATCAGCTCGGAAATATCGGATTGATTTCATTACTTAAGCCAATATTGGGCGTGACGAGTTCGTTGCCGTGAAAAAACATCCCCTGTAGCGGCACAACGCTTTCGTTTGATCTTTGGGTTCTGTAGCTTACAGTTTGAGTTTTAAAAGCTTTTGTTTAACTTGCAATGTAATGCAAATCTGAGTTGCACGAAGTTACTATAACTTTCATCATCATCATACATAGTTATCGCGGCAGCTAGAACAAATCAGTTAAAGAACATATATAACAGAATGTCTGATTACTATACGGATATATTCTGCCTACAAGTTCTAAGCATCTAAGAAGTTTTAGTAGCATGAAGTTTTCGCTGAAAAAGGTCAATGAAATTTGTTTTATACTTACTGTTTAAACGTTTACCTACCTAGAATAATTGTGTCTACTTGAATAATAACCCAGCAATGTGTGTATTTGTTATCAACGTATATTTACTTGGATTCTATTTGGATTTCGTAATAGACAATAAATAATTATGTTGTGATCATAATTATTATTACGAATACCTAATTAATAAATTACGATGTCAAATAAGAAGAAGGGTGGAAGAGTTTGACGTTGTGATTGCGTAGTCAATATTTTTAAATTTGTATTAGTAATCAAGGTCTGATGTTAGAAATAAAGTTGATAAATTTCGAAGTTGTAAGCATAAATGTTGCTTGATATCAGTGTCACTTCTGTTATTGCTAATTTGTCATACATAATCTTTCAGTACTGTCAAATCGTTTTTGCTCCCGCGATAACGATGTATGATCATCATCATCATCGTCACTATCATCATTGTCATGCAGTCTCACTCCAGAGGCCGTATTTTCTAACCCGCAGACGCTTGCCATCGCTTTTATTGGCTCTTTCTGTCACTGTCTCATACCGTTTCATCATCATCATCATCCCAGCCTATATACGTCCCACTACAGGGCACAGGCCTCCTCTCAGAATGAGAAGGCTTGGGCCAAAGTTCCCACGCGAGTCCAGTGCGGATTGGGAACTTCATAGAACACACCCAACAACTGACAACACTAGCAACTACACTACACACAAACAACAAGCACCAGCAGATGTTCCCGCGCTCCGACTTCTGGCCGGAGGGTGCGGTGTTACGTCGTTTTAGGGAAGCAACAAAGACGTCCTTCAAAAATCCCTAAATAGTTGTATTATTTAAGTTTTCGTGACTTTTTATTTGTATTTTTGAATTTTACAGCGCATTGGTGTTATACTGTAATTTTTATGGACGAATAAAATTGATATCCAATCGTTACGGTTGGAAGTGGCTTCCATCCACCTTAAAACTGCGGTCTTTACCAAATCGTCCGTCCATATCGTTGGTGGAAGTTCCACGCTGCGCTTGCCAGTCCGTCGTCTCAATTCGAGAACTTTTCGACCCCAACGGCCATCTGTTCTGCGTGCTATATGGCCTGCCCATTGCCATTTGAACGAGCTAATCTGTTTAGATATGTCGGTGACCCTTGTTCTTCTACGGATCCCTCATTCCTGGTTCGATCTTGTAGAGAAAGCCCTGGCATAGCCCTCTCCATAGCTTGACCTTGAGCATTCTTATTAAGCCCTAATGAAACAAGATCGTCTGAGGCCTTCGTAATTGAATTGTAACGGTTCTCTGGGTCCATGGGGATGCGGCTATTGACATTTACCCTATTTCCGGTTAGTTTGAAAGCAATCCAGTTTCGAGCAATTAATTAAGCTCAATTAAGACCTTATTTGTAATGTTTGATAGTGGCAGAGCCTTTTTGTAGTTAGCCGCTGCATCACGAATGGGCCGCTCGTCCGGTGTAGTACCACCCTCTCACAGAAGACCGGCGTGAAGCAGCAGTACCTACTCCTGCTGCGTTTCGTACGGTCAGTGAGAGCGCCGGGGGCCCAATGCCTCTCCCCCTCCCCCTCCCCCTCCACTATTCCCTCTCCTTTTTCACCCGACTGTCGAAGGAGGGTTATTTAATTAAAAGCCGGCAACAGATCAGTGATTCTCTTTGAGTTGTTGATATTTAAATGAAACAATAAATTGAAAGAATGACTCCTTGAATATCTGAAGTTATCTTGACCTGATCCTAATGCGCCAAAATGCTTAATCTCAGAAAATAGTAAAGTTACAATGTTAGACAACATTTGTGTGTGTGTATGTGTGTGTGAGATGAGCTCTGGTTGAGTTCGAAACGCGTCAGTATAGTTTGGTGGTGGTGATAGTTGGGTTTGTGTGATTTGTGTGTGTTCGTACAGCTTGGTTATCGCTTCAGTGACATGGATTTTGTACCAGGTTATCGGGATGGTATTAACACCATCATGTGGCTATTAGGGCAACAATTTATCCCGTCCGACAATCCCAGTTTCCCGTCCCCGTATTAAGCGCCGTCACCGCGGCATGGCGCCTGATTGAAGATTTAATTAAAAACAGCCAATCCGGATCGAACTGCCTAGAACTGGTTACGACTGGTTATAGCTGGTTATTGGATGGGAGGCTACGAATGTTGTAATGTTTATTTGAGTACAAACGGTACAATTATACGTAGATATAACTTACAGATGAAAAAAAAATAGAAGAACATAGAAGTTTCCAATCCACACTGGGCCCCGCGCGGTTACTACGGACCAAGCTCTCGCATTCTGAGAGGAGCCCTGTGCCCTGCAGTGGGGCGTACATAAGCTGGGATGATGACAATGATGAGATATAGAAAAAGCATCATCATCATCTTTTCAGCCGTAGGGCGTCCACTGCTCCCTCATTGATACCTAATCATTTTGGTTGAAGCGGCTTGCATCTACCTTGAACCTGCGGCCTTTACATAAACGTCCGGTGACCCTTGTTTTTTCACGTGACAAGAAAAAAAGCATGTAGGTATTTTTGTAACATTTTCTATGGCTGAAAATAAGATCCAAGCTTTAAAACTAATGCGTGTAGGTTTAAGCTTGTAGGTACTGTAAGCACTGGCCACCGATACCGTGTCGCTGTTTCGTAAATTTGAATTTGTATCTTCTAGAATTCGAATCAAGAAACGAACAGCGGACAGCAGACGGTCTGAGCAGTCATTCTTGGAAAGGCTGTACTAGTGAAATGTTCTTTTCACCTCACTAGCTCGGAAAGCCCTTTTTGTTTGTTTGACATCTATTGAGAAAATCGCTTTTTATCCATATGTGAAGAAAGAGTTTTGACATTTGAAGGCAGCTTACGTGATATTTGACAGCTAACAAAACGTAAAACGTTAAAAGTGCTGAATTTTTAACATCACAATTAATGAATTGCATCCAGTAAAAAACACTAAATACAGTCTTACAACTTTATTTTAATTCATAAATATCAGCATTCAACATTAACCTTCATTCTTGTTGCGAAAACGGATGAAATGTTCTGACAGTCCAAGTAAGTCGATGTGCGAACAAAACGCATCCGAAAAATTAAAAAAAAACTTAAGTCAAAACTTTTCAATTAATTATTTTGAGTGAATAAATAAATAATAATTGATAGTACAAACCCTTTTTCTTATTTTCCTCGCTGTAGTGAGGTGAAAAGTTTTGTGTTATACACGGGTGAAAAGTTATTTTACGTCTTGTGTGTTGAAACACTCGCTATCCAAAGGATTCTATTTTTGAACCACTCGCTTCGCTCGTGGTCAATCATAGAATCCTTTCGATAGCTTGTGTTTCAAATGGACACTCGCAGGTAAAATACAACTTTCCCCCCTTGTATAACAAATAACTATTGTATAATTGAATGTGAATTAAATCCATATTAAAGCTGAAGTCCAAGTTTTCATTTAAATAGTAGTTTAAGTCAGTCAGTTATTTTCAGCTACGCCATACGTTAGTTCTTTTTAGCTACACCCCATTTCAGTACTGAGTAAAGTATTACTTCAAGTAACATACTTTTGGAATAACATAATTTATGACGCGAAATCTGCAAAATATGGCGCCGGGATAAACACAATAAGCGCAATTTGACGTAATCCGAGCCCGCATGGTGGAGTTCTAAAGATATACAACTTTAATATCGTCAAAACTGTGTTCCATGTAAATTCAAAACTTTGAGGAGCTTTACTCGGGAAATCAGAGTACAATTACGAGTACA
This sequence comes from Archips xylosteana, assembly GCA_947563465.1. Classification (NCBI taxonomy): domain Eukaryota; kingdom Metazoa; phylum Arthropoda; class Insecta; order Lepidoptera; family Tortricidae; genus Archips; species Archips xylosteana. The sequence continues at coordinate 2,068,334 of OX387351.1, read as the reverse complement.
ACGAGTTTGTACGCTTGGATTAATTAATATACTCAGTGCTGGGAATTATGGTAAAGGGAAATTTGTTAGTATAATTAATTGGTCGTATTAAATTAACACCGTCTATTTTACACACCCGTTTTATAATGTTATTTGTTGATGGGGTCAAAAAATCTTTTTGTTTGTTCAACATAATGTCCTATCACAGATGGATGAAGTAGATAATAATAGAAAGACGGGGAAGGGAGGAAGGGTGAAAGAGAGTCTTCACATATTCGATACACGGCAAAAGATATATTTCGAAGGAAAAGATACAAATAAAAAAATATTGAAAAGTAAAAATTGGGCCTCACTCAGCGCTATGTTGCGGAAAGCGGCAATGCTGATTTTCAGTGGGACCTATTTAAGAACTATTATATACAAAAACATACTTATACTAGACGACCAGATGGCCTAGTGGTTAGAGACCCTGACTATGAAGCTTGAGGTCCCGGGTTCGATTCCCGTGTCGGGGCAGATATTTGTATGAAAAAACGAATGTTTGTTCTCGGGTCTTGGGTGTATAATATGTATTTAAGTATGTATCTATCTATATAAGTATGTTTAACCGTTGCCTAGTACCCATAACACAAGCTTTGCTAAGCTTACTTTGGGACTAGGTCAATTGGTGTGAATTGTCCCGTGATATTTATTTATTATTTATTTTATACTTACACGCTGTCCCGATACGAACGCCAGCGAAAAGTGTTGTTCAAAACGAAACTTAGGTAGAAACAATATTTGATCAGTTTAATCGTATTTGAACTATACAACCATAACAAATTACATAATTTTTAACCCCCGACTCAAAAAGAGGGGTGTTATAAGTTTGACCGCTATGTGTGTGTGTCTGTCTGTCTGTGGCATCATAACTCTTAAGCGGGTGGACCGATTTGGATGCGGTTTTTTTTATTTGAAAGCAGGTTTTCGCATTATATATTCAAACATATGAAAATGTGGCCCTTAATTGCGTTGGGGGTTTTTAAAATTTCTAATTTTGTATTTATGTATCCGAGTTTAGAATCTTCAATAGTGCGATGTAGATCGTAGCAATTTCTCTAATTGGCGACTATATAGATGGCGCTAGTAACTAAACCTTTTAAATGAATCCTCGCCCGCGCCCGCGCGGTGCAGGGGCTGGGGGGGTATGACGACAAAGGGGGCCGGCAGAGGTGCGGGCGGCAGGCACACGAGGCGCGCTCGCCGTCCGCGCCTCTCCCGGCCCCTTTGTCGTCCTACCCCCCAGCCCCTGCACCGCGCGGGGAGGACTCAGTTAAACGTCTAGCTATAGAGGTTGCTGCAGACTTGTACAAGCCAAGATGTAAAAAAACCGGCCAAGTGCGAGTCGGATTCGCGCACGTAGGGTTCCGTTCAATTATCTATAAAAAACCGGCCAAGTGCGAGTCGGACTCGCGCACGAAGGGTTCCGTACAATTATCTATAAAAACCGGCCAAGTGCGAGTCGGACTCGCGCACGAAGGGTTCCGTACAATTATCTATAAAAATCACGTTTGTTGTATGGGAGCCCCCTTAAATATTTTTTTTATTTTAATTTATTGATTTATTTTTAAAGTCAATATATAATTAAACATTCTGTGAATATTTCAAGTGTCTACCTGTTGCCGTTATCAATATCGAGCAAAAACGAGCAAAAAAATCATGTTTGTTGTATGGGAGCCCCCTTATATATTTATTTTATTCCATTTTTTAGTATTTGTTGTTATAGCGGCAACTGAAATACATCATCTGTGAAAATTTCAACTCTCTAGCTAGCACGGTTCCCGAGATACAGCCTGGTGACAGACGGACGGACGGACGGACGGACAGCGGAGCCTCAGTAAGGGTTTCCGTTTTTACCCTTTGGGTACGGAACCCTAAAAAGAATGAATATTTCACAACCAAATGCCACCAAGCACATTTAGTTTGAAAAACAATAAAAACCAAGCATACATTCACCTGGCAACCCCGAACGTAATGTTAGCCAAGCCAAGCAAATTAAATCAAACCTAATTTAGCGTAACTCACATGCCTCAAAACAAATGAAACTGGTCCGTACGTGTTGTGCCGTAACTTTTTAATGGACCGTCAGAGGCTTTGTTTTCTGGGTTGCTAGCTCATATCAAATTCAACCGCCGTAGCTTTATGGGTTGCCATTGTGAAGAGCTGGAAAGAACGCTTTCAGGCTCGGACCCTTATTAATTTATAACACTGTTTATATTGTGTTGCTTCATTGTTAAGCGTAGGTATTCGAATTAAGTGAGTGATAAACTTTGATCAATTATAACTATAGATCCACAGTCGCGCGCCCGAAAATGTCCGAGCCAAATGAGCGCCACTTTGATAAAAGTGGCCTTCTTTTTTCTCAGTACGTTGCGTGAAATTGTCAAGTTTAGCTGTCAAGTGGAGTTTTGCCGCTACCGAAATTCGACTGTAATGAAGTAAAGACTAGGTTCAAATTTCTGTGTAGGTGATGATTTTATTTGTTACGCAACCAAATAAAAAAGTTCGGACATTCTTTGAAGGGGATTTTGTTCGGCAATGTGTATCTTCAGTTATAATTGATCAAAGGTGATAAACCACAAGTTTGAACTGTCACGTACGTGGTTAGTACGTCATTTTGTTTGGGAACGGTTGTGTGCTCGTTTTGGTTTTTAAAATTAACTTATAGAGAGTTCGAAATGTGTTGTGTTTGTGATACTTAGTTGGGTCTGTGTGTCTTTTGTGGAAGAAGAGGGCGGGTTAGCTGCGTAAAAATATAGAAGTATACTAGCTGTTGCCCGCGACTCCGTCTGCGAAGAATAGGGGTATAACAAATAGCCTACGATCTATTCTCAGACCTACCAAATAAAGAGAAAAAAAATATCATAAAAATCGGGCAAGCCGTTTTGAAGGAGTTTAATGATAAACACCATGACACTAGATGTTTATATATTAGACTAGCTGACCCCTCAATCGTTGATTTGCCATATATCACCTAGGGGTATAAAAAACAGCCTACGACCTATTCTCAGACCTACCGAATATAGAGAAAAAAGCTTTATAAGAATCGGTCAAGCCGTTTCGGAGGAGTTCGATAACAAACACCGTGACACGAGATTTTTATATAATAGACTAGCTTTTGCTCGCGACTCCGTCTCCGTCCCCCGCAACCTCTAACCCGCACCACCCCCCCCGCACTCCCCCCCCACACAGCACCCCCGCACACCCGCGTTCGTCTCAAGTCAAGCGTGCCTATAGAAGTTTTACTTCTAAAACCCCCGCACCTCCCCCCTCACCCCCGGTGTTTTTGTCAAATATCTTGAAAACGGTGCATCCTACGGCAAAATCAATGAAATTTTCATCCCCCCCTTAAAACTCCCGCACATCTCCCCCGCACCAACCTTGGTATTTTTGTCAAATATCTTGAAAACTTTGCATCCTACGGCAAAATAAATGAAATTTTCTTCCCCCATTTGAAGCCCCCGCACCCCAGCGCCTATAGCCTTCCTCGATAAATGGGCTATCTAACACTGAAAGAATTTTTCAAATCAGAGCAGTAGTTCCTGAGATTAGCGCCTATAAATAGAAGTTTTACTTCAAAAACCCCCGATTTTGAAACATTCTTCCGCTCCGCTCCGCTCCTAATAGTGTTAGCGTGATGATTTATAGCCTATAGCCTTCCTCGATAAATGGGCTATCTAACACTGAAAGAATTTTTTATATCGGAGCAGTAGTTCCTGAGATTAGCGCGTTCAAACAAACAAACTCTTCAGCTTTATAATATTAGTATAGATTAGAAAGAGATTAGACGATTATATGCGAATCTCTTTCTCTCTCTCTCTCCTCCACCACTGCCACCTTTACCAAATCCATCTTGTTGGGAACTTCAAATTACCTTCAGCGATTGCTATCCTGTTTTTACGGCAAAGATTAGGCTATAAATTTTTAGATATGACCGTAATTACAATATGCAAATTACTTAATTATAAAACCGCCGAGTCGAGCCTTGAATTCACATGGACAAAAAACGTTATTTTTTTCATGGAAATGTGTATTTTATGTTAAGAGCTACTAGCGGTTCTACGTCGTTAAAACACAATTGCACTTGCTATTGTGCATAAATAAAGACGTGGAAGCCGTTGCAGATTTTTCACAAACTACAAACCAGTGACTTGAATAAATTGCATTGTTGTTCATAGTGAAACATACGAACTCACGTCTCTAACCCTGTTTTACAGGACTTGATTTGGACTATTTCATAGCCCTTCTTCCTGGAGCATACGCCACGGCGGGTGCTGCAGAACGTACACACAGAGTTCGTGTTGAGTGCGTATTCTGTATGGTTTTTAGTAGTGGTAGAGCCATGTTGTAGCTAGCCGCTGCATCACGAATGGGCCGGCTCGTCCGGGGCAGTACCACCCTCTCACAGAAAACCGGCGTGAAGCAGCAGTAATCCTGCTTGCGTTTCGTACGGTCAGTGAGAGTGCCGGGGGCCCAATACCTCACCACTTCCCTCTCCCCCTCCATCTCCCCCTTCCCCTATTCCCTCTCCTTAAGGGCCGACAACGCACTGGCATCGCGTAAAGCGCTGCAGGTGTCTATGGACAGTGGTGATCATTTAACATCAGGTGACCCACTAGTTCGATTGTCTGGCCTTCCAAACATAAAAAAAAAAAAAAAAAATGGTCGTTCAGTAAAATTACATAAAGTTTACCACTGACAGATGGTTTGCCTTCATTTCATATTCAACTTTAAAGACCTACAAATAAAGCCAATTTTAGAATACTGTTACCCACGTTTGCAGATTTTGTAATAGCTACTTTATTTGTATGGTGTTAAAGTTGGAAATGAAATGAAGGCAAGCCATCTGTCAGTAGTAAACTAAAAGTAAACGTATTGTAGCCGCCGTGACTACGAATTAGTTCGAAACTTGTTAAGCTATAAGCCGTGGTGGTTTAACGGTTTGACCTATTATGGTCTCTCAAGCAGAGGATCGTGGGTTCAAATCCCGGCTCGCACCTCTGAGTTTTTCGGAATTTATGTGCGAAATTACATTTGAATTTTACCATGAGCTTTACGGTGAAGGAAAACATCGTGAGGAAACCTGCATACACCTGCGAAGAAAATAAATGGTGTGTGTGAAGTTTCCAATCCGCACTGGGCCTGCGTGGGAACTACGGCCCAAGCCTTCTCATTCTGAGAGGAGGCCTGTGCCCTGCGGTGGGACGTATAATAAGCTAAGACGATGACGACGACGATATCGAGCTAAACTCGTTTTAACATTTGAGTTATCTGTATCTCACAATATTTTCATGTTCATTGTTGGGTTCTACGAGCGTTTCAACCACTATATCAGTATCCTGTTGCATATACCTACGTATAAAAATATCCGTGCCTAACAAATAATCAAACATCCAAATATCCAAACATCTTCACATATTTTCTCTTTTATAATATTAGTAGATGTATTATATTGCCGCTTCAACAACAAATAATAAAGAAAGAAAGAAAGAAAGCAAAGAAAGAAAATAATTTACTACACAAACTAAAAGTTTACATGAAGCAGTACCCATAAAATAAAACAACTAACAAAGTACATGGGTTTAGTTTCACTCAACCTATATAAATTAACCCCACACTGTGTACCATTTGCTTCGAATCAGGGTTCTATTATCACTGGATTGTGTACATATACAGGAGATCCTGACTTGGCCAGTTTTCAAACTCTGTACTTTTGTTTCAGGTAATCACACGCTGAAAAAAACACGACCATTGAGTATTCATCTACAAGTCGTACGTAGGTACAGTCAAGGAATTTAATTTTCTCAAACATGCTATGAAATATTGACGTTATGTTCCTTATAATACGCCACGAAGTGTCACGTTGCAGGTGCAGGTGCAGCCGGTGGTGGAGGACGACGAGACGAGAGGTCAATAATGGAATTTCATACAACTTTGCTGGCCAAGGCCAGCAAAGTGATCGTCTATTGTTTCATACCATGACGTTTATAGGTCTATGGCATCATAGCATTTAGCCATTAAAAAAAAAAACTATAAGCAATATTTGCGTTTTCTGCCACTACGCTTATTTAAGGTAAGGTAAGATGATGATGATGATGGTGTGATGATGATGGTGATGATGATGATGATGGTGATGATGATGATGATGATGATGGTGATGATGATGATGATGACGATGATGATGATGATGATGGTGATGATGAGATGGTGATGATGATGTTGATGATGATGATGATGGTGATGATGAGATGATGATGATGATAGTGATGATGATTATGATAATGATGGTGATGACGATGATGTTGATGTTGATGATGATCATGATGGTGATGATGATGATGGTGGTGATGGTGATGTATGTTTGAGAAAAAGTCTATACAAGCCTTGGCCACGAACAGGGATTGCCGGCCTCGTATCTCTAGATGGCCTCGTTAACACTCGGCCATCTATAACTACTCGGCCGGCAATCCCCTATTTCGCGGCCGCTGCAGTAATGTACTATTTCTCAAAAATATCCGTAAAAGTTGTCATTATTCTTTACATATCAGAATGTGAAGTGCATACTTTATGGTCAGTAAAAAAACTAAAGAGGTTAAAAACATTGCAGGCTCGATAAACTCGACAACAATGTCGCATACAAATTCCATTATTGTCGAAACTCAAACTTTTTAAAAAGTTAAAACGGCCATGGTAATAAGTTGGCACTATTCGCATACAGCCATCTCAAATGACCGGTATCAGTTGTTTTGTTGGAACTCCAGACTTTTTTATTGTGTTTGAAACAGCTTGTGGTGTTTTCGGTAGAAAAATACACCAGCAGTTTTTTTTTTAATGAAAAAAGGCGGGAAAGGGTTTAATGACATTTAATTTTAAGTGATTTGCAATTATTTGTACCTATTTAAGGTAATAAAAGTTTATTCTATTTTTTTCCTTCACCATTTTTGAGAAAAGCTTTATATTAGTCTCGGCCGGAATAGCAATTGCTGGCTTCGTATTAGTTAAACGGACTCGCAAGCTCGTCCGTTTAATACTCATACTCAGCCAGCAATTGCCTACTTCCAGGCCACGACAATAATGTACTATTCCAACCCACCTAAGTTTGAATATCGTACAGAAACTGTCACCTTATGAGTTAGCTACTATGTTGCTTTGACGTGCTGTGTTTGAAATTTGGACCTTAATGCATTGCGAATGTTAAACGACATTTTCACGAAATGGGTAGGGAATTAAATTCCTTGACTATACATCTATGTATACAAAGCAAGGTAAGATAACTGAACAAATCGTTGGGACAACAGCTAATCTCGATGGCAATGCGTTTATGATCCCTGTGATTTTGGGGAAACTAATGTTACCACGTGACGGGATAGCGATATACGCACGTAATCCTCGGTCTTTGACCCTTCTCTGTTCTTTTTGTTTATATTGTTTCTTTAATTTCCTTTTTAAATCCTTTTCTCACATGCGGCCTTTTGACATTTTTCGATTGATATTTTGTATTAAGTATATGTAGTGTATAAGTATTGTATAGAATATAATATGTGTTTATTTATAAAATTTATATTATATTTGTATTGATTTTATTTTTTTTGTCTATTAATAATACGTTTCTCTTGTCTGTTATTTCTGCCACCTACATTAGTCTGTTGATATTTATTAATTTCTGAGTAATTGGTTGTCTGGAAGAGATCGCTTTTTAGCGATAAGACCGCCTATTGTCTACCTGAATTTTTATTTTTGTAATGTTACTGTACTGTTTTTGGTGATCAATAAAGAATATTTGTATTGTATTGTATTGTAAAATCCCAAAATCTCAACCGCTAAGGAAGACATGAAATGAAAATGAAATCAGAAACTTCGATTCGATTCCCGGTTAATGTTTGAATATTTAGAACAAACTCGCTCTTGGCCGGTTTTTTTATACAATATAGGCTTGCGTTTGGCCACAATCACGCCTGCTGGAAAGCGAAGATGAGGCCTACGATGGAGCACGCTTGCCTAGTAAATGCTCATTCACCCTAAACTTGATTTAGAGGAATAAGCAGAAAAAAGACAGTTGAGGGAGGTATTACACATACATACGAGGTGTTACATAATGGCATATGAATTCAGGCAAACGATAGATAACCATTTCCGAGTATTACCCTCATATTGCTTAGTCGAACGCTGTTCAAAAACCACACGGTAATAAGTAATATCTCGGAGCCTCAAGGCTACTCTTTGATGTGGCATAATATACCAGCTAAATGGTTCCGATTCATAAAGCAAGTTAAGAAGCCCTTAATTTTGCTACCCGATTGCCGAAGGAGGTTTATGTTTTTCTAGCGAATGTATTTATGTAGGTAGGTATGTACCTATCTATCTAATCTATCTATCTATCTAATACCTTTAAACGAGCAATTCTTGTATATATATAATCAGGATCTCGGAAACGGCTCCAACGATTTCGATGAAATTTGGTATGTGGGGGTTTTCGGGGATGAAAAACTGATCTAGCTATGTTTCATTTTCAGAAAATCGCTTTTACTCGTGTTTTCCGGCTACCTATTTTTGTTTGCATTAGAATATAAAGCTAAATTTCGCCGACTTCGAGCAGATCATAATGGCACATTAGAAATCGGGTGGTCGCGGATCCAACCGACCTCGGTTCGATTCCACGTTTTATTCAAGATTTTTAGTTTTTTTTTAAGTTTATTTTTCATGAGAAAACGTCAAGTTTCTTCTTTTGTGAGAAAAAGTTACTTTTTTGTTAGAAAAAGTATTATAGGGAACGTGCAGTAACTATAGGCGGCAGCACTAATGCGACAGAAGAGACACTATGCGGACAGTAAAACATACTTATTAAGGTAAAACATTCAAATTACGGGTTGTAATTAAGGGTTGTATACTTGGCAGGTAAGGTATAGTATTTACATATGTTTGAGTGATTATTCTTTGCTTTTTTATATTCTACAAATTATTTATTTACGCATGTAGTCTTATGTAGCTATTAGTGTGCAGTTTATTTATTTATTTATTTATCTATCTATACTTACAGCGATCCGGGTGTCACCAACGGTGCTGGCTGAAAATCAGCGCTGGGGTGCCATAAACGCCTCAGCATTATGCTGAGCCAGTGTCCGATTTGCAACCGCAATGACACATTCTATCTTTAGCTTTCGTGTTGTCTTTTGATTTGTAAAATATTGATGATGTGTCTTGTGTTGTTGTAAATAAATGTATTTCTTTCTTTCTTTCTTTCTTTCAAATTGATGGCACCCTTATGGCACCAGTTGGCAGCACCGTCTATGTGCACGTTCCCTATTGGGAGCACAGAACAGGAAAAGCCGGTTGTCTGTAAAGTCGGTTTACGGACGATAGTTTAACGTGACTCACCCCCCCCCCCCCACCCCCTCCGGCGTTTTTGTCAAATATCTTGAAAACGGTGCATCCTACGGCAAAATCAATGAAATTTTCATCCCCCCTTTAAAACCCCCGCGCTCCCTCCCCCGCATCCCCCCCCCCCTCTCACCCCCCCCCCCCCACCCCTCCGGTGTTTTTGTCAAATATCTTGAAAACGGTGCATCCTACGGCAAAATCAATGAAATTTTCATCCCCCCTTTGAAACCTCCTGAACCCCCTCCCCTCCCCCGCCCCCCCCTCCCCCGCACATATATAATCAGGATCTCGGAAACGGCTCCAACGATTTCGATGAAATTTGGTATTTGGGGGGTTTTCGGGGATGAAAAATTGATCTATCTTGGTCTTATCTCTGGGAAAACGCTTGGTACCGAGTTTCTGCCCGAGCAGAGCTCGGTCGCCCAGGTACTGTATCATTTTTTGGCACAACCAGCAGCCTTAACGGCTCGATGGATATTAAAATGTGAGGTGTCATTAGATTTGTCTCAGTTCTATATATTTTCCTGGAATTCCCGTAGGAAGGGGAATTAAACATGAAACACGGTTTCCCAATACTACAAGCTAGGTCTTATAGCACTGATAAAGGGAAAATTGCGAAAAGCATAAATTTGTCTATCTGTCTATATCAATAACCAATCTACATTGATCCCACACTGCACACATTTTGCTTAGGAGCAGGGGTTTGTTAAGGCTGGATGTTCATAGATACATATAAATTTGTACGGAACCCTCGGTGCGCGAGTCCGACTCGCACTTGGCCGGTTTTTTTGTCAATACATTATCTACAATGTATAATGTGTATTCCTATTTCCACTATAACAACGAATAATAAAAACACTAAATTTAAAATTAAGGGGGTCCCTATAGTCCGACAAGCTTATGCACGACCCTCCGCGGAACCCTGTCGCAGTGAGTATTTGCCGCACTTATTAAAAACAATCTTGTTAAGGACAGCAGAGGCTCCCTGCGTCAGGGTTCCGCCGAGCGCCGCGCGCGAGCTTGTCAAGGTATAACAACCAATATAAAATGACCCAACACTGCGTATATTTCACTTAAAAGCAGGGCTGTGCTAATACTGGATTTATAGAGACATACGGACGCTTATTTATGGGTCATAAGTACTCATTTTTTGTTAGCGTCTCTGTAATGTTGTGGACATGGCAAAAGTTAAAAAAAAAAAAAATATCACGGGACAATTCACACCAATTGACCTAGTCCCAAAGTAAGCTTAGTAAAGCTTGTGTTATGGGTACTAGGCAACGGATAAACATACTTATATCTATATATATAAAAATGAATCCCTATTTCCCTTGGTCACGGCATCACGCATGAACGGCTGGACCGATTGCACTAATTCTTTTTTTGTTGTGTTCGTCATTGTCAGGAGAAGGTTCTTATGAAAGAAAAAATTAAGAAAATTGCGCGGAAAATTAGAAAATTTAAGAATACTTAACCACCATATAAAATTATTTCTAATCTAACCTTAGCGCTTTGGACAATATAATTAAACTTTTTTAATGTAAACTTTTTTGATGTTTGACATAGAATTGACAGAATGCTTGCTGCAAATATCGTCAAATGGGATGTAAACAAACTGAAATAATTAATTTATCATTTCTAACGAAAAGAACGTAAGAAGACTGAATCACATCACGTCAGGACGACGTCTGTCGGGTCAGCTAGCAGATAAATAAATACTTAAATACATATTAAACACCCAAGACCCGAGAACAAACATTCGTATTTTTCATACAAATATCTGCCCCGACACGGGAATCGAACCCGGGACCTCAAGCTTCGTAGTCAGGTTCTCTAACCACTAGGCCATCTGGTCGTCTAAAGTTAAGAGTCTATAGGTAGCCAATATTTTTTAGTCGAGTCTACATCAGCGTGTCCCCTTTTTTATGATAGGGAGGCAAACGCACAAGCGGGTCATCTGATGGAAAATGATCACCACCGCCCATAAATATCAGCAACTCACAGAGAGTCGCCAATCTGTTGCCGGCCTTTAAAGTAAGTATAAACCCTTTTCTTGAAAGCCCCGATTCATAGTTGTCTGGAAAGACTGCTGCCGGAAGCTGGTTGCACAGTTTCACTGTACGTGGCAGGAAGTGCCGAAGAAAAAAGATAAGGAAAGAAGAATAAAGAAAGTGCCAAGCCAACTTTTGACCCATTTAAATAAATCTTAAGTTCTCTGAGTCAGAGTCGCTAATTTTATACAGGAGAGGTAACCTTTGTTTATATTTTGATATACCTACAAAATAAGTATGAAGTCCTGGTAAATTTGAGCATTGGACTCAGACTTTTAGAGAAAAGAGAAAATTAACAAAATCATGTAATTCTTGAATCAGCAAAATGTATACGGCCTCTTAGAGGTAATTTTGTTTAACCTCGATCTGAGAGGGTAACGTCTTTAAAAGGCCCATTAAGCCTTGGGGCAATTTTGACGTAAAGGTTAATTATGCTATTTGTTGTATTACCACAGAATATACATGGTGGAAAAAATCTATGTGCCCTGGAGGGGAACTACCTTAAATCCTTTAGTTAGCTCATTTTACTGAAAGGAAACATTCCTTTATTTTTAAAAAGAAACAAAACTGCATTTAAAGATTTTTAAATTTTGCTTGTCCCATCCGGGAATCGAACCAACTAAAAATAAAAAATAAACCCTCGCTATTTTATTATACGAATCGGTAGGATTGTTGTTCAGGATATAATTTGTCTAATAAACATATTTATTTGGTGATTGTAATAAAAAAGTGAAAACTAAAATTAATTTTTATTTTATCATCAATAAGAAGAACGTAAACATGAATCATTTTTATAACGTAGACGGACATTAAGAAGAGAAAAGAATCTTAATAATTCAACTGATAAGTTGCTCGAAGTGACCCCCATCGTTCCGGATACACAAATTTAGTCTACGTTGAAATTCATTTCGTGTGAGCCCTCTGGAAAGTGTTGTGGTGTATGCTCCTAATAACATTTTCTACCGCAACCCTTAATTCTTGTACACTATTATAACACGTTTTGTAAACTTCATTTTTTACATGACCCCATAAAAAGTAGTCCAGAGGCGTCAGGTCTGGACTTCTCGCTGGCCATCTAATCGTCCCGTTTGTACCTATCCAGACATTGAAATTTTCATTAAGGTAAGCCCTGGAAATTCTGCTATTGTGGGCAGGTGCACCGTCTTGTTGAAAAATGATATTATTTCGTTCCTTCTCCGGTAGAAGGTTTAATTGATTATGTAAAAGGTCTAATATTTCCATGTATTTTTGCCGCATTTAGATGTCCTTCATAAATGTGCACCAAAACAACCATATTGCTTCTGATTCCGCACCAAACATTAAAGGAAAATCTGACCTGATTGTTTGTTTCGCGAACACGGAATGGATTCTGACGGGACCAATAATGATTGTTATGTCTGTTATACATTCCATTATTGCTGAAATTTGTTTCATCAGACCATACAATGTAGTCTAAAAAATTTGGGTTGCGGTCTATTTCTGTTTGAATATTCTGCCAGAACTGAGATTGTAATCTCCTTTGACTATCTCCCGGATGTAGTTTCTGCACCAATCGCCCATCACGAAAACATCTGTATTTGTACTTTTTCAAAACACTAAGTACACGAGTATGGCTGGTGCCTATCTCTTGAGCAACTTCCCTACTAGTGTGACGTTATGGGCGTATTAAGGTTGCCTACTGAATCCTAATTAAGATAAAGGCAATGAAACCAAACGTCTACAAAAAGATATAAAACATTTATTATTTAAAAAAAAACGTTATATAAAACAAAATTAAAACCGAAAGAAAAGATCGAGCTGAGAAACGGGTCGTGGGGGTAAAGGCCTGTCTGGTTTTTCTTCCGTAGCTTCTGTACTCCCCTATGGGTCGAAGGTCCGGTGAAGCGGGCCCCCAGACGATCGGCGGTGATGGGGGTAAGGTGGCTTGGAGCGGACGGGCAACAGCCCTCGCTCCTTCCCCGGATGTTGGGCCGTGTGTGTGGGCTTGTGCCGTAACGTCGCACCCAAAATTGGGTGCGAGGCAGTACGCGATTAGCCCCACCGAAAGAAGTCGGGGGTTACAAAAATCAGTGCGTCCACGACACAACTAGGACTTAGAAAATTGTACATTTTTAAAAATAAAAGAAGTTATTTTTAAATTAACGACGGGTAGGTAGCAGCGCGCGAGACGACACGTATTATGTACGTGTGCGCTGCTGGCACCCTGGTGCTGCTGTTGCCTGTTGGTCGTGGACTCAGGCAAGCCCGTGGCGCTAGCGACTCGAATATTTTTGTTCGATAAGGAACTGGTTTACGGTGCGCGCTGCGTAAGATTAATCGCGCGCAGAAGCGTTAACTCGTACTAGTTTTAAATAATAGTAATTGATTATCTTACACTAGTTAATAAGGCGAACAAGAATAATTCCAATGAAAATAATTGTAAATAATTTTATTAAAACAGGAAATAAAATATGCAACTAGGTCACAACGTTACACTAGAAGCTTTCGGGTAACACTCAAAGTATGTCAAAACACAAATCAAAATCGGAAAAGTCTAGATTTTGCTGCTGCGGACGTTCTAAACGTTTTTTGAAACTTCCAATATTCACTAAATTTTTCACCATTCGCGACAAAACTTTTCTAGATGGTATTTGTCTGTCTGGATACCTCTCACTGTACCACTGTAGAGCTAAATTGCAATTCTTGTTTGAAAAGTAAGCTTCTAATAAATCGAAATGTTCTTGATACGCCATTATTACAGAATTACGGAATGAAAGCAAAACAAAACAAAATTTGAAATTCGATTGAATACTTCTTTCTTATAGTTTTTAAAAATGTTATCGTTCGAATTTCAAATTTGTTGCCCCGCGTTGCAAAAAAATACGTTCCATTATTAAACTTTTTGTCAGAATAAACATCTAGTGTAAGAAGGAATCGTGCTGTGCATAAATTTATTATTACCATTTACCGATTTTGTTATCCAATACTTCAACAAGGTACTTAGAGATAAATAACATTAGCAAGCTTGTACTTCATACAATGTCTTTAGATGTTAAAGAGATAAGAAAATTATAACGTGTCATTTACTTATTACAAGTGAACAGTACTAGGTATTGTTAATAAAGAACTTGTAATAAATATTCAATTTTATGGGTATCTCGCACAACAGATAAGTGTGGGACCAAATGTTTATTAGACAAATTTTATCCTGAACATCAATCCTACCGATTCGTATAATAAAATAGCGAGGGTTTATTTTTTTATTTTTAGTTGGTTCGATTCCCGGATGGAATAAGCAAAATTTAAAAAATCTTTAATTGCAATTTTGTTTCTTTTTAAAAATAAAGGAATGTTTCCTTTCAGTGAAATGAGCTAACTAAAGGATTTAAAGTAGTTCCCCTCCAGGGCCCATAGATTTTTTCCACCCTGTATAATAGTACTAACGTACAGAATGGACACGCTCCACCCCGCACCGATTCGAGTTACCCCACCCCTCAAGGCGCAGATTGCCGGACCCCGCCGGAATCCAGAAGAGTGCGCGCGCGACGTATGTAGGCGTACGCGTGTACAGACGTCGTCGTGCTTATGTAGATTCAAGAACGCGTATTTGTACGTCGTGTCCACCGCGTACTACTTTAACTTCATTTGGGGGTACACAAGGCGACTTAGAATTGACCCGGAATGTTTTAGATGTTTGTGTCGGTTTGACTGGACTGCAAAGGTTTTATATCGGTTTTGTTTATTCAAAACATCGATTAATGTATGGAAATATTTTGCTGCTTAAATACAAAAGCGACACAAATAAAAAAATATTTTTTATTGTAAAAAGTTATTTAAAAGGAAGCGATTTGTCAACCATCTTTATGTATATTATAAATCTTCCCAGGTGAATTTTTCGCTTCGAGCCATTACATTAAATTTGAATCTTAATAATATGACGCTGTTAAGGACGATTGAAAATAGGAGAGGGAATATGCTGGGGCATCTGATACGACATGACAGTTACATAAAAACTATTTTGGAAGGGCAAATAGAAGGCAGGCGAGGCAGGGGAAGACCGAGACGGTCATTTATAGACCAAGCCAAGGAAAAAGTCAATGTCATGTCGTATCAGGAGCTGAAAACGCTGGCAGAGAACCGAAAAGAGTGGCGTTTACTCCACCGACAAGAGCTAAGCTCTTAAATTAATGATGATGATGATGAATAATATGACGATACAGTTTGTTTTGAAAGATAAGGGCTCGAGGCGAAAAGTTCACCTGGGAAGATTTATACTATAAACAAAAATCAATTGCAGAAAATGTATGTATGCAAACTTTAGAAAGCTGCATCTATTTATCTTATTGTTTTTTGTTGTTATATTGTGTTGTTTGGTGTACTGAGAGAAAGTTTGTAGAGGTTTGTAAATTTTTTTTTTAATTAGTAGGTAGTATACGTTAAAGGATAACTTAGTTTTTCCCATCTGCTTGACAAGACTTTTCTCAGGAACGCGTAAAAGTATCTCTAAATTGATATTAAACTCTATAAAATTGCTATGTTTTCTCACACGCCCAAAAGCATGAAATTTCTGAATTCACGCTATCATTTACATTAAATTATTTTTAAGTAGGTACGTGTTCATACAAAAACCGTGGGAGTCAATACCTATAGAATTATTTCCTTTGACATAGAACTATACGATTTGGCAAGGAGCAAGGCCATGTAATAGAAAAACTCCCAAAAACGAACCTGGATTAACATAAAGGATACTTTTTATCCCGGAAAAATTCACCCGCGGGACAGCGATAAACAAGTCTCAAATGCAGTCACGGGCAACAGCTAGTCCGTTATAGTGAAAAAAAAACGGATCACTCACGTCTTAAAACGAACTTATCTGGACATGTTTCGGGCTAATTCGTAGCCCTTCTTAGAGTCACACGTCACGGCGGCTGCCAAACGCGCGCTTGTGTGTGTGCGTGTTTGGCTAAGAATTAGCTCAAAACATGTCAAGTTAAACTCGTTTTAAGACGTGAGTGATCCGTTTATTTTCACTATGTGTGAGTCTCACGGTAGTTTCATGTTTAAAGCTAGTCCGTTTTTAATATTATAAATGTGAAAGTGTGTTTGTTTGTTTGTCCTTCTTTCACGTCAAACCTGAGCGACGAATTTGGTTGGTTAGTTGGTAGTTGTTTATTATTATTTATTTATTTAGTTGAAGGGCTGGAGCGTGACAAAGTCCACTTTTTACCACGGGAAAATATCTCATTCCCACGGGAAAACACGCTTAAATCTACATTAGCGGGGGTGAAGTCACGGGGATCAGCTAGTTTAACATAAAGTCGATAGCATTTAGAACAGTGTACCTAGTTACTTAAGTACCGATAGACATCAAATAGTAAATCACACATTGTAATTAACGACTGTTCATCACATAAACTAAACCTTGATCACAGATAGGGGACACAAGGTATAAAGCGAATCGATATCCAATTATAAGATTTAGTTGTAACGTGGTTTGAGAATCACGATTAATTGTCTCGATCACTTAGTCAGTTTACATAAGGGAGGGGTCTGGTTTCAATATAATTATACTTACTAGCTGTTGCCCGCGACTTTGTCTTCGAAGAATTCAATTATCCTCCCGCGGAAACTATTCAAATTTCAAGGTTCAAGGTTAGGTTATTTCAAGGTTCATCATCATCATTTCAGCCGAAAGACGTCCACTGCTGAACATAGGCCTCCCCCAAGGCTCGCCAAACAGATCGGCACTGCGCTATCCGCATCCAATGCGTTCCCGCTACCTTAACCAGGTCGTCGCTCCATCTTGTTGGAGGCCTACCTACACTGCGTCTTCCGGTCCGCGGACGCCACTCGAGAACCTTTCGGCCCCATCGGCCGTCAGTTCTACGGGCGATGTGCCCTGCCCACTGCCACTTAAGTCTAGCGATTCTTCGAGCTATGTCCGTGACTTTAGTTCTTGCGCGGATTTCATCATTTCTAATGCGATCCCGCAGAGAAACTCCAAGCATATCCCTCTCCATCGCCTTCTGAGTGACCTTGAGCTTCCTTATAAGACCCATCGTTAGCGGCCACGTCTCAGTGCCATAAGTCATCACTGGCAACACACACTGGTCAAAGACTTTTGACTTGAGACACTGCGGTATATCAGATGACAAGATATTGCGGAGCTTCCCGAACGCTCAAGGTTAATGTACACTAATTTTGGTAGTAGTAGAGCCATGTTGTAGCTAGCCGCTGTATCACGAATGGGCCGGCTCGTCCGGGGCAGTACCACCCTCTCGGGGCAGTAACACCGGCGTGATGCAGCAGTACTCCTGCTGCGTTACGTACGGTCAGTGACAGCGCCGGGGGGCCAATACCTCTTCCCCTCCTCTATTCCCTTTCCTTTTTCCTCTCTCTTTTAGGGCCCATGACGCACTGGCATCGCGAAAAGCGCTGCGGCTGTCTATGGACTTGGTGGCACAAACATTTTGTACTTTTTGACAATGTTACATCTAAACATTTTATGCATTTTGGCATACGTTCATACATTTTATGAAGCTGTCAAATGTGTTCTTGGACGTTTTGTATCGCAGTGTTTGCTACTGAGACTCTATCTAGTGTATAAATAATCTAAGCTGCAAGGCTATACAACCTAGACATTTTCATTCGCCTTATTATTACATCTATGATTACGCCCATCATCAATTTCCCAAATATCCCGTCGAATACCTTCAATTACGATTACGATGCTAATGGCGCTGCTTAATCCTCAATAATGGACTGGGTATAAATTGATTAATTGAAATACCAATTAGTGGATAAATCCATTATTTCTCGTGGGCGGATGGCTCTGGCTTAAAACAATCGGCCGAGAGTGTTGGGTGACCATTCAAATTGATACGTAGGTACTGGCCGTTTATTTTGTATTTAGTATAAAGTATAAAATTTTGGCCTCCCACAAGGCTCGCCAAACTGATCGGTCCCATGCCCGACCGCATCCAACGCGATCCCGCAACCTTAACAGGTCGTCGCTCCATCTTGCGAGCCTTGGGGGAGGCCTATGTCCAGCAGTGGACGTCTTTCGGTTGAAATGATGATACAATTTTGAAGTATTAAGTTGTAGGTGTTGCCCGCGACTCCGGCTGCGAATAATAGGGGTATAAATAATAGCCTACCACCTTCTCAGACCTATCAAATATATACGTATACAAAAAATTTCATAAAAATCGGTCATGCCGTTTTGGAGGAGTTCGATAACAAACACTGTGACACGAGATTTTTATCATTCCAGCCCACTGCAGGGCACAGGCCTCCTCTCAGAGTGAGAGGGCTTGGGCCGTAGTTCCCACGCGGACCCACTGCGGATTGGGAACTTCACACACACACCATTGAATTTCTTCGCACGTGTATGCAGGTTTCCTCACGATGTTTTTCTTCACCGTAAAGCTCATGGGTTACAAACAGTGGCGTAGCTACCGTAGGGCAAGCGGGGCAGTGCACCGGGGCCTCCAAGCTCAGGGGGCCCCTCGGACTCTGACTTACAAACTATAAACGCGGACCTATGAGAAACGCGGCTATAAAACGCTACTAGTGAATTTACAAGCGCGCGAGTCTAGTGAATCTAAAGTGCATTCATCCTTACTTGTCTTATCATGTAAACAAACACGGGTTGGGTGGGGCCCTAGTTTATTTTTGGCCCCAGGGCCTTTGGTTAACTAGCTACGCCACTGGTTACAAATGTAATTTCGCACATAAATTCCGAAAAACTCACAGGTGCGAGCCGGGATTTGAACCCACGGCCCTCTGCTTGAGAGGCCATAGATTAAACCACTAGGCCATCACGGCTTTATCGAGATTTTTATATATTAAAGTATTATTAATTATTACCTAGAAGCGGATCCCGTATGTTGTACTAAGCAGTTGTAGTAAGCCGCTCGGAATCTCCAAAACAGCTGCTTAACCGACATTACATTTGTGTACTCAAATTGCATTAAAATGTACGGACTTTAAGCTTCTATGAAACCTTATTAAGTTATTAGCCTCCCTCGCTCGTCTCTAAACCTTGAGTTAAATTTAAATTCAGAGATTTCACTAAATTCTCGTGAGATTTCCCAAGAATTAGGTACATCGTTTCATTAACGTTGTATCAAGAATCATCATCATAAAAGCCTACATACGACCCACTGCAGGGCACAAGCCTCCTATTGGAATGAGAGGGCTTGGGCTGTGGAGGCCACGCGGAGCGAGAGCCAATTTGGAACTTCACGCGCACGATGTGTTTCCTTCACCGTTGAGTTTCAAATGTAAATCAGCACATATTTTTTTAAAAATTCAATGGTGCTAGCCCGGGCTCGTACCCACGAACCTCTGCTTGAAAGGCCGTAGGTCAAACCACCACGACTTTACCATGACACTATACTTCATTTAATTTGGAATTGAAAACCACAACATCATTATATTGCGGCTCGTCAACTATTTCTTCCTAGCAAATAGTACAGTACAATAGTCTGGGAGCCGCAAAATAAAATTGTTTTAATGTCACTTTATTTGCGTGTCGTCAATTGTTACTCTAGTACAAATTGTAAAGAGATTACAGTTCACGAGCCGCAATATAATGTTGTTGTGGTTTATAATTCTAAATTAAATGGAGTATAACGACAAAAAAAATATGGGTGCGTGTCTGGTGGCATAATATTTTTAGTCATAATGTAATGTTTGTCATAATTATTGTTTGTTATACTTTCTTTCTTCTTTCTTTATATATGGACCCAAAAAAACCTTATTGAGTTTCTTGCCGAATTCTTCTCGACAGGATTTTCCCGAACCGGTGGTAGACACTTCGACATTCGTATCATATCATAAAGTACTTGATTTAGCCTATTTTTGAAGTGAAACTTCTAATGCGACTTCCAACAAGGTCGCGTTAAACGTTTAACGCTACCATGGAGGGGGTATGAAAGCATTAGTATATGTACTGCCGAAGCAAGTAATCTCGCATTGTATAATACTAACGGATGTTAAAAACTTCGAGAGTGCGATACAGAACTCATACTGTCTGTGCAAATTTGTATGAGACTTGATAAAAGCGCCATCTAGTGAGTAATTTAAACACATAGATGCATAAGTAAATTTAGTTCTTTAAGTTATTGCAATAAGGTTCATATTGATGTATGAGTGCCTTTTTCATTTCCAAATTACGAAGTTTCACTTCTTCCGCGCGGAGGATCTGCACGCACGATTTTTTTTAAAGTTATTATTTAATTTTAATTAACTTAAATAGTCTAAAATGAATACAAAGGATGGAGCGACGACCTGGCTAAGGTTGCGGGATCGCGTTGGATACGGATGGCACGGGACCGATCTGAGGCCTGAGGATCTGGGTCCGGTTGGATCCGGTCTGTTTGGCGAGCCTTGGGGGAGGCATAAGTTCAGCAGTGGACGTCTTTCGGCTGAAATGATGATGATGATGAATAAAAATATTCTGACTTTGACTTCTGTCCTTGAAGCCGTGGAGAAAATCTAGTCTCGCAATTACAAACTTCAAGCAAGCCCCAACAAAAATCAAGTTTCCATTACACCAATGTTTATTCAGTTAAGCATGAATACGCTTACAGCAGTTTCACGAAATACGACGAAAGCTACTTGTATCTGACAACAAAGGGAGGCCTGGGAAAAAGAAAAATAATATTAATAATAAACATTAAATAGGGGTTTGGTCTGACCTTGGGCCCTGGGGCGTACCCGGCGAATAAAAAGAAAACAACAATCACGGGAAAAGAACACGCTTGATATTTGGTGATTTATTATGTTACTAGCTTTCCACAGCAGCTTCGCTCGCTTTAGTCAGTACGCACTACTAGTCTACTATTCTGACTAGTTCCATTATCAGTTCCATTGATGGAACGAGTTGGACTTTTATTCCGAGTAGTTACTGTACGATACAAGCATCGCACATTCTACGCATCAGCACTATTCATAATCCATTCATTTCTTTATTGCAGTATTCACTCACTTAATTCTTCCCGCGGGAATTTTGAATTTTTACCAGGCAAAAAACAGCCTGTCAATCACGGATAGTGTAGTTTTCTATTGGTGAAATAATTTTTAAAATTAGGCCTGAAATTGAATTCACTTAAGTAGTTCTATCCCGCGGGATTTTGGCATTTTTCGGGAGAAAAAGTAGCCTTGCACTTAGTATTGAGCTTGTTTTTTTTATACGCATGCGATGTCATACGATGCACTCATGACATGACGGCGACTGAAAAGCACATGAACTCGAAATACGATTCTCGTATTCAAATTTTGTTTACACGGAGACATTCAATCATTAAAGGCGAGGCGATTATCGCCCCTTCTCGTGCGATATCGTACGTGTAGTTTACATGATACTATATTTTTTCTCGTGCTATGATAATCGTATAGTCGAGGCGAGAAACTCGCACCATCTAAATAGGCCTTAAAGCTTTGCTAGTAATGATACAGCACGAGATTAAATGAATGCAATAAATGCGCCAAAAGCTCGATAGGGCCTTGGTATTCCCCATTTCTTAGCCTACGGGCCCAGACAAATCAAATTAAAACTAAAAGGGGCACGATTACATCGGAGATCGTGTTAGCGCCCAACAAGGGTCTGATTACACTTGTTTCGGTTTAATTAGCTGCGATAGGAATAAGCCTTATTACGTTTTAACTTACAGAATCAATGTGGGGTCTTATTCAATTAGGTATAGTTAGCCAAGAAATGCGGGATCGCATTAGAAATGATGTTATTAAGAACTAAAGTCATCGACATAGCTCGAAGAATCGCCAGACTCGAGTGGCAGTGGGCAAGGCACATCGCTCGTAGAACTGACGGCCGATGGGGCCGAAAGGTTCTCGAGTGGCGTCCGCGGACCGCAAGACGCAGTGTAGGCTGGCCTCCAATAAGATGGAGCGACGACCTGGTGAAGGTGGTGAGAACGCATTTGATGCGGATGGCTCAGGGCCGATCTGTTTGGCGAGCCTTGGGGGAGGCCTATGTTCAGCAGTGGACGTTTTTCTTTTAATCTTCTAATATACTGGGTGGAACCAAACGATGATCCTTTACTTAAACAGGTGATAGTGTTGTTTAAACTGAACAACTTTCTCCAAGGAACATAGGTCGAAAAACGAAAAAAAATTTCATACTCCCATACAAAATATATTGGTTAGCTGACTGACTTACTTTGGAAAGATAAAAAAAAAAAAAACATTTTTCGACCCTGTAACGGTGGTAATCATACCAAGGGGTACCTTTTCTCTGCAGCTGACCGTACTAACCATGCTCTATAGCACTTGCATGTTGCACGGCTTATATATAACATTAATAGTATATTTTTTATCGAGGGACTAAAAGAAGCCAATATATACCCGAGGTGTTAGCCACCCGAGCTTTAGCGAGGGTGTCTATTTATCCGAGGGTTTATATTGACTTTTAGTCTCCAGGTGAAAACTCTATTTTTCACTTCGATTGTGAGAAAAAAATAGTCAGTTTAGTACAAAAAAAAATAATAAAAAAATAAAAATAAAAATGTTTACTTAAAGTTAAATGTACAATTTGAATTGTTTTTAATATTGTAAATCATGGTCATTCCGGGAATATTGATACGCGTACTCGTAGTAGCTTGTTCAATTACTCTCCAGATATTACGAACATTCGCTGTTTATTTGTCTTCGTATAAGGCAAATTTACAGCCTGTAATATATTGTCGCTTTCGACATCTGCCAGAGTAATGTTCACCAGTTCCATCCCTCTGCATGCGCCACTTATGCCAAAAATCAAGGCAACCTGAAAGTAAATAAGTTTTTGTTAAAAATATAATATTGAATATTTTGTCACATTGCAACTGCAGTGTTTATGGTTATAATTCCACTATAGCCAATACGGGACAACCAACTTAACCGTGTAATCTGTTAAAGTTATAATATCATAATATTTGTAAACTGACTCAGTGAGTGCCAAGATACAGGCTCAGCCTAGTTTGGCGCTTACCGGATAATACTGTTCTGTATAAGCATGTAATTTTGTTCTTTAAATAAATAAACTAAACTAAACTAATATATTTTATGTAACGTACCTACTTTTAATTGCCTTACGTTGCCTTTAACTGTTAAAAGTGTTTAAATTGTACATAAACATACCTTGGTCGCTAAATATATTTTTCATTAGGAGCGTTATTTAAAAATCCACTTCCTCAGACGTAAAAACATTTGACTTTTTCCTTTATGTCCACTGGACACTGGACAATCGCTTTAGCAATGCGATCAAATTTGCATATGTTTTCATTTGCACTTCATGCTTAATTTTTACTGTTATTTTTAACATTGAATAAATACTCCACAATGTTGACGATTGATATCTTTTGGACATCTCGTCAAAATATGCTAAAAAAACGCTTTCAGTGAAAGAATTAATGCGTACCTTATTCCTCCAGTCCATAAAACTTTCATAGGTTTTTAAATAAATCTTTCTAGATTTCGGCGGCAAAAGATTATCAATTACGTCTTCATCATAATTTTCACTATCACTTGGCGACATTGTGAGAATAATCAATTTATTTTAATCGTTTACGATTTACGCTCTACAACAGTTTCAAAGTTTTCGCGGCATGTATTTTTTTCCAACCAGACACAGATATAACAAAATCGCATCGGCGAAATGGTCCATACACAAACTGGAAAAAATAGAATGGCGCCACCTTCTATGCGGAAAAAGCATAGAACTAGACCACGTAGACTAGGAACGTAACATTTTCGTCATTACGTGTTTCATAGCCTTTTTGTAAGAAATTGTATTTATTGTTGTTAACTTGTACTAAAAATTATTGGATAAATCGCACTCCCAGTACAACACTGCATCATCTCGAAATAATACACCATTTTAATTTAGACTTTTCGGAAATTAAGTAAAGTCTAAATTAAAATGGTGTATTATTTCGAGATGATGCAGTGTTGTACTGGGAGTGCGAAATTATTTTATCTTATCTTATCTATTAAAATGGTCCACACAATCTTATTTTTTTTTATATATTTTGTTTTGCCACTAAGCAAATACTGGCTGTTTGAGTTTATCTAAGTCACTCGAAATGAATTAAAAAAATACTTACTTTTACTCCCTAGGGACTAAAGCACTCACTTTACTCCCGCCTCGTAAGGCTATATTGACCTACTTTTAGAGCATGAGAAGTGAAAAGAGTATTATCAGTTTTATGTCAATGTATCAATCAGTCTTAACGTTTTGCATTTCTGATATAGGAGCTGTCATTATCATAAAAAATGATAAAGCACTTATTCGACTTATTGTTAGTAGAACATATTTAATAGTAACACTTTTAAACGCCAGAGAAGACAAAACAGCGTCGGCTGCGAGGCTAACATCATGCTGAGTTGCGACCATTTCGTGACAAATTAGCTCTGTTTCTGTTTTTCAATCTTTTTTTATTAGACAAGTTTTCATTTCCAGATAAGTAAAGTTTCGCCATACATTTCTGTGACGCCGCCCCTGTATCTTCAAAAAAAAACAAACACTGACGACATCGCAACATGTGAACATTATGAGGGAGGAACACAGTATACTACGTGTTTTTCTTTCGGTTTGGTAATTTAGAAACTCGTTTACTATGCCGGTCATTTTCGTCTAAGTTAGAAGCCACTAATTTATCTCAGTACCTTCAAAGTTATAAAATAGTGATGAAATCACGGACAGACTGTAACCACGAGAGATATTGCCAACACTCAGAACTTTGACCCATAAAGGTCTAATCACACCTGCTATTACATTTTATCTATCACTGACTCCGTCTCTTTCATTCTAGCTGAATTAGACAGAGGCAGGGATAAGTTCCGGACACTTTAGTTGTGACCTAATTTTGATAGGCATAAACGTTATGACTATGAGTTATGACGGAGTTATCAAAAGTAACAGACCTCTAACTTTGAATTAGGGCTTTTCTTGGACTAATTTGTAGTGAGAAATAAAATTGGTATCAGTAAATAGTTCAATCAAGTTAGTTTGAAATATGACAAAATTTAGGAAGCCCGTTTATCCATATATATACTAGCTGTTGCCCGCGACTCCGTCCGCGAAGAATAGGGGTAGGTTGTATAAAAAATAGCTTACGACCTATTCTCAGACCTACCGAATATAGAGAAAAAAGTTTTAAATAAGAATCGGTCAAGCCGTCTCGGAGGAGTTCGGTAACAAACACCGTGACACGAGATTTTTATATATTAGAAGATAAATATCCACAGATCCGTTCTAGGATGATGAAGAAAAGGTTATAAAGGAATAAAAAAATCGTTGGACAATCGATACCAATTGACCTAGTCCTAAACTAAACAAAGCTTGTAGGTACTATGGGTACTAGACAACGGATAAACATTCTTATATAGATAAATACATACTTAAATACATATTAAACATGCAAGACTCCAGCATAAACATTCGTATTTTTCACAAAAATTTCTGCCCCGACCGGGAATCGAACCCGGGACCTCAAGGTCTTCTAAAGGTTAAAAGGGAAATGTTGGTAGGTAGGTAGGTAAAGGAAAGGGTAGTTTGGAATTTTATTATAAAATGTGTGGTCACACGCTTACTATCCGGTGACCCATTTGCTCCTCTACCGGGGCCAGACTCGTCGTCCCACCATTGCTATTCAAAATTATTTCTGACGAATTTCCGACGAAAGCGAAAGGATAAGTCTCTATAGTGGTGTGACAACCTGTAGGCTTATTGTCTAACGCTTCTGACGCTTGCCTTCGCAATCACTATTTCTTTCTGTCAAACGGTATAAAAGGATGACAGAAAGAGACGGTGAAAGCGAAGGCAAGCGACAGAAGCGTTATACAATACGGCCTCTGGGCCCAATTGCATAACAAAGTACAACTTATCTTACAAGCGGAACTCCCTTTCTAGTTAATATAACTGAAGCGAGAGTTCCGCTTGTAATATTAGTTGTACTTTGTTATGCAATTGGGCCCTGGTGTGACCACGAGTCAGCCCCTCCTCTACCATGTAGAAATACAATCGCAATAGCAAGGCCTAGCCAAACATACTCCGAGTCAGTACAAAGCTAATCTATTTACTCTGCAAATTGGATCATAATCTCTATAGCGGACTTTGATCAATTATAACTGAAGATACACATTGCCGAACAAAATCCCCTTCAAAGAATGTCCGAACTTTTTTATTTGTTTGCAGAACAATTAAAATCATCACCTACACAGAAATTTGAACCTAGTCTTTACTCCATTACAGTCGAATTTCGGTTGACACTTGACAGCTAAACTTGACAATTTCACGCAACGTACTGAGAAAAAAGAAGGCCACTTTTATCAAAGTGGCGCTCATTTGGCTCGGACATTTTCGGGCGCGCGACTGTGGATCTACAGTTATAATTGATCAAAGATAGCGGATATAAAAGCGTTTTCTCAAACATGCTTTGAAATGTATGCGTTAATGTCACGAAATGAAGCCATGAAGTTTGTTGTTTATGGCTCCCTACATTACTTCTTGGCCTAGGCCATAAAAGTAAGTATGAAAAACCATTATTGTCCGCTGCTGTAACTTTTTAAATTTGCTTACTAACATTAAACTGACAAAGGAAAAATTACATACAGCCAACTTACGACATTAAAAAAAAATCTATCTTCTTTTATTTCTATAAAACCGCCTAAACTACTGGTGATGGATGGATGGATGTATGGATGTATGGATGGATGTATGTATGGATGGATGGATGGATGGATGTATCGATGGATGTATCGATGGATGGATGTATGGATAGATGGATGTATGGATGGATGTATGGAAGGATGGATGGATGGATGGATGGATGGATGGATGGATGGATGGATGGATGGATGTATGTATAGATGGATGGATGGGTGGATGTATGGATGTATGTATGGATGGATGGATGTATGAATGGATCTATGGATGGATGTATGGGTGGATGTATGGATGGATGTATGGATGTATGGATGGATGTATGGATGGATGTATGGGTGGATGGATGGATGGATGGATGGATGGTTGGATGGATGGATGATGATGATGATGCATGTTTGAGAAAAGCTCTATACAATCCTCGGCCGGAAGAGGGATTGCTGGACTCGTTTTATCCCATCCCCAAGTTTTATCTCATCGTGTATACCCCAAATCTCGTCCATCAATCCCTTACTTCACGGCCTCTGCAGTAATGTACTATTATCTCGCACTAAACACGTGTTGTGAGATATTGTACGTTTTCCTCGTGCGAGTCTTAGAAGGACGCAACGCATTTTGTAAACATAGTTTGGTATTTATATTGTAGTAGGTATCATCGAGGATTTCAATAGTTAAGCATTCATCGAACGACAGATGATTGTTGTTAGATAGCTTGTTTGTGTTTACAAACACGTCGACTTAATCACGTCTTAGGGTGATATGCGCGCCATCACGTGACACAATGTATGGCGCAACCGAAATTCTGCCGCTCACAACTCACAAAATTACGCTCGTGTGGTTACCCTTATATAGCAAGCTTTTATTTTACTTGAAAAGTTTGGATGGAAATTTTTATGTATGTAAGTTGTGATTGCAAAACAAATTACAAGCTAGCAGCTAGAAATTCACTAATATTATTTGCTTGTATTTTGTTATGCGATTGGGCCCTTATAACCGATTGAGCTGAAACCTGGTTTACATCTGTAAGTACGGTGATAATACTTACGATAATCTGGTAGTGAAATTCTGGTGGCCCAGCCGGGAAATCTCCGCAGGATGGAGGTCTTCAGGCATCAACTTAAAAATTGGTTGGTACACTATTATGTAGTTTTTGTGAATCAACCTAAATGTATCGTAAAACTCATTCGATTTAAAACCAAAAGTGATAAAAATTAAATATCATTCAATTTCTGGATAGTCTAAAGTAAAAGTAGTATATTGTATATCACTTATCTATGTATGTTTTATGGTGTGTATTATTGGATGTTTTCAGTTGTTTTATTAAAATGTTTGTTTTTTTTGTTATTATTTATTAAATTTTATATTGCACCACCTGCTGAAATGCATTCCTTGCTTTCTTTCTTCTTTTTTAAAGGTTGCCTGGAAGAGATCGCTTCGAAGCGATAAGGCCGCCCATTGCTTACCTTATTTCTTTTTTTTCATGTACTTGTTTTACTGTATTGTATTATTTGTGGTGTACAATAAAGAGTCAGTACCTGGGCGACCGAGCTCTGCTCGGGCAGAAACTCGGTACCAAGCGTTTTCCCAGAGATAAAACCAAGCTAGATCAATTTTTCATCCCCGAAAACCCCCAAATACCAAATTTCATCGAAATCGTTGGAACCGTTTCCGAGATCCTGATTATATACACCGGAGGGGTGGGGGGGGGGTGAGAGGGGGGGAGGGGATGCGGGGAGGGAGCGCGGGGGTATTAAAGGGGGGATGAAAATTTCATTGATTTTGCCGTAGGATGCACCGTTTTCAAGATATTTGACTAAAACACCGGAGGGGGTGGGGAGGGGGGGTGAGTCACGTTAAACTATCGTCCGTAAACCGACTTTACAGACAACCGGCTTTTCCTGTTCTGTGCTCCCAATAGGGAACGTGCACATAGACGGTGCTGCCAACTGGTGCCATAAGAGTGCCATCAATTTGAATGTTTTACCTTGATAAGTTTGTTTTACTGTCCGCATAGTGTCTCTTCTGTCGCATTAGTGCTGCCGCCTATAGTTACTGCACGTTCCCTATAATACTTTTTCTAACAAAAAAGTAACTTTTTCTCACAAAAAAGTAACTTTTTCTCACAAAAGTAGAAACTTGACGTTTTCTCATAAAAAATAAACTTAAAAAAAAAAACTAAAAATCTTGAAAAAAAACGTGGTATCGAACCGAGGTCGGCTGGATCCGCGACCACCCGATTTCTAATGTGCCATTATGATCTGCTCGAAGTCGGCGAAATTTAGCTTTATATTCTAATGCAAACAAAAATAGCCGGAAAACACGAGTAAAAGCGATTTTCTGAAAATGAAATATAGCTAGATCAGTTTTTCATCCCCGAAAACCCCCACATACCAAATTTCATCGAAATCGTTGGAGCCGTTTCCGAGATCCTGATTATATATATATATATATATATACATATATACAAGAATTGCTCGTTTAAAGGTATTAGATAGATAGATAGATTGTATTGTATTGTATTGTAAAATGATGTATTATTTTGAGTGGATAGTTACGCTTTATTTTATTGTACTATTCCCCCAAAGTATGATTCCGTACTGAAGCCAGGCCTGAGCAAAAGCATGGTGTGCACTTAATGCAGTCTTCAAATCAGTGGTTTTTTTATTTCTTTTAATGCATAGGCGAACCGAGATAGTTATAAGGTTAGTTTTTTTGAGGTTTACACAAAGATTGTGTTCTTTTAGCCAAGAAGATATCTATCTATCTATCTATCTATCTAATCTATCTATCTAATACCTTTAAACGAGCAATTCTTGTATATATATAATCAGGATCTCGGAAACGGCTCCAACGATTTCGATGAAATTTGGTATGTGGGGGTTTTCGGGGATGAAAAACTGATCTAGCTATGTTTCATTTTCAGAAAATCGCTTTTACTCGTGTTTTCCGGCTATTTTTGTTTGCATTAGAATATAAAGTTAAATTTCGCCGACTTCGAACAGATCATAATGGCACATTAGAAATCGGGTGGTCACGCATCCAGCCGACCTCGGTTCGAATCCACGTTTTTTTTCAAGATTTTTAGTTTTTTTTTTAAGTTTATTTTTTATGAGAAAACGTCAAGTTTCTTCTTTTGTGAGAAAAAGTTACTTTTTTGTGAGAAAAAGTTATTTTTTTGCGAGAAAAAGATACTTTTTTGTCAGAAAAAGTATTATAGGGAAAGTACTATAGGCGGCAGCACTAATGCGACAGAAGAGACACTATGCGGACAGTAAAACAAACTTATCAAGGTAAAACATTCAAATTGATGGCACCCTTATGGCACCAGTTGGCAGCACCGTCTATGTACACGTTCCCTATTGGGAGCACAGAACAGGAAAAGCCGGTTGTCTGTAAAGTCGGTTTACGGACGATAGTTTAACGTGACTCACCCCCTCCCCCCCCACCCCCTCCGGTGTTTTTGTCAAATATCTTGAAAACGGTGCATCCTACGGCAAAATCAATGAAATTTTCATCCCCCCTTTAATACCCCCGCGCTCCCTCCCCCGCATCCCCTCCCCCCTCTCAACCCCCCCCCATCCCTCCGGTGTATATAATCAGGATCTCGGAAACGGTTCCAACGAGTTCGATGAAATTTGGTATTTGGGGGTTTTCGGGGATGAAAAATTGATCTAGCTTGGTCTTATCTCTGGGAAAACGCTTGGTACCGAGTTTCTGCCCGAGCAGAGCTCGGTCGCCCAGGTACTAATATTTAAGATGGATTCTAGTTTACTTGTTAGTTCATTATTATTTTGGCAAGGTAGCACTAAGGATATGTCGTCGGCGTAAAGGAAACATCTTATATCCTTTACGCTTAGTATAAGTTTTACTTCACCAAAATACTTCTCGATCGCGTTTACGTAAAAAAATCAATTACTATGGAAACATGGACAGCGCCTCCGCGCGCGCGCGTTCATGTTTCCATAGAATTGAAATTTTTACGTAAACGCGATCGAGAAGTATTGAAGTGAAGTAAAACTTATGCTAAGCGTACTTGTCACTAGTAGATATTACTTTAGGGAGGTCGTTAATGTAAATTAAAAACAAGATGCATCCTAGTACGCTTCCTTGTGGGATTGAGCACGTGGTGAGGATTTTACGTGACAGTACTTTAGTAATTTTATTAATTTTGTTATCTACGTAGTCTATCAAGTTTCATAATATTTTCATCATCATTATCAACTTTAATTAATTCACGATAATCTATTACTTGCGGAAAACCGCTTAATCGCAAAATCGGCACGTCGAGTATATTTTTGAGTCTCGTAAAATTTGATGATGTAGCAATTTATTCATAGTCACGAGCCGTCTGGGACTTATGGCGGTGCGCGTACATTATGCTAGATGAGAACGGCTTCAGATTGTCATAGGCGCAGATAGGTAATAATATGGCGGCCTATACCCATACAGAGACCGTATTATCTAACGCGTGGGCGCTTGCCGTCGCTTTCACTATCTCTTACTGTCAAACGTTTGACAGAAAGATATTGTGAACCCCACCAAAAACATTTTCAATAATTTATTGAATGAACTGAAACAATCTAAAAACAAACAACCAACTAAAAAAATCTTGAATGTTGGTGTGTGTTGTTGTGTCTAACATTTGATAGCATAGCGTACGGCTGTGGTACCTACTCTGAAGATGAGCTCTGGTTGGGTTTGTGTGATTTGTGTGTGTTCGTACAGTGTGGAGGTGGAGGAACGGCATGAACACGCATTTCTTACATAAACGTATCGTAAGGTTTCGGGTGAGCAAAGTAATTGTGTCACTTCAAAAACATTTCATTTAAAATGTTGCAAGACGAGGCCATATTCCTTGGACTGACAAAAAGAGATATAGATGTCATAATAGAGCCAAGCTTTCTAATTCTACACGCCCTAACTTCACAAACTTTACACCTTAGTCAAAATACGTGGCTTGGCCGATTGCCTGCCGTCACACGTAAAGTGAAAGTTTTATTCTCATTTATTTATATTTCTCATT
The DNA here is from genome assembly GCA_947563465.1 of Archips xylosteana. Classification (NCBI taxonomy): domain Eukaryota; kingdom Metazoa; phylum Arthropoda; class Insecta; order Lepidoptera; family Tortricidae; genus Archips; species Archips xylosteana. Next base: position 2,036,218 of record OX387351.1, on the reverse strand, counting down.
AATTTATTGCTGTTCATTACTTTTCTATCATACAATAGTTCTTGTAGTACCTAGCCACAAACGACCTCATTTCACATTTGTTATTGATTGGTAGCATTTTAAAATGTGATAATTAAAATTTTCACCTCATTTCTTTGATACGCCATGCACTTAAGCGCTACCAAAGTGTCTACAGACCAAATTACCTCATCGCAACCCCCCATAAAAATGGGGGTAATTTGGCGTTTAGCGAAAACAATCACAAGCGGGCGGCTCGTAAAGCCCGTGGAGGTATTTCATTATACCCGACCTATACGGTGCTATAAAACATGCTTTTTATTTACGCTTTATACGACCTGGCTATTAAAAAATGATTTATTTTTCATTTTTTGATACAGACTCCGTAATGCGCACTGAATGAATTTATTTTTAAATCATCCTTTTTTATAATTATCCATCATCATCCCTGCCTATATACGTCCCACTGCAGGGCACAGATCAGGCGGAATAAAATGGGTTGAACCATAGTTCCCACGCGGGCCCAGTGCAGATTAGGAACTTCACACACACCATTGAATTTCTTCGCAGGTTTCCTCGCGATGTTTTCCTTCCCCGTAAAGCTCATGGTAAATTTCAAATGTAATTTCGCACATACCTAAATTCCGAAAAACTCAGAGTTGCGAGCCGGGATTTGAACCCACGACCCTCTGGAAAAGGATATTTTTCGCTATTTATAAAATACTGATTTATTCTTGCGAATATTTCTTATCATTTTCAAATTTTTTCATTTCAAAAATAGGTTATAAATGAAAAAAGAAAAATTATAATATGCATAGAATTGCGTAAGTATTTCATCATAAGGTCATATACTTAACTCACATTTTCATTCACTCAGTCATTTCATTCATTCACTATCTTTTTTGCAATCAGTACTTTATGTGTGTGTAATCATCATTCGCCTCAACTATCGTGGCGTTACCTTACACCTAAACGCCCGCCGCACCTTAAAGGCCAACAACCGCAACCGCACCCCACTTGTGACTCTTCTGGTGTCGCAGGTGTCCATGGGCGACGGTAATTGTTTACCATCAGGCAATCCGTCTGCTCGTTTGCCCCCTATACTATAAAAAAAAAAAAAAAAAAACCTATAGGCCTTCCAGTACCTCTACCATGAGTTACACTAGTTTACAGTGACCGTACTCGCTAGCGACGGCGTAAATGATTTGTATGGAGAATTGTGTACAGCGCCTCTAGTGGTCACTTACGGAAGTACAATTCTCCATACAAATCATTTACGCCGTCGCTAGCGAGTACGGTCACTGTAAACTAGTGTAACTCATGGTAGAGGTACTGAAGATGTAACGACGACCAAGGTTGTGGGAACGCGTTAGATGCGAATGGCGAAAGACCGATCTGTTCAGCGAACCCATGTCCAGCACTGGACGTATTGCGGCTGATGAAATGATGATGATGATCATTAATTTGAGACGTTTTATCTCATAACAATGAGTGCTTGTTCTTGGCCGTAAAATATTTTAGGTTAAGAATATTTTTTAAGTAGCCTTGAGGAAAATATTTCTTTCGCCGTCCCCGTGCAATTATCTTTTGAGTGACAATAATAACGAAATGTATGGCATGTTGGTTTTGGGAAGTGCTTTTTTATTAATTCTGGATTCGCAACTTAATTGAAATATTAAGAGGTTTGCAGAGTATAATAATTACTTAAAACCACAAAACGTAGGTATGATTTAGTCTGTAAGATTGAACCCCGTCGTTCAGCAGCTGCTAGACGACATTTTAGTTACATCAGCTCAACTCGTTACAATCGCCTCCAAAAGCAGCTAGATATTTACCCACTTACACTTCACTCATGCAAGTTAAAATGTACGGATTGGTTGCTTTCATTATCATATGAAAACACGGAGGAACTTCTTGTGGTCGCTTCGTGAGTTAACATTTGACCCGTGTCCTATTTCGTTACTTTACTCGCATTTACATACCTATCATACATAACAATAACACGCCCACACACTTGTAAGTGCACACACACACACACATATGCACGCACACACACACACACACACACACACACACACACACACACACACACACACACACACACACACACACACACACACACACACACACACACACACACACACACACACACACATACGCACACGCATGCACACGCACACACACTCGCGCACACGCGCACACACAACCAGTTTAATGACCATAATATTTATATTTCTTTTCTTTTGTGTATTTACTAAAATTTTAGTTAAACTTTTGTATTAATTTTGGAACTAAATCACTTTGTTTACGGAGGGGGGCGTTGCTACCTGCGACACAGTTTTTAACTTCTGCGGGTGTCATCGTTTTTCATATTTTGTAATGCACCTAATTGTTACTGTTCCAAATAAAGATTTATTATTATTATTATTATTATCCTGAGTTATGGATGTTTTCTATGTATTTAAGTATTTATTTATCTATATAAGTATGTCTATCGTCGTCTAGTACCCATAGTACAAGCTTTGCTTAGTTTGGGACTAGGTCGATTTGTGTGAGATTGTCCCCTAATATTTATTTATTTATTTATTCATACAAAAATAAGTGTCAGTTTTGTTACCTTCAAACACCAATGTATGAAAGTAACAAAACTGACCTCGGGACACTTTTTTTCTCTATGTAGAATCGATAGTTCTACTGATTCTGAGTAGATATAGTAGTGTCCTATTTCTGAAATTCAATGTTTGCGTGTGCCCGAGGACATCGTGGGTCAATATGTGACAGTTAAATTGAAATTCCGTGCTTTATATCCCCATGGGAAATCCCAAGGTTTACGTCCCGGTCTCCATTTACGTTTACGAAGAATACCCGTGCAAGATCCCATGTCTTTGGACTCAGATGTTGGCCATACGTTGACCTAACCTCTCAAGGAGAGGGTGGTAGGTATGGGGAATCTCAATGTATCCTACATGTATAGTCATAATGTCGGATAGCCTTGGTTCAATATAATAACAATTCTCATGCCCCACAAAGTCTCATTCTGGATAATAAAGAGATATAGTGATGTATGATTGCGCTAAGGCAATTTACAGCTACCTTCAAACTATCTGTGTAACGCTACCAACACTACAAATATACCCGAGAGCCACATAGTGGTAGGATCCTCTCATTAGACGGGTACACCTGTTGCCATGAGCGAGACACAGAACAGGGGCCCGCAGGCCCCATGGTGATCCTCCTCCATTCCCCATAGATCAACCCAAACCTCCAGCTAAGTTCAATGCTCTTTTCATCTATATCTCAATATTATTACTTTACTATTTAGGATTTGTAAGCACTCACCAAGTAAGGGTATACTTAACCATCTGCTTCGCACAAACCAACACTCAAATCTCCCTTCGTCCAACGTTCATCCTTCCATCCATCTCCAGACTAACTACGTCACAACTAGTGTTGCCAGTCATCGACGTAACGTTCAGAAATATTATAAGGAACTCACCAGCAAGTGTTAATCGCGATCATTCGCGACAATAGGTTCGAACCCGGACTCGCATCTCTTGAGTTTTTCTGAATTTACCATGAGCTTTATGGTAAAGGAAATCGGCATCTTGAGGAACGCTGCAGACACCTGAGAACAAATTCAATGATGTGCGTGAAGTTCCCTATTTGCACTGGGCCCGTGTGGGAACTACGGGCTGTGCCCTGCAGACGGATAAGTCAGCAAAACTTAGACAACTTAAATGGATTCTTTAGAAGTAACACTTAAAGAAGCAGTAAAAACGAGCCCTGAAGAAGCATATTACTAAAAATGCTCTCCATAAAACAAGTATTCTCTCTAGAGTAATTCCCTCACTGATTACTCCATCCCACGGCCAGTGTTAAAAGACCTATTTAGCACCGCTCGCACCCCCTTCTCGCCCCATTATCGTTAGCATAAAGGGGAACGAGGCAGCTCAAACTAAATGGTCCTTTAACCTTAGACGTAATGAAGTCTTTCCTTGTTCAAACTAAACAAGCCACTTCCGACCTTCGTGATACGTAATTAAGTCGGTTTTCCGTCAGCGCTAATCGAATAGATTTATTGTTAGAATAAACAGAGCTCGTGTTGTCTCCTGGTGTCCTGGTCGCTAATTGAAAAAATTAAATGGCCTACAATTAAATGAAAGAACTTTTTATTGTTTTCGCTAATTAACGGTGTACAAACAAATTAGCGACGTGCTTTGAAAGATATTTTAGGGTTCCTTGCCTCAAAAGGATTTTTTTAAACAGTCTTCAAAGAATTATCTTAGGGAAGGTATTTTACTTTAAAGAACCATGAGCAAATTATGGACACTGTCTCCACCCACCAATGGTAACGAAACATGTCTCTTTTAACAGATCATGGGAACCTGATAATTTTTACCATGACTATGATAGCCCCATGTAAAACATAATGAATGTTAGACATAACAAAAAAATCAATATTTTATAAGGAACACGGTCAAGTGACATAACGTTCATAAGATACAATGATGGATATATATTAATGGTTGTATATATTAATGACAGAAAAGTAGGTAAGGTTAGGTTAGAAGTGCAACCCCTACACAAAACAAGTGAATGCTTCTCACGAGATCTAACAAAAAATATATAATTACGTTATACCTTACAAAATTAGATATTTTGAAATTCGAAATCTTTCGTTCATTATAATATATCCAGTGAACGTTGCACTTTATGAACGTTATGCAAAGTTAGCGTATATATTGTGACTATTATATCATCCGTTCTTATGTCTCGTATTATTTACCCCTTTCGCCCGATATCTGGTTATCATTGAGTTTTAGGACACCCTATGAAATACAATAGTACATTACTGCAGAGACCAGTAAGTAAGCCATCCTGGACGAGTAGCACAGAAGTTTGATACGAGGCCAGGATGGCGATTACTGGGCGAAGCTTGTATAGTGATTTTCTCAAAATTGAAACAAGTTGATAAAAATAAAATAAAAGTACACATTGAAAAAATAAAGAAAATCTACGACCCGCCATTTTAGCTACTCACTCGCTAACTATGTCTGTAGTCTATGGTATGATTGTTTTTTTTACAGGTACGGGCGGCGATGTTTAGATATCTGCCAACTTTAAATTACAAACGTCATAATTTTAATAAGAATTTTCTTAATTTTGAAACATTTGAAACACGAAAATTGTAATTACAACAACATAAATTCAAAAATGTTCCAGTTATTTAATCAGAGAACTATCACATTTGCATACATCCTCTTAAGTGTGAGCTTTTTTAATAGTTTAAGGGGCGGTTTCACCACCCATTGATAAATTTTAACTGACGGATAAATGTGATGCCGTCTCCGTCTTTTCGAACAAAACAAACAGAGACGGCATCACATTTATCCGTCAAATAAATTTGATCAATGGATGGTGAAACAGGGGGTATGTTTTTCACAGACGTAGAGCACGGGTTCCAAATTTGAAAACTTGATAAGTAATGAAATTTCATACTTACTTCCTGGACAGTTCGAGATTACTTCCTGGACACTAGCAGCTAGTCTCCAGTACGCTTAGTATAAGTTTTACTTCACCAAAATACTTCTCGATCGCGTTTTCGTAAAAAAAAACAATTACTAGGGAAACATGGACAGCGCCTCCGCGCGCACGCGTCCATGTTTCCATAGAATTGAAATTTTTACGTAAACGCGATCGAGAAGTATTTTGGTGAAGTAAAACTTATACTAAGCGTACAGTATGCTTAGTATAAGTTTTCCTTCACTTCAATACTTCTCGATCGCGTTTACGTAAAAATTTCAATTCTATGGAAACATAGACGCGCGCGCGTGGAGGCGCTGTCCATGTTTCCCTAGTAATTGAATTTTTTACGTAAACGCGATCGAGAAGTATTGAAGTGAAGGAAAACTTATACTAAGCGTACAGGATGCGTTACTTTCTACGACGTTTTTGATGACGTAATGGCAATATTGCATACCATTTTTGAGAAAATTTATTTTCTTATCTGTGCGAAACTATCAGGGGTCCGACTCGCACTTGGCCGCTCTTTTGTCCTAAAGTTTCCCGAGCAAAATGTTTTGAAGACAGCTGAGTTTGAAGTTTGCTCCAAGTTCACTGAAACGCGGGACTCGCTTTTAAATTTACTTTCATTTCAATTCATGTCTTTTCAATAATTTATAGAGAGTTGGAAATTTTGAAACTCAAGTCTTCCTCTACAAAGTTTTAAAACTCAAAGGGGAGCGAAAATTGAATAGCCGCGCGAAACTTGTGTTTAATAGTTGGTGGTAGGACTGTGCGGAGTGTCCGGTTCGTAACCACCAGACATAGGAATTTAAGGTGGAAGCGCACGCTCTAGGCGCGAAATTCAAAATGTTTACAGTTTTTAATTTATTGTGGGTAAACGGTGTAACTGTTTAACTTCTTATGGTATTTGCGCTTGTAAAACAGTGTTCTTTATATTATTGTGTAAAGCTTTATAAGAATAAAACTGTTAGCTTGATATAAAAGTTGTCAAACATAGAAATTCGGACTATCAACGCTTTGACAACTTTTATTTCAAGCTAATAGTTTTATTCTTAAAAAGCTTTACACAATAATATAAAGAACACTGTTTTACAAGCGCAAATACCATAAGAAGTTAAACAGTTACACCGTTTACCTACAATAAATTAAACGCCTCAAGGTCACCAAATATAGCTGTCTCGGCGCCCAATATCATTTCTTTCCTTTCGGCGTCGAGACTCTAGGTCCTTGGGGTAAGGGTGCACTGGAGCTACACAGGGAGCTCAGCAATAGGTTGAGAGAGGCAACAGGCAACCCTCGCGCCGGCAGCTTTCTCGCGCAAAGAATCGCAATCGCTGTTCAGCGCGGGAATGCTGCCTGCGTGATGGGCACCATGCCAAGAGGCCCACCTCTCTTTTTTAATTAAGTTTAGTTTTAGTTATTTTAATTTAATAGTAGTTTTAGTCTTATATTTACACCTTTAAGTATATGTTTTTATTAATTTAGTATAATAAATTAAAACCTGTAAAATTTTTGAATTTCGCGCCTAGAGCGTGCCGTTCCACCTTAAGGGCCAAAATTTAATGTCAGGTAAGGAGTTCCCTTATCGATTTATAAACTCAATCAATGCTTTCCCCCATATACTACTGATCGCTCCAAGTTTTTTTTTGTAAAAATATAATTTAGGCCATATAACCCGAAGAACCGATAACCGTTGGGGTAGACGAGTTCTTGAGTGGAGACCACGGATCGGCAAACGTAGCGCAGGACGTCCTCAGACTCGGTGGAGCGATGATCTTCGCAAGGCGGCTGGCAAGAGCTGGATGAGAGCGGCCGAGGATCGTGCTCAGTGGCGTGCCATGGAAGAGGCCTATGTCCAGCAGTGGACGAACATAGGCTGATGATGATGATGATGATGATGATAATTTTATAGAAAGTATAAAAATAAACAAATTAATAATTCAATTCTCTTCTTCTTTATCCTCGTAAAGCCCACGTCAAATTTCGACTATCATAATTTGAAATTTACTGTCAATCAATTGGGCCTTACGAGTTTATTGTAAATATTTTATAGTGCAATGGTACTCATGGTCATTTAAAATATGCTTTGTGTGAACTTTATCATATTTGTCTCCGAAATAAGACATACAAAATAATACAAACTTTAAATAAACTAGTGTAACTCATGGTAGAGGTAATGTAATTAAATTTTGCCCCCCCAAAATCCTATGTCTGGTCACCACCCTCTTCTACAGTAATCCTGCCCCCAAGAGACAGAAGTACAGATGCGCAGCCGGTTATTAACGATTTTAACCAAGCGGTTAAAAACGCATTTTTCGTTATTAACGGTTATTTAACCGCATTTTATTACGGTTAAATACTCGCACAGCGTGGTATGGACAACCAAAAAATAATCAGTCAGTATACTTTATGTTCTTTAAATATGATTTATAAAATCTAAAATAAAATCTTTATCCTTCGGATACCGATTTTTCACTTCACCTAGGAGTTGACTGCACAATAAAAAAACATTACCCTTTTTCGTTGTCGCAGTCGGATAATTAACCGTTAATAACTGCATTTTATCGGTAGCTAACCATAAATTTGGTTAATTAACGGTAGCTAACGGATTTTTTACAACTATAGACAGAAGAGACGTGGGACAGGGGCGTGTCGCAGTCGCGGCGTCCGTTGTATCAGTTTCCATACTAAATAAATAAATAAAATAAATATCATGGGACAATTCACACCAATTGACCTAGTCCTATAAGATCTACAACGGGGAATGCTCTGAGGAACTCTTTGACCTCATTCCAGCTGCGGGGTTCCATTACAGATCCTCCCGTCGTAAGCGTTCATTTCATCGACATCGTGTTGATGAATGGCAGTCTTCGACGGTGCGTTTTAAGCGGTCTTTTTTGCCACGAACTTGCAAAATCTGGAACGAGCTTCCCGCTGGGGTCTTCCCATCGAGTTACGACCTGGGTGCCTTTAAGAGGCGAGTGTACAATTTTCTGCAGGGCCGACAACGCACTGGTATCGCGTAAAGCGCTGCGAGTGTCTATGGACAGTGGTGTTCATTTAACATCAGGTGACCCACTAGTTCGTTTGTCTGGCTTCATTAACATAAAAAAAAAAGTCCCAAAGTAAGCTTAGCAAACCTTGTGTTATGGGTACTAAGCAACGGATCCAATTTATGAATGAGGTGATAAAAGCAATGGAGTAAGTGCGAAGGAGGGGTAATTACACAAAAGATCCCTACGGGTCGAAGTGTATCCGCAAGGACCCCTATTTGTAAGATAAGATAAGATAAGATAAGCAACGGATAAATGAAGGGTCCACGGAAAGAACATGTTTAGTCACTTTATTTGAAAATTGAGATTTTAATCTCAAAATGTAGAGCTCGCAAAGCACTATAACTTACCATTATAATATTAAGAGGGTACGATGGCTGAGTGACTTTTGAGAAATAGGTATTTTAATGAAATGTCGCTGTCTCGCCCGAACCCCTCCGTGTCAGTACAGCGAGAGCGGGACAACTGCAGCTCAGAACGTTAATAGGCGCGTAAAATTGATCAAAACAGCATTTCGTAATCCCCTGTTTTCTTCTCGAAAACTGGACCAATAAAACTATTTTTTTCAAATTTAATTAGAGGATAGATTTAGCTATGTCCCTATGTTTTCCTTTTTTTGTTTATATGAGGGATTCTTTTCTGATGAGTGTCTGAAAATGACGTTGAAATTGGACAATTTTTTCAGTTTTTGAAAACTCATATTTCTTATGTTAATTGAAATATGAAAAAAACGAAACCTAGGGGCATAGCCTGTGGTAGATACAGATTACACAGTAAAAAAAATTTGGCTCTAAAGCCATTATCCAGGGAGGAAACAGGGGATTACGTTTGTATGGAGAAATAATGCGCATCGTATCCTCTTAAATAGGGATATCTGAAAATAATTTTTTTTTTTCACTTTTAAAGAAATGGTTACCATAGTAATTGTTCGTGATGACTAACTTTCAAACCGCTATAACTCAAAAAGTTGTTTAGGTGACTAGACGTCATGTTCTATCCGTGAACCCTTCAAATATAATTATCTAGATAGATTACATAAATACATACTAAACACCCAAGAACCGAGAACAAATATTCGTATTTTTCATACAAAAATCTGCCCCGACACGGGAATCGAACCCGGGACCTCAAGCTTCATAGTCAGGTTCTCTAACCACTAGACCAATCTAGTCGTCTAAATGCATGTAAACTGATGACTGAAACCATTAAGCCGTGGTGGCCTAGTGGGTTGACCTATCACCTCTCAAGCAGAGGGTCGTAGGTTCAAATCCCGGCTCGCACCTCTGAATTTTCAGAATTTATGTGCGAAATTATATTTGCAATTTACTATGTTCTTTACGGTAAAGGAAAACATCGTGAGGAAACCTGTATACACCTGCGCAAAATTCAATGGTGTCGCGGATGGCCATGGCTGGTGATGCTTACTTACCATCAAGTGACCCATTTTCTTGTTTGTTATCATCATCATCACAGCTGGAAGACGTCCACTGTTGGACAGACAGACACAGACTTTGATGATGAAAAAACCTAAATAGACGCCCTTATAAAAATTGCGCCTTTTGATTAAGTCTTTTGACGAGTTTGCTTTACGATTATGAGCGTTATTCACGCACCGTATTATAAATACACGTAAATTTTCCTACGCCGCTCAAAACCTTGTAAACAGCTCCGTTTACTGCCGCTGTAACCGACATTTATTTTTAAGGTTTCCATTTGAAGCTGGCATTTTACGACCTATTCCAGGATTAAATTAGTTCAACCCTAACCTTTCGACGTACGTAGATAGTCCTATATTAGAAAGAAAAGAAAACATTTATTCGTAACAACATAGAAAAAAAAAAGTCTATATTTCATACTAAATTTATTTATTTATTTATTCATAAAATACAAAATATAAACATGGACATGAAATAAATAAATATAAAAAACTGAAATATAGATGCACAGAAAAAACCCCAGGAAAAAAGACCAATGCTGGGAATCGAACCCAGGTCCTCAGCATTCCGTTTGTTTAAACTTTTGTTTAAAGTTGCACAGTAGCGCCATCTCTTGTCCAGGTGAACGGTTAGTTCCGAAGGAGTGTTAAAATCTCTCGATAGAGGGTGTAACATAGACGTGCGCTTGTCACTGCATATAGTGATGATTTAGCAGACTGAAATGTATGATGTATAGGAAAGATTCGTGTCTAAACTGTAGACCAGTGGTGGTGTAGGGGTATGGCACACGGCACGGAATGCTGAGGACCTGGGTTCGATTCCCAGCATTGGTTTTTTTCTGGGGTTTTTTCTGTGCATCTATATTTCAGTTTGTATTTAGTATGAAATATATGATTTCACGGGATGGCCGTAAAAGTAATAAAAATGAAGTTGAAAAAATAATTACAAAAAGATACTTCATAGCTAACTTGTTTAAAACGTCTAGTCTCAGTTAAAACTTAAAACCGGCCAAGAGCACCCGCTCCTCTCCCGGCCCCCTTTGTCGCCTACCCCCGCGCCACTGTACCCCTCGGGCGAGGCCTCATAGACAGTTCAGCTATAACTGGCATGGATTTTTAGCTTATTTCTTTCCAGAACTGTTAGTACTTCATCGCCAAAATAGCGTTCTGCCAAAAAATGCCGTATATATTTCCTATCCAACCGTTTCGATGCTTTGTTTACTCGTATTTTCCCGAACCACTTCAAACAGTTTGAGCAGCTGACACGCCGCTTGATGCCTACTTTGTTGCATGCATTGCTCCAAATTCAATTTAATCCCGTAGACCCCCCCGTCTACGCCGTCCCGTCGATCCCGTTTTGTAGACTTTCAGTTTTTTTAGGGTTCCTCACCCTTAAAGTGGCAACGGGATCCTATTACTGAGACTCTACTGTCTGCTTTGATCAATTATAACTGAAGATACACATTGCCGAACAAAATCCCCTTCAAAGAATGTCCGAACTTTTTTATTTGGTTGCGTAACAAATAAAATCATCACCTACACAGAAATTTGAACCTAGTCTTTACTTCATTACAGTCGAATTTCGGTAGCGGCAAAACTCCACTTGACAGCTAAACTTGACAATTTCACGCAACGTTCTGAGAAAAAAGAAGGCCACTTTTATCAAAGTGGCGCTCATTTGGCTCGGACATTTTCGGGCGCGCGACTGTGGATCTACAGTTATAATTGATCAAAGACTGTCTGTCCATTCGATGGCCACAGGGCTATCTCTTAAATTATAATAGACACTTCAAAATTTTCACCCATTTTTTATTACTGTCACCTTTATAACTAAAACCGGCCAAGTGCGAGTCGGACTCGCGCACGAAGGGTTCCGTATCACTATCTATAAAAACGGCAAAAAAATCATGTCTGTTGTATGGGAGCCCCCCTCAAATATTCGTTTCATTTTAACTACATATTCTGTGAATATTTCAAGCGTCTGCCGTTATCAATATCAAGCAAAAACGAGCAAAAAAATCACGTTTTCTGTATGGGAGCCCCCCCCTAAATATTTATTTTATTTTGATTTTTAGTATTTGTTGTTTAGCGGCAACCGAAATACATCATCTGTGAAAATTTCAACTCTCTAGCTATCAAGGTTCCCGAGATACAGCCTGGTGACAGACGGACGGACAGACGGACGGACTGACGGACGGATAGACGGACAGACGGGCGGACAGCGGAGTGGAACCCTAAAAAATACTAAAAATCTTAAGTTAAAAATTAAAGTTGTCGTCATACAAGAAACGTGCTTTTTTCACCTTTTTTAACTGGATATTCATAGTGCCATTAACAGGATACTTGAAGTTTTCACAGAATATAAATTGCTGTAGCTACTATTGCTATAGCTAGGTACTATTATTATATCTTTAGCAAATTGTATGTTCAGCAAACAGGGTTTATGTTGGCGCATGTATAAATTTAATAGATTTGGAGACCTTTTATACCACATAATGCAATAAACGATATAATAATGATTAGTTACAACAACTGAAGCCACAGACAGAACACGTCTTGTTACCTTTTTAAAAATTGAGATTTTAATCATTAAATGTAGAGCTCACAAAATACTACTTATGACTTTCCATTGAATTAAATATAGATATCTGAAAACAATTTATTTTTTTACTTTTAAAGAAATTGATTGAATTAGTGTAAAATTAGGGCTTATAGATTTAGAGCTGGGCACGTAGGGTTAGAAACTTGGCTCTACAAGAGATCTGATTACTTTTTGACAGTGCGAGCTACATGGTCTCGTCTTGGCAACATTTAACATGAAATGTTTTTGTGGGATTTCATTTCTTTTTGGTAGGGGATGATTTACTAAAAATCCTGAAATATATATCTTATTATTTATAACAAGGATAACAAGGACTCTATATCAATTTTCAGACCTCTCGCATCAAAATTTGCGGAAGTCTCATACAAGCTTTCACCCCCTAGTTTAAGGGGTTGGGAGGGATAAAAGTTTCAAGTTTTAAGATTTTTTCGTTGTTTGTATACTATTACAAGCTTACATACCAAATTTCAGTTTTCTAGGACTTCAGGAAGTACCTTAAGAATTTTGATGATCAGTTAGTGAGTGACCAAATCGGGGGTTTTTAGACATTGATAAAATCTAAAGTATAATAGCTACGACATTCAAACTTTGTATGTTTCATGTTTGTACTAGTGTCATTATAACTTGAAATTTTCAACTATTTAACATCATCCAAAGCAAAGTTATAAGAGTTCAAAAAAACGACGAAACGTTTCGAGAAAAGGTAGGTAGTGCCCTTGCGCTCCGCTTGGCTCGTCTTGGCGTTAAGGAATCCATTGCTTTCATTTTTAGGGTCCCGTACCCAAAGGGTAAAAGGGACCCTATTACTAAGACTCCGCTGTCCGTCCGTCTGTCTGTCTGTCCATCTGTCACCAGCCGTAGCCGTAGCCACCCTATTTCATTAAAAAAAAACGTAAATATGGATTAACACAAATATTCCCAACGGTTCGAACGGTCCATTTTTCTTCCTCTAATTCAATCTCAATAAATTGTATTTTTAACGCCCGGACGGATCTAATCAACAAATTGGGCGAATCTGAATAAAATACAGGCCGGTGAAAAAAATATCGGAATCCGGAATGTAAAATCCCCGGGGGAATTCCTGTCTAACGAATTGAGTTAACACTACCCACGTCTGATAATACAGGGTGAAATTTGAACCATCATCATCATTATTCCGGCCTATATACGTCCCACTGCAGGGCACAGTCCCCCTCTCAGATTGAGAGGGCTTGGGCCGTAGTTCCCACGCGGGCCCAGTGCGGGTTGGGAACTTCACACACACCATTGAATTTCTTCGCAGGTGTATGCAGGTTTCACAACGATGTTTTTCCTTCACCGTGAAGCTCATGGTAAATTACAAATGTAATTTCGCACTTTAATTCCGAAAAACTCAGAGATGCGAGCCGGGATTTGAACCCACGACCCTCTGCTTGTGAGCCCATAGGTCAAACCACTAGGCCACCCCGGCTACGCCACGGAAATTTGAATGGTGATACAAAATTAGTGTTTCTAATTCAGTTAATGCTGGACAATATAATGCACTAACTCATTTGTTTAAATTAGGCCTACTGTCCACTGTGCTGCACGTCAGACGCACGCTTTCGTCATTTTACTGCGTGCCGACTGCATGCATCTTGCGTAGAAAGAAACGAAACTGTGTCCACGGAGCGGCAGCGTCGCATTTGCGTATCGACAGACGTTCGTCATGTAGCTCGTGCAGCGGCATGTCAGCACTCAAGCGTATTGCAAGACGCAAACACGTGCTTATTTTGCAAAATGGTGGCCACAGCAACCAATTTTGTTCACATAATTGAACAGTATCCTTGTCTGTATAATACAGAATTGAAATACAGAATCATCCTCTGATAACTCTTTTACAGCAGCAAACAATCTACAATTAATATTTTTTTCGATGTATGGATAAATAATAAAATAAAATAAATAAATATCACGGGACAATTCACACCAATTGACCTAGTCCCAAAGTAAGCTTAGCAAAGCTTGTGTTATGGGTACCAGGCAACGGATAAACATACTTATATAGATAGATACATACTTAAATACATATTAAACACCCAAGACCCGAGAACAAACATTCGTATTTTTCATACAAATATCTGCCCCGACACGGGAATCGAACCCGGGACCTCAAGCTTCATAGTCAGGGTCTCTAACCACTAGGCCGTCTGGTCGTCTCAAGGATGAAACCAATACAATCTACGCCGTCGTCGTCTTCTAATAAAGTTGTAGGTATGTTATACTTAATCGCATCTTCATCATCACTTGACATTTTCACAATGAAAACACGAGCTCTCGCGATGCTAAACTTGAAAGAACTAACCGTTTTGTAGCTTTGATGACGATTACGTGGACACACCTAGGACGAAAAATACGCCTGTCGTAGCCTGTCGTCTTTTGTAGGTTGCATGCAAGCGTCAAATGACGCCACCGTGGACAGTAAGCCTTAGTCTTATTTCACTGACATAGCTGGAAGAATCGCCAGACTCAAGTAGCAGTGTCATCATATAATATTGTGTTTGTGTTTGTTTTTTTTATGTGTTTACTTTTTAAATAAGTTCCACTGAAAAACAGCGTTGCGGCTTGGCGCAACATTATGCTGAGTGGGGCCCAATTTATCTATTCGATGGTTTTTTATTTGTATCTTTTTCTGTCAACTGTATTTCCTGTGTATCGAATTTGTGTAAATAAACATCTCTCTCTCTCTCTCTCTCAGTGGGCAGAGCACATCGCTCGTAGAACTGACTGGCAAAAAGGTTCTCGAGTGGCGTCCACGGACCGGAAGACGCAGTGTAGGTAGGCCTCCAACAAGATGGAGCGACGACCTGGTTAAGGTTGCGGGATCGCGTTGAATGCGGATGGCACGGGACCGATCTGTTGAAGTTTAGTGTTCATACATTACGTAAAAGTTTGTGATTTAATTTCAACAAAGTATGAGCATCCTAAATTTTATCAAACTAATTTTAACAATTGAGTGAATTTATTTTGTTGCTCAGCATTAACTAAGTTCATCATTTCAGCCGAAAGACGTCCACTGCTGAACATAGGCCTCCCACAAGGCTCGCCAAACAGATCGGCTCTGCGCCATCCGCATCCAACGCGTTCCCGCAACCTTAGTCATCGATCCATCTTGTTGGAGGCCTACCTACACTGCGTCTTCCAGATCACGGACGCCACTCGAGAACCTAATGATGAAAGGCTAGTAGTGTCTTTATAAACAAAGCGTTAAATTTATTAATTTAACTATAGACTTAAGTAGGCGCCAACTAGCCAAACCTGATGGAAATTCTCGAATTGTATAACATCCTTCAGGATCTTTTGATTTGTCATTAATCTACGTAAATAGTTCCATAGTCATCCCAGAGATGGCGCTGTTATTTAGTGTTTAAGGCAAGTATTATGGAAATAAACTCTCTTTTTCGCTACCACCGACGGCGACGGTCGGCACCATTAATCCACCATTTTATTTCCCCAGAGCTTACCAATTTTACACAAAGAAATCTGTACCGAAATATGATTGTAAAAATTCACAGGTACTGTTAAATTTAGCTACAGCAGCCAATTGCCTATTCCCGTGGGAATTGCGTAACCCTCCCTCTCAGCGGGAAGATTTATAGTGACCTGCGACTCCGCTAGATACATCTTGTTTACTGGATACCACCAAAACAGATGGTTGTAAAAACAGGCCAAGTTGGACAGAGCTATCGCAGAGTGATGTCGACCTTGTGGATTTCGATAAGACTGGGTCAACTCCAATAACAAGGCTGCTATAGGGGTAAAAACACTTAAAGCCTGTTTTTTTCTTGTTTGTTTTTCTTGGGCAATCGCCCGTGGATATTTAAATTACGATAAAGGCAACCGTTTGTCTTTGTGCGATTGTTAATATATTTAACGATCCTTACCCGCTGTAACCTTATACAGGGTGATCAATCCAAATGGGTCAGTATGGAGAAATCAGAAACTATGAGAGATAGCTAAATCTGTTCTTAGGAACCAGGGCTTCAATTTTAGATTTAACAAAAATGGCATTTAAACATTTTTTTTAACTCTCATACATAACCGGAAATCGAACCTGGTCAAATTTTCTATTATAGATTATTTGTTATTATTGTTGAAGTTGGGAATCACAAGTCACAAGAAACACATTTTTTAATGGAGTTTTGTATCAATAATTGAAAATATTTAAAAAATTAGATAATAACTTTATATAAGTAGGTGTTCAAAACGGTCGCCATTTTCCTGGATGCAAAGATTAACTCTCTTGGGTAACGAATACACTATTGCGTTTCGTATTTTTGTGGGGTGTATTCAGCCCAAGAAAACATTCCATTTTTAAATTTGTTATAAATTAGCACGCCCACTGAACGAATGTGTTCTAATTTCAAATAAACGCAATTTGTACTGTATTTTACTAATATTGAAGCAAGATAATATGCAAAGGTAGCCTCTTTAGATAAATAAAATTATTCATATCGAAGAAGTAATGATGATATTTTGCAAATTATTTAAATTGAAGGAATTTCTGTCTAATGTTTCATACACACAAGATTTCATAGCAAAAGTTGTTCTTTATACTCTAGGGATCAATTAATAACAATACGACATTCGATTATTTAAGTACAGAATTTTGACTTGGTTCGATTCCCGGTTATGTAGGACAGTTAAAAATAATGTTTGAATGTAATTTTTGTTATATTTAAAATCGAAGCCATGGAATTCCTAAGAACAGATATCGCTATCTCTCGTAGTTTCTAATTACTCCATACTGACCTATTTGGATTGATCACCCTGTATAGTGATAAATTTAAAATCTCCATTTATGTTAGAGCTTGTCTAATTTAAAATGACGCGTGCCCAACCACCGCATTTACGCACATCTGCCATGAGAAATATTTCTCTATTGTAGCTTAAATAGAGTTTCAAATCCTGTGCGTAAATGCAGTGGTGGGGCAAGCTCTAATTATTTACATTTCGAAGTGACCGCACCGTTTCGCTATCCGGCCAAGTGCGAGTCGGACTCGCGCACGAAGGGTTCCGTACCATTATCTATAAAAACGGCAAAAAAATCCCGTTTGTTGTATGGGAGCGAGCCCCCCTAAAATATTTGTTTTATTTTAATTTAATAATTTATTTTTAAAGTGAATATATAACTAAATATTCTGTGAATATTTCAAGCGTCTACCTGTTGCCGTTATAAATATCGAGCAAAAACGAGCAAAAAAAAATCACTTTTGCTGTATGGGTGGGAGCCCCCCTAAATATTTATTTTATTCTAGTTTTTAGTATCTATTTGTTGTTATAGCGGCAACCGAAATACATCATCTTTGAAAATTTCAACTGTCTACGTCTAGCTATCACGGTTCATGAGATACAGCCTGGTGACAGACGGACAGACGGACGGACAGCGGAGCCTCAGTAATAGGGTCCCGTTTTTACCCTTTGGGTACGGAACTCTGAAAAGGAAAGAGACCGAGTAAGAAAATGGCAAGTTAAAAAAGAGACGAGTTAGGAAAATGCCATGTTTAAGAAAATTTCAAAGTCGTCCGGAGGGGTATGTATATGGGGTATGTAATGTATTAAAACATCGAATGGGTCAAAAGACCGACACGATTTTTTTCTGAAACCGTAAACTTCTCAGAATTTATTAATACTGCATCATACAGATCCCATTAGGTTAGGTTAGGTTTGTTTTATAACAATCTTATAAATTTAACGGTTTCAGAATAAAATCGTGTCGGTCTTTTGACCCATTCGATGTTTTAATACATTCGGTCTTTCGTACTTCGGTATTGTAATACATACCCGTCCGGAGGGATCAACCCATAAGATGCAATGTATAACACTTGCGCGGGATTCCACTGTCTACTAGAACACGCGGTCTTGGCTGCAGCGCTGCCGTGCACCCAAACAGCGGGCGTTTGTGGCTGTGACAGCGTGTGGGATGTGCTAAATTGGGTGTATTTTGTGTAAGGGAGTTTGTTACGAGTATTAAATATGAGAGGAGTCTTAGATTATAGGGCACGCTTACGTTAGTCGTTTACAAACTCTACAGAGGCTTGTATGAAGCTTAATGTTTTAAACTTTCGCGATTTTCACTCATAACTAGAGAGGGACATAGACCAGTTGCGTTCTGGACGAAACACTAATTAGACGAACTAATATTATGACGATTTGATAGTAATGAACAATAGGGATGTTTCCTAGGTAAAAAAATAATAATTCTTATTAGTCCGTATTTTACATTATCAAAAAATATTAGACACGTAATTTTTCTTTTGACAATTAAACAAAAAATGACGAAGATATGGCGCGTTGAAGTTTTCGCGTGACGTCACTTGTTCCTAAAACGCTCATACAAAGTGTAGGAACAAGTGACGTCACGCGAAACTTCAACGCGCCATATCCTCGTAATTTTTTGTTTAATTGACAAAATAAAAATACGTGTCCAATATTTTTTGATAATCTAAAAGACTGACTAGTTAGGAAAGTAGCCTATTGCTTTTTAGACCAGTTGCTATATAGACCATTTGCATCTTAGACGAAATGATACTAACCCCTGAGGACGTCCTACGCTACGTTTGCCGATCCGTGGTCTCCACTCA
The DNA here is from genome assembly GCA_947563465.1 of Archips xylosteana. Classification (NCBI taxonomy): domain Eukaryota; kingdom Metazoa; phylum Arthropoda; class Insecta; order Lepidoptera; family Tortricidae; genus Archips; species Archips xylosteana. The sequence continues at coordinate 2,017,003 of OX387351.1, read as the reverse complement.
AGAACTCGTCTACCACAACGTTTATCGGTTCTTTAGGTTACTTGGCCGGCCCATTGCCACTTCAGCGTGCTAATGCGGTGGGCTATGTTGATAACTGTGGTTCTCTGTCGGATCATTTTGTTTCGAATTCGATCTTTCAGAGAAACTCCGACCATAGCCCTTTCCATGACACGTTGAGCAACTTTAAATTTGTGGACCAGCCCTACCGTGAGTGACCATGTTTCGGCACCGTATGTTTTACTAGGTGATGCCCGCGGCTTCGCCCCCGAAAAAGATTATAACGTGTTTTCCCGTAGTAAAAACCCCTACCCCTATTGTGGTCTCTCTTCATCTTTAAAAAATCGGCCTATCGTGAAACACGGCCATATTTACTAAAAGAAAATAAAAGAAATAAAAGAAAGGCTATTCGGTTGTGGAATGCCTTACCGATTGACTTACGACGGGCAAAATCTCTGTCAATCTTTAGATCTATGCTTAAGGTGTACTATCTGTCATCTTGTAATAATTAGCTTTGTTATAGTTTATTTATTTATTTATGTATATGTGTCTGTTTATCCCACTGCTTATAAATATTTGTTTTAGACGTGTACCTATTATAATGTAAGTACTATATATGCATGAGTAGATGTACTATTTTTGTTGCGTTTTAATTTTCTGATCCACTGTTGATGCACCACCTGCTGTAAACTAGTCCTTCCTTCTTTCTGGTAAAGGGTTGCCTGGAAGAGATCGCTCTTAAGCGATAAGGCCGCCTATTGCTTACCTTGTCATTTTCTGTCTGTGTACCTGTTTTCTGTATTGCTTACTATTCCTGGTGTACAATAAAGAGTCATTGTATTGTATTGTAAAAAGTAGCTTATGTCACTCTCCAACCCTTCAACTATGTCCCTACAAAAAATCACGGCAATAGTCACTCATTTTTGACCTAGAAGAAGAACAAACACATTTATAATACTTAATAACTAGTTGTTGCCCGCGACTCCGTCTACGAAGAATAGGAGTATAAAAAATAGCCTGCGACCTATTTAGACCTACCGAATACAGAGAAAAAAAGTTTCATAATAATCGGTCAAGCCGTTTCGGAGGAGTTCGATAACAAACACCGTGACACGACTTTTATGTTAGATATGGATGTTGTATTCTATTATCTGTTACACAAAAGAAAAATAAGACAACTATGAAATTTTATTTAATTTCAAACAACAGAAAGAGCTTTAGATAAGAGAATAATTAAATTCGGTATAAAGGCATACTCATTATGAAGATAATTCTGGGCTCGTATCAAAATCTAGGTTTTGTCCATTCCCTTTAGCCAACAGTTAGACGGATAACAGAAATTACAGCTTTTAACATTGAATGAGCTCTTTGGAGGTCCTATACGGTCTTTCTATTGTTGTATTTAATAGGGATGTTGGCACCACCACTCAACTGACGTACTTTTTATGAGCTGTCAAAACACAATTCCCCCATAGAGTTTGCATGGCAATAGCAACTTATGACGTGACTTGTTCGCCAACTCAATAAACTAACTATTTATATGTTATAAAGCAACAAAAAATCAAATTTTGCAGTTAATCGAAAAATAATCTGGTTTTCAGGGCTAAAATAAAGCGTGCCTTCGAATTATTTTTTAATGGCGTCAACATTCCTATTGAGTTTGCCTACTATTACAAGTCTTTGACCAGTATGTTGCCAGTGGCAGTGATGGATGACATACGGAACTGAGACGTGGGCCTGTTGCACAACAAAGTACAACTTATATTACAAGCGGAACTCCTTTTCTAGTTAATATAACTGAAGCGAGAGTTCCGCTTGTATTATTAGTTGTACTTTGTTATGCAACAGGCCCGTGGTCGTTCACAATGGGCCTCATTAGAAAGCTCAGTTTCCCTGCGTGATCATATCGGAAAGAGATCCGCAGGAGAGCCAAAGTTACTGACATACGTCAGAACCCCGTTTTTTCGTGGTCCCATTCTTTTGTTCCATTAATGGGACCACGAGAGTGAACTGTTTCTCGTAGTCCCATGACTATTTATCTACTTTCTGTATATAAAAATAAGAGTGTGTGGTTTGCTAAAAATGTCAATGTTGAAAACAAAAATATCAACTTTATTCAACCAAAAAATTACAATTAGTTCCTGAGATTAGCGCGTTCAATCAACCCAACAAACAAACTCTTCAGCTTTATAATGTTAGTATAGATTTCTGCCAAATTTAAGCTCATTCCGATAATTAGAATTACATTAAACGAATTCAGCTACAAACATATAAGTGAAGTAATGAATATTTCAAAACCAGCTCGGATATTTAGCTCAGTATATGAGATGCCATCCGTGAAGAGACAGACGAAATTACAGACCTAAAGCACGCTTTAACACACCCGTCAACTATAAATAATGAAGTCGTGCTAGAGGCACGAGAATTAATGTCCAAAGAGATCTAATGTACAAAACGTACCAAGATGAAATAGTACTTTACAACGTAACTAAGGCTTAGGTTGCACACGGATAACTAAAATACTTGTTTGTTTACTTCTACGAAAATGACTTTCGCGTATTTCGTTTTTCTTTTTAGGTTTTTAGGGTTCCGTACCTCAAAAGGAAAAAACGGAACCCTTATAGGATCACTTTGTTGTCCGTCCGTCCGTGTGTCCGTCCGTCCGTCTGTCTGTCAAGACCCTTTTTCTCAGGAACGCGTGGAGGTATCAAGCTGAAATTTATATCAAATACTCAAATCTACTGTCCCTTGGAGCTGTGAAAAAATCAAACATCTAAGCCAACGCAATCAAAGAATACAGCCGTTTATGACGCAAATTTCCGCATATTTTCGAAACTCGCAAGGGAATCAAAACCTACAGGGTACTTCCCGTGAACTCAGAATCTTGAAATTTGGTACAAAGCTAGGTCTTATAGCATAGATAAAGGAAAAATTTCGAAAAGCATAAATTTTTTTGTCTGTCTGTCTATATCAGTAACCAACGCACATTTTCGACACTCGCAAGAGAATCAAAACCTACAGGGTACTTCCCGTGAATTCAGAATCTTGAAATTGGTACAAAGCAAGGCCAGCACAGATAAAGGAAAAATTGCGAAAAGCATAATTTTTTTGTCTGTCTGTCTACATCAATAACCAATCTACAATGATCCCACACTGCGCACATTTTGCTTAGGAGCAGGGGTCTGCTAAGACTGGATGTTCATAGATACATATAAATTTGTATGGAACCCTCGGTGCGCGAGTCCGACTCGCACTTGGCCGGTTTTTTTATTATTTACCAACCTTGTGCATGTGTTATAATTGTAACATGTTCAACAATATTAGCAAACAGTAACAAAACAAAATCCGCAAATATCTCGTAAATTTGTCCAAATTTGTTGTCCTATTTGAGCAAATATAAGAAGTTCAAAATTAGATACTCTGAACAGGTCATGTGACAGGTCAATTATCAACCTAAAATCAATTCCTAAAGGGTCGGCAACGCACCTGTGATTCCCCTCGTGTTCCGGGTGTCCATGGGAGATGGTGATCGCTCTCCATCAGGTGACCCGTCTGCTTGTTTACCCCCTCTTATATAAAAAAAACCGGTTGTCTGTAAAGTCGATTTACGGACGATAGTTTAACGTGACAACGTCATAACAAACCGCGCCCGACGTTGCTTAACCTCGGAGATCGGACGAGAACAGGTGTTTTGTCAAATATCTTGAAAACGGTGCATCGTACGGCAAAATCAATGAAATTTTCATCCCCCTTTTGAAACCCCCGCGCTCCCCCTTTAGCCCCCCCCCCCCCCCCCCACTCCCGCACCCTAAAAAGAATAAAAATATAAATAATTTAATTTCAAGTTGATACCTCCATGCGTTCCCGAGATAAAGGGTCTTGACAGACAGGCGGATGGACGGACGGACAAATGTAGTGATTCTATAAGGGTTCCGATTTTTCCTTTTGAGGTACGGAACCCTAAAAAGAATAAAAACACATATAAATGTATGAGAAGAATAATAATAGTAGATTGTTCAACAAGGGACTAAAACAAGCCATAATGACACAAGATATTTAGCCACCCGAGCGATAGCGAGGGAGGCTATAATTCGAGTTGTCATTATGGTAGTTTAGTCCCGCGTTAAACACTCTACTTTTCACTTTGAATGCGAGGAAAAAAACGATGTACAAAATTACTTTTTTTACAACGTATGCTCAATACGAGCAATGGACATCTGTTCAAAATTCAAATAACAAAAAAAAATACCGCTGTCTTTTCTTTTCTTTTATATTTTTTTGTAAAGTGACGCTTTAAATGCTTGCATAATTAGCCAACAGATTCTAACTTAAAGACTATGTTAAAACTAATTGGACTATGCATGTAAGAATGATAATTGTTCATTCATTAGAATCGGCAAGTAAATTAACCTAATTGATCTAAGTTCACACACAAAATATATTGTTAACTGAAACACTTACCCGTGAATAAAGAAACGACTTTTAAAGTTTATTTTCTATATGCCAATTCTTTGTTAAATTATATCTAATTATACTTTCTATTTACTATTAAATGCAACTGACATCGCATTATTTTGAAGTCACGCCATATTAACTTTCAAAGGTAACTGCTCTATCTACCGTACACTCCAGCACTGCTTTGCCGACAGCGTTTTTAAAAAAAAAACAAATTAAAAAACACCTAAGCTAAAGGAAATCTTTCTTTACATGCAAAATAAAATGAATTCATCTTTAATATTTTATAATTAAATAGATTAATATTCGTAATTATTCAATGTGTTCCACGAAATTATTATTTTTTAAATATTTTTTATACAGTTGTCATTTTGAGGTTATTTCCACGCCCTAAAGGCTTCCACAGACCGAAGCGCAGGGCGCTACAGTGCGTCCGCAGCGCGCTTCGGTCTGTGGAAAGCTTTAAAATTGTCTATACCCAGTTACTGAAAATGGCGATAATCCTCCATTCACAAACACCGTGATTGGCAGTTTAGGGGTTTCCATAGTCAATTAAAAAAAATTTACTTTAATCCTTAGAGACCAAAAAAGAGCTTTAGTCCCGATATGCAGAGACTAAAGTAACATTTTAAGAACATGAGAAGTGAAAAAACATATATTAGCATGAAGATAAGACAATTATTATTTATTTTATTAGCAGTACGGCTGCTCACCGAATCTAAGATTATTTTAAAAGCGAAAAAAAGTTTTTAAAATAATCTTAGATAAGACAATTGTTGTATGCCCTGGGGCACCACATAGTGGAACTCAGAATGTAATCTAAGACCAAATTAATATTACCTATGCTGGACAATGAATAAATGATTATGATTATTATTATTATTTTTTTTACTAGCTGTCACCCGCGACTCCGTCTGCAAAGAATACAGGTATAGGGGTATAAAAAATAGCCTATGACTTATTCTCAGACCTACCAAATATAGACAAAAAAGTTTCATGAAAATCAGTCAACCCGTTTCGCAATAGTTCCATAACAAACACCGTGACACGAGATTTTTATACACTGACGAGCAAAAACAAAGGGTTGGTTACAGAAATGACGTTACTACAAAACCCGCTGTGATAGCTTCTTCGAGTAAAATGAGTTTAAGTAGTAAAGAGTTTTATTCTTAACAAGAAAAAGTTTAATTGGGAATAAACTCTTTACTAAACTCATTTTACTCGAAGAAGCTATCACAACGGGTTTTGTAGTTATCGTCATTTTTGTAACCGACCGTTTATTTTTGCTCGTCAGTGTATATTAGAGATTTCTTTCTAAGCCGGTCTCCATTATAGACCTGCCCTAAGCGTGTAAAAAACAAACAAATCGCTGGAGTGGCCTGTTAGCGAGGCGGACAGATTACTGTCGTCTGGTGTCTGCGATGTTTTTAGCTTTCTTTTAGTTACATATTGTTTCCCTTAATGTTCTTTGGCCTTTTTTAACAGAGATTGTGTTCATTAATGTATGTAATGTAAACTCTTGTACAAAAATAAGGAAAGAAAAAATTGTGTCGTATGGAAATTTCCTTGTTTGTTACCTACCTACCACGATCTATATTGTGTGTATGTGTAAAAAAATACGTGTTCAAAGTTTTCAAGAAATGTTCATAATGCTGTCAAAATAGGTACGATATAAAACGGAACGTAAAGCTTTCGTACAAATTTTAATTGCCAGCGTCAATGTGTGCACCTTTTTGAACTATACACTCCTACATATATTTTTAAAATCGATTGTGTCCAAAGAAAAAGTAAAAAATTGTGTTAAATGCTATGAATAATATTATTCGTAGGTTAAATGATATGAAATATGGTTTCTTGTTTGTTATTTTTTTTTATTTGTAACCTAAAATTGATGCCTTCGGTTTCACTTTATGTTTGTTGTTTTTCAATAGATGGATGACGTGATGGTCCCAAAAGAAGATCAGCGCCGTTCGCAAGACGGCACTTTGCAGATTTGGGATCATTTCGTGATGTGCGCATTTTTTTATTCCTTTGTTATGTTTGAAGTTTGTTGTCACGAGTAAATGTTTTCTTTCTTTTTTTTAAAAACAGTAATTTATCCATTCGCTTATCTAAATGAATCCCAGAAACGTGACGGAATAAAACAAGTCAGTAATGATGTTATGTTTCCGTCATAAAGAATGCAAGCCGACGGAGGAAGCGGCGGAGTGGATTGCGGATCTAACATGCAGGCCACGGCTTACTGAATAATGCCTGAGCATAAACAATTCCGTGTTTACTTTGTACGTGAGTGATATTTGAGACATCCTACTAATAAACGACTGGTTAGGGCAATTTACCAAAATCGTCATTTCCTTGTAGCAAAATTTTCGTTTGCATTTTTTCCCAATTTTTTTTTTCTCACTCATGTTTTTTACTGAAGCTTATTTTCACAATCGCGTTTTTTCCCAACTTTAATCGACACAGAGGTTTAGGTTATGTTAAGTTTTCATCGGCTCGAAGGGCCACAAGCATACAGAAGACGGAGCTCCGTCGACACTGTTTCTGTGTCAAATCAAATTGGGAAAAAACGCTACTGTGAAAATAAGCTGAATTTTGGGGAAATGATCTATCCAGTCCATGGGGAGACTAACACGGCAAATAAAATGAAAAAAAAAAAAAAAAAAAAATAAATATTAGGGAACAATCCCTTACTAAATGCTCCTTTCATCCACTCAAAGGTTGACTGGTAGAGATCCCTTAAAGGGATAAGTTCGCCTTTGTACATGCATTTCAACGGTTGTCAATAATGTATTTCTTTTTTTTTCCCTTATTTTTGTACAATAAAGAGTTTACATACATACATACAATCTAACACAAATCGACCTAGTCCCAAACTAAGCAAAGCTTGTACTATGGGTACTAGACGACGATAAACATACTTATATAGATAAATAAATACTTAAATACATAGAAAACATCCATAACTCAGGAATAAATATTCGTGCTCATCACACAAATAAATGCCCTTACCGGGATTTGAACCCAGGACCTATTGCTTCGTAGGCAGGGTCACTACCAACTAGGCTAAAGCGGTCGTTAAGCTTGTAAAATATATATGACAAAAGTCATAGGTGCTTTTTGGGTCGGCCAACAGGCACTGGTCCCACCGCCGGCGACGAGCGATAAACGAGTAGAACTAGAAACTAGAAACGAGTGGGCGAGCGGCGAGAAGCGAGTGTGTATATAATACGTTAGAATGATCGCTCTGATCGCCAAGCGTTCATCGCCGAGTACCGCTGAGCGAGTTTTGAGTCGGTTTCAAAAAAATTGCACACAATTAAGGGATTAATTAAAAACAAACTTTTAATTAACTATTTTTGTGTAACAGAGTTACCCATATACTTTGTAAGACTAACTTTAGTTACACAAAAATAGCGGTCGTGTTTTTTGTTTTGATTAAGCCGTTAACTATATACAAATTTTTTGAAAACGACCCTTTTATCGTTGATAGCTTTTATCGCTGCGATCAACTAGTGACGAGAGAGTCCTCACCGGCAGTGTGACTATCTTTTGTTTGTTTCTTGGGCGAGAAAATCGCCGATAGCTCGTTTTACTCGCCGGCAGTGGGACCAGTGCCAAAGACGGACAAGCGGACCCGAGCGAGCTACGTATATAATGAAGACATTATTATCTATTTGTCCGTCACTTCCCCGCGAACGTGTTCGGCCTACACAATATCCGCTCAACGTTTGTTAACACATTGCTGGTTATTTTTGTGTCGACAGAGTTTGCCGTAGTAATTTCAACGTCAAATTGGTTGGGATATCTTATTGTTTCCGTTTATTCATCATCATCATCAACTTAGCCTATATACGTCCTCTGTGGGGTACTGTTCTCTCAGAATAATAAAGAAATAAATAAAAAATCAAGTTTTATTTTGCAGGTGTGACACCCATATTATAAAAATACAAATATAAAATAAAAATAAGCAAATAACTTAAACATAGGTGATACGTTAAACTAAAATCTCCAATCTCAAATTAACTCAAAGCAAAACGGGACCATTGCCTTTGAAAGTAATGATGTTATCAAATCACCTCATTTGCGATTCTCGTTCTGGTGCACAGATAGCCAATACTTAAAGAATGAGAGGGCTTGAGCTGTAGTTCCCACACGGACCCAGTGCGGATTGGACTTCACACACACCGTTTTAAATTACTTCGCAGATGAGGTTTCTCAAAATGTTTTCCTGCACCGTAAGCTCACGGTAAATTTCGAATGTAATTTCGCACGTAAACTCAGAAAAACTCAGAGGCACGACCCCGGATTCGAACCCACGACCCTCTACTTGAGAGTTCAGACCACTAGGACACCACGGCTTCTTTTAATTAGTCAACATTACTAGCACGATTTTCCCTGCGCAGGTCTAAAATGAGCTTTATGTACATACATTTCCAGCGTCGCCTACGAGATTCGTAGCTGGTCTACGCCGTAGAGCTGCTACGTGAATGACGTAGCAGTATGTCATCATTTCGTATCATTATGTTGGTCATTAGCTCATTAACTATAATGGCTTTTTTCTCCATGTTTCCGGGTAGGTAAAAGCGGAGGACTCATTTCTTAGATTAATTATCTGATCGGGATTGTTATGTGCAGTAGGTAGTACAGTTGCGGAATAAAAAGGCTCGTCACTTTTCGACTCTATGTCAACGAATTAAGGTCGAAAGTGACGAACCTTTTCATCCCGCTACTATACATAATGTAGAACTAAGCTAACCTGTCGCTGTCGAAGCTAATACACTATCATAATACACGGTGATTTTTAATCGGTGATCAGGGCCTCATTTCATAAAGTTAGACAAGTCGACATTTGTCGGAAATTATGACAAAATGTCGGGTTGTCACGACAATTCTCGTTTCATATAACTTGACATTTTTCTAATTGTGGACAGGAATATAGGGGTAATTGTCACTTTTTCTTAGGGCGTTTCATAAACCGACTTGTGACAATATGTCTTGTATTAAACTCCTGTCGTTGACAAGTAAATCATTGTATAGCGTATTGGATGACAGAAGGCACCTACACAATTGTCAGTGACGGGCAAATTGGATAATTAGGATTATATTTAAACAGCTACCCTCAATAAAATTAATAACGTTTAAACGTGAGTAAGTTAGTGATCCTGCACCTATCCAATGCAATGCACATAACAACAACTGTTGCACAGGTTCAAAAGCTTGATTTCTGTTGATTGGGTGTTGTTTCAAAATGTCTTCCTACTTTAGTTACGATATATTCTACCGCCACCTTACAGATTCTGAATTCTTCGTTGAATGTAAAGTCCGTGATTTCAAAAGAAGAGTTTGTTCTTTCGCGAAATTCTCTGCTTCGTCTATTTTCCCACAAATATAAATCATCACTCTCATTACTATCACTGCTGCTCGAATTTAACATTTTAACTAAGTAGTTGCGACTTACTCCTTTACTCGACAGTTGTAATCTAACCCTGACACAGGCGAAGGCCCTCTGTCAAGAATTTGTTACAATTCGATAAGTTTGTCATTGTCTGTTGACAATTTTGCGTTTTATAAAAGACAATAGTCGGAAAATTTACGACTATTTGTCAAATTTTCTATGTCACTCGTAAATTTTTATGAAACACTAAAATGACAAAATGTCGTGACAATGTGACAAACTTGTCGGCTTTTCCGGTTACAACTATGTCAGACCCATAAGTTTCACCTATCACCTATCACTGACAATTGTAAGTTATATGAAATAGGGCCCAGGAGTTGAAAAATATTGAGCCCTAGCCAAAATGGAATTTAATAGACGAGATCTAAAAGCAATGAAGTCTCTGGTTCATTAAAAAAAAAAACTTTATAGTTCCTCCATCCAGCGAATGCATGGTCACCCTAAATTTATAGTTTCGTCAAGTGTCATCGCTTTAGAGGGAATATGACAGGTCTCGCGTCAAAGTTTGTTTATGAAACCGACTTGTCAAAGAGGTTTTAAGCTCGTAGACTAAACCATGTGTAGGGCGACAACGACTTTAAAAAAATTGAAAAGTGATTTTTCAAATAATCATTATCTAAAAAAAATAGACGTTTTGTTTCATGTAACTGCGACTTAAAAGTGATCACCACCGAATACTGATCTAGAAAAATTGGTTCCTGATCACCGATTAAAAATCATCGTGTATACATACCTTGACGCTAACTTTTTGTAACTCTTAAGGACCTTTTACAGTAAATGCGAACTCAATATTTATTTAACAATGATGAAATAGGAGATTGTACAACGAGAACATAAAACGAGCCATTTTACCAGAGAGGTTCATATAGCCATGGATGACGTCGAGTTAATGCTCGAGTTTTACACTTTAATAAATTTACAGGTAAGTATCGTATAATTTTAGTTGCATTCGCAACTGAGCTTATCTAACACGCCTCCCAAAATGTCCTGATTCGTTTTAAGATAAGATAATTTATTCAATAATTTGCAGTACAAGATGACAAGAATACAATGTTTTACAAAAGTCTATGTAACACGTATGCCTGCACTAGGGTTACTGAGAACTCTGTGTCGCAGGCAAGACGAGCTAACATAAATAAGTAAAATAAAAAAATAATCAGCTAAGCTTAACAGTGCAAATATTTTACAAAAATATGCAGATATAAAATAAAGTGAAATCCAGAAACATTAAAAATAACAAATTATTAGAAGTAATTACAAAAAAGTATAACTAAATCAATTGATTGAACGACCGCTTTAGCCTAGTTGGTAGTGACCCTGCCTACAAAGCAAGAGGTCCTGGGTTCAAATCCCGGTAAGGGCATTTATTTGTGTGATGAGCACGAATATTTGTTCCTGAGTTATGGATGTTTTCTATGTATTTAAGTATTTATTTATCTATATAAGTATGTTTATCGTCGTCTAGTACCCATAGTACAAGCTTTGCTTAGTTTGGGACTAGGTCGATTTGTGTAAGATTGTCCCCTAATATTTATTTATTTATTTATTTATTTTTGATTATTATAATCTAAATAGGCACGAATACATCATCCGTCATACATAAGTAGGTATTAAGGCCGAATAAACTATACTGCCAGAGCAATTTTTATCCAGGTCAGAGCCGATGCGAAAATTGCTGACTAAGAACTTTACATATTCATGCCTAAGGTAAAAATAAATAATATTGATAATTTATAATTTATGTTATTAGGTCAGCAAAGTGGCCATCGTTTGTTTTATATAGTGGTAAATTTACAAAAAACTAAAATGAAGTAAAATCATTTCATTACAATTATCATGAAAAACTATAGAGATATAAAAAGTGGCTATTAGTTGCCTTCGTAATCTATTGAACTGATATAACGTTTTTCAGCCATAATTTTTGCCGGACAGACAGCAGCACCTGTTGTATGGTTGCTCGGTTTTTTAAAACGCAAGCAAGTAGCGCACTTTGGATCGTCTGCCTTCTTTAGGCATTCTTTTATGGTATGGCCTAGCTCGCCACAGTGGCCGCAGGTGACTGTTGACTCCCGACAAAACTTGGCAGCATGACCATACTGCTGACACTTATAACATCTTGTGACCGAAGTAAAGTCTCTAACAGGGCAGGATGACCAATTAATAAAGACTTTATCTTTAGTAATTAGGGCTTTTCGTACAGCAGCAGGAACTTCTATGACATAATTACTAGTATCGGAATCCTTTTTTCCCGACTTGTGGCTCATCTTAATGGTGTTTAGAAACGTATCGAAACTTGTATGGAAATTTCCTTATTTGTTACCTACCTCGAACCACAATTATGTGTACCACATACGGTAACAAAATAGGAAAATTTCAAACAAATTAATGATGACATTTTGGACCAGTGTGTGTATGTGGTAACAAAAAAGGAAAATTCCAAACAAATGAATCAGGACATTTTGGGAAGCTGCGTTACAGAAGCTCAGTTGCATTCACGCTACTTACCTGTAAATTTCTAAACAATTCGGAGTCTAAAATGAAATGTACAAACGTTTTTAGAAATGATCACATAGATCAGAGATCGGACTAAAGCGTAAACCATATCCGAATTCTGTCCGAGTTTTCTAGATCCATATTTAAACGGACGAACGTGTGTGTATTAGCGATGTACGGTCTACATTGACGTATTGCGCGCTCAGCACATTTTACTTTGATTGTGTAAATTATTTAGTTCACGTTTAACACTCATTCATGTAACGCGTGCTCGCATTAATATCAATAAAGGTTATTATTCGGGATTATCAGTGAGTTCTTATTACAAAGTGACTCTACAGTTAGCAACAAACAGTTCTACTTGGTGTATGAGCAACAGCAGCCCGTACAAGCGAAACTGGCAAAGCTCTTAAAGTTCGTTTTGGGCACATCCCTACTAATAAGTTTTTTCCTACTCCTGTACTTTTATCTGTTTAAATAAATAAATAAATAAATTTAGTCGAGATGCGTTGCGTTGCGTCGAGTTGCGTCGAGTCACATCGAGTCGCAGAAACGCAACGGTATATAATAACGGTATGCAACGGTGTATAATTTGGTATTAACGGCTCGTGCCGTCTTCCATTGCGATACTCACATTCGTTCGTATCGCAACTCACGTCACTCGCCTTTAAAGACCTCACTTATACAACCGTTGCATAAAATACTATTAAACAATGATGAAAATTATACAATCACCACTATAGTCATTGTAGCTACCATCCTCATTATCAACTTTAATGAAACAAAAACATTTTCTTAGCCTATTTTGTCTTTCAAAGTTCTATAGGGCGAGAAGATCTCAGGTGACAGAGTAATCTTGTCTCTTTTGAACAAATTACTACTCCCGCCTTTCAAAGTAATTAGAGGCGTTTTTAAATACAGTGTTAAACTTGTTTTTGCATGATTTTCTGTCGTAAATGTGACTTTTAATTTTTGTCTACTGTTTGTTGAAACTCGTTAACTCAATCTGTCAAATCTCTTTTAAATTTAACATTAACTGGATAAAAATGGAGATACAATTGATAAATACAATAATTATCCTAAAAATAACCTAACTATAGCTAGACCGTTTAAATGCGTCCTCGCTAAACGGTTTAGCTATAAAGCCGTGGTGGCCTAGTGGTTTGACCTATGGTTCAAGCAGTCGTGCGGAATTAGATTTCAAGATTCAAGATTCAAGAAGTATTTATTCAAGAACAATACAAGTATCGTGTTTGAAAATACAGTTGCAGCAGGTTAAACATAATGAAAAAACAAACCCACTTACAACCAATAATAATAAAAAATAAAAAAATGAACAGAAATAAAAACAAAAACAAAAAATGAAAATTACATACAGGTCTAAATTAACAATCCTTACTAAATATTTCGTCTACAGTGTAAAAACATCCTCTCAACAAGAATACTTTTAATTTCTTTTTAAATAGCATAGGGCTTGTTATAGTTTTCAGCTCAGTAGGTAGTTTGTTAAACAAGCGCACAGCTTGAAACCTCGCGCAGTGCTTAACCACTTGCAATTTTGGACAAATTCTATGCTTATGTTTCCAATTCCAATTCACCATGAGCTTTACAGTGAAGAAAAATATCGTGAGGAACTTGCACGCGCCTGCGACGAAATTCAATGATGTGTGTGAAGTTTCTAATCCGGACTGGGCCCGTGTGGGAACTAAAGCTCAAGCCTTCTCATAACACGATGACGACAACGACGACGTCGACGAGACGACGTATATAGACTAGAATGAAAATGAACGAATTTTCGTTCCTAAAATTCTTCGTATAAATCCAATTTAAGCCACGAGCTCAGATCCCTTTGTGTAACAATGGTCTCCATGCTACGCCTACTCGGTACTGTCTAGTGTTAAAATGTAAAACAAGTTTGAAAATTTGTAATTCCAAGGAGGCACCTGCGAGACAAACGCATTAGCATATTTCGACAACGTCGGCTAACAGTGGTGGCACTTTGCGGCAGGGCTGCCTCACGAAAACACATTACCCTATCTTCTAATGAACTAAAACAATTACTTTGCTCACCCGCGACCTTACAATAGTTACGTTTATGCAAGAAATGTGTGTTCATGCAGTTCCTCCACCTCCACACTGTACGAACACACACAAATCACATAAACCCAACCATCACCACCACCAAGCTACACTGACGCGTTTCGAACACAACCAGAGCTCATCTTCAGAGTTACCACAACCGTATGTAGTTCATAGCATACGGTTGTGGTAACTCTGAAGATGAGCTGATACAGTCAGTCATACCCTGCTTCTAAACAAATTAAAATCCATTGGAATTACGGGCAGAGCCTTTAATATTTTTCAATCATATTTAAAAAATAGATACCAGATAGTTAAAATAGAACAATACAGTAGCTCTCCGTTACCTATCACCTACGGCGTGCCACAGGGATCAATCCTGGGTCCTTTGCTCTTTCTGATTTATGTTAACAATCTACATGAAGTAGGATTACAGGGCCATTTAACTTTGTATGCAGACGATACATGTCTATTTTACTTTGGAGACTCGCTTTCTGATATAATACAACAGGCTCAACAAGATCTGGATATATTGTTCATTTGGTTTCAGCAAAATTTACTTACAATAAATACCACTAAAACCTGTTATACAATTTTTTCGGCTTTAAATAAAAAAATAGAAAAGAATTGTCATCTTTACATAAATGGCGAGGAACTGCAGGAGAAGGATCATGAAAGGTACCTAGGATTGATTCTTGATAGTAAACTGACATGGAAGCCCCATATTGCTAGTATCGTGCCTAAACTATCATCTCTAGCGGGTGCAATATATAGATTGGTAGGCTGTCTCCCTAAAAACATTCGCATCACTATCTATAATTCTTTAGTCAAGCCACATCTAGAGTACTCGGTGGAAGTTTGGGGAAATGCTGCACCATCTAATCTCAAAAGTCTTCAAATTGCACAGAATAAGATTCTAAAAACTCTGTTTCACTATGTTTTTTTAACACCCTCTAAAAAACTATATAAAGAAACAAAAGTAATGTATTTGAAACAAATATACGCTTACAAAACCTGTATATTAATACATAAAATCTTAAATAATACAATACATACGGAAATAACGTTTAACAAAAAAAGCGACTTCCAAAAAATACAATTAAGAAATGCTGAGCACATATCATTAAGAGTTCCTAGAACTCGATATGGACACCAAAATTTGATGTATGAGGGTGCTAAATTATATAATTCCCTACCAAAATCCGTAAAAGATAGCAAATCACTTAATATCTTTAAAAACAAAGTTAAATTATATATAATTGATCACATTGTATAAATATAGCACTGCACTGTATAAATTGTCATTACCCACTCAGCTGCTTTTTGCTTTTACTGTCAACTATTTGACAAGTGATTTCAAACAATATCATTAAAACTTAACTGAAATAAATAAATAAATTGGCAATGTCTAAAAAAAAATACCACTGGTTTTTATATTTTTTTTGTATAGAAAAGTCAATTATAAGAAACTAATTTCAATATTTTGTCATTTAGTTCACTACTTTTTTCAAAATTAATTACTGAAACTTGACTGAAACTATTTTGATTGATGACGTCAGATTGTAATTGAGAGCTCCCACACTGCCAAATTTCTAAATGTATCTAAATGCGTACGATAAGGCAACCCCTTTAATTATTTTTTGCGTAGTGGTACACTTTCACTTCTGTCACTTTACTGGCGCTGTCAAAGTGCTAGATGTCAGACAGCAGGTCCAAATCAAACTCCGTAGTATAATCCACGCGTAAAATTTTGAAGAATTCTAACCGCACAGAATAAAGTACGACTTGGACCAGTCACGCAATTTACACCAATGTCAATTGAAGGTCATTTCTTATTTGGTATGTAATAAAGTCATAACATAATATTAAAATTAAATAACTACAGAAAACGGGTTAGAAAGCATTTATCTCGAAATGGTTTTCGATTTACTACACATTGCAAAAAAATAGACATCCCCAATTGGCAAACGTGGTTGCACAAGGCATGTGAGTGGTGATATTCTATTAACTCACTGTGAAACCTAATAATTGTACTTTTAGCTATAGAAATTGTCTTATAAGTGAAATTATCTGTAATTTCTTTAGACAATAAATGTTCTTTAAACCTAATATTTCATTGATTTTGCCGTAGGATGCACCGTTTTCAAGATATTTGACAAAACACCGGTTCTCGTCCGATCACCGAGGTTAAGCAACGTCAGGCGCGGTCAGTACTTGGATGGGTGATCGCCTAGTTTCATTTTTGTTTTTTGAATGTTTTTTTATGACGTTGTCACGTTAAACTATCGTCCGTAAACCGTTTTTCGTGTACGCAGCCGGCGTTCATCGATTTATTAGACGTTATCACGTCAAAAATAAATAAATAAATAAATAAGTGTTGGTAGCCCTACGAGCTTTACTTTGCCGTTGTTTTGTTGACTACGCGCTCTGGGAGCCTTTTCAAGGGGATAGATTGCTTTCATTTGTGAATCTCGAGTCAAATTATTACAGATTTTCGACAATGAAAGTCTCAAGTCAAATCTGATATAATTTACCTATGTTTAAAGAATCACTGACAGCTAATCAAGTTGTACAGTCAACCAATTTGATTCCAAGGCCACTATAGAACCGTGTCATAAAGAATCAATTTGTTTAATATCTTCTACGACAGTGGTTATTACATGATATGTGTCATAATGACATTTTGATCTTTGTGAACATCTCATAGCTAGACAGTTGAAATGTTCACAGATGATGTATTTCGGTTGCCGCTAAAACAACAAATATTAAAAAACAGAATAAAAAAAATAAATATTTAGGGGGGCTCCCACACAACAAACGTGATTTTTTACTCGTTTTTGCTTGATATTGATAACGGAAACAGGTAGATGCTTCAAGTATTTACAGAATATTTAGTTATATATTTAGTATAAAAATAAATAATTAAATTAAAATAAACAAATATTTAAGGGGGGCTCCCATACAAGAAACATTCATCTTCATTTCATTCTAGAATATCAATTTATTTTATCAATTTGTTGTATCTCTCTCACACAAAAATGCTGCGCCCTTCAGGGTTTCATATGATTGAGTTGTACTTATTTAGGTACATGTGAATTGCATTTAATAAACAAGAAACAATAAACATGATTTTTTTGCCGTTTTTATAGATAATTGTACGGAACCGTTCGTGCGCGACTCCGACTCGCACTTGGCCGGTTTTTTCCGGGTACTTTTCTAACCATGGCAAATTTCCTATTTCTTACCACGAGTAAGTCTAGTCTGCAATAATTCAGAAAGCCCTTCAAGATCTTTAGATTACGAGCGTGAACTAAATTTCCTGTACGCGGCTCCCATTTATTTGTGTCACATTTCACGGGAAAAGGACGGAAATTGAATGATCCTGACCACAGCCCACTGCGATGGTACTCGTAGACTCCTCCAGCTTCCTGAGTGTCCTTAGTTAGATCATATAGCCCCACGTTGCCACGTACTTAAACACTGGATGTTTATAGATACGACCGTTTATCAGTGGTGAAGGGTACTAACAACTCGATTCCCCCCGGGCTGAGTAAATTTTTGCAGACTAGCCCGCCACTGAAAAGTACAGTCAGCAAAAAAGCTTATATTAAAACATAATTTAAAAAAAACTTATTGTTTTATCCGCTGTAAGCTCCGAAATAACCCTCCCTCAGCGCCATTACGAGGTTTTGATATACGACGCGCATAAAAATTTTTCGCGCCCTGTTTATTAGAGAAATAAATGTTTTCATTCCAGAACGGGCAACGGAATGTCTGGTGCGTAACGAATGGCGGTTCTTAATTTAGAATTTATTAGTTGGATGTTGTTTGATAATTTGTTGCGTTTTGCCACGTCAACAACAGGGATGTTGACACCACCAATCAACTGACATACTTTTTATGAGCTGTCAAAACACATTCTCCCATAGAGTTTGAATGGCAATAGCAACTTATGACGTCACTTTCGCCAACTCAATCAACTAACTATGTATTTGTTTTAAAGGCAACAAAAAATCTAATTTTGCAGGTAATCCAGAATTTATCTGGTTTTCAGAGTTAAAATAAAGCGTTTTTCACCCGACTGTCGAAGTATATGCATATTATGTTATGTATGTATCATTCTTTGGCCCGCCCTTCAGCCTGGCTCAATGGATTTTGAAGTGTGAGGTGTCATTAGATTTGTCTCAGTTCCGCGAGTGACATAGGACATATATTTTCCCGGAATTCCCATGGGAGCGGGAATTATAGAGGCGAGTTTTTTTTGATCTAGTATTTAAACTAAAGTTATTTACTGAAGTCGTGTCTTCGAATTATTTTTTAGTGGCGTCAAGCGAGCCGATTCGCGTCTCCGTTTCGGATGGAGCTCAGTACCGAATCGTCTATGAAGCAAAATGGCCACAATTCAGATGGTCTTAAAAGCATATGTCCAATTTTTTTTAAATTGACCATTGTGTGAAGATGTCTTAATCATAAAATACCCAATTCGCATAACGTCTATGAAGGGACACGGCTTGATAACAACACGCCCACGCAGCTGAACGCCAAAATCGCAGAACGTCCAAAAAATATAATGTCGTGTATTTCACGATATAAAGAGTTTGAATTGAATAGGTAGATCTAAATTGATAATATGACCGGCCACTTGAAAGCTTTTTGGTTATTCTGCTACTCCAGCTAACTTCTTTCAATAAGATTTGACGATTTTCTTTTTTGGCTGATAGCGTTTTTGACAATATGTAGTTTGAACGTTATGCTACACGGGCTAATAGCTATTTTAATGTTCTGCGTTATGGATATTATAGTAATGAGACAAAAGGCTAATAGGACGTCTGACATTTCGTTTCTTGGTCAATTTTCGTTACTGGACATTTTGCTACATAGACGATTCGGTACTGAGCGTTGATGATCATCAGTGAGTCAGTGACTAAATCAGGGTTTTTTAGATATCAATATATTATTATTTTTATTTCTTATTTTATTATATCGTGATTTTTTGTATTTTTGTGCATGCTAACATCTCTGCTCTGTAAAAGCGAAATCTTACTATTTGTTCTTTTATGCCAAATCACTGGGTTCTCACGATACAGGCCCGACCTAGTGTGAGAACCGCTGCTAAACTCTAGTTCCTAGGTATAAGCTAAGTAGCTGTGTAATCACTTCTGTAATGTACATTTATCTTGGCAAATAAATAATTTTCTATTTTCTATTTTTTTTCAATAACATTTAAGGTTAACTATAAGAGTTACGCAAATGAAACTATATATTTTTAATAAATCTACTGCCATCATATCCTTGACATCATATCCCGAGAATTTTGTTTATCTGCTATAATCCAAACTCAATTTATGAGGATTCCAAAAAAACGACGAAGCGCTTCGAGAAAAGGTAGTAGTGCCTTGCGCTTCGCTTGGCTCGTCTTGGCGGGGGCACTGCCGTGCCCCCAGATGAAAGCCGTCACAGAATCAGCAGTGAAAAAAAATGAAAAATGTTTTATTTGTTAGGTAATAGGATTATACATAATAGTGGATGGAGCCTCCTTTTAAGCTTGAAAAAGCCTGAGTCAGGAGGCACCGCTCCTCCTCCTTCTCGACATTACATTTTGAGTCTATTACTTAACTACCTACCAACTACGCAATAATATATAGGCTTAATCTCCTGAGACCCGAGTAATTTTGTTTATCAGAATTTTAAACATAAAACCAAACAATAGAGTTCACAATTCCTACAAACTTATATAAATATATCTGACACTGGGCCTCGCGAAGATTTATTTATTTATTTATTTAAATTGTATGGTCATGAGTAGTACAGTTCTTAATAGATTTATTCTACAGTTCATCATGTCCTGCCTCAGAGAGGCGTACAATATTTAAACTTAATTCTACATAAAATATTAATTTGAATTTAAATTTAAACAACTTCCAATAAATAATTAGTACAATGTCATATTGAATAAAAGATATCATTATACTGTCAAAAAATTCACACGATTTAAGCATAAAAAAAATCATTAAATAATTTGATTACAATGTTAATTAGAATTAAATTTAATTACATAATTATAAGATAATAAAATTATTTGGACAAGAAATCGGACACACTATATACACATTCGTTGACTAGCCACTTAAAAAGGTTTATCTTAAATTGCGCCGGCAGTAGTTTTTTTAGGTCGACAGATAGTTTATTATATATCTTAGCACTCATGCACATGATACTCTTAGAGAAAAACGCTGACTTTGACACCGGACAAACAACATCATACCCATATTTAGATTGTAATCTAGGTCTTGGATTTCTGGATAAAACCTAACAAACTTATGTATATATATATATGTAAGTAAGTATATAAAACTCTTTATTGTAAACAAAAAACATGAAATTAAGAGTTAACAAGAGAAACAGGTGTACAAAGGCGAACTTATCCTACTTTTACATAAAACTTATGTATATAGTCAATTAGTCAGTAGCAGTATTACAAAGAAAAAACTTTCCGCGAACCTACGTTTTATTTCAATCAGAAATTCTTACTCGAAAGATATGACGAATTTAGATAGACGGAAGATTACGTCCACCTTCTTGGAAAGATAACTACAAACTTGCTCCAGCTAGTGGCCAAAACCGGAACTAACGTATCCGCGTACTAATTCCACCATTCCCTTTGATACCAGCGACATGGTTGCAAGCTTAAATAACTTTGCAATATAAAAACCACTGGAGTGCAAAAGGGTTGAATTATCTTTCTTTGATACTCAACTGGGGCGTGAATTATATTTTCTACCGTCACTATTGAGTTTTGCATTCGAATTGGAAATATCATCATGATCATCATCTCATTGTATAAGTCCCACTCAGATCGCCTCCTCTCAGATTGAAAAGGCTTGGGCTGTAGTTCTCACACGGGCCCAGTGCGGTTTGGGAACTTCACACACACTTTTAAATTTCTTCGCAGGTCTATACAGATTTTCTCACGATGTTTTCCTCGTGTTCAAATGGAACTTCGTATATGAATTTTGAAAAATTCAGAGGTTCAAGCCCGGGATTATTGAACCCACGATCCTCTGGTTGAGAGGCCAAACCACTAGGCTGCCACGGCTTTTGTAGAACTCACTTTCCCAAAATGTACAATTTCTTTAAAGGTACACCTTTTCAAAAAGAGCATCTTCTCAGATTATGAATAAATACTTAGCTGTTGCCGCGACTCCGTCTCCGAAGAATACTTTTATTGCTTTCCCGCATGAACTATGCAATTTTCCGAGATAAAAACTATCCTATATTATTCCTTAGTTCTCAAACTATTTTCATACCAAATTTCATGAAAATCCGCTCAGCCGTTATTGCGTGACTGAGTAACAAACATGCAAACATCTTCACAAACTTTCACATATAATATTAGTAGGAATAAATCTCTAAATTAAATTCAGAATCAACCAGTAAGCCATGCACTTTTTAAAATTGTGTACCTTTCTAGAAAGTGTCGTGTGTGTACAGTTAGAAGTGTACATTTCGGAAAAGTGAGTTTTACAAACCTGACTCGCTTGCACATCATTGTACACGTACCTAACTTCATACAAAGACAATCGTGCGGGCTATAGGTATCGCCACGATAGTTGAGGTTACGCACACAACAACATGTCATGTAATGACATCGGGATTTTGACATTTATTCGTACCGATAGCAAGTTCAACAGACTCAACCGTGAATTACAAGATTATTCAAAAAAACAGAAAATAAAATATTTTGATCTATTTTATTAAAATCCGATAAGAATATTTTTCGCTATTTTTATAAAATACTAATTTTTCTTGTTGCGAATATTTCTTATCAGTTTCAAATTGTTTTTCACTTCTCATGCTCTTAAAATGTTACTTTAGTCTCTGCATATCGGGACTAAAGCTCTTTTTTGATCTCTAGGGATTAAAGTAAAATTTTTTTAATTGACTATGGAAATCTCTAAACTGCCAATCACGGTGTTTGTGAATGGAGGATTATCACCATTTTCAGTAACTGGGTATAGACAATTTTAAAGTGTTCCACAGACCGAAGCGCGCTGCGGACGCACTGTAGCGCCCTGCGCTTCGGTCTGTGGAAGCCTTAAGGGCGTGGAAATAACCTCAAAATGACAACTGTATAAAAAATATTTAAAAAATAATAATTTCGTGAAACAAATTGAATAATTACGAATATTCAATTATAAAATATTAAAGATGAATTCATTTTATTTTGCACGTAAAGAAAGATTTCCTTTAGCTTAGGTGTTTTTTAATTTGTTTTTTTTTTAAAACGCTGTCGGCAAAGCAGTTCCCTGCTCTGTCGATAAAATAGCAATCCGCACTGTCGGCAAAGCAGTGCTGGAGTGTACGGTAGATAGAGCAGTTGCGTTTGAAAGTTAATATGGCGTGACTCCAAAATAATGCGATGTCAGTTGCATTTAATAGTAAATAGAAAGTATAATTAGATATAATTTAACAAAAAATTGGCATACAGAAAATAAACTTAAAAAGTCGTTTCTTTATTCACGGGTAAGTGTTTCAGTTAACAATATATTTTGTGTGTGAACTTAGATCAATTAGGTTAATTTTTTTGCCGATTCTAATGAATGAACAATTATCATTCTTACATGCATAGTCCAATTAGTTTTAACATAGTCTTTAAGTTAGAATCTGTTGGCTAATTATGCAAGCATTTAAAGCGTCACTTTACAAAAAAATATAAAAGAAAAGAAAAGACAGCGGTATTTTTTTTGCTATTTGAATTTTGAACAGATGTCCATTGCTCGTATTGAGCATACGTTGTAAAAAAGTAATTTTGTACGTCGTTTTTTTCCTCGCATTCAAAGTGAAAAGTAGAGTGTTTAACGCGGGACTAAAGTACCATAATGACAACTCGAATTATAGCCTCCCTCGCTATCGCTCGGGTGGCTAAATATCTCGTGTCATTGTGGCTTGTTTTAGTCCCTTGTTGAACAATCTACTTTTATTTCAAAAATAGGTTAAGTATGTGAAAAAAGAAAAATTATAATACCTATGCATAGTATTGAAAGAAAGAAAGAAGACATTTATTCACTTTTACAAGACACACAAATACAAGAAAGTACACACAAATTCATACAAATAAACAAATTTCACAAAACAACGAAGTAATAAATACACAGATCTGCATGTGTGTCCATGCAAAAGTGAAACGGTCGCTGACTCAGCATTATGCTGAGGCGTTAGACGCCTGCAGCGCTGATTTTCTGCCAGAACCGTCTGTGACTCACGGAACGATACACAAATATACTATATAAAGTACTTAATAAAATGATAAATTAATAAAATGATAATGAATTAATAAATAATTTAGATTTATTATTGCGTAGCATAATATGTAAATAAATAAATACAATAAAGAAAAATTAAACTGCGAAAACATAACCCTGTAAAAACAACAGGTTGGCATATCAATGAGTGCTGGTTTTATAGGTAGGATTTTTGGAGCGTTAATAAGTGATCCTTCAGCTTGCGCTTGAAGGTGTACCTACTGACGCCGCGAACTTAAAACTTTCGCGGAATGCCGCGGTCCGGTGTTTAGGCACAAGAACCATAGCACTCCTGCGCTCACTCTTCGACCAAACAATATTATTGAAGAGGTACAACGGTGTCCTGTAGCGTCTCACACCGAACAGCAAACTGGCGAGGTCATGCGCCTGCGTGCAGGCATGGTATTGGTAGGTATTTCACCATAAGACTCACATTTTCATTCACTCACGCATTCATTCACTACTTTTTTTGCAATCAGTACTTTATGTAGCTGTAGCTCTCGTGGCGTTACCTATACTAGCAAGTGTTTTCCCAACAATGGCTGATGGGGACAAACAAAACAAACAACAAACAAAACAAAAGCTTTGGCTTAAATTATTGATACACCATCCCCATAACATTTAAAAACACGACCCAACAAATATCTATTACCAATCGAAGGGCCGTGTCCCGCCTCTGAGCCCTCATAATCCCGATAATCGCCGTATCCATAACGTACGGTATGATACTAAGCCGCCTAATGGCCGTGTATCGGAAACGATTCCACGATCCGGCACGGAAACCGGGGAGTGAATATTTTAGCTAAATGTTGAGTTTCAGGTTCGCTTTTGACGTGACAATAAAGGTTCCCATAATTTTATAAGTCAAACATAAGTTCACCATCTCTAGAATAGATTTCATCTCTAGATGAGAGTAGAAACTCTCATCGAATTCAATGTAACAGAAAGAAGTGGTGATAATGATAATGATTGGGTTTCCGAGTCCGCAGTCCGCGTCGTTAGTTCGCAGGCCGCGTCTCCGCCCTGTCTCTGTCTGCTTTGGATCGCGACGCTTCTATACATTTGCTATGAAAATTGACTCAAGGGCTGCCGCTACTGCGACGCGCCCCCGTCCCACGTCTCTTCAGTGTGACTTGCGAATTAGACAATAAGGCAGCAGGTGCTTATAAGGCCTTGATAAGTCAGTCAGTCAGTTAGACAGAACTTTCCTTTTAGGTATGGACACTTTTGAACACTGGCATACGATTTTATTGGATGAATTATGGGTGGACCGCTAGCCTTGAAATATTTTCAGGTATCCATTAAGACTAAAATGCCTTCAAAGCAATTGAATTGTTAATGGAATACTCGAAACTATTATTTTGTTTCTTAATTTATTCGTATCTGTACCTACAGATAGTCTTAAAGCGAAATAAGTAATGATGTGACTTGTTTCTTTGTTTAAAAGCGTAATAATTGCGTTCGTTAGATCTTTTGCTGGAGCTTTGTTATTAAATGATAGACTGGAGTTATTTTACTTTAATCAGGTTTATCTATCTATCTAATCTAATACCTTTAAACGAGCAATCCTTACTAATATTATAAATGCGAAAGTAACTCTGTCTGTCTGTCTCGCTTTCACGCCAAAACTACTGAACCGATTTAAATGAAATTTGGTACACAGGTAGTCTAGAGCCTGAGAAAGGACATAGGCTACTTTTTAATGCGAAAAAAGGGTTGTTCTTAAAGGGGTTAAAAAGGGCAGATAAAAGATTGTTAAAGCGCCTGATAAAAATTATGCCGCAATCATGCATGTGTGATTAATCTCTGTCAATTAGCGTAAGGAGTTAACTCTGGCATTAGCAATACACAGCAAATTTTCAATTCGTACGCATCGTATTTTATTGATTCCCTGATTACATCCACTCTGGCTCCTGAACAAAGGTTGTATGGAATACAATCCAAGGACAGATCTATCATAGGATTGGTTCTTTACTGCCTACAGATGATCAGCCAAAATTTTTGCAGATTTACTTCATGGGAGATGAAAATAGCGAAGTTGATAGCAGCTGTCAAAATATACAAGGAGTTGAAAGAGATATCGTTTTAAAAATTCAAATAATGTTGCATGATCATAACAGCCTCATTAACACTTTCAAAACTGCGCTAGAAAGAATGCCGGGAAAAGAATACAAGTTGGTCATGCACCCTGACCGTACGCCAAGTGGGGAACATGAAAGACGATATAATGCACCATTAATCTGGTATCTGGCGAACAGTTTGCTTCCCGTGATATTATTTTACACAACCGTAATGACACATTAACCAGAGTACCAGACACACACAAATTTTACGACGCGCTACAATATCCACTAACATTCAGCAAGGGGCAGGAGGGGTATTACTTTCAAATACCTCAAGTCAGTCCTGTGACAGGCTTGCTCCTACCCAACAAAAAAATATCGTGCATGGATTTTTATGCTTATCGTATCATGATTCGGGAAAATGATTTCAATATAGTATCACGATGCAGACAACTGGCCAATCAGTTTTACGTTGACATGCACGTAAAAGTTGAAAGCGAACGATTACGATACATAGGTATTATTAAATCAAAGCAAATTAAGAGCGGAGAACTACATTCATCTTCAAGATGCTGTAGCAAAAAAATGCAAAATTCCCAAGGGATAGAAATAAGTGACCAATTTGAAATTTCTTTTACCAATAGAAAGCTACACTATCCCTGATTTACATAGACCGCTTTTCCTCCAGAAAAATGAAAAATTCCCATTGGTTTAAAAATTAGCAAGTTCGACTTCGGGCCAATTTTTAAATTTCTTTCACCAATATAAAGCTACACTGTCCCTACTTGACATAGGCTGCTTATGGTATAACGTTTATTTTATCTAACGTTCAAATGGCATAACCTTAGTTGATATAATGTATTAGAGACATAATCCCAGATTTACTACAGTATTAAAAATATCATATTATATTTTATTGCAAAAACGAGACGATCATTTTTATAACAGCCTATAAAACGACTCTGCATGGGTAAGTTATAAAAGGCATAGATAGAGAAATAGGGGGGACGGGGGGCGAAGCCCCCCCAAAAGGGGGCTCGGGGGGCGAAGCCCCCCGCATTAGAAAAACCAAAACAAGGGTTAATTTAGGTAGAAAAGTAGGTTAGGTTAGGTTAGAACTGCATCCCCCAGCAAAAACGAACTGCTACCGGAAAAGTAGGTTAGGTTAGGTTTGAACTGCATCCCCCAACAAAAACAAACCGCTACCGGGAAAGTAGGTTAGGTTAGGTTAGAACTGCATCCCCCAGCAAAAACGAACTGCTACCGGAAAAGTAGGTTAGGTTAGGTTTGAACTGCATCCCCCAACAAAAACTAACTGCTACCGGAAAAGTAGGTTAGGTTAGGTTAAAACTGCATCCCCCAGCAAAAACGAACTGCTACCAGAAAAATAGGTTAGGTTAGGTGCGACCTCTACACAAAACGAAAGAAAATTTTGGGTTAGGTAAATAAAACGCAATTTGCACACTGTTACTATTTTAAATATGTGGTAATAATAAAATATATACCGCTTGATAGTTATATGATTTGTATATCAAATGAACATTATACCATATGATGGTTATCAGAAATAAGTGTTCTACCAAACGATAACTATACAAAATAAAATATATAATTAAATATTATACTAAACGTTATTTATATAAAAAGAGTGATTACCCTTTGAAAATATATAAAATGTTGTTATATGAAAAGAAATTATATTATTTATTTTTATATCGATCATTACACACCCGTTGTCGATCACCACTCAGTAGACAATGTTATGGACACTGAACAAGTCACATACATCATACCCTATAGAGTTTCTCAACTCTTTAGAATTATCAGGAGTGCCTTCCCATAAGCTAAGGCTGAAAGTTGGTGTTCCAGTCTTATTAATGAGAAATCTTGACGCGCCAAGGCTATGTAATGGTACACGGCTACAAATTACACATCTGGGGCACATCATTATAAAAGCTACAATAATGACTGGAATGTCAAAAGGAGAAAATGTTTTGCATCCCCGTATTCCAATAATTCTGACTGATTTGCCATTTCAATTTAAAAGAGTGCAGTTTTCCCTGAAAGCAGCATTTGCAATGACAATTAACAAATCTCAAGGACATACGCTTAAAGTTGCAGGAGTTCATTTAGAAAAAAATGTTTTTCCCATGGGCAACTCTATGTATGCTCACGTGTATCAAATCCGCAAAATCTTTATTTTTTGGCAAAAGATGGGAAAACAAAGAACGTAGTTTATGAAATGTACTTAAATAAGCTGATATAAATACTTTATACCCTATGTACTTATGTAAATACTTTAATAATTAAAAATGCTACCCAAAGTCACTATTCCACGCGGACGAAGTCGCGGGCACAGCTAGTTCTTGTATATATGTATATATATATATGTATATATATAATCAGGATCTCGGAAACGGCTCCAACGATTTCGATGAAATTTGGTATGTGGGGGTTTTCGGGGATGAAAAACTGATCTAGCTATGTTTCATTTTCAGAAAATCGCTTTTACTCGTGTTTTCCGGCTATTTTTGTTTGCATTAGAATATAAAGCTAAATTTCGCCTACTTCGAGCAGATCATAATGGCACATTAGAAATCGGGTGGTCGCGGATCCAGCCGACCTCGGTTCGAATCCACGTTTTTTTTCAACATTTTTAGTTTTTTTTTTAAGTTTATTTTTCATGAGAAAACGTCAAGTTTCTTCTTTTGTGAGAAAAAGTTACTTTTTTGTGAGAAAAAGTTACTTTTTTGTTAGAAAAAGTATTATAGGGAACGTGCAGTAACTATAGGCGGCAGCACTAATGCGGCAGAAGAGACACTATGCGGACAGTAAAACAAACTTATCAAGGTAAAACATTCAAATTGATGGCACCCTTATGGCACCAGTTGGCAGCACCGTCTATGTGCACGTTCCCTATTGGGAGCACAGAACAGGAAAAGCCGGTTGTCTGTAAAGTCGGTTTACGGACGATAGTTTAACGTGACTCACCCAACCTCCGGTGTTTTTGTCAAATATCTTGAAAACGGTGCATCCTACGGCAAAATCAATGAAATTTTCATCCCCCCTTTGATACCTCCGCATCCCCTCCCCCCCTCTCACCCCCCCCCCCCCCACCCCTCCGGTTTATATAATCAGGATCTCGGAAACGGTTCCAACGATTTCGATGAAATTTGGTATTTGGGGGTTTTCGGGGATGAAAAATTGATCTAGCTTGGTCTTATCTCTGGGAAAACGCTTGGTACCGACTACAAGCCGAAAGAAAGGCCTCCATATAGGTGGTAAATACTTCACAAAAGATCATCAGATAAGAATAAAACTACATCATCATCATCATCTCAGCGGGGCCTCCACTACTGGACATAGGCCTCCCTCATTAATTGCTTACCTTACATATTTTTTCATGTACAAGTTTTCTGTATTGTATTATTTGTGGCGTATAATAAAGTCATTGTATTGTATTGTATTGTCGCGTAATCATTAAGGTTGGAAGCGGCTTGAATCTATCGCGAATCTGCGGCCTTTATCATACGTCCATCTCGTAGCTGGATGTCTCATGCTGCTTTTGCCAGTCCGTGGACTCCAATATCATCACCCTTATTCTATGCTAGATGTTTATGTACAATAATACTGCTAATGTTTGACTTTTCCTGTCTAGATTCTCGTAGAATAATTCTATTACATATATAAATAACCTTAAGGTAATTTTGAAAGAAAACTACATTTGCCGAACTCACGTCCGACCTCACTATCGGCCAGACATCTTAATAAAGCTCCAAATACTTAGATTTCGCCACCTTTTGTAATTTTTCTTATGCTCTCGCAGTTTTAGGTCACTTCCAGTCTACGTAACGTTACAGTTAAACGTAACGAAAAAACCGGACAAGTGCGAGTCGGACTCGCGCGCCGAGGGTTCCGTACAAATTTATATGTATCTATGAACATCCAGTCTTAGCAGACCCCTGCTCCTAAGCAAAATGTGCGCAGTGTGGGATCATTGTAGATTGGGTATTGATATAGACAGACAGACAAAAAAATTTATGCTCTTCGCAATTTCTCCTTTATCTGAACTATAAGACCTTGCTTCGTATCATATTTCAAGATTCTGAGTTCACGGGAAGTACCCTGTAGATTTTGATTCCCTTGCGAGTGTCGAAAATTTGCGGCATAAATGGCTGTAGGTATCTTTTGATTGCGTTGGTTTAGAAGTTTGATTTTTTCACAGCTTCAAGGGACAGTAGACTTGAGTATTTGATATAAATTTCAGCTTGATTGGAGGCACGCGTTCCTGAGAAAAAGGGTCTTGCCAGACGGACGGACGGACAACAAAGTGATCCTATAAGCGGAACGCCTTGTGTTCAATGTATGGAACCGGTACTATAATGATGCGTCGCACGATACAACACACGTCATACAAATGTGAATGCGGCTTTACTGGTTCTCTACTTTTGACTCTCGCAGCAGCCAGACAAAAATCCTAACCAAAAAATATCTAGCCAGACCCTCCATAAGACGCAGTGTAGGTAGGCTTCCACCAAGATGGAGCACAAACCTAGTTAAGGTTGCGAGATCTTGTTGGATGCGGATGGCGCGGGACCGATCTGTTTGGCGAGCCTTGGGGGAGACCTATGTTCAGCAGTGGACGTCGTTCGGCTGAAATGATGACGACTTTCGACTCACACAGCAGCCAGACAAAAATATTAACCAGAAAATATCTAGCCAGACTCTCCGTAAAAAGCTAAAGCCGAAGGTACACCTTGGCAACCGTAGGCACAACCGCTCATAAATTTAGGCCGTAAATGTAATGAACAGTGCAAAACGATTCTCATAAATACTGGATTATATTCAAAACATCGTTAATTAAGGCAGGATCCGCTGATTCCGCGCTAAAGTCTTACGAACATTTGCAATTATTTAGGAATTGATTGGTCAGACTGCGCGTGTATTTAGGTATTTTCATCGTATTAATAAAACACTAGGCCCTAGAAAACATCTTGTTTTATTAACATTCAAAAAGTCATGACCTGCCGTGCAGTATTTATGCCGTAATAAGGATTTATTTTAGTTTTTAGAGAAGACTTTGGATTTTTTTCTATTTAGCAAACTACGAGTAATCGTGTGTCGAAAAACACTGGTCAGTAGAGTGAATCCTCAAATATCTTACACATGAATTTCAGAACTAAAGTTTTGCTAGTAACGGTACAGCAAGGGATTAAATGAATGCAATAAATGCGCCAAAAACTCGGTAGGGCCTTAAAATCCGGGCCCAACATCCGACAAATGGGAACCAGCTCTTACTGCCTCGTAATATAATGCTATTTTCTTTTGGCATTAATAATTTTTATTCTAATATATTACATATGTACAACTATCCTAGACTAAAAAAAAAATGTATGTACAATAAAAAAAAGAAAACAAAAATATAAAATATAACTAAAACATATTCTGAAAGCTAGTCCCCTTAGGCAAGGTGCCGAAGATGCTGGCAGCGTTTCCTCTTTGAATAGCTAAGCTAATTCTTTGTCCGAGGAAGCTGCCAGCTCTTCGGTCACCTGTGACGTCGACTAACCTCTTAGAAATATCCTTAAAGAGCTTTAAGGCGCTAGGACCTGACAATGCTATTTGCACTTTTTTATCCAGATTTAAATTCGACATATAACGCGTATAAACATTTTAAAGCAAAAGCATTTCTCGAGCTCGAGACCGAATTTCCCAACAATTTAGACTCCTTGGGCTCTCCAGGGATTATTAACTATTCATGCTGCGTAAATAGTTTTAGATCCGTGAAATACCGCGAATTCAGATAAAAGCTATCTGTGGCGGGTACAGAACCTTATAGCTACGCCCATAGAACTAATAATAAGCAGAATAAATAAATATCACGGGACAGTTCACACCAATTGACCTAGTCCCAAAGTAAGCTAAGAAAAGCTTGTGTTATGGGTACAAGGCAACGGATAAACATACTTATATAGATAGCTAGGTAGGTACATACTTAAATACATATTAAACACCCAAGACCCGAGAACAAACATTCGTATTTTTCATACGAATACGAATGCCCGGGACCTCAAGCTTCGTAGTCAGGTTTTCTAACCACTAGGTCATCTGGTCGTCTAAATAAATGAAACAAATATTAAATGACGCGACAGATTTGAATAATGCATGAATTAAATAACTAGAGATATATTTATTTATTTACTTACATAATAATGGAATATTAAATAAAATAAAAAAACATAAACACATGAAATTAACAGCTATAAAGAAGATAAAGATAACTTACCTAAGGAAAATTAACTAAATATGTACATGTTACTATAAAAATAGAAATTATAAAAAGAATACCCCGTCCAAAAGATCTGTCTGTGGCAGGGTTCCCATGATGCTGGCCGAATTACCCCTTTGGATCGCAAGTGCGATCCGCTGGGATAAATATGCGCCAGCTCTTGGGTCCCCAGAGGTGTCGACCAACCGGGAAGAAAGGGCCTTTATGAAGGACTTCATGTCGGCTGACCAAGGCCCTAAGGTCTCAACAGCAAGCGCAGCAAACTCGTAATCCTTTAATAAAGATGAGTATTTGCGGCGCTTGAGGAGTTGGGCCTGATCAGCCGCAGCGCCGGCTTGTGAGCTAGTTGCCTTGATGTGGGACAGAGCGAAAGTATCAACGCATGTAGCGTCCCACACCAGAGCCCTACCGAGCTTCCACGGCACCAGTGTGACCCCGTCTGGACGCTTGCCATCGTCCCTTGCCATGCCAGCCGGCTCTAAAGCCGAAGGCACTGACACGGTGGCAAGCGACCGACGTACTAAGTCATTTATGGTGCCATGACGGTACATACGGCCGGCGCTCCTAACACATGAAAGCCCATGTCGTCCCAGTTGATCCACGTTTTTGCCACAAGCGCAGATGTGAGGAATGCATATTCTGGCCCCAAGTCTTAGGGAAATTGCTATTAAATTACTTTTTAGTTATTTTTAAATTGCACAATCTGAAGAAATTTATTGCAATTTTTTTAATGTAGTACCTACCTAATTAAAAGCCGCGCAAGAGGCGAAAATTGGAGAAACATTTAAATTTTGGCATAACACCCTGTTGACCACAGCGATATGCGCGGTCGCGTTTTTAGCGATATGCGCGGTCGCGTTTTTAGGGTTCCGTAGTCAACTAGGAACCCTTATAGTTTCGCCATGTCTGTCCGTCTGTCTGTCTGTCCGCGGCTAAGCTCAGAGACTGATAGTACTAGAAAACTGTAATTTGGCATGAATATATATATTAGTCACGCCGACAAATTGGTTAAATAAAAAAAATTAAAAAAGTTTTTTTTAGGGTACCTCCCATAGACGTAAAGTGGAGGTGATTTTTTTTTTCTCGACTAACCCTATAGTGTGGGGTATCGTTGGATAGGTCTTTTAAAACCATTGGGGGTTTGCTTACATGATTTTTGTATTCAGTGATATGTTTGCGAAATATTCAACTTTAAAGTGAAAATTTTCATTAAAATCGACCGTCCCCTCCCCCTCTAAAATGTAAACTGTTGGGTGGAAAATTTTGAAAAAATTCAAAATGGTAGTAAATATATTAAATTTACAAGGAAAATTATAGCGGCTAAGATTGCTTGGGAATTATTTGTAGTTTAAGAGTAAATAGTAGCCTAAGGTATTAAACATACCGTCACTACTTTGAAAAACTCTTATCTCAAATCAGCATGTAAACAAAACTGAACCTTGATGCGCGTGTAATAAAGTTCACTTTGCCAGATTAACGATTTTGATATACGAGCTTTTTCAAAGTATTGACGATACCTAACTTGGAAGATTCCGTACACATACGAAATCCTTAGAAAAATATTTCTTGATTTTTTCGTAATGGCTACGGAACCCTATCTTGGGCGTGTCCGACACGCTCTTGGCCGGTTTTTCTACTTTTTTAGCCATATACGCGGTCGCGGACGCGCTTTAGCCACATGCGTGATCGTGTTCTTATTGTTAGTCACGTTTTCTATTCTTCTCGTTTTTAGTTCTATGGCTACGTTCTCCTGAGAAGGGATGTCGGGCTTGAAGTTACACATAATTGATGTACTTAATTCTATCCACTGATGCTGATTTTCATGCTCAGAGTTATTTATTCTGAGTTTCTACCTCCAATAGACTACGCCTATACGCTTTTATAAGACGTACCTGTTCAGAAAATTTTAACAAAAAATTAAACCGCCGAAAAAAGTGAAAAGCAAAAAATAATAAACTTTTTCATTTAAACCTTGATAACTAAGTTCTTAAACTAATGTAGGTAAGTATAGTATACCTAAGTAATTTTGAGCTGTACCTCTACCATGAGTTACACTAGTTTACAGTGACCGTACTCGCTAGCGACGGCGTAAATGATTTGTATGGAGAATTGTGTACAGTATGCTTAGTATAAGTTTTCCTTCACTTCAATACTTCTCGATCGCGTTTACGTAAAAATTTCAATTCTATGGAAACATGGACGCGCGGCCGCGGAGGCGCTCTCCATGTTTCCCTAGTAATTGATTTTTTTACGTAAACGCGATCGAGAAGTATTTTGGTAAAGTAAAACTTATACTAAGCGTACTGCGCCTCTAACAGTCACTTACGGAAGTACAATTCACCATACAAATCATTTACGCCGTCGCTAGCGAGTACGGTCACTGTAAACTAGTGTAACTCATGGTAGAGGTACTGTATGCTTAGTATAAGTTTTACGTCAAACATTCGAATACTATTCGACTGCGTAAATCGAATGAACGTTAGTCGATGCGTTTGTCTTCACTTCGACTATCGCGGTGAGCTCGATCATCTCATCGTTGTAAATTTTCCGCTCGATTTCCTAACAAATCCTGCGAGTACGCGTCACTTTTCGAATAGTTTAGCGCTCACGTCGACAGCGTAAACTTTGGGACGAGCAATTTGTGAGCGTAAATACCACGTTTCACTTTCGCAAGGTTTAGTGAGAAGTAAGCAAACGCAAACGCTAAAGTAAAGCTCTCACATGCTTTCTGACTAGTGAGTCGTTCACGCGCGAATTAGTATAGTGAAAAATCAGTCTAAAAGTAAATGCGAAAAATGGCAAGAAGACAATTTTTTGCCTGGAGAATGCTCCAGGAAGCTCAATTGCAAGATGAGCGTAATTTTCTTCGGAGAAAAAGGTCGGCTCTTCGACGACAATGCAATCCTTTCGACTTAGGGGTTCTGTGCTCCCAATAGGGAACGTGCACATAGACGGTGCTGCCAACTGGTGCCATAAGGGTGCCATCAATTTGAATGTTTTACCTTGATAAGTTTGTTTTACTGTCCGCATAGTGTCTCTTCTGTCGCATTAGTGCTGCCGCCTATAGTTACTGCACGTTCCCTATAATACTTTTTCTCACAAAAAAGTAACTTTTTCTCACAAAAAAAGAAACTTGACGTTTTCTCATGAAAAATAAACTTAAAAAAAAAAACTAAAAATCTTGAAAAAAAACGTGGATTCGATCCGAGGTCGGCTAGATCCGCGACCACCCGATTTCTAATGTGCTATTATGATCTGGTCGAAGTCGGCGAAATTTAGCTTTGTATTCTAATGTAAACAAAAATAGCCGGAAAACACGAGTAAAAGCGGTTTTCTGAAAATGAAACATAGCTAGATCAGTTTTTCATCCCCGAAAACCCCCACATACCAAATTTCATCGAAATCGTTGGAGCCGTTTCCGAGATACTGATTATATATACCTATATATACAAGAATTGCTCGTTTAAAGGTATTAGATTAGATAGATAGATAGGTGATGTTTATAAAACGACGACAACGTTACGACGGTGACGACTCATTTCATTCACGCGCTGACTACGGAGCGCATTCAGCGCGTTGAATAATACTGAAACATATATACGGTGACACTAGCCGGAACCGCGGCGCAGCGTATATGATTCAGTGCCATTTAACGCGCTGGACCCGCTCCGTTAGCACGCGATTTGTAGTGGCCTTCAGTTGATCGGAAAAAAATAATGAATAGTACAAATCTGTGTAAATAAAGTATCATATAACCTGCTTTTTAATGTTTTTGAAATAATTTGAGTTATTTTATAATTAAAGTGAAAGAAGGATGAATAATAATGTACGATTTTTTTATTTCTAGATTGTCTTAGGAATATGTCTATTTTTAATGTGGTACCATTAATATTAAGGCATTTTTTAACAAGGCAGCCCTGCCTGTCGCGATCGTGAGCGTGAACCCAACTTATTTGTGCATTGAAAAAGTTTTTATGCCGTTCGCAAAAAGTGTATTATTGCTTGGTTTTATTCACAGATAAGTTGGTTAGTCTGTACTATCGTCAAAGTGAGCTCCTCGATTATGAAATTCGAAAAATTATTTCTGTCACATTCGTTCGATCGCACTTCGATCGTCACTTACTATTGCGAGACCGACTACACGATTCGATTGAAGTTACGTTTACGACAGTCAGTTTTGACGTTTATAAATTAAAAATGGATTCCGTTACTAAAAGACTTGTAAAAGACTGTTCAAAACAATAGCTAAGTCTGTGAATAGACTTCAAAGGACTTTCCTACAGCACAAGTATTGGTTGTTGGTTGCATTGCAATCATTCATTCCAATCAGTATTGGTTGAATTGCGGAATTGGTTGGAATCATAATTTTGTGTTCGCAGCTTAAGTGGTGAGTATTTCGAATATATTTTACTGTTGCAGACTGGCTTTCCGACTACATACTGCGTCTAATCCAAAGAACTATACACGCAAATTAGATATAACTTTCTTGACTTGTCAACATTGTTTTGACGAGCAATTTAAGATAACGATTAAAGCCAATTATATTTCGTAAGATCGTTCTTTGTTTCTCTTGCAAAGTTATTAAATACACATTGCGGAATTGGTAATCTCGCCTTATAAGTTATTATTTGTGGTTCTCAGGTAGGTTCTGTCAATAATTGGGTCCGCAAAGTTAGGCTGATTTTATTCAGTAACTGTACTGATGCCTCGGGCGTTTGAGAGTGTGTTAAAGAGAAGAGAAGAGTTAAGATCGCCATGAGGCCGCACATTCGGAAAGTTATCGCCATCACTGCCTTTCTAATAATTATTGTAAAAAAAAGAAAACCAAAGCCTAAACATTTTTGTATGAAACTGTTATATTAATTTATAAATACACTGTTTGTTATCCATAACCGCAAACACACAACAAACAAGTGAGACAAAACATTCATATACATAGGGTCATTGACTACTATCTAATATTTTCAATTGATATTTGTTTTAGGAGACCAAATGGATAAATTAAGATAACATCAGCACTATAGTCATCAACATAAGCCAAAGGATGTCCACTATTCATCGTCAGTCCAGCTAGTAGGAGGACTGCGAATGCTGTCTTCCTGTAAGTGGTTGCTACTCAAGGACTTTTGTCCCTCAAAGTTGTCTGCGTTTTGGATAACTAATATACTAATCAAATTTATTGACTGATTGATATTCATTTCATTGTCATCAAATTGTGTTGGCATGGTGTGACTAACTGTATGTTTCATTCTTAGATTGGTCAGTATGGGAAAGTCTGATACTATAAGGCCCATACTACACGGGCGGTTCTCCCCCCGCGGGAAACCGCTTCTGAACCGCCACTAGACACAATTTTATATGGAAGTTGTATGGTGCAAACTACACTGCGCAGCTCCGTCGAGCGGGAAACCGCCCGTGTAGTATGGGCCTAATATTGACGGCAGCAAAGAGTAAATGGTTATCTACGGAATTTAAATTTTACAGTATAGCTGTATTATGAAAAAAAACTTAATATTTTTCAAGTAATGGATCGATTTTGTTCAAATTTGGAGCAGTGCTCATAAGAAGTAATATTTTTATAGATACTTTATTGCCAATAAAATATATTTGTATATTTACCGAAATAGTGTACATGTCTTCATCTACTTTGGGGCAAAAATAATCGTAGATGAGATAACTACCACTTATCCGGTTATGCAGAAGGAAATCAAATTTCATCACACTACACAAAACTCAAAAAGCAATCATTTGAAAATAAATTTACAACCTGTATTATACATCAGTACATCACCTCTTAAAAACCGATCTTAGAGCATTTTTTAGTGCTTTTTTCACGAGTTAACGGACAACTGGCTAACATGTCCGCTTGTACTTAGAGCTATTTTAAAAATTACCCGTAGATGTCTTCAAGTACGTCTCAAAAATTCTCAAATGTACTGTATGTCAGGCTGAAAAAAATAAAATATATATTGTAAAAATCACAGTTGTCCGTGTACTCTTTTGCTGATGTCGATCATCTACTTTTGTACGTGTACTCTTTTGCTGATGATCTGTTCTAAGGAACCATAACTTTAGGATTAACTACATAATTATTTTGTTAAGCATTAAAGTAAAATTAAAATATTAGCATTAGTCCTAGAATAAATTAAGGATAAGTTGTTGCTTCGCCATAGCAGGGTCCATGTAGCATTCATCATCCCAGCCTATAAACTTCCTACCGCATGGCATAGGTCTCCTCTCAGAATGAGAGGGCTTGGGCCGTAGTTCCCACGCGGGCCCAGTGTGGATTGGGAACTTCACACACACCATTTAATTTCTTGGCAGGTTTATGCAGGTTTCCTCACAATGTTTTACTTCACAGTAAAGCTCATAGTCAATTTCCAATGTAATTTTGCACTCTATTCCGAAAAACTCAAGGCGCAAGCTGGGATTTGAACCCATGACCCTCTGCTTGAGAGGCTATAGGTCAAACCACTAGGCCACTATGGCTATATAATATGTAGCACTGTAATATTTATTTGTCATCTTTGAATATCATGGTTGCAATTAATAAATGAATATGAATAATATGTGTTAAGGCTTTATCTAGAATTCTAATTCAAATGTTGTACTTATAAAGCCACAGAAAAAGTCTGACCTATGCTCAACTTCTAATCTCATTGTGCATATTTTTATTGAGTGGCACTATTTTTAAGCTATTGTATAGCTTTTATTTTTAATTGAAATATGATTTAATTCAATACAAATTATTTATTTCATCTACAATTATTTTACTTGCCGTTTCTGTATTAATTAAATGAGTGAGTATAAGTATAAATATGGGTATACACCCGTTGCTTAACTTGTGTACTTACCATAACTCTGAAATTGGTACTAATTAAGCAATATTTATCTATCTTCTAATATATAAAAATCTTGTGCCACGGTCTTTGTTATCGAACTCCTCTGAGCCGGCTTGACCGATTTTTATAAAACTTTTTTCTGTATACCTAACATGCTTTTATTGTAAAATCGATGATTGACTGTGACAAAAACGCAATGTTTGAATACATGGTCTATTTCTTCATTTTTTTAACTTTTTAGTTTGTATGTAATTTTAGTTTATAGTTTTAGTTTTATTTTATGTAGTTTTTAATTTGTATTTATACTTTCTAGTTAACTTATAATTTCCCCCTTTAATAAATAGACAGTTAACTTTTTAGTTATTTTTATTAACATGTACTAAATAAAAGCTTATTTTAAAAAAACAGTTTCCTTTTATTTTTAACATTTAAGTAAATATTTATGACACGGGATCTACTACAGTGTAATTCATAGCGCATATTATTATAGGTAACGCCTTTGATCAATTATAAGATGACCTGGGAAGATTTATACTATAATAGGAGCCCATAGATTTTTACTGAAGCTTATTCTCACAGTACTTAGTGTTTTTTCCCAATTTGAATTGACACAGAAACAGTGTTGATGGAGCTCCTCTTCTGTGTGCTTTTGGCCCTTCGGGCCAATGTAAACTTGTCATGACCTAAACCTACCTAATGTTTCTGTGTCAATTGAAGTTGGAGGAAAAACGCGATTGTGAAAATAAGGTTCAGTAAAAAACCATAGTGAGAGTAATAACAAATACCTAATAGATAAACAAACCTTTCTTTGTCTTGAGCTTAGAGCCGTTGAGGTTGCGCGCTTCAAATTTTTGTTGTTAATAATCCATCCTCTTATCCTTAGATAGTGTATAAATAATCTAAGCTCTTATCCTATTGGTTTGCCATCATAATTTAATTAGGCCCATACTACACGGGCGGTTTCCCGCTCGACGGAGCTGCGCAGTGTAGTTTGCACCATACAACTTCCATATAAAATTGTGTCTAGTGGCGGTTCAGAAGCGGTTTCCCGCGGCGGGAGAACCGCCCGTGTAGTATGGGCCTTAAGGTCTTGCAATATAGATCTTGCCCACATGAATTAATTGATGATTGAAATGAATGATGATGCGGCGACACGACACTTCCGAGGTTGAATTCATTCATTGACTGCCAATGCAAAACTTATGGACAATTTCACGGACTCAAATTGAGTCACTCAATTTTTTTATGCTTGTCAATTACAAAATATTGATAAGATAATCTTCTAAAACCGCAAATAAAACAGGTATAGACATTACTAGTCAAATTAATATCGTAAAACAAGGCAAAATTGCTTATTGCATTTGACATGACACTGACGGATGACATTTCGTTTCGTGCGGATTCGAAAAACGCTGTCGAATAGTTTTGTTCAGTCACGTACGATATAGTTTGCGTTCAGTGAATCGACTGAGTCACGTACGATACGATATAGTTTGCGTTCAACAATTTTTACTCGCAATTTTTGTTGCGCAAACGCGCCGCTAGAGGCGTTGTCCATGTTTCCATAGTAAATTAAATTTTTACGTAAACGCGATCGAGAAGTAAATACTTTCCAAATGGTGAGGTAAAACTTATACTAAGCATACTGGTGCCAAACAATCTCGTGTCACGTGTGTGCCCGTTCGGGTTGCTGTCTCGCAGACATTACCGCTCGCTCGTGAACGCTCGGCATTTTCCGGCGAAGTTTCGAGCGAAGAGGCTCATCGGCGTCGCTTGCGATGCGGATTTTTGTCGCCAGAGCCTTCGTCATCGCAGAAGAGTGACTTCTCTGTCGGTTTTCTACAGGCTGCATTTCGGTGAATGTGCTTCGGTACTGCACGACCTTATTCCGCCTGCTCCTTTCTTCCACAGGTCGACCAGAAGTAGGCGGGGTCTCCACCCTTACGTTGTCAGTAGTCCCAAATTCCGCACAAAGCGTTTTCGCTCTTCCTTCATCAATCGCACAGCTATGGAGTGGAATTCCCTGCCTGCGACTGTGTTCCCTGAACACTACAATTTGGCCGCTTTCAAGTCTAGGGTGAATGAGCATTTACTAGGCAAGCGTGCTCCATCGTAGGCCTCATCTTTGCTTTCCATCAGGCGTGATTGTGGCCAAACGCAAGCCTATATTGTATAAAAAAAAAAAAGTTGATTTTTGAAGAAGTTGAAGAACGTATCGCAATGACAATCCGGCTAATCGTTGAATCGCCGCATTTCAGAACGGCCTTGTTTTTGAAAACGGCAGCCGTAATGTTATACGACGGATTATACGATCCGACTGCGACCTGTATACCATCTTAAAAGTCGTCTTCTATAAAATTAACTCAATATAGCGAAATTTTTGGCTCGGCTGTTGTTCTCAATAAATACTTATCTTTATTCTTCATAAAAATGCGGTATTCATTTGACTTGGGGTCGAGTCCGCAGTACGCGTCAGTTGGCGTTATTTGCATGTTTATTTGGTGCCGAAACTAAAATGAAATGTCCCTCGCACGGTAAACCGTCATTGGCTATGCATGGAATAATGTCCAGAAAGAATCCTCTTTTAAAAATGTCGAGCTGGGGCTAAATTCAGGAACACGGTTTGCGAGCGGTAATTCAATCGTTTGCGAGAGGATAGGATAGGGATGAACTGCTATTCAGGAACGCCAAAAATCACTGGTTTGCGAGAGGTTTGGGCTGAGCTTGGGATGAGCCTTATTTATTTTACAAGTACTTATTTATTTATTTACAAAGCGAATTAACAGGAAAATAAGGCTCATCCTATCCTAAGCTCAGCCCTTCCCTATCCTCTCGCAAACGATGTACATATCCATGTAGAACAGGGGCTAAATACAGGAACTCCAACACGGTTTGCGAGCGGTAATTCAATCGTTTGCGAGAGCGAAGCTCGTTTGCAACGCTTTAAGTAAATGTTTAAGTATGTATTATACTAGCTTTTTCTCGCGGCTTCGTCCGCGTCTTAATGAAATTTACGGCGCGCGGGTGCTTGCTATCGTTATCACCATCTCTTTCTGGCACCATGTATATACCCTTTGACAGATAGAGATGGTGAAAGCGACAGCAATCGCCCACACGTTACACAATAAGCGTACAGGTTTTGTATTTATCTATGCAAAACTCTTTCCACATTAAAGAGTTTTGCAGATTGTTTGATTTTCAATTAAGTAGGTATGTCATCATCTTCATCATCATCATTTCAGCCGTAGCACGTCCACTGCTGGACATAGGCCTCCCTCATTAATACCCAATCATTACGGTTGGAAGCGACTTGCATCCACCTTGAATTCGGCCTTCAACAAATCGTCCGTTCATCTCGTCGATGGACGTCCCACACTGAGCTTGCTAGTCCGTGGTCTCCATTCGAGAACTTTTCGCCCCCAACGGCCAATATCTGTTCTGCGTGCTATATGACCTGCTCCAGGCCGGGCACACTTACATATATCATCACTTTTCATGCGACTACAGCAATCTCTGGTGTTTGCTGAAGAACTAAATTAGCGGCCATCTTGGTTGACTTGTCAAACTTGTCACTTGTCATTCATCGGCCATGGCCATGGCGTACCAAATTGTACGGTCAAGGACTTTAATTGATAGGCCACTTGCCAATGTTCGTATTTTAGCCGTATAATGCAAATCGGGAAGCTCCGCAATATCTTGTCATCCGATATACCGCAGTGTCTCAAGTCAAAAGTCTTTGACCAGTGTGTGTTGCCAGTGATGACTTATGGCACTGAGACGTGGCCGCTAACGATGGGTCTTATAAGGAAGCTCAAGGTCACTCAGAGGGCGATGGAG
Source organism: Archips xylosteana (assembly GCA_947563465.1). Lineage (NCBI taxonomy): Eukaryota > Metazoa > Arthropoda > Insecta > Lepidoptera > Tortricidae > Archips > Archips xylosteana. The sequence goes on along the minus strand of OX387351.1, from coordinate 1,974,188 downwards.
AGGGCTATGCTTGGAGTTTCTCTGCGGGATCGCATTAGAAATGATGAAATCCGCAAGAACTAAAGTCACGGACATAGCTCGAAGAATCGCTAGACTTAAGTGGCAGTGGGCAGGGCACATCGCCCGTAGAACTGACGGCCGATGGGGCCGAAAGGTTCTCGAGTGGCGTCCACGGACCGGAAGACGCAGTGTAGGTAGGCCTCCAACAAGATGGAGCGACGACCTGGTGAAGGTAGCGGGAACGCATTGGATGCGGATAGCGCAGGGCCGATCTGTTTGGCGAGCCTGGGGGGAGGCCTATGTTCAGCAGTGGACGTCTTTCGGCTGAAATGAATGTAAATCGGGTGTAGCCGCTTATACTTCGTATATGCTGATTTGAATTAGACGGCTAAAATACGAATAGTGGCAATTAGCCTATCAATTAAAATCCTTGACTGTACATTGCTATAGGTACGCGTATCTATAGCTGTACATCACTACCAACACATACAATAGATAGGTATACATCTATAGATACGTCACATTAGTTCTTGAGCAGCCGTAGGGCAGCACCTTCCATACATGCATATTTGACCATAGAGTTGCCACTCTTGTTAATAATAATATTACAATACTCTTTGACCTGATCATTGCCATTGCAACGAGCTAAACCGCATTGAGCATTGAGTTATCTACTTACACATAAAACATGAAATTAAGTTTCGAAAATAACCAAGTGACATAATTTGCCCTGTTTATTTGAATACCTAAGAACAAAGTAGCAAACAAAGTTAGCGTAATATTCGCACTTGGCGCGGAACGTTAACGGATAGGTGTCGAACAGGAACCAACTTCCAAGTAATGTCATTACGCTTAACAGGCATGTCTGTGTGAACAGGGCTACAGTGCACCGTGGTTAACATATAAACAAATGTTTAGGCACTAGTCTCACCGCCGACAATGAGCGAGAAGCGATTCGAGCTAGATAGTAACTAGAAACGAGTTGGCGAGCAGCGAGAAGTATGTGAGTGTGTAGTTCGGACAGTTTTCTCGCTCGGCTATAAGCGAGTATTCAAGTGCGATGGGCGATTACTCGCACCACTCGCTCGGACGGGGCTCCACGCAGTACAGTAAAATGATCGCTAGTTGATGGTCTCTCAGCGTGAGTTCTGACCGCCAAGTGAGCATCGCTGAGCGAGTTTTATCGTTGATAGCTTTTATCACTGGGATCAACTAGTGAAGAGAGAGTCCTCACTGGCAGTGTGAACAGCCAGCGATCAACTATAAAATATGTCTTATTCTACAACATCAGTGCCTACGTTTCTTTCAAGCCGCACTGTTAAAGTTTAATCCTGTATTTTTTGACTCCCACGATACAGGCTCAGCGTAGTGTGAGTGGCGCAGAATTATTGTTCTAAATTTTCTCTCTTTTTTGGTAATGAAGCACTTTTTACTTTACTTTATGCACTTACTTGACTTGAGTACTTTCGACAGCAAGATGCAAAATGTAGCAGTTTCTCTAGCTATATGACAAGTGGTGCTACAAGTCCTCAACTTTCTAAATACACATATTTAGGTAGGTAATAAGTTTCTAGCATAATTTATATTAAGCGAAGATCCGATAACCGTTGGGGTAGACGAGTTCTTTAGTGGAGACCACGGATCGACAAACGTAGCGCAGGACGTCCTCAGACTCTGTGGATGATCTTCGCAAGCTGGCAAGAGCTGGATGAGAGTGGCCGAGGATCGTGCTCAGTGAAGTGCCATGGAAGAGTCCTATATCCAACAGTGGACGAGCATAGTCTGATGATAATGATGATAATATTAAGCATTCTGCTGTAAGTTCTTACTCCGGTACGATATTTTTAACGACTTAAGCCCAAGCTAGAAACACGTCGGTAAGTTGTTCCGCTTTATTCGAAGTGATCTTGAGTTCCCGAAGGTTCTCAACTCACAAATTATGAAGTGCCTTAACTTTTTCATTGATGACTGGCGCCGTGTCAAATTTATGTCTTTGGTAGCCATGTTCATATTTTTCCTCAGGCGTTAAAAAAAAAATTTAAAATAACAGTCTTATAATAACTATAAAGTGTAAATTTCAAACTTAACATTTTGATTTCACAAATTGAGTCAAAAGCAAAACATAAATAAATCTCTTTGTAACTATTTTAAAGCTATTAAATTACTTATATAAATTTAAATTTAAGTACACTTTATAAAGTTTTGTACATTTTCATTATGGTTAAGTAAGTTAGTTAAATATGTTGTTATAGATACCAAAATTGTATTGTTTTCTTTTGTTATAGCGTAATATCCTTTTAATTAAACATAATTCGTCGTATCCTAATTTTTAAAGCTTATTTTTAAAACTGCTGTTTCTGAGCGTGTCGAGTCCAATTCGGACCGCATGCATGGCGGTACCAGGAGCTGTCATTACACCGTAACCCCCGTGCCCGTAACAATGGATCACCTTCGCACCATCCACTACTTCGCCCTCCACGCGAACCGGCATTCGATGCGGACGTAGCCCAACCCTATGCGACAACACTTCCGCTTTACGCAAAGCCGGCACCAACTCGCAACATCTATCCATGATTCCCGCGGCATCATATTTACAAACGTTTAAATTGTAACTGTCATACTGCCTCGTACCACCCAACGTCGCAATCCCGTTAAAACCAGGTATAATATAAGCATCGTAATCACCATAAAACGCCGATTTCAACCACGGCGCTCTGACTTTTATAACCTGCCCCCTTAATGGGACTAAATCATTGTCTTTGCACAGATATTTCGCGCCAAAGCCAGTGCAATTAAAAACTAAATCGTACTGGTTTAGTGATGCGAAATTATCGACTTTACCGGTTATTATTTTCCCGCCTTTTCCGGTTATTATTCGCTCCAGCCACGGCAAATGCGCGCCACATTCTGTTTTTATCGTATTAAAGTAGGAGCCGTATTTCCATCCTTCACCGCATAGTTTAAGTTCATCCTCTTCGACTGGTCTGTACGTTGGTACCAGATGTTCGATTAAGTGATTTCTTGTGACGTGATAGTTTTGTTTTGAGAAAATGTACGATGAGATGGGCATCAGCCCTGCGTCGGCAGCTTCAGAAGTTTTTAAAATGTCTTGGAAGTAGTGCCAAGAGTCGTCTATCCATTTTTGCGTGACCTCTTTCGTTGGCCCTCTGAAGCTGGTCCCTGGGCGGAAGATGCCAGCTGCAATGGTACTGAGGGTGTCTTCTTTAAAGACATCAGCAACCACAGTGACACTGGCGTGCCTTAGTTCGTCTTGTATCAGCTTAGCGACAGTCATTCCTACCACTCCGGCGCCCAACACGACGATTTTTGGAGAACTTGGATCCATAGTTATCTGGAACAAGCAAATCTTAAATTATTCATCATCATCATCATCATTCCAGCCTATATACGTCCCACTGCAGGGCACAGGCCTCCTCTCAGAATGAGAGGGCTTGGGCCATAGTTCCCACGCGGACCCAGTGCAGATTGGCAACATCACACCCAAGTAGCACAAAGTAGCATTATAAGAAATCACTTTTGGTGTACACGGAAACTTGAAGCTGTACAAGACAGTGTTACAATGGTGTTAACAGCGCTGTTAATACTGAAATAACTCTTATTTGGGCACAAATTATTCAGCCTATAGTTCTAGTTTAGTTCACATTCTGTTTAACAGCATTACAGTAGCACTATATTGGAATTATTATGGGTCACCAGGCTGTTTATCAGCAGCTTAACAGAATACGAGTGTCCTGTTATACAGACTAAGCGTTAGGATTGGGTGACTGCTAGTCTTAAATAACGCTTTAGGTTCTACATTACCCTTCGTTCATATTGAAATTGCTTATTATATTTGCAGATTTGCTTTTAATAGTATTATAGCGGTGCCGATATATTTCAAAGTGTGATGTGTAAATAAATGGCGAAGTGAATGTCACAATTTTATTGAGAATTTGTATTAACTCAGAAAAGGACACTTTTATAGCCAACCTACTGTGAAAACATTTGGGAATGCAAGTTTACTGTGAATGTTTATATAGTTTTTTAGCAAAATTTTTACGCGCCTCGGAAATATCTCGTTTTTAAGTAGAAATGTTGTGAAAAAAGTAACACACCAAAAATATATTTGAACATTTTTGAGTGATTTACATAAAATTATACGAAGTTTTATATTATACTATAATAAGTGTATGATTAACGTGTAATTAAAGGCAGTAAAATATAAAAAACAATACAATAATTATTAATTAGTTAGGTTAGGGTTAGGTTTAGGTTATAACAAAATGGCGCATTCTTAAAAACTTTTGTGAACTCTTTTTATCCTGAATTAATTACCATGGCTGTACAAGAGTACACCCCAGTTCCTCTATTATGCTTATTGCAGTAAATAAGAGTTCAAGTGAACCAATATTCAGCCTGTCAGCTGTTATTAGTTTTATTATGGTTTACATAAACGCTAAAGCCATTTATGTGAACTACTTAAACGTATTACCTTTTAATATTTATTTAGTAGTTTTAATTTTAATTCAATCTTGCTTGAATATTTCAATTTTTTTTAGCATTTCGTATAATTTAATACGCGATCCACGCAAACTGTTGAAGAATCAATGACTGCTTAAGAATTAATGATTGTTTAACGTGAACCTGATTGCAGCTTCGTGCGTTATAATATATGTAAAGTGTTCTTTTATGCAGGCTGAAACAATATATTGGTATATTTCACAGCCAAATGCTGTATTGCTGAGTTAAACGAGGATCTTGAAATACCTTTGGTGTTTACGTGTATTAATAAAACACCTTCAAACTGCTTTGAAAAATAGGCTTATAACAGAGCTGAGGCGAACCGATGTGGAACATTTTGTGTTAAATCACTCTAAGTGTACACTACTCTAAAACTGTTGGCTGTACGGTAGTTCACAGTGACACTTTTAAGACGCTAGCATTTCAGCGGTATAATTCTACGCCTTTAAACAGCAATTATCATATTTTACTACCACTAAAATGCTCTTAAGCAACCAAGGCAAAATAGACTGTAAGAAGGCATTTTTGACATCTGCACTAACTCTGATCCGTAACAATAGTATCCGTTTCTACTTTTATGATGCTGTTATACAGATTAAAGCGTAATACGCAGCTCTAAGTTCTCGGTTGAACCATATTAACTGTTTATTAATCCATGAAGTTCCCAGTTATACCCAAAGTGATCTTTTGTAATGCTACTTGTGCTACTTGGGACACACACCATTGAATTTCTTCGCAGGTATATGTAGGATTCCTCACGATGTTTTCCTTCACCGTAAAGCACATGGTAAATTTCAAATGTAATTTCGCACATAAATTCCGAAAAACTCAGAGGTGCGAGCCGGAATTTGAACCCACGACTCTCTGCTTGAGAGGCCGTAGGTCAAACCGCTAGGCCACCACGGCTTTTTTCTTACATTATTGCAGTGCACAAATATATTTTTTATATATTTAGATACCTACAAAGGTAGGTACTATATCTTTAGCTAATTTGACTACATAAAATAAACGGGGATTTTAATTAATTTAACCTCTAAACTAAGTAAATGATTCGTCATACAGAGCCTACATAACATTTCATTCAACATCTCTTTTGCCACTGACCTAACAATTAATACGCAAACACATCTATTCACATTTGGATTGCCTTAGAAAGCCGTTAAGCATAATTACAACTTTGTATAAACCGAAATCCGTTTGAAGATTTAAACAAAGTAGCTAATCTAAAAGGACTTAACAATTCCTACAGAAATAACATTTAGCGTAAACTGACATTAAGTTTGACTCACGCGTAGGAGTTGTGGGACGTGCGCTAGTTATTCATAAAATTAAATTAAACTGTCGCCCTGAACAACAAACAACAAACAAATTTGGCTCCGACCCGAAACACAACTATCTGACTGTGCCATAACCTCTTCGTAATTATATTACCACATAAACAAAACATTTGAACGAGATAATATGTTACAGTAACAGTTATGGCATGAAAGTAATATTTATTACTTTAGAGTAGGTATAATTTTATTATCATCACTTACCAAATATACGGGTAGGTTCGACTGCACAAACAGCGATGTTTCTTTTGCAAGTCAGAGAACATTTTGCCTTATTTATAGATATTTGGCTTATATCTTATATGCGTAATTTGATAAAGTTATCACAATAAGTCTTTATAAGCCGGATACGAATAAGTCCAAAGGGTTCTGTCGCACAGTTTTTATCTTATTGCTCATAATATGAGCATATATATTATCTATTCCATTAAATAAGTAGTTAATCCAAAAGTAGAGAGTATTCATAAGTAGAGTCCTCTGAACTAAAATTTAGAATAAGTATTACTTGTAAACTAAAATCCATTACATTTATCTTACTGTAGCCGATTTCAAAGTGAGAAACTAACTAACTGGACAAAACGGATTACGAATACAAAAGTAATACCCACAAGTCCAATCTGTATTAATACAGCGTAGCGTACGATTTCGAAGACATAAAATCCATGGGGGCCACTTATTCACTCTCATCCATAAAAACAAACCCTGACATTTGGTCCTGACATTCAAAGGTCAATAAGACAAGACAACGTATAAATATAAAAGTAATAAGAAGTGATAAGAATGTCGTAAATACAGATCAGGTTTGGACGGATTTATGTACAGATGAAAAAACTAGTGTACCTATTCGTGTGTTTTGTAATAAGTAAATATTTAGGCATGAATCTTGTTTAAGAATGAAAACTACTACTTTTTTAAACGATAGTTTAATTATTTTGATTATGTTAGACTTATGACTTCCCTGTTTGATTCTTAAATAAAAAAACGAATTGAGTACTTTTTTATCTGATTACTAAGTGGATACCTTTTATTTTGTTCGTATCGTAATAACAAGGATTTTTGCTCTATCTCGCTATCGTTTCATCAGAAAAAATTTAATGGAATCCTAACTGATCGTATGTTAGCGATATGAGCCAATTCAAGGCCGCAATCGCGTGGGTTGTTCGCTTATACCTAATCTAATATGGAAGTTTACAGTAATTTATTGCTTCAATACACATTTAGGCAAGAGCTGTATTATTAGAACTGGATGAAAACGAAATCCGCTGGGTACTTATTATCGTAAGTTATATAAAATAAACTAATCTGTTGAAAATTATGTATACTTACAAGCCTGCCTATAGGTAGAAAGAAATGTGCAAAGCAGTCTTAATGTTAAAAAATACTGAATAAGAACGAACTTACTGGCAAATTAAAATATAACAAGTATAGAAAACTGCAATATTTTTGCCATAATAATGAGGAAGGGAAAATACGAACTACAGCTTATTGTACAAGGCAAAATTCAGGATACCAAGAAACTTGGAAAATGACGAAGTGGTTCAAAATGATCCCAAGATCACTGTTCCGCGTTGCAGTCTCCAGCGTCAGGATAGCTAGGTATAATGATTGCCAACCTCCAGAAATAGGAGATGGCACTGCAAAAAGAAAAAGCAGCAAAAGTGAACATTGATAAAATAATTGATTTAATCAAGTGTAACTTTTCGGAGTCCCTACCAATGAACAAAACCGGTGAACTAGCAAGATAAATGGACAGAACTACCTAATGATTGACAGAACTAATGTAATGAGATAGAAAATCCCAGTAGTTCTGTTAACAGAACTGAACAATAAATCTAGTGGTAGTGGGAGTAAAGGAGGTAAATCGATGAATAGAAATAGTTGATGAAATATTTTGCAGAATATTTTTTTTGCACACATACATTCCGATTAACTTACTAATTGTAACGCTAGAATCCATGACCCTTAGCTTAACTTTTGACTTTTTATATCAATAAATTTTATATTTCATTACATTTTGATTATTAAACGGTTTGCGAGTTTCATACGAATTTAATTTTGAGTAAATATTTAGTTCGGTGCCGCTTAATTTATTTTAAAGATCATATCAAAAAAAAATGCCATATGTTAAGATAAAATTTGTAAGCACGAGTGCCTCGACGCCCCTCGAGTGTTGCAGATATTTTAGTACGCGCTATCAAGCCGATCGAAAATAACAAATATGGTCTCAAAATAACTGTTTCGATTATAGTATGTTCCAGTTAAAATGACGAAAAGTTTTAATTGTTATCTTCAAGTGGGGTTGTAAAAAAATTATGCAGGTGTATCGGTCGGTAGGCCATACCTACTTCGGTCAGTTTTATTACGTCTCTTTGTTATCTTTTCCTTTCAAATTCAGCAACAAAAGAAGTTGTAAAATACCATGTTAAGTGCATTTTCGTCATTTTAACTGGAACATACTATACGTAAAAGAAAGGAAAATTTTCGTTCTTTTACGTCGTAATAATAATAATACAGGGAGAAATTTTAAACGTGATACGAAATTAGTGTTTCTAGGTCAATTAATGCTGGACAGTATAATTCATTAACATAAAAAAAATAAAAATAAAAAAAAAATAAAAATAGTTTATTAAAAGAAGGTATCTTTACAAAAATGTTTACCGTTGGTCCCACACTAGGCAATGCCTGTCACGTGGCAACCAGGATTCGGGGTACATACAAAAAAACTAAAAAGATTTAAAATAAGATATCAACTTATAAACCGCAACAAAATAAAGGTAGAGATAACATAATATGACAAAAGCTTTAATTTAACTACAATAAGAAAGAGGGGGTTGGTTAGACCGAAACAGAGTGTGATTGTTGAGTGTGTGTGTTTCGTGCGAGTGAGTGAGTGTACGAGAGGGTGTGTGAGTATGTAGGTGCGTGTGCAGCCACCTAGACAACAACCCTGAGCAGACTCTCAGTCTCTCCATAATTGTTTAAAATTGTTTGATACATTACGGAATATTCATACTTTGTTGAAATTAAAACATAATAAATGTATGAGCACCTCAAATCATATAAGACAATCGGTTGCCCGCGACACCGTCTGGAAAAATTTCGTTTATCGCTATCCCGGGGAACTATGTGCTTTTCCGGAATAAAACTATCCTTTCTCCTTTTTAGAGTCTCAAACTATCTTCAAACTAAATTCCATCTAAATAAGTCCAGCGGTTTAAGAGTGAAGAGATAACAGACAAACGCACTTTCGCATTCATAATATTAGTACGGATTAATTAAAACGATGAGTTAATCCATTATTTTGTCCAGCACTAACTGAGCCAGAATCACTAATTTTGCACAACATTCAAAATTTCACTCCGAATTGTTGTTGTTACACCTTAACTATTTCGAACCCCAATACGCCCTTTACCAAAAGCCAAACTTGAAAGCTTTGTATTTTCTAAAACTAAGCAATCAGATATCAAAGTACATAGCAACATTAGCAACAGTGAAAGGAATCAATCCATTTACAAATAGTCTGCAAAAACAATAAACTATTTTAAATAGCAAAGAGTCGAGTTCACTCAACTGCGCAATTCACTAGTCTCTTATTAAAGTAATTACAAGTAAACACACACATGAGATAATAAATTACCAAAATGAAAACACGATTGTTACGTGTACTGCAAATAAAACGTTGAATCTTATTTACCTGGACAATCTGCTATGACATTACACCCGTTATTTGGCCACTTTTTCAGGCTAGTAGGTACGTGTGTTCTTTTAACGAGTCCAATTGTAAATGAGCCATGAGAGACCAAATTTACAATCATAGAACCAAACAAACATTAATGTGTTTCATCATTATCATAGAAAATATAATTTCATTCAAATTCGAATTGTTCATTTCATTAGCATCATCCCAGCCTGTATACGTCCCACTGCAGGGCACAGGCGCTCTCAGAATGAAAGGGCTTGGGCCGTAGTTCCCACGCGGGTCCAGTGCAGATTGGAAACTTCACACACAATTTTGAATTTCTTCTCAGGTGTATGCAGATGCAGGTTCCCTCACGAGGTTTTCCTTCACCGTAAAGCTCATGGTACATTTTAAATATAATTTTCGCACTATCTATCTATCTACAGTCATTGTCCGTCCACTGCTGGATATAGGCCTCCCTCATATTGCGCCAACATTCGCGATCCTGGGCATAAATTCCGAAAAACTGAGAGGTGGTGCCCGGATTCAAACCCACGATCCTCTGCTTGAGAGGCATTAGGTCAAACAACTAGGCCACCACGGCTTTTTTTACGCAACAAGTATCATCATCATCATCATCATTTCAGCCGTAGGACGTCCACTGCTGGACATAGGCCTCCCTCATTGATGCCCAATCATTACGGTTGGAAGCAACTTGCATCCACCCTGAACCTGCGGTCTTCACCAAATCGTCCGTCCATCTCGTTGGTGAACATCCCACGCTGCGCTTGCCACTACAACAAATACCTACGTAAAGTACTTATTTTCTTATAGTTGACATTGTCAATAGTCACAAACTTCGTAGTTTTACTGTGTCAGCAACCGTTCACTGTAGTTCTAATTATTAAGTAGTTAGTCAGTAGAGATATATTATTATGATAAGCACATATCTCATGTCTGGTTCAATTATAATGCAAATGTAACGTGAGCATTAAGCGTTCACGGTTGGACTGGTTACACCGTTTGTTACACATGTCAAGCGGTACATAATGTTACGCTTCAAGCTCATCATACGTCACATCACTTATCTTATATCTACTTGCCTATATGTATTTACTCACTATAACACAGAATAAGAAATGATTAAGCTAGAACTTAATTGGAAATAAGTTTTTGTTTAAAAAACATTTTTAATGAAAGTTTTTTGCTGACTGTACTTTTTGCTGACTGTACTTTTTGTTGAGTGTACTTGCATTGTCATCCAACTTATATTAGTATACCAAATTTTAAGACATTTCGATTACTGAAAGTGGGTTAAATTCGACTTCCAAAATTTAACCTAAACAAACAAGGCAAGTTAAATAAAAGCTTGTAATCAGTTATAACTGTTTTTTTAGAAAACTACCATGACATATATATAATTGCTACTTAAAATAAGAAGCAGGGATCACTCACGTATTAGTAGATGGTTTGTGTTGAATAAATTTGTTTCGACCCAATCTGTGGTTCTTTTTCCGTTCGAACCAAATTTGAAAAAACCGCGAATTGGTTCGAAACATGTTGAGCATACGTACTGTAAGGTACCTTAACTACTAAAGCGTGAGTAACCCGCGTTTTTTACTTTAGTAGTTTTAACTTTTTTTAAATTAAACTGTTTTATTTAAATGCAATTTTACCTATGACTTAAATGTACTGCCACTACACGAAATGTATTGAGCTAATTACCACGTTTCGTAATTTAACCGTGTCATGCTAATCCGGTTTACTAATGATAATATTTATATTACTACGAGTATGAATTATCTGGCTAAATTACTGGTTGTAACCGTATCTATTATCATCGTGCATTACATTATTACTAATTTGTGAATAAACAAATTCTTGCGCAAGAATGAACGTAGCGCCATCTATTGATGAAGCCTTGATAGTGAAAACCCTAATACCCAGTACAGTTCCCGTCAATATTATTGCATAGGACAAAGTACTCAAAAACATTGGATACGCATACGCCCTACCGGTTGTATGAATACAGTTACGCTAGACATTTTTGATTGCTTTGTTCTGTCTGACATTACTATCGGAGACTAATTATCTCTTAGTAATATTTAGGTGGAAATTATCTTGTTTTTTGATGTGAAATTAAATACTTAATTATTATCTTGAAAATCAACTGCATAATGTACTTATGAAACCTACATTTACCTTCTTAAACAAAAGAGCCCAAAGTTTCCCCAACCAATTAAAGCAGTCTTATGAAACTTAATACCTCAATTAACAGCTTTACATTAAATATTCCATGCACGAATTATACAGCAATTTATTACAAAGTTAACTAAGTTCTGAACCAAATGAAATGACGTAACAAATTGGCTTACGGAATGTTTTGTTACAGAAACTCGTCCGCCGCGGAAAAACTACAATCAGCTGTCTTCGAACGAGAAACTTGACAATCGACAGATAGAAAATATTCACATTGAGGAAGCTGCTGTGGATTCAGACGCCAGTAGCACGGATTTGGACGATCGCGAGATGCGAGGCGTGTGCCCGCCCTGCGCGCATGACCGGTACAACAATAACATCCGACGACACGACCATGATGACTTCAGCGACGACACTGACTATGGTAAATATTAAAATTAGAATTTTATTAATCGTTGCTAAATTAAATGATTTACATGGAAAAATTTTCATTTCTGAAAGCGATAAAAACCGGTAAGCCAATCGATAGGACACGGTACATGCGCAACACTAGCAACAGCTCGTGAAACGAAACGAAACGTCATCGTATTGTCAAACACACAATTTTTTGTGTAAAAATATCGTGAGTTCCTTAGTTTACGTGTTTTTATGACTCAATCAGTGATTTAATTCGAAAATTCATACTTAAATTAACTAGGACATCGACATGGCTAATTTAAAGTCTGATTTGGATGAATATTTGCTCCAAAACGAGAACCGTAGAAGTTATAAAATCAGTTTACCATTTTCAACTCCTAGTTTTTTATCGCGAAGCAATGAAGAGACGCCCACAAGCAGCTCTAGTGGTGGAAGTTGGTTCGAGGAAGTGCAGAAGGAGTATTTCACGTTGGTAAGTACGCGACCTACTTATTAGTTGGCGTATCTTACGTTTGTGAGTCATCAATGATGCCATTTGATTGTTTGTTGGTGATATCAAATTGCCTTCATAATGATAGCGACCCTGGCCGTGTCTAAGTATTTTCAAACATAATTATAGTGAGGTATAAAGCCAATTAAAATCGTTCAGTTTTATGTCCATAACATAAGCTTTAAAATGCTTTTATACAACCAATGTTATTTTATTATGCTAATAGAGATAAGCCCTACTTTTCGTCTTGATTGAAAAAGCATTATAAGATATTTGCCTTTCACAAAGGGATTGCTTTTATCCTCATTAGGACGAGGATAGGCTCAAGCATATTTGAAGGAACTTTTTGATTCTGCCCAATGTTCTTTAAGAAGCACACTTTAACCTTGGCAGATTCTGCTCAAAGTCTATATTATAGGAATGTATCCATCATGAATTTTTTGGTATTGGTGATACTAATTAGGGCTTAATTAATTAATTGAGGCTTGAGTACACATAATATGTCACATCAAACTACATTAAATTCTGCCTTGCACAAAGACAAAGACTCAGTATACAAAAGCATGTCTTAACAGATTTATACATAAGTACTGCGTGATCTGACAATGACTTACTCAGAATCATATTCATACACATTCAAATGATCCAAATATTTTTTCCGAATATCTTAAATCTAGTCAGATATATCTTGCATGCAGCTAAACAGACTAATCTTCAAATTAAAACTAATTTAAAATTTTTTGATTTATTTCAGAGTCGCACACAGAGGTTCATAGGGTTTGGTATTTGTCTGTTCCTCGGTATCCTCTGCTTCACATTGTCGTTTTTCTACATCCCATTCCTGCTACTGAAGGCGAGGAAGTTTGCGCTGCTCTTCAGTCTTGGGAGCTTATTTTTCATATTGAGGTATGCAAATTATATGAATTAACCCCTTCAATAATTTTATTTAAACATCCTTGTATGCTTAAAACACGGATGAATGCCCAATTTAAGGCATTCTTTTTTGTATTTTTTTTTAAATCTGTAGAATTGGATTTATATGAAACAGTCGACGCTACAAATGCATGTTTTTTTTTCACTTCCCGCATACGAGGGGTTAATAACCTGTGACAGTGAAGGGCAATAACAAAAAAAGATTTAACAGAAAGGAGCATGTTTTAAACAGGCCAATATTTTCTATATTCTACTTACAATGCATACAAAAAGTACTGGTATGGTCGACTGACTTACAGTCTACTAGCACACCTTCATGGTCTGTTAGTGGAAAGACCTCTGTAGTTGCGCCATCTCATTTATTAAGTGGTTTTACCTATGGCCTCTCAAACAGTGTCCTGGGTTCGAGCCTGGGCTTGGACCTCTGAATTTTTCGGAATTTATAAGTCTGTATAGCTAGTGCCATTCACAAAGACTCATGGATTTGTCAAAATTAGACATTAATGACATTGCATTAAGAACCACGGCGCGCGTCATCATGAATGACTCGATCTTTAATTACATACTATGAGCTTTATGGTGAAGAAAAACATCATGAGGAAACCTGCACATCTGAGAAGCAATTCAATTCAATGGTTTATGAAATTCCCAATCCGCACTGGAAAGTATGGACAAAATCCTCTCATTCGGAGACAATTGTTTAATAGTCGTTGTTTGGTTAGGTTTGAGCAATTATATGTAGTTTGTTATTAAGTCCCGAGAAATATTAGTTATAAATAGTTATTTATTTCTATTTACAGCTTCAGCTTCCTCTACGGGCCATGGTCCCACTTCAAGTCCCTTTTCTCCAAGGAGCGGGCCCTCACGACCCTTCTGTACGGCTCGACACTGACAGCGACTCTGTACTGCGCGCTCCACCTCCAGAGCACTCCTCTCACTATTGTCTTCGCAGTCCTCCAAGTCATCGCTCTACTCTGGATGATGATGGGATCCGTGCCGGGAGGAGCCTCCGGGATGAGGTTCTTCGGAAGCATGTTCAAGTCAACAGTGTCAAACACTCTGCCGATTTAACGAATATTGTTGTGCCGTGTGTTTTATAATGGTGTATTGACTCTTTGGAGCGCTCCGCATTGTTTGATGGTGTTTTCTTATTTATAAAACGTGGTTTTAACTTGGAGAATTGATTTGGGTCTACAATCGGCCCAGACGCCAGCTTGACACCTTAAAGGCCCAGTTTGCGTGCAGTGGCTAGACATCTGTCCATACCAATCCATACCAATGAACTTCAACGGCTGCAAGCAAATTTGTTATGAAACTGGTTAGCCGGCGCTTGGGCCGATCGTACTTTGCGGAGGTCAATATCAATGTTCTACAAATTTCTATCTTCCTCCTCTAGGACAGTATGAAATCAAAATTACGCGACACAACTCAAAAATTACGTTACGTTTGTCTCACCCTTATTGTTTTTTAAACAAAGGCATTGTTTGTAGTTTGGCAGCTGCCGTGGCGTATTGCTCCGAGAAGAGAGGCTACAGATTAGCCCAAAACATGTTGAGTTAAACTCGTTTGAAGACGTTAGTAATCCGTATTTTTTCACTATGAGTGACTCTCACGGTGGTTTCATGTTTAAAAGTTCACATTTGTACTAAATTTAGTACGCTGCGCCCTAAAAGGTTAATAAATTAATAATATACTTATCAAAAATAATTGTACCGCTTTTGGTCATTTAGACTGCGAGAATTGTAAAGTTTCTTTACATAGCGGGCCGCGTGGCTGTGGATTTAGACGTGATCGGGCATCGACGGCAATGTACAGCAACACGCGATACACGCACCGTCTAAATCAGAGTTTAGACTTGCAAGAAAAAACCTGCAAGTTGCATTATATAGCGCCGCTATGTAGTGTTTTTCTATCTGGTCTAAACTGCTTAAAGGAGGCTTTAACAACCAAGCAATTTTTATCTGTCCAATGATTAAGGTTCACATTTATTTATAGAGTGGAATTCCGATATAATTTCGAGATGCTCAATCGTTTTTTAGCTAAGTTGTGATAGATGTAACAAATGATTTGATTTTTTATTTATTGTTTTAGTAACGGGATTCTGCTTAGTTATGCTTGCCAGTTGCATTAAGAATGTTGAGATTTTTTTTAGAAAAATAATGTTCTTCTCATGTTAATTTTATTCTTTGTAATGGACATACTGTTGCGGTCAAAAGAAAGTACACACTCTGCGACAATAACGGTGCACACCATGAAATGGTAAACTTATGCATAAATATTGACTAATTTTAGCACTTGTTTATAGTCATTTTAAATTCTAATGATTCATTTGTGATGCTAGATAACGCTATTACAGTATGTATGTATTTTTATTTATAATTAATTGTTTGGTGAACACAAACTATGGCTTTTAAGACCCAACTTCCTATATTTAGAATGCGAAATTTATTTTTATGCAAATTGTCTATCCTCCCGAGTCCCAGCGTACTTTATAAAGAACAAATCCTCAGTAGGTAAGAATAACGGCCGAATGTACTATATAAAGTACAAATTATTCAATGAATAAAGAACTTCAGTGACACTTAAATAAGTTTCAGAATTAAAAGCATGACTTTCTAGGCCTTAAGTTCTACATCGGTTAGAAAACGCCGGGACTCGGGAGGCTGTTACGTTAAATTTATCACTAACCATTAGCTGTGTCCTTGTGAGCGAGCTGCCTCGCGAGGCTAGCGCATGTGGCATAATGTTGTTCGACATAAGATTCAAAATCGTGCCGAAAATGGCTGCCTCGCTAGGCATTTCGCTCAGTGGAGCCGGGTCTCCACTTATTTAATGATAGAAATTTTTGGCCGCTATTTTACCTAGCGACCTCTTTATAGGTTCGGCTATTTTTATTACAAAAACACTTAAAAATAAATTAGGCCTTGAAAGAGTGAGTGTCCTAATCACAGCATATTCAAAACAGTTTCTTTCATAACATACTACAGTCAAAACCGTTTATAACGACATTCAAGGGACAGCAATATTTGGTCGTTAAACACGGTTGGTCATTGTAACCAGTGTTACTTTGGTATATAAGATCGTGTTTGGTTTTTTTCTTAGTCGTTACATCCAATATGTCGTTGTAATTGGTGCCGCTATAAAAGACTGTAATTCACTAATTATTTATAAAACTTACCGTTTTGAAAAGGTTGACTTAAATTGTGGCATCTGTTGTTGAGTCTCTAAACAAGCAAATACACTATCTTTGTTCCGTTTTGATTTGATACTATCTTATTAAGTTATTAACATGCTACCTCCGTACTTCTATTCTTCCTGTATAACACAATTTTGTCCTTTTTAAAGGACCACGTATCAGAGATTTTTGTCTGTAATATTTAAAACTGCGTCTGAAGTGAATGAGTGGCTTATTATTACTGTTTTGTATAAAATAGTTGTAAATAAATAGGTAAATGGATTTAAGAACGGAGTTGGACTCATATCGAATTTGTAAAATAAACTATTGATTAATTATGTGATTTTTATTTTTATTATACCCACCCCGTATTTAGCTTCTTTCTGCTAAGGTCCTCTTAGTTTACAAGACATGTACAGGGTAATTCGGAGACAATTGAGATCAACCCAGTGGCGATCCTTACATAGAAGCCCAAAAGCCGGGCTTGCCTTATAAATCTCAAATCAAGATTAAAATTAAAAGCCAAACCTCGTCCAAACGAAAAAAGTTCTAATAAAATCACTTTCATAATAACGCGCTTTATTTTACGTAAAATACCAAGAATTGCATAACAAATCCGCTGCGCGGCCCAGCGGCGCTGTACGGCGGCCGACGCGGCGATAGGCGATAGTAGCGACGTTATAAATAGCATGACATCTCGCTCGCTCTTGTGGGCTTTTACGGGGCTTCGAAACGCTCTCTTCATACTTAGGAAAACGTTAGTTTTGCAAATATCTATGTATAGCTGCATATATGTATAGCGCTTTCTTTGCAATTTTGAATCTGGCTTACGGTGTGCTGCGTTTGGTTTAGAACGCGAGTGCGCGGGCGAGATGAATAACTTCACGATTGTTTATATCGAATCGTGGGCCATACCACGCAAGGCGTTGTAAAATGCGTGAATTTATGTAATTACAAAATAAATAGGTATTCTTGTTTTAGTGCGTTGCGTGTGAGAATGAGTCTGTAAAATTTAAAATTCTGTCTAGTAATAGAATGAAGTGTGCTTTGGTAAGCTTGCCCAAACTGAGTAAAGCGGCAACAAGATGGATTTACCTACATTAAATTATAAAAAAATACTAAAACATATCTCTCGGCTTGCCATAGCCTGATACCCTAGGCACGCCACTGGATCAACCCTATACAAGTCGGTAAATGTATAAAAGTCCTTTATGTGAAAAACTCGCATGAGTCGTAAGCTTCGTACAGCTGCGTACGGATTGCGCATACATTTGTACGCGTAGTCGATTACGCGTGTCCTGGAACGCCATGTCCGTATTTGAAGCTACGCGTACACTCTAGGGGAACTGCAAGTACGGACATGGCGTTCCAGGACACGCGTAATCGACTACGCGTACAAACGTACGCGCAATCCGTACGCAGCTTTACACCAGTGTGTTGCCAGTGATGACTTATGGCACTGAGACGTGGCCGCTAACAATGGGCTTCATAAGAATGCTCAAGGTCGTTTAAGAGGGCTATGTTCGGAGTTTCTCTGCGGGATCGCATTAGACATGATGAAATCCGCCCAAGAACTAGTCACCCCGATAACTATAGCATAGCTTGAAGAATCGCCAGTCTCGAGTAGAAGTGGGGGGTACATCGCTCGTAGAAATGATGGCCGACGGGGCCAAATGATTTTCGAATTGCGTCCACGGACTGGAAGACGCAATTTATACCTACACCTACCGGTTTCAAACAAGATGGAGCGACGACCTGGTTGCTACTTGCCCAGTATGCTTAGTATAAGTTTTTACTTCACGAAATACTTCTCGATCGCGTTTTCGTAAAAAAATCAATTACTAGGGAAACATGGACAGCGCCTCCGCGCGCGCGCGTCTATGTTTCCATAGAATTGAAATTTTTACGTAAACGCGATCGAGAAGTATTGAAGTGAAGGAAAACTTATACTAAGCGTACAGTATGTTTAGTATAGGTTTTACTTCACCGAAATACTTCTCGATCGCGTTTACGTAAAAAAATCAATTACTAGGGAAACATGGACAGCGCCTCCGCGGCCGCGCGTCCATGTTTCCATAGCATTGATATTTTTACGTAAACGCGATCGAGAAGTATTTTGGTGAAGTAAAACTTATACTAAGCGTACTGGTTACGGGAAACGCGTCGGATGCGAATGGCGCAAAACCGGTCTGTTTGGCGAACTTTGGGGGACGCTTATCTTCAGCAGTGGAACAGTGGAAGTCTTTCAGCTAAAATGATGATGGAATTGCCATAAGCCAATGATTATTCAATGGTGTATGTGAAGTTCCCAATCCGCATACTAGTTGACTGAGTTTCACAATAGTACATTACTGCAGCGGCCGCGAAATAGGGGATTGCCGGCCGAGTAGTTATAGATGGCCGAGTGTTAACGAGGCCATCAGATACGAGGCCGGCAATCCCTGTTCGTGGCCAAGGCTTGTATAGAGTTTTTCTCCAACATGCATCATCATCATCATCACCATCATCATCGTCATCGTCGTCGTCGTCGTCATCATCACCATCACCACCATCATCATCATCACCGTCATCATCAACACCATCACCACCATCAACATCACAATCATCATCACCATCATCATCATCTTACCTTACCTTAAATAAGCGTAGTGGCAGAATGTCTTAATAAACCAAAACGCAAATATTACTTATAGTTTTTTTTTAATGGCTAAATGCTATGATGCCATAGACCTATAAACGTCATGGTATGAAATGGTGGTAGCAATGTTGTATGAAATTCCATTATTGACCTCTCGTCTAGCCGCACACCACGCCGCGCCTGCATTGTGACACTTCGTGGCGTATTATAAGGAAGATAACGTCAATATTTCATAGCATGTTTGAGAAAATACAATAACTGACCGATATTGTTTGCGCAGATGAGGCTCTGACGTGCAACGTCTGCGACCGCTCCTTCCCCTCGCGCCGCCAGCTCAACGACCACCAGCAGAAGAAGAGGCACTTCGGGTAAGGATATACCCATCCATAAAGCTCTATACGATACGCACAGACAGCGGAGGCGTGGTGGTGACGGTTGTAATATTCTAACTTGTATGAACGGTTGTGCGGTACCGTACCGCGAACTCGTTCATACAAGTTAGAATATTACAACCGTCACCGCCACGCCTCCGCTGTCTGTGCATTTGGAGCTTTTGGTTTCGTTCATAGATTTTGGGAAAATGACAAAAATTACATCGTGATCATGGATGTTGTAAGGTAAACGTCCCTGTGCTCGACACTGACCCAATACATGGCACCTTCAATCTTATTGTCTTAGTAAGAGGTAATCGATAGGTATAATTTACTGGGCGTTGAGGTGTCGAGCATTGGTACGTTTACCTTATGAAGAATACCCGTGCAAAATCTCATTCTAAGCATTTTCAAAAAAAAAGTGTGGCCATTACTTTTTATTTTAAAATGAGGTAATTTTGGGCTTTTCTTGTAATAAAATTAGTTTCATTTTTATTTTAACTATCAAAATCAATACCGCTCTTGATTCTAAGCAATTCTAAGTAAGAAAAACCCAAGCTAACATCTATTCAACCCACTTCTGTTCAGTTTTTGTACATCATAGCCAGCCTTATAAACACGACATACTCGCTGCGCGCTCGCGACAAAGTCGTTATGCATTCACGGCAAAATCGTGCGCTCCACCTCGCTTTGATTTAACTTGATAAGGCTCTTAACCTCTCGACTGCCACAAAACAAACGAAGTGACGTGCTCTGTACGCCACAGAACAAATCGTCTAGTCGATTAGGGCTTTATTTCCATTGCAGAAGGATTTATTTCGAGCTAAATGTTGGTCATGTATTGATAGCCGGATCTCCACTGCGCGAACTGCCTCGCGAGGCAGCCATTTCGGCGCGATTTTGAACCTTGTGCCGAACTTAATTATGCCTCATGCGCTAGCCTCACGAGGCAGCTCGCTCAGTGGGGACCCAGCTATTGACGTTGGCGTGTGAGCATTTTCACTGGCCGAATGACTGGCGGTCAAGATGTTAAAGAATTTCTACGCGGTCGTTATTCAAAAGACAGTGTGACGGTGAACGACCGCTTTAGCCTAGTTGGTAGTGACCCTGCCTACGAAGCAAGAGGTCCTGGGTTCAAATCCCGGTAAGGGCATTTATTTGTATGATGAGCACGAATATTTGTTCCTGAGTTATGGATGTTTTCTGTGTATTTAAGTATTTATTTATCTATATAAGTACGTCTATCGTCGTCTAGTACCCATAGTACAAGCTTTGCTTAGTTTGGGACTAGGTCGATTTGTGTGAGATTGTCCCCTAATATTATTTATTATTATATTGTTTTAACTTCTGTTTCCAGCTGCAGCGCGTGCGACAGCCTGTTCCCGTCCCTGATGGCCCTGGAGCACCACAAGGAGGAATTCCAGCACTGGAGCGACTCCTCGTGCTGCTCGCACTCCGACTCGGAGTCCAGTGAGGAGTGCCACGAGGACCGCCACCGGCTGCTCTAATGCCACCACCTCATTATTGCCGGGGATAACACCAAGCTGGGGACGTTCGTGTGAATCGGCGGAGGCTGGGTTGACTGCTGACGATTGAATTACCGTGGCTAAGTTGTATAAAGCTGCATATCAATTGCGAAAGCATGTTTCTACCGCAAATCTGTTTTGGCGGTCTATTGGCTATGTGCGAAGCGGGTGGTGGGGTACGGAAAACGATCACAGCGCACAACATGGCAAAAATTGGAAGTAAATGGGGAGGAAATGTTGTCAACGCTACGCGGCGCCACCGTCGTGCACGTAGCCAATTCCCACTAGTTCTATTATCAGTTAAGAGTAGTTTTCAAAAAAATATACACTTAGGGTGACAACACCAGTAATGGACAAGAACGGTTCCAACGGAAGATCAGCGTCGGCTGCAAGGCCGACATCATGCTGAGATGACCATCGCCATGTTGATCATTTCATGACAATATTAAATATGTAGGGTAAACCGCCAATAACTGGTCACACTTCAATAACTGGCCCCCTCATACTGAAAATGAACTGTTCCCCTACGAATAGAGTTCAATTTAGTATAACGTGGCCTGTTATTGAAGAGTGGTCAGTAATTAACACCTTATACTAAAAATTAATTCTATTATGGGTGAATAGAATTCATTTTAAAAGCTTTTTATTAACTTGCAATGTATGCAAGTATGTATGTACGGGTCAAATCTTGGAAGTTGAATTTGACCCACTTCCTGTGGTCGGATTTACTTGAAAATTAGTATACATAATGTAGGTTGGGTGAAAATGCAAGTACAGTCAGCGAAAGATGCATGGAAAATGAACTATTTAACAAAAACTAATAAATAGTATGAGGTGGCCAGTTATTGGCGATTTATCCATCTGTTTCTGTTTTCGCTTTTTGTATTTTTATTTGTCACGTATGTTTTTCTTTCTTTCTTTTCTTTCTTAACTAATTATGGTCATTTTTTTCCGTAAACCCAAATTTTAAGAAAGACGCTTCATTTTTAACTATCAACACTATTCTCAGATAACTGATGGTCACAACTAGGAAAGTCCATGAATGGTGGGCTATAAGGCATTGAATCTTTGCTGTCCCCTTAACCCTTTTCCAGGCCCCGACAAATTAGACTACCACAAAACGAATCATCGTTTTATATTTTTTACACATTCAAGATTAATTAAAAGCAAAGCATATTTTAAACAAATTCAATAGATTTTCTACCATATTGTAAAGGGAGTAAGGTCGAATCTTTGTGTAGATTTATGTGGTCGCTGTATGCGCTATGCCTGGAAAAGGGTTAATTAAGGGTATTGGTGCAGTCACCTTGAGGGGTTAATGAAAACAAAATCACCATCGCGTCCTTTGTATTGCAAAAGTTAGTCGCACAAATTACATGGGTTACTTTCGTTACACAAAGGAATCAATAATGTTGTTTTGTTTTAATTACATGAAAATGACTTCTACTTATGTAACGGGTTAGTCGCAAAATGACAAATATAAATGACCCTTAGGTGTATGTTTGACACAAAAACCGCCTCGAATGAGTCTTACGAGCTGCTTTTGCCGTTGACTATACGTCTTCAAAGCAGTCAAACCCAGCCCAAGCCGAATTTTACCCACCCAGTTTGTTAGTCATGGGGAGAGAAAAGATGAAAAGTGAAGTATTTTATACAAGTTAAAGTTTCGTCTTTTTTCGCTCCATGAGCCTATTGTTTTAGTCGCTGGAGTGCTATGTAAAATATCGATTTAAGTGTAAAAACTCAACCACAAAAATTGTATGTGACCAAGTTTCTAAAGCCGGCTTATTTTTGAATAAGATACATCCAATATATTTGTTGTAATTCAACGATTCATGCTTGAATCTACCCATAATTTTGTACGCCAAAGACGCATCTTTGGCATGTGTTATGTATGTAAACATATCGGCAGATTTATAAAGTTTGTGAACTGTGAGACTAGCTGAAAGCGTATCTTTGTAAATAGTGTTTCCTAGTGATATCCCGGCAATAATGCATATCACGATGTTTGTAATATATCGACTGATACTATAGTATCTAGCTGTAAATATTTGTTAGTCGTACACGTTTAGTATTCGCTCCTAGCGTCACAATGTGTCCCCGATCCCAACGACTTCCACTCACAGTATTACTGACTGTCGCTGTAACGTTTCACTATAGTCCTAGTATTTTTTATAAAGTATTACTGTATTTGCCACGTGAGTAATGTAGTGCGAGGCTCGCGCGTCGGAACGGCCCTACAGGTTCGTATTCGTAGCTGCGCTTAGTCTGGGCGTTTGTAAGTAGGCATTGAACTGTATAAAGCTAGTGAGATACGGTCACGGGCCATGTTGTCGGTGAGACACGATCGTTCCGACGGCTGAGCTCGTATACGCAGTCGATGGACATTTATTTATATACAAATAAAAATACGATTGAAAATATGTACAGAAATGTTTTATTTTATAGGAAATCACATAACCACAGAGTACAGCTACGACACACGTATACGTACTGCTGCTCGATCTCCCATAAGGTGCCGAAAGGCCGCGTTCGGCGCGAATCGTCCGGGGAGCGACGTACACATCTTTAATTTTTCATATTTATCGATATCAGGAATACAAATCACGAATCTGTTATAAAAGCATAATACGAGTAAGTCTAGTGACGAGCGGCCCTCTCGGGGGCGGCGACGCGGCGGCGCGGCGGCGGCCGCGGGGCGGCGTCGCGACTCACATAAATACACGCGCTACGGCGTCAAAAAAACATACAAAGGTGCGCAGCGGCGCTACTCTATCGATTACATACGACGAAACGAGCGTCGGGCGCGACGGTCGCGTAAAAACTAAAACGACGCGCGCGGGGCGGCGGTCCCGCGCGCTGCGGTCGTCGCACGGTACAAGTTACGTTACGTTAGGATAATATCTGTCGCGTGGTCGCGGCGGCGTCAAGTCAGGGCGGTCGGGTCACGGCGGCGGCGGCGCGGGCGCGGCGGGGCGCGGCGCGGCGCGGCGCAGGGCGAGGGGCGGCCCGGGCGGCGCGGGCGGCGGCCGGGCCTACGCGGTGCCGTTCAGCACGGGCTCCGCCTTCGGCTTGGCCAGCGGCGACCGCCGCTTGCCCGCGCCCGCGCCCGCCCCCGCGGCCCCCGCGCCCGCCGCTGCTCCCGCGGCGGCCGCGCCCGGCCCCGCCGCCGCCACGGCCGCGCCGCTCGCTGCGGCCGCGCCAGCCCCCAGGGGCCCGGCGCCACCGCTCACGCCGTTCTTCCATCCACCTCCTGAAACACGAAACGACACATTAAAATACGTTTACTTTTAGTTTACCACTGACAGATGGCTTGCCTTCATTTCATTTCCAACTTTAACACCATATAAATAAAGTAGCTATTACAAAATCTGCAAACGTCGATAACGGTATTCTAAAATTGGCTTTATTTGTAGGTCGTATAAGTTGAATACGAAATGAAGGGAAACCATCTGTCAGTGGTAAACTTTATGTAATTTTACTGTAACACCAGTACCTGGGCGACAGAGCTTCGCTCGGGCTGAACTCGGTACCAAGCGTTTTCCCAGAGATAAGACCGAGCTAGATCAATTTTTCATCCCCGAAAACCCCCACATACCAAATTTCATCTAAATCGTTGGAGCCGTTTCTTAGATTCTGATTATATATATACAAGAATTGCTTGTTTAAAGATATTAGATAGATAGATTAGATAGATAGATTAGATACCAAAACGCGCACAAAAGCTGCGACATATTGGGACATCGTTACCACGGATAACAATCACAAAAGCAGCCTTTCAAACAATCAGTTTGCCCCACCACAATGCAAACTGTATTACACCAGCATCGCTATCATCCAAGCTCTGAGGCCACAAATCCGTTTTCGAACCTCTCGCTCGCTCGTGGGAGGTTATCGGATCTCTCGCTCGCACTTTGCAGCGGCTTGAGTAACGTGTATTGCATGGTGCGAGTGAAAGATCCAATAATCTCCCAAGAGCAAACGAGAGGTCCAAATACGCGGTTTTAAGACCCCCAGAGCTCAGATGATACGGACGCTGGTATAAGCATCGTAGCATAGCTGTAGCCTGTATGTATCGACCCGAAACGACCGATAATAATGTAAGACCTGATAATTCAAAACCTCATGTTTGTTTAAGGGTTTGAATCATCAAGTCGTGCATGATAATCTTCACTTTTAGTCGACAAATACAAGTCGACCATCGCCCAATATACGAAAAACATTTACAGGGACGTTCCAAACTAACCAAACCACCTGAAATATTCAAGATTTAAGCCAAAACGCACAGACGCGTGGCGGTGACGGTTATGCAGGTACCGTACCGCGAACTCTTTCATACAAGTTAGAACATTACAACCGTCATCACCACCGACACCGCCACGCCTCTGCTGTCTGTGCGTTTGGGGCTTTAACGTTATTTATTAGCGTTACTTGGAGCATAAAACCGCCACTTTATATAATGGCTTACGTGTGTATGTGAAGCGGCGTGGATGACATTTTATACAGATGACATCAAGCTCAGTTCAAAGCTGCAAGAAAAAACGTGCCAGTTGCATTACACAGCGAGGCCATAAAGCGAACCAGAAGCCGTATCGTCTAAGGCTGTGTTCAGACCAAACTGACTGTCAGCCGCCAAAAGTAAGCGAGCGTTACGCAGTTTATTATATTTCCATACATATTCATTTTTTCGTTCACACCTAACCGACAATACGCTATTACGTTTTTCCATATTAACACTGGGGCTCCGTGAGCCTGCTCACATTCGGCGGCTGACTCTACGTTTGGTTTGAACACGGTCTAACGCAGGCCGCTTGTTCTCGCATTAACTATTTCTTTCTGTCAAACGGTATAAAATGGTGACAGAAAGAGATAGTGAAAGCGACGGCAAGCGCCCGCGCGTTGGGCAATACGGCCTCGGTTTGAAGTGGTCAATGTCAATCGCACCACCGCAATGTAATGCAACTGGCTTTTTTCTCTTGTAGTTTCTAAGCTGGGCTTTATTAATGAAATTAGCAAGTCTTGTTACGTGTACTCGTGATAAGAACAACACATCGTCAAACTTAAAAAAGTTAAATCTGAAAATCTTACATCATGTGAAGGCATACACATAAACATGCTGAGACTAAGCTACGATAAAAGCAGATGTATAGCAAATTAATAGATAAGGGTTTCTGTAACAGTATCGTAAACTGTAAGGTCTATTTGACAACTTTAACACTATAGCTAAACCGTTTAAATGAGTCCTCGCCCGCGCGGTACAGGGGCTGGGGGTGGGGCGACAAAGTATGGTTGGGACAAATCTTGCAAGTCTCATTTATTTGTCAGATTGACTTCCAATTTGGCATGCATTTTTAGATTGGATGACAGCTTGCACTTTTTTTTTACATTTTTAAATACATATGCTTAATGTTTGCCAAACGAATATAAAATGACTATAGTTACACCTATAATGCCCCATCAAAAGATGATATACGGTAAAATAATTATTATGTGAATTTGGTTATCCAGCTGCGAGTTTCGTTGGTCGCTAACTAAGCATCCGTACTTTGCTACCAGTATACAATTGCAACAACGACCGTGATAAATCAAGCTTGAGGCTTTTCCAGGCATAATGCACGTAGCGATGACATTAATCTACAGGAATATTCGACCTTGCTCCCTTCACAATATGCTACAAAATAAATTGAACATGGTGCAAAATATGATTCTGCTTTTAAATTAATTCTTCATTGGTAAACAAAAGACTGATTATTTTTATAGCAGCGTGTCTAAATTAGCAAGGCCTGAAGGGTTGAGTAAAAGTGTTAGGCGAAGGCTAGGCGTACAGTAAACACTGTGGTCCACGGATACTAAAATTTATGAAATAACTAGCTTCTGCCCGCGACTTCGTCCGCGTGGAATAGTTACTTTGGTCTAACGCTAACTTTAACCCGCGTCTTCGTTTACGTAGAAGGTGAAAATATATTAAAATAATACGTACTATCGCCCCAGACGTCAGCTTGCCATTTTCAAAACAAGTTTGCTTGCAGCCGTTATGTTTATTGCTATGGATTGGTATGGACAGATGTCTAGCCACTGCACGCAAACTGGGCCTTTAAGGTGCTCAGCTGGCGTCTGTGCCGATGGTACGTTAAGGAGCTATTTTAGTCACCTACATCACGATTTATCAGTAAGAGTGGGACTTTAAAACATGGAGGGTATAATATTCCGCGAATGCAACACTTTTTAGGGTTCCGTACCTAAAGGGTAAAACGAGACCCTATTACTAAGACTCCGCTGTCCGTCCGTCTGTCACCAGGCTGTATCTCATGAACTGTGATAGTTAGAGAGTTGAAATTTTACTTCTACGAGTGTGTGTACATTACTTAAAATAAATGATTTATTATTATTGTAACAAAAAATACTTAATGACATAATAAAATAAATATTTAAGGGGCTCCCATACAACAGACATGATTTTTTTGCCGTTTTTATAGATAATGCTACAGAATCCTTTCGTGCGAGAATCCGACTCTCACTTGGTCGGTTTTTTTTATTATTCCTACTGATGGACCATAGTATTCAATGTACGCCTTTAGCTCGCATTGGAAGCAACGCAAGATGATCTCAGTTAAGCTCCAAACGCACATACAGCGGAGGCGTGGCGGTGCGGCGGTGGTGACAGTTGTAATATTCTAACTTGTATGAACGAGTTCGCGGTACGGTACCGCACAATCGTTCATACAAGTTAGAATATTACAACCGTCACCGCCACAGCACCGCGACGCCGCCGCTGTATGTAGGGTTGCAAAATTACGTAATTTTACCGAAACCGCTGGTAAAATACGGGTATTTTACGGTCATTTAAATAAATTACGGTAAAATTACCGGCTACTTATGTATGGTGAATGGTGGTATTGGTGGTATGTCGGCGCACGCGCGCGAGCGTATAGTTGCGAGCGTGCGACGTTGCCGATTAGTGCAGTCTGCTCTGCCCATGGAAGTAATAAGTACTACGTGGGTCGATCAACTTTTCTTTGTCACTCTTTGCTATAGTGACGGTCTCCTGAGTAACTCTTTAAACCGTAAGTTTATCCGATTAAAAATTGCCAAACATGCATTTTTGTGCTAGTTTTAAACCCTTTCTACAATTGGTCATCTAATAAGCATGTTAGTTAATTTGACATAACATTTCTTCTAATCAAACTGTACTACTTTTGTCCCCTCGCTGACGGGACAGAATAACAACAAGAAATAGTTGATCTACCCACGTACAACGGGAATGAGCTCTATCTGTGCATCTTGCACCTAAAATAAAGAAAATAAAACCTTATGCCAAGGTCGTAAGAGTCTTGTTGCCCGCAAAATAAACATGAAGCCGAGTGAGAGGGCAACCTCTGAACGCTGTGTCCCGTTCTAACAGTGACTTAGAGTTGCCAGAGTTAAGTTGATTTCAATCCTTTCGTTTTTTGTAGAAAAATATGCGATTGATGATTAATGTAATGAAGTACAAACATTTACTTCTAAAATGCTTCTAAATATAAATAATAATTTATTACCGACATGTAAAAGCAATATTATTTGTTGCTACGTGTAATGCTGGTACTTCACTTAGCGTATTTGACGAAATAGTTGCGTGTGCGAGAGAGGAGCACTATGCCGATTCTAGCGTGAAAGACGGAGATGGCAATAGCGCAACGCGAACACGCAACGCCAAGTGAAGTGCCACCATTAAGCCTTATTAACGCAAAAATTTTGCGATTGGCGTATAGGTTTTCTTTTATTTGTATGAAATACGGACACCTGACCTGACAACCAACCCACATGAATAGATACAGAGGTACAGTTACTGAGCTCTCGTTCGGCTTCAATTTTGCGACAACAGCTCATTCCCGTTGTACGTAGTACTTATTACTTCCATGAGTCTGCCATAATATTTTGCGCTGTTGCCGCACTCGCAATGACTGACTGGCTCAATCTGTTGCACAGACTCGGAACTTTTCTTAGTAGTAGTTTAATTCTTTTTTACCCAATCTTACCGTATGTAACCCCGTAAAATATAATATTTTACAATACATTTGCTCGAATAATTCACTTTCACAGGATGTATACATGGCTCGTAAGTTAATTTTACCGAACTAGTGCGATTTTTTTACAGTTTTTTTTAATTCTCCATTTTAAAAGTTTACAAGCAAAGAGTTTTAAGTGACAAAAATAAAAAAATATCGATTTATACGTAGAAAAATGTATAAATATACAAAACTAAGTAATGAAATTGCAAAATTGATTGTTATTATTATAAACTGTAATTTAATTACCGCAGATTTTAATGATTTCCACCTTTTATTTATTCGAAAAAATCGCAGTGGCTGAACGCGTCCAACCTTTGCCTGATAATTTTAGTTAACCTAATTAAAAACAAAACTTACGCCTGCGCATTACGGACGCGCCATTTTTGTAAAACTTTGCGTTGTTTTGAGTTGTTGATTATAGTATATGTACAAAAACCAAACAAAATGAGTGATGTTCAAGTGATGAAGTCGACAATAATATGGAATTATTTCCGCCCGATATTTAAAGTAGGTAAGGCGCGAACCGCGCAAAATAATCTTTTGCTACCAATGAGTATCTCGAGAAATTTGTTTTTATTTTACAATTTTGTGTTATTAATTGCCTATTTTCTCACAAATGTATTGTAAAACGTCGTATGATACAAGGTTGGCATGGTTTTACAAACTCGTGACGATGAAAACCCTCGCCGTGCCGTTGTAAAACCATACTTACCAACCTTGTATCACAAATAACTATTACGTAAAATATCGTATTTTACCGAATTTTACGAAAGTAATTTTACCGCTTTACATCCCTAGCTGTATGTGCGTTTGGGGCTTTAGCGTATAACGGTTGCCGCGGCGGTGTAGCTAGCTATACTAGACCAGGCCGTCGTCTCGGGCGCGCGTACCTTGTTTCCGGCGGCGGCGGCGCCGCGCGCCCTCGGCCGCGCCGCGCCCCTCCTCCGAAGACGCGGACTCTGCACAACACGCCCGCTATACCCAGTGCCACAGTACCCCAGTGCGGGGCTGCGAGCGTCTAACGGGTACAGCTGTTTGTTTGATGCTAGTTTCATCTTTCGAATCACTTGAGGAGCGTTCGTCTAACGTGTTTATGTTACGACATAATAAAGCCTGCAATACATGTTGGCCGAGCGTCGCCGAGTGAACGCCAATACCAACGTATAGACAGTATATTTGCATTATCTTGCCATCGCTCGGTGTCGCTCGCCTAGTTAGCCGAGTAAAGTCAAGCGCCAACGTGTATATAGAACTCATTTGGCGTAGCTTGTCACAACTTGCAGTCGCTCGCGACCACTTGCCGCACTTCGGAGCGCTGTCGGTTTTTTTGCACAAATCAAAAGCGCTCGCGCGCACACCGAACGTGTAGCACTTGCCTTGTATTAATTTGCCTACGCTCGCGTTGGCCTGAGCTCGACTAACTTGTATTGCAGGCTTAACGTTTTCATTCATATACTTCACATACTATGCTTACAATATCGAAAGGAAGATTACCTAAGAATCGAAATCCTCTTCTTAATGATAGTTACTAATGCGACATTCCAATAGTTCCTCAATTGATCAACGAAAGAGCTTAACTTTAACAGATCACTCATAAAACAAATAAGCTAACTACGAATGACTTATTAAAGACAGAATAGATAAAATATGTCCAGGTATTTAATACAAAAAAATGATCAAAATCAACCAAATATTACAACCATCACCAAATTAATGTCATCTAACTAAAACTAATTCTAAAAGCGAATCTCAAAAACAAACAGCTGTTATCCGCAGAAATGAATAAATAAAATAGAATCCCACTCATCCATCTAAATAGCTTTATGTACTAATTAAAATGTAAAAAAAAACGGGGTGCATGAAATAAACATACATGATACATTATAATGCATAAATACTTATCAGTAACAAATATTATTACAGAACACTACAGCTACATTTTAACTAGCACATTCAGTAACATTTTCAGATTTGTCTGTCATTTGGTCCTGGTCAATAAACAGGCAAAGAATCGCTGAATGTGAGCGCTGAATGTCATCTAAATTGGATTTCATTTAGGACTAAACTGACTAGTCGTCGTCTCGCTTTATCGCTATGTGCATTCTTTTCCTAATAATCGAGAAGGAATATGACGCACTAAGATAAAAACTATATCGTACCTTCAGTAGGACAAGGGCATAATTGTCTATTATTATTGTCCATTGGAATCATGCTCTTTTCAGGTTTCCTCACGATGTTTTCCTTCACCGTAAAGCTCATGGTGAATTACAAATGTAATTTCACACATAAATTCCGAAAAACTCAAAGGTGCAAGCCGGGATTTGAACCCACGACCGTATGCTTGAGACTCCAATATGTCCGCAATAAATTACATGAGATATATGATCCTTATAATCATGTAGATAAGGATCATATCTCCATGTCATTAATGGTGGACATATTGGAGTTAGATATTTATCAACTCGTATATTCTCGCGTATAGGTCGAGGATAATAACTAGGAATTTAATAAATACACGATCAAAGAAAGATATGTTGCTACTTTTCAAACTGCATCTTGGATAGCGAGCATTCGACATTAAAAGAAAGGACTCTTTTGATCAAATTATTCTGACTGAGACTGCTTGGAATTTCTGAAGATTGTGGGTTTAACAAAACGGTATAATTCAGTGCAGCTATTCTGGTTATCTGACATTTAACGATTTTTTACCTGTATAATTGACGTTGGAAAAAGCTTGGTGATCGTTTAGGGCTTTTGATAAAAAATCAATGGAATACCGTCCAAATAGGTTTCCATGATTTAATTAAGAAAAGCTGTAGCAGAATCTGTTGGAATAATACAACAGCTAAATTTCTGGTAGAAACCGGATCTCATGTTAGGTTGAAATCGCTTCAGCAGATTTTAAATAATTTACAAATTAATATAATTAATCGCAACTACTCTGATTTACACAGGTTGCGCTTATTTTTTTTTTACATAGGCGATTGTAAATACTGAATTACTGCGTGGTATAGAAAACTCAGTTAAACATTTCAGTGAACAGATTCTTAAACTAAAACGTTTAAGAATCGTTTAAGAGTCTCTCCTGTGGTCATAGGCAACATTCGGCCCATTGAATCCTTAATAAGGCCCCATTTATTGGAGCATACTACCACAGAATCAAAAGCAGCTATCGAATACCTGACAAAGGATATTTTTAAAGCTAGTAGTACTTTCAATAATCACAATGGATGTTGCTTATTACTCACACAATAAGGTTGAATTTCCAAGTCAATGCATGTGGTAGCTAAATCGCCTCTACCTTATTAAGGGTTAAATCTAAGAGTGCAGACTCGGAGTCACTTATTTTTATCCACAGGAGAGCCAACTTTTGTTTCTTACACTGTGTATGTTATCCACTGTTTGCTTTATTCCGTTTAGCAGCTTGTCCGTTTTTAATTATACGTAGTTAACTCGAGCGTCACAGTTTCAGAACGTCTGTGTGTCTGTGTAGCAGTGTCTGGTGTGTTGTGTGCGTACCTCTGTCGGCGCTAGAGACATCCTGGCTGTCGAGAACGGAGCTGTCGTCGTCCGTCTGTCGACGCCTGTCGTCGCGCCGCCGTCCGCTCTGTAACGTACAAGCCACGTGTCATGATATTAACCGACTTCATTTGGTTCAGGAATGAGACCGAAGACGAACGAGGGTCACCGACATAGCGTAGGATTAGCAAATATGTAGACCTCGACTGTACTGTTGTGGTATCTTTTACACGTCGACGTCTGCGTCTTTTATTTACATCAACAATTGGCTACACTAGTAATTTATTGAATCAGGCGTTACTTTGCGGAGGTCCATATTAATGAACTAAAACAATTACTTTGCTCACCCGCGACCTTCAATAGTTACGTTTATGCAAGAAATGTGTGCTCATGCAGTTCCTCCACCTCCACACTGTACGAACACACACAAATCACATAAACCCAACCATCACCACCACCAAGCTACACTGACGCGTTTCGAACTCGGTTACGGTTGTTTTAACTCCGAAGATGAGCTCTGGTTGAGTTCGAAACGCGTCAGTGTAGCTTGGTGGTGGTGATGGTTGTGTTTATGTGATTTGTGTGTGTTTGTACAGTGTGGAGGTGGAGGAACTGCATGAGCACACATTTCTTGCATAAACGTAACTATTGTAAGGTCGCGGGTGAGCAAAGTAATTGTTTTAGTTCATTACACTAGTAATATCAATTAATTCATTTTACTTAGCTTAAATGAGTAAAGTGTAACAATCACTTTTATGCTTTTGACGCATTTATTGCATTCGTTTAATGTCGTGCTGTTTCATTACTAGCAAAGCTATAGTCTTGAAATTCATGTGTAAGATATTTGAGGATTCACTATATAATGACAAGTGTTTATCGAAACACGATTACTTGTAGTTCGCTCGATAGAAAAAAAGTCCAAAGTCATATCTAACAAATTAAATAAATTCGTAGTACGACGCTAATACTGCACGGCAGGTCATGACTTTTTGAATGTTAATAAAACGAGATGTTTTTCTAAGGCGTAGTGTTGCTACATTTTTGAAATGCAAGTTTGTTTTAGTAATACTATGAAAATACCTAAATAGGTACACGCGCAGTCTAACAAACCTATCTTGAGCCATCGTGCTTCCCCCGTCCGATAGTCAGCAGCGCTAGTTGTCCTTCGGTCATCGGACGGGGGACTCGTGTCGCTTTGATTCTAGCCGCTCTCACGCACACATACACGAGTGAATAGATTACCTAAATTCGATTAGCGCCAAAAGCTCGGTAGGTCCTTAAGCTCCAAACGCACAGACAGCGGAGGCGTCGCGGTGCGGTGGCGGTGACGGTTGTAATATTCTAACTTGTATGAACAAGTTTTCGGTACGGTGGTACCGATTCATACAAGTTAGAATATAACAATCGTCACAGCCACCGCACCGCCACGCCTCCGCTGTATGTGCGTTTGGAGCTTAATGCCTTGATCACACGTACCGAAATATGAAAGCAACAGCCAGAGGTCCGAAGAAAACCAGGAGAATGACTTAAAACTACTTTAATTAAAATTAATAACTATTCCTACATCTTAAATCCTAAATGACGATAGCTCGGTGTGAGAAACTAAGTGATACAGTTTACAATTGTCTAGGTAAACGCGAGTCACGTCCCGTTGATGCGTTGTCTCACGTAGTGGTAGGCGTCGCCTCGCGTAGTGGCAGCTGGCGTAGGCTAATTCTTAATGTCAGGCTGCTATATGTTGGTTCGGCGACTCTCCTCGTAGTGCGCAGCGTAGTTACGTAACAATCGAGTAAACGGGCGAGACAGTATAAACATAGCGCCGAGTGCTGGGCCGAGCGCTCGGCCGAACGAAGCGGCGAGACAGTAGCTCGGCCCCCGTTCTATCTACTAGGCCGAGCACGTATTAGGCACTGTTTCGCTCGCTCACTCGGCAGGTCTGAACGTTCACTGTCACGCCACTCACCCACATGTAGAACTGAACTGACTGAGTTAATTTCAAAACACGTGTGAACAGCTACTCGCTTACATCACTATACTAGGTGCCAGGTAACGCTGCTTAATCTGTGTAATCTAATAGTGAGAAAATGTTGACAATTTCTGCAATGACCGCAAGTGAACTCAACCCTGTACCACGATAACCGCGTAAAGTTGATTTAGCGATAATGTTCATACGTTTAGCGACAGTCGTTTTTAACCCGTGGAACGTCCCGCGCGCCGCAGTGGCGCATAACGAATTGTTCGTGATTGGCCAATTTATTTTAGTAGTTTCGTTTAACTTTAAGGCTATTTGGCTATATTTTTCCCAGTCTGTTGTCATTTTTGCCTCAAAATAATTTTTATTGGTCAAAATTCAAGCATCGGTTGATTTTTGGTGAATGAATAAAAATGTAACGGCGAACAAATTTTGCACCAGTCCGATACAATCTGTGACGGGTGCGAGTTGTGCGGATTTGTTTTTTTTTGTAGTGATAAAGTATTAATATGGTAAACTAATGTGTGTAATCGATTCTTAAACTAAAATAGTGTAGTGGAAATGTGGAATGCGTCAGTAAATTTAGCTATGTGGCAAAATGTTTTGAGGTTAGAGTGAAAATATTGAAACAAAACAATAATACATAATTTTCGTTACTATCAGGTGAGTTAGAAATAGCAATGATATTTTAGAAACCTAGTGTGAGTAGTGTGTAATCTCAGCTTTCTAACGATATATAACATTCAGTATATAATTATCGTAAAAAAGCACAATTTCGTCTTTTCTAGCATGTAGTACGTAAACAGAATGAACCAAAAATCGTTGGTCGCGTAGGGCATTTTTCGTGAACGGTGACCGATCGCGCGACGGGTTAAACTTGAGATAACATAATACTTGAGGAGTAATGAACTTTTGGAGAGGCCTATGCTTGGAGTTTCTCCGCGGGATCGCATTAGAAATGATGAAATCCGCGCAAGAACTAAAGTCACGCACATTAACGTACACATTACGTAGAACTGACGGCCGATGGGGCCGAAAGGTTCTCGAGTGGCGTCCGCGGAGCGGAAGACGCAGTGTAGGTAGGCCTCCAACAAGATGGAGCGACGACCTGGTGAAGGTAGCGGGAACGCATTGGATGCGGATGGCGCAGGGCCGATCTGTTCGGCGAGCCTTGGGGGAGGCCTATGTTCAGCAGTGGACGTCTTTCGGCTGAAATGATGATGATGAATGAACTTTCAGGCAGGTACGTAGTATAGTCTACTCGGTGCGTGTGATCAAGGCAGTGTGGGTGTGGGTGTGCTCACGTTGGGCATTGGCGGGCGCGCGGTGTGGTGCGGGCGCGGCGCGTGCGCGCGGCCGTTCTCGAGCGGCGCGCGGCGCGCGTCCTCTCCCCGCTCGGGCCGCTCCCCGCGCTCCCCGCGGTCGCCCCGGTCGGCGCGCTCGCCTCGCCGCGTGTCGCCGCGCTCGCTCGACCTGGAACACAACGGACGATACGTTTTTAATACAGTCACAGACATAGCTCGAAGAATCGTCAGACACGAATGGCAGCGGGCAGGGCACAACTTATGGCCGATGGGGCAAAAAGGATCTAGAGTGGCGTCCTCGGACCGGAAGACGCAGTGTAGGTATTCCTCCAACCTGGTTAAGGCTGCGTATCCACCGGAGCTGTGCGAGGATGCGTTGCGCCCTCGCATCACATCCCTATGTGTTTGTCATGAACCAATAGAAACACTTCATCTATCTATCCTTGCTCAGCTCAACTCTGGTGTAAACAGCTCAGCGGAGCGAGATTTTTGTACATACAAAACAAAAGAAGGAAAAGATGTGTGCGAGGGAAGTGTTGCTAGGCGGCGTTGCTCCGCTCCCGCCTCACCGCACCCCGCCCGCTTGTTTGAAAAGAGCCCGCTACACATCCTCGCATCGCTCAGCTACCTCGCACATCTCTGGTAGAAATGCAGTCTTAGGGGAGGCTTATGTTCAGCAGTGGAAGTCTTTTGGCAGAAATGATGATGATAAGACCGTTCATGAGGATATGAAAAGGCCCTCTCGGCGGAAGCGGAGACGGACGAGGAGATGAAAAGGCTTTCACAGTATTAGTTGTTGCAATACTTACCTGTTGGTTCGTGCGCCGCGGCCGCCGCGCCCGCGGTACCCCCCGCCGCCCTCGCCGCGCTCCTCGCCCAGCTCGGGCGTCATGCGGCGTCCGCCTGCAATAACAACAACAAGGAAAATGTTAAAACTTGTACATTTTTATTTTTCAATTTAATTTTTTATTACTTTTACTGTCATCCCGTGAAAACCATAATATTTCATACTAAATACAACCTAAAACATGGTAAACAGAAAAAAGATCAGCGCTGGGAATCGAACCAGGTCCTCAGCATTCCGTGCTGCGTGCTAAACCCCTACACCACCACTGGTCAGGAGATTAGAGACAAAAAAAATTGTACCTCAACTCCTGACCAGTGGTGGTGTAGGGGTTTAGCACGCAGCACGGAATGCTGAGGACTAGCGTTGAAAAAGTCCGAAAAAATTCCCGTTTTTTTCTAATCACCTCGTTTTTTTCGGATATTTATGGATATTTCCGCTCTTATTTTTCCGAAAAAAAAACGATTAAAACCGAAAAAAACCGAAATGGAAAATAACGAATGAAGTTTTCTATATGAATGTTGTTAATTAGAATTGGTAAGTACATACTTTTTTAAGATTTTAAATTTTTTTCTTAGTGCCAGCGGGTAATTTGACACGTTTAGGTTAATTTTGTCCACATTCCCACTTCGTCCACATTCTCATTTCCGTTAAGTAATAATTTGTTCGTTTTTAAAGAAAATAAAAGTCTATCACGAATAATTATTGCAGTAGACACATAAACTTATATATTAGAACAATTCGTATATATCACATTTTTAATTTTTATTCAATTTTTATGGAATCCTGAATTATGTATACAGTTGTGGCCATATAATTAAGAACGATTATTTATTGAGATGATTTTTTCAAAGTAACAAGTATAACTAATTGCCCGTATTTTTTTTATTTCTCTCGGTATTGCAAAACTTTTCCGTACTACCGGTACATTCATTTATGCAACATTGTTGGCTAAAAAATTAATAGAGAAACTTTATACATTCGATCTGAACCTAGTATTAGTACTTACTGGCTGGTCACGTAATTAAGAACGCTGAATAGTTTATTATTTTTTCAAATTTAAATAGAGAACACTGTGTGGCTCTGTGGTTGTAGATTATTATTCGTATAATTTTGACGCCATTTCGTGCTGTTAAAGTCTTAAAAGTGATTACTTCGTATAAAAACAATGGGGAAAAATAAAAGTTGTGATAAATCTACAAGAGAAGTAATAATAAAACTTCGCGAGAAGAATTGGTCGTATAAAAAGATAGCCGACCATCTGCAATGTTCAAAAACAATGGTTTTCCATGCCGTAAAGCATTTTTCCACGTATCAAACTACTTCAAACGTTCCGCGTGGACCTAGACAGAGAAAGTCATCTCGTCGAGATGATCGAAATATCGTTCGTTTGGCAAAACAAAATCCTTTTAAAGGGTCTAATGAGTTGAGAAAAGAATATTTTGGCGAAAACAACCCTTCAGCAATCTCTGCACGCACTATTCGAAGGCGTTTGGTAGAAAATAAGTTGAACGGAAGGATAGCAAGGAAGGTGCCTATGTTGAAACGATGTCATAGGCAAGCCCGACTTGCATTTGCAAGAAGGTATGAAAACTGGACAGTCAGACAGTGGAAAAACGTTCTTTTTTCTGACGAGACAAAAATAAATAGGGTATGTTCTGATGGAAAACGATATGTACGACGCCCTCCGAATAAATCATTCGACCCAAAGTACACAAAAGTGACATTAAAGCATGGCGGGGGAAATGTGAAAATTTGGGGGTGCTTTTCTGGACATGGCGTTGGACCTGTTAGGCTGATAGAAGGAAACATGGATCAATTCCAATACAAAAATATACTGCAAGAAACAATGTTACCATATGCCGAAGACGTGCTTCCGGTTATTTGGACATTCCAGCACGACAATGATCCAAAGCATACTGCACGCACCGTTAAGGAATTCCTCACATCACAATCAGTTTCAGTCTTAGATTGGCCAGCCAACAGCCCAGATCTTAACCCAATAGATCATCTTTGGTGCGAAGTCAAGAAAAAGGTTTCAAATCGACAGTGTGGCAATTTGAGAGAGCTGTACGACGTTTTCTTAGAAGAATGGAACTCTATTTCTCTTGCGAAATGTCAAAAATTGATAGATTCAATGCCTCGCCGGTGTAAAGCCGTAATTAAAAGCCGTGGACATGCTACTAACTATTAATTTTAGTTCAAATGTATTAAATTGCTTTTTTTTCTATACCAACTTCACATTAATATGATTTATTTAATCTAAGTTTCATATAAAACAACTCTCGAGCAGTTTAATAAATCGTTCTTAATTATTTGTCCAGCTTCATTACTATTTGAATTTATTAGTATAGAGAACAAATAAAATTTGTAAAAAAAAATGTTAGCAATTATACACTATTATTATTAATCCTGTTTGCTCTATCCATGTGGCTATTTTATAACATAACTTGTTACTTCTAAGAATGAACACAACTAGACATATGACATGATTTAGATAAAAAAAAATCGGAAACTTCAAATCGTTCTTAATTGTATGACCACCACTGTATAATCGTATTGAATCTTTGCCCCCCGGGAATATGTTCGGTGCAACCGAACACCGTTGTGACGTCAGTCAGTGGCGGCTCCCGCCTTTTACGTATTTTAGTGCTCTTTACGGTATTGTCGCGACCGGGTGCATTCATAACATTACTTAACATAACATTTTACTTTTCTATAACAATTAAATCGAAGTATTTAGACGGTGCCAGTGTTTTACTCAACAACTATGTAAGGGCAAGTTAGCTCCCTACACTTTCTTGTTGTTGTTGAAGTTCGTGGAGTGCAGAGAAAGAAGCCGTAGTCAATGTATAGTTTAATCAAAGTTATAAGTTAAGTTTAGTTAGGCAATACTTTCTCTTCAGATGTCTTTCGTACGATAGTTAGTTACGCACTAATGTTTACCTTAAATTATTGTATTATATTGACTGCTGTGACGCGGTCAAAAGTAGGTCGCGTGTAAGCAAAAATGTACGGCAGTAAGACCGTACATATTCGCAACCCCGAAAATAAAGAAAATAATCTCAAGAGAAAGTAAAATTTTCAAAGTACAAAATAAATTAATCAAAGTGAAAGGCAATGTTGTCAACAGTAGCGTAGTCTTGACGGTGGCGCTTCGTTCGGCTCGTCGAGGGCTTGGCATCCTCTGGTCCCGTGATCCTTTTTTGTGGAATAGTCTGCAACTCTATGTCTTCATAGTGGGGTTTCACCGACTTGAGCGAACAATGGCTTCGAGGTTTGCGTTTGGTACAAAGTAGTGGGAAACGCCGCTTCGCAACCCAAAATATAAGGCAAAGAACCGCTATTCCTAGTAGTAGATAGGAAATAGCAAATTGATGAATGTCGATGTTGGAAAGTGGTGTGGATATTTCATTTTCCTGCTCGCGTTGTGAAACCAATCTTCTTTCGATTTCTGTTAACTCTTCTGGTTGGCTCAGATGTACCGTAGCAGCCTTGTGGTAAGTCAAATTGACAATTCCGTTGGCAGATGTGTTCAATGTGGGCACGTTGAAGTTATAGTTTATCTTAATTTTGCTGTTGTACTGATTATGAGAATATATAGTTAGATAATTGGACTGTAGCAAACAGCCTTGAGGTAAAGTTACGATCCCGGAAGATGTTAGAGTATACGCCGTGACCTCATTTTCACATATAGTTCGCAGTGCGCAGGTGTCACAACAAATTGCAAGCCAAGTGTTTGGTGCATGCAACTCGATCCACGTGTCCTTGCATGAGGCCACTGTGACGTCACATTGAGACGTCATACGATGACTTAATAGTTTTGCTTCGCACGGGATATTATTGTTGTGTAGGTTGAACACAGGAAGGTTTTTATTGCACAAGTAGCTATCTGGCTTTTGTTGTATGCATTGTTTTAAAAGTTCTTCGGATAAGGAAATGAAAGTGTTCTTCCTGAAGTTCACAGCAATGTACTTCGATGTTGTTGCCATGATTGCTATACTTGAGTTCGTTCTGACAGGTAGTGGGATAGCTTGATGTAGAGTGAAATCTTCATCTGAAGTGAGGGGTATATGAATCTCGAACATGAAGTAGTTGTCCGTCACTCGGGCCTTTATGTAGAGTAGCTTA
This sequence comes from Archips xylosteana, assembly GCA_947563465.1. Lineage (NCBI taxonomy): Eukaryota > Metazoa > Arthropoda > Insecta > Lepidoptera > Tortricidae > Archips > Archips xylosteana. The sequence continues at coordinate 1,933,084 of OX387351.1, read as the reverse complement.
TAAAAGTCTTTCACTTCTTCGCTTATGTTCTCTACTGGCAATGACAAAGTTCTGGGAAGTTTACCGGAAATGTCAGTTAATTGCCTGACCAGGTTGACTGGCGTTACCAGGTGCACGTCCATATGACCCTTATACACGTCCGTAAGAGTGTTGAATAGCATCTCTTGAACACTTTTGAGGTTGTTTAGTAATAAATGTGCCGCTAGGGATGCTGAATTAAAGAAGCTAGTTGCCATCGCTATTTCTAATTCAGATTGCACCTTTGCGATGTTAGCGTCAGTCTGTTTCATAAAGTTTTCCATTGTAATAAATTGTTGTTTGATGTTTTCTTCGGATTTTTTCAAAACAGTGTTCTCAAGTTCCACGATCGATGTTTGATTTTTGATTAGTTGAAGTAGGTATTTTTCGTTGTTTTGAACAGCCTTTATGTCATTTTGGTATTTATCAGCAAATCTTTGGTCTAAGATACCAAATAGACTGTTGGTTATGTAGCCAACTCCATCGATTAGCCCACGTTTCCTCCGGTTAGACAAATGTTTGTGTGGAGCAAGTAGTATGGTGTTATAATAGCTCAGAAGATCCATCTCGTGATATAGCTGATCCAATGTAGTTTGGCAGTATCTAGGGTCAGTTTTTTGACACAAATCTTTCACCCCCTGTAAGTATGTTTGTATACGTCGAACACCTTCCCAGTAATTAGTTAAGTTATAGTACATTAAGAGCGTCCACTCGTCATGTATTATTTGTATGTTTCCCATTGCGTCATAGTAGATCGGGCGTTCGCGTTCAATGTTTGTAATTTGAGCCACTCTAGGCTCGTCGGCACGTGACTCTGACATCACGGCGCACATTGTTATGAAAGGCCCGGCTAGCTCAGTCGGTAGAGCATGAGACTCTTAATCTCAGGGTCGTGGGCTGATCCAATGTAGTTTGGCAGTATCTAGGGTCAGTTTTTTGACACAAATCTTTCACCCCCTGTAAGTATGTTTGTATACGTCGAACACCTTCCCAGTAATTAGTTAAGTTATAGTACATTAAGAGCGTCCACTCGTCATGTATTATTTGTATGTTTCCCATTGCGTCATAGTAGATCGGGCGTTCGCGTTCAATGTTTGTAATTTGAGCCACTCTAGGCTCGTCGGCACGTGACTCTGACATCACGGCGCACATTGTTATGAAAGTTGTAAACAATGTAAAGGCACGAGACAAGTTCTTTTTGCTTCTTTTTTCAGTTCTTGCAGTTGGAGATGTTATCTTCGAAACAGGTTGGTTTAAGTCTTCATTTTCCTCGTTCTTTTCTATCTTGACTTCGTTTTCAATTGGCAGGGGTGATAGTTTTACAATTGGACGTTTTATTGTACCAGTTTGTGTTTTAATGGTTGTTACTCGAACATAGCCATCGGCGCCAGGATGAAGTTGTAGTACGCGTCCCATGGCCCACTTTCCTGGTGGTAAGTTGTTGTCTTTGACCAGAACAATATCACCCTCTTTAATGTTTGGCTGGGGTTTGTTCCACTTGCTCCTTATTTGTAGTTGAGACAGATATTCGTTGGACCAGTTCTTCCAGAATTGTTGGAACATGTGCTCCGTAAGTTGCCATCGGCGGCGTAAGTCAATCGTTGCGACATCACTGTAGTCTGATAGTGGCAATGCCATAGTAGGGGTCCCGGTTAAGAAGTGGCCAGGTGTCAGGTAGTTGTAAAATTCGTCAGGATCTTCCGTGAGCGGGCACAGTGGCCGGGAGTTCATGCAGGCTTCGATTTTTGCTAGTAAAGTTCCCAATTCCTCATAAGTTAGCTTTTGACTTCCGAGTACACGTCGGAGATGATGCTTAAGAGATTTCACAGAACTTTCCCACGCCCCTCCAGCGCTCGGCCATGCAGGAACGTTGAAGTGCCATTCGACTTCCAGTTTTCCGATCTCTTCAAAGAAATTTGGTGATAATATATTTTTAAATTCTTCGAATTCCCTCCGTAAAGTCCTTGACGCCCCCACAAAGTTGGTGCCACAATCGGAATACATATGTTTTGGCGTGCCTCTTCGTGCGCAAAACCTCTGAAAGGCAGCGATAAAGGTTTCAGTGCTTAGGTCTGAAACGAGTTCAATATGTACGGCCTTGGTTGCCATACATATAAAAATAGCTATGTAGCCTTTGGATGTTTTCACTCCTCTTCCTTTGTTAAGTTTTATCTCGACATGGCCGGTAAAGTCAACTCCTGTGTGGCTAAACGGCCTGGAGGGGGTGACTCTTTGCTTCGGTAGATCACCCATCAGTTGATAGTTATTAGTTATTTTGTATCGATGACACGGAACGCAGTGTAGCAGTCGCGATTTCACTGCTTTGTTGCCCCCAATTATCCAGTATCGCTCTCTGAGGTGGGCTAACGTCAGACGAGCTCCTCCGTGAAGTGTTGATTTGTGCGCGTGCTCGATGACAAGTTGAGTTAAACGTCCATTGCGTGGTAAGATTATTGGGTTTTTCATTTCCAGTGGCAGGTTTGAGTTGGTAAGGCGGCCGCCAACCCTTAATATTCCCTTTTCATCTATGTAAGGGTTAAGTTTAAACAAGTTTGATTTGTTAGTTAAATTTTCTTTCTTCAAAAGTTGTTTATATTCGTGCTCAAACTCTGTTTGTTGCGCGTATTTAATAATTAGTTCAGTTGACGCGGCTAACTCGCTTGTTGTTAGGTAAGTGGTGTCGAATTTCTTACTATTGCGGGCGCGTGCACTAAAGCGCATAGCCCATGCGGTGACTCTTATCACTTTAGTTAACGAACTGTATTTAAATAATAATTCATTTGTTAAGTGTTTGTTATGATTTTTTGCTGCTATTTCCGCTTCTTGAAGTTCGCCTTGTTTTGTTGTAAATAGACAAGTTATTGCCTTCGGCTCTGCTTGACATCTAAACGTCTTGAGAAATTCTGGGCCTTCCCACCAAAGCTTTAGTTTAATAAGCTTTCCTGGATAAAGCCCTCTAGTGGCACAATCAGCTGAGTTCTGCTCCGATTTAACATAGTGCCACTGTTCGGCGGGTATTATTTGTTTTATTCTCGTGACTCGGTTGGCTACATATTGTTCCCATTTAGATGTATCTCCTTGTAGCCATGCTAGAACGACTTGTGAATCACTCCATGCCTGGACCTTTATTTCGTGGCCCATTAGTGCCTTTTTTGTCTTGTCGATGAGTTGTGACAGCAATAAGGCAGCTGAAAGTTCCAGTCTTGGAAGCGAAGTTTTTTGAGTTAGCGGCGCAACCCTAGTTTTTGCTGCGAGTAGGGTGATAGTAAATTTTCCTTGCTCGATCGGTGCTCGACTGTATATGACACAAGAAAATGCCTTCTCGCTTGCGTCACAGAATCCGAATAGTTCAATGACCTTGTCAGTAACACCAATCCAACGATTCAATTTGATGTTCTTTAAGTCTGGCAGTTCAGTTTTAAGTTTTATCCAGTCATTTTGAATGTCGACAGGTAGGACGTCATCCCATCCAAGTTTGCTGACCCAGACCCTTTGAAATAATAGTTTTGCTGTTACGGTCACGGGAGCCAGCCAGCCCAGCGGGTCGTAAAGTTTTGAGATCTCCGACAGTAATGTTCTTTTAGTGAGTGCAGTTCGTTTCATGAGGTCCAAGTTCCAGTTCAACACGAATGTGTCCGTGTTTTGATTCCATCCAAGGCCAAGTGTTTTAGTAGATTCTTCGTGCTTGAAGTCGAATACTTTTCCAGTTGATATTTGATCTTTTCTTAAGTTTTCTTGCAGAGCTGGGTGATTAGTGGACCACTTTCTTAAATTCATACCGCCGCCCTTTAGTAAGTTGATGAGTGCTAGTTGTAGTTCTTTGGCTGCTTCCAGGGAGTTATGACCGCTAACTAGGTCATCTACATAAAACTCGTTCTGTAGTACTTTTGCAGCAGCGGGGTATTTATGTTCGTCATCCATGGCTAACTGCTTTAAAGTTCGCATTGCTAACCAGGGTGCGCACTTAGTACCGTAAGTTACCGTGCAGAGTTGATATTCCTGTATGCGTTCGTTTGGAGAGTTACGCCATACAATTTTTTGAAGTGGCTGTTGTTCTTCAGATATCCAAATACAGCGGAACATCCTTTCTATATCCGCCGTAAAGGCATATTTATAAGTTCTCCATTTCAGGATTAGCGCCTGGATGTCCTTTTGTAGTTTAGGACCCTTTTCTTGCAGACTGTTCAAACTGAGGCCGTTACTTGATTTTTGTGAGGCGTTGAATACGACTCTTAGTTGTGTAGTTTCAGCGTTCTCTCGTAGAACACCATGATGAGGCATAAAGTTTTCGAGCTGTACAGTTGGGGTCGAAAGCTTCATATGACCAAGATCGACGTATTCTTTTATGAATTCTTTGTACATCTTGGCGAGTTTAGCTTGCCTTTGCAGCTTCTTCTCGAGTTGTAAGAATTGCGAGATGGCTATAGATTTCGAGTGACCTATTTTTTCTTCATAGTCGGAACAAAACGGCATTTTTACAATATATCTTCCATCAGAGCCTCGTTGAACAGTCTTGCTGTAAAAGTCTTCGCATTGATCTTCCTTGCTAATGTCTTCATTGCCTTGCGCGATATCTTCAGTCTCCCAAAACTTAGTTATTTCGTCCAGATTGATCAGAGTTACGTGACAGTTAAAAGTTTTCAATTTCCCACACAAGATCCATCCCAGATGAGTTTGTTGAGCGATGGGAGCTTGCATGGGTCCTTTAAGGACTCCGTCCTGGATAATCTTAGCGTATACTTCCGCTCCCAGCAGGAGGTCTACGGAGCGGGACATGTTGTAATCAGGATCGGCAAGTTTCAAGTTTTGTAAATGCGGCCAATTTTCCTTTTTAAATGTAGAGTTAGGTAGATTGTTTGTTAGTTTGTTCATAATAAATGCTTGAAGTTCGAAAGTATAATCTGAATATAACGATTTGCAGGACAGTTGTAGACGGCCTTTGCAGTCCTTGGATGATTCTCCTATTCCGGAGATGGTAGCGTAAAGTTTTCTTCTCGGCAGTCTGAGCAGTTGAGCAGCGTTTTCAGTAATTAAGTTTACTTGCGAGCCTTGATCCAGAAGGGCCCGCAATGTAACGTAAGTTCCGTCGACTGATTTGACCTTCAGCTGAACAGTAGTTAAGAGGATCTCCATTTCGTCAGATGACAAGTGATTAGCAGCTGGAGGCTGAGTTGAAGACGTTGAAGTGGACGGACGTTGACCCGAAAAGTTATTTTTTACTTTATAAAAATGCGACATTGTTTTCTTCACTGGATTATGCAACAGTGTATGATGCCTCATATTGCACTCTTTGCAAGTTTTTATCGACTTGCATTCGCTGTTGCCATGACTGTATAAACAGTTTTTGCAGACGCGCAGTTTTGCAATAGTTATGTTTCTTTGCGTTGGGTCCAGGTCGATGAACTTCGGACATTGCATCAACACGTGATTCCCGTCGCATAGAGTGCAATTCCCATATACCGCGTGATAAATCTTTGGCGATGCTCCTCTGAAGTTTGAGTATTGTTTGTTAACTGGCCTGGTAAAAGTAGTTGGTTTCGTGTAGCTAACGTTTTCTTTTTTGGGATGTCTCATAGTTTCAAACGCCATAAACTTGCTCTCCAAAAATGATAAGAAATCACTTAAGATCGGTAAATCTCGGTGATTCTGAAGTTCCCTCATATAATCGTTGTAAGTAGTTGTGTCAAGTTTCTGCGACATGAGGTGTACGATGATGGGGTCCCAAGAAGTGGTTTCAACGCCGATGTTTGCAAGCCCGTTTAAGCACTCAGTAATAACGTCATGCATCTTCTTGAGACTGTAGGCATCTGGCTGTTGTAAGAGTGGTAAGTTGAGCATGGTGTTTGCGTATGACGTAAACTGGAGACGCCTATTGTCATAACGCTGGTTTAAAATTTGCCAGCAGGAGCTGTAGTTATCCGCGCTGATAGTGAGATGCTGCACCAATCTTTCAGCTTCACCACGCAGTTTAGTTTTCAAATGCTGCATCTTCTGTGCTGTATTAATTGACGGATTGTTATGGATGGTTTCAACGAAAAGATCCTTGAATGAGATCCACTGGGTGTAATTCCTGAAAATTCGGGAACTTCGACTCTGGGTGCCGAATGTTGATAGTGAGCACTTGACCAAATCTTCTTGTTTAAGTTACGCTTTAGTTCGTCGTATTTGTCTTCAGTGTTGATAAACATGCTATAGTACGTATCATTAGACCCTTTAAAATGAGCGTCTAATTCCCAGTGGACCTTGTCGATGGAGTCCCACTTCGCCTTCAAGATGTTAAGGTGATCTTCCAACTCCCATTTCTCACTTGTAGCATGAATTACTATTTTTGACATAGCGCGGTCTATAGCTTTAAAGTTACGTTCTTGTTTTCCCAGCAGAGCTTTGATGCCGTCGTCAGCTCTATCATCTATGGTGTCCGCCAAGTTAAATTGAACGTTACAATCCTGTTCAGAAAAGTAACGTAACATGTTCAGCATATCCGCTTTAGTTGACTCGTACAACGCCTTTGTTTTGTCATAGACGTTTTCCGTGAAGTATTGCTGAGTTCTGTCGCCAGATTCATGCACAAGGATTTTGTGACGATTCTCAAAATCTTCCCAATATTCGCCGAGAGATGCAAGCCGCGTGTTTAAATAGTCTTGAGTTTTTCTCGACGAATTGTCCTTTCTATAGTTCGTACATAAAGTATTGATGTTATTAAAGCAACCTTGCTGTTTCTGGAGGTCGCTCATGTTGACTGGATCGTCTTCAGTTAGTTAAGTTGGTTAGTTAGTAGTAGTTCTTGATATCCGCCTCGTAGTTCACGATGACGAATGAGTTCTTCAGCTGGTTCGTTGTATGGCACCTAGTACAGTTGCTCACTGTAAACGATATATGCGTCGTCTCAATTCAACCGGTGGAACCCGCTTGTGGGAAGCCAGTCAAACCGATACGCTACCGCAACAGAAATACAAACTGTATAAATACCGGGATGCTCGAAGGACCATTAAATGTAAGGGCAAGTTAGCTCCCTACACTTTCTTGTTGTTGTTGAAGTTCGTGGAGTGCAGAGAAAGAAGCCGTAGTCAATGTATAGTTTAATCAAAGTTATAAGTTAAGTTTAGTTAGGCAATACTTTCTCTTCAGATGTCTTTCGTACGATAGTTAGTTACGCACTAATGTTTACCTTAAATTATTGTATTATATTGACTGCTGTGACGCGGTCAAAAGTAGGTCGCGTGTAAGCAAAAATGTACGGCAGTAAGACCGTACAACTAACATAATAAACGCCACTCCCCGAACAAATCGAGAAAAACTAACGAAAATGTAACGTCGGCAGCTCAGCAGGTAGCGACATCTCTTGTCCGGATGAGCGGGTAGTTCTCTCTCGTCGGGTATAACACAGATGGCGCTGTATTACGCTGTACCTGGCGGGTACCGCTGCGGCGGCGGGCGGCGGCGCGCGCGCGCGGCGGGGTGGCCGCGCGGCGGCGGGTAGGCGGTGGCGGCGCCGCCCATCACCACCCGCAGCTGCTGGTCTACTCCTGCTGGCTGTGCTGTACCTGGCGGGTACCGCTGCGGCGGCGGGCGGCGGCGCGCGCGCGCGGCGGGGTGGCCGCGCGGCGGCGGGTAGGCGGTGGCGGCGCCGCCCATCACCACCCGCAGCTGCTGGTCTATCTCCTGCTTCTCCGCCCGGAGCTGCTCCACTTCCTGCAAACGATACCAATAATAATAGTTACTACGCAAAAGATTGGACATTCGCGTTTAACAGCCGCTGTATCGAGTGCTTCTCCATCGGAGTGCCATACTGCAAAAATAAAGGGTTGGTTACAAAAATGACGATGACTACAAAACCCGCTATGATAGCTTCTTCGAGTAAAATGAGTTTAGTAATAGTACATTTCTCAAACATGCTATGTAATGTTTACGTTGTGTTCCTTAAAACAGGCTTCAAAATACACCGTTGCAGGCCCTAGGCCGGCAATGCGATCGTCTATTGTTTTATGTCACACAGCACCATGATGTTTATAGGTCAATAGCATTCAGCCATTTAAAAAAAAACTATAAGCAATATTTGCATTTCGGTTCATTATGACATTCTGCCACTACGCTTATTTAAGGTAAGGTAGGGTGACGGTGATAGTAATGGTGATCTGCCTAGAGAAATATTTCATCATCACCATTATCATCATCATCATTCATTATCATCATCATCATCACCACCATCATCATCATCATCATCACCATCACCACCATCATCATCATCATTCATCACCATCATCATCATCATCATCATCACCATCATAATCATCATCATCATCACCATCATCATCACCATCATCATAATCATCATCATCACCATCATCATCACCATCATCATCATCATCACCATCATCATCATCATCACCACCATCACCATCATCATCATCACCATCATCATCACCACCATCATAATCATCATCATCATCATCACCATCATCATCATCATCACCATCATCATCACCACCATCACCATCATCATCATCACCATCATCATCACCACCATCATAATCATCATCATCATCATCACCATCATCATCATCATCACCATCATCATCACCATCATCATCATCATCACCATCATGATGACGACGACGACGATGATGATGATGATGATGATGATGATGGTGATGATGCATGTTTGAGAAAAGCACTATACAAGCCTCGGCCGGAACAGGGGTTGCCGGCCTCTGCAGTAATGTACTATTTGTTCTCAATTAAACTTTTTCTTGTTAAGAATAAAACTCTTTACTAAACTCATTTTACTCAAAGAAACTATCACCATAAGAATAAATAATAACAGAGTAGAAGGGAATCTCTTTTGACCGCGTCCAAAACGCCGCCATTTATATACCTACTTCCCCCCCTCACGTCGTTATCGTTACACCCCTCTGTCGTCCAGGCGTGTTGCTAGGGTTGCTTACTGTTAAATATTACTTACGTCTAAAGATAATATTGCTAAAATATAAGTTTTTATTTACTTTAAAATCAAATTTGCGCCACTGGCCACTTGCGCTGCGCGATCGCGTCGCGTCGCGAGGAGAGGCGAGCGAGAAAAGGTCAACGACCGATGGCGGGGCTATTGAAGATTTGACGAAAAGCAATAAAATGTTGTAGGTACCTACTCTAAAATTTTACCATTGGGTGAAACTATTGGCTACACAAAAAGAACTGTTCATGTCTTTTTGATTAATTAGGTACGAAAACGAAATAATATTTCGAAAATATTACTTACCGCTCATCATCTTTGGGCAAACTAAAAAAACTTAAGTGTGGCATCGTTTTTCCATTATTTACACACCCAAATAACTTGACGCTATTGTTATAAAACGAACGAACAGTAAACACTTAAACAGCCAAACGCGCGTGCAGCGACGCCGGCCGTGACACCCTGACTGAGTTCCCGCTTAGCGAGTACTCTAATATCGTGACCTTGAGTCCGGCCGGAGCGAGAGTTTCCCTTCTACTCTGTTATTATTTATTCTTATGCTATTATCACATCGGGTTTTGTAGTTATCGTAATTTCTGTAACCAACCCTTTATTTTTGCTCGTCAGTGTATTTTTAGAAAAAAATACTTGATGCCAAGTTTCTTGCGGCGAATTCTTCTTGGCAATCATGGTCTTTACGAAAGCGGTGGTAGACTAAAACAAAAGATATCTAAAAGAACCTTAAACGGCTTACTTACAAAAATTAATTTTGATTTTTGACCGTTCCCTTTCACTATTGCTAAGGTATATAGCCGTACGAGAAAGATGCGCAACCGCGAGGTAGGTATGCCAGTAAAATGCGCAGCTCGAGCTATGCGATGTATCGTTAGTAGAGACCATCCGTAGCACGAATCCACAGCATGCATCCAAAGCACGCATCTTTTCATACAAAAAAAAACCGGCCAAGAGCGTGTCGGACACGCCCAAGATAGGGTTGCGTAGCCATTACGAAAAAATCAAGTAATATTTTTCTAAGGATTTCGTATGTGTACGGAATCTTCCAAGTTAGGTATCGTCAATACTTTGAAAAAAGCTCGTATCTCAAAATCGATAATCTGGCAAAGTGAACTTTATTACGCGCGTATCAAGGTACAGTTTTGTTTACATACTGATTTGAGATACGAGTTTTTCAAAGTAGTTCTTTGATCAATTATAACTGAAGATACACATTGCCGAACAAAATCCCCTTCAAAAAATGTCCGAACTTTTTTATTTGTTTACATAACAATTAAAATCATCACCTACACAGAAATTTGAACCTAATCTTTACTTTATTACAGTCGAATTTCGGTTGACACTTGACAGCTAAACTTGACAATTTCACGCAACGTACTGAGAAAAAGAAGGCCACTTTTATCAAAGTGGCGCTCATTTGGCTCGGACATTTTCGGGCGCGCGACTGTGGATCTACAGTTATAATTGATCAAAGCTTAAACTACAAATAATTCCCAAGCCATCTTAGCCGCTATAATTTTCTTTGTAAATTTAATATATTTACTACCATTTTGAATTTTTTCAAATTTTTCCACCCAACAGTATAGATTTTAGAGGGGTGGGGGACGGTCGATTTTAATGAAAATTTTCACTAAGTTGAATATTTCACAAACAAATCACTGAATACAAAAATCATGTTAGCAACCCCCCAATGGTTTTAAAAGACCTATCCAACGATACCCCACACTATGGGGTTAGTCGAGAAAAGAAAATCACCCCCACTTTAAGTCTATGGGAGGTACCCTAAAAAAAAATTTTTTAGTTTTTTTTTATATAATCACTTTGTCGGCGTGACTGATATATGTATTCATGCCAAATTACAGCTTTCTATTACTAAGTCTCCGAGCTTAGCCGCGGACGGACAGACAGACAGACGGACAGACATGGCGAAACTAAAAGGGTTCCTAGTTGACTACGGAACCCTAAAAAGAATCCGTTTCCACCAGTGCTATGGATGGACCAATGAATGATTGATTGTGGAGCACAAATCGTTCATTTAATAATGAATCTTAAATATCTTGAAATAGTTTCGAAAAATAGTTTCAAACATAACATAACTGGTGACTCTGTATCTGCTTCATCTGTAAAAAGCGTCAGGACTCAGGAGCATAGGTACGGCGACAAGGCCAGCGAATCCGCCGCTGTCCATGCGTCGTAAAGACAGCCGCATCTTGGCACGTGTGTAGCGCGTGTGTTACCTTGAGATGCGCGACGTGGTACTCGACCAAGACCTGTGCGTTGGCGATGTTCTCGCGCGTGCCCACGAACACGAAGGGCACGACGCCCTCCTCGCGCGGGCCCACCGGCGCCGGCTCGTTGTCGCCTTCCACCTTCACCTGCAAACAACACACTACAGCTGCAGGCTTAAGAGGATACGATGCGCACCATTTCTCCATACAAACGTAGTCCCCTGTTTCCTCCCTGGATAATGGCTTTAGAGCCCAATTTTTTTACTGTGTAATCTGTATCTACCGCAGGCTATACCCCTATGTTTAGTTTTTTTTCCATATTTCAATAGGGATGTTTCCTAGGTAAAAAAATAATAATTCTTATTAGTCCGTATTTTATCAAAAAATATTAGACACGTAACTTTTCTTTTGACAATTAAACAAAAAATGACGAAGATATGGCGCGTTGAAGTTCCGCGTGACGAGGCGTGACGTCACTTGTTCCTAAAACGCTCATACAAAGTGTAGGAACAAGTGACGTCACGCGAAACTTCAACGCGCCATATCTTCGCAATTTTTTGTTTAATTGACAAAATAAAAAATACGTGTCCAATATTTTTTGATAATCTAAAAGACTGACTAGTTAGGAAAGTAGCCTATTAACATAAGAAATATGAGCTTTCCAAAACTGAAAAAATTTCCCAATTTCAACTTCATTTTCAGACACTCATCAGAAAAGAATCCCTCATATAAACAAAAAAAGGAAAACATAGGGGCATAGCTAAATCTGTCCTCTAATTACATTTGAAAAAAAAAATTATGTTGGTTTAGTTTTCGAGAAGAAAACAGAGGACTACGAAATGCTGTTTTGATCAATTTTACGCGTCTATCAACCCTTTCAACGCCAACGACACATATATATAGGTGTCACAAAGTACAGTGACAAAGTGATCTTGACAAAATGACATAAGATTCAAAGCAGGTTTATGTTTTATCGAGGCGCGGCGTTGAAAGGGTTAACGGTCTGATCTGCAGTTGTCCCGCTCTCGCTGTACTGACACGGAGGGGTTCGGGCGAGACAGCGACATTTCATTAAAATACCTATTTCTCAAAAGTCTCTCAGCCATCGTATCCTCTTAAGGTTTCGACACACAGCGGGCGTCGGCGGGACGGTACAATCTGTAATGTACTACTTTAAATAGACGCCGTCAAACAACGCCGTTTGACGGCGTCTGTTTAAAGTAGTACATTACAGATTGTACCGTCCCGTCGGCGTCCCGTCGACGCCCGCTGTGTGTCGAAACCTTTATTATTTATTACCAAGGGGCGGAATTTTCGAGGCATTGACCATAGTGTTTTATCGAGTATCTATGATTAAACTAACTGTCACTTAGCACGAAATATTTTAGGTAATTAAATTAGACCTGTAATGAGGGAGGGGGGAGGCCTTTGCCCTACAGCGGGATACTAAAGACTAAAAAAAATAGATCCGTGTGTTTGAAGGTTAATAAAATAGCAAATTAATCAACCAGTTAACTAGTATTTCAAACTAAATACAAACTGAAATATAGATGCACAGAAAAAACCCCAGAAAAAAGACCAATGCTGGGAATCGAACCCAGGTCCTTAGCGTTCCGTGCTGCGTGCTTTACCCCTACACCACCACTGGTCTAGAGGTTAGCAACGAATCTTTCCCATACATCGTACATTTCAGTCTGTTATAATCACCTTATGCAGTGATAAAGCACTCATCTATGTTTATGCCCTCTACCGAGAGACTTTAACACTCCTTCGGAGCTACCCGCTCACCTGGACCAAGAGATGGCGCTACTGTGCAACTTTAAACAAGTCAGATATGAAGTATCTTTTTTATTTATTTTTTCAACTTCATTTTTTTATTACTTTTACGGTCATCCCATGAAACCATATATTTCAAACTAAATACAAACTGAAATATAGATGCACAGAAAAAACCCCAGAAAAAAGCATTGGTCTTTTTGATACAATTTAAATATAAAACCAAAACGGAAATGTTAACAATATAATTTTCAGGTCTAATTTATTTACCTGAAAGATCATCATCATCATTATTCCAGCCTATATACATCCCATTGCAGAGCACATGCCTCCCCTCAGAATGAGAGAGCTTGGGCCGTAGTTCCTACGCTGGCCCAGTGCGGATTGGGAACTTCACACACACCATTGAAGATGTATGCTGGTTTTCCTTCACCATAAATCTCATCGCAAATTTCAAATGTAATTTCGCACATAAATTCCGAAAAACTCAGAACCTCCCTCCCTCTGCTTGGGAGGCCATATTATAAGTCAAACCACTAGGCCACCACGGCTTCCTACAAGTTGTAGTGTCAAAAAATTAATCATCGATAGTCGATAAAACACAATCGTCAATCCCTCTTGAAGTTTGATTTTTGCTATGATAATTCCGCCCCTTGTTTATTACTCTGGACGAGTCTCTGTGTGTACTCACGCGCACGACGCCGCTCTTGTCCACGATCTCCTGGATGACCTTCCCGTTCTTGCCGATGACCTTGCCCACGAGCGCGCGCGGCACCTTGATGGACTCCTCCGCGTACTCCAGCAGGGCGCGGGCGCCGCGGACCGCTTCCATTGACTGGATAACACACATTACAACACGTTTACTTTTAGTTTACCACTGACAGATGGCTTGCCTTCGTTTCATATTCAACTTAAACCCGTAGAACGTCCCGCGCGCCGCACTGGCGCGTAACTTTTTCGGGCCGGTAGCGTCCCGCGCGCCGCAGTGGCGCATAACGAATTGTTCGTGATTGGCCAATTTATTTTAGTAGTTTCGTTTAACTTTAAGGCTATTGGCCTCAAAATAATTTTTATTGGTCAAAATTCAAGCATCGGTTGATTTTTGGTGAATTAATAAAAATGTAACGGCGAACAAATTTTGCACCAGTCCGATACAATCTGTGACGGGTGCGAGTTGTGCGGATTTGTTTTTGTGTAGTGATAAAGTATTAATATGGTAAACTAATGTGTGTAATCGATTCTTAAACTAATTATGTTCAAAATAGTGTAGTGGAAATGTGGATAAATTTAGCTATGTGGCAAAATGTTTTGAGGTTAGAGTGAAAATAATTGAAACAAAACAATAATACATAATTTTCGTTACTATCAGGTGAGTTAGAAAATAGCAATGATATTTTAGAAACCTAGTGTGAGTAGTGTGTAATCTCAGCTTTCTAACGAACGATATATAACATTCAGTATATAATTATCGTATAAAAGCACAATTTCGTTTTTTCTAGCATGTAGTACGTAAACAGAATGAACCAAAAATCGTTGGTCGCGTAGGGATTTTGCGTGAACGGTGGCCGATCGCGCGACGGGTTAACGACCTACAAATAAAGCTAATTTTAGAATACTGTTACCCACGTTTGCAGATTTTGTAATAAGTACTTTATTTGTATGGTGTTAAAGTTGGAAATGAAATGAAAGCAAGCCATCTGTTAGTGGTAAACTAAAAGTAAACGTATTGTACGACGTTAAACAACTTTTTCACTACTCATGCTCGTAAAGTTGTCCTTTATACAGAAAAATGGCTTATTATGCTCTAGTGCAGGGGTTCTCAAATTTTTTCAGTTCGCGGCACACTTTAAGGTTTCGTTCGTATTTTATCTCGGCGCCTTAAATAATTACAAGAAAGAAAAAAACAATTTATTGCCTACAAGGCGAGGAATATCGTTGGTTTCGGAGCGTAAGTATTAATCAGCAAGTGAGCGTTAGATACAGTTTCACGGCGCTCCAGGGCGCCGCAGCGCACACTTTGGGAAGCCCTGCTCTAGAGCATAAAATACCGTTTTGAGCTTTCTTGATTTTCACTCATAATTATTAATTATTATACTAAACAGGACTTATCAAGCCTACAATATTTACCTGATGAGTCCCGTTTAGTATAATAAAATAATTACTAGTGCATAAAGTAAAATCTTCGTCTAAGACCAAGGCAATCAGGCGCGAACAGCCACGAACAATAGAAACGTATAAAACATGAGTTTCTTGTTTTGTTTTTTTAATAAAAGTAGCCAAATTTAGTACATTATTATATAAATTGCAGTTCATTAAAAATAAGAGCCCGTAAATTTTATTTCAAATTTTACTATTTAATTTCCTTGCAATCGAAGTGAAAAGCAGAGTGTAAAATTCGAGCATTAAACCCATTTTAATCTCGAAGTGTTTATCCACCGTCGCCGTACCGGCTCAGTATGCTTAGTATAAGTTTTACTTCATCAAATACTTCTCGATCGCGTTTACGTAAAAATTTCAATTCTATGGAAACGTAGACGCACGCGCGCGGAGGCGCTGTCCATGTTTCCATAGTAATTGATTTTTTTACGTAAACGCGATCGAGAAGTATTTTGTGAAGTAAAACTTATACTAAGCAATTTAATTTATTTATTTTTTTATACTAAGCATACAGGTGGCTACACGAACGTCTCGGGTGTAATGGGTCGTTTCATGCCTTGTATCTAGTATAGTTACCTCGCCACAAATCTTGAAGGTGCAGGAGCACTCCTCGAGCTCGATGTTGGAGACGCCGGCGACCTTGCGCGCCAGCTGGATGTTGGCGCCGTGCGTGCCGATGGCGAGCCCCATCAGGTCCTCGCGCACCGAGAACTCGTCAGAGTACCTGCCAACACCGCATCACACATCATCAGACATAGGGCTTTAGGGGGCAAAATTTAATGACAAGTAGGGAGTTCCTTTAGCGATAAACTCAACTATCGCGGCTATAGTGCGGTAAATGCTGACTGCGACAGGGTTCCGCGGAGAGCCTCGCACGAGCTTGTTGGACTATAGGTGGCACTAGTGATGAGACACGGTTTTCAAGCTTAGATAATTTAAAACAGGATGAGCCTTCGCACCTTTTTCCCCTCTGCCATTGCTATACAGGGTTATTTGTAATTCACTAGCATCCTTTTAACCCTTAACTCCTACCACTTAAACAAATGTTTTTTGTTTTACGGCTTTTGTCATAACTTAATATTTTTGGTGTAATAACGTTTTGAAAATTTGAGTTTTCCTCTTATTTTTACGATACTCTGTGTATTTGTATGGGAAAAAAAGTGCTTCATTTTAAAAAGTCGTAAAACAATAAATATTTGTTTGAGTGATAGGAATTCAGGGTTAAGAGGATGTCAGTGAATTAAAAATAACCCTGTATGTGCAATTGCACATCATCGTTTATAAAAACCAAAGTTGGCAGGGGCAGGTTGTCATTTTTGATTGTCCGTGCTGGTAAACAGATCTCCTAGAAAATGATGTCTTGTGCAGTAATTTCGTGCAAAACAAAGTCAGCAATGTCTAGCGTTACGAAAGACGGTGTTTCTTATCACACGTCGGTAATTTAATCATCAATTTACGCTACCAGAACGTTAATATAACAGATTTAATTTTGCGACATAAATGACAAAATAATAACAAACTGTAACCACAGAATATATAATAGTACTGACGTACAGAATGGAAACGGTCCGCCCCGCACCGTTTCGAATTACCCCACCCCTCAAGGCGCAGCTAGCCGGAAACCGCCAGAAACCAGAAGAGTGCGCGCGCGATGTATGTAGGCGGACGCGTGTACAGACGTCGTCGTGCTTATGTAGATTCAAGAACGCGTATTTGTACGTCGTGTCCGCCGCGTGCTGTAACTATGCACGTTGATAGGGATGAGACACAACCGAACTGAACCGATGAATGAACAAAGTGAAAGTGAAGTGGTTTATCCTGCGGTTTAACTTTATTTTAAACCACAGACCTTGAATCTAGATTTTTTTCGTGGTGGTTTTGATCTAAAGTTGTTTTGCAATAAATTGATTATAGCTTTTACTTCGTATTTATAGTTTTCCGAAACAACCCGTAATTAAAGATCAATGGAATTGACTAAATTTGGTCGCAGAACGGTTACTTGGGATATCTGCTCACATCATTTTGAGTTAAATGTATCAAAGTGTTTACAAATTAAAAAAAGAAGAAGATTTTATTGTATTGTAAATTATAAAATAAACACGTTCATGAAAATTATGTTTGTAATTATTTTTTAAGTATTTTCGTTTTAATCTACACAAACAAAAGATAAGAAAGCTGTTTGTGTCTTTGGCAGCCGACTCTGGTCGCAATATCTGCATGGGATTTCTACGAATTTGTTACAAATGATTCATTAAAAACAGTCGCTACACCCGAACTCGGCGTTACATCCAAAGTCGCTATAGCCACATGAATTTAGTACTGTATGCTTTAAATTCAACGGACTTAGATTTAACGTTGCTATAGCCAAATGGTCGCTACAACCAAGGTCGTAATAATTGACTTTTCTATACAAAAAAAAATATAAAAACCACTGATAATTTTTTTAGACATTCCCAATTCCGGGTCGTTAAATAAAGGGCATGTTTCAGCACCCACGAACGTAAGTTAAATAAAAGCTTGTAAAAATAACACCAGTCTGTCCCTACTCACCCTCCCTGATTGTGTATTTTGGTGGATTCCAACTGCCTCGCGGCCTCCTCAGTCTTTTTCAACAATAACAGCTTCTGAGTGAGGTTCCTGCAAAGAACATATGGTGTTAGTGCAATGCAAACATTTAGTTGGTGGCAACACCAATATAAAAGAGGATATGGAAAAATTGCAAAATCTTAACTATCTAAGTAGCTAATGTCATTCCATTATTAAAAATAACTAAACCGCGGTTTTCATTGATGAATCACAAACAGTTCATCAAATTAACAGATCATTAGTTTAACTTCCTATTAATTGAACGAATATTAATGAATGGGTCACGAGTTCGAGTCCAGGCTCGCACCTCGTGAGTTTTCGGAATTCGTGTGCAAAATCATTTGAAATTTACCATGTGCTTCACGGAGGAGGAAAACATCGTGAGGCAACCTGCACACACCCGAGAAGTAATTCAATGTTGTGTGTGAAGTTCTCAATCCGCAGTGGGCCCGCGTGGGGACTACGGCCCAAGCCCTCTCATTCTGAAAGGAGGCCCGAGTCCTGCAGTGGGACGCATGATGATGATGTAGAAAAATGTCAACAAAAGAGCTGTTTCTAACATTGTTGCAGCTCAAAACCTATTATACAACTATCTCATTATTGTCACAAGAAATATGTAGGTAAACCTAACTTGTCATTGATAATGATAACAAACTGTCTATCAAATTAACAGATCATTAGTTAGGGCCAATTTCTATTTTGTTGTATATTTTGACTTTTTTTTAATTTGTATGTTGTGAGAAAAAAGTGTCCCAAAAATTCTATATAGATCTTCCATATTTGATTACGATCGTATCTTCTTCTAATATATAAAAATCTCGTGTCACGGTGTTTTTTGTCAAAACATCCGAGATGGCTTGACCGATTTTTATGAAACGTTTTCACCACATTCGGTAGGTCTGAGAATAGGTTGTAGGCTATTTTTTATACCCCTATTCTTCGCGGACGGAGGCGCGAGCAACAGCTAGTAGTCTATGAAAAAGTGGTAAAAAAAACTAGGGACACTTTTCTTCTCTTAGTAGGATCGAAAAAGCTAGTGATCCTGAGCGCAGAAATCACATAAAATTATTGCAAATTAAAAAAAAAGTCAAAACATACAACAAAGTAAAAATTGGCTCATCAATAAAATTGTACGAAGCATCATACTACTATCGCGGCGTAGATCTCTAGACCGGTAGCCCTGTAGCTTCTCATGATGTTAGCACGGAGTTTGTTTGGCCAGTGAGTCGGCTGGCCTAACAAGCGGGAACCCAAGTGTTACTCCACAAGTGGGATCCCGTCAAGTGCTACTAACCCTCCAGTTTGAAGTTGCTAGCTTTAGATGAGAAAACAGTTAATTGCCGTATCATTACGTATTGGTGAAATAAATGTTTCTTTAGTTGGCGTTATTGCCATGCGTTGAGGGTTGAAAGGGAGAGGGATTTTTTGACACTTAACTTAATCACTTATCACACTGGCGATTTGCGGACGAGTTAAAAGGGACAATTTGCAGACCACCGTCTTACGGCCCGGCCACGTCTTCGCGCGTTTGGCGGCGCGGCAAGCGTTTTATCAGTTCATTGCGTGTGCCGCCAGGTAACCACTGTACGGCGAGCGTCTCGGCCGCGCAATGAACACAGAAAACGCTTGCCGCGCCGCCAAACGCGCGAAGTCGTGGCCGGGCCGTAAGGCACACCCGGGCTATGCAAGTGCTCCCACCTGAAGTGCATCTCTTGCAGCATGGTGGCGCGGCGCTGGCTGCCCTCGCCGCGCGCGAGCACGCCTAGCGCGCCCCGCTCGGGCACGTACCACACCAGCGCGGCGCCGATCGCCTTCTGGAACTCCTTGTGCGCATTCTCCACTTTGGCGCTGTGAATCTCATGCAGACTGTGGACAACGAACAGCGAGGCTTAGACACGCACTTCGATTAAGAATTTTATAAAGACTTTGTATAAAGTACTACTTGTACTTCTGGCATACCAGCAGCCATGACTGTTGTAGGTGTTTCACTGCTTGAAGTCATGCATGACTTACCAGTTCAGTTGCCAATTTTTAAAACTTCAGCACAGAAATAGCTAACTTTAAGGGCTTAGGAAGAGAACTAAAAGAGTCATATCCCCTTTTGCATACCCGTTAACTTCCTACTACCACTCGTGTAGTTTCGACCGCTCTCAGTACAGTACCCTGTCGCAAATCGTCACTCATAGAAAAAAGCTAGTATCACAAAATCGATAATATGGCAAAGTGAACTTCCTAAATTTTCAAAGCATCAAGGTTCAGTCAGTTTGGTTTACATATTGATTTGAGATACCTTTTTATAATAGTGGCGAAATCTCGAGAAAAAAAAGTTATCGTTAAGATGAAGTTTCAATAAACCGAAAATGTTTTATAAAAACATTGTCTGGTGAGGCTCATTTCTCTAATATAGACAACATGATACCTACTGATAGCGGTTGAAACGCTAGTACTAGAACTAGCCGTATCTATCCATATTAATGCGAAAGTAACTAACTGTAAGTAAGTAACTGTCTGTCTGTCTGCCTCTTCCCGCTCAAACCGCTCTAGACGAAGCTTGGTATGGACACAGTTTGAGACCCTGGGAAGGACATAGGACAGTATTTATCCAGGAAAACTGGGTAACAGGTCATTTTGGTATAATTGGTACAAATGACAAAATGCATCAGATGTGGAGATGTAACCTTGTTAAAAAGTAAGTATATAATGTTTTTACCACCAAGTCATTTTGTCTGAATATTTTAGGGGCAGAATAATGCTTTTAGTCAGAATGTTTCCAAGGCAGCATTCACTGTGGTCTATACTATAATGTGGCAATACTCTTCGGTCAAAGAGTAAAAGATGCAATTGATTGAATGTGCTCATTGACATTAATATACTTTTTGACTTTTCTACAATTTGACAAAGAGATTGAGCATTTTGGGATCTTGACCATTTATCTTGTTAGTTTTTACACGCTTTATATTAGCTTCACTTGTATGTTTGTTTGTTTGTATGTTTGTAACGGACTCCTTAGGGCGCGATTTTGACCCACTTCCCGGTTTTCGATTGAGCTGAAATTTTGCACGTATGTGTAAATTATCTATGACAATGCAATATTATGGTAACATGGAGCTGATCTGATGATGGAGCTGGATGGTGGTCATAGGAACTCTGTAATAAAACGACACAACCCCGTCGAGTTTGGGCTCGTTTGATTCGTTTTGACGAGTACTTTGGTCCTAGATGGTAACAAGGGTTTGATGATGGAGCTGGAAGGGGGGGTAGGGGGGGGGGGGGGTTAAGAGGGTTGGGGGGGAGGATTGGGTTAGGGGGTTGGGGGGTTTGCGGGAAATAGGGTGGGGGTGTTGGGGGGTTAGGGAGGTTGGGGGGCTGTGGGAAATGGGGAGGGGGTAAGGGGCTTAGATGGTAACAAGGGTCTGATGATGGAGCTGGAAGGGGGGGGTAACAGGCGGGGTGGGGGGGGTAGCAGGCGGGGTGGGGGGGTTCGGGGTGGTGGGGTTTGGGGGGAAATGGGGAGGAGGGGTAAGGGGGTTGGGGTTGGGGCGTTGGGATTAGGGGTTTGGGGGAAGTTTGGGGAAATGGGGTGGGGGGTCCGGGGTAAGGGGGTCGGGTTTAGGTGGTTGGGGAGTTGGGGAGGGGGTAAGGGGGTTTTAGGGGGTTGGGGGTAAGGGTGTGGGGGTTGGGGTTAGGGGTTTGGGGGGGAGTTTGGGGAAATGGGGTGGGGGATGTAGGGGGGTTGGGGGTTGTAGGTGAGGGGGGTAGAGTTAGAAAGAGAGAGAGGTTTACGTTTAGTAGTGTAAAGCAGTGCGCGCGCACCAAAGACCAAGTATAAGATGGACCGATTCTATTTAAGAGGAGCAAAAAACCGTTCTCTTTTTAGCACATGGAAAATCTCACTGTGAAAAAAGTGCAACTAAAAAATAGAAAGTAAATAATAGTTTAAAAAAACTAAAAAACACGCTTTCAAAAAACAACTAAAAAATAGAAAAATAAATTTTAATAAATTTGAATTCACTATTCTTATAGTGCAAAAAAAAAACTTAATAAGCAATTATTATATTGTTATATCCAGATCAAAATTTGTAAACAATACTAAATATTGATAAAATAAATAATAATAGTTTAAAATATTTTATTGTAAAAAAAGCGTGGGGTCCATGATGTCAATTGTCAAGGATTATCATTTTGATAACATCTTAAAAAACACCCCACGCTTTTTTTACAATAAAATATTTTAAACTATTATTATTTATTTTATCAATATTTAGTATTGTTTACAAATTTTGATCTGGATATAACAATATAATAATTGCTTATTAAGATTTTTTTTGCACTATAAGAATGGTGAATTCAAATTTATTAAAATTTATTTTTTAGTTTTTTTTTTTGAAAGCGTGTTTTTTAGTTTTTTTAAATTATTATTTTTTCTATCATACAATTAGGCTCTTAGGTCTTTGTAGAATCTTATTATTTTGTCTTTTGTTCATTATAACATGTTTACATTGTATATTTAGACATTTGTACCAAAATGACCCGTTACCGATATTAGCATAGGGCCCGCGGAATGCGATTAAAGAATTATTCGCAAATGGTCGCGGAAAACGTATACTAGCAGATACATCGTCGTACGCATATAATGAAAAAAAAAACATTTCCCCTGTCATTATTTCAATTAAAAAAACCTATTTGTTTTTTAATTATAAAAGTAATTGAACTCTGGCAGACACGCGACGAGGTACTTATTCAGACGCGCAAAAACGTTGCAATAGACAGAAAAAGGAAGTGTTTATTAACTTTACACGGCATATCTAGTTTAGCGGAATTTACAAATAACGCTATTCTCAAACTCGAAGTCTTTATTGCAGTAAATGTTGTGATGAAGATCTTAAGTATGTTTTTTCAACATTTTAAAACAAACTGTAACAAAATTTATAATTTATAATAATCTTATCCCCGCGACTCCATCTGCAAATAATTCCTTAATCGCTATCCGGCCGAAACTATGCATTTTTGCATGGGTACTAGACGACGATAAACATACTTATATAGATAAATAAATACTTAAATACATAGAAAACATCCATAACTCAGGAACAAATATTCGTGCTCATCACACAAATAAATGCCCTTACCGGGATTCGAACCCAGGACCTCTTGCTTCGTAGGCAGGGTCAGTACCAACTAGGCTAAAGCGGTCGTTAAATTTATTATGTATTTGAATATGTTTCTATTTATATAAGTATGTTTTTCGTTGCCTAGTACCCATAACACAAGCTTTGCTTAGCTTACTTTGGACTAGGTCAATTGGGATGTCCCAATTTTTGACAACGTATAATAAATCGAAAACCGTTTGGAGAAATAGGCTTTGTGAAGCGTTTTCAGAAATCAGATTCCAACTGAATTAAATAAAGAAAATTTAAGTAATGACCTTCATTTGACCCCTGCAGTGAATTGTCACAAAGGCAGATATAAAGCAGGTCTACACTCTAAAGCAAATTGACAGTTTGAAATGTTGCTGTCCTGCTTATAATAGCAAAGAGTGACAAAGAAAGAACTTTAATCACATGATGTGCACCTGGCTTTAAACAGTTGTCATTTATCCGAAATGTATGTATACGCGAGTATTATCAATGTATTTTTACAAATTTAATTATTAAATTACTACGTTACAAGTAAATATAAAAGAATTTAAATAAATAATAAAAAAAAAATATCACGGGACAATTCACACCAATTGACCTAGTCCCAAAGTAAGCTAAGGAAAGCTTGTGTTATGGGTACTAGGCAACGGATAAACATACTTATATAGATAGATACATACTTAAATACATATTAAACACCCTAGACCCGAGAACAAACATTCGTATTTTTCATACAAATATCTGCCCCGACGCGGGAATCGAACCCGGGACCTCAAGCTTCGTAGTCAGGTTCTCTAACCACTAGGCCATCTGGTCGTCTCAAAATTTAAATATCAGATTTTAATAAAAAATATCTATTTACTATCACATCCATTAAACAAACAGGAATAATCGAAGCTAAAAGAAGAGAACAAGCAAGCGGGTCATCTGGTGGGAAATGATCACCACCGCCCATAAATATCAACAACTCAAAGAGTATCACTAATCTGTTACCGACCTTTAAAAAAGCAAAATGAGACAAAATAGACCTTATTTTCACTATCGATATTATCGATATAGTATCGTCTTTTTTTATCGATATACTATCGATAGTATCGACCAAGTTAGATGGTATCTATCGCCTAATTTTTACAACATATCGACATGTTCGATAGTACTATCGCACTATCGACTATTTCTCAAGGTCAAACTATCGATAGCGAAACTATCGCAACAACACTGGGGTAGGCCGGAGCAATTCACGTCAATATATCTGCCGATCACTTTTTTCCAAACCAGTCGCAGTGTAGGTAAACCTCTAACAAGATAGAGCGACGACCTGGTTAGACGCAAGCTACACAGAAGAGACGTGGAACTGGGGCGGGTCGCAGTGTCGCAGCACCCCTTACATCAGTTATCATACTAAATGTAAACGTATGGATGTGTGATAGAGCGACGACCTGGTGAAGGTAGCGGGAACGCATTGAATGCGGATGGCGCAGGGCCGATCTGTTAGGCGAACCTTGGCAGAGGCCTATGTTCAGCAGTGGACGTCTTTCAAATGAAATGATGATGATGACTAATTGTACATTTAGTATGAAAGTTGATTCAAGGGGCGCCGCGACAGCGACGCGCCCCCGTCTCTTCTGTGTGACTTGCGCCCTTTGATAAATTATAACTGAAGATACACATTGCCGAACAAAATCCCCTTCAAATAATGTCCGAACTTTTTTATTTGTTTGCATAATAATTAAAAACATCACCTACACAGAAATTTGAACCTAGCCATTACTTCATTACAGTCGAATTTCGGTTGACACTTGACAGCTAAACTTGACAATTTCACGCAACGTACTGAGAAAAAGAAGGCCACTTTTATCAAAGTGGCGCTCATTCGGCTCGGACATTTTCGGGCGCGCGACTGTGGATCTACAGTTATAATTGATCAAAGCTTGCGCCTTAACCTTTTCAAGCTCTGTCAAATACAACAGCTCTCACTCATACGCCGTGACATCGGAATGTCAAACGCGAAGTTGAACCCTACAGAAATGCATGTAGGTAGATATCGCTCTGCACGCGGTGACTGCTATAATATATCAGTCGTTGGCGTAGAACCTGCGGTGCTGATATATGTGTCGTTTCGGCGTCGAAAAGGTTAAGGTTGCGGGAACGCGTTGGATGCAGACAGCGCAGGACAAGTATGTTTGGCAGTGGACGTTTTACGGCTGAAATGACGATCACGACCTTTTTCCAAAACTTCTTAACGCAGGTAATGTTTTCAAAGCACGTTCCCCAATAATATAAATTATTTTGTACAAGTATTGTAGGGTTAGGTTCGTAAGGACTAGATTACATAACGACTCTATAAGCAAAACGTCTTAGTTACATAAGGTCTTGGTAGCTAAATGTCTAATTGTACAAACGTCTTAATAGTAGAATGCCCGGGTTTAAGATTGGACTTGGTTCTATTACGTCTTGTTTGTATAACGCCCTAATATCAAAATGGTGTAATAGCAAAACGACTAGGTAGGCATATCGTCAAACATTAATAACGTCTAAATGGCATAACGACTAGATGGTTGAATGACAAGAAAAACTCAAACGTAGTTTGTGAAGGAACTCTTTGATTAAGAAACTTCAAAGTAGAGTTGCTGGTCGGTATGCAATCATGACGTTTTGCTACCAAGACCATATGCTATCCAGACACCTTTCCTTATGCGTCGTTTTACAATAAAGACTTATTAATAACTTGGACGTAAACTCTATTAGTCATTTTGCAACTTCGGGCGTTATGCTATAGTTGTCGATCGAACAACTAAGACATTCTACTCACGGGTTGGGTCCCGTTGGCCTTACTTGCATTTAGCCTTGGCGAGCAGAGCACCTTAATTGTATTTTGTCCGGGTAGCAA
Source organism: Archips xylosteana (assembly GCA_947563465.1). Classification (NCBI taxonomy): domain Eukaryota; kingdom Metazoa; phylum Arthropoda; class Insecta; order Lepidoptera; family Tortricidae; genus Archips; species Archips xylosteana. Next base: position 1,907,326 of record OX387351.1, on the reverse strand, counting down.
AATGCCTTGGTCTGTAAAACACCCTCATTGCTATAAGCCATAGTAGACGGAATGACTTGGTTGTAAAACAACTTAATGTCATAATGTTTTAGTAGGTAAATGGTCTGGTCTGGTCTTGAAAATCTATTTAATACAATCAAGACCTTACACAATTGAGTCATTCTGCCTACTTGTGCATTTAGCAACCTAGACGTTTTGCTAAGTAAGTCTTCCTGAAACTAAGACAATTTTGTAACCATGGCATTATATAACCAAGTCATTTTGCATACTTGGTCAGTATACTACTGAGCCGTTTTGCTTGCCAAGGCTAAAAGCAAGTAAGGCCAATGGGACCCAACCCCTACTCACTAGGGTATTCTGCAAAAAAGACATTGTGCTTACCAAGACCTTATGCAACTAAGACGTTTTGCTTATAGAGTCGTTATGCAATCTAGTCCTTACGAACCTAACCCGTATTGATCAATGGTACTTTTTTTATAAAAAAAGTACGATTAAAGTGATTAATTGCTTATTAAACAAGAGCCCGCTCTAGCGAACTAGTTGGATATGATTTCAGTACATTCACTTTTACACTTGAATAAACATTAACAGTGAAGGCCAGACCAAGAAAGTATGCATGGATAATTATTTATTATCGCAAGCTGCCGTTATAGGTTTGTTATTATAACGAAATAAGCACTTCTCGGCAATTTGAAATAATGGGTAACTGGGCCCACAGAAAAATCATCCCGCGTGTTCATTGACCCCTTTCGGTTTTTTGCGCGGGTGAATCGACCTGAGTCAGCCCGTGGGCTCAGACGACTACTATCTTCAGCTAAAGGGTCTACTCAACCCGCGGGATTCTATTCTAGCTGCATCTCAGTCTGTTGTGTGGATCTGTAGCTTTTGTATGACTACTGTAATGACAGTAACAAAGACGAAAACAAAGTTACTAAAAAATAAGGCCAAAATATCAATTTTACGCATAATGACACATTTTGAACACGCGAAATGTCGTACACGCAGAATGACAGACACGCGAAACGACTCGCGGAATGACAACTTCCTTCTACGCGAAACGACACGAAATCAGTTAAAACCTACAAATTCGCCGCTTGAAGCGGGGCTCCTATTTCTGGGCGGTTTGCCCTTCGGGCAGGAAAAGCTACCTAACTAACCTAACCTACCTATTTTCTGAACTGAAGTGGCCGTTAGGATAATATGCGGTATTATTAGATGGCATTATGAGTATGTCATTATGCGTATCGTATCATCAAGTTGTAGGTGTCATTATGCGTAGATATTACAATGTGAAAAATTTTTTTTTCGTAGATATGGTATTACCTACCCAAAATATAACATCCAACCTCTAAGGGAGTTTAATAATCCCTGTGGCTGTGGGCTTTGTGGGCCCTTAAGCGGTAGAGTGGTCAACTGAATAAATCTAATATATAAAAATCTCGTGTCACGGTGTTTGTTACTCCTCCGAAACGGCTTCACCGATTTTTATGAAACTTTTTTCTCTACACTCGGTAGGTCTGAGAATAGGTCGTAGGCTATTTTTTATCCCCTCCCCATTATTCGCGGACGGAGTCGCGGGCAACAGCTAGTAATAATAAATAAATAATCTGAAACCGTGGGCTGAGTAGACCCTTAAGCGGTAGAGAGTGGTCAACTGAACCCGTGTCGTGAGCTGAGCTGGCCAGACAGATGGGACAACTCGCCCACGCAAAAAAAACAAAAGGGGTCAATGAATCAAATGATTATTTTTCTGTGGGCCCAGTTTATTAGCATTAGCTTTCTGTCAGAGGTTTTTTTTATAAGGGCTGTCTGAGGAAATAGTGTAGTCAAATACCATCATCTTAGCCTACATACAGGGTTATTTGCAATTCACTAGCATCCTTTTAACCCTAAACTCCTACCATTTAAACAAATGTTTTTTGTTATACGACTTTTTAAAATGGAGTACATTTTTTTTCCATACACGGCACAGAGTATCGTAAAAATACAGGTAATCTCAAATTTTCAAAACGTTATTACACCAAAAATATAGTTATGACAAAAGTCGTAAAACAAAAAAGATTTGTTTAAGTGGTAGGAGTTTAGTGTTAAAAGGATGCTAGTGAATTACAAATAACCCTGTATATACGTCCCACTGCAGGGCACAGGGCCGTAGTTCCCACGCAAGCCCAGCGCAGATTGGGAACTTCACACACACAATTGAATTTCTTCTCAGGCGCCTGCATGTTTCCTTCCTTACGTAAGATGTTTTCCTTCGCCATACATAATAAATGTCATGTAATTTTGCACATAAATTCTGAAAAACTCGAGATGCGAAACCAGGTTCGAAATCATTACCCTCTGCTTTAAAAGGCCACAGATCAAACCACTAGGCTACCACGGCTTTTTAGGGTTCCGTACCCAAAGGGTAAAAACGGGACCCTATTACTGACGCTCCGCTGTCCGTCCGTCTGACCGTCTGTCACCAGGCTGTATCTCGGGAACCGTGATAGCTAGAGAGTTGAAATTTTCTCAGATGATGTATTTCGGTTGCCGCTAAACAACAAATACTAAAAAATGGAATAAAATAAATATTTAAGGGGGCTCCCATACAACAAACGTAATTTTTTTGCTCGTTGTTCCTCGATATTGATAACGGCAACAGGTCGACGCTTGAAATATTCACAAAATATTTAATTATATATTGACTTTAAAAATAAATCATTAAATTAAAATAAAAAAGATAATTGTACGGAACCCTTCGTGCGCGAGTCCGACTCGTACTTGGCCAGTTTTATTTCAATAAGACGTTTTTCACACCATCATCAGATTGTTTAAGTGGGTCATTTTCAAATTTTAGCAGGTAAATTTGTCCCAGTCTAAAAAGTTATTTTCGATAACACTGCGCTTATTTGAATGAAATGATTGGTGATTTGCAAATAGCTATCACAGATAATTATTGGTTATCGAAATCGAAAAAAGATGCGTAGTACTTATGTAGTACGGTTAACTGGGGTTACTTTAGGAAATTTTTGGGCTACTTTGATATATTTAAAATGATTATAAAAACGCAAATATTCATAGCTCGATTGAGCAAATCACGTAAAAAGTTAGGTAATTTATCATGGAAGTTATTTCTCTGCCACAGATGGTCTAAAATACTAAGTTTTTTAAAAATTTCATTTTTAATGCAAGCTTTTTAGCTGACTATACTTTTTGTTGACTGTACTTGCATTGTCATCCAACCTACATAAGTATACCAAATTTCAGGTGAATCCAACCACTGGAAGTGGGTCAAATTCGACTTCTAAGATTTGACCCAAGAATAAAACAAACGGGGTGAGCTAAATAAAAGCTTGTAAAAACAAGGACACGGCGTAAAAACTGTTTTTCGAAGTAGCCCCTGCATTTTTAGAGTAACCCCGTTATATGGTATTTGTAATAATGCATGGTAACAAAGTGGTAGCTCCATACAAAAAGTAAAAGTACCAAGTCCACTGCTGGTGCTGGATAATGGACAAAGGGTTCACCCATGGCAAGCCAGCTTCAATTCTCCTATCTCTTCTCGCAGCCTTTCGAATGTTCATTGCGTGTGCAGCCAGGTAACCACTGTGTGGCAAGCATCTCGGCCGCGCAATGAACAGAGAAAACGCTCGCTGCGTCGCGCCTACCCGTGTCCGGGCGGTACACCCAGATGGCCTAGATATCCAGATCTAAGCGGTAATGAACCGATCGCTACATTGTAACTAAATACCAATACAGTACCCGGCCATAAAGATTGCACACGGTCTTTGAAAAAAGACTGCATATGTTTTTTTTTTTTTTTTTTTTTTTAAGTTAGAAAGGCCAGACAAACGAACTAGTGGGTCACCTGATGTTAAATGATCACCACTGTCCATAGACACCTGCAGCGCTTTACGCGATGCCAGTGCGTTGTCGGCCCTTAAGGAGAGGGAATAGGGGAAGGGGGAGAGGGAGGGGGAAGGGGAGAGGTATTGGGCCCCCGGCACTCTCACTGACCGTACGAAACGCAAGCAGGATTACTGCTGCTGCTTCACGCCGGTTTTCTGTGAGAGGGTGGTACTGCCCCGGACGAGCCGGCCCATTCGTGATGCAGCGGCTAGCTACAACATGGCTCTACCACTACTAAATGTCGGACATTTGCAGTCTTTATTCAAAGACCGTGTTCAATCTTTATGGCCGGGTAATGTAATTTTACTAATTTTCCTAATATCTTACTTTTCTTACTATTATAAACGCGAAAGTTTGTATGGATGGATGTGTGGATGTTTGTTACTTTTTCACGCTAAAACGGTTTAACGGATTCTGATGAAATTTGGCACACAGACAGTTTATAACCTGGAATAGCATATCATATAACGACCAGACGACCAGATACCAGATGGCCTAGGCCTAGTGGTTAGAGACCCTGACTATGAAGCTTGAGGTCCCGGGTTCGATTCCCGTGTGAGCCAACTTTGGGGGCGGCAGGCGTAAGCGTTTGCCTTTGGAATCCAAAAGTTTAATGGTTACTTGACCTGAAATGTGTTTTTAACACAATCATTTTTAATTATTGTGACATTGGAAGACATCTCCAATATTTTTATTTTTTCCTTTTTAATTTTTTTTTTGACGGTGGAAGCATTCTACACTTCCACTTAACGTAGATATAGTTAAGATGTAGGTATTGTTTTAGTTTTTTAACTAAGGGACCCAATACATCCCTGTATTGTTTTTTATATAATTATTTTTTTTATTTACTTAATTCTATATTTGTATGATTTTTTTAATTTGTAATTTATTATATTTTGATTTGAAAAGATGACTTTCTGCCAAGTTTCTTGCGGCGCATTCTTCTTGGCAATGATGGTCCTTACGAAAGCGCTGGTAGTTTAAAAAAATGACATGTAAAAGAGCCCTTTGCGGCCTACTTGCAGAATAAACGTTTTGATTTTGATTTTTGATTTTTGTGTTGGGGCAGATATTTGTATGAAAAATACGAATGTTTGTTCTCGGGTCTTGGGTGTTTAATATGTATTTAAGTATGTATCTATCTATATAAGTATGTTTATCCGTTGCCTAGTACCCATAACACAAGCTTTGCTAAGCTTACTTTGGGACTAGGTCAATTGGTGTGAATTGTCCCGTGATATTTATTATTTATTTATTTATATAAGATACTTTTTATTCCGGAAATTTGCATAGTTCCCGCGGGATAGCGATAAACGAATTCTTTGCAGACGGAGTCTCGGGCACCAGCTGGCTAAACATAAAATACGTGAAAGTGAAATTCTCGGCTTTTCACAGTTACCTTGGTTTCTACACAAGAACACATAACCAGCGAAATTTCGCAAACAGATCATCATCATCATTTCAGCCCAAAGACGTCCACTGCTGAACATAGGCCTCCCCAAGGCTCGCCAAATCATGATAGTTATTGCCTAAAAGGGTGTCTTTCCACAAGAGATGCTATGCAGCTTTGTTGCAAGGCATATACGCTAGGCTACGAAACTATGTGTAAATAAACATATCTCTCTATATGTGTCCGTTTCCGCTAATGCTAAGCTATGTAGCCGTACATGGAAGATGCGCAGGTCAGGCAGGTTATTTTTTAAAGACAACTTTGGATTTTTTTCTATCGAGCAAACTACGAGGAATCGTGTTTCAAAAAACACTGGTCACTAGAGTGAATCCTCAAATATCTTACACATGAATTTCAGAACTATATCTTTGCAAGTAATGAATGATACAGCAAGGTGTAGCGCGCCCTTAGAGCGCGCGCAGACAGAGAGCGGTCTGGAGTTCCGCGTTCCGCGTTCAGAGTTCTGTGTATTGACCGCTCGAGAGTTCCGACCGCCTGCTGTGTGCGTTATCGTAAGGGACTCAGTACATTCGAAAGAACGCAGAACTCTGAACGCGGAACGCCAGACCGCTCTCTGTCTGCGCGCGCTCTTAACGTTATTTGCGAACGCAACCTAACGACCTTCTCGCTCGCTCCGGACCTCTAGCACGCTCTCTCGACAGCTACCATCCGACCGAGCCGCACGTACGCTCCGCGAAATCTTCAAGACTTTATTGTGTATAATTACTTTCCTGTGAAACCTACAAACCTTTGGGGAACATTAAAACATCTTTTCCACACCAAGAAGGGTTTTCAATCGTCCTCCCCTACAAAGGGATTAAATGAAACGCAATAAATGCGCCAAAAGGTCGGGAGGGCCTTAAGACTGGCGACTATCCGAGCTATGTCGGTACATTCACGTTTCTCCTGCTATGGAAAGCTAGCGTATAACTAACAGAGTTGGTTAGGGTTGGTCCTGGATCACGTCTCTAGCTTTTTTATGTTAAAAATGTTCTACTTACTAGTCCTTAAGATCTTCAGGGACTGGTATCTCGAACTTGTGGAAGGTGGTTTTGTCGATGGGCGTCTTGGGCGTCTTGACTCGGAGGCGGTCTTTTGGCACAATTTCCGTGTAGCAGTTGTCCCATTCTAAATACTCTATCACCAAGAAGTCACCTCTCATCATCTGTCGACAAAATTTGCTATCAAGCATCAGCAGACAACATTAATGGCACATTATCTACACACAAATAATAAATTAGTAGTTTAATAGGGTTAGGCTCGTAAAACACACTTTCCCGAAATGTGCACTTTCTCTAGGTGCACTCCCAAAATGAACACTTTCCCAATTTGGAAACTTTCCCCGTAAGTGCATTTTCCCAAAAAGTACATTTTCTCAAAACGCACACTTTCCCAAAATGTACACTAGTCAAAAATGTCATCTTCACCACAAAGTTTTCCTTAGATGAGGATCCTAAGCTATGATGGGGATGTTAACATTTTTACCTATGTACATATATAAAACCATTGTGCTTGTGCAATTTTACCGTTTATCAAATAGTCTATTATATAGGTATAATTATAGAACGCACTTTTCCAAATCTTTCAAGTACTTTTATAAACATACTATTTATATACATACTATACTTATTTGAGAAAGTGCTCCATTTGAGAAAGTGCCTTTTTGAGAAAGTGCACCTTCTGAGAAAGTGTTCTATCTGAGAAAGTGTACCAATTGGGAAGTGCACTTTTTGAGACAGTGCGCCTTCCGAGAAAGTGATCCTTCTAAACAAGTGCACCCTTAGAAAAAGTGCACATTTCGGGAAAGTGAGTTTTACGAGCCTAACCCATTTAATGTTTTTCTTAAAGTAACATCTTGAAATTTAATCCACTAACACAATAAAATCAACCACATAAACATCTGACCTTTAAAAGATATCTACGACACAGAATCACCTTGTACTAACAGGGGAATCCCCGAAATAAACATTGTGAGTCATATTGTTTACATTTGTCAAATAAGCATTGCTTGTGTAGGTATAAACAAGACTTATTTATACATTGCTACAATGGCATTTACACATAAATTACCATAGAAGTGCATGGTATAAAAAATATGGTCAAAAACCAAGCTATTCTTGTAATTAGCCGCCTGCTACATCGCACAGGTGTACTAATAAAGAAAATTTGCTCGCTCACTTATTTTTAATATGGAGTTATTTTGATCTAAATTTTCAGTTTTCTCTAAATTTCTTCGATAATTTCTCTCTCATACATAGTTTATCCTGACGATTTTTTTTACAAACAAGAAATAAAAATTAGTGAATCTGGAGCTGTTCAGGAGATAATACTGATAATAAGCTTACATACATTTGGCAATTGATTTTTTATTAATCATCATCCCAGCCTACATACGTCCCACTGCAGGGCACAGGCCTCCTCTCAGGATGAGAGGGCTTAGGCCGAGTTCCCACGCGGGCTCAGTGCGGATTGGGCACTTCACATACACCATTGAATTTCGTCTCAGGTGTATGCAGGTTTCCTCACAATATTTTTTTCCTTCACCGTAAAGCTCATGGTAAATTATTAGAAATTTCGCACATAAATTCTGAAAAACTTGCGAGGGTGCGAGGCCGGACTCAAACCCACAACCCTCTGCTTGAGAGACCATGGGTCAAACAACTAGGCCACCATAGCTTCAATTTTTTTTTAATAAGAGAGGGATACCTGCAAACTTGAAAACGCGTTTTCCGAGAGGCAAGACCTCACTGGATTGATTGATTGAAAAATCATTACAGCCATATCCAAAATATCCGCTTAAATACACAAGAATTGTTTCATCATCATCATTTACATAGGTCTCCCCCAAGGCTCGCCATACAGATCGGCCCTGCGCCATCCGCATCCAACGCGTTCCCGCAACCTTAGCCAGGTCGTCGCTCCACCGCAGTAAGCCGCAATATACCGCAGTGTCTCAAGTCAAAAGTCTTTGACCAGTGTATTGCCAGTGATGACTTATGGCACTGAGACGTGGCTGCTAATGATGTGCCTCATAAGAAAGCAAGAATTGTTTGTTTAAAGGTAATTAGATATTATGATGGTCAAGTAGACAAGCAAACAAAATGGTTTAATTTCAATTTACTTGTTTGTTTATTTATTAGGTAAGTAGGTATTATCTCAGCAGATAGTACTCAGAACTCAAGCTTCCATAAAAAAAAACAAGATAACATATCTTATTATTTTTATTCATAACAATAACACTAGTTATTGCAATGATTGTTTTGTTAAAAATTGATTGACCCATTTAGATTCTTTAAATGAATTGAAAATCCCAGAGTTTAAAAAAATATTCTCTAATATTCCCACTAGATTTCAAACAAAGAAAATATTATAAATATAAAATCTGCATAGTCATCCAAGATAACAGTGCTCGCAAATTTCCAGTGACCTTTCCAACTATTTAGCTTGAGAAATTTAATACTTTAAAAAAAATTGTTAAAAATAATAAATCAGAAAAAATATCTAACCAAAAATAAACCGTCTACTAGATGTGTTACAGATATTCCTTCTAGATTCCAGCATGACTAGAAATTAAACTAATTACTTCCATGTAATTAATATATTTTTGATTGCACAAATATGGCAGTCATTTTGTATTAAAATATTTATTTGTCATTTTATGTGGGAGTCAAAATGTCATTGCTCCCTAACATAAACAGAGTGGACCAGCATTAATATGGTAGAACTGCTATTTAAGTTGGCTATGGACAGAACAAATTTACGGAGCCGACTGCCAATCTTCAATTTGTGGCACTATAAGAGAGAAAGATGGGCATCAAACTATTACAGTGGTTGAAATATGAGACAGTCCTGTTTATACCCATTTCACATAATAAAATTGCATAAACAATAAGATAGATTGGCAATTAAAATTTGTGTGGATGAGACCAGTGTGCAGGTGGATGATAATATTGACAATCAATACAACTGGCCAGCAAATTTCATTTTTCAAATATGGAAATTCAATGTTACTTTTATTTTTAAAACTAGGCACGATTGGAATACCATCTGTCCTTAAATAAGTCTAGACATGGTCACCCTCTTATCAACCCCGTTATTTAGCATAAAGCCTGTCCTTGAAATTCTTATTTTGCGGTGTCCTTCTGCATTATTCAACTTGTATAGCTTAGCATAATGTTGTAAAGATTTATTTGTATGTGAATAAAATTAACATACATTTAAGGATGTTATACCCGTTAGGGTAGAAGGTCTTTAATGGATCTAGGTACTAATTATAAATTTATTTCATTCATTTTAAAAAATATAATTTTTCAAACTGGCAATACTATAAGGATTTTTTGCTTTATTTAAAAAATTGTGAAATCTGGGTCTCATATATAGAATTTAATATTTTAATATAAGGTTTCAGACACATAAATGTACATAGTTTGGGCTGTTATTTTATTGCAGATTTCATTGTCCTCTCAAACTGAAGAAGTGTAAAAAAAATCTCAAGATACATCAAAGAAAACGTAACTTAAAGCAGAAGTTGGTCATTTGAGACTTTCATCTATTTATAGCCTGACATTAAACACAAAGAAAACTTCCATATTAAGCACATCTTGAATATAATTACATTTGGATATTATTCCACAGTAGTTTCCAGAATTAAAATAGTAAACAAAGAAAGGTTTCATTATTTTTGAATTTATTAAGTAGACAATTGATTGGAGTATAGTACATACTGTAAGAAGTATTGAGAGAAAGATTGCTTTTGTTAGGGCATATTTAATACTCAATTTTGTTATTTTTAAGTATGTAGTCATATTCAGCTTGCATGGTAGATTGCTTGTCATTTTATCAACATTAGATAAATTAGAGGTACAATGCTGAAAAAATGCAGTTGGACATTAAATACATTTAGTTGTGCTGGTCAGGTAGTGAATTGGTTAAAATGGTCTCACCTTGATATTGGCAGTCCACCACCCGCATGCTTCCTTCTCATTGGACCGGGCAAAGACCTCCACCTCCTGGTTCTCCACAAATTCTGTGTGTTTGCCCGTGTCTTTGGGTGGCAAGAACACTTGCGAAAAGGGGAACTTGGATTCTGGCTGCCAGCTTAAAGAAAATCATGCGTGTAAATAAATACAACAAAACTAAAATCAAAAAAATTCTTGAGATTAATCCAGTTAAACACTTACTCATTCTCAAACGCTACCAATACCTCGTTGTCGAGAACGTCGGTGACAGTGGCCTAAAAATATATAAGAATTTTAGAACATTTCGGTGATCCAATAACTTGGTAATTCGCTAGAAATAAAAAAAGTAATATAGGTCAGATACGCAAAATGAGTTACAACGGCAATCCGGCGAGAAACGCCCCAGTTTTACTCCACGTTGAAAGCTAAAAATATATAAAATCGGCATAATTTACAGCACATGGAAAATTCACGCCCTGACAGACGGACATGGCGTCCATTCCAGCCGTGATGATCTTCCCGGAAAAATATTTTTGAAAGTTTACGTATTAAAGTGAAACTAATGGTTGAAAATCATTAAACACACGTAGCACTTATAAAATTGCCGTTCTTTGACGAGAAATTTAGCGTACTTCACAATTTACAAACCTTATAATAAGCACCATTTTCACCGTACACCTCGACCGACAAATCCTCCATTTTGGATTGAAAGCGTATTTGGCGTTTGCGGAGCAAGAACGAACGCTCGTCGAAAAATCACTGACCAATCAAGTAAAAGCATAGACAAGTCTTATTTTTTTTTCGAATTTGTGGCTATGGTTGCATTAAGAAAGCCAGATTCAAATTAAGGTTTTAAAAGGAAATTGTGCGTTATTCAAACTACATGAATATTAATTTGATTGTTTTCATGGTTTATACTTGTTTAGAAATATAAACAATATATTTAGGAACAAAAAGCGGAAAAACGATTTTAGTAATTGACCATGTTAAAAGCATTCGACTGTTTTAACTATAACCTAAACAACATCATAGTAAACATTCTCTGAATGTCAGTGTCAATGTCAGTGTCAAACAATCATTATCGTATTTATTCGGATTCGGCCCCGGCAGGTCATTTGAGTTTGCCACATATCCATTTCACGGTTTAGCTATTTAATAATTAAGCCAGAACTAGTACAGTGAAGACGGTAAGCAAGTTATTCAAATTACCAAACAATTAATATCACAGTTAGTATGTCATAAAATTGTTGCTGTGTGTTGTTGTTTGTTCAAACCTATAACACTAGCATTGTTCTTTCAGATGAGTGCAAATTCAAGTATTATACTTGTAACTGGTGGCTCTGGCCTTGTTGGACAGGCGATTAAAACACTAGTCGAACAAGAGAAGCAGGAACGTAAAAACGAGACGTGGATATTTTGTGGCTCTAAAGATGGTGACTTAAGGTATACATTCATAGTTCCTTGGTGATATATTAAATAAAACTAGTTGTGATTTTGTTATGCTATAGTCCGAGGATAATTTCTTAAGCGCAAATAATGCCGTAATATTCAAATTATGTCAGTTGCTGTATTTAAAATATTAACACTACTATAGCATCATAGTAAACAATGATAAGTTAAATTTGAAAAAAGTGGCTCTACTTCAGCATACAGATAAAGTTACTCTGCTCCCTTTTTAATTCAATATTAGTTGGCCTAGCCCCGCCTCCCACCCGCAACCCACAACTTCATTTGAAGAATTAGCTTATCAATATTTCACAGAAACTATATGTTTTTCTGGAATAAAAAGTATTATATCTGTCTTGCCAAAAGCCGTGGTGGCCTAGGCTCAAGCCGAGGGTAGTGCACCTCTCGAGTTTTTCGGAATTTATGTGTGAAATTACATTTGAAATTTACCATGAGCTTTATGGTGAAGTAAAACATTGTGAGTAAATTCAATGGTGTGTGTGAAGTTCTCAACCTGCACTGGGCCTGCTTGGGAACTATGGCCCAAGCCCTCTCAGTCTGAGAGGAGGCCTGTGCCCTGCAGTGGGACGTATATTGGCTGGGATGAGACGGGATATCTGTCTGCCTGTATTTTCCGCGTAACACAAAATAAATAAAAACAACACAAGTTCCTAGTTTACTGTGACATTAAACTTTGTTATCTTATCAACATACTCAGACCGGATACAAAGTTACATTCTTCTGGCAAGTTGCAGGTTTCTGTTATGGCTGTACTGACGTTGATTACTGACATATATCTAAATACATACCTGTTTTTAAGCATAACTACAATTGTTTCACTGTCCGGAATTCAGGCAAATAGTAAAATTGTTGCCGGATACCAAATACTGTCCGGATATCCGCATTGCATCTCTAAAAATAATCATAATACTAATATAGGATTGATTTTAATTAGTATACCTAAAGATTTTCCTGGCACAAATGATGCAACGCTTCTGATAAGTACTTTTTTTTTCACGGGACAATTCACACCAATTGACCTAGTCCCAAAGTAAGCTAAGCAAAGCTTGTGTTATGGGTACTACTAAGCAACGGGTAAACATACTTATATAGATAGATACATACTTAAATACATATTAAACACCCAATATCTGAAAACAAACAAATGTATTTTCATACAAATATCTGCTCCAACACGGGAATCAAACCCGGGACCTCAAGCTTCGTTATCAGGTTCTCTAACCACTAGGCCATCTGGTTGTCACTTAGCTTATCAATATCTTATAAGTGGCATTATATGAATGTGATATGTTTGAGAATATATGAACAATAATACCAAACTGAATCAATGTTATTATTATGTCAAACACTAAGTCGTTTGTGCCAGGAAAATTTCTAGGTATAGTAATTAGGTATTACAATTATAAATCACAATAATCAATTACAATTTTATGTTTGAAATTTGGGCCAATCAACTTTTAAACCGACTATAATCTGTCCGCGACATTTTTCAAACAATTGCAGATTTTTGTAAGTTTTTTTTTTTTTTCTTTATACATCTGCAATCGGTCTAAAAACCATGAGCAAAACAGTTGTATGTAGATATGGCGTTTGGAACGAGAAGTCCATTGACATCTCTCTTCCTTATTATGCATGTTTCAGGGTTGAGGGGTTTTGGAGTTCAATCCGCCATTGCTGCGTCCAATATTTTATGCCTCTTCAAGCGACGTTCTTTGTTGTTGCACAAAGTCAATGCTTGTGCTAGCTTATTTGTGTGTGCTGTGAGTCTTGTTTTATAGGATTTACTACGGGCTGATAATTCTTCGAGTATTGTGGGAATCTTAAGGTATTTGTGCACATCCTCGTTTTTGGTAAACCATGGTGCACAACAAATATTTTTGAGCGCATTATTTTGAAACCGTTGCAGTATCTCAATGTTAGATTTGCTTGCTGTTCCCCACAGCTCCAGAGCATATGCCCAAATAGGTTTTAATATTGTGTTGTAAATAATTATCTTGTTTTCCAAAGACAATCTCGATTTTCTTCCAATTAACCAGCTCATAGATCTCATTTACATATTCAATGAATCTCGTTTGGCCTTGATGTGGGTTTTCCAAGTTAATCTTCTGTCTAGGTGTACTCCAAGATATTTGACACATTCTACCTGCGGCAGAGTGGCGTCTCCAAGTTTTACTTCAGGACATGTTTGTTTATTGAGTGTGAAAGTAATGTGATTAGATTTTTGTGCACTAGCTTTAATTTTCCATGTCTTTAACCAGTTATCTAACTTGGACAGTTGAGCTTGAAGCTTTTCAGAAGCTAGCCTATGATTTTTGTCACAACTAAGAATAGCAGTGTCGTCTGCATAGGTTGCGACCATTACATCACTGCACACGGGTAGATCTGACGTGTATATGGTATAGAGAACTGGACCCAAAACGGATCCCTGAGGGACCCCGGCACGTACGTCGTGAATTTTAGAACTATGCTCACGAAATGCAATAAAAAGTGCCAACAGTGTAATCCACTATATAAAAATAAGTCGGGTTTTCCTTCCTGACGCTATAACTCCAGAACGCACGAACCGATTTCCACGGTTTTGCATTCGTTGGAAAGGCCTCGGGCTCCGTGAGGTTTATAGCAAAGAAAATTCAGGAAAAATTTCAACAGAAAAGCGGGAAAATCTTTTTTCACATACAGCGCCATCTCTGATACATAGTATGTACTACAAACCAATATACAGCGCCATCTTTGATGCATAACATGTACTACAAACCAATACTATTCTCCGCGGACGGAGTCGCGGGCAACAGCTTGTCTACTGTATAAAAATAAGTCGGGTTTTCCTTCCTGACGCTATAACTCCAGAACGCACAAACCGATTTCCACGGTTTTGCATTCGTTGGAAAGGTCTCGGGCTCCGTGAGGTTTATAGCACAGAAAATTCAGGAAAAATTTCAACAGAAAAGCGGGAAAATCTTTTTTCACATACAGCGCCATCTCTGATACATAGCATGTACTACAGACCAATACTATTCTCCGCGGCCGGAGTCGCGGGCAACAGCTAGTTTTATATAACACACTGGCCTTGAACATATGTTATGTATAACTCAATATGTTTTGTTGGCTTATCAATATAGTTTCAAACTTTATTTCAGAGATAAACAGCAAACGGAAGCACTGTTTGAGAAACACCGGCCCACGCATGTCATACATCTAGCGGCCATGGTTGGAGGCCTGTTTCACAATATGGCCCACAACTTGGATTTCTTTGTAAGTATATATTTCAAACTAAATACAAACTGAAATATAGATGCACAGAAAAAACCCCAGAAAAAAGACCAATGCTGGGAATCGAACCCAGGTCCTCAGCGTTCCGTGCTGCGTGCTTACCCCTACACCATCACTGGTCTAGAGATTAGCGACGAATCTTTCCCATACATCGTACATTTCAGTCTGTTATAATCACCTTATGCAGTGATAAAGCACTCATCTATGTTTATGCCCTCTACCGAGAGACTTTAACACTCCTTCGGAGCTAACCGCCCACCTGGACCAAGAGATGGCGCTACTGTGCAACTTTAAACAAGTCAGATATGAAGTATCTTTTTTATTTATTTTTTCAACTTCATTTTTTTATTACTTTTTACGGTCATCCCATGAAACCATATATTTCAAACTATTTTCTAAACTATACTATGGGTTTTTTCTGTGCATCTATATTTCAGTTTGTATTTAGTTTGAAATATATGGTTTCATGGGATGACCGTAAAAAGTAATAAAAAAATGAAGTTGAAAAAATAAATAAAAAAGATACTTCATATCTGACTTCTTTGTAAGTATCCAATATACCCATAACGCAATGTGATTAATAGATCCACCTACCACAAATTAGTTTTTATTATTACTATCAAAATCGACGCGTTCGACATACATCAATTTAAACAATTGTTTAATTACTTGCTTAATAGTCCATTTTTATACTGACTTTTTTTTTATATAAAACTGACCCGTGGTTGACCACTAACTATCTCACCTGATGAAAAGTGAAGATGAGGCCCATAATAGGCTATTCACTCTAGCCTAACTAAATTAATTAACTGACTTTTTTTAACCTAATTCACCACTGGTTATACGTCTAGTTTATTTATAACTGGTTTTACACCTGTTTTAGGAAAACTCGCTCTTCCCAAAGTTGTTTATTTTCTTTACCCTCTACTTATGAATTAGAATGAAAAAGTGAAATCAATTAATTTACTTTATACAAAATGGACTAAGCAATTGCTGAAATCAATGTGTGTGTCAGTATTAAGTTTCATGCAAGTGTACCTACTCGCGTGCGTGTATGTGTACAGGGTTATTTTTAATTCACTGACATCCTCTTAACCCTGAATTCCTATCACTCAAACAAATGTTTTTTGTTTTACGACTTTTTAAAATGAAGCACTTTTTTTCCCATACAAATACACTGAGTATCGTAAAAATAAGAGGAAATTTCAAATTTTCAAAACGTTATTACACCAAAAATATTAAATTATGACAAAAGCCGTAAAACAAAAAACATTTGTTTAAGTGGTAGGAGTTTAGGGTTAAAAGGATGCTAGTGAATTACAAATAACCCTGTATAAATTAAAAATATTAAAATATTACCACAGTTCTACAATACATACAGTTTAAAATCGCCTTTGATGTCGGAAGACACCGCGGCCCGTGCGTGTAGGTACTTACGCTATCAGTCGCAAAATATGTGCAAGGGTTGTCAAAAAAGAAAAATAAAATAAATGTGATTATTATGTAATCATTTATTTACAAGTACCTATGTAAAGTAACTAATTACACTTACATATGTTGCACTGCCAGATATTTTCGTGATACTTCATTTTTAGATTTTTTCAGTTTTCTATTATTAAATTTAATTATGTAATGTACTAGCTTTTGTTATTTTTTTATCCAATTTGCTTTTTCATCAATTATGACTCTCCTTAGTTCCTCGATATAAAAAAAAAATACCCGCGACCCCCCCGCACCCTCCAACCCGCTCCCCCTGCACAGCACTCCCGCACCCCCCGAACCCCCCACCCCCACCCCCCCGGTGTTTTTGTCAAATATCTTGAAAACGGTGCATCCTACGGAAAAATCGATGAAATTTTCATCCCCCATTTGAAGCCCGCATTTTGATCAATTATAACTGTAGATCCACAGTCGCGCGCCCGAAAATGTCCGAGCCAAATGAGCGCCACTTTGATAAAAATGGCCTTCTTTTTTCTCAGTACGTTGCGTGAAATTGTCAAGTTTAGCTGTCAAGTGTCAACCGAAATTCGACTGTAATGAAGTAAAGACTAGGTTCAAATTTCTGTGTAGGTGATGATTTTAATTATTATGCAAACAAATAAAAAAGTTCGGACATTTTTTGAAGGGGATTTTGTTCGGCAATGTGTATCTTCAGTTATAATTGATCAAAGCCCCCGCACCCCTTAACTGTAACCGAAACCGTAACTGTATGGATTGTAAAACTGTGATATTACTAAGCTATACTACCACAACTACAACAAAATCTGTGTGTGCAGAGGGAGAACATGGCTATAAACGACAACGTGCTGTCAGCCTGTCACAGGCACGACGTCCGCAAAGTGGTCTCCTGTCTCTCCACATGTATCTTCCCGGACAACACCACGTATCCCATCGACGAGACCATGGTGAGTTTGGACTAAGTTTAGAATTAAAGTCACCAACATAGCTCGAAGAATCGCCAGACTCAAGTGGCAGTGGGCAGGGCACACCGACCGCTTTAGCCTAGTTGGTAGTGACCCTGCCTACGAAGCAAGAGGTCCTGGGTTCGAATCCCGGTAAGGGCATTTATTTGTGTGATGAGCACGAATATTTGTTCCTGAGTTATGGATGTTTTCTATGTATTTAAGTATTTATCTAGTGTTACAAGTATGTTTATCGTCGTCCAGTACCCATAGTACAAGCTTTGCTTAGTTTGGGACTAGGTCGATTTGTGTAAGATTGTCCCCTAATATATATATACATTGCTCGTAGAACTGATGGCTGATGGGATGGTCTGTTTGGCGAGCCTTGGGTGACGCCTCTGTTCAAAAGTGCGCGCCTTTAGATTGAAATGATGATTTGGATTGATCCATTCGTTTGGGAGCTAGAATGCCACAGACACAGATATGTTATGGTTATGATAAACAAGTATTATGTAAAATCACTTTTCAGGTGCACAATGGACCTCCACATTCTTCAAACTACGGCTACAGTTACGCGAAGCGCATGATTGATGTTTTAAACAGGTAGGTATCGTTTTTACTCGACTGCCGAAGAAGGGTTATGTTTTTCGAGCGTATATACAAATGTATCATTCTTTGGCACGCCTTGCAGGCAGTTCGTTCAATTGGGATGTCCCAATTTTTGACAACGTATAATAAATCGAAAACCGTTTGGAGAAATAGGCTTTGTGAATCGTTTTCAGAAATCAGATTCCAGAAATATGATAAACGGAATTAAATAAAGAAAATTTAAGTAATGACCTTCATTTGACCCCTGCAGTGAATCGTCACATAGGCAGATATAAAGCAGGTCTACACTCTAAAGCAAATTGACAGTTTGAAATGTTGCTGTCCTGCTTATAATAGCAAAGAGTGACAAAGACAGAACTTTAATCACATGATGCGCACCTGGCTTTAAACAGTTGTCATTTATCATAAAGTCCGAAATGTATACAATACTCGCAATGTATTTTTACAAATTTAATTATTAAATTACTACGTTACAAGTAAATATAAAAGAATTTAAATATCAGATTTTAGTAAAAAATATCTATTTACTATCACACCATTAAACAAACAGGAATAATCGAAGCTAAAAGAAGATAAATAAATAAAACTATTTGTCATGGTTCATTTAGGACCCTAAGCCGTGCTTGTATTATTGACAGTGACAAGACAAATCAGTAGTGCCACAGATTATGTTATGTACGGCTTGAATTTTTGTAGGCAATGGAACGTGGCTCTCTCACTGTGACGTCATCAAACGTATGTCTTAAAAAAATTATAAAAAATTAAATACTCAACCAAATTCAAAATCGATGAAAATGGTATCTTAAAATATCCTATTCTTTCCAAAAAAAATATAAAAACTATAGGTTATTTTTTTTGGTACAGTCAAGGGCAAAGATATATATGCAAGTAATGTGAAAGAAAATAAGTAATCATATAAAGATAAAAAGATATATACTCAATCAAATGCTCAAAAATATGCAAATGTCAATGAGCCCATAAATATGTATATGGCAAGTTCAAAAACTTGTATACGATCAAAATGGCATAAATTTGTATTCTGCAAAAGACGCAAAATATTGTAGTCATATTTATATCACTAAATATAGATTCAGTATCTGCTACAAAATAAGTATACAAAATATAAATCTGCGAAAAGCAACTTTATGTTCTTGTTACACGAAACAAATTTGAATGGAATGTTTTGACAATTCACGAAAACGGTACCATAAATGTCATTGCGTATGTCTGTCTCACGTTTGGATCTGTCACTGATGCGTGACTGCGATGTATAACCGCTGCAATAAGGTTGGTGCATTGCATACATATTTTGCAACTTTGAGCAGATACATATTTTTGTCCTTCTACGGATTTTGTAATAATACTAATCAGAATGCATTCTGGTTCAATTCAGCAGCTATGCAAAACTAAATAAATAAATAAAAAAATCTAAATTTCGCGTTTTATTAAACGCCGCTAAATTTAAATTCGAAATTTAAAAATAATTTGGTTTATCTTTTGTTTATTTAACCATTATTTAACCATACCTAAATTAACGGTAAGATTGGATTCAAATATGAATGAGTTTTAATTGGCTTAGTAAAGTTTTTTGAAGAGGTGCTAATTATATTTTTTTTCGACAGTCTGCGTTCTGGAGATCTAGAAACTGCAGCTGTTTTATTTTTATCTCCTGTTGTTTACTGGAAATATTTTTTTAAGTGTTCGAGATGACATTTGTGAGATTTTACGGCTGACAAGCGGTTCGTGCTCAGTACTAAGAAGAAATAGAAAAAAAAAACGAAGTCAACTGTCGCTTCTGTCAATGTCAAATGAAATATAACCGTTTGCGTTTCGTTTGCTTTGCGTTGTCCAAGAAGCAGTTCCAAAATAGTGATCGAAAGTATTCAATCGTGATCCATTTAACGTGCATAGGTCGTGGAGAAATGCGGTAATATTGAAAGTTCGGATTTTATGCGGAGGTCGATAAAAATAGTCCATAAATCACACTGAGCACACCAAAACGCAAAGCAAACGAAACGCAAAAGATTTGACATTGACAGAACTGACAGTTGACTTCGTTTTTTTTTTCTATTTCTTCTTAGTACTGAGCACAAACCGCTTGTCAGCCGTAAAATCTCACAAATGACATCTCGAACACTTAAAAAAATATTTCCAGTAAACAACAGGAGATAAAAATAAAACAGCTGCAGTTTCTCGATCTCCAGAACACCGACTGTCGAAAAAAAATATAATTAGCACCTCTTCAAAAAACTTTACTTAGCCAATTGTTTTTTTTTTAATAAAACACGCGATTTTTTTTTATTTTTTAATTTATTTAGTTTTGCGTAGCTGCTGAATTTAACCAAAGTGCATTCTGATTCCCACCAACCCACTAATCCACAACAGAATCCGTCAATCAAAAAATTCTATTTTCAAAATATTTTTAGTGTTTAGGAACAGTTTTTAAAATGCCAGTAATCAATATGACTCGATATTATCAATGATTGTCTTACCTACGTAAAAGTAGACTCTTCAGAATTAAGTGGCCAGCCACTTAGAAATGAAGGATTGCCGTACGTACAGTCAAGGGCAAAAACATGTAGCCGTTCAAAGTTTCAAAATATGTATACACGACCTAAATGTTAAGTTAATAAAGTAGTGTATACATTTTTTGAAACTATGTACGGCAACATATTTTGCCCTAAGTGTGTACCTATATTTATGAATATTATGGTGTGTCTAAATTTATGCGTTGATTGATGAGGACATAATATTGCACCTGCTGCTTATATACTTATCTTTCACACAACGTATACATATTTATGCACCTTTTCATGTTCCATAATTTATGATCTTAATGATGACGCCATTTTTTGAGATTTTGTGGTGTATATATATCTTTGCCCTTGACTGTACATCCCAATTATGACATTTCTTAAGAACACTAACGAATGAATGGCTACTTACCCTTGTAAACTACGTTTTGTTTTAATACAACGTAGGCTTGCGGTTGACCACAATCACGCCTGATGGAAAGCGAAAATGAAGTCTATAGGTACGATAGAGCACGCTTACCTAATTTTTTTTTCGTAAAAATTTCAAGTATCCAGTTAATGTCATACTAAAGATTGAGTTAAAAACGCTGAAAAAATATTACGGTTTCGACAGGGAAAAAAATATGACAAACATCACATTATGACTAAAAGTTTTATGCCACCAGACACGCTCCCATTGACAGCCTTCGGATACGGAACATTAATTAAGGACCGAGATTCAACAACTGTTATACCCAACTGTTAACTGTTATATAACGACCGCTTTAGCCTAGTTGGTAGTGACCCTGCCTACGAAGCAAGAGGTCCTGGGTTCAAATCCCGGTAAGGGCATTTATTTGTGTGATGAGCACGAATATTTGTTTTATTTTATTTTATTTTTATTTATTGGAGAAAAAAACAGATACATACACAATATGAAACAAAGCATATAAACAAGAATGTACCTATAGTATGCACCCTAAATTAATTCTCACTTAGAAAAAAGTAAACACAGCCTGCCTACCTGCCTGCCTGCTGTTCCTGAGTTATGGATGTTTTCTATGTATTTAAGTATTTATTTATCTATATAAGTATGTTTATCGTCGTCTAGTACCCATAGTACAAGCTTTGCTCAGTTTGGGACTAGGTCGATTTGTGTAAGATTGTCCCCTAATATTTATTTATATTTCCAGGGGTTACCACGAGCAGCACGGCCGTACGTTCACCTCGGTCATACCGTGCAACGTGTTTGGGCCGCGGGACAACTACAGTCTGCAGTCTAGCCACGTCATCCCCGCTCTGGTGAGGAGGATGGACGACGCCATCAAAAACGGTTGGTTCAAGTCCATTGCGTGGTGCCAAGCAACCACTGTGCAGCGGGCGTCTCGGCCGCGCAATGATCAGAGAAAACTATCTATGCCACAGCTCATGTAATTTTTTTTTTTAGAAACAGTTTCTTATTAGTTATACAGGGTGTTTGGTAGCTACGTACAAAGCTTTAAGGGGGTGATAGCCGAGGTATTTTTGAACATTTTTAGCCATATATGTCTTAGCCGAAATTTGTTTTTTTTTTTGAAATTGAAGACTTAGAAATTTTAGGAAAATACCCAGAATTTGATAGTCACGAGTCAATATTGCCCCAATGAGCGTTAATTTGGAAATTTGAAATATGGCACAGAAAAATGACGTAGACTTGTCTTTTTCACATGTTATTTACTAGTAAAATTTCAAGACTAGTGCATTCTTAGCGAGTGCTCCCTGAGTTTGGTTTTTACTTTTTATCACAGATTTAGCAAGCAATGTCAATGAGTGGTATCTTAAAAGAAAGAACAATAAACAGGCACGTTTCCAAAAATTTTTGAACATTTCAAGGATTTTTTTTTATTTTTTTTTTATGACTCTGTTCCAACCTTAAGACCTTTTTAGTAATTTCGAATGCCTCCATTTTGTTTTTGTGGCAAGAAAGGCACTTAAAAATTATTTCATTTGGTCCAATACACATTAAACTATTCGAAATAAAAGATTTGGTTTCCAAACTAACGCTCATTGGGGCAATATTGACTCGTGACTATCAAATTCTGGGTATTTTCCTAAAATTTCTAAGTCTTCAATTTAAAATAATATTAAATTTCGGCTAAGACATACTTATATGGCTAAAAATGTTCAAAAATACCTCGGCTATCACCCCCTTAAAGCTTTGTACTTAGCTACCAAACACCCTGTATGTATTACAATTAGATTTTACAGTTAACTTACAGTTTCCTAAAGAAAAAATATTGAAACCTTACATTAATACTAAGCTAAACTAAACCACCCAGCTACCGCCCCCGCACCAGCGATCGACAAGTCCAAGAAAAACACTATCAAGCGCCAACCAGTCCATCGCCCGCGCCTGACCAGCGTCTTTAATTGGAGCTGTGTTTACTTTATAATCAGGTTGTGTAGCTAATCAAACGCAAATGACAGACAGCTAGCACCCGACAATGCCCCCCTACCCCTCCCAAAGCGGGCAACCGTCGGCGCAAGGGCAACATCTAGGCTGCCTACTCTACGTAAAACTAAACAAGTAATTGGGGATGTCTATTTTTTTGCAATGTATAGAAAATCGAAAACCATTCGAAATAAATGCTTTTTAAATCGTTTTCTGTAGTTATTTCATTTTAATATTATGTAATGAATTTATTATATAACAAATAAGCAATGACCTTCATTTGACATTGGTGTAAATTGCGTGACCGGTCCAAGTCGTACTTTATTCTGTGTGGTTAGAATTCTTCACAATTTACGCGTGGATTATACTACGGAGTTTGATTTGGGCCCGCTGTCTGACATCTAGCACTTTGTCAGTGCCAGTAAAGTGACACAGTGTATAGTGTACCACTACGCAAAAAATAATTAAAGGGGTTGCCTTATCGTACGCATTTAGATAGATTTAGAAATTTGGCATTGTGGGAGCCCTCAATTATAATCTGACGTCATCAACTAAAATAGTTTCAATAATTAATTTTGAAAAAAGTAGAGAACTAAATGACAAAATATTGAATTTAGTTTCTTATAATTGACTTTTCTATAAAAAAAAAATATAAAAACCACTGGTAATTTTTTTTAGACATTCCCAATTGTGGACCACGAATAAGGACCACCGTCGTTGCAAGTCGGTGCTTGTAAAATGTCAAATTAAAATACAGTAGTATCCGCTTATAATAAGAATGACACTAAAGGGAAGCGACAAAAACGTCATACAAAGCATAGCATAGTCTTAATTTTTATTAAACTACAATTTACAAGTATTACTATTTAATAAGAAAAAGAAACAGAAAAAAAAATTACACATACATGTACTACTTATTATTACATTACTATCGCTACAACCGGACATAATTTCTTAAAAATAGGTCGTAATAAGCGATATGTGACATAAAGTGAAGTCATTATATCCGACATATTTTTATGGAAACCAATCTTCGCACTGAATTACGTCATATTAAACGGCTGGTAAATATAAGCGGAGTCATAATAAGATTCTATTGTATTTAAAAATTGATGAATCTTTTCGCTCCGCGACTGCACATCGACGCTCATGAAACTACGATCCCGCGAGAATCCCGCGCTCGAGATATACAACATCTATAGTCCGACTCGCCAAGAGGTTTTTTAATACTTGCTTTTTTTGCAGGAGACTCTACATTCACCGTGATGGGCAGCGGCAAGCCTCTTCGCCAGTTCATATATTCCTTGGATCTGGCTAGACTGTTTCTCTGGGTCTTGAGGAGTTACGACAGCGTGGAACCTATTATTCTGTCAGGTAAGTGAAAAATAATAAAAAGATATAAAAAATAAAACAATCCTACTAAGGGCCCTACTACGTGCACGCCGCGATTTATTAATCGCTGTTATACCGCCACGTTACTACGAGTATTTAGGTACCTTGTAACAGAACCCTAAAAAGATATATTTTTCACTTCTCATGCTCGTAAAGTTGTTCTTTATGTCGAAAGAATTCTGCACAAAATGGCTTTTTATGTTCTAGTGCATAAAGTAATATTTTCGTCTAAGACCAAGGCAATCAGGCGCAAACAGCCACAAACATTGGAAATTTATGAAATACTAGCTGACCCGGTGAACTTCGTATCCCCTACATCCAGCTATGTTAAATATTGAAGAAAGAAAACTTTATTTTGATTTTAAAAACTATTTAAACCGCATTCCATGATTTTTAAATAATCCCCTGTCTAAATCGAACCCACCAAACGGTATGCTTGTTGCAGGGTCTATATTGGAATCCATAATATCCTTTGTCTTGCAAATTACATAATAACTTTGGTCATTATAATATTTTGCCAGAATATCGTTTGCCCTAGTGTAAATGCCATAATATTGTTTATTTTAATATTGAATACCCCAATGCTTATTTGCACTTTTTTCTACTTCACTAATGATCATAATATGTCTTAGTAGCCACATATCCTGGTTGTCATAAAACTAATAATAATAATGGTTGATATAAACTAACGTTGTTTGTTATAAAATACATTTGCAATTTTTGCATTGCAGTTCTAACCCAACCTACTTTTCTGGCTGCAATTCGTTTCTTTAGGAGTTGTAGTTCTAACCTAATCAACTATTCTGGCAGCAGTTTGTTTCTGTAGGGATCGCAGTTCTAACCTAACCTACTTTTCTGACAGCGGTTCGTTTCTGTAAGATTATTATTATTTTTCTGTTTTTGATTGACTAATAAAATTTAGTACTCAGTCCAGGTTAGGTATTAAGTCCATGAACTAACCATTACCAACCACTTCTTAATGAAAAAGTCACATTTGCAATGTATGGTTTATGGTCTGTGGAGGTCCGAGATGATGATATTGAACTTTTTTGAGTTCTACAACGACGTTAGTAAAAAGTTTAAATAAATTTACAATAGACAATTTTTGTCATAAAAAAATGAATTTCCGAACGCACCCGTTAATATTTGACAACCATTTGTCTTTATTTGTCTTTTTATTTTGCACTTTTAAAATTAAAATACTCGATAATCCGAATATTGTGGATATATGTTGTCGATTCAAAACCCTTATTTAATTAAGATTAATTTGAGAGGGTCCAAGTTTGCCGTATCAAGGGTTTGTCGTATCAAACATCAAATGTTTGACAGGTAAGAACAAATATTATTTATTTTTTATTAGCAGTACGGCTGCTCACCGAATCTAAGATTAAAGGGAAAAAAAAAACCTAGAAGGGGTCTAAAAGCGAAAAAAAAAAAACGAAAAAGTTTTTCGGGTGCGCCGGTGGGATTCGAACCCACGTCTCCTGGGTATGCCACTGTTGCCACTGTTGCCACTGTTGGCGTATGTAAGCGATTAGAAATTTATTCAACAATTAAATATACATAAACATATTTTAAAACACAAAAATAAAAAAAACTTAAATTTACTTAATCTAAACCTAAAAACCTGTATTTACAAATATCTCCCAGATCGCTGCTAATGGGCAGGGTGCCCATAATGCTGGCTGCGTTTCCTCGTTGTATGGCAACGCCAATACGTTGACCGAGGAAAGAGCCAGCCTTATGGTCACCTGTGGATCGGACAAGTTTACTTTTTAATAATTTAAAAAGTTTTTGAGCTTCGGATCCCCACGGCCCCAGAGTCTCAACAGCAAAAGCCGCAAATACGTAGCTGTCTGCCAAATTTGCGTATTTGCGGCGTTTTGCTGTTTCGGCCGTTGCAGCCGCCGCGCCCGCCCTCAATGACGTAGTGGCTAGGTGGGACGGTGCCAAAGTGTCCACACAAGTGGCGTCCCAAATAAGCGGCCGTCCCATTTGCCAAGGTATTAACGTCATTCCGTCAGGTCTCTTGCCGTCATCACGTGCTAGCCCAACCGGTTCTAATGTAGACGGCACGTTGATGCTGGCAAGAGCCCGACGGATAATGTCGTTGAGACAAGCGTGGCGAGATAAACGGCCGGCACTTTTGGGACAAGCTAGGCCGTGGTGACCCAGCCGATCCACGTTGTTGCCACAAAAGCAGCGATGTGGTACGACGATGTTTCCGCCCAGTCTTAAACCGACAGCCAACCTGTAACTATGGTCATCCATAAGGTTTCCATAATTAATGGACGGGAACGCCTGAAGCCAATAACCAGACTCCTTTTCTGCAACAGCTAACAAGCGAGCCGTCTCTGCGCTGTCCTTGCTTGTATCTAGTAGGTGAGAGTAAACCCGGAGGCAGATAGGTTCGTCCCATAGTTTTTGACACTGCGTGCTAATGGGTAGATCTTTGCCCGGGCAGGCTAACTTCCAAGCGTCTTTGGCTTCGGACAAGTACGTTACCTCAAAATCACGAAGTGATGGGTTGAGAATTTTTCCAATGAAGGATAACGTACTGTGTGCCGAAGACAAAAACGCTGGTAAAGCAACGCTGGAAATTTGGCGTACGCCGAGACCGCCATGCCTGATGGGTAGTGTTGCTTGTAGGAACATCCTGCTATCCATTTTGATGTTTAATATTTTTTGAATTTGTACATGAATAATTTGGTCTATTATCTCGCAACAATTTTGATATTTCCAAAAGGGACTGCACCTCATGGCGTAGGTGAATTTAGGGACGAAAAGACAAAACCGAACAATGAACATAGCCATGTGAGAATGTATTTGAAGAAGGCGATCAGAAAATTCATTAAAATGGTTGATATTTTTGTCGATAAAGCCTGGTATAGCTTCATCAAAGACTGGCGCACCCAGGAGATGAAGCGAGTTTTTGTATAAAATTTTGATGCCAGGACTAAGTATTTCAAATTTTCTAATTAAGCGATTAAGAATTTCGGGGGAGTCGGTAGGATGCGACGTGGTTCAATTGGTAGAACACCCGTTGGGGCGCATACCCAGGAGACGTGGGTTCGAATCCCACCGGCGCACCCGAAAAACTTTTTCGCTTTTAAATAATCTTAGATTCGGTGAGCAGCCGTACTGCTAATAAAAAATAAATAATATTTGAATAAATAGATGTGGTACATCATTTCTTACGCATTTCCAATGTAATTTGGATCGTAGGAGTCGTAGCTTCTAATAGTTGCGATGGATGTTACCACACGCCACTGTTGGCGTATGTAAGCGATTAAGAATTTCGGGGGAGTCGGTAGGATGCGACGTGGTTCAATTGGTAGGACACCCGTTGGGGCGCATACCCAGGAGACGTGGGTTCGAATCCTACCGGCGCACCCGAAAAACTTTTTCGCTTTTAAATAATCTTAGGTAAGAACAGTTTGTATGGGAAAATAAAATTGTCGTTTTTAGTATTTTCTTCGCAATTTTTCTATATTTTCTCACCATTTAAACCTTCCCTGGTCTTCCACGAATATTTCAAAACTAAAATTAGCCAAATTGGTTCAGCCGTTCTCGAGTTTTAGCGAGACTAACGAACAGCAATTCATTTTTATATATATAGTAGATAATTATTTTGTTTTTTATCTTATAAAAGATGTTTTGTATTACGAAATTAATAAAACTAGGCAAATCTAGTACATTACAGTACAGTACAGAAAATTCAATTCATGAAAATAACTTGTAATTTTAATTTCCATGCAATCCAAGTGAGAAGCCGAGTGTAAAACTCGATCATTAAACCCATTTTCCCGTCGACGTGTCTATCCACCCTCGCCAGGCTCGGGTGAAATGAACGTCTCGGAGTACAAGAAGACAGCTTCCAACAGGAAACTGAGAGGGTTGTACAAGGACTTCGTGTTCACGCCGTTCGAGGAGGCTATAGGAGAAACAGTCAAATGGTTCAAGGAGAACAGGGAGATAGCTAGGACGTAACAGGATCGGAAAAGGTCGTAGGGCACAGTGGCAGAGCGAGATACATTTTGCAAGTAAAACCGGAGCAAAAAACAAACCTAAAAACATACCCATCCTCTTCTTAAAAACCAGTGCAGTAATGGAAGAGAAGCGTTTGGTATCTTCGAAAGTTTAGTCAACAAGTTTAGTTTAGTTCGTTAGTTTAGGGAATCGGGTTGTTAGTATCCTTTGCCACTGAGGGCTAAAATCACATGAATAAAAAACGAACAGAATAAACGCTTCAAACAACGCCGCGCACGCATTACACTACTACACGCACAACATATGTGTGCGTGACCTGTCACAGACAGGACGGGGGAGGCGTGCCCCGGCGCCCGCTCGGAGACAAACCGGTTTGAACTGGCTCAGTGAGTAGACAAAGTTCAGGTGTGCCGCCAGCGACGACGCGACCGTTTAGCGTTTAGCTACATAGATCGGGTGTTCGGTTGTTTTAAAGATGCCTACCTGTTGTAGTGTTTGTAGATATACAGATATTAGATACTTAAGCACTTGTTTGAATAAAATATTTAGATTTTTAATTATTTTTTTTTACCGAGTGACAACCCTATGATAATAGGTAAGAATTTCGAGCTTTGTTCGGTAGTGTTTTAAAGATGCCTACCTGTTGTAGTGTTTGTAGATATACAGATATTAGATACTTAAGCACTTGTTTGAATAAAATATTTAGATTTTTAATTATTTTTTTTTACCGAGTGACAACCCTATGATAATAGGTAAGAATTTCGAGCTTTGTTCGGTAGCTTTTATTCTGTTCATTTTTTATTCATGTGCTAAAATTAAGAGAGATAGAAATGTAGTCGTGACTATAGGTATCGCTACGAGAGTTGAGTTGAATGACAGAGAGAGAGAGAGAGGGAGAGAGAGAGAGAGATTTACACATATGACACGTAGGAAAAAATATATACACACACAGCTACATAAAGTACTGTATGCAAAAAAAGTAGTGAATGAGTGAATAAAATTGCGAGATATGAAATACCTACGCAATACTGTGCATATTATATATAATCTTCCTTTTTTCATATAACCTATTAAAAGCTTTTTATTAACTTGCAATGTAAATCTTGGAAGTTGAATTTGACCCACTTCCAGTGGTAGGATTTACCTACTTGAAATTTGGTATACTTATGAAGGTTGGATGACAATGCAAGTACAGTCAACAAAAAGTACAGGCAGCGAAAAAGCTTGCATTGAAAATGAAATTTTGAACAAAAACTTATTTTTATAATAAAACAATTTGAAACTCTTAAGATATATTCGCAACAAAGGATATTCGATATTGTATATAAGTAGCGAAAAATATGCTTATCTAATTTAAATAAAATAGATTTAAATATTATATTTTCCGTTTTGTTTGAACTACATATATTTTTCTAAATAATTCTTAACGAAATAGATTGATGAAATTTTTAGTCAATCTTGCAATTCACTGTTGACTCTGTTGAACTTGCTATTGGTATGAATAAATGTCAGAATCCCGCTGTCATTACATGACATGTTGTTGTGTGCGTGACTTCAACTCTCGTGGCAACAGCTATATTTCCTTTTATAATCAACTTCGGCAATTTTCGCCTCTCCCGCTGTTTGATGGTCGGTGACCGCTTGTGGTTTTGATTTTTCTTCGATTGTTTACACAGCGTTCAAGCATGCTATAAGTGACATTAATAAGTTTTTGCTGACTTTACTTTTCCTCCCTAGTTACCAAAGTACTCGTCAAAACGAAATAAACGAGATCAAACTCGATGAGGTTATGTCGTTTTAATTCGGAGTTCTGTGGCCACTACACTACACACAATATTGCATTGTCATCTGATTTACACATGCATATATTTCATACTAAATACAAACTGAAATATAGATGCACAGAAAAAACCCCAGAAAAAAGACCAATGCTGGGAATCGAACCCAGGTCCTCAGCATTCCGTGCCGTGTGCCGTACCCCTACACCACAGCTGGTCTAGAGATTAGACAAAATGAAGTTGAAAAAATAAATACAAAAAGATACTTCATAGCTAACTTGTTACACATGCATGCAAAATTTCAGCTCAGTCGGAAACCGGGAAGTGGGTCTAATCAAATTTAACTTGCTAGATTTGACCCGTACTTACATACATATGTATACGTACAGTCGGGGTAAAAAAAGTCATTTAAATGGTTTAGCTATAGCAAGGACATAAAATATGGCCATTAACCCTTTCAACGCCAACGACACATATAGGTGTCGCAAAGTACAGTGTCAAAGTGATCTTGACACAATGACATAAGATTCAAAGCAGGTTTACGTTTTGTCGAGGCGCGGCGGTGAAAAGGTTAACATTCTTTTGGTTTCATAAGTTACTATTTTTTTTAAGTGTTTTTCAATATAAATGTCTTGTCAAGATTATTTAACCTTTTTCTATTGCTTAAAATAAACGAAGTATAGTCAGGTAGAAAACATCATATACCATTATTCTCACTGGCTATTTAAGCGGTAGGATAAGCGAGCAAGATGGTGGTAGCGATCCAAACGGACTTTGCTCGAGTGCAGAGCAACGGCAAAACGTTTTCTATGGATGATTATGTCTCGGAAGTTATTAAAATAAAGACTATCAATTGTATTTATTATAGGACTCTTTAGACGAAAAATTTCCTGTATAAATAATAATATTGCGATTAAATTAAATAAAAAAAAAAACATTTTATTATCGTGTTACTTAAATGATTCTATTATTTTGAAATAAAGGACTCTGTTACCTATTTCTTGTTTTCTTTGAGTAAACAGACCATGGTTTCCTAAATAAAATTCTTTAAAAAATAGTTTTCTTTTTATTAGATTTTATAAGGTTTTATTTAAGTACTGCCTTTCAAGCAGGGGGTCGTGGGTTCGAATCCGGGCTTGTTTTTTTCGGAATTTATGTGCGAAATTATATTTGAAATTTACCATGAGCTTTACGGTGAAGGAAAACATCGTGAGGAAACCTGCACACACCTGAGAAGAAATTCAATGGAGTGTGTGAAGTTCCCAATCTTCACTGGGCCCGCGTGGGAACTAGCCCAAGCCCTTTCATTCTGAGAGGAGGCCCGTGTCCTGCGGTGGGACGGATATAGGCTGGGATGATGGTGATGATTTATGGACAACCCAAAAAAAAATATTTTTCAAATCCAGTGATCGGGTAGGTGGACTAATGTTTTGGTACATGACTGTATGTATACAGGCTGAAAATGAGTTATCTTAGAGTTTAGCCAGAAACAAGGTTACGGTAACGTTTTTAAAGCACATTGTACTTTTTTTTCACAATTGGGGATGTCTATTATGTCTATTTTTTTTTGAAGAATCGCTAGACTTAAGTGGCAGTGGGCAGGGCACATCGCCCGTAGAACTGACGGCCGATGGGGCCGAAAGGTTCTCGAGTGGCGTCCGCGGACCGGAAGACGCAGTGTAGGTAGGCCTCCAACAAGATGGAGCGACGACCTGGTGAAGGTAGCGGGAACGCATTGGATGCGGATGGCGCAGGGCCGATCTGTTTGGCGAGCCTTGGGGGAGGCCTATGTTCAGCAGTGGACGTCTTTCGGCTGAAATGATGATGATGATGATTTTTTGCAATGTAGGTATAGTAAATCGAAAACCATTTCGTGATAAATGCTTTTTAACTCGTTTTCTGTAGTTTTATAATTTTAATATTATGTAATGAATTTATTACATAACAAATAAGCAATGATCTTCATTTGACATTGGTGTATATTGCGTGACCGGTCCATGTCGTACTTTATTCTGTGTGGTTAGAAATCTTCACAATTTACGTGTGGATTATACTACGGAATTTGACTTGGACCCGCTGCCTGGGGGGCTACTCCGAAATTCGAAAATCGAAGTTCGTATCGCATCGTCTTGCTCGCTCTTGTATTAAATACTATTAGCGTGAGAGGAATGGCACGATACGAAGTTCGAATTTTGCACTTCGTAGTATATGGCCTGACATCTAGCTCTTTGACAGCGCCAGTAAAGTGACACTAGTTACAGTGTACCACTACGCAAAAAATAAATAAAGGGGTTGCTTTATCGTACGCATTTAGATAGATTTAGAAATTTGGCAGTGTGGGAGCCCTCAATTACAATCTGACGTCATCAACCAAAATAGTTTCAATAATTAATTTTGAAAAAAAGTAGTGAACTAAATGACAAAATATTGAAATTAGTTTCTTATAATTGACTTTTCTATACAACAAAAAATAAAAACCACTGGTAATTTTTTTTATTAAACATTCCCAATTGTTTGACGTCTCTCGTTATGTTTCCAGCCTGTTGAAATCAAATGACAGTTCAATAATAAACACCGTCAGCAAAAAAGTTTATATTAAAAAAGTAATTAATTATTAACAAAAACTTATTTTATTTTTATTCATAACGCAAGTCCGTGCTCGTCGTAGGTCAGGAATATCTTGACTATGGAGGTGATGTACGCTGCTGTCCGTACGTCCAGCCCTAGGTTGAATTCTTTGGCAGCCCGCATCACATTCTGTGGAAATAACATTAATTTTGTTCCATAATTTCATTTTCCATATCGTCGTTTGCCATACCATAATAGTAGGGGAACCCAAGAGGGGATTTGGGGAGTCACTCGAGCGCGGCAGATTAATATGGGGGTTTCCTTGTACCCTCTAGAGTACCTTCAGCGAATATGAGCACTTCATGTGGGGGGGTTTGCAGTGGGGCACCCCGTCAGAATATCTATTTAGTAAAAAAATAGATCCTTTAAAATACTCGAGAGCGTCAGATTAAGATAAGGTGGGTAAATTATTAGCAGAACAATGCACATTTCACTTCCAAATCGTCAGTCTTTGGAATTAACATCCCCTATGAAAATCTGACGCGCGCCCTTCCGTATGGCCACCCCCACCATGCAAACATTTATGGCAAACCCAGGCAAACCCCCCACACGAAGTGCTCATATTCAATGGGGGTACTCTAGTGGGTATAAGGTATCCCCCATATATTAATCTACCATCTATTTTCAGATTTTTTTAAATGTCATCTTATAGTACAGATAGGTAACGGCCGCACCGAGCTTCTTGCGCTAATCGATTTTAGGTAGGTATTCTATTACACTCGTGTATGTGTGCGTGAGAACGGCTAGAATCAAAACCGTGCGTAAGTGTAACACAAGTTCCCCGTCCGATGGCCGAAGGAGAACTGACGCAACTAACTGTACGGACAAGGGGGAAGCAAGACGGCTCAAGATAGGTTGGTCAGAGCGCGCGTGTAGTGTATTTAGGTATTTCCATCGTATTACTAAAACAAATACATATTTTAAAAATGTAGCAACACTAGGCCCTAGAAAACATCTCGTTTTATTAACATTCAAAAATTCATGACCTGCCGTACAGTATTTACGCCGTACTAAGGATTTATTTATTTTATTTGAGACAACTTTGGTTTTTTTTTCTATCGAGCAAACTACGAGGAATCGTGTTTCAAAAAACACTGGTCACTAGAGTGAATCCTCAAATATATTACACATGAATTTCAGAACTAAAGCTTTGCTCGTAATGATACAGCAAGGGATTAAATGAATGCAATAAATGCGCCAAAAGCTCGGTAGGGCCTTAAGATAGTTCTAAAAAGTATATTCTGAAGAAAATACTTCTTAAGAAATAAATTACTTTATGCCAAATGAACATTATGGGAAACGATAATATTATGTTATGGCATATGAAATTTGGGCTAACAATAAAGAATCCATTTTTTTTTTTTCATTTAATTATTGTCGACCAAGTAATTCTTTGTCCACCCTAAGGTCCAATGTCAGTTGATAGAAAGACCCAATGCACACCGAAAGCGAGCACGACGTGTTTTTCCGGCTGGTAATTGAAGAGATTTCATTTTTTTACACCTGGTAATTACTACAGGAATCGAATGAGTTTCGCCTCCTGAACACGGAAAAATATTTATTCTAATTTATTTCTCCATATTTAAAAAAATACAACAAATTTAAAAAACATATCTAAATTTACCAGTACCACACCAGAATAGATTATGTTTCCTTTACCTTTTTTACCAGAAAAAAGAGCTGTAATAATTTTAAATTTGATAACAACCTTAAACGTCAAATTTACGTCATCACTTTTTTTTAATAGAGACTAAACAAAAGTAATGGATCATTGTATCGTGGTTTTGGAGTTACGCCCTTTTAGAATACGCACATCTTTAAATTAATTAATAATCCTAGTTTTTTTTTTTTTTTTTTTTTTTTTTTGAAATTAAATTACATTCTAGCTCACAAAGGCTAATAAGCAATATTCATGTAGCTTAATCGACTATTTTGTTTAAAGTCTCTAAGAATAACGTCCAATGACTTTTCTTAGTGTCTATTAAGGCGAAGCACTTTGTTCATGTGTTCTTCATTTACGTCACTATCACTGTAACACTATTTCGAGTATGATTAACACTACACTAACTCAAAGGGTTTAGTCCTTTTCAGTCTTCTCACTAGGTCCGTGTTGTCAAGGAGTTGGATTGCCTCAACGTTCACATGATGATGAAGTCTGCGTTCATGAGCTTCGGCGTATTTAGATATTACCTCGTGGACGAACTCAACATTAAGGTCCCGATGGAGATCGTCGTTTCTTATGTACCAGGGCGCGTTTACTATGTCCCTGAGCACCTTATTTTGAAAACGTTGTATTATTTGTATATTACTTTGTTTGGTACAGCCCCAGAGCTGTATACCATAAGTCCATACTGGCATCAGGACTTGCTTATACAACAGTAATTTATTGTGCACTGACAACGAGGAGTGTCTACCGAGTAGCCAGTACATCCTTTTGTATCTTATTCCTAATTCTTCACGTTTTTTCTTGACATGAGCTTTCCAACGCAGCTTCGTGTCAAGCGTCATGCCAAGATATTTGGCTGTGTTTGCGTACGGTATGGGTTGCCTATTTATACATATCGGATGGTACATAGGTCTCTTATTTGTGAAATCAATATGAATCGATTTGGATTCATTAAGGTTGATTCGCCATGTTCTAGTCCACTGATAAACTCGGTCAATGGCTTTTTGGACTTTTCCTACTGCTTCCTCGTGACTGTTTCCTGTTGCCATAATAGCAGTATCGTCAGCAAAAGTCGCAATAGTAGTGTTATCTATGTCTGGAATGTCACAAGTGTATAGTAGGTACAGGACCGGCCCTAGAACACTTCCTTGCGGAACTCCAGCTTTTATTTCTTTAAGCTCGGAATAGGCTTCATCTTGTCTAACTCTGAACACCCTGTTAGATATGTATGATTTTAAAATATTCACGAACTGTTTAGGTAGTAATGTTTTGAGTTTTAGTAAAAGGCCTTCATGCCACACTTTGTCAAAAGCCTGAGCTACGTCTAGGAAAACAGTAGAACAAACTTTCTTTTCTTCGAGTGCTTTTTCGATTTTGTTAACAATTCTGTGGACTTGGTCAACTGTAGAATGGCTCTCTCGAAATCCGAACTGGTGGTCAGGTAACAGATTTTTGCTGTCTAGTATAGGCTTTAGCCGTTTTAGGAGAAGTTTTTCAAACAATTTTGACATAACTGGTAATAACGATATCGGCCTGTATGAAGTAACTTCATGTGGTGGTTTACCCGGTTTAGCAATCATAATGACTTCGGCTACTTTCCACAACTCTGGCACATACTTTAACCGAAAGGCAGCGTTTATCAGATTTGTTAGTTTTACTATTGCTCTACGAGGAAGATTCTTTAAAATTTCACCTGTTATTAGGTCAAATCCAGGTGATTTTTTTGAGCTAATTCTAATTTTGATTTCATTGGCCACTTCTTTAGGTGTAACAAGTTGAATTTCTTGATCTTCTACACTAGTTGTTTCTCGTATATCAATGTCTGCTAGCGTCTCGTTGGGTTGAAAGATGTTTTCTAAGTGGTTTGCAAATCTTATTGCCTTTTGCTCATTGCTGATTGCCCATTTACCGTCATCCTCCCTGATAGGCGGGATTTGCATGATCGGTCGTTTCATATTCTTTGTGAACTTCCATAAAGAATAATCTGTGCTGCGGTCACATGTAAGTTGACTTATTTTGGCGTGCATTGATTCATCACGAAGTTTTTGTATTTCTCTTTTAAGCTCTTTCGTTAGCTTATTAAGTAGCTTTTTATCTTGAGGGGACCTTGTTTGGTGCCATTTTTTTCTTTGAGACCTCTTTGCTGCCACCAGAGATCTGATTTCTTTGGGATAGTTATTACCTTTGAGTTTTCTCCTGATTTCGGGTGTATTATTCCAAGCTGACTTTTGGATGGCTTTGACAAACATGTCAACTTCTAGGTCTAACTGCTCTGAATTCCAAAGTGGGACGTTCAAGTCTATTTCATCATTCAGATCAATCTTAAAACTTTCCCAATCAGTGTGCTTATTAACAAGTCTTGGGGTA
Organism: Archips xylosteana; assembly: GCA_947563465.1. Lineage (NCBI taxonomy): Eukaryota > Metazoa > Arthropoda > Insecta > Lepidoptera > Tortricidae > Archips > Archips xylosteana. Next base: position 1,870,514 of record OX387351.1, on the reverse strand, counting down.
TCTTCTTTCTCTATAATGAACTCACTTAATGTAAGGATAATGGGCGAGTGATCCGAATTCATATCGTATCCTTCTTCAATGCTCAGAAAACCTGATGCGATGTTTTTGTAAATAAAAAAGTCTATAAGGTCGGGTAGTTTATTTTGGTCTGTGGGCCAGTAGGTTGGTTTCCCAGTAGATACTGTTTCACAATTTATTTGTTTGATGGCACTTAAAAGCTCCTTTCCTTTTGTTGTGGTTAATCTTGAACCCCAATGTAAATTTTTTGCATTGAAATCTCCTCCTAGGATAAACCTGTTTCCCAATTTTTCTAAAAAGTCTATATATTGGTCTTTTTTAATAGAGTGCCTTGGAGGACAGTAAATAGCTGATATCGTGATCGGATAACGCTTAGTTTGAACGCATACAGCTACGGACTGAATCTCGTATTCTTCATGTTTTAATACTTCGTAATGGTAGATGTTATCTTTAATCAAAACAGCACTACCTCCTCTTGCCGAATTATTAGGATGCAAAGCATGATAAGCCTTATAGCCAGTTATTTTTAGATATGACTCTGTAGTGAAGTGCGTCTCGGATATTAGGCACACATCAATATTATTTGTGTCTAGGATTACCTGCAGTTCGGGTAGGTGTTGAAGTAATCCATTGGCATTCCATGCCATAATTTTTAGCGTGTAGGTCATTTCTGTTTGGGAGGAGCTACCTTAGCGCTTCGCTCAAGTACTTTAAGTCTCTCATCGAATGATGACATATAGTGGAGAATGTTATTTAGCTTCTCTTCAATATTAATATTTAAGCTAGTTTCAGACTTATTCTGGGCATTTTTAAGATTTTTAGATGTTATTTGTGCATAAGAAAAGGTTTTGTTACCTTGAGTGTTTGAAATTTTCTGCTGCACTATTTTCGGGTTTCCTAGTTTCGCACTATTAACCACGTTTACTGTGTGAGCAGGATTTTTCTTTTGTGTGGATTTATTTTTCATGCTTTGCATTTCTTTTGCAACGATGCATCCTCTGTAGTTAGCCGGATGAGCTTCACCACAATGAACACACTTTGGTTTATCTTCTAACGGTTTGTTACAGTCTTTGGTTAGATGTTTACCAGTACACTTGACACACCTTGGTTCCTTTTGGCAGTACTTTTGTGTGTGTCCATACGACTGACATCTTTTACACTGGGGGACCAGTTTAGATGTTTTCATAGGATGAATGTCTACTTTACACCCTAGAATGCATTTTATAGCGTAGATTTTTTTAATATCCTCATCATTGGTGAATGTCAACATGAACATGTTAAGAGGTTCTTTGTTTTTCCATCTTAGTTTGTTCACAGCGTCTGAGATTTTAAGACCTTTGTCTTTAAGATCTTCAACGATTTTTTCCGGCTGGCATGTGGAATGTAGGCCTTTAGCTACCACCCTTATTGGTCTCGCTTGTTTATTTTCATACGAGTGCCAGAGGCAGCTTTTTTCTGAGAAGAGTTTAGTAACCACCCTATAATGATCCGCTTCTTTCACGTTAACTTTAACGCTGTCACCTTTGAGCATTTTTGCTGTAAATGATTCCTTCGGGACGTGTTCCGACAGAAGGTCATAGAATATTTGGTAATTCTTGACGTCATCAACAATGATGGGAGGAGGCGGTGGTATTTTTTTCACCACTGGATTCTTGTCCGAGTGAGTCTCGTGTTGTAATTGGGGTGAGGAGTGAGAGGTGTTAAGTTTCCTTTTCTTCCTATTTTTCACCCTGATCCATTCAGTCTCCCTTGCAAGTTCCTCTTCATCCGTACTGTACTCAGTGTGCTGAGATTTGCTAGGGTCTGGTTGGCTAGCTTTTTGAGCAGCAGCCTTGGTGGTAAATTCGTTGAGTTGCTGTTGCAGCATCTCTATCTGGCGTTGCATTTGTTTGACTACGCGTTCCAATTCTTCTCTTATAATCTTATAATAGGAGTAGACCTAGTAATCTAACTTACCTACATACCTACTATCTATAGGGCTTCTACACTTCTGCTGGCTCGTGCTGAGGCACCGACTTAAAACAGATTAGAAGAAAGATATTTTCATGCTTATTGTGGTCGGTTCGGTTCAATTATTATTTCATAGTTTTTTGGATGTTTTTTGAAGGAGGTTTTATTTTTTATTTAAATTTTTTTATTTTTTGATTTTTAGTTGTTTCTGTATAAAATAGATGCGTAGGATAAAATCATCAGTTTGACTTCGAAATAAGTTTATGTTGAAAATTCTATTTTTAAAACTCGACAGGGTTATGTCGTTTTATTACAGAGTTCCATGATACTTTTTGAATGCAAATGCTTGACTTGTCACCGAAAATACTAAAATCGCTATACGTTTCTCATGAATTTTTGAGGAGTTTCTTCAATTCCTCATGGATCCCATCATCAGAACTGGATTTTGGTAACAACGGGACCAACCTTAAAGCATGTGCTTTCAAACAACGAAAAAATTTTCCAAATCGGTTCATAAATGACGGAGTTCTGAGGTAACACACGTAAAAAAAAAAAAAAAAAAAAAAAAAAAAAAAAAAAAAAAAAAAAAATTTGAGAACCTCCTCCTTTTTTTGAAGTCGGTTAAAAATAATCTGAAATATCTGAACAGTGCTAGTCCGTCAGTTATAGGTAGATTATCAAAACAATATTAGGACAGTTATTTTTTCTTTTGTCAAAATTACAAAGATAAAGCGCGTCGAATTTTTATAGTTGGGAGCCCTGGCGTAACGTTTAAGCAACCAGACCCAGAGTAGTTTTGGAGATAAATGGCAACATTGGTTTGCACAAACATCCTCTTCTGCCAGTTCGCATACGTATAATACGTATATTGTACACTGGTCCAAATTGTCAAACTAGAACAAGTTTGTTGTGTGATGTAAGTGATAGTTGAGTCCGTGCGATAACATGTTTATTTACATGGAAGTGCAGAAGGATGATTCCTCATGAAAACACATGTGAGGCGCAGACGTAGACGTAACGTACGTACCTAAATGTTGTGGTTCCCTGATTCTTAGTCAAAATTACCAAGAAATAAAACCTAGGTAAGTACCTCAAAAGCTATTAATTGCTATTTTCATTTGTTAAAAAACTTCGAATAAACACGTTCCTTTGATCTTTAATTTTCCGTTTTGTCGTTTTTCGCTACGCTTACAATCCGCGTTCGGTGTGTTTTGGGCTTAACATTCGTGTGCACAGTTTTTTAAACATACCAAAAAAACTAAATAAATACATTCAGCCAGTACCTACGGCTGAAAAAAACCGAAACAGCCTGTATACAATTATCCTAGTCTTACAAATGACAAAATTAAAAAAAAAAGTTCCATAAACATACGTCGCAAGCGTTTTCCATGGAGTACTCCAAGCTCGCGTTCACTAGTTGCGCCTCTCCGGCACCAGACTTTGACTGGAAAATCTTTAGACGGTATTTAATTTTAATTTATGCTTAGGTAATTAGTTCACTTCATGTGATTGGTAAATTGTTAAGCCCAGACACCGAAGGCGGAGCGCCAAGAATGGTGCAAAAAGCGAGTTTTTAATTCCAATAGTTAATTAATAGCCGACCTAAGACTAAGTATTTGACACCACTGATCGATGAGGGCAATGGGACCGAGTTGGAAAAGAGAAAAGTGGAAGGGTACATGGAAAGAAAATGTCTATAGCTAGACCGTTTAGCTAAGTCCTCGCCTGCGCGGTACGGTCAAGGGCAAAAATATGTATACACTTTAGTACCTTGTCACTTTAACCACTGTGACAGTTCAAATATGACGAAAATAGACAAGGTACTAAAGTGTATACATATTTTTGCCCTTGACTGTACAGGGGCTGGGGGGTATGGCGACAAAGGGGGCCGGGAGAGGTGCGGGCGGCGAGCGCGCCTCTCCCGGCCCCTTTTGTCGTCACACCCCCCAGCCCCTGTACCGCGCGGGCGAGGATAGCTATAGACATGTTCTTTTCGTGTATATGTACCCTTTAGTTTGGAAGTTGACGATTTTGTAAATGGACAATTTAGAAAATCGACCGGGGAGGCTTGTTTTTTTTTACAACCTTTGATCAATTATAACTGAAGATACACATTGCCGAACAAAATCCCCTTCAAAGAATGTCCGAACTTTTTTATTTGTTTGCATAACAATTAAAATCATCACCTACACAGAAATTTGAACCTAGTCTTTACTTCATTACAGTCGAATTTCGGTTGACACTTGAGATCTAAACTTGACAATTTCACGCAACGTACTGAGGTACTGAGAAAAAAGCAGGCCACTTTTATCAAAGTGGCGCTCATTTGGCTCGGACATTTTCGGGCGCGCGACTGTGGATCTACAGTTATAATTGATCAAAGTTTACAACAATTTTGCGGATCTTCGGTCGCGTATCTTCGGCATAGTGTACCTACTTTAATTAAGCTTAGGCAATCGCTCTACGCAGGTACGGTTGTGCATGTTGTTTTTCTTTTGTATTTTTGTAAATATTGCACATTTTTAGTTTCACTGTATTAAGTTGAATTGTGAGTAAAATGATTCCAACGGAGGACCAGCATTGGCTGCAAGGCTGACATCATGCTGAATAGGGAGGCCCCAAATTTTTTTTTTTTTGTAAAAACACGTGTTTTGCTTTTCTTTCTGGGACACTTACTGTACCTAAAGCATAAGAATAAATAATAACAGAGTAGAAGGGAATCTTTTTTGACCGCGTCCAAAACGCCGCCATTTATATACCTACTTCCCCCCTCACGTCGTTACACCCCTCTTTCGTACAGGCGTGTTGCTAGGGTTGCTTACTGTTAAATATTACTTACGTCTAAAGATAATATCGCTAAAATATTAAGTTTTTATTTTCTTTTAAATCATTATTTTACAAAATATGAGATTTATAAATCATTAGGTACTTACAGTCAAGGATTTTAATTGTTAGGCCACTTGCCACTGTTCGTATTTTAGCCGTCTAATGCAAAAAATCGGGTGAAGCCGCTTATACTCGTATTTGCTGATTTGCATTACACGGCTAATATACGAACAGTGGCAAGTGGCCTAACAATTAAAATCCTTGACTGTACGTACCTACATATTATAAGTAGTTATTACAAGTGCCATACCAAATGAAGCCATTTAAGGTGATTTGGCATCGTTTTTTAATTGTTTATACACCCAAATACACTACAATTAACTTGACGTCATTGTTATTTGTTTCCAATAAAACGAACGCGCAAACAGTTAACAGCCAAGCGCGCGTGCGGCGACACCGGCCGTGACACCCTGACTGAGTTCTCGCTTAGCGAGTGCTCTAATATCGTGACCGTGAGTCCGGCCGGAGCGGGAGTTTTCCTTCTAATCTGTTATTATTTATTCTTATGCCTAAAGGCAAATTAGTACATAAGCAGATACAAAAGGCGGCCTTGGTTAGGTTAGGCTCGCCTGCCGCGCCTTAGTTTGTAGTTCGCCACAGTGGTCGCCCCGCGTTCGATGTGCACTGGGCTAGCCTTCTTATAGACAGGGAGTCCTATAGGACACACACTGAAATTTCATCAACGAACTGAAACAATTACTTTTTTCACCCGAGACCTTACGATAGCTACGTCTATGTAAAAAATGCGTGTTCATGCAGTTCCTCCACCTCCACACTGTAGAACACACAAATCACACAAACTATACTGACGAACTCAACCAGAGCTCATCTTCTGGGTACCGCAACCGTTCACTATGCTACCAAATGTTAGAGTCTAATGCGTCAGTGTAGTTTGGTGGTGGTGACAGTTGGGTTTTTGTCATTTATGTGTGTTCGTACAGTATGGAGGTGGAGGAACTGCATGAATACGCATTTTTACATAAATGTTGTTATTATTACCCCCTATTTCACCATCCATTGATCAAATTTATTTGACGGATAAATGTGATGCCGTCTCTGTTTGTTTTGTTCGAATAGACGGAGACGGCGTCACATGTATCCGTCAGTTAAAATTAATCAATGGATGGTGAAACAGCCCCTTAGTAGGTATTATTATTTACGCTATGCCTGGAGTCGAACCTACCTTTGTCTTTTTTTTATGTTATATAGGCCAGACAAACGAACTAGTGGGCCACCTGATGTTAAATGAACACCACTGTCCATAGACACCCGCAGTGCTTTACACGATGCCAGTGAGTTGTCGACCCTAAAGGAGAGGGAATAGGGGAAGGGGGAGAGGGAAGGGGTGAGGTATTGGGCCCCCGGCACTCTCACTGACCGTACGAAACGCAAGCAGGATTACTGCTGCTGTCTTTTTCGCTCCTGTTCACGGCGGTTCGACTCGACTAGACTTTGTTCGGCCGTCGATATCATTTTCGCTCTTATTCCATCGAAATAAAGCTTTTTGGTCAGCTTACAAAAGTCCACGTCGATAGATATGGGGATTAACGCAACCTCTCGTAGGAAAAGGTCCAACAAACAAATGACAGACTTACGTCGCAAGCGTTGCTCATGGAGTACTCAAGCCCGGAGTTGACGATGTGCTCCTCGCTTGCGCCCGACATCATGGACTGGAACAGCGGAGTCGGCACAATCTCCGCGTCCACGTTGCATTTCTTTAATGATTTCTCCACCGAATCTGGGAAGATTTAGGTATATCAAATACTTGGGTCACCATTCAATCAGCTGCCATACGAGCAAGAAAACTAAGTCTCTGGGACACACGTTGTTTTCAGAAACCGGCGACCTCTGCTTTCACATAAATAAATAAATAAATAAATCTTTATTCAATATATCAAAATCACACAGAGACTCGGCTATCAAAAACACCGCACAAGATGCTTGCTACGTGTTGTATACTTTCAAAACTATTCTATACTTACTATGACATGCATGAATGTGTAATAATCTACCCCCAGTTCGGAAAAACCCTGTTGAGAAAAACCCGGCCAGAAAGTCAACAAGGTTTTTCTTTTTCAAAAATTGATCGACGATTAAGTATTTCATACGTAATTCAATGTATTAAGCAGAGATCGGAATTTTCACGGCAAAATATAAGACTGTCGCAATCGAGCTAGTGTTGGAACCAATTTTTTATCGATATCGATAGTTGTGCAATAGAAGAAAAAACGGTCCACTACTACTACAGGTTTGTATAAAATTATATAGACAGACAGATGCAATTTCTTCTTCGAAGTCCGCGTCAGTACACACAGCAGCACATGACATTTTATTTGGTTTGTGATAGTGATAAGAGTAGATAATCATTAATTTCTCAACATTCTCTGGGAGTAGCCGGATAGTATATTAGTGTCGCTTATTGGAATTAAAGTGTCGAACACTGGGATATTTGCCTTAGTCCCAAACTAAGCATTGTACTATGGGTACTAGACAACGGATAAACTTACTTATATAGGGTGCTAACAAATTAGCTCTCTACCAATATTTCTATGGCTTAATCTACTCGTCAAAACAAGTCACTTTTATTGTAACAACTTTTTAAAATTGAAAAAAAAATTCGTTTTCCATACTAAAGCAGTAATCCGTTTGGATGGATATGCATGAAAAGTTTGAGTTTTATTTTCCAATTTTAAAAAGCTAGAATAAAAGTGACTTGTTTTGATGAGTAGCATAAGCCATAGAAATATTGGTACCTAATTTGTTAGCACCTTATATAGATTAATACATAATTAAATACATATTAAACATCCAAGACTCGAGCACAAGATTCGTATATTTCACACAAATATCTGCCCCGACCGGGAATCGAACCCGGGACCTCAAGCTTCGTAGTCAGGTTCTCTATCAACTAGGCTTTCCGGTCGTCTATACAGTATCGTCAAATCTGTCATAAACCCTCATTCTAAGATCAAATCTCACCCAACAGCGCGGTATTGGAGTCCCTCCAGAACTTAATGCTGAGTTTCCCGAAGCTGACATGGTTCAGGTTCTTGAGGAACTCGAAGTAGGAGACGGTGACGCCTCCAGCGTTAGCCAGGAGGTCGGGTAGCACGAGGATCTTCTTCTCGCGGAGGATCACGTCCGCCGCGGGGGTGGTCGGACCGTTCGCACCCTCCGCTATTATCTGAATAAGTAAATAAATATCTTGGGACAATTGACACCGATTGTAAAATCCAGTCCTAAAGTAAAAAATGCTTGTATACCAGCGAACGAAAAAAGCATAGAACGCGAGCTACCTGCAAAATTCCAGTTTAAACGGAGCAATTATTCCAAATACGCATGGGCCTTGTAGTACCAATAAGAAATAGCTAAAATATCAGCCGATTTTCTATTACCCAAAACAAATAAACGTGATTGGTCAATTTCAAAATGAATGGCTGGGATTGTATCTAGCTCTGACGTTGTATGTGTCTAAAATGGCGGTGACAGTGAGAACGCTTAACTGATGGATGGTTGCATGCAACGAAGAGTCATTTTCGTAGGCTAAATCGTCGTAATTAATTACATTTGATTTTAAGCTTTATTTTGATTTAAAATATCATAAGATAACTAACATAATAAGGTGTTAATACCTTTAAACACTATGCGTATAAAACCGACTCCAAAAAACTGCACTTAAACGATAAAAAGATAACTGCGTAATTTCATTTCTTTAATTTACTTACATTTTATCTTTTATCAACTCAATATATACAATAAATGCTATTTCGGAAACAGTGATATCTAAAAAAAATTAATGACTATTCAAAATTGTCGATTTTAGTAAGTTGTTGCACTGTAATATTATTTTCTCAAACATGCTATGAAATATTGACGTTATGTTCCTTATAATACGCCACGAAGTGTCACGTTGCAGGTGCAGGTGCAGCCGGTGGTCAATAATGGAATTTCATACAACTGCAAAGTGATCGTCTATTGTTTCATACCATGACGTTTATAGGTCTATGGCATCATAGCATTTAGCCATTAAAAAAAAAACTATAAGCAATATTTGCGTTTTGGTTCATTAAGACATTCTGCCACTACGCTTAATTAAGGTAAGGTAAGATGATGATGATGATGATGATGGTGTGATGATGATGGTGATGATGATGATGATGATGTTGATGATGATGATGATGGTGATGATGATGATGATGGCGATGATGATGATGATGATGGTGATGATGAGATGATGATGGTGATGATGATGTTGATGATGATGATGATGATGATGATTATGATGATGATGGTGATGGTGATGACGATGATGTTGATGATGATGTTGATGATGATCATGATGGTGATGATGATGGTGGTGATGGTGATGCATGTTTGAGAAAAACTCTATACAAGCCTTGGCCACGAACAGGGATTGCCGGCCTCGTATCTCTAGATGGCCTCGTTAACACTCGGCCATCTATAACTACTCGGCCGGCAATCCCCTATTTCGCGGCCGCTGCAGTAATGTACTATTAGATAGCTAAATTTTACAGTTATTTTCTTACTTTTTAGTGCAGTTCTTGTCCCTTTTATTGTTTTTGTTAAAAAATAAATTTATTTCTCAATATTTTTGACTATCGCGGTCATTACTAATTTTATAAGTAGAAATCGGGTTTTGTTCCGCGTACTAATTCTACTAATAGAGATATCGTTTTTAAAGCACAGAAACGATGCCTAAGAGCTATTTGTGGACTAAAGCAGACTGATACTTGTAGACCTTATTTTAAAAAATTGGGTATTTAGACACTGCCATCCCTCTTTGTGTACGAATCAGCTGTGTTTGTCAAAACAAATCCAGCTCTATTCAAAACAGTTTCTGAGGTCTCCAATAGACATTCCAGGTATGGCCAACATCTCCACCGCGTATTTGCTAAGACGGCACTAATGCAAAAAAGCATATTCTGCCTGGCAAGTAAGATATATAATAAGATTCCAAGTCACATAAGGTCTCTACGATTGCAGCAACTCAAAAATAAGTTATTTACCTTGTTAATTGATAATTGTTACTATTCAATTCAAGATTTCTTGAAATGTGACTTAATTTAATTTAATTTCATGACATTCTGTTTTTTAATGTAGTTTTTTTCACATACTAATTTGTTTTTGTACGCCAATTGGCAAAACATAGTGAAACTAAATATTATTTTTCGACCACTGTACTCAGTTATACCTATGTTTTACAAATAAAATACTTTGACTTTGACTTTGTACCTTGATTTCAGAGAAGCCCGATATTTCGGCACAGTTGCATGCGCCATGATCACGAGACTTCTCTGAAATCAAGGTACGCGGAACAAAACCTGATTTCTATTTATAAAATTTATTTCTGTCTTTTCTAGTATAGTTAATTAGTCTAATTAGAAACAATAGTCTAGTTAGGATGACCCAGATCAATTGCAATAAATAGAAAAAACATTGTTAGCACTATATTCCTTAACTGTATGAAAACTTATGAAATTGCACTACCTTTTTCGAACAATGTATACAAATTGTTATGTGCGTGCATGAAACCATGTATCTCAACAAATAAAAATTTAAATGTTTAATAGGTATCTTATCTTAGGTACCCTTTCATTCACCTATAAACATTGGCATAGGTTGCATAACACCATCCCTATACAAAATCTGTTACGATTAAAAAAATGAAACATGTATGTTTACGGCTTTATTTACATATGAAAAGTGATTCCATCTTTTTTTTATGTTTTCCAGAGTGATTAACACACCATTTCACTGCACAATAAGGCATATTTTTATTATTAATCCAACCACTTCAAACAACTGTTACGCTGCGCCGCCATGTGCAAAGTAAACAGCCGTTTGACACAGTTTTGATGCCCCACCTTCTTTGACACAGTTTAGGTGGTGTCGTTTTGCGATGCTAGTTGTGCTTCCATGCTTTTTTCGTTCGCTGTTGTATACTCAAGGATTTTTATTTCCAACCAACCTAAGTTTGAATCGTTTAGGTTCATTTCGTCCACATTCCCACTTCGTCCTCATTCCCATTTCGTCCTCATTCCCATTTCGTCCACATTACCATTTCGTCCACATTCCCATTTCGTCCTTTTCCCCCTTCGCCCACATTCTCACTTAGTCAACATTCCCATTTCGTCCACATTCGGGTGTATTTTTTTTAATAGGGTGTCTTAGGAATGTGAACGAAATGGGAATGCGGACGAATTGGAAATGTGGACGAAATTGGAATGTGGACAAAGTGGGAATGTTGACAAAATGGGAAGTGGATTTGAGCCTTCCTCTTGGCTTTTAAAATATTATATAAAATTCTTGTGATCTAATATAAAGTGAAAACATTAAAATGTAGGAGTTATTTTTAAAAATATTTTTATTTAATTACATGAAACTAAAACTAAAAGGCGTCTAAATGTTGCACCCGCGATAATGGAATGGCCCTAACCACATTAACAGGGTGTTTTTACGTACCTAGCAAATTTATTTTCAGTTTTCTCCAAAAAAAAAATTGGAAAAGCTATAATTTTTCATACTTAAATATACTCTAGTGACAGAGTACTATCAGCTGCAAAAATATCTGCAACTAATAAATTAACACCTTATACAATAGGCCTCTGGTATACAACACGGAACAGAAAAAACTAGTGGAAGTGCCATGAGTCCCGTTTTGTATCGAAACCAGCAGGCTTATTGTCTAACGTTTCTGACGCTTGCCTTCGCAATCACTATCTCTTTCTCTCCAACGGTATATAAGGATGACAGAAAGAGATGGTGAAAGCGAAGGCAAGCGACAGAAGCGTTAGACAATACGGCCTCTGGTGTGGCAAAACTCACACATACACACTCTTGCAATACATTGAAATCTTAGCAATCATTAGTCGTAGCTTCTATTCAAAAAAGTCATAACTTCTGAATCCGGTAACACAATTTAAACTTTACTACCACGGTATATCGTTGAGAGTACATTACACGGGGTCGTAAGTAAAATTGCATACAAAGTGCTGCTGTCTTTCATCGAGTAGCTGAATTAAAATGACAGGTGTCAAAAAAAAATTCCGCTACTCGCCGCTACTCGCCGTCAGAGGTCGTTAAAATATTCCATTAAATAATGAACTCTATGACATAGGGTTTGGGTTCAACACGAGTGAAAAATATAATACGTCATAAATCTTAAGTATTAGAGATGGGCGGAGTGCATTTATGAGAATATCGATGTAATTCATAGGTCAATAATCTCTATATATAAACATGAATCCCTACTTCCCTTACACGAACGGTTGCACCGATTTCGCTAGTTCTTTTTTTGTTGTGTTCTTTATTGTCAGGAGAAGGTTCTTAGAAAATCGGGATGCCGAAGGATCCTTTTCCTTGCCGATGCCGATAATGTGCGCCGGGTCTTACTAAGCTGTTCCTCTTAAATTGGTTAATTATTTAATACTAGCTTTTGCCCGCGGCTTCGCTCGCGTGTACCATGAGTATTCCAAAGAACCAAGATATCAAGCAAGCAAGCATACAGGCAAGCAAGCAAGCATGCAAGAAAGCGTGCAAGTAAGCGTGCAAGTAAGCGTGCAAGCAAGCCCGACTAAACTTTCTTTATACACAATAATATAAAACCTATTATTACTTTCCCCTGTCCTGCATTAGGTATAATTCAATGTTTTCTTACCTTCTACGGAAACTTGAGTAACTGGAAGCGCTGTGTACCTACTTAGCATTGATATTATACATATTATAGTATCTGGTTAAGGTGTTGTGTGACCTAACCGTTAAGGAGTTATACCTTCCATCATCAGCTCATCTGAATAACCAGAAAGAATACAACTAAAGGTCTATACGTGCATATGATATTTAAAGAAACTTCCTGTAACTCCTAACCGTTAAGGAGTTTAACCTTCCATCATCAGCTCACCTGGATAACCTGAAAGAATACAACTATCGGTATATACTTACCTATAATATTTGAAAAAATATCCTCAACTCCTAATCGTTAAGGAGTTTTACCTTCCATCATCACCTCATCAACATAAGTTGATGTCTACCAGACGCAAACACTTAAATAGCTTGAGAAAATATATGAAAAACGTAATGCGTGCCTACAAAATTTGAGGGTTGCCCTCGATTTCCCTGAGATCCCGTCATCAGATCCTGATTTTGTGACAATGGGACCATTTCAGGAGTATATTGTATTCTTTCGAATAAAAAAATAATTTTTATAATCGGTCCACAATTAATCGAGAAATCGGTGAACATACACCTAAATAAAAAAATACATAAAGTGGAATGCATAACCTCCTCCTTTTTTTGAAGTCGGTTAAGGAGCCCTTTGCGGCCTACTTACAGTATAAACTTATGAATTTTGAAATTTTAGCTTACAACCAGTAAAACGCAAAATCCCGTTTTTTCCCGTTCCCGTAAGAATTTCGGGAAATGCTTTCTTAATGCTCCCCTACACTCCCCAAGGAACCCACTTGCCAAATTTCAGCTTTCTATGACCAGTAAAACGAAAAATCCCGTTTTTCCCGTTCCCGTGGGATTTTGGAAAGTTCTCTTTCAATGCTTCCTCACACTCCCCAAGCAACCTACATGCCGAATTTTAGCTTTCTACGACCATTAAAACGAAACATCCCCATTTTTCCGTTCCCGTGGGAATTTTGGAAAGCCCTCTCTCAATCCTTCTCTACTCTACACTCCCCAAGCAACCTACATGGCGAATTTCAGTCTTCTACGACCAGTAAAACGAAAAATCTCGTTTTTTCCTTATCCCGTGGGAATTTCCGAAAATCCTTAAAACTATTTTTTACTATTATAATTACCTACTTCTATGCCAAATTTGAAGAGTCTTATAATTATAGTTCATAGGATCCCGTTGAACTGAATATATAAATCCCGTTTTCTCCTTATCCCGTGGGAATTTTGAGAAATCCTGAAATTAATGTTTAAACTAATGTAATACCTACTTGTGTATCAAATTTGAAGAGTCTAGTTATTATAGTTACTGAGGTAGGGTCACTCGGAATCGAATATATAAATCCCGTTTTTTCCCGTTCCCGTGGGAATTCCCAAAAATCCTTCCTTAGTGGATGTCTACATTGTATAAGGTATCTATGTGCAAAATTTTAAGTCTCTAGGTCCAGTGGTTTGGGCTGTGCGTTTATATATCAACAGTCATTTAGTTTATTTAGACATTTCAACCCCATCGCACCCCATCCAGGGAGATGGTATTTTACGTCCGCCACGTCGGATTTTAAAACCGTTGTTGTTTTCGTAACCAGTGACCCGATAAACCATAGAAACAATACCCATGTTGATTTTCAGACTTTGTCCCTCGATTTCCCCCTTTTAGGGGTTGAATTCCCAAAAAACCTGAAACCGTGTTTAATCATTTATCGTTAGGAGTACTTCTGTTAAGTTTCGAGTAAAATAGTCGAACTAATCTTGTTTCCCCATACAAACTTTGGACCCCCGTTTCACCCCCTTAGGGAATGAATTTTGAAAAATCCTTTCTTAGTGCACCCCTAGACCTTATAAGGAACTAACGTGCCAAATTTGGAATCTCTAGGCCCAGCGGTTTGGGCTGTGCGTTGATATGTCAGTCAGTCAGTCAGTCAGTCAGTCAGTCAGTTTCTTCTTTTATATATTAAGATCATTACAATTTAATCCGATTTTGTTCAGTCATGGTTAAAATCTATGCATGTATAATGTGAGAGCTCACGTAATCCCTACTTAATATTATAAATGCAAAAGTATGTCTATCTGTCTGTTACCTCTTCACGCTTAAGCCGCTGAACCCCCGATTTTGAAACATTCTTCCGCCCCTATTAGTGAGCGTGATGAAATATAGCCTATAGCCTTCCTCGATAAGTGGGCTATTTAACACTGAAAGAATTTTTCAAATCGGAGCAGTAGTTCCTGAGATTAGCGCGTTCAACCAAACAAACAAACAAACTATTCAGCTTTATAATATTAGTATAGATGGTACGGAACTCTTCGTGCGCGAATCCGACTCGCACTTGGCCGGTTTTTTTTAAGATAACTAGCTGTTGCCCGCGACTCCGTCTGCAAATAATTCATGCTATATGCCCATACCAAATTGCATCTAAATCGGTTCAGCGGTTTAAGCGTGTTACAGACAGACAGACACACTTTTGCATTTATAATATTAAGTATGGATGGTATGGAACCCTTCGTATGCGAGTTCGACTCGCACTTGGCCGGTTTTTTTTCTAAGACACAAGAAAACACCGTGTAGATTAGTTTTAGTTTTTATGCCCGACAACTAGGAAACGGAATAAAAATTCAACTCTAAAGGCCACCACAAACCGGGAATAAAATATACGGTGACACCTTTGATCAATTATAACTGTAGATGCACAGTCGCGCGCCCGAATATGTCCGAGCCAAATGAGCTCCACTTTGATAAAAGTGGTCGACTTTTTTCTCAGTACGTTGTTGTCAATGCAAGCGTAACGATGCCCACGTGCGTCTTTAAAAAGTGCAAAAATCACTCGAAAAAACGGAACAAATCTAATGGAATATCATACTTTCGGTGAGTATCTGTTGTTTTTTCTATTAAATTCTAAGAATCAGAGAGGAATATTGATTTAAATTAATTTTAAAGCCATTTCTAAATTGCTAATTAAAAGATTAACGTTGTCAGAATTCCACAACATTGACATATGCCTTGTCTTTGTCACACGCACAGGAAAGCTTATCAGTAAAACGAAACAGATAAACAACAGAACATAGAACAAAAGTGTAGTGAAGTTGCCATCACCCTATTTTTTTATTTCTAGAATTTTATGTGTTTTTGTGTGAAGTTTTGATTTCCTGGATGTGTATACGTATGTCATGTATGTGTGTATGTGTTACTGGTAAACGTGTGCGATAGTTTGACAAATTGAAAATAAAAATTAATAAAGTTATTATATTAAAAACAAATTTTATTCATAAATAATGAAATTTGTTTGATTTTTTTTTTTGTTTTATTATAATACTACCCACCATTACAAAAAAAATATACAATGTGACTTCAAATACATAATATTAGGGAGAAAATTATACTACAATATTTTAGACTATCGCGGTCATTACTAATTTCACGAGTTAAAATCGGGTTTTGTTCCGCGTACCTTGATTTTGAAGAAGCCCGATATTTCGGCACAGTTGCATGCGCCATGATCACGAGACGACACTGTGTCAAGGTACGCGGAACAAAACCCGATTTTAACTCATGAAAATTATACTTTCTGGATCTTCTCATGATTACGAACAACTTTAAGTACTCCCCTACACTCCCCAAGGAACCTAAATGGCAAATTTCAGCTTTCTACGACCAGTAAAACAAATAATCGATCCTGTTGAACTGAATAATATAAATCCCGTTTTTCCATATCCCGTGGGAATATCCAAAAATCCTAAAAATATTTTTTCACTATTATAATTACCTACTTTTATGCCCAATTTGAAGAGTAGTAATTATAATATACATAGTTACGGAGATACATAGGAATCCCGTTGAACTGAATATATAAATCCCGTATTTTCCTTATCCCGTGGGAATTTCCAAAAATCCTTCCTTGTTGGATGCCTACATTGTATAAGGTACACATTTGCAAAATTTCAAGTCTCTAGATGCAGCGTTTTGGGCTGTGCGTTATATACAACAGTCAGTTAGTCAGTTTATCATTTTATACTTATATCTCGAAAACGGTAAACATTTGGAGTAAAAAAAATTAGCTTCAAAATTATCTAAATGACGTCCCCATTCATCCTGTAAAGTGTTGGCGTTAACCTTAATTTCACCCTGTTTTTTATTGCATTAATTGACAGAAACTTTTTATAAAGAAAGTCCTCTCCTAAAGTCGGAATGCATTCTTTGTTCTACAACATCATTTCGTCCGCCAAACAAACGTCAAACTCGTCAAAAGCAATCTTACAACGTCGCCTTCAATGTAGCAAGTGAAATTAATCACTCTGCCGTTTCTGATAAGGCTTACATTCATATCCGACCAAACGTGTGGAAATTGTGGAGTTTAGCTGTCAAGTGTCAAGCGTTGTGGAGTTTTGCCGCTACCGAAATTCGACTGTAATGAAGTATAGACTAGGTTCAAATTTCGTCACGTATTCACGTATTTGGGATCAGTTTTCTCTACGCACACGTAAATAAATTTTTAACTGTGAAGTAGCGAAATTCAATTGTAATTAAGTAAAGACTAGGTTCAAATTTCGTCACTTATTCTTTTCACACAAAGTAATTACTTTGTGTGGGTTCGGTACCAAAGGCCTGAGGTGCATTTAGTCTTGGCATTCAAAACATCTAAGGTTGTAAATTGCCTGGGTAGCAAAATGTCTTGGTCTGTAAATCACCCACATTGCTATAAGCCTTAGTAAATGGAATGACTTGGCTGTAAAACGACTTTAAGTCGTCGTCGTCGTCGTTGTTTTCTCAGGTAAATCGTCTAGATAATCTTTGCGGCCAATATTATAAGTCATTCTGCTTATTGGATATTTTCACGACCCAGACGTTTTGCTTCGTAAGTCTTTCTGAAACTAAGAGAATTTTGTAACCATGGTATTATACAAAAAAGTCATTTTGTACACTTGGTCAGTGTACTACTAAGACGTTTTGAATGTCAAGACTAAATGCACCTCAGGCCTTTGGTACCGAACCCCTTTGTGTAGGTGATGATTTTATTTGTTACGCAAACAAATAAATAGTTCGGACATTCTTTCAAGGGGATTTTGTTCGGCAATGTGTATCTTCAGTTATAATTGATCAAAGGGTGACACACACTGGCAGCGCGGAACACTGTATTTGATTCACTGTTATTAACCGCGCTGTTGCGTCAGCTCCCTGCGCTCCCGGTTTGTTGTGGCCTTAACACTTAATACTCAGAAATAAACATCGATAATTTTATCGACAACACCTCCGCCCTTCGCGAGTAGCGGAATGTTCCGGTCTCACAAAGTTCTGTGACACAGACAAAAATCGACGTTATCGTATTAAAATAAAGTCTATTTTTATATTACGCATTTCTAAAAAAATGTCTTACGGAATAGAAAAAATATAAATTAATCAAAATTAAAATGAAATACTACTTACCGATGATACGAAATACCACAATGAGTGGCGTTTTTGGTGCGGCTATCATTTTTACACTCTAAAACTGAACAATAAGGCATATTTCCTCAACTTTTCACTATAATTGTCGTTTAGATTGCACAATCGCCCAACACAGCCTCTGCGCGCAACTGAGCCGGTTGCGCGCAAGTTATGCGGAACTCCGCATAATTGTGCCACACTCGACATGACTGCATAACACTTCTATAGTTTTTTCTGTTCTGTGGGTATACAAGCTTACCTTACAATTGACCTTTCCAGCATTCTCGTGGTTCAGAGCTTTCTGTGCGGCAGCTAGTACGAGGATGTCGCATTTCTTAAACAACAGTTCCCCATCCACCTCCGCTGCATCAGGAAAGCCCTTCGCACTGCCGCGGTTCTTCTCTTTGTACTTCTGGAGCGCCTGGACATTACGATATCTTCCTCGTCATCGTCATCATCATCATCCCAGCCTATAAGTATATCTACGTCCTGCTGCAGGGCACAGGCCACCTCTCTGAATGAGTTGATAAATATCAAACTCCAATGTCCTCAAAAAAATTACATGGAAATATGATCCTTATAATGATGAAAATAAGGATCATTAACGAGCGCTTTAGCCTAGTTGGTAGTGACCCTGCCTACGAAGCAAGAGGTCCTGGGTTCAAATCCCGGTAAGGGCATTTATTTGTGTGATGAGCACGAATATTTGTTCCTGAGTTATGGATGTTTTCTATGTATTTAAGTATTTATTTATCTATATAAGTATGTTTATCGTCGTCTAGTACCCATAGTACAAGCTTTGCTTAGTTTGGGACTAGGTCGATTTGTGTAAGATTGTCCCCTAATATTTATTTATTTATTTATTTATTTATATCTCCATGTCATTTACTGTGGACATATTGGAGTTTGATCAACTCTTATTTATTTATTATCAGTTAGGTACAATTACATATTGTAAACAGTAGCACAATATAGACCTTACAAGAATAACATGGGTTTGTCTACAACACAATTACAATTGTACACAACATATAAATGCACACCAGAAATTAATCACTCGAACCTACTTATTTCCATTTTTTCCTACTACGCAAAAGTGGATATAATGTATTATACATGCATACATACACCATACACACATCATGCCTGTATCCCCAAAGAGGACACTAATCGCTACAATTACGCTTCGGGGCTATCTTAAACAATGTACTTATTTTATTAAACAATATATTAATTTGCACTAGATTATTTATAGTTTAGACATTATTATTATCTTCCTACGATATTCTTTTACTTCTAGTGTCTAACGTAGAGATCCCCAAATTTTTGTCTTGTAGACGGTCATTTTCACTTCAAAGTGCTGCTTTACTATTCACTTTTTTAGGGTTCCGTACCCAAAGGGTGAAAACGGGACCCTATTACTGAGACTTCGCTGTCCGTCCGCACATCCGTCCGTCCGTCTGTCACCAGGCTGTATGTCATGAACCGTGATAGCTAGGTATAGTATAAATCTTCCCAGGCGAATTTTTCACTTCGAGCCATTACATTAAATTTGAACTTAATACTATGACGATACCGTTTGTTTTGAAAGATAAGGGCTAGAAGCGAAAAATTCACCTGGGAAGATTTATACTATAGACAGTTGAAATTTTCACAGATGATGTATTTCGGTTGCCGCTATAACAACAAATACATAATAAAAATAGAATAAAATAAATATTTAGGGGGGGCTCCCATACAACAAAAGTGATTTTTTTGCCGTTTTTATAGATAATGGTTCGGAACCCTTCGTGCGCGCGAGTTCGACTCGCACTTGTTTCATGTTCTCAAACATATAATCAAACCAGTAATAATTTCCAACTTGCTTGAAGAAAATGTTTCTATAGAAGTTAGAGGGTTTAGTCAAATTTCAGTACCTTGGAGGCCAATTTCTCCAAACAGGTTGAGTTTGGACAGCTAAAAAATTTTCCTTCAGAATCAAGAGCGCCATTGATTTTGGTGATAAAAAATGTCCCTAATTTTCGCGCACACATATCTCCGCCAAAAGGGTACAGCTATACTTACCACAGGGTCAATACCCTCAGGTTTCTCCAAGTTGCAGTCAACTTCGACCACTCCTATGATCTTGACGCCCTGCTGATGCAGGTATATCGCCGCGTAACTGCCCACGTTGCCAAAGCCTTGCACGATGGCCGTTTTATCCTGAGGTTTTAAACATTTAAAGCGTATTTAAAAGCGAAAAAGTTTTTCGGGTGCGCCCGGGTTTTTATTCGAACCCACGTCCCCTGGGTATGCACCCGAAAATCTTTTTCGCTTTTAAATAATCTTAGATTCGGTAAGCAGCCGTACTGCTAATAAAATAAATAATATTTGTTTAAAGCGTAATCCAGAGGTCGTCACTAATGAAATAAATTTGAAATTATTGAACAAATAAGTAAGTGTTATACCATTTTGTAAACTACATTAGCTAGGCACTTTGATCAATTATAACTGTAGATCCACAGTCGCGCGCCCGAAAATGTCCGAGCCAAATGAGCGCCACTTTGATAAAAGTGGCCTTCTTTTTTCTCAGAACGTTGCGTGAAATTGTCAAGTTTAGCTGTCAAGTGGAGTTTTGCCGCTACCGAAATTCGACTGTAATGAAGTAAAGACTAGGTTCAAATTTCTGTGTAGGTGATGATTTTATTTGTTACGCAACCAAATAAAAAAGTTCGGACATTCTTTGAAGGGGATTTTATTCGGCAATGTGTATCTTCAGTTATAATTGATCAAAGGCTAGGCATATTTTTAATATCCAGTGCCACTTTAGCGTAGTTATTTTTTTTTAAACCATGGAGGACCAAAGTTACGGGATGAAACAGTAAAATATCTGAAAACTGTCTCTTAAGTCGTTTTCCATCCAAGTTTGACTAAATATTAAAATAAAATAATATCACGTTTAAAAGCCCATCTTTTCTGCAATATTTATCAGTAATCAGATTTACTAAATTCGGTCATTTGAGGCTGTGGCAGACGAAAAACTCAACTGAGGGAGAAAAGTCGAAAATTTTGCAAAAATGACAATATCTCGAAAACTAAAAGTTTTTTACTAAACCTAAAATGTGATATTCTGGTAGGTAATTGGCTACTTTCCTAACTAGTCAGTCTTTTAGATTATCAAAAAATATTGGACACGTATTTTTTATTTTGTCAATTAAACAAAAAATTACGAAGATATGGCGCGTTGAAGTTTCGCGTGATGAGCGTTTTAGGAACAAGTGACGTCAGGCGGAACTTCCAATGCGCCATATCTTCGTCATTTTTTGTTTAATTGTCAAAAGAAAAATTACGTGTCTAATATTTTTTGATAATGTAAAATACGGACTAATAAGAATTATTATTTTTTTACCTAGGAAACATCCCTATTAGTAGGTCTATCAGCCCTAAACGGATTATTGCGGTTTCTGGGACACCCTGTATATTTGTTAGGAAACTGTGTGATGTGGGGCGCAGGGCCGGACTATACATAATTACCAAAAAAATTTTTTTGACAGGAGTCCGTGGAATTGCTTAAATTGTGAAAGGGGTCTGTGACTGCAAAAAGTTTGAGAAACCCTGTTCTATTTAGTTTGTGCGTCTTACCTTAAAACCGGTGGGTATACCGATGAGCTGCATCCACTCTGGGTGGTGTATAAAGATGTTGATGGTCATGAAGACGCCTCTGCCCGTCGCCTCCACGCGTCCGTGGATGCCTCCTCCGTTGATAGGCTTGCCCGTCACGCACGCCGCTGCGTTTATGTCGTTGTAGCCTGAAATGGTCAGTTAAACCTTATCAATAGATGCGAACCTTATTAAATTGCGACAAATCTCTTGAAAAAACATCGCTCTAGTTTAATTTACATAACAGTTAAGTATATTAACTGTAGATAGAGCTCAGTAAAAAGGCTTTAGGTCAAGCTTTACGCGTGCGTTGTTCTGGATTTCGCAATGCGTCTTAATTTCGCTGTTCGTAAAGCCCAAAACAAACCAGCAGGCTTATTGTCTAACGCTTTTGACGCTTGCCTTCGCAATCACTATTTCTTTCTGCCAACGGTATAAGATGATGACAGAAAGAGATGGCGAAAGCGAAGGCAAGCGTCAGAAGCGTTAGACAACACGGCCTCGGGAGCGCTGGGCGCCGACGGAGCGTGCCCAGCGCGGTCTATAACACTGAATTAAGTATACGGTGACACACCGGGAGTGCGGCACACCGTATTTGATTCAGTGTTACTGACCGCGCTGGGGACGCTCGCTTACGATAACTAGTTTATGCAAAAAATGCATGTTGATGCAGTCCCCCCACCTCCACACTGTATGAACACACACAAATCACACAAACCCAACTATAATATAACCAAACCACCACCAAACTACACTGACGCGTTTCGAACTCAACCAGAGCTCATCTTCAGAGTGCCGCAACCGTTCACTGGTGCTACCAAATGTTAGACTCAACATTTTATTTTTGTTTGAGTTAACATTTGATTTGATCATATTCCATTTTGTGCATTTCCCTGCGAAAAATATAAAATCATTGCGTAATATACCTACCAGCACTTTTTCCTGGTTAAAAGGACGAGAAGAGTTGAAGGTATGCCGCCTTTAGATTTTGCGATGGTTCGTGCGATGACTGCGTGTTGGTCAGACAGACCACACGCTGAGATTCACCTTGTTCCTGGCAACTCACCCAAAGTTTTGACGTAAGTGTCGACGATCCAGGACATTTCTCTGCCGGAAGTGTTCATGTCTGGCGCAGGCACGTCTATACCCGCTCCTGCGAAATAAAGGCTTTTATGAAGCACTGGGATCCCTTGCACTCAAACATACCCTCCTCCAAAGAACACTGATTCAAAATAGGGAATTAGAAACTTCCGACTGTGGGCCCCAAAACTCATTGCTACCCTTTATAAAGTGCTTTACGTACTCTACATTAGATATGTACAGTCAACCAATTTGATTCCTAGGCCACTATAGAACTTTGTCCCATTAACTACTAGATAATTAGGTACAACGTCAGTGCGGGTCAAAGGAGTACCTGTCAACTTTCTGATCACAACATGCAATAGGTAAACAAACGTAGAGTTTATAAACGTTTTCGCTCTATGACATGAGAAGAAAGGTTAGGTAATTGAAGACGATGAAAAAGAAGTTTTGGCAAATGGACAGTGACAATTCAAGTTATTAATACACAAGAAAACTCCTTTCCTATTCATTATCGTTGACACATGTTCGTGTCGTCGAGATGTCATCAATCATCGCATACATCACGTAAATAATCACTGTCGTTGAACATAAACAAATTGATTCATTATAACACGGTTCTACAGGGATTTTTTTAATCAGTGCACAAATGTTGATACGTGATTCAGTAGGCATCGTTGATAGATCACGATTATCTGTTCAAGATTTTTTTTTTTAAATTTTGAAATTAGGGTTGTTCATAGTAATTCATCCAATAATTGGCCGAGTTACTATGAAAAACAAAAAAAATAAGTGATTAATATTATAACGAAAAATACTGAAATTTGTCATTTTAACGACACTCAATCACATATTAAAATTTGTGCACTTATTAAAAAATTACCCTGTATAGTGGCCTGCATTCCTAAATCAAATAGGCTGACTGTACAGTCAGCCTTAGAATTAAGTAGCTGGACACTTTAGTACTTTGTCGCAATAACCAGTGATACGGCGAAGTTTGAAATACTCAACTAATACTCCGTTATCAAGCAAGCAGTTTGATAGCTACCTAATCAAGTAGTTTTTTTATTGTGTGTAACTATACCTATACATACCAATATAGTTCTTCTTTGCCAATTCCAACGTGTAACGCCGCGTTATCCTCTGCAGCTCCGCTACGGTATACTTCTTCGGATTTATACAAACTCCTGAAACACTTCTTTAATTTTAATAAGCCTACTTACTAACATATTCACGACTATAGCTAAGCCGTTTAAATGAGTCCTCGTCCTCGTACAGGGGCTGGGGGGTATGACGACAAAGGGAGAGGTGCGGGCGGCAGGCACACGAAGGCGCGCTCGCGGCCCCTTTTGTCGTCGGACCCCCCAGCCCCTGTACCGCGCGGGCGAAGACTCATTTGAACGGTCTAGCTATAGTTACAATACACAGCATCACAAAGTCATACTCTCAGAGGGAATTTCGGAAAATCCTGCGAGGCCACAACGTAGGTAGATATAGTCGGGGAATAAAAACGACCGCTTTAGCCTAGTTGGTAGTGACCCTGCCTACGAAGCAAGAGGTCCTGGGTTCAAATCCCGGTGAGGGCATTTATTTGTGTGATGAGCACGAATATTTGTTCCTGAGTTATGGATGTTTTCTATGTATTTAAGTATTTATTTATCTATATAAGTATGTCTATCGTCGTCTAGTACCCATAGTACAAGCTTTGCTTAGTTTGGGACTAGGTCGATTTGTGTGAGATTGTCCCCTAATATTCATAGTCCCCTAATATTTTTTTTAAAAAGGTTCGTCACTTTTCAACTCTATGTGGTGGTGTTAAGGTTCAAAAGTGACGAACCTTTTCATTCCCCGACTGTTTACTTACCACCCTTGGCTCCTCCGAAGGGGATGTTCGAACACGCACACTTGTAAGTCATGAGGGCGGCCAGAGCTTTCACCTCTTCCAGGTTAACATCGTCTGCGAACCGGATACCTAGGATATAAGCCGGATAAGGAAGGATTCGGACAGGAGTTGAGATTAAGATGGAGCGACCTTTGATCAATTATAACTGAAGATACACATTGCCGAACAAAATCCCCTTCAAAAAATGTCCGCACTTTTTTATTTGTTTGCATAACAATTAAAATCATCACCTACACAGAAATTTGAACCTAATCTTTACTTCATTACAGTCGAATTTCGGTTGACACTTGACAGCTAAACTTGACAATTTCACGCAACGTACTGAGAAAAAAGAAGGCCACTGGCGCTCATTTGGCTCGGACATTTTCGGGCGCGCGACTGTGGATCTACAGAAAGTTATAATTGATCAAAGGGAGCGACGAATTGGCTAAGGTTGCGGGAACGCGTTGGATGCGGGTGGCGCAGGACCGGTATGTTTGGCGAACCTTCCAGAAGGCCTATGTTCAGCAGTGGACGTCTTACGGCTTAATTAAATGATGCTTCTGAAATTAGTACAAGGTGTAGCGCCAATGATGACGTTTGGCTCGGACGGATCTGTGAGCGTTTTCATTGGAAAAAAACCGGCCAAGTGCGAGTCGCACTCGCGCACCGAGGGTTCCGTACAAATTTATATGTATCTATGAACATCCAGTCTTAGCAGACCCCTGCTCCTAAGCAAAATGTGCGCAGCGTGGGATCATTGTAGATTGGTTGCTGATATAGACAGACAGACAAAAAATTTTATACTTTTCGCAATTTTTCCTTTATCTGTGCTATAAGACCTTGCTTCGTACCACATTTCAAAATTCTGAGTTCACGGGAAGTACCCTGTAGGTTTTGATTCCCTTGCGAGTGTCGAAAATTTGCAGCATAAATAGATTGGTTACTATAGACAGACAGACAAAAAAATTTATGCTTTTCGCAATTTTTCCTATATCTGTGCTATAAGACCTTGCTTCGTACCAAATTTCAAGATTCTGAGTTCACGGGAAGTACCCTGTAGGTTTTGATTCCCTTGCGAGTGTCAAAAATGTGCGGTATAAATAGATTGGTTACTGATATAGACAGACAGACAAAAAAAATTATACTTTTCGCAATTTTTCCTTTAAGTATCTGTGCTATAAGACCTTGCTTCGTACCAAATTTCAAGATTCTGAGTTCACGGGAAGTACCCTGTAGGTTTTGATTCCCTTGCGAGTTTCGAAAATATGCGGAAATTTGCGTCATAAACGGCTTTATCTTTTGATTGCATTGGCTTAGAAGTTTGATTTTTTCACAACTTCAAGGGACATTAGACCTGAGTGTTTGATATAAATTTCAGCTTGATACCTGCACGCGTTCCTGAGAAAAAGGGTCTTGACAGACAGACGGACAGACGGACGGACGGACAACAAAGCGATCCTATAAGGGTTCCGTTTTTTCTTTTGAGGTACGGAACCCTAAAAATAATCATTGGATTATTTATATAAAAATACGTCTTATAAATGCGTCTTGGGGAGGTTCGCCTAGATGTTCTAGATAATAATCAAAATCAAAAACATATTTCTGTAAGTTAAGTAAGCCATTAAGGGCTCTTTTATTTAGATGCCTTTTTAGGGTTCCGTAGTCAACTAGGAACCCTTATAGTTTCACCATGTCTGTCCGTCTGTCTGTCTGTCTGTCTGTCCGCGGCTAAGCTCAGAGACTGTTAGTACTAGAAAACTGTAATTTGGCATGAATATATATATTAGTCAAGCCGACAAAGTGGTTAAATAAAAAAAACTAAAAAAATTTTTTTTAGGGTACCTCCCATAGACGTAAAGTGGGGGTGATTTTTTTTTCGTCGACTAACCCTATAGTGTGGGGTATCGTTGGATAGGTCTTTTAAAACCATTGAGGGGTTGCTTACATGATTTTTGTATTCAGTGATTTGTTTGCGAAATATTCAACTTTAAAGTGAAAATTTTCATTAAAATCGACCGTCCCCCCCCCCTCTAAAATCTAAACTGTTGGGTGGAAAAATTAAAAAAAATTCAAAATGGTAGTAAATATATTAAATTTACAAGGAAAATTATAGCGGCTAAGATTGCTTGGGAATTATTTTATTATTATTATTATTAGGTCGCTGCACGCTGCCGCTAGGTTAGGGGTTCGCTGCACGCCGTACTTGCATCTCGGTGACAACCTTGTTATTTATTTTATCTAACACTCACCTATACTAACATAGTTCTTAGATTGCTCTTGTTAACTAACACTCTAACACAAGGTACTAATATAGTTCTTAAGTCATTTTTGTTACTAACACTCTATGGACCTAAAAGTTGTCTGAGAATAAAGATATTTTATTTTTATTTTATTTTATTATTAATATTGCATACCAACCTCCTTTGCAAGGCAGCCGATGCACGCTGTGCTGCGAGCGGTATCCGTTGATGATTTCGTAGTCACCATTTTTCCGCTGCAGAGGAAACTCGAACTGCAGCGAGCTGTTGCAGGAGCCCATGACCTGGGAAATGGCTTCGATTTAAGTCACGATACGTAAAAAAGGGTGTTTCTTGGAAAAAAAATTAGATGCTTTTTCATAGCCTCTTAGCAGCTCCCCCTAGATTCATCAGTTCATCACAAACTTGTTACGAGCTATTTTTTAGCTTAAGGCAGCATCGTTAACTTACCTAGTCAACCAAGTGCTTTGCCAGTTTCTGAGACAGTTCATCAGAATAGAAACAATAATACTGATTGTCACATTGACTTGTAAATGAAAATGATGTTTTAACCTTTTGGGCGCCAATGAGAGACATATCCGCACTATAGGTTCAACGCCAACGACGCATATCAGTCACGGTGTGCAGAGCGATATCTACCTACTTGCATTTCCGTAGGGTTCAACTTCGCGTTTGACATTCCGATTTGATAAGTGAGAGCGTTGTATTTGATAGAGCGTTGAAAAGGTTAAGGGCCTACCGAGCTTTTTTTTTTTTTTTTTTTTTATGTTAGAAAGACCAGACAAACGAACTAGTGGGTCACCTGATGTTAAATGATCACCACTGTCCATAGACACCTGCAGCGCTTTACGCGATGCCAGTGCGTTGTCGGCCCTTAAGGAGAGGGAATAGGGGAAGGGGGAGAGGGAAGGGGTGAGGTATTGGGCCCCCGGCACTCTCACTGACCGTACGAAACGCAAGCAGGATTACTGCTGCTTCACGCCGGTTTTCTGTGAGATGGTGGTACTGCCCCGGACGAGCCGGCCCATTCGTGATGCAGCGGCTAGCAACAACATGGCTCTACCACTACTAAAACGCTTTACGCGCTAATCGATTTTGGGTGGAATATTTCGGGCGTGGTGGAGGCACAATGGCTCAAGATAGGTTGGTTGAACTGCGCGCGTTTTTGGGTATTTTCATCTTATTACTAAAACAAATATATATTTTAATAATGTAGCAACACTACGCCCTAGAAAAAAACCTCGTTTTATTAACATTCAAAACTAAACTACGAATTTATTTTATTTTTTAGAGACGACTTTGGATTTTTTTTCTATCGAGCGAACTATAAGTAATCGTGTTTCAATAAACACTTGTCATTAGAGTGTATCCTCAAATATCTTAGACATGAATTTCAAGACTATAGCTTTACTTGTAATGATACAGCACGAGATTAAATGAATGCAATAAATGCGTCAAAAACACTGTAGGCCCTTAAGCCATACACATGACATTGTACCTCTGAGCCTGTCCAGACTACAAGGGCGCTTCAATTTATAACTATTACATCTAGATGCCGCGTCTTGCGCGTCAATTAAAAAGATCCTTAGTAAAGTTATCACGCTCCAAGTGATTACAACAGCGCATAACATAAATTCGAAGTGCCAAGCATCTTCCCGTTTAGTACAAGGTCACGACGGTGTATAAGTAGTCGACCAAGAAATTCCTTTACCACTGTTACAAAAAGGTTTTTTACTTTCCCAAAAATGAAAATGCAGTGATTGTCGACCGTGTTTTTAATTTCCAGAACAATGGATTTATAAATATGATTTTCTATCAAAACTTATAGATAGTAAACTATGAATATTTCACAAAACCCTCTATACAGGGTTATTTGTAATTCACTAGCATCCTTTTAACCCTAAACTCCTGCCACTTAAACAAATGTTTTTTGTTTTACGGCTTTTGTCATAACTTAATATTTTTGGTGTAATAACGTTTTGAAAATTTGAGATTTCCTCTTATTTTTACGATACTCTGTGTATTTGTATGGGAAAAAAAAGTGCTTCATTTTAAAAAGTCGTAAAACAAAAAACATTTGTTTGAGTGATAGGAATTCAGATTTAAGAGAATGTCAGTGAATTAAAAATAACCTTGTATGTAAACAAAAATCGCTCAGCCGGTGAAGCTAACTAGCTTTGATAAAGCAGCGGTAATAGATCGCTGTACCGAAAAACATCCTTACCCCCTTTCTGGTCGTAGGAGTAGGGTAGTCAACCGTCGCTTGGACCTTTGTAGGATCTGTTTGCAAACTCCTCTCCTCGACGACATAGACCAAGTACTTCAGATCCCTCCGAACAAATTAAAGACTTTGTCGGATTAATGGTCAATCCTGCAGACTTTAACCGCCGAAAAACCTGCCTAGAAGGAAAATATGCTCTTAAAAGTTAGAGCTTGCCATGACGATGTCGTCCAAGTAGACGAAAACCTTAGTACCGAATAAGCGACCCATCAAACGTTGCTGGCTGGCAGATGCACCCTTTAAACCGAAACACATTTGACATTACAAATGAAAGTTAAGATCACGAACATTCACAACGTCATAAGCTACCGTGTAGGATTCGACATAAACAATGAAAGATTTTTTTTAAAAAACGCCAGTCGTCTTTATCGAAACGTTCGCTCGGGACGGACGGGCGGCGCTCTAGTTTTTTGCCCTCCTTCCTACTGTTTGGGCACGTGGAACTAGTCACGTCCTTAAGGCCACCACAAACCGAAGCGTAATATAATTTCAACATGTCCCAAAGACCTACCCTTATACGCTAAATCTGGGGCTACCGTGTGGTCGCTAGCTCTAGGCGGTTCACGAAACGTGGACGCCTGCGCGAAGCTGTGTTCAAGAAGCTTACAGTAAGTACCCGGCCATAAAGATTGCACTGTGTGTGTGCGTGTGCGTGTGTGTATGTGTGTGCGTGCGTGTGCGTGTGCGTGCGTGTGTGTGTGTGTAACACACAAAAAAACACAGCGGTCTTTGGAAAAGACTGCAAACGCCCGACATTTGCAGAGTCTTTTTTCAAAGACCGTGTGCAATCTTTATGGGCGGGCGGGGACTGTACAGTTTCTCTTCAGGCAAAGGTCAACCACAGGGCAGCTAACCCTTCTAGCACATTATGAAAACGCGAATTCAAAATGCACGCCTCCAAAAAAATTAAATGTTGGGAATAACCCTTAGTAATTTGTACTCATAGGTATTTTGCACAGGTGAGCGATTTTCGAAGCAAATACTAAAGTCTTTGATCAATTATAACTGTAGATCCACAGTCGCGCGCCCGAAAATGTCCGAGCCAAATGAGCGCCACTTTGATAAAAGTGGCCTTCTTTTTTCTCAGTACGTTGCGTGAAATTGTCAAGTTTAGCTGACAAGTGTCAACCGAAATTCGACTGTAATAAAGTGACGATTAGGTTCAAATTTCTGTGTAGGTGATGATTTTAATTGTTATGCAAACAAATAAAAAAGTTCGGACATTTTTTGAAGGGGATTTTGTTCGGCAATGTGTATCTTCAGTTATAATTGATCAAAGACTAAAGTAGCTAAATATATGTTTGAAAATATTTATACATTCGACAACTTAACAGGCCGAGTATTTATGGACACATTCCATTTTATCCATATTTAACTACATAACCTACCACACAGCAGGCATAAGAATAAATAATAACAGAGTAGAAGGGAATCTCTTTTGACCGCGTCCAAAACGCCGCCATTTATATACCTACTTCCCCCCTCACGTCGTTACACCCCTCTGTCGCCCAGGCGTGTTGCTAGGGTTGCTTACTGTTAAATATTACTTACGTCTAAAGATAATATCGCTAAAATATAAGTTTTTATTTACTTTGAAATCATTATTTTATTCTAGTTTTACAAAATATGAGATTTATAAATCATTAGGTACAGTCAACAGCATAGTGGTCATTTCTGTACCTTGTCGTTTTCAATCGTTTGACAATTTTGTATGACATTTCAAACATGACGTTAAAGTGACAAGGTACATAATGATCACTTATTTATACTGTTGACTGTACAGTCAAGGATTTTAATTGTTAGGCCACTTGCCACTGTTCGTATTTTAGCCGTTTAATGCAAATCGGGAGAAGCCGCTTATACTTACTCGTATTTGCTGATTTGCATTACACGGCTAAAATACGAACAGTGGCAAGTGGCCTAACAATTAAAATCCTTGCCTGTACGTACCTACATATTGTAGGTAGGTACTTCTAAGTAAGAAGTTATTACAAGTGACATACCAAATGAAGCCATTTAAGGTGATTTGGCATCGTTTTTGAATTGTTTATACACCCAAATACACCACAATAACTTGACGCCATTGTTATTTTCGTTTCCAATAACAGCCAAACGCACGTGCGGCGACGCCGGCCGTGACACCCTGACTGAGTTCTCTCTTAGGGAGTACTCTAATATCGTGACCTTGAGTCGGCCGGAGCGGGAGTTTCCCTTCTACTCTGTTATTATTTATTCTTATGCAGCAGGTATGTATAACTATTTACGACAGTAATGTTTACCAAACTTTAACAGAATGTCATTTAACACATTTTAAGTATCCGCCTTCACAATAAGCATTAACTTACTAAAGGACATATTACCAAGATAATGTTTTATAAGTTGGGAGCCAAAACCAACCTTAGAAACTAGCCGTAAGGGCCACAACAATGTCAAAAATACTGCGGTAGTTTGTTTTACAAAGTAGAATAATACAGAGGGCGGAATTTTCATGACAAAAATCAAATGGAAATAAAGTTTGAACGTTGAATTATATCGACTACAGCAGTAAATAAAGAATAACATTCATATAAAAATAAAGGACAATATCAAATCATAATTTTTAAAACTATTTAACTTTAACATCGTCATCCCAGCCTAAATACGTCCCACTGTAGGGCACAGGCCTCCCCGCAGAATGAAGGGGCTTGGGCCCGTCACACACACCATTGATTTGATTTTATTCTCAGTGTGTGCAGGATTCCTCACGATGTTTTCTTTCACCGTAACTGGGCCCGCGTGGGAACTATGGCCCAAGTCCTCTCATTCTGAGAGGAGGCCTGTGCCCTGCAGTGGGACGTATATAGGCTGGGATGATGATGATGATGAAGTTTTAATAATGCAACCTCCAAGGACTCATACAAAATCCCCTTCAACTACTAATTTTCATTGGAAAAAAGAGTATCAAAATCTAAATCTGTGCTAATTACGTTTTCCTCGTCTTCTCTGTAGTAATACATGATAGTTATAATTTTCTCTAAATTATCAGCCTGCATATTGGTTCTTTTTTCATTGTAAATCCATTTATATGAAGAGAAGGAGCGTTCTACTTCAGATGATGTAACAGGTGCATATTTATAGTATTCAGTTATGCCGTCTTTGTATTTATTTATTTTTATTAAATCGGCGTATTCACGAAGATTGTCATAATCAGGAATTCTGTCGAGTACTTCTTCTAGTTTTAGTTTTATTGTGTTGGAACCACACCAATCTATAATAGTTCGCACATGGTCTAGAGTTTCAAACGATTCTACCAAAGATAAATTTGGTGTTTGTAATTTTATTATTGCATCATATAGAAAGCTGTAATTCTCTTTAATACAAATTAAATCGTTTGTCAAATGTTGGTCCTTAAGCATAATTTTTGCTTCTCTAATTGCCACTGACTCGTTTGGGTTTAGCTGTGAAATTACTTCAGCAACACAATCAAAATGTTCTGCATAATATTGAACTGCATTCAGCCATGTGCCCCATCTCGTTATAGCGGGGCTTGGGGGCAGTGCTATTGATGGACATATTTGTTTGAATGTTCTTACTCTTTGTGGTGATTTTAAAAATATTTTATTTACATTGGCTATTAATGAGTCTACGTTTTTATGTTGAGATCGCAAATGCTCTGAGATTCGATGTAAACCATGCGCAAAGCATGTAACATGCAGTAAATTTGGAAAAAAGCCTTTTAAAATTTCACCAGCCTTCAACATGTACGCGGCACTGCCAGTACTTAATAAAAGGACATTCTTTAAATTCTCATCATATGAATTTTGCCAAAGGAATTGAAGTTGTTTTTTGATCAATTCAGCTATTGAATTAGCGTCGACTTTATCAAGAATTTTACTTCCGATAAGGTAAAATTTACAACATGTATTCTTGGCGAGTTCTCGTATAATTACATTTGCTACACATTTACCTTTAATGTTAACTGTCTCATCTACTGTTAACCATATGTATTTTCCTGCCATATTATCGCGAATTTTTTTAACTGTTTCATTGTACAAAATATCTAAATAAACTTTTCTCAACAACGATTCGTCCGGAAGTTTTTTTGATGAACAGGAACAACAAATATATTTTTCAAAAAAAGTACGGAATTGTGGATTGTTAATTCTTTGCCATGGGATGTTGCAAGAGACTAGAAATATAATCAAATCTAGATAGAAACTATTATCGTTATTTAGCGCATTAAACTCACGTGAATGTGTTTTGCTCGTTATGTGAGTTTCAACGCAATGTTTTTTAAGTTGCTTTAAATGGACCTTACATGTAGAGCAGTATATTGTTGAATTATTTTCGTCATAATTAAGAAAAGGATACTCCTTTATCCATTTGTCTATTGTTTTACGTTTTGGATTAACCATGTTTCATATACGTTAATTAGTTGCAAAAGGACTAGTAGTAGAAATAACAGTCAACTAACTCATGCAATTTACCATTAATGGTCATGCAACTCCCTAATCAAAGAGGTTAATGTTAAAAGTCAGTAGTGTAGGAGTTTAAGCTTATTGATTACTGGAAAACTCAATAAAATTTAATATTCCAACTCTATTGACGTTTGATTTTGCCATGAAAATTCCACACTTTGGAAGTAATTGTTACTATAATAAATTTATTATAAGGTTGGTTGAAATTGACGGGTCTAAACTTGGATTTGTGACAAATTAATTCTTAAAGATAACTTAATATGTACTGGATCAAATTACTGAAACAATTATAGAAATTTTAATTAAACTCGTTTGCGATACCACATCAGTATAAATGTAAATTACTTCCGGTAATAAAAAAAAATTAATTGAAATATGAATTCACTAAAGGCAGATAATAAAAATAATAAGATCTGTAAATACACTTCTCCGTAATAGCACAAATTGACACACTGGCCCTAGCCACAGCCAGTGAAGCTAACTATTAGGGTCACAAACTTGGTGTAGGCATGTATTTACAGATCCATAAAATAAAATACAAGGGTGCCTCTAACAATGTCCCGCGTACGTCCAGTGTAAATTAGGGCTCCTGAGAGCAAAACTGAGGACCTAACAGTGGTAAGGTCTCCAGAAATAGAACAAAAGAAAGAGGTTGTGCTTCCTTCCTGGGCTTCTACACTGTGACTGGTCTACACTGTACACATCAACTAGGGCGACAAAACCACCATCGCACCAGCACTTCAGGGTCTGCCTCCGTACTATGACCCCTCCTTACGTTACGTGGAAGGTGCTTATTTGGGATCCAATCGCACGTCAACAGCCGAAAAAGGGGTTCACAGATGGGCCACACAGTTTAATGCGTCTCGAACACACGCCGTGTCCTCCACGGGAGAACTAGGATAATATTGATGCTGTAAACAAAGAGCACGATATGAACCACCGCCTCAAGCATCTAAGATGCGAATCCCATAAGAGCTTGCTACTCACCTGCTGCCCAAAACAGCCTCCCAAATGTAAACTGGCCGAAGAAAACAAGTCGCTAGAACTTCTAAAACTTGTGTTTATCTTTATTTTAATAGACACTTTTCTCTCTTCTTGACCAAAACCACTTTTTGTATATTCCTTCGATTCCTTCACTAAATGTAAACAAACTTCAGCTCAGCTGTCAACAACAACCAACAGGGGGGTTACTACGAAATTCGAAGTTCGAAGTTCGGATCGTGCGGTCCCTCTCACTCTCGTAATAAATACCATTAGACGTCGATTATAACGAGAGTGAGAGGGACCACACGATCCGAACTTTGAATTTCGTAGTAACCCCCCAGTATGTTATGGTGGCGTAGGGTTAACCAGCCGAATGTAATATTTATAATTGACTTTCACGCGTCGCATTATCGACGTACTCTTTAGTTTAGTCGCATAATCACCTCAATAGCAGTGTGGCCATGCACATTCGCCGTAGGCCGAAGACGAAGTTGTTTTATCGCGATAATTTTATCGCGATGTGTGTAGCCCTAGGGTAAGTTTCAGATTCTGGGCCCAATTGCATAACAAATTACAACTTATATTACAAGCGGAACTCCCTTTATAGTTCTTTTTTTTTTTAATTTATTGTAAATTTTATTATACACATTTATATAAATTTATATATGAAATATTTCGCCAAATTGCAAAACAATTTGTTGGCGAACTATACACTCAATTCAATAAATTTTGTGCACAATAAATACAGTACATCTTACAAAACTAAACTACTGACTATACTACTTAACAATTTTTTGTATGGAGAGAGTTTATCAACCAAATTTTCAACTTCTTTTTTTACACGCTTTATATTTGAAACAATTTTTAGTTTTACATTCTTCCTCCGAGAATAGGCTGTTGAATATACGCGGTATTAAGTACCTCCTCAAGACCTCCTCGTGACTCGTCCTTTTTCCATAATTGAAGCGAGAGTTCCGCTTGTAATATTAGTTGTACTTTTTATGCAATTGGGCCCTGGTTTTTTAGGTCTTTTATCATGAGAAGATTAAATAAATAAGGTAAATGTACCATATTACGGCATATTAAGGAACTTTCTACTTTGAGGTAAGATTTAAAAAAAAATACGAAGGTACTAGAAGTGGAAATTGTTTTATTTTGGAGACTGTTCTTAAAAGATGGATATAGGATATTATTTTGCCTCGTAGCTTTTAATTTAAAGAAATAATCGTTATTTTTCTAAACCCTTACTTTGTCCGTAATTCCGTGCTAAAATTTGG
Organism: Archips xylosteana; assembly: GCA_947563465.1. Taxonomy (NCBI): domain Eukaryota; kingdom Metazoa; phylum Arthropoda; class Insecta; order Lepidoptera; family Tortricidae; genus Archips; species Archips xylosteana. The sequence goes on along the minus strand of OX387351.1, from coordinate 1,834,685 downwards.
CTCTTGATCTAATCCCGGGAATCGTTGCACGTAATTCCGTGCTAGCTTCAAAGTTCACACTATATTAGGTAACCCCAAAAAATATTCCTTTAAAAAATTACTTAAATGGTTTTAAATTATTTTAATCATGAAATAAAATTACAAATTTATCGTATAAATGTATTAAATATAATACAAAGTACAAAATTAAAAATCGAAATTAATAATTCCACTTAATCATTTCAATGAAAGAAACATTTGGACATTGATATAAAAAAAAATTGTGTTATGATTTTATAAAAAAAATATAATTTAATTTCGATGCCGTACTCCATTCTTTCGTACATAATAACATAACGAGTTATCATTTCAGACTCAATTATAAGGCTCAGGTTAAAAAAAAACATATACCGTAATTACGTCATAATAATCTACAGTCATTAATAAACTTATTTACATCAAATAAATTTAGCCCCAGCTATAATTCAACGATTAAAACATTTCATACTGAGTTTCTCTTATTCCGTGATACTCCCGCAATTAGGTTCATCGCGTCAGATCTGTCAACATAATTACGGCAGTCATAAATTCGTCAATTTCCCTTAAAATATGCTTTATATTAACTTGAAATCGTTATAAAACCTTCAGTTAATAACCACTGTACAATAATTTTACAAATTTACATTAAATATACTTATCGGCATCTTAACAAATCCTTACGAAGTTACCATTGTCACCTTGTGCTCACAGACAACACGACGTATGGAACTACTGCGTGGTTACGACTGATGAGTTTGGAAATGCGATACTGCTGTTAGAACTTATTACGGTTATTCAAAAATAGTGTTTTTTGGTTGCAATGAAACTATAGTTGATGAAGCATTGTATTAAATCATGACTTTACTGATAGTTTTCTTATTATACGACAAAAACCAAAATGACACGGCATAATGTACTACCCCGGCATAGTGTACATTTACCTTAATAATAAATAAATATCATGGGACAATTCACACCAATAATTGACCTAGTCCCAAAGTAAGCTAAGCAAAGCTTGTGTTATGGGTACTAAGCAACGGATAAACATACTTGTATAGATAGATACATACTTAAATACATATTAAACACCCAGACCCGAGAACAAACATTCGTATTTTTCATACAAATATCTGCCTCAACACGGGAATCGAACCCGGGACCTCAAGCTTCGTAGTCAGGTTCAGTGGCGTAGCTAGTTAACCAATTTATAAATAAATAAATAATAAATAAATAAATAAAGGCCCTGGGGCAAAAAATAAACTAGGGCCCCAACCCGTGTTTGTTTACATGATAAGACGAGTAAGGATGAATGCACTTTAAATTCACTAGACTCGCGCGCTTGTAAATTCACTAGTAGCGTTTTATAGCCGCGTTTCTCATAAGTAGGTCCGCGTTTATAGTTTGTAAATCAGAGTCCGAGGGGCCCCCTGAGCTTGGAGGCCCCGGTGCACTGCCCCGCTTGCCCTACGGTAGCTACGCCACTGGTCAGGTTCTCTAACCACTAGGCCATCTGGGTCGTCTAAGATTATCACGTAATTTTAAAAATGTGTTTTAAATTGTTTTGTACTTGTTGATAGGCTTTTGATAGGTTTTAATATTTGGTTGACAGTACGAATGACGGCTAGTCTTAATAGATAGTACATAAAGAATATAAATATATAAAGTATTAATTAGATTTTAAAAACTTGACTAAAATATTACATTAAGTTATCAGAGGCAGACCTATAAAATACCTTACAATCCTTCTTGATCAGAATTTGTTATTAATAAGGCTACCACACACCGAAGCACGGGGCGTCGACGGAGCTGGGCCAGCGCGTTGTATAACACTGAATCATATACGCTGCGCCGCATTCCGGAGTGTGTTACCGTATATTTGATTCAGTTCTATACAACGCGCTGTCCACGCACCGTCGGCGTCGCGCCAGCAAGTCTTCTTATCTTACTAATACTATAATATAAGCGCGAAAGTTTGTATGGAAGGATGTGTGGATGTTTGTTACTCTTTCACGCTAAAACGGTTTGACGGATTCTGATGAAATTTGATTCAGAGCAGTGATGCAACGATGCCGATACCGATTATCGTATACCGCCGATTATCGTGTTTTATTACGATAATCGGCATCGTAATTACGATACGATATTTGAAAGAAAACATACATGTTTTGCTTGAAACGAAACGCAACTCGGTGTTAAATTTAAAAAGTATGTATTTATAAAGTATGTATGTAGGTTTAAGTATACTTAAGTGTACCTTATGAACACTTAAGTAGGCAATATCAGAAACAGACTGAAACAAGACATTTATGTGTTCGCTACTAATATTATTAGATAGAATGAATAATAGGTAAGTTACCTAATGTTAAACATAACAAGTATATTAAAAACTATAATAGATGTTAATTTCAAAGACATTTTTAGTTTTTATTTAAAGTATCGTAATATATTCGTATCGTATCTGTATTCGTATTCGTATCGTAATGATATATCGTAATCGTAATAGCTTATACGATATTATCTGTATTCATATCGGTATCGTAATAGAGATATCGTTGCATCACTAGTTCAGAGATAGGTTATAACCTGGATTGGAAAATCGCATAGTTCCCGAGGGATAACGAAAAACGTATTCTTTCTTTCAACTCTGTCTGACTATTACTTTTTCACGCTTACCTAAACCGCTGAACCGATTTAGGTAGATGAAATTTGGTATGGGTATGGACATAGTTTGAAACCCTGGGAAGGACCAAGGGCGGATCCACCGTTGTGGGTTGTGGGCACGATGGGCATGCCCACAACCCTAATAGACGTGTGACGACACACTTTCACCGTCTATTAAGATCGATAGGCTGATTATATAACTCCGACTCGCACTTGGCCGATTTTTGGGTGGCTGGGACCACAACCTTTTTTGAGGGCTGGATCCGCGCCTGGGAAGGACATAGTTAGCACAAAGGACATTGTACAAGAGCATAACGTTTATGCCGCCAAAGGATTACCAAAGGGAACCAAAGATATCTCGTCCACGAACAAGAAATCTAAAATTTGCCACTGTTGACGCATCCAAGAACGTCTTTCCTGTTCCAGCGCCCCACGCTTTTACAATCAAATATTATAATTAAAAGCACATAGTTTACACTTCAGCCCAGAAATAGAGACAACTTGAACGATCCATAATTTATTTTTTGTTTTTACGTGCATTTATAAAAGCGTGTTTTTCTAGTGTTTTTTAAACTATTTATGAAACTTTTTTCTCCGTATTCGGTAGGCCTGAGAATAGGTCGTAGGCTATTTTTTATACTTACCCCTATTCTTCGCGGACGGAGTCGCGGGCGCGGGTAACAGCTAGTTATAATATAACGTAGCATCAACATACAACATTCGGTGTCTAGTAGTCTTTAGTAGAGTGCAGACTGCACTTATCACAAGAAAGGTCACAAATTCCATGGCAAGAGTGGTGAAAGCCATGGATGCTGCCATGAAAACCATGAGTTTGGAGAAGATATCTACCCTCATGGGCAAGTCTGAGAGCCATTTCGAGGACCTGGATGTTCAGTCTTACCCTACACATACTTATAATTACGTAAAACGTACCTTCAGTATACCGGCAACCCTCTGCATCCTTTTCTTATCACTCAAATGCGTGTGTTTCTTCAGATATTCTATTAGCGACGGTTCAACGACCTTCACCGCGTGATGGTAGAAGTACTCCACCATTTTAAAAAAGCTGGGATCTGGGTCAGTAGCTATAGTGATCAAATTACAAGGGATCTCGTAATGCCTTACGCTTATCAAAATGCTTCTGAACGGGCTTTTGCGCGCGATTTTGGTGAAAGCGGACATTTTATAAGTTAAAATTATACTATTTCACATAAAATTATTTTAAAATAAATTTATATTACAAAACAACAAAAATATTTTGCTTTCTGATTGACGTTGGCGTTTTGAAACGTGTTGGCTGTTGTGCTCATTATATAAACACGGGAAGAAACCATAGTTTTAAAAAAATGTGAGGAAAAAGGTTGAATAATATTCAATGCCTGAGCATGTCAAAACAAGTTTGTCAATACATTTATTTTCGACTATGATTTTAGGCCGTTCGCACATGGAGCTACTCAAAGAGAACTAGTTACGAACTTAAATTACTAACGAGTTGCTTGAGCGTCACCGCCCATACTAGTCGCGTCGTCTGCGAACTTCAATGCGAATGTATGGCAAAGATTATTATGTATGGGCGGTGACGCTCAAGAAACTCGTTAGTAATTTATGTTCGTAACTAGTTCTCTTAGAGTGCTCCTGTACGAACGGACTAACAGGAAAAAGTCGGTAGGTAAATGAAACTGAGCATATATTTTAACCCGTTATTTAGCGATCACATGCATTGAGTTGGATTTTCAACCTTATTGATTTTACTATACCTCACAATTTCCATTGTAATTATTGAAAATAGGTCTAGCTTTGAAAATATCCTTTGTCAGGTATGCATTCGATAGCTGCTTTTGATTCTGTGGTAGTATGCTCCAATAAATGGGGCCTTATAAAGGGTTAATTAACACAGTCTCCTTCAAGACATCGTAAAAGAGATTGAGAAAAGGTTCCATCGTGGTACGTGATTCAGTTTCCCCTACTGTACGAAAGCGATTAGTGATTACTTATTTATGACGTTACTGGACAGAAACCAAAAAAAAAAAAACAAAAGAAACTGTTCAAATAATTTATTTCTCTTCAAAATCACTTATCGAGCCTGCAGATAGGATTATTATAGACCATTTGTAGGTCGACCCGTGGCCCCACCAAGTCCCGTATGTTGTTGAGCCCGTATTTGATCATGGTCGGTCGTTCCAGCGACAGGCCCCAGGCTATGACGTTTACGTCTTCGGGTAGACCCATAGGCAGCAACATTTCTGGACGGAACACGCCGGAGTTGCCGATTTCGATCCATTTGCCTAGACCTAGAAAAGGTTATTGATAAATTTTAAAACTTAAGGGTGATGTGATGACACCCACTTGTGGACGTTGAAGGATAAGGCGCAAGCCACACAGAAGAGACGTGGGACGGGGGCGCGTCGCAGTCGCGGCGCCCCTTCAATCAGTTTTCATAATAAACGTATAGAAGCGTCGCGAGCCAAAGCAGACAGAAGAGACGGGGCGGAGACGCGGCCTGCGAACAAACGACGCGGACTGCGACGCGCCCCCGTCCCACGTCTCTTCCGTGTGGCGCCATCTAGTCGTCAATTAGTGAAACCACAACATTCTACATCGCGCTATAAAAGTTTCTCAACTTGGCTGTATACCTAAATAAAATTTCAGACTTTTTTCATTCGCTTAGGGTCAACCTTTTGACCGCCAGCGTCGGATATAGACGACAGTACGGTAATACAAAATTAAACCTACCTGCATCCGCATAAGAATCAATTTTTTTCCTAACAAAAACGTTGCGTGGCGTTTAAAAGGTTTAACCTTTACAAAATTGCATAAAATGACATAAATTTCAAAGGATCCCATAATGCCCAAATATCAAATTGACGCATTATTAAAATGAATGAAAGTAATAACGACTTTGACCGAAATTAATAAAATTATTATTATTATTTATTTAAAATATGGCTTCTGTCCTATTTAAGGACAATTTCGCCAGTGCCAAAGTAAGCTCTCTTTGGGAGCGACGTTGTACGGTGATTGTAAGTTTCTACAACTTGATAGTAAAATTCCAGAAACCACATGGAGACAACTTGAGCATTAAAAAATGTCAGACACAAGATCACTATAGAATTTTGTGATCACTGTTAATTAAGGTTAATCGCCGCATAAAACTATCAAAATTATACTTCAACTAGCCAAAGAAACAGAAATACCAAAATTAGATACTGTCTACATCCGCCATGTTCGAATTCTACAAATCGAATCCCAAAATGACTAAATATCAAACACCGGAAAGCCAAAATGTCACATAGTCTCAATTTAATTGTCATGATAACTGTTAATATTTAGGTATTTTGGGATTTGGTTGTTTTGCGATGAAGGTGTTTTGATGTTTAGTTATTATGAGACAATGACATTTTAAAATTTAGTCGTATTAAAAATCGGTGTTTGAGAAAGAAATATAGGTATTTTGGGATTCAGCCATTTTGACACCAAGTTATTTTGAGATCTAGGTATGTTGTTAATAGGGTATAACGAAATCAAGGTAAAATGAGACCTAAACCTTCATTCGGATTTCTGACCCCAGGCATAACATCTGTGTTGAGAGAGAGGAGAAAAAGAGATACAGTAAAATTACATAAAGTTTACCACTGACAGATGGTTTGCCTTCATTTCATATTCAACTTTAACGACCTACAAATAAAGCCAATTTTATTATACTGTTAACCACGTTTGCAGATTTTGTAATAGCTACTTTATTTGTGTGGTGTTAAAGTTGGAAATGAAATGAAGGCAAGCCATCTGTCAGTGGTAAACTAAAAGTAAACGTATTGTACAATATAGGCCCGTTCGTTTGTATCAGTTTACCTTCATGGAACGCGAAGATCTCCATGCTGGGTTCAGTATAGGGGTTGTAGGCGGGCTTGAACTGTAGCCGGCGGAACCCCAGCCGCTGGAAGAAGGCGTCCAGGACCCCGATGAGGTCCGCGAGCCCTAGGCCCCGGTCGGCGATCACGCCTTCCACCTGATGGAACTCCGCCAGGTGAGTCGCGTCGAGGGTTTCGTTGCGGAATACCTGGAAATGAAGAATGGTACAGTCCAACTTGATATTTAACATAAGGTTCATGTTCAGATATTTATGAACGGTTTGGTACAGTGTACAGATATTGGAGAACTAGATTGTACAAGCTTTGCTTAATTTGGGACTAGGTCAATTGGTATTGATATTAATAATACTAGCTGTTGCTCGCGACTCCGTCTGCGAAGAATAGGGGTAGGTAAAAAAAATAAGCTACGACGCTATACATTGTCTTTGCCTACGACCTATTCTCAGACCTACAGAATAAGGTAAATGTACCATATTACGGCATATTAAGGAATTTTCTACTTTGAGGAAAGATTTAAAAAAAAATACGAAGGTACTAGAAGTGGAAATTGTTTTATTTTGGAGACTGTTCTTATTAGATGGATATAGGATATTATTTTGCCTCGTAGCTTTTAATTTAAAGAAATAATCGTTATTTTGCTAAACCCTTACTTTGTCCCTAATTACGTGCTAAAATTTGGCTCTTGATCTAATCCCGGGAATCGTTGCACATAATTCCGTGCTAGCTTCAAAGTTCACATTATATTAGGTAACCACAAAAAATATTCCTTTAAAAAATTACTTAAATGGATTTAAATTATTTTAATCATGAAATAAAAATACAAATTTATTGTATAAATGTATTAAATATAATACAAAGTACAAAATTAAAAATCGAAAATAATAATTCCACTTAATCATTTCAATGAAAGAAACATTTGGACATTGATATAAAAAAAATGTGTTAAAATTTTATAAAAAAAAATATAATTTAATTTCAATGCCGTACTCCATTCTTTCGTACATAATAACATCACGAGTTATCATTTCAGATTCAATTACAAGGCTCAGGTTAAAAAAAAACATATACCGTAATTACGTCATAATAATCTGCAGTAATTACTAAACTTATTTACATCAAATTTATGAATAAATTTAGCCCCAGTTATAATTCAACGATTAAAACATTTCATACTGAGTTTCTCTTATTCCGTGATACTCCCGCAATTAGGTTCATCTCGTCAGATCTGTGAACATAATTACGGCAGTTATAAATTCGTCAATTTCCCTTAAAATATGCTTTATATTAACTTGAAATAGTTATAAAACCTTCAGTTAATAACCACTGTACAGTAATTTTACAAATTTAGATTAAATATACTTACCGGCATCACAACAAATCCTTACGAAGTTACCATTGTCATCTTATGCTCACCGACAACACGACGTATGGAACTACTGCGTGATTACGACTGATGAGTTTGGAAATGCGATACTTCTGGTAGAACTTATTACGGTTATTCAAAAATAGTGTTTTTGGTTGCAATTAAACTATAGTTAATGAAGCATTGAAAGAAAAATGGACCAGAATAATAACCGAATGGTACCCCAGGGACAGTAAAAGAAGCAAGGGAAGACAAACAAAGCGATGGGAGGACGATTTGAAGAAAGTAGCGGGTCCAAAATGGCTATGTATAGCAAAAGACAGAAACAAATGGAAAACCTTAGACGAGGCCTTTGTCGAAAGACAAGCTGTGAAGAGGGGTGAACAAACAAATGTAGATATTTCAAATTAGTTTAAGTTTTTTTTTTATTACCTCTATTTTTCAACTTTTATTATTTTTTTTATTATTATTACTTGTAAAACAAATTTTAAAACTTACAGCAATAAAGGCTTATTTTATTTTATTTTATTTTATTTTTTTAATGAAGCATTGTATTAAATCATGGACTTTACCGATAGTTTTCTTATTATACGACAAGAACCAAAATGACACGGCATAATGTACTACCCCGGCATAGTGTACATTTACCTTATAGACAAAAAAGTTTCATAACAATCGGTCAAGCCGTCTCGGAGGAGTTCGATAACAAACACCGTGACACAAGAGTTTTATATATTAGAACAGCGGTTCTCAATCTTTTTTGGTGACGGAACCCTTTTGGAAAGCGAAATACTTGACGGAACTCTACAATAAAACAATAGTTTTTAAAAGTGTATTCTTTATTAATAGGCGTCAGAACGGTCGACCAGAGGGAGGTGTTTTGAATTTTTTTTCAAGTCTTGCGGAACCCTTACAGGGGTATCGCGGAACCCTAGGGTTCCGCGGAACACACTTTGAGTATGGCTGTATTAGAAGAAGATGGATTGATACCTTATCAATGCTGAAATACTTCTGCGGAGTGAACTCCTTCTGCTGTGCCAGTTTGTACAGCATTCGTGCGCTGACGGCGGTGGTGTGCGTCCGGAGAAGGTTTTTCTGCGCTTCGTCGATCTTCCAATCGTAGCGGTAGCCCTGAAACATAAAGTATAAATTGAAGCATCATCTTTTCATATACTGTTTTTAGTAATCATCTTTTCATAGCTAAACCGTTTAAATGAGTCCTCACCCGCGCGGTACAGGGGCTGGGGGGTACGACGGCAAAGGGGGCCGGGAGAGCACACACAAGACACGCTCACCGCCCGCACCTCTCCCGGCCCGCTTTGTCGTCCTACCCCCCAGCCCCTGTACCGCGCGGGTGAGGACTTAGGTAAACGGTTTAGCTATAGCAAGCTACTTTGCAGTGTTCCATGTTAAAATAAATAGAATACTTATTTTGCTTCTTTGCGAAGTAGTGAGGACAAGGCATGCAAAGCAGCTACATTTGAAATATTTCATACAATTCCCCTCCCCCTCTCGTCTTTTTGTGGGCTTAATTACGTTTCCGTTAGTTAATTTTATTTTTTATGCGGAGAATTGCATGAAAAAGAATATTTTCAACACAAATGTAGCTGTTTTGCATGATTTGGCTTCATTAATAATTATTATACTAAACGGGACTTATCACACAAACAATATTTACCTTGACGTTTCGGGCTTCACTTCACTACCTTGTGGTGGAGCAAAATAAGTATTCCGGTTGAAAGGATTACCAACCTGTGACCCGTAACCGCCTTCGCTGTGAACCTTCTTCACCCTCTCCAGATATTCCATAGGGAATTCCGTACTCTTCTCCGGGGAGAGTATGAAGAATGTGTCATGAGCGTCCCTCGCTGGATGCTGCTGCGGTTGGAACAACGCATCGAAGTTCCAGAAGGAGCTCTCTACATAGTTGTTGGTCGGCATCTCGGAGAAGCCCATCTCAAGGAAGATCTCTCGGAACTCAGAACGGACTTTCAGGAGCGGATGGAGGTGCCCACATTCCGGGGGTTGACCTGGAAGTTGTGATATTTGTTGTTAACACCGGAAAGTTTACAAAAAGTGTTTGGAAATAATAGAGAAACTAAATTAACATACACTAACTATAACATAACGTCTAATTTAATATCATAAATGTAAAAGTTTGTATGGATGGATATCCATCCATCTGGATGTGTGAAAGTTTGCTATCTAAGTGCCAAATTTCATCAGAATCCGTCAAACCGTTTTAGCATTACAGAGTAACAAACATCCGTCCAAATTTTCGTGATTATAATATTACTAACATATAAAAAACTTTTTTATAGGCAAATTCTAAAACCAATTTACCTAAGGCATCAAAGTTGTAAGGCTTGAACTCCAATTGTTTCCATGACCCTGTCAGCAACATTTCACTCGTCAAATCCGTCTCTAACTTCTTAATACTAGTAGCAAACTGTGGTCCTTTCGATAACAGGAAATTTTTGATTGTGATTTCTTGAAGCAGCTTCCGTTTTTTATAATCATTTCGGACATTGTCAGGTATGTTGTCTATGCCTTTCTTTATTTCATTTAAATGGTCCTGTACTGTATCTGTGATGGAATCGACTTTGCGTTTCACTAGCGGTGCTCCTCCCGACTTGTCTATTACTATCCAGCCAGATGACATAGCTTTACTGAATCCTACCTTTGCATTTGGTATTATCTGAAAATTGGAAATAATGTTTTGGATATTAAATATGAGAGTGGAATTCCCTGCCTGCATTTGTGTTCCCTGAACACTACAAGGTGCCCGTTTTCAAGTCTAGGGTGAATGAGCTATGAATAGTAACTACTAGACAAGTGTGCTCCATCATCTCATTTCTATTGAAAAAAAAAAACAGAGTATAACTCATATTTTTGCATAAAGCATCAACATGCCTCTCAAAACACCGATGTTATCAAAAATGTGCACTCGAGAATCCTTATCAATTTCGAAAGTAGGTAACCATTTTATAACATACCTTCATTAACTCTGCTTGTGCTATTCCATTTTCCGGAACACCTCTGTATAGAACAGCCTCGTGGCTCCCTTTTTCAGCCACAAGCTGCCCTTCTTCAGTCAGGTCCCATTTTGTACTCTTCGCAGTCTCAGACACAACCATCTCCAATGCCTCAAGACTTTTCACTGCCCCCACAATTTTTTGATGATCCTCACCGAACTCGCTAGCCAATTTCAGAGTGTCCACTTTATCACTCTTCTCTAGATAATGCAAAATCCTTTCGTTTAATTCCATTTTGTCGTATAAATAGGAGTTTTAGGTTACTACGGACGAAACGAAGGCAAAAGCTAACTCGGCTCGACCGGCCACGGCGAACCAACACTAACTTTTATGTGTCAAAAAATTTGACAGATGACAGTTGTCAAAAGAGAATAGGGATGTGCTTAGAATATGACTTTATCGGTTTCCGTTTAAAAAAAACGCGCCAAGTACAACATTTTTTTTTTAATATAATAAATATGTGTTCTTACTTGCAATATAATTAGAGTTAGCTGTGGCCGGAACACTAGCTAAAAAAACTGTGAATGCATAAACAAACTGTTTGTGTTCTGTCTGACTTCGCTTGGACTATGTACCGTTACAATCTGCATTATCGACTATCATGAACGTGCATTATTGACTCTAAACTAATAATTACATTCTATAAACTAATAATTATAAAAACATTCTTTTTTCAAGCTTTTTATTAACTTGCTATGTATGTATCTATGCATGTCCGGGTTAAACTTGCAAGATAAATTTGACCCACTTGCAGGCTTCCCATTGAGGTGAAATTTTGCATGCATGTGTAAATCGGATGAACATGCAATATTGTTATCACATGGAGTTGATCTGATGATGGAGCTGGAAGGTGGTCAAAGACACTCTATAATAAAGGTGGTCATAAAACTCGGTAATAAAATGACACGGCCGCTCATAAGTTGGGCTAGTTTGATTCGGAATTCGGATTAACGAGTACTTTGATAACCACGGGCAAAAATTACTGTCAGCAAAAAGCTTGTATCAAAAATAGAGTTTTTAACAAAAACTTATTTCAGAGGAGAAGGAGCATATAACCCAAGGACATTTAAACATAGCTACAGAGTAAAATAATAACTAAAAACTTTAGTTAACTTTGTAAAAATCAATGAAAAACCAATTAACCTTTATTTAATGAAGGGTTACATTTTGTATTGGCACACGCAACGTGATGCAACTAAGGTTACAAAGGTAAAATGCTAATGTCAGATATTTCAGACTATGACAATAATTCAGAACCTAATTTGATGATATATATTTCATAACTCATACAGTGGCGTAGCTAGTTAACCAAAGGTCCTGGGGCAAAAAATAAACTAGGGCCCCAACCCGTGTTTGTTTACATGATAAGACAAGTAAGGATGAATGCACTTTAAATTCACTAGACACGCGCGCTTGTAAATTCACTACTTAGTAGCGTTTTATAGCCGCGTTTCTCATAGGTTCGCGTTTAAGTTTGTAAGTCAGAGTCCGAGGGGCCCCCTGAGCTTGGAGGCCCCGGTGCACTGCCCCGCTTGCCCTACGGTAGCTACGCCACTGAACTCATAACACCCTTAAATTACTCAATCTAAGAATCTTCTTGAATTGCTCTTCAACACAGCCATCCCTGGACATCCCCCAAGTTTCTTATCTGAATGTTGCGCCGCCTAGAACATAAAAAAAAATACTTTAAATGCCTGGCATTGTGTTATTTAATTACTGTTCCTTTTTTATTTTTTCAAAATATATCAAATAAGTCATTTGAAGATTTAAAAGAACGAAAGAGCCTTTTATTCAATACGGGAAAAAAATCAGGACTCTCCAAATAAACGCATGACCTGAAGAGAAAAGCAATGGAAAGATTTGAAAAAAAGAATGAAATTGTCATTTTGCATTTTGTTTTCCTTGTATCATCTACAATCAGTCGATAGATTAAAAAAGATCCATCATTTTCCAATTAACTTCATTTATGTTCTGTCTGACTTTGCTTGGACTATGCACCATTACAATTTACATTACCGTGAACATCAATTATCACGTGCAATATTGACTCTAAACTAATAATTACATGAGTAATAATCACGTTAGGATTGTTTCAAAACTACAAACTTACTCCTTCGATGTTACTCTACGAAATTCAAATTTGCTTCGAAAGAACTGTACTATGTCTAAACTAAACAATTTTTTTGATATAGACGGTCGTCTTAAAAGATGCACAAGTGGACTAAGGGGCTTCATGACTCAAACTAATACGCACTCGTAGAACGTCGTGCTGTTTAACTGTTACTTTGTTTACTTTATAACTTTATCAGCTTATCTATCTCGTTAACACATTCGTCTCGAAGTAGTGATAAGAAACAATGCACCTTCTTTCCATGGTGTGACCAATGTACCGATTTGTAGAAAAAAAAACCGGCCAAGTGCGAGTCGGACTCGCGCACCGAGGGTTCCGTACAAATTTATATGTATCTATGAAATTCTCCAGTCTTAGCAGACCCCTGCTCCTAAGCAAAATTTGTGCAGTGTGGGATCATTGTAGATTGGTTACTGATATAGACAGAAAGACAAAAAAAATTATGCTTTGCGCAATTTTTCCTTTATCTGTGCTATAAGACTTTGCTTCGTACCAAATTTCAAGATTCTGAGTTCACGGGATGTACCCTACAGGTTTTGATTCCCTTGCGAGTGTCGAAAATATGCGGAAATTTGCGTCATAAACGGCTGTATCTATTGATTGCGTTGGCTTAGAAGTTTGATTTTTTCACAGCTCCAAGGGACAGTAGACTTAAGTATTTGATATAAATTTCAGCTTGATACCTTCACGCGTTCGTGAGAAAAAGGGTCTTGACAGACGGACGGACGGACGGACGGACGGACGGACGGACGGGCGGACAACAAAGTGATCCTATAAGGGTTCCGTTTTTTCCTTTTGAGGTACGGAACCCTAAAAAACGGCCAAGTGCGTGTTGGGCCCGCGCTGTGTACTTGTGTAGGATTCCGTATTTTGTTGCCAGGACTTAAAAATATAAAAAAACCGTGCGTGGGATGAGTATTCATCATCATCATTCCAGCCTATATACGTCCCACTGCAGGGCACAAGCCTACTCTCAAAGTGAGAGGGCTTGCGCCTTAGTTCTCACCCGGGCCCAGTGCGGATTGGGAACTTCACAAAAACCATTGAATTTCTTCGCAGGTGTATGCAGGTTTCGTTCGATGTTTTCCTTCACCGTAAAGCTCATGGTAAATTTCAAATATAATTACGCACATAAATTCCCCACCCAACCAACCACCCATCCGCCCAATTTCGAACCCACGACCATCTACTTGAGAGGCCATAGGTCATACCACTAGGCCACCACGGCTTCGATGACAGATGAGTATTAATTGTCCCAAAATGTGTTAAAATGTCCTTACCTATCCAGCCTGAGGCTGTATTGTCTAACGCGTGGGTGCTTTCCATGGGTGTGTAATGATCGGTATAAAAATAAATAATATAATTTCTTTTCATATAACAACATTTTATATAATTTCAAAGGGTATAATCACTCATTTTATATAAATAACGTTTAGTATAATATTTAATTATATATTTTTATTTTCTATAATTATCGTTTGGTATAACACTTATTTCTGATAACCATCATAAGGTATACCGTTTATTTCTGATAACCATCATATGGTATAATGTTCATTTTATATACAAATCATAATTATAACTATCAACCTAACCTAACCTACTTTTCTGGTAGCAATTCGTTTTTGTTGGGGGATGCAGTTCTAAACTAACCTAACCTACTTTTCTACCTTTATTCGATTGCTTTATGTATGCATACGTAGATTTATTTATCTAATCGGAAATTTAATGAAGTGATAACATCTGTAACTCGGGATAATAAAATATTAAGATTGTACATGTTTTAATCGGTTTACAACACTACACCATCATTGGTGTTGCCAAAACTATTTTTCATCATTAATACGTACAACTGTCAAACTCTCGATTAAATTATATTTACTTGATTAAGTTTAAATCTTATCACAATTAAGAAGCAGTCATTTAAATAAACTTTTGTGTATATTCAACCGTAATTTGCCTTATTATTAAATTAAACCAGGCTACAATGGCCATCTTAATTTTTTTTACAATTTTCTGGAAAGTTCCTAATTTCTACATCTGGCAATATAAAAAGTCAGAAGAAGATAACCGATTTCATTCGCCATCTCAGTCTCCTAAGTCCTATGTGCGTAAGCAAAAGCTACTATTGCTCGGCCATAAAGACTATTTTCGAAGCTTTTATGCTAGCCATTTCACTTCAATGCAAAGTCACACTGACACTGACAATACTGACATTTTCCTGACCGGCAGATTTTGATTACATGCAAGCTTGCATGCAAGAATATTGTTGTATTATTACTTGATTACACGTCTTGCTGCGTAGTCGTTATTTTCGCCGGTACGGAATAAAATTTGGTTCAATTAGTGATTATTTTCTATAGTTTCATCGATTTGTTCAAGGTAATGGTTTTTTTTATTATTCTAAGTTGTTGAAATATTTAATTTGTTGCCATTTATCGTGTTATCAATTTGTACTTATTGGGTATCGTAAAGTTTGTTTCTGCTTTTTATCGACGAAGCTGGCTTACCAAATTATACTCTCAAAATTTAAGGTAGGTATTTCTAAAAGTTACCTTTTTTTTAAATTTAAATCTGTATGGAACAAATAGTTCATATTGCATGACCAACATAAATTATTACAAACTAAATTAAGTGGTTAGTTGTAAAGACGGCATGCTATTATCTCGCCTCTTTCGTTTTTCGTTCAATTCTTATTTCATCTCATTCTGTATTTAGGCCCTGCGCCACCACTGTGCTGACAATAAGATTTGTTTCTTTTTTCGACATAAGCTGTTAGTTTTATTGGATTTGATTAAAAGAGCTGATGGTATTCAAACTGCTGATAGGTCCAGAGCATTGAATTGCATAAGGCCCCCAACATGGTTGATCGGGCCCTGTATGCAGAGCAAGGTCATCAAGGTTCCCTGGTGGATTTCCAGGGATCTTCTTGCATCAGGATCACATGTTAGATCAGGGGGGGGCTACTCCGAAATTCGAAAATCGAAGTTCTCATCGTACCGTCTCGCTCACTCTCGTATTAAATACTATTAGCATGAGCAGAATAGCACAATATGAAGTTCGAATTTTGCACTTCGGAGTATAAGGCCTGGTCACATTCCACTGTTTTGAATTTGATAAGAGATACAATCACCCTTGTGGGTCATACAAAGCATAAGAAACAAAAGTCTCTCCTGTGGACATGAAATTAGTCACTCCGAGTCGGCAAACTTAAGATTTATTTAAATAGGCTTGAAGTTGGCCAGGCATCCCACACATCGATGTAGACTTGACTTAAAAATACTGGCTATAGACTTAACTTTTGCCATAATATTGAGTGGTTTTTGTAGTGGTAGAGCCAAGTTGTAGCTACCCGCTGCATCATAAATGGGTCGGCTCGTCCGGGGCAGTACCACCCACTCACAGAACACCGGCGTGAAGCAGCAGTACTCCTGCTTTGTTTCATACGGTCAGTGAGAGTGCCGGGGGCCCAATACCTCTCCCCCTCCCCTATTTCCTCTGCTATTTTAAAGGCCGGAAACAGATCAGTGACTCTGAGTTGTTGATTATGTATGGGCGGTGGTGATCATTTGCCTCCCACTCATAATAAAAAAAAATAATAGCCACAGGAGAGACTCGAACACAAAAATGTGTAGGACTATTATGTATTCAGGGCCGGATTTAGGGCAGGGCATCCGGAGCCACTGCCCCGGGGCTTCCACAATAGAGGGCCCCCCCACAATAGACTTCGAAAATTGTTTAATGAAATCTCAACTGAATAAAAATGGTCATTTTATTTGGAAAATAGTTTGTGGCCAAGGGGCCTCCACTCCTTTTATGCCCCGAGGCCTCCAGACCTCTAAATCCGTCCCTGTATGTATTTGTTGTAACTGAGCTGAGGATCATATTCATTTCCTTCTGGAATGTGAACAGATTAAAGACAGAAAAAAATATTTGGATCATTTGAATGTGTATGAAATGTGGTGTAAAATTACTTCTGAGTCAGCCATTGTCAGATGATGCAATACTGATGTATAAATTCGTTACACATGCTTTTGTATGCAACTATGCAGAGACTGTCTGTCAAGGCAGTGTTTGATGTAGTTTTCTGTGACTTACCATCAGCTTCACTTAATTAAGTGACATGGATTTTTACTTATTAAAAGATTTTTATTAACTTGCAATGTACGTATTAGGGCTTCCAAATACCGGACTTTTTCAATACCGGTATTAATTCAATTCAATTCAATTCAAAAATATTTATTTCGGATAAATGACACATTTTGGCACATCATCCATATTAATACCGGAATATTTTTTTTCAATACCGAGATCCCGGGATCCCGGTATTGAAGTGGGTATCAATCAAGTTTTTTTTAATACCGTCAATTATAATTTTTTCTTAATCTTTTAACATTTTTGATGAAAAAATCAATAAAAAAACAGTTTTTAGTTGATATCTTCTTCTACAAGTGCCTCCCCAACTAGTGGAGGTTGGCAGTCAGCTCCGCATATCTAACTCGGTTTTTTGCCAGTTTGAAAAGCTCCGCGGCGCTCTTAATTCCCGTCCACTCCCGGATATTGCGCAGCCACGATTTCTTTCTATGACCCACTGACTTTTGCCTGCCACTTTGCCCATCATTATCAGTTGCAGAAGCTCGTATCTGTCGTGTCTTAGCACATGAGCCAAATAGGCAACTTTTCTTTTTTTGATGGTCTGCAGCAGCTGGCGTCCCATTCCGTTACGGCGCAGCACCTCAACATTGGTCACTCGGTGTGTCCAGCTAATGGCTAGCATACGCCTATAGGCCCACTTTCGAATGCTTCTATACGTTTCCGGGGTTCCTCCTTAATTGTCCAAGCCTCGCATGGGTCTATAATGACTCCCATAAAATTTTTGTTCCGAATTTTCAAGACCATAACGTTTTCTGTCATAATTTTTCTTTGTCATATTATCGGAAGTCATAATATTAAACAACATAAATTGGAGCTACGATTTTCTTAAGTCATAATTATTGTAAGGACTAATAAGTAAACTCATATCATTCAGTGTCAAGAAGCATCACACTTCATAATATTAAAGGTACTAAAGTCACTCATAATAATTATTGCAAGGTCTTTTTTCGCAGGTCATAATTATTTTAAGGCACAATATTACTTTGTAATAACATTCAATGTCATGGTTGTATGACATTTCATAATATTAAAGGTAATAATCCTTTTCTGTGCTGTCATAAAAAAAATACCTAACATCGAAGGCTAAGGCGGGAGCTACGCTTACGCTTCGCTCCCGCCTTAGCCTTCTGAACCTAACCTGTCCGAGTCGCTTCTGCCCTGAAAGTCTTGCTCGCTCGCTTCGCTCGCTCGCTGCCAGCGGTATGTCTTACAATGTTTCTGAATAATTATCAATGTTCCTTTGGATGTTATAGAATTCAATGTAGATGGTTAGTGCATTTTAGGTAATGAAAAATTATGACTAAAAACAATTATTACTTTAAGATATATGCCCTATAACGTTTCTGAATAACCAACGATATTCCCTTAAATATTATTGATATCAATATTATGACTTTTTAAAGTTATGATCAATGGGATTATGGCTCATTGCAGTTAGAACTATTAAGCGATATGCTTTACAAAAATTATGACCATCGATATTTATGAGCAAGAATATTATGGACATCAATTTATGACTTTCAAAATTCGGATAAAAAAGATTATGGGAGAAAAGGGGCACCCGCCTCGCATCCGTAAAGAAGTATATTCCGAATGTAATATTGCAGTAGACGAGTGCGCAAAGATATTTTAAGGCTGCGACTGCAAAGAACCTTTTTCATAGTACTAAAAACACTACGGGTGACCTCAATGCGGGTTTTTATTTCACCGTCACTGTCCCAGTCTTTATTATCCCATGTGCCCAGATACTTATATTTATGCACTCGCTTCATCTTCATGACTGCTATAGAAATCACGGTTTGTATATTCTCCTTCTTAGTGATCACCATGACCTTCGTCTTCGAGACATTCATTCGGAGACCCGCCCTTAGAGCCAACTTATACCTTTATACTGTTTGAAATGAATTTTGTATGAATATTTTATACTTATACTAAATTGAGATATGTTTGACGACAGATGTCGCGCCTGGACGTGGTGATATTCGGAGCCACAGGCTTCACCGGAGCCAAGACCGCGGAGGAGATGGTCCGGATAGCCAAGAAGCACCCAGAGCTGACGTGGGGCGTCGCCGGCCGCTCCCAGTCCAAGCTCGAAGCTCTGATGGCTAACCTGGGGAAGAAGACAGGTCAGTGCTAAATTAACCGTTAAGATTTTTTTCATTTTTTTTTATGTTAGAGAGGCTAGACAAACGAACTAGTGGGTCACCTGATGTTAAATGAAATGAACACCACTGTCCATAGACACACGCAGCGCCTTACGCGATACCAGTGCGTTGTCGGCCCTATTTTAATTTTAAACTACAATCTTTTTTTAGGGTTCCGTACTCAAAGGGTGCCAATGGGACCCTACTACTGAGACTGTCTGTTCATCCGTCCGTCTGTGCGTCTACCCGTCTGTCATAGGGCTCTATCTCTTGAACCGTAATAGATATACTTCGTTTTTTTTAGCATTAGAAATAAGGTAAACAATATTGACGAGTCTTTTTATTGAAAAACGCTTATAATAAATAGTAACTACAGTCAAAACCTTTTATAGCGACACCAATTACAACAACATGAGGTAGGTAGGTACATGAGAGGCGCAGGCCAGTTGCAAGAGAGAGGCGAACGCGTTGCAAAAGGATGTATGAGGATGGGTTTCATTTTTTTATTCCTTCTACTCTAAGGCGGAACAAAGTTCGCCGGGTCCTTTGATCAATTATAACTGTAGATCCACAGTCGCGCGCCCGAAAATGTCCGAGCCAAATGAGCGCCACTTTGATAAAAGTGGCCTTCTTTTTTCTCAGTACGTTGCGTGAAA
The DNA here is from genome assembly GCA_947563465.1 of Archips xylosteana. NCBI lineage: Eukaryota > Metazoa > Arthropoda > Insecta > Lepidoptera > Tortricidae > Archips > Archips xylosteana. The sequence goes on along the minus strand of OX387351.1, from coordinate 1,814,653 downwards.
TTGTCAAGTTTAGCTGTCAAGTGTCAACCGAAATTCGACTGTAATGAAGTAAAGACTAGGTTCAAATTTCTGTGTAGGTGATGATTTTAATTGTTATGCAAACAAATAAAAAAGTTCGGACATTTTTTGAAGGGGATTTTGTTCGGCAATGTGTATCTTCAGTTATGATTGATCAAAGGCCGGGTCAGCTATTATATCTTTTACTAGTAAGATTTGAAATCGAATTGCATTCCATTTTGTTTTGTGACACTTTTTTCATGAGGATCAGCGAAATGTCAAAATCCCGGCTATTCCCGCTGTCATTACATGAATGTTGTTGTGTGCGTGACCTCAACTCTCATGGCGTTACCTATACTGCGGATGTGAATACTCAAGTCGTGGGTGTGTTTAAATGCCTTTCGTATATCAAATGGAAGGAAGTTTTCCGATGTGCTCTCGTTTAATTTTAGAGCCGTCTGGAGTAGTAATAAGCTTAAAATAAATCTGTAACAACCGACTCGACTGGTGAGTTTATCTTCTAAACGCCCGTTTATTTTGTTAAGATACCGCTTCATATACACATATTATTACCAGCTGTTGTCTGCGACTCCGTCTGCGAAGAATAGGAGTATAAGGGTGAGGCCACACGAGCGTAATTTTGTGAGTCGTGAGCGGCAGAATTTCGGTCGGCGCCATACAATATGCGCGCCATCACGTGTCACTCACGTGACACAATGTATGGCGCAACCGAAATTCTGCCGCTCACATAATGGATTTTCACCTCAGCACCTCAAACAGGCAGGTTTTGCTATTAAAAAACAGTGAGCAAAATCCGATTTTGCTCTCTGTTTTTTTGATTTTGTTTGAAGCAACGAGTAACTAAGTAGCTTGTGTATACTAAGATAGATAAACAGATAGATAGCGTTTATTTCGGGTACAAAACAGTAAGATAATGTTGTTAACTATGTACTTAATTACGCTTTAATTAAATGTTCAAAAATTCCACTACTGTTCCTGACACACGCACTAGCACGCCTTCACTTTAAGTTTCAATTCAATTTTTCATTATGAGACATCCTGCTTCGATTTTGCATCTTTAATGTGTTATGTCCATAATCGCCTAATCGTAAATTAAGTCTTTTAGCCTGCCCCAGACGAAAAAAACCACTGGAGTTATGTCAGGACTGCGAACGAGTCGTGTAGTCGTACTTGAGCACTTGCACTGTATGGAAATGAGGTGTCTTTTATTATTTTTTTTACTTATTTTTATACTTTTTTTTTTGTTTTTTTTTTTTGCTTTTCTTTTCTTAAGTGGCACATGTTTAGAAAGCTCGTAAATCAAAGAAGTTTATTAAATAATTTGTACGCGTAAATCGCTGTTAATTTTTTTTTGTAAATTTTTTTTTTGCAAAGTTACAAAATTATTTGAGATTTTTCTTTCTCGTCATGTCTAAAGAAGTTTTTTTAATCAATCTAGCAGTAGTAGGCAATTATTTGAATTTATTTTGAAGAACCAGGGTGGTGTGAAGGCAAAACACTTAAAATTAATTCAATAAACGCTATACAGGATGTTAAATTTAAAAAAATCTGGCAAAGAGAGTGATTTTTCAAAAATAAAATATAAATGGCATAATAGTATGTGGTCAAAAAATGTTCAGAATGACCCTAACTATCACCCCTTAAAACCCCTACACTCTACTGTGAAACACCCTGTAGAATCCTTTGCTTACTCGTGATTCAAAATCAACACTTGCAGAAAAAAACAACTTTGCTCTCTTGTTGCACAAATAACTTTAACAATTAGCAAGGACATATGGTAATTTACATTCTTTTAGTTTCATAAATATTTACTATTTTTTTAAAGCATTTTTCAATAAAAACACAACCCAAGACCCCTCAAGATTGTTTACACTTTTTATAATGCTAAAAAAACTACTTACTACTAGTACTACTACTAGTTACTTTTGATAAGTTCGCCTTTGTACATCTGTTTCTCTTGTTAACTGTTAATTTCAGTGTAGTAGACTTAATGCACCTAGAGTTAATTCACCCAGCCATAATTCAGACCAGAAATAGGTAGGTTAGGTTAGTTAGGTAGCTTCTCCTGCCCGAAGGGTAAACCGCACAGAAATAGGAGCCGTCGAATTTGTAGGTTTTCACTGAATTAAGGATGAATAAATCCTGGGTGGGTCTACTCCACGTTAATTTCATTGATTTAGAGAAAATAATAATATATTTTATTTACACATATTCTATACACTATACACAGAAAAATACATTAGAAACCAAGAACAAATAAAAATGGAAACTAATAAATTAATAAACTATGAAAAAATTGTCAAGTCAGTCGGAGTGTGGTAGGGCAGCACCATCGTCAAAGCCAAACAGCTTCGCTGCTGGCTTCCATTTATGACGGGTGCCTTGAATGCACATGCTAGTCGCTCTAAATATGCCTGTTATTATTCGAGCTCTCAGCTAGCCCAAGACACAAGACAAAGATCGGTCCTAGCGAGATGCAAGCGCTTCCCCGAGATGTTTCACAAAGGTGGCCATTTGTGGTGCAAAGACTCCATCCACGGAGGTGACAAGGGGTGTAAAAGTGGCATGACGCAGCTCGCAGGCATTGGCATATTTGTTTTGCTTTTCTGATTCGGCAGATTTTAAGACAAGCAACAGGGCGTGAGATGTTAATTTCATGTTTTTAAGTACAATAAAGAGTTTTACATACCTACATACATACTTTCACGTTTAAAATATTAATTACAGCAAAACAGATGATATATGGACAGATAGTAGTTGGGGCCGAAAAGTTCTCGAATGTAGACCACGGACTGGCAAGCGCAGCGTGGGATGTCCACCAACGAGACTAATGGACGACTTGTTAAAGGCCGCAGGTTCAAGGTGGATGCAAGCCGTCTCTGACCATAATGATTGGGTATCAAATGAGGGAGGCCTATGTCCAGCAGTGGACGTCCTGTGGCTGAAATGATAATGATGAATATTAGTTTGGTAGTATCAAGGATGATATAGAATGGATTGGCAGTCTCCATAGTACGGATCGTTCGCGCCGTTTTTGTAATTCGATTATTAAATCTAGATTGCGCTGAAATATAGCCAGAGGCTTTGAAGGCAAAACAATAAGACTACAGATATTTCATATCACTGCAAATGTATTATTATGCAATAGTTTTTACTATGGAGACTGCCGCCAATCCATTCTATATCATCCTTGGTAGTATTAAACACGAACCAAACTGTTCCTTTCTTTCCACAGGCGAAGACCTCTCGGGCATCAAAATCATCGTAGCCGATGTCAAAGACGAGAAGTCCATCTTGGACATGTGCCTGCAGGCCAGGGTCGTCGCGAACTGCGCCGGCCCCTACCGGCTGTACGGCGAGCCTGTGGTCAAGGCTGCGGTGGAGGCGAAGACTCATCTCGTGGACGTCAGCGGGGAGTCCCAGGTGAGGAGGAGAGGAGTAGGGTATTGGTAGGGCCGATACAGACGGACTGCATTGTGCATTCCAACCGGAATACGGCCGGCGTTACGACTATACCCCGTTATCAAGCGGGCAGTGTGGTGGCTACCTAACATTAGTGATGTGCAATACAAACTATCCAAGTCCCGACGTTGTAGTTATGTATGGGAACTCCAAAATTTACCTGAAAACTCAATTAACCTCTTCACCGCCACAAAACAAACGTAGTGACGTCAGACTAGGTTGTCGTTCGGCATTCGATGCGCACGCTTGCCGCGTCCCGCGTATTTATAAATAAAATAAAATAAATAAATAAATTTATTTTTCTGTGATTTTTGCGACAAACAATGAGTTCTAAACGATCTTATAAATAACCTACTTACTTACTAAAGGTAGTTTAGTGAAACACATGTTATCTTTCTTGATTTATATACCTACCAAATATCGGCGAGTGGGAACCCTGTGTCCTTGGTTTCGGATCAGCGGTGCCCAACGGAATATGAACGCTCGTATCACACGATAAGTTTCAATTTCGCGTGCAAGCAGTAAGAGTAGGGAAGTTTTTATACCAAAAGTTGACTTTTGTTCGAGAGTGATCCTTCTGTACGTTAGTACTATTACTTATTCTGTGATGACGTGCTCTGTACGCCACAGAAAAACCAGCGACAAATCAACTTGATTTTTAATTCCATTGCAGAAGGATTAATTTCGAGTTAAATGTTGGTCATGTATAGATGACCGTGGCGTATGGGCCAATCAACTTTTAAACCGACGTTTTTGGCGTCTCCTGCGTTACCAAAATTGTCTCTGGCGTTACCAAAAAATCGTACTTCCAACAAGATATTTCACGGTTTAATAGGTTAAACTTACGTAGGACGGCATGTATTCATGCTATTCATCTATTAAATTACAGAAAAAACATGTTTACTTACAAAAATCTGCAATTGTTTGAAAAATGTCGCGGACAGATTATAGTCGGTTTAAAAGTTGATTGGCCCGTATAAGGCATTCCATTGGCTGTCACGACTAGATGACTGGGGCGGTGAAAAGGTTAAAATAAAGTTTTTTATTGACATTGCACATCACTAATGTTTGGTGGCCACCAAACTGCCCGCTTGATAACTGGGTCTAACGACCACTGACAACCCGGGCAAGAATATTGCGGCGCCCACTTAAGGATCAAAATCGAGTGCCAGTTTGGCGGGGGAAGCATCCCACCCCCACCGATCGCCCCCTGGAATTTGGCGCCCCGGGGCCATCGCCCCATCGCGCCCCCACTAACGCCGGCACTGTCTGTCCATACATTTCAGTCGCAGCGTGACAAGTGAATCAAATTTTCCACAAAAAGCTAATTATGTAGTACTAGCTTTCCGTCCGCAGCTTCGCCCGCGATAAATTAATTTTCCCGTAGGAAAAGGTATTTTCCCGCGGTAAATAGTAGCCTATGTCACTCAGTGATGATAAATGATAATGTAGCTTTCTAACGGCAAAAGAATTTTTGAAATCGGTCCACTAGTTTTTCAAATTCAAATTCAAAATTCAAATTCAAATTATTTATTTTCAAGTAACAAGACTCATTGTATTAGTGGACAGACTTATTTCTAGAGTTAGTAAAATAATAAAAAATAAAAAATAAAATTAATAACAACTAAATTAATAATAAAATTAATATACTACTAAGAAGTGTGGAGTTTCATCCACTTCTTCAAAAGCGGAGAATCCCACCGGTCAGTCAATGCGCTTAGAATTCTGTTAGGGCTGACGCGGTTACGGGCATGGAGCGAAGCGCACCTCTTACGCAGGACGGCTGCAAAACCATCCACCTGCGCCTCCGCAAACATGCCCGACGCACTACAATACCGCGGCAGCCTCAACAACATCCTAAACACATTGTTGTACTGAACTCGTAGGTCGTTGTATGCCCTCTGGGTACCGCTGATCCATAGACTGCACGTGTACAACGATTGACAATAAGCTTTAAACAGCGTAATCTTAACTGGTACTGTACAACGTGCAAATCTACGAGCCAGCATATTCCCCCGGACAGCCAACGACCTACGTTCTCTCTCCATATCGACGTTGTCTCGGAGATCCTCAGTGACCCAGTGACCCAAATACTTAAATTGCGAGACCTGTCGAAGAGGAGTACCACAAAGTGAGACTACAGGTATATTTTTGTACACTTTGTTACCCGCCTTGAATACTAGCAACTCACTCTTATTCGCATTATATTTGAGGCCATGGGCCTCCGCATAGGATTCACATGTCGCCAAGAGCCTCCTTAGGGCACTGATGGATTTTAAGGTTATTTGTTACATACAAAAATACCATTTTTTCCTCTTTATAATATATTAATTATATTATTATGTAGTATTAATTTAATTAAAATTAGTAGCCGACACATTTTAATAGGCAGACCGGCCGAAACATATTGCCCTTTTTATATCTACTATCTACTTCTACTATATATATAAAAATGAATTGCTGTTCGTTAGTCTCGCTAAAACTCGAGGACGGCTGAACCGATTTGGCTAATTTTAGTCTTGAAATATTCGTGGAAGTTCAGGGAAGGTTTAAACGGTGAAAAAATGTAGAAAAATTGCGAGGAAAATACTAAAAACGACAATTTTATTTTCCCATACAAACTGTTCTTACCTGTCAAACATTTGATGTTCATATCCTTGATACGGCAAACTTGGACCCCCTCAAATTTATCTTAATTAAATAAGGGTTTTGAATCGACAACATAACATCCGCAATATTCGGATTATCGTGTATTTTAATTTTAAAAATGCAAAATAAAATGACACGTGGTGTCAAATATTAACGGGTGCGTTCGGAAATTCATTTTTTTTATGACTAAAATTGTCTATTGTAAATTTATATAAACACATTTTGTTAACGTCACGTTGTAGAACTCAAAAAAGTTCAATATCATTATCTCAGACCTCCACAGACCATAAACCGTACATTGCAAAGGCGACTTTTTCATTAAGAAGTGGTTGGTATGGTTGGTTACTCTATTATTACATACCCCATTGACAATGCAAGTCAAGTTCCCTCGGGTCCCTCGTAATCCTTGTACTCCTTTATGCCCACCAATGAGAAGTTCTGTAGCAGGAAGAAACTCCCCAATAAGCCGAATGTGTCGGATAGCCAATGAATGCATCGACCTTGATATACATTTCGATCCGCCTGGTAAATTAGTGAGAATTCTTAGAGAGCGCAACCAAACCTAATTCAGCTCAATTATTGCCAAAATGACACTGTTTCCTTTTTTTTAAATAATGTCTATACATTTATTTATCATTTAATATAGTATTAGTTAACTCCTACGACTATTTCTATTTTATCCCTGCACAATACAGTTAGTGTTAGTTTTGCATGCTGAGTTTACCTTTAAGTAATAGTTACAATATTCTATAAAAGTTCATTCTGTAAAAATATATGCAATGTATTGTTGTAAACTATTGTTGGTGAACCTTGATAAAGAAAAAAAAAAAAAAGTTGGTAAATAAAAATTACGATGACGAAACAAGAGCAAAGTTTGCTGAGCTTTGTCTCGAATGCCATACCGCGAGCGTGTGCTTGCAGCCAAGGGTTTCCTTCGTAATCCATAAATCCATCGTTGTCCCTAAAGTCAAATGAAATACCGCTTTTTCCCTAAACACTTTTGACATGTCATTAATTTGCCATAATGTTCTTACATCCTAATGATAATAGGTACATAAGCCATAATATTAAATTACCTAATGCTCTAAATTCCTAATATGTTTTGTACTAATATAGTAAGACATGAAACTTACGAGTCATACATAATATTTATACAAAATCATAATATATTAAATACTAGGCGTCAGCAAACCGTGGCTTGCGAGCCAGAGAAGTAGGATAGGTTACAACTGCGACCACAACAGAAAAGAAACGCTGCTATAAAAGTAGGTTAGGATAGACCTGCGACCCTTACAGAAACGAACCGCTGTCAGAAAAGTAGGTTAGGTTAGAACTGCGACCCCTACAGAAACAAACTGCTGCCAGAAAATTTAATTAGGTTAGAACTGCGACTCCTAAAGAAACGAATTGCAGAAAAGTAGGTTAGGTTAGAACTGCAATGCAAAAATTACAAATGTATTTTATAATAAACAACGTTAGTATATATCAACCATTATTATTATTAGTTTATGACAACCAGTATTAGGATATGTGGCTACTAAGACATATTATGATCATTAGTGAAGTAGAAAAAAGTGCAGGCATTTACACTAGGGCAAACGTTATTCTGGCAAAAGATTATAATGACCAAAGTTATTATGGAATTTGCAATTAAGACAAAGGATATTATGGATTCCAATATAGACCGTGCAACAAGCATACCGTTTGGTGGGTTCGATTTAGACAGGGGATTATTTAAAAATCTTGGAATGCGGTTTAAATAGTTTTTAAAATCAAAATAAACTTTTCTTTCTTCAATATTTAACATAGCTGGATGTAGGGGATACGAAGTTCACCGGGTCAGCTAGTTTGTTTATAAAATTTTGATTTTCATTAAATACTTGATGAACGATGCAACCTTGCAGCCAGATCTCATGCTATAAACAATTACACCGTATTCTTTGACATACAGAAACAAAGTGAACCGAACAATTGTTTACAAAGTTGCTGTAGCTGATTGTGTCAAAATTAACCTCCTGACCTTTGCATAGCAACGATAAAGTCATTGTGCACTCGCATAGCAACTGCTCTCTTTCAATAGGGCAACTCGGGATTCGATAAATGAAAAGTTCCTATCATCGTAGCCTTATATACGTCCCACTGCAGGGCACAGGCCTCCTCTCAGAATGAGAGGGCTTGGGCCGTAGTTCCCACGCGGGCACAGTGCGGATTGGGAACTTCACACACACCATTAAATTTCTTCGCAGGTGTATGCGGGTTTCCTCACGATGTTTTCCTTCACCGTAAAGCACATGGTAAATTTCAAATGTAATTTTGCACATAAATTCCGAAAATTATGTGCCTCTGACAACCTCAAAAGTGACACGAGAATTCCGACCTCTACTTATGTTGATTTTTTTAATGAAAATATATTTAAATTTAATAAATTATGACAATAAGGATCATACTTCATGTCATTTATTGCGGACATATTGGAGTTTGATATTTATGAACTCGCTTATAGAAAATACGTCAGTTGATTGATGTCATCTCTATATAGAGATGTGTTAAAAGAAATCGTTGTATGAGCGCGATGCATACGCCCGTCTGACCATGAACCGAGTTGAAATGAATTCCAATACGTAATTAGGCTATTTCCAGTTCTCCGTATAACAAAACAGTCTGTGCTGGCATTTGGTGTATACAGGGTGTCCTGTAACCATAACCTGGTAACGGGTGCAAGGCAAGTTATACCAGTTTTAGAAAAAAAAAAAATCCATGTTACTCCCATTTGTTATTATCATCATTTCAGCCGAAAGACGTCCACAGCTGAACATAGGTCTTTTTAGGGTTCCGTAGCCAAATGACAAAAACCGGAACCCTTATGGATTCGTCATGTCTGTCTGTCCGTCCGTATGTCACAGCCACTTTTTTCCGAAACTATAAGAACTATGCTGTTGGAACTTGGTAAGTAGATGTATTCTGTGAACCTGTAAACCGCATTATGATTTTCACACAAAAATAGAAAAAAAAAACAATAAATTTTGGGGGTTCCCCATACTTGAAGCTGAAACTTAAAATTTTTTTTTTAAAACTCATACGTGTGGGGTATCTTATTTTAATAAAAATGTACAAAAAAAATCAATAAGTTTATAACTTAAGACTAGCCTAAGTGTAGTCGAAAAGTCTCCCACGAGTTGTCCCCGGCGCAAAGGTACCCATCACTCTGGCCGCGTTACCACGTTGAATGGCGATGGACAACCTTCGCACCAGGTACGAACCCGCACGGGCGTCAGATACCCTTTTTGTGATGCGACGTCCCACTTCCCTAATAAAGGCAATAGCCTCCGACCCCCAGCACCCAGTAGTCTCAAAAGCAAGGGGTGCAAAATAATAGTTACCGCTCAGGGCCGAATATTTTTCCCGCTTCTTATTTTAATTAGTAAGTAATGTTTTGTTCTCGATCCTCTGGGTTGTGGCAGAATATCAGTGTTTTGCTCCTATGAACAATGTTGACCACTGAGCCATGGCCCTTTTGCACTACTGCAGCGCATACAGACAATATAAAATGTTTTACTTTTAAGTTTGTACTGATTTCTGTATATTTGTTAATCTTGATTGAGTGTGCTTGCAGTACCAAATAAACCTCTTTATCTATTTACTGTCGTAAAAACGTTAAGCACTTAGTTGGTCGATTAGCCATTGCATCAGCAGGTTGATTATTAATGTAATTAATGTGTAATGATTCACGTCTGAACCTTTGTCCATTAGGCGTGGGATTGGATTGTGCGAGAACCTCTGGCTCTGCTATTCCATCCATATCCAAACTAATTTATAACATATGTATCCATACTAACATTATAAATGCGAAAGTGTGTCTGTCTGACTATTACCTCTTCACGCTTAAACCGCTTAACCGACTTGTCCGCCACTCTGTCTGTAAAGAATTCATGAACTTCAGTTCATTAATATGGACCTCCGCAAAGTAACGCCTGAACCTGAGTCAGTAAATTAAGATAAGATAAGATAATTTATTCAATAATTTGCAGTACAAGATGACAAGAAATACAATGTTTTACAAAAGTCTATGTAACACGTAGGCCTGCACTAGGGTTACTAGAGAACTCTGTATCGCAAGCTAAACGAGCTATCATAAATAATTAAAATAAAGAAATAATCAGCTAAGCTTAACAGTGCAAATATTTTATAAAAATATGCATACATAAAATAAAGTTGAATCCAGACACAATAAAGAAAAATAACAAATTATTCGAAGTAATTACAAAATAGTATAGCTAAATCAATTGATTTTTTAAATCTAAATAGGTACGTAAACATATCCGTCATACATAAGAAGGTATTAAGGTCGTATAAACCATACTTCCATTGCAATTTTTATCCGGGTCAGAGCCTATGTAAAGAATTCCTTTAAGGATTTGCCACACTGGATGCGTTCTGCGGTCGCGGTCAGGTCAAATTGAACGCAGCAGTCTGTTATTTTACAACCGACGAAAACAAAAGGAGGATGTTGTCAAGTCGACGTGTATATATATTTTTTATGTATGATCACGCATAACTTTTTACAGAGTAGTCCGATTTTGATGATTCTTTTTTTATTGGAAAGCGTATACCCCGAGGGTGGTCCCATTTAAATTTGGAAATAATATTCCTACCCTAAGGGTAGGAAAACAGGGGATGATTGATTGTTCAGTCACTGATTGTACTATATGACCATGCATAACTTATTACAGAGTAGTCGGATTTTGATGATTCTTTTTTTATTGGAAAGCGTATACCCCAATGGTGGTCCCATTTAAATTTGGAAATAATATTCCTACCCTAAAGGTAGGAAAATAGGGGATGATTGACTAACTTTTTACAGAGTTGTCTGATTTTCATAATTCTTTTTTATTGGATAGAGTATACCGTGAAGTTGGTATTATATAAATTTGGAAAAAAAAATTACCCCAAGGATAGGAAAAAAGTATAAAATAAAAACTTTTTAACAAAAAAATTAAACCGCCGAAAAAACTGAAAAGCAAACAAATAATACCTTTTTTGTTTGACCTTAATCTAGGTACCAGTTTAAAGTCGGTGCCTCAGCACGAGCCAGGAGGAGTGGACCTATAATCGTCTACCTGATTGGCTTCTATCACTCCTCCTGGCTCGTGCTGAGGCACCGACTTCAAACTGGTACCTAGATTAAGGTCAAACAAAAAAGGTATTATTTGTTTGCTTTTCAGTTTTTTCGGCGGTTTAATTTTTTTTAAAGCAACTTGTTACGCTGTAGAATCAATACCTGCTATGAGGTCGTCGTGTTCTTTTATTTCAATTATTAAACTAAGTGACCTTTGTAACACGTTAATATCCATTGAGACAATGTATGTTTATCTTAAAGACATTATAATCGTTCCAAACTAGCTTCGTCATCACGAGCTAGCTGTCCTTGAAATGATTCACGCGACGCGACCGAGCGTAATATTTATGTTTCCATATTTTGTAAACCATTGCATCATTATTCGATACTAAACAGGTAGTAAAATATCGCGTTATTTTAAGGAATATCCTGTTTGTCCACCGGTCTGTTGCTGTAATGTTTACTGATGCGTTTATTTATGGATCATCATCATCATCATCTCCTATACAGGGTGTACCAACACTCGACGATGACTTGGTACCGGTTTAGAAGCCAAGTTATAACAGTACTGGAAAAATAAGAAAAAAAAATGCATGTCACTTTGTTAAGATTAGATCATCATCATCTATTTTATTTCATACTAAATACAAACTGAAATATAGATGCACAGAAAAAACCCCAGAAAAAAGACCAATGCTGGGAATCGAACCCAGGTCCTCAGCATTCCGTGCCGTGTGCCATACCCCTACACCACCACTGGTCTAGAGATTAGACACGAATCTTTCCTATACATCATACATTATTTATTTTCAAATAACAAATTTCAGTATATTTCGTTATAATATTAATAACTTATTTTTTTTTGTTTTTCATAGTAACTCGACCAATTTTATTGGATGAATTACTATGAACAAACCAAATTTCAAAATTTAAAAAAAAAAAATCTTGAACAGATGATAATCGTGATCTATCAACGATACTGAATCACGTTTCAAAATTTGTGCACTGATTAAAAAATTACCCTGTATACGTCTTCTGTAGGGCACAGGCCTCTCGGAATGAGAGGGCTTGGGCCGTAGTTCACACGCGAGCCCAGTGTGGATTGGGAACTTCACTCACACCATTGAATTTCTTCGCAGGTGTATGCGGGTTTCCTCACGATGTTTTCCTTCACCGTAAAGCTCGTGGTAAATTTCAAATTAATTTCACACAAATTCCGAAAAACTCAGAGGTGCGAGCCGGGATTTGAACCCACGACCCTCTGCTTGAGAGGCCTTAGGTCAAACCACTAGGCCACCACGGCTTGTCACTCACATGTATGCATAAGCATGTCACTGAGTTAAGAATAGATATTTTTTAGTAAATATCTAATACTAAAAGAAATATGTTATGTTATAATGTGACTCTCTTATCATTTAACTAAGCGACATGTATTTATTTTCTTATTTTTTTCCAGGTTTTAGGGTAATCCACCAGGGGGTATGTATTACAATACCGAAGTACGAAAGACCGAATGTATTAAAACATCGAATGGGTCAAAAGAACGACACGATTTTTTTCTGAAACCGTAATCTTCTCAGAATTTATTAAAACGGCATCATACAATTCATACAGAACCCATTAGGTTAGGTTAGGTTTATTTTATAACAATCTTAAAAAGTTAACGGTTTCAGAAAAAAATCGTGTCGGTCTTTTGACCCATTCGATGTTTTAATACATTCGGTCTTTCGTACTTCGGTATTGTAATACATACCCCCACCAGGCTATCACAATTACGATTTTGTAATTAATTGAAGTTCTAAGTATTTATACCGAGTTTCTGGCGCTAATCGATTTTAGGTATTCTATGCACTCGTGTATGTGTGCGTGAGATCGGCTAGAATCAAAGCCGTGCGTAAGCACAAGCGACACAAGTTCCCCGTCCGATGGCCGAAGGAGAACTAACGCTACTAGTTGTACGGACAAGGGGGAAGCACGACGGCTCAAGATAGATTGGTCAGAGCGCGCGTGTATTTAGGTATTTTCATCGTATTACCAAGGATGATATAGACTGGATTGGCAGTCGCCATAGAACGGATCGGCCGCGGTTTTTGTAGTTCGATTATTAAAAAAAAGACAATAATTTAGACATAAATTAAAAAAAAAACAAATATTATACAATTTAAACCCAAACAAAAATCATCTTTGGAATTAAAGTTAAAAGTAAACAACACAGACATACAAGAAGTATCCGAATTTAAATTACTAGGTGTAACGATAGATTCTGGTGTAGACTGGCGAGCTCATATTCAAAACACAAAAACAAAATTATCCAAATTTGTGTATGCACTAAGTGTACTAAAAGTAAGCACAGATTTTGAATGTGCACTAACTGCTTATTATGCTTATGCGTTCGCCTGGCTTCGGTATGGCATAATACTGTGGGGAGGCTGCTCCGATGCACAACAACTATTTGTTATGCAAAAAAAGTGCATACGTATACTAGCCAACATACGTATTCCCGAAAGCTGTCGTCAGCATTTTATACACCATAAACTCTTAACCCTACCCTCACTATACATATTAGAATCAGCACTTTTTACCCGCAAATACCCTGACCTATTCAAAGCAAATAAAGATATAAGTACGACAAGAACACAATATAAAAATAAACTACTTTTACCGAAGTCGAATTTAGCAATGTTTAAAAATGGTCCCCAATATAAATGTACTCAAGTCTTAAATAAAATCCCAGAATCGATTAGGCAAGAAACACAATATAATAATTTCAAAAATAAGTTGAAAGCGTTCCTAATCGAAAAATGTTATTATTCTGTAAATGAATTCCTTAATGATGAGAGTGTAAAACACTATAAATGTAAATAGATCAATTTTTTAATATTCAATGACAAGCGCTGCACTTGATGACATACATAGATACTCCATAATACATACATATAATAATAATCAAAATTAATTGGATGTACCTTATGTGATTATTGTAATTTAATTTTTATTATTTATTTTTTTAATTTTTGATTGTTTTAATTTATTTTTTTATTTTTATTAATTCTAATGTATGTTCATAAAATTGTAGATCAAAATATGTAATAATAATAATCTATTAATAATGCATGATTTCAATTTAATATAAATATGACATAATTAAATATTTAGTTTTAAGTATTATTGTGTGCCCTTGCAGGGCGTCATGGACCGACTTATAAAACGTTCTTAAGATCTCATAAAAATGTACATGACTTTACAGTGAAATAAATAAATAAATAAATAAATAAATCTAAATGGCGCTGAAATATAGCCAGAGGCTTTGAAGGCAAAACAATAAGACTACAGATGTTTCATATTACTACAAATGTTTTATTTTTCAAAAATATTGCATAATAATACATTTGCAGTGATATGAAATATCTGTAGTCTTATTGTAGTCTAGTCGAAATGTTCAAAATGGTGTTAATTCTTGATAAAGGTCCTAAAAATATGTGCGATAGCTCATTGGATTCGGAATGACGTCTAGAAAAATGTATTCGAAGGATTTTACTGCAGGATAAAAATTGCAAAAGTTATTAACAAATTAAGATGAAAAAAAAAAAGGTATTTCGTTTTTTGGCAATATCTCAAAACCTATTCATATTTAAGAAATTTAAAAAAAAGATTCTTAAAGAGGAGAAAATTTCCAAAAAAAAAGTCTACCTCCCGGAACTCTACCTCCATTATTTATAATTTTAATTTAGCGCTGAAAATAGGGCCCCGCGCGGCCGATTCAGCATGGTCGCGCTGCCGCTCAACAGAGTCTATGACATAAAATAATTTTTTTATAGAATTAAATATCAATCGAAAAATTTGAAAAAATTATCGTGTCATCAGAACACTTCAAAGAAGAAAGTCCCGTTGGAAATATTTTTTTGTTGATTTTTCAAAAAGTTATACTATTGTTAATTAAGTAATTTTTCGTGGGCTTTAATTTTTACAAAAGACAGTATAAAAGTTTAAATAATTGGCCTATAAATTTTTGGCTTTTTGGAGCTCTTCTTATATATATACTTAAAAAGACCACGTTATAAAAAAATCTTAAATTTGTATATTTTGTTTATTATAATTTTTTTAAGTTAACAAAAAATGAAAATCATCAAAAATGTTGTTACAAAATTTTTTTCAATCTAATGTTGAGTTATGGCTATTTTTGCATTGCATAGAACCATTGTCTAACGTCGAAAAATATTTTTTTGCGGCATTTGTTAATAAATTGTTTATAAACAAATAGACTAGTTTAATATTTTTAAAATTTTTTTTTTTACCATATTGTTGTCATGGGAAAATAATGATTATTTTAATAAAAATTTTTTCTTAAAAAATTTTTTTAATTGTTTAAAACCGTTTTTTACATATTTGCATTGTTTAAATAATTAGTTAAGAAATTATTTCCTCTTTATAAATCATAATTACCATTTCTCAATAGACTGACCGAAATATTTTTTTTTTTATAAATAATTTAATAGTTTATTAACTTTACAATTGTTTATAAACAAATTCAGATGACCATAGTATTTTTTTTCTAAAACTAAGAAAAATTACAAAAACAACCATGTATAACAAAGTGGTAAAATATTTTTTTTTGTATTTTTTACAATAATTTCTAAAACTCCACGATACCAAAGTTAGATCGGTCACACAATTTGTCAAGTACCAAATTACCATAACTCATAAACTATTAGAGATACGATAATCAACATTCAGGTCTTTTTTATAGAGAATTAACTACTTGTTAAAATGAGCTCAAAACGAAGTTTGTAACTATTGTTAATTAACAATTACATGCTATTGTTTAAAAAAAATTAAGATTATCTTCAGATTAAAGCCAATATAAAAAATTATAATATGTAGAATGTAAAGTCGTGGCAAACTATAAATAATTTATGCAAAAAGAAAGTTATTTCATATCTAATAGAACACTAGTTTGAAAAATAATAATGAAAATATGTTTATAATTAAAACTATAAGAGATATTGATTTAATGAAAAGATCATAAGGTAGATATTTTATCGATAAACAAAATTGTCTTGAAGGTCCATAAGCGTATTTACGTTATTTAACAAGTTATAAGTCATAAAAGAGGCAAAAATGACAAAAAATCTTAATTTTTTTTAAACAATAGCATGTAATTGTTAATTAACAATAGTTACAAACTTCGTTTTGAGCTCATTTTAACAAGTAGTTAATCTTCTATAAAAATAACCTGAATATTGATTATCGTATCTCTAATAGTTTATGAGTTATGGTAATTTGTTACTTGACAAATTGTGTGACCGATCTAACTTTGGTATCGTGGAGTTTTAGAAATTATTGTAAAAAATACAAAAAAAAATATTTTACCACTTTGTTATACATGGTTGTTTTTGTATTTTTTCTTAGTTTTAGAAAAAAAATACTATGGTCATCTGAATTTGTTTATAAACAATTGTAAAGTTAATAAACAATTAAATTATTTATAAAAAAAAAAAAATATTTCGGTCAGTCTATTGAGAAATGGTAATTATGATTTATAAAGAGGAAATAATTTCTTAACTAATTATTTAAACAATGCAAATATGTAAAAAACGGTTTTAAACAATTAAAAATTTTTTAAAGAAAAAATTTTTATTTTATTAATCAATATTTTCCCTTGACAAAAATATGGTAAAAAATTTTTTTTTAAAAATATTAAACTTGTCTATTTGTTTATAAACAATTAATAATAAATGCCGCAAAAAAATATTTTTCGACGTTAGACAATGCCTCTATGCAATGCAAAAATAGCCATAACTCAACATTAAATTGAAAAAAATTTTTTAATAACATTTTTGTAGATTTTCATTTTTTGTTAACTTAAAAAAAATATAATAAACAAAATATACAAATTTAAGATTTTTTTATAACGTGGTCTTTTTAAGTATATATATAAGAAGAGCTCCAAGAAGCCAAAAATTTATAGGCCAATTATTTAAACTTTTATACTGTCTTTTGTAAAAATTAAAGCCCACGAAAAATTACTTAATTAACAATAGTATAACTTTTTGAAAAATCAACATTAAAATTTTTTTCCAACGGGACTTTCTTCTTTGAAGTGTTCTGATGACACGATAATTTTTTTAAATTTTTCGATTGATATTTAATTCTATAAAAAAATTATTTTATGCCATAGACTCTGTTGAGCGGCAGCGCGGCCATGCTGAATCGACCGCGCGGGGCCCTATTTTCAGCGCTAAACTAAAATTATAAATAATGGAGGTAGAGTTTCGGGAGGTAACTTTTTTTTTGGAAATTTTCTCCTCTTTAAGAATCTTTTTTTTAAATTTCTTAAATATGAATAGTTTTTGAGATATTGCCAAAAAACGAAATACCTTTTTTTTTCATCTTAATTTGTTAATAACTTTTGCAATTTTTATCCTGCAGTAAAATCCTTCGAATACATTTTTCTAGACGTCATTCCGAATCCAATGAGCTATCGCACATATTTTTAGGACCTTTATCAAGAATTAACACCATTTTGAACATTTCGACTAGACTATTGTTTTGCCTTCAAAGCCTCTGGCTATATTTCAGCGCCATCTAGATTTAATAATCGAACTACAAAAACCGCGGTCGGTACGTACTATGGCGACTGCCAATCCAGTCTATATCATCCTTGGTATTACTAAAACAAATCGGCCATCAGTTCTACGAGCGATGTGCCCTACCCACTGCCACTTGAGTATGGCGATTCTTCGAGCTTATATAGGAACATTGGGAACTCCTTATCTGTCATTAAATTTCGCCCCGTATATTCTGAGGTCTGATGATGATGAAATACTACATTTCTGGAATTATGCCTTGCAGTTCATCGAGACGATGCAGCTGAAATACGACCAGGCGGCCAAAGACGCCGGGGTGTACATTATCAGCGCCTGCGGGTTTGACAGCATTCCGAACGACATGGGACTCGTTTACATGCAGCAGAACTTTGATGGTAAGCCAAATGGACTGGGAGGTACTTCGAAGTTCGTATCGTGCGTCCCTTTCACTTCTCTGTTTAATACTATTAGCGTGAACTACCGTTTTTACAGCTTCGGAGCCAGAATGGCAAAAACGGAACCCTTATAGCTAGCGATGTGCCGAATACGGCTTGACTCGAGTCAGACTCGATTCCTGCTTAGGACTCGCCTACTCGAGTACAAAAATATTTTGATTCGAGTACGCCAGACTCGATTCGGTACTCGTGTCAGAGAGAATCGGTTTCGTACTCGCTGACTCGATTCTATTATCAGTGGCGTGCCTAGGGTATCAGGCTATGGCAAGCCGAGAGATATGTTTTAGTATTTTTTTATAATTTAATGTAGGTAAATCCATCTTGTTGCCGCTTTACTCAGTTTGGGCAAGCTTACCAAAGCACACTTCATTCTATTACTAGACAGAATTTTAAATTTTACAGACTCACGCACACGCAACGCACTAAAACAAGAATACCTATTTATTTTGTAATTACATAAATTCACGCATTTTACAACGCCTTGCATGGCATGGCCCACGATTCGATATAAACAATCGTGAAGTTATTCATCTCGCCCGCGCACTCGCGTTCTAAACCAAACGCAGCAAACTTCACACCGTAAGCCAGATTCAAAATTGCAAAGAAAGCGCTATATATGCAGCTATACATAGATATTTACAAAACTAACGTTTTCCTAAGTATGAAGAGAGCGTTTCGAAGCCCCGTAAAAGCCCACAAGAGCGAGCGAGATGTCATGCTATTTATAACGTCGCTACTATCGCCTATCGCCGCGTCGGCCGCCGTACAGCGCCGCTGGGCCGCGCAGCGGATTTGTTATGCAATTCTTGGTATTTTACGTAAAATAAAGCGCGTTATTATGAAAGTGATTTTATTAGAACTTTTTTCGTTTGGACGAGGTTTGGCTTTTATTTTTAATCTTGATTTGAGATTTATAAGGCAAGCCCGGCTTTTGGGCTTCTATGTAAGGATCGCCACTGTCTATTATGCGAGTACAACTGACTCGAGTCTAGTATTCGAGTCAGATTGACTCGCTTGAATTCAATCTCGAATTTCTTGACTTGAGTAAACATTCGAATAGATACCAAACATAGACTCGAGTAGGTCTTCACTGGACTCGAATCGCGGAATCGAGTCAGGATTCGAATAACATATTAACTGACTCGAGTCGCGGAATCGAGTCAGGATTCGAATACCACATAAAATGTCTCGAGTCGACAGGATCCACCAAAACAGCGACTCGGCACATCACTACTTATAGCCATGTCTGTCCGTACGTCCTTCCGCGGCTCAGCTCAGAGACTATTAGTGCTAGAAAACTGTAATTTTGCATGGATATTATGTAGCAATTACCCCGACAAAGTGACGAAATAAAATGTATAAAACAACGGGTTGCACTCCGGGAGTGCCGGCAGAAGTGAAAACTTGAACATTAACATTGTGCCGTCTTACGAACCTGGGTCACCCTGTCTAATAACTGACGAAGATTTTCGTATCCCGACTGTACATAGTTAAGGGTTAATTATAAAAAAAATAGTTAACTGATTCCTTTGTTACCCTACCCATATAGTTTGCATGACTAACTTTCGTTACACAAAGGACGCGATGGTGATTTTGTTTTTATTAAGCCTTTAATGTACGTACAATTTTATTGAAAACGAGTCGTATATCGCCATTGTGAATCGTTTGCTTGTTGCAAGGCACTTTGAACTCAGTGGAGTCGTACATAAGCTCGGATTTGCCGCGCGAGTACCAAGCGGAGGCCAAGGAGCGCGGCGTCATCAACTACGGCACATGGGAGTCTCTCATTAACGGGTATGTTGATTAAAATTGAAATCTAAACGATTCTGTATTTTCATCTCCAGTGGACAAAGCTATACCTATACCTGAGCTCCAAATAAATGCATAGACAGCGGCGTGGCGCGTTTCGGAGCAAAATGCACAAAACGCAAAATGTACACTACACGCAAAATGTAACCAATAGCAAAATCTACAACACGCAAAATGTACACAACGCACATTATGAAACACGCAGAACGTACAAAAACCGAAAAGTACATTTGTAAAATGTACAAAGAGGAAAATTTATTTATTTACTAGCTTTTGCCCGCGACTCCGTCCGCGTGGAATTAGTAATTTGGGCAGCTTATTTTTTTTATCCCATTTGCTTTTTCATGAATTATGGCTCTCCTTAGTTAATCGATATAAAAAAAAATTACCCCCCCCCCCCCGCAACCCCCTCCCCTCACCGACCCCCCACCGAACCCCCCCCCCGTTCACATTCACCACCGTACCTACTCCCAAGTCACTACTTCTAAAAACTGTTCTTAAAATAGACGTATCTTTCTTATTTGTGAACCGATTCAAATGAAACAAACACTAAATGTTAATCCAAGAAAATACCAACATATCAGTGAAAACCGCATCCTTCTAGGTTAAGCCGTTTCTGAGATTAGCGCGCACAAACGCACAGACAAACAGACAAACAGACAAACAGATAAACAGACAAACAGACAATAATTCTAAAAAACATTGTTTTGGGTTCTATTGCGCTAGTAAATAGCCCTAGTGACAGTTTTTCTCAAATATCTTCAATGTACAGACACCGACTTGTTACAGATTTATTATATGTATAGATTAAATTTCCGTTTTGTACATTTTGCGAATGTACTTTTTGCTTTTTGTACGTCCCGCGTGTTTCACAAGATACGTTTTGTACATTTTGCGTATTGTAGATTTGCTATTGGTTACATTTTGCGCGTAGACATTTTGCGTTTTCTACATTTTGCTCCGAAGCGGCGTGGCGGTACGGTGGCGGTGATGGTTGTAATATTCTAACTTGTATGAACGAGTTCCCGGTGCGGTACCGCATTACCGTTCATACAAGTTAGAATATTACAACCGTCACCGCCACGCTTCCTCTGTCTGTGCGTTTGGAGCTTAACGGTAGTAAAGTCAATGATGGTATTTCAATATAACTATAAATTAAAAAAAATTAAATTCTCCAACCACATAGGTCACATAATGTTTGAAAATAAAGTAAATGCCGTTATGTCTAAGATCCCTTCCGTAGCTAACAAAAGAGCTGATAACTTTGAACGTCTGAACCAATTTCGATGAAACATGTCTAAGAACCATAGCCAAAACACCTGCTTTCAAATAAAAAAAAAATGCATCCAAATCAGTTCACTCGTTTAAGAGCCATGATGCCACAGACAGACACACACGGGGTTAAAGACCATTATGGACAAGAAGAAAACATGATGACATCCATCACCAATCCACTGACGTACTTTATATGAGTTATTAAAACACGAAGATTTTGTATGGCAATTGCTTATGACACTTATGTTAATGACGTTACTTGCTAATTCAATCGACAAAAAAAAATCCAATATTCCAGGTTAAAATTGAACGTTTTTTCTACTAGAGTTGTCTTGAAATGATTGATATAATGCCGTCAGGCATCCTTATAGTTGTACTTTTTCGTTGTCAGGCTGGCACACTCCAGCGAGCTGGGTCCGCTGCGCAGGAAACTGTACCCCGAGAAGCTGCCAACCTTCAAGCCCAAACTGCAGCCTCGGTACGTAAATAATAATCATAATCATGTATTCATTGCAACCATGGTATTTACAGGATGTTCTTAATTCTAGCCGGTACAAAACATGGACTCTACTAGGGCATAGCAACATACATATTTCATAATCATAACATAATATAATATTATTAGTCACATCTATTGTCATTTTGCACATTATCATTATCCTATATTTATTTATTACGCGGGAACTATATTTATTTGAACGACCGCTTAGCCTAGTTGGTAGTGACCCTGCCTACGAAGCAAGAGGTCCTGGGTTCAAATCCCGGTAAGGGCATTTATTTGTGTGATGAGCACGAATATTTGTTCCTGAGTTATGGATGTTTTCTATGCATTTAAGTATTTATTTATCTATATAAGTATGTTTATCGTCGTCTAGTACCCATAGTACAAGCTTTGCTTAGTTTGGGACTAGATCGATTTGTGTAAGATTGTCCCCTAATATTTATTTATTATTTATTTATAACTATGCAATTTTCCGGGATACAAAGTATCCTATATGCTAATCCGGATTATAAACTATCTGTGTGCCAAATTTAATCAGAATCCGTCAAAACGTTTTAGCGTGAAAGAGTAACAAACATCCATCCATCCATACTTACAAACTTTCGCGTTTATAATGTTAGTAGGATAATTATATGCCATTCAGTAATTCCAAGATATTCACCATTCCATAAACTCCTGTAGGGAATACGAACATTTGTCTATGAGGAAGGTTTTAAGTTGGTTAACAAAAGTTGAATAGTTTCAAATGTCAAAGTCAAAATATTCAATTTAGGAGCAAGCCACATAGAAGAGTCGTGGGACGGGGGCGCGTCGCAGTCCGCGTCGTTTGCTCGCAGGCCGCGTCTCCGCCCCGTCTCTTCTGTCTGCTTTGGATCGCGACGCTTCTATACATTTAGTATGAAAACTGGTTCAAGGGGCGCCGCGACTGCGACGTCTCTTCTGTGTGGCTTGCGCTATAGGCTATAACCCTAGGGCTACACACATCGCGATAGAATTATCGCGATAAAACTTCGTCTTCGGCCTACGGCGAATGTGCATGGCCACACTGCTATATAGAGAGCAATGCCGCAGAGTTTATCGCGGAAAAATGGACGAAGCTGTCGCTCTGTACTTTATGGCGCACAACAATTATTTTTTGACTTTGTGCAAAATAAAAAATAGAAAAAAGTGAAGAAAAGGCGGCATACTTTTTACTTAAATAGTACAGGCTCATCCTCGTAATTAGAAATAAATTCCAAGATTCTATCATTACTCCAATCCATCGTAAACAACCATCAAATCCTAAACAATACGTCGCCGCTTGCAGTTGACAGTACGTCCAACACGCACGATGAAGTTGAGCCGAGTGAAATGTGGCCGCGCAAGCGAAGTTCATCGCGATAAAAGCCTTTGATGTGCGCAAATTTACCGACAGCGGGGCGAAGGGTCTGCGGCTTCGGGCGAAGTGCCGAAGTATTCGCGAATATTCGGCTACATACATCGCGATAATGCGAATATTCGCGTTATCGCGATGTGTGTAGCCGTAGCATAACAAGCGCTTATGAATGTCAAAGAATATACGGAAACCACCGGTACGGATAAACCCTGTTGAGAAGGATACGGCAAGAAACTCAACAAGGTATATTTCTTCAAACAGATGTTATCAATTTACATACATCTGAAGTATTTAACACAGCTAAATTTTTTAACACCTAGGACTACTCGGGATCGCCAATGCGGATCGGAACTATTTCCAGACATTTCTGTTCATATAAATTTATCTATTGCATGCCAAATTACAAACAGTCAAAGTCGTAATAGCCTGCATAATCATGTCACTAGTATTATATATTTAAAAAAAAAAATTTCTTTTATTGCTTTTTCAACGCCGCGCCTCGACAAAACGTAAACCTGCTTTGAATCTTATGTGTCAAGATCACTTTGACACTGTACTTTGTGACGCCTATATGTGTCGTTGGCGTTGAAAGGGTTAACGAAGTGACATGGATTTTTTTTGTCATTTTCTCCAGAACTGTTATACAATACGTTTACTTTTAGTTTACCACTGACAGATGGCTTGCCTTCATTTCGTTTCTAACTTTAACACCATATAAATAAAGTAGCTATTACAAAATCTGCAAACGTGGGTAACACAGTATTCTAAAATTGGCTTTATTTGTAGGTCGTTAAAGTTGAATATGAAATGAAGGCAAACCATCTGTCAGTGGTAAACTTTATGTAATTTTACTGTAACTTGGCTTTTCGGCTTATACCTGCCAGGTTATTGTTGAGTTGAGATGATATTTGGGCCATTTTTTTCGTTTTGTTGTCCGTTTTGACTTGTGGTTTTAATTTCGAAAATTTTATGTGATTTCTGCTCAGAATCCGGAGCTTTTTCGATCCTAGTAGGAGAAAAAAAATGTTCCATAATTTCCATATAATTTTCGGTTCTTCCATTTAGTTACGGTCATATAGAGTCTACGAAAAATGGTAACAAAACGGAAAAAAAACTCGGGTCACTTTTGTTCTTCTAGTAGGATCGAAAACGCTCGTGATTCTGAGCAGAAATCATATAAAAATTTCCAAATAAAAAAAAATCAATACAGACAACAAAATCAAGTAGCAGTAGCACTTCTCAAGCTTTTGTTTTTCCAGCTCTGTAATCCACAAGCACGGGGACGCCTGGTGCGTACCATTCATGGGCACCGACTCCTCCATAGTGTATCGTACCCAACGCTGGTTCTACGAGAACGAGCACAAGAGACCCGCCCAGTTCAAGCCCTACTTCACACTGGGGGGATTGTGTACCACCTTTTTTGCCGCCTTGGCTGGAGTAATGCTGTTCTTGATGTCCAAGACTTCAGTTACCAAGAGTCTGCTGCTCAATCATCCTAGGTAAGTTATAAGAATCTGTAAGTTATTTACGATGGGTCTCATAAGAAAGCACGAGGTCACTCAGAGAGCGATGGAGAAGTCTATTCTCGGAGTTTCTCCGTGGGATCGCATCGGTGCGTTAACTAAAGTCACTGACATAGCTCGAAGAATCGAAAGAATTATATCATTCAAGTCAAAGTATTTAGGCACGTATAAATATTAGATTTACAAAGTATGCTTCATTACAATCAGTCACTACATATTTTTTAGGGTTCCGCAACTCGAAAGGAAAAAGCGGAACCCTTATACGATCACTTTGTTGTCCGTCTGTCCGTCTGTGAAGATCCTTTTTCTCTGGAACGCGTGGAGGTATCAAGCTGAAATTTATATCAAATACTCAGGTCTACTGTCCCTTGGAGCTGTGAAAAAATCAAACTTCTAAGCCAACGCAATCAAAAGATACAGCCGTTTATGCCGCAAATTTTCGACACTCGCAAGGGAATCAAAACCTACAGGGTACTTCCCGTAAACTCAGAATCTTGAAATTTAGTACGAAGCAAGGTCTTATAGCACAGATAAAGGAAAAATTGCGAAAAACATAATTTTTTTTGTCTGTCTGTCTGTATCAGTAACCAATCCCAACCTAAACCTTCGTTACAACTCCGCAAAAGTTGCACGGAGGCGGAGGCGGAAGCGAAGATACGATTTCTTCCGGAACTTCCGCAGTAACGGAGGCGAAGCTCCGTTACTACCCCAATTCCATGTATTTTCTTGTCCCCAGATTCTTCTCGTTCGGCTTCGTGACGCGTCAGGGGCCTACGGAGAACGTGATGAACAACACCAAGTTCCAGTTCCAACTGTTCGGGGAGGGCTGGGACCGCGGCGCGGACGTCGAGGCGTCCAAGCCCAACAAGAAGGCTACAGTCACGGTAGGTCTCACTATTACCAGTCATCGGAATAGGTAGTGCAATATCGCAAAAAAGATAGTGAATAAATGAAATGACTGAGTGAATGAAAATGTGAGTTATATAATCTTATGATGAAATACTTACGCAATTCTATGCATATTATAATTTTTCTTTTTTCATATAACCTATTTTTTAAATAAAAAAATTGAAAATGATGAGAAATGATTGCAAGAAAAAATCGGTATTTTATCAATAGCGAAAAATAAGCTTATCTAATTTATATAAAGTAGATCAAAATATTTTATTTTCCGTTTTGTTTGAACTAGATGTATTTTCCTAAATTATTCTTAAAGAAATAGGTTGAAGAAATTTTTAGTCAATCTTGTAATTCTATGTTGAGTCTGTTGAACTTGCTATCGGTACGAATAAATGTCAAAATCCCGCCGTCATTACATGACGTGTTGTTGTGTGCGTGACCTCAACTCTGATGGCGTTACCTATATCAGGGATGTTGCGGATGCAGAATTTTCAACATCTACGGATGCGGATGCGGTATTACAAGGTTCACATCCGTGCGGATGTAAGATTTGGTACCTACATAATAAAACAAAAATATAACATTTCAAGTACTTGTTTTTACTAATAAAATAAACAAAATTGTTCAGGTATGCTATGGTGTAATTAGATTCATCCCGGATTGGGGGGCTATATTCAAATACTAGTCCGCAAAAAAGCTTGTATTATAAAAAAGATTTTAACAATTTTTCCAGGTGAAAGGCGTGAATCCAGGTTATGGGGCGACGGTGACTGCTCTTTTGTTCTCTGCCATCACTTGCCTGAAGGAAAGCGAGAAAATGCCGGGAACGTGAGTACACTACTGACGCTGGTCGTCATTTTACAGTTTTTACAATAATATGCTCTGTTGTATTAAATTCGCATTATGTAATAAAATCCTAAGTCGCAATACGCAGTAAAAATACAGTCAAGAGTTAGAACACTTACCCCCTGTTTCACCATCCATTGATCAAATTTATTTGACTGATAATTGTGATGCCGTCTTGTTTGTTTTGTTCGAATAGACGGAGACGGCATCACATTTATTCGGCAGTTAAAATTAATCAATGGGCGGTGAAACAGCCCCTTAGAGCCTTATATATCTCGCTGGCGATTTGCGGATGATTTAAAAACGGAGCGAATGCCCAGTGAGAACGCCGCGAATGCGTCGTGCCTATAGGTCTGGGACTGGGCCGGATTTAGGGGAGGGCAACCGGGGCAACAGTGACTTCGAAAAAATTGTTTTCAAATTCCGACTAGTAATTATTTGGATCATCATCATCCCACTGCAGGGCACAGGCCTGCTCTCAGAATGAGAGGGCTTGAGCCGTAGTTCCCACGCGGGCACAGTGCGGATTGGGAACATCACACACACCATTGAATTTATTCGCAGGTGTATGCAGGTTTCCTCGCGATGTTATCCTTCACCGTAAAGCTCATGGTAAATTTCAAATGTAATTTCGCACATAAATTCCGAAAAACCCCCGGCTCGGGATTTGAACCCACGGCCATAGGTCAAACCACTAGGCCGCCACGGCTTTTTTTATTATTTGGATATAAAAAAAGATAGTGCGTGCAGTTCCTCCGCGCGGAAGAAGTGAAACTTCGTAATATGGAAATGAAAAAGGCACTTACTTATACATCAATATGAACCTTATTGCAATAACCCAAAGCAAAGAAGCGGCTAGCAAGCAACCAACTACAGCGCTAGCGAAACAAGTTACATAACTCGTCGCTAGATGGCGTTGCTCCTCGTGCGCACGTTATTTTCAATAATTTTTCTTGATTTTTCGTAATTCTCAAAGATATTCAATACTTTTTTTTACTAAATACGTTTAAAATACTTTATTCTACGATCTATTTTAATAAATAGTTTTGATTTTTACAAGTTTTCATACTAAGCCACGCAATTGTTCTGGATCACACAGACGAAGTTCTTAACATCCGTTAGTATAAATACAATGCGAACGTCTCGTAAACGTCAACTTCGTTGCGTTGCGTTGCGTTGCGTTAACGCTTGTTGGAAGTCGCATTAGAAGTTTCACTTCAAAAAATGTGGAAAATAATTTGTGGACAGGGGGCCTCCACTCCTTTTATGCCCCGAGGCCGCCAGACCTCTAAATCCGGCCCTGCTGGGACGCCATGCCACGATGTACAAAAAATGAAGTGAGAACAATATCGCACCTTCGGTACAACAGAGTATCATCTCGAAATAATACACCATTTTAATTTAGACTTTCTGGAAATTAAGTAAAGTCTAAATTAAAATGGTGTATTATTTCGAGATGATACACTGTTGTACCGAAGGTGCGAATGTTAGCTGACGAGTCATGCCTGTTCTGCTATTTGGCATCTATATGTTATTAAGGATGATATAGACTGGATTGGCAGTCGCCATAGTACGGATCGGCCGCGGTTTTTGTAGTTCGATTAGGTATTAACCCTTCGTATGCCTTGTACCGGATCCGTACCCAATTTAAGGCATTCTTTTTTTTTGTATTTTTTTTAAAATCTGTATCATTGGATTTATATGAAACTGTTGAGACTAGAATGCAAGACTTTTTTTTTAATTCCGGCATAGGTACGAAAGGTTAAATCTAGATGGCGCTGAAATATAGCCAGAGGCTTTGAAGGCAAAACAATAAGACTACAGATGTTTCATATTACTAGAAATGTATTATTTTTCAAAAATATTGCATAATAATACATTTGCAGTGATATGAAATATCTGTAGTCTTATTGTTTTGCCTTCAAAGAATCTAGCTATATTTCAGCGCCATCTAGATTTAATAATCGAACTACAAAAACCGCGGCCGATGCGTACTATGGCGACTGCCAATCCAGTCTATATCATCCTTGATGTTATGTAAACTGTTCATTACATTTTTGATTCTGATTCGACCTATCCCATTAGCTAGGTTGACGACCAAATGGCCTAGTGGTTAGAGAACCTGAGTATGAAGCTTGAGGTCTTGGGTTCGATGCCCGCGTCGGGGCAGATATTTGAGTGAAAAATGAGTACGAATGTTTGTTCTCGGGTCTTGGGTGTTTAAAATATATTTAAGTATGTATGTATCTATGTATATGTATGTTTATCCGTTGCTTAGTATGTACCCATAACACAAGCTTTGCTTACTTTGGAACTAGGTCTATTGGTGCGAATTATCCAGTGATATTTATTTTGTATTTTTTTCTTTGTATACAGAGGCGGAGTACTAACAACAGGAGCTGCCTTTTCCAAAACGGATCTCATCAAAAACCTTAATGAGAACAATCTCACATTCGAATTCCAACTGCAGTAACTTCTAAACAAGTATTTGTTAATGTTGCATGCATAGGATTAACGGCTGCTCGTCCACTAGAGCTGTATGAGGTAGCTAAGAGATCTGCGATGAAAAACCGGTCAAGTGTGATTCGGACTCGCGCACTGAGGGTTTTGTACAATTTGGTAGCAGATTTATTTTTGTGAACCAGTTTACCTTTTCTAACTTTTATTTGAGCTGTTGAACTATAAAATCACCAATCACCAGTAGGATAGCGCCGCTGAGCGAAACTAAAAAATTAAAAATTGTATTGGTGTATTATGTCCTCGCACAGTGCTACTGGATACGCCGCCGTATTGTACAATTTTCGCATTTATTGTCAATTTGTTTTTTAATTTTGTAGGAGCGTATACTGGATTTAACTTTAATAAATCTTATGTAATCAATATAATGTTTTTCAACTTCTGCTATTTTTACTCATATTTAATTTTGCACTCGGGTCTTAGTCACATTAAAATATACTTTTAAAACTACCTCGACCCCGTACCGTTGTTTATTAAAGCGTATGAAAAGATACAGTGCATTAAACCAAAAACGAAAGTCCCGAGTTTTGTAATTGTGTAAATCATTTCATATACACAATACACTGACGAGCAAAAATAAAGGGTCGGTTACAAAAATTACGATAATTACAAAACCCGCTGTGATAGCATCTTCGACTAAAATGATTTTAGTAAAGAGTTTTATTCTCTACTAGCTTTTGCCCGCGACTCCGTCCGCGTGGAATTAGTAATTTGGGCAGCTTATTTTTTATCCAATTTGCTTTTTCATCAATTATGGCTCTCCTTAGTTCCTCGATATAAAAAAAAATACCCCCCCTCCCCCCCTGCACACCCGCGTTCACATTCACCACCGTACCTACTCCCAAGTCACTACTTCTAAAAACTGTTCTATAAATTCTTAAAATAGACGTATCTTTCTTATTTGTGAACCGATTCAAATGAAACAAACACTAAATGTTAATCCAAGAAAATACCAACATATCAGTGAAAACCGCATCCTTCTAGGTTAAGCCGTTTCTGAGATTAGCGCGCACAAACGCACAGACAAACAGACAAACAGACAATAATTCTAAAAAACATTGTTTTGGGTTCTATTGCGCTAGTAAATAGCCCTAATGACAGTTTTTCTCAAATATCTTCAATGTACAGACACCGACTTGTTACAGATTTATTATATGTATAGATTAAACTTTTTCTTGTTAAGAATAAAACTCTTTACTGAACTCATTTTAGTCGAAGAAGCTATCACAGCGGGTTTTGTAGCTATCGTCATTTCTGTAACCGAACCTTTATTTTTGCTCGTCAGTGTATTTAAAGTTGCACACGTTGCACTCCATTATAGTACATTCGTCAGTTAAGCTTGCCTAGATATGTTTTTATATATAAATGTATGCTAAGACGGAGGCTAGGTCATATAATTAATTTTTGTTGGTGTCATGCTTATTTTATTCACTAACATGTCGTGATAGGTACTTGTAAATGTAAGTTTAATGGCATTTAATAAATGGGAACGTATCAAAATATATGAAGTTTAAAACGAATAATGGACGAAATACATACATAATGGTCATAATACATACTAAAATTTTCTATGAAACTATTGATAAAACGAACTTTTTTAATCATGTAATCTACAGATTGGTTAAGGTTAGGTTAGGTTTATTTTATGAAAATCCTGTAAAGTTGAGAATTTCCAAGAAAATTGCATTATATCAAATGACCATTATGTATTTCGTCCATTATTAATTTTAAACTTTAGATATTCTGCCGTACTTAAGCTAAAAAAGGGTTAAACCCGACTAGTCGATTTTGAGATATCGTCAAAAAAGCCGGGGAATGATGTCTCTAAAAAACTATGTAAGATAGAGTGAACTTTCTTAGAGAGAAAATTAGCTAATTTTCTCACCTATCACATGGACCAATTTCTATTGAAAATAATTATCAATATAATACTTAAAATCACTTTTTTTTAATTAAGTTAAGCTTTTTATTTCTAATGTTGCACTAATTATGATACTAAAACAGGGCTAACCATACCGTAACTTACTTTTAGCTTAGTAATTTCATGTTACTGTCACTACCAAAAAAACTATTACACAGTTATTCAGCATTGCTTAGGTATAAACGAGTTAAGCTGCATAACTGTTCTGTAACCAAGTATGATATTGAAAAGAGCTACGTCACTAGATAACAAAAAATGGCAAAGGGATTTTAACCTTTATTTAACTAAGCAAACTTCAAATATTTTTTTTTATGCCATGAATTTATGCAACATTACTTAGCTAAAGAGGGGTTAAGAAAATATTGCTTGTAGTTAACCCCGTTATAGCTTAGGATGGATTAGTGATAAGTTGACGAAAAAAAACGTTACTCCGTATTAATCGTTTATTAGAAATTAAAATTCGTATCAAATTAAACAAAAAATCACCTAAATACACAAAATAAAAATATTTGAGATCAGTAGATAGGTTTATCTATCAGTAACTTCAAGCATATAATAACTAAAAAACGTTTACCTATAACAAAATTATTTGAGATCAGTAGATAGGTTTATCTATCAGTAACTTCAAGCATATAATAACTAAAAAACGTTTACCTATAACAAAATTGTTTGAGATCAGTAGATAGGTTTACCTATCAGTAGCTTCAAGCATATAATAAATAAAAAACGTTTACCTATAACAAAATTATTTGAGATCAGTAGATAGGTTTACATTACACTGATCTCAAATAATTTTGAAATACGATTATTAATAAGTAAAGAGACAACACAATTCAAGAAGGAATCTGGGGGCACGGGGTACCCCCGCCAAGACGAGCCAAGCGGAGCGCAAGGGCACTACCTACCTTTTCTCGAAACGTTTCGTCGTTTTTTTGAACTCTTATAACTTTGCTTTGGATGATGTTAAATAGTTGAAAATTTCAAGATATAATGAAACTAGTACAAACATGAAACATACAAAGTTTGAATGTTGTAGCTATTATACTTTAGATTTTATCAATGTCTAAAAACCCCCGATTTCGTCACTGATTCACTGATCATCAAAATTCTTAAGGTACTTCCTGAAGTCCTAGAAAGCTGAAATTTGGTATATAAGCTAGTAATAGTATACAAACAACGAAAAAATCTTAAAACTTGAAACTTTTACCCCCCCAACCCCATAAACTATGTATGAGACTTCCGCAAATTTTGATGCTAGAGGTCTGAAAATTGATACAGAGGGTCCTTGTTACCCTTGTTATAAATAATAAGATATGTATTTCAGGATTTTTAGTAAATCATCCCCTACCAAAAAGAAATGAAATCCCACAAAAACATTTCATGTTAAATGTTGCTAAGACGAGACCATGTAGCTCGCACTGTCAAAAAGCAATCAGATCTCTTGTAGAGTTAAGTTTCTAACCCTACATGCCCAGCTCTAAATCTATAAGCCCTAATTTTACACTAATTAATCTCGTAGGCGTGCAAACCGTGGACTAAACTGGCGAGTCGGCCGCACGGAAAGAGTTTAAAAGATTGAATAGATTTTTAAGTTCAAGCCCATATGCCGAATTGCAAAAGGTTCGTGCGGCCGACTCGCCAGTTTAGTCCACGGTTTGCATACCTACGAGATTAATTAGTGTAAAATTAGGGCTTATAGATTTAGAGCTAGGCACGTAGGGTTAGAAACTTGGTTCTACAAGAGATCTGATTACTTTTTGACAGTGCGAGCTACATGGTCTCGTCTTGGCAACATTTAACATGAAATGTTTTTGTGGGATTGTGTTGTCTCTTTACTTATTAATAATCGTATTTCGTAATTAACAATTAAATAAGGCACTTTATATCAGTCTTCATTAACAAATGGACACACGTAGGAAATTTTCATAATTTTATTAGGTAGCATCCCTTTCCGGTGCATTCGACACTAAACTCAATACGAATACGACCCAATATCTAAAACAAACTATTTTCATAACGAATGAAACCCAAATTAACTTATTACCAAAATTAACCGTTCTTGATTTGCAGTTTTCTCAATATGAGCCAATTTCAAATGGATTGGAGTTCATAAAAGCCGATACACAGAAGGCTCCATTCCCAAAATACCCTAAGTTTGAAATTGCAGAACACCCGATTCCCATAATGATTGATTCACAAAACGGCCTGTTCCCAAAATACACTAAGTTCTCGATTTTTATACCAAAGCCTTTTTAATGTAATAAAACCTAGACAGGTTTTATTCCAAATACATACCAACTTCGAAAAAGAGGTCAATCAACGAATCAGACTCGGCTGGGCAGTGTCCGGGAAGCTCCGCAATATCTTGTCATCCAATATACCGCAGTGTCTCAAGTCAAAAGTCTTTGATCAGTGTGTGTTGCCAGTGATGACTTATGGCACTGAGACGTGGCCGCTAACGATGGGCCTCATAAGAAAACTCAAAGTCATTCAGAGGGCGATGGAGAGAGCTATGCTTGGAGTTTATCTGCGGGATCGCATTAGAAATGATGAAATCCGCGCAAGAACTAAAGTCACGGACATAGCTCGAAGAATCGCTAGACTTAAGAAGCAGTGGGCAGGACACATCGCTCGTAGAACTGACGGCCGATGGGGCCGAAAGGTTCTCGAGTGGCTTCCGCGGACCGGAAGATGCAGTGTAGGTAGGCCTTCAAAAAGATGGAGCGACGACCTGGTGAAGGTGGCGGGAACGCATTGGATGCGGATGGCGCAGGGCCGATCTGTTTGGCGAGCCTTGGGGGCGGCCTATGTTCAGCAGTGAACGTCTTTCGGCTGAAATGATGATGATGATGATGTATTCAAATAGGTAACACATAAATACTTTCATTCACTCATTCGATCCATTCGTGCCAATTCTTGTGAATCGACCTGTAACTGCAATCCTTAAGTCCCTATATTAAATTATAACCATATGAATAAATAACGAAAACTCAGTAGTAGGTACAGAATTACCTAATGTCTTACCTTCCTGTGTTATGAGACATGGCGGGAACGCGACGAAACGTCGCCCGCACAACCACGTCCGCACTGTTCCCCGGCTCCCTAATTTGACCAATCGTGCGTCCGCGCCGCGGAATGCGAACAGCAGATAACTTACTTCTAGCCTAGTAATGTGGCTTAACTTTATTTTAACTAAAGATTATTTACAAAATATTTATTTCTCTTCGTTTTAAAAAAACAGGTGATTGGTTATTTAGATATTTATAGTGTATAAAAAAAAAAGTTTTACTTAGGTTAAAGAGGGTTAAAGGATCTTAACTGATTTTTAATTAAGTTTTTTATGTTAACTTGTTTATAGTCTAGTTTTTAACGAAATATTTATGAGAAGTTAACTAGCCTTTAACAGAGTTAAAGGATCTTTACTTATTTTTAGGCTAGGAAAAATGGTTAACTTCGTTTTAACTAAGCAAATTATTAAAAAACAAGTAGATTTCGTGAAGCTAAGAGCCTTTTGCCCTCTTATAGACAATTTTTGTGGCTTAACTAGTATTTAATTAAGTAAGTCTTAAAAAAAGTGTCACTTAACTGTTTCACGACAATCTGTATCTCCGAAACCGTAGAATGTAGGAGATATGTGTCTTAGAACAAAATGTAGAGAATTTTGCGCTCTGTAATTTGGCATCATTAACTCGAAACTGACCAAATGAGGCTTAACCCTTTTTTAGCTTAAGTACGGCAGTATTTTGATACGTACCCTTAATAAATACATTATTTTTAAATTGTTTTTTTTTTCATTCATCTGTTTATTTTATGACGATGTGTTTAGTGATATGTTTCCCTTTGGAGCAAAATGCACAAAACGCAAAATGTACACAACCCATATTGTAAAATACGCGGAACGTACAAAACGCAAAATGAATAAATAATTTTTTGTGTTTTGTACGTTGCGCGTGTTTCTTTTGTCGCGTTGTGTACATTTTGCGTATTGTAGATTTAGCTTTAGGAGAGGGAATATGCTGGGGCATCTGATACGACATGACAGTTACATAAAAACTATTTTGGACGGGCGAATAGAAGGCAGGCGAGGCAGGGGAAGACCGAGACGGTCATTTATAGACCAAGCCAAGGAAAAAGTCAATTTCATGTCGTATCAGGAGCTGAAAACGCTGGCAGAGAACCGAAAAGAGTGGCGATTACTCCACCGACAAGAGCTAAGATCTTAAATTAATGATGATGAGATTTAGCTGTTGGTTACATTTTGCGCGTAGTGTACTTTTTCTGCATTTTGCTCCGAAGCGATATGTTTTTATTTAGGTTGTATCCCAAGATTGCTACTAATTTGTATGTAATAACTACAAATTGATAGTAATTATTTAATTATTTTAAATATTAAGGTTATATGAACCTTTCGGAAATCTAACGGTTGTAGATACTTCGACGTTCATAGCGCTTCGGCTGATAATATAAAATACGCAAATTGTACACTACACGCAAAATGTGCAAACAGTTAAATGTACATACGCAAAATCTATATCATGACAAACGAAACACGAAATGTACAGTACGCAGATTGTACAAACAATTAAATGTACATATGATAACTAGCTGTTACCCGCGACTCCGTCCGCGAAGAATTGGGGTACAAAAATAGCCTACGTACGACCTATTCTCAGACCCACCGAATGTAGAGAAAAAAGTTTCATAAAAATGGGTCAAGTTATCTCGGAGGAGTTCGATAACAATCACCATGCACGAGATTTTTATACATATGTATATTAGATAGAAAGAAGAAGATACATATGTAGATGGTTTACCTTATTGCATTGACATCGGAGCTCTATACATAATATAAAATTCCAAGGCAATCGGACCATTCATCATCATCATCATCCCTGCCTATACAGGGTGGAAAAAAACGAACGCCACATGAAGGAGACTTTTCTGTATTTTTAAAAACAAAAAATACTGTATTTATGGATTTTTGAAAAATTGCTTGTCATACAATGGTACAGTACAATGACTCTTTATTGTCCACCACAAAGAAAACAATACAGAAAAACAACGCTAACAACAATTGGGATGTCCTAATTTTTGGCAACGTATAATAAATCGAAAACCGTTTGGAGAAATAGGCTTTGTGAAGCGTTTTCAGAAATCAGATTCCAAAAATATAATAATCTGAATTAAATAAAGAAAATTTAAGTAATGTCCTTCATTTGACCCCTGCAGTGAATCGTCACAAAGGCAGATATAAAGCAGGTCTACACTCTAAAGCAAATTGACAGTTTGAAATGTTGCTGTCCTGCTTATAATAGCAAAGAGTGACAAAGACAGAACTTTAATCACATGATGCACACCTGGCTTTAAACAGTTGTCATTTATCATAAATTCCGAAAGGTATACAATACTCGCAATGTATTTTTACAAATTTAATTATTAAATTACTACGTTACAAGTAAATATGAAAGAATTTAAATATCAGATTTTAATAAAAAATATCTATTAACTAACCATTAAACAAATAGGAATAATCGAAGCTAAAAGAAGAGAAATAAATAAAACTATTTTGTTATGGTTCATTTAGGACCCTAAGCCGTGCTTGTAATATTGACAGTGACAAGACAAATCAGGGGCACTACTACAAAAATCGAAGTTCTTATCGTATCATCCCTCTCACTCTCGTGTCAAATCATATTAGCGTGAGCGAGACGGCATGAAACGAAGTTCGAATTATGCACTTCGTAGTAGGGTCTCAGTAGTGCCGTGGTAGTGCCACAGATTATGTTATGTACGACTTGAATTTTTCTAGGCTATGGAACGTGGCTCTCTCACTGTGACGTCATCAAACGTATTTCTAAAAAAAAATATAAAAAATTAAATACTCAACCAAATTCAAAATCGATGAAAATGGTGTCTTAAAATATCCTATTCTTTCCAAAAAGAATATAAAAACTATAGGTTATTTTTTTTGGTGCATCCCAATTCTAACAACCATTCTAACGCTGTCTATGACCCATATAAAATCAAAATAACACAAAGCCATGAAAACTATCAATTACGTGTTCATTTTGTTTTCACCCGTCACGAGAAATGGACCGCAGCTACCTTAAATATTGGAAATAGAAAATTGTACGCAATGGAGACACTTTTATTGTACTTTTAAGACAGTTAATTTAAAAAAAAAACCTGTGACGGTTGAAAACCAAATTAACAACGTAGTTGTTAGTTTTCATGGTTTTGTGTTATTTTGTTTGTGTATGTTATTTAGGGATAAATGAACCTCATCAGTAACCCTTTCGATCTGTATCACAAAATACCGCATATTGTTTTTGTCGCATTTGACCGGCTTCTAGTCAAGTATTTTTGTTTTTAAAAATAAAGAAAGTTCTCCTTTACATAGAATGTACTATTTTCAATATTTAAGGTAAGTGCCCTCCATGTGGCGTTCGTTTTTTCCACCCTGTATACGTTCTCATGCCTCCTTTCAAAAAGAGAAAACTTGGGCTGTACCCACGCGGGTCCGTCCAGTGCGGGTTAGGAACTTCACACACACCATTGAATTTCCACGCAGGTGGGCAGGTTTCCTGGCAATATTCTTCTTCACCGTATAGCACGTGGAAAATTTCTAATCAAAAATATTTTTCCAGAAATAAATGACTTTATAACTAGGTACTGAAAATTATAGAAAACGATACGTTATGGCATATGATATTCCCGCATACAATAGAGGCTCATTGCGAACAAACTCTAATTGTTTACAAAGAGAAGTATGACAATTATGTACAAGACCCAAATGCGAAAAGACATTAACTTAAAAAACACCGCGACCAAAACACGAAACTACATTAATTGCTGTAACTAAATGTCCAACCGTTTCCTAATACTTGGTCGCACTCTCCCCACTTTTGCTCACCATTTTCTCGCTCGCTCAGTGCGTCTCGCTCTTACAGGGCGCATTAGAAAGGGACACACAAGGCCAGTCAACGCAATTCGAAACAGTAGTTGCGCGCGCGCTCCGTCGAAAGCGCTTGTGTTCCATAAGTCTTTAGAGTGCATCATTTTGTACAAAGGTTTTATGCAGTGTTTTTATTACTAATATACAGGGTGTTTGGTAGCTACGTGCAAAGCTTTAAGGGGGTGATAGCAGAGGTATTTTTGAACATTTTTAGCCATATATGTCTTAGCCGAAATTTGATTTTTTTTTTAAATTGAAGACTTAGAAATTTTAGGAAAATATCCAGAATTTGATAGTCACGAGTCAATATTACCCCAATAAGCGTTAATTTGGAAATTTTAAATATGGCACAGAAAAATGACGTAGACTTGTCTTTTTCACATGTTATTTACTAGTAAAATTTCAAGACTAGTGCATTCTTAGCGAGTGCTCCCTGAGTTTGGTTTTTACTTTTTATCTCAGATTTAGCAAGCAATGTCAATGAGTGATACCTTAAAAGAGAGAACAATAAACAGGCATGTTTCTAAAAATGTTTGAACATTTCAAGGATTTTTTTTAATTTTTTTTTTATGGCACAGAAAAATGACTCTGTTCGAACCTAAGACGAGATTTTTAGTAATTTCGAATGCCTCCATTTTGTTTTTGTGGCAAGAAAGACACTTAAAAATTATTTCATTTGGTCCAATACACATTAAACTATCCAAATTAACGCTCATTGGGGCAATATTGATTCGTGACTGTCAAATTCTGGGTATTTTCCTAAAATTTCTAAGTCATCAATTTAAAAAAAAAATATCAAATTTCGGCTAAGGCATATATGGCTAAAAATGTTCAAAAATACCTCGGCTACCACCCCCTTAAAGCTTTGCACGTAGCTACCAAACACCCTGTAGTATTAACGCTTTTGAAGTTTATTTTAACGCTTCTTTTGGTATCATTTTTGTTTTAAAACGTCGGTTTCTGTAGTTTTGATAGAATTGCATTTCTCCAGATCTATGTATGTATGTAAACTCTTTATTGCACATAAAAATAAAAAAATACAAATAAACAGAGAAGAGAACAAAGGCGAGCTTATCCCTAAAAAGGGATCTCTTCCAGCTAACCTAGTTAAGAGAAGACAATTTAATATATAATGGATAAGCAGACAGTTAAAAATACGTGCGGTTAAAAGAAAAACAGAAATACTCAAAAGAGAAAGGAAAAAAATAATAATAATAATAGTAATAACTAAATAAGTACAAAAGAAAGTAAATACAAAATTATTTACATTAAATGCAACATAAAACACATAAAACATACTCAGATCAAATAAAAAGTAAAGATAGAGCGCGATGAACAGCCGAGTGAGGCTGGTTTTATAAACATGTGTGCGTAGGCCGGTGTTGCCATAATAATTCTTAATACCCCGATACTACGTTGCGTGTCACGTTGATACCGTTACTACAATAAAAAACGTTGATAAACTTTTACAAGAAACAAATAAATTTACGTTGCGTGTCACGTTCTCACGTTTTAAGCAATGCTAATAAAGAATAGAATTTAAAATGAAAAAGAAAAGGTTGTAATAATAGGGTAACTACAACATTATAATAGCAACACTAGTGTTGACGTTTTGGGTTCTAAGCAAAATTTGGTGTAGTTTGGTTGCAAGTGTGTGCGTGCCACTGTGTAAGCACACGGATTGGTGTAGTTTGACCGACCTCACTTCGTTGTTCGCAGCGCTATATCTTTACTTTTTATTTGATCTGAGAAAACATATTACAAAAGCGGACACAATCTCGCCTCAGATGTCAGTGTCAAGCCATAATTTCTTTAATGAGTTTGTGATGTAATATAACAGCCAAGAGTTTGGTTTTAAAGTGCTCTAACTTAGTAACATGCTTTTTGTGTCTAATATTATGTTTGTTTGTTTGTATTTAATGTT
The DNA here is from genome assembly GCA_947563465.1 of Archips xylosteana. Classification (NCBI taxonomy): domain Eukaryota; kingdom Metazoa; phylum Arthropoda; class Insecta; order Lepidoptera; family Tortricidae; genus Archips; species Archips xylosteana. Next base: position 1,774,819 of record OX387351.1, on the reverse strand, counting down.
ACGATTTATATTGTCTACGAAATTACCATCTTAGTCAATTTCTATTTATTTGGTATAGTTATATCAAAGCCTAGTTGGTTTGATATAGCTTCTCAAGCAGAGGGTCATGGGTTCGAGCTCGGGCTTGCACCTATATTTTTTGAAAATTACCATGAGCATTACAATGAAGGTTAACAAGGAAACCTGCACACACCTGCGAAGAAATTCAATGCTGTGTGTAAAGTTTCTAATGCGCACTGGGCTCGCGAGGGAACTACAGTCCGAGCCCTCTAATTCTGAGAGGAGGCTTGTGCCAGTGGGACTATGTATATTAGGTTGGGATGATGTTGATGGTGATGGTGTAGCTAATTTTTTGTGTCTAATGTTGTTTGTTTGGTTATTTTTTTATTGTTTTTATGTTTGATGACACGAGATAGAATGGGTTCAAATTGACATCACTAATATACTTTTTAAAGCAATTCTTAAGTCATCTTTACAGTATCCACAAGCGTAAATTATATACAAATTAAAACATTTGATATCTACCTTTGATGTATAATAAAATAATAATGCAGTGCTGTTTTAATTCGAAACTTTCAACTTTAAAATTACACTTAAGTATCAATTTCATGCTAAGTGGTCTATATCGCCAGATACTTGCCACTTTTTAAATTTTCCGGCAAGTATAAAATGAATATTCTTGCTTAATGTTTTAAAAATATTTTACTGGAACTTTAACTGGAAGTTAGTATTATTAAAACATTAATGAATGAATAACAATATTAATCAAAATTAATATTCTTGAAAAATATTTTTCATTAAATAGACTTCATATTTCTGTGTCCTGCAAATTGTTATCCACTTTTTTTAACTAACAGCTGATTTTTTATGTGTTGTTTTAATGTTTTCTATTTATTTTTTAGTAATCCTGCGTATTTCAAACTATCACCATACCAAATTACATCTAAATCGTTTCTGTGTTTAAAATGCGAAAAGCTCAAAAAAACACTAATCCGTTACATAGCTAGAAATAAAAAGTAACCTTTAAAAAATTCTTGAATAATCCAATTTTTTTTGGTAAGTATATTTCACATTTAGTTTTAAATAATATACAGTATAATAAAATAATTCCTCAAAAACATACACAAGGTCGACTGGTAGAGATCCCTTGAAGGGATAAATTCACCTATGTACTTACATGCATCTCAGGCGGTTGTCAATAGTGTTTTTAGGGTTTACATACATATTTAGATACATACATAAGTATACAAACTAGATTGACTATGTATTTTGAGCTCCGGGAGTGCATTCATCATCCCAGTCTATATACGTCCCACTACAGGGCACAAGCGTCCTCTCAGAAAGTGAGGGCTTGGGCCGTAGTTCCCGCACTTAACTCTGAGTGCATTATGTAAAACAATTAAAATAAATATAATGAAATTAATTTTTATAACCGCAGATATTTTATTCTTAATCCTTATAATATATATTATAATATTTGTGTATTGTAGTCGACTTTTTTGGTTTGTGCTATTATGTCATAATATACATTAGCGTTAAGATTTTTCTTTAATATATCTATCTATCTAATACCTTTAAACGAGCAATTCTTGTATATATGTATATATATATTGCTTGGGGAGTGTAGAGCAGGATTGAGAGAGGACTTTCCAAAACTCCCACGGTAACGGGAAAAACAGGATTTTTCGTTTTACTGGTCGTAGAAAGCTGAAATTCGGCATGTAGGTTGCTTGGAAAGTGTAAAGGAGCATTGAGAGAGGACTTTCCCAAATTCCTACGGGAACGAGAAAAAACGGGATTTTTCGTTTTACTGGTCGTAGACAGCTGGAATTCGGCATGTAGGTTGTTTGGGGAGTGTAGAGGAGCATTGAGAGAGGACTTTCCAAAATTCCCACGGGAACGGGAAAAACGGGATCTTTCGTTTTACTGGTTATAGAAAGCTGAAATTTGGCAGGTGGGTTCCTTGGGGAGTGTAAGGGAGCATTAAGAAAACATTTCCCAAAATTCTTACGGGAACGGGAAAAAGCGGGATTTTGCGTTTTACTGGTTGTAAAAAGCTAAAATTTCAAAATGCATAAGTTTATACTGTAAATAGGCCGCAAAGGGCTCTTTAACCGACTTCTAAAAAAGGAGGAGGTTATGCATTCCACTTTATGTATTTTTTATGTAGGTATGTTCACCGATTTCTCGGTCAATTGTGGACCTGCTTGCTTGCTTGCCTGTATGCTTGCTTGCTTGATATCTTGGTTCTTTGGAATACTTATGGTACACAGATATCATATCTATCATAGGATTGGTTCTTTACTGCCTACAGATGATCAGCCAAAATTTTTGCAGATTTACTTCATGGGAGATGAAAATAGCGAAGTTGATAGCAGCTGTCAAAATATACAAGGAGTTGAAAGAGATATCGTTTTAAAAATTCAAATAATGTTGCATGATCATAACAGCCTCATTAACACTTTCAAAACTGCGCTAGAAAGAATGCCGGGAAAAGAATACAAGTTGGTCATGCACCCTGACCGTACGCCAAGTGGGGAACATGAAAGACGATATAATGCACCATTAATCAATGAAGGCGCAGCCGTGGTATCTGGCGAACAGTTTTCTTCCCGTGATATTATTTTACACACCCGTAATGACACATTAACCAGGGTACCAGACACACACAAATTTTACGACGCGCTACAATATCCACTAACATTCAGCAAGGGGCAGGAGGGGTATTACTTTCAAATACCTCAAGTCAGTCCTGTGACAGGCTTGCTCCTACCCAACAAAAAAATATCGTGCATGGATTTTTATGCTTATCGTATCATGATTCGGGAAAATGATTTCAATATAGTATCACGATGCAGACAACTGGCCAATCAGTTTTACGTTGACATGCACGTAAAAGTTGAAAGCGAACGATTACGATACATAGGTATTATTAAATCAAAGCAAATTAAGAGCGGAGAACTACATTCATCTTCAAGATGCTGTAGCAAAAAAATGCAAAATTCCCAAGGGATAGAAATAAGTGACCAATTTGAAATTTCTTTTACCAATAGAAAGCTACACTATCCCTGATTTACATAGACCGCTTTTCCTCCAGAAAAATGAAAAATTCCCATTGGTTTAGAAATTAGCAAGTTCGACTTCGGGCCAATTTTTAAATTTCTTTCACCAATATAAAGCTACACTGTCGCTGCTTGACATAGGCTGCTTATGGTATAACGTTTATTTTATCTAACGTTCAAATGGCATAACCTTTGTTAATTGTGTTAAAATATATAATTAAATATTATACTAAACGTTATTTATATAAAAAGAGTGATTACCCTTTGAAAATATATAAAATGTTGTTATATGAAAAGAAATTATATTATTTATTTTTATATCGATCATTACACACCCGTTGTCGAATACCACTCAGTAGACAATGTTATGGACACTGAACAAGTCACATCATACCCTATAGAGTTTCTCAACTCTGTAGAATTATCAGGAGTGCCTTCCCATAAGCTAAGGCTGAAAGTTGGTGTTCCAGTCTTATTAATGAGAAATCTTGACGCGCCAAGGCTATGTAATGGTACACGGCTACAAATTACACATCTGGGGCACATCATTATAAAAGCTACAATAATGACTGGAATGTCAAAAGGAGAAAATGTTTTGCATCCCCGTATTCCAATAATTCTGACTGATTTGCCATTTCAATTTAAAAGAGTGCAGTTTTCCCTGAAAGCAGCATTTGCAATAACAATTAACAAATCTCAAGGACAGACGCTTAAAGTTGCAGGAGTTCATTTAGAAAAAAATGTTTTTCCCATGGGCAACTCTATGTATGCTCACGTGTATCAAATCCGCAAAATCTTTATTTTTTGGCAAAAGATGGGAAAACAAAGAACGTAGTTTATGAAATGTACTTAAATAAGCTGATATAAATACTTTATACCCTATGTACTTATGTAAATACTTTAATAATTAAAAATGCTACCCAAAGTCACTATTCCACGCGGACGAAGTCGCGGGCACAGCTAGAAAGACGATATAATGCACCATTAATCAATGAAGTCGCAGCCGTGGTATCTGGCGAACAGTTTGCTTCCCGTGATATTATTTTACACACCCGTAATGACACATTAACCAGGGTACCAGACACACACAAATTTTACGACGCGCTACAATATCCACTAACATTCAGCAAGGGGCAGGAGGGGTATTACTTTCAAATACCTCAAGTCAGTCCTGTGACAGGCTTGCTCCTACCCAACAAAAAAATATCGTGCATGGATTTTTATGCTTATCGTATCATGATTCGGGAAAATGATTTCAATATAATATCACGATGCAGACAACTGGCCAATCAGTTTTACGTTGACTTTCACGTAAAAGTTGAAAGCGAACGATTACGATACATAGGTATTATTAAATCAAAGCAAATTAAGAGCGGAGAACTACATTCATCTTCAAGATGCTGTAGCAAAAAAATGCAAAATTCCCAAGGGATAGAAATAAGTGACCAATTTGAAATTTCTTTTACCAATAGAAAGCTACACTATCCCTGATTTACATAGACCGCTTTTCCTCCAGAAAAATGCAAAATTCCCATTGGTTTAGAAATTAGCAAGTTCGACTTCGGGCCAATTTTTAAATTTCTTTCACCAATATAAAGCTACACTGTCCCTGCTTGACATAGGCTGCTTATGGTATAACGTTTATTTTATCTAACGTTCAAATGGCATAACCTTTGTTGATATAATGTATAGAGACATAATCACAGATTAACTACAATATTAAAAATATCATATTATATTTTATTGCAAAAACGAGACGATCATTTTTATAACAGCCTATAAAACGACTCTGCATGGGTAAGTTATAAAAGGCATAGATAGAGAAATAAGGGGTGCGGGGGGCGAAGCCCCCCAAAAGGGGGCTCGGGGGGCGAAGCCCCCCGCATTAGAAAAACCAAACCGAAGGTTAATTTAGGTAGAAAAGTAGGTTAGGTTAGGTTTGAACTGCATCCCGTAACAAAAACGAACCGCTACCGGGAAAGTAGGTTAGGTTAGGTTAGAACTGCATCCCCCAGCAAAAACGAACTGCTACCGGAAAAGTAGGTAAGGTTAGGTTTGAACTGCATCCCCCAACAAAAATGAACCGCTACTGGAAAAGTAGGTTAGGTTAGGTTTAAACTGCATCCCCCAACAAAAACTAACTGCTACCGGAAAAGTAGGTAAGGTTAGGTTAAAACTGCATCCCCCAGCAAAAACGAACTGCTACCAGAAAAATAGGTTAGGTTAGGTGCGACCTACAAGTCACATCATACCCTATAGAGTTTCTCAACTCTTTAGAATTATCAGGAGTGCCTTCCCATAAGCTAAGGCTGAAAGTTGGTGTTCCAGTCTTATTAATGAGAAATCTTGACGCGGTAATGGTACACGCTACAAATTACACATCTTGGGCACATCATTATAAAAGCTACAATAATGACTGGAATGTCAAAAGGAGAAAATGTTTTGCATCCCCGTAATCCAATAATTCTGACTGATTTGCCATTTCAATTTAAAAGAGTGCAGTTTTCCCTGAAAGCATCATTTGCAATGACAATTAACAAATCTTAAGGACAGACGCTTAAAGTTGCAGGAGTTCATTTAGAAAAAAATGTTTTTCCCATGGGCAACTCTATGTGGCATGCTCACGTGTATCAAATCCGCAAAATCTTTATTTTTTGGCAAAAGAAGGGAAAACAAAGAACGTAGTTTATGAAATACTTTATACCCTATGTACTTATGTAAATACTTTAATAATTAAAAATGCTACCCAAAGTCACTATTCCACGCGGACGAAGTCGCGGGCACAGCTAGTATATATATATATATATAATCAGGATCTCGGAAACTGCTCCAACGATTTCGATGAAATTTGGTATGTGGGGGTTTTCGGGGATGAAAAACTGATCTAGCTATGTTTAATTTTCAGAAAACCGCTTTTACTCGTGTTTTCCGGCTATTTTTGTTTGCATTAGAATACAAAGCTAAATTTCGCCAACTTCGAGCAGATCATAATATTATAGCACGTTAGAAATCGGGTGGTCGCGGATCCAGCCGACCTCGGTTCGATTCCACGTTTTTTTTCAAGATTTTTAGTTTTTTTTTCAAGTTTATTTTTCATGAGAAAACGTCAAGTTTCTTCTTTTGTGAGAAAATGTTACTTTTTTATGAGAATAAGTATTATAGGGAACGTGCAGTAACTATAGGCGGCAGCACTAATGCGACAGAAGAGACACTATGCGGACAGTAAAACAAACTTATCAAGGTAAAACATTCAAATTGATGGCACCCTTATGGCACCAGTTGGCAGCACCGTCTATGTGCACGTTCCCTATTGGAAGCACAGAACAGGAAAATCCGGTTGTCTGTAAAGTCGGTTTACGGACGATAGTTTAACGTGACTCACCCCCCCACCCCCTCTGGTGTTTTTGTCAAATATCTTGAAAACGGTGCATCCTACGGCAAAATTAATGAAATTTTCATCCCCCCTTTGAAACCCCCAGAACCCCCTCCCCCGCCCCCCTCCCCCGCACATATATAATCAGGATCTCGGAAACGGCTCCAACGATTTCGATGAAATTTGGTATTTGGGGGTTTTCGGGGATGAAAAATTGATCTAGCTTGGTTTTATCTCTGGGAAAACGCTTGGTACCGAGTTTCTGCCCGAGCAGAGCTCGGTCGCCCAGGTACTTATTATAATGTACTGAAATGTCCAAGTGCGAATCGGCCCCGTATATTTATACTTGCCAGTATATGTATATTCACACTTCGGATAAGGAATCCCAAAAAAATGTCAAATTATAATACATTAAAAATATTGAATTGTATACAAATACAAGGGACTTTAGGAACTGTCCCCAAAAATCGAACTCATGGTCACCCTTAGTCAAAATTGAAATGTCAGAAAAATTAAACATTTTTTCAAATTGTTACAGGTTGATTGGCAAAGTTTAAAATTTAAATGCAAGAGACCGCGCCCCAGCAGAAGGGTGTGACCCAAAAATTTTGTGATTTCCTAAAAGACTTTTTTTACATATATTTCAAATTCGCACTGTACGCTGTCGCCATATATGTTTTGTTTTACTATTGCGATTATTATTTTGGATAATGTTTCAGTATTCTAGATACTAGATGATGCGAAGTGTTTGTGTTTTCGCGTTGGAGAGGATTTTTAGTAAGTTTCCAAATTATTTTATTTTAATAGCATTTATCATCATTACTATCATTAGATCTGGCAACCGAATTGAGAGTTAAGGATTTTGCTAAATACCGATGGGAATTTCCAATAATTAGGTACATTTTTAACCCCCGACACAAAAAGAGGGGTGTTATAAGCTTGACCGCTATGTGTGTGTGTGTGTGTGAGTGTCTGTCTGTGGCATCATAATTCTTAAATGGGTGAACCGATTTGGATGCGATTTTCCTTATTTGAAAGCAGGTTTCTTGGCGACGGTTATTAGACATGTTTCATCCACATATGTCCAGCCGTTTCAAAGTTATCAGCTCTTTTGAATGCTGCGGAAGGGATCTTAGATTTAATTGCGTTGGGGGTTTTTAATTTTTAAACGCTTTATATTAGCTTCACCTGTATGTTTGTATGTTTGTATATTTGTATGTTTGTAACCGACTCCTTAGGGCGCGATTTTGACCCACTTCCCGGTTTCCGATTGAGCTGAAATTTTGCACATATGTGTAAATTGGATGACAATGCAATATTATTGTAACATGGAGCTGATCTGATGATGGAGCTGGATGGTGGCCATAGGAACTATGTAATAAAACAACACAATCCCGTCGAGTTTGGGCTCGTTTGATTCGTCTTGACGAGCACTTTGATCTCAGATGGTAACCAGGGTCTGATGATGGAGCTGGAAGATGGCCAAAGGCACTCCACAATAAAACGACACGAGCCCGTCGAGTTTGGGCTCGTTTGATTCGTCTTGACGAGCACTTTGATCCTAGATGGTAACCAGGGTCTGATGATGGAGCTGGAAGATGGCCAAAGGCACTCAACAATAAAACTACACAACCCCGTCGAGTTTGGGCTCGTTTGATTTGTCTTGACGAGTACTTTGATCCTAGATGGTAACAAGGGTCTGATGATGGAGCTAGAAGGGGGGTAGGTGGCGGGGTGGGCGGGGGATGGGGGGTGGGGGTAAGAGGGTCGGGGGTTTAGAGGGTTGGGGGTAAGGGTGTGGCGGTTGGGGTTAGGGGGTGGGGGGGTTCGGGGGTTAGGGAGGTTGGGGGGTGGTGGGAAATGGGGTGGGGGTCCGGGGTTAGGGGGTTTGGGTTTAGGTGGTTGGTGGTTTGGAAAATGAGGAGGGGGTAAGGGGGATTTGGAGGGTTGGGGGTAAGGGTGTGGGGGTTGGGGTTAGGGGTTTGGGGGGTTGGGGAAATGGGTTGGGGGATGTTGGGGGTTGGGTTTAGGGGGTTGGGCGGGGTTAGGGGGTTGTAGGTGAGGGGGGTAAAGTTAGAAAGAAAGAGGTTTACGTTTAGTAGTGTAGAGCAGTGCGCGCGCTCCAAAGACCAAGTATAAGATAGACTGATTCTATTTAAGACGAGCAAAAAACCGTTTTGTGTCTCTTTTTAGCACATGGAAACTCTCACTGTGAAAAAAATGCAACTAAAAAATAGAAAATAAATAATAGTTTAAAAAAACTAAAAAACACGCTTTAAAAAATAAAAAATAAAAAAAAATGTAATAAATTTCAATTCACTTTTCTTATAGTGCAGTACAAATCTTAATAAGCAATTATTATATTGTTATATCCAGATCAAAATTTGTAAACAATTCTAAATATTGATAAAATAAATAATAATAGTTTAAAATATTTTATTGTAAAAAAAGCGTGGGGTGCTTTTTAAGATGTTATCAAAATGATAATCCTTGACAATTAGCTAAGTAAAGTTTTTTGAAGAGTTGCTAACTATATTTTTTTTCGGCAGTGGTCGACTTCAACACCAAGAAACTGGAGCTGTTTTATTTTTATCTCCTTTTATTTATTGGAAATATTTTTTTAAGTGTTCGACATGACATTTGTGAGACTTTACGGCTGACAAGCGGTTCGTGCTCAGTACTAATAAGAAATAGAAAAAAAAACGAAATCAACTGCCGCTTCTGTCAATGTCAAATGAAATCTAACCGTTTGCGTTTCGTTTGCTTTGCGTTGTCCAAGAATCAGTTCCAAAATAGTGATCGAAAGTATTCAATCGTGATCCAATTATCGTGCATAGGTCGTGGAGAAATGCAGTAAAATTGAAAGTCCGGATTTTATGCGGAGGTCGATAAAAATAGTCCAAAAATCACACTGAGCACACCAAAATGCAAAGCAAACGAAACGCAAACGATTTGACATTGACAGAAGTGACAGCTCACTTCGGTTTTTTTTCTGTTTCTACTAAGTTCTGAGCACGTACGGCTTGCCAGCCATAAAATCTCACAAATGTCATCTCGAACACTAAAAAAAATATTTCCAGTAAACAATAGGAGATAAAAATAAAACAGCTGCAGTTTCTCGATCTCCAGAACGCCGACTGTCGAAAAAAAATATAATTAGCACCTGTTCAAAAAACTTTACTTAGCCAATTGACACCATGCACCCCACGCTTTTTTTACAATAAAATATTTTAAACTATTATTATTTATTTTATCAATATTTAGAATTGTTTACAAATTTTGATCTGGATATAACAATATAATAATTGCTTATTAAGATTTGTACTGCACTATAAGAATAGTGAATTGAAATTTATTACATTTTTTTTTATTTTTTATTTTTGTTTTTTATTTTTATTTTTTTAAAGCGTGTTTTTTAGTTTTTTTAAACTATTATTTAAATCGTATGATGAATACTCGTGTAAAATTTCATGTTTTTAAACTTAGCGTTTTACATGAATCCCATGGGAATATCGGGATATAATGTAGCCTACATACATACCGTAAACCTTTGATCAAATAGGGGCAACTTTGATAAATTTAAAATCGCTATAAAGTCGTCATTGTCTCTATGACCAATGGTTGAAATGTTGGCAAAAAGAAGATCGATGAACACAACAAGGAATAGCAAATGCTTTATACAAACATCTGCCCCGACACGGGAATCGAACCCGGGGCCTCAAGCTTCGTAGCCAGGTTCTCTAACCACTAGGCACTAGGTCTGGTCTGGTCGTGGTGGGGTGGTAACGGTGGTATATATTTTTTTTTATAGCCTATAATATGTCCCACTGCTGGGCAAAGGCCTCCCCTTTCCTCCGCCATTCTTCCCTATCCTGGGCATGCACCTGCCAATCAAGGTGAAAAGCGCTCAGGTCGTCCCGCCATCTCCTCTTGGGTCTGCCTCTGCTCCTTTGGCCATCCCATCCATCTCCTTTGGGTGGTATATTAGAAGAAAATTATGAATAGAGTAGGTATATTGACGCTACACGTTTTTTTGTCAGCAATTCTTAATATCCGCAATGTATTCAACATTTCAACAGAATTAGCTTTATTCTTGGCCATTTAAATAAAACTGTTGACAATCTACTGACCTTTCCGTGGCATTTCACAACGACTGGTTTAGAGTTGCGTGGAGTCACAGAATATATAATAGTACTGACGTACAGAATGGAAACGGTCCGCCCCGCACCGATTCGAATTACCCCACCCCTCAAGGCGCAGATAGCCGGAAACCGCCAGAAACCAGAAGAGTGCGCGCGCGATGTATGTAGGCGTACGCGTGTACAGACGTCGTCGTGCTTATGTAGGTAGATTCAAGAACGCGTATTTGTACGTCGTGTCCGCCGCGTGATGGAGTGTGGACCCTTGGTATTGGGCCTTGAGACATCCTTTAGTAGTCAGTAGCGTATATAGTACCTACAATACAAATGGTGACCAGATCTGATATCCGGTTTTAAGGGACAACTGCATTGAAAATACGGGATTCGAAGGTGAAATACGGGACAGGCCGTTCTTTTATGAAAAATCAACATCCTTTTTTTATTAAGGGTTTTTTTTTTATTTATCTCAACGAAAAAAAAAAATACATTAAATTTATGACAAAAACTTCGCCAAACTGCAAAACAGTTTGTTGGCGAATACTACACTCCTTATTTTTAACATTATGTTTCTATACCTATACTCATACCACCACTACCTATACCCTATGTTATTTAGCAATAGGTACCTACTATTAATTCAGTTACATCACGTAGTTTATTATATAACCTAGTTATGATACTTAATTATTTTATTCAAGGAAAGCATCTATCAAATACGCTTTGACTTTGGTTTTAAATGCTCCTCCTTGTGAGGCCACACGTGCGTAATTTTGTGAGTTGTGAGCGGCAGAATTTCGGTTGCGCCATACATTGTGTCACGTGAGTGTCACATGATGGCGCGCATATTGTACTTATGGCTCGGACCGAAATTCTGCCGCTTAGGCCCATACTACTCGACGGAGCTGCGCAGTGTAGTTTGCACCATACAACTTCCATATAAAATTGTGTCTAGCGGCGGTTCAGAAGCGGTTTCCCGCGGCGGGAGAACCGCCCGTGTAGTATGGGCCTAACGACTCACAACGCATTACGCTCATGTGGCCTCACCCTTCAAGTTGGAATAATTAATTAAAGAACCTAATATCATCATCATCATCATAATTTCAGCCGAAAGTCGTCTACTGCTGGACATAGACCTCCCTCATAATAAAATTACTCAGAACAAAATAAAATTACAAACAAAAAATAACGTGAAAGTAAAATGAAACAAAAATTTACATACTTTAAAAATACAGGGATTTATTAAATAATTGAAGTAAGTTAGTTAAATAACTAAAACCAAAAATCTTAACACAGCCGTGGTGGCCGCTTAGCTGTGATCGAAATGTATGGGCAGTTGGCAGTTGGCAGTTACGTTGCGGTTGGGATGCAGTCCGTCTGTAATGGCCCAGAGAGTTTTACATACATACATACATACACTCTTTATCCTGGGAAAGAGGATACAGCCAAAGCTGCGGGCTGGGGTAGTCTCAAAATCTAATGTCTTCATTTAATGGAGTCAGTTCCCTGATTTAATATTTATGAAGCGGCCATCGATTTTATTGACTACTAGCTTTTGCCCGCGGCTTCGCTCGCGTGTACCATGAGTATTCCAAAGAACTAATATATCAAGCAAGCAAGCATGCACGCAAGCAAGCATGCGTCAAGAAAGCGTGCAAGTAAGCCCGACTAAACTTCAGGTAGATACGGTCCTTTACAGTATTTTTTTTTTAATTTATTGTACCTAAGTATTGTATACAAATTTATACTTATGAAATATTTCGCCAAATTGCAAAACAATTTGTTGGCGAACTATACACTCAATTCAAAAATTTTTGTGCACAATAGATACAGTACATCTTACAAAACTACTGACTATACTACTTAACAATTTTTTGTATGGAAAGAGTTTATCAACCAAGTTTTCAACTTCTTTTTGAAACAATTTTTAGTTTTACATTCTTCCTACGAGAATAGGCTGTTTAATATACGCGGTATTAAGTACCTCCTCATCCTTTTTCCATAATAGTTACAGGCTCGAGGCTCCACATATCCACAATATATACAAATACAATACAAATACAAATACAATATTTCTTTATAGTATATTATATCCATGCAAACTTTCTAGCACTAATATTCCCTAAGCTAAGCCACGGACGGACAAAGGGACAGACGGTCATGGCGAAACTATAAGGGTTCCGTTTTTGCCATTTTAGCTCTAGAATCCTAACAAAAAAGGATATTTATTGTAATGCGTAGAACACATTGCCATGCTCACAGTACCTACCCTAGCGTTATACTAGATACGAAGGTCAACTTCCCAGGAGATCGTCCCCGCGGTAGGTAAATATCGCGCGTAAGTACATGGCATGCATGAGGCCTGGCAAGACCTTCGGTTTGCGCAATGCCACGCAAACATTCCAGAGATTCATGAACAACTCTTTTTGTGCGACCTCGATTTTGTGCACGTAGATCATACAAATTTAGTATACAAGGTCATATAGCAGTTTTTACAGTTGCGTCAAGTACGTGCCAGGGCGCGGTGATTCAACGTTAGTATCTAGGCAACAACTCTGATAACCGCTAGCATACTTTTACTAAAAAAACCGGCCAAGTGCGAGTCGGACTCGCGCACGAAGGGTTCCGTACAATTATCTATAAAAATCACGTTTGTTTGAGCCCCCCTTAAATATATTTTTTTTTATAATTTAACTATTTATTTTTAAAGGTTATTTTTAATTCACTGACATCCTCTTAACCCTGAATTCCTATCACTGAAACAAATGTTTATTGTTTTACGACTTTTTAAAATGAAGCACTTTTTTTCCCATACAAATACACAGAGTATCGTAAAAATAAGAAGAAATCTCAAATTTTCAAAACGTTATTACACCAAAAATATTAAGTTATGACAAAAGCCGTAAAACAAAAAACATTTGTTTAAGTGGTAGGAGTTTAGGGTTAAAAGGATGCTAGTGAATTACAAATAACCCTGCATAATTAAATATTCTGTGAATATTTCAAGTGTCTACCTGTTGCCGTTATCAATATCGAGCAAAAAAATCATGTTTGTTGAATGGGAGCCCCCTTAAATATTTTTATTTTATTCCATTTTTTAGTATTTGTTGTTATAGCGGCAACCGAAATACATCATCTGTGAAAATTTCAACTCTCTAGCTATCACGGTTCCCGAGATACAGCCTGGTGACAGACGGACGGACGGACGGACAGCGGAGCCTCAGTAATAGGGTTTCCGTTTTTACCCTTTGGGTACGGAACCCTAAAAATGAGATAAAAGTTAAAGTAAAAATTAAAGGGGGTCGTCATACAAGAGATGTGTTTTTTCAGCTTATATTATAGTTCTATTACGTGCGTGTGACGTTCCCAATCCGCGCCGGGTCCTCGTGGGAACTACAGCCCAAACCCTCTAATTCTCAGAGCCACAGACCTGCCAGCGGGATGTAAATAGGCAGAGGTGTGTGATGTGTGCGTACCTACTAAATTAAGATATGTTTGACGACAGATGTCGCGCCTGGACGTGGTGATATTCGGAGCCACAGGCTTCACCGGAGCCAAGACCGTGGAGGAGATGGTCCGGATAGCCAAGAAGTATCCAGGGCTGACGTGGGGAGTGGCCGGCCGCTCCCAGTCCAAGGTCGAAGCTCTGATGGCTAACCTGGGGAAGAAGACAGGTCAGTGCTAAACTAACTCTTATTGTGAAACCTGCGATGAAATTCAATGTGTTCCCAATCCGTATTGGGCGCGTACAGTAGGGGAGACCGAGGAGAGTTGATACAGAGGAGAGTTGTGACATCGTCGATTTTTGGGAACTTATTTACTGCCAGCAAGCTCGCAACATAGTAGGAGAGAGAGCTGGCACCAATTTTTGGGTAGGTGTTTGAGGCAAGCTGAAAACTTGTCACATACTTCTCCTATTATACCCCAACACGAAACTGCAGACCTGGCTGGTGAGTAGCGGGGCTAAATGAACCCACGAATTTTTAATTTTTTTTTGTTTACAAAAATATATTTGAGGCAATATGCAATTTTTATATGTTGTAGTTTAATGTTTAAAGAATAAAAAAAATAATAAGCCAGACGATTTAGTCGGGGCTTTAATATTGCCAGGCGCGTGCAAACAAACATTTTTCAAAAATAGTAGATTGTTCAACAAGGGACTAAAACAAGCCATAATGACACGAGATATTTAGCCACCCGAGCGATAGCGAGGGAGGCTATAATTCGAGTTGTCATTATGGTAGTTTAGTCCCACGTTAAACACTCTACTTTTCACTTTGAATGCGAGGAAAAAAACGACGTATAAAATTACTTTTTTACAACGTATGCTCAATACGAGCAATGGACATCTGTTCAAAATTCAAATAGCAAAAAAAATACCGCTGTCTTTTCTTTTCTTTTATATTTTTTTGTAAAGTGACGCTTTAAATGCTTGCATAATTAGCCAACAGATTCTAACTTAAAGATTATGTTAAAACTAATTGGACTATGCATGTAAGAATGATAATTGTTCATTCATTAGAACCGGCAAATAAATTAACCTAACTGATCTAAATTCACACTTAAAAATTAAAGAATCGCGTGTCCCTAAGTTATATTATACATTGCTCCGATAGCCCTCTTAACTGTTAACAAGTCTAGACAGATTTCAACTCTATTGGTTCATTTATCTATGGGTGACAACATACCTATTCGGTACCTAATTATCAGAACAAGTACATTTCCAATCAAAATAAAGATTCGTGATAATGATAAGTTCAAGATTAGGTACGTTGTTCCAAATACGTGACCTTCTAGGCGCTATGCTAACACAATTATCAAAATCAAAATGTTTATTCTTTAACTAGGCTTCAAAATAAAAGAAAAATAATAATAATGTTGTAGTAGTGTTGTGTATTAAGCCATGTTCTGTAGTGGTAGAGCCATGTTGTTGTAGTGGTAGAGCCATGTGTCCGAACTTTTTTATTTGTTTGCATAACAATTAAAATCATCACCTACACAGAAATTTGAAAGTCGAATTTCGGTTGACACTTGACAGCTTAACTTGACAATTTCACGCAACGTACTGAGAAAAAAGAAGGCCACTTTTATCAAAGTGGCGCTCATTTGGCTCGGACATTTTCGGGCGCGCGACTGTGGATCTACAGTTATAATTGATCAAAGGCTTAATGGAACAGTTAGTTTGAATGTTTAGTCAACCCGGGGGAATCGGGTTGTTAGTATCCTTCGCCACTGCAAACTATTCCTAACTATTATTATATTCCTTTCTTTCCACAGGCGAAGACCTCTCGGGCATCAAAATCATCGTAGCCGATGTCAAAGACGAGAAGTCCATCTTGGACATGTGCCTGCAGGCCAGGGTCGTCGCGAACTGCGCCGGCCCCTACCGGCTGTACGGCGAGCCTGTGGTCAAGGCTGCGGTGGAGGCGAAGACGCATCTTGTGGACGTCACCGCCGAGCCCCAGGTGAGGAAGAGTATAGGAATAGAGTTGTATTGGGCAGGACTTGAATTAAAAAAGAGTTTGTAAGAGTAGCCTCGTTTTTGCACTCAAAGTTTGTGCACCAGTATGTAATTTATTAAATCAGACGTTACTTTGCGGAGGTCCATATTAATGAACTGAGACAATTACTTTTGCTCACTAGCGACCTTACGATAGTTACGTTTATCTAAGAAAGGCGTGCTAATGCAGTTCCTCCACCTCCACACTGTACGAACACACACAAATCACACAAACCCAACTATCACAACCGCCAAAATACACTAAAACGTTTCGAACTCAACCACAGCTCATTCAGAGTAGGTACAACAACCGTCCGCTATGCACCAAATGTTAGACAAGTCAAAAAAAAAAAAAAAATGTTACAAAACGTGCTTTAGGCATTAGTCGTCTGATGATGATGAATTAATGTAACATTTCTTGAATTATTGCCTTGCAGTTCATGAAAACGATGCAGCTGAAATACGATCAGGAGGCCAAAGACGCCGGGGTGTACATTGTCAGCGCGTGCGGCTATGGCAGCATCCCCAACGATATGGGACTCGTATACATGCAGCAGAACTTTGACGGTAAGTGATTATTATCTAATATTCGAGTTTTTTTTTTCAATTATTTAGAGGTAACTAAAAAAATTCTCGAGTGGCGTTCATGGACCGGAAGATGCGGTGTAGGTAGGCCTCCAACAAGACGGAGCGACGACCTGAAGGTTGCTGGAACGCGTTGGATGCGGATGGAACAGGACCGATCTGTCGAGCCTTAGGGGAGGCTTATGTTCAGAAGTGGACATCTTTCGGCTGAAATGATGAAACAAAAATCCATTAAAAAATGTGTTTCTCTTGACTTGTGATTCCCAACTTTAACAATAACAACAAATAAACTATAACAGAAATTTTGACCAGGTTCAATTCCCGGTTATATTATGTTACAGTAAATGTTTATGTGTACAGTTTTACATACATACAGTATGTTTGTATGTATGTAAAACTCTAGTATGTTACAATACTACATACGAGAGTTAAAAAAATGTTTGAATGTTATTTTTTTGTTAGGTACATATAAAATCGAAGCCATGGTTCCTAAGAACAGATCTCGCTGTCTCTCATAGTTTCTGATTTCTTTTCTCCATACTGACCCATGACGTGACACCTGGGTGGGTAGTGCTTAACGAGCGATACAACTTCGGTGGTAGGCTTCGGCCGAGGCTGGTCACCACCCTATAGGATGAGCCAGGCCGCCAAGCGACTCATCGTGTTCCGGCCTGTTATCTACAGGGTAATTTTTTAATCAGTGCACAAATTTTGATACTTAATTCAGTATCGTTAATAGATCACGATTATCTGTTCAAGATTTTATTTTTACATTTTGAAATTTGGGTTGTTCATAGTACCTAATTCATCCAATAAATTGGTCGAGTTACTATGAAAAATAAAAAAATAAGTGATAAATATGATAACGATAAATACTGATATTTCTTATTTTAACGACATTGAATCACAATTTAAAATTTGTGCACTTAATAAAAAAATACCCTGTGTAGTAGACATTCTGGAGAAAGGGTCTGAGCAGTTGTGCAGCGCGCGCGTACCGGTTACAGTGCCCTGTATTCGTTGTGCTGTTGCGGTATGGTTTGCACTGCTTGGCGGCACGAGCAACACTTCGCTCAGCTGCCTTCTTTCTACTTATTCCCTTATATCAAGTCTAGGCTGAATGAGCATTTAGGCAAACGTGCTCCATCATAGGCCTCATCTTTGCTTTCCATCAGGCGTGATTGTGGTCAAACGCAAACCTAGGTATATTGTAAAAAAAGTAAGAAATAAAAAACGACCTCCTCCTTTTCTTGAAGTCGATTAAAAATGAGCAAGCGCAGCATGGGACGTCTACCAACGATATGGACGTATGATTTGGTAAATCCCGCAGGTTCACGGTGGATGCAAGCTGCTTCCTTCCAACTGTAATAATTGGATGTCTATTTTTTTGCAATGTATAGTAAATCGAAAACCATTTCGAAATAAACGCTTTTTAACTCGTTTTCTGTAGTTATTTTATTTTAATATTATGTAATAAATTTATTACATAATAAATAAGCAATGACCTTCATTTGTCATTGGTGCAAATTGCGTGACCAGTCCAAGTCGTACTTTATTCTGTGTGGTTAGAATTACTCACAATTTACGCGTGGATTATACTACGGAGTTTGATTTCGACCCGCTGTCTGACATCTAGCACTTCGACAGCGCCAGTAAAGTGACACTAGTTACAGTGTACCACTACGCAAAAAATAATTAAAGGGGTTGCCTTATCGTACGCATTTAGATAGATTTAGAAATTTGACAATGTGCGAGGCCTCAATTATAATCTGACGTCATCAACCAAAATAGTTTCAATAATTAATTTTGAAAAAAGTAGTGAACTAAATGACAAAATATTGAAATTAGTTTGTTATAATTGACTTTTATATACAAATAAAAATATAAAAACCACTGTTAATTTTTTTAGACATTCCCAATTGGGTATCAATAAGGGAAGTCTATATCCAGCCAGTGGACGTCCTACGGCTGAAATTATAGTAGGTCATTTTATTGATATTGCCAATATCGCCATTGTAAATCGTTTGTTTGTTGCAAGGCACTTTGAACTCAGTGGAGTCGTACGCAAGCTTGGATTTGCCGCGAGAGTTTCAAGCCGAAGTGATGAAGCGCGGTATCATAAACTATGGTACATGGGAGTCGCTTATAAACGGGTAAGTTTGTAAAATCAAAACGTTTAGTCAGTATTAGGCCTAAATGTAAAAACTAAAAGTTTTAATTGCAGTTAGTTTTGTCAGTTTTGTGAGGAAAAACCGGAACCCTTATAGGATCACTTTGTTGTCCGTCTGTCAAGACCTTTTTTCTCAGGAACGCGTGGAGGTATCAAGCTGAAATTTATACCAAATACTCAAAGGTTCCCTTAGAGCTGTCAAAAAATCAATTTTCTCAACCAACGCAATCAAAATCAAAATCAAAATCAAAACGTTTATTCTGCAAGTAGGCCGCAAAGGGCTCTTTTACATGTCATTTTTTTAAACTACCAGCGCTTTCGTAAGGACCATCATTGCCAAGAATGCGCCGCAAGAAACTTGGCAGAAAGTCATCTTTTCAAATTAAAATATAATAAATTACAAATTAAAAAAATCATACAAATATAGAATTAAGTAAATAAAACAAATAATTATATAAAAAAACAATACAGGGATGTATTGGGTCCCTTAGTTAAAAAACTAAAACAATACCTACATCTTAACTATATCTACGTTAAGTGGAAGTGTAGAATGCTTCCACCGTCAAAAAAAAAAAAAAATTAAAAAGGAAAAAAAAAAAATATATTGGAGATGTCTTCCAATGTCACAATAATTAAAAATGATTGTGTTAAAAACACATTTCAGGTCAAGTAACCATTAAACTTTTGGATTCCAAAGGCAAACGCTTACGCCTGCCGCCCCCAAAGTTGGCTCACACGCACTCATGTCATGCTCTGAAAGCAGAGCGGTACCGAGGGCATGTATCGCTTCCGTTCCCATAAGCCTTAATCAAAAGATACAGCCGTTTATGCCGCAAATTTCCGCAAATTTTCGAAACTCGCAAGGGAATCAAAACCTACAGGGTACTGCCCGTGAACTCAGAATCTTGAAATTTGGTACGAAGCAAGTTTTATAGCACAGATAAAGGAAAAATTGCGAAAAGCATAAATTTTTTTTCTCAAACATGCTATGAAGTATTGACGTTATGTTCCTTATAATACGCCACGAAGGGTCACGTTGCAGGTGCAGGTGCAGCCGATGGTGGAGGAGCGCCTAGACGAGAGGTCAATAATGGAATTTCATACAACTTTGCTGGCCAAGGCCAGCAAAGTGATCGTCTATTGTTTCATACCATGACGTTTATAGGTCTATGACATCATAGCATTTAGCCATTAAAAAAAAAACTATAAGCAATATTTGCGTTTTGGTTCATTAAGACATTCTGCCACTACGCTTATTTAAGGTAAGGTAAGATGATGATGATGATGATGATGGTGTGATGATGATGGTGATGATGATGATGATGGTGATGATGATGATGATGATGGCGATGATGATGATGATGATGATGGTGATGATGAGATGATGATGATGATGATGGTGATGATGATGTTGATGATGATGATGATGATGATGCATGTTTGAGAAAAACTCTATACAAGCCTTGGCCACGAACAGGGATTGCCGGCCTCGTATCTCTAGATGGCCTCGTTAACACTCGGCCATCTATAACAACTCGGCCGGCAATCCCCTATTTCGCGGCCGCTGCAGTAATGTACTATTGTCGGTCTGTCTATATCAGTAACCAATCTACAATGATCCCACACTGCGCACATTTTGCTTAGGAGCAGGGGTCTGCTAAGACTGGATGTTCATAGCTACATATAAATTTGTACGGAGCCCTCGGTGCGCGAGTCCGACTCGCACTTGGCCGGTTTTTTCGTCACGGTCTTCCTTAGACTCATTCGTCGTTCTTCCCTTTCGTTTTTTGTCTCATTTACTTAAAAACATTTATTTACCAGCATTTGGCGATTAAGTAAATGAGACATAAAACGAAAGGGGAGAATGACGAATGAGTCCAGGGAAGACCGTGACGAAAATGAATAAGACTTATTAAGAGATGGAGAAGTTGCAGAATTTGACCAAAAAAGATAGTGACGGATAGCGAACAAGACGAAGGAAGACGAATACAGAATGAAACGAAATCACTATCACTACATAGTATAAATCAAAGTCGCTTCCCGCTGTCTGTCTGTCTATCCCTATGTATGCTTAGATCTTTAAAACTACGCAACGGATTTTGATGCGGTTTTTTTAATAGATAGAGTGATTCAAGAGGAAGGTTTATATGTATAATACATGCATAATATAGTAGAGAGACATACATGCATAATATAGTAGGTTTCTAATGTGTATGTCGGCGCGACTGATTTAAGCGCCATCTAGCGACGATAACCTAAATGTTCAGAGTCACGTTAAACTATCGTCCGTAAACCGACTTTACAGACAACCGGCTTTTCCTGTTCTGTGCTCCCAATAGGGAACGTGCACATAGACGGTGCTGCCAACTGGTGCCATAAGGGTGCCATCAATTTGAATGTTTTACCTTGATAAGTTTGTTTTACTGTCCGCATAGTGTCTCTTCTGTCGCATTAGTGCTGCCGCCTATAGTTTACTGCACGTTCCCTATAATACTTTTTCTCACAAAAGAAGAAACTTGACGTTTTCTCATGAACTTTAAAAAAAAACTAAAAATCTTGAAAAAAAACGTGGAAACGAACCGAGGTCGGCTGGATCGGCGACCACCCGATTTCTAATGTGCTATTATGATCTGCTCGAAGTCGGCGAAATTTAGCTTTGTATTCTAATGCAAACAAAAATAGCCGGAAAACACGAGTAAAAGCGGTTTTCTGAAAATGAAACATAGCTAGATCAGTTTTTCATCCCCGAAAACCCCCACATACCAAATTTCATCGAAATCGTTGGAGCCGTTTCAGAGATCCTGATTATATACATATATACAAGAATTGCTCGTTTAAAGGTATTAGATAGATTAGATTAGATAGATAGATAAACCGCATCAAAATCCGTAGCGTAGTTTTAAAGATCTAAGCATACATAGGGACACACAGACAGCGGGAAGCGACTTTGTTTTATACTATGTAGTGATAGTGATACATGCATAATATAGTAGAGAAACACTTATAATTTTAGAGGTTTCTAATGTGAGGTCGTAAATAAACACATTTTTTTGCGCTTACATTGCAAACGCTGGCTGAACCCTACGAGATGGATCAAAATAATGCAGTACAGTATTGTACACCTTAAAAAGGTCTACAAAAAAGTCCGTGATGGTATCTGTCTATCTCTTAGGGATAACCCACAATAACCATTTTTTATCCTTTACTTTTTACGAGAAATAATGGCTTATTTACGAAACGATTTTAAGCAATACAGCATTAATCCTTATCCAATTAAGTACCTTTAATACATTGTGCATGTAATATAGATCAATATGGCCATTTACAGTATGTAATTTAAATGAATATTTTCGAAGATACTTATTACAGATTTAAAATGCAGGGACATAGCGGTTGCGGCGGCACCGGCCTGGGGGGGGGGGGTCTAATGACAAAAAGATATGGACGTTGTAATAAAGACATTCTGTAGTATATTTAGTATCAGCATTGCACCCGTGCGAAGCCGGGGCGGGTCGCTAGTAATAATGAAACGAAAAACGAATGAGGCGAGATAATAGGATACCTCTTGAAATTATTGATATAATGCTATCACATTATCTTAATAATGTATTTTTTGGTTGTCAGGTTGGCACACTCAAATGAGCTGGTGTGGCTGCGAAGGAAACTGAACCCCGAGAAGCTGCCAACCTTCCAGCCCAAACTGCAGCCTCGGTATGTAAATAATTCACAATGTCAAAATATATTTATTCAAAGACTCTCTACAGAAAAACCCTATTGAGAAGAATCCAGCAAGAAACTCAACAATATTATTTTCAAACAGATGTACAAGTTAAGGAATTTAATTTCCTACCGATTTCGTAAAACGTCAAAGCAGCATCGTACTAGCTCTTTTATGGTGACAGTTTGCTGTACGATTAGAGCAAGATCCCAAAGCTGCCAGACGTTACTTATTTTCTCATGAGTAAAATATACGGGATAATACAGGGTAATTTTTTAGTCAGTGCACAAATTTTGATATTTGTTTCAGTATCGTTGATAGATCACGATTATCTGTTCGAGAATTTATTTTTGTACATTTTGAAATTTGGGTTGGATATATAGTAATTCATCCAATAATTGTTCGAGTTACTATGAAAAACAAAAAAATTAAGTAATGAATATTATAATTAAAAATTCTGAAATTTGTTATTTTAACGATACTGAATCACCCTTATTCAAAAATTACCCTGTATAGTGTTAGTATGTATGTACTTTAAACGTACCTAGGCATACCTGCTACCTTGGGCTGACGGCCAATCTGCAGCTACCAGGTGCTAAAGGTACGTGAAATACTACACGCTTTTCTTAATTTCTGATGCTGATTTTTATGTATCTTTTTGAGAATATTGTTAGAATTTAGTATTCAATACTACCAGACCTCTCTCACCGGCGGCAACTTTTGCCAAACGCTTTAAAGCTCTTTGAAAAATTATGTAATTTTGCAAATTAAGGGTCAATTAGGGGTATTCAGGGAATTATTTCAATGCTTCCTGTAAGCAGTCAGACTAATACTAGCGGCCAAACATCTGCTACACTCATTCAAAATGTCTCAATAACTAGTAAAAAAAAATGATTGTAACTGTGGGTTCGAAATTAAATTCCTTGACTGTACAATGTTATAAATACATCTGAAATGCGGATCGGAATTATATCCGAACATCCAAGTCCATATACATTTGTTTATTGCATATCACCAGAGCCCTTACATTTTGATGTCCATGTCGTCACGACGCGTACAGGTGATTGCAATTTGAGTAGTTGTGAAAATCAATCATTAATCATCTATCATTAAAAATTAACCAAATGTGCGACACAACAAACAAAAATACGATTACAAAACAAAAGTATTTTTAAGAATATTGCATTACGTATGCACAAAAAGATGACTTAGATTTTCTCTGCGTAGGAATTAATGCAAGAAGGATTGCGTGCTTCAAGTTAGAGAAGAAATCTATTTTCTATGTAATTATTGAAATGTGTATAATAATGTCATTTAGCATTAGATATTTTTGAAAATAATGTTTATTATGGCTTAATTAAGTGACAAGGATTTTTTTCTTATTTTCTCCAGCCTATAGAATAGAAGCCATTTCGGGGCCTATTTCTCGAAACTTATTTGACTAATAAATATTAGGTAGGTAGCTAATATTATTAGTGTCAATTGGGTTTTGGTTTCATGAATAAAAAGAAAAAAAATACACTAGTAAAATACACTAATAAAGCTGTTGGTCTCGGAAGGCTTGTAAGAAATATTAGTCAAAAATAATTAGTGTCACATTTTACGAAATAAATTTATAAAATGTGGACTGATTCGGACTCTGACGCTTCGGACGCTGATGCTGCTGATTAAACATAATGATTCGCCGTCGTGGAGTCTTTTTGAACAGAACTACGGACAAAAAAACGTCTGAAAAGCTCCCAAAAAGATTTCTTTTGCTTCTACTATGCTTCTTAGAACCATTAACTTGAGATCCATTTTAATAGTTATTTGTGATACCTACAAGGTTGGTAAGTATGGTTTTACAAAGGAGTTGACGAGTGATAAACCCGAGCCGCACGGCGAGGGTTTTCATCGTCACAAGTTTGTAAAACCTTGCCAACCGTGTATCACACGACGTTTTTCAATACATTTGTGAGAAAATAGGCCATTAATAACAAAAAATTGTAAAATAAAAATAAATTTCTCGAGATATTGGTGGCAAAAGATTATTTTGCGCGGCTTGCGACTTACTTAAAATATCAGGCGGAGTTAGTTCCATGTTATTGTCGACTTCATCACTTGAAGAACTCATTTTGTTTGATTTTTGTACATATATATAATCAAGACACTTGCTGACAAGAGGCAGAAACAACATCAAGGTGCCTCGGTAGCAACCACCGCAAACTTCTCTTGTCAAGCCTGCGGTAGAGTGTGTGGCTCCCGCATTGGTTTGCACAGTCATAGAAGACGTTGTATCCCACACGGTACGCCATAAATCGTCTGTAATAGACGCAAAGGCCTATATATATATATATATAATCAACAACACAAAACAACGCAAAGTTTTACAAAAATGGCGCGTCCATAATGCGCATGCGTAATTTTTGTTTTGAATTAGGTTAACTAAAATTATCAGGCAAAGGTTCGACGCGTTCAGCCACTGCGATTTTTTGAATAAATAAAAGGTGGAAATCATTAAAATCTGTGGTAATTAAATTACAGTTTATAATAATTACATTCAATTTTGCATTTTCATTACTTAGTTTTGTATATTAATACATTTTTCTACGTATAAATGGATATTTTTTATTTTTGTCACTTAACTCTTTGCTTGTAAACTTTTAAAATGGATAATTAAAAAAAAACTAAAAAAATCTCACTAGTGCGGTAAAATGAACTTAACGAGCCATGTATACATCCTTTGAAAGTGAATTTTTCGAGCAAATGTATTGTTATGATATGGATTTATGATCTGAAATAAACGATTTATTATTATTATTATTATTATTGAAAAATATTATAATATCTAAATTAAAGCAATAATTCGCTGTTACCGCCAACGTGCAAACGTCAAAAGAATTTTTTTTTTTTTTTTTCCTGTTTCGTCCGTTCGGACAGGCTAAGGTCTGGGACCATATCGCCTCGTCATCAGTTGTTGAGAGTTGTGTTCATCGTTATTTTAACGTTTATTTTACTTCAACGTCACAAAACTTCTTTAGTATGTTTTTTCTACATTTTCATGTCCAATTAAACTTCTTCAGTAAGTATTCTTCCAATGTTGTCACTTCCAATTAAACTTCTTTAGTATTTGATTTCTATGTTGTCTCATCCGGTAAAACTTCTTCAGTTATTGTCAAATCTAGTGTTTATATATCAAATCCAGGAAATATAAAATAATATTTGTGTACTAAGTACATAAAAATTATCGCTGAAAGGAAACGGTGTGTGATCCCAGTTGACACATGTCAGTGTCATTTGTTTTATTTACATTTTTTTTTTGACCTAACCTAAACTAATCTATTTCTTAGATAACTATTTATAATACTGAAACGATAAAAATTAGAAATAATCAATGAATCAAGAACTTTTTTCCCACAATAAAGATTATTATATTTCTTTTACTGTTGATACAATAAAGTTGTACAGTGGTTCAAATATGGAATGATTCATTAACAACTCTGGAGCAGAACGCGGGACCAGGTGTGGTTCTCCGTAAATGCGGATTAATTCGTCCATCAACACAAGGCGCTGAATGCCAAAAGACGAACAATGAAAGATTATGTGATCTATAGTTTGATCCTCATTTGACTGACACAATTCACAAAGAGGATCACTTACAATTTTCATACGATACAAGTGATGATTAAGACGACAATGACCAAAACGAAGACGACAGATTGTGCTATAAAAGCTTGTCTTACGATAGATATTTCCTTTGCAGAACCAAGGCTTGGATTGTAAGTTTACATCCAATGCAGCATACCAACAACCCTTGTTTTCTTGTTGCACAACATGATCCCAATGTTTTTTCCACTGAATGTACATTCTTTGTTTCAGAATTGCAATTGCGTCTGTATATGGAAGTAGGACATCAAAACTAACATCAACAGACTGAGGAGAATCTGAAATTGATCGAGCCAAGAAATCTACATTTTCATTACCAGAAACCCCTATATGTGACGGTGTCCACATAAATTCAACAACTAATTTCTTTTTTAAATAAAGTTCTGACCAAAGATCTTTAATTAAGAAAATTAAATAATTGGTATTAGATTTAGTTTTATTATTTTGTATAGCTTTTAAGACACTCATACTATCACTAACAATTACCCATTTACATGACCCTTTATTTTGCCTTGATATGTGCTTCAGTGCACAGAGGATAGCAAACGCCTCAGCTGTGAAGATACTAGCATGTTTATTTATTTTAAAACCAAGACCCATTTTATTTTCAGGGTCATATACTGCTGAAGATACACTAGTCTCATTCTTTGATCCATCTGTATAAATGAATTTAAATTCATTCCATGAAGCTAATTTCTCATATACTTGTTCCTTTCTGGAGAGATTATTATCAATTACCACATTTATAGGACTAAATTTACTTTCAAAAGGCCCATCAAAGCAGGGTAAGTGGTCATTGCTTTTATATATATTAATTTGCTTTAAATAACTATTAAATTCTGATAAGCCCTGCAAAGTATAAAAAGATTTTTGAATAAACAGTATATTACTATTTAAGAGTTGATTTAAAAGAGGGTTTCCATTTTCAGCATGTAGTTTTAAAACAAATCTTTCCTTCAAATATGCAATTCTTACGTCAAAAGAAAACTAATACGAAAGTGGCGGGAACTTGCTTTTTTAATAGGTTAGAAGTCATAGGTGATTCAGCCAAGCCAGACTAATATTTTTCATTAGCCTACCAGTATTAGTTACCAGTCTCATCATAATTTTTAAGAATCATAAAATATTAGTACTCGTAAATTTTTCGCTAATAACTAATATACTAGTAAACTAATAGTTTCGAGAAATAGGGCCCTGGAGTCAAATCTGCAGCGCGCCCTTACCGGTCACACACAGTGCCCCGTATTGGTTGTACGGTATGCACTGCTTGGGGGCGCATGCAACACCGCGCTCAACTGCCTTCTTCTTGCTTATTCCCCTAATTTAAAGTCTAGGGTGAATGAGCATTTGCTAGGCAAACGTGCTCCATCTTAGGCCTTATCTTCACTTTCCATCAGGCGTGATTGTGGTCAAACGCAAGCCTATATTGTATAAAAAAAAAACTGCTATGACTTCATATTATCCTATATCAGGTCATCGTTTGAATATGAATTAGGATTTCTCAAGCTTTTGTTTTTCCAGCTGTATAATCCACAAGCACGAAGATGCCTGGTGCCTACCATACTTGGGGCCTGACTCCTCCGTAGTGTATCGTACCCAACGCTGGTTCTATGAAAACGACCACAAGAAACCCGCCCCCCAGTTCAAGCCCTATTTCAAACTAGGGGGATTCTTTGCCACCACCGTTGTAGGTCTGGCTGCAGTGATACTGTTCTTAATGTCCAAGACTTCAGTGACTAAGAGACTGCTGCTCAATTTTCCTAGGTAAGTTATTCTTTACATGCACAATTTGAAATCTTAGCGATTATTGGTCATCTTCATCATCATCATCATAATTTCAGCTGAAAGACGTCCACTAGTGAACATGGCCAAGGTCCGCCAAACAGATCGCGTGATCGTTGCCATGTATGGTCATACTTAGCTTCTATTTCGAAATAAGAAATATCTTCTGAACCGTTAGCATAATCCAGCCGGTGTCTAACATTTGGTAGCATAGGGTACGGTTGTGGTACCTACTCCGAAGATGAGCTCTCGCCGAGTTCGAAACGCGTCAGTGTATTTTGGTGGTGGTGACAGTTGGGTTTGTGTGATTTGTGTGTCCTTAATTTATTGTGATTTCTACTAACAAATATAGATCTAGCATTTCTTACGTTGGGGGTTTGTCTGATAAGATTTATGGCATTTTGAAATCAAACTATATTAATGTTGCCTTTAAGACTGACAACTCTTTGTACTCTAGGCTATGTAACCACAAAGACCAGGTAGATAAGGGAACTAGATCGGGGGTATACAAGCTTACTTGTAATGACTGCAATAGGATATACGTAGGACAGACAGGCCGAAGTTTTAATATTAGATTTAAAGAGCATGTTTCGGCATATAGGAATGAGCATCCAGACAGATCGAATTTTGCAAAACATTTGTTGGAATCAAATCATTCATTGTTAGATTCAGATTCTTATGATGTGTTACATTATTGCGGCAAGGGTTTGCGTCTGGATGCTCTGGAATGCATGGAAATAATTAGGTACAGTCAAGTGTAAAAATATGGGAGCACACAACTGTTGGTATTGGTCAGTATGGAATCAAATACGTTTTAAAAATCATAACTTTAATTTCCATTTGCACTTATTCAAAAAACTACACATTAATTGCAGATCACAACACTAAGTGCAGCGCTGGGGTGCTTTAAACGCCTCAGCATTATGCTGAGCCAGTGTCCGATTTGCAACCGCAATGACACATTCTATCTTTAGCTTTAGTGTTGCCTTTTGTTTTGTAAAATATTGATGATGTGTCTTGAGATGTTGTAAATAAATGTATTTTCTTTTTCTTTTCTTTAAGTATTAATCTGAAAAACCGTTACTTCGTTCTGCCTTAGACGGTACTTGTCTAACGAACGCTAAGAGAGCAAGTGACCCGCTTATCTTGTTCGCCGTTCCGCGCGAGACCGACGTTGCTTCTGACGCAACGAATCACGTGACATCCGGATTTACTCAATTGTTTATCTAATAATTAAGTTTATGGTAATCGAACCGCTTCAAGACGGGAGTATTAAACAAATAATTAATAAATAATAATAGTAACCTAACACAACTTGCTCATAAATATGTCCCATAGCTCTTATCTCGTCG
Source organism: Archips xylosteana (assembly GCA_947563465.1). Classification (NCBI taxonomy): domain Eukaryota; kingdom Metazoa; phylum Arthropoda; class Insecta; order Lepidoptera; family Tortricidae; genus Archips; species Archips xylosteana. The sequence goes on along the minus strand of OX387351.1, from coordinate 1,745,496 downwards.
AATTAAGAGGGTTTATACCTGCTGAGCTGGCAACGTTGCATTTTTGTTCGTTTTTCTCGGTTATTCCATAAAAATTGAATGAAAATTAAAAATGTTTTGAATACGAATTGTTCTAATATATAAGATAATGTGTCTACTGCAATAATAATTCGTGATAGACTTTTATTTTCTTTAAAAACGAACAAGTTACTACCTAACGGTTTTTAAAGAAAATAAAAGTCTTATCACGAATTATTATTGCAGTAGACACATTAACTTATATATTAGAACAACTTGTATTCAAAACATTTTTAATTTCCATTCAATTTTTATGGAATAATCGAGAAAAACTAACAAAAATGCAACGTTGCCAGCTCAGCAGGTATAAACCCTCTTAAGGTATAGGTATATAACGATGGGAGGATTAAGGTGGAAGCGCACGCTCTAGGCGCGAAATTTAAACTTTTTACAGTTTTTAATTTATTGTGGGTAAACGGTGTAATTGTTTAACTTCATATGGTATTTGCGCTTGTAAAACAGTGTTCTTTATATTATTGTGTAAAGTTTTTTAAGAATAAAACTATTAGCTTGAAATAAAAGTTGTCAAAACGTTAAAAGTCCGAATTTCTATGTTTGACAACTTTTATATCAAGCTAACAGTTTTATTCTTAAAAAGCTTTACACAATAATATAAAGAACACTGTTTTACAACCGCAAGTACCATATGAAGCTAAACAGTTACACCGTTTACCCACAATAAATTAAAACCTGTAAGAAATTTGAATTTCGCGCCTAGAGCGTGCCGTTCCACCTTAAATCGATACTTATTTTTGCACTTGACCGTACACTATGGGGTCTATTATTAATGAACAGGTAAATTTAGTATCTTCTCCTTTACTGCGGCTTGGGTCTAATTTGAACAGTTATAGTATTAATAAAATATGCCTTATCCATAAATAAACAAAAATTCGAGGTAGTTTTATATGACAATAGAAGTTAATTTTTGTGGGGTAGGTAGTTTAGTTTGAGAAAAATAAAGTGGGTACTAGAGAAGTTAAAAAGTTAAAACTTTTGTTTTGGTTTGTTAGTTTAACATTTGTTAGCATAGCGTACGGTTGTGGTGCCTACTCTGAAGATGAGCTCTGTTGGAGTTCGAAACGCGTCAGTGTTGTTTGGTGGTGGTGATGTTTGGGTTTGTGTGATTTGTGTTTGTTCGTACAGTGTGGAGGTGGAGGAACTGCATGAACACGCATTTCTTGCATAAACGTAACTATCGTAAGGTCGCGGGTGAGCGAAGTTATTGTTTCAGTTCATTACTTCAGAACTGTTATAAAACAAAACTAAAATAGTATTCTAGTTTAAAAAAAAGGTTGGGAACTGGACCAGTTGAGTAAAATATTTTCGGTTCAAAGGCATAATCCCGTTTTTTCTATTCCAAGTATTTTCATGTCCCCAGATTCTTCTCGCTCGGCTTCGTGACGCGTCAGGGGCCTACGGAGAACGTGATGAACAACACCAAGTTCCAGTTCCAACTGTTCGGGGAGGGCTGGGACCGCGGCGCGGACGTCGAGGCGTCCAAGCCCAACAAGAAGGCTACAGTCACGGTAGGTCTCACTATTACCAGTCATCGGAATAGGTACCGGTAAACTAGGGTTACTTTAGGAAATTTTGGGGCTACTTTGATAGATTTAAAATGGTTATAAAATCGCAAATATTCATAGCTCGATTGAGCAAATGACGTAAAAAGTTAGGTAATTTATCAAAGTAGTTATTTCACTGCCACAGATGGTCTAAAAAAATAAGGATACGGCGTAAAACTGTTTTTCAAAGTAACCCCTGCATTTGAAAGTAACCCCAGATTACGGTAGTGCAATATCGCGAGACTTCGGTGTGCAAGCTTAGTATTCAGGGATGTTGCGGATGTAGAATTTTCGACATCCATGGATGCGGTTGCGGAGGGAACCTATCGATGTTTAGAAAATTTTATTTCCGAAGGTTTATAATCCCGAAAACTTCATTTGTCCGAATGCATTTTTTTCTGAAACTGTATATATTTCAGGATTTATTTCAGGACCATCGTGTAGAACCCTTTAGGTTAGGTTAGGGTTCTTTTATAAAAATCCTGAAATATTTGCAGTTTCAGGAAACAATGCATTCGGATAAATGAAGCATTCGGGATTTTAAATATTCGGAAAAATAAATTCTTTTGTATTATAATAAAATAAAACAAAAAATATTACATTTCGAGTACTTATTTTATTAAAAAAAATTAACATAATTGTTCAGGTATGTCATGATATAATTAGATTCATCCCGGATTGGGTGGCTATATTCAAATACTAGTCCGCAGAAATACTTGTGTTATAAAAAAGATTTTAACAATTTTTCCAGGTGAAAGGCGTGAATCCAGGTTATGGGGCGACGGTGACTGCTCTTTTGTTCTCTGCCATCACTTGTCTGAAGGAGAGTGAGAAAATGCCGGGAACGTGAGTATACTGCTGAGTCTGCTGACGCTGGTCGTCATTTTACAGCTTTTGCAATAATATGCTCTGTTGTATTAAATTCGCATTCAGTAATAAAATCCTAAGTCGCAATACGCAGTAAAAATACAGTCAAGAGTTAGAACACTTACAGCCTTATACAACGTGCCCACCAGGTTTCCGCGAGAGTCTAACCACGCATTCCTGAGGCCATATGAAGTAATAAATGTTATCTGAACCTAGGTCGAATTATTTTTATTTATTTTTTTTATTTTTTCATACATAATAAATACGCAATCCCATCACCTCCACCACTTTCATAGTAAAATTTAAACATAAAAATGGAAATATCTCAAAAACTAAGCATATTTCGACCTAGGTTCAGATAACATTTAATACTCCATATGGCCTCAGGAATGCGTGGTTAGACTCTCGCGGAAACCTGGTGGGCACGTTGTATATCTCGCTAGCGATTTGCGGACGGTTTAAAAACGGAGCGAACGCGCAGTGAGAACGCCGCGAATGCGTTTTGCATATAGGTCTGGGACGCCATGGCACGATGTACAACTAGGGTTAACAGCGCAATGTAGAATTTCAACGTCGGCGGTACAGCGCCATCTATCGGCGAATTGGCTAACTAATCTAATCTGCAGTCTACTCTAGAACTATTGATGGTTTTTCAGATGTAATTCTTTATTATATGAACAGATTTCATTTTTTTTTTCAAAGAAGATACTGTTAGCGTGATCTTATAGGTACTTAAAAGAAAAGAAATGCTTGCAGTGGCGGTAAAATTACAATCTTAGCTTAGAAATATTTTTTTACAAAAACTTAAAAACTGCTCAACTGATTAAGTTGAAAATAATTTTCCTAGAAAGTTTTTATTATGTTTAACTTACTTGATTTTTTTTATATTTTTTAGACGTGCGGTTCAAAAGTTAGAGGGAGGGACACATTATTTTGAACTTTCGGAGTGAATATCTCCGAAAATATTCACTTTATCAAAAAATGGTGTTTGCATACCCCTATTTATTTTCAAATACCTACCCAATGATACCCCACGTTAGTCGAGAAAAAAAAATCACCCCCACTATACGTCTATGGGACGTACCCTAAAAAGTTTTTTTTAGTTTTTTTTATTTAACCACTTTGTCGGCGTGACTGATATATAAATTCATGCCAAATTACAGCTTTTTAGTACTAACAGTCTCTGAGCTTAGCCGCGGACGGATAGACAGACAGATTTGGCGAAACTATAAGGGTTCCTAGTTGACTACGGAACCCTAAAAATGAAGTGAGAACAGTATTTTAGCTGACGAGTCATGCCTGTTCTGCTATTTGGCATATACATTTTTATGTAAACTGTTCATTACATTTTTAATTCTGATTAGACCTATCCCATTAGCTAGGTTGACGACCAAATGGCCTAGTGGTTAGAGAACCTGAGTATGAAGCTTGAGGTCTTGGGTTCGATTCCCGCGTCGGGTAGATATTTGAGTGAAAAATACGAATGTTTGTTCTCGGGTCTTGGGTGTTTAAAATATATTTAAATATGTATGTATCTATGTACATATCTGTATGTTTATCCGTTGCCTAGTAGGTACCCATAACACAAGCTTTGCTTACTTTGGAACTAGGTCTATCGGTGTGAATTATCCAGTGATATTTATTTTGTATTTTTTTCTTTGTATACAGAGGCGGAGTACTAACCACAGGAGCTGCCTTTTCCAAAACGGATCTCATCAAAAACCTTAATGAGAACAATCTCACCTTCGAATTCCAACTGCAGTAACTTCTAAACAAGTATTTGTTAATGTTGTATGCATAGGATTAACGGCTGCTCGTCCACTAGAGCTGTATGAGGTAGCTAAGCGATCTGCGATGAAAAACCGGTCAAGTGTGATTCGGACTCGTGCACTGAGGGTTTCGTACAATTTGGTAGCAGATTTATTTTGGTGAACCAGTTTACCTTTTCTAACATTTATTTGAGCTGTTGAACTATAAACTCACCAATCACCAGTAGGATAGCGCCGCTGAGCGAAACTAAAAAATTAAAAATTGTATTGGTGTATTATGTCCTCGCACAGTGCTAGTGGATACGCCGCCGTATTGTACAATTTTCGCATTTATTGTCAATTTATTTTTTAATTTTGTAGCGTATACTGGATTTAACTTTAATAAATCTTATGTAATCAATATGTTTTCCAACTTCTGCTATTTTTCTCTTCTTCTCTCTTCTTTTTCAGGCTTTTTCTATCCACTGCTGGATGTAACCCTCTCCTAATCTCCTCCACTTCGTCCTAATCTTAGTCTTCCTGAGCCAGTACGGTCCGGCGTTACTTTTTATGTCTGCTATTTTTACTCATATTTAATTTTGCACTTGGGTCTTAGTCATATTAAAATATATTTTTAAAACTACCTCGGCGACTGGTTAGAGCAATTTACCAAAATATATTTTTAAAACTACCTCTGCGACTGGTTAGAGCAATTTACCAAAATATATTTTTAAAACTACCTCTGCGACTGGTTAGAGCAATTTACCAAAATCTTAATTTCCTTGTAGCAAAGTTTACGTTCGCATTATTTCCCAAATGCTTTTTTTCTCTTTTTTTTCTCACTATGGTTTTTTACTGAAGCTTATTTTCACAATCGCGCTTTTCCCCAACTTTAATCGACACAGACACATAGGTAGGTTTAGATTATGTTAAGTTTTCATCGGCCCGAAGGTTCAAAAGCGTGAGCGGAGCTCCGTCGACACTGTGTCTGTGTCAAACTTTGATCAATTATAACTGTAGATCCACAGTCGCGCGCCCGAAAATGTCAGAGCCGAATGAGCGCCACTTTGATAAAAGTGGCCTTCTTTTTTCTCAGTACGTTGCGTGAAATTGTCAAGTTTAGCTGTCAAATGTCAACCGAAATTCGACTGTAATGTAGTAAAGACTAGGTTCAAATTTCTGTGTAGGTGATGATTTTAATTGTTATGCAAACAAATAAAAAAGTTCGGACATTTTTTGAAGGGGATTTTGTTCGGCAATTTGTATCTTCAGTTATAATTGATCAATGGTGTCAAATCAAATTGGGAAAAACCGCTACTGTGAAAATAAGCTTCAGTAAAAAACTATGGTGAGAAAAAAGCATTTAGGAAAATCTGCGAACCTTTGATAAATTATAACTGAAGATACACATTGCCGAACAAAATCCCCTTCTAAGAATGTCCGAACTTTTTTATTTGTTTGCATAACAATTAAAATCATGACCTACACAGAAATTTGAACCTAGTTTTTACTACATTACAGTCGAATTTCGGTTGACACTTGACAGCTAAACTTGACAATTTCACGCAACGTACTGAGAAAAAAGAAGGCCACTTTTATCAAAGTGGCGCTCATTTGGTTCGGACATTTTCGGGCGCGCGACTGTGGATCTACAGTTATAATTGATCAAAGCTGCGAACGGTGCTACAAGGAAATTACGATTTTGGGGAAATGATCTATCCAGTTACCTCGACCCCGTACTGTTATTTATTAAAGCGTATGAAAAGATACAGTGCATTAAACCGAAACGAAAGTCCCGAGTTTTGTAATTGTGTAAATTATTTCATATATTAAAGTTATTCATTGAACATGTTGCACTCCGTATATGTACATTCGTCAGTTAAGCTTACCTAGATTTGTTCTTTATAAAGTATGCTAGGAGGATAGGATAGGTCATATTAATTTAGTTTTGTTGGTGTCATGCTTATTTTATTCACTGGCATGTCGTGATAGTGTACTTGTAAATGTAAGTTTAATGGCATTTAATAAATATATTATTTTTAAATTGTTTTTTTTTTTCATCCATCTGTTTATTGTATGACGATTTCTTTAGTGATATGTTTCGCTTTGGAGCAAATTGCCCAAAACGCAAAATGTGCACTACACATAAAATGGGCCAATCAACTTTTTTTTGTTTTCTTCTATTTACTCCTTTACAAGTAACTCTGTAATCTCTGGTTAGTGAAACCATGATATTGTAGTAACTAGATAAACTGTTTACCATAGTGCGTATGTGAAAACCAAAAAAACAAGTATTTTTATGAAAAAATCCGGTGAGCCAGGGGACATACCACTATTTCCATACAAATTTCGGGGACATCATTGTCCCCTGGGTCACCAACGAAATAGAAGCTAAACAAAATAAAATAAATATGGCAATTATACCATTATTGACTACAAAGATCTAGCGTTTTGAAAAGTATACTTTAAATAAGGAAAAATAATTAGTTTTTTAATTATTTCGGTTTTCATAGAAAGTTGCAGAAAATCGTTGACAAAAAAAGTTGATTGACCCAAATATATTCTGTGGTTTAGTGATATGTTTTTATTTAGGTTGTAACCCAATATTGATACTAATTTGTATGATATATCTACAAATTGGCAGTAATTATTTTAGATTTTTTTGGAAAATCTAACAGAGAATATTTTTAAACAATGGAAATTAGGTACCATTAGTTTTGAAATAGTAGATTCAATTTATTTTTCTCTGAATAGATGTTTTTTTCCAAGTTTCTTGCGTCGCATTCTTCTTGGCAATGAGAGTCATTCCGAAAGCGCTGGTAATTAAAAAAGTGACATGTAAAAGAGCCATTTGCTGCCTACTTGTAGAATAAACATGTTATATTTTTGTCATTTTTTTGTAAAACTAAAACAAAACATAAAAATAATAATTTATAAGAGAAATAAAAAATTTCAAAATCTCCGTCCCTACCCGCGTTTGCCCAAAGGTCCCCATGACGCTGGCAGCGTTGCCCCGCTGAATAGCCAAGGAAATTGCACCAAGTACGAAGATGAGGTAGGTTTTGTAAAATATTTGCAGTTTTTACTAGCGCAAAAGTTCAATAAAACTTCAGTATGAAAATAGATATAATTAATTTATTGATAAAGTAAGTAGGTACCTTCTATTAGCTTAACAAATGTACACACAAACTGTCCTAACACGCATTCTTATACTATATTACCAAGATGACTGTACAGTGTAGATACAACGAAGCTGCACTAAATAAATTAACTAAAACAAAAATGAGCTTTGGTCTTAAGTAAAGTAATGTTAAATAAAAAATAGATATAAAAATATTAATTTAATTTTCTGTCTTTCGATAAGTAAATGAATATTTATTCTTTTTTCGCGTTAAAACATAATTATAGATATATTTTTAACACAATTTTTTTTATCTCCAAAAAACTAACCCGTCGCTTCCAATAAAGTAAAACATATTTTCAAAATATCATATTTCTAAGATACTAAATTAGGCCAGTGAGTTGGTATTTAATATTAGCAAATACAGTATTTTAAAAATGTGGAATTTTGAAAATCTGATATCTTAGGAGCGATGGAATTTAACTGTGACGAAATAATGTACATATGTACCTACGATCAAGTGCAAAAATAAGTATCGATTTAATCCTCCCATCGTTACATACCTATACCTTAATTCGACGACATAAGAACTATGGGACATATTTATGAGCAAGTTGTGTGCACCCATATTTTTACACTTGACTGTACATGTTTATTAATGGCTTATTTATAATAATATTTTAATTCGTACATACCTCAATTTAAGCAAGTAATAAAATTAACGTATTTTGATTATTAAATCATATTCCAAAGTACGAATATAATATCCATTTACCTATCAAACTAAACCACACAAAATCCTAACAATATACATTTATATAAAAAAAGTCCTTTTTAAAATACATCCCAAGAACACAGCGCCACTGTTGCGGTGGCCAGAACTGGAACTAGCTTAAGTATAGTTTGTAAATACGAAAAAAACTAATTTTGTATCTTATCTAATTTTAATTATGAAATCTTATTCAACAATATTTTACTGTATAAAATAAGTTAAAATTCCATTTTCATACGTTAAAAAAACCGCTTGCACTAATTTCAGTATTCAAAACTTCTGACTTTTTACAGTACAAATTAGCTTTTTCTTTAACACAATTTTGTTGAATAAGACCCGAAATGTACGGATTAAGTAAAGTTATGTCGTCACCTCAACACCTGCCGCATGAAACCGTTAGTATGCTACAATAATCTCAAAATTTACAAATAAAACATATTTAAGCATCGTAATTTTAAACGTCCTTTTTATAGCACATTTGACAAGGAATGGCACAAAAATTAAGCACACAATTTATGGAAAATAAACTTTAGTATGCTGCTTGCCATGTACCTATTCCATTCAAAACATGTTCACTTGGTTTTTTAGGAAATAATTTGTACAAACAAATAGGAGTGTATACATTAAGCTAGACAGACAATAGGCATTTTATTTTACAATAATAACTGGCGCCGTGGTTATTATATATGTACAATTTTTATAGTTTATTATAGTGGATCAAGGTTCTAAGTCAGTTGTACAGCAAAAGAGAAACATCAGACTTCCACATAACACAAGTAGGTAATTAAAACGAGGAACTGGTATATTTTTGACGTAGGTATAATGGCAACAATTTTGTATACAAATATTCAGTTCTTCTTCCGTTTTCTGCTGTTTTAATTTCAAGAATAATATCATATCACATACAAGATAATCATTGTTTTGTTTTTCGGATGTAGGAACTGTCATAAAAATCGTATAGCACTTGGTCGATTATACCTACTCGTTGCGCCAAATTAGTTCCACTTTTAACCACTGTTCTTTCATCTACCTTAATAACAGATGGCACCACTTGTCTTTATGTAATATGCAGCAGAAATGTCAAGTTATTCCATTGCAATTGTCTTGGCAGCTTTGATTCTAAATTATAAGTGTTTGTGAAATCGGCTTCTAACGATATTTAAAGAATGCTACAAAGCCACACCTTATTTTAGATTCACCTCGCTAAAGATGCGGAATCGTATATTGGTGGTAATTTAGACAGCTTGGTTCGTAATCATAGTGTAAAAGCCATTTGGGTAGTTGACACCATCCGTTAAGAATCCAAGACACAACTCTAATAAAAATACACTTTTTAGTAGTTTATGTGTTTTGAAATAAACAATTAGTTCGCACCTCTAAAAAAACAATGACGTACCTGCAACTTTTTTCAAAATTACTTAATGATATAGTGGCACTTCACTTGGGGTTGCGTGTTCGCGTTGCGCTATTGCCATCTCCGTCTTTCACGCTAGAATCGGCATAGTGCTCCTCTCTCGCACACGCAACTATTTCGTGAAATACGCCAAGTGAAGTATAGAGAATGTCAAAAATCACGCAGGGAAATTCCGAGCATAGCCTTCTTGTCTAGTGACTAGTTCTCAGTTTAAAAAAATGCGCACGGTATATGTTGCATCATGAATATAAGGTTGTGAATAGCTGGTCCCCACTGAGCGAGCTGCCTCGCAAGGCTAGCGCATGAGGCATAATTTTGTTCGACACAAGATTCAAAATCGCCCCGAAAATGGCTGCCACGTCGTGAGGCAGTTCGCTCAGTGGGGACCCGGCTTTTAGCAAGCAAGCCTAACTCGATTCCTCATCCAAACGAGGTCACATTTACACAACCTATACAAGTTACAAGGAAGCTCCAAATTTACAAATCGAAATTCCTAAATAGATAAAATTTCACCACTCACTAACAAAACTACGATCGTCCAAACGCAAAGTGTCTTAGGTAATTAATCTAACTGGATTCACGGCTGTTCTCACTGGAGCCAACGACTTCTGATTGCGACACCGAAGCGACCTCTGGCGCCACAATCAAACCCTCTTTGATTCGCTTCTTCTGTTTCATCCTCCTGTTCTGGAACCAGATTTTGACCTGCGTCTCATTCAGTTGCAGGGCTGATGCTATTTCTATCCTCCTCGCTCTTGTAAGATACTTGTTGAAATGGAATTCTTTCTCTAGTTCTGTCAGCTGTTTGTTGGTGAAATTGGTTCGGCCGGTGTTGTTGAGGTTTAGGAGAGGGTTGGCGAGCATCTGGCTGCCTGTTGGGGTGCGGAGTTCCTGGGGGCTGCCCATCACTCCCTGCGCCACGAAGTCGGCTGGCGGGATCATCAGCTTCGGGGCTGGAAAGAAAAAAAAAAGGTTAGTTGGTGGCAAAATACAGATCTACTGGTGATTGTTGGCACAGACTCACAGGGTCCTTAGCGTAAATTAAATTAAAATTAAAATTCATTAACTTAAGACACATTTCGAGATACTACTCATATACCTACCTACTAGATACTAAATAGGTACAAAAACAACATTCAAATTAATAAAATAGGTACGAAAGATTATGTGCTACTAAAGCAGACTGTTTATGTTAAAAATTCATCATCCTAGCCTATATACGTCCCACTGTAGTGCACCAGGCCTCCTCTCAGTATAAAAAGAGCTTGGGCGAGCCCAGTGTGATGTGGTAGGTACTTCACACCAGTTGCGCTCAGTATAGGTGAAAAACTTAAGTAAATAACCTTTTATATGTAGTAATAACGTGACCGTATAAAGAAAATTGACTTTCCAAATTACAATATGTGTACAATACGTTTACTTTTAGTTTACCACTGACAGATGGCTTGCCTTCATTTCATTTCCAACTTTAACACCATACAAATAAAGTAGCTATTACAAAATCTGCAAACGTGGGTAACAGTATTCTAAAATTGGCTTTATTTGTAGGTCGTTAAAGTTGAATGTGAAATGAAGGCAAACCATATGTCAGTGGTAAACTTTATGTAATTTTACTGAACTACTACATCTAACGAGTCTTTTACTTTAGTTTTCCACCTGTAGTAGCTAACGTTTCACGTTACGCAGAAAAGCCGTACTGCCGTACTTAAGCTAAAAAAGGGTTAAGCCTCATTTGGTCAGTTTCGAGTTAATGATGCCAAATTACAGAGCGCAAAATTCTCTACATTTTGTTCTAAGACACATATCTCCTACATTCTACGGTTTCGGAGATACAGATTGTCGTGAAACAGTTAAGTGACACTTTTTTTAAGACTTACTTAATTAAATACTAGTTAAGCCACAAAAATTGTCTATAAGAGGGCAAAAGGCGCTTAGCCTCACGAAATCTACTTGTTTTTTAATAATTTGCTTAGTTAAAACGAAGTTAACCATTTTTCCTAGCCTAAAAATAAGTAAAGATCCTTTAACTCTGTTAAAGGCTAGTTAACTTCTCATAAATATTTCGTTAAAAACTAGACTATAAACAAGATAACATAAAAAACTTAATTGAAAATCAGTTAAGATCCTTTAACCCTCTTTAACCTAAGTAAAACTTTTTTTTTATACACTATAAAAATCTAAATAACCAATCACCTGTTTTTTTAAAACGAAGAGAAATAAATATTTTGTAAATAATCTTTAGTTAAAATAAAGTTAAGCCACATTGCTAGGCTAGAAGTAAGTTATCTGCTGTTCGCATTCCGCGGCGCGGACGCACGATTGGTCAAATTAGGGAACCGGGGAACAGTGCGGACGTGGTTGTGCGGGCGACGTTTCGTCGCGTTCCCGCCATGTCTCGTAACACAGGAAGGTAAGACATTAATTCTGTACCTACTACTGAGTTTTCGTTATTTATTCATATGGTTATAATTTAATATAGGGACTTAAGGATTGCAGTTACAGGTCGATTCACAAGAATTGGCACGAATGGATCGAATGAGTGAATGAAAGTATTTATGTGTTACCTATTTGAATACATCATCATCATCATCATTTCAGCCGAAAGACGTCCACAGCTGAACATAGGCCGCCCCCAAGGCTCGCCAAATAGATCGGCCAATCCAATCCAATGCGTTCCCGCCACCTTCACCAGGTCGTCGCTCCATCTTTTTGAAGGCCTACCTACACTGCATCTTCCGGTCCGCGGAAGCCACTCGAGAACCTTTCGGCCCCATCGGCCGTCAGTTCTACGAGCGATGTGTCCTGCCCACTGCTTCTTAAGTCTAGCGATTCTTCGAGCTATGTCCGTGACTTTAGTTCTTGCGCGGATTTCATCATTTCTAATGCGATCCCGCAGATAAACTCCAAGCATAGCTCTCTCCATTGCCCTCTGAGTGACTTTGAGCTTTCTTATGAGGCCCATCGTTAGCGGCCACGTCTCAGTGCCATAAGTCATCACTGGCAACACACACTGATCAAAGACTTTTGACTTGAGACACTGCGGTATATTGGATGACAAGATATTGCGGAGCTTCCCGAACACTGTCCAGCCGAGTCTAATTCGTCGATTGACCTCTTTTTCGAAGTTGGTATGTATTTGGAATAAAACCTGTCTAGGTTTTATTACATTAAAAAGGCTTTGGTATACAAATCGAGAATTTAGTGTATTTTGGGAACAGGCCGTTTTGTGAATCAATCATTATGAGAATCGGGTGTTCTGCAATTTCAAACTTAGGGTATTTTGGGAATAGAGCCTTCTGTGTATCGGCTTTTATGAGCTCCAATCCATTTGAAATTGGTTCATATTAAGAAAACTGCAAATCAAGAACGGTTAATTTTGGTAATAAGTTAATTTGGGTTTCATTCGTTATGAAAATAGTTTGTTTTAGATATTGGGTCGTATTCGTATTGAGTTTAGTGTCGAATGCACCGGAAAGGGATGCTACCTAATAAAATTATGAAAATTTCCTACGTGTGTCCATTTGTTAATGAAGACTGATATAAAGTGTCTTATTTAATTGTTAATTACGAAATACGATTATTAATAAGTAAAGAGACAACATAATCCCACAAAAACATTTCATGTTAAATGTTGCCAAGACGAGACCATGTAGCTCGCACTGTCAAAAAGTAATCAGATCTCTTGTAGAGCCAAGTTTCTAACCCTACGTGCCCAGCTCTAAATCTATAAGCCCTAATTTTACACTAATTAATCTCGTAGGCATGCAAACCGTGGACTAAACTGGCGAGTCGGCCGCACGAACCTTTTGCAATTCGGCATATGGGCTTGAACTTAAAAATCTATTCAATCTTTTAAACTCTTTCCGTGCGGCCGACTCGCCAGTTTAGTCCACGGTTTGCACGCCTACGAGATTAATTAGTGTAAAATTAGGGCTTATAGATTTAGAGCTGGGCATGTAGGGTTAGAAACTTGGCTCTACAAGAGATCTGATTGCTTTTTGACAGTGCGAGCTACATGGTCTCGTCTTAGCAACATTTAACATGAAATGTTTTTGTGGGATTTCATTTCTTTTTGGTAGGGGATGATTTACTAAAAATCCTGAAATACATATCTTATTATTTATAACAAGGGTAACAAGGACCCTCTATATCAATTTTCAGACCTCTAGCATCAAAATTTGCGGAAGTCTCATACATAGTTTAAGGGGTTGGGGGGGGTGAAAGTTTCAAGTTTTAAGATTTTTTCGTTGTTTGTATACTATTACTAGCTTAAATACCAAATTTCAGCTTTCTAGGACTTCAGGAAGTACCTTAAGAATTTTGATGATCAGTTAATCAGTGACGAAATCGGGGGTTTTTAGACATTGATAAAATCTAAAGTATAATAGCTACAACATTCAAACTTTGTATGTTTCATGTTTGTACTAGTTTCATTATATCTTGAAATTTTCAAAGTTATAAGAGTTCAAAAAAACGACGAAACGTTTCGAGAAAAGGTACGTAGTGCCCTTGCGCTCCGCTTGGCTCGTCTTGGCGGGGGCACTCCCGTGCCCCCAGATTCCTTCTTTTTGTTATAGGTAAACGTTTTTCAAAAACGTTTACCTATAACAAAAAGGAGAAATCGTGTTGTCTCTTTACTTATTAGTAATCGTATTTCAAAATTATTTGAGATCAGTGTAATGTAAACCTATCTACTGATCTCAAATAATTTTGTTATAGGTAAACGTTTTTTATTTATTATATGCTTGAAGCTACTGATAGGTAAACCTATCTACTGATCTCAAATAATTTTGTTATAGGTAAACGTTTTTTAGTTATTGTATGCTTGATGTTACTGATAGGTAAACCTGTCTACTGATCTACTGATCTCAAAAAAAAATTGTTATAGGTAAACATGTTTTAGTTATTATATGCTTGAAGTTACTGATAGATAAACCTATCTACTGATCTCAAATATTTTTATTTTGTGTATTTAGGTGATTTTTTGTTTAATTTGATACGAATTTTAATTTCTAATAAACGATTAATACGGAGTAACGTTTTTTTTCGTCAACTTTTCACTAATCCATCCTAAGCTATAACGGGGTTAACTACAAGCAATATTTTCTTAACCCCTCTTTAGCTAAGTAATGTTGCATAAATTCATGACTTAAAAAAAAATATTTGAAGTTTGCTTAGTTAAATAAAGGTTAAAATCCCTTTGCCATTTTTTGTTATCTAGTGACGTAGCTCTTTTCAATATCATACTTGGTTACAGAACAGTTATGCAGCTTAACTTGTTTATACCTAAGCAATGCTGAATAACTGTGTAATAGTTTTTTTGGTAGTGACAGTAACATGAAATTACTAAGCTAAAAGTAAGTTACGGTATGGTTAGCCCTGTTTTAGTATCATAATTAGTGCAACATTAGAAATAAAAAGCTTAACTTAATTAAAAAAAAGTGATTTTAAGTATTACATTGATAATTATTTTCAATAGAAATTGGTCTATGTGATAGGTGAGAAAATTAGCTAATTTTCTCTCTAAGAAAGTTTACTCTATCTTACATAGTTTTTTAGAGACATCATTCCCCGTCTTTTTTGACGATATCTCAAAATCGACTAGTCGGGTTTAACCCTTTTTTAGCTTAAGTACGGCAGCGTAGACAACGTGTCATCGTGACATCATCTAGGTACAAATCACAAGCAAATCACAGATACAATGAACATGGAAATTATCTACGAACGTGACAAGTTGATACTGCAGCGTCACAATGTGACGTTTGGGTAGAAATCGCAAGATTAAGAAAATTTATTTGATTTAATTAATTTATCTAATACCTTTAAACGAGCAATTCTTGTATATATGTATATATATATATATATATATATATATATATATATATATATATATATATATAATCAGGATCTCGGAAACGGCTCAAACGATTTCGATGAAATTTGGTATGTGGGGGTTTTCGGGGATGAAAAACTGATCTAGCTATGTTTCATTTTCAGAAAATCGCTTTTACTCGTGTTTTCCGGCTATTTTTGTTTGCATTAGAATATAAAGCTAAATTTCGCCGACTTCGAGCAGATCATAATGGCACATTAGAAATCGGGTGGTCGCGGATTCAGCCGACCTCGGTTCGATACCACGTTTTTTTTCAAGATTTTTAGTTTTTTTTTAAGTTTATTTTTTATGAGAAAACGTCAAGTTTCTTCTTTTGTGAGAAAAAGTTACTTTTTTGTGAGAAAAAGTTACTTTTTTGTGGGAAAAAGTTGCTTTTTTGTTAGAAAAAGTATTATAGGGAACGTGCAGTAACTATAGGCGGCAGCACTAATGCGACAGAAGAGACACTATGCGGACAGTAAAACAAACTTATCAAGGTAAAACATTCAAATTGATGGCACCCTTATGGCACCAGTTGGCAGCACCGTCTATGTGCACGTTCCCTATTGGGAGCATAGAACAGGAAAAGCCGGTTGTCTGTAAAGTCGGTTTACGGACGATAGTTTAACGTGACTCACCCCCCCTCCTCCGGTGTTTTTGTCAAATATCTTGAAAACGGTGCATCCTACGGCAAAATCAATGAAATTTTCATCCCCCCTTTAATACCCCCGCGCTCCCTCCCCCGCATCCCCTCCCCCCCCTCTCACCCCCCCCCACCCCTCCGGTGTATTTAATTAGGATCTCGGAAACGGTTCCAACGATTTCGATGAAATTTGGTATCTGGGGGTTTTCGGGGATGAAAAATTGATCTAGCTTGGTCTTATCTCTGGGAAAACGCTTGGTACCGAGTTTCTGCCCGAGCAGAGCTCGGTCGCCCAGGTACTTTTATACTAGCCTTAGATTATTTATACACTAGATAGAGCTTCGGCGGCATGAAAACGTCCCGAAAAATATAAGCCAACTTGGCTTATATGTCATTTGCCTCCCTTCAGTTTGAATGACGTAACGCGATCGTAATATGAAGCTGTCAAAAGAAATTTGTGGACGTTTTGTATCGCAATGTTTGCTACTGACACTCTATCTAGTGCATAAATAATCTAAGATTCTTCCGCCTTCCGTCCGCAGCTTCGCCCGCGATAAATTAATTTTCCAGTAGGAAAAGGTATTTTCCCGCGGTAAAAAGTAGCCTATGTCACTCAGTGATAATGTAGCTTTCTAACAGCAAAAGAATTTTTGAAATCGGTCCAGTAGTTTCGGAGCCTATTCTATGCAAACAAACAAACAATGAAATCTTTCCTCTTTATAATATTATTATTATATTATAGTAAAGATGATGTAATTTGTTTTAGTTTATTTCAATTTCACTTGATCGGTATGCCCTTTAGGATCTATTGTTGCTACGAGTATGAAATCGAGTGGATCATGTCCATATGTCCATAGATTGATGGATCTTAGTGGACATTGCATGCCCGACTTGATTTATTTTTGGTATCGCGGGTTTAGCGGATGTCTACTTGATACTTTGCGGCGTGAAACCACATCGCCGATCACCAATTATTAAGGAAATAGAAACTATTCAGGTTGAAAATCGCGTCTACTTGTAAAGTGATAATGGGACGAGGATTTCCAGTTATGCTGTTGGTCGATTCTACTCATCGTGACTGCCAGGGCCGGACCGTAGTTTGGCGGGCTCTGGGCTAACACTATTTGGGGGCCTACCTAATTGACCAATTGCAATTTTGCTATAAAACTGTATTCAATAATGATGTATAGGTATTTATGTACTATGTCTCCAATGGAGGATATGTTGATCCGCCCCTGTCCTGTTGAATGAATGAATTACATCGCAACAATATTATACAAAGTTTAGCTTAAGTCATGCTTAAGTCTAAGAAAAGTAGGCACAATAAATTTATTGTTGAGGTGATTCCAAAAAAGGATTTCACTCAACATTTGTCGAAGTGCAACGACACTGATTTTCAGTGAATCCGTGCGGACAATCACAAAACATAAAAGTATCCTAACGTTGTCTGCGTATCCATAAAAGCGCAAATTGTGACATCACCTAGATCCTATCGCAGAAGAGAACAAAGGAGATTATCTTCGAACGTGACAAGTTGATAGCGCATAGTAACCTTCGTGTCGCTGGGGTGGGAGATTAAAGATGGACAGGGTGCACAGGGCTGTGAAAGTAGAGGAGATGAGATGCAAATAACTGGTAATATTTGTGAATCCTTGTCTTGCAATCTGGAAAGCTAACAACATTTAACGAACGCCTTAGCCTAGTTGGTAGTGACCCTGCCTATGAAGCAAGAGGTCCTGGGTTCGAATCCCGGTAAGGGCATTTATTTGTGTGATGAGCACGAATATTTGTTCCTGAGTTATGGATGTTTTCTATGTATTGAAGTATTTATTTATCTATATAAGTATGTTTATCGTCGTCTAGTACCCATAGTACAAGCTTTGATTAGTTTGCGACTAGGTCGATTTGTGTAAGATTGTCCCCTAATATTTATTTATTTATTTTATTTATTTACTATTATCTCAGAGGCCTATACTACGAAATTCGACTTTCGAACTTCGTATCGTGTCCTATTCACGCGAACAGCACTAAACTGAAGAGTGAATGGAACGGTATAATACCTACGAACTTAGAATTTCTCAGAGCTCGGCTGCAGACAAAATGGGTCTCATTATTGCCTTAATTATGTGAATTGAAACAATTACTTTGCTCACCCGCGACCTGTATAATGAGGTATATATGAGGTCGCAGGTGAGCAAAGTAATTGTTTCAGTTCATTGATATGGACCTCCGCAAAGTAACGCCCTGATTCAATAAATTATTTTTAGTAGCGTTTTGTGTGCTTTGCCTAACCCCTTTGGGATACAGGCGTGATTGTATCTATACTCCATTTAATTTAGAATTATAAACAACATTATATTGCGGCTCGTGAACTGTAATCTCTTTACAATTTGTACTAAGTAGAGTAACAATTGACGACACGCAAATAAAGTGACATTAAAACAATTTTATTTTGCGGCTCCCAGACTATTGTACTGTACTAATTGCTAGGTAAGAAATAGTTGACGAGCCGCAATGTGATGATGTTGTGGTTTTCAATTCTAAATTAAATGAAATATAAGTATCTATATAAAAAAAAATGTCAAGCAATAGCTTCTCCGTCACATTCTTTCGTACGTGAATCACAACCCTTTCGTTGTTTGGACGACGGACAACAGTTGTTGCTTATGCGAGCAAGTTAATTGAATTGATCCCGTTCAGGGGATGTCCGGCGGACGAATGACCGCTTGCCGGATTCGTACGTTAATACTGTAATTGGTATAAAGTGTTAAACTCACGATATGAACTGAGGGGCTGGTTTGAAGTCCTGAAGGTTTGTATGAATAAATAACTGCGATTTGAATTTTTTCTTTTATTTGCACACCAGACAACGTAACAGTAACACGGTAGGAAAATAATTAATTAATATCAAATTAATTAATTAATTAATATCATGGGGCAATTCACACCAATTGACCTAGTCCCAAAGTAAGCTAAGCAAAGCTTGAGTTATGGGTACTAAGCAACGGATAAACATACTTATATAGATAGATACATACTTAAATACATATTAAACACCCAAGACCCGAGAACAATTATTCGTATTTTTCATACAAATATCTGCCCCGACGCGGGAATCGAACCCGGGACCTCAAGCTTCGTAGTCAGGTTCTCTAACCACTAGGCCATCTGGTCGTCAACCAAGAATTAATACTTACATCTGTGCCAGAGGGAGAGAAGCGTCTATATCTACTCTCTCTCTCACTCTGACACAGATAAATAATGTTAATGTTGGGTTGCCAACATAAAGGAATTAAAAGATAGATAGCTTGCAGTGGCGGGGCGTGAAAATTTTTGCAAGTAAAGCTGGAGCATAATCCTCTTTTGAAAGTGCAGTAATGGAAGAGATATTGGTAACTTCAAAAGTTTAGTCGACCCGGGGGAATCGGGTTGTTAGTACCCTTCGCCACTGAGCTTGGTAGTCTAGTGTTTTCTATGGCCTCTCAAGTAGAGCGCCGTGGGTTCGAAGCCGGGTTCGCACTTCTGAGTTTTTCGGAAAGAAATTGAATGGTGTGTGTGAAGTTCCCAATCCGCACTGGGTCCGCGTGGGAATTACGGCCGAAGCCCTCTCATTCTGAGAGGAAGCCTGTGCCATAGGCTGGGATGATGATGATTAACTCTTTATGTCCTCACTAATAATTTGAACGCGAATGTATGTTTCTCTGTCACGCTTCCGTCCTTAAAGTACATAAATAATAAAATAAATAAATATCACGGGACAATTTTACACCAATTGACCTAGTCCCAAAGTAAGCTAGGCAAAGCTTGTGTTATGGGTACTAGGCAACGGATAAACATACATATAGATAGATACATACTTAAATACATACTAAACACCCAAGACCCGAGAACAAATATTCGTATTTTTCATACAAACATCTGCCCCGACACGGGAATCGAACCCGGGACCTCAAGCTTCATAGTCAGGTTCTCTAACCACTGGGTCGTACTTAACTGAATAAATTGCTATAGGTAGAGTCGGTAGAGATAATTTATTGAATCAGGCGTTACTTTGCGGAGGTGCATATTAATCATCATCATCATCATCATCATCATTTCAGCTGAAAGACGTCCACTGCTGAACATAGGCCTCCCCCAAGGCTCGCCAAACAGATCGGCCCTGCGCTATCCGCATCCAATGCGTTCCCGCTACCTTCACCAGGTCGTCGCTCAAGGTCACTCAGAGGGCGATGGAGAGGGCTATGCTTGGAGTTTCTCTGCGGGATCGCATTAGGAATGATGAAATCCGCGCAAGAACTAAAGTCACGGACATAGCTCGAAGAATCGCTAGACTTAAGTGGCAGTGGGCAGGGCACATCGCCTGTAGAACTGACGGCCGATGGGGCCGAAAGGTTCTCGAGTGGCGTCCGCGGACCCGAAGACGCAGTGTAGGTAGGCCTCCAACAAGATGGAGCATATTAATAAACTGAAACAATTACTTTGCTCACCCGCGACCTTTACCTTTACTTTTAGGTCGCGGGTGAGCAAAGTAATTGTTTCAGTTCGTAGGTGGTAGAGATAATTTTTCTCCGGGAAAATTGTATATAGTCCCCACGGAATCGCTTCCACCATCTTAATTGCTAATTACTTTTTTATTAAATGTATAATCATCCCAGCCTATATACCTACGTTCCACTGCAGGGCACAGGCCTCCTCTCAGAATGAAAGGGCTTGGGCCGTAGTTCCCACGCGGGCCCAGTGCGTATTGGGAACTTCACACACACCATTGAATTTCTTCGCAGGTATATGCAGGTTTTCACGATGTTTTCCTTCACCGTAAAAGTCAAGGTAAATTTCAAATATAATTTCGGACATAAACTCCGAAAAACTGAGAGGTGCGAGCTATGATTCGAACCCATGACCCTCTGCTTAAGAGGCAATAGGTCAAATCACTAGGCCACCACGGCTTTTTGTATGTATTATGCTAAGTTAATATGTTTGACATAGTATAGTTTTGGTGAAGAAACTTATTTGATATCTTTTTATTTCAAGAATTTGTGTCTTGTCATTTTACCAATATTTATTTATTTATTCATTTATTTAATATCGTCATCCTTTTATAAAACTATTAAGAACGAAAACAAACAATACAAATAACCATAACAATGTTTAACTTCATTCCCACAACAATAATAATAATAACTGGCTAAACTGCGAAGTTAGAAGCTCGAACTTAGTATCGTCCCATCCCGCTTTCGCTAATAGTATTTAATAGGAGGGCGAGAGGAACGGTATGATACGAACATCTCGGACCAGTACTAAATATCTTTCTTTCTAAACGCCCGCGCCTGCGCCGCAGGGAGCCATTATTGAAACGTCCTTTTTTATTTCAAAAGATGACACCTGTCAAATACTTGAGGCTGGGAATGGGATTATAGAGTAAACAGATCGCTTAAACGGAAACAGGTAACTTCGTCACGGGCCGTTGGTGAAACTGTTTTTGTTGTTGTTTAATGCTAATCCGTTTATTAGAGGATACGGAATACCTTATAGTGTCAAAAAAAACAGCCAATTACGAGTCAGACTCGCGCACGAAGGGTTCTGTACCATTATCTATAGGCAAAAAAATCATGTCTGTTGTATCGGAACCCCCCTTAAATATTTGTTTTATTTTAATTTAATTATTTATTTGTGAATATTTCAAGCGTCTACCTGTTGCCGTTATCAAAATCGAGCAAAAACGAGCAAGAAAATCACGTCTGTTGTATGGGAGCCCCCTTAAATATTTATTTCATTCTGTTTTTCAGTATTTGTTGTTATAGCGGCAACCGAAATACATCATCTGTGAAAATTTCTACTGTCTAGCTATCACGGTTCATGAGATACAGCCTGGTGACAGACGGACAGACAGACAGACGGACGGACGGACGGACGGACAGCGAAGTCTCAGTAATAGGGTCCCGTTTTACCCTTTGGGTACGGAACCCTAAAAACTATAAGGTCTCCCTTCTTGACCGAACGAGCGCGAAGGGCGAGCGAAGCGTCTCAGTTTTGGCTTGGGCAAAATAATAACTTTCACACTATGGATGTATGTGTGGATGTTTTGTTACTCTTTCACGCTAAACCGGTTTGATGGATTCTGCTGAAATTTGGCATAGAAATAGTTTATAACCTGAGGCCTTATTGTCTTACGCAATTGGAATCACAATCGTTTTCACTATTATTTCTTCGTCTTGGACCATTAGTTTGCAGAGCACAATCAAACACCGCGGACGTCATTTAAATGATATATTATTCCACAATTAGTTGTTAGAGAACCTGACTACGAAGCTTGAGGTCCCGGGTTCGATTCCCGGTCGGGGCAGATATTTGTGTGAAAAATACGAATGTTTGTGCTCGAGTCTTGGATGTTTAATATGTATTTAAGTATGTATTTATCTATATAAGTATGTTTATCCGTTGTCTAGTACTCATAGTACAAGCTTTGCTTAGTTTGGGACTAGGTCAATTGGTGTGATTCGTCCCGTGATATTTATTTATTTATTTATTTATTTAAACCATTGTTTTATTTATTTTTGAAGATCACTGATTCTTAATAGAAGACCCTGATTTTATGTATAGGATGGGACGGTGATGAAAGTAACACCTAACTCAATCAATAATTCTATCTGTTTCTATGTAGAAAGTGCAACGCCCCAGTAACTTCCAATCCAAGGGATCGCGAGTATCCATGGGAGGCGAAGGTCTTCCCACCTGACCGTGTCGTTTGTCTACTATTCAAAAAAATCTTGGTCATCTTAAAAACAAAAGCCTTTCGCCGCAGCCTCCAGCGGCACATCAAACGGCCGGCTGCATGTCTGTTTGTCTATTTGCGCAAAGACCGCTCACCCACATTTATTGTACAAACAGTGCGGCTCCATTTCGAGAGACGACACGATTTAGAATAAATAGAATATATATATTTTTTTTTGTGAGAGGGGGGCTATTGTGGGGACACAGGATTGCTTAGCTTGCGATATGGCTGTCACGCGCCTGCTAAGCAGTCCGGAACGTCAGTAGTCTCTCGCCCACCACTATGTAATAACGTGTGAAACGCAATAAATGGAGTCAAGCTGAAGTATGAATTATCATTTGAAGAGACACATAAAACTACCCCTACAAATAAAAAAAAAAATATTGGGGGACAATCTTACACAAATCGACCTAGTCCCAAACTAAGCAAAGCTTGTATTATGGGTACTAGACGACGATAAACATACTTATATAGATAAATAAATACTTAAATACATAGAAAACATCCATAACTCAGGAACAAATATTCGTGCTCATCACACAAATAAATGCCCTTACCGGGATTCGAACCCAGGACCTCTTGCTAATCTTGGAAATTGGTAGAGCAATAATTATTAATTATATTATTTAATTAATAATAATTCTATACTATTTATCAATTCATTCTCATTTTATTATTTTATTTCTATATAGGTAAGTGGTTCATATAGTATGTTTGTGTATCGTTCCGTGAGTCACAGACGGTTCTGACAGAAAATCAGCGCTGCAGGCGTCTAACGCCTCAGCATAATGCTGAGTCAGTGACCGTTTCACTTTTGCGAGGACACACATGCAGAATTGTGTATGTACAGTGGGCTGCAAAAGTGCATGGACACCTCGGGGCGATAATCGCGTGAGCAGTGTTTGATCGTTTGTGTTCATGTTTCGATGAGAATTAACTAGATGGCGTTGTGAATTGATGCAGCGTAGTGGCCGTTTTCTGCATCTAGTTTATATACCAAACTAAACTGCTATTTCGAAAGTTCTTCTATTAGCAGCTGTGGCTTAACGGTTACACGCACGAGTCAAGTACTGGTATGTGGAATTGGTTTATGGTTCGAATCCCAGATCAGAGTGTTATTTTTGTTTTTTATTTAATTGTTTTTTTTTAAATATGTATCTAATATGTATTTAATTATCTGTTTAATTAAAAAATTTCTTTGATCAGAAAATAAAATAATACTACCTTTTGATATCAAACATTTTATTTAAAACATAAAAGAGCAATTTCTCAATCAATAATATTATTTCGTTTTCACCGATGTAAGGGAACGTGCAGAAACTATAGGCGGCAGCACTTGTGCGACAGAAAAGACACTATGCGGACAGTAAAAGAAACTTATCAAGTCAAAATTTATGGCACCAGTTGGCAGCACCGTCTATGTGCGCATTCCCTATAGCCATCTAAAAAATTATTGAGGTATTCTTAGCTTAAGTATTCGTTTCCAAAATTTACTGGAAAGAAGATTGAAGCATCACCACAATAATAAGAAATAATATTATTAGCAACTAAGTAGATTTTTAAACTGGGGACCGGGTTAACATAATTAATGAATGCATAACATTAATTATGTAATTTATGTTCAGTATGAAGTATTGAACACTTACTTGGCGATAATTTATGTTCGAGTAACTTCAAAACATAGTGTGTTGTGTTTCAAAAATAGCAAAAAAAACAATTTACACTTAAAAAATAGGAAACAAATAAGTACTCATAAAGAATTGAAAACTAAATTTCATTCAATTTTATTCGCTTATACCTACTAACATAATGGCTAGATATTAACCCGGTCTACACTAAATTTCAAATAACAGTTTACTTAACATTAATTGTTACATTATTAATTGTGCTTCTCACTGAAAAATAACCAACATGCATATATTTAGCAATTTATATCATTCTCTTTTATCTCAATTTCTAATAAGACTTCTAACACAACTTCAAAAACAATACCTACCTATGTGAGATCAGATGGTGAATCATTCACTATAAGAATAACAATAAGTAAACATGGGTAACTGGATTATTAATAAATAATAAAGGTTCGTTTATAACAGATTAATTACAAAATAATGATATCGGGAAATATTAACAATTTAAGTTACAAAGTCAATTTGTCTCTTAGTAACGGAGAGGATAGCCGTTACACTATCTATCACTTCTTGAAGTCGAGTTTTCATGCTCGAAACCATAATATATTGAAACATATATCACTATTTCGCATCAGTTCCCATGTTCTGTTTACCTCAGTGTCCAAATTATTTTTTGACTTTATCTCACTGGAGTCCCAATTTAAAACCCCGCTACTCCTTTACAAAATTTTACGTCCATTCTTATCCGACACTTTCCGTCGGTAAATATAACGATTTCGTTTTCCCAATCGAAATTTAAATGTCGAATGGCAAAGTTGACTGTGTTTCTCTGTAAAAAAAAAACAAAATAATAAATACTTAACATTAGATCATGAATAGTGCAATTTGTAAGCAACATTGCACTCAGAAATATTAATATATGTAAAATCTTACCGTTATGCCCATATCTCGAGCTATTTTCTTTATAAGTTTTCTTGTTCCCAGAGAACAATAATTTTTGCTTTCAAAAACGTTGTTAATCGAATCATAGTAAAATATTTTCGAGAACTTGATAATTTGGATATTCACACAAGGTGATTGACAAGAAATCTAACGATTTGTGAAGTCATTATAAAAATTACCCTCAGTTTAGCAAACGAGGCGTGTAAGCGTATCCAAGTATATTATTCAACATTCAACCTTAAGTAGCACGTAAATACAGCAGTCTTCAATAAATCTCTGAAGTTAAATTACGGTAGTCCAACAATCGGCAACAAACATAATCTATCTATCTGTATCTAATCTACGCATTAACTAGACAAGGATGCAAAGATTAAGTAAAATATAAGATTGTTAGTTTCACCAGTTATTATAATGTCTCCATAGCCGAGTGGCTAAGAGAGCGGGCGAAGTTGCTAACGGATGCATTGGCTGGCCAGAGTGAATAGGGTTCGATCCCCCCCCGGCTTGAGGTTAAGAAAAATGTTTTTGTTAGATTTCATACTTGGCAATGTTCTGCGTGTCTGTATCAATGTTACAGATTCCGAAAAACTACAAAAAGCAAAATAATTGTTAAACATTGACATGACGAATTATTACAATATTTATAAATTAATATTAATTGTGAAGAAGAAGGAAGATTCCGAGCGAACGTTTTTTTCATTGAATGATAATTACAACGCCATCTAGTAAGATCCGGTTGAACTAGTACGGCTTATATGGTAGCTACTGGCACTCATTTTACCTTCATAGGATTTTTGTTTTGCTTTGTCCATGCACTTTTGCAGCCCACTGTACATATTTATTACTGCACTGTTTGTGATTTTTGTTTATTTGTATGGAATTGTGTGTACTTTCTTGTATTTGTGTGTATTGTAAAAGTGAATAAATATCTTCTTTCTTTCTTTCTATTAATTATTGCTCTAGGATCGGTGCACCCACTTGCCACTGTTCGTACAGGTCAAGTCACAAGGGCTGGCACGAATGGATTGGACGAAAGCAATGTCACTTTGACATTTTTGTAGGAAAATGACTGAAGGTATAAGTTGGCAGCCGACTCCGCGCAGCAGCAACAGACGACGTGTCGCTAGCTACACTAGCTACGGAAGGAATTTCATAGAAATAAGGTATAAGTTCGCGTAGCTAGCGACACGTCGTCTGCTACTGCTGCGTGGAGTCGGCTGAAAACTTATACCTTGATGCATGACATTTTCATATTTGTGTGAAGTGTATTCAAATAAGTAACACATAGATACTTTCATTCACTCATTCGATCCATTCGTGCCAACTCTTGGGAAACGACCTGTATTTTATTTAGCCGCTTATTACTCGTATGTCCTGATTTGCATTAGGTACACAGCTAAAATACGAACAGTGGCAAGTGGCTCATCAATTAAAGTCCATGACCGTACAGGGTCTATAATGACTCCCATAAAAATTTTGTTCCGAATTTTCAAGCCCATAACGTTTTCTGTCATAATTTTTCTTCGTCATATTATCGCAAGTCATAATATTAAACAACATAAATTGGAGTTACGATTTTCTTAAGTCATAATTATTGTAAGGAACAATAAGTAAAGTCATATCATTCAGTGTCATGAATGCATCACTCTTCATAATGTTAAAGGTAATAAAGTCACTCATAATAATTATTGCATGGTCTTTTTTCGCAGGTCATAATTATTTTTAGTCATAATATTACTTTGTAATAACATTCAGTGTCATGGTTGTATGATATTTCATAATATTAAAGGTAATAATCCTTTTCTGTGCTGTCATAAAAAAATACCTAACATCGAAGGCTAAGGCGGGAGCTACGCTACGCTTCGCTCCCGCCTTAGCCTTCTGAACCTAACCTGTCCGAGTCGCATCTGCCCTGAAAGGTCTTGCTCGCTCGCTTCGCTCGCTCGCTTCCAGCGATATGCCTTACAATGTTTCTGAATAATTATCGATATTCCTTTAGATGTTATAGATTTCGATGTATATGCTTAGTGCATTTTAGGTAATGCAAAATTATGACTGAAAACAATTATTACTTTAAGATGCCTTATGCCTTACAATGTTTCTGAATAATCAACGATATTCCGTTAAATTTTATTGATATCAATATTATGACTTTTTAAAGTTATGATCAATAGGATTATGGATCATTGCAGTTAGTACTATTAAGCGATATGCTTTAAAAAAATTATGACCATCGATATTTATGAGCAAGAATATTATAAACATCGATTTCTGACTTTCAAAATTCGGATAAAAAAGATTATGGGAGAAAAGGGGCTCCCGACCGTACATCATCATTATCATCACCCCAGTTAGTCTGTGTCGTACCATAGAACAATGGAGTCTTGCTCAAACCTTGCGCGGCCGCAGCCAATATTGACGGACACGGGCTGCGCGGGCGCCTGTTTAAGGCGGATGCACTCGCTCTGCGTCAACATGGAGAAACCACCAATAGAGTGGAAAAGATATTGTGTCGTACAAAGCCATGGTAGAGTTAGCGGCTAATAGGAACACTTTATTTTAGTTTTTTGTAAATAACTCGTAAACTATGGAACATACTAAAAATCGATCTTCTACATAAGTAATCTACATTAAATTGCCTACAAAAATATGTATAGTCGGGGTAAGAAAAAGTTCGTCACTTTTCGACCTTAACTCGTTGACATAGAGTCGAAAAGTGACGAACCTTTTCTTACCCCGACTATACTTACTTTTCAATAGGATCAATATTTAATAAGATATAGAGAAGAAAAGTCGCCCGTGTGTCAAGAAGCTTGCTGGTATCTGTAGCTTACTGATTTAACCGGCCTCTCAAGCAGAGGGTTATGGGTTCAAACCAGCGCTCGCAACTCCGAGTTTTTCGAAATTTACGTGCGAAATTACATTTGAAATTTACCAAGGTCTTGTCAAGTAAAACATCGAATATTGCATACACCTGCGAAACAAAATAATGGTGTGTTCGAAGTTCCCAATCCTCATTAGGCCCGCGTAGAACTACCCAAGCCTTCCCATTCGGAGAGGGGGCCTGAACAAAACACATAAAAGTACAGTATACAGAGGAATCTCATTGGTTTTAAAATGGCGAGAACTTACAGAGTATTGGCTGGGTAACGGCTATTACGGGTCTGAAAGGAATTAAATTTTTCACGATTGTTCTCGTTCCTCCTTGGAAATCTTACTGGCATATTGACCTTAGTTTTGGTTTCGATGAAGGTTTTTTGTTTATTTTTGAGACACTCTGTAAAAACTACTTGTAATTGCCAGGCCAGACTCAAATGGCAGTTGGCAGTGCACTTCGTTTGTAGAACTGATGCTCGATGGGGCCAAAAGGTTCTCGAATGGCGTCCACGGACCAGAAGACACAGTGTAGGTAGGCCTCCAACAACGACGACCTGTACGCTATTGTCTAACACAGGAACGCTTGCTATTGCATTCACTATTTCTTTCTGCCAAAGGGTATGAGACGGAGGCAGAAAGCGATGGTGAATGCGCACGCTCGTTAGACAACACGGCCTCTGGAGCTAAATTCAGGAACGGTAATTCAATCGTTTGCGAGAAGATAGGGATGAACTGCTATTCAGGAACGCCAAAAATCACTGGTTTGCGAGAGGTTTGGGCTGAGCTTGGGACGAGCCTTAATTATTTATTTATTTGCAAAGCAAATTAACAGGAAAATAAGGCTCATCCCAAGCTCAGCCCATCCCTATCCTCTCGCAAACGATTGAATTACCGCTCGCAAAACGTGTTGGGCCTTTTGGAATTGCAATAATGATGATGATGAAGTCATGGTCATAATTGTGCAATAAAACCAAACCCTGCGCACCCGCCGCGTTTCGCAAGACTTCATCCAGAGCAAACAAAACCCAATCGGACTAGTCAAACGCCTGTAACGCTACCCGGCGACATCGCTAATCCATTACGGACGCAAATGTTTGCGCAAGCCGCTTTTAAAAACTTTGGGTTTGTCTATGCGTTCCGAGTATTGCGCGGGCATGATTTGGACCGAGGTTTTTTTGTTTTAGCTGTCTTTGGTTGTGCTTTTGTAGTTAGAAGTTAGGATAAAAATTTGATTGGATTGTGAGAAGTCGTGCATAACGAAGTAAAGGAAAAAGATTAAGAAGAAAAGTAGAGTGTAAGAAGTATGAATAAGTTTCATTTACAACAGTAGATCTACCTCATTACCTCATACTCAAAATTTAAGGTGACTATTAGGTATCTATACACTAATATTATAAAGAGGAAAGATTTGTATGTAACGAATAAACTTAAAATTCTTAAAAACTATTGGACCGATTTCAAAAATTCTTTTGCCGTTAGAAAGCTACATTATCACTGAGTGACATAGGCTACTTTTTACCGCGGGAAAATACCTTTTCTTACGGGAAAATTAATTTATCGCGGGCGAAGCTGCGGACGGAAGGCTAGTACTGATAATTATGATGCACATTTGTGACCCTAAACTTTTATTAAACATGTAACACAGTAATTTAAAAGCATTATTAAGTTATCTTTAAGGTAATCATTCAAACATACAGCTAACAACATTGCGAAATGCCCTAAAAGTTAAAACAAATACATTTTACCCTTATTTACCATCCGACAATGCGGGTGGCGATCCATAACGTTCCAAATTAACCATAATTCAATCAATTCAATTGTAGAACACGACTGGCCATGTACGGCGTCAACGCCCTACGCTAAAAAAAAACTTTCGAAATTCGAACAATTCAGATGACTGACACTCAACTGACAGCTAGGGGAGCGGGAGCGATCGCGATTGGTCGAAAATTGAACAATGCGGCAGATGCGTTCACAATACTTTTTATGTAGCACGGCCATATTTGCTCAAATTCTCAACCGAAAAATTAAGATACTTACATGGAATAAAAATGCAGCTGACATTTTAATTTACGCGAGCTGACAGGAGATGCAGCGATTAAAACCTTCATAGAAATGTAAATATCGAAATAGCATTAATTACGATGGCGAGATACGGTCGTGTGGACTAAAATGATGAATTACTTCACCATTTCATACGCAGGCATTGGAATTACAAGTACGTTGTCTACATAATTAATTTAATTAAGAATTGTACATTGAGTTTTATGTAGTTTTTTTGTGGCAAATCCATTTGCTGCTTTTGGCGTAAACTTTTTAACTGAGATAAGTACCTAGGTACCTTTTTTATGAACGCCGTCGTTCATAGGCTGCATACCGATTTTTCTACGTTCTTTCTTCAATAAAAACAACATTTAAAGCGGCCATTTTATATTATTTACACGACTACAACTAATAAGTAGGCACTTTGGTATATACTCGTAACTTAGACATTGAGTGTGTATAACATTCTGTTGATTTTTTTTTAGATAAATACGTACTTGTGAAGTTGTGAGGCCAAAAAAGCCGAAGCCTAATTAGAAAACATTTCCGCCCTAAAAAAATAATGAAAGATAACTGTTTTTTATTAAAATTCGATAATGCTGGTAAATTGGAAAGCAAGGCAAACACCATCACAATACTGTTGAGCTCTTAATCCAGCTCCTGTACAATATCACTGATATCACACAGTATCTGATGGATAACAGGACTACCGTTTTGGATGTATATCAATCGCCTAATTTTTGTGTAGAACGAGCACAATTGGGAATGTCTAAAAAAAATTACCAGTGGTTTTTATATTTTTTTTGTATAGAAAAGTCAATTATAAGGAACTAATTTCAATATTTTGTCATTTAGTTCTCTACTTTTTTCAAAATTAATTATTGAAACTATTTTAGTTGATGACGTCAGATTATAATTGAGGGCTCCCACAATGCCAAATTTCTAAATCTATCTAAATGCGTACGATAAGGCAACCCCTTTAATTATTTTTTGCGTAGTGGTACACTATACACTGTGTCACTTACTGGCACTGACAAAGTGCTAGATGTCAGACAGCGGGTCCAAATCAAACTCTGTAGTATAATCCACGCGTAAATTGTGAAGAATTCTAACCACACAGAATAAAGTACGACTTGAACCGGTCACGCAATTTACACCAATGTCAAATGAAGGTCATTGCTTATTTGTTATATAATAAATTCATTACATAATATTAAAATTAAATAACTACAGAAAACGAGTTAAAAAGCATTTATCTCGAAATGGTTTTCGATTTACTATACATTGCAAAAAAATAGACATCCCCAATTGTTGACAGTTGTTAATAAAGCAAGACGTGGGTGCAACGAAATGTTTAATAAGTAATTTAACTTCTTCATAATACCTGTAGTGTATGTAGGTAGGTGAGGTGAGCGATGGCCTTAATAAACACAAGGAGGTTCTATACCTGTCTCGGGCACATTACATTATGACGCGCGGAGACTGGAAGTCAGTCTATGGCTTATCTGTGGGATACAGAAGGTGTGAGAGGAGAGACGCGTACGTACGTGTGTGTGGGCGAGCCAGGGTGAAGGAACGATAAAACATAAATAACAAGTATATGTATTTTAATACCTATTTATCAAAAAAATTGTAAACGAACTGAAACAATTACTTTCCTCACCCGAAGTACGTTTCAGTTCATTAATAGGACCTCCGCAAAGTATCGCCTGAGTTTTTAGTAGTGGTAGAGCCATGTTGTACCTAGCCGCTGCATCACGAACGGGCCGACTCGCCCGGGGCAGTACCACCCTCACACAAAACACCGGCGTGAAGCAGCAGTACTCCTGCTGCGTTTCGTACGGTCAGTGAGAGCGCCGGGGGCCTAATACCTCTCCCCCTCCCTCTCCCCTATTCCCTCTCGTTTTTAAAGGCCGGCAACAGATCAGTGACTCTCTTTGAGTTGTTGATATTTATGGGCGGTGGTGATCATTTTCCATCAGATGACCTGCTTGCTCGTTTGCCTCCCTCTAATACCTAATAAATAAATATTTTTTTTAATTTCTGTCACGCGTGAGGGCGAGTTCTAGAAACTTCTGCGGCCGAATATGTACGCTTACTGTCTAAAGCTTTGACACTTTCTATCGCATTCACCGTTTATTTCTGTCAAACGATACGAGACGATGTGAGAAAGAGATGGCGAAAGCGATGGCAATTATGTCCGTGCGTTAGACAATACGGCCACTGATCATGTGTTGCCAGAATTTTGGCGATTTGCGTAAGCATTCAAACCAAGTAACAATAGCAGATTATCCTCATTGCCGTTATCATTATTCCCCATATTTCCCTATTTTTCCCGAGTCCCAGCATCCCACGCAGCCCTACGGTGGTGATCCGTCATTCGGTAATGCGTCGAGCTTGTATGAAATTATTAACAACGAGGGTCTGCCTAAAATATTAGCCTTTTAGGGATCCGTGGTCAAAGTGACGAAAATGGACCCTTTTAGTGTCGCCAAGTCGGTCCATGTCTAAAGGCATTTGAAAGAGTCAAAAGGCATTTTGTTAGGTTTAGGTTTAAAAAATTAAATCGCTAACGCTTGGTTATGGATGACAGTCCCATACATTTTAACACTGGGTTAAGTAATCCTAGGTTAGCACTTAACTCCAAGTTACGTTGTTAACTCGGGACTGAGCAAATCCATTTTAGTAGGTAACCACTATAAAGTTATTTGATTCATAAGCCGTAACTAAATCATATCATCGTGACATTTTACGTCATTTGATAAGTATTATTGTAGATGTAGACAAATAAAATTATTTACTACGACAAGGTTCTATGATGGCTTAATTAATAATCACGCCGACAAAGTGTCGAAGAGAACACGTAAAGTGGGCATGATTTTTTTATCTTCTGTCAGGATTGATTGTAGACAGCATTAAAAGTCAAAATGGTTGAAACATTTGAAAATCAATATACCTAATTTTTATGCCAAGCGAGCAACTCACAGAAACTTGGTGGGCCACAGGTTGAGTAGTATAGTTGGTCTATCAGTTCTATCACATAGTGCGGTCTTTCAAAGATATAGCAGATTTGTGAAAGCCATTATTGTTTGCGAAATATTAAGCTTTAAATTGCAAACTCACGGTGCTGGCTAAAAATTAGCGCTGGGGTGGTATAAACACATCAGCAATATGTTGAGCCATTTTCAATGACACTATATCCTTCATGTTGCATATCTGTAATAATATTGATGTGTCTTGTGTTGTTCTAAGTATATATTTATTTCTTTCTTTCATATCTTTGTTGGTACCATGTAATGTGCCCCCCCTTTCCAGCTAAATGATTGTTTTTGGACACAAAAAACACGGCGTAACGTGCTACCACAGCTATGTTATAGTCCGGGAGCCGACTGCAAGAAACCCTACCTTATAAAAAATAGAAAATACCTACTCTGTAGGGGTAGCTGAATTTTAGTAGCTTCAACTGCTCTTGGTCGGCCGCGGCTTAACTTGGCAAATTTTGCGCAAATGAAAAAAAAGTGGTGCAAAAAAAACCTCATCGAAAAATAGAATGAAACTTGTATCAATGGGATAGAGACCTTTTGAGGACAGTAAAAAAAGTGGTCGGCCAAATCCTGTGTTGGCAGGTTCTTGTGTCCGACTGTACCACAAATTCAGTCGGACACAAGAACCTGCCAACACAGGATTTGGCCGACCACTTTTTTTACTGTCCTCAAAAGGTCTCTATCCCATTGATACAAGTTTCATTCTATTTTTCGATGAGGTTTTTATTGCACCACTTTTTTCATTTGCGCAAAATTTGCCAAGTTAAGCCGCGGCCGACCAAGAGCAGTTGAAGCTACTAAAATTCAGCTACCCCTACAAAGTAGGTATTTTCTATTTTTTTATAAGGTAGGGTTTCTTGCAGTCGGCTCCCGGACTATATAACCTTTGCAAGTTAACGAGCGTCAAAATGTAATATTGACTATTTGCCGTATAGTACGGAACCCTACACCGTGCTTGGCCTGACACGCCCTTGGCCAGTTTTTATAGCACTCATTGGCGGATGCATGGTGGGATTGGAATTGTAATAATACTTGTATATAATTTTGGCGAGCGACTATACTTAGGACGTTTTAAGTGTTTATGATGAAGTCCGCCCGTCTGCGAAGTTTTCGTTTACCGCTATTCCGTGGGAACTATGTAATTTTTCGGGATAAAGAGTATCCTGTATATTAGTCCAGGCTATAAACTATCTGTGCGCCAAATTTCATCAGAATCCGTTAGACCGATTAGTGAGAAAGAGTAACAAACATCCATACATCCATCCATACATACTATTGCGTTTACTTTATAATTTAGTTTGATCCTCGGTCAGGGCTGATACCTACTCGTATTTGTATGAATAATACGAATTTTAGTTCTCGAGTCTTGGATGTTTCATATTTATTTACGTATGTATTTCTCTATACTAGTATGTTTATCCGTTACCTTGTACCCATAGCACAAGCCTTGCTTAGTTTGATACCAAATAGCGTCAATTATCTCATGATATTTATTTATTTTGCTATTCTAACGCCACTCTGGTGGGATTAAAAACTGTTATTTACCGTTCAAAGCTGGACACTTTTGAACCCATAGTTCTTCTTTAACCTCTACCCTCCATTCTACCCTTATAAAAACCGTTCCACATCCCCTCATTACAATTTAACAGTATTACGCCATCGACTTTCAAATCTTTTAAACCCCCTCTAAGCTCCCCTCAGGATGTTTGTTCGGCAAATTTGCGTAGCCACGCAATTTCAGACATCAACGCTCCGGCTTTCTGCCTTGTTGAGCTTTTTGGGTTTTTTATGAGCTTGAGCTGTTTATGAGCCGTGAATGTTTGCTTGTGTATAAAAAGTTAGGAAGTTTCGTTTGTTTGTGGTTTGTTAATGCGATTAATGGTTTAAGTAATAAGGCGATCGTGCTTCACTCGATTTACAGGTTCGTAGATAATAATATTTATTTATTATATTCTATTTTTTAGTATTTGTTGTTATAGCGGCAACCGAAAATATTTAATTAATTTGCAACAAACATTGCCCGCAGGTGGAAAGGCCAAGTCCTCTTACCTCTGATGCGACTACCTTAAATGTATAAATACCTATGTGTATAATATAATGTATAACTATGTATAATTGAAATAAATAATAATAAAAAAGAACTAACTCCCACTATAATATATGTATCTATTTATTTGTGTACACTTTTTATACAGAATTTGTTTGTGCTGATTCCGGTCCAACAAGTTTGATGCAGGGATATGAAGGGTTTGACTGAATATCAGCGCTGTAGCAGGCATCTACTGCAGCTTATGCTGAGTCAAATTCCTTTTCGACATCTACAATTATGTTTTTTGTTTTTATTGTTATTATTGTTCTTTTTATTTTTCTCAGTGTATTAGTCAGTGTATTTTCTTTTTTGATGTCGAATAAAGTTATGTCTATGTCTATGTCTAAATGCATCATCTGTGAAAATTTTAACTGTCTAGCTATCACGGTTCATGATATATGTATACAGCCTGGTGGGAGACGGATAGATAAACAGACAAACGGACGGACAGCGGAGTCCCGTTTTTACCTTTTGGGTACGGAACCCTAAAAAGAATTATGTAGATAAAGCTGGCTAGTAGAAATATTTTCCAACGTGCACGTAACGTTTATATTGCAATGACTCACAGTCAATTTTTCTCGTCAACTTGTAACCATGTATATTTGAAACTCTGTAACCACTCAATCTGTGACGTAGCACCAAGGTGACAGGAACATTGTTTTAAAAACAAACTTATCGGAGATAGCGGAGATTTGAGGACTCCAGATAACGTTATCTCGAGACATTGATACCGGGATCGTGTTCCAAAATCACTTGTCTTTTTGTGTTTTTGACGTGAATGGGTACAAGTTGGAAGAAGGGGGTTATACCCCCTTCTATTAAGGCTACTTTCCTAACTAATCAGTTTTTTAGATTATTAAAAAATATTGGACACGTATTTTTTACAGATACAGATACAGATACATTTATTGCCAGATTGTCGATAATTATACAGATGTTACATAATTCAGTAGTGCGTCACAATCAACCGATTTACGGTATACAATGTTTTAGGTACCTTTATTTTGTCAATTAAACAAAAAATTACGAAGATATGGCGCGTTGAAGTTTCGCGTGACGTCACTTGTTCCTACACTTTGTATGAGTTTTAGGAACAAGTGACGTCACGCCTCGTCACGCGGAACTTCAACGCGCCATATCTTCGTCATTTTTTGTTTAATAGTCAAAAGAAAAATTACGTGTCTAATATTTTTTGATAATGTAAAATACGGACTAATAAGAATTATTATTTTTTTACCTAGGAAACATCCCTATTGTGTGATCTATGAAGGAAATATACAATCTTGACGAGTTTTTTTATTGAAAAACATTTTAAAAACAATAAACTATGTATTAGTTCATCATCACCCTAGCCTAATACGTCCCACTGCAGGGCACAGGCTTGAAGGCCTCCCAGGATGAAGGCCTTGGGCCATAGTTCCCACACGGGCCCACTGCGGATTGGGAACTTACTATTACTTAAGAAACCAAAATAGTGTAAGTAAATGACCACCATGTCCTTACTAATTGTTACATATTTGTTGTGACTTATTTTTCAAAAGTATTTTTTAATAAAAAGACGTTAAACCGGTTATATTCTTTCTAATGCTAAAAAAACGAAGTATTATGTTACGCTGCCACCAAACTGTCCTTTTGATAACGCGGTCTGTTTATTACTTACATTTGAATTACTAGTTGTATGGGCAAATCCTACGTAAAACCTTAAAAAAAAGGCAACAATCCCATTTCAATCAAGCCTATCGTCACCCCAGACGGGGACCGGAGGGCCCGGGGGATCCCATCCATCCTCCCGGCTGGACAGCGGAAATAGCGGGTTGCCTGTGTTAACAATGTACCGGGTGTAAGTATGTGTGTATACGAGTACGTAGGTATAGCAGGACCGGCGACCGACCGTAAGACGAAAAGGTAACAGGTCATTTTGGTACAAATGTCTAAATAAACAATGGTTCAAAATGTCTCATTATCAAAATGCAAAACTGTCAAAAGCTTAGTAGTTTGTTTATTTATTTATATGTGTCTGTTTATCCCACTGCTTATATTTGTTTTAGACGTGTACCTATTATAATGTAAGTACTATATATGCATGAGTAGATGTACTATTTTTGTTGCGTTTTAATTTTCTGATCCACTGTTGATGCACCACCTGCTGTAAACTAGTCTTTCCTTCTTTCTGGTAAAGGGTTGCCTGGAAGAGATCGCTCTTAAGCGATAAGGCCGCCTATTGCTTACCTTGTATCTTTCTCTCTGTGTACCTGTTTTCTGTATTGCTTACTATTCCTGGTGTACAATAAAGAGTCATTGTATTGTATTGTATTGTAAAAGCTCGTATTTATTATTCGTCACATTTGGTAAAGTTGAATTAAAACTATAAAAGACTATAAATGATAACCTATAAACAGTAGTCTTATGTAGTTATTAGTGTCTAGTATATGTATTTAGCGATCCGAGTGTCCCCAACGGTGCTGGCTGAAAATCAGCGCTGGGGTGCTATAAACGCCTCAGCATTATGCTGAGCCAGTGTCCGATTTACAACCGCAATGCCACACAGTCTTTATTTTTCATACTGTCTATTTGTAATAATATTGATGTGTCTTGTGGTGTTGTAAATAAATGTATTTTCTTTCTTACTTTCTTTCCAAACATAATATCCTCCAGGCTGATTCAAACCTGGGCCAAACGTGCCAAAAACACCTGGCAGTCAAAATGTATGTAAATGTCAACATGTTATAATGAAAAAAAACAAAAAATTACATGCCACAAAAAGCTAAGAGCCTAAGTATGATAGAAAAAACGAACAGAGGATAAATGGTCAAGATTCCAAAATACTCAATAGGTTTGAAAATCCTTTTCAAATTGTACAAAAGTCAAAAAGTATTGTTAATGTCAATGAGCACATTCAACCAATTGGATTTTGTACATTTTGGCATCAGAGTATTCTGTCCTGAAAACTTCTAGACGCAAGAACATAATAAATTAATAATATACCATGGTGAATGCTGCCTTGGGAACATTTTGACTAAAAGAACATGTTGCCCAAAGCATATTTTGCCCTTAAAATATTTAGACAAAATGATCTTGGTGGCACAAGCATTTTCTACTTTTTGACAATGTTAAATCTCAACATTTTATGCATTTTGGTATTTGTATCAAAATTAGCTGTTAACGATGAAAACACATTTTTGTAAATGTGTTTAGTTTAATTTACTTTATGGAGTGTTCGGTATAAAAGGATTGTCCTACAGAACACAAAAAATATCACAAAATTAAATTAAAAACAGTAAATAAACACACATTTTACGTCTAGGGATCGTCAATGTTACTTCCATACTATCCATTCTAATATTACAAATGCGAAAGTGTGTATGTATGTCTGTCTGTTACCTCTTCACGCTTAAACCGCTGAACCGATTATGACGAAATATGGTATGGAGATGGTTTGAGACCCTGTGAAGGACACAGGATAGTTTTTATCCCGGGAAATTGCATAATTCCTGCCGGAAAACGATAAAGGAATTCTTCTCAGACGAAGTCTAGGGAAAAGGTTTGTAAAATTATACATCCAAAAGTTTGTGTTAGTGTCCTTTACGTTGTATTAGTCTATTAATTAATTTCTTATCTGAGATTTAGTTTTGATTTCTAGTATATAAATAACACAAATATTTCTTACAATGTAGATTTAATTTATTTAATCAGGCGTTACTTTGCGGAGGTCCATATTAATGAACTGAAACAATTACTTTGCTCACCCGCGATTTTACGATAGCTACGTTTATGCAAAAAAATGCGTGTTCATGCAGTTTCCATACATTCTTACTGTACGGACATACACAAATCACATAAACCCAACTATCACCACCACCAAACCAAACCAAACCATGGATATTTGTTTTGGTTTGTTAGTCTAACATTTGGTGCTTGAACGGTTGCGGTACTCTGAAGATGAGCTCTGGTTGAGTTCGAAATGCGACAGTGTTTTGGGTTTACCTAATAAATGTTGCGGTTAAAACTAATAGCCTTATTATTACCAAGCTCAATTGTACAGGTTGCACATTTTTATCATTTCGATCAATCCCTTCGCCACGGCCTACAACATTCGCCAGCCAAATCAACACAGTTCGATACAAGATAAAAATGTATCGTGTACTTAATTCGGTGCTTTCAACACTTCACAGATAAGCACAAGGCCACAGATAACATCTACAAGCACAATGCATATTTGACGAAAATTTATGAAAAATCTCGAAATCCAATCTTTTGTACCGATAGTGTAAATCTTTGTGACGTTCAATGTACTTAAGATCGCGCGATATGGCATTATGTAGGTATTTTCAGAAGGAAATGCGATGCTAATTCAATTAGGTATTGTTATGTGGCGCTACTGTATATCAATGAACTTTTTTGTGACAGACTAGGGGTGGCGTAGTTAGGCGTGGGCGAAGCGGGCCTTCGCCTATGGCCTCGCGGTTTTAAGCTGCGTACGGATTGCGCGTATGTTTGTACGCGTAGTCGATTACGCGTGTCCTGGAACGCCATGTCCGTACTTGTAACTACGCGTACACTCTAGGGCAACTGCAAGTACGGACATGGCGTTCCAGGACACGCGTAATCGACTACGCGTACAAATTAATGTACGCGCAATCCGTACGCAGCTTAGGGCTCGCGCCTCGAATAGCTCTCGTTCTTTTGCTCAGTCAAAAATCCGTACTTTAATGTGTGGTATAATGGTGAAAGTTTGTATGGATGGATGGATGAATTCTGGACTCTCACGCTAAAATGGTTTGACGGATTCTGATGATATTTGGCATACAGATAGTTTATAACCTGGATTAACATTAGTTGAATAGGATAGCGATAAACAGATTCTACGTAGGTGGTGTCGCGAGCAATAGCTAGTTCTACATAATCCAGCTCTATTACATCCATTTTCAGTTCCGAGGTGTAGTTGTTTTGCGATTAGCTCTGATTAATACGATATGAAAATATAATTTGAACTTTATTTGAAAATATAATTTAAAATTATAGGATTCAAAATCTTTTAACGATAGAAAGACAAGGATTTAAGAATTTGAAAAAAATAAGCAGAAAATAAAACAAAAACCGCTTAGTCAGCCGTCTCTTGAACTTCCTGATTCTTGCGTGAGAGACAAAGACCTATTGTTGTTCAGTTACTTAGAACGGTCTCTTCTCTATGACACTTCATATTTTACAAACAAAGGAGTGTAATTGTTAAATATAAAAGTATCAAAAAAATCACGAATAAAGTATTTGCCGAACGATCTCTACGATTGTCACTATAACATTCCGATTAAATAAAAGATATATATGTATCTTACCTACCCCCAAGATTTTTTTTATAACCAGGGACGCGTCTCCAAGGGTTTTTGGGCTGCAGCCAGAAAGCGCCCCAAACCCATTTGTTTTAAAATTTTAAATCGCAATTAGTTGACTAATAAGTTCCAAAAATTCACGGTCCATCTCCCTGTCTACAACTATTTAGTACCAGCGTATACCATCGCTGTGTAACTTATAATATTCTGCAACGCATGCACTTCACAACGCTCAAAATCCGATAAACGCGTGTAAACCATAAAATCAATTCACATCCCACAATCCAGATCCCATCTTAATCGATAAGCGCTGCACAAAAACTGTAATTTTGGTTGAAAAATCACCTATTTGTGTAACAAGCGACGATATCAACCAGATAAGCTATCACCAACAAAATTACTGCTGATAAGGTGATTGATGGAGTCCATGTACACGAATTATACGCAATTTAGTACCCATCAGCGTATAGTGGTGTGATAAGCGTAGGATTCTAGAGAGGACGAGCATTTGCGTCACCGTTACATGACCATTGTTGGTGAAAGACATCGTCATTTTGTTTACCAAACGTTGTCTTTCTGAGCAAACCTGCAGTATTATTGTAAAAACTGTACAAGAAATGTCCTTTAGTTAAAACTCGGCATTGGAAGAATCAGAAAAAGTTTCTTAAATTTGAAACAGAGTGTGCTCCATAGGTATAGGGGTGCCTTGCCGTTCCATCAGGAATGTGCTATGCTAAGTTGCTACCACAAATAATAATAAATAATAATTATTATTTCTGTGGTTGCTATGGATGCGTTTGATATCTTATCTACCAATCATACATTGGTCGACATAGAATAGCACTGGTGGTAACGGGTTCAACCTAAGTTGGAACATTTACTTAAGCTGAAAGTTTTATATTATTAGGACTATTTTTAGGACTGTAAAAAGTCTTAAAAATAGGACATTGGGCCTTACGAGAATAAGCACATTATTACGATAGATTGACATTCTATACCCTAACAGAGTGTCATGTACCATCGCCCCAGACGTCAGATACCCATTTTCAAAACAAATTTGCTTGCAGCCGTTGATGTTTATTGCTATGGATTGTTATGGACAGATGTCTAGCCACTGCACGCAAACTGGGCCTTTAAGGTGGTTATCTGGCGCTTGGGGCGATAGTACATACTATCTTGTAAGACTACCATCTAATAATGTAATGAACGGGAATCTGAATGAATAAATTAATATGAATAGCAATCTTCCCCACTGCTACCATTGACACGTAGGGACTAGGGAGTTGATACTCGAAAGCTTTGTGAGTGACTGTCAACTGGCTGGTAGATGAATATGAGCCAAGTGATTGAAAATCCTTGTACCTACGGTCAGAGATTTAATATGTCGGAGTATTTTTTACGAAAGTGTTCACTTTTTTTTTTTAAAAACGCAAGTTCTACCGTTTAACTTTTAAAGTTAATTCAAACAAAGTATACTTAGTTCATTGTTTATCTCACCTTTAAATTTATGCACCTTGGCTCCAATCTCTAGGTACGCGATCGAATCTATCACAAGTAAGATGTTCATTTTAATTGATTTATTGAGTGTTGACGACATCCGGAAGCCGCGACCATAATAAATTATACTACCATAGATTACAGAATACCAACACGTGATACGGCGGGATGATCGATCATGGCCGCCTGTTAATCGATGGAACCAAAATGGCCGAACGTCAGATGATGGCTTCATTGTTAGTGCATTGTTAGGCACGTTACACATTTACATTATCGCGATGAAATTTTGAATTTATAATTCTGACGTTGGTAAATGACACGCGGGAGATCGGGATCGACGTGACAGGAGCTTAACGGTTGGTGGCAAGAAAACCTAATTGAAGTAAGTAGGATGAACTACACTTTACACACAACGCAAGACACTAATATCTAAGATGTATTACAAAATTAATAAGTACATATACAGGGTGAAATTTAGAACGTATTGTTTCAAGCTTAGTTAATGCTGGATAACATAATGCGTTTACTAAATTGTTGAAATTGGTCTGATAAAATTTTGGATTTTCATACTTTGCTGTAGTTAAATTATGAACTAAATGTATGGACACCTCAAATTTAACAATACTAATTCTAACAACTGGGTAAATGCATTATGTTGTCCAGCATTAACTAAGCTAGAAACACTAATTTTGTATCACGTTCAAAATTTCACCTGTATGATGGACAGGGATGTTTGGAAATAATTCCGATCCACATTAGCAATCTCTAGTTTCAAATAGTGTACCTAATATGTTAAAAAAATTAGTTAACCTCACGATACCTAGTTGTTATTATTATGCTATGATTAAATTAAGTACTTCAGAAATTAATTTGTAAAGATATTAATACGAAACAGCTTTAAGAGGATTTTGCGTGACTATTGGCAGGTGCAAATAGCTTGACGGTTAGAATTTGAAAAAAATTAAGTATCTTAGAAGAAAAAACAAAACTTAGTCTTTTCTGTGTAGATAAAGTTAACGACTTGATCGAGAAATTGGCTAAGTTGGACATGCGTATCAGCGTCACCATCCCAGCCTATATAGGTCCAACTGCAGGGCACAGGCCTCGTCTCAAAAGAAGAGGGTTCGGGCCGTATTTCCCATGCGGGCCCAGTGCAGATTGAAAATTCCGTACCATTGAGTTCCCTTCACTGTAAAGCTCATGGTAAATTTCAAATGTAATTTCGCACATTTTCGGAAAACTCAGTGGTGCGAACCCGATATTGAAACCACGACTAACTGCTTGAGAGACTGTGGCACTGCGCTACCAATGCTACCATAGCTTATGGACATGCGTACAGATTTATTTTTGAATTTGGATAGTCAAAAACAATAAAACAACTAAGATATCTGAAAATATATACAAAGTATTCACATTAATAGGAAAGAGATAGGACAGAGCGAATGTGTGTGTATGTGAATGCGATAAGTAATGTACGGAATTGTCGTCATCACCATTGGTGTCGAAGAAAACCTAAACCGAATTTTAGCTTTTGTAAATAATAAATCACAAAATAAATGAATAATAAATCAGCGCTGAGATGCTACAAACGCCTCAGCATTATGCTGATCCAGTGTCCAATTTGCAACCGCATTGAAACACTATCTTTATCCTTCGTGTTGTCTATTTCTAATAATATTCACGTCAATGAACTAAAACAATTACTTTGCTCACCCGCGACCTTACAATAGTTACGTTTATGCAAGAAATGTGTGTTCATGCAGTTCCTCCACCTCCACACTGTGCGAACACACACAAATCACATAAACACAACTATCACCACCACCAAGCTACACTGACGCGTTTCGAACTCAACCAGAGCTCATCCTCCGAGTTACCACAACCGTATGCTATGCTACCAAATGTTAAACTAATAAACCAAAACAAATGTTTTAACTTGTCACTGTAACTTCACAAGTACCCACTTTATTTTTCTTATTCTCAAACTACCCCACAAAAATTAACTTTTATTGATATATTATAAAACTACCTTGAATTTTTTGTTTATTTATTTATAAGGCATATTTTATTAATACTAACTGTTCAAATTAGACCCAAGCCGCAGTAAAGGAGAAGATACTAAATTTATCTGTTCATTAATAATAGACCCCATAGTGTTGTACCTAATTATTTCCATGCATTCCAGAGCATCCAGACGCAACCCCTTGCCGCAATAATGTAACACTTCATAAGAATCTGAATCTAACAATGAATGATTTGATTCCAACAAATGTTTTGCAAAATTCGATTTATCTGGATGCTCATTCCTATATGCCGAAACATGCTCTTTAAATCTAGTATTAAAACTTCGGCCTGTCTGTCCTACGTATACCCCATTGCAGTCATTACAAGTAAGCTTGTATACCCCCGATCTAGTTCCCTTATCTACCTGTTCTTTGTGGTTACATAGCCTAG
The DNA here is from genome assembly GCA_947563465.1 of Archips xylosteana. NCBI lineage: Eukaryota > Metazoa > Arthropoda > Insecta > Lepidoptera > Tortricidae > Archips > Archips xylosteana. The sequence continues at coordinate 1,700,764 of OX387351.1, read as the reverse complement.
AGTACAAAGAGTTGTTAGTCTTAAAGGCAACACTAATATTGTTTGATTTTAAAATGCCATAAATCTTATCAGACAAACCCCCAACGTAAGAGATGCAAGATCTATATTTGTTAGTAGACTGAGAAAGAAGAAGACCTATTCTCAGACCTACCGAATACGGACAAAAAAATTTCATAAAAATAGGTCAAGCCGTTTCAGAGGAGTTCGATAACAAACACCGTTACACGAGATTTTTATATATTAGATATTTTTTCTCTAACAGCCACGATCACTTGAAGACTGAACAATATAATATAGCTGTGCAATTCGCGGAACATTTAGAATAACACGAATAGAAATATTGTTTTTTCATGGATTTCTAACTTTCCAAATGTAATATTTTTAATTATGGTTGGTAGTAGTGTGAAAGTATACAAATAAAATGGTAAGTTTAATTAGAAATGACAAATAAAATTTCGGACGCCAGGCTATTTTTAAAGAAAACAAAACAGCCAAAACTCAGACAGCAGAACAAATATTGGACTTTTTTAATCCAGGCCGGGGACTCAGACGTGGCAATAAAAACTAAGTCTCACCTGATAGAGGTTCCCAGTTTCGTCTGATTGCGTCGTAAGCTTGGTTATCGGACTCTTATGCCAAAAATAACTTAACTAAGTTCTATGAGCTAGTTGTACAAATTTATTCTTAAAATTTAACTACAAATGCAATAATTCGGCGTCAACATTCGCCTTCCATTTTCAAAAAAAAGAATTAAACTAATAGGCCAGAAGGGCGTGTGAATTACACTTCCATATTAAAAAAAACTAAAGTCTCAAAATTATTTGACGTTGGTGCATCTTGCGGTAAAATAAAGTTTTTCACTGACCGTTTATGGACGAAAAATAGTTAAAAACGCAAACGAAATTTATGGCGGGATCTCTCGATTTTGAAGCTCGTGTCGGTTGAAATTCGGTCTAGCCACTTCTAGTGTATTTTTTTGCGTCAATTGTATTGTTTTTTGTCGTCGCGATAAAAAACAACCCGTGTCACTCCCGGCCCTCCGGCTCCGCAAAAAACCCCGTCGATCCGTTACTCCATTTTGACGTGAAAGAAGGACAAACACTTGCGCATTTCAATTTATAATATTAGTTGGGGTATCCAATAAAGAATTTCATTTTAGTATTTGACCGATTTTCGGTAATATTTTTGGGTTCCATTGCCAAATAATATCACAACCGACCATGAATATCAACAACTCAAGGAGAGTTACTAATCTGTTGCTGGCCTTTAAAGGAAGTATAAAGTTCCACCTTACAGACTACCTAGCTAAAACCGAAAAGTCATTTCTAGGAAGAATGGGAATGTCGTTAACGTAAACGGTTTTGACTGTATTTAAATAATCAGAAACAGTAATATGTCAAATTAAAACTAAAAAAATAATAAACACAGTAGGTACAAAACAAGACTTAAGAAATGTCATAAATTAAATTCAAATACTCTGACATAATAATTAACTGAGTTCATAATAATATATTAATAATTTGCAATAAGTAATAATTAAATGCCTTTTCATGCATATGGCTTAATCATTCGCATATTGTTAATACTAAATAATATTAATTCAATGTTGCACGCCTAGATAGGGTAGAACATAAGAACATTCTGTACCACTAAGATCTATTGTATTTACTATGTTCTGGCAATAAACGTATTTGTATTTGTATTTGTATAAAATATAATAGAGAAAAAAATAGAATTAGTTTTAATTCATTCTCCTAGTTTTTTTTCGTGCCTCCGACAGCAGAGTTCATAACTATCTGCTAAATAATAAATAAATCATGAGACAATCGATACCAATTGACCTATCCCCAAACTAAGCAAAGCATGTATTTACTATGGGTAAACAACGGATAAAGATACTAAAATAAATAAATACATACTTAAATACATATTAAACATCCAAGACTCGAGCACAAATTTCAATAATTAGCTCCCTGATTGGATAAAGGACTACTTTGACTACCGGATGCTCTAGTTCTCTAACATCTGACCTCAAAATTGACGTCCCGATCCCGGGTTAGATTCTCGATCGGGGCAGATATTACGTATGAAAAATACTACTGTTTGTTTTCGAGTCTTGGATGTTTAATATTATGTATTTGAGTATGTTTATACGTTGCCTAGTACGCACAACACAAGCTTTGTTTACTTTAGCTCAATTGCTGTGAATTTTGTCGCTTGATCTTTATTTAAACATACAAAAACACTTACAAAGGTATTTACAAGTATTAGATAGTTTTATCACTTGTATCCAGTGCACATTTCAATCGTCTGCAGCCAGACAGGATAGCTTATCGCAATCTAAAGCCACACCTTGAATGGACGCTTAAGTAGTTGTCTAAACGGAATATTTTTAACTCACCACCTATCACTGCTGTCGTGATTACGATACCACAATTTTTAGATACTGGTTCTTATTTATTTTTATTTGCGAATTCGTGATCTTTCGTACAATCAAGTTCCACTACCGTTTTCATTTTCTCCGAAATTTCAACCGCTTAGTATACCCATGGTCTAGTGTACTCGCAACGCTTCTAACCGGAAGAAATGGAACACATTGCTAAGAGGGCTGTCCTCGATAAGTCTGCGACCCACCAAACATCTCTCCGTGTACCTCGTCTGCGCAACCACGACCACTCTGACAAGAGTGTCAAACAAGAAGAAGTCTACTAAAGATATTTTGCGCGGTTGGATCATACATCATCATCAACATCATCATCATTATCTCAGCCGAAAGACGTCCACTGCTGAACATAGAAGATCATCGCTCCACCGAGTCTGAGGACGTCCTACGCTACGTTTGCCGATCCGTGGTCTCAACTCAAGAACTCGTCTACCCCAACGGTAAAACGGTACCCGTTTAGTAAAATCACACAATATGTCTCATGCCAGATCAGACGACCGGATATTTGTTAGAAAACTTGACTACGAAGCCTGAGGTCCCGGGTTCGATTCCCGGTCGGGGCAGACATTTGTGTGAATAATACGAAAGTTTGTGCTCGAGTCTTGGGTGTTTTTTAATATGTATTTATTTATTTATTTATTTAATGGTTCACGTGAAGCTATAGATCTGTTTCTATTTTTAATCTTGTATGCACAGCTATTCCAAAATGACTTACCACATATCATCGATACTAAACTTATCGTGTATCATAAATCAGTCGACAAAGCTAATATTGGACACTCGTTGTATTTGTCGTGCGATACGCGCGACAAATTAAGCTGACGAAACGGCCAATGTCAATATTGTATTTGCATACAAATTAAAATGATGTCGGGAATTTTATCAATCGAATACAATGTAATGTATAATTAATCAATGACGCATTTAATGTTTTGAAGTGAAGGGGTACTTTGAACCAATGTAGAGTAAATTTGGCCCGTATAAAAATCAAATATTGAAGTGTCTTTAAAAACATAAAACCGTGGGCGGTCAGCTAAAACCAACCTTATGGCAATGCGCCATAATTGAAATGTACTAAATAATAAAATCTGGACCGAGTTAAATCCCATGGCCAAAGTTACCTTCTTCAGGGCCAAAGTCTCTTCTCGACTCAACTTTATGGTAACACTTAAATCTCGTTAGTTTTAACCACGTCGTCGTTTATATGTCTAGAATTATCTCGACGTTTAGGTTACATTTTTTGGTGACACAATCCTTTTAGAATCTATACTAAGTATAATATTATAAAGCTGAAGAGTTTGTTTGTTTGTTTGTTTGTTTGAACGCGTTAATCTCAGGAACTACTGCTCCGATATGAAAAATTCTTTCAGTGTTAGATAGCCCATTTATCGAGGAAGGCTGTAGGCTATATATCATCACGCTAACACGGTAACGCTTAACTCACGGGGGGGGGGGGGGAGAGGGTGTGGGGGTATTAAAAGATGAAAATTTCATTAATTTTGCCGTAGGATGCACCGTTTTCAAGATATTTGACAAAAACACTGGAAGGTGGGGGTGGGGGGTGAGGGGGAGGAGGTGCGGGGTTTTTTGAAGTAAAACTTCTATAGGCACGCTTGACTTTAGGACGAACCCGGGTGTGCGGGGGGTGCTGTGGGGGGGGGGGGGTGCGGGTATTTTTTTTATATCGAGGTACTAAGGAGAGCCAAATTGATGAAAAAGCAAATTGGATAAAAAAAATAAGCTGCCCAAATTACTAATTCTACGCGAACGGAGTCGCGGGCAAATGCTAGTTAAATAATATAAGCACTTAGTCCTATTTTTGACTAATTACAAGAAGAGCTTATTCTTGTTGCAATAATCGTCCTTATTCCCTTTACCTAAGCCATATTTATGTAAGCTCCAAACGCACAGACAGCGGAGGCGTGGCGGTGCGGTGGCGGTGACCATTGTAATATTTTAACTTGTATGAACGAGTTCGCGGTAGGTACCGCACAACCGTTCATACAAGTTAGAATATTACAACCGTCACCCGTGCGTGCGTTTGGAGCTTAAATCCAGAGTTATGTTAGTTATTTTATTACTGAGAATGCGCGAAAGTTTATATTATAACATTGTAAAATTTCAGCTTTTTCGAATTCAAGAATTTAGGATAGGCGTATTTAAGACTAGACCAAAGAAATATTGGAGCTTGTCAATTACCGTCAGGGCACTTTAAATCTAGTTTTTCACCCAAATCAAGTTTGATAGAGTGGTCTAAACACAGATAAGATATCCGCCGGCCAGAAGTGGCGGAGATACGGCCAAATGGCCATTATCGGTCGATATACATCGCTGATAACGATACACTGGGCTATAGACTTGGTTGATAGTGCTAAGCGTCAGAAGGAACTGATAACGTTGGAACACTTTCAAATGCGTATTGCTTAGTGACGGTAGAAGTAGAAATGCGTGTGTTTATACAGGACAGTTTGAAAACATTAAGGCACCAAGTAATAACATTCGATCAGACCATTACGAATTAGAAATCTTCTCCGATTCCTCCTTAACAGGTTGGGGTGTGGCATGCAATGCCAATTCTTTAGGTGGCCCATGGACATTGGAAGAGTCCAAAAAACATATTAATTACTTAGAGCTGCTTGCTGCTTTTATAGGGCTAAAAACTTATGCAATTGCCTGGATTCGAGCCCACGACCCTCTGCTTAAGGGACCATAAGTCAAACCACTAGGCCTCCACGGCTTTTACATTTTATGTTATTTTTTTTATGTTAGAAAGGCCAGACAAACGAACTAGTGGGTCACCTGATGTTAAATGAACACCATTGTCCATAGACACCCGCAGCGCTTTACGCGATGCCAGTGCGTTGTCAGCCCTAAGGAAAAAGGAGAGGGAATAGGGGAGGGGGAGAGGTATTGGGCCCCCGGCGCTCTCACTGACCGTACGAAACGCAGCAGGAGTACTGCTGCTTCACGCCGGTGTTCTGTGAGAGGGTGATACTACCTCGGACGAGCCGGCCCATTCGTGATGCAGCTGTAGCAACACTACCGCCACGCTACCTAGCGCCGGACAGCGGAACTACATTTCGCGCAGCCGCACAAGCAGCCTGTCGAAGTTTTGTCTTCGGTTTAAAATATCTTAACTGTCAGTAGTCGAAAACGAAATAAAATTATTATTCACGATAATACTGTTTGACCCTTTCTAAACTGGTGACGCCCTAGATTGAAAAAAGATGCAGCCTTTTTTGGAAGAATAATCAAGGATCGAACACAATTCGTAATTCTGCAAATCGTTTTCGAAAATGTCGACTAACAAAGACGAATTTTCCAACGCAATGTCAGATGACGAACATAAAAAAATTGAAAATAGTTTTCCATTTCGCACTGAATCCTTTCGAGTTGGAGTAAAAATACCACCATTTTGGCCACAAGAACCCGCCGTTTGGTTTGCCCAGCTGGAAGGCCAGTTTGCGTTGTCAAACATAACGACCGATGCGACGAAATTCCACTACGTACTTTCGCAACTGGAACACCAATACGCAGCGGAAATCAAGGACATCATTGTCAACCCGCCCGCTACTAATAAATATGAGAAACTGAAAAGCGAACTTATCAAACGCCTCACAAACTCCAGAGAGAAGGATTTGCAGAAATTATTAATGCATGAGCAGCTAGGCGATCGAAAGCCGTCGGCTTTCCTGAGACACCTTCAACATATCGCCGGTCCAGACGTTCCTGAGGTCATTTTGAAGGCTATTTGGACCAGTCGCTTACCTCTAAGCATCCAAGTGCTCATAACTTCGCAAACGCACTCCTCGTTAAATGCGGCTAGCTACAACATGGCTCTACCACTACTAAAATATATTCATCATCATCATTTTAACTTATAAAGTTATAAATATACGTCTCGTAGCCGTTAGAATATTTGTATTAGGTTTAGAAATATGATGTCAGTTGCTACATACCCATAACGACATTCTTGGTAAATCCCAAGTCCAGAAGCACTTTGCTTTTGTCTTAGAGCTGTGGGTCCAATCCGATAAAGTTAATTGACTGCAAGTGATTAGGGCATAATGATTTATTCATCATAGCCGTCCCACGCTAATCTGTCTGCTCTTCGGTAAACCGACTAAACCGAGACAATGGGAGTTATCGGGCCCTGATAACAGCATGTGGGATGGTTTGTTAGTTTAATAATAGTACATTATCTAGTCTTTAACCGTAGATTTGTTGGCGTAAGCCGTTGGAACTAGGGTGACGGCACCAATTATGGCCATGTTAAGCACAGTAGTTACCCAGTAATTACACTAGCCTTCCGTCCGCAGCTTCACCCGCGATAAATTAATTTTCCCGTAGGAAAAGGTATTTTCCCGGGGTAAAAAGTAGCATTTGTCACTCAGTGATAATGTAGCTTTCTAACGGCAAAAGAATTTTTGAAATCGGTCCAGTAGTTTTTAAGTTTATTCGTTACATACAAAAATACAAATCTTTCCCCTTTATAATATTAGTGTAGATAACTAGCTGTTGCGACTCCGTCTGCGAAAAATAGGTGTATAAAAAATAGCCTACAACGGCTACAACCTATTCTCAGACTTACAAAATATAGACGTAAAAATGTAATAAAAATCGGTCAAATTGTTTCGGAGGAGTTCGATAAAAAACACCGTGACTTGAGATTTTTATATATTAGATTTATTGTAATTTAACTTACCTACGTACTAAGATCACTTTGTAACTTTTTAACCGACTTCAAAAAAGGAGGAAGTTCTCAATTCGGTTGTATGTTTTTTTTTTTTTTTTTTTTTTTTTTAACGTGTGTTACCTCAGAACTCCGTCATTTATGAACCGATTTGGAAAAAATTTTCGTTGTTTGAAAGCACATGCTTCAAGGTTGGTCCCGTTGTTACCAAAATCCAGTTCTGATGATGGGATCCATGAGGAATTGAAGAAACTCCTCAAAAATTCAAGAGAAATGTATAGCGATTTTAGTATTTTCGGTGACAAGTCGACCATTTGCATTCAGAAAGTATCATGGAACTCTGTAATAAAATGACACAACCCCGTCGAGCATTAAAAATAGAATTTTCAACATAAACTTATTTCGAAGCCAAGCTGATGATTTTATCTTATCTCTTTTATACAGAAACAACTAAAAAGCAAAAAAAAAAAAAAAATTAAATAAAAAATAAAACCTCCTTCAAAAAACATCCCAAAAACTATGAAATAATAATTGAACCGAACCGACTACAATAAGCATGAAAATATCTTTCTTCTAATCTGTATGAAGTCGGTGCCTCAGCACGAGCCAGCAGGAGTGTAGAAGCCCTATAGATAGTAGGTATGTAGGTAAGTTAGTTTACTAGGTCCACTCCTGCTGGCTCGAGCTGAGGCACCGACTTCATACAGATAAGAAAAGAAGATATTTTCATTCTTATTGTAGTCGGTTCGGTTCAATTATTATTTCATAGTTTTTGGGATGTTTTTGGAAGGACGTTTTATTTTTTATTTAATTTTTTTTATTATTGCATGTGATTTAATATTTTAAGCTCATTTTTGCAAGCTCTCCTACCCTATACCTGAAAGAGGGATTTTCCTAGTTCAGCTATATAGGTATGTATAGTAGCGGAATGAAAAGGTTCGTTACTTTCGACCTTAACTCGTTGACATAGAGTCGAAAAGTGACGAACCATTTCATTACGTGACTACACATTATAACTACTTCTGTTCTCTTTTAAAATGTTTTAGTCCACAAGTATCCTTGTTGTATTATTATTCTACTTTCATGTACCCTAGGTATAAAAAAATTCGCATGTCGAACTTTTAGACGTTTACCATACTAGTCGTCAACTATAAAATTGTTTTGTTACAACGCCACGCTACTAGAGTAAGTATACTTTTTATTAAGTATGGGCTCGTAGCTAATGATTACTAAGTGAATGGAAGCTGCTGACAGCATTAAGCGTCATTAAGAGATAAGTGCGCATTCCTACCGCGCTGCGCCCGCGCCGCCTACGACCGATATTTAGGCCACAATAGACAACATGTTATGGAGACAAATTTTAAATGAATTAAATTTATTTATTCGCAATGAACATAATTATGGTTGCATAAGGTCTTAAATTGTATACTATTGCTTCCCATGACATGTTCAGCCAGGGTGGGCATGTGAAAATTTGAGCTCAGTGCTTCAATCTAATGATGCTTAGCACTGTTTGTTTTGTTTTTCTTTTTTGTATAATTATTTTGAATTAGTAAGTAATATTTTGTTCTCGATCCTCTTGGTTGTGGCAGAATATCAGTGTTTTGCTCCTATGAGCAATGTTGACCACTGAGCCATGGCCCTTTTGCACTACTGCAGCGCATACAGACAATATATAATGTTTTACTTTTAAGTTTGTACTGACTTTTGTATTTTTGTTAATCTTGATTGTGTGTGCTTGCAGTACCAAATAAACGTCTTTATCTATCTATCTATCTATCAATCACTTGTAATTTAAGTATTTTCTTTTTAGAATAGAATAGAATTTAGTTTATTGCCACAACATAAAGTACAATATAGATAACTTATTACATAATTAATTAAAAAAAGCTTTAGGCCTAGTGGTTTGGTGGTGTTGGCCTAGCGGTAGTGGTTTGATCTTCGGTCTCTCAAGCAGAGAGTCGTCAAGTCCGGGCGCGCTTTTCTGAGTTTTACGGAATTTATGTGCGAAATTACATTTGTAATTTACTATGAGCTTTACGGTGAAGGAAAACATCGTGAGGAAGCCTGCACACACCTGAGAAGAAATTTAATGGTGTATGTGAAGTTCCCAATCCGCACTGGGCCCGCGTGGGAACTACGGCCCAAGCCCTCTCATTCTGAGAGGAGGCCTGTGCCCTGCAATGGGACGTATAGGTATAGGATGGGATGGGAAAAAACATTAGTTTGTGGTTAAGGGGATGTAGTACCTGTCTACCTACTCAGCGTGTTTTGTGAGTCAGGTATCCACAGGAGGCCCTGACTGGCAAAGCGCTGATTTTCAGTACACCCCCTTAATACATCCCTGTTGTCAATCGACGGGTGCTAAATCAACTTTTAAACCGACACTAATCTGTCCGCGACATTTTTCAAACAATTGCAGATTTTTGTAGGTAAACATGTTTTTTCTGTAATTTAATAGATGGTGTACATGAATACATACCATCCTACGTAAGTTTAACCTATTAAACCGTGAAATATCTTGTTGGAAGTACGATTTTTTGGTAACGCCAGAGACAATTTTGGTAACGCAGGAGACGCCAAAAACGTCGGTTTAAAAGTTGACTGGCCCCCATACTAATGTTATAAATGTGAAAGTGCTGTCTGTCCTTCTCTCACGTTGAAACTGAGCGACGGATTGCCGTACGTTTTCTGTACGGTGCAGGTAGTTGAAGGGCTGAAGAGTGATATAGAGTACTTTTTACTATGGGAAAATATCTCATGGGGGTTGTCCATAAATCTTATTTGTGGGGGTTTTCAGAAAAAATGTACCCGTTTTGCCTTAATTATCGTTAATTTTCCATACAAAATTTATTACGTCTCGTTGAGATTGCCAAATCCGTTATGCGTTCGATTAATACCTATATGTTATGATGCTAGGTACATATTTGTCAATCAAAAATCGATCACATAGCGGATTTGGCATTCTCAACAAATGTCAGTTTTGTGACGGTCCATACAACATGTATGGTTAACTGCGTCACAAAACTGACAATTAAAAGTGGGACACTTTTTTATTGCTTAAATCGATAGTGCTTGTGATTCTGAGAACCTTCTGAGAACCCAAAATTTGTTAGGCTTTTTAAAAAAAGTACGTACAGGGTACACTTTTTTCTGAAAATGCCCTTGTACGCGGACGCGTTCGGGCAAAAGCTAGTTTTAAGTAAAATTAATAAGATATGCACGGATTTTTTCGGAACGGCAGCGAAACCGTATCCTGAGTGTGTCCGACACGCTTTTGGTCGGTTTTTTTCCGTACTCGAACTAAAAATTAATTTCTTACCACATGCAAATAGCTTGAACTGAATCAATTAAAATGTAAAAGCGCATAATTAAGCTTATTGAAATTCAGCTTTTGTTACCAGCGGAGAGCTTTTAAGTAAAGTTGGCAATGGCGGTCATTAGTCCTGGGAAGTGGTTTAGTCAGCCTGCAAGTCACTTGCATTAGGTGAGAGCCCCGAGTGGTGCAAGGCACGGGAGACTAGCTGGTTAAAGGAGCTACGACTACGCGATCGGCGGGGCGGGGAGCGATTTTCTAATAAGTTTAGTAGACCACGAATTTCTTTGGTAACTCCATATTAATCATATTATTGTTATTATTATTGGAGCTCCATATTAATGAATTGAAACAATTACTTTGCTCACCTGCGACCAAAAAATACAGTCAACAAAAAAGCTTGTGTTAAAGCTTGTTTTTAACAAGAATTTGTTAAATGCAAAACTTTGTAAGTGTCTCAATGTGTACGTCGTGTTTATTAGTCTTTGACGCCAAAGTGGCTGAAAAGATGTGTACTAAATTTTGCATGTAGAAATCTGGGTCTTTTATATACATTTAAGATATATTTTTACCCAATCGGAATTTAATCAAGAAATTTCAGCCTACAAAACTAAAAACACAAAATTTTACATGGGCGTTCTGCGATGTAAATGAAGAATAGTAAAATCCCGAAACTTCAAATGCCAGATCTATCTGAGGTTTACGCGGATAAAAACTATCGACAATATTGACATTATTGAGATGTTATTATTGATATTGAGGGTTGCGTAGGTTGAATTCGGTCAAACACGATAATTTTTTTCTAATACAATATAGGCTTGCGTTTGACTACAATCACGCCTGATGGAAAGCGAAGATGAGGCCAACGATGGAGCACGGTTGCCTAGTAAATACTCATTCAGTCGATCTAATGTTTTATACTTAGGCTGTTCTTTTTTCTACAGGCAATTCGTCGGCGAAACTACAATACCGCGTAATCAGGTTTTTCCATAAGGTTCAACTTGAAATTAAATAACAGTGAAAATAAGACGAATTAGACTCTATGGAAAAGCTAGTTACGTGGTATTGCAGCTTCATCGACGAATTATTTCGATTTGACCACGCGCCCTCGATGTAGTTGTCAACTGTTCTGCGGCCTTTCTCCTCTGCCTTGCGGCACGCGTCAAAGTCAGTACTAAACCGATTACAACCGTCCACCGGGGGCCAGCTATCGCACCATCTCGCACGCAACCCCCGCCCGGCACTATCACGTGACGCCGCTTTCCAATATTCGGCTGTGCCGGCTTAAGGCGCGATGCCGATGTTTCAGACTAAGAATAAGAAATCTTTATTTCGCATAAGTATCATGTATAATGTAAATATATAATTAAAAAAACCCGCCTGTATAATTTCCGTTCCCATGGGAATCCCGGGAAAATATATATTCTATGTCACTCGCGGAACTGATACGAATCTAATGACACCTCACACTACAAAATTGATTGAGCCGTTTAGGCTGCAGGACGTGCCAAAGAATGATACATAACATACATACATACATAAATACTTACGCTCGAAAAACATAACCCTCCTTCGACAGTCGGGTGAAAATAGAAATGATGACATTTCGCAAAATACAATTCATAAAACATACCGCCCCGGATCGTACCCCGGTGCAAAGGTGCCCAGTACACTTGTGCATTGCCACGTTGAACCGCGATAGACAACCTTTGTACCAGTGTTGATCCAAGACCAGAAACGACCCAGAGCGAGGGTCAAAACATCTCTCACGAAGATAGAAATAAGATAGTGAAAAAGGAAAGCAAGGGTTTGATTGTATGGGGTTTAATTAAATGTAAATATTTCAAATATCTAATATATCGACCATGATCCAGATGCGGACATTAGATTTTTTTTTTACCAAGGAAGTATAATATATTCCAGCAAATAGGGATGACGACTGGGTTAAAAATATGCCATTCCATTTAGTCCGTCAGTTAGATTATGGGAAAATATGGGACACGTATTTTTTGGTTTATCAAATTATTAAAAATCTACAAAGATATAGATCATCAAACTTCCGGAGTGGGGGCTTGTGACGTCACCCTTAGGTAAAAATTGTACCATATGGTGACGTCACTCGAAACTTCTAAGCACTGTATCCTCGTCATTTTTTGTTTGTTAAACAAAAGAAAAAATACGTGTACAATATTTTTTAATAATCTAACTGACGGACTAAACAGTTTTTTTTAGTCGTCTAGCCTATTGTACCGCTCTCGCGGAAGATCGAAGAACAAGTTCTAGGTAACTTATCTTTAATGGTTCCATACGTGTATTGGCATCTCTGTGTGCGGGTTACTCCTTCATTTACAACAAATTCTACGCACAAATTGCAGGAAAAACAAGAATAAGGTGAACATCAAACCGCACGGGTCGCCAGTCGCAATCGCCAACATCGGAATTCTACCTTAACTTATTAAGGGATCGTTCATCTCACCTCTTTTGTATTACAATGAGCGGGATGGAGAATGTTGTGGTCGGTGGTAATGACCTTTTTTAAATATCAATAAAGTGCGTTAAGTGGCCGGTTGACAGAGTTAAAGGTCTCGTTAGTTTTAAGGTATTAGTTAGGCGATAACTTTTTTATTAATTACAAGTAATAATTTTACTTGGAATATTAAAGTAAGAAAAAGCTGTTTATAGTTTATTTGGACTAACATCTTAGACTTAAAAATAGAAAAAAAATTTGTGTCTAAATCCCGACCAGTGGTGGTGTAGTACTTTGAATCATTATAAAGTAACATTTTTTATCATCATCATCATCCCAGCCTATATACGTCCCACTGCAGGGCACAGGCCTCCTTTCAGAATGAGAGGGCTTGGGTCGTAGTTCCCACGCGGGCCCAGTGCGAATTGGGAACTTTACACACACCATTGAATTTCTTCGCAGGTGTATCCAAGTTTCCTCACGATGTTTTCCTTCACCGTAAAGCTCATGGTAAATTACAAATGTAATTTCGCACATAAAATCCGAAAAACTCAGAGGTGCGAGCCGGGATTTGAACCCACGACCCTCTGCTTGAGAGACCATAGGTCAAACCACTAGGCCACCACGGCAATAATAAAGTACAAATTATTAAATTACTAAAGAACTAAAGATATGCTTAAATAATTTCCAAAATTACAAAATAAGTATATGTCTCTCACCTAGATCTTAAACGCTATATCCAGAGGTTAAACTTCAGCGTGACATACACTTCCAAATAATATTTCAACTCGCACGTCGCAACATCCTGACACCACAAGCACTTAGCAAACCAAAACATCCAAATCAAAAACCGCAAAAAATCACAATTCACACAATATCCTCAAAAGCAACACAAACGCTTACAGAATTCCCAACGTCATCCACCAAAATATCGCTGAAACGTCACTATATCTTTATGTATAAAGTCGAATTCGCGATATCACGTTATTCCCTCGAGACTTGTCCTGGCTGCCGTCACATTGTGGTGCATAGAATTGATAGCATCAGGAATCCGTCCCGCGGCAACTTCACGTGTGGTCTCCTTTGTGCATTACGTGATTGAAGTTTAGCAACGAGATATTGAAATCGTGGACGTATTTGTTTAGTTTAAATCTTAAGGCCAGTTTAGACGTGCAAATAATCGACGTTCGGTTGATCACTTCAAAATCCAAACATCTAAAGATTCAAACTTTAAAATTTTTAATTGTAAAAAAAAAATTGAAATTTACCATGAGCTTTACGGTGAAGGAAAACACCTGTGAAGAAATTCAATGGTGTGTGTGAAGTTCCCAATCCGCACTGGGCCCGCGTGGGAACTACAGCCCAAGCCCACTCATTCTGAGAGGAGGCCTGTGCCCTGGAGTAGGATGTATATAGGCTTTGATGATGACGATGATAAAAAAATGTTACTATAATATATAATAATTCAAAGTTAAAAGTAGAGTTAGAATTATTTTTCTTCCCATTCCCATGTAAGTCTTGTTTGGTGCTTAATAATTGCCAGAACAAACCGATTACTTTTTATCTATCATTGTATCCCTTTCTTAAAAACCCAGTAAGATAGAAACGAGTTGTCTTTATAGATACACACACTCACTCACACATACACATCCTTATGAACTATGGTTAAAATCTATATCATATTCTTAATTTAATTTGTAACGCAAATTATTTCTTTATTTTTAAGTTGTAACTCAGTAGTTGCGGACATCTGAGGGCAGGAGACCTGGTGACCTGACACTCAGGATCTCCCTAGTTCGGGCACCAGTCTCCCCCACACAAGTCTCCCAATTACCTACATCTTTATTGTAATATTTAAGTTCCTCAATTGTACTTGGTGGTGGAGAAATCAAATAAATTTCTTATTTTCTTATTTTTTTTTTATAGTTTGAATTTTATAAGCTGGGGGTATAGGACTGCAGACCTCATCTGGTAATGATAACATTGTTCTCGTTTGTTCTATTATGGACGCACTACAACGCCGACGATCCACCTGAGTACCACTTACAATGACGAAAGGCCTTTCTTAATGAGTTAAGCTTTTGCAATTTCAACCTAGTAACTTAGAGAAGACGGTAGCTATTTGTTTGCATTTTTTGTCACTTGTTCTGATTTGTTATTAGCGGTAGGCTTCAACAAACGAGAACAATGTTATCTTTACCAGATGAGTTCTGCAGTCCTAAACCCCCAGCTTATAAAATTGTCCCTTTAGTCACAAAAAAGTACCTACTGTACAGTGCCACAAAACTCAAATTTCTCGGCTCTGACTCGAGTCATGCGTGTCACATAACTTTAAAAAAGTTTACTAACTATCCAAAAAGAGGCTAAATATAATCTAAGTTAAAAGTAGAAATAGATTTCCCACAAAAACTTAAATAAATCCTCTTTCAAATGTCTCGCCTCATCAATGTAAGTATCCCTTTCTTACTAACCCAGAAAGATAGAGACAAGTTGTCAGGACTGCAGTCAGAAAAGTGAGCTACTGTACTGTACAAACTCGAATAAATCTGAACTAAAACAATTACTTTGCTCACCCGCGACCTCAAATAAATCGAATCAGTCGAATAAATCTTCCTGCAAATTTGTCGCCTCCTGGTTGGTCCGAGTCATGCTGACTGGCTCAGCCCCCCACTAGTTGCGGATCGGGTCGCGACGTGACTCACGAGTTCGCTTTATTGCTTTATTGATATTAATTCCCTTAGCATGACGTTTCGCGGACATGGATCAAGATTGGTGAAAAAAGGTAGTAGAAATTTAAGTTATAGTATAAATCTTCCCAGGTGAATTTTTCGCTTCGAGCCCTTTATCTTTCAAAACAAACGGTATCGTCATAGTATTAAGGTTCAAATTTAATGTAATGGCCCGAAGCGAAAAATTCACCTGGGAAGATTTATACTATACCCTCGTAGTTCTCAGTATTTCTTATAAAGTAGGTACAACTGTAAGAATAAATGGATATGTTGGATAGACATTTTTTAATTAAATAAGAACTGAATATCTTGAAATAATTTCCGAAATCACTGAATTGGGAATACTTGGGGTCTAACGTTTAGTCTGTAATAAAATGTTGGGACTTACCAGGTAATATCGTTAAAATGTGAATGGCTGAAGGATTTAGAGGGTCATAGAGGGTCATAGAATAATTTATAAAATGTTTGAAATGCTCGATGAATGTATATGGCGGTGTTAAGGTACTTAGGTAGGTTACGGTAATTGTTGGGTAACGGAACCCTAATAAAGCCGCTACACTTTCAGTCTGTTTGCCACAGGACAGTACCTCAAGAACCGTAATAGATTATTATCGTCATCATCTCAGGCCAGCCCATGTAGTCTACACTGTTGAGAAGTATTCGGCAAAAGTTCAACAAGTTTTTTTTAAACTGTTCTGAATCATACACACCGTAAGAAACAACAGTTGTCTCTTCTGTGGATATAAAATTAGCGACTCCGAGTCAGCAAACTAAAGATTTATTTAAATGGGGCGAAAGTAGGCCTGGTGTTCCACATGCCGATGGAAACATGATTAAAGATATTGGTTAAAGGAAGTAATGGGCAGTCTTATCTCTATAGAGCAATGTCTTTCAAGCTAGCTTTGACCGGAGATATGTGTCTATATTTTTTAGACGGCCGGGTAGCCTAGTTGTTAGAGAACCTGACTACGAAGCTTGAGGTCCCGGGTTCGATTCCCGGTCGGGGCAGATATTCCTGTGAAAAATACGAATGTTTGTGCTAGTCTTGGTTGTTTAATATGTATTTAAGTATGTATTTATCTATATAAGTATGTTTATCCGTTGTCTAGTACCCATAGTACAAGCTTTGCTTAGTTTGGGACTAGGTCAGTTGGTGTGAACTGTCCCGTGGTAATTATTTTATTTATTTATTTTATTTTTTCTAAAACTTTCAATGCTATCCAAGTAAGAGAATTTCATAGCATAGCATACGTCATGTCATATCAAATTTCATAATGTTTTGCAAGTTTTGTTCTTTTAGTAAACGCATTAATAGAACGGCGTAGGTAAGCTAGGTAAGAGTAGAGCAAGATAGAAAAGGCCTTTGCCTAGAAGTGAGACAAAAATAGTCTTATCATCCTTACTATAATATTGTAAATACGAATGTAACTCTGTCTATCTGTCTGTTGGGGTGATTTTTTTTTTTTTTTTTAAATTAAATTACAATCTAGCTCACAAAGGCTAATAAGCAATATTCATTTAACTTAATCGACTATTTTGTTTAAAGTCTACACTAACTCAAAGGGCTTAGTCCTTTTCAGTCTTCTCACTAGGTCCGTGTTGTCAAGGAGTTGGATTGCCTCAACGTTCACATGATGATGAGGTCTGCGTTCATGAGCTTCGGCGTATTTAGATATTACCTCGTGGACGAACTCAACATTAAGGTCCCGATGGAGATCGTCGTTTCTTATGTACCAGGGCGCGTTTACTATGTCCCTGAGCACCTTTTTGACCGCTCGGTTAAACCTTCATTACCATTCGAGAGTCGCAAAAAAATTGATCTAACTAGACTCAGCATCGGTACTGTCTAAGTTTTCATAAAAAATATCGCGAGGAAACCTGCACACACCTGAAAAGAAATGCAGTGGTGTGTGTGAAGTTCCCAATCCGCACTGTGCCCGCGTGGGAACTACGGCCCAAACCCTCTCATGATGATGATGATAATCATGAATCATGCAAGACTCGTGCACAAACATTCCCATTTTTCATACTAATATCTGCCCCGACCGGGAATCGATCCCACTAACCAGGTTCTCTAACCACTAGGCTATTCGATCATCTAATTAAAAAAGGTATTAACAAAGTTTCACCAGATTGTACTGCCTTGAACTTCCAGCATTAAATAATAATAATAAACCGCGAAGTTCCCCTAATTTGCACGTCAGGTCTCATATTAACAACTGTAACAATCAAGGGAGTAATAAAAACTATAAAATACCGAAGTTTCAGCGACCCACAACACTTTTATGGGTCATTACAATGTGTAAGAAATGTTGTGGTATACCTTTGAAACATGAAAACAGCTGGTATATGCTCAAGTTTTGAGTTCGTGAGTTAATGAACGATTGGCAACATGGTTGCACTGCATTTGGCCCCCTTTTGGTCCCTTGAAATTTTCCAAAAATTCTTCGTAGTCTTCATTTGCGTCGCATTTTAAGCAAAGCAGCAGTTTTATTGCCTCAATTTTATTGTATGGAAAGTGCAAGAAAGTTGTATAATGTAAATGGGCCTTTAGGCAACCCCTTTAATTATTTTTTGCGTAGTGAGTGGTACACTGTAACTAGTGCTAGATGTCAGACAGCGGGTCCAAATCAAACTCCGTGGAATCCACGCGTAAATTGTGAAGAATTCTAACCACACAGAATAAAGTACGACTTGGACCGGTCACGCAATTTACACCAATGTCAAATGAAGGTAATTGCTTATTTGTTATGTAATAAATTCATAACATTATATTAAAATTAAATAACTACAGAAAACGAGTTAAAAAGCATTTATCTCGAAATGGTTTTCGATTTACTATACATTGCGTCCCAAATACGCCCTTGACCCCTCGATCCTCCCCCATTCTCAGCAAGTGACCGAGCCACCGAAGCCTGTGAGATTTAAATTCGCCGATTATATTAGGTTCAGCCACTAGCTCCTCAATCTCGGCATTCTTGCGGATCCTCCAGGTGCCATCGTCTCTTCTGGCGGGTCCCAGGATCTTCCGAAAAATCCTACGTTCCGTCACCAAAAGCTGGTACTCTTCCTTCTGGGTTAGAGTCCAAGCCTCGCACCCCCAATTTCAACGCGTTCTGGGCCTACCTCGTCGCAGCGAACCGCTGAGGTGGTCTGCTCAGACGTAATTTAGCTTGGCATCCTTGGCACACACATCGGTAATGCGTACTTATCTATTTTGGAGCGCAGCGTAGTGTTTCGGACCCGGTCAACCCGCCTCACCCCGAGCATACTGCACACCATTGCAAATGCTAGGGACCAATGGAGCAAAGTAATACATAGCCTGACTATAAAAACTGGCCAAGAACGCTTCGGACACGCCCAGGATAGGGTTCCGAAGCTGATACGAAAAAATCCTTATATCTTATTAATTTATAATATTGTCCGTATTAAACAAGCAATATTTTATTGGTTAGGCTGCTATTTACTCTTAAACTACTAATAATAAAATTCTTAAGCAAACTTAGCCGTTACAGTTTTCCTTGTTAATTTGACATATTTCCTCCCATCCTGAATTTTTTCAAAGTTTTTATACCAACAGTTTAGCTTTTAGAGGGCGGGACGCTCGATTTCAACAAAAAAATGCACTTTAAAGTTGAATATAGTTTAATATATATCGCAAAAGAATCACTAACTAGGTATATCGAAAAATCATCTTTACAATAATTTTAAAAGACCTATTAAATGATATCCCACACTATCAGGTTAGACGAGAAAAAAAATCACTCCTACTTTACATCTAAGTATAAAGCGAGTCTATAGGTGTCGTCTAGGGAGGTACGCTAAACTTTTTTTTACTAAATTTAATTTTTTCTCTTTGTCCGGATAATTGCCATACATGTCCATGCAAAATTACCGCTTTCTAGCCCTAATAGTCACGGACAGACAGACATAGCGAAACTATAAGGGTTCCGTCTTTGCTATTTTGGCTCCGGAACCCTAAAAATGAAGGGCGTTAAAGAAAAACATACAAATTCAAAGCCGCCAGATCGTTTTTCAATACGACTATTTCGGTCAAAAATACCACAGTTTAATAAATAAATTTGGGGTCACGCGACGCAGTCTCACTAATCCCCGTGTTTATCTGTGTTTGTTTTAGTAATTGCACGCAACGCCTAAACCGTATTTCGGTGAAATGGAAATTCGGACGTTTGATTCCTGCTGTGCTGTTCATGTGCTTTGCTATGGTAATGTGCGAGAGGTTTATTCCTTCAAAAACCGTAGGTGGGGAATTTCAGACATGGGGTACATACTTACATTTTTTTCTCAGTTTTTTTTTATATGGATCTGCTCAGAATCAGTAGCACTATCGATTCTACATAGAGAAAAAAAGTATCCCTCAGTCTTGTTTTGTTACTTTACATACATTGGTGTTTGAAGGTAATAAAACCGACACTTATTTTTGTATGAAAAACTGGGGACATTTTTTTACTCCATTATAATCGATAATTGATACTGAGCAGATTCATGCAAAAATATCTGAATTCGGAGAAAAAAAATAAGAATAAGAATAAGAAATTTATTTGAATTCTCCACCACCAAGTACAATGTAGGAACTTAAATATTACAATAAAATTGTAATTGGGGGACTTGAGCGGGGGAGACTGGTGCCCGAACTAGGGAGATCCTGTGTGTCAGGTCACCAGGTCTCCTGCCCTCAGATGTCCACAACTACTGAGTTATAGTTGTACCCTATTTCTGAAATCTGCTTATTGAAAGCATAAGACGAATCCAACTAATGAAATAAATACTGAAGTTTGTCAGTTTTCGGGGGTTTACTGTGTAAGCGATTTAAGTAGATGAAATTTGGTATTAGGATAGTAGTAGGGTAGGGTATAGGGTAAGGGCATAGGGTACCTAGTAGTTTTTATCCCGGAAAATTGTATAGTTTCCACGGGACAGCGATAAACGAATCCATCGCAGACGGCGTAACGGGGCACAGCAAGTTTATATTAATAGTAAGGATTATTGCCAGTAACTGTACGACCGACGCAGCCCATTAAAACTGTGAGAGCAAAGATAATCAAATCATCTGTCAAGCGAAAGCCTTCACGCTACCATTTAGCCTCATCTCTGACGTTTGAAACGTCAAATTATTTGCTCCTAGCGTCTACATGACATGGGGTCAAGGAACCTTTGACACCGTTTACGTCAAACGTCAAAACACTCGGACTTAAAGATGGACGTTGCCGGCTGTCTATTAAAACGTTCCATAGACACATTGTTTTGTTTTTTGGGTAACGGTTGATAGGATTAAATGTTAAGTTTATTTGCGTTCAAGTGATTCATTCGGTTTTTTTCTCTTTATAAAATGTTGTGTGTTCTATCGTAGCATTTTTGAATACGATGTATTAGTTTTTCGTTTATTAGGTAATAACAAGGTAGTTATTAACGACCGCTTTAGCCTAGTTGGTAGTGACGCTGCCTACGAAGCAAGAGGTCCTGGGTTCGAATCCCGGTAAAGGGCATTAATTTGTGTGATGAGCACGAATATTTGTTCCTGAGTTATGGATGTTTTCTATGTATTTAAGTATTTATTTATCTATATAAGTATGTTTATCGTCGTCTAGTACCCATAGTACAAGTTTTGCTTAGTTTGGGACTAGGTCGATTTGTGTAAGATTGTACATTTATTTATTTATTCATAAACCAATAGAATTTTATAATATTACAGGTTATACAATACAAAATAAAGCACAACCCAACATCACATACTTAACTCAATTTATAAATCTACACTCACTCACAAATGCACACCTACACACATACACACACACACACACACACACACACATTCACACACACACACACACACACACACACACACACACACACACACACACACACACACACACACACACACACACACACACGCATGTACGCACGCATGCTCGTTTGCATGAGTTTGCATGTTAGTAAGTATAAGCTACTATTGATTTGTTTATAGCTTGTTGACCTCCTATAAACCTCATAATACGAGTACCTATGTTATTAAATTGAAAATTGTACCTACTGAAATTGTCAGCACTTATCGGTGAGTTTCCGGGATGGGGGCCTGGAGATCTGTAATACAGGTTTTACCTAGTTCAGACTCCAGTCCCTCGCAAAAGTTACTAGTATCTAACTAATGTACTACCATAATGTTGTATTATTTATAACTATTGCTGTTACCTATGTACTTTTGTGAGGAGAAAATATACGATTATTATTATTATTATTATTATTGTCCCCTAATATTTATTTTATTTTATTATTTATTATTATTACGTCGTTCTATTGGCCGTCTCTTTTAGAATTAGTACGGCAAATAAAAAAATAACTGAAGATAAAGTATAATTAGAAAGATAGGGTAGCACATCTGTAGACTGTAGGTACAGTAAGGTTTAAACTTTGGCACTCGGCAATTCTCTACATACATCGAGAGATCGGAGGCTGAGGTTTTCTTATTAATAACGCTAAATAGGTTTGGATATTTAATGTGATGAAATTCTAGGATTTTATATACTTAAGTAAGTATACTTTACAGTTAAAACTGATACGTCCCGAGCCCCATCATAAGCGAGCTAGCGATACGGCCGCCTATTGCTTACCTTGTATATTTTTTTCCATGTACTTGTTTTTCTGTATTATTTTCTTTGTGGTGTACAATAAAGACTCATTGTATTGTATTGTGCATTGTCCCGAGTGTTAAAGTAGAAATAATCTTACTGTACGCTTATTGTCTAACGCAGGCCGCTTGCTTTCGCATTCACTATTTCTTTCTGTCAAACGATATAAGATGGCGACAGAAAGAGATGGTGAAAGCGAAGACTGTTATGGCCCGGCCACGGCTTCGCGCGACCGGCGGCAGCTGGCGAGCGTTTTTTCAATTCATTGCGTGTGCCGTCAGGTAATCACTGTGCGGCGAGCGTCTCGGCTGCGCAATGAACGGAGAAAACGCTCGCCGCTGCCAACGGTAGCGCGATGATGTGATAATACGGCCTCATATTGTTAAATATCGACGGTTCTTGGCTCAAGCTCGTATATTAACTGTAACGAGGTTGGAATAACCACTTTATGCCGTGTATCTAAAGTGGTTATTCCAATTTAATAACATTTCATATACATTATACAGGGTGTCCCAATACTCATCAATAACCTGGTACCGGGCAAGAGACCAAATTATAACAGTTCTGGAAAAAATAAGAAAAAAAATCCGTGTCACTTAGTTAAACAATAATAGAGTCAAATACCCATGGCCATGTGGCCCGGAGTGAAGGGTCATGGTGCAAGCGGCTCCTAGAGTGGAAGCCATTGGTGGAAAAGCGACCTCAGGGT
Source organism: Archips xylosteana (assembly GCA_947563465.1). Taxonomy (NCBI): domain Eukaryota; kingdom Metazoa; phylum Arthropoda; class Insecta; order Lepidoptera; family Tortricidae; genus Archips; species Archips xylosteana. The sequence goes on along the minus strand of OX387351.1, from coordinate 1,677,760 downwards.
AGACCACAAATGCGGTGGAAAGACGATCTAAAGAAGGTTGCTGGTTCAAATTGAATCCAAAAAGCTGAATGTCGCGACGAGTGGAAAGAATTGAAGGAGGCCAACACCGACAAGGTTGAAAAAGGCTGAAGAAGAAGAGTTGTATCACTTTTACTATTAGGTATTTTCGAAAACAAGAACAAGAAGCGCAAGAACTAAAGTCACCGACATAGCTCGAAGAATCGCCAGACTCAAGTGGCAGTGGGCACATCGCTCGTAGAACTGATGGCCGATGGGGGAAAAAGGTTCTCGAGTGGCGTCCACGGACCGGAAGACGCAGTGTAGGTAGGTCTCCTGGTTAAGGTTGCGGGATCGCGTTGGATGCGGATGGCACGGGACAGATCGGTTTGGCGAGCTTTGGGGGAGGCCTATGTTCAGCAGTGGACGTCTTTCGGTTGAAATGATGATGATGATGATTTATTTGAAATATTTTCTATTATCGCTTAGCTAAGTGACATGGTCTTTTTTTAAAAATTTTCTAGTACTGACATAATTTTGGCTTCTCGTCCGGTACTATGAAAATTATTGTTGAGCTGTGGGACATTCATTCATTCATTTAGATAAATTTTAGGTCTCGATTCTTTGTGTCTATTTTTGGTTCTGATTTAGGTACTCTCAATATTTTAAAGGTTAACCGGAAAAAATAATGTAAGAAATATTCACATTATTCTGGTTGTTTCCTATAATAATGGTTGGTACTCGTGCTGATCTGATAATGGAGCCCGAAGCCAGGCATCGGATCTCCAAGACAGAACATCGTAACCTAACCGTCTTTCGGTTTGTCGGATTATTCTTAGGCGATATCTTTTAGTTTAGTTTATGATTAAAGCGTATTTTTATTTTAGTTTTTTATCATCATCGTCTCGACCTATACGTCCTACTTGAGCTTGAGCGTCCCACGCGGGACCAGTGCGGACCGGGAACTTTACACCTTTGAATTTCTTCACAGATGTAGGTAGGTACATATCGATTCCTTAGTTCACACTCATACTAATTAGGTACATAATTACCAAGGAGCGGAATTTTTCATAGCAAAAATCAAACATCAAAGGGATTAAGCATAAGTTTTATCGACTATCGATAAATATTTCAGCTAATACTAGGTACTTTTAAAATAGCACTTTTTAAGTTAATTACAATTAAAATATAAAACCTTAAACGGAAATGCAACGAAACTAAAATATAACCTTCATTCAAAATAAGAATCGAAATCTATTTCTGTATTAATCGCATTTTTTTCATCTTCTCTGTAGTAATAGAGAATTGTCATAATTTTTTCTACTCTTATATTGCCACCCTTTAAATTGGTCCTGTTATCATTGTAGAACCATTAGCTTGAGAAAGAGTGTTCTACCTATGTTGATGTAAGTAAGGGATGTTTTTTATCCATTTGTTAATCGTTTTTCTTTTAGGATTAACCATTTTAATAACACGGGAATGACTTAGAAAAACTCAAGCGATATAAATGTCATATGTGACGTTGACGCGATTTATTTTAATATGGAGATGCAAGTCGCTTATCAAAGAGGTCAAATGTTACAAATAATTTTAAAAGGCGATAACAAGCGAAGAGTCCTTTCGATAATATCGATAACTGGAATAGTCGATACAACTTATGTCCAATCCCTTTGATGTTTGATTTTTGCTATGAGAAATTCCGCTCCTTGAAATTACAATGAACTGCACAATTAAGTAGTAGTTTTGTACATTAGGACATATAGTGCTAATTTGTATGTGCTCATTGTAATTAGTATGAGTGAGAACTAAGGTATCGATATGCAGGTTTGCTCACGAGGTATCTTTCCGAATGTGAAACCGGAAAACTCAAGACGTGCGAGTCCGAATTTGAACCGAAGACTAGAGTCAGACCAAGATACGTCTGCAATGGTTTTGATAGCATACGCAGTGCATGTGTTATTTATACGTCATAATTTCATAGCAGTTTGACGTCTAATATACCGTAAAACTTTCACTGGGCTATCAAAATCGTCGTTTAACGACCGCTTTAGCCTAGTTGGTAGTGACCCTGCCTACGAAGCAAGAGGTCCTGGGTTCAAATCCCGGTAAGGGCATTTATTTGTGTGATGAGCACGAATATTTGTTCCTGAGTTATGGATGTTTTCTATGTATTTAAGTATTTATTTATCTATATAAGTATGTTTATCGTCGTCTAGTACCCATAGTACAAGCTTTGCTTAGTTTGGGACTAGGTCGATTTGTGTAAGATTGTCCCCTAATATTAATTTTTTTTTTAGACTTATTTTAGTCTGACTCTATCTGCTTGAAAAGCCATAGGTCGAACCACTAGGCCTTAGTTTTTTAAACTGAAATAGGTATAAAAAATAATTGTTTGTTTGTGTATAATTTTTTTTTCATGAACAGACAAGAGTCCAGTTGTAGTGCCAGCATTTTTTTTATTCAGGCTGATTTAATGCTTAAGGAAAACTTTCACTGTCGTGTGTTTTATCTGAGCGGGCACGCACGATCGTTTTACAAGAGGGAGCTAGCTGAGGTTAATTAACTCTGTGAATTGTTCGTTGGGCATTTTGTTCTTGAAAAAACAATACACACTTTATCGTTAGGCAGTCGTGTGCTAAATAATAGTTTTTTAGTAGTCTCTTTCTCTATACGGCAATGGCTTAATAATGTTTAGTATTTTTTGCTGTGTTTATTTTTATTAACATATTTTAAGACTGTTAGCTATCAAAATGAACCTTGTTACTTAAATAAAAAAAATATTATTTTAAACCGACTTCATAAAAGGAGATAGTTCGGTATTTTTATGTTCGTTTAACGAGAACTTCTATTGTTATTGTGGTTTTAAATTAAAATAAGAAAATTTTCAGACATACTTATGATCTAATTAATGTAGTACCTACACAGAACTTCAGGACCTGTTAGGAGCTACGGAAAAAAATAATTATATACCTACTATTACCTTGAAACAAATACTTATTTATTATTTTAATACCGAAGCACGATGTAAGTATAAGTTTATCTTAATAATGGGAGGAATATTTTCATCAATTTTTAAGTAATTTTTGTCGGTGTTTTCACTGCAGAAGCCACAGGGGGCGGTGTACCCGCTAAAAACCCTCGCAGTCCCACTGGGTTCTCCAACCCTAGCTAGGTATATTCTTATGGTTTTTTCAATAGGCATGTTCTAGTTTCGATATAGTTTAAAAAAAATAGTAGAAATACTTGAAGTTTCAATTTAATGCCTTTGAAAATTAACGCCTGAATCTTATTAATTATATACTACGAGAAATTGTTAGATTCACCATTACTTTGCTGAGGTAGATGTCAGTGAATTATTACATCTTTACCTTGCTTCTCCGCTTGCTTGGTTCTCCAATAGTGGAGAAGCAAGGCAAGAATTTAATAATTCACTAACTATAATTAACTCTTAAATGATAATCAGCTAGTTTAAGCCTGGAGTCCTTACCTGATGGTTTAGGCACATTCCTCTTGACCTGCATCCACTTGTAGGTGGGCACCGCGTGCGCAGGCGGCAGGCCGGACGGTGCTGCGTGCGCGCACTCTTCTCTAAACTCCCGAAGCCCCCCATACTCCTCCTTGGGCTGGTAATCAAACTCCCCACAAGCCAACGGGGACGAAGGATTGAAAGCCATCGAGCTTTCATCCACGAAATGCATGTTGTACTTCGTCTCCAAGTAATGATTGTCTAGTTTATGCTCGTGTAAGTGCATGTCTTCGTGACGGAGCGTTTCTTCGCGATGCTTGAAAGGCTCAGGATGCGCCTGAATTGGATGCAATTGGTAATTCTGCTGGAGTTCACCGTAGTCTAAATTGGTGTAGCATAAACCAGTGTCAGTGCTGATGACAGGTGGAGGATGCTCGTGTCCTGGCTGGTGAAGCAAGGGCTCGTAGTAATGCGTCGCCGGTTCGTAGTACCCCTCATGGTACCCCTCGTAAGGCGGCTGGTACCCCGCCCCCTGCTGGTAAAACTCGGCGCTGCCGTAATTCTGTTGGTTGTTGTACATCCCGACGTCCATAGTCATCATGTTTGTCACGATCACCGCTATCGATGTCGATATTTACACACACATCACTACGTCGACGGGTGAGAGAGCTACCGCGCCGGCGATTGGCGTCCCGATATTCGCTGTGTTCGAATTTTGAAACGGGCTAGTGCCGCGCCGTGCGCTATCGACCGCGCGCCCGCACGCCAGGTGAACCGACGAACACTGAACGCGAACACATATTTTTTTCAAACCACACTCAAAACTTTATCGCCCTATCCCTGTCTGACACTTTCAACACTGTAATGATCAAGCGAGATAGAGTTATCAACGAGCACCAAATCTGTGATAAGATTCTAACACGTTTTTTTAAATTGTACTTGATGATCTAGATGCTTTGTTGTTGAGTTTTGTTTGGAGTTAGGGATGCGCCCGGGCATGTGTGGTCGCTGGGAGGTAGAGCGTAATTCTGGAAAGTTTTTTCTCGCCGGTAGGCGGAGCGTCGGGAAGAGGAGGCAGGCTGGCCGCGGGCCGGCCAATGGGGTGCCGCGGTTGCATTCTCCATTTTGGATTGGCTGTCACGAGATAATAGTGCGAATGTTGGAAGCTGGATGTAACGGATGTTTTTCTATTTACTCGTGTGTTGTGCTGAATGCTCCCTTCGCATGGTCTCGTTTATTTCTGTGACGTAAATCGATTTCAAGGTGTGAACAGGGTTTTTGTAGCGCCGGTTATAAAGGCAGCTGTTATGTACTCCGCCTTTGCAGAATAGCTTTATTAGGTATTCAACGGAGTGAATAGAAATACCTACAGGGCTTTGATGAAAATCGCTGGGGTGTTATAAACGCCTCAGTATTAAGCTGAGCCAGTGTCCAATTTACAACCGCAATGACTGACACACTCTATATTTAGCCTTCGCAATGTCCTTTTTGTAAAAATATTTATGTGTCTTGTGTTTTTGTAAATACCTACATAAATGTATTTTCTTTCTTTCAAAATCGTAGAACAGAATGACTTGCGAACCAGTGTGATCTAATCTACTAAGCTGGTTTAATTTCGAATAAGCTAGGATTTTTTTAAATACCTACGATGACCTAGTACCGGGTGAAAGGTCGAGTAATACTAGTTCTCGAAAAAAAAAAAAGAAAAATATGTCACTAAATTAAGCGATAATACCCTACCTACCTAAGTAGGTAGACATTTTTTCAAAAATATCTAAACATCTCACTTTTACTATTAATAGTAAAAGTGAGATAATAAATAATAAATATCACGGGACAATTCACACCAATTGACCTAGTCCCAAAGTAAGCTTAGCAAAGCTTGCTAGGTATGGTAGATGTTAGGTATGTAACTCTCATCATCATCATCCCCAGCCTATATACGTCCCACTGGAGGGCACAGGCCTCCTCTCAGAATGAAAGGGCTTCGGCCGTAGTTCGTGCCCAGTGCGGATTGCGAATATTACACACACCATTAAATTTCTTCTCAGGTGTGTGCATTCCTCACGATGTTTCCCTTCACCGTAAAGCTCGCGGCAAATTTCAAGTATAATTTTCGCACATAAATTTCGAAAAACTCTGAGGTGTGAGCCCGGAGTCGAACACACGCCCTCTGCTTGAGAGGCAAGGTCAAACCACTAGGTCACCACGGCTTCATGGCTTATGTGACTCTATAAATCGCTTAAATTAAAGTGACATGAATTTTTTCTTCTTATTTTTTCCAGTACTACTGTTATTACTTGGCCTTTCGCCTGTTACCAGGTTATGGTTGAGTAATAGGACACCCTGTATAAATTTACTACAGTATCCAAATCGAAAGCTGAATTATAATGAATCCGGGAAAACTGGGAACTCAATGAACCAGCCAGTTAGTCTCACTTACCTATACTTACGAACCATAGAATTATAAGTAACATAGAAAAGTTTAAAACAGTATATGTATAGGTAAGTACATAGAATTCAATAGTTCGTCTTTTGACAGTTTTACCTTCTGTAGGTATGTCTTGGAATTCATTATATTTTCGCTGTACATACTCAAATGCATTTATTTTAGTTAATAGAACTATAAATGATTATAATTACAAGGTCAGACAGTAGTTAAGGTATCCAAATCACCTCCTTGGGATTCGTAGATATTCGATTTTAAAAATCCTACAAATGCAAAATAAACCTTTATAGGAGGTACCTAGGTATCTACATAATTTTACGAGTAAGTATGACTGCTGATCGAGTTTTCTATCGTACCTATTTTCCAAATTTCACATGCAATAGGTACTTACCTAATGATTTTCATTTTGTCATAAAGTTAGTACCTAATTTATTTCCAAAACGATTCGATTTGTTTCGTTTCGTTTTTAAATTAACCTAGTTACACACTCTAAAATTGTTTTTAACTAACTTAGAGTTTATGGCTAACGTTATTACGACAAATTAAATACCTAATGGGAAACGAACTGACACGTTGCTGATTGTACCTCCGTTGTGATTGTGTCTTTCTATATCTACTTTATATCTATTTTCCATCCAGCTCAAAATAAAAAAAAAGTTATTCCCTGAATACTACAATTTGGCCTCTTTCAAGTCTAGGGTGAATGAGCATTTACTAGGCAACCGTGCTCCATCTTAGGCCTCATCTTCGCTTTCCATCAGGAGTGATTGTAGTCAAACGCAAGCCTATATTGTATAAAAAAACCGGCCAAGTGCGAGTCGGATTCGTGCACGAAGGGTTCCGTACCATTATCTATAAAAACGGCAAAAAATCACGTTTGTTGTATGGGAGCCCCCCTTAAATATTTGTTTTAAGTGAATATATAACTAAATATTCTGTGAATATTTCAAGCGTCTACCTGTTGCCGTTATCAATATCGAGCAAAAACGAGCAAAAAAAATCACGTTTGTTGTATGGGAGCCCCCTAAAATATTTATTTTATTCTATTTTTTAGTATTTGTTGTTATAGCGGCGACCGAAATAAATCATCTGTGAAAATTTCAACTGTCTAGCTATCACGGTTCGTGAGATACAGCCTGGTTAAATAGACAGACGGACGGACAGCGAAGTCTCAGTAATAGAGTCCCGTTTTTACCCTTTGAGTACGGAACCCTAAAATCGTCATTCGGGTCATACACATTTTTTCATTCGCCTCTCTCCTATGGATATGGCAAAATTTAAGGGTTTAGCCAATATTTTATACTCAAGTCTTCATCGGTGTATGGGACGCCTGGCCAACTTTCGCCCATTCAAATAAATCTTAAGTTAGCTGACTCGGAACCGCTAATTCATGTCCACAGTTAGACACAACTTTGATTTCTTACGCCGTGTATGTTTACATCCTCAAATTCCTCTCAAATACTAACGCCAGACGACAATCCCGACTCGTCGCTGATTGAGAATCCACAATAACTATAACATTTACTTGTGTAGTACGACAAAAATGTCATATAAATCCCTTGGAAATATAAAGAACTTTATCCATTGAATGCGTCGGGTGCAATGCATCAAGCTCCACTCGCAGAGTGACACGGTTGTCGTTGATTGTTCGCTGTCTTGCTGTCCGGGGTGACAGTTGGATGGATGGGTCAATCATGCTTTGGACGACGTAGGATTTACATTCAAAACTACCTACCGGAAAGGAAGAAAGAAATAAAAGAAAAGATAAGGAAGAAGGGAGATGGGTCTTTGGCCTCATCTACACTCTTCATAAGGTGAGATAGAAGTCACGACGACGATAACGGGTCAATTTTAAGTAAAAAAAGGGTTTTTTTTTGTTAAATCTTGCAATCAGCCCTGCGGGCTATAAGGACCATCCAAAAAATACGCCACACGTTATGGGGGAGGAGGGGGTCTATGAAGAGTGAAATTGTGTGTGTGACAAGTGGTGGGAGGTGTCCTAGGTTCCGTGACGTCACATTTCAAAATCTAATACATAGTTCAGTGTTATGGAGCTCTACTCTTTGACAAATGCATAAATGCCGCCACACACGCCGCATTTATATGAGTACAAATAACACAAGACACATCAATATTTTTACAAAAAAAAAACAAAACGAAAGCTAAAGATAGTGTGTCATTGCGGTTGTAAATTGGACACTGGCTCAGCATAATGCTGAAGCGTTTAAAGCACCCTAGCGCTGATTTTCATCCAGTATCGTCAGTGACAGCCGGATCGCTTTATAGATAGATATATAATAATAGTATTTAGATATGATTCTGCAACGAGAGTCTTAGAGACAATGCAACAGCGCTGCATTGAGTGCAATGCATCAAACTCCGCTTGCTAAGTGACACTCATTGTGTTTGATTGTTCGCTGTCTTACTGTCCAAGATGACAGTTGGATGAATGGGTCAATTATGAATTGGACAACGTAGACTTCACACTTTATGTCGTCAAAATGTACATAAAAAGGAATTTGAAACGTCAAATTACTTGTGTGTACTACCTGAAGGTTGGTACAAGGTAAGTATAATATGTTTGAGTTTTTTTTCTCTTTTACTAAAATTCTGTTGTTTGCATATCTTTTGTGAAAATGAAAAACGAACATAGCGGTCAAACGTCCCCTCTTTTTGTGTCGGGGGTTAAAAAGTAGCTCTTAAACGTGATCGTATTATCACATCACCCTTTTATAAAAACTAAAAGCAAGGAGCTAACAATTTGTCCCGAGCGTGTCCGGTCCCCTATCTCAAGTCATTCTTCAAATAGAGTAGCAGCTGAGTATAAACTTGAGATGTGATGTACTAGTTTGACGCCGTGTCGTTGTCTGTGTTAAATTGTTCTAAAAAACCGGCCAAGTGCGAGTTGGACTCGCGCACTGAGGGTTCCGTACAAATTTATATGTATCTATGAACATCCAGTCTTAGCAGACCCCTGCTCCTAAGCAAAATGTGCGCAGTTTGGGATCATTGTAGATTGGTTACTGTTATAGACAGACAGACAAAAAAATTTATGCTTTTCGCAATTTTTCCTTTATCTGTGCTATAAGACCTTGTTTCTTACCAGATTTCAAGATTCTGAGTTCACGGGAAGTACCCTGTTGGTTTTGATTCCCTTGCGAGTGTCGAAAATTTGCGGCATGAATGGCTGTATCTTTTGATTGCGTTGGCTTAGAAGTTTGATTTTTACACAGCTCCAAGGAACAGTAGACCTGAGTATTTGATATACCTAAATTTCAGATTGATACCTCCACGCGTTCCTGAGAAAAAGGGTCTTGACAGACGGACTGACGGACGGACGAACTACAAAGTGATCTTATCAGGGTTCCGCTTTTTCCTTTCGAGGTGTGGAACCCTGAAAACCGATCAACTACGAGTATTTTTCTAGAGTTTCTATCAACTTCCAACATCTCATACAGATTAACGGTCGAAACGTTGGTTTTTATGGTTGGTATATCTCTTGAACCGCGATAGCTAGACACTTCGATGGCCCAGACGAATAAACGTGTAATCGTAAAACGACAACTTTACAGGAAAAATAAAATCAACTTTAACAAAGATAACTGACAGTTCTGGCAGCCGTTATAATAATATATATGCTTATAATATATCATTAGATAGATATCAAAATTACCTACAAAACTGCGTAAATATTTGACCCTTATTTTTAACCATTTTCCCGTAAATAGTGAAAAACCTCTTTATTTTTTTATTCGAATCATAAATCTTCAGGTCATTTTGTGTTATGGCTCATTGCACCGTTATTCGTGTTAAAAAGTATAATTGCTTTAAGCGCAATGTACATTAACGTCTATTTTTGTATTTTATTTGATTTTAATTAAAATGATTTTTATTCTTGACTCAAACGTTAATGAGTAGTATGTGAAAGCTAGTATGACTAAAATTTGGCTGACAAGATGGAAGGCGATCAAAGGTGTAATGCTAGTTTACACGAATCATGCTAACAAAGTTTAATACGAATAAACGTGCAAAGTAGTATTACTAAAATTGAAATAAAAAAAAGTTAATGTAGAAAACCATTGCACGTTTATTCGTGTATAGTAACAAAATTGTTAAAACGGCAACACTCTCTTGGAATCTTATTCGTGTTAATTTATATGGAAAATTACCAACGATCAAAAATTAAATACATATTTTTCATAAACGGTAAATCGGATTGGGTTAAAAAAAAATTCACAACGTGCCTTAGGGTATATAAAAGCATAAGAAGCAAAAAAAAAATATTTTGTGTAAGGGCCTTTGCACGTTTATTCGTTTGGGCCATCGACTTACATTTTTAACCTCCGACACAAAAATAAGGGTATTATAAGTTTGACCTCTATGTGTGTGTGTCTGTGTTTCTGTCGGCTGTTATAGCTCCTAAACGGGTGAACCAATTTGGATGCTGTTTTTTTGTTTGAAAGCAGGTTTCTTGGCGATGGTTCATAGACATGTTTCTTCAAAATTGGTTCATCCGTTTCAAAGTTATCAGATCTTTCGTTAGCAGCGGAAGGGATCTTAGATGCATACTTACCTAATGGGCATTTACTTTATTATTAACATTATTATGTGTGACCTAAATGAGTTGGGGGTTTTTAATTTTTTTAATTTATTGTGATACGTTACGGCATTCAACAGGCCAAATGAAGTTAATCCTGATTAGCCTCAGTATTATGCTGATCCAGTGTCCGATTTACAACCGTAATAATACATAATTCACTATCTTTATAAGGATAAGATGAAGGCATCTTGTCTAAGTACCTATGTATAATAGGGGAGAGTAACCTATATTGAACCGGCGCTTAAATTGGACCACTTCCGTCTTTCTACCAAATTAAACTATTTATTTACACTGGCAACAAAAAATTAAGCGATGATGCAAAATTGCGGATTGTTTGTGGCGCTGTCATCGCTTCATTTTTTGTTGCCAGTGTAAATAAATAGTGTAATTTGGTAGAAATACGGAAGTGGTCCAATTTAAGCGCCGGTTCAATATAGCTTACTCTCCCTTAGGATTTTCTTTCTTTTTTTAAGACACTGGTTCGCTGATCGCGAGATCGCGCGAAGGTCGCGAATGTTGGCGCAATATGAGGGAGGCCTACGTCCAGCAGTGGACGGACAAAAGCTGTAGATAGATAGATATAGATAAGATACGGTAGGTATCTTAACTCTTATTATTACTAAAAAATTACCACGTCTTTTACAGCATAGCTACTTGGTATTACTTGTATATACAAGTTTCACGACCGAACAAGCATACAGACATACAGCAGCTATGTATAATGTATATCGTAATGAGGCTGTATGTTTAATGCACCAGACGAAACAGATAATGCCTCTAACGGATGGACCTGACGGAGGTAAGGACGGGATCGTATCGATATCGATAGTTCGAGAAAAATACCATCAAACAAGAGTACTCATATTTCACTACATTGGTAAACTTTAATTTCAATACTAGATGAAAAAACCCACCTGTATACTTCCCGTTCCCACGGGAACTCCGGGAAAATATACACCCTATGTCATTCTCGGAACTGAGACGAATCTAATGACACCTCACACTTCAAAATCCATTGAGCCGTTTAGTTACATTACATACATACTTCGACAGTCGGGTGATAAGCTCGTATCTCAGAATAGATAATTTCGGCAAGTCAACTTTATTAAGCATGTCTCAAGGTTCAGTTTGGTTTGACCTATGTAATGGCTTTTCAATAGTGTGGGTTGAAATATGCTAGCAGCTCTGAGTTTTACGAAATTCATGTCCAAAATTCACCAAGAGCCCTGAAGAATGAGTCTTAGATTGAAAGAGGTTAACGATTCCGAGTTCGTTGGGACAATATGGCCTCAGGGATGGGGACGTTAATCGCGTTCTCTTATGTCGATGCCTTACGCTTAGAATTTAAAATAAAATACAAAAATAATCCCATCATAATCGATATACGGCCATCGACTCTTCCCATTCCTACTCACATTCAATTAAGTTGTCGAGCGATGCCAACTGTCTCGTTCGCACCGGCGGCCACCACATATCGCCGTCTCGCTCCCGCAGCCGTAACGGAAGCCAAGTTGATCTAATGATTAATGATGGGGAGCGCAAGGGAGTTATTGTGTAATGGGAAACATTATTTATTTATAACACTATCGTTATTCCAGTCTAAGTATTTAGACGACCAGATGGCCTAGTGGTTAGAGAACCTGACTACGAAGCTTGAGGTCCCGGGTTCGATTCCCGCGTCGGGGCAGATATTTGTATGAAAAATACGAATGTTTGTTCTCGGGTCTTGGGTGTTTAATATGTATTTAAGTATGTATCTATCTATATAAGTATGTTTATCCGTTGCCTAGTACCCATAACACAAGCTTTCCTTAGCTTACTTTGGGACTAGGTCAATTGGTGTGAATTGTCCCGTGATATTTATTTATTATTTTATTTATTTATTAATTATGTCCCACTGCAGGGCACAGGCTTCCTCCTAGAATGAAAGGGGAAGTTATTTAGTTAATTGTCTGCGTATGTCGCATCACCTCTTTTCGGAGGCACTCCCCTAGCTACCACAGCCAGTATCGGAATCCTTGGTATTGACATATCGAGTGAAGTTCAGTTCCGCGACCATTTCGAGGGTAAGGCTAAATTAGCCTCGAAGAAGCTCGGCGTGCTCAACAGATCGATACAGTATTTCACTCCGGCCCACCGACTCCAGCTTTATAAGGCGCAGGTTCGCCCAGATATGGAATACTGCTCTCATCTGTGGGTGAGGGCTCCCCAGTACCAGCTTCTCCCTCTGGACCGCATACAACGGAGAGCGACTCGAATAGTCAGCTGCCAACGAATTTCTGATCGACTTGACCCCTTGGCGCTGCGTAGAGATGTAGCTTCACTGTGCATCTTCTATCGCATGTACAACGGAGAGTGCTCCGAGGAGTTTTCGGGTGATCCCTGCCGCATCCTTCCGCCACCGCCCTACGCGACAACACTTCCATCCTCACCATCCCAATCCATCAGTCCCAAACTAAGCAAAGCTTGTACTGCGGGTACTAGACAACGGATAAACTTACTTATACAGGGTGATTCAGGAGTCATGAGCAGGAGTGAAAAGGATGATTAAGAGGGCCACACTGGGCTGCTTTCACCATGGGACCAGCCACGAAATCGCAAAAAAAAACTGCTGTCCATACATTTCGGATAGTTACCAATCAATTAACGCTTGGTTTAATGTTTCTTTAATTCGAGATTTCGTGGTTGGTCCCATAGTAAAAGTTGCTCATTGTGAATCTCCCCATCACCCTTTTCACTCTTGCTCATGATTTATCATCCTGTATAGATAAATACATACTTAAGTACATATTAAACATCCAAGACCCGAGCACAAACATTCGTATTTGTCACACAAATACCTGCCCTGACCGGGAATCGAACCCGGGACCTCAAGCTTCGTAGTCAGGTTCTCTAACCACTAGGCCATCCGGTCATCTGACATTCGCGCGCGATCGAACACTTCGATCTCGTTTGAATTATTGCCTAGCAATGTAATGCACGGATCGGCAAACGTAGCGTAGGACGTCCTCAGACTCGGGGGAGCGATGATCTTCGCAGGGCGGCTGGCAAGAGCTGGATGAGAGTGGCCGAGGGTCGTGCTCAGTGGCGTGCCATGGGAGAGGCCTACGTCCAGCAGTGGACGAACATGGGCTGATGATGATGATGATAAATGTAATGCAACTTGCACGTTTTTACATTCTTGTAGCGTTTCTCTAATTGACGACTAGATGGAGCTAGAGGTCTTTACAAGTGTCATAGTGACAAAGGTTTTGACACCTACTGTGAGAACGTCCTTCGGAGAGTCATCAATCAAATGGTTGGACAGTAGAATGTAAAATCTTGACATCTCCACCGTTATACCGGGTGGCACTTTACTATGACCCATACCCTTTGGGTATGTATTACAATACTGAAGTACGAAAGACCGAATGTATTAAAACATCGAATGGGTCAAAAGACCGTCACGATTTTTTTCTGAAACCGTAAACTTTTCAGAATTTATTAAAACGGCATCATTATTAGGTTAGGTTAGGTTTAATTTATCACAATCTTAAAATTTAACGGTTTCAGAAAAAAATCGTGTCGGTCTTTTGACCCATTCGATGTTTTAATACATTCGGTCTTTTGTACTTCGGTATTGTAATACATACCCTACCCTTTAGGTACTGTACGGAACCCTAAAAACGTGCCCAACAATTTTTGATAATATTTTTTAGCCATGTCTCTCCTTACCCAATTTTCATGGGAATTCAGTAGAATCTCAAAATACTCAACTGCCATTAGATCGTCACGTAACCGAAGAAAGAACCGAAGCCGCGGGTACACTTAGGCCCATACCAGGTCTCATGCATGCCATGTATTTACGCGCGATATTTACCTACCGCGGGGACGATCTGCTAAGATCGAAATTCCAGTAGGTTGTCACAAGCGTGCGCCGACGCACGTTCATTCGTGTTCCACGGAAAAAATATGCCGCCTGGACTTTTATAAGTGAATGGTGAAACAGGGGGCAAATTTTAATATGACTATGCTAGAATTAATAGCTAATATAACAATTTGGAAGTTCGTATCGTGCTGTCCCTCTTACTCTTCTATAAAAAGCTAAAAGCGTGAGCGGGGTGGCACGATGCGAAGTTCGAAAGTTGACCTTCGTATTTAGTATAACGCTAGGGTACTGTGAGCATGGCAATGTGTTCTGCGCATTACAATAAATATCCTTTTTTGTTAGGATTCCAGAGCTAAAATGGCAAAAACGGAACCCTTATAGTTTCGCCATGACCGTCTGTCTCTTTGTCCGTCCGTGGCTTAGCTTAAAGAATATTAGTGCTAGAAATTTGCATGGATATAATATATAACAATTATCCCGACAAAATGGTAAAACAACATGTAGAATTTTTTTTTAATCCAAACTGCCAGCCCTTGTCACTGTCGGCACGCACACATTCTTAAGGAGACGGAGTAGTATAATCTGTGGCTACAATCGCGGTAAGTACCAAGATTTTGTACGGGATGCAGTATCTGTTACGAAGTAACTATTAAGTAATCTGTGCCCATACTACACGGGCGGTTTCCCGCCGCGGGGAACCGCTCGACGGAGCTGCGCAGTGTAGTTTGCACCATACAAATTCCATATAAAATTGTGTCTAGTGGCGGTTCAGAAGCGGTTTCCCGCGGCGGGAGAACCGCCCGTGTAGTATCATAGTTCCATTATGTTTTCAAACTTTGTGTAGGTAATTTAATACATCGGTCAAATACGATTATCTTAACTTCGAGTGCTTTTTAGGCTGAAACTTGTTCAAACTTTAAAATATTAAAACCAATTAAAATTAAAATATCTCCCCTTACATGTTTCTGCTCTCATAAAAACTGAGTGGACAAGCATTGACCATTATTAATCACTCCACCCGTCACAACACTATGATACTGTCATTCAATAACCCTTTCATAATTTACATTAAAACTTACCTTCAAACTAACCCACACCTTAACCCACAAAAATAAAACACAATATCAAAAAACAAAAAAGTTGCGTTAAGCTATTTTACTACTGTGCCGTACCAACGGCGCCAATGAAAAAGGCATCCAATTTCAATCCACTAAAGTCGAAGTTCCTTTGTGTTCTTCTTCGGAATTTTAGCATGTAGCGATACCGTGAATCAAACCCAAAAGGTCCTACGAGCTCTAATTTTGTATGGTACTTAAGCCCTTTTGGGTTCGAATGGGTGGGTAGGCCTTTGTTTTTGTGGTGGATAAAGACATCGCTGTCGAGAGGCTTTCATTGTCTTACGATGCGTCAATTTAGCTTTTTATAAGATTAAGTTTTTGGAATTTGTTACTTGAACTTTAAGTTTATTGATGAGGGGAGTTTACTTAAAAGGTTGTGAAGTTTATCTAATACCTTTAAACGAGCAATTCTTGTATATATGTATATATATATATATATAATCAGGATCTCGGAAACGGCTCCAACGATTTCGATGAAATTTGGTATGTGGGGGTTTTCGGGGATGAAAAACTGATCTAGCTATGTTTCATTTTCAGAAAATCGCTTTTACTCGTGTTTTCCGGCTATTTTTGTTTGCATTAGAATATAAAGCTAAATTTCGCAGACTTCGAGCAGATCATAATGGCACATTAGAAATCGGGTGGTCGCGCATCCAGCCGACCTCGGTTCGATTCCACGTTTTTTTTCAAGATTTTTAGTTTTTTTTTTAAGTTTTTTTTTTATGAGAAAACGTCAAGTTTCTTCTTTTGTGAGAAAAAGTTACTTTTTTGTGAGAAAAAGTTACTTTTTTGTTAGAAAAAGTATTATAGGGAACGTGCAGTAACTATAGGCGGCAGCACTAATGCGACAGAAGAGACACTATGCGGACAGTAAAACAAACTTATCAAGGTAAAACATTCAAATTGATGGCACCCTTATGGCACCAGTTGGCAGCACCGTCTATGTGCAAGTTCCCTATTGGGAGCACAGAACAGGAAAAGCCGGTTGTCTGTAAAGTCGGTTTACGGACGATAGTTTAACGTGACTCACCCCCCCCCCCCACCCCCTCCGGTGTTTTTGTCAAATATCTTGAAAACGGTGCATCCTACGGCAAAATCAATGAAATTTTCATCCCCCCTTTAACACCCCCACGCTCCCTCCCCCGCATCCCCTCCCCCCCCTCTCACCCCCCCACCCCCACCCCTCCGGTTTATATAATCAGGATCTCGGAAACGGTTCCAACGATTTCGATGAAATTTGGTATTTGGGGGTTTTCGGGGATGAAAAATTGATCTAGCTTGGTCTTATCTCTGGGAAAACGCTTGGTACCGAGTTTCTGCCCGAGCAGAGCTCGGTCGCCCAGGTATATTTTTTAAGCGAATTCATTATTCTATGTACCTACCTTGCAACTAAGTTTTTTCATCGCACCTCTTACAACCTACTTTTCATCCTCGCCTTAAGAGTGCTTATACCTGCTGAGCTGGCAACGTTGCATTTTTGTTAGTTTTTCTCGATTATTCCATAAAAATTGAATGAAAATTAAAAATGTGGTCAATAAGAATTGTTCTAATATATAAGTTAATGTGTCTACTGCAATAATTATTCGTGATAGACTTTTATTTTCATTACAAAACCGTTAGGTAATAATTTGTTCGTTTTCAAAGAAAATAAAAGCATAAAAGTCTATTACGAATAATTATTACAGTAGACACATTAACTTATATATTAGAACAATTCTTATTGACCACATTTTAATTGTTCAATAAATTTTTGTGGAATAATCGAGAAAATCTAACAAAAATGCAACGTTGCCAGCTCAGCAGGTATAAAGGCTCTTAACCTTTGATTGACCACCACAATTCCGTTCCCACGGACCTTTTACCCACGCTTGCTGAAGCTTAGGAATCGCCTTCATCCCAACAAGAGTGGTCTTGGCCCCGTAGTATCCACGTGGGCCCAGTACGGATTGAAGTGTTACGTCAAAGTCGTAAAATGTCCAGGTGCCCAGGTCGTAGAATGACCACGTAGTAAAATAACCAGTTAGTAGAATGTCAAGATCGTAAAATATCAAGGTAGAAGAATGTCAACACCGTTAAATAACTAGTACCTGGGCGACCGAGCTCTGCTCGGGCAGAAACTCGGTACCAAGCGTTTTCCCAGAGATAAGACCAAGCTAGATCAATTTTTCATCCCCGAAAACCCCCAAATACCAAATTTCATCGAAATCGTTGGAACCGTTTCCGAGATCCTGATTATATACACCGGAGGGGGGGGGGGGGGGGGGGGTGAGAGGGGGATGGGATGCGGGGGAGGGAGCGCGGGGGTATTAAAAGGGGGATGAAAATTTCATTGATTTTGCCGTAGGATGCACCGTTTTCAAGATATTTGACAAAAACACCGGAGGGGGTGGAGGGGTGAGTCACGTTAAACTATCGTCCGTAAACCGACTTTACAGACAACCGGCTTTTCCTGTTCTGTGTGCTCCCAATAGGGAACGTGCACATAGACGGTGCTGCCAACTGGTGCCATAAGGGTGCCATCAATTTGAATGTTTTACCTTGATAAGTTTGTTTTACTGTCCGCATAGTGTCTCTTCTGTCGCATTAGTGCTGCCGCCTATAGTTACTGCACGTTCCCTATAATACTTTTTCTAACAAAAAAGTAACTTTTTCTTGCAAAAAAATAACTTTTTCTCACAAAAAAGTAACTTTTTCTCACAAAAGAAGAAACTTGACGTTTTCTCATAAAAAATAAACTTAAAAAAAAAAACTAAAAATCTTGAAAAAAAACGCGGTATCGAACCGAGGTCGGCTGGATCCGCGACCACCCGATTTCTAATGTGCCATTATGATCTGCTCGAAGTAGGCGAAATTTAGCTTTATATTCTAATGCAAACAAAAATAGCCGGAAAACACGAGTAAAAGCGATTTTCTGAAAATGAAACATAGCTAGATCAGTTTTTCATCCCCGAAAACCCCCACATACCAAATTTCATCGAAATCGTTGGAGCCGTTTTCGAGATCCTGATTATATATATATATACAAGAATTGCTCGTTTAAAGGTATTAGATAGATAGGTAGTTAAATGTCATTTCTGTTTTGTGTTTGTTTCTGTTTCCTATGTCACGATCCGCCACCGTAAAGCTCATGGTAAATTTCAATTTATTTCGCACATGAATTGCGAAAAGCTCAGTGGTGTAAGCCCGAATTTGAACTTACGACTCTTGAGAGTTAGGACGAAGGGTAGTTCAAATCAGCCGAGCCTCACTTTGCCGTTCGCAGCACTCTGTCTTTACTTTTTATTTAGTTGAGTGTGGGACTTGGCTTGGGTGGTACCACGGTGGTACTTGTTTACCTAGTTGGTATTAAATTGTTTCGTTAAATTTTTCTTTGTATTTTTAAGTTGTACAAAAGCAAATTATCAAGTGGCAGTCGGCAGGGTACGTCGCTCGTAGAACTGATGGCCGATGGGGCTAAAAGGTTAGGTGTGGTAGGTGTGTGAGTAGATGGAGCGACGACCTGGTTAAGGTTGTGGGAACGCGTTGGATGCGGATGGCGCAGAACCGATGTTTGGCGAGCCTTGGGGGAGGCCTATGTTCAGCAGTGGACGTCTTTCGGCTAAAATGATGATGATGATGAGCTATTATTATTCAAGAGATTGCCCTGCGTCAGACGGACGGACGGACAGACAGCGGAGTCCCGTTGGCACCATTTGGGCACGAAACCCAAATAAAAAAAAAGTGCGTGCAGCTCCTCCGCGCGGAAGAAGTGAAACTTCGTAATGTGGAAATGAAAAATATGAACCTTGTTGCAATAACTTAAAGAACTAAATTTACTTATTGCTCTATGTGTTTAAATTACTCACTAGATGGCGCTTTTATCAAGTCTCATACAAATTTGCAGTCAGTATGAGTTCTGCATCGCACTGTCGAAGTTTTTAACATGCGAGATTACTTGCTTCGGCAGTACATATACTAATGCTTTCATACCCCCTCCATAATAGCGTTAAACGTTTAACGCGACCTCGTTGGTAGTCGCATTAGAAGTTTCACTTCAAAAAAATAGAAGCCATATTGAAGTAACAATCATGTGTTACAGTCAATCTACAAGTACATTAATTGATTAATTTGACCACTAAATTAATTAAATAATTATGTTAACAAATTACCTACGTCAGTCTAAACATGGCCCCCAGCTATAACGATTAAATCAACCAAATAGACTAAGTATTAAATTCGAAGTGTTAAATACACTTTCAAACCAATTAACGTTACCAATTAATCACCGCCCTACTCCATCACGCCGTCGTCAGCTGTCAATTTGACAGCTGTCAGGGTGACAGGTGTCAGTTTTGACAGCTCAAGGTCGGGCTAGTTCAAGGCGGTTGAAGCGGATTTTGTTACACTTCCTTAATTAAATTTAAGCCATGTTACAGTGCCATGTAATTTCTTGTATGGTAATTGATTATACCGCCAGATAAGGGATCTAAGTTAGGACAATGACATTTTATGTATTAAAAAGAGGTAGATAATATTATTATCATGGCGTAAATAAGGTGGCAATCGTAGCATCTCGTCTCACGTGATATTGAAGTATGCTTTTAATAACGGAAGCAAAATGGGTCTGAAGTACGTGTTTGTGTGTGTGTGTGTCTTTTTCAGCCTAGACTTGGACGTTTGATGAAGGAAGAGCGAAAACGCTTTGTGCGGATTTTAGGAATACCTATGGACAACGTAATGGTGGACCGCCTACTTCTGGTCAATTTTTTTTAAATTTATTTTTTATTTTTATTGAGAAACAAACAGTAAACAGACCTATAGTTTCCTTAATCGATTGGTTAAAGAAAAACGTGGCCAAAAGGTAACAATTGAAATATACATATTATTATATAAACTTAAACACTCCATAAAACGACACAATAAAAACCAATCCCAAGAATCAATAGATCAAGGGATAAGTTAATTTTTTAATCTGTGAAAGAAAACCATCAGCTGGAATAAGTTCCTGCAGTTTCAAAGCTCTACTGCGATACATTATCTCGACACTTTTGTGATACGAATCGTGAATAGTGTGTATCACGTAATAATATTGATAATCTAATCTGCACCAATAGGTTAGACAGGTGAAGCCTATACATATATGGGTGTTTGTACTATAAGTTAGTTAAGTTTCGGGAAACTTCGGCATTTCTTGTCGTCAGACATCCCTCAGTACCTAAAGACGAATGTCTTTAACCAGTGCGTCCTACCAGTTTTAACCTACGGAGCCGAAACGTAGACCTTGACTGCGGGGCTAATCCAGAGGGTCGCTCAGCGAGCTATGGAGAGAGCAATGCTAGGGGTTTCATTGCTCAAAGAATTTGTTCGCTGAAGTTGCGTTGGGCTGGCCACGTCTGTCACAGAGCTGATGAGCGGTGGAGCAGACGAGTCCTCGAATGGAGACCACGGACGGGGAAACGTAGTGTAGGGCGTCCTGAGGCACGGTGGGCGGATGACCTTAAGAGGGTCGCTGGCGGCGGATGGATGCGAGGGGCCGAAGACAGAGTGTTGTGGCGCGCCATGGAAGAGGCCTATGTCCAGCAGTGGACTGCGATAGGCTGATGATGATGATGATGACTATAAGTTATAACTAACAACTTTCCTCGAACCTTCCGGCCACAGGATTTGGCTCGTTGTTAGGCAAAATGCGATCAACTAAAACTTAGGGATATTCCAAGTTCACACGGCGACATAAATCTAATTTTATTACAGCTTTGTGCGAGAGAGCCGCGACCACCGACGGAGAGAGATAACACTAGGGCTCACACCACGTAGGGTTGTCAAGTTGTCATTTCTAAAATTTGACAACCAGAATAAAAGTCTTCGGATTTCAAAGTCCTGAATTTGGATACTTCAACAAGTTTGCAACATCATTTCAGCCGAAAGACGTCCACTGCTGAACATAGGCCTCCCACAAGGCTCGCCGAACAGATCGGTTCCGTGCCCTCCGCATCCAACGCGATCTCGCAACCTTAACCAGGTCATCACTCCAGCTTCTTGGTGGTGTCTACATTGCGTCTTGCGGTCCGTGGATGCCACTCGAGAACCTTTTTGTCCCATAGGCCATCAGTTCTACGAGCGATGTGCCCTGCCCACTGCCGTGGGCTTTACGAGGATAGAGAAGAATAGAATTAATTTATTATTTTGTTTAACTTTATACTTTCTATAAAACTTTATTTTTACAAAAAAAGCTTGGAGCGATCACTAGTATTTGACAAAAGCGTTGATAGTTGAGTTTATCGATAAAGGAACTTGTCATTAAATTTTGCCCCCTAAATTTCTGTCTGCTTATTGGGACCGGGCACGACGGTGGCGCCGCGTATCGTCGACAACATATTCTCCTCATTTACTTCCAATTTTTGCCATGTTGTGCGCTGCGATCGTTTTCTGTACCACACCACCCGCTGTGCGTGCACATAGTCAATAAGTGAAAAAAAATAGTCGTTGATGTTTTAAGTCGGACAACTGACATTTAACCTATAGAGTAGTAAAGAAATTTTCTCAAAAATATCCGTAAAATTTGACATTTTTCTTTACATATCAGAACGTGAAGTGCATAGTTTATGGTCAGTAAAAAAAATAAAAAGTTAAAAACATTGCAGGCTCGATAAACTCGACAACAATGTCGTATACAAATTCCATTATTGTCGAGTCTCAAACTTTTTAAAAAGTTAAAACGGCCATGGTAATAAGTTGGCACTATTCGTATACCGCCAATTCAAATGACCGGTATCAGTTGTTTTGTTGTAACTCCAGACTTTTTTTATTGTGTTTGAAACAGCTTGTGGTGTTTTCGGTAGAAAAATACACCTGCAGTTTTTTTTTAATGGAAAATGGCGGGAAAGGGTTCAATGACATTTAATTTTAAGTGATTTGCAATTATTTGTACCTATTTAAGTTAATAAAAGTTTATTTTATTTTTTTTCCTTCACCATTTTTGAGAAAGAAAGAAGTCTCGGCTGGAATAGCAATTGCTGGCTTCGTATTAGTTAAACGGACTCGCAAGCTCGTCCGTTTAATACTCATACTCAGCCAGCAATTGCCTATTTCCAGGCCACGACAATAATGTACTATTCCTGGTCGATTATACCGACTCAGCAGGCAACCCTAGTAGCTAGAGAAAATATTTGAATACTTAAAACAAAGGCGAGTAAACAACGGCGCTAAACTAAGTCTTACGTAAACCGACTCGCGAGATAAAGAGTAGAGTTTTATTGCGTGTATTTTCAATTAAGTACTCATGAAGTTTCTGAGAGCCCGCGCAGACAGAGAGTGGTCTGGAGTTCGAGTATGCGTTCAGAGTTCTGCGTTCTTTCGAATTGAGTCCCTTTAAGTTAAGATAAGCAGGCGATCAGACTGCGGCGGCCGAAGCGGAACGCCGCGTTCTAGAGTTCTTTAGCGGCTAAAGTTTAGCCAAAGGACAGAGACGCCACGTTCACCGCAATGTCTGAACTTGAAAATACAAAAAACTGATCAAATTGGTTATAAAAGTAGATTATTATATGGGTCATTCTCTGGTCTCACGATTTTTCGTGTTCTCAACTTCAAGTAGTTGTAAAAATTTAATTTTAACAGATAACCTTATAATTAAAATACCTCATATAGTTAACACTTTGTTCTGCTTAAAAAACTTCTAACAGTTTTATATAAGCTATATCTAATGGGAGAAAAAAAATCTAAAGTCGCTGGAATCCCCATTTTGGCCTTGTCCCACCTCCAATTTTCACTATGTGTTACCATTTATTTTAAAAACCAAGCAAGAAAACCAATAAATGTTACTATTCACAGCAAACCAGCTACTTTATGAATTAGATTAAATTATCTAAATATTCCTTTTTACCTTGTCTTTTTTTTAAACCATATTACATAAATGTCCCGAGAAAAGCGTCTTATCCAATTTCGTTCATAAAACTCGTCATACTGCTCTTACGCACACTTCAAGAACATTTGACGATAGCTTGCCAGAAAGAACCATCCACCTTGCGTCGGTTGAACAGGGCGGACTTAAGGTTTTTTGCGTCGCTGCTGAATTATGAGGGTAAGAATCAAGTATAAAATTTTTGGTACCTCTGAAAGTGATATCAGTGGCAATTTTTTCTCGCTTTATTTGTTGATATATTGAACTCAAATTAATTTGACATATTAAACAGTGTTATTACTACTTCTAGAAAAAAATCGAGTTTCTATTGTTAACCGTTTTGAAGTAATTCGTTAAAAACTAAATTGCTCATGTGAATTCGGTGGCGGTGAATTCGGTGATTTGATTTTTGGTGGTATTACAGTTAGTCATGGATTTTTGAAACTGTTAAGTTTATTTCCTGTACATATTTATGTAAAATAATCCGAATCAGTTGATAATATTGGTAAATATTAATGATTTTACGAAAAAACTTTGATTTTTGAACGTGTTTTCAGCTATTATTAAATAATTATTTAATTATGTAATGATGGTGGATTAATATTGGTCAAATATTTCTGCAATTTATATCTTTTTTGTTTCATTATTATTTGTTTCATAAAAAAAAAAATAGTTTGTGTTTAGCCGATTTTTGATATCATAAATACTGTTGAAATATTATTGTTTTTAAGAGATTATTTGGTTTTATGAATGTGTGCTTTAACTACGTTAAATAATTATAATAATATCTACTAATTAAAGCATAATAGCTTATGAACGAGAGCAAAGTTATGTAATTACCTTACCTGACTGATACTTATTTAACTAGTGAAACGTTCCAAAAAATATGGTGATAATTGTTTAATTATAGTTTAAGCCCATCATTGTAAGTTTGTAGTTATTACATATTGTGATATTAAAGAATAAATGTAATTTACTTCCATTATTCGCAGTTTTGTGATTTCGGAGGCATATGAAAATTTGAAATTAATTATCTCGATAACTGTGAGGACTAAAATGGTGCGTCTTTCTGCAAAACATTTCAAATAAACACTAGTTTTCGATGTAATTATAAAAAGTCGGATAATCATAAAAAAAAATTGTGCCACCGAAGGCCACGCAAAACTGCCTTGCTCAGAGAACGACCCATATGATTTAAGTCATATACACTACAAAAATCATGACAAAATAGCAGAACCTTGGCTTGAAATTTCCGTGGCAAGGGATTCTTCTCGTGTTGTGTTAATTAGGTGCACCCAATATTTTCTTCTTTCTTAGAAGATTCTAGGCTCCACAAAATCAATGCTTCTTCTTTGAAACATGAACTTTTTAGCGACATGTTGCACATACTAAAACATGGATGAAAATGGAACGCAAGTATTTGACCGCCTCTTGTGTGCGTTGGAACTCTCGAGCGGTCAAATCGAAGAACTCTGAACGCAGAACTCAAACTCCAGACCGCACTCTGTCTGCGTGGGCCCTGAAAGGAATACCTTTTCCATCAAAAAGTACAAAGGAAAAAATGTCCCTTCTCGCAACATAGTTCTTCCACTACATAAACTTGAACTATTTTTATCACTATTTCTATGTAAGCACCTATTACATTGGAAAATACGGATAACTCCACGTAGGTATTTAATCGAATTTCATGTTCAATGAAGCATTTATTCAACACGTTATAAATTGCTATCTAATCAATTACCTATCGAAGATTAAAGTGCCTTATCAGTATTAGACATCTTTATTTCTATAATAATTACTACTTAGCTGTTGCCCGCGAGTCTACGGAGAATTCGCTAGCCTGCGGGATCTATGCAATTTTTTGGAATAAAAACTCTTGTCCTATGTCCCAGGATTTCAAACTAACTCCATTCCAAATTTAATCCAAATCGGTTCAACGGTTAGAGCGCCAAGCGATAAAGAAAGAGTTATGTTCGAATTTATAATATTATAAGCTATCCTATCTTTCAAGTTGGATCAAACTGCACACGGTGTACAAATTTTATTAAAATCGGTTAAGTAGTTTAGGAGTCCATCGCGGACAAACAACGTGACGCGTAATTTATATATATTAAGATAATGACTTGCCGAATGCACGGCAACATTATTCTACTGATTTAAAATATTACATTATTAATTTTTATTTATTACAACCACAGTTAATAATTATACCTACATTATTTATTTAGGTACAACGATAATTAAGTATAACTAAAACATATTATGAAAGGTGGTCCGCTAAGGCAGGTTCCGAAGATAATGGCAGCTTTTCCTCTTTGAACAACATGACATACTTCTTCTTCTAATTGACAACAATTCAAATGTACTAAGTAATTAAAATAAAAAAACCGTTTGTAGTTTTTTCACTGCTGATTACAGGAAAAATATTTTGGGATTTTTTTATGCAGTAGTTTTTTTTATATCTAGGAAAAAGAGTAAAAAAAGTTGGATTGTGAATGTTAGGCATACACTTAGCGGCTCTTAGTCCATTTATTACCATAAAATGAAAAAAAAAACAACTGTCAGTTCATTTTTTATCTGTCTTGTTTGACGTATTACTTAAATTCTAGCGACACGCTTTCGGTTCTCTTAATATCATTGTTTTGAATTACGCTTTGATAACATTTTCAAATGGAAGTGACTGGCAGATTCGTAAAAGCTGATAGTCCCAATCTGCCCAATGTCGACGAATGGATGTTGTTACAGTTCATGCGAAAAAATGACTGTTTTAATGTTGCGGAAACTTAAGGAGCGAAGGTTCTCATGTCCTCTAGCACATTCTCACGCTACGCTCGTAACCAGTAAACCAGTACAAAATACAAATGCACGCTACAGGAAAAAGTAAGACATGATCTCGTGTGGTTGATCCCAGTTTAGAGAGAACATAAGTAATCAAGTATTATTGGCTTTCATAACATCAATCATATATGTTAACTGGTGCAGAAGAATCTCGGAGAATATTTATACTAGAAAAAAGTGTGATTCTACTACATTGTAAAAGTGTTACTTTTATATTACAATACTAACCCACAGATTCAAGTTTTTTATTACAATTACATCAAGTCATGAACCCTTATGTTAACATTAAAATCGCTGTCAATTGAAATTGCAAACAATGTAAATAAACCATATTATATTCTAAAAAAAAAAAAAAAATAATAAATAATATTTATTCAAAATACTTTCTTACAATACAATACAATTTATCTAGGAGACTTATAGGAAAAAGAAACACATATGCCTGAACTAGGATGATCCTGTGTTTCAGGCGTGAAAAATAAAAATTACATTAATATCCTTAAAAATTAACACTTGCATATAACATAACAAAACAAGACCTTAATACCTAAGGTGAATTATAAAATAATATAATTTTACCTTAATACAAAAAAAAAAGAAAAACTTAATATTACATGTAAAACATTATGGTCTATGTCATTATAAGTACCTATCTATCTTGAAAAGAAAATAAAAATGTTCATTTAAAAACAGTCAACAATTTCTCTGTATCTTCGTAGGAAAACTTTTGGAGTTCTTCTTGGAGGGTTTTCTTAGCACGAGAGTAACTAAGTGAAAATATACCCCATTTGGCGTTTAATCTGTTGTAGAGAAAAGGCCCTAGGAATACGTAAAATCTAGAAGAGAAGGCATGTTTTTTCTTCCCCATATTACTTGGGCAAACTATATCTTTTCGTCTCTTGTTAGTAGTGTTAGTATTGTAGGGGAGTGCAGCATGCTGTTTAAGAACTGTGTGCATTATAAATATTTGTCTAACGGTTAATACATTACACGATTTATAAAGAAGGTTAGTGGAGTAGAGGAAAGGTCGAAAAGTAGAGACCTTTAGCACCGCACGCTGGGCTCTCTCTAGGGTAAGTAATGAGGTTTTTGTTGAGCCACCCCATGACGTAATGCAATAAGATAATATTGACTGACATAAGGCCAGATAGACTTGCCTGATTATTTTTAAATCCATTAAATTGCGTAGTTTTTTAAAGACGTACATTAATTTCCGAACTCGGCCACTTAAAGCTTCAATATGAGGCCTGAACGACAGAGTTTCGTCAATTATAACACCCAGATATTTTATTTTGTTAGTAAAAATAATATTTGGACACTTGCACTGCATAATAGCAGGGTCTTTACAGTGATGGGCGAAGAGATTTTGGTTAGGTGGAACCAAATTTGATTTACGCATTGCAAAATGGATGAAATTAGTTTTATCTGTGTTTAGAGTTAGTAGATGTTGCTGAAGCCAGTTATTTACGACATTAAAGCCTTTTTGTGCATAATAATAAACTTCTTGTTCTGAAGCTGCTGAAAACAACAGAGCAGTATCATCTGCATAGGATATGATTTCACCTGCATCCAACTTTAAGTTACAGAGATCATTGATATAAATCAAAAAGAGGGTGGGTCCTAAAATGCTTCCTTGGGGAACCCCAAAAGAGGTGTTTTTTAGGTCGGAACTGATGATATTGCCAATTTTCACACATTGAGTACGCCCATCCAAGTAACTTGCAAATAATTTAAGTTGGGTGCCTCTTATACCTAGAAAATCAAGTTTTTGCAATAGTATAGGTATGGAAACTGTGTCAAAAGCTTTCGCAAGATCCAGGAATATTCCCACCGTCCGCTTGCCCTTGTCCAGGGCCTGTACTACATAGTCAGTGAGGTTATGTACAGCGTCCGCAGTCGACAGTTTCGACCGAAAACCAAATTGACTATTTGACAACATGGAATTTTTCTCTAGATATTGGACAAGTCTGTTATTTATAATTTTTTCCAATAGTTTAGATATAGCTGGTAGTAACGAAATAGGCCTATAGTTTGTTATTTTATCTTTGTCCCCAGCTTTATGAACAGGAACAACTACAGCTTTTTTCAAACAATTAGGAAAAATTCCATCAGCCAAGCATTTTCTAAAAATGTAAGTAAGTGGTGCCACCAGTATGTGCTTAAATTGCTTTAATATTTTAGTCGAAATTTTATCCCAACCAACCGCCGTACCGTCTTTTAGGCTCATAATGGTCCTATCCACTTCAGCTTCATCAGTATCTAATAACACAAATGATTTAAGAGTATTATTTCTAGAAAATTGAGAGTTTGAAGCTGTCTTATGTGACTGAAACCGAACTTTATCTGCTAAACTTTTTCCTATGTTAATAAAATATTCGTTTGTGCTATTCACGGTAGTTAGATGTGAAGAGTTAGCTTTTAATAATAATCCTGAAGGTGATTCATGCTCTTTTGACATAAAAGTAACATTTTTTATGTAATCCCAGACTTTTTTGCTGTTTGATCCAGCCTTTTGTAATTCATTTTTATCGTAGCTATGCTTAATATTTTTTAGAAGGTCGTTACAAAAATTCCGGTACCTTTTGTACGATAATTGTAAAATCAGATTGTCCGGATTAGACTTAGCCTTCTTATGTAGTTTGTCCCTATGTCTCATACAACGGATTAAACCTGGCGTTATCCACGGCTTAATATTGTAATATTTATTGTTTAATCTAGTGCACGTCGTGTTTTTTTATTATTGCTTGTTGAACACTTTTTATTAAATACGACATGCAAAAATCCGCGTCATCAGAATTGTAAACTGGGTTAAAGTCAATGTTGCATAAATCATCTTCAAGTTTATGAAGATTTAATTTGGAAATTGTATGCGTGCGTATTATATTAGGTAATTTATGCTTTAAGGTTAATAGAGCAGCGTTATGGTCGGTTATTGTTGAGTTAGTTACAAGCGCTATTGAAGGGAGATTCGATTTAATCATGAAATGATCTAAACAAGAGCCACTTTGGTGTGTGGGAAGCGTGTGCGCCGGGAGTAGGCCGTGATAGGAGCATAAATTCAGATAGTCTTGGGCAGCAGAGTCGTTACTTTCAGGACGTATATTGATATTTATATCTCCTAGTAAAATTACATTTTTGAAAGTTGTTAAACGTTCTAATGTTTCGCTTAGAGAATTAAGAAAAATATTAATGTTTCTAAAAGAAGGGGGCCTGTACAAAGCTAACACAGCAAACTCAGCTCCATATTTGATTAGTAATCGGTTGCATTCTAATATATTAGGCTCTTCGACGGTAATATCTAGGTTGTTCTTAGCATAAATAACTATACCATCATTTTGATTGTAATTAATCGTGCTCGAGTGCGTATTATAGCCAGGCATGCGTGGTAAATTACTATATTTACCTAGCCAACACTCAGTTAAAACAATGATGTCACAGTTAATGTCCAGTCTTTGTCGAAAAGTACTGAAGTTATCAAAGTTTTTAGAGATACTTCGAATGTTTTGTGTTAAGATAGTTAGAGGGTTACTGTACGCAGACAGATATTGTTTGCACCTTTCAACCTCACAAGCCCTTGACTCGGATACAGAGAAATTATCAAGGTCAGAAATCAATCTATCAATCATAGTAAACAAAAATAAAATAAAAAGTTCTGGAATTAAATTTAAAAAAGGCGCTCTTAGGCGCCTTCATAATCTATAGAGTTAATGTACCTCTTTTCAGCTGTTTTTTTCGCAGGACAATCAGAGTCACCGGTTGGGTGATTGCAAGGCTTCTTAAAGCGGGAACATGTCGCACATCTGGGTGGCTCAGCCTTCTTGGCACATTCCTTCATTTCATGACCTACTGCACCACAATGGCCGCAGGTATTGACCTCCTCTCGACATGTCTTTGCCGCGTGACCGTACTGCTGGCATTTAAAGCACCTAGTAACAAGAGTGAAGTCTCGAACAGGGCATGACGACCAATTTATAAATACCCTCTCCCTTGTTATCAGGGCCTTACGTATATGTGCTGGGACTTCAATTATATAGTTGCAGGTCTCGGCTCCTTTCTTTCCAGACTTATGGCTTAATTTAATAGAGGTCAAAAACATATCGAGATTCAAACCTTGAGAATTTTCTGCTAAATTTTGTTGGTACAAACAGGTATACACTTCTGTCTCTTGCATCGATGTGGGCACTCCGATGAGAATTAGTCTAGGCCTTCGCTTTTGTGGCTCATCCACAGTGAGCCCAGAGGATGTCAATTGCGCCGATTTCTTTAATTTCTCGATGTCCCCTTTGCTGTCGGTGCTGATGATCACTCCACCATTCTTGGTTTTGCGCACACCTCGCACGTGCAGCTTCATTTCTTCAGGCCGTATAAGTCGTTGTACAAGAATCTTAGTCTCCTCGCTGGACTTCAATTTATCAGTTGGGTAAATTCCTATCGAGCTGACATTGCTGGGTTGGATGTATTGGTCCGAATTCTTTCTAACCATATCGGCAAAAGAAACTGATTGTGCGTTTGGCTTTGAAGATTCTTCAATGCGCTTAGTGAGGTCTTGAAGTCGCTGCGAAAGTTCTTGCTTTTCGTTTAGGGCTTGAAGGGTCATGTGCACTTTAAAAGCTTTTTGCTTTAGGGATTGATACTCCACGGCCATTTGCGATGACCCATGTCCCACTTTGCGGCACAAGTTACTTATTTTCAGCTTCTGTTCTGAGTTCAACTTGCCTTCATTTGAGATATTGCACACCTCATTTAGGCACTGTTGAATAGAGGACAACCAGTTTTGGATCTCAGGCGTGGTTGCCATTTCCGGGAGTTCGTTCACTTCTTGGGCGGGATTGTGGGGCGCAGGCGGGGGCGAAGACGGAGGGCTGCGCTGCGTTAGCGCACTCCTGTTAAAAGGACTGCCTTCCATTGTCAAATATTCTTATATTTTATGTAAAAACACAGTAACATTCTAGCACATGTTTATTGTTTTAATGGTTTAGGATAGTGTTGTGGTCTTTTGGTAAGTATTGATTAAATAACACATGGATTTAGCAGTATTTGATGAGGGAAAATGGAAATTAAAGACATTTTAAATAGGTACAAGGTTTGTTTACATTGTTTGCAATTTCAATTCACTGACATTTTATCATACCTAGCTAAGGGAACTTATCCTGTACCTGTACTGTACTGCACAAAGACGAGTCACTTTCAGAAAATTCAAGTTCACAACAGTACGTAATAGGGCGTGCAAAACCGGAAAGTTGTCAAAACCGGTTTTGAATTGCGGTTTTGAGGGCCCAAAACCGGAAACCGGTTTTTTCCCCGGTTTTGGCAATGTTCTTAAATATTTTTTTATTATGGTAGTAATGGTAGAATTTGAACAGTAAAATCATATTCTTAATAGTTTATATACCCACAAAATCTACAAATAAAACAAATTGCATCAAATACTTGTTTTTAATTATCCATTAATGCCTAGCCTACCAAGTAGACCTTAGATTAGATAGATCACGACGAGAGATTTGGACGACCGGATAGCCTAGTTGTTAGAGAACCTGACTACGAAGCTTGAGGTCCCGGGTTCGATTCCCGGTCGGGGCAGACATTTGTGTGAATAATACGAATGTTTGTTCTCAAGTCTTGGGTGTTTAATATGTATTTTTAAGTATGATTATCCGTTGTCTAGTACTCATAGTACAAGCTTTGCTTAGTTTGGGACTAGGTCAATTGGTGTGAATTGTCCCGTGATATTTATTTATCACATTCATAAACACTCTTAGTTTGGCTAACAAACAATTTTAAAATTAACTTAAAATAATATTTATCCTAAAGATTAATTAACAGAGATCAAAATCAAATTACAACACAAGTAAGTATGTGGCACCTTTAGTTATTTAAATAAACAATAATCAATATGTTCGTATTTGTAGTTATAGTCGATGGCAGTCGAAATAAAAAACAGCTCATTTACTGTACCACATTAATAAACTAAACTCTCTTAGTTTGGTTAAAAAAAAACAATTTTAAAATGAACTTAAAATAATATTTATTCTAAAGATTATTAAACTGAGATCAAAATCAAATCACGGAGCGGGAGAGCGGGAGCGCGACGCGGGCGGAGGGAGGAGTGTAAGTAGTATAGATAGGTTGCGTTCGGATTTCGGATATTTTTCGATGACTCAAAATTAAATATTTCTTAGAGCGTTAAAAAAAAGTTGATTTAAATCAAATGTACCTACGTTAATCAAAATGAAAAAACCGGAGGTAAAACCGGTTTTGTCTTTCAAAACCGGTTTTGAAAAATCGGTAAATTTTGTCCGGTTTCCGGTTTTCAGCAAAACCGGAAAACCGGTTTTGCACGCCCTAGTACGTAATACCTGCTTATACTGTTTTAGTTGAATATTTTCCCCAGTTACCTGTTAAAGTTACTGACTAAGTAGTCAGTGGTAGGTTATGTCAACTTTGAAATACCGGTAGGTCTGAAGGATAAACAAATAAAGATTACAGTGTTTTATTTACTATGTATTTAGGAGCAAAAAGTAACAATACATGTAAAAAATATTTATATTTTATTTGGTTACAGTTCTTCAATTTTCAATTCCATCCAATTCCATTAATGCCGTGTTTTTGCAACTTGGGACGAAACAAATGGTCAAGGCATCTTGATGCTACTTTTTTCCGGTCGTCATTATAAAGAAATATTTAAAAACTCAAAGCAACAAACACAGAAAATAACAAATTCGTGAATTTGCAACGGATGGTTGACAAAATATGTGACGCGAATTGACATAATGACATATTATGACAGTTATGTTTTTTTTTAAATTTTATATCATGCTAAGACTGCGACATTATTATTCCTATCTTTGTATATACGGACTTTTTAATGATCATTTCTTTAATTAATTATTAACGACCAATTTAAGCAAAATAAAGGAAAACCGAGAAACACGGGTAGTCTGATTTTTAACCAGCTATTATAAAAGCAAAATAACAAGAATGATTTTTTTTTTGAAATGTTGTCAATTCTTTGTCCGAGGACACTGCCCTCTTTAAATTCATGATAGGAGTAAATATATTAAATTTACAGGGAAAACTATAACGGCTAAGTTGGGTTGAGAATTATTACTAGTTTTTAAGAGTAAATAGCAGCTTGACCTATTAAATATACCTACTTGGGAAAAAAAATCCCTAAAAAATATTACTATTGAATACAGATCGTAACGGCTGCGGACTGTCCGACACGCTCTTGGCCGGTTTTTTGTTTGTATTAGGACATTTTGGTGTTTTTTTTTTTGATTATTAAAAATGTTTTCCATACGATTTTTTTGTGTACGTATCGTAACGAGCCATACAAATACAATACAATACAAATACAAATATTCTATATTGATCACTAAAAACAGTACAGTGACATTACTAAAATAAAAATTCAGGTAGACAATAGGCGGTCTTATCGCTAAAAAGCGATCTCTTCCAGACAACCAATTATGTATATGAAAAAAGTCAGAGGCTTAAAAATAAGGACACTATTTTCCTTTATGAAAATGAACAATGATCATGATTTTGTGTTTTAAAACATCAACATTTCATCATTTCAGAAAAAAGCTTTTTTTTAAAAAAAAAAGAAAAATAAGCTTTTTATTAACTTGCAATGTATGTAAAGTCTGTATGTACGGGTCAAATTTTGGAAGTCGAAGTTAATTTGACCTAGTTCTAGTGGCCGGATTCACTTGAAATTTGGTATACTGGATGACAATGTAAGTACAGCCACACGGCGGACACGACGTACAAAATGCGCGTTCTTGAATCTACATAAGCACGACGACGTCTGTACACGCGTACGCCTACATACATCGCGCGCGCACTCTTCTGGATTCCGGCGGGGTCCGGCAATCTGCGCCTTGAGGGGTGGGGTAACTCGAATCGGTGCGGGGCGGAGCGTGTCCATTTTGTACGTTAGTACTATTATATATTCTGTGGTACAGTCAACAAAAAGTACCTACTTACAGTTAGCGAAAAAGCTTGCATTGAAAATGAAAATTTTAAGAAAACCTATTTAAAATGAAAATGTCCGGCTGCGTGTCATTGTAAAAGGTTAGTTCATAGACTATACTGTCTTTTTCAGTGCAACGAATAGACCGAACAACTAAGAAATTCCACCGACAAATCCGCATGCAGAGTTCCAAAATTCTATCCGGAGAACCGGCAAGTTTGGGACAAGACGGATGGCCGGGGCGTCCCTCGGGCCGGCGTTGTTTACAAAGCCGTGAATATTCAGGCGTCAGGTAAGGAGCTTCAGTGTCATCATCATCATCCCAGCCCAGGGTCCCGTCGCACAGGCCTCCTCTCAGAATGGGATTGGGCCGAAGTTCCTACGCAGGCCCAGTGTCCTAGCTGTTGCCTGCGAAGAATTCTTTTACTATGTTATTAAGGTTTTCTTTTAATAAACTATTTTTTTTTTATTTTTTTTTTTACTATAACGCCGAAACTACACATTTCTGGGTTTTGTAGGGTTCCGTACCCAAAGGGTAAAAAGGGGACCCTGTTACTGAGGTTCCGCTGCCCGTCCGTCTGTCACCAGCCTGTATCTCATTGAACCGTGATAGCTAGACAGTTGAAATTTTCACAGATGATGTATTTCGGTTGCTGCTATAATAGCAAATACTAAAAAACAGAATAAAATAAATATTTAAGGGGGCTCCCATCAACAAACGTGATTTTTTTGCTCGTTTTTGCTCGATATTGATAACGGCAACAGGTAGACGCTTGAAACATTTACAGAATATTTAGTTATATATATATATACAGGGTGTTTGGTAGCTACGTGCAAAGCTTTAAGGGGGTGATAGCCGAGGTATTT
Organism: Archips xylosteana; assembly: GCA_947563465.1. NCBI lineage: Eukaryota > Metazoa > Arthropoda > Insecta > Lepidoptera > Tortricidae > Archips > Archips xylosteana. Next base: position 1,642,706 of record OX387351.1, on the reverse strand, counting down.
TTGAACATTTTTAGCCATATATGTTTTAGCCGAAATTTGTTTTTTTTTTTAATTGAAGACAGAAAATTTAGGAAAATACCCAGAATTTGATAGCCACGAGTCAAAATGGCCCCAATGAGCGTAAATTTGGAAATTTTAAATATGGCACAGAAAAATGACGTAGACTTGTCTTTTTCACATGTTATTTACTAATAAAATTTCAAGACTAGTGCATTCTTAGCGAGTGCTCCCTGAGTTTGGTTTTTACTTTTTATCTCAGATTTAGCAAACAATGCCAATGAGTGATACCTTAAAAGAAAGAACAATAAACAGGCATTAGGGTGTTGCTTAAATAGCAAAAAACAAAAAAAACCTGAAATCTTGTAGTCTCACCCCTCCATTTTGTTCTACTACCCCTATTAACACATGCTAGTTTTTTTCTTTTTTTTTTCAAACTAATTTTAGGGGTCGCTACCAGCTGTCAAAATTTTGGAGAAACAAGTTCAAAGAAACAATTATAAATTACAAACATTTTTATTAAAATCAAATGAAATAGTAAAAATAAAGCAAAAGTAAATTAAAATTATTATTTTTATGACACTAAAGTAGATTTTTTCGCATTAGGGTATTTCTTTCTAAAGTCTTTCACAACCAACAAAAGGTATTGTTTTTGTTCTTCATTCACCGTAATTAACTTGTTGAATTCCTCAATTAATGCCACACCCCTTTCCGCTAAGTATATCATTGACGACTCTCATTGAATGAGGGTTTTCTGACAGGTGGAATATCGCTAGATGGCGTTAGTATCGTAAGGTCTATTTGACGTTACACCCATACAACAAATGTCAAAGTTGTGAAACGGACCTGACGATACTAGCGCCAAATAGCCTCTCGTAGAAAACCCTCATTGACTATATCTTTGGCAGCTTTAAATTCCGGGTCATTTGACCAAAGTTCTATGTTTTTAAGCAAGAAGCTGGTCGGGATACCCATGATTTTAAAAAATTGCATCGTATTGCTGGTCACAAAGTGGTCTAACTCTTTCTCACTGATAATGTGTATCGAGCAACAATCTACTGTATCGAGCAACGGGGATTCCCGAGCAATCGAGATACGTTCTAAAACTAAATTAAAAATAAAATGGTGGCTGTCAGTCAAGCACATATTCTATAATGTTTTTTCCAAAACTTTATCAAGCGGTAGCGACCCCTAAAATTCATTTAAAAAAAAAAATAAAAAAACTAGCATTCGTTTAGCGGGGTACTAGAACCTAATGGCAGGGTGAGACAATGACTTTTTGAAAGTTCATTTTTAAGCAACACCCTAACAGGCATGTTTCTAAAAATGTTAGAACATTTTAAAGATTTTTTTTTAAATTTTTTCTATGGCCCAGAAAAATGACTCAGTTCCAACCTAAGACATTTTTCGTAATTTGGAATGCCTCCATTTTGTTTTTGTGGCAAGAAAGACACTTAAAATTTATTTCATTTGGTCCAATACACATTAAACTATCCGAAATAAAAGATTTGGTTTCCAAATTAACGCTCATTGGGGGAATATTGACTCGTGACTGTCAAATAGTGGAGTAGTGGTAGAGCCATGTTGTAGCTAGCCGCTGCATCACGAATGGGCCGGCTCGTCCGGGGCAGTACCACCCTCTCACAGAAAACCGGCGTGAAGCAGCAGTAATCCTGCTTGCGTTGTACGGTCAGTGAGAGTGCCGGGGGCCCAATACCTCACCCCTTCCCTCTCCCCCTTCCCCTATTCCCTCTCCTTAAGGGCCGACAACGCGCTGGCATCGCGTAAAGCGCCGCAGGTGTCTATGGACAGTGGTGATCATTTAACATCAGGTGACCCACTAGTTCGTTTGTCTGGCCTTTCTAACATAAAAAAAAAAATTCTGGGTATTTTCCTAAAATTTCTAAGTCTTCAATTAAAAAAAAAAACAAATTTCGGCTAAGACAAATATAGCTAAAAATGTTCAAAAATACCTTGGCTATCACCCCCTTAAAGCTTTGCACGTAGCTACCAAACACCCTGTATATTCAATTTTAAAATAAATAATTAAATTAAAATAGGACAAATATTTAAGGGGGTGCCCTCATAAAAAAACGTGATTTTTTTGCCGTTTTTATAGGCAATGGTACGGAACCCTTCGTGCGCGAGTCCGACTCGCACTTGGCCGGTTTTTTTCATAAAACTGACCCGTGATTGACCACTATCTCATCTGATGAAAAGTGCAGATGAGGCCAAGGGTGTATCTAAGTCTAGTGACAGCCTATTCACTCTAGCCTTAAAGAGCCCTAGGTTGTATTTATCTGGAAATACAGACGACGAAATCTATCTTTATATTCATCACATGGTTTGAGACCCCAACCCATGTGATGTGTGTGTGATGGGTTGGGTTGATGGGTTGGGTTGGGATAAACTATCTCCATACCAAGTTTCACCTGAATTGGTTCAGCTAAAGTGTGAAGAGGTGACAGACAGACAAACAAACTGACAGATGAAGTTACTTTCACATTTATAATATTAGCAAAAATTAGTAAGAAAAACTCTTGTCTGCAAGTTTGACGAAGACTTTTTGACGCTGTCCTGCGGGAACTATGCTATTTTCCGGGATAGAAAGTATTCTGTGTGTTAATTTAGTATACTGTGTATTAACTATATGTGTGCCAGATTAAAATAAAATACAGTTGGTAGTTTTTAAGTGAAGGAGTACAACATAAATACAAATATGGTTTTAAAGTTTGAAAAAGTTCGAATTAAAGTAATTATTTTGTAGGGTTCTGTAACTCAAAAATAATAATCCATTTATATATCTATTCATTGACAAGTGTGGTGTCATCCCTCCATCCTTATATCCCTCCATTTCTTCCGCGGATGTCGTAAGAAGCGACCAGGGTGCATAGTCACTTTTATTTATTTATTCAGGATAACAACAGCCTTAAATTAATAAAAGAAACATACAAAAGGTTACATCATATGAGGCCCATAACAGCTATCCATTAAGAGTCTTAATCTAAGTCATCATAGTGGAAATGTCTGCAACACCAGATACACCAACTCATGCTAATCTCTAGAGTGTTATACAGTTATATGAAATTGTATTTCATGAGTTCATGAGTAATGTATTTATGTATAGGTAACGCCACCAGAGTTGAGGCCATGCACCACGCATGACGCTTGACGCATGCATGACGTTTAACGACAACACAACGTCAAAATCCCGCTGTCATTACGTGAGATGTGGTTGTGTGCGTGGCCTCAACTCTGGTGGCGTTACCTATAACTTTAAACCGAAAATTGCTAAGAGTAGCCTCGAAACGTAAATGTAACGTTTCGTGTACATAACATATGTGTGTGTACATAATTATGTGTATGTTTATTTGTTCATCTATTTATTCAGGCAGGGGCAGGCTGAAACCCAGCGCTGGCAGCTTCCCCGTAAGCGCAGCATTAGCTGAGTCTACTCCTTTTGCCGCAGGACAGAAATCCTTATACTTGTAAATCAATAATTTAATTTTTACTATATTGTGTTTTTATTATCTGTTTTTGTGTATTTTGGATTTTTACTGTCGGAAAATAAATATTTTCTTTCTTTCTTTCTTTCTTATATTGATTTTATATTGGAATCTTTATCCGATGACTTCGTGCTACTGCTGCTGGAACTTAATTCCACATTTTCTCTGTACGTGGCATGAGAGCCGAAGAAAATGACATTAATAATATGACATAATTTTAACATGAAAATGACATAATTTTACAAAAAAATATGTTTTGCGTGAAGAAACTTGCTCTAAATTGCTCTTTTGCTCTCTTGCTTTAAATTGTTCGGGGCACTCAGTGCGCGAGTCCGACTCGCGCTTGGCCGGTTTTTTAATCGATAAATCTCCCGCGCATGCGTTATCGCTCTCACTATCGTGACGCACTTCCGTTTCCTGTTTGTGGTCATAGACAAGCTGGAGGTGTAATGAACTTGAACTTTGTGGACTTGAGATAACATGAGCAAAGCCAATCTAGATGAGAACAAAATTAAAATTAAGCTTTTTTTTAAATAAATTAATTGAAGTGCTAAGAGGCTGTGGGAGTGTATAACAGGAGTATGATGAGGGCGATGTGCTAGGAGTAGCAATCAAACATCAACTCTTTCCACCATATATATATATATATTGACTGCTCAGAAGGTCAGAAGAATTAATATTATATACACAACACGGTAGAAAATACAGAAGAACAATTATAACAGAATTTAGATTAAATATACGGCAAAGCAAAACATGACAGTTAGCAACGCAGTGACGTGAGTCCGTTGTAGGTTCAAAAGATGACAACCATTTTCGCACATGCGCACAACAGTCGCTACTGATTCGCTCGTGACCGTTCGGCAGGCGCTCGGACGCGCTCGGGCGCTCGGCTCTGTTCGCGTGGCGAACAATCGCGAGAGTGCCCGAAGTCTGCCGAACGGCCGTGGCAATACTCAAGTCTAAAACTAATGAGTACAGTCGCCACAAGGCTATTGAGGGCTGATACAGACGGACAACATTCCAACTGCAACGTAACTGCAACTGCCGACTGCCTATACACATCAGTCGCCGCTAGCGTGCAGTTTGCGTGTAGTTGTGCCGACTGCAACGCAACTGCAATGGAAAATGTATGTGCAGTCGGCAGTTGGCAGTAACGTCTGTATCAGCCCTTAAGGAAATAGCAAAGAGGTTAGTCTACGTCACACTGCTTGTGCATGCGTGTGGCATACAATGCGTTGATTCGTTGCGATGACGCGAGGCAACGCAATGGAACGTACCAGTGAAGCCGCACCCTAAGGGTAAATTAAAAGAAAAGAAAATGAATACAAGGGAGACAACGGTCAGCGAGGTCCAGCTACCTTCGTCACCTCGTTACGGTCCGCACCAAAAATATACATGGTAACTTTTGTAGATAAATAAAATTTGTTCTTATTATTATTTTAGATAAACAACTGAACGAGCATGTTATTGTGACAGGGCATCAGATCCTGCCAGTCTTCAGATTTCAACAACACTATTATCTAATCTAGGTTATCTAAGTCCCGTTGATCTCCGATTTCCGGTTAAATCCTAGCAGATACGAGGAAACGAGTCAATCCTTTTCACGTTTTAAAAAAAAACGTTATATCTACGTTATTTCTGTCAGTACATTAGGATTTATCTCTGTTTTTATAAGAAACTGTTGGACAATTTCAGAAATAGCGGAGCCTCGGCTTAGTAGGTTTTACAAGGTAACGCTTGGCCGGTTTTCATGCGTAATTGGGAGTGGTTGAACGCAAGTATATCACCCAAACAAGTCTGAGCTTGATTAATTGCCACGATTAGCATCTTGATGTTGATAATGTGATGTCACTTCCACCTGACACTGATAATATGTTTAGTTCACGTACTGTCGAATCATTTTATCCTTAATATACTGTAGAATGTTTTCACAATCTATATATCTAGGTATCTACAGCCATTGTCCGTCCACTGCTGGATGTAGGCCTCTTCGTATGGCGCCAAAACTCGTGAATCTATCCGACTTCAAATAAGAAATAAATAAAAAACAAACTTAAACGTGACCGCCACCGAATACTGGTCTTTTTGACATGTCCATGCGCTGAGTTCCGGTGTGGAGAGTAGGACAGTCATTGAAATTACTGGCGATTCACTTGATTGTGCCCAAATACTTCATAAAAAAATCCTTACACCAAAATCGTATACTTAAGTGCTTAATTACAAAAAGTCATTCTATAAATAATGTTATGAGTGTTTTTGGTTACCAATTTTTATCGCGAGAAAATGCTTTGTAGCTTGAGATAGCGATAAGTGAATCGAGAAGCGCCCCCACTGGTGACCTTTAAGGAAAGTGTTGCAACATTGTTGGCTTTTTTTATTTGGAACCAAAGTAATCTACAAAACAAATCAAACTAATCAAAATCGGTATTGCACAAAACAAATTAATCAAAACTCTGTTTAACTACCCATTTCGTACCCCGTCATCTACTATATACAAAGACGCAAAAATTATGCACCTTAAACAATTATATACATTTAAAACCTGCTTACTAATCCATAAAATTGTAAAAAAACACGTACATACACAGATCACATTCAAGATAAAAATACATAAATATAGCAAAAGGAAAAAATACCTACAACATTTACAAACTTTCCAAATCTCGTACAAAATTTTACGGCAAGAGAACGCTGACGCATGGAGGAGTAAATGTTTACAATGATCTGCCAATAGATATCAGAAATCAGAATTATATAAATATGTTCAAGAAACTGCTTAAAAATTATGTTTGCGAAACAATTGATATTTCATAGCACCTTTTGTATTAATAAACAGGAGCAGGAGCATATAACTGTTTAGTATTGCATAAATGTAATATTTTATGTCACTACCTAATATAAAAGTATCTTGCATGTTACTTGTTACTACTATCTTAGATTAATATTATTTACTTTACTTTTGTTCTTATGAGAATAAATTCTTTAAACCGAACCGAACCGAAACCGAAACCGAATCTTGATTACAGTAAGACTTGACAAATGAGTATGTAAGTACTTCAGCGTTTCCGAGATACAGCCTCAGACCAAAGACAATAATAGACTGATGATAAGTAGGAACGCATGTGTCTCAAGTCAGAAGTCTTTGGCCAGGGTGTGTTGCCAGTGATGACTTATGGCACTGAGACTCTAACACTAAAGATGGGCCTCATAAAAAAGCTCAAAGTCACTCAGAGGGCGGATGGAGAGGGCTATGCTTTGAGTTTCTCTGCGGGATCGCATTACAAATGATGAAATCCGTGCAAGAACTAAAGTCACCGACATAGCTCGAATCGCCAGACTTAAGTGGCAGTGGGCAGGGCACATCGCTTGTAGAATTGACGGCCGATGGGGCTGAAAGGTTTTCGAATGGCGTCCGCGGATCGGAAGACGCAGTGTAGGTATAGGCCTCCAACAAGGTGGAGCGATGACATATTGGTTATGGTTGATGTATTGGTATGGTAAGACTTGGCTGTATGGTTCACAGACCCTTGCTTTTTTCTAGCGGAACAAACAAAAAAGAAAAATACAACCAACAACAACAACCCAATCATAACCTGATTTAACTAAATCAAACCTGTTATCTTTTCCCCTCTGATCTGAATTCTGAGAAACAGATCTCAAACTAAAAATATCACAAACAAAGAAACACAGTTTAAATCAAGAAAAACACAGATTAAGAAAAAAAGTTAAGCTACCGTGGCAGATACTTCAATGGTTTGAAGTAAATATACTCTCATGAAAAAAATTCTCATGATTGCAAAAACAGTTACAGAAACATCCGCTCCGATGCATATGGGACAAAATCTCGAGGTACTACATCTATTTGAGACATGAAAATCGACAAACAAAGAACACTCAAATCAAATTTTTATAGCACAGATGGAGGGAAAATTGCGAAAACCATAAATTTTTTTGTCTGTCTGTCTATATAAGTAACCAATCTACAATGATCCCACACTGCGCACATTTTGCTTAGGAGCAGGGGTCTGCTAAGACTGGATGTTCATAGATACATATAAATTTGTACGGAACCCTCGGTGCGCGAGTCCAACTCGCACTTGGCCGGTTTTTGGTGTTATTATACTGTTCAAACATGCGCCCCGCAATAGCATTGCAATATTATATCCATAATCCAACCATACTAATATTATAAATGTGAAAGTGTGTTTGTTCGTTTGTTTGTCCTTCTTTGACGTCGAATTTGAGCGACGCATTGCCCTGAGTTTTTGTATGGACATAGTTGAAGGGCTATTATCACGGGAAAATATCTCATTCTCACGGGAAAACACGTTTTAATCTACTTCAGTGGGGGCGAAGACGCGGGCATCAGCTTGTACTTATTATTTTGTCTTACATATTTATCTTGAAGATAGCAGAAAGATAACACAGAGTGCTGAAATAGGAGGCAAGAAAAACAAAAGGGACGATGACACCACCAATCAACTGAAGTACTTTTTATGATCTGTCAAAAGACGTAGCTCCCATGGATTTAAATGGCAATTAACCTAGCTATGACGTCACTTAGTTCAAAATCAAAACATTTATTCTGTAAGTAGACACTATTTTATTATATTAGTGCTTTCGAAAATACCATAATTGGCAAGAATAATGTGCGTTATTGCGTGATTGAGTAAAAACCATCTAAACATCCAAAAGACTTCACAAACTTTCTCATAAGTATACAACGTGTTACAAAATACCCCGTAAAAAAAATAATTAATTATCAAAGCCAAAAATATTGTCAACCCTAGTAAGCTGTCATGTCAGGGAACCAGATTATTTAACAGAAAGGCCTACGTACCTATTTTACCTAATAATTGTAAACTGTAATAGTTTTTCTATTTTTCATTCATAAATGTTTGCTATCTCAAAACAAGGCTTTACGGGTAGTTTTGTAACAGCCTGTATAATATTAGTAGGATAGGATATATTTTAGTTTTATAATTTCGTTTACTTGTATAATACAGCTACAAAACATATATTATGTTTCGTCGTGCTCCATTCTATTATTATTTATCACTAAAATAAGTTAAAATCAGTTCGCTGATACGATATCGCGGCTATACGTGCGTTGGGAAAAGCCCAAAACTATCGCAAATTATGACGTCACGCTGTTTATTTCTGATAGTAACGGAATTCGCACGATTTTGGTCACGTTCTTTATTGTATTAAGTAGAGATTGAGAGTGAAATGTGCTTATTTTAGTGGGACCCACTGAGTGAACCGTCTCACGAGGCAATCACATGATTTTGTTCGCCATAGGGCTCAAAATTACATCGAAAATGACTGCTTCGAGTGTCTTCCTCAGTGAGGACCAAAGGACATACAGTATAGGGTATGTCTCTGAAGGTCCCGTGGCATCGGCACCCGAGTTTGAGTTACTTGCATGTCGAAGGCCGACTGTGTTCAGAATGCTTGAGATACTCTGAAAGGATTGACGCTAAACAGTCTAGCGTTTATAAATATAAATTTGTCTGTAGATTATAAATTAATTATGTAGGTATAGGCGTAACTTAAGTAAATGACCTGTTGTATGTAGTAGTGCAGAGAATCGATCTGGAGCTCAAGTAATTTTTCAAATTTAGAACATCAATTTGTCTATAAATACGGACACGCGGAATTGAGACGAATCCAATGACACCATGACCATGACACCTCACACTTCAAAGTTCATTAAGCCGTTTAGGCTGCAGGGCGTGCCAAAGAATGATACATACATAAATACATATGTTCGAAAAGCATAAACCTCCTTCGACTGTCTGGTGAAAATGGTAAAGCACTGACCATATACCGATGTAGACTTGAATAAAAAAATATAAGATATTAGCTGATGCTCGCGGCTTCGCCCCACTGAAGTAGATTAAATCGTTTTTTCCCGTAGGAATGAGATATTTTCCCGTGGTACAAAGTAGCCTATGTCACTCTCCAGCCATTCAACTATGTCCATACAAAAAAATCACGGCATTCCGTGGCTCAGACTCAATGTGAAAGAAGGATAAATAAACAAAGAAACAAACGCACTTTCACATTTATTATCTTGTAATATATGAAAATCTCGTGTCACGGTGTTTATTATCGAACTCCTCCGAAGCTGCTTGGCCGATTTTTATGAAACCTTTTTGTCTATATTCGGTCTATATGCGGGGTCAGCTAGTACTTATAGTATTATTAGATATAAGTTTGGTAGACTATTTCTAGGTCTTATTTTTTTTTATTGTACCTACCACCTTATATTTTTACCTATAGTCTGACAAGTTTTTGTATTCTTGTATTCTTGACCCTTAACTTTTGCTATGTCCACAGGAGACGCAAACAAAAAGAAATTTCTTACAACTATATTTTACCCGTTTGCTTAGTTTAATTGCAGCACGATCTAATAAGCGTCAGCAGCCGGTGCTATCCGTCTGTCCGTCTGTCCATCGGGATTAACCCCTGCCCAGCTGTCGCGTTGGCCTATTACTTGTTTAACACTTAATATCACTTAATCTCGTATGTCAGTACTAGTCTTTACACGCAGCTTTGCTCGCATAAGCCGCTAGATAAGAATAAGAATAATTTTATGAAAAAGTAGCTTTTTGCCGCGACTTTGTCCGCACAAGGACAGAATATAGTCAACTCCAGAGGCTAAATTCAGGAACGGACCTTTACGGGTTTGGTAGCGGTAATTCAGTCGTTTGGGTTGGGTTTGGTTTGAACTGCTATTCAGGAACGCCAAAAATCACTGGTTTGCTAGAGTTTGGAAGAGCCCTATTTATTTATTTATTTATTTACAAAGCAAATTAATAGGGAACAGGCTCATCATGCTCAACCGGCAACCCATTCCTATCCTCTCCCAAACGATTGAATTACCGCTCGCAAACCGTCTTGGGCCGTTCCTGGATTTAGCCCCTGATCTCTGTCCCGCATAAAGTTCCAAATATAATCATCAGTGACATTACGGCAGTGGAGCACTCGAGTCTGGGTCTGTATCGTAAGTATGTAAACTCTTCATTGTACAAAAAATATGAAAAAAAAAACAAAACACTATTGACAATCGTTGAGATATATGTAAGTGCCAAGTGAAACCTTAAAATTAAGCAAAGCTTGTACTATAATGGGTACTAGACAACGAATAATAGTAGATTGTTCAACAAGGGACTAAAACTAGCCATAATGACACAAGATATTTAGCTATAATTCGCGTGTCATTATGGCAGTTGGCTCGCGTTAAACACTCTACTTTTCACTTTGAATGCGAGGAAAAAAACGATGTCTTAGGTATACTAATCTACAATATTACTTTTTTAAAACGTACGCCAATACGAGCAATGGACGTCTGTTCAGAATTCAAATAGCAATTTAAATTTGTTCCGCGGTTTTTTTTTTGTTGAGTGACGCTTTAAATGTTTGCATATTCGGCCAACAGATTCAAACTTGAAAAATATTTCATAGCTAATTGGACTAAGTATGCATAATAAAATGAATTCATCTTTAATATAATTAAATAGATTAATATTCGTAATTATTCATGGTGTTTCACGAAATTATTATATTTTAAAATATTTTTATACAGTCGTCATTTTGAGGTTAGGTATTTCCACGCACTAAAGGCTTCCACAGACCGAAGCGCAGGGCGCTACGGAGCGCTACGGAGCGCTTAGGAGCGTCTGCAGCGCGCTGCGGTCTGTGGAAAGCTTTAAAATTGTCTATGCCCAGTCACTGAAAATGGCAATAATCCTCCATCCACAAACACCGTGATTGGCAGTTTAGGGGTTTCCAAAGTAAATTAAAAAAAAATTACTTTAATCCCTAGAGATCAAAAAAGAGCTTTAGTCCCGATATGCAGAGACTAAAGTAACATTTTAAGAGCATGAGAAGTGAAAACATAAATATTAGTATTTTTCACACAAATATCTGCCCCGACCGGGAATCGAACCGAGGACCTCAAACTATGTCCACGGGAATCCGTCGCTCAGTTTCGACCTGAAAAAAGGACAAACAAACAAACACACTTTCACTTTTTTAATGTTAGTATGGATAGTAAGATTAAGTGATAAAGAGTGCAATACGACTTAATTTAATTATCGGAACGAGAAATATGAACTCAATAAAACTGTTTTTATTAAAGGTCACAAACGGGCAAGTGGTCACCTGATATTCGAACGGGTAAGAGAAAATTATGGAAAACGATACATTATGGCGTTTGAAATTATTATGGTAAACGATAGAGGACCCTCAAATTTTTTAGAGGTGCCATTTAAAAGAGAAATTTTTTATTTTAGTTTTGTCATAAACTTTCGTCAGAAAATTGGTACTGTACGTTTGTAAGGTTAATGAAACAAATAAATGTGAGAGAATGTGCATTTTTATACCTGGAAATTTTGCCAAAATAGCGAATTCTATGAGTTTTAAGAATTTTAAGAGTTTTGTGTTCTTACTTACTAGCTGGGCGCAGCGAACCAATGTGGGTCTTGGTCTCCGACACCAGACTACGCCATGCTTTGCGATCTTGGGTTAGCTTTTGCCAGCCTATGACCGCGAGATCCGAAAGATCCTTGTGGATCTCGTCCCTCCAGCGGTACAACGGACGACCAACCGGTCTACGTCCACTCGGTCGTCCCAAGGCTCTTTTTATGGCTCGATCCTCTCCCAACTGTTCCATGTGTCCAAGCCATCGATGTCTGGACGCTTTGGTCGTTCCAATAATTATTAAGTATACACTTTAAATACACTTTACAAATGGCGAGTACCTCTCACACTTGCGATTTGCAGATGATATCGTCATCGTGGCCGAAACGCTGCAAGATTTGCAACATAATATGTTGAATGGCCTAGCTGATTCTTCTCAACGCGTTGGTCTTTGGATGAACCTGGATAAAACCAAGGTTATGTTCAATGAACATGTAAGTCCGGAACCAATTGCAGTTCAAGGCAATATTCTCTAGGTTGTTAAGGAGTATGTTTACCTCGGGTAAACTATGCAATTGGGTAAAAACAACTTCGAGAAAGAGGCCAACACAAGAATACAGCTGGGATGGGCAGCGTATGGGAAACTGCGTCAAGTCTTCACGTCGCCAATTCCACAGAGTCTAAAGACGAAAGTCTTCAATCAGTGCGTCGTACTCGTCATGACATACGGTGCCGAAACGTGGACACTCACTGTAGGGCTGGTCCACAAATTTAAAGTTGCTCAACGTGCTATGGAAAGGGCTATGCTCGGAGTTTCTCTGAAATACGAATATTACCTATTTATTATATTATATAATAAATAGGTAATATTCGTATTTAAAGTGTACAAATTCTATGCAGCCGAAATTAATAATAATGCAATGAAATTGATCCTTCAATACCAAGTTCGATATTTTGCAGATAAGCTGTACGATATTTAGGTTAGCAACTGTTTGCTAAACAAGTTGTTATTGCACTGTGAAAGATAACCCTAACGTACTTAATACTACTTAAGTATCGCTTAATTCAGATTGTACGATTATAAATAAAAATCCCTCACTGGCTCAAGACGAAAGTCTGAGTAGTAGATCAAAATCAAAACGTTTTTTCTTTTCTGTAAGTAGGCCGCAAAAGGGCTCTGTTTTTCATGTCACTTATTGTTAAATAGAGTGTATTGCCACAGTTGTGTATTATTGTGTGTAGTGATGGCACTCGGAGCTGAACCGTGGTCGCTTACAAGGGACCTTATAAAAAAGCTCAAAGCAGCGGCTCAAAGTCACTAAATTCAATTCAATTTTTAAAAACATAGCTCCATCGATACTATCGATGATTCTGCCAATGCGCAATGTCGAGGTTGAGAAAGACACTATCGGTTGGCCGTTGTTCGGTAACTTCGGTGTGCGGTCTCAAAGTCACTCAAAGAGCGATGGAGCGAGCTATGCTCGGAGTTTCCCTGCGTGATCGAATCAGAAATGAGGAGATCTGCAGAAGAACCAAAGATACTAATATAGCTGGGAGAGTTGCCAGACTTATGTGGTAGTGGGCAGGGGACATTGTTCGTAAAATAGAACCGACGGCCGATGGGGCAGTGAGGTTCTAGAGTGAAGACCCACGACCTGGAAGACGTGACGAGGGAAGGCTCGTAGATGGACCGACGATTTGGTAAAGGCCACAGGTACCCCTTGGATGCGGGCAGCCATAGGACCAATCTTTGTGGAACTCTATAGGGAGGACATTTGTCCAGCAGTGACAAATCTTTTGCCTGATATGATGATGATGAATGGAAATAAATACAAAAAATAAATAAATAATCATCATAGAATACAAATATTAAGAAACAATAACAATGAATAAAACTTAACTATAAACTAAATATCTAACTTAAAACTACCGGACTGATTCTAATAAAGGCCCCCGTGGCATCGTACCCAAAATTCCCTGGTTGAATGCCAATGGCGATTCGTTGAGAGAGATGGCTGCCGGCCCTTTGGTCTCCAGTGGTGTCGATCAGACGCTTTTGCACTTCTTTAATCAAGTTGTGTGCGCCGGGTTCCCAAGGACCCAGGGTCTTAAAACCGACAGCAATAAAATTTTGAGCTGAACTGAGACCGTGGTATTTTAATACTTTCCTACTCTCGGCCGTTTCAACCACTGCGCCAGCTTTTTTTGACAATGTTAATCATCATTAATTGACAATGTTTTTATACAACTACAAGCAGTTCATAACATCACAGACCCTCTAAAAATAAATGTCGGCCATCATAACATAATCAACTCGACAAAATAAAAAAAAATTAAACCTCAAAATTATTCATAAGCACCAAAAAGTTCGATCGCTTTAAATTAATGCTGGCCATCAACAAAAACAAAAAGACATCGCTTCGAAGATATTCACAAAACAAAAATGGCGGTGTCACCCGACGACAATATTTCAAAAAACGAAAACATGACAGCTATGTCAAAAGGCACTATAAGTCACTATCAAATCAAAATGTGAAGCCATTAAAAATGGAATCTTATCTCAGTTGTCATAAAGTTGAAACTTCGGAGGTTTAAAATTTTGCTGTCCACTCAATTATTACGAAAATACAGCCTTGTCTTTCTAATTACTTAGTGATGGGCCCCGTCGACAAGAGCCGAGATAAATAAGAAGATGATATTTTCCGGCCTCAAAAAAAAACGCACAATGTCACCGTTTTATCAAGATCGGAGTTATGGGCTTTCGGTTTTTTGGCCGCTACCACGATAACGCGCGTTCACACTTTTACCAAAAGATAGTGGAACTTTATTTTGAGAATTTGGTAATTGAATGATCGAAGTGAGATTTCATAATATCTAACGTGGATTGGCGAAGCCGTTGAGCGCCCGCGGCGTTCACGCCGCGCGTGCTCTCCGCTTCTAATACTTACGCAAATCGCATGTGATATGGCTCGAAGTAGGTTAAATTAGATTTCCAAAATTTGACCCAATGTAGTTATAAAAGCTTAATATAAAAAGAAGGACGATGCCTTGGTAAAGGTAAAGGCGCCAATGTAATAGTTGTATGAAATCGATCGCGACGGACACGGGTCTCCTAGGCGTTGGTACCACGGGGCATAATTCCCCGTGACCGCGAGCCCTGAGGGCCAAACGTCGGGATTCGTAAACATTGAACGCGATGTTATGCGTTCAAGTTAGTAACGTTTCAATGCGTTGAGTTCTGTATAGTTTAAGCTGTTGCATGTAAGAACTGAGGAAGCTTTTGTGAAGTTCCCAATCCGCACTGGGCTCGCGTGGGAACTACGGATCTAGCGGCCTTCTGATTCAGAGAGCATAGTATACTGATAGTACCGATAGTAGGTATACCGTTAGTATTGCTTTTCGATTGTATCGATACTATTGATATTTTATAATCAATACTATTGATAATATTGATTGTTTGTTGAATAAGACCGTCAATAGTATCGATAGTATTGATTATAAAATAGCAATAGTATCGATAGTATTGATGCCAATCGATATTGTTACTATTTGTCGAGGTCACGATGCTATTGGCAATACTATCGATAGTTCAATGTATTGTTGGGAGTATCAGATTCAGATTCAGATTCAGATTCGTTTATTTGGCCAAGTAACATTAGTCACATTTAGCAAGTCATTATTAAAACTATTTACAATCATATAAGTACTCTTAATCTAAGTGCATAAACAATTTCAGTACATCAGATTTAGACTTTTCTTTGAACAAGTCCGTGAACTCATTTTTTGAATACAGTGTATGTAGTTCAAAAAACTGTTTTAATTTCGTCTTAAACCGATTCATATCTAATGCAGTAATTTCAAATGGTATTAAATTATATAAACTTATTTTAATTGGTAAACCTTGTTTTAGTATGGACACTTCAAGTTAATTAGAACTAGGTAATTGATACAATTGAGTTACTTAATTTCAGATCTAAAGCTTTGCTACTTTGCTAGTAATAATACAGCACTGGATAAAATGAATGCAATAAATGCGCCAAAAGCTCGATGCGGCCTTAAGTAATCTGTTAAAAACGTCAGGAATCAGCTTTTGTATGGAGTGACGCAGAACTACAACAGCTGATCCCTAAAATCGAAGTCATCATATCTAACCGATTACGAACGAAGTGTTGACGGGTTTGAGGGTAGTAATGTGATCCGGGTTGTTTTGGGATGTCACGACAAGCGGTGCGGTGCGCCGCAACACGCGCTGGTTTGGTTCTGGACAATGCCTTTTAGTTGACATGTTTTGGGTTAAGTTCTTTTACGGTACAGTGCGCTCAAGGGCACTGCTATGTCAGCATCATCATTTTAGCTGAAAGACGTCCTCTGCTGAATAAAGGTTCCCCCAAGTTTCGCCAAACAGGGGCTAAATTAAGGGGAGAAGAACACGTCCAACACACTTACGTAACTTAGCCAACCTACCAACATTTGAAATTGGAAAAACCAACAACGAATACGGTCAAAGAGTATGGAGATGCATCTTACCGCGTATTTTGAATGGATTTTCAAGCGAATTATTAAACTGAATTGAAGGTCGAACGAGTAGACAAGCTAGAAATATTATAAAAAGACACATGTTTAAAATAAGAGGGCAAACTGCCGACATAAAACTTACTTAATATTTGTATATTTATACCTACGCAACCCTGACTAGCAATGTCAATTAGGTATATTTGATTTAACTTCGTAGAAATAGATTACTTTGTATAATTATTAATTAAAACCTTGACTATATGTTACACAAAAGGACTTCTTAACTCAATAATCTTTTTAAGTTAAGATTAAGTAGTTAAGATAATGCATGTAATATTGTATTTTTTTTTAATGAAATAAAGTCTAATTTTTTTTTTTATTTTTTTTATTTATTTTTTTAATTCAGGAATGGCCCAACACGGTTTGCGAGCGGTAATTCAATAGTTTGGGAGAGGATAGAAATGGGCGAGCTTGGGACGAGCTTTATTTTCCTGTTAATTCGCTTTGTAAATAACAATGTATAGAAATATTTCTCTAGGCAAATGTGCTGAGCACGATCCTCGGCAACTCTCATCCAGCTCTTGCCAGCCGCCTTGCGAAGATCATCGCTCCACCGAGTCTGAGGACGTCCTACGCTAGGTTTGCCGATCCGTGGTCTCCACTCAAGAACTCGTCTATCCAAACGGTTATCGGTTCGGTTGTTTATTTTTCTGTACGCAAAGTTTCATTTTTTTTTTTTTTTTTTTTTATGTTAGTGAAGCCAGACAAACGAACTAGTGGGTCATCTGATGTTAAATAAACACTCTCCTCTTAAAGGCACCCAGGTCGTAACTCAATGGGAATACCCCAGCGGGAAGCTCGTTCCAGATTTTGCAAGTTCGTGGCAAAAAAGACCGCTTAAAACGCACCGGACGACGTACGCACGCATTTTTCGGAAGTTGTGGTAGCGAAGTGGTTAGACCTATGCTATGGCCTCTCAAGCAGAGAGTCGTGGGTTCGAGCCTGGACCTGGGACCTCTGAGTGTTCCGAAAATAAGAAAGAATTCAGTGGTGTTTGTGCAGTTCCCAAACCGAATTGGGCTCGCGTGGAAACTACGGCTCAATCCCTCTTATTTGGAGAGGAGGTCTGTGCTTTGCACTGCGACTTATTGAGGCTGAGATAGTAAAGTTTATCTAAATCCGTTCATGCATGACTGACTAACAAACATTCAAACATCCAAAAATCCACATCTTCACTAACTTTTTCATTATTAGCAGGATATGACAGGAATACTAAATAAATAACTAATAAACTTCTTTAAACCTAAACACCTATACGTTACGTTTAACGACAACACAACGTCAAAATCCCGCTGTCATTACATTAGATGTGGTTGTGTGCATGGCCTCAACTCTGGTGGCGTTACCTCTACCTAGCAACGTCCCTCCATAAACAAAATGATTTTAGTTCCAAAAGAATACAAAAGATATTGGATACAAGATTGGATACAAAAGTTTAACTAAAATTTAAATAAGTAAGTAAGTACACGAAAGAAAAATAAGAGCTTTGCTTTTGCTCTACTAGTTTTAGCGATAGAGCAAATTAAACTAAACTAAACTAAATCTACTTATACCTATAAAACAGACGATAGAGCAAATTGGAGGAAAACAGTTCGATTTGCCCTACTAGTTAGTGTGAAGCAGGTTTAGGTTAGTATGAAACCAATGGTAACGTGCTTTGATCAATTATAACAAAATCCCCTTAAAAAAATGTCCGAACTTTTTTATTTGTTTGCATAACAATTAAAATCATCACCTACACAGAAATTTGAACCTAGTCTTTACTTTATTACAGTCGAATTTCGGTTGACACTTGACAGCTAAACTTGACAATTTCACGCAACGTACTGAGAAAAAAGAAGGCCACTTTTATCAAAGTGGCGCTCATTTGGCTCGGACATTTTCGGGCGCGCGACTGTGGATCTACAGTTATAATTGATCAAAGGTAACGTGTTCCTTTTAATCGAGTGTTCAAAATTGTGTATGTGCGTGTGCGTGCGAGCTTGCGTGTGTGCGTGCCTGTTTATTTGTATGTGTGGGTGTGTGTTTATTTTAACAAGCGTTTAATAAATTACTTACTTACTTACTTACTCCGTTGGCTCAGCGACCCGAAGTGGATCTTGGCCTCCAATAGGAGTTGACGCCAACGCGCCCTGTTCTCAACGATCTCCTTCCAGTTTTGTGCGTGCGGAGCGAGCAGATCCTTTCCCACTTCATATTTCCAGCGGTAATTAGGTCTGTGTAGATTCAGACAATGCTACAATCGCCGGATTGACCCGCCCTTCTCCTCGAACGCAGTGTTTAGGTCGAGTAATCGAACCGGTGACCTTGCACGCGAGCGATAAGGCTCGACTGGCAGAGCAGGAAATTGGCCGCAGCGCGCGCGCCGGAGACGTAACGCGGCGGCTAAACACTGCCTATGAAGCCGTGATGCCTCTGATTTGCATACTTGAGCTGTGAGGGTGTTTCCGTTTGGGAAAGTATTCCTGGATTCCGTTGCTTCTTGGATTTCGGTTTACTTACGGTATTTTCATTTTCAAATGTGTAATTTTTGAAGAGGAAATTTTTGGGGTTTAGTTTTGCAAAATCACGTGGACTTACCTATCATTCAGACAATAATGGCCTCTGTGTACCTAATTCATATACCAACACCTAATTCTATGATTGTGTACTTGCAACAGTCGTCAAATCCGTTATTGACATGATTATTAATCTAACCGTGCGTGCTAATGCCACACCGGTAGCCATGATTGATCGAACCCGTTAAACCGAACATTTGTTATATTCAGGATGTGTCCAGAAAACATACCTTTATCCCCTAGAGGGTTGAGTGCCCGATGTCCGGAATTTCTAACGCTCACGAGACACAGGTAAAGGATGAAAAATACATGTTTCTTTACATGTTTGTAAATCCTATCAAATCCTCCTAATAATGAGAAACTTTGTGAAGATGTGGATGTTTGGATATTTGGATGTTTGAATGTTTGTTAGTCAATCATGCATGAACGGATTTTGATAAACTTTAGGCCCATACTACACGGGCGGTTTTCCCGCCGCGGGAAACCGCTCGACGGAGCTGCCGCAGACCGTCAAACTACACGGAACGCGGTTTACCGCTCTCATTTGTACATTTCAACATGGATCCACCAATGATAACTACGCTTAATTAATAATGTAACAATTTGAAAGGAAATATGTTAATTTGCACGCATTTGGTTTCATAAAATACCTAGTTAATATGCTTTTAAAAGCGTTTTTCTATAAAAAAGACACGTCAAGATTGTTTACCTTATTTCTAATGCTAAAAAAACGAAATACTCACGACGAACGAGCGCCCTCGCGCAAAGCCCCGCGCCGCGCAGAATGACGCAATAGCGGGAAACCGCCCGTGTAGTTTGAAGCGGCGGTTATCAGCGGCGGTTTAACGCTGCATGCGGCGGTCGAATTTCTCCCGCCCGTGAACCGCGGCGGGAAACCGCGCAGTGTAGTATGCAGCATACAACTTCCATATAAAATTGTGTCTAGTGCGGTTCAGAAGCGGTTTTCCGCGGCGGGAGAACCGCCCGTGTAGTATGGGCCTTACTATCCCAGCCAGCCAATAAGTCGGCCAAGTGCGAGTGGAACTCGCGCACGAAGGGTTCTGTTGTATCCATATCCATAATCCATAATAATATTATTATAAATGCGAAAGTGTGTCTGTACCTCTTCACGCTTAAACCTCTGAACCGATTTAGATGAAATTTGGTATATAGTTTGAGTCCCGGGAAAGGACATAGGATAGTTTTTATCCCGGAAAATTGCATAATTCCCGCGGGATAGCGATAAACGAGTTCTTCGCAGATGGAGTCGCGGGCAAAAGCTAGTTATCTGTAAAACGGCAAAAAAATCACGTTTGTTGTATGGGAGCCCCCCCTTAAATATTTGTTTTATCCTAATTTAATTAGTTATTTTTAAAGTGAATATACAACTAAATATTCTGTGAATATTTCAAGCGTCTCCCTGTTGTCGTTATCAATATTGAGCAAGTACCTGGTAGGTATGATTTTTATTTTAATGTGTATTAAGTAAACTCAAAAATAATGAACTGAAACAATTACTTTGTTCGATCGCGACCTTATGACAGTTACATTTATGCAAAAAATATTATGCTACTAAATATGCCATGTAGCATGGTCGGTTGCGATACTCCGAAGATGAGCTCTAGTTGAGTTCGAAACGCGCCAGTGTATAGTTTGGTGGTTGATAGTAGGGTTTTTGTAATTTGTGTGTGTTCGTACAGTGTGGACGTGGAGGAACTGCATTGGACACGCATTTCTTGCATAAACATAACTATCGTAAGGTCGCGGGTGAGCAAAGTAATTGTTGTAGTTCATTGGTTTAACGACCGCTTTAGCCTAGTTGGTAGTGACCCTGCCTACGAAGCAAGAGGTTCTGGGTTCGAATCCCGGTAAGGGCATTTATTTGTGTGATGAGCACGAATATTTGTTCCTGAGTTATGGATGTTTTCTATGTATTTAAGTATTTATATTTATCTATATATGTATGTTTATCGTCGTCTAGTACCCATAGTACAAGCTTTGCTTAGTTTGGGACTAGGTCGATTTGTGTGAGATTGTCCCCTAATATTATTTATTTATTTTTATTTATTGATATGGGCCTCCGCAAAGTAACGCTCGATTTATAAATTATAAAAATAATGAATAAAAGAGGTAAATAACATATTTATAAAATCACTGTCAGGCGTCGTTAATTAGCGGCGATATTCGCGGGTACCTGCGCACGCGCACAAAAAACGCGCGCCGTTCCGGCTCATTGAACGATTGACGTGCGAGTCGCGGCGCTCAAACTTTGCTCTCTGTTCCCTAAAGGGACAAGATTGCTTTTGTACATGGATCTCAAAGATTGCCAATTAGGTGGCTATTAACATTAATAATATTTAGTGACCGACAGAAAGCTCATAGGAAAGCTCAAAGTCTCTCAGAGGGCGATGGAGAGGGCTATGCTTGGAGTTACTCTGCGGGATCGCATTAGAAATGATGAAATCCGCGCAAGAACTAAAGTCACGGACATAGAAATAAATAGGTTTGTATTAAATTATAAAAAGGCAGATGCAATTTCTTCTTCGAAGTCCGCGTAAGTACACACAGCAGCACATGACATTTTATTTGGTTGTGATAGTGATAGGAGTAGATAATCAACAATTACTCAACATTCTCTGGGAGTAGCCTGTTTCGTTTATCACCTGACCTAAAATTCTAGATTAAATATGTCTTTTTATTTAGTGGACCGTTTTTTTCTTCTATTGCACAACTATCGATATCGATGAAAAATTGGTTCTAACACTAGCTTGATTGCGACAGTCTTATATCTGCTAATAATATTTCTCTGGCTAAAACTTTGAGCATCCCCGCGCATCCACCATGCGACAGCGCATGTTGTGACAGCTCCGCAGGACGCCATCTTGTTTCACAACGTCGCCCCGCGACTCCGTCCGTAGGAAGCACTGTTTGTTCCTCGCACGTACCTCTATAGTACCTGCTTGCAAATCAGGTGCTATGATTGACACTTGAACAAAGACAGGTGTTGGATATCCTTTGGGATTGTTTGTTTAGAGACGGATACAAGGTAAACAAACGTCATTCGTAAACATGTTTTATTGTCATCTCACGTCAGTTTAATTATTTGAAGGTATGAGAAGAGTCACACTGCCAAAAAACTGCACAGCATGAGGAATTTGATACCTCGATAAAAAATATGAGTTGAGTACAAAGTTGACAACTTTATCAGTATTTCGTTTTTCCATACAATAGAGTACCATGGAATGAGCTTTATTAATCATCATCATCATTTCGGGCTATTTAAGTCCCACTACTCACATATGCGTCCGCTCAGAATGAGAGGGCTTGTGCTGTAGTTCACTCACAACTAATCATTGAATTTCTTTGCAGGTGTAAATATACAGATATCCCAACGATGTTTTCTTTCATTGTAATATAATTGTTCATGGTAATTTTGTATATGAATTCTGAAAAAATCAAAGGTGGGAGCTCGTGCTTCGGTCTCACGATCCTCTGCTTGAAAGGCCATATGCCGATTTGTTAGATTAATTTGCCAGAATCGTAATTTCCTAGTACCTAGCAAAATTTTCATTCGCATTTTTTTCCCAGATGCTTTTATTCTCACACTGGTTTTTGAAACTTATTTTTCTCAAACATGCTATGAAATATTGACGTTATGTTCCTTATAATACGCCACGAAGGGTCACGTTGCAGGTGCAGGTGCAGCCGGTGGTGGGGGACCGCCTAGACGAGAGGTCAATAATGGAATTTCATACAACTTTGCTGGCCAAGGCCAGCAAAGTGATCATCTATTGTTTCATACCATGACGTTTATAGGTCTATGGCATCATAGCATTTAGCTATTAAAAAAAAAACTATAAGCAATATTTGCGTTTTGGTTCATTAAGACATTCTGCCACTACGCTTATTTAAGGTAAGGTAAGATGATGATGATGATGTTGATGATAATGATTTGATTTTTTAGACGACCAGATGGCCTAGTGGTTAGAGACCCTGACTATGAAGCTTGAGGTCCCGGGTTCGATTCCCGTGTCGGGGCAGATATTTGTATGAAAAATACGAATGTTTGTTCTCGGGTCTTGGGTGTTTAATATGTATTTAAGTATGTATCTATCTATATAAGTATGTTTATCCGTTGCCTAGTACCCATAACACAAGCTTTGCTAAGCTTACTTTGGGACTAGGTCAATTGGTGTGAATTGTCCCGTGATATTTTATTTTTATTTTTAATGATGATGATGGTGATGATGATGATGATGATGATGATGATGATGATGATGATGATGATGATGATGATGATGATGATGATGATGATGATGATGATGATGATGATGATGATAGTGATGATGATTATGATTATGATGGTGATGGTGATGATGTTGCTGATGATGTTGATGATGATCATGATGGTGATGATGATGATGGTGGTGATGGTGATGCATGTTTGAGAAAAACTCAATACAAGCCTTGGCCACGAACTGGGATTGCCGGCCTCGTATCTCTAGATGGCCTCGTTAACACTCGGCCATCTATAACTACTCGGCCGGCAATCCCCTATTTCGCGGCCGCTGCCGCTGCAGTAATGTACTATTTACAGTAGCGTTTTTAACCAATTTGGATTGACACAGAAACAGTATCGACGGAGCTCTGCTCATGCGGAGCTCCTTCTTCTGTGTTGCTTTTGTCTCTTCGGGCCGATGCAAACTTAACATAACCTAAACCTACCTATGTTTCTGTGTCGATTAGAATCGGAAAAAAACGCGATTGTGAAAATAGGCTTCAGTAAATAATAATAAATAAATAAATATTAGGGGACAATCTTACACAAATCGACCTAGTACCAAACTAAGCAAAGCTTGTACTATGGGTACTAGACGACGATAAACATACTTATATAGATAAATAAATACTTAAATACATAGAAAACATCCATAACTCAGGAACAAATATTCGTGCTCATCACACAAATAAATGCCCTTACCGGGATTTGAACCCAGGACCTCTTGCTTCGTAAGCGGGGTCACTACCAACTAGGCTAAAGCGGTCGTTAAAAAACAGTTCAGTAAAAAAACATTGCGGGAAAAAAAAACATTTGGGAAAAAATGCGAATAGAAATTTTGCTACTATGAAATGACGATTCTGGTAAATTGATCCAACCAACCCATAGGCCAAACCACTAGGTTACCACGCAGACTTCATTAATATTGCATGAGAAATACCCGTGATTTCAGTTTTTTATCTACAAAAAAACTTGGAGCAATCACTGTATATGGGAAAAGCGTCGATGAAAAAAAAAAATGAAAAAATGAAAAATGTTTTATTAGTTAGATAATAAGATTATACAAAATAGTCGCCGGAGCCTTCTTGTAAGCTTAAAAAAGCCTGTGTCAGGAGGCACCGCTCCTCCTCCTTCTCGACATTACATTTTGTGTATCTTAACTACCTACAAACTACTCTATATGTAGCAAGTATATAAAACTCTTTATTGTAAGTAAAAAACATGAAATAAGAGTTAACAAGAGAAACAGATGTACAAAGGCGAACTTATCCTACTTTTATATATAGTCATGCCCAACATAGTGCATGGGGCTAGCGAGTCAAGCAAAGCATAGTAGGTGTGTGTGTGTGTTTGTGTTTTTTTTTTTTCTTTTTTTTTTTTATGTTTTATAGGCCAGACAAACGAACTAGTGGGTCACCTGATGTTAAATGAACACCACTGTCCATAGACACCCGCAGCGCTTTACACGATGCCAGTGCGTTGTCGGCCCTAAAGGAGAGGGAATAGGGGAAGGGGAGATGGAGGGGGAGAGGGAAGGGGTGAGGTATTGGGCCCCCGGCACTCTCACTGACCGTACGAAACGCAAACAGGATTACTGCTGCTTCACGCCGGTGTTCTGTGAGAGGGTGGTACTGCCCCGGACGAGCCGGCCCATTCAAGATGCAGCGACTAGCTACAACATGGCTCTACCACTACTGTGTGTGTGTGTGTGTGTGTGTGTGTGTGTGTGTGTGTGTGTGTGTGTGTGTGTGTGTGTGTGCATAGTCATCATAAGTGTCGATAATTGAGCTAATCGATAAAGGAACTCCCTTGCTGTGCTTACAGGGTAAATTTTGAAGCTGTTCATGCTTTTTACGATCTCAATCACAAAATTTAATGCAAGAAACTAGGTCCATGGAGTCCTGGCGCACACAAATTCAGTAAAGAAGTCCACAGGCGCCTGAACAACACAACTTGAGACCAAAGAGCTGGCAGCTATCTCAACGAATTGCCATTGCTTTTATGCGAGGGAATGTTGCCAGCCTAGGGCACCATACCACTAGACCCTTAATTAGATTGAATTTAGTCTTAAGTTTTAATTCAAATGTTTTTACCTATTTTAAATAATAAAAAAAATATATAAAAAGTTCCAATTTGTTTTTCGTTGAAAACACGTGAAAATTACGTATTTTCTTGATAATAATTCACAATGAAAAACCAAAGATTATCAGATGGAAATAACTAAAAAAAAATTGATTCATTGGTAATTAATAATGATAATTGTGACAGCCACCTATCTGATAATTCGGATTAAATATTATTTTGGTGATAACGTAGTATCGGCTGTTCGATACGGTTGCAATGATTTTTTAATATCAGGGTCCTGATTTTAGAGCGATAGAAAATAAACTAGAATGTTGTTAGTACGGCCAAGGACTTTAACTCATGAGCCACCATGGAACCATTTCACAGTAAACTTCACAGTGACATCGCATTAATTAACAAGGAAAATCGAAATGACTTCTCTTTTGAAAAGGTTCCATGGTAGCTCATGAAATTAAAGTCCTTGACTTTACCATTTTGACAGCCCTATATAGATTCAGGCGTTACTTTGTAGAGATCCATGTCAAAAAATTATGGAATCTTTTTTTTTTCATAAAACTGACCCGTGATTGACCACTATCTAAAAAAAAAATGAAAAAAAGAATATGAAAAGAGCGTAGTGATCCAATGTTTTCCCTAACTTAACGATATTTACACGAGAAGGTAAAAATAGGATACTTTGGACAAAATAAAACACATTATTTTTAAGTACCTAATTGATTTTACTGTCGTAATTTATAGTAATGATCACCGCCGCCCATAAATATCAACAACTCAAAGAGAGTCACTGATCTTTTGCCGGCCTGAAAAAAAGGAGAGGGAATAGGGAAGGGGGACGGGGGAGGTATTGAGCCCCCGGCGCTCTCAGTGACCGTACGAAACGCAGCAGGAGTACTGCTGCTTCACGCCGGTGTTCTGTGAGAGGGTGGTACTGCCCCGGGACGAGCCGGCCCATTCGTGATGCAGCGGCTAGCTACAACATGGCTCTACCACTACAGAACATGGCTTAATACACAGCACTACTACAACATTATT
This sequence comes from Archips xylosteana, assembly GCA_947563465.1. NCBI lineage: Eukaryota > Metazoa > Arthropoda > Insecta > Lepidoptera > Tortricidae > Archips > Archips xylosteana. The sequence continues at coordinate 1,616,244 of OX387351.1, read as the reverse complement.
ATTATTTTTCTATTATTTTGAAGCCTAGTTAAAGAATAAACATTTTGATTTTGATAATTGTGTTAGCATAGCGCCTAGAAGGTCACGTATTTGGAACAACGTACCTAATCTTGAAATTATCATTATCACGAATCTTTATTTTGATTGGAAATGTACTTGTTCTGATAGTTAGGTACCGAATAGGTATGTTGTCACCCATAGATAAATGAACCAATAGAGTTGAAATCTGTCTAGACTTGTTAACAGTTAAGAGGGCTATCGGAACAATGTATGATATAACTTAGGGACACGCGATTCTTTAAGATCTTTTTTTAAAGAAATAGTTATTCTAACCCTGCCGTCGTTGTACCTATACATTTGAAATAATAATGTATGTAAGAAAGAACATAATATGCTTTGATCAATTATAACTGTAGATCCACAGTCGCGCGCCCGAAAATGTCCGAGCCAAATGAGCGCCACTTTATTAAAAGTGGCCTTCTTTTTACTCAGTACGTTGCGTGAAATTGTCAAGTTTAGCTGTCAAGTGTCAACCGAAATTAGGTTCAAATTTCTGTGTAGGTGATGATTTTAATTGTTACGCAAAGAAATAAAAAAGTTCGGAATAAAAAAGGGGATTTTGTTCGGCAATGTATATCTTCAGTTATAAGATAATATGTGATATTTTCCACTAACGTCGAGAAGCCAAAGGCTAGTAGAAACACAGGGAAGCTTAAAGATTCATCTTACAGACTAGCTAAAACCAAAAGGTCGTTTCTGAGAAGTTGCATACGTTATTACAATAAAATTCCGAAAACAATAATCGACCAAACGGATACAAAATTCAAATCCATTGTGAAGAAAAAGTTAATATCTAAGGCGTACCTACTATAAAATTAATGACTATTAGGGGAGACCGAGGACAGTTGACACAGAGGAGAGTAGAAACAACGTCGATTTTTGAGAACTTATTAACTGCTAGAGAGCTCGCAATAGCGCGCGTTTTTTAGTTTAAGTCTCGAGCTATCAAACACGCGCTATTGCGAGCTCGCTAGCAGTTAATAGGTAAGTTCTAAAAAATCGACTTTGTGTCTACTCTCCTCTGTGTCAACTGTCCTCGGTCATATTCATATTCATATTCATATTCATTTATTGATAAAATTAAAAATTTTACATGTCATATTATTATAGGTACATATTATTATGCATTATTATTATTATTATATTCTGACATGTCATAAAAAGCGTTTTTTGTTAGCCATTTTTTTAGTCGGTTGGAGAATGTCAGGTCGTTTTGAATATTTTTAATGCTGTCAGGTAGTCTATTGTAGATTCCTGGCCCCGCAATATCCACAGTTTTCCTGGATTTCGCAAGTCGACAACATGCTGAGTCCAACATATTTTTGTTCCTTTGCATAATACCTGCACTTTTAAATGTTTTTGTCCCCCCTATTATTGACAGGGATGGTTTGGAAATAATTCCGATCCGCAGTGGCGATCTCTAGTCTCAAATAGCAACTTTTATCTATTATTTGAGGCGTCCAGTTGTCTAAATTTCATCCAAATCCCTCAAGTAGTTTTAGCATGAAGAAATAAGAAAACCGGCCAAGTGCGAAAGGACTCGCGCACCGAGGGTTCTATAGAAATTTGTAGGTATGTCAAAATATATGATGTAAACAACCGTATCTATTATAATCCATCCAGTAGTGGTAGCAGAGCCTACTTTTAGGTAAAATGTACGCAGTGTGGGATCATTTTTTGAGGATACAGAAAAATTATTGTCAGTCTTAAAATAAATATGCTTAGATAGGTATATAGTTTGTAAGAGTTGTAGTTACTGTATTTTTGTTCATAATTAATTTATTTTTGTATCTATGTTATAAATGTTAAGATTTTATTTTTTTTTTCTTTTGTTTTTTAATGTGGTTAAATATTTAAGACTTGTTTTTTATGTATTCCTTATTTTACACCTGGAACACAGGAATTTTTTTTTTCCTAGTTCAGGTATACGTAACATGTTTCCCTTTTTAAATATGTTTAGTCTATAAGTTGTTATGTTTTGTTACTTTTAGTATGATAAATAAAGATTATTATTATTATTTATTATTATTATTATCATTTTATATTGGTAAGACGGGACCCCCTTTTATAATTACACTTGTATAATTTTCAGATTTTTCCCTATACTTGTAGTAAAAGACAGTATTACTTGCCAAATATCATAGTTCTAGGTCACCGGAAAATACCTTTTAAATTTTCATTCCCTTGAGACTGTCGAAATATAGGTAGGTACATTATTTGTGGCATAAACGGCCGTAGTTTTTTATGTTAACTTAGCACTAGCAGTTTGATTTTTCACAGCTTGCCACACAGAAGAGACGTGGGACGGGGGCGCGGTGCAGTCGCAGCGCCACTTGAATCAGTTTTCATATAGGTAACGCCACCAGAGTTGAGGCCACGCACACAACCACATCTCATGTAATGACAGCGGGATTTTGATGTTGTGTTGACGTTTAACGACTGGCCTCAACTCTGGTGGCGTTACCTATACTAAATGTATAGAAGAGTCTCGATCCAAAGCGGACAGAAGAGACGGGGCGGAGACGCGGCCTGCGAACAAACGATGCAGACTGCGACGCGCCCCCGTCCCACGTCTCTTCTGTGTGGCTTGCTCCTAAAGAAGACTTTTATTATTAAGTATAGGTAACGCCACTAGAGTTGAGGCCACGCACACAACGACAACACAACGTCAAAATCCCGCTGTCATTACATGAGATGTGGTTGTGTGCGTGGCCTCAACTCTGGTGGCGTTACCTATACTACAAAGTACAAATTGGCAAGGATGCTTGTGTCGCTTCGGTGTGTTGCCGTAACTTTAACTATAGGCGCTAAATTTAGTATAAAAAAATTTACACACGAACATATTTAGAAGACCTAGTATTATCTATCTTATAAGCCGTGGTAGCCCTGTAGTTCGACCTATGGCCTCTCCAGCAGAGCATCTTGGGTTCAAACCCAGACTCGCATACATACACACACGTAAATCACTGTATTCCAAAGGTGGGTAGGTAGGCAGAGCACACGCAAGGTTAGATTTACGTTTGGATGCCTTTTAGCAATGTCGCTTGCAATATACCTTAACCTAAGCCTTCAGTCGCTTCTTAAGACATTCTCGGAAGAAATGGAGAGGTGTAATTCTAAATCCGCCTCAAATAGAACTGTACCCACGTGGGAACTACACCCCAAGCCCTCTTATGGAGGAGAGCTGAGTAAGGAGTCTAACAATGGAACGTAGGTATGTAGAGTGAAAGTCATAAATACAGTGCTAACAAATTAGGTACCAATATTTCTATGGCTCAATCTACTCATCTAAACAAGTCACTTTTATTACAACACCTTTTTAATGTGACTGTGATTTTAATTAAAGTGATTTTTGTAATAAATATTGTTTAAAAAAAAGTTTTGTTTGATACTGTAAACTGTGACTAAAACGTGGTCGCCACCGAATACTATTGTAGAAAAGTCTCTCATCACCGATTAAAAAGCATCGTGTAGATATTAACTGTGGCATATTTGCTGGCCTATGTATAACTTAAATTCTTAAGTTCACTCATTATATTGTGCCATTTTTTGCCCAAATAAACATTAAACACATTACCTAATTTGTTTGCATACACTCACGCACTCATGCACATGCACACACACACACACACACACACACACACACTCACACATACTCATACTTATACACATAATAGCTGCTGTTTTTGGCTTTGGTTCTGTTAAGCATGTTAAATAATGTTCTCTGTATTATACTCGTATTCCTATTTTCAAGTATTGTAGGATTGTGTTGTTGCTAGATTTCAGCACTTTTATTGCTTTCATGGAAGAGCTCCGACTGCTGAAATACAGGTTTTAAACCTAGTTTGGCAGCTGTGGCCCACTTTATTTGTGATTTTATCTAGTTTCCACATATATTTGTATAAGATACCTGTACATTATTATGGAAAATAAAGAATTATTATTATTATTATTATTATTATTAACATACTAATCAGTGGGACGCACGACTCCGTCGCGGTCGCCAACATACAATGCCAACGAAAAGTAGGGGGTTACTTTTGATTATTTGATGACGATCAAGGGCAGGAAAATAAAACCATATTAATAATTTTTTAATTACTTATATTTATTCGTTTAACTTTCCTTGCCAGAATTTCATTTGCCCAAATTTCATTTGCCATAACAACGTTTGCCATAAAATATATAGAAGCGTGCATTTTTCAGGATTTTTTAAATGACATCTTATAGAATACAGTAGGTTAAATTATTTTATAACAATTGTGAAGAAAATACTGTTTCAGAATTAATTTCAATTATGCCAATTGGAAATTATGGAAAACGATACACTATGGCATAATGAAATTCGGGCTAACGATAGAGAACCATATTATTATTTAATTGGTGGCACCAACTCGTTAAAAATTTGGTACTTGATACAAATTAAAATAAATGTAATTCTAACTGTATCTATATAGTACAAAAACCGGAGGTATATATGTTATTACAACTAGAACAAAATAAAATAATCGTAAGATTTATACAGGATAATAGGGCTTAGTGTAAATCGCCAATAACTGGCCTCCTCATACTGAAAATGAACTCTTTTCCCCTACAAACAGAAATCAATTTAGTATAACGTAGCCAGTTATTGAAGAGTGGTCAGTAATTAACACCTTATACTAAAAATTAATTCTATTATGGGTGAATAGAGTTCATTTACCCTATGAAGAAAAACAACTATACATTACGAAGACAATTCCGCTACCTATTTTCTTTAATACACAGGTAGGGTAAACTACCTAGTTTAAGAAAAACATTGTCGGGTGCTAACTACCTATCATGTGCGTTTGATGAGCATTTACTAAATGGTACTTCGAGATAATTTTACCAATTATCATAGTCGTATATATACAATAGCGGGTGGTATTATTATAAGCGAAAAAAGAAAAATTAAAACATAACAATAAACATTTAGCTAATACATATTATTATAGGTATACTTAGATGTATTAGTTTATATAATAATATCTAAGTATAAAATCACCCAGTTGCAGCTATTTATTTAACTAATCTAGATTACGTTTGCTCGAAACCTAAGGTTTTTAAAAACAAAAAAACGGATTCGAACCCGAGCTGTCTCTACCTAAGACCAGAACTGTATTACGATACGCCCCAATGACCATAGACTGTAAAACAAAAAGATATGGTGTATGGGTCCAAAATGGGTCCTAAATAGTCGTCGTTGTGCACTTACAAATGAAATGACGGATGTTTCTAAGACCCAATACGGGAAAAATAAAGAAGCGTTGCGATACAAAGCAGACAGAAGAGACGGGGCGGAGACGCGGCCTGCGAACAAACGACGCGGACTGCGACGCGCCCCCGTCCCACGTCTCTTCTGTGTGGCTTGCGCCTTATACTACGAAATTCGATTTTCGAACATGGTATCGTACCATTCCGTTCGCACTAATAGAATACTATTAGGAAGAGCGAAAAGGACGGCACGATATAAACTTCGAATTTCGTAGAAGCCTCCCAGTTTAATTTCGGAGAGAGTATTTTTCGTTCTATGGTACTTTTTGTTAAAGAAAAGAATAGAATATTGGTTGCTTGTGAACAGTTTGGTAAGTACTTACCTATCTAAACAAAGTCATCGCACACGCTAATGTAGACTTGACTAAAAAATATTGGCTGTATGTAGACCCTTAACTTTTGCCTTGCCTACATGAGAAACGCAATATGTATGACCTATGAGTATTCGTCTATTGCGGGTCTATCGAAATCCATAAATATTAAAATCCTTAATTTAATGTTTGCCATAATGATCATTTGCTATAACATTTTTTTCTTTGAATATATAAATTTTATTGTTCTAGATTGTTATAAATATAAAACAAAACTAACCTTACCTATAGAGTTCTACAGGAACAATTCAAAGTACTTGAAAATTTTCCGGTTTCAAAGAAAAAAAAACAGACAAACAGGAGTGTTGACGTTTCTCGTTGAGAACATGAAACATATGTCGCTAGTGTCGCTGCGTAAAGGGACTATAGAAAAACAAACTGAAAAATGTTGATATATAGGGAAAATTTGTGTCTAAGCTCCTGACTAGTGGTGGTGTAGGGCACGCAGCACGGAATGCTGAGGACCTGGGTTCGATGGTCTCTTTTTCTGGGTTTTTCTGTGTATCCATGTTTCAGTTTGTATTTAGTATAAAAATATGAAAAAAAACGGTTTTGATTGCAAATGCGCATTATGCTAAAAACAAAGTATAATATTCGTTTTTTTAGCATTAGTTGCAAAACCAGTCACCGCAAATATGTAACAATCAACTAGAACATAATGGGTTTTACAATATTTTGGGTTCATAAGTAATAGAATAGTAGAATTAAAACTATTGCCTGTGCACAACGCCTTACGTCGCTGACTAGCCCAATGTGAGAGCGACATGTTCGTCTACAGGCCTGGCAAGAGAAGTTTCGCAGAGTTCGTATAAAGGCCACCACAAACCGGGAGCACGGGGCGTCGACGGAGCGTACCCAGCGCGCTCTATAACACTGACACACGGCGGACACGACGCACAAAATACGCGTTCTTGAATCTACATAAGCACGACGACGTCTGTACACGCGTACGCCTACATACATCGCGCGCGCACCATACTGGTGAACAGCCGCGACAAGCAATGGCGCCTTGAGGGGAGGGGTAACTCGAATCGGTGCGGGGCGGAGCGTGGCCATTCTGTACGTTAGTACTATTATATATTCTGTGACACTGAATCAAATATACAGTGACACACACCTGCCGGCACACCGTATTTGATTCAGTGTTATTGACCGCGCTGGGCACGCTCCATCAGCGCCCCGCGCTCCCGGTTAGTTGTGGCCTTAGGCCCCGGTTTCTCTGACCACCCGCCTCCGGCGACGACCGATGACGTTTGAATGTTTTGTTCTAAAATGTTTGAGGGTGGTTTCTCTGAGGCTGGAAACAGTGCTCGACCAACGGTACGTCCTTATTATTATTTCTGTGGTACGTCCTGACCGGCAGCGCTGACCGTCGGTTGCGAAAATGCATTCAGTGCTACGCTGACGGCGAACTGCGAACTGTGCACGTACGCACGTACGGTCGGTCGCTCCGTCAGCGAAGCACTGAACGCATCCATGCAATCTCCTAGCTCGTCGGTCGACCGACGTACGCTGACCGACGAGCCGGACCGACGGCTCGACCGACCGTACGCGCGGACCAAATCACGCGCGTACCGTCAGCGTAGCTGTGTGCGCATTCATAGACTTGCATAGATATAGCTACGCCGACCGATGGTCAGCGCTGACCGTCGGTCGAGCACTGTTTCCAGCCTTCACGCACCCGCGACCGACGGCGTGTGGCGTGGCACAGCGTACGCACATCCAGACGCCGCCGCGCGCCGGTCGCATGTGACGGGCTAGAGAAACCAGGGCCTTAAGGGCCCTACCGTGTTTTTGGCGCATTTATTGCATTCATTTAATCTCGTGCTGTATCATTACAAGTAAAGCTATAGTCTTGAAATTCATGTGTAAGATATTTGAGGATACACTCTAATGACAAGTGTTTATCGAAACACGATTATTTGTAGTTCGCTCTATAGAAAAAAAATTCAAAGTCGCCTATAAAAAATAAAATAAATTCGTAGTATGACGCTAATACTGCACGGCAGGTCATGTCTTTTTGAATGTTAATAAAACAAGATGTTTTCTAGGGCGTAGTGTTGCTACATTTTTAAAATATGTATTTGTTTTAGTAATAGTCGTTTCTGGGAAGATGCATACGTTTTTATAATAAAATTCCGAAAACAATAACCGAACAAACTGATACAAAATTCAAATCCATTGTGAAGAAGACATTAATATCTAAGGCGTACTATAAAATTAATGACTATATCATGGACAGGGATGTTTGGAAATAATTCCGATCCGCATTGGCGATCCCTAGTCTCAAATAGCGTATCTACTGTGTTAAAAAATTTAATTGTATTAAATACTTTAGATGTATGTCATTTAATAACAATGTAGATCTGATTGAAAAAAATATACCTTGTTGAGTTTCTTGCCGGTTTCTTCTCAACAGGGTTTTTTCCGAACCGGTGGTAGATTTTTCGACGTTCATAGGAGCATCAATTTGATGCCTAAATTGAATAAAGAATTTTGACTTTTTTGACTTTGACTTTGAATAAGATGAAAATACCCAAAAACACGCGCAGTCCAACCAACCTATCTTGAGCCATCGTGCCTCCCCCACGCCCGAAATCGCCCACCCAAAATCGATTAGCGCGAAAAGCTCGGTAGGTCCTTAAGTATACATTATGTTATGACTAACAATATTATGGATTGGGATGGCACCCGTCTATTGCGTGTTAGATTGCGTCCTCTGTACTGTCGCGCGGAAGCCTAGTTTGTCGTCCGCGGTGTAGTGGACAGTGCGCTGCTTCCCGTCCGGGTCCATGAAGGTGTAGAAGCCTCGCACGGAGCCTCCGTCGCGGGTCTCGTGGGCGGACTTGGAGTCGCCGGTGTGTTTGTCCTGGAAATGAGAAAAGAGGTCGTTAATAAAAAAAAGGCCAAGTGCGACTCGCGCACCGAGGGTTCCGTACACATTTTTAGGTATGTCAAAATATACGCCGTAAACAGCCGTAACTATGATAATCCAGTGTTACAGAACCTTGCTTCTGAGTAAAATGTACGCAGTGTGAGATCATTTTATATTGGTTAGTTAGGACCCCCCTTTAATTTTTAATGTAATAATATTTTTATTGTTTGTTGTCTAGTTAACGCCATTAGAAAGATCGAGTTAAAACGCTGAAAAAACCACGTTTCTTGTGACAGACAGTCAGACGGACAGTTGATTCTTAGTAATAGGGCACACTTTGGATTTGGCTTCGGCACACTTGGGGTACGGAACGAAACGAAATGTATATGATCCTTAACTGAGTTGGTTAGTGTTGGCCCTGATTACAATTCATATAACATAACTTTAATTTTAATTATAAATTAGCTGATTTCCGCGGCTTCGCCCCGCTGTTGTTGATTAAAACGTATTTTCCCGTGGGAGTGAGATATTTTCCCGTGGTAAAAAGTAGCCTATGTCACTCTCCAGCCTTTCAACTATATACATGCAAAAAATCACGGCAATCCATCGCTCAGTTTTGACGTGAAAGAAGAAAAAACAAACAAAGACGTTTTCACATTTATCTATTTCTATTATATAAAAATCTCGTGTCACGGTGTTTGTTATCGAACTCCTCCAAAACGGCTTGACCGATTTTTATCAAATGTTTTCTCTATATTTGGTAAGTCTGAGAATAGGTCGTAGGCTATTTTTATACCCATAATCGTCGCAGACGGAATCGCGGGCAACAGCTAGTAATATTATAAGTATGGACTACAATACGTAATTATGAAATTAAATAGTCAATTTTGAGGCATTATTTAAAACATACTGCTCTAGACTATTATAGTAAACGAAGGACAGAACCCTGTCCTTTGCCTTATGGCTTGGCACGGAAACTACATATACCTGTTACCTTTCACTCGTCAGTCAAGCACAATGAACGACAGAAATTACAAAACATAGCACCTTATACGGCAGATACAATTATTATGTTAGGAGTTTCTTAAATTACAAAAGCTATTGTTACACAAATATACTAATTTGGTAAAGTGATATCATGCTGTTATTTAGAAAGTGACCTTGAAAACTTCAAAGTTTGTTCATTATTTTGAAACTGGTATGGCAATGAAACTGATAAGTCTTTATTTACATCCACGTGACGCTTCATTGAATTTCAATCGACGCATTGGAGATGTGGTGCTGGAGACGTCTCCTAAAGATTCCGTGGACGGCATTCCGCATCAATGTTTCCATCCTCAGAGAGCTTCATATTAAAGACCGGCTTTCGTCGACTGTGCACTTACGAATACTGAAGTCCTTTGGTCACATCTCCAGGAATGTTAACTCAATGGAGAGGTTGGTGATCTGGTGGTTAACTCGCTGGACTGATCTGATTAAAAAAGCTACTGAGTCCACCATGGTCCAGTGTACTCGCAACGCCTCTAACCGGCAGAAATGGAAGCACATTGCTAAGAGGGCTGTACTCGAAAAAGTCTGCGACCCACCGACATCTCTCTTGAATCTCGTCTACGCAACCACGACCACTCTGACAAAAGTGTCCGACTAAGAAGAAGGAGAAGACGCTTCATTATCATGTTTCGATCATTGTATCAACCAACAGAAATCTAAATAAATCCCACTAATGTTACAAAGTAGCTTTTGCCTGCGAATTTGTCCGCGCAAAATCCAAATTTGTGTGCTTCTTCCCGTCCCTTTTTCGGGTCCCGTTTTTACCCTTTGGGTACGGAACCCTAAAAACATGGTGTATGTATTTATAGATGACAAAGTTTGTGTTCTTAGACGTTTGGATGTTCGTTACTGAATCATGCAAATAAATAAAAAAAAACGATTAAATGGATTTAGATGAAGGCGTACAGATATACAAAGATCTGAATTGAGACACAGGATATAATTATTAATTCTGTGTTGCTACCGAACCTAATAGAGGGTGTTTTTCGCCATCGAAGCGCATTCGTGCCGTGGGACCCGCTTCATGGTATCTGATGGCGATAAAGTCAGAAAAGGCAGCCATTGTTGATTGTTCTGATGTCTTAATTAGAGCGAATCCGACAGCTTAACCGTATTTATGGTTGCTAAAATAAGAAGCACGGGTCACTCGCATTCACTCTTAGGGCCGGCGCTCTCTGACGGCATGGCACGGCATGGCATTTTATTACTATTAAGTTATTTTGAATCTTATTTCAATGAGTTTAGAATTCATGTTACTTTATTGGTTATGCGTTGCGTCATCCCTCGGCACGTCGCGGCATCGTGGTATCGAAATAAAGTAACATGAATTCTAAACTCATTGAAATAAGATTCAAAACAACTTGATAGTAATAAAATGCCATGCCGTGCCATGCCGTCAGTGAGCGCTGGCCCTTACTCACTTAACTATTGGGCTCTACCAAGCGATTTTCGCCGAAGAAAAACGCGTTTAAACGCGTTTTTAAGTCGAGGTATGCCCAAAACGTTTATAATCAATCAAAACAAAATTAACATTTAATTCTTACTTTTCAGAGCTCTTCTTTCTTAGAAATAAATGAATCTTACCACTAACCCTTTCGGTCTTCATCATAAAATACGACATGTTATTTTTTGTCGCATTTGAACGCGCGGAGTCTTTATGTCAATGCAATAAGAGCGAAAAAGACGTTAGATCGGCTCGCCTACGGGGACCAAATTGAGTGGACGTCTTTTTCGCTCTTATTTCGTTGATATGAAGATTCCGCGTCGAATTCGCGCGTGACCCAAAGCCAAGCGCCTTTTCAAAACACCATAAATGCAGTATTTATGAAAATAAATGAAGTCTCCTTTAATTAAAATTTGGCGTTAGTTTTTTTCGTATAGATAATATAGCCACCTCAATAGCAATGTTGCGGTCGAGCATACTTTGGGAACCACTGGCCTAGACTAAGACTAACCTATGTACAATCTATTCATTCGTTATTGACTTTGTACCTAGATATTTTTTCATTGATTCCGTGTTAAAGTTACCAGGATACAAGTCACATTTTTTATGTTTTTCTAATTATCTAACGTGACGAATCTAATCGCATAATAAACATAATGTAACTATTGTAACTTAAAAGGTTTGTAGGGTACCGCGCCCAAAATGAAGTCAGAATATTTTACTAAGCCTAGGTATGTACTACGAAATTCTATTTTCGAACTTCATATGCCTACCAACATGCACATAGTATTAGACAAAAGAGTGAAAGAGTCAGCACGATAATAACTTCGAATTTCGAATGTCTTAGTAGCCCCCCTGACGGTCTCAACGAGCCACAACTATACCTACGCAAAAGGTAGCGGCACAAAAGATATAGAATCATGGAATATTAGAAAAATTTTAAAACAGTGGAATATCAGAAAAAAGTCGCGCTAGCCTAGGCCCCTCAAGCCGAGGGTCATGGGTTCGATAGTAATTTTATAGTTTGTACGGAACCCAAACCTAACAAGTCTCGACTCCCGCTTTTTTTAGAGTTTTGTACCCAAAGGATGCCAATGAGACCCTATTATTGAGACTTCGCTGTCTTTTTTTTTTTTTTTTTTTTTTATGTTAGTGAAGCCAGACAAACGAACTAGTGGATCACTGATGTTAAATGAACACCACTGTCCATAGACACTCGCAGCGCTTTACGCGATACCAGTGCGTTGTCGGCCCTGCAGAAAATTGTACACTCGCCTCTTAAAGGCACCCAGGTCGTAACTCAATGGGAAGACCCCAGCGGGAAGCTCGTTCCAGATTTTGCAAGTTCGTGGCAAAAAAGATCGCTTAAAACGCACCGTCGAAGACTGCCATTCATCAACATGATGTCGATGAAATGAACGCTTACGACGGGAGGATCTGTAATGGAACCCCGCAGCTGGAATGAGGTCAAAGAGTTCCTCAGAGCATTCCCCGTTGTAGATCTTATAGAACACGCAAAGGGAGCTAACGTCTCTGCGGAGAGCAAGAGGATCGAGTTTAACGGAGAGTGAGGGGTTGCCGACAACACGGCACGCCCTGCGCTGTATGCGATCAAGTGAAAGCAGCTGATATTGGGGTGCGCCAGCCCAGAGATGAGAGCAATACTCCATCCTTGGCCGAACCTGGGCCTTATATATCTGAAGCCGCTGCTTTGGAGTGAAGTATCGCTTAGAGCGGCCAAGCACGCCCAACATTTTAGCAGCCGACTTGGTTTTACCTTCCAGGTGATCGCGAAACTGCACCGCGCTCGAAATATCGACACCGAGGATCCCAACACTCTCCGAAGTGTTGAGGGGTGATCCTTGGAAGCATGGAGCAGCGACAAACGGGTGTTTTTTGGCAGTAAATACGCAAACTTGTGTTTTGGAGGGGTTAAACTGCACTAAGTTACGTGTGCCCCAATCAGAAACTTGTGCTAGTGTATTTTCTAGATCATACACAAGTTTAGATCGTCTCTCTTCCAATTCTGCCCGAGGAAGGTTAGCTCTACCAGAGTACCGTGCGTCGCAAGTACTGTCATCCGCATAGCAATGAAGGCCGCTTACAAGCAGCACATCATTGATATGCAGGAGGAACAGAGTAGGCGAGAGCACACAGCCCTGGGGGACACCAGCATTCACATACATTGAGTCGGAGTATGTTCCGTCGATAGCGACCCTAATACTCCGATCTTTAAGGAAACTGGCAATCCATGAGCACAACCCACCGGGCAGCCCGTAAGATGGCAATTTCGATAGAAGCGCTCCATGCCAGACTCTGTCGAAGGCCTTTGCGATATCTAGGCTTGCCACCAGAGCTTCACCCTTGCCTTCTATCGCCTCTGCCCAGCGATGCGTTAGGTACACTAGAAGGTCGCCAGCTGAGCGACCCTGACGAAAGCCATATTGGCGGTCACTAATAAATAAATAATAATAAATAAATATCACGGGACAATTCACACCAATTGACCTAGTCCCAAAGTAAGCTTAGCAAAGCTTGTGTTATGGGTACTAGGCAACGGATAAACATACTTATATAGATAGATACATACTTAAATACATATTAAACACCCAAGACCCGAGAACAAACATTCGTATTTTTCAAACAAATATCTGCCCCGACACGGGAATCGAACCCGGGACCTCAAGCTTCATAGTCAGGGTCTCTAACCACTAGGCCATCTGGTCGTCTAAACTGTACTAATTAGCTGGCGATCCTCCAGGTAGCCCAGGAGCTGCTGGTTTATGACTTGCTCCATCACTTTGGAAAGCAAAGAGGTGATCGCAATAGGCCTGTAATTAGAAGGGTCCGATCTATCGCCTTTTTTAGGGACAGGGTGCACTAGAGCAGACTTCCACGAAGACGGGACTATGCCTGTGGAGTAGGAGAGACGAAAAAGGCGCGTCAGAACCGGTGCCAATTCGGGAGCGCACGTCCGCAGCACAATAGCAGGAATACCGTCAGGCCCACATGATTTATTGACGTCAAGGGAGAAAAGAGCTCGCCGCACAATGCTTTGACGAAAACATACTTCCGGCATTGAGCTCTTACACCGCGGGATGGTAGGCGGCGTTACTCCATCGTCGACCAGAGTCGAGTTGTCTGTCTGCCTGTCTGTCCGTCCATCTGTCACAGAGTTCTATCTCTTGAACCGTAACACTCGATTTCACCGATTACTGTGGCCGCTATAGCAACAAATACTAAAAATAAAATAAAGACCAAAATTAAAGGGAATCGTCAAAGTCTAAGTCAAAATTCTTTATTCAATTTGGGCATCAATTACAAAAATCGTTGAGTAAAATGATGTATGACGAAATTTACGAAACGATGTTTGAAAAGTGTTTTCGAAAATCGAGTGTAAGTCGAGTATAGCTTGCAGGCTGCGTTACTATGATCGACTGCAATGCAGTTGCGATGTATAGGCGGTCGGCAGTTGCAGTTGCCTTGCGGTTGTAGTGCGGTCCGTCTGTATCGGCCCTCACACACGAGTCCTTCACAGGTCCGTTGTTGTATCCGTGTGCACCCCCATTATAACTTACCACAATCTTAAAATATAAAGATTTTTGTAGCTATTGGTTTTTGTGATGTATTTGTTTCTTGTATTGAATTAAACAGTTTATAATTATTTTTTTTATAGTGTTTCTAACTAGATTTTTATAATGACAATGACTAGATTCTTGAAATTGTCATCGATTAGTATTACTGTAGCCACAAACAAATAGTACAAATATAGTTAAATTAAACATTAAGGAGGGTCTCAACTAACTAATATAAAATGATCACACACTGCATACATTTTACTTAGAAGCAGGGCTCTGCTTACACTGGATTACTATGGCTATTTAATGTGAAAAATTTGTACGGAACCCTCGGTGCGAAAGTCCGACTGGCACTTGGGCGGTTTTTTCTTATAATGATAATGACTAATCAAAAGCTAACGCCAAAAATAATTTGCAATTGGTCGCAAATTATCGCCATTTCCCTTTCCGTTCTCCTTGGGCCTTTCGTTGTGACGTAACATGAGTGCGATAAGGGTCAATTTGCACATGGCACGGGGTCAGACAAGGCCAGGCTACGCTATTTTATAATATAGTAGATTGTTCAACAAGGGACTAAAACAAGCCATAATGACACGAGATATTTAGCCACCCGAGCGATAGCGAGGGAGGCTATAATTCGAGTTGTCATTATGGTAGTTTAGTCCCGCGTTAAACACTCTACTTTTCACTTTGAATGCGAGGAAAAAAACGACGTACAAAATTACTTTTTTACAACGTATGCTCAATACGAGCAATGGACATCTGTTCAAAATTCAAATAGCAAAAAAAATACCGCAGTCTTTTCTTTTCTTTTATATTTTTTTGTAAAGTGACGCTTTAAATGCTTGCATAATTAGCCAACAGATTCTAACTTAAAGACTATGTTAAAACTAATTGGACTATGCATGTAAGAATGATAATTGTTCATTCATTAGAATCGGCAAATAAATTAACCTAATTGATCTAAGTTCACACACAAAATATATTGTTAACTGAAACACTTACCCATGAATAAAGAAACGAATTTGTAAGTTTATTTTCTATATGCCAATTCTTTGTTAAATTATATCTAATTATACTTTCTATTTACTATTAAATGCAACTGACATCGCATTATTTTGAAGTCACGCCATATTAACTTTCAAACGTAACTGCTCTATCTACCGTACACTCCAGCACTGCTTTGCCGACAGTGCAAATTGCTATTTTATCGACAGAGCAGAGAACTGCTTTGCCGACAGCGTTTTTAAAAAAAAACAAATTAAAAAACACCTAAGCTAAAGGAAATCTTTCTTTACATGCAAAATAAAATGAATTCATCTTTAATATATTATAATTAAATAGATTAATATTCGTAATTATTCAATGTGTTTCACGAAATTATTATTTTTTAAATATTTTTTATACAGTTTTTATTTTGAGGTTATTTCCACGCCCTAAAGGCTTCCACAGACCGAAGCGCAGGGCGCTACAGTGCGTCCGCAGCGCGCTTCGGTCTGTGGAAAGCTTTAAAACTGTCTATACCCAGTTACTGAAAATGGCGATAATCCTCCATTCACAAACACCGTGATTGGCAGTTTAGAGGTTTCCATAGTCAATTAAAAAATTTTTACTTTAATCCCTAGAGATCAAAAAAGAGCTTTAGTCCCGATATGCAGAGACTAAAGTAACATTTTAAGAGCATGAGAAGTGAAAATTATATTATAGTATTTAACTCGCTCTTATTCACTTCACTAGTAAGTTGTGTAGGTACTCGTATGTATCATTTATTGAATCAGGCGTTACTTTGCGGAGGTCCATATTCCATATTAATGAACTGAAACAATTACGTTGCTCACCCGCAAATGACTTTGCTGCTTTGGTTGTGGTACCTACTCTGAGGATGAGCTCTGGTTGCGTTCTAAACGCGTCAGTCTAGTTTGGTGGTGGTGATAGTTGGTTTTGTGTGATTTGTGTGTGTTCGTACAGTGTGGAGGTATAGGAACTGGAAGAACACGCATTTCTAACATAAACGTAAGTATCGTAAGGTCACGGGTGAGCAGAGTAATTGTTTCAGTTCATTAGGTAGGTATGTATCGGAATATTTGATCCTGATTTTTATTCTTGCCACGCGGAAAAAATTCAATAATTCAAAAATTTACGAAAAAGTTATGTATTCTAGATTGGACCACTTCTGAAACAAAAATAATATTATAAAACAAGAGCAAAATGGTTTCCGGAAAAATATGTTAACTCTCTAGCTGTTTTCAAATTGATAAAAACTGTTACAGATAGTGTTTAACAAGGGTGAATTAGTAGTAGTATTATTTTTGGATATGACTAAAGTCTTTGACTTTGTACATCATGGCAGGCTCATAAGTAAACTCAATAAATATGGTATGCGAGGAATAGCAGAACAATTGCTGAGTAGCTATTTAAGTAAAAGATCTCAATACACAGAAATAACTCAATTGCAAGCAAACAATCACAAAAAATCTTTTGAATCAGATTTGCGGCCAAATTGTTATGGAGTACCTCAAGGAAGTGTTATGGGCCCTCTTCTTTTCCTTGCATATATTAATGATTTACTAGATCACGTTAAACATGAATGCATCTTATTTGCAGATGATGTTTCAATAGTTATAAAAGGAAAAGATAGAGTAATGTTGCAAAATGAGATCAATATAACTTTAAATTCAGTGGTTGACTGGCTCAAAAAAAAAAACCTGCAAGTCAATATGCTGAAAACCCAATTAATGCGTTTTTGTACGCACCGGGCTTCACCTATTACTTTTAATATTACATATGAGAATAAACAGATTGCTGAAGTCTCACACACTAGTTTCCTTGGAATAATTTTGGATAGCCACTGCGATTGGAGTTTGCATATAGATAAAGTATGCAATAAAATTAGCCGCTTTGTGTTTGTTCTTTGGCGGTTAAGACAAATGGCACGGTGCACGTTAATAAGGTGTTCGTTCTACAAAAAAAGTGTGTGAGAGCTATTTGTGGTGCTTGTATAACGGACTCATGCAAGCCCCTTTTTACTTTACCCTTAGCCCTTTTTTTTTACTTACACTACCGTGCCTATATATATTAAGCAACTGGCAATATTTGTAAAGCAATATCAGTATTTGTTTAAAAAATAACAGATGTAAGTAACAGAACACAAAGGAATTGTAATATGAATAAATTGTTCCTTCTAAAACTGAAGTTGCAAATGTATAAAAGAAATTCCTATATTATGGCCATTAGAGTTTTTAACAGGCTACCAAGAGACCTTTGTGATCTGCCTTTAAACAAATTCAAAACAGATCTACATGCGTGGCTGTTACACCGACCCTCCTATTCCATTAATGAGTTCTTTATTAATTAAGGTTTTTCTTCTAGTACCTGGGCGACCGAGCTCTGCTCGGGCAGAAACTCGGTACCAAGCGTTTTCCCAGAGATAAGACCAAGCTAGATCAATTTTTCATCCCCGAAAACCCCCAAATACCAAATTTCATCGAAATCGTTGGAACCGTTTCCGAGATCCTGATTATATACACCGGAGGGGTGGGGGTGGGGGGGGGGGGGTGAGAGGGGGGGAGGGGTTGCGGGGGAGGGAGCGCGGGGGTATTAAAGGGGGGATGAAAATTTCATTGATTTTGCCGTAGGATGCACCGTTTTCAAGATATTTGACAAAAACACCGGAGGGGGTGGGGGGGGGGGGGGGGGTGAGTCACGTTAAACTATCGTCCGTAAACCGACTTTACAGACAACCGGCTTTTCCTGTTCTGTGCCCCCAATATGGAACGTGCACATAGACGGTGCTGCCAACTGGTGCCATAAGGGTGCCATCAATTTGAATGTTTTACCTTGATAAGTTTGTTTTACTGTCCGCATAGTGTCTCTTCTGTCGCATTAGTGCTGCCGCCTATAGTTACTGCACGTTCCCTATAATACTTTTTGTAACAAAAAAGTAACTTTTTTCACAAAAAAGTAACTTTTCTCACAAAAGAAGAAACTTGACGTTTTTTCATAAAAAATAAACTTAAAAAAAAAACTAAAAATCTTGAAAAAAAACGTGGAATCGAACCGAGGTCGGCTGGATGCGCGACCACCCGATTTCTAATGTGCCATTATTATCTGCTCGAAGTCGGCGAAATTTAGCTTTATATTCTAATGCAAACAAAAATAGCCGGAAAACACGAGTAAAAGCGATTTTCTGAAAATGAAACATAGCTAGATCAGTTTTTCATCCCCGAAAACCCCCACATACCAAATTTCATCGAAATCGTTGGAGCCGTTTCCGAGATCCTGATTATATATATACATATATATATATAGTACCTGGGCGACCGAGCTCTGCTCGGGCAGAAACTCGGTACCAAGCGTTTTCCCAGAGATAAGACCAAGCTAGATCAATTTTTCATCCCCGAAAACCCCCAAATACCAAATTTCATCGAAATCGTTGGAACCGTTTCCGAGATCCTGATTATATACACCGGAGGGGTGGGGGGGGGGGGGGGGTGAGAGGGGGGGAGGGGATGCGGGGGAGGGAGCGCGGGGGTATTAAAGGGGGGATGAAAATTTCATTGATTTTGCCTTAGGATGCACCGTTTTCAAGATATTTGACAAAAACACCGGAGGTTGGGTGAGTCACGTTAAACTATCGTCCGTAAACCGACTTTACAGACAACCGGCTTTTCCTGTTCTGTGTTCCCAATAGGGAACGTGCACATAGACGGTGCTGCCAACTGGTGCCATAAGGGTGCCATCAATTTGAATGTTTTACCTTGATAAGTTTGTTTTACTGTCCGCATAGTGTCTCTTCTGTCGCATTAGTGCTGCCGCCTATAGTTACTGCACGTTCCCTATAATACTTTTTCTAACAAAAAAGTAACTTTTTCTCACAAAAAGTAACTTTTTCTCACAAAAGAAGAAATTTGACGTTTTCTCATAAAAAATAGACTTAAAAAAAAAACTAAAAATCTTAAAAAAAACGTGGGTTCGAACCGAGGTCGGCTGGATCCGCGACCACCCGATTTCTAATGTGCCATTATGATCTGCTCGAAGTCGGCGAAATTTAGCTTTATATTCTAATGCAAACAAAAATAGCCGGAAAACACGAGTAAAAGCGATTTTCTGAAAATGAAACATAGCTAGATCAGTTTTTCATCCCCGAAAACCCCCACATACCAAATTTCATCGAAATCGTTGGAGCCGTTTCCGAGATCCTGATTATATATATACATATATATATACATATATATATACATATATATTTATATATATACATATATACAAGAATTGCTCGTTTAAAGGTATTAGATACATATATACAAGAATTGCTCGTTTAAAGGTATTAGATGTACTTAAGTGTTTTTACTAAAGATTCACACATCAGGAATGGTGTAATATGCAGTTCTTATTTAAATTTTGGAATATCTTTTCTACCATATTACTGTGAATAAACTATTTTGATTTTGATTTTTGGAATAGGTGCTCCGTCATCATTGTAACGTAAACCTTTATATTTAAAATCAAAAGCGTGTCTTATATCTATACATATAATAGTATGAAACATGTATTTTTATTAGGTACTCTGCCCAATAGATGATAGACAATATCTATAATGCCCTGGCAATTTAATTACTTATTTGAATAGTTATTATCAAATTGCCATTTTAATGTTGGCCATTTTTTGTAATGCGCGGGCATTATGTACCTATAATGATCCATTTATCATTTTGGTCCATAGCATATACATAACCTTAAATACCTTTCAAATGAACCTACCACGAATATATTTCCGTCATTCATTATGATAGATCACCGTGAAATAATAGGTACTTCCTTGTTTAATTATAAACGTAATAAAATTTAGGGTTTATATTAATGTTATTGGTATTAATGCGAATAAAATTACAATTATCGTGTGTTGAATAGAAAATATCGTGTTTAACTGAATTGAGGTCTATTCAGAAAATCAAGTTAAGTAAATCCGCGTGTTAGCTAGCAGTTTAGAATGTATAGCTATGTCGTTTATGAGTCAAAAAATCGTAATAGTTGGGTTAATCTGACCCTTTAGGGTAACTGGGATTACTGGGGTAACTGGGCCTCATGGTGCTCACTGGTATAAATATTATACAAGTAGATATAAGTTCTCATTAAGTGAAATGTAATAATTTCTTTTGAGAAAATAAAGTTCTATAAACCTAAATTTAGTGTGTCATAAAACCGATTAAGAACAATTAGTAAACAAAACGGGACTTATCACGCAATAAATATTTATTTATTTACCTCGACGTTTCGGCCACATTGCAGCAACCGTAGTCACGAGTTAACTGAGGTGTAGGGTGTCAAGTTCGTTTAGCCGCACGAGTCTTTCGAACTACCCGCACTTGATCCCGATTAGAATCAGCACCCGTATTCTGAACTACCCGCACTTGATCAAGATTTTCTAACGGCACCCCATCACACCGACACACAACACTCACAACATCCGACGATCGCTCCGAACACTCCTGCCGACGCCAACGTTTGCCCCCTCATATATAAAAAAAAACGATCCTCAGACATGAGGGACCGACCAAGGAGGAGGCTTTTAACCACGCCCTAAAATAAATCTGGTCCATCCGTTAGCCTCTACGTGGAAAAAGATAAACACATTAACAGAAGAAGTAGGTATTCAAACTTTTTACTGATATCTGTTCCGCCGAGATTACTAAGTAGGTAACCCAGTAATTAAGCAAATGCGTGCAGGTTTTTTAGTGTTACATAATAATGATGCTTTAATCAGGATTAAACGTTTTATACACGAAACAGAATCTATAATTAAGTATATGACCGCTTTAGCCTAGTTAGTAGTGACGAAGCAAGAGGTCCTGGGTTCAAATCCCGGTAAGGGCATTTATTTGTGTGATGAGCACGAATATTTGTTCCTGAGTTATGGATGTTTTCTATGTATTTAAGTATTTATTTATCTATATAAGTATGTTTATCGTCGTCTAGTACCCATAGTACAAGCTTTGCTTAGTACTGATTGGATTGTATAGTAGTTTCTGTATAATATTGGTTAGTGTATAATTAGATCTAAGAATTCCTGACATATGCATCTCCCGCCCATACGACAGGTGAGCTCCGGACGGAGGACGCACCCGGTAGTTTCGGTGGGGAACTCGTGGGAGCAACGGCGGAAGTCTAAACAGAGAATCGAGACTAAAAGTTTCTTCTCTGGCCCTTCAGCATTGGCTGGGGTATGGATCCGCTGGGCTCCACATGACCCTTGTGAGACACTGGGGCGTCCAGCCGTCCGGGGGACACTCCTCATCCCTCCGAATTATTATAGCAGGAAAACTATCGATGGAAGCGGTAACGAAAAGAGGGTAGCGCTAGGAGACAAGCGCAAAAAAACACACAGCATGCCAAAAAACCATCAGGCATAAAGGGTAGCCCCACCCAAAAGATGGCATCCAAAGCCACACAATGGGCCCAAAAGATCTCCGACCCACCCTTCCATCGCAGGGCAAAAGAGAGGAAGCCCGTAGTTATAGATAAATGCATATGACAGGAAATCCCACCAACCCAACCAATAGCTCTAAGGAAATGTACAGAAACGGGCGAGGGTCGGTCAAGGAATAAACCAACGGGTAAAAACATAAAAGACCGACCTAAGCACCCCCCAGTGCCCAGCGGGAGAATGCATGCTCCTCTCCCGGCCTTCCAGCAAATGGCTGAGGCAGGACACTGTGGGTAGATTAAGTCCCCTCCCTACCCCTCCCCTCCTCAAAATATAAAGCACACGTTTTTTGTATTAATAATCAATAGAGAAGGGGACTTGTGACCGGGTTTTTTAGTCCGTGCAAGTCGGACACTGTCTGGGCCCTCCATTCCCAGTTCGTCCGAAGGGATTTTTCCCGAGCACAAGTCACTCTTCCTACCCTAAAGTTAAAAAACAGCAAAGACTTCGCGTCTTTGGCCCCTCTGGCGACTCATTCAAAAAAAAAAAAAAAAAAGCTTTGCTTAGTTTGGAACTAGGTCGATTTGTGTAAGATTGTCCCCTAATATTTATTATTATTATTATTATTTATATTGGTAACGGATGCAGATGTAGAAAATTAATGATGAGATAAACCTAAAGGATTTACCACACTGGATGCGTTCTGCGGTCTGCGGTCAGGTGAAATTGAACGCCTGAAATATTTTGTATATATATGCGGTCCGCACGGTTAGATCGCATATCTATACAAAATATTATGTAGGGGAGACCGAGGACAGTTGACACAGAGGAGAGTAGAAACAACGTCGGTTTTTTAGAACTTATTAACTGCTAGAGAGCTCGCAATTGCGCGCGTTTTTTAGTTCAAGTCTCGAGCTATCAAACACGCGCTATTGCGAGCTCGCTAGCAGTTAATAAGTTCTAAAAAATCGACGTTGTGTCTACTCTCCTCTGTGTCAACTGTCCTCGGTCTCCCCTACTAGCTTTTGCCCGCGACTCCGTCCGCGTGGAATTAGTAATTTGGGCAGCTTATTTTTTTATCCAATTTGCTTTTTCATCAATTATGGCTCTCCTTAGTTCCTCGATATAAAAAAATTACCCCCCCCCGCACCCCCAAAATCCCCCCACCCCCGCACACCCGCGTTCACATTCACCACCGTACTCCCGGCGTGATGATATATAGCCTATAGCCTTCCTAGATAAACTATCTAACACTGAAAGTATCGTATCTTTCTTATTTGTCAACCGATTCAAATGAACCAAACACTAAATGTTAATCCAAGAAAATACCAACATATCAGTGAAAACCGCATCCTTCTAGGTTAAGCCGTTTCTGAGACTAGCGCGCACAAACGCACAGACAAACAGACAAACAGATAAACAGACAAACAGACAATAATTCTAAAAATTATTGTTTTGGGTTTTATTGCGCTAATAAATAGCCCTAGTGACAGTTTTTCTCAAATATCTTCAATGTACAGACACCGACTTGTTACAGATTTATTATATGTATATATATATAAATATATATAGATAGATAGATAGGTGCACAGTATCCAGAGCTTCACAATGGGTAGACTCGTGATGGTTGTGAGAAAGTGGCTCGAGACTTTGTCATATAATGATACGGAGGTCTTTTTTAACAACGGCCCCTAATTCCACACATAAACACATACACACTCACACACACACACACACACACACATACACTTACACACTTACACACACACTCACACACACACACACACACACACACCCACACTCGCACGCGTAACTATAAATATAAATTGTACCTACTGTAAATCTAGTTTAGTAAGTAATTTAGTTGTTGTTTTTTATTATTTTTTGCTTCATTGTTCTTTTTATTTTATTTTTATATATATTTTCTCTCTAGTCCTCTGGTAAGCTTTCTAAGTAAACTATATGTATAGTGCACTCCAAGGCCCCAAGATACAGGCTCTGCCTAGTTTGGGGTCTGCCAGATATTCCCTTGTATTTTGCTGATGTATGTTTTTGGAAAATAAATTATTATTATTATATTATATTATATTATTAGATAGTTTGGCTATGTGCGAAGCGGGTGGTGGGGTACAGAAAACGATCGCAGCGCACAACATGCCAAAAATTGGAAGTAAATGAGGAGGAAATGTTGTCAACGCTACGCGGCGCCACCGACATGCACTGTCCCAATAGATACTGACAATGTTGTTCATACATAATGCGGCCTGCGTTCAATTTGACCTGACCGCAGACAGCAGAAGGCATACAGTGTGGCAAATTCTTAATTCACGTCACGTATCATAGAGCAAGATCCCAGAGCTGTCAGCCGTTACTTATTTTCTCATGAGTAAAATATACGGGAACGACTTTTTAGTTTTAGCCAGTCTGTAAGATGGAACTTTAAGCTTCCCTGTGTTTC
The DNA here is from genome assembly GCA_947563465.1 of Archips xylosteana. NCBI lineage: Eukaryota > Metazoa > Arthropoda > Insecta > Lepidoptera > Tortricidae > Archips > Archips xylosteana. The sequence continues at coordinate 1,591,690 of OX387351.1, read as the reverse complement.
AAGTAGCCTTTGGCTTATCGACGTTAGTGGGAAAATCACATATGTTTTTTCTTACATACATGATTATTTCAAATATATACAACGACGGCAGGGTTAGGATACCTATTTCTTTAAAAAAAGATCTTAAAGAATCGCGTGTCCTTAGAAGTCGCGTGTTCCAGTCTTAGCAGAGACCTGCTTCTAGGTGAAAAATAGACCCCTTTCATTTTAATTTAATTTAAATATTATTTATGTATTGTTGCAGGCGGCAACTGAAATAAACATTATATTCGAGTAAGTATAGTAGCGGAATGAAAAGCTTCGTCAGTTTTCGACCTTAACTCGTTGATATAGAGTCGAAAAGTGACGAACCTTTCTATTCCGCGACTGTACCTCAAAGTCAAGGTCAGTGTATTTAATTTAGGCTTCAATTAAAACACTCATGAATGTCGATGAATTTACCACTGTTTCGGAAAAACCCTTTAGGTTTACGTATAAGTTTTAGTTGTCTACGGTGTATATATTACTGTTCTTGTAGCGACATAACAGGGTTCCGTTCGCGTTCACGTTTAAAGTACGAAACCGTAAAGACTAAAAAAGCCTCATTAATTTTCTATTCATTCAGAAAATTGATTGACAGAATGTACGGAACCAACCAACTATTTAACTGCCTTAGCAACTCGCCTTGACAGTCACGTATGCCGATTGCATAACACCGACCACACCTCCACTCCACACTTCCTGCATCACTGACGAACTCTATTGAACCTTACGGCCCTGAGAACAAGAGTGAAAGTGAACGCAAATTCCTTGGCATCGGATGACCATCGTTCTACAACACGTGACATACAATGCGGTTTACTAATATAGATTTTATTTATGTGTTTTGAGGAAGCAGCAATGGTTCGCGTGGGATTATTTAAAACCAATTGGCATTGCTCTAGTTACAGATTTTGCAATGACTTGAAGACGATAGTATGAGGGCAAGGTTGGTTGAGAAATTATGGCGTTTAATTATTGGTGGCGTTTTAAATATACGTTTAATTGGGAGAATGTTTCTTTAATTGTTTTTATGGGAGTGTTTAGGTGTTTGTTTACCCGTTTGTGTAATGTTGATGAGTCAATCAGTGTGGTGAAGTAGAGTTTTAAGGGGAGTTGTAGTATGTAGTTAGTATTACGAAATAACGCTGCAATTAGGGCAACGAACGGCCCGCTTACTCCGCATTTAGGCATACAATAGTGACGTAGCTTTAAGTAACATTAAGCATAATTGTATTAGATGATAGACATTCATTATACGACAATCATGGACATAACAAGTGTTTGATCTTCTCACCTATCTCCTGAACAAGACATCCACCAACATATATTAGATGGCGACCCTGCCTAAGAGCCAAGAAGCATGAAATACTCAATACCAGAAAATTGGAAAAAAATCGACTATTAAGAAATTATGAAGAAATAAATAAGGAAAAAAGAAGAAATGAAGAAAAAACGCCGCGAAAAGAAGATGTAAAATCGAATATGAAGATATCAAGCAAATAATTATGATATGAAACACAGACATCAAGCTACATTACTTGTATATTACGCGAAGAAAGAAGAAATGCAAATTCAGAAAAAGAAATTACAATAATAGAAGAGCAAGAAACAAATGTTTTTAAAATTGAAATAACTCAAGTAAGAAGATAGAAGACTCAAGAAAGAAGAGCGTTGTCCAGGGATATCCCGGCTCGCAATTCAAGAGGTGTCCAGGGTAAGCCCGGCCCATCTCAAGAGGTGTCCAGGGAAAGCCCGGCCCATGTTCCGGGGAGTCCAGGGATAGCCCGGCCCACCAAGTTCTACAGTATGCAGTAACTTGCAGCCGACGCGTCAGCAGTACGAGTTCAACGCTCCTATCAGTGTGTCATCGCGCCACCTCCAGCTGTTTAGTTCCGCAGCGCGTAATGTACTTATGTCAACGTAATAGTAAGTTAATATATTGCCTTTATTTTTTTTTTTAGAAATTAATTGACCTTTTTCATGACCGTATTATGACAGATGAGATAGATAGTTTACAAAGCTTGCGCGATAACTTAAAATATATTCTAGAGTATTTAACTAAGCTAGGTCCAGAAAGAAGGTCACAGCACCTCGGTAAAAATAAACTCGAAGAGGCAAATTTAGCATATTCAAAATTGGAGGGTATTGTGTCTCAGATAAATAATCAAATCGTAAAGTCACAGATAAACACCGATGACTATGCTGTAATTCAGACATTACTTAAAGAAATAGATTTAATTTACGGTAAGATTAAAACATTAACTTGTGTGGAAACTGTTAAGAAAACTGACTCGCCAACAGAACTGAAAATGGGGTCAGACAATAAATTTGATTTAAAAACCGCTATCGCCTTGTTACCTGTCATGACAGGACATGAATCCACTACTAAGGCATTGATAGACGGAATAGAATTATATAGCTCAATGATTGATACTGACTCCCATAAACAGTTAATAATTTTTGTTTTGAAGACTAGGTTGTCATCGAGCGCCAAACTGCGTCTTAAACAAAAGTATGACGTTGTTCAAGACTTATTAAGAGATATGAATAAGTACCTTATACAGAAAAAATCTGCTGTTTCCTTGCAATCAAAACTACTTAACACTTGCCAAGGGAAAAACCGGTCAATTGAGTCATACGGATCCGAGTTGGAGAATCTTTTTGTTAATTTAACAATAGCTCAAGCAGATAATGATGCTGCCAAGTTTGATATTTTACGGCCGATTAATGAGAAGGTAGCAATCAAACGGTTCGCCGACGGTTTAGAAAACGCGAGATTGAGTACAATCATAGCATCTAGAACATTCGAGTCCTTGCCTGAAGCGATTAGATGCGCTATCGATGAACAGAACCTGTCTTCAAATCACCAGGAAGTTATGAAAATTAGGCGTTTTAACCCATCTAATCAGATGCATCATAACTATCGTCAAAACAATAGCCGCTTCAATCAGCCGCATACATATAAACGACAGCATACGTATAGTCGTGGCGACATGACACCAGCGCATGCGTCACGTGAACCGCTGCGTGGACACGACCCGCGGCGCGGCACAGCCCGCGGTCGCGCACATAGATTTCGCGGTACTCGCACATATTTTCCACGAATTCAGCATACAAGGTACAATGACATGAATTCAATGGCCTCATGGAATGCCGCACCACAAGCTAGTTCTAGCACTAACCAATCTAGCGACATTAACAATGAGCCTAGAGAATTTTTTCGTTCCCAATGATAATTTTATTTTGAATTATAATAACAGTAGTACCGTAACTTTTAACTTATATAGTAGCGACATTAACCTTTTAGTCGATAGCGGAGCCAGTCTTTGTGTTTTGAAATATGAGTGGCTACTACAAGAGAACCCTCATTTACTGAGCTCGCTAAGTAAAGATCAGATTATTATAAAAGGTGTTAGTGGTAAATTACAATCAATAGGATCGATTTATTTAGATTTAATGTATGATGGAATAATATTTAGAGAAAAATTTTACGTTTTTAAGAATCTGTCTTGTTCAGTGAACGGAATTTTAGGTGATAACTTCTTAAGTAAATATCAAGCTATTATTAATTATGAAAATAATACCCTACGATTAACTAACAATAATGATAGAGTTAACATATATATCAACTGTCAGGATAGGTATAGGTACAGGCATATTGTCCCACCTCGGTGTGAAGTGATAAAATACATACCTACCTCCTTACGAGAAGATTGCGTAGTATTGTCGAACGAAATTCAACAAGGAGTTTTTGTTGCGGGATTAATTGCGAAACCTAAAGAAGGTCGCATCCCGATAAGAATTTTAAATACTACTGATAATGAGATAACTATTGATTGTTACGATCTGCAAATTCATAGTCTTTGTAGTTTTAATACATGTCGTTTCGAGCCACAGAAGGCTTCAGCTGATCGAGTTAAAACTTTATTTGACTTACTGAATGTATCCTCACTAAATAAAGAGGAACGTTTGAGTATTGAGAGTATATGCGCTAAGTATGCAGATGTGTTTCATCTGCCCGGCGACAAGTTATCAGTAACGAACTTAATGTCGCATAACATCACTTTGAAAGATAACACTGCACCAGTCTACGTTAAGCCATATAGGATCCCACATGCTATGAAACAAGAAGTCCAAAAGCAGATAGATGATATGTTAGCAAATGATATCATAGAGGAAGCAACATCAGAGTGGTCTAGTCCAGTACTGTTAGTACCTAAAAAGACAGACAGATCTAGTGAGAAAAAATGGAGGCTAGTCATTGATTACAGACAGTTAAATAATTGCATTCAAGACGATAAGTTCCCTTTGCCTAATATCACAGATATATTAGATTCACTATCCAATAGTATTTATTTCTCAAAATTAGACCTCTCGCAAAGTTATTATCAGTTAAATTTAGATAAAAAATCCAGAAAGTACACAGCATTCACTACCGACGCAAAAATGTACCAAATGAAACGCTGTCCCATGGGTCTCAAAACATCACCCAGTGTATTTTCACGACTTATGACTATAGCCATGTCTGGTTTAAATTATAAACAAGCATTTATTTATTTGGATGACTGTATCGTCATAGGATCGTCCATAGAAAACCACAATAAAAATTTAATATCAGTTTTAAAGAGACTTAGGCAAGTTAACTTAAAATTAAATCCTATAAAATGTGATTTTTTACGCACAGAAATTGTTTATTTAGGCCATAGAATAACTTCACAAGGTATATTACCTGACGACAGCAAAATTGAAACGTTGCGAAAGTATCCAGTGCCGATGAACTCCGACGAAGTCAAACGTTTTGTCGCATTCGCAAATTATTATAGACGTTTCATACATAATTTTGCAAGTATTGCGTACCCATTAAATAAACTTAGTAAAAAGAATGTAAAATTTGAATGGACTGACGAATGTGAAACAGCTTTTCATACGTTGAAAACCGCTCTAATGAAACCACCAGTTCTTCAGTACCCAGATTTTTCAGATGATAACGTTTTTCAATTACAGACAGACGCAAGTAGGACAGGAATAGCTGCTATCATTTCAAACAAAAATGGCCAGGTTATAGCGTATGCCAGTCGAAATTTAAAGCCAGCCGAAACCAGATATCCAATAATTGACCTAGAACTTTTAGCTATAGTTTGGGGTGTACGACATTTTCGACCTTATTTGTACGGAAGAAAATTCAAAATCCTTACGGATCATAAGCCTTTAGTTTATTTATTTAGTTTAAAAGATCCATCAAGTCGATTAACGAAATTTAGACTTTACCTTGAGGAGTACGACTTTGAAATCGAATATGTCCCGGGTCGAAACAATGCAGCTGCAGACGCGTTGAGTCGATTGCCGATGACTAGTACCGATTTAAAGTCTATAAGAGAACAAGTAGTTTCGGTCCTTACGCGCGCACAAACTAGACAACTTAAGCAAAACCGAACTACGACAAATACTGACGTGACAACTGAGATCCCTACTTCTTCCAGGCCTGATCAACCTGTGGCTGTAGAGATTCTCAAAAGACCAAATGACGTAATAGAACTTTTATTTGTTCTTCATAACTTTGATAAAATTATTTATGGTTGTAGAAAAGATAATATATCTAATAACGGCGATTGTGTATATGCGCCAGCGCAGTCAGCAATTTATCTAAACTCTCGATCGTTATCTACCCCAGAGGTGTTAGCGAGAGACTTAGAAAGTTTATGTAACAGATTAAATATTACAGAGCTTATAATTGCTAAGAATAAAAGCATTGAAGGTTACATGAAAAGCCTTGTGCGAGCTATGAAATCTCTAAAGATAGGTGCACCACGTTTATTGATTACGAAAAATATTATTAGAGTCACTGATAGAGACGAAAAGACAGTAATTTTAAATGACTTTCACTTGCTACCAACCAGCGGTCATGCAGGTATTAATCGTATGCTAAATAACATCAAAAAATATTACTTCTGGCCAGGTATAAGTAATGATGTTACTCAGTACGTTAAAAAGTGTAAACAATGTCAGATACAAAAGTATACAAATAGGCAAATAAAGGAGCCAATGACTATAACGTCGACAGCCACCTCGGCTTTTGAAAGAGTAAGCTTAGATATTATGGGTCCAATAGATATAGACGATAGTAATAGTAGATACGTTTTAACTTTACAGTGCGACCTAAGCAAATTCGTAGAAGCTTATCCACTACAAACTAAAGATACGGTTTCAGTTGCACGAGCATTTGTAGACAATTTTATCTTACGATTCGGCATTCCAAAGGAAATTATAACCGACCAAGGCACTGAGTTCATGTCCTCTGTTATGACTGAATTATGTAGTTTACTAAAAATTAAAAAACTAAACTCAACTGCGTATCACCATGAAACTCTAGGAGGTCTTGAAAACACTCACAAATCACTCGGTGCTTATCTCAGAATACAATGTCAAAACAACAGAACAAACTGGAGCAGTTGGCTCCCATACTGGTGTTTTTCTTTTAACACATCTGTACATACTGAGACCAAATACACTCCATTTGAATTAGTTTTCGGAAAAGTTTGCAACTTACCTAGTAATTTAAATTCGTCTGTTGACCCTTTGTATAATTATGATAGTTACCCTCAGGAACTTAGATTTAGATTACAAAAGGCACAGTCCGATGCAAGAAATAATTTAATTGTAAATAAAGTGCAAAGAAAAGAGATTTATGATAAGAAAATGAATCCAATTATGTACAAAAAAGATGATTTTGTATTATTGCGAAACCAAATAGGAGATAAACTAGATAACATTTATAATGGTCCTTATAAAGTAATTAAAGATATCTCACCAAACGTAAAAATTTCGAAAAATGGTAAAGAAATTATTGTGCATAAAAACAATACAAAATTATTTTTTTTATAGCAAATTTATTATTTTGTTATTAGTAATTAGTTTAAGTACCTACTAATTTATGTGTAGCAATGTTTTCGTACCAAATTCTTGCTTTGTGTTAAGTAATTATATAGTACTAAATATGATGAATAAGTTTAAGCTAGTTGTTACTATTTCCTTGAGAACTATAGCAGAGTTTTTTTTCTTTTTTTAAAAAAAAGGGAAGGTGAAGTAGAGTTTTAAGGGGAGTTGTAGTATGTAGTTAGTATTACGAAATAACGCTGCAATTAGGGCAACGAACGGCCCGCTTACTCCGCATTTAGGCATACAATAGTGACGTAGCTTTAAGTAACATTAAGCATAATTGTATTAGATGATAGACATTCATTATACGACAATCATGGACATAACAAGTGTTTGATCTTCTCACCTATCTCCTGAACAAGACATCCACCAACATATATTAGAGTGGTAAGAGATTGAGAAGAATGTTGGAAAATCCTATTAATATTATAAACTAGCTGATGCCCGCGGCTTCGCCCCCGCTTTTTTTCATAAAAACCTTGTTCTAAAAATTACGAACACAACAAAAAATAATTATCCGCGATTCATTTTTATTTATATTTTTACGATGGGCTTCATAAGCAAGCTCAAAGTCACTTAGAGGGCGATGGAGAGGGCTATGCTCGGAGTTTCTCTGCGAGATCGCATTAGAAATGATGAAATCCGCGCAAGAACTAAAGTCACCGACATAGCTCGAAGAATCGCCAGACTTAGGCAGTGGGCAGGGCACATCGCTCGTAGAACTGATGGCCGATGGGGCAAAAAGGTTCTCGAGTTGCGTTCACAAATTATAGAATAAAATAATTCGAATTACTTATTGGTCAATTCCTCTATGTCTGCGAGCCGACCTCCACGCAGCCTCCGCGGACATTCCTGCGTCTACGCAGAACCGTGTCATAGCTATAGCCAATCGCAATTATCGCATTTTTGAGAAGGCCGCGCGGCGGTACTTAATTATTGTAGGTAATGAATTTACTGTGAACAGTTACGTAGCAAAACGAGACTAATACAATCTTTCTAATATATAAAAATCTCGTATGTCACGGTGTTTGTTATCGAACTCCTCCTAAATGCCTTGACTTTATTATCAATTTTTTTCCCTAGATTAGGTAGGTTCTGAGAATTAGGTCTTAGGCTATTTCTTATACCCCTATTCATCGCAGACGGAGTCGCGGCCAACAGCTAGTCTAATATATAAAAATCTCGTGTCACGGTGTTTGTTATCAAAGTCCTCCGAAACGGCTTGATCGATTTTTATGATTTTTTTCTCTACATTTGGTAGGTTTGAGAAAAGATCGTAGGCTACTTTTTATGCTCCTATTCTTCGCAGACAGAGTCGCGGGCAACGGATAGTCATGTTATAGACGATTCGTTTTAACAAAAAGTTTGTGTGAGTTTTATTTATTTATTCTAAAGTTATTCCATAGATTGCATTGGCAAAAAAAAACAGTTGTTAAAAGTTTGGGTAATGAGATATTACCATAAAAATTTTGCCAAAACGGCACCAGCAAAGTGGTTTGACCTAAGAAGGCCTCTCAAGCAGAGGGTCGTGAGTTGAACCCTGTAAAGTGATTAAGATTATGGATTGGTGTCAAGTGTCCTGTGATATTTATTCTTCAAATTACATCCAAATCAGTTTAGCTGTTTTATCGCAAAAAGGTTGACACAAACGCACTTTTGCCTCTTCGCACCTTGGTCGCACCTCGAGGATGGGGTGAGCGGCTGTTAAAATGGCAGCCCTTAAAAAGCGCGAGAAGTACACAGCACTCGATAATTGTTTGTGCCTCTTGCGGTGGATGTTGGGGTTCAGAGGCAATACTTTTTTTAAAGAAGTGGGGCGCCGTATTCGTGAGAGTGGTCTTGACCATCGCTCTGGATCGTTTCTGGTGCAAAGGTTGTCCATCGCGGTTCAGCGGGGCAGTGTGTTGGACACCTTTGCGCCTGTTGCGATCCGGGGTGGTTTATTTGACTGACTTTTTATTTTATTGTATTTTGTGTGCACTTAATGTTAATTAAATTAATAAGAAATAAAAAAAACTTTCACATTTATAACATTCTCTGTCAAATGATTAATACGCGTGTCATTTCGACTTTTATCCATCTGTCAACCTGACATACTATACTATCAATATACAATGTCTTAACAGGTCAATCGTTAGTGAAACAATGCCGCGCGGGCGCAGTCGTGACCAAGCCACGGTCAAACCCATTGAACAATGGTATCATTAGCTAACTAGAAATGTTTCATTGACCTGCGTCAACGCATGTCGGTTTAGGCGTGTTATGATTGGCGTTGTCACTGCCTAATATTAAAGTTTTTTTTGTTCTACGTATCATGCGATCAGACGAGTGACTATGAGCAGATGATTTGCGTGACGCATGGCATGTAGAGTTGGTTGCCCAGTGGAAGCCCCTCTATCTGTGACTGCGAAGGGATCACTTGGTTTCCCATAATTTAATAAGTCATAAAATGTATAATTTTCCAAAATGATCATTTGTCATAAAGTGATTTATTTCTGAAACAGTATTATCTTCCAGATTTTTTGAAAAGCCATCTTAATTTATTGAATCAGGCGTTATTACTTTTTATTACTAATTAACTAAAACAATTACTTTGCTCACCCGCGACTTTACGATAGTTACGTTTATGTGAGAAATGCGTGTTCATGCAGTCCCTCCATCTCCACACTGTACGAACACACACAAATCACACAAACCCAACTATCACCACCAACAAACTACACTGACGCGTTTCGAACTCTACTAGACTAATCTAAAATTTGGTAGCATAGGATACGGTTGTGATACCTACTCTGAAGATGAGCTCTGGTTGAGTTCGAGCTTCTTGATGAACCATGGTGTGTTGGCAATTTGTTTGAGGAGTCTTCAACTTTTTGTATTGAAGAGATGTTTGAATTCCCAGAGCCCCACAGTTGGATGCCATATGTCCATATTGGTTTCAGGACTATTTTGTATATAAGGAGTTTATTGTCATGAGATAGAAAGTTTTTTATACATTTTTTTCGGGTGGGCTAGTTAGCTGCTAGTTTAGCAGCAGCAGCCGTGGCGTGTTATTCCGAGAATAAGGAGTACGAACAGGAGTAGTCCTACTCCGAGCTAATTATACGAGCGTCTCAGCCGCCATCGTTTCCGGTCCTAAATAGTGAAGAAATAAGTCGCACCGAACGGAAGGTTTTTGTAAAACGATACAGTGCGCTTGCTGTAAAATAAAAATTCATTGAAATCCCATGCAAACAATAGCTCGTTCCGGGCCTGTAGCGATGGGGCTTCTTGACACCTCCGGTGGCGGGCGCGCTCTTGCGGGCAGCCTTGGTGGCGAGCTGTTTGCGGGGCGCTTTGCCACCGGTAGATTTACGTGCGGTCTGCTTGGTACGAGCCATGTCGTCCGACGAACACTATCTTTGATATATGGGTCCTGGTAATGATAGCGGTAGAAACGCTCGAATAATTAGCCAGGAGTAGCCCGAAACATCTGGTACGAATAGTGCCTACAGCCAGTTACGCAAAATAGGCGCACAGAGACGTCGAGTTGCGGAAATCAGCCCGTTATTATATTACCTATTACCTAGCCCGAAATATGTCGAGTTGGTCGTTTTGGGACGTGAGTAATCCGTATTATTTCACTATGAGTGAGTCTTAAGGTAGTTTCATGTTTAAAGTACTAAAACCTCATTTAAAGTTGGCAACCCTAAACATTATCGTCGTTCAATCAATGCGTCCGCGCACTCCGGCAATAGAGGCGTGTTTTGACAATGATTTAGCTGGTGTAATGACTAGCTAAATCATTGTGCATGTAACACTTTAATAGACAATCGCAAGGTCAAGTAGATTCTTTAATAATTACACCATATTTGGAAGCAATTATAGTTTTGGCCCTGGTAGAGATATGTTTAAAGTCCCATGCCCTTTTGAGCTTCGTACTGCCCTATTTATGTCGGTAATAGACCAGCCTGTGAGTATGTTTGTTAGTCTTTAACAGCTGCACGGAGTTATCGTGTGGATAGTGTTAAGGGTGGGTTCCTATTAATGCAAAAATACTTATCACATATAGGAGGCTGCATGACAGCTCTAGCAGAGCTATGGCAATCATCAAGAATCTTATATAAAAAATGTGTAAAATCTCGCATTTAGGTAGGTTAGTCCTAAGCTCAATGGGAGGGAGGGAAATGTTGTAAACTCTGCAGATATACGTTTAATGCTGGCACTCTAGTGCTAGATTTCAATTAAAAAAAAAAGGTATCGAATGTCTGCAATGGAATCGAGACACTTGTGATTGACTTTTCAGGCAATAAACCATTAAATGGTTATCTTGGAGTTTATTCTTGAAACTAGCAAAATCATTTTATTTCAAAAGTTAGATCTTAGGAACAGATAGGCTACTTAAAACCATTTGTTTATGTCATCGTCATCATGCCAGACTATATACGTCCCACTGAAAGCACTGACCTCTCAAATGAAAGGGGGGCTATAGTAGTTCCCACTCGGGAAAAGTGTGGATTGAGAACTTCACACACACCATTGAATTTCTCAGGTATGTGTTTCCTTAAAATGATTTCCTTCACCGAAAGACGTCCACTGCTGAACATAGCCCTCCCAAGGTTCACCTAACAGATCGTGCGCCATCCGCATCTAACGTGTTCCCGCCTTAACTAGGTCGTCGCTCTATCTTGTAGGAGGCCTGCCTACTGCGTCTTCCGGTCCGTGGGCGTCATTCGAGAACCTTTTGGCCCCATCGACCATCAGTTCTACGAGCGATGTGCCCTGCCCACTGCCACTTAAATCTGGCAATTCTTCGAGCTATGTCTGTGACTTTAGTTCTTGCCCGGATTTCATCATTTTAACGACCGCTTTAGCCTAGTTGGCAGTGACCCTGCCTACGAAGCAAGAGGTCCTGGGTTCAAATCCCGGTAAGGGCATTTATTTGTGTGATGAGCACGAATATTTGTTCCTGAGTTATGGATGTTTTCTATGTATTTAAGTATTTATTTATCTATATAAGTATGTCTATCGTCGTCTAGTACCCATAGTACAAGCTTTGCTTAGTTTGGGACTAGGTCGATTTGTGTGAGATTGTCCCCTAATATTATTTATTATTATTATTTATTATTATTTATTCCTCTTTCTATTATGGGATGTACTCGAATCGCGTTAGATAGTAGGTAACTAAGTACTAGCCTTGCGTAATGTAAAATGTTACACTATATGTGTTATTTTAACGCATCGTTTAAATAAATGGTTGAAGCGATTAAAGTAGTTTATTGCTACCGTTCGCGGTTATATTGTAACGGTTATGTCATCGTGGCGGCTACTGCTCTAGATGACTTTGAAACGTTTTCGCACGGGAACATGTCAAAATACATAAAGTTAAAAAGAAGATTCCAACGAATTGAGAACCTTCTTCTTTTGATGTCGGTTAAAAAGTATAATGGACAAAATGCATAATGGTCGTTTGCCATAATAAAGTGGTTTAAGTAAAGTTAGGTTTATAGATAACAATCCTGTAGCGTTGAAAATTTCTGGGAAACTTGCATTATATCAAAGGGCTATTACGTATTTTGACCGTTATTATTTTCAAACATTATACAGGGTGAAATCTAAATGGTGATACAAAATAAGTGTTTCTAACTTAGTTAATGCTGGGGTTATTATGTTAATAATGCATTTATTTCACACGAAATACAAACTGAAACATGGATGCACAGAAAAACTCAGAAAAAGAGACCAGCGCTGGGAATCGAACCCAGGTCCTCAGCATTCCGTGATGCGTGCTAAACCCCTACATCACCACAATCCATCACCATCACCAGTCACCAGTGGTGACCAGTGGTGGTGTAGGGGTTTAGCACGCAGCATGGAATGCTGAGGACATGGGTGCGATTCCCAGCGCTGGTCTCTTTTTCTTAGTTTTCCTGTGCATCCATGTTTCAGTTTGTATTTCGTGTGAAAATATATGGATTTCACGGGATGACCGTAAAAGTGACAAATTTGAGCTGAAGAAATAAAAAAAAAATACAAAAGACTCCAAAAACCAATCTTGATAATGCATTTACTCAATCGTTAAAATTAGTCAGATGAAATTTGGGATGTTCATACTTTGTTGCCATGAAATCACCAACTCAATGTATGGACACTTCAAATTAAATAAGACTAATTAAAACAAATGAGTTAGTGCGTTATATTTTCCAGCGTTAACTGAGTTAGAAACATTAATTTTGTATCACTATTTTGATTACACCCTGTATAATTTTACACCTACCCTTCAAACTCATCATCGTCTCAGCTTTGCCCTGACCGAGATTCGAAACTGAGACTTCAGATTTATTGGGACTTGATCAGGTTCCCTAACCATTGGGTTATCATATTAAAGTTTCATCGAACACGAGCATTGGCCAATTATATTAAGACGTTGTCTAGAGGTCAAGTAGAATGAACGTAACAATTTTATTTTTGCATGATTGCGTGACCTAATGTATAATTTTGACATAGATATCATAATCATATGGTTCAGATTTAGTCAATAAAAAATCGCGCAAGCCTACTAATTAAATAAATATTAGGGGACAATCTTACACAAATCGACCTAGTCCCAAACTAAGCAAAGCTTGTACTATGGGTACTAGACGACGATAAACATACATATATAGATAAATAAATACTTAAATACATAGAAAACATCCATAACTCGGGAACAAAATAATATTCGTGCTCATCACACAAATAAATGCCCTTACCGGGATTCGAACCCAGGACCTCTTGCTTCGTAGGCAGGGTCACTACCAACTAGGCTAAAGAGGTCGTAGTGGGGAATTTGACCTATGGTCTCTCAAGCAGTGGGTCGTGGGGTCCCCGGCTAGATATGCGGGTCCACGTGGGAACTACTGTCAAAGTCCTCTTATTCTGAGTGGAGGCCTATGCCCTGCAATAGGACGTACCTATGTAGGTCGAGATGATGGCAGTCCAATCCAAAGCAAGAAGCAAATAGATGACCTCAGTAACGTAAGTCAGTAAGTAACGTAGTCAGTAATACTTAAACCCCGTTGTCGAAGGTGCAATTTGGTAGCTGCTCTTCACGGTTTTAGGGAAGAGTAAAAATATTTATGACGTCGATATCGACAGATTTTTTAAACTGAAACTTAAAATTGTTTTTGTGATCCATGATATTCATTGTCATTAGAAGTAGAAACCATTATAGTAGAACATAACTATAAATTAAAATTTTTAAAAACCCCCAACGCAATTATGTCACAGTCAATGCCCGTTATGCGTCTAAGATCTCTTCCGCAGCTAACAAAAGAGCTGATTACTTTGAAACCGCTGCACCGATTTTGATGTAACATATCTAAGAACCATTGCCAAGAAACCTGCTTTCTATTAAAAAAAACCGCATCCAAATCGGTGCACCCGCTTAAGAGCTATGATGCCACAGACAGACAGACAGACACACATAGCGGTTAAACTTATAACACCCCTCTTTTTGTGTCGGGGGTTAAAAAACAATGTGATTGCTGTTTTTACTTTTCTAATGTTTGTAAGTTGAGCAGTGCAAGAATGAACTCGAAACATTAGAAAATATTCATTAGATTCATTAGAAAATATTAATTTTGTAATTAATCCTGTTTTACAAAATAAACACGTTTAATTAAACTATTAGACTCTCATTATGGTAAAGAAAAATTATCGACATTTAATTAGTATTTTTAAATATTTTCACCCATCCGTAAAACCGTCAAGCTACCAAATTGCACCTCCGATAACGGGGTCTAGAATGAAAACAACATTACTGAACAGCATAACACATTTCTAATTTCCAACTGTTTAAAAACCGAAGCGCAACGTATCACCCATCAGTCCCATCACACATCGCACCTTGCATAGAGTTAGATCGGCGCAAGCGCAGGGTGAAAGTGGCGCCATCAAGCGTGAAAGTGGAGCGTGGCGTTTATGACACCGCATAAAAAAACAGCGCCATCTAGTCGAATAAATTGATACTTCACGGTCATGTTGATAAAAAACGATGGAATGTTGACTGCACTTTTTTTGTCGATGTCTGTCTGTTAGTGCTATTTCTGTTGGGTTTATTTGCATATTTAATTCGGTTTCCTTATTGCACTATAACTTCCGGTTAGATTTATAAATGAATAGTAGGTACCTGGGCGACCGAGCACCGCTCGGGCTGAAACTCGGTACCAAGCGTTTTCCCAGAGATAAGACCAAGCTAAATCAATTTTTCATCCCCTAAAACCCCCACATACCATATTTCATCGAAAATGTTTGAGCCGTTTCCGAGATTCTGATTATACAGGGTTATTTGTAATTCACTGACATCCTCTTAACCCTGAATTCCTATCACTCACACAAATGTTTTTTGTTTTACGACTTTTTAAAATGAAGTCCTTTTTTCCCATACAAATACACAGAGTATCGTAAAGATAAGAGGTAATCTCAAATTTTCAAAACGAAATTACACCAAAAATATTAAGTTATGACAAAAGCCGTAAAACAAAAAACATTTGTTTAAGTGGTTGGAGTTTAGGGTTAAAAGGATGCTAGTGAATTACAAATAACCCTGTATACAGGGCAATTTTTTAATAAGTGCACAAATTTTAATATGTGATACTGTGTATACAGTGTCGTTAAAATAACAAATTTCAGTATTTTTCGTTATAATATTTATCACTTATTTTTTTTTATTTTTCATAGTACGTAACTCGAACAATTTATTGGATGAATTATACTATGAACAACCCAAATTTCAAAATGTAAAAAAAAAAATCGTGATCTATTAACGATACTGAATCACGTATCAAAATTTGTGCACTGATTAAAAAATTACGCTGTATTTGGTATGCAGTCATGCGAAAACGGTTGGATAGATTTGGTTGGAACGGTTAAATTTGGTATGTAGATAGCTGGAGCTCGGGAAAAACATAGGCTACTTTTATCCCGATATTTGCTAAGTATCGCTAAGGCTATATAGAGTCATTTATCTTTGCGCGGATGTTCTTCATCATCATCTTGTCCTAGTCCCAAGCGGGCCCAGTGCTGTTTGGCTACTTCATATACACCCCTTGAATTTTTTCATAGGTGTATGCACCTCGCGATATTTTGTTTCACCGTAAAGGTCATGGTAAATTTCAAATGCGCGTAAATTCCGAACGAGTTCTTGAGTGGTGACCACGGATCGGCAAACGTAGCGTGGGACGTCCTCAGACTCGGTGGAGCGATGATCTTCGCAAGGCGGCTGGCAAGAGCTGAATGAGAGTGGCCGAGGATCGTGCTCAGTGGCGTGCCACGGGAGAGGCCTATGTCCAGCAGTGGACGAACATAGGCTGATGATGATGATGATGTAAATTCCGAAAAACTAAGAGTTGCGAGTCCGGGGTCGAATCCGCGACCATCTGCTTGAGATGCTTTAGGTCAAACCACTAAGCCACCACGAATTAACCTTTTCGAGTCCAACGACGCCATAAAATACAACGTCAAAGTTATCTTCACACAATGATTTAAGGTTCAATGTAGCTTTTCTTCTATACTCATCCTATACATGTGATAGATAAAGCCCCGTGTATTAAGAACGGGTATAAACTAAGACCACGATTTGATTTCTGGGAATTCTCAGTGTACGAGCTAGTTAAAATGGAATTCAAAAAGACGGTCTCAATGAATTGACCAATACTATCATTATCTTAACGTAAGATGCTAATCCAACGTTCTGATTACTTTAATAAGCGGATTACAATTAAATTTCTCATGATATTATAACAATAATTTAATGTTTGCATTCCTTATTCCCAAGCAACTAATTGTCTTCATCCATCATTCTTTACGCTAATGTTTTCATAATACATGAAGAACTGGTTCATTGTAATAAATTGTTTAGTGAATCTTTACTATATTGAAAGTAGAAATTGAAACAAAACTGGTGAGATACGATAAGATTCAAGATTCCCATTGGATTGTTTAAATTTTTCACGCGTCTTCAATGAGGGTAAGCAATGCAAAGCTTATATACCATCGCGGAATGGAAGAAGACTTGTTTGTAGACAAGTTGTTGACGTCAAGTACTTAATCACACGAAATTGCAATGATGAGGTTTACAGAAGCTGTTAGCAATTAGTTTTAATCATTGTAAGCGAGCAGGTTTTATCACTTTGTTTATCAGAGTACTAGCTTTTGTCTACGACTTAGCGCAGAATTCAAATTTGTGGTTAAGATTCTCTTAAAAAGCAAAAATCTGACAAAGTAACGTTCTGAAAGTCCATCATCAGCATCGGTATCAGTTATTAAATAATATAAATTCCAATTTTTTCTCAGTCCCCAGAGAATTTAAAAAAATTTAAAACCAGTTTTTGACTGTTAGAATTACTTAATTTCATGCTGAATTTGAGGAGTCTAGTAATCGTAGTTACGGAGACAGGGTTACTCCAAATCGAACATGTTTGCTTATAAATCCCGTTTATTTCCTTCCATACCCCGCAAAGAAACATTGGGCATATTAGGTACAGCTGTCACGTCTGAACTTTTTATCGAGCTGGATACCAAGGTTAAAGATTTAAACTAAACACATTAGGTACTTCATCTTTCCTAATGCGAACTTCGAACTGCTGCCCTATCACATAAAAAGAAAAAAAGTGAGAAAGGGAATGTCGTTAAATAATGTAACAAAAGGTACTTACATGCACACCGTATGAGAACGTATACTGCGGGTTGGGATCAAAATCAGCTTGCGGGCCAGGCTTGTAATAAGTCTCTGGTCTCTTCTTGTAATGCGTCAATGTTATCGGATTAACCTTCACCGCTTGAAACTTCTGGAACTTAATGTTCTGGGGGAACTTTGCAACATCGTTCGCTGGGAAAGAGTACGTGTTTGGCAGAGGTGAGTATAGATTCTGATTCTGCTGTTGTGAGTTGTACCCCGTATATTCGTCGACAGTTTTTGGCTGGAATCGTGGTACAGGGGTGACATTGTCGTAGACTGGACCTTGTAGACTTTGAAGGGCTCTGTTCTTCTCGAATTCTGGTAGCTGAGTGTCTGGGTCGTTAACGTAGGCAAGTAAGGCTTCGTCTAAGGTTTCATAGGTTCTGTAAGCATATTCTGGCTCTTTGGCTCCTGGTCCTGTGCTGTCGTACTTGTTCTCTGTGGCGAAGCGGATTTGGGCGTCGGAGGCGGCTGAAACACGGTCTGATTGCCATTGCGCTCTGCTGCTGGCCGCTAGGGAGAGGATTACCTGAAAAAGAAAGAAAGCGTGATGAAGATTGGGTCGCGAAAGATTTTTACATGCTACATGGTTTTTTGCAAATACTATTTGGGTAGTTCTTTTAGCGTTTCAACTGTTATCTGTATCCTGTAATGTTGCGTATATTAAAGAAATGATTAATTGAAACGTGTTTCTTTAACATATTTTATTAGAGTGTGTTTGCTCAACGAAATCTAAGATTTTTAAAACGAGAACGTTTTCGGGTGATCGTTGTAGAGCTCGTTAGGGAATGCCTTTGTCCAGCAGTGGAGGTCTTTTAGCTGCTATAAATATTCAAATAAACATGGAACAAGTCACACCAATTGACCTAGTCGCCGGATAAACATACATGTATTTGCTCCGACGCGGGAATAGAGCCCGTCACCTCAAGCTTTGTAGTCAGGTTCCCTAACCATTCGGTCGTTAAATATGATATGGGTATACACATATATAATATAAAGTGTTGAATTGAACGTGTCATCTTTAGAAGTGGCGCATGGCAATGATTGTGCTCTGTGTTTGACATTAAAGTGCGTGTTCGAAAGAAAAAGCTCCTCATTCATTTGTCAACGTATGCATTTATTTGTATGTCAGCAACGTGCTCAAAACGCCCTTGACTAAAGAGCACTGATATATTTTTGGCGCCTCGTTTTGTCGCTCCAATAACATAATAATAATACTTTATTACGTACATACAACCACGCCTCCTTCCCAGCAAAGGGCTCAGCAAGGGCTCCCCATCGGCCGTCAGTTCTACGAGCGATGTGCCCTGCCCACTGCTACTTAAGTATAGCGATTCTTCGAGCTATGTCCGTGACTTTAGTTCTCATCTTTCTCTAAGACTATTTATTCTTTTCATATATACATGTTCGCTCCAATAAACGTGCCACTATACCTCCCAACCGCTGATAATTTCTCAAAATCTAGCCTTAATATTAGTTTACGACATTCAGGGAGTTACAGTAATTTTTATTAGCAAATGCAGAAGGACGGTTATGTTTTTCGAGCGTAACGTATTTACATATGTATCATTCTTTGGAACGCCCTGCAATCTAAACGACTCGATAGATTTTAAAGTGTGATTTGTTATAAAATTCGTCTCCCGCAGGAGACGGAACGGATATTACAGGAAACACAGATTTGCGATAGGTATTACTTATATCTACCAGACCAGACCAGACCAGATCAGACGACCAGATGGCCTAGTGGTTAGAGAACCTGACTACGAAGCTTGAGGTCCCGGGTTCGATTCCCGCGTCGGGGCAGATATTTGTATGAAAAATACGAATGTTTGTTCTCGGGTCTTGGGTGTTTAATACATATGTATTTAAGTATGTATCTATCTATATAAGTATGTTTATCCGTTGCCTAGTACCCATAACACAAGCTTTCCTTAGCTTACTTTGGGACTAGGTCAATTGGTGTGAATTGTCCCGTGATATTTATTTATTTATTTATTATTTATTTATTTATCTACGATTTCAAAACTTCCTATTGAAATCGAGTTGAAATTTGGAAATCATTATGTAAGTCGGTGACCCAAAGATGGTCGTGTAACATAAATAAATTATTTTTTAACATTGGGGCCACTTTTAGGTCATCATCATCATCATCATTTCAGCCGAAAGACGTCCACTGCTGAACATAGGCCTCCTCTAAGGCTCGCGGGAGCACCCTCCGCATCCAACGCGATCCCGGAACCTTAACCAGCTCGTCGCTCCATCTTGTTGGAGGCCTACCTACACTGCGTCTTCCGGTCTGTGGACGCCACTCAAGAGCCTTTTTGCCCATCGCCCATCAGTTCTACGAGCGATGTGCCCTGCCCACTGCCACTTTTAGGTGTGAAAAAGAAAATGTCTTTACGCAACCGGTTTTTTTTAAACAAATCTACTATGCTATTTAACAATACAATTAAGTAACACCTCATACAAGACAGACAATAATTTATTGCAGTTCAGAGTGCACGCGCCACTGCACCGCGTAATAAATAGAGGCAGTTGCAAACACTTGGTCAGTGATTCGCACAATGTTGCATTTGGGGCAATTAAACGCATTTTTGCACGATTATCACTATTGCCCTGTGCGAGTATCACACACGGCACAGGCCTTCTCTCAGAATGAGACGGCTTGGAGCGTAGTTCCCACGCGGGCCTAGTGCAGATAGGGAACTTTACATACACCATTGAATTTCTTCGCAGGTGTATATAAAGGTTTCCTCACGATGTTTTCCTTCACCGTAAAGCTCATGGTAAATTACAAATGTAATTTCGCACATAAATTCTGAAAAACTCAGAGGTGCTAGTCGTGATTTGAACCCACGATCCTCTGCAGAGGCCGTAAGTTAAACCACTAGGCCACCTCTGCTTCTACTGTTCCATCATTTACCCGAATTTAATTTACCATATTAAAATTCTGATGAAATTTGGCACGACAGATATTTTAGAACCTGCAGGGTACTTGTGTAACTTTTCTCACACTCGGCATCGAATTGAAATGACAGTTTTTGTATGGCTGTGACAGCTGGCTGTTTCCCATACTAATTGGCAGACCATACAAGAACTGTCAAAATGAACGCGATGGCGATGGCGAGGGAGTTAGACAATTAGCCTGCTGGATTAACATGTAGGATACTTGTCACGGAAAATTGCATAGTTTCCGCGGGTAAGCGTTGAATGAATGCCACCGAGACGGAGAAGCGGGCAAGAGTTAGTTATCACATAATGTTTTTCGCTGATGTCAAGTAATATTGATGATGATACATGAAGTAGTGACGTAATATTTAGTAGGAAGATGTGTGTCGGTCGGTCATTCTATTTTCACTTTTTACCGGTTTTATACCGGTTATATATCTGATTAACTCATTACTATTACGATGGTATGTTACGATTTAATTATAATCATGCGTGCGTAGCATTTTGATAGTATGATACAGACAAGCTGTAAATTTTAAATAAGTGATAGATAACCTGAAATTAGTTTGTTGAGAATCAAGAACAAAATCTATTACTATAATTTAAAGCAGGATGCGTTTTTTTTTATACAATATAGGCTTGCGCTGGATCACAATCAGGCCTGATGGAAAGCGAAGATGAGGCTAACGATGAAGCACGCTTTCCTAATAAAAGATCATTCACCCTAGACATTCAGGGAACACAATCGCAGGCAGTTAGCTGTGCGGTTGATGAAGGAAGAGCGAAAACGCTTTGTGCGGATTTTGGGAATACTGACAAAGTAAGGGTGGAGACCCCGCCTACTTCTGGTCGACCCGTGGAAGAAAAGAGCAGGTGGATTTACTTTAAAATTCCTTTAAATTTTCTCAATCTCATCATCATCATCAATGTAAGAGATCAGCTCTTGTCGGTCCAGTAATCGCTATTTTATTAGGTTCTCAGCCAACGTTTTCAGCTCCTGATCCGTCATGACATTGACTTTTACTTTGGCTTAATCTATAAATGCCCGCCCACTATTCGCCCTTTCAATATAGCTTAGTATGTCGTATGCCCCAGCATATTTTCTCTCCTTTTGTCAATCGTCCTCAACAGCAGCCTATAATATGTTTTTAAGTATGTATTTATCTATATAAGTAAGTTTATCCATCGTCTAGTACCCATAGTACAAGCTTTGCTTAGTTTGGGACTAGGTCAATTGGTGTGAATTGTCCCGTGGCATATTTTTTTTAGAACGATTGAACGGACGGACATGAAATTATTTAGCATTCATCCTGTGAATACGAAATCCTAATAAACGGAGTAGTTTTGGTTCAATTATGTTTACCTTACTCACTGTTGCAATAATTAATAGTTTCATTTTGTAACAACTGGGCAGGTTTTAACTATTTAAATACAGCTTCTAGTTTATCTCAATTACATTGGCCTATAAAAGTTATAACTAGACTCTATCGCAATATCTTCACGTCCAAAATAACGCAGTGCCTCAAGAAAGTAATGATCAGTGTGTGTTGCCAGTGATGACATATTGGAATTAAGACATATCATTTTAGCCGAAAGATGTCCACTGCTGAACATAGGCCTCTCCCAAGGCTCGCTAAACCAGGTCGACGCTCCATTTTGTTGGAGGCCTACCCACACTGCGTCTTCTTCCGTGGACGCCAGTCGAGAATCTTTTTGCCCCATCGGCCATCAGTTCTACGAGCGATGGGCCCAGCCCACTGTCACTAGCGTCTGGCGATTCTTCGAGCTATGTCGGAAACTTTAGTTCTTGCGCGGATTTCATCATTTCTAATGCGATGGGCCTCATAAGAAAGCTCAAGGTCCTTCAGAGGGCGATGAAGAGGGCTATAGTATAAATCTTCCCAGGTGAACTTTTCGCTTCGAGCCCTTATCTTTCAAAACAAACTGTATCGTCATAGTATTAAGGTTCAAATTTAATGTAATGGCTCGAAGCAAAAAATTCACCTGGGAAGATTTAACGACCGCTTTAGCCTAGTTGGTAGTGACCCTGCCTACGAAGCAAGAGGTCCTGGGTTCAAATCCCAGTAAGGGCATTTAGTTGTCTGATGAGCACCATCATCATCTAGTACCCATAGTACAAGCTTTGCTTAGTTTGGGACTAGGTCGATTTGTGTGAGATTGTCCCCTAATATTGTTGTTGTTATGCTCGGAGTTTCTCTGCAGGATTGCTGATATAACTGAATTATATTTTTTATTTTTGAGTAGGTAAAATGTACTCAAACTGTACTCTTCACCAAAATATCAAAAGAGACCAGCAATAAGTAAGGATGTGTACGAAATTATCGATTTGCAACATTTACCCATTTTTGCCCACACAATTTGCATGCATGTTTCACAAGGTTCCATGTTCATTGCGAACTGTTCGAAACTGAACCTTGTCCAAGCGAAATATGGTAGAATTTCCATCACATCAAAATGACAGTAAAGAAGCGTCCTTAATATAACAGGGAAAGTGGTTATATTTGAACCGGACCAACGAGTAACGCATTAAGGATAAGGCTGGCTATAGATTACTTGGTTGATTCTGCCACTATTTTGCGGAGGGGCATCAATGTACTACAGTGTACTACTATAGTGTCTGCAATGTACTACAGTCAAGGAATTTAATTACCAGCCCATTTCGTAAAAATGTCGTTAAACATTCGCAATGCATTATGGTCGAAATGTCAAATATACAACACGTCAAAGCAACATCGTAGCTAGCTCCTATGGTGACAGTTTGCTGTACGATATTCAAACTTAGGTGAGTTGCTGAACATAGGCGAAGCCCAAGGCTCGCCAAACAGATCAGCCCTGCGCCATGCGCATACAACGCGTTCCCGCCACCTTAACCAGGTCATCACACCATCTTGTTGGAGGCCTACCTACACTGCGTCTTCCGGTCCGTGGACGCCACTCGAGAACCTTTCGGCTCCATCGGCCGTCAGTTCTACGACCGATGTGCCCAGCCCACTGCCATTTAAGTCTGGCGATTCTTCTGTTTGTATTTCGAAATAAAACAGATATACCTAACAAAAAACGAATTTTGTGTATCGTATAGAAAGATAAAGCGTGTGAACGTTTATATAATTGGTACTCACACGATTCAAACGTTACCGTGAACGCTTAACATCAAGAGAAATTCAAGACATCCAACCTACGCTGGACGTTCAATGGCAAACTTTATGCTTTAAAATGTTGGTTTAGCAACCAATAAAATTTAAATTTTATATTACTTATAAATAAATATGTAATACAAATCTGGCAAAAAAATTCAAGTTCATATTTTAATTAAATGTATGTTTCAAAATAGCGACTGTTATTTTTTTTAGCTAAAATTGCATTACAATTTTTACACACATGATTACGATTGTCTAACTGTGTCACATTAAGGCGCTGTCAACACAAACGTCGGCGCACACTGTCTGTTTGTATCGGAGTAAAAGAGATGCCGCTATTACTGGGCAGCCGGGTATATTGAAATTTACCGGGCAAATATTGAATTAAAAAAAAACTGTGGATTATTTGTGAAATATGACTCGTTAGCGGTTTAGGTATGAATATGTTGACTTCATGTTTTTAATTGCAGACGCATACGCCAAAAAAATAAAGACATAGAACCGTTTAATGATGATTTTAAGACCTATCTTTGCAATTATTTTCTATCGAGCCGATTTCGTCCAATTATGTATCGAGTCCGTCCACGGTCTTTGAAATATGATGAATATTAACATATAATTTTTTTGATGTGCTAGAACAAACAGTTTTTCTTAAAAAACTGTTTAAATGACATCAATTTCAACAAAATTAGGTGTTGTCAGCCTCTTAAATCATTTGATACAATTTATATAAAGCCAAATTAACTACGTTAATATGATAAGGTTCTTACATCGTGCCGTTATCTTATTTTTAAACAAGTTTCGTGAAACGTGTATCAAATTAAGGCTTTATTACATAACATACTGCCATTCAACGTGTGTCAAGTATTAACCGCTCTACTTATGATTAAAAAGTCATGTGATTAAATTGAGACGATGGAATCAAACCCACTACTAAAACCTACATATGAATCTATCCCCATGGTGTAGATAACACCACCCTATACTTAGGTTGAGCCAGGCCGCCAAGCGACTCCCGTCGTGTTTCTATAAAGTAGAGGAGCCCACGATGCTACCTCTAAATGGGGATTTACTCGAGCGTCATAGAGACCTATTGGGTTGCGAAGCTTAGATAATAAAAAGAAAAAAATGTAATACCTTTTCGTCGGTACAAAATACAAAATTCAAATCCATTGTGAAGAAGACATTAATATCTAAGGCGTACTATAAAATTAATGACTATATCATGGACAGGGATGTTTGGAAATAATTCCGATCCGCATTGGCGATCCCTAGTCTCAAATAGCGTATCTACTGTGTTAAATAAATTTAATTGTATTAAATACTTTAGATGTATGTAATTTAATAACAATGTCGATCTGATTGGAAAAATATACCTTGTTGAGTTTCTTGCCGGTTTCTTCTCAACAGGGTTTTTCTGAACCGGTGGTAGAATTTTCGACGTTCATAGGAGCATCAATTGATGCCTAAATTGAATAAAGAGTTTTGACTTTGACTTTGACTTTGGTGAGGGGAGTGGCTATAGATTTTCAAAAATATAAAAAAAACTGCTGCATGGACATACTCGAGCGCGTCAGATATTGATATGATGACATATTTTTAATAATAATGTCAATCTGATCGTTTGCATGATGGGGGTGGACGTACGTAAGGGTTGAAATTTCCTTAAAAAAAATAAAATAGCCACGCTCGAGAGTGTCGCGATGACGTTTTTTTTACAAGTTTGTATCCCTCCCCCTTCTTTACGTCACTCTCAAAATGTCAGATTAGTGGAATATACCTACACTTTTTAGCTTGTAATTAACCTTTACCTTAATCTGACGCGCTCGAGAATTTCTGATGATCAATTTTTTTTTACTAATCTGGTCCCGTATCCTTGACGGGTGGGTCGGGTTGCCATATATATGGGTCTCATATTTGGTAGAGCTACCTTAACCGAGTGCAAAGTGTTAATCTGCCGCGCTTTAGTAAGTAAATCCTGAAACCCCCTCTTGGGCGGGCGTACCGGTCACAGAGCCCCGTATTTGTTGTACGGTTTGCACTGCTTAGGGGCGCGCAACACCGAGCTCAACTGCCTTCTTCTTGCTTATTCCCCTAAACTCAAGTGTAGGGTGAATGAGCATTTACCAGGCAAGCGTGCTCCATCGTAGGCCTCATCTTCGCTTACCATCAGGCGTGATTGTGGTCAAACGCAAGCCTATATTGTATAAAAAATATATATCAGATCTAGCAGTTCATGCCCATCCGAGTCAAAGTCAAAGTCAAAACTCTTTATTCAATTTAGGCATCAATTGATACTCCTATGAACGTCGAAGAATCTACCACCGGTTCGGAAAAACCCTGTTGAGAAGAAACCGGCAAGAAACTCAACAAGGTATATTTTTTTCAATCAGATCTAACATTGTTATTAAATTACATACATCTAAAGTATTTAATACAATTAAAATTTATTAACACAGTAGATACGCTATTTGAGACTAGGGATCGCCAATGCGGATCGGAATTATTTCCAAACATCCCTGTCCATGATATAGTCATTAATTTTATAGTATGCCTTAGATATTAATGTCTTCTTCACAATGGATTTGAATTTCGTATCAGTTTGTTCGGTTATTGTTTTCGCAATTTAATTATAAAAACGTATGCATCTCGAGCTCCCAAATTCATAATCATCACCATCCTACCCTATATACGACTCATGCAGGCCACGCCCTTTTAGGATGAGAGGGCTTGGGCTGTAGTTCTCATTGGGCCCAGTGCGGATCGGGAACTTAACACACACCATTGAATGTCTCCGCAACTATGCGAAATTTTCTTCACGATGTTTTCCATCGGCGTAAAGCACTTTACATACCAAATTTCATCCTAATATAAAAAATAAACACACGCACGCACGCATACTCAGTTCACAAGTCAAGCTTTCGCATTTATAATATTGGTAGGTAAAGTATTCAGTATTTATTCAATTGCAACATTTGTAACGAAAATTGTTTAAGTAGAATTTACTAATAACATTTGTAAATTAAATAAAAACTCACCATAAAAACAAACATTTTCCTAGCAACACCACGCACACTTAAAAAACAAAACACGCACGCGACCGTTTAAAATGCCGGACGACTTTTACTTTTTAAATTTCAAATTTGGAACGGACATTCGTGTCGAGCGTCCGATGCAGACTGCCAGTGGCCAGTGGTTGAGTCGTTGTTATGCTTTGCTAAGATAACTGTAAATGATAAGACCTGAGCCACATTGGCGGCTGATGACGTTAAAAACCTGTTAAGTGCGAGTCGGACCCGCGCACTGAGGGTTTAGTACACATTTTAAAGCAATCGTAGCCAGACAGTTCCACACAGGGATGTTGCGGATGCATATTTTTTCACATCCGCGGATGTGGATGCGGATGCGGATTTTAAGAGGCTCACATCGCGGATGCGGATCTGTACAAAAAACTTAAGTGTGGGTAGGGTAAAAACCGGCCAAGTGCGAGTCGGACTCGCGCACGAAGGGTTCCGTAAAATTATCTATAAAAATCACGTTTGTTGTATGGGAGCCCCCCTTAAATATTTTTTTATTTTAATTTTTTGATTTATTTTTAAAGACAATACATAATTAAATATTCTGTGAATATTTCAAGCTTCTACCTGTTGCCGTTATCAATATCGAGCAAAAACGAGCTAAAAAATCACGTTTGTTGTATGGGAGCCCCCTTAAATATTTATTTTATTCCATTTTTAGTATTTGTTGTTATAGCGGCAACCGAAATACATCATCTGTGAAAATTTCAACTCTCTAGCTATCACGGTTCCCGAAATACAGCCTGGTGACAGACGGACGGACGGACGGACGGACGGACGGACGGACAGCGGAGCCTCAGTAATAGGGTTTCCGTTTACCCTTTGGGTACGGAACCCTAAAAAGACAATAATATTTATCCTTTCTTTATTTAAAGTAGGTAGTGAGTGAATTACTATTACTAATTAATTATTTTGGTAATTAAATTTTAGTACGTCAGAGGACACAAGTGAAACGAACCGTAGTTAGATACACACTGATTTAATAAAAACAAGTAAGGCGGGTACAAGACGCGGTGCAACGCGCATAGTAATACATACTATTTCCTCCCCTTTTATTTAACCTATAATAACCTAAAAGTATTTCTTAAAATCTAAACCTTCCCGGGCACGGCGTGATGGTCTGACTCGGTTGGTAACTGGACCTGGCGAGTTCTCGGGTTCTGGCCCCTGGCCATCCGACGTGTCCTCATATACTTCGTCATCCTCTTCCCCTTCCGGTGGAGAAAGGGTAGCTTTTGAGCATTGTGGAGCTTCAGTAGCTGCAGTTATTGGTGAGGAACTCACTGGCTGCACCTCCGTGATGGCACTGTCCGCCGTGACTGGTAAAAACAACTGGGGGGCCTGAGACTGTCGCGGTGCAACAGTAGTAGCTTCACTAGTGATAGTGTCATTATATTTAACGATTTGGTTTACATGTTTTCTGATTACAGATTGAGTTTCGTTATCTTCTATTAAATATAAAACTTTTCCGAGTCTTTGTACAATTTTCCCTCTTATCCAGTGATATTTATTTTTGTTTACATATTTTTTATAGAGAATTTGCTCATTTGCTTTGAATTCTGTTCGATCTAGTCCGCCGTGATAATTACTCTGCAAGGACTGCTTATCTTTTACTGACGCGGCGAGGCCAGCGAGTGGCAACGATGACGATGACTTTTCACTCGTAAGCATGTCGAGCCTAGATTTTAATTTTTTTCCAAAGAGAAGTTGAGCTGGGGATGTGCCAGTGGTCGAATGTACTGAATTTCTGTAGTCAAATAAGTATTTCAATAATTTACAGTTAACTTTAGAGCTACTTATATTAGACAAAATTACCGTTTTTATCCCTTTTTTAACAACTTTTACCAAGGATTCTGCCTGGCCATTGCTGGCAGGATGATAAGGAGCACTAGTAATGTGTTTAATTTTATTTAATAAGCAAAATTTTTTAAATTCTTCTGATGTAAACGCCGTACCATTGTCACTCACTATACATTGAGGAATTCCAAAGCGGGACATAACTTCGCATAATTTTTCTACAACCATCTGCGTAGACGTATTGGACTTCACATTAAAGCATTCAACCCATTTACTGTACGCATCTACGATAATTAAGTAAGAATTGTTGTTGATTGGGCCTAAAAAATCAATATGGACTCTTTGAAACGCGTATTCTGGAAAGGGCCATGGAACTACTGGCACTCGTGGAGGGGACGGTCTTAGTTGTATGCAAACGTTACAACTGCCAATATTTCTTTCAATAGCCGAGTCCACCCCCGGAAACCAGAATCTGGAACGAACTTCTGCTTTACATTTAACTATCCCTAGGTGCGAGCTATGGACCTCATTAAGTACTTTCTCTCTAAGTGTTGATGGTATTACTACTTTATGGCCTCTCATCAACACTCCGTTCTCGATCGACAATTCATTTCGGCATAAATGAAACGGTTTCAGTGCTATGTCGTTAACTTTTCGCGGCCAGCCATTAATGACAAAAACACAAACTTTACGCAATACCGTATCTATTGACGTTTCGCGGCGCAAGTCACTTATTGTTACCGGCAGGCAGCCGTCAACAACAAAGTTTATGTACGCGGCGCGCTCTTCCAGTAAACCGGTTCCGCAGTCGTCCCGAGTAGGCGCCGGCGCTGCCCCGTTGCACAGCGGCTGCGGTCGTACCGCGCGCGATAAAAAGTCTGCGCTATTATTAGTACTGCGAACATATTCAATGTTGAAATTGTAGGCTGCTAAAAAAATCGCGTACCTTTGCAGTCGATTTGCGGTAACTTCTGGAACGCCTCGATGCGGCCCGAAAATTGAAAGAAGCGGCTTATGATCGGTTCGGAGTATGAACGGCTGCGACCTGCCATATAAATACTGATGGAACCTTCTCACTCCAAATATAATCGCTGTGGCTTCCTTTTGTATTTGGGCATAATTTTTCTCTGCATCTCGCAATATTCGCGATGCAAAGGAAACTGGCCGTTCCACTCCGTCCGGCCCTATTAACGATAATACCGCCCCTAGGCCTACTGGAGACGCGTCAACTGTCAAAATTATTTTAGCAGCCGGGTCAAAATGTGCCAAAACTTGCTCGGAAGCTAACTGCTTCTTTATAGTGTCAAAAGCTTGTTGATGTACCGACGACCACGACCATTTAACATTTTTTCTTACTAGGTCATAAAGAGGATGTAAAATGGTAGATGCGTCAGGTACAAAACTTCTGTAATAATTGACCAATCCTAAAAATGATTGCAATTGTGACACATTTTCAGGTCGCGGCGCTTCCGTTATAGCCTTAACTTTTTGCTGTGATTTTGAAATTCCATTTTTATTGATAACATGACCTAAATAAGATATTTCATCCTTAAAAAATTCGCACTTATCCTTTTGTAAGGTTAAACCAGCATCATTAAATCGTTGCAATACTTCATGTAACCTTCGGAGATGCTCGGTTTTATCACGACCTGTCACAAGCACGTCGTCCAAAAAACATAGCACGCCATCCAACCCCGCCAACAGCGTATTCAGCGCACGCTGGAATATAGCTGGCGAACTAGTTAACCCAAAAATAAGTCTTTTGTACTTGAATAACCCGCGACAAGTATTAATACACGTTATATTATCGGGGTCGTTAATGGGGAATTGATTATATGCCATAGACATATCTAACTTTGAAAACTGAACGCCTCCATGCAGCTTAGCAAATAATTCATCTATTGTCGGGAGCGGGTATGACTCGGCGACTAATTGTTTGTTTATAGTACGCGAGTAGTCCGCACATATGCGCACAGACCCGTCCCGCTTTAACACGGGGACAATAGGCGAAGCAAAGTTCGAATGATCTACCGGTTCCAGAATATCTAATCCTACTAACCGATCAATTTCCTTGTTTACTTTTTCTTTGAGTGCAAATGCAATGGGACGGGCTTTAAAAAATACAGGTTTTGCGTTGTCTTTTAATTTTAAATTTATTTTGTATTTATTAAAGCAACCAAGGCGGTCAACGAAGATATATTTATATTTTGTCATTAATTTCTGACTTATGTCTATATCATTGCAAAAATTTATTGGAGCTAATTCAAGACCGAATTTCGAAATGAAATCTCGGCCTAGGAGTGGAGGCCCGCCGTTCTGAATAACATAAACAACCATGTTTTCTTCGCGACCCTCATAACGTAACGGTAAATTGACTACGCCCGAACTATTAATTACCCTACCCGTATAACCGATCAGTTTTTTCTTGGGTGGTAACAATGGCACGTCGTTAAAGTATTTACGATATGTTTCTTCGGAAATCGCCGTTACTGACGATCCACTATCAATTTCAAAATTGATTGAAATATTATTAAGTTCAACTTTTTCGACCATTGGCGCACCATTCCTCGAACGAATATTAAAAAACTCACCGTCATCGCCATCGCTGACCTCTCCCGTCTCAATAAACTTAACATTTTTGCACATAACACTTAAGTGCCCTTTAACGTGGCACTTTTTACACTTAAAAAACCTAAAACGGCACTTAGCAGCACTATGTTTGAATCTACCACACACCGAACACTTTACGCTAGGCGTAGAACTCGACGACGACGCTGACGACTTGTTGATCTGGAACAAGCCGCTAGTCTCCGCCAGCCCGGGCGCGCCGGTGGCGCCGGCCCCTGCGCCGGCGCGCGCGCACCTGATGCTGTCCGCCAGCTCTATAGCCTTAGATAACGTGAGCTCATCAACTTTCTGGGCGAATAACTTTTCACGTTCCGGACCAGGTAACATGCCCATCAGGAATCTGTCCAGAATCGTATCTTCCATTTCTTTAAACTGGCAATGCGCAGCGAGGCCTTTCAAACGCGCAGCCCATTGTGCGTGGCCCTCGCCGGCTTGCTGAGTGGCCGAATAGAAATGAAACCGTTCCACGTAACCACAGCGTTGCGGTATGAAGTGGCTATCCAAAATCTTCACGACATCCGAATAATTTTTTTCTTCCAACTTGGACGGTAACGCTAAATTGCTTGCTAGCCGGTAGGTCGACTCGGCGAGTGCGCTTAGCAAGATCGCACGGCGTTTCACTTCTGCTTTGTCTGTTGTTTCGTTTATGTCGTTGGCTATAAACCACTGAGACAATCGATTTTTATAAGTGATCCAATCTTGTACTTCGTGGTTAAATCCGGATATAAGACCGAAAGTCCCAGCCATCGCCGCCAATTAGTACGTCAGAGGACACAAGTGAAACGAACCGTAGTTAGATACACACTGATTTAATAAAAACAAGTAAGGCGGGTACAAGACGCGGTGCAACGCGCATAGTAATACATACTAAATTTGAATATTGGAGCATTTTTTAATGAAAAGTAGAATGGCCGCCTTTTCGGACTCCAGTCTGTTTCGCAAGGGTTCCGCCTCTTTCTTTCTTGTCGCGATCTGCTACACATCCGCATCCGCATCAGCTCCGCATCGATTTATGCGGATGCGGATGCAGATGCGGATGTCTAAATCGATGCGGATGTTCCGCATATGCGGATGCGGATGCGAATATTCGCAACATCCCTGGTTCCACATAGCCATGGTAATGATAAGCTGGAAATTCAATTTATTATTTTTTGATGTAAAAAAGTCTTGGTGGCCACTAGACTGCTAGGTTTGACCACGGCCTCTCAAGCAGAGGGTCGTGGGTTCAAACCTGGGCTTTCTCGTTTGAGTTTTTCGGAATTTATGTGGAAAATTATAATTTAAATTTACTTTACGTTTAGCCTTCCTGCACTTGCGAAGATATTCAATGGTGTTTGTGAAGTTCCTAATCCGCACTGGATCCGCGTGGGAACTACGTCCCAAGTCCTATCACTCTGAGAGGCTGTGCTCGTGTGCTCTTCGGTGAGACGTATAATACGTATATAGACCGAAATTAACATAAGTTTCAATAAGTTTTTGTAACAAAAATATTTTCAATGCAAGCTTTTTTGTTAGCTTAACTTACATACTTAGTCATCCAACTTACATATGTATACCAAGTTTCAAGTGAATCCGACCAATGGAAGTTGGTCAAATTCGACTTCAAAGATTTGATTTAAACTAACTAGCACGATGGATATGGTGCGTGCTATGCTCGGAGTTTTCATGCGTGATCTAAAGAGAAATGAGGAGTTCCATAGAAAGCCCGAAGTCACTAACATAGCTCGGAGCTCGGAGAGTTGCCAGACTTAATGCTCTACCTAGCTTTTCGCGCTAATCAATATTAGGTAAGAGATTTTAGGTATGGGGAAGCACGATGACTCAAGATAGGTTGGTTAGACTGCGCGTGTTTTTAGGTATTTTCATCGTATTACTAAAACAAATACACATTTTGAAAATGTAGCAACACCGTAGTGTACCGTAGTGTGTGTGTCAAGGGCGTACCTAGAAAACATCATATTATATTGACATTCAAAAAGTCATGACCTGTCGTGCAGTAGGTATTTACGTCGTGCTAGGAATTTATTTTATTTTTTAGAGACGACCGAACCGACCGACTGCTGAACATAGGCCTCCCCCTAGGCTCGCCAAACAGATCGGCCCGTGGCGTAGGTAGCGTGCCTTGGCGGGGCCCCGTATAAAAATTTCTTTGGGGGCCCTTATGAAGTGTAAAGATTTCTCAGAAAAGAAAAAAAATGTTTGCATTAAATTAAAATAAATATTTATTCATCATAATTATCTATCACTTTTCTTTTTTTGACTTTTGTCATTTCTGAAATAAAAAAAAAATTGAGAAGTTTGTATTAATTTTTGCTTACGCACGTCGGGGGCCCCCGTGGCCCGGGGGCCCCGTATAATTGATACGGCAGATACGGCGGTAGCTACGCCCCTGAGATCGGCCCTGCGCCATCCGCATCCAAAAAAAAGCTAATAAAAGCTTTTGATGAAGATTATGCGAAATTACACATTAAATTTATCGTGAGCTTTTTGGTGAAGGAAAGAATAGCGAGCAAACCCACATACCTACACATGAGAAGCAGTTCATGGCATGTAAAGTTCCCAATTCACACTGGGGCCGCGTGGAAACTACAGCTCAAGCCTAAAAACAATAATAATATCACGGAACAATTTACACCAAGTGACATTAGTCCCATAGTAAACAAATATTGTGTTATAAGTGCTAGGCAACGGATAAACATCAGATATATATAAAAATCTCGTGTCACTGTGTTTGTTATCGAACTCCTCCGAAACGGCTTGACCGATTTTTATGAAACTTTTTTTGTATACTCGGTAGGTCTGAGAATAGCTCATCTATAGGCTATTTTTTATACCCCTATTCTTCACGGATGGAGTCGCGGACAGCAGTTAGTCTAATATATAAAAATCTCGTGTCACGGTGTTTGTTATCGAACTCCTCCGAAACGGCTTGACCGATTTCTATGAAACTTTTTTCTCTATGTTCGGCAGGTCTGAGAATAGGTCGTAGGCTATTTTTTACCCCACCCCCCATTCTTCCCAGACTGTGTCGCGGGCAACAGCTAGTACTTATATAGATAAATACAAACTTAAATACATAATTAAACACCCAAGACTCAAGAACAAACATACGCATCTGGCTTAATTGGACCTCAAGCTTAATTGTCAGGTTCTCCAGCCACTAGGCCATTTGATCGTCTATACGATGTTTCTATACGCCTTTTTACAAAGGGTTTAGCACCTGCTCAATCAAACATCGATTTAGCTAACAATCGATAGATTTGCACGTCAGTCGATCGATTTAGCCGTCATTGAATCGATCTGTTTGCCTATCTAGGACAAGCTGTTGCAACCGCCAATTTTCATAATGGAGGCACGCTAGATATTTCGCTAGTAATAGTAGAGCTATTGTAAACGAGTTAAATAGTACTAAGCGGCTTGATGAATCAGATCTTTGGTATTATTGTTACATTATGTACGAGTAGATTGTTGCGGATAAATAAAACAACGCCGGATTAATTGGCATGAAACTATTGTTGTGGTGATATTGAACATGATTTCATATCAAACTAGGATACCGGATCCTTCTTAATTCTCTTAATACCCATGGAAAATCTAATCAATTACATTGTAGTCTACATTTATGTTGTGCAAAGAATATCCGTGTAAAATTTCATAATATCTAGATTTAGCAGAGACGGTTTGGCGATTTTACATGAATCGAGATCGGGATAAAACTGTCTACGTGTTATTTCAGACACCAAATTTCATCGAAATTCCTTTAGCTGTTTTGTTAAAAAAAATAGTAGGATTCAACGTGATTTTGTTTATCATTCTTTAGATGAGGTCAAGCAAGAAGTAAGAATTATGTCCATCCATAGGAAACACGAATATTGCAGGAATACTCCATTATTTCAGCGTAGATAGCCAAGATGATAACCAAATATTTATGCCTCTTAGCTTAAAGTAGACTTAAATTTCACTGATCATTAATCAACGCAACTGAATTAGGCTTAAGTATATTTAACTGATCAACGCAATGCGTGTTAATTTGTCCGCTAAGATCTGGTGTTCATGTAATAAAATTAGTGATTATTCAAAAAAAAAAAAATTGTGATCACACTTATAATTTTTCTGATCATTTAATAAGTTTTGTGATCACTTATTTATTTATTTATTTATTTATTTATTTATTAAGTCATGTACATATAGAAACAAGGTGTTATAATATTTAAGTCAGTCCATGACACCCTGTAAGGGCACATAATAATAATAATTATAACCAAACTTAAGATTAGCAGTTAGAAATTATATAAAATTACATTATTACTACAATCATGCATTCAATATTAATTGTCATTATAAGTATTTTATGTCAATGAGTTATTGAAAAAAATGTCATTTTTAAATAATATGCGAATCAAATTAAAATTATAATTACTCAAATTGTCAATATTTATTAGAATAATAATTTTCCTAAGGCCGTAGCAGGAAAAGGGAAGAAAAAATGCCCTTTTATGATTAAGAGCTGTTTTATTTTTCTATAGTTACCCACATCTAGTAGTACAATTGTGCAAAGTTTTGTTTAAAAATTCCCATTGGTTCAGCCGGAAAAAAATAATTTCCGAATTCATGAAATATGACTTTTCTCAAAAAGTATTAAACTTTATAGTACCACCTTTTTTTCATTTTGGTTAACTAAATAGTATATATGTCCTGAAAGAAAATTGAGTCTCCATCTTTAACATTTCTGTAAAAAACACGTAAGATAAAACTTCAAAAAAAATTTTTATTAATTTCTGAATTAGTGACCACTCTAAGTGACATTTCTAAAAAAGCCTTATTTAATGATCTGTCAGTCATATTAGTTTGACGGTTAAAATCGAAAAGCAACAGTGTCAAAATTTGAAAAATATGTTGGTTAGGTTTTGTTACATTTTATTCTTATACCATTCCAACACCGCCAAATAACTTAAAATAAATCCTCTTTGTAAAAAAATAACAATAAAAACAATTTTTGGCATTTACATTAATATTGGCTTGAAAGTTTATTTATGTCACTTGTCGCCTTTTAAATTAAACTTATAAAACAAAAACCTTTATTTTTAAGTTCAGGATGTTTTCGTACGAACAATGCCGATTCCAGTAAGTAAATTGAGGGTAGGGTTAACAATTTGTGTTTTATGAAGTGCTGACGGCAGCTCTCTGGTATGCGTATATTCGCTAGTATCCGAATGCACTTTTTTTGTAGGATGAATAATTGCTGGGCTTCTGTGGTCCCACCCCACAGTACCACGCCGTATCGGAGCCATGCACTTAATAAATCTTATTATCATTTTATACATTTTTTCAGTATTTAATATCATCACAATCGACCCTACTGCCAATGAGATTACCAGCAATTACAAGTTACATTTCTTTAACAATATCAAAGTAGACTAAATCAAAGCAGTATCCGCCCCCCCGGAACTGCTTACGGATGCGGTTAGATCTATTACATTTTAGAAGGTTACGGAACTAATTAACCATTCAATAAATTATTAGACGTGAAATGGAACAATTATCAGAAAGGGGTATAGTCGCGGTTGGAAAAACGATATAATGTTTAGAAAAAAAAACCGGCCAAGTGCGAGTCGACTCGCGCACGAAGGGTTCCGTACAATTATCTATAAAAATCACGTTTGTTGTATGGGAGCCCCCTTAAATATTTTTTTTATTTTAATTTAATGATTTATTTTTAAAGTCAATATATAATTAAATATTCTATGAATATTTCAAGCGTCTACCTGTTGCCATTATCAATATCGAGTAAAAACGAGCAAAAAAATCACGTTTGTTGTATGGGAGCCCCATTAAATATTTATTTTATACCTACCATTTTTTAGTATTTGTTGTTTAGCGGCAACCAAAATACATCATCTGTGAAAATTTCAACTCTCTAGCTATCACGGTTCCCGAGATACAGCCTGGTGACAGACGGACGGACAGCGGAGCCTCAGTAATAGGGTTTCCGTTTTACCCTTTGGGTACGGAACCCTAAAAACGAACACCAAAAAAAGGAGTAACTGAAAGGGAAGGATCTGAGCAGTTGTGCCGCGCGCGTACCGGTTACAGTGCCCCGTATTTGTTGTACGGTTTGCAGCTTGGGGGCGCACGCAATACCGCAAACAATTGCCTTCTTCTTGCTTATTCCCCAAAATTCAAGTCTTGGGTGAATGAGCATTTGCTAGGCAAGCGTGCTTCACCGCAGGCCTCATCTTCGCTTTCCATCAGGCGTGATTGAGGTCAAAGGCAAGCCTATATTGTATAAAAAAACAAGGATGACCAAATTGATTACCATACAAAATATATATATATATATATATATATACGACTTTCTTCCATTTGGTATTAAGGTCGGCTTCTATTAGAGAACCTGACTATGAAGCTTGAGGTCCCAGGTTTAATTCCCACGTCGGAGCAGATATTTGTATGAAAAATACGAATGTTTGTTCTTGGGTCATGGGTGTTTAATATGTATCGTCGAGCGTCCTGTGCGCACGGGTGTGCACACAGCAGTAGGCTTATTGTCTAACGTTTTTGACGCTTGCCTTCGCAATCGCTATCTCTTTCTGTCAAACGGTATAAATCGTTGACAGAAAGAGATAGTGAAAGCGAAGGCAAGCGCCAAAAGCGTTAGACAATACGGCCTCAGGTTAGGATTTTTAGAGCGGGACGCTCCACGGGTTAAGTATGTATCTATCTATATAAGTATGTTTATCCGTTGCCTATCTAGTACCCATAACACAAGCTTTATTTACTTGGGACTAGATCAATTGATATGAATTGTCCCGTGATATTTAATTATTAATTAATTAATTTAGGATGAAATAATGGATTATCAAGTAATTACACATATATAGGGTACCCAGTTAATAATGGACAATCTTCTATCCACCGACAGGCACCGATAATTCCAATAAATGGATACTTAGGTGCTTAAAATTTTCACAGAATATATATTATAATGCATCCACTATTACAGCAAATAACAAAAATAAATTGTACGGAACCCTTCATGTATGAGTCCGACTCTTGACAGGTCGTACTTACACAAATAAATAGGAAAGAATTCCATGGGGAACTGCGTTTGGACAGCTCATAAAAAGTATATAATTGGTGCTGTCAAATACTCTACTTCTCACTTCCTTGTGACCTTATCAAAGTTATGGTTGTTCTCGGATCCTTCAATCTCAATGTTACGTACTAATCCTGACACGCCATATCTCACAGATCGAGTGACCTTCTTAATCCGTCGTGACCCACGAATTTTGCGTAATTGTAACTAATCGCTGCCAAACAGTTAAGTTTAATTGTTTGAGTTTATAAATTATTGTCTTTTGTGGTTGGTGAAGTCCGGAAAGTGATTGATATGACTGGATATTATTAGGTATTAGAAAATATGCGAATGAAAGCGGAATTGTTATCAAATAATTTATTGAATCAGGCGTTACTATGCGGAGGCCCATATTAATGAAATGAAACAATTACTTTGCTCACCCGTGCCTTACGATAGTTAAGTTTCTGTATGAAATGCGTATTCATGCAGTTCGTCCACCTCCACACTGTACGAACACACACAAATCACACAAACCCAACCATCACCACCACCAAACTACACTGACGCGTTTCGAACTCAACTATTTAGAGCTCATCTTCAGAGTTGGTACCACAACCGTACGCTATGCTACCAAATCGAATACACTATTATTATTATTTTATTATTTGTAATGGTTTGACCTAAGAATGGCCTGTTAAGTAGAGGGTCGAGTCGAGGCTCCCACCTCTGAGTATTTCGGAATTTATGTGCGAAATTACATTTGAAATTTACCATGAGCTTTCCGGTGAAGGAAAATATCGTGACGAAGCCTGTGCACCTCCGAAGAAATTCAATGGTGTGTGTGAAGTTCCTAATCCACTCTGGGCCTGCGTGGGAACTAAGACCTAAGCCTTCTCATTCTGAGAGGAGGCCTGTGCCCTACAGTGGGACGTATATAGGCTGGGATGATGAAACATCCAAGACTCGAGCACAAAAATTCGTATTTTTCATACAAATATCTGCCCCGGCCGTGAATCGAACCCGGGACCTCAACCTTCGTAATCAGGTTCTTTAACAACTAAGCTATCCGGTTATCTAAACTTATAAACATTTACATATTTTCGTGCATATTCCTATCCGGTCTTAATTTATTAGCCTTCTAGTTAATTATTTGACGGTGGTCACTTGTGGATCCCAAGGTAATCAAATACATCAACGGACTGTAGAGGCCACATGAGCCTTCCAGGCATTTAGATCACATGATGCTTGAATTACACCTACGTAATTATATCCATAGGCAGTTTTTAAGGCCGCCACAGACCAGATGCGTGTGCGTGACACGTCACGCCCACGCA
This sequence comes from Archips xylosteana, assembly GCA_947563465.1. Lineage (NCBI taxonomy): Eukaryota > Metazoa > Arthropoda > Insecta > Lepidoptera > Tortricidae > Archips > Archips xylosteana. The sequence continues at coordinate 1,552,013 of OX387351.1, read as the reverse complement.
CCGGTTGTAATAAATGAACCCTGACTTCCTGCGGGGTAGGTCTTCTAGGGTTGTGATCGATGGCTGTTCGTCCGATCCTATGGACATTAATGACGCCGGTGTTCCTCAGGGATCAGTGCTTTCTGCCACTCTATTCTTGCTGCACATAAAAGACCTGTTGGTATATCCCGGTACTTTTGGATACGCCGATGACAGCACAGCGTCAGAAAGATATTTGTCCGATGCTCAAGCGAGTAGTTCCAACACTCTTAGAGAGGCTATGATAGGTAATTTGAACTGTACACTTCGGGCAGTGTCCGATTGGGGCGAAGCCAATTTAGTTGGTTTTAATGCCTCTAAAACCCAGGCGTGTTTATTTTCCGCAAAACGGAGTTTTTTTAATCTAGCTCCTACTTTCCGGGGTGTGCCTGTACCAATGTCTGACCACCTTCAGCTCCTCGGTTTAGATCTCTCAGCTAAACTTAACTTCGGGAGTTACATTGAATCCTTGACAAATACTGCTGCAAAAAAGCTTGGTATCCTATCCAAGGTTAGGCGATACTTCACTGGACCAGCTCATTGGTCTTTACCGAGCCCAAATCCGATCCTGCATGGAGTATTGCTGCCACCTTTGAGACGATTCTGCTGAATATCAGCTAGCTGCTTTGGATTCGGTAGAACGGCCAGCGAAGAGGCTCATCGGCGTCCCTGTGATGCGGATTTTTGTCGCCAGAGCCTTAATTCATCATCGCAGGAGAGTGGCTTCCCTACCGGTATTCTACAGGCTACATTTCGGTGAATGTGCCTCGGAACTGCACGACCTTATTCCACCTGCTCCTTTCTTCCACAGGTCGACCAGAAGTAGGCGGGGTCTCCACCCTTACGTTGTCAGTATTCCCAAAATCCGCACAAAGCGTTTTCGCTCTTCCTTCATCAACCGCACAGCTAAGGACTGGAATTTCCGCTTGCGACTGTGTTCCCTGAACACTACAATTTGGCGGTTTTCAAGTCTAGGGTGAATGAGCATTTACTAGGCAAGCGTAAAAACCGTTAAGAAAAATGGACACACTAGATGTGTGCACATGGTGTGCCATGCCATTTTGGTAATCTATCAGATGAACTGATTTTATATTTTTTAGGAATCTAGCCTATTGGTCACGTAATTTCGAAAAATCATGCCTGAGCATTGAGGAGACTGTATAACACCTTCCTAAGGTTAAGGGTTCAGACACTCATATAGAAACCTCACCTTAGGAAGACATAGTAATACAGTCTCCTCCAATTCCACAAATTAGACCGAGCGTAATTCCAAAAAAAACTCAGTTAATTCTGCCCTTCTCTTGGGGGGTGAGGAGCGAGGGGCGGGGGGCGGTCCGATCCATCACGCTGTCACATGCCATTAGAGGCCGGTGGGTGGGGAAGGAGAAAGTACGCGCCATTGTTGCAAAATATAGCTAAAGTCATTTCATTAACATCATTTCAGCCGAAAGACGTCCACTGCTGAACATAGCTAAAGTGAAATCTTCTTGTATAAGAATCTCGTCTCGTCTTTTGTGAATTTTGTCTATTTTTGATAGGTCACTAGGTCTGAGAATAGGTCGTAGGCTATTTTCTATACGCCTATTCTTCGCAGACTGAGTCCGGGCAACTAGCAGTTATGTGTTATGTGGGTTTTAGGACCTTGTGCAAGGTCCGTCTGCATTGCTAATACTAACTATAGGTAGCTCGTTTGCCACACACGCTTTTCATTATTTCAAGCTAAATTAGACAATGACGCACCGATGCAAGACAGTCGCTGGGTACAGTTATCGTCATCATCATCACCAATCCAGCCTTTAAACGTTCCACTGCCTGGCACAGGCGTCCTCTCAGAATTAGAGAGCTTGGGCCGTAGTTCCCACGCGAGCCCAGTGCAGATCAGGAACTTCACACGCACCATTGGTTTTTTCGCAGGCAGTGTAGGTTTCCTCATGATGTTTTCCTTCACAGTAAAGCTCATGGTAAATTTCAAATGCAATTCCGCACGCGAATACCGAAAAACTCAGATGTGCAAGCCCGGGCTCGAACCCACGTCCCTCTGCTTGAGAGGCTATAGGTCAAACCGCTTGGGTAACACGGTTTCATTCTTCTTTTTAACCGACTTCAAAAAAAGGAGGAGGTTCTCAATTCGGTTGTATGTTCTTTTTTTTTTTTTTTTTTTAACGTGTGTTACCTCAGAACTCCGTCATTTATGAACCGATTTGGAAAATTTTTTCGTTGTTTGAAAGCACATGCTTCAAGGTTGGTCCCGTTGTTACCAAAATCCAGTTCTGATGATGGGATCCATGAGGAATTGAAGAAACTCCTCAAAAATTCAAGAGAAACGTATAGCGATTTTAGTATTTTCGGTGACAAGTCGAGCATTTGCATTCAGAAAGTATCATGGAACTCTGAAATAAAACGGCTTAAACCTGTCGAGTTTTAAAAATAAAATTTTCAACATAAACTTATTTCGAAGTCAAACTGATGATTTTATCCTACGCATCTATTTTATACAGAAACAACTAAAAAGCAAAAAATAAAATTTTTGCTTTTTAGTTGTTTTTATGTTTAATATTATGTATTTATCGTTATAATTGTGTTTATCAGTTGTCCACGTATTATGAGTTCTGGCATTTAACAAACTGCCTTAAGACATATAGATAGAAAGTGTAAGTACTATATTACCGGCTTTCGTCTGTAGGTTATCATTAACATACACCCACGCCTCTATCCCGTTTGTAGCTTGCGTCTCTTTTCTACTAAGTTAGTTAGAAGGAGACCAAAGAAATCCCCGCACCTTAGGGTAAATTGGTCATGTACTTTCTCCGTGCCGTGCGAAATATTTCGCACAAATAAACGTAAGCGGCAAATATTTCGCAGCCGCCATACTTGAGACTAGCGAGCGCACGCGGCTTCGTCTACTTAATGTTAAAAGCTAGGGTCTTTATGGCAACGACAAGTCTCCTCTGAAACTAAACTAATCCCAGTAGAATTGCAGGATTTGTGCAAGTGGCGTTACACTGCGGCGGTCGGTTGACCACTTCAAACTCGTTAGTACCTACCCATTTTGGTCTACGATTTAGATCTATACTAATAGAACTAAACGGACGAAATAATCCATTTAGTCCTTCTACTTCTGGCACGAATTTTAATAATGAAATAAATAAATCATGGGAATATGGACACCAATTGACCTAGTCCCATACTAAGCAAAGATTGTACTATGGGTACTAGACAACGGATAAACATACTTATATAGATAAACTAGCTGTTGCCCGCGACTCCGTCCGCGAAGAATAGGGTATAAAGAAATAGCCTACGACCTATTCTCAGACCTACCGAGTATGGAGAAAAAAGTTTCATAAAAATCGGTCGAGCCGTCTCGGAGGAGTTCGATAACAAACACCGTGACACGAGATTTTTAAATATTAGATAGAATACATACTTAAATACATATTAAACATCCAAGGCTTTTCGCTGCTCCTAAATGGGAACGATTTTCTCATTTCGTAGCCAGATTTGGTAGCTGGCTACAAGATGCGAAATGTGCTTTCCCATGTTGTAGCTAGTTCCTAAATGGGAACGATTTTCTCACTTCGTAGCCAAATTTGCTAGCTAGTAAATGGGAACCAGAAGAAAATCCACACTTACGATGTTGCAAGCAAAATCTAGTTGAATTTATCTTTATAGTAGGTCATCATCATCATTTCAGGCAAAAGACGTCCACTGCTAAACAGGCCTCCCCCAAGATAGTAGTATAATCAGGGCGAGTTTAGAAAGGGATTGGAGTTGACAGTAATTCTATATGTTTACGTCAAAATATGTATGAAATGACAGTTCTGACAGTCCCATTCAGATTGCGGTTTGATAATATCTACCGTATTAAAAACACTAGGCTACCATCACAGCACATGGATAATATTTTTTGCGGTTACACTAAAAAAATTATAAAGATGACATTTTAGAAATCCCGCTATCCCGGAAAATTGCATAGTTCCCGCGGGATAGCGATAAACGAATTCTTCCCAGACGGAGTCGCGGGCAACAGCTAGTATATTAAGAAAATAAAGGTATTCTCAGACCGCTGCAGTGCATGTCTCCACCCGCTCGTTTCCCGCGATTGTTTCGCGAAACACGCTGATCCATCAAAACTTTGAGCTGCTGACAAAACTCTTACCAACAGTTTAGCGTTGACGGCTTTGTTGTGGTTGCTCATTGAAGTTACACGTATTTGTATTCGTTAACAAGATAAGTTTAAACTTATACGGCAATACGAAATGAGAACTTTAAATTTTTTGTACCTAGGTACTTAATAGTTTCCAAAATTACGAAACTGGGTTTTTTTACACTGAAACAATTACTTTGCTCACAATTCAAAATTGTTTTGCTTTGGTCGCGGGTGAGCAATTCGCCCTGCCCACATGCCACTTGGGTCTGGCGATTCATAGAGTTATGTCGGTCATCATTTCTAACGCTATCCCATAGAGAAACTCCGAGCATAACCCTCTCCATCGCCCTCTATGTGACGTTGAGCTTTCTTATGAGACCCATCGTTAGCGGCCACGTCTCAGTGCCATAAGTCATCACTACCAACGCTGGTCAAAGACTTATGAATTTAGACACTACGGTGTATTGAATGACAACGACAAGATATTGTAGAGCTTCCCGAACGCTACCCAGCAGCTTCCTAGGCACTTGATACTTCTGCCGTTCCCTTATCACGCCCTCAACTCTTATTATTACCAAAGACTGCAAAAAACACTAAAGGAAAAGGGTCCCCCAAAACACACAATGTATTAGCACCCTTCTAAAGGTTCGATATACGTATTACAGTTTACATTTTTTCCCCAAAAATTCCAATTTTCGTACAATGTTAACGTCCCAATTTCGTGAAAAAAAATGTAACGAAAATGTCAATCTTCGATATAGAAATAAAGTATAATTCGGGTGCGGTGATCCATCATGGCGGAGACAGATTTGGAGAGCCAACGCACGTGTTGGTAATAATACAGAATTCGACGTGGGGAATAACATTATTTATAAAATTCTGGAATCTTGCATGGTATAATGGTTGTGTAAATAAAATGAATAACTTTTTAGCCGCGAATTCGTCTTGCGCAGTGTTCAAATTTGTGGTAGGTACCTAAAGCTTCTTCATTTCTTTCCTTGAATACCTAAACAAATCCAGCAAAGCAACATCTAAACATCCATCTTCATTGTTATCGGTATCATTTAGTGAACATACCTATAAATACAGTTTGTTCCATATCCCGTGAGAATTTCCAAAAATTTAGATTTTTACTGCTAAAATTACCATACCTACATCGTGAGGAAACGTCCTGTACATACCAGCGAAGAAACTCAATGGTGTGTGCAAACTACCCAATCTTCACAGGATCCGCGTAGGAACTATGGCCCAAGCCCTTTATTCTTAGAGGACGCCTGTGATGATGATTACCAAGAAATAGTCACCCCACTTTGCAACGAGCATTTCAAATCAAGAAAACGGCTCCCATCCGTGAAGCGATTCATCGACCCGTGAGCTTACTACGATTCTGTGACTGGGGAATTCCTGTACTTGAGGATAAGTATCTTGGGGATACGTGTATATTTTTGAAACTTTGAATGTCACGAACACACAAAGCGATAGTAAATAGTTTTTCGAAAATATCTTGTAGCGACTACTAGCGGAGCTTCCCGAACGCTGCCCAGCCGAGTCGGATTCGTCGATTGACCTCTTTCTCGAAGTTGAACCTACCTAATTGGATTGTGTGTCCCGGTAGATATAGTCGTGAACAACTTCTAGTGGAGAGTCTCCAATTATAACGGGATATGGTACAACATGGGCGTTCGACATGACCTTCGTCTTGTCCATGTTAAGACCAACTCGCTCGGAGACTGTCCCGAGGTCAGCGAGAATCGCACTTGGTCTTCCAAGGTCTCAGCCATAAGCCCTACGTCATCGGCAAATTGATACGTGTATTGTGAGTGATGTATTCGCCATTTACATTGATGCCTCGCCCTTCCCAGTCAAGAGTAGCGTCCACGAACCGGAAGACGCAGTGTAGGTAGGCCTCCAACAAGATGGAGCGACGACCTGGTTAAGGTTGCGGGATCGCGTTGGATGCGGATGGCACGGTGATCTGTTTGGCGAGCTTTGGGGGAGGCCTATGTTCAGCAGTGGACGTCTTTCGGCTGAAATGAATGAATGATGATGACTACCAGAGCCATCTAGTCATCACATGAGAAACTAATTACTATATCCTGTATCGCCCTATCGAAGCTTCTCAACTCAGCTGCATAAATTAAATACTTACAACTTCCAACTTTCATCCATCGGACTTCGATCCCCAGGCATAACATCTGCCTGGAGCGAGATCTCTGTACAACCTACCCTCAAATTGTGATCCCGACGTGACACGCTACAATGTAATTTAATACTAACAGTGACGTATTATGGGTTCCATCTATTATCGCTTAACTAAACGGTTCGCTTTATCTTTCCTAATCAGTGGCATAACTATAGGGCGGCAGAACTGGCAAAATGCCACGGGCTCCCGATCCTAGAAGGCCCCGGCCCAAGAGGCCGCGAGCTCTAAAGTGATATTAAAATGCCACGGGCTCCCGATCCTAGAGGGCCCCGGCCCAAGAGGCCGCGAGCTCTAAAGTGATATCAAAATGCCACGGGCTCCCGATCCTAGAGGGCCCCGGCCCAAGAGGCCGCGAGCTCTAAAGTGATATTAAAATGCCACGGGCTCCCGATCCTAGAGGGCCCCGGCCCAAGAGGCCGCGAGCTCTAAAGTGATATTAAAATGCCACGGGCTCCCGATCCTAGAGGGCCCCGGCTCAAGAGGCCGCGAGCTCTAAAGTGATATTAAAATGCCACGGGCTCCCGATCCTAGAGGGCCCCGGCCCAAGAGGCCGCGAGCTCTAAAGTGATATTAAAATGCCACGGGCTCCCGATCCTAGAAGGCCCCGGCCCAAGAGGCCGCGAGCTCTAAAGTGATATTAAAATGCCACGGGCTCCCGATCCTAGAGGGCCCCGGCTCAAGAGGCCGCGAGCTCTAAAGTGATATTAAAATGCCACGGGCTCCCGATCCTAGAGGGCCCCGGCCCAAGAGGCCGCGAGCTCTAAAGTGATATTAAAATGCCACGGGCTCCCGATCCTAGAGGGCCCCGGCCCAAGAGGCCGCGAGCTCTAAAGTGATATTAAAATGCCACGGGCTCCCGATCCTAGAGGGCCCCGGCCCAAGAGGCCGCGAGCTCTAAAGTGATTTTAAAATGCCACGGGCTCCCGATCCTAAAGGGCCCCGGCCCAAGAGGCCGCGAGCTCTAAAGTGATATTAAAATGCCACGGGCTCCCGATCCTAGAGGGCCCCGGCCAAAGAGGCCGCGAGCTCTAAAGTGATATTAAAATGCCACGGGCTCCCGATCCTAGAGGGCCCCGGCCCAAGAGGCCGCGAGCTCTAAAGTGATATTAAAATGCCACGGGCTCCCGATCCTAGAGGGCCCCGGCCCAAGAGGCCGCGAGCTCTAAAGTGATATTAAAATTAAATTACAGATGTACTTGTACCTAGTGCAAAATGATTTTCCTTCGCACTTTATCAGAAAACTTCGTAACTTCGTTATCGTGCTCTCTCAATAGCTTCAGTACCAAACACCGGATTGACGGGTGCAAATCTGTTCTGACGTTTAATAGTGCGAGGACACATTAAACTAATTTTATTAGTTGTTATCGATAAAAATGACGCACAACAGTTGTCTAATTTTAAGAATTTGAATTAAGAAGAAAACTTCATACACTAAAATAAACGTTTTGAGGAATTAACTTCTTTAATATTTTATATAGTTTTCATAATATATGATCAACATTTTTTTCCACATTTTCAAACTTCAATCTTCGTCGCCTGGGCGTCTCGATATATTTCTGTGCCTGGGCGACAATAACCAACTAATGACCTTTCTAGGTCAACTGTAGTAACTGGAGCAAATTCAAACAATTTATAGTGTTGATGAATTTCTTCTGTACGACTCAGTTCTACTTCTTTTTTTTTTTTTTTTTTTTTTTTTTCCGGATACCAAATCATTTAATGTTTTGAAAGTTGAAATGCCGACATTCAAATTTAGCCATTAGTTATGATGATAATGATGGTTAAAAATTGTTTTTATCAATGTCAATAAACTTAGTCGATTTTGAATGAATCACTAGCACTGGTAGGTACATTTTTGCCCCCGTCAATCCGGTGTTTGCCCATCTTACAGCCGTGTAGCCATCTTACATTTTTCACTTTCACATTTGACACTAAACAATAAAGTTCCATATTAATTGATATGAAAGCGTCACTCATTTAATACAATCATTGATTGACAGTTCGAGTGCCATCGTATTCCGATTGAGATCCGAGTTTTCCCGATGGAAAATCATTATGCACTAAATCTGTACCTACAACGCTTTGAGGATTCAGGTAAAGGTAACGCCACCAGAGTTGAGGCCACGCACACAACCACATCTCTTGTAATGACAGCGGGATTTTGACGTTGTGTTGTCGTTAAACGTCAACACAACGTCAAAATCCCGCCGAGAGTCATTACATGAGATGTGGTTGTGTGCGTGGCCTCAACTCTGGTGGCGTTACCTTTACAACGTGATGATTTTTACTGGAAGGGTCCCATCCAAAGAATTTGCCACGGGCATCACATGGTATACTTAGCTACGGCACTTTTCCTAATAGGTACAAATATCTAAGGAATAGAGTTCGCTCTTATCATCTACAGATAGATACAACCTAATCTAACGTGAGATTTTTCAAAAAATTTATATTGAGTAGGAATGCGATGATTTATTAACATTATTTTTGTTTTATTACTTTGAAAAGAGTAGTATCTGAGCTTATTTAGTTAGAGACGTGCACAATTAGATTTTTCAAACTTATAAATTTCTCGCATTTTGGCACTATTTATTGTCAGAAAAAATACGTGATATTTGCTGAGACCTCCCCTTTCCCCTAAGTAAGATTTGGTGAGAATTGGCTTGACCCCCTGAATACCTCACGTAATTAGACGCCCCCTAAGTAAGTAGTCGGCTGAAATTTTGTTGCTGACTGCTACATACTATACCGAAAGCGATATAAACAATCGTAAGCAACCTCTATTTCCCGAAGCTTCCCCCGGCGATCCATCACGCTGTCGTCGCCGCATTGTTGTTCGATGTCTCTATTGCCGATTTTATTTTTGGGATTTTTGCTAAGCTTCTCTAGTAGGTAGTGTTGCAACGTTGGATTTGAAAAATCAGGAGATAGGTACTTATTACGCCCCAGAAACGAGATCGAGAAAAATGTTTTAGTTTCTTAACTATAGGACCCCATACATCCCTGCTTTTATATGCAAAAACATGTGACATGGCAACACTGTTCTCTAGGAACAAGGTAGGTTTTAGGGTTTCGTGACTCAAAGAGAAAAAGTAATCGAAGTCAAAGCTTTACACTTTAGTAGGTACTTACCTTGTCGCTGCAGAACTCCTGACAATTTTATACAAAAGTTCAAACATGCAGTAACAGCGACAAGGTAGTAAATCTGTTTCTTTATTCTTTCTATTTACAAGTGATACTTCATTTCTCTTAATCTCATTTATCATTTTGTCGTAAGCCTAGTTTAGAGCTGCAAGAAAAATCGTGCATGTTGCAGTATATTGGATATAGTGGTTCTTATTGCTGTGACAGTAAGGTCTAATTTGGACAAATTTACGCGTCTTCGTGAATTGCACCAGCTTTACTGTGCGGCAAGGTAGGCAACGCCATCTATCGTTGTCGGTAAGGAAATCGTCAGGGTTTCGCCGATCCCGTAATACCTGTCGCACGCCTAAAATTAAACTGCCTCGATCCGAAATATTCGCATTCAAAAATAAACTTTGTGTTAATAACAATTAGGTTTAGGTTTGAAATTAATGAGAATAAATCGCATTGTGTCAGTTTCATTTTAAGCGTGCGCTGTGTGCGAGATCTATTAAATCACTTATTTTTATCATCATCATCATTTCAGCCGAAAGACGTCCACTAATGAACATAGGCCTCCCCCAAGGCTCACCAAACAGATCGGTCCCGTGCCATCCGCATCCAACGCGATCCCGCAACCTTAACCAGGTCGTCACTCCATCTTGTTGGAGGTCTACCTACACTGCGTCTTCCAGTCCGTGGACGCCACTCTAGAACTTTTTTGCCCCATCGGCCATCAGTTCTACGAGTTCCTTTTTTCTACAAGAACATTTTTCGGTTTTTCTAAGCGTAAAATTAAAGTACCTGGGCGACCGAGCTCTGCTCGGGCAGAAACTCGGTACCAAGCGTTTTCCCAGAGATAAGACCAAGCTAGATCAATTTTTCATCCCCGAAAACCCCCAAATACCAAATTTCATCGAAATCGTTGGAACCGTTTCCGAGATCCTGATTGTGTACACCGGAGGGGTGGGGGGGGGGGGGGGTTGAGAGGGGGGGGGAGGGGATGCGGGGGAGGGAGCGCGGGGGCATTAAAGGGGGGATGAAAATTTCATTGATTTTGCCGTAGGATGCACCGTTTTCAAGATATTTGGCAAAAACACCGGAGGGGGTGGAGGGGTGAGTCACGTTAAACTATCGTCCGTAAACCGACTTTACAGACAACCGGCTTTTCCTGTTCTGTGCTCCCAATAGGGAACGTGCACATAGACGGTGCTGCCAACTGGTGCCATAAGGGTGCCATCAATTTGAATGTTTTACCTTGATAAGTTTGTTTTACTGTCCGCATAGTGTCTCTTCTGTCGCATTAGTGCTGCCGCCTATAGTTACTGCACGTACCCTATAATACTTTTTCTAACAAAAAAGTAACTTTTTCTCGCAAAAAAATAACTTTTTCTCACAAAAAAGTAACTTTTTCTCACAAAAGAAGAAACTTGACGTTTTCTCATAAAAAATAAACAAAAAAAAAAAAACTAAAAATCTTAAAAAAAACGTGGTATCGAACCGAGGTCGGCTGGATCCTCGACCACCCGATTTCTAATGTGCCATTATGATCTGCTCGAAGTCGGCGAAATTTAGCTTTATATTCTAATGCAAACAAAAATAGCCGGAAAACACGAGTAAAAGCGATTTTCTGAAAATGAAACATAGCTAGATCAGTTTTTCATCCCCGAAAACCCCCACATACCAAATTTCATCGAAATCGTTGGAGCCGTTTTCGAGATCCTGATTATATATATATATACAAGAATTGCTCGTTTAAAGGTATTAGATAAACCACAGACTTGAATTTTGTAGTGAGAGACTTGTACTTACTTCACCAACGCAGCCTATATACGTCCCATTGTAGGGCACAGGCCTCCTCTCAGAGTGAGAGGGCTTGGGTCGTACCTAGTTCCCACGCGGGCCTAGTGCGGATTAGTAACTTCACATACACCATTGAATTTCTTAGCAGTGTGTGGAGGCTTCACACCTTTGATCAATTATAACTGTAGATACACATTGCCGAACAAAATCCCGTTCAAAGAATGTCCGATCTTTTTTATTTGTTTGCATAACAATTAAAATCATCACCTACACAGAAATTTGAACCTAGTCTTTACTTCATTACAGTCGAATTTCGGTTGACACTTGACATCTAAACTTGACCATTTCACGCAACGTACTGAGAAAAAAGAAGGCCACTTTTATCAAAGTGGCGCTCATTTGGCTCGGACATTTTCGGGCGCGCGACTGTGGATCTACAGTTATAATTGATCAAAGCTTCACACGATCTTTTTCTTCACAGTAAAGCTCATGGTAAACTTCAACTTGTTTGTTGGTATTAATAACACTAGGTACGACATTGTGTTTTACTTTAGTTGTGTATAATGGTCAGCTGTCTACACATAATTTCTAACACACACGCATACGCACATGTACACACACACACATACACGCATAAAAACACACGGAATATATTACTTTTTATAAACTTGTATATGTATTCTTTAAAGGCCCATTTACATGGTACGAGTTTCTCGCCTCGACCATACGATTATCGTAGCTCGAGAAAAAATATAGTATCATGTAAACTACACGTACGATATCGCACGAGAAGGGGCGATAATCGCCTCGTCTTTAATGATTGAATGTCTCCGTGTAAACAAAGTTTAAATGCGAGAATCGTATTTCGAGTTCGTGTGCTTTTCAGTCGCCGTCATGTCATGATCATGAGTGCATTGTATGACATCGCATGCGTAACTATATAAAAAAAAACAAGCTCAATACTAAGTGCAAGGCTAGTTTTCCTCCCGAAAAATGCAAAAATCCCGCGGGATAGAAATAAGTGAATTAAATTTCGGGCCTAATTTTAAAAATTATTTCACCAATATAAAGCTACACTATCCGTGATTGACATAGGCTGTTTTTTCCCTGGATTGGCAACTAGTAGTATTAATACGGTCAAGGTCATGTGTAAGGCGTCAAAATATCTATACAACTCTATGCCACTAACTATAAGGTTGATATTTGCATGTGTATTTGACGCGATGGCAGTATAGATATTTTTGCCTTTGACTGTACAATTCGGGAATTCCAATTCGACCGCCAGAATTATCGGTTTACGTTAATAGTTATTTGTGATACAAGGTTGGTTAGTATGGTTTTACAAATGAGTTGACGAGTGATAAACCCGAGCCGCAAGGCGAGGGTTTTCATCGTCACGAGTTTGTAAAACCTTGCCAACCGTGTATCATACGACGTTTTACAATACATTTGTGAGAAAATAGGCAATTAATAACACAAAATTGTAAAATAAAAACAAATTTCTCGAGATACTTATTGGTAGCAAAAGATTATTTTGCGCGGTTTGCGCCTTACTTTAAAATATCGGGCGGAATTAATTCCATGTTATTGTCGACTTCATCACTTGAACATCACTCATTTTGTTTGGTTTTTGTACATATACTATAATCAACAACTCAAAATAACGCAAAGTTTTACAAAAATGGCGCGTCCGTAAGTTTTGTTTTTAATTAGGTTAACTAAAATTATCAGGCAAAGGTTCGACGCGTTCAGCCACTGTGATTTTTTCGAATAAATAAAAGGTGGAAATCATTAAAATCTGCGGTAATTAAATTACAGTTTGTAATAATAACAATCAATTTTGCAAATTCATTACTTAGTTTTGTATATTTATACATTTTTCTACGTATAAATCGATATTTTTTATTTTTGTCACTTAAAACTCTTTGCTTGTAAACTTTTAAAATGGAGAATTAAAAAAAAACTGCAAAAATAATAATAATAATAATAATTTATTTATTTAAATAAGAACATAGGTTTACACAAATGAATTATCCATCAGACCCCAAACTAGGCTGGGCCTGTATCTTGGGTGTCTGCGAAAAAAATCGCACTAGTGCGGTAAAATGAACTTACGAGCCATGTATACATCCTTTGAAAGTGAATTTTTCGAGCAAATGTATTGTAAAGGTTATTTAACCCTTCTGTTTGCTCTCCTTGTAAAAATAAAAAAATAAATAAGGTAGAGGCGATTTATCGACCACATGCATTGAGTTTGAAATTGAACCTTATCGATTAAATTATACGTCACTATTTCCATTGTAATTATTGAAAATACGACTAGCTTTAAAAGCATCCTTTGTCAGACTACCACAGAATCAAAAGCAGCTATCAAATACATACCTGACAAAGGATACTTTTAAAGCTAGTCGTATTTTGCCCCATGTTTTGGAGCATACTAATGCTCCAAAACATGGGGCATTATTAGGGGTTAAAAATAAACAACATAATTTCCTAACATTTTTATTAAATAACATTATCTAAATCCTTCATTCATAGTACACGCATAGCTCGGAAACATCTCAATAGCAGGGGCAGTGATCGCCAAAGATTTGAAATGTAAAAAATAAATTAATAAAATATAATTATTTACAATATAAACCGGAGTGGAGTTTGGCGGAGATTCCCTGTCTTACTGGCTCTGTGCTTGAGCGATTCTGAAAATAAAAGATAAATATTGAGTACAACGCCATCTGTTGTGTATAACATCACTATGTAGTTCAAAAGCAGTGTTTTTCAAATAGTGGTGGCGCGACTCTAGTTGCGAATGAATTAAAATGTTTATTTATATAGGATAAAGGTAATTGTTACTTTGAAAGCTAGCAAAACTATTGAACTCTAACTTATTCATTTATTCTACAGCGTTTCTCTAATCAACTAGAAAATTTAAATTAATTGAAGGGCTGTTTAGAAAAACAAAATAACTGACTAAACTGGTAGACACTTGTAGACAAACAATTTTACTCACAACAAGTGTCAACCAGCCTAGTCAGTTATGTTGTTTTTTAACCGACTTCAAAAAAAAGAGGAGGTTCTCAATTCGTCTGTATGTTTTTTTTTTTCTAAATATCCCTTCAATTACAATAACACAAAAGTGGGACTTTTGTGTTACGCCAATACTAATGAATCAAAGAAAAAACAATATATCTATCATCAGTGATTACTTATCTTTCGTCTCTTATTTCTTGGGGATCGCAACCAAACTTGAAAAACACTGTTTTAAAGCGATATGAATTTTCTCACAGACTACTCTTATATTTTAGCTAAACTGATGTTATTTCAGCGCAATCTAGTTACAATTTTTGTCATAGGGATCCCATAAAGCTTGTTTTACGTTGTCTCGAGCGTATTACTGTGTATGTAATTTAAGCGCCATCTAGTAGTAAAGAAGGAAACGCTTGTTGAATAGTACAGCGGGCAAAAGCCAGCTCAGGGCACGATGTTTCGAACAATCTAAGCTACGGTGTACTACTAGCGCCATCTAGCTACATTATTTGGTACCTACTCACTTGTTCCGCTGTAAGTTTTTGCAGCGGCGTCCCACGTCTAAGTAAGAAGTGCACGCCATCTAGCGTGAACTTGGAAACTACTTAATTTGAGGACAATACAGCGGACACGGCACCAACGACGCTGTGAGAGCCAGGTATGGTGAGCACCTCTAAGCTACGGGTAAAATACTTGGGAACGTCAGCACCAGTCACTCGCCAAGCAACCATACTACTAACGCCATCTAGTCACAATATTTACCACTTACGTGTTCCTTAAGTTTCTGCAGTGGCAGCCCGCGTCTAAACGATAAGTGCCATCTAGCGGGAACTATACTTACTTGTTGGACAGTACAGCGGACACAGCACCATGGATTTAATAACCTAACCGGACTGAGTACTCTAACTTTTATTAGTCAATCAAAAGTGACCCATATTACCAAGCCATACAGTTTAATAATTGCAACTAGAGACAGCGGTCCTAGAGATTACATATAAACTAGAGAAACTAGAGAATTGTGTCCCACTCGCACCATTACTTGATCACCCTAATTAGAACGAGATACAACTCTGTGGTTTGTTTTTTTTTCGGCCTCACTTTTTTGTCGCAGTACTCAGTCCTGGTTATGTATTAAGTCCATGCACGGCACCGACGACGGTGTCAGGGCGGGGTATGGCGAGCAGCTCTAAGCTACGGGTAAAAGGCTAGGGAACGTCAGCGCCAGTCATTTGTCAAGCAACCATACTACTAACGCCATCTAGTCACTATATTTACCACTTACGTGTTCCTTAAGTTTCTGCAGTGGCAGCCCGCGTCTAATCGACCAGTGCCATCTAGCGGGAACTATACTTACTTGTTGGAAAGTACAGCGGAGACGGCACCGACGACGGTGTCGGGGCGGGGTATGGCGAGCAGCTCTAGGCTGCGGGTGTAAGGCATGGGCACGTCAGCGCCGGTCACCCGCCAGGCGGGCGCGTCCAGCTCGAAGAAAGTGGGGGATTCCATGACGCGGGCGCAGATCTCCGCACCGATACCTGGAATAAGTTGAATAAAGTGCCATCTAGCGAGTTGTTTGTACAAACCACCGAATACTATTGGCTATGTGCGAAGCGGGTGGAGGGGGTACAGAAAACGATCGCAGCGCACAACATGGCAAAAACTGGAAGTAAATGGGGAGGAAATGTTGTCAACGCTACGCGGCGCCACCGTCGTGCACGTAGCCAATAGCCTTTATCGATGATTTCGTTCGCGGTAACTGCCATTAGAGGGTATTTTTTATAAATTACGTCCCACCATTTTAATTTATTTTGAGACACTTCTTTATAAGAAAATAGCACTTCTTTTCGTGCGTTGCAAAAACACGTAATTTAAGGATTGCTGTTCAATTATTAATTGAACTTATAATTATTTCTAACACATGAGTATATTTTAAGGATGGGTTATTTAAATGTTAATATTTAATGTCAATAATTGTCTTAAGTTACTGTTGTATGTAATAAGCCAAAAGGGCATGAATTGTCAGGTCGTACTTGTGATGATGATGATGACTTGTCGGTCATCAAAATCAAAATAATAAATTTACTCAATTTACTAAGCTAATAAGCACTTATGGATGTCGAAGAATCTTCCACCGGTTCGGAAAAACCCCGTTGAGAGGAATCCGGTAAGAAACTCAACAAGGTAGGTTCTACAATTACCTACATTAACAGCTTCCAAATAGCTGCCTCGCATGAGGCATTTGTTCGGCAAAAGGTTCAAATTCGCGAGGAAGTTCGCTCAGTGGATATAGTATAAATCTTCCCAGGTGAATTTTTCGCTTCGAGCCATTACATTAAATTTGAACCTTAATACTATGACGATACCGTTTGTTTTGAAAGATAAGGGCTCGAAGCGAAAAATTCACCTGGGAAGATTTATACTATACCCGGCTATTGACTTACCAGACTGTGGCCATCCTTGCTCAACGGTGACGAGGTGGTGCGTCTTGGCGACGGACTGCGCGATCGCGTCGAAATCCAGAGGCCGCAGCGAGCGGAGATTGATCACTTCGCACTCGATACCTGAAGCGTTACAATACGATTACTTCCACTTCGGCACTCGACAATCAAGATTTCAGATCTAAGACTATAATTTGATTCGTTCTCTGTATTCTGTTTGGAAGGAGAAAGACGCTGATAGTTTTAAATTTTCACTAACAAAACTCACAAAAAAAGGATGGCGCAATGTAAAGCCGAGTTTAGACCTGCAAGAAAAATCGTGCAAGTTGCATTACGTTGCGCGGCCGTAAAGCAAACAAGTTTGCAGTGGCCAATCGAGCGCCGCAACGTAATGCAACTTGCATGATTTTTCTTGCTGTACGCTTAGTATAAGTCAAACTTCACCAAAATACTTCTCGATCGCGTTTTCGTAAAAAAATCAATTACTAGGGAAACATGGACAGGGCCTCCGCGCGCGCGCGTCCATGTTTCCATAGAATTGAAATTTTTACGTAAACGCGATCGAGAAGTATTTTGGTGAAGTAAAACTTATACTAAGCGTACTGGTCTAAACTCGGCTTAACGATGTACGAGTACGTACAGAGCAGTGAAGGCCAGGATGTATGTACAAAAAAGAGCAGCGAACGCCAGCTCGGGTAATTTTCGGGCGGGTGCGGGGGGGGGGGGGGGGGGGGGGGTTCAGGGAGGGGGGGGCGAGGGGGGAGTCCGGGGGCATTAAACGGGGATGAAAAATTCATTGATTTTGCCGTAGGATGCGCCGTTTTCAAGATATTTGACAAAACACCGGTTCTCGTCCGATCACCGAGGTTAAGCAACGTCGGGCGCGGTCAGTACTTGGATGGGTGACCGCCTGGTTTCATTTTTGTTTTTTGAATGTTTTGTTATGACATTGTCACGTTAAACTATCGTCCGTAAACCGACTTTACAGACAACCGCTTTTTTTAAAGGTGTGCTTATTCTAAAAGGGCGTAACTCAAAACCACGATACAATAGATCCATTACTTTTGTCTAGTCTCTATTGAAAAAAAGTGATGACGTAAATTTGACGTTAAGGTGTTGTCACATTTAAAATTATTACAGCTCTTTTTTCTGGTGAAAAAGGTAAAGGAAACATATCTATTCTGTTGTGGCACTGGTAAATTTAGATATGTTTTTAAATTTGTTGTATTTTTTAAAATATGGAGAAATAAATTATAATAAATATTTTTCCGTGTTCAGGAGGCGAAACTCTTTCGATTCCTGTAGTAATTTTCAGGTGTCAAACAAATGAAATCCCGTCAATTCTCTAAAGGAAAACATCGCGACGAACGCGAACCCTTCACACACCTGCGAAGTGATTCAATGGTGTGTTAAGTTCCCGATCCGCACTGGGCCCGTTTGGGAACTACGACCCAAGCCGTAGACGATGATGCTGAAATAAAGGTGCATTACCGTTAGAAGCCAGTTCTGCGGCAGCCTGCAAAGCAGTGTCGGTGGCTTTTCCAGCGCATACTACCGTGATGTGGCTACCTTCACGCTCGATTTTCGCCTTGCCTGTAACAACGGGAAATTAGTACTTTAAAGTCCAAGCATAGTAAAAGAGGAGAAGTATGTACACTTCAAACAAAAGTACATACATCGCGCGGCTTAAATGTGTGCGCGCCAGTTGGCGGCGGTACGCACGCACCCGCCGCACGCACACACTGATAATATTTATGGCTGATTAATTAGTTGTCTTTAGTCAAGGCTGCGCTAATCGCCGGTGCCGCACGTTGGTCGTCTCGCGCTCTCTTTGCGATCACCGATACCACAGAATATATAATAGTACTAACGTACAGAATGGACACGCTCCGCCCCGCACCGATTCGAGTTACCCCTCCCCTCAAGGCGCCACTGCTTGTCGCCGCTGTTCACCAGTCGGGTGCGCGATGTGATGCATGTCGGCCGCACGGCAATAAACTTGCGAAATGGGAATATATTGTGCATTGTATGTGTGTTTGGCATCAACCAAAGACAAGGAAAGGAGTTTTTTTCGATTTCCGAAGGACGAAAGAAGGTAGATTACCAACTTTAATTAGCAACATGTAACATTAGTAACTAGGGAAAGTAGTTTTAAAAGTTTGTTACCTATACTTTAAACATGAAACTACCGTGAGACTCACTCATAGTGAAAATAAACGGATCACTCACGTCTCAAAACGAGTTTAACTCGACATGTTTCGGGCTAATCCGTAGCCCTTCCTCTCGGAGTCGCACGTCACGGCGGCTGCCAAACGTACACGTTGTGCACGTTTGGCAGCCGCCGTGACGTGCGACTCCGAGAGTTAAACTCGTTTTGAGACGTGAGTGATCCGTTTATTTTCACTATGAGTGAGTCTCACGTTGTGCACGTTTGGCAGCCGCCGTGACGTGCGACTCCGAGAGGAAGGGCTACGGATTAGCCCGAAACATGTCGAGTTAAACTCGTTTTGAGACGTGAGTGATCCGTTTATTTTCACTTTGTTACCTATAATGTATAAATAGACGCCTTATATTAGTAGGTATTTGTAAAATTAATTTGTTAATTACTTCCTATCAATAGATCAATATCTACAATTACATTCTCTAATAGTCTTTACAAAATGAATTAGGTATACACTCATTCACTTATTTTTAAGTAATACGATAATTAGATTACCTACTCATTTTATTTTACATTACAATGTTGCTCGCGCTCAACGAACGGCGCGGCATTCACTTTCCGCAGCTATCTCTTTCTATCTCTTTTTGCGATAGTCAGCCCTGTGCATCTTACGCACACATTGACGCGTGTACAGACGTCGTCGTGCTTATGTAGATTCAAGAACGCGTATATTGTGCGTCGTGTCCGCCGTGTGCCGATACGTCAGTGTACTCGTTTTTGCGTATTCTTTTTGTATTAGGTATATTAAATTTAGTCACAGTGTAAATAATAAATAAATAGTAGTTGTAAATTAGTAATTTAGTAGTAAGATATAAGTGTAATAGTTTCGTGCAAGTACACATAATAAACAATATTACCTATTTATAAGGGTGAGGCCACAAGAGCGTAATTTTGTGAGTTGTGAGCGGCAGAATTTCGGTTGCGCCATACATTGTGTCACGTGAGTGCCACGTGATGGCCCGCATAATGTATGGCGCGAACCGAAATTCTGCCGCTAACGACTCACAAAATTACGCTCGTGTGGCCTCACCAGGGTGAGGACAATAATATAGCAGCATAGAATCTTGTTTGTCTAGCTAGACAGAGACATAAGACAATTATTTGCCGGTAGGTAGGTACACATAATTAATCTAAAATATACGTCGACAACCCTAAGCTTCCGCGCCGGAGTAGGCAGTTAAGTCTCCTAAAGGGTCACAGTGAACATACTTATCCTCTTTTACTATGGTCCAAGTCAATAGTAGATTGTCATCTAATACCTTTAAACGAGCAATTCTTGTATATATGTATATATATATATATATAATCAGGATCTCGGAAACGGCTCCAACGATTTCGATGAAATTTGGTATGTGGGGGTTTTCGGGGATGAAAAACTGATTTAGCTATGTTTCATTTTCAGAAAATCGCTTTTACTCGTGTTTTCCGGCTATTTTTGTTTGCATTAGAATATAAAGCTAAATTTCGCCGACTTCGAACAGATCATAATGGCACATTAGAAATCGGGTGGTCGCGCATCCAGCCGACCTCGGTTCGATTCCACGTTTTTTTCAAGATTTTTAGTTTTTTTTTTTAAGTTTATTTTTTATGAGAAAACGTCTTTTGTGAGAAAAAGTTACTTTTTTGTGAGAAAAGTTACTTTTTTGTTAGAAAAAGTATTATAGGGAACGTGCAGTAACTATAGGCGGCAGCACTAATGCGACAGAAGAGACACTATACGGACAGTAAAACAAACTTATCAAGGTAAAACATTCAAATTGATGGCACCCTTATGGCACCAGTTGGCAGCACCGTCTATGTGCACGTTCCCTATTGGGAGCACAGAACAGGAAAAGCCGGTTGTCTGTAAAGTCGGTTTACGGACGATAGTTTAACGTGACAAACCCCCCCCCCCCCCACCCCCTCCGGTGTTTTTGTCAAATATCTTGAAAACGGTGCATCCTACGGCAAAATCAATGAAATTTTCATCCCCCCTTTAACACCCCCACGCTCCCTCCCCCGCATCCCCTCCCCCCTCTCACCAACCCCCACCCCTCCGGTGTATATAATCAGGATCTCGGAAACGGTTCCAACGATTTCGATGAAATTTGGTATTTGAGGGTTTTCGGGGATGAAAAATTGATCTAGCTTGGTCTTATCTCTGGGAAAACGCTTGGTACCGAGTTTCTGCCCGAGCAGAGCTCGGTCGCCCAGGTACTCATCATTTAAATGTGAGAGGCGCTGCGACCGACCGTCCTCACAGGGACCAGTCTGAAAATCAGCGCCGGGCAACGAAGCCTAGCACATGCTGAGACTGGGGTCCCATTGTCAATACTTAAACTTGAAATGTTTAATAGTTTTTATCAATGTCTAGTTTTTAAGTTATGGCAATAAAGTTTTTTTATTATTATTATTATTATTATCATCATCATTTCAGCCGTAGGATGTCCACTGCTGGACATAGGCCTATCATCGACACCCAATCATTACGGTAGGAAGCGACATACGAAAGATGGCGGGCATTACAGTTCATTTACGACTACCTAGATGGCGCTTTGTTCTCTTTTTGAAGTGAAACTTCTAATGCGACTTCCAACAAGGTCGCGTTAAACGTTTAACGCTACCATGGAGGGGGTATGAAAGCATTAGTATATCTACTGCCGAAGCAAGTAATCTCGCATTGTATATATACTAACGGATGTTAAAAACTTCGACAGTGCGACGCAGAACTCATACTGTCTGTGAAAATTTGTATGAGACTTGATAAAAGCGCCATCTAGTGAGTAATTCAAACACATAGATGCATAAGTAAATTTAGTTCTTTAAGTTATTGTTATTGCAATAAGGTGCATATCTATCTATCTAATACCTTTAAACGAGCAATTCTTGTATACATATATATATATATATATATATATATATATATATATAATCAGGATCTCGGAAACGGCTCTAACGATTTCGATGAAATTTGGTATGTGGGGGTTTTCGGGGATGAAAAATTGATCTAGCTTGGTCTTGTCACTGGCAAAACGTTTGGTACCGAGTTTCAGTCCGAGCGGAGCTCGGTCGCCCAGGTACTTGATTGTATAAGTGCCTTTTTCATTTCCACATTACGAAGTTTCACTTCTTCCGCGCGGACGAACTGCACGCACGATTTTTTTGCAAGTAGTCTGCTTTGTCTCCACTCACCGAAAGGCAGCACGAAGTCTTTAGACAGCGCCTCATCAGACATGGGGAACTGCTGTCCATAGAGTATTTCGTCTTCTAGGACCACCACTGGGTCAGGGTCGCGGATTGCCGCCTTCAGCAGACCTGGAAACTAAGGATCGTTAAACACCGGTTCTTAGCCGAACCATAATAAATAATAGCACAAGAACAGAAGACGGTCTCCTTTGATCTGCACGAAAGCCGCCTGTTTTAACCCCCGACAAAAAAGGGGGGTGTTATAAGTTTGTATGCGTGTGTGTGTGTCTGTGAACCGGGTGAACCGATTTGGATGTGGTTTTTTTCTTTGAAAGTCGATTTCTTGGCGATGGTTCTTAGACTTATTTCATTAAAATTGGTACAGCTGTTTCAAAGTTATCTGCTGCGGAAGGTATCTTAGACGCATAATGGGCATTTACTTTATGTTCAAATAACTAATAACTAAATAATTGTGTTGGGGGTTTTTTAAATTTTTATTTAAGTATAGTTAATATTAAATACGGATTAGCCTACGCCTGATGATTTATGGTCTCTCCGAGGTCGGCGAGTCCCGTCGCCGCGGTTCCGGATTCGATACCCGGTCGGAGCAGATATTATGTATGAAAAATTTCGAATGTTTGTGCTCAAGTCTTGAATATTTAATATTATGTATTTATCTTTGTAAGTATGTTTGTCCGTTGTCTAGTACTCATAGTACAAGCTTTGCTTAGTTGAGACTAGGTCAAATGGTGTCAATCGTCCTATGTTTTTTTTTATATGGCACACTTTAAATGGAAAACGGATCGGGAATCGAACCTCAAGCTTACATCATCATCATTTCAGTCGCCAGACGTCCACTGCTGAACATAGGTCCCCCAAGGCTCCCCAAACAGATTGGTTCTGCGCCATCCGCATCCAACGCGTTCCCGCAACCATAACCAGGTCGTGGCTCCATCTTGTTGGATGTCTACCTACACTGCGTCTTTGGGTGCAACTCGAGAACCTTTTGGCCCAATCGGCCGTCAATTCTACAAGCGATGTTCCCTGCCTACTGCCACTTGAGCCGGCGATACTTCGAGCTATGTCGGTGACTTTAGTTCTTGCGCGGATTTCATCATTTCTAATGCGATCCCGCAGAGAAACTACAAGCATAGCCCTCTGAGTGACCTTGAACTTTCTCATGAGGCCCATCTTTAGCAGCCATGCCTCCCTCAAGCTCAAGCTTTAATAAAGTTAGTCGTAACCTTTGGCATCTTCCGCGGAGTAGGGCATCACGACCTTAAGACCGGGGCAGTGGCTGAACCAGGCACCGAAGCATTGGGAATGCTGGGCCGCCACTCCCGCCGCTGCGCCGTTGGGGCCGCGAAAGACTATGGGCACGGGGACGTTCCCCGCTGACATGTAGAATGTCTTCGCTGCTGAGTTTATTATCTGGAATGAAGCGGGGAACATTTTAGCAGTCAAATAATAAGAATCTTTCCAGCCTATGTACGTGATTTACTATCGCCCCAAGCGCCAGATAACCACCTTAAAGGCCCAGTTTGCGTGCAGTGGCTAGACATCTGTCCATAACAATCCATAGCAATAAACATCAATGGCTGCAAGCAAATTTGTTTTGAAAATGGGTATCTGACGTCTGGGGCGATGGTACGTCTACGGCCCAAGCCCTCTCATTGTGAGAGGAGGCCTGTGCCCTGCAGTGGGACGTATACATATTGGCTGGGATGGCCACTCTGTTACACAAGAAATGTCTGCTATAACATGAAACTACCATGAGACTCACTCATAGTGAAAATATACGGATCACTCGCATCTTAAAACGAGTTTAACTTAACATGTTTTGAGCTAATCCATAGCCCTTCTTCCCGGAGTCACACGTCATGGCAGCACACGGAAACATGTTGAGTTAAACTTGTTTTAAGACTTGTGTGATCCGTATATTTTCACTAAGAAATGTCTGCGAGAATTGTTGTGACATTGTTCAGTAGATAGTTTAAATTTTAGTGACAAGTATGGCAAAAGTTGTGTACAGTCAAGTGTAAAAATATGGGTGCACACAACTTGCTCATAAATATGTCCCATAGCTCTTATGTTGTTGAATTAAGGTATAGGTATGTAACGATGGGAGGATTAAATCAATACTTATGTAACTGCAAGGACTTGCAACCTAAGACATAGATAATCCACGTTTCCGTGCTACTTGTATGCTACATCGGCATTAGAAGATGACAGGTTACAGTTACTTACATGATCAATAGCCTGCATTGAAAAGTTAAAGGTCATGAACTCGCAGATAGGTCTCAGACCAGCAAACGCAGCACCGACGGCCAATCCAGCAAAGCCAGCCTCTGTGATTGGAGTATCCAGGACTCGTTTGTCTCCGTACTTCTTCCATAGGCCACTGAAATATGTTGTGAAAATAAAAAATTGTTAAAAGTTTTGATTTTTATCATTGTAGCCTTGTAAAAAATAATAACAACTTTAAGTAAATGGGTGGATCAACTATTTCTTGTAGTTATTCTGTCCCGTCAGCGAGGGGACAAAAGCAGTACAGTTTAATTAGAAGAAATGTTGTGTCACATTAACTAACATGCTTATTAGACGACCAATTGTAGAAGGGGTTTAAAACTACCACAAAAAATCATTTTTGGCAAAATTTTAATCAGATAAACTTATGGTTTAACCCTTTCAACGCCACGCCTTGACAAAACGTAAACCTGCTTTGAATCTTATGTCATTGTGTCAAGATCACTTTGACATTGACACTGTACTTTGTGACACCTATATGTGTTGTTGGCGTTGACAGGGTTAAAGGGTTACTCAGGAGACCGTCACTATAGCAACGAGTGACAAAAAAAAGTTAATCAACCCAAATACTATGTTAAATAATAACTGAAAAAATCAAGTTGACGTCTCGATGCCTTGGTGCAGATCTGCAGCAGATTTAAGGCTATCTTTTTGTATTTTTTTTTAAATCTGTATCATTGGATTTATATGAAACAGTTGAGACTAGAATGCACAATTTTTTACACTTCCCGCATACGAGGGGTAAAGAATTGTTAAAAAAACATTACAAAAATGTTCATATTCATATTCATTTATTCATTGTCAAGTCATGCACATTGTAATAAAGATGTTGTCATTAGTTTAAGTGAGTTCATGATGCTGTGTTAATTTAAACAGTTGACAGCATAGTTCAATTATCTTCTTCCTTTGAAACTTTGAAAAAAAAAAACTATTCAATTCAAATTCCTTGTCCTTGTAAATGACAATTGAAATAACCAGCCAGTTTGAAATTGCACGGCCACTAGATAAAAACACGAACTTGATCTGTCAACAAACTGAGTTATGTAACATGCTTCACATTTCCTCAAATAATGTACCTGGAACTCCCACTTTCAGCCTATACTTAGATTACTAATCCCCTTTAATGTTAAACGGCAAATATTTGCGAAAATAAGTCCTAAAACTAATTATTTTGGAGGATAATACTCACCGAGTAACTTTGTACGCCCCGTCGTACTGAGCGACTTCTTCGCCCAAAACGAAGACTTTTTCATCCCGTTCCATTTCCTCGTCAATCGCCTGGTTCAAGGCATCACGCACAGTCATAGGCTTGGACGCCAGAGCTTTTGAAGTCGAAAAACTACGTCTCGACAATCGCCCCAACATCGCGAACAGTACCGGTGATGATTTCAACGCCATTTTCACTGCTAAACTTGTAATTAACACTTCTTAATTAAGCGTAGTGCACTTATAAGCCTAAAAAAAGCTTTTCCAGTGGATATAACTTGAAATTTCTTTGAAAATGGGGTTAAAATCGAGACCGCACAGTGTCGAAGGATGAATGGAGGTCGAAAATCCGCAGTGACATTCACACCCGTCACGTTATGAAGTAGTGTTACTAGATTTCAACCAATCACGTCACAGTGTTTTTGTTTCAGACAAGATTTGATTGGTTGATTTGCTTTCGGTTGTTCAAGTGACAGTAGGCTAGTTTAGCACGTGTCAAACTGTTTCAAAGACGTTTGAGTAGACAGGTTTTTGAAAAAAAATCTATTTTAACACAAAACAACAAAAACTAAAGATTCCATTTTAAATTTTCATCAAAACAAGTCAGACTAGAACTGTGATTATTATTTAAGACCACATGAAGACCACTAATACTTCAAACTAAATACGCCTACCATTTTCATGAGGGCAATGACGTTTATTACACACAATCTTGACGTCTTGCTTGGCAGGGGCCAATGTGAAGTCCCGTACCTACATAAAGTACACTCGATAGTCGTTATCAGCAGGCGAATAATAGTCCAGTCAGTACAACTGCACTGTCTTGTAGTATGCAGTCCTAAGTATAAAAAGTATTACGTGAGGTCTATCCCCTACAATATCCCCACTCATAGTAAATGGTCTGAATAATAAAAGCCGTAGGTACATTAAACTTTCTAAAAGTTAAATTAAAACACACGAATCGCAACATTAATTTTGTTCGTTAAGATTTGTTGATCATTTAATATAATTATTTGATAAACTAGCAATCCTTTTAATTAGGTATTTGCTCTTTGAACACAACAGAGTTATACCTAACTATAGCTTAATGTACTATTAAGTTCCAATACTTTTTGCTGCTTCTTTTGGTTGCTCAAAGGTTGCTAGTGGCCAGTATTTTTTTTGGTACCTAGCTAAGAAAGCCTAGTATTCGTAAATATTTTTTGTCTGTCATTTTATTTGTTTCCATTAAGTTCCCGTCTTGCTCGCTAGTCCTGCAGCCAAGCAGCAGTGGCGTGGAGAGTAAGACAGCCCAGGAAATTACTGGCATCTTGTATGTCAGCCATTTAGCCTGGTGCATCGATATAACCCTCTAGTGAGGTATCCATGTGTTCAAATGACCAGCTTGTTATTTTTTTATATGATAGGGGGACAATGAACAAGCGAGTCACCTGATGGAAAGCAATCACCGCCGCCCATGGACACCCACAGGCCACAACACAAGTTGAGTTACGAATGCGTTGCCGGCCCTTTGAGGAAAGAGTAGGCTCGTTTTTTGAAGATCCTCAAGTTGTACCGGGTCGGAAGTACCGCCGCTGTAAGCTGATTCCAAAGTTTTACCGTGCGTGGCAAAAAGTTCCGCCAGAATCGGACCGTAGTGGTGGACTGCCAGCTAATGAGACGATGAGGGTGGAAAGAATGTCGGTTGCAAGTTGTGCGCAGTGGCGTAGCTACCGTAGGGCAAGCGGGGCAGTGCACCGGGGCCTCCAAGCTCAGGGGGCCCCGAGAAACCCAGGGGGGGTATGAGAAACGCGGCTATAAAACGCTACTAGTGAATTTACAAGCGCGCGAGTCTAGTGAATTTAAAGTGCATTCATCCTTACTTGTCTTATGTAAACAAACACGGGTTGGGGCCCTAGTTTATTTTTTGCCCCAGGGCCTTTGGTTAACTAGCTACGCCACTGTGCGATGAAAAAAACCGGCCAAGTGCGAGTCGGACTCGCACACGAAGTGTTCCGTACCATTATCTATAAAAAGGGCAAAAAAAAACACGTTTCTTGTATAGGAGCCTTGTATAAATAAATAAATATCACGGGACAAATCACACCAATTGACAGTCCCAAAGTAAGCAAAGCTTGTGTTATGGGTACTACGCAACGGATAAACATACTTATATAGATAGCTACATACTTAAATACTTACATATATGTTAAACACCCAAGACCCGAGAACAAACATTCGTATTATTCATACAAATATCTGCCCCGACCGGGAATCGAACCCGGGACCTCAAGCTTCATAGTCAGGGCCTCTAACCACTAGGCTATCCGGTCGTCCGCGTTTATTTTATCCTGTTTTTTAGTATTTGTTGTTATAGCGGCCACCGAAATACATCATCTGTGAAAATTTCAACTGTCTAGCTATCACGGTTCATGAGATACAGCCTGGTGACAGACGGACGGATGGACCGACGGACGGATAGACGGACGGACAGACGGACGGACAATGGAGCCTCGGTAATAGGGTCCCGTTTTTACCCTTTGTGCACGGAACCAAAAAATTAGCAGCAGGCAATCGATCAACTCCTCGAAGCAACCCTATCATAAAATGTAAAGGATAGTCTGAGGCTGTGGCTGCAACCAGACCTTGCACGGAAGTGCTCTAGGGCATAAAACGCAAGGAGCCCGTAAAGCCGTAATGGCGATTACACACGCATAATATACGCTCACGGTCGCCAATTAAGCCGGATTCTAATAGCGTGTTTACCTAAACCGCCGCAGCCGCAAGGGGTGCCAGCGTGGAAAAATGAGGAACTGGTGTTGCCCGCGACTCTGCGTTCCTTTCATCGCTATCAAAATCAAAATCAGAATCAGTATCGGTATCAGAATCAGAATCAGAATCAGAATCAGAACCAGAACCAGAATCAAAATCAAAAATTTACATCTGTAAGTCTGCTGTAAGTACAGGTCGTTAGGGGCTCTTCAAATGCCTTTTTTGAGTCTACCAGCGCTTACGGAAAGACCATGATTGCTGAGAAGAGTGCGCCGTAAGAAACTTGACCCTACGTAAGTAATTTTTTCTACAACACATTATAATGTCATCATTATACACTACAGCAGTGTTTTTCAACCTGTGGGTCGCGACCCCCTGGGGTTTCGGAACTAAGGCCCAAGCCCACTCATTCTGAGAGAAGGCCCGTGGCCTGCAGTGGGATGTATAATAAGATTAATAAGTTCAACTAGCGGTTGCGTCACTATTTTTTTTTTTAAAGCGGGACATAATACTATATTTAGACTAACTACTAGATTTACTATTTTTTTAGACGACCAGATGGCCTAGTGGTTAGAGAACCTGACTACGAAGCTTGAGGTCCCGGGTTCGATTCCCGCGTCGGGGCAGATATTTGTACGAAAAATACGAATGTTTGTTCTCGGGTCTTGGGTGTTTAATATGTATTTAAGTATGTATCTATCTATATAAGTATGTTTATCCGTTGCCTAGTACCCATAACACAAGCTTTCCTTAGCTTACTTTGGGACTAGGTAAATTGGTGTGAAATGTCCCACGATATTTATTATTATTATTTATTATATTCGCGTCACCGGGTACCTGAGAGCGGGACAGTACCGTTAAAACGGGACATATAGTTGCTTTAGCTTATCAGGATTAGAAACTAAAACCTAAATACCTAGAACTTGCTTAAAATGCCATCCGTTATTCCATAAGGTCAGTTCAAACATTGGATAGAGCCCGAAGCATCAGCAAGATCTCATCAAGGATGACGATTCAGCAAATAAACTCTAAGAGCACTGGGCGTGGCGCATCGCTCGTGGAACTAACGGTCGTTGGAGCGGCAAGGTTCTAGAGTGACGACCGTGCAGCGAAAGTGTAGTGAGGGACTATACTTCATTTAATTTAGAATTGAAAACCACAACATCATAATATTGCGGCTCGTCAACTATTTCTTACCTAGCAAATAGTACAGTACAATAGTCTGGGAGCCGCAAAATAAAATTGTTTTAATGTCACTTTATTTGCGTGTCGTCAATTGTTACTCTAGTACAAATTACAGTTCACGAGCCGCAATATAATGTTGTTGTGGTTTATAATTCTAAATTAAATGGAGTATAGGTTGGTTGTAAGTAGCTTAAAACTATTTTAAACTTAGTAGGTTTTGTCGACATCCTTCGATTTATTGTTTATTAATATTATGGGTCCTTAAAAAAGTGATTTGATAATAAATTTGAGGTTGGCAAATACACTATTGGTTGCCCGTTGTTTGGTAGTTTATACTTGTTTATACTTACTATACCATGTTTAAGTGAACGAGTTAATACTGACAATAAGAGAGCGCAGCCGCACGTGATTGGTTAAAAATACGTTGCTAAAGTCGCGCAAACCAATCAGCGGCTTTCTCAGTGCTAGCACGTTAACTTGAATAGAAGCCATTACTTATGTAAAAAATTCAATGTTATTTTTTTCGAACCACCACTACCACTGCTCCATACTCCATGGAGTATAGGGCCGTAGTTTCATTTTACACCATTGGCTAGTACCATTACGGTATATAGTATGTAGGTACAAAGTACCTACGGACACCCGGTTTAACATAAATTATGTATATTATTATTTTTACCTTAGGCATGAATATGTTAAGTTTTTAGTCAACAAATTTTCGCATCGGCTCTGACCCGGATAAAAATTGCAATGGAAGTATGGTTTATACGACCTTAATACCTTCTTATGTATGACGGATATGTTTACATACCTATTTAGATTTAAAAAATCAATTGATTTAGCTATACTATTTTGTAATTACCTACTTCGAATAATTTGTTATTTTTCTTTATTGTGTCTGGATTCAACTTTATTTTATGTCTGCATATTTTTATGAAATATTTGTACTGTTAAGCTTAGCTGATTATTTCTATATTTTAATTATTTATGATAGCTCGTTTAGCCTGCGACACAGAATATATAATAGTACTAACGTACAGAGTGGACACGCTCCGCCCCGCACCGATTCGAGTTACCCCACCCCTCAAGGCGCAGATTGCCGGACACAGCCCGAATCCAGAAGAGTGCGCGCGCGATGTATGTAGGCGTACGCGTGTACAGACGTCGTCGTGCTTATGTAGACTCAAGAACGCGTATTTTGTACGTCGTGTCCGCCGTGTGCCTGCGAAACAGAGTTCTCTAGTAACCCTAGTGCAGGCATAGGTACGTGTTACATAGACTTTTGTAAAACATTGTATTTCTTGTCATCTTGTACTGCAAATTATTGAATAAATTATCGTATCTTATCTTATCTTACCTACTTAAATGCACCACCACGTAGCCATACAATTGTATGGTTATTTTTTGTGTCATAATGGAAGACTTTCATCCAAATTTCAACTATTGTCATTAAGGTGTCGAACTTTTTCAACCCCACCGAATGTCAAAGGCGAGTGTCGAATCTGTTACGTCGTAAATTATTATTATGTAGTATTCTGTGACAATCCCCCAAAATAATTATGGCAACATTAGCAACCCTAAGAACAACAAATTTAGCCGATCTCATGCGAGCGTCGCTACTATCCAACAAAAGAGTATCAAACGAGTACGGAGATGCTGTTAGTACCATTTTTCACCACCGACCGGGTTAAGTTTGTGCCGCTATAAAACATCTTTTAGTAGCCAAATCAAGGCTTTTTCAAAGATAAATGTTATTGCAAAGCCGTTATCTTTTTATTGTTTGAATGAAGTGTCCATTTTACGTTCCATTTCACGTTAGGGACGGTTCGAAGGATCGTTTTGTGTGAATACGGAACGTGTGGTGATAAAGGTTGGGATCAATTACAATTCTAATGAAAACGAATAATTGAACTACATTTTAGGGTTCCGTATATTTCAAGGAACTCTTATCAGGTCACTTTGTTACCGAGTAAAGGGAAAAGTCCAAAAAAACGGTGATCCGCAAGAAATAATTTTGTTTTTCACAGTAATATTATTACTTCCTATAGTTAACGTCAAATTGAAAATTTAAATAATAGAGCTACAATTCCGGGCGGGAGTTAACCTTTTTTGTAGTAAATTTCCTCCTCTTTAAGAATATTTTTGGATAATATCTTAAGTATGAATAGTTTTTGAGTTATAACCAAAACTTATTCAAGACACACTTATTTAAGATTTTATAGTGAAAAAATACTGATAAAATTCACGTCTAGCCGCCGCGACGTGCGTTTCCGGTAAGAAGGGCTACGAATTAGCCCGAATCATGTCGAGCTAAACTCGATCAATAGACGTCAGTTAAATCCGTATTTTTTCACTATGAGTGTGTCTCACGGTGGTTTTATGTTCAAAGTTTATTTAAGATTTTCATTGTGTATGTAACCTTACTTGATTTTCAAAAAGGGCGCGAATAATGAAATAACAAGTCACTTCACTATTGAGAGTATATTGAAACAAAATTATTACTGCTACTTAAGAAATCTACGACCTTAGATTATTTATGCACTAGATGGAGCGTCAGTAGCAAACATTGCGATACAAAACGTCCACAAATCCATTTGACAGCTTCATATTACGATCGCGTTACGTCATTCCGGTTGTCACTGTGTGCGTGCTTAATGATACCAGTTAATTTCACATTCCCCAAAATGTGGGGAAAGTGAAGCTGATTGGGGAATGTGTGGGGAGAGCTTCATACCGTACGAAACGCAAGCAGGATTTAAAGGATTAAAGATTACTGCTGCTTCACGCCGGTGTTCTGTGAGAGGGTGGTACTGCCCCGGATGAGCCGGCCCATTCGTGATGCAGCGGCTAGCTACAACATGGCTCTACCACTACAACATGGCTCTACCACTACAAAATAAATAATTCCATTTTCGACAATATTCTGTCAAAAATGAATATTTAAAATTGGCATTTGTCTTATTTGACGTATGATTTCGAGTGGGCAATTTTCCATTTGTACTAAATGACAGTAAATCGATCTAACCAGTCCCTAGAGCTTTATCTCTATTTTTCACGATTTTGAACATGTGAACCAGACTATTACAAAACGAATTGTTGCCGCTAACGCGAAATCCCAGAGCTCCGTTTACCATTATTACACGAAAATCAACTAAAGTGGCCCACCTAGGACAATTTTAACTCGGAATTATGCAAAATTAGGAGTAAAATTAAGCTTTTTAATATACATAATATTGTTATGGGAACATAATGCCCCATATAAAAGACCCTTCGCTTAAATTATGGTTGTTACGGACCTTTTTAATTAATGCAGGCGAAGGCAAAGGGAGCATTCAGCCAGGGCCCATTAAAAATTCCCGCGTACATCTGAGGTATTCAGGGCCATGCCTGTTTAAAAAAACTGTATACGGCAACTTAGACACACTGTAACTAATGGTTACTTTTAAATTGCTCAATGATAGATTAATTTTAATTTGGCATTTAATTAGAATTATTTATAATACTGAAAGCTGTGGTGGCCTAGTAGTTTGACATATGGTCTCTCAAGCACAGGGTCGTGAGTTCAGGTAGGAATACTGAAAGTGAACACCCCGCCTTCTTCTGGTCGACCTGAATTTTTGACTAAGGAACCGTAAAAATTAGACAGCCAAAGAGGAGCACAAACATTTTCTATGAGTCTACTCATCATCATCTCAGCTTCTATACGTCCCACTGACAAGCACAGGCTTCCTCTCAGAATGAGAGGGTTAGGGCCGTAGTTCCCACACGGGCCCAGCGCGGATTGGTTACTTCACACTGTTCACACACACCATTGAATTTATTCTCAGGTATGTGCTGTTTCGTCACGATGTTTTTCCTTCACCGTAAAGCTCATGGAAAAACAATAATCTCTATAACTTTTAATTTAATTTCTAAAAATTTAATTCTACTGTTTGTGGCTGATTGCCTTGGTCTTACAAGGAATGTAGCCAACTGTCCAGCTCCAATTTGATTAATTTTGATATAATGTTACGCCCAAGCCCTCTTATTCTGAGAGGAGGCCTGTACCCTACAGTGAAATGTATATAGGCTGGGATGATGATACCGCTAAATTTCATAAAACCTTATTCACTAATAGCCATGGAATTTCAAATTACCATGGACTCATAATACCTAAAATTTCCTCATAATGCCTAAAATTTCAAAGTGTCTCATTCTTAAAATTTTAAATTTTAGGTATTATGAGCCCTTGGTAATTTGAAAATTAGGGGTATTAGTGGATAAGGTATTATGAAATTTAGTGGTTTTAAGCCCAAAACAGTCAACCACCATGGCTCGAGTCTACTTTTAATCCCCTTAATTAGCGTCCTAATCTCTACATCTTCACGAAACATAAGTTTCGCCCATTCGAGTTAAATGTAGGCCAACTTTTATGTCTGCCTCACACAGGCGGTCATGAAAGCCCTAACCCTCCTTTTTGGTCCGGGTAAAAAGGGTCTCAAGTCCGGGAAGTAGGTCAAGGGCGACGCGTGACGATTTAATGAGTTGCATGGAGCTTGTTTGTTTAGGTACGAGTGTACAAAGCTTTAAGAGTATCCTGATAATTTATAGAACCCAGGGTGGCGGAGTGTTACGAATATAGAAGTACTTATTTATTTTATTTATTTATTTATTTAACAAACAACACTCGTACAGCTAATACTCCACTAGTATTAAGATTAGTTACCGATCCAGATAAGCGCCTAAAGACTAGTGTGCAGTAACAGCCCAAAAAGACCGAAGTCTGTGTTAGGGCTAGTTACACAGTAGCGTCATGGTTCGAAGAGAGCAACCAATGTTCACTATAAAATATGATTAGTTTAAAAAATAAAAAAAAACAATAATAAAAATTAAAAATAAAGCAAAATAACAAAAAATTAAGAAAATAAAAACACTAAATTAACCAATAAAGAGATACACAATCCACCAAATCTTGAGGTATTGTAAGCCATAAGTTAGTTTTATAGCTAGATAGTAAGTGGCGAAGGGTCTGTAAACTCTACAGTCATTCGATTGATGCTGGCACTCTAGTGCTATATTTGAATTTAAAATAAGAACCAAGGATGATAATAGACTGGATTAGCAATCGCCATAGTACAGATCGTCCGCAGAAAAATAGTTCGATTATTAAATCGATCGATTACAAATGTACTATTTTTCAAAAATATTGCATAATAATAGATTTGCAGCAATATGAAATATCTGTAGTCTTATTGTTTTGCTTTCGAACCCTCGGGCTATAATGTCAGCGCCATCTAGATCTAATAATCGAACTATTTTTCCGTGGCCGATATGTACTATGGCGATTGCTAATCCAGTCTACGTCATCCTTGTAAAAACGGATCGAATGTCTGTATTGGAAATTCTAAAGCCTAGTTTAGTTTAGTTGCATTACATTGCGGCGCTGGATTGACCACTTCAATCTCGTTCGCTTTACTCCCACGCGATGTTATGCAACTTGTACGATTTTTCT
The DNA here is from genome assembly GCA_947563465.1 of Archips xylosteana. Classification (NCBI taxonomy): domain Eukaryota; kingdom Metazoa; phylum Arthropoda; class Insecta; order Lepidoptera; family Tortricidae; genus Archips; species Archips xylosteana. The sequence goes on along the minus strand of OX387351.1, from coordinate 1,516,931 downwards.
TGCAAGTCTAAATTGAGCTTATATCCCAGTTTAGACCTGAAAAAAACCGGTTGTCTGTAACGTCGGTTTACGGACGATAGTTTAACGTGACAACGTCATAACAAAACATTCAAAAAACAAAAATGAAACCAGGCGGCCATCCATCCGAGTACTGACCGCGCCCGACGTTGCTTAACCTCGGTGTTCAGACGAGAACCGGTGTTTTGTCAAATATCTTGAACACGGTGCATCCTACGGCAAAATCAATGAAATTTTCATCCCCCCTGTAACACTACATCAGACTAACTAGATATTCGATCGTCTGCTCTCAGTCAGCAAGTACTTCTCATCGAAACATTGAAGCCGTCCTTGAGGCAGTCCGATGTATTATGTATATTCCGATGCCGTAAAAGGAATCGCCAATAAAACCCTCAGTAAACCGGTAAGGGGTTGCAAATGCGGCACGGAGTCCCGGTCCTGACCTATATTCTAAATGATTAGGCTGAATAACTGTAAAATATTAAAAAAAACCCCAACGCGATTGGGTCGCACGTATCTTTGAAAATAAAGTAATACTCAGTGACCCACGGACTCAAGTATAATGCAACTAAAAGCAAGCTTCTGGTGTTCAAGGCTGGGAATAAAACTTACTCCTCAGTACCGCCAATCACACTCGGAGGTACTTGTATTTCTAGGGTGAAGCAATTTAAATACTTGGGTCATTGGGTCACGGAGGAACTTACTGATGACTTAGATATTGAGAGAGAACGTAGGGCTTTGGCGGTAAGATGCAATATGCTGGCTCGCAGGTTTGCACGCTGTACGGCAAGTGTTAAAGTTTCGCTATTTAAAGCTTACTGCCAATCTATGTACACGTGCAGCCTTTGGAACAGGTATAGTCTGAAATCGTTAAAGGCCCTACGTATCCAGTACAATAATGCTTTCAGAATGCTGCTGGGGCTGCCAAAATACTGTAGTGCCTCGGGGATGTTCGCAAACTCCCACGTAAATAGTTTTGACGCAATATTGCGCAAACGGGCGGCATCCATGTTGTTTAGGTTGCGGAGCAGCACCAGCAGCCTTCTGGAAGTGATTGTTGATCGGTGGGACAGCCCCATACTGAGTTCGTGGGTGAAGCTGCACACGACGTCGTGTTGCTTCACCGGGAGGATGCTGTTGTAGTCGTTGCAATATGAAGGCTGCAACTACTACAGCAGCATTGACTATTTTATGTTCTCTGACTTCCTTATTACTAAAATAGATTTAAGTACAATTGTTACTAACAAAATGGACCAATGTTTTAGTCTGAAATAAATTTAATTCATTCATTCATTCAATACCCGTTATGCGTCTTAAATCCCTTACGCAGCTAACAAAACAGCTGATAACTTTGAAACCGCTTAACCAATTTTAATGAAACATGTCTAAGAACCATTGCCAAAAAGTCTGCTTTCAAATAAAAAAAACCACATCCAAATTGGCTCAACCGTTTAAGAGCTATGAGCTATGATGCCACATACAAACACACACACTTTGACTGCGACAGACATTGAACCTTAGGGTGGAAAAGGAATTTGATCAACTACACATTTGAATCAAATTCAAATTCAAATAATTTATTGTTAATTATAGGTACATGTGTAGTTGGAAAATCATATTGAAAGAACCGCTATAATTTGCCCATTAGGCATACAATATTAGATTTCTTAAAATTAAAAAAATTAGAAAATTTTATTAACTAATATCAGGTACCATAAAATCATGTTCTAAGAATTCATTTACATCATAAAATATATTATCCTTCAAAATTTTTAATAAAGTTCGTTTAAATAATTTTAATCATGGGTTTACAGTGACATTTATTTTATATACTTCATTTAATTTAGAATTAGAAACCACAATGGTCTATAATTTCTTACCTAGCAAATAGTAGGTACAGTACAATAGTCTGGGAGCCGCAAAATAAAATTGTTTTAATGTCACTTTATTTGCGCGTCGTCAATACAAACTCTCTTTGTACTCTAGTACAAATTGTAAAGAGATTACAGTTCACGAGCCGCAATATAATGTTGTTGTGGTTTCTAATTCTAAATTAAATGAATTAAATAATATGTTCGATCCAGAGCGACCGTCTCCTTTCCAAATTTGGCCTACAAGTAGGTAATTATAACAATAAAAAAATAATTTCAGGATTTTCGGAAATTCCAACGAGACAGGAAAAAGGATTTATATATTCTTTCAATTCAACGGGACCCTTTTTCCGTATATGATAGCTAGACTCTTGAAATTTAGCATGAAAGTAAGTAATTATAATAAACTAGCTGACCCAGCGAACTTTGTTCCGCCTTAGAGGCAATAAATGAGCAGATTTTGGATTTTATTACGTTCAATTTTTATTAGGATAATAAATATAATTAAAAAAAAAATCAAGTATTTTAATGATTTTTGCATTTTCCCGAAGAAGAGTAGTCTATACCAATCAGGAATAGTGTATATAGATGGAAGGAAAAAATGAGAACTGTATGCACTAACTCTAACTGATACCGATGACAATGATAATTAGAACGGCCTGTTTGCCTAGAAGTCGAGGCAGTCTAGGTATTTAAAAAGTTATTTCGCGTCAATAGTTAAAAAGTTTGCTCTCTATGGCTGCCGTTTTTTCGTATCGGACGTGTTCCATCTCGCTGCATCGAATCTAATAGCTTTAAACGAGCAATTCTTGTATATATGTATATACATAATCATCTAATACCTTTAAACGAGCAATTCTTGTATATATGTAAATATATAATCAGGATCTCGGAAACGGCTCCAACGATTTCGATGAAATTTCGTATGTGGGGGTTTTCGGGGATGAAAAACTGATCTAGCTATGTTTCATTTTCAGAAAATCGCTTTTACTCGTGTTTTCCGGCTATTTTTGTTTGCATTAGAATATAAAGCTAAATTTCGCCGACTTCGAGCAGATCATAATGGCACATTAGGAATCGGGTGGTCGCGGATCCAGCCGACCTCGGTTCGATTCCACGTTTTTTTCAAGATTTTTAGTTTTTTTTTAAGTTTATTTTTCATGAGAAAACGTCAAGTTTCTTCTTTTGTGAGAAAAAGTATTATAGGGAACGTGCAGTAACTATAGGCGGCAGCACTAATGCGACAGAAGAGACACTATGCGGACAGTAAAACAAACTTATCAAGGTAAAACATTCAAATTGATGGCACCCTTATGGCACCAGTTGGCAGCACCGTCTATGTGCACGTTCCCTATTGGGAGCACAGAACAGGAAAAGCCGGTTGTCTGTAAAGTCGGTTTACGGACGATAGTTTAACGTGACTCACCCCCACCCCCCACCCCCTCCGGTGTTTTTGTCAAATATCTTGAAAACGGTGCATCCTACGGCAAAATCAATGAAATTTTCATCCCCCTTTAATGCCCCCGCGCTCCCTCCCCCGCATCCCCTCCCCCCCTCTCACCCCCCCCCCCCTCCGGTGTTTTTGTCAAATATCTTGAAAACGGTGCATCCTACGGCAGAATCAATGAAATTTTCATCCCCCCTTTGAAACCCCCTGAACCCCCTCCCCCGCACATATATAATCAGGATCTCGGAAACAGCTCCAACGATTTCGATGAAATTTGGTATTTGGGGGAATTCGGGGATGAAAAATTGATCTAGCTTGGTCTTATCTCTGGGAAAACGCTTGGTACCGAGTTTCTGCCCGAGCAGAGCTCGGTCGCCCAGGTACTTTATTATTATTTGCTGTGAAATAGCTAAACATAGTGCTGAAACTTGCTGTAAGACCCACCCCTACACACACGCATTTACTCATCCTCGCCTAAATACATACAAAACGACATGGTGTCTTCAGCTTGCCGCCCTCGTACTTTGTCGTACTGGAACCTTGGTGAGTGTTAATTTCATTAATTCCTTCGAGTTACGATTCCCACCTGATTGCGTATTTCAACAGCTGCGGATTGGGTTCCGCACCTGGCGTGATTAATAATGATGATGGATTTTTGCATTACTACTGATTTTTGCTTTATAAAATGAAAAAGATGAAGAAGCTTTACCACAAATTCAAATTCTCCATTTAAATGCGCGGGCATATATTTAACTGATGGTGAAAACTGCATTGAAATCCGTAGCGTAGTTTATAAAAAAAATTAGCGTTCATACATACGGACAGATGGCGGGAAGCGTGTTCGTTTTATACCACGTAGAGACAGAGATAGAATACGCTCTACATTTCGCTAATATATCTGTACCACAATCATTTCTATTCACCTGAATAACGCCTCAATTGGACAGCGCGTGAAATAGCACGCCGTACATTGCCGTCGATGATCTCCCGTTTATAAATCCATAGCTGTGCGGGGCAGCAATGTAACGAAACCCCATGATATACTCGTGCCATCATAATCCTTATAATCACGACATTCAGAGGCCATCATTCACGTTGGATACGTTTATGGGTGCCATAGCCTGAATGCTTCCGTCACGTCGCTACTATAGCTGCCATCGCTGATATTACGGAGGGGAATGACCTGAACGAAGAGGTAATGTAAGTAAGTTTTTCCTAAAAATGCCCGTAAAACTCGTTATTGTTAGCTACATATATCTAAGGCAAAGTACATTATAGTGAAAATATACGGATCATTCACGTCTTAAAACGAGTTTAACCCGACATGTTTTGGGCTAATCCGTAGCCCTCCCAGTGCCACTGCTAAACGTGCACTACATGTGGAGTTTAACTCGTTTTAAGACGTGAGTGATCCGTATATTTTCACTATGAGTGAGTCTCACGGTAGTGTCATGTTTAAAATGGCAAATAACATTGTTGACGAAAGTTTAAAAGCGCCAAACTCTTCAGCAATGCTGATGTGCTCATGCCCATTCTCCAAACGCCCAAATGGCCTATACTCCATTTAATTTAGAATTATAAACCGCAACAACATTATGTTGCGGCTCGTGAACTGTAATCTCTTTACAATTTGTACTAGAGTAACAATTGACGAAACGCAAATAAAGTGACATTAAAACAATTTTATTTTGCGGCTTCCAGACTATTGTACTATACTATTTGCTAGGTAAGAAATAGTTGACGAGCCGCAATATAATGATGTTGTGGTTTTCAATTCTAAATTAAATGAAGTATAGCTAGTGGTAAGAGTACCTGACTTCGAAGCTTGAGGCCCCGGGTTAGATTCCCGCGTCGGGGCAGATATTTGTATGGAAAATACGAATGTTTGTTCTCGAGTCTTGGGTGTTTAATATGTATTTAAGTATGTATCTAGATACAAAAGTAAAAGTAAAATAGTTTAAGTATGTTTATCCGTTACCTAGTACCCATAACACAAGCTTTGCTTATTGTGGGACTAGGTTAATTGGTGTGATTTGTCCCGTGATATTTATTTATTTTATTTATTTACTAGGTGTTTGTTGTTTGGTACAAAAAATAGCCTACGACCTATCCTCAGGCCTACCAAATATAAAAAAAAGTTTCATAAAAATCGGTCAAGCCGTTTCGGAGGAGTTCGATAACGAACACCGTGTAACGAGATTTTTATATATTAGAAAGAAGATTATTTATTTATTTTCAAGTCTGTTTTTAATGGGAGAAAGTTATACTTGAAAACTACTCCACAGAGGTGAGGCCTAAACTTAGCTACTTATACTATATCTACGCGACGAAGGAACAAAAGTAATCCTGAACTTTCGTAATTTCCAAAAGGATTTTTGCTCAGAATTCCCAGGTTAAACATACAGAAAGTAAGTTTCATTCAAGATCTTATAGCATTGACGTAAAGTCTGGATTCGCTCAATTTTGTTTACTGTTTGCTGTGAATGGTATCTCTAGGCCATTGAACCAAGGAAGCAGGTAACTTTACAATGTTATAATTATAAAATTGAAAGAAGTTTCAGGGAAGTTTTTATACTGGAGTATTTTTAAAAAGTAAAGCTAAAGCCAATGTTCTCATAAGATGGGCCTATTTGTGAACTTTTGATTATACCATTTTGTACTTCAACTACATATTTAGAGAGGTCAAACAGCTTTTTGTTTATAATAAATTTTATTTCGTTTTGTTTTGTTTTGTCTTCGACAGGTTGCTTGTGCGGCTGTGCCACATGTAGTTCCGCTGTCCAGCGCTAGGTAGCTACTGATAGATATGTAACAATAATTTAAGTTTGAATATTATCTAATACCTTTAAACGTCAATCTAAATATATAAAACGAAAGTCCTGACTGATTGACTGCCTCATCAACGCCCCAAGCACTTGGCATAGAGGTTGCCCATTTGAGGAGTCATTAACTTTAGTTCTCCTGCTTCTCTGTCTCCTCCTCTTTCAGTGACTTTGAGCTTTCTTATGAGGCCCATTGTAAACGACCACGTCTCAATTTCATACGTCAGCACTGGCAACACACACTCATTAACTTATTTTATTGAATCAGGCGTTATTTGTGGAGGTCTATATCAATGAACTGAAACAAAATTATTATGCTCACCCGCGACCTTATGAAGTTATAATAGTTACGTTTGTATACATACTAGCTGACCCCGCAAACATTGTTTTGCCATTATACGAGGGCAGGTTCAAAAGTTTCCGGCCTAACAAAGAAAAGAAGTACATAATATTTACCAAACTTCTTTTATTTTTCGATATTTCAATTCAATCTGAAAAGTGCATTGAAATAGAGGGAGACTATATCGAAAAATAAAAGAAGTTTTGTGAATATAATATGTACTTCTTTTCTTTGTTAGGCCAGAAACTTCTGGACCTGCCCTCGTATCACCTAGAGGTATAAAAAATAGCCTACGACCTATTCTCAGACCTACTGAGTATAGAAAAAAAAGTTTCATAAAAATCGGTCAAGCCGTCTCGGAGGAGTTAGATCAAATACCGTGACACGAGATTTTTATATATTAGATGATAATTACGTTGTTCATGCACAAATCACACAAACGCAACTATCACCACCACAAAGAGTATTGTAATATTATATGAACAAGAGTGGCAACTCTATGGTCAAATATGCATGTATGGAAGGTGCTGCCGCCCTACGGCTGCTCAAGAACTAATGTGACGTTTCTATAGATGTATACCTATCTATATGTATATGTTGGTAGTGATGTACAGCTATAGATACGCGTACCTATAGCAATGTACAGTCAAGGATTTTAATTGATAGGCTAATTGCCACTATTCGTATTTTAGCCGTCTAATTCAAATCAGCATATACGAAGTATAAGCGGCTAAACCCGATTTGCATTATACGGCTAAAATACGAACATTGGCAAGTGGCCTATCAATTAAAGTCCTTGACGGTACAATTTGGTACGACATGGCCATGGCCGATGAATGACAACTGACAAGTTTGACAAGTGAACCAAGATGGCCGCTAATTTAGTTCTTCGGCAAACACCAGAGATCGCTGTAGTCGCATGAAAAGTGATGATATATGTAAGTGTGCCCCCCCTGCACCACCACCAAACTACACTGACGCGTGTCAAATTCAATCAGAGCTTATCCTCAGAGTATCGCAACCGTTCACTATGCTACCAGATGTTAGACTCAGTCAGATGTCAGTCTATCATAAAGTCGCGGGTGAGCAAAGTAAGCACTTTATTGTTTCAGTTCACTTATTAACATGTCAAAATGGATATAAAATTCAAATAGGACCACATTGTTCGAAGAACAAACTCAATTATATCCCGACATTGTTTTATCTGTACAAGATGACGCACTAGTCAATCTGAGTATTTCGAAGGACACTGAAGTTTTTCAATCAGAACATCGACGGCAAGTCATTGCCCTCAATTGTACAGTCTCAGTCGACTAACTACCTATAGTATACCTTGTGATATTTTGTTTTAGCAACTCAGCTTTTTTGGTGTATCACAACAACAGAATGGTGACAAACGGGACCGTGTTAAGGTCGCTATGCTGTCCGTCTGTTACAGGGCTGTATCTTAAGAACAGTACAACTCCGACGACCGACGATACAAGCCCTCAAGCGACTCTTTACCCTTGTCGTGTTCCGCCGTCGTGACTTGGCGTGTCGTGTCGGGTCTGTACGCTTAGTATAAGTTTTCATCATCATCATCATTTCAGCCGTAGGACGTCCACTGCTGGACATAGGCCTCCCTCATTAATGCCCAATCATTACGATTGGAAGCGATTTGCATCCACCCTGAACCTGCGGCCTTCACCAAATCGTCCGTCCATCTCGTTGGTGGACGTCCCACGCTGCGCTTGCCAGTCCGTGGTCTCCATTCCAGAACTTTTGGCCCCCAACGGCCATCTGTTCTACGTGCTATATGGCCTGCCCATTGCCATTTCAACGAGCTAATCCGTTTGGCTATGTCGGTGACCCCGGTTCTTCTACGGATCTCCTCGTTTCTGATTCGATCCCGTAGAGAAACTCCAAGCATAGCTCTCTCCATAGCTCGCTGAGCGACTCTGAGCCTATTCATCAGGCCCATAGTGAAGCATCACGTCTCGGATCCATATGTCATCACTGGCAACACACACTGATTAAAGACTTATAAGTAGTATAAGTTTTACTTCACCAAAATACTTCTCGATCGCGTTCACGTAAAAATTTCAATTCTATGGAAACATGGATGCGCGGCCGCGGAGGCGCTGTCCATGTTTCCCTCCCTAGTAATTGATTTTTTTACGTAAACGCGATCGAGAAGTATTTTGGTGAAGTAAAACTTATACTAAGCGTACTGAGCGCAGTTGTGTTGTGTGTTGGTTGTTGTACGGTTTGCACTGCTTGGAGGCGCGCGCAACACCGCAAACAACTGCCTTCTTCGTGCTTATTCCCCTAAATTCAAGTCTAGGGTGAATGAACATTTACTAGGCAAGCGTGCCCCATCGTAGGCCTCATCCTCGCTTTCCATCAGGCGTGATTCAAACGCAAGCCTATAGTATTGTATAGAAAAAAAAACTGTAACAGATAGACAACTGAAAAAAAAAAAAAAAAATTAGGGGACAATCTTACACAAATCGACCTAGTCCCAAACTAAGCAAAGCTTGTACTATGGGTACTAGACGACGATAAACATACTTATATAGATAAATAAATACTTAAATACATAGAAAACATCCATAACTCAGGAACAAATATTCGTGCTCATCACACAAATAAATACCCTTACCGGGATTTGAACCCAGGACCTCTTGCTTCGTAGGCAGGGTCACTACCAACTAGGCTAAAGCGGTCGTTAAAATATACACATAACGTGTATTTCTAATGGTGCTATCTCACAAAAAAAAATGGGGTCCCATCCATTAATGTAAAATGACTCCACATCATCAGCTCTCGGCTTGTACGTCCCTTAGCAGGGCATAGGGCTCATCGCAAAATGAGAGGGGCTTAGGCCGCAAGTTCGGTTTTTATCACTACAGAGTGGTAAAGTAACCATTCGACCTAATGGTTTGCGCAAGCAAAACCACGGATAAATTCTAGCATCTAATAAAACAATGTTGACTCAAGGTTTCTGAGGCCGAGTGTACAGGTTTTCAACTCATTGTAGGATTGATACAGAATTGGTATCTTAAACAATAAAATTGATAATAATGCGCAGCCCAAACAACGGGAGCTTCGGATCTGTGACTTAGTTGTTTGAGTTGAATCAGCTGAACAAAGACAAATTGAAACGTGACTTGATGTTTTGTGTTTCTATATTCGTAGCAATAATATTTAAATTTGGCTTTTTATACTGACTGACGCTGATATTGCAGAGCTTGATTGGGTAGGTAATCACTACATGGTATAAAACAAAATCGCTTCCCGCTGTCTATCAGTCCCTATGTATGCTTCACAGCACATTCGGTTGGATGGTTTTGAAGCCTAAAACAGACGTATTGTAGAATCCTTTTTTAGACTTACATGTAGCTGTTGTCCTGGACTCCGTCTGCGAAGAATCTTCTCCGTCTGCGAAGGGTATTAAAGGGGGATGAAAATTTAATTGATTTTGCCGTAGGATGCACCGTTTTCAAGATATTTATTTGACAAAACACCGGTTCTCGTCCGATCACCGAGGTTAAGCAACGTCGGGCGCGGTCAGTACTTGGATGGGTTTTTGTTATGACGTTGTCACGTTCAACTATCGTCTGTTAGCCGACTTTACAGACAACCGGTTTTTTAAAGCCGGTTTTTATTTAATTGGTTCGAAGCGCAAAATTTTGTGAATAAAATTTATAACTCTCTCTTTCCTATTTCTAATAATCGGCGTTAAGCACGAGCATAACCGAGTCTTTAAACGACTTTGAAATTCTTAACAATACCATCGCCCTTCGAAAAGCCCCGAAAGGCAGAATGATAACAAACTTCTGTCCGACCCAAGGCTGGTCGTATCGCGAGATCTTAACGAGGCGTCTTTAGTTGAGATCGGTGGCGAAAACGGACACTAATTATCATTTGGACTTTATTAATTATCTGTTGTCGTTTCTTCACAATGTTTTCTAGAAATAATCTTTATGGACTTCTTTAGACATTCTCGTTTGCCCGAGGATAACTTTTAAACTGTGTCCGTTCATCTATTTTGTGCAAATACCTAGTTTTTTTTCAATGAAAATTACATTACAATATTCACTTAAGCCTCTCATTCTGAGAGGAGGCCTGTGCCCTGCAGTGAGACGTATTTAGGCTATCATCATCATCATTTCAGCCGAAAGACGTCCACTGCTGAACATAGGCCTCCCCCAAGGCTCGCCAAACAGACCGGTCCCGTGCCATCCGCATCCAACGCGATCCCGCAACCTTAACCAGGTCGTCGCTATATCTTGTTGGAGGCCTGCCTACACTGTGTCTTCCGGTCGGTCGTGATGATGATGTTTTTTGATGATGATTCACTTAATTATTAATACAAGCAAGATAACGTAAATTAAACATAATGTAGGTAAAGGACAAAAATTACATGGAATTCGAAACATTATTTCATTTCGAATGAAACTACCATGAGACTCACTCATAGTGAAACAGTACGAATAACTCATGTCTATGATCAAGTTTAGCTCGACATGTTTCGGGCTAGCCCTTCATCTTGGATCACATCATCTTTGGTAGCAGCCGTCGTAGCGTGTGCTCCGAGACGAAGGGCTACGGATTAGCCCGAAACTATTATTATTATTGTTAGGTACTAGCCTTCCGTCCGCAGCTTCGCCCGCGATAAATTAATTTTCCCTTAGGAAAGAGGTAGGTAGGTATTATCCCGCGGTAAAAAGTAGCCTATGTCACTCAGTGATAATGTAGCTTTCTAACGGCAAAAGAATTTTTGCAATCGGTCCAGTAGTTTTAAGTTTATTCGTAAAAATACAAATCTTTCCTCTTTATAAATCTTCCCAGGTGAATTTTTCGCTTCGAGCCATTACATTAAATTTGAACCGTAATACTATGACGATACCGTTCGTTTTGAAAGATAAGGTCTCGAAGCGAAAAGTTCACCTGGGAAGATTTATACTATAGACATTAGTGTAGATATCCAGTATTCATAGGGATGTATCATTGATGGTCTGTATCTCGTATGAAATGTAATATGTTTTTGCATTAATTTTCTACTCGTTAAGTATTCCTGTTTATTCGTTAAAAATAAACGTTTTCATAATAATTCGTGACTTAAAGCTATTTTTTAGAACTTCTTGACGAAGACAAACGGTTTTAATTCAAAAGGTTAAATTAAAAATGGGCAATTCTCGCTTCGTAATCGCTTCTTTACACTTGGGATTTCTTTGTAGATAGCGAGAGTATTTCCTCAAAAGGCACGCAAAGGAAAACTTAGATAAATATCTGAGGAAGCCGGAAACTTAAAGAAAACTGCCTAAGGAAGTATTCAAGAAAAAAATGTGGTTAGCTCGCGTTTTCAACAATTCGGGTGGGTAATTATTCGTTATTGTCAAAAGTTTAAGGCCCCACTGAGCTTTTGGCGCATTTGTTGCATTCATTTAATCCTTTGCTGTATCATTACTAGCAAAGCTTTACTTCTGAAATTCATGTGTAAGATATTTGAGGATTCACTCTAGTGTGGTCACCAGTGTTGTTCGAAACACAATTACTTGTAGTTCGTTCGATAGAAAAAAATTCAAAGTTGTCTCTTAAAAATAAAATAAATCCTTAGTACGGCGTTAATACTGCGCACGGCAGGTCATGAATTTTTGAATGTTAATTAATAAGATGTTTTCTAGGGCCTAGTAGTTAAAGCTACATTTTTAAAATATGTATCTGTTTTAGTAATACATTGAAAATACCTAAATACACGCGCGGTCTGACCAACCTATCTTGTGCCACCGTGCTTCCCTCTTGTCCGTATAGTTAGTTGCGTTAGTTCTCCTTCCGCCACGGACAGGGAACTTGTATCGCTTGCGCTTACGCACGTTTGATTTTAGCCGCTCTCACGCACACATACACGATACTTACATATCCGTACCAAATTTCAAGTCAATCCGATTACCTACTAAAAGTGAGCAAAATTGTACTACAAAAATTTGACCCGAACAAACCAACATTTTAAGTGAATAGAATAAATATTTATTTATTCATTTATTATTTGTTGAGCGAATAAATATTTTCTATTTCTATTTAATAGTTTCTAAAAATAGGACTAAGTATTTCAAACTAAATACAAACTGAAATATAGATGCACCGAAAAACCCCCAGAAAAAAGACCAATGCTGGAAATCGAACCCAGGTCCAGGTTTCTATGCCTGGTCTTAGACCAGTGATGGTGTAGGGGTAAGCACGCAGCACGGAACGCTGAGGACCTGGGTTCGATTCCCAGCATTGGTCTTTTTTCTGGGGTTTTTTTCTGTGCATCTATATTTCAGTTTGTATTTAGTTTGAAATATATGGTTTCATGGGATGACCGTAAAAGTAATAAAAAATGAAGTTGAAAAATAAATAAAAAAGATACTTCATACCTAACTTGTTTAATAGGACTAAGCTTTTAAAACGGCGAGTTTTTCCACCCTTTGATGAAAATGAACAAAACAACCTAATCTAAACTAAACTATTGCCTAATTGGCTCACGATTCATGAAACAATAAAAGTATGAAGAATTTTGCCAATTTTGCTTAAGCGCAAAAAGTACGTTGACCCATTATAAAGATTTTATTGGTATTTCTGTCGTTGAGAATCCCATTAAAGCGAAATATAGCGAACAATCAATGCTTCCCATGTTTGTCGGCTCGAGTTACAGCGACGCAAACACTCGAATCATAAAAATACATTGTCTTCCCCGTGCCATGTTGCGAACAATAAATTCGCTCGGGAAAATTACGTTTTATTTGTACCTTCGCTTCTTAGATGTTTCATTACTTGCGGGGCTATTTGCCAAATATTCCGAGAGCTCTTACACATCTACCTACCGTATTTTAAGAAGTGTAAAAAATATATAAAACTGAACCGACTCCAAAAAACCACAAAATGTATTTCAACTGATCTGTTTGATGTCGGTGCCTCAGCACGAGACAGTAGAAGTCCTTTTACAGAGACATTGACGAACCGCTTCCACACCAAGTCTTTGGCCAGCCTCAGGGCTGCAGGGAAAGTTAGTCGCGTTATTACTTTAATTTGATTCGACCACTTGATGAATGTCCTCTTGGTCTTTTCCCTCTATCTTGCCGAGTAAAATCAGTTTTTCGAGCTTGTCTAGTTCCCGTCGAGTCTATCTACAGTCATTATCTATCAACTGCTGGATGTAGACCTCCTTCATATTACGCCAAAGCTCGCAATCCTAGCCTTTCCTCATCCAGCTGCTGCCTGCTGTTCTCTTAAGGTCATCAGTCCAACGTGTCGCAGGGTCTACACTACGCTTTCCCAAACGTGATCTCCACTCTAGGTCACGTCCGCTCCAACGACTGTCGGTTCTACAGTTAGACGTGATCAGCCCAATATCGCTTCAGCGTGCTAATCCTTCGGGCTATGTCAACGACTTCTTTTGTCTAATATGCTCGTTGGGAACCTTATCTCTGAATGAGATACCGAGCATAGCCTTCTCCATTGCACATTGAGTGACTCTGAATTTATGGACTAGTCCTCCTGTGAGTGTCCACGTCTCTGCAGCACCAGTGAGTAGACAGAGTCATCTCATCATCATGACCATCCTAGCCCGTATATTATTATGTCTCACTGCAGCGCACAGGACTCCCCTTAGCATGAGAAGGCTTGGGCCATAGTTAGTTAGTTCTGACTTATCTATATTACTTAAATACTATCGATAAGGCTTCTTAGTCTTGGTGGCTCGTGTTGAGGCGCCGAATTACTGTCATTATTACTGTTTTAGTAATACCTACTGGAGACGAAAGACGAAAATCTTCAATCAGTGCGTCCTACCCGTCATGATGTGCCCGTGCTGAAACATGGACACTCACTGTAGGGCTGGTTCAAAAATTTAAAGTTGCTCAACGTGCTATGGAAAGGGCTATGCTCGGAGTTTCTCTAAAAGATCGAATTCGTAACGAAGTGATCCGACAGAGAACCTAAGTTATCGACATAGCCCACCGCATTAGCACGCTGAAGTGGCAATGGGCCGGCCATATAACCCGAAGAACCGATAACTGTTGGGGTAGACGAGTTCTTGAGTGGAGACCACGGATCGGCAAACGTAGCGTGGGACGTCCTCAGTCTCGGTGGAGCGATGATCTTCGCAAGGCGGCTGGCAAGAGCTGGATGAGAGTGGCCGAGGATCGTGCTCAGCGGCGTGCCATGGGAGAGGCCTATGTCCAGCAGTGGACGAACATAGGCTGATGATGATGATGACTAAAACAGTAATAGTCAGTTTCAGTTTATTTATTTATTTATTTATTTATTTATTTATTTATTTATTTTCGGAGAACCAACAGCTACAAATTACAGAGAAGGTTAAACATGTAATAACATAGGAGCCAATTATAGGATCTCACAAATAGAACCAAGAAAAATAAAAAGAAAGAAAGTACGCGAACAATCGCAAAGTTGTGCCACACAAATTTTGATACAATAATAAAACAAAAACTAATCTCTATACAAAAATAAAACATATTAGTAAAAAGCAGTCACTACCTAAGCACGCTCAATCAAACCACCCCCCCACCAACCGCCGCCTCACCGTAGAAAGATTACAGTTAAATATATCGATATCCAGCTCTTCCGCAACGCCGTTCACACTACGACAAGCTCGCCTCAAAAAACTATTCCTCCTGTATTTTGTTGTGCCAAACTTAAGGGAAATAGGTGGATAGTATCTTTTTGACCTATTAGGGGTATTAAAAGATATACTGGACAGCAGTTCGGGACAATCAACCTTACCGTTGGTGATACTAAGAGCATAGATGATGTCCGCTATCTCACGACGCTTGTGCAACGGGATAAGGTGATGCCTCTTACAAAGGGTGCAGTAATCAGATGAACTATATGGGATCTTTAACTTAAAACAGAGAAACTTTATAAACTTTTTCTGTACACGCTCGATCCTATCAATATATGTTTGATAGCAGGGATGCCAAATTTGGGACGCATATTCAAGTTTGCTTCTGACATATGAACAGTATAAAATCTTAAGAGTTTTAGCTCTAGTGAAATTCAATGAGCTGCGCATAATAAACCCAAGCATCTTCAAAGCACTAGCAACAATACCATCAATATGTACATCGAACAATAGCTTCGAATCATGAACAACACCTAGATCTTTCATAAAAGGCAATCTTTGCAGCACAATACCCTTTAGACTATATACCGTTGGAATTAAATTACGCTGCCGAGAAAAGGTCACTGTAAAGCACTTAGATGGATTTAAATCTAGCTTGTTTATGCGGCAATATTCATCAAGGCGAGCAAGGTCAGACTGGATAAGTAAGGAGTCAGCTTCAGACTTAATTTTGGCATAAATTTTCATGTCATCAGCGAAACATAGTAAATTCGAAAATATGCAGCACTTGTTAATATCATCAACAAAGATATTAAACAGCAGGGGCCCGAGCAAGGAGCCCTGGGGGACACCGCTTGGGATAGGTACCCAACCAGACATGTAATTATTGACAACTACAGCCTGTGTCCTATTATCAATGTAAGATGAGAACCATCTCAGCAAGTCTCCATGGATTCCCATTTTATATAATTTTGAAATAAGTACTCCGTGATCAATTCTATCAAATGCCTTACTGTAATCGGTATAGATAACATCAACCTGGAAACCGTTGTCCATCCCTTCTGTGACGTAATCATTAAGCAGTACTAGGTTAGATACAGTAGAACGATGCCTAATAAAACCGTGTTGATTGGAACTAAAACTATGTCTCAAAGCACTAAAAACTTGATTATATACTATTTTTTTCATCACTTTAGATATTATACATAGTTTAGATATAGGTCTGTATGTATCTACATCAGTTTTAGGGCCCCTTTTATGAACTGGTGTTATAAAGGCAGATTTCCAAATTAATGGCACGTAACATTCAGAGAATGAACGCTCAAACAGTAACGCTAAAGGCCGCACAACACTTTCAGCGCAATTAATCAAAAATTGAGGCGGTAAATCATCAGGACCTGCAGATTTGGAAGGATCAAGTTTAAGTAGGATGTTCTTAAGTTCGTCAGGGTCAACTACGATTTCAGTTTGTATTAAGTATGAAATATACCTACTGTAACTTGATCACATTGAAAAAACCCAAAAAGGAATTGCTGAGATCGAGGATTGAATTCAGCAGACGTCTAACTCGTTGACGCTTGCTTTAGCAATCACTATTTCTTTCTGTCAAACGGTATAAGACGGTGAGAGAAAGAAATGGTGAATAGAACTTCGTATCGTGAAGTGCAGCTCAAGCTTATAGTATTTAAGATATCACTGAAAGTACAAGTTTGTAGGTTACTTTAATAGTTTATATATAAACTAGCTGTGCCCGCGACTTCGTCCGCGTGGAATAGTAACTTTGGGTAGCATTTTTAATTATTAAAGTATTTACATAAGTACATAGGGTATAAAAAGGATATAAAGTATTTATATCAGCTTATTTAAGTACATTTCATAAACTACGTTCTTTGTTTTCCCATATTTTGCCAAAACATAAAGATTTTGCGGATTTGATACACGTGAGCATGCCACATAGAGTTGCCCATGGGAAAAACATTTTTTTCTAAATGAACTCCTGCAACTTTAAGCGTCTGTCCTTGAGATTTGTTAATTGTCATTGCAAATGCTGCTTTCAGAGGAAACTGCACTCTTTTAAATTGAATTGGCAAATCAGTCAGAATTATTGGAATACGGGGATGCATACAGGGATGGTCTCCTTTTGACATTCCAGTCATTATTGTAGCTTTTATAATGATGTGCCCCAGATGTGTAATTTGTAGCCGTGTACCATTACATAGCCTTGGCGCGTCAAGATTTCTCATTAATAAGACTGGAACACCAACTTTCAGCCTTAGCTTATGGGAAGGCACTCCTGATAATTCTACAGAGTTGAGAAACTCTATAGGGTATGATGTGACTTGTTCAGTGTCCATAACATTGTCTACTGAGTTGTATTCGACAACGGGTGTGTAATGATCGATATAAAAATAAATAATATAATTTCTTTTCATATAACAACATTTGATATATTTACAATGATATATTTGCTGGGGGATGCAGTTTTAACCTAACCTGCTTTTCCGGTAGCAGTTAGTTTTTGTTGGGGGATGCAGTTCAAACCTAACCTAACCTACTTTTCCGGTAGCAGTTCGTTTTTGCTGGGGGATGCAGTTATAACCTAACCTAACCTTCTTTCCCGGTAGCGGTTCGTTTTTGTTGGGGGATGCAGTTCAAACCTAACCTAACCTACTTTTCTGGTAGCAGTTCGTTTTTGTTGGGGGATGCAGTTCTAACCTAACGTAACCTACTTTTCTACCTAAATTAACCTTTGGTTTGGTTTTTCTAATGCGGGGGGCTTCGCCCCCCGAGCCCCCTTTTGGGGGGCTTCGCCCCCCGTCCCCCCTATTTCTCTATCTATGCCTTTTTTAACTTACCTATGCAGAGTCGTTTTATAGGTTGTTATAAAAATGATCGTCTCGTTTTTGCAATAAAATATAATATGATATTTTTAATATTGCAGTAAATCTGGGATTATGTCTCTAATACATTATATCAACAAAGGTTATGCCATTTGAACGTTAGATAAAATAATCGTTATACCATAAGCAGCCAATGTCAAGCAGGGACAGTGTAGCTTTATATTGGTGAAAGAAATTTAAAAATTGGCCCGAAGTCGAACTTGCTAATTTCTAAACCAATGGGAATTTTGCATTTTTCTGGAGGAAAAGCGGTCTATGTAAATCAGGGATAGTGTAGCTTTCTATTGGTAAAAGAAATTTCAAATTGGTCCAAAGCCGAATTCACTTATTTCTATCCCTTGGGAATTTTGCATTTTTTTGCTACAGCACCTTGAAGATGAATGTAGTTCTCCGCTCTTAATTTGCTTTGATTTAATGATACCTATGTATCGTAATCGTTCGCTTTCAACTTTTACGTATATGTCAACGTAAAACTGATTGGCCAGTTGTCTGCATCGTACTACCGTACCGTACCGTACTATCGTATCGTCATACTATATTGAAATGATTTTCCCGAATCATGATACGATAAGCATAAAAATCCATGCACGATATTTTTTTGTTGGGTAGGGGCAAGCCTGTCACAGGAGGCCTGTTACTTGAGGTATTTGAAAGTAATACCCCTCCTGCCCCTTGCTGAGGGGTATGTATTACAATACCGAAGTACGAAAGACCGAATGTATTAAAACATCGAATGGGTCAAAAGACCGACACGATTTTTTTCTGAAACCGTTAACTTTTTAAGATTGTTATAAAACAAACCTAACCTAACCTAATGGGTTCTGTATGATGCCGTTTTAATAAATTCTGAAAAGTTTACGGTTTCAGAAAAAAATCGTGTCGGTCTTTTGACCCATTCGATGTTTTAATACATTCGGTCTTTCGTACTTCGGTATTGTAATACATACCCTTGCTGAATGTTACTGGATATTATAGCGCGTCGTAAAATTTGTGTGTGTCTGGTACCCTGGTTAATGTGTCATTACGGGTGTGTAAAATAATATCACGGGAAGCAAACTGTTCGCCAGATACCACGGCTGCGACTTCATTGATTAATGGTGCATTATATCGTCTTTCATGTTCCCCACTTGGCGTACGGTCAGGGTGCATGACCAACTTGTATTCTTTTCCCGGCATTCTTTCTAACGCAGTTTTGAAAGTGTTAATGAGCCTGTTATGATCGTGCAACATTCTTTGAATTTTTAAAACGATATCTCTTTCAACTCCTTGTATATTTTGACACCTGCTATCAACTTCGCTATTTTCATCTCCCATGAAGTAAATCTGCAAAAATTTTGGCTGATCATCTGTAGGCAGTAAAGAACCAATCCTATGATAGATCTGTCCTTGGATTGTATTCCATACAACCTTTGTCCAGGAGCCAGAGTGGATGTAATCAGGGAATCAATAAAATACGATGCGTACGAATTGTAAATTTGCTGTGTATTGCTAATGCCAGAGTTAACCCCTTACGCTAATTGACAGAGATTAATCACACATGCATGATTGCGGCATAATTTTTATCAGGCGCTTTAACAATCTTTTATCTCCCCTTTTCAACCCCTTTAAATACAACCTTTTTTTCGCATTAAAAAGTAGCTTATGTCCTTTCTCAGGCTCTAGACTACCTGTGTACCAAATTTCATTTAAATCGGTTCAGTAGTTTTGGCGTGAAAGCGAGACAGACAGACAGAGTTACTTTCGCATTTATAATATTAGTAAGGATAGTTTATATATAAATACCTACTCTAAAATATCTACTAGCTCTTGGAGCAAAATTTCTGGTCTGGAATTAACATAATGATTTTTTCCTTTGTTGAGATTGAGATATTGCTTATTAATATGTATTAGGTGATTCCTTTTAGGGCCATTTTTATTTTTTTGTCTGTTTTAACTTTTTTTTAAAATTTGGAAAATTTTATGCGATTTCTGCTCAGAATCACGAGCTTTTTCAATTCTACTAGGAGAAAAAAAGTGTCACATGATTTCCATACAATTTTCAGTTCTTCCATTTAGTTACGGTCATAATAATAAAGTCTATGAAAAATTGTAACTCAACGGAAAAAAAAACTTGGGACACTTTTGTACTCCTAGTAGGATCGAAAAAGCTCGTGATTCTGAGCAGAAAAACATAAAAATTTTCAAATTATAAAAATAATCAAAACAACCAACAAAAAACATTCAGACGAAATGATAACCTCCTCTTTTTTTTGAAGTCGGTCAAAAATAAAAAATGGTCCTTTTTGTATCTAAAATACAAGATATTATGGGCTAAATACTGAATGATGTTCAACTAAAACCAAGTTAACCCTTAATAAGTCCCCATTTATTGCAGCATACTACCACAGGATCAAAATCAGCAATCGAATACAAATAAATACAAATACAAATATTTTATTTAGCCAAAAAAAATGCTTATTTCTACTTACATGTTTTATTATTATGGTAAAAAAAAAACAAAGGCAGATTAAGCGTCAACTGACCCCCGTACTAGTGTAAACTGTATCACGGGGGATCAACATTCACCGTCCTTACCACTTTAGTTTTAATTAGAGCATGCACTCACTTAGTTATAAACTTATAACGTATTTTTAAACTATATTCCTTCATAAGTATTTAAGGTAACAATAATTTAAATAAGTGGGTATATAGTTAACGACAAGATAGACAAGACTTCTATGACCATTAATACAACCGAACCGCGGCTGTTGCCGGGCCGGTTTTAGAAGTAAACAAGTAGTATATGCTAAGACTTAAGATTAATCATATTTTAATGAATAACAAAACAATTTTTTATATTATACGTTAACGTGTGGGTTTGTATGCATGCAAGTATGTGTATGTATGTGTGTATGTGTGTGTGTGTGTGTGTGTGTGTGTGTGTGTGTGTGTGTGTGTGTGTGTGTGTGTGTGTGTGTGTGTGTGTGTGTGTGTGTGTGTGTGTGTGTGTGTGTGTGTGTGTGTGTGTGTGTGTGTATATATGGGAGTGCATATATGTATGTGTATGTTTGTGTGTATATGTGTGCGCGCGCATGTATATTTTTACACCGAGATTTTAAGAAGTAGTTCTGTGTTCTCATAATTTAGTTTCTGTAAATAACCTTGCAATAACTTTTTACATGAATGTAGATTTAATGTTCGCATTTCGATTTCTTTACTAAATTTATTGTACAATATAGGGCCCAGAACATTGGTAAATTTTTTGGAAAATTTCGTTTTATGTGGCGGAATCGAATAGACTATATCCTTTCTCCTTTTTGACACAGGTAAGTCTGGAATACTTTTGTGTTGTTTTATTACCAGCTGTTTGATAAAAAGTTGCCTAACCGTTAATACAAGCGTATCCTCGTAAAGTGCTGTAGTTGGATATCTGAATTTATTGAATGTCATAACCTTGAGTACTGCCCGTTGAGCTCTTTCGAGTCTAAGTATGGATGTTTTTGATGCTCCTCCCCAAGCGGCTATACAATAAGTAATCACCGATTGGCAAAGAGCATAATAAATAGACAATAATAGTTTCCTATCGCATACGTGTCTGAGATATTTGTATATATAAATCAATTTTCTAATTTTACCTGCAAGACTAAAAATATGCTCACGCCAACAGAGGTTTTTATCCAACAGGACTCCTAGATACCTAATAGATGCGGTTTCGGATAGGACTTGGCAAGAGCAATCAGCTGCACCCTGGCAAGAATGTATTTTAATAGATATGGTTTTTGACAATGATGGCTTCATGTTCTTTATACTAAATGGTATATATTTAGTTTTTGTATAATTAAGTGAAAGAAGATTATAGGAAAGCCACTCATGTACAAGGTTAAAGCCTTCCTGTGCTAGCCTGCTTACCTCTTCCCAAGAGTCACCGTGGTACAAAATTGCAGTATCATCAGCAAAGGCTATTTATCTCGGAATTAACAATACTTAGGCGACACAGGTCATCGATATAGATTAGAAATAGGGTTGGGCCTAAGACACTACCCTGCGGCACGCCGTATTCAATATTATCTTCTTTACTGTAAATGTCTCCTACTCTTACTAAAAATCGAATGCATACCAGACAAAATATATTTTTTAAAGCTAGACTTATTTTCGATAATTACAATGGTAATTGTGACGTATAGTGAAATCAATAAGGTTAAATTTCAAACGCAATGCATGTGGTCGCTAAATCGTCTCTACCTTATTAAGGGTTAAACATGACCTTGTTTATGTTAAATTTCATAATAATATGCAAGAAACTGTATCTTCAACTGTACAAATCATCATCATCGTATCGGTCGAAAGCCATCCACCGCTGGACAAATGCCTTCCCCAAAGAGTTCCACAACCATCAGTCCTGAGTTACCCACATCCAAGTGATTCCTGCTTTTACCATATCGTCGGTCCATCTTGTTATCAATCGTACTCAGGACTCGTTGTGCAAAGGAAAGTCGAGGGAAATAGACATCGCTGGCACTCCCTGACATAGTTGACAGATCCCATTAGATCTAAGCACTCCAGCATCAACGACTGATCCCATTCTACCAAACAAACTATTTACCAGTGTTATTGACCAGTGGTGGTGTAGGGGAATAGCACGCGGCACGGAATACTGAGGACCTGGGTTCGATTCCCTGCGCTGGTCTTTTTTCTGGTTTTTTTTCAATGCATCCATGTTTCAGTTTGTATTTAGTATGAAATAAACAAACTATTGTCAAGCCAACCGAATCGTGACCCTTTCAACCTTTACACAGAAATAATTAAATAGTTCAGTAGTTTGGAAAGATAGCAGAGAAAAGGAAAAGGGGAAGACCAAGAAGAACATAATATGGAGCAAATAAAAGAAAAAAATGTTTAATTATAATAAAGAAGTGAAGGAAAGAGCGGAATGTAGAATAAGCTGGAAATTACTTCACCGACAAGAGCTCTTAAATATAATGATGATGATGATGAATTAAGTACAGTGACATCGTGATGCTTGATATGAGAATTAATCATAAAACTTGCTGTGAAAACATTTTACAGTGGGTTAGGAGTCAAATAGTTCGATGATGCGGATTATATCGGAGAGACTGGACGTAATGTTTCCACAAGGTTATCAGAGCACATACGCAGTATGAAAAAGCAAAACAACAAGGGGTCTGCGATGGTCGAACACTCAATGGACTAGGGCTCGACGCACTACATTCGTTTTGATAAGGCGGAAGGTGCGTGAAGCCATTGAGATTGGTCGTCATCTAAATTTTAACCGGGATAGTGGTTGGTCAGTACCCCCGAGTTGGAAAACAGTGTTGAATGTTCGTGCTGCGTCAACGTGAGCAACGTCAGTGTGAGCGAACCTTTACAAAATGATGTTGTTAGTGTTGTGTGCTACCCTACATTTGACAATGACAATAAAAGTGATGATGAAAACGGGGGTAGTTGTGTGTCGCTGTCAGTTGCGTCGAGTAGCCGCGCGACCAGGGCAGTAGCACGCAGGGCGCGTTTGGCAGCTACCGTGACGTGCGACTCCGAGAGGAAGGGCTACGGATTAACCCGAAAAATGTCGAGTTAAACTCGTTTTAAGACGTGAGTGATCCGTTTATTTTCACTATGAGCGAGTCTCACGGTAGTTTCATGTTTAAAGTGTGTTGCCAGTGATGACTTATAGTACTGAGATGTGACTGCTAACGATAGACCTCATAAGAAAGCTCTGAGTAACTCAGAGAGAGGGCTATGCTCGAAGTTTCTCTGCTGGATCGCATTAGAAATGATGAAATCCGCGCAAGAAATAAAGTCACCGACATAGCTCGAAGAATTGCCAGACTCAAGTGGCAGTAGGCAGGGCACACCGCTCGAAGAACTGATGGCCGATGGGGCAAAAAGGTTCCCGAGTCGCGTGCACGGACCGGAAGACGCAGTGTACCTACACTGCGAATTAATGCGATCCAGCAGAGAAACTTTGAGCATAGCCCTCTCTCTGAGTTACTCAGAGCTTTCTTATGAGGTCTATCGTTAGCAGTCACATCTCAGTACTATAAGTCATCACTGGCCTCCAACAAAGTATGGACATCCGAAATTGACAATTGAGTCAATGCATTATATTGCCCAGCATTAACTGAATTAGAAACACTTATTTTGTATCACCATTCAGATTTCACCTTGTACCTATACTTAGTCGTATATTTAAACTGAAGTATTTTCAATTCGCGAAAGAATCGTAGACTTCCGCATGATCCACATTTTCTTCCCCTTTCATCCTCATTCGATTTCTAGAAATTCGTTTAACCAAGTGTGAATGCTTATTTACCTGGCACGGAGTTTGTTACACTTTCTCAGCAACAACTCTGTTTTGCCCACGCATGTGTGTGGGTAGCAGATAAGCCTTACGACTATTGTCGTGCTATGATAGCAATTTGTTTGTTGGAAGCAAATAATAAAAAAGTTTTTCGATCGCGATTTACCTAATGTCATGTGTCAGTGTGGGTGTAGGTTTAAAGGAAACAATCCTGTGACAGGCAGGTGCACGACGGTGGCGCCGCGTAGCGTTGACAACATTTCCTCCTCATTTACTTCCAATTTTTGTCATGTTGTGCGCTGCGATCGTTTTCTGTGCCCCACCACCCGCTTCGCACATAGCCAAATACATTACTAGCTGTTGACTCTGTCTGCAAAGAATAGGGGTATAATAGTACATTACTGCAGCGGCCGCGAAATAGGGGATTGCCGGCCGAGTAGTTATAGATGGCCGAGTGTTAACGAGGCTGTTCGTGGCCAAGGCTTGTACAGAGTTTTTCTCAAACATGCATCATCATCATCATCATCACCATCACCATCACCATCACCACCATCATCATCATCACCATCATTCATTATCAACATCATCATCAACATCACCATCATCATCATCATCATCTCATCATCACCATCATCATCATCACCATCATCATCACCATCATCATCATCATCTCATCATCACCATCATCATCATCAACATCATCATCATCATCATCTCATCATCACCATCATAATCATCACCATCATCATCACACC
This sequence comes from Archips xylosteana, assembly GCA_947563465.1. Lineage (NCBI taxonomy): Eukaryota > Metazoa > Arthropoda > Insecta > Lepidoptera > Tortricidae > Archips > Archips xylosteana. Next base: position 1,491,872 of record OX387351.1, on the reverse strand, counting down.
ATCATCATCATCACCATCATCATCACACCATCGTTATCATCACCACCATCACATCATCATCACCGCCATCATCAACACCATCACCACCATCAACATCACCATCATCATCACCATCATCATCATCATCTTACCTTACCTTAAATAAGCGTAGTGGCAGAATGTCGTAACGAACCAAAACGCAAATATTGCTTATAGTTTTTTTTTAATGGCTAAATGCTATGATGCCATAGACCTAATAAACGTCATGGTATGAAACAATAGACGATCACTTTGCTGGCCAAGGCCAGCAATGTTGTATGAAATTCCATTATTGACCTCTCGTCTAGCCGCACACCACGCCGCGCCTGCATTGTGACACTTCGTGGCGTATTATAAGGAACATAACGTCAATATTTCATAGCATGTTTGAGAAAAAATTTTTGATTTACCGCTCGCAAACTATGTTGGGCCGTTCCTGAATATAGCCCCAGTAGCGCATATAGAATATTTTGACAGTGTCTGATACGGCACGTGTCACCAGGGACCGATCCACCCCTTCCCAGAAAAAATCCTTTGAACGGCTTAGTCGTTCAATGAATAGCCCAAATGCCAGATCAGACAGTCGGACACGTTCGGTGTCTGTACATATGAATCGACCTTTATTCATAGGGATAGGGTAAATAAACTTATGAACGGTTTCCTGAATAAGCACCAGGTGGCGTTAGTAATAAAACGAGGGAGGCGGAGCATAAAAATACGTTTTTTAATAGTTAACGAGAATTGTATAATGTTATTATGAATGACTTTTACGAGATGTTTTACGAGACCTCTTTGATTATAAACGTGGGAGTTATTAAAATTGTTCTGCGTCTATGCGTCTAGGTCTGTGACCTTTAACGGTACGAAATATGATAGTCAAATTGGAGATAAATAATGCTTAGAAAAATAAAGTTGTTACAAAAATTCTTAGTAATATTATAATGTGAAAGTAACTTTGTCTGTCTGTTACTTTATGCTTAAACCGCTGAATCGATTTATACAATTTGGTGTGGAGATAGTTATGAACCCTAGGGAGGACATAGTCTCCGCGGGAGGAAACGAATTCTTTGCAGAAGCAGTCATGGATAAATGAATGAATCCCTATTTTCCTAGGTCACGTCAAAACTTGAGAACGACTTTACTGATTTCATCATTTTGTAAGTTTTGTAATACATTGAAGTAGGTTCTTATGGATAAAAATATTTTATTAGGAACTGATTAGAATGCGGAAAATTTCAGAAAACTTAATGAATATGTATCTAAATTTTCCATAGTACAGTCTCGCATACTTACTTTTTTTCGGACACATGTCGTCGTGGAGACGTAGTTATGGAGCGACTTGTGATCCAGGGGAAAGTCGAAGGCACTAGGACACGAGGTAGATCGCCTATGAGATGGACAGACCTGGTCAAAGCTGCAATAGAAGGAGCACTACACGCAAGCATAAGGAAGGCGGCTGTCAGGGGAGAATGGAACCAGTACTTAGAAAATGATGACCACGACCACTCTGTCAAGAGTGAAACGACGAAGAAGAAGAGCTAAACTTTTATAATGTTACTTTAGCACGTTTTAGAGATCGCTTCGGGTCGCTATACTTTATAAAACATACATACATATCTAAAATCACGCCTGTATTCCCAAAGGGGGTAGCCAGAGCGCACGAAACGTTATATTTACGTTTCGAGGACACATTTAGCAATTTTAGGTTTAAAGGAAGTGGTATACTTAATAGTGACAGGTTGCTAGCCTATCGCCTGCAGTATACCTTAACCTATTTCCTCAGTCTCTTCTTACGATATCCATGGAAGAAATGGAAGAAATGGAGAGGTGTATTCTAAGCCCGCACCACACGGAGAAAAACTTTACTTTATAATAAGGAAACTAAATACAAACTGAAATATAGATGCACAGAAAAAACCCCAGAAAAAAGACCAATGCTGGGAATCGAACCCAGGTCCTCAGCGTTCCGTGCTGCGTGCTTACCCCTACACCATCACTGGTCTTGTGTGTCATCACTGGTGGTGTAGGGGTAAGCACGCAGCACGGAACGCTGAGGACCTGGGTTCGATTCCCAGCATTGGTCTTTTTTCTGGGGTTTTTCTGTGCATCTATATTTCAGTTTGTATTTAGTTTGAAATATATGGTTTCATGGGATGACCGTAAAAGTAATAAAAAAATGAAGTTGAAAAAATAAATAAAAAAGATACTTCATATCTGACTTGTTTATAATAAGGCGAAAGTAATTTAAAACATTTGCCATGAATTAAGTATAGACCTACTTATTTAATTCTACACTTCGAGTGGTCGACTCGCTCTTGGCCGGTTTTTGTCCATACGATTGAACTGTACGAAGTAGCAGACGAACGAAAATAAAACACCTAAAATCGGGATTAAAATAAAGATAAAACACTTCGAAATCTTTAATGAATGTTGAAGTATCGGATTTTTTTTACACCTAACTTTTCCCTGTTCAGACTTATGTTATTTAAATTCTTATTAGGGAAGCAGACGGTACTCCCCTTTCTTGCACCCTCTATTACGATTACTCGTCATCGGCGGCTCGTAGGCAACTTTGTTATACATTGCATCGTGGGGCATACTGAAAGTTTCTGGAACTGGCTACTTATAAAAGGAAAATTAAAAAAGCAATAATAAGATTTGAAAAAGTAACTCTCTGGTGGCAGTGTAATACTTTTTAATTTGCGAGACTGTCATTTGTTTTTTCATCGTGGTGTTGGATTGAAATTTGGGTGTCGCTGTTGCAATGAATTTAAGTCGTGAAAATTTTCGATCCATCATTTTTTACGATTTCCGATGTGGATTAAGTCAGCAAGAGAGTTGTCAAAGACTTCTCTTAGCATTTTGTGATGAAGCCCCATGTCGTAGCTCTGTCTATTCGTGGTTTAGTGAGTTTAGAGGAGGACGTGACCATCTCTATGACGATGAACGTGAAGGCCGGCCAGCAACTGCGGTTACCGATATTAATATTAATACTGTACGACAACTAATTGAAACTGACAAAAAAATTATATGTCAGCAAATTCGTACTACCTTAGGAATTGGAATGAGCCAGGTGCAAAAGATATTGCATTTGCATCTGAAGGTTCGGAAACTTTGCACTCGATGGATACCGCATGATTTATCGGAAGACCAGAAACGACTGCGTGTAGAGTGATGCCGCAAAATGATAAAAAAATTGATGGAGGACAATCAATGGTTGTATAATAACATTGTGACAGGTGACGAAACCTGGGTATACTACTTTGAACCGAAAAGAAAAAGTCAATCGGCTGAATGGGTCTTTCCTTTTGAAGACTTGCCGACGAAAGTAAAAAAAAGTCGAAGCACAGGTAAGAAAATGGTTGCTTCGTTTTTCGGCAAATCGGGACATTACACCAACGTGTCACTTGAAAACCAAAAGACAGTAACTGTAGATTGGTATGTGAACACGTGCTTGCCTAAGTGTTTGACAAAATTCGTGAAAAGCGTCCCCGTAGCAAAATAGTCCTTCATCACGACAACGCGTCGACACATTCCGCTAAAGCAACGAATGCGTATTTGGAGGCCTTAAATGTAGAATTAATGACTCGTCCGCCATACGGCCCTGATCTTACACCATGCGATTTCTTTTTGCTCTCGAAGATTAAAGATAAACTTAGAGGTTTACGGTTTACAAGTCCGGAAATGGCAGTGAACGCTTTCCACGAGGCCATCGAAGAAGTCCGTAAGGAAGACTAGACCCACTGCTTTTCACAAAGGTTCCAGCGAATGCAAAAGTGTGTAAATAGGGAGCGTATATACTTTGAAAAACAATAAATGTGTCATAACGATAATGCGTAGTCTTATTTATGAGAATCCAGAAACTTTCAGTATGATCTAAGTAATAGCTCTGCGGCAAGCGTCTCGTACGCGCATTGGATAGAGAAGTCAGAAGCCGTGCAGTCGGTCGCGCTTGTGAGAAATATAGTATGATACGAGTGAGTGTTTGGCATAGACTAAACTTTAATTTTTTTTACCTACCACGGAATGGAGAACGATATGGGTTTAGGCGACTTTGTTTGTTTGTGCGTTTGTATGTTGCATTGATACTCCTTTGTTCTCTAAATGCGAAATATAAATTAGTTAGTTAAGTAGTTGATTTTCTAATTAAATCTACACTTCTACACTAATACTACGGGTTCGATTCCCGGTCGGGGCAGATATTTGTATGAAAAACACGAATGTTTGTTCTCGGGTCTTGGGTGTTTAATATGTATTTAAGTATGTATCTATCTATATAAGTATGTTTATCCGTTGCCTAGTACCCATAACACAAGCTTTGCCTAGCTTACTTTGGGACTAGGTCAATTGGTGTGAATTGTCCCGTGATATTTATTTATTATAAAGAGGAAAGATTTGTATTTTTTGTATTTTTGTATGCAACCGAACCGAACCGAACTGGACCGATTTCACAAATTCTTTTGCCGTTATAAAGCTACATTATCACTGAGTGGCATAGGCTACTTTTTACCGCGGGAAAATACCTATTCATCTCTCATACTCGGAAAGTGAGGCAAAACATATCCGACATACGGGAGCAAAACTATATTTTCTTCCCAAGGGTAGAAATGAATTAAAAAAAAAATAAAGGCATTGGCTGTCAATGGAACACATAAGCATTCAGCCAAACATTACGGCATATACAGGGTGTAATAAGTAGGTACCTATTGAGTTTTTTTTCTGAACTAGTCATATTAAAAAAATTATAATACAAGTGAAATATTATTAAATTACATTACATTATTAGCTTACATTAGTTTCTTCTAAAAAAGACGAATTAAGAAAAAACACGGTAAACGATAATGGTATAATATCCACACAGCCTAACTCTATACAGCTTAAGCCCTTCGTTCAATTTGGTTACTTACTAATTTTACAAGTAAATTTACTAAAACAAAAATGGCTATTTTATCTACTGTTTTCATTGATTATTTTATAATATTGAACATTTTAAATTTTGTTAAATTAACTATTGATTAACAATACACTATATTGAAATATTTTACAACGAGCATAATTGACCAGTTTAAACATTTTTATTTATTTCTACTTATATTTTCTTATTTTCCTTGTAGTCGAAATGAAAAGCAGAGTATTTAACTCGGGAAAACACCAATAACAACCTCGAAATATTGGCACCCTCACTGTGCTGTGATTCTTAGCAGACAGAGTCGCGGGCAACAGCTAGTCAGTTTATAAATGACACAGTTCTGAAGCAACATAAAAAACGTACAGCTGAATGGATAATCCCCTTTCTTGAAGTCAGATAAAAACAACACACTTCTTTGTTCTGCAGACGCGTAAAAATAGATTTCGGTAAGAGTTCAGAAACTTCGAACAAAGAATCTTTTCCTATCCAACTTTAGAGAAAAGTACACTTTGATACGCCCTCCGAAAGGTACCTACGTAGAAGCGGGTCAACGACCTACAAAAAGTTAACTTACCGTAAAGTAAGGGGTGAAATTGAGCTAAATTAGCATAGACAACGGAAGCATGCTCGGTTTATGCAAATTACACGATTTTTTAATCTATTGCTCTAACTCGTAGATTCTCAAACATTTTTGGATGACCGCTTATTTACATACTAAGAAAGGCTGTTTTTTTTACTGCTGAGAAATGGTTCAAGGAGTCATTACTGGATTGGATGGATGTGTATTGAAAACATTACATATAAATAAATACAATAGGGATGTTGACACCACCAATCAACTGACGTACTTTTTATGAGCTGTCAAAACACAATTCTTCCATAGAGTGCCTTAATGGCAATAGCAACTTATATGACGTCACTTGTACACCAACTCAATCAACTAGGTAACTAATTTATTTGTTTTAAAGCAACAAAAAGTGTAATTTTGCAATTAATCGAAAATTAATCTGGTTTTCAGGGCTAAAATAAAGCGATTTTTCCTGGAGTCGTGTCTTCGAATTATTTTTAATTTTCGAATTTACATTTTACATAACACGAAGTGCATTATTTTTACCTGCAGCAAATTACTCATCATCGTCTTAATCTACTATACACGTCCCACTGTAGGGCACAGGCTTCCTCTCAGAATGAGAGGGCTTGAGCCGTGGATTCTCACGCGGGTCCAGTCCGGATTAGGAATTTCACACACACCATCGAATTTCTTCGCAGGTGTCTCCAAGTTTCCTCACGATTTATTTTTTCACTGTAAAGCTCATGGTAAATGGCTAATGTAATTAAGCACATAAATTCCGAAAAGGTCAGAGGTTTCTAAGTTAATTTTATTTTTTAAATGCTGCCCGCATCTCTGGTTTTTTCTAAGGGCCACATCGGATACCTCCTGTGCCTTTTGGGAACCTTTGCCCTAACTAAATACCAGTTCAACATACATAGACAAAATATTTAAAATGGAGTTAATAAGATTTACGGATTTGGTCTGTTTCTTTGAATAATAGGGGTTGTACAGTTTATTTAAATAGGGTGTTGAGTTTTTTGACCTGAAGCTAAAGCTCCAAACGCATAAACAGCGGAGGCGTGGCGGTGACGGTTGTAATATTCTAGCTTGTATGAACGGTTGTGCGGTACCGTACCGCGAACTCGTTCATACAAGTTAGAATATTACAACCGTTACCGCCAACGCACTGCCACGCCTCTGCTGTCTGTGCTTTTGGAGCTTAATGCCTAATGCTTTTAATGAAGCTGCGGCTATAAGTATGATTGAAATAAAAACCGACGAGAAACAAAGATGGAATTGAGGAACTTACAGATGCTTTAAACATGAAATTACCGTGAGACTCACTCATAGTGAAAATAAACGGATCACTCACGTCTTAAAACGAGTTTAACTCGACGTGTGTTGGGCTAATCTGTAGCCCTTCTTCTTGGAGTCACCCGTCACGGCAGCTGCCAAACGCGTACTGCCAACACACAGGCAGGCAGTGCGCGTTTGGTAGCCGCAATGACGGGTGACTCCAAGAAGAAGGGCTACGGATTAGCCCGACCCACGTCGAGTTAAACTCGTTTTAAGACGTGAGTGATCCGTTTATTTTCACTATGAACTTACAGATGGGCACAATCTGGGTGATCGTCGATCTATCGGCTTTAGATATTTGCACTATACTTTAGGTACTTCTCTCTAGGTGATGCCAGCTGCTTCGCCCCCGTTGTATTTTGTCTAAAATTTCTTTCATAAGAACCTTCTCCTGACAATAATGAGAGGGCTTGGAGCGTAGTTCCCGCGCGGGCTCAGTGCAGATTAGAAACTTCACGCACCATTGAATTTTGGCAGGCGCGTACGATATTTTCCTTCAACGTAAAGCTCGGGGTGAATAACGTATATTTTCCAACTTCGCACGTAAATTCCAAAAAACTCAGAGACCACTGCTTGAGAGGCTATGGGTCAAATCACTAAGCACCACGATTTAAAAAAAATATCATCATCATCATCCTCATCATCCCAGCCTATATACGTCCCACTGCAGGGCACAGGCCTCCTCTCCGAATGAGAGGGCTTTACAGATGCGAAGCCGGTTATTAACGATTTTAACCAAGCGGTTAAAAACGCATTTTTCGTTATTAACGGTTATTTAACCGCATTTTATTACGGTTAAATACTCGCACAGCGTGGTATGGACAACCAAAAAATAATCAGTCAGTATACTTATGTTCTTTAAATATGATTTATAAAATCTAAAATAAAATCTTTATCCTTCGGATACCGATTTTTCACTTCACCTAGGAGTTGACTGCACAATAAAAAAACATTATTTACCAATGAACTAAAACAATTACTTTGCTCACCCGCGACCTTAAGGCGTAAGGTCGCGGGTGAGCAAAGTAATTGTTTTAGTTCATTAATATGGACCTCCGCAAAGTAACGCCTGATTCAATAAATTACATTATTTACCCTTTTTCGTTGTCGCAGTCGGATAATTAACCGTTAATAACTGCATTTTATCGGTAGCTAACCATAAATTTGGTTAATTAACGGTAGCTAACGGATTTTTTACAACTGTAGAGGGCTTACATGTAGACGTACAAAAATTTTGTTCAATAAAGTTCTTTTTCTTGGAATCTGTAAAACTATTGAGCTCTGGTAATACCCGACAAAGCGTTTGTGGGTATTCTAAAAATAACGCGATCCGGGAATCTGTGCAAAAAGATAGTAATCCTAATAAATCAAAGTAGAACTATCACAGCGCATATTTTAACAAAGAAGACACTGGAGCATTTTCACTTTAAAATTAATCTAAGTTAACATAATTTAAATGACAAAAAAAACTTAAATTAACTTAATCTCTACCTAAAAACCTATATAATATTCATTTTAGTCTAGTAAAATACAGGGTTATTTGTAATTCACTAGCATCCTTTTAACCCTAAACTCCTACCACTTAAACAAATGTTTTTTTGTTTTACGGCTTTTGTCATAACTTAATATTTTTGGTGTAATAACGTTTTGAAAATTTGAGACTAACTCTTGAGAATTTGAGTGTGTACAAAATCATACTATCGTAAAAATCATAGAGTACGAGGTTGTGTTAGAAGTATTTATTTGTAATTATTTAATTTGTATGGAAAAAAATGTGCTCCGTTTTAAAAAGTCGTTAAACAAAAAACATTTTATAGTGAAAATAAACAGATTACTCACGTATTAAAACGAGTTTAACTCGACATGTTTCGGGCTAATCCGTAGCCCTTCCTCTCGGAGTCGCCCGAAACATGTCGAGTTAAACTCGTTTTAAGGCTGTCTATATACCTAGCCCCATTCGAAAAAATAAGCGGAATAAAAACACCGACATCATTCATCATTGGTATCATCAACAGTATGGGGCTCTATATCTAAATCCCTAATGATTATTTGTCCTAATGTAATGTTTGTCCTAATGATCGTTTGTCCTAACTCTTTTTATTTAAAATCTATTAATTGTTCTGGATTTTTATAAAACAAACCTAACCTAACCTATAGAGTTCTAGAGGATAATCACAAAAAAGTTCCTGAAAAATTCACGGTTTCCGAGAAAAAAAGTGTTAGGACAAACAATCATTAGGACAAACATTACATTAGGACAAACGATGTTAGGGATTTAGAATGAGATCCTTTTATATCTGAGGCTACTATTTACTCTTAAACTACAAATAATTCCCAAGCAATCTTAGCCGCAATAATTTTCCTTGTAAAGTTAATATATTTACTACCATTCTGATTTTTTTCAAATTTTTCCACCCAACAGTTTAGATTTTAGAGGGGGGGGGTCGATTTTAATGAAAATTTTCACTTTAAAGTTGAATATTTCGCAAACAGATCACTGAATAGAAAAATCATGTTAGCAACGCCCTAATAGTATTAAAAGACCTATTCAACGATATCCCGCACTATAGGTTAGTCGAGAAAAAAAATATCACCCCCACTTTACGTCTATGTGAGGTGAGGTACCCTAAAAAAAATATTTTTAATTTTTTTATTTTACCACTTTGTTGGCGTAACTGATATGTATATTCTTGCCAAATTACGGCTTTTTAGTACTAACAGTCTCTGAGCTTAGCCGCGGACAGACAGGCGGACAGACATGGCGAAACTATAAGGGTTCCTAGTTGACTACGGAACCCTAAAAATGATGTTGTTATCACTAATACCGCTCACAATTAAACCACTGCACTGTACTTTTCTTGTATCGCTCATTTAATCAATAACAAATAGCTGCATATAATACCTGATTTACACTCTCGCCTCGTGCTTCGTCTCGTGACTCGGCTCGGCGTCGCGAAGTACGAAACGAGGCCTATTCACACTCCCGTCTCGTTGCTCGGCACGCAGTTCGTCTCGCCACTCGTACGCGAGTGTTAATGAGCTATAACAAAATCAAGGGAACACAACGTTAGCTAGTTCATAGAGGGATAAGCGCCAACAAAATTGGACAAACATGAACATTAACATTCAACAGATGTAAATAGATATTTTATGTTCTAGCTGTTTTCCTCTATTCTTCTTTTTTACCACCTACGGCAAAGTTCATCGCACCCTAAATACACCAGTGCTTACACTGCTGGCCACCTGTGTATTAGCATGCTTAATGTCTTTAATGAGAACCGCTATTCGACATTCCAGATAAGTACTAACTAAGCGACATTAGAGTAAGTGCCATCGGAAAAAAACGGTATCTCGAGTTACAGTGTTTTGTGGTAACATCAAGTAACATCAATAATTGAGCTTTTAGAAAGTTTTATATGAAGTATCTTTTTGTATTTTATTTTTATTTTTTCGGCTTTATTTTTTATTACTTTTACGGTCATCCCGTGAAATCCATATATTTCATACTAAATACAAACTGAAACTAGGATGCACAGAAAAAAACCCCAGAAAAAAGACCAGTGGTGGTGTATGGCAATGGCACGCGGTACGGAATGCTGAGGACCTGGGTTCGATTCCCAACGCTGGTCTTTATTCTGGTTTTTTTTTCTGTGCATCCATGTTTCAGAAAAGTCATTGGACGTTATTCTTAGAGACTTTAAACAAAATAGTCGATTAAGTTAAATGAATATTGCTTAGTAGCCTTTGTGAGCTAGATTGTAATTTAAAAAAAAAAAAAAAAGTTTCAGTTTGTATATTCTAGGTGACTCAATTCGTAAAAAAATAATATTGACTAACAACGTAGTAATTTAGGCTCTAAACAAAGAACTTACTGACTCGGTTTAAACAGTTAATTGCGATATATGTAAATGGGCTTTTTCACTTTAAAGTGTGCAAAAAACTTTTTAAATGAGGAATTTTTGGTGTTATCTTAATCAGAATTACAAGCACTTTTCATTTTCAGTGCCTTGCTGTGCATAAGCCGTGGTGGCCTAGTGGTTTGACCTATGGCTTCCCAAGCAGAGGATCGTGCGGACAAACCCCGGCCACCTCTGAGTTTTTCAGAATTTATGTGCGAATTTAAATTTGTAATTTACCATGAGCTTTACGGTGAAGGAAAACATCGTGAGGAAACCTGGATACACCTACGAAGAAATTCAAAGTGTGTGTGAAGTTTCCAATCCGCACTGGGCCCGCGTGGGCACTACGGCCCAAGCCCTCTCATTCTGAGAGGAGGCTTGTGCCCTGCAGTGGCACGTATAATAGGCTGCGATGATGATGATGATGATGATGTGGGACGGGGGTTGCGTCGCAGTCTGCATCGTTTGTTCGAGTCTCTACCAGGGGGGTTTCACTCCGCAGTTTAGGTAATGTTCGGCCGGCGCACGCGCGCGTTCGGTGTATGGCAGTAGGTTGTCGCTCGGCCTTCGGTTCATACGCTAGCCGCGTCGCGCGTAATTGCATCTTTTTTGTGTGATTTTTGCAACAAACAATGACTTCTAAACGATCTTATAAATAATTTACTTACTTACTAAAGGTAGTAATACACACTGTTATCTTTCTTGATTTATGTACCTAACAAATATCGGCGAGTGGGAACCCTGTGCCCTTGGTTTCGGATCAGCGGTACCCAACGGAATATAAACGCTCGTATCACACGATAAGTTTCAATTTCGCGTGCAAGCAGTAAGAGTAGGCAAGTTTTTATACCTAAAGTTGATTTTTGTTCGAGAGTGATCCTTCTGTACGTTAGTACTTATTACTTATTCCATGTCTCTACCACGTCTCTTTCTGTCTGCTTTAAATCGCGACGCTTCTATACATTTATTATGAAAACTGATTCAAGAGGTTCCGCGAGTGCGACCCGCCCCCGTCCCACGTCTCTTCTGTGTGGCTTGCGCCATAGAGTTCCTTTTTAGGGTTCCGTACCCAAAGGGTAAAAACGGGACCCTATTACTGAGGCTCCGCTGTCCGTCCGTCCGTCCGTCCGTCTGTCACCAGGCTGTATCTCATGAACCGTGATAGCTAGACAGTTGAAATTTTCACAGATGATGTATTTCGGTTGCCGCTAAATATAACAACAAATACTAAAAATCAGAATAAAATAAATATTTAAGAGGGCTCCCATACAGCAAACGTGATTTTTTTGCTCGTTTTTGCTCGATATTGATAACGGCAACAGGTAGACGCTTGAAATATTCACAGAAGATTTAGTTATACAGGGTTATTTTTAATTCACTAACATCCTCTTAACCCTGAATTCCTATCACTCAAACAAATGTTTTTGTTTTACGAACTTTTAAAATGAAGCACTTTTTTACCCATACAAATACACAGAGTATCGTAATAATAAGAGGAAATCTCAAATTTTCAAAACGTTATTACACCAAAAATATTAAGTTATGACAAAAGCCGTAAAACAAAAAAAAACATTTATTTAAGTGGTAGGAGTTTAGGGTTAAAAGGATGCTAGTGAATTACAAATAACCCTGTATATTCACATTAAAAATAAATAATTAAATTAAAATAAAACTAATATTTAAGGGGGGCTTAAATATTATAAAAACCGAGATTCTTTTGCCGTTTTTATGGATAATGGTACGGGACCCTTCGTGCGTGAGTCCGACTCGCACATGGCCGGTATATTTGTCTTTTAGATACGAAACCCTAAAAAGCGAAAGGCATTCCCGGTCATACCTTGTCTGAAATAGTCACGGTTAGTGGTTTTAATCAGCGTTTAATGTGTTAACGGAATCAAGCTGATGGGTCGTTATCAGCTTTCTTATCGCATAATGGATGGTCCGGTGTGAGTGACCACAGTATTTGATGGTGGGTTAGGTATATTTAGAAAGCTCAAAGCTTTAAAAAAGCTCACTCAGAGGGCGATGGAGAGGGCTTTACTCGGAGTATCTCTGCGGGGTCGCATTAGAAATGATGAAATCCGCGCAAGAACTAAAGTCACCGACATAGCTCGAAGAATTGCCAGCCTCAAGTGGCAGTGGGCAGGGCACATCGCTCGTAGAACTGATGGCCGTTGGGGTAAAAAATTCTCGAGTGGCGTCCACGGAGCGGAAGACGCGGTGTAGATAGGCCTCCAACAAGATGGAGCGACGACCTGGTTAAGGTTGCCGGATCGCGTTGGATGCGGATGGCACGTGACCAATCTATTTGGCGAGCCTTGTGGGAGGCCAATGTTCAGCAATCTATTTCGTTAAGAATAATTTAGGAAAATACGTCTAGTTCAAACAAAACGGAAAATAAAATATTTTTATATATGTTATTTATGTCTGCCGCATGCACCCAGAGAGGTGGGCGCGGGTTACCACTCAATGGGTGCCCCAGGACGGTTGCCGGCGCCGCGGCAGGCCAAGGCGAAGATGGCGGGATGACCTAGACACGTTCTCGAGCGACTGGTCAAACACAAGTGCAGACAGGGCGAGTTGGAAGTCCAGGGGAGAGGCCTTTGCCCAGCAGTGGGACACTGAAACAGGCTATTAGAAAAAAAAAAAAAAAAAATGTTATTTAAATCAGATAAGCATAGTTATAATCAGATAAGCATAGATAAGCGTACTTAGTTTATAGTGGTATAGTCGACCAAGAAATCCCTTCACCACCCTAAGGTTCAATGACAGTTGCATGGCTCAAAACATCACAATTATGTGTGTGTTGCCAAACTGCACTGAGCTCCAATGGGAACTACGACTCAAGACCTCTCATTCTGAGAGGAGGTCTGTGCCCTGCAGTGGAACGTAAATGGGCTGAGATGACGATGATGATGATAATCTCAAATTATAACGGGCTTTCAGACGCTCCTGAAATGACCATGGCAGTCACGACCCATTTACTTACACACCAATGATTTACGGCGAATGATCGAGAGGGTCATAAATAAGAGGAACGTCTGCGCGCGCATCCGGTTTGACCGGTACAGTAGGACTGGTTTTGTTACCGTAAAAAATATATATTCACGACAATAATTTGCAGCAGGATAAAATAAGTTTTTCAAATAAATGTCATTTTAAAACAAGCTTTCTTGCTGACGATATTTTTAGTTGAGTGTACTTGCATTATAATGCAAGGTCGCAATTAAATTCAAATTCATTTATTTCAGGTAAAAATAGTATATTTCATTACGAGTGCGGAAAGCCTGTGATTGCAATGACGGTTCCGCACGTGTACTGAACAACTATTTTTAATACAGTTGCGAAAAAATGAAGCAATTTAATAAAATAATAAAAACACAATAAACTCAACTAACTAATCATTTATTTCTTATAAAAGTTATAATTCACATATACATTGAAATTGGTACAGTTTTTTATACTAACTGGGGAAGTTTTAGGTTGCATATTTACTGTTTGAGACAAACTATTATTAATTTCGTATGATTGTTCATGTATATTTGTCAAAGGTGTTATACAATGGCGTTTGCTAGTTGATGGAATTGGATCTGATGAATTATCATTATCAACGAAGGCAGATGGACGAACGTTCTCTTCAGTATTGTCATGTGAAGAAGACGGACTGGACTTTAAATTAATGGATTATGTGATTTTTTTCCCAGTTTCTAGTTTGTTGTTTAATGAATCAGCAATATAGCCTTCTGCAACTTTGTCTGACTTCCAACCTCCTAGTCGCTTTAAGGACGTCAAATTGGCTCCTGAATCTGCCAATAATGTAGCAGAGGTCCTCCTGAAGCTGTGCCCAGTATAATACTCAGCATCCGGCAGACCAAGAAACGTAGCTATTTCTTTTGGCATATTACCAACTTTGTTTATCCCGATTGCTTGAGCTGTACACTTACCTTTTTGATAATTTTGGAAAAAACGGTCGGTTTTTGCTTTTTGGGACCGCTGATTCATATATTTTTGCACTATTCTAAGAAAATCTCCTTCAACAACAAAGCTTCTCGGTATCTTATTTTTTGTATTCGGAATCTTGATTAGTAGCATTTTTCCATGGGCTTCAATATCTTTTAAAGTACTATTGGCTAACTCCTCTCTGCGGCAAGCTCCAACAATGCCAAAAATCAGCGCAACCTACAAAAAAAGGGAGTTGATTAATATTTTTATAAATAATATTATTGACTGTATTTTGCGATTTCGTAAACTGAATACTAAAGAAAAATATAAGTATTTATTAATAAATTACCTTTGTGGCTAAATAACGATCATCGGGTGCTTCGTTCAAAAACCTTTCTACTTCATTCGATGTTAATATTTTCGACTTTTTAGTTGTAAAACCGTCTGATTGTCGTTTTAAGAAAGCATTTAGTTTTGGGTATTCACTTATATCCACGTTGTTCCTTATTTTCAGCATACTTTTTATCATCGAAAACCTCGACCATAACGTAGAAGGTTTTAATTTTGCTGAGAGTTCGGAGAAGTATGCCAACATAACATTTTCTGAAAAACTATTTGCTTTTTTCTCTTCTCTCCACGCAATAAATTCGTCGTATGTAGATATGTAGCGACTTTTTGACTTTTCCGGTAAAATGTTCTCCGAAGCATTTTGTGCAATTATACTGAGTTCCGGTGGTGTTAATTCAAATAAAATATCGTCGAAATTACTCATTTTGTGCAACAAACAACTAAACTCGCAAAGAAAATTTACGGAAAATTGCGCCAACCGTAAAATAATTATTTTTTTGTTTTAGTCACCCATTCTGGGTAGGCAAAGGGAACTATGCCCATACAGCCAAGTCTTCAGTAGAATTTTTTTATTGATATGTAATGAAAATTAAATTTAATGAGATAAAATGAAATGAAATGAAACCTAACTTAACTCATTGAATCAAATCATTAAATCTGATATTGAAACAAATTAGTAGCTTCTTTTTAGAAATATTTGCATGAATTATAAAAACTTCTATGATTTTTTTTTATTAAAAACTTCGTGGTGGGTTTTTCTTTTTAATAGACATTATTTTGACAGTTGGGAAAGAGAACGCACGAGTTCGGAAAAGGTAAAGAAAAAGCTCGAGTGTGTAATAGCCCACATCCCGAACGCTATACGTCCCTGCAATACGCCACTTTTTGAGCAACTGTATTAAAAAATAAGTTTTTGTTATAAATTTCATTTTCAATGCAAATGTAATATATAATAAATCATTTTAAAAATTTAGCACAGGTTATGTGCCTGTCATAGCAATTTATTTATTTATTTGGAAAAGAGGTAGGTACATTAATTTGATGCATATTAAGGGCAGTCCAAACGCGGTCTTTATTTGAAATACGATCTCTACTAAGCATGCACATAATAGGTACCTACACTACATAATCATCATCATCATCATCATTTCAGCCGAAAGACTTCCACTGCTGAACATAGGTCTCCCCAAGGCTCGCCAAACAGATTGGTCCCGTGCCATCCGCATCCAACGTGTTCACGCAACTTTAACCAGGTGGTCGCTCCATCTTGCTGGAGGCCTACCTACACTGCGTCTTCCGGTTTGTGGACGCCACTCGTGATCCTTTTTGCCCCATCGGCCATCAGTTCTACGAGCGATGTGCCCTGCCCGCCCACTGCCACTTGCTATGCCCTTATGTTTTGTTTTTTTCCGTATTTCAATTAACATAAGAAATAAAAGCTTTTAAAAACTGAAAAAATTGCCCAATTTTAACGTCATTTTCAGACACTCATCAGAAAAGAATCCCTCATATAAACAAAAAAGGAAATCATAGGGGCATAGTTAAATCTGTCCTCTAAATATTTTTGAAAAAAATAATTTTATTGGTCCATTTTTCGAGAAGAAAACAGGGGACTACGAAATGCTGTTTTGATTAATTTTACGCCCTATTTTTTTTTTTTTTTTTTTTTATTATTAAGCCACAATTTACAAAAATATTAACTAAAAAATATTTTCGCCAAACTGCTAAGCAGTTTGTTGGCGAATACAGCACTCTTTTTTATAAACTAGTACTCAAAATAGGCTATAAAGCTTATACCTAAAACAAGATAAACATAAACACACAAACATACAATATTAACGGTCTGAGCTGCAGTTGTCCCGCTCTCGCCTGTACTGACACGGAGGGGTTCGGGCGAGACAGCGACATTTCATTCAAATACCTATTTCTCAAAAGTATCTCAGCCATCGTATCCTCTTAATATACCTACGTCATCTTGTTGGCTTTACTTTAGATGATTCGCAAGCGTATCGAATCGAACAGGCTCTTAATCGAATTGTCCTATCGTTACACGGAGAAGGGTTGTGCTAATGTTACAGGGGAAGGTCAAGGTCATCGCGATCCCGTGACCCTATCCAGCTAAAAGACTCCGACAGACCTCCGCATCTTTTTTCCAGGAGTTGGTTTAATAGCGTGTTGATTATAGCTTTTGGTTGCATAGTGGTTCCCAAAATACTACATTTTTCAAAATTATCTTTAGCCAATATTTTTAACCAGTTCGTCGCTCCATCTTGTTGGAGGCCTACCTACACTGCGTCTTCCTTTCCGTGAACGCCACTCGAGAACCTTTTTGTCCCATCGGCCATCAGTTCTGCCACTTGAGTTTGGCGATTCTTCGGGCTATGTCGGTGATCTTGGGTCTTGCGCGGATTACATCATTTCTAACAAGGCCAAGACCAATATCTCCAACAAGAAGGAGCAACGACCTGGTTAAGGTTGCGGGATCGCGTTGGATGTGGATGAGGATGGCACGGGACCGATCTGTTTGGCGAGCCTTGGGGGAGGCCTATGTTCAGCAGTGGACGTCTTTTGGCTGAAATGATGATGATGATGATGAATATTTTTATACTAGGGGACAAGTGGCGCGACATTGCCAAACTTCGCTCGACATATCTGGCAACATCGCTCAGTTATCCTGTGTTGCAGGCGTAGCGTGTAAACTTACCAATGCTCGTCACCTGAACGCCCAGTATATGACACCCATCTGTCACCTCTCTTACTATGACATAAGATTGAAGGTGCTATGTATTGTGTCAGTGACGACAGGGATGTTTACCTTACCTCGCTCCGCGGGTGTGGTGTCATGATATCGTATCGACTGTCTTGTGAAAGACAATGTCACGATGTCGCCAGATATGTCAGGCGCAGTTTCGCGAAGTCCCACGACTTTGCCGTCGCTGCGGACATCATCATTCATCATTTCAGCCGAAAGACGTCCACTGCTGAACATAGGCCTCCCCCAAGGCTCGCCAAACAGATCGGCCCTGCGCCATCCCCATCCAATGCGTTCCAGCTACCTTAACCAGGTCGTCGCTCCATCTTGTTGGAGGTCTACCTACACTGCGTCTTCCGGCCGGCGGACGCCACTCGAGAACCTTTCGGCCCCATCGGCCGTCAGTTCTACGGGCGATGTGCCCTGCCCACTGCCACTTAAGTCTAGCGATTCTTCGAGCTATGTCCGTGAATTTAGTTCTTGCGCGGATTTCATCATTTCTAATGCGATCCCGCAGAGAAACTCCAAGCATAGCCCTCTCCATCGCCCTCTGAGTGACTTTGAGCTTCCTTATTAGACCCATCGTTAGCGGCCACGTCTCAGTGCCATAAAACATCACTGGCAACACACACTGGTCAAAGACTTTTGACTTGAGACACTGCGGTAAACGGACACGCGGGTGCGGGTGCGGCTGCGGACATAAGTAGCGCGATATCGCCAGATATTTTACTATGTCAAGCGAAATTGCTCGGCTTCGCTCGACATGTCGCCGACATATTGTGTCACGGGTCATGCGCCCCTAGTGTATCCTTGGCTTTAATCAAGTCTACATCTGCGTATGAGACGCCTGGTCATCTTTCAGCCCATTTAAATAAATCTTAAGTTTGCTGACTCGGAGTCGCTAATTTTATATCCTCAGGAGAGACATTTTTTGTTTCCTACACTGTGTATGACCCGAACTTCACTTTTCATTAATTCAAGTTTCTTGACTTGCCATAACTTGCTTGCAAATAATAGTTTCTTCACGCTTACAACTGTTGCACCGAACTCGATGTGAAAATGTTTAATTTCAAACTTCGTGAAATTTGGTCTACCGAAATTCTAAGAAACCACTATGTAATTTATGTTGGAATTAAACGACAACCATTAGAAACTTCGACTAACAACGGAGAAAGAGCAATGGCTGTTAACATGACAGCATGTTAGGTTTTGTAAACTTTTTAAAGAAGCAAATATTCTTGAGAGATTCCACATGACATTTCTTTTCAAAAAATATTGGATATGAACACGTTGCTGAATATGAGGCATTCTTTCATTCTTTAATTCATTATTATTCGCCTGCAGAAGTGTCCTACCGCTGGGTAAAGGTATCCCTCCATTTTCTCCACTCATCCCGATCATGAGCGGTGTCTTTCATGCAAGTCCCTAAAGTACACGTCTAGGTCGTCCGCAAACACCTCCTGTGCCTACCTCGTTGCCATCATCCATAAACCTTGTGGTATCCAGTCCGTGGATATTTTAGCCCACTGATCGAAAGTTAACATATCGAATGAGTAGTGAGTCATCGATCAGTTTTTTTCTCAAACTGTAAGTCTCTCAGGAATTGAAAATGTCTAAAAAATAATACCAATGGTTTTTATATATTTTTGTATAGAAAAGTCAATTATTATAAGAAACTAATTTCAATAATTTTTCATTTATTTCACTACTTTGTCAAAATTAACTATTCAAACTACATAATTTTGGTTGATGACGTCAGATTATAATTGAGGGCTCAACACAGCCAAATTTCTAAATTCTTACGATAAGGCAAACCCTTTAATTATTTTTTGTGTAGTGGTACATTGTAACTATATTATTATAGTGTCACTTTACTGGCGCTGTCAGAGTGTTAGATGTCAGACAGCAGGTCCAAATCAAACTCCGTAGCTTAATCCACGCGTGAATTGTGAAGAATTCTAAAATAATGCTATTCCACACCGATTAAAGTACAACTTGGACCGTCTTTAACAATAAATTTACTTCAATGTCAAATGAAGTTCATTGCTAATTTGATATGTAATAAATGCATACATTATACATTATATTAAAATAAAATAACTACAGAATACAATTTAAAAAGCATTTATCTCGAAATGGTTTTCGATTTACGATACATTACAAAAAAATAGACATCCCCAATTATTAAAACAGCCCCGTACACGAGTAGAATACATTACGTTAGGTTATTTTTATAACAATTTTTAAAAGTTTGCGGTTTACGAAAAAACCTTTTCGATGTAATCCATTCAATATATTAAAAAACACTTGACATTATTTATCTTCGATATTCAGATACGCACCATTTGGCTAGTCAGTCAGTCCGTACGAAAAAAAGCATAAAAAATAAGAGGTTATGTTATAAATTTTATTGCCAAAGGATGCTGTATAATTTCCTTGCAATCAAAGTGAAAAGCAGAGTGTAAAACTCGATCATTAAACCCATTTTCTCCTCGCATTACCAGATCGGGTGGCTATAATGAACGTCTCGGGTAAAATTACTCGTTTTATGCTCTCGTTGTACAAGCTACTATTGACTTCGATTTTCGTATTTAATAGTATTAGTATCTTAAATGGATGTCAAAGGTCATAAGTGGGCTGCAACCTGTGCATAAATATATACAGGATGTCTTAAACCTTTTAGAGCCCGTCGAGTTTGATTTATATAGTTAGTAAAATTGTTTTGCGAAAGTGAGTGGGTGACTAAATAATGGCTTGTAATAATTTAGCGTTCAAAAGGTTCAGACTTAACTGGAAGTACTAAGCTTAGTACCTAAATTTATTTCCACGGCAGCTAAGAGTGAATAGTTATCTACAGGTTTTAAATTTGACAGTACAACATAGCATGGGTGGCAAAAAGATGGACCACTTGAATTGTGAAATATAACCGGACAGACTGGATAAAGTTGACGGCCGGATGGCCTAGTGGTTAGAGAAACCTGACTACGAAGCTTGAGGTCCCGGGTTCGATTCCCGGTCGGGGCAGATAACAGTGTCAAAAATTCGAATGTTTGTGCGCGAGTCTTGGATGTTTAATATATAGTACCTGGGCGACCGAACTCCATCCCCGAAAAGCCCCATATACCAAATTTCATCGAAATCGTTGGAGCCGTTTCTGAGATTCTAATTATACTGGGAAGGTATTTTTTTAATAAGTGCACAAATTTTAATATGTGATACAGTGTCGTTAAGATAACATTCAGCATTTTTCGTTCGAATATTTATCACTTTTATTTTTTATTTTTCATAGTAACTCGAACAATTTATTGGATGAATTACTATGAACAAGCGAAATTTCAAAATATAAAAAAAAATCTTGAACAGATAATCGTGATCTATTAACGATACTGAATCACGTATCAACATATTTTGTGCACTGATTAAAAAAATACCCTGTATATATAGAATTGCTCGTTTAAAGGAATTAGATTTAAGTTTAAATAAAATCCTACGATTTAAAAGCGCTTTTAACAAAAAAAAAATAGTTTTATTAAAATTTGCAGTTGTCTGTTTACTATGTGCTGTCGTTGATATTATGAGGAATAAAGCGACATCTTATGTAGGTGTATCGTATCTTAGTTTACTTACTTAGTTATAACTCTAGAAACTATACGAAGCTCAAAGAAAATATACTAATGAATATTTTATGTACCATTAGGTACCTATGCTTTTGATTTTGTTTTTCGCCCACGTCAATAAAAATAAAAAAAATAAAAATAAAATAAATATCACGGGACAATTCACACCAATTGACCTAGTCCCAAAGTAAGCTTAGCAAAGCTTGTGTTATGGGTACTAGACAACGGATAAACATACTTATATAGATAGATACATACTTAAATACATATTAAACACCCAAGACCCGAGAACAAACATTCGTATTTTTCATACAAATATCTGCCCCGACACGGGAATCGAACCCGGGACCTCAAGCTTCATAGTCAGGGTCTCTAACCACTAGGCCATCTGGTCGTCTAAAAATGGTTGTCAATCAAATGGATAAGTGATGGGCAGAAATATGCCACTTGGGAAGCTCCGAGCAAGGATGGTATTATTAAGTATCCTCATTTTCTTTTTAAATTAAAAATTAAATTTACGGAACCTGTTAAGAACCGGCTCAACTAACGGGCGGGACGAGCTGCGCGGGAGGACGGCGTATCGCCCCGGCCACGGACTCGCCTTTCCCTCACCACCGGCGTCGGTCCACCTCCGCGTTATTTAATTTAGAATTTACTTAGTTACGTTAATACCGATTTTATTGTAAAGACGGCTAATAAACCAGCCTTATAGTCCACGATTTTATTTAACGTCCCGTAGGACCCTAACAGAACCTTAAAATTAAGTTTCCGTAAATTTAATTTTTCATTTTTATTGTTATTATTTTTTTCTGTACTGTTTTGGTGATCAATAAAGAATATTTGTATTGTATTGTATTGTATTTTAGTGACATAACTACAAATTAAAAATTTAAAAGCCCCCAACTCGATCAGGTCACATTCACATACATGTTTGAAAATAAAGTAAATGCCCATTATGCGTCTAAGATCTCTTCCGCAGCTAGCAAAAGTGCCGATAATTTTAAAACGGCTGGACCAATTTTAATAAAACATGTCTAAGCACTACCGCCAAGAAACCGGCTTTCAAATAAAAAAAAAACACGTCCAAATCGGTTCTCCCGTTTAAGCGCTAAGTATGATGCCGCAGTCAGACACCGACTCACGCACATACATACACACACATTGCGGTCAAAGTTATATATAACTCCCCTCTTTTTGTGTCGAGGGTTAAAAATGACTTTATGCCATCATTAGTAGCGACATCCTTTGTCCGGATGAGCGGATAGTTCCGAAGGAGTGTTGAAGCACAGATTACTTAATAGTTACTTCGTAACAGATACTGCATCCCGTACAAAATCTTGGTACTTACCGCGATTGTAGCCACAGATTATACTACTCCGTCTCTTTAAGAATGTGTGCGTGCCGACAGTGACAAGGGCTGGCAGTTTGGATTAATTTTTTTTTTTCTACATGTTGTTTTACCATTTTGTCGGGATAATTGCTATATATTATATCCATGCAAACTTTCTAGCACTAATATTCTTTAAGCTAAGCCACGGACGGACAAAGAGACAGACGGTCATGGCGAAACTATAAGGGTTCCGTTTTTGCCATTTTAGCTCTGGAATCCTAACAAAAAAGGATATTTATTGTAATGCGTAGAACACATTGCCATGCTCATAGTACCCTAGCGTTATACTAAATACGAAGGTTAACTTTCGAACTTCGCATCGTGCCCTCCCGCTCACGCTTATAGCTTTTTATAGAAGAGTAAGAGGGACAGCACGATACGAACTTCCAAATTGTTATATTAGCTATTAATTCTAGCATAGTCATATTAAAATTTGCCCCCTGTTTCACCATTCACTTATAAAAGTTCAGGCGGCATATTTTTTCCGTGGAACACGAATGAACGTGCGTCGGCGCGCGCTTGTGACAACCTACTGGAATTTCGATCGCAGGCGATCGTCCCCGCGGTAGGTAAATATCGCGCGTAAGTACATGACATGCATGAGGCCTGGTTGAAGTCTCTCGATGAGGGTTATACACATAGATGGCGCTGTATCACTGCTATAAGTGATTATCTAACAGATTGAGATAATGGATGTATGGGTATAATTCGTGTCTTAGCTCCTGACCAGTGGTGGTGTAGGGGAATGGCACGCGGCATGGAATGCTGAGGACCTGGGTTCGATTCCCAGCGCTGGTCTTTTTTCTGTGGTTTTTTCTGTACATCCATGTTTCAGTTTGTATTTAGTATGAAATTTATGCCATCAGCTCTTTTATTACGCGGACGGGATCTTAGACGCATAATGATCATTGTTTTATTTTCAAACATAATGTGTGAACAAATTGCGTTGGGGAGTTTTAAAATTTTTAATTAATAGTTATTTCAAGACAAAATAAAATCATAATTACAAACCAGCTTCGTTGTCAGGTTCTCAAACCACTGGTTTTTGCGCTCGTCAATATACAGGTATAACCTCTCATCATCGATCTACTTTACATATGCGATGTGGTAATAACACAATAAATTATCTATTGCACGGGTCGATGGCAGATATTCCTGTCCCTAGGGTCGAAACACGACTATTACCTATTACGTATGAAGTTTGTTATTGGGTAACTCAAAGCGCTGGTTAGGGATTCAGGTAATCTAAAGTAATATTAGAAATACTGAATAGGATCTGCACTCGTGTGATGTTATTTTCTCGCCACAGACTAAGGCCGTTCGCACTTGGAGCTACACACACACACACACACACACATTATCCCTCACTTACACTCACCTTTTTCTAATTTTAGTGTAGTGTAATTATAAGCATGTCACATATAAATTTTAGTTATGCTATAAAATAAATAAAAATGTAAGATCCAGGTTACCTACCAAATACAAAATTATGTGCCGCTCATTCTAGTAATTTCTGTTGCGTCTGGATCTCCACAATACAGGCTGTGCCTAATGTGGGGATCACTGTTTCTCTTGTATCGTTTAATTTAAATTTTATGGTCAATAAATACATTTTGAATTTTTTTTTTGAAATTACTAACGAGTTGCTTGAGCGTCACCACCCATACATTCGCATTGGGCCGTTCACACATGGAGCTACTCAAAGAGAACTAGTTACGAACTCAAATTACTAACGAGTTGCTTGAGCGTCACCGCCCATATCGTTCGCACATGGAGCTACTCAAAGAGAACTAGTTACGAACTCAAATTACTAACGAGTTGCTTGAGCGTCACCGCCCATACATTCGCATTGGGCCGTTCACACATGGAGCTACTCAAAGAGTACTAGTTACGAACTCAAATTACTAACGAGTTGCTTGAGCGTCACCGCATACATTCGCATTGGCCCGTTCGCACATGGAGCTACTCAAAGAGAACTAGTTCCGAACTCAAATTACTAACGAGTTGCTTGAGCGTCACCGCCCATACATTCGCATTGGGCCGTTCACACATGGAGCTACTCAAAGAGAACTAGTTACGAACTCAAATTACTAACGAGTTGCTTGAGCGTCACCGCCCATACATTCGCATTGGGCCGTTCACACATGAAGCTACTCAAAGAGAACTTGTTACGAACTCATATTACTAACGAGTTGCTTGAGCGTCACCGCCCATACATTATTCGCATTGGGCCGTTCGCACATGGAGCTACTCAAAGAAAACTAGTTACGAACTCAAATTACTAACGAGTTGCTTGAGTGTCACCGCCCATACATTCGCATTGGCCCGTTCGCACATGGAGCTACTCCAAGAGAACTAGTTACGAACTCAAATTACTAACGAGTTGCTTGAGCGTCACCGCCCATACATTCGCATTGGGCCGTTCGCATATGGAGCTACTCAAAGAGAACTAGTTACGAACTCAAATTACTAACGAGTTGCTTGAGCGTCACCGCCCATACATTCGCATTGGGCCGTTCGCACATGGAGCTACTCAAAGAGAACTAGTTACGAACTTAAATGACTAACGAGTTGCTTGAGCGTCACCGCCTATACATTCGCATTGAAGTTCGAATACTGACGTCAGTAACTAGTCGCGTCGTGTGCGAACGGGCCAATGCGGATCTCGTCCATCAATCCCTTACTTCACGGCCTCTGCAGTAATGTACTATTTTCTTCTATCTTCTAATATATAAAAATCTCGTATCACGGACATTGTTACCGAAGTCCTCCGAAACGGCTTGACCGAATTTTATAATTTTTTTCTGTATATTTGGTAGGTCTGAAAATAGGACTTAGGCTATTTTTAGGGTTCCGTAGTCAACTAGGAACCCTTATAGTTTCGCCATGTCTGTCCGTCTGTCTGTCCGCGGCTATGCTCAGAGACTGTTAGTAGTTAGTACTATAGGGCTGTAATTTGATATGAATATATATATCAGTCACGCCGACAAAGCGGTTAAATTAAAAAAACTAAAAAAAAATTTTTTAGGGTACCTCCCATAGTCGTAAAGTGGGGTGATTTTTTTTTCTCGACTAACCCTATAGTGTGGGGTATCATTGGATAGGTATTAAAAAATAAATAGGGGTTTGCTCAAACCATTTTTTGATAAAGTGAATATTTTTGGAGATATTCACTCCGAAAGTTCAAACTAATGTGTCCCCCCCTCTAACTTTTGAACCGCACGTCTAAAAAATATGAAAATAATCACGTAAGTTAAACTTAATAAAAACTTTCTAGGAAAATTATTTTCAACTTAATCAGTTGAGCAGTATTTAAGTTTTTGTAAAAAAATATTTCTAAACTAGGATTGTAATTTAACCTTCATTGCAAGCATTTTTTTTCTTTAAGTACCTATAAGATCACGCTAACAGTATCTTATTTCAAATAAAAAAAATATATTACATCTGAAAAACAATCAACATACATACCTACTAGTTCTAGTAGACTGCAGTTGATTAGTTACCCAATTCGCCAATAGATGGCGCTGTACCGCCGACGTTGGGACCAAAACAACCACATTAATAAAGTATGCAAAGATTTTTTCGTACTTGCTACGGAACCCTATCTTGGGCGTGTCCGACACGCTCTTGGCCGGTTTTTATACCCCTATTCTTTGCAGACTGAGTTTCGGGCCACAGCTAGTTATTATATACTTAAAAAATATATATATATATATGGATGTTTTCTATGTATTTAAGTATTTATTTATCTATACAAGTATGTTTATCGTCGTCTAGTACCCATAGTACAAGCTTTGCTTAGTTTGGGACTAGGTCGATTTGTGTAAGATTGTCCCCTACTATTTATTTATTTATTTATTTATTATTTATCCTCTGTTTTAAAAGAAAAAAGGTGAAAAACCTACCTATTTACTTAAGCAAGGTATTCTATTTTTACTTAACCAAAAACAATTAACATATTTTGAAATGGACATGACTTTACAAAGAAATAAATAAATAATAATAATAAATAATCAACAACTCAGTACAATACGAGGCTGCTTATTGGTTGTTATGATTAAACTAGCGTGTTAAACAAAGGTAAGGTGCGCTGTGGATACCACTTCATTTTGTTAATTTTCTTTATGGAATACAATATCTTTTTCACCACACAGGCTCGCTTACGTGGAAAAGATTTTTTTTTATACAATATAAGGCTTGTCCACGAAAAAAAGTAGCCACTATTGTATAATTTAGGTATTCAATATGAAATGACTTTTTCTAAAGAATTTATTAAGAAAGAAGGACTCTTCACCTTTCGTTTTGAGTGCTATTATGGATATTTATATCAGATGCTATCCATTTTTGGGCTTACTTTCGAAATCTCTGGTTCTTTTTTTTCTTTACTTAAATAGTATATCGTCACTATATTATTCCGCGAATATCTTTACAGACTCTTAATTACCGTATGCAGGTAATAAATTGTTTTAAATCATGCCAGAAGTACACACATTTGTATGCAACATAATGCATTTGCTCAATTGTTGAAATTAATCAGATAAAATTTTGGATTTTCATACTTTGTTGTATTTAAATTATGAACTAATTGTATGGACCCCTCAAATTTAACAATACTAATTCTAACAACTGGGTCAATGCATTATGTTGTCCAGCATTAACTAAGCTAGAAACACTAATTTTGTATCACGATCAAAATTTCACGGTGTATGTTTCTGTGATTGTTTTCGACTACGCACTTTAAAGGCCAGTAGAACTTTTATAAAACAAGGAATCAATCCGTGTCAAGCGTGAGCTGCCTCGTGGAGTGAGTTGCATAAACCCTAGTTTACTTAATTTACGGTTAATCCAGGAACGTGACGCCACAGAGTGTTGATAAAAAGGTTCAATTTGTTCCCACGTTTTCCTCGCATAGCTACTACCATCTAAGTATAATAAGTCCGAGTCGGACTCGCGCATGAAGGGCTCCGTACCATTATCTATAAAAACGGCAAAAAAACCACGTTTGTTGTATGGGAGCCCCCCTCAAATATTTGTTTTATAGTAATTTAATTATTTATTTTTAAAGTGAATATATAACTAAATATTCTGTGAATATTTCAAGCGTCTACCTGTTGCCGTTATCAATATCAAGCAAAAACGAGGAAAAAAATCACGTTTGTTGTAGGTATGGGAGCCCCCTTAAATATTTATTTTATTCTATTTTTAGTAGGTATTTGTTGTTATAGCGGCAACCGAAATAAAAAAAATTTCAACTGTCTAGCTATCACGGTTCATTAGATAAAGCCTTGTGACAGACGGACAGACAGATAGACGGACGGACGGACGGATAGCGAAGTCTCAGTAATAGGGTCCCATATTTACCATTTAGGTACGGAACCCTAAAAGTGAATGTGCCCTGCCCACTGCCACTTTAGTCTGGCGATTCTTCGAGCTATGTCCATGACTTTAGTTCTTGCGCGAATTTCATAATTTCTAATGCGATCCCGCAGATCACACACACATCGCTCGTAGATTTGACGGCTAATGGGGCCGTAATGTTCTCGAGTCCACGCACCGGAGGACGCAGTGTAGGCCTCCAACAAGATGGAGCGGCGACCTGGTTAAGGTGGCGGGAACGCGTTAGATGCGGGTGGCGCAGGACTGAACTGTTTGGCGAGCCTTGGGGGAGGCCTGTGTTCAGCAGTGGACGTCTTTCGGCTGAAATGATGATGATGTGATGATGATAAAAATGAATACCTGTTTCAGTAGCGTAGCTCACGCCTTGAGAACGACTGTACTATTTAGTTTATGGAGATGGCCACAATACAGACATCTTGACATCTTGGTTGCACAAATATTGTTTTTATAGTGTTTTTATAGTGTTTTATAGCTTCGTCATATCTTGACGTCATCCCTGCCACAATGCCTGAAGACTAAGGTTTTTAACCAGTGCGTCCTACCCGTTATGACTTACGCTGCAGAAACGTGGACACTCACAGGAGGACTAGTCCATAAGTTCAAAGTCGCTCAGCGTGCCATGGAGAGGGCTATGCTCGGAATCTCGTTGAGAGATAGGGTCCGCAACGAGAATATAAGACAAAAGACGAAAGTCGTTGACATGGCCCGAAGGATTAGCACGCTGAAGTGGCAATGGGCTGGTCACGTTTGCCGTACAACTGACGATCGTTGGGGCAGACGTGCCCTGGAGTGGAGACCACGTTTAGGAAAGCGTAGTGTGGAACGCCCTGCAACACGTTGGACTGATGACCTTAGGAGGACAGCTGGCAGTGGGTGGATGAGGAAAGCCCAGGATCGCAAATTTTGGCGCAATATGAGGGAGGCCTACGTCCAGCAGTGGACGGACAATGGCTGTAGATAGATAGATAGATAGAAGGAGTAATTAGATTTGTCAAACTGCTATAAATAAATTAGTATTAAGTTTAATTTAGCCCATTTATAATTCTGTATTATTTTAGTGTGAAATTAACGAAATTTGTCTTATTTGCAATGACTGATCTAACTTATATTACAACACGACCGATTTCTTTGACATAGTCTCCTTATTTTATTTTCATTTTGATTTGACATACATTATGTAATTTAATCTTGCAATAATTATAAATAAATAAATAAATAAATATCACGGGACAATTCACACCAATTGACCTAGCCCCAAAGTAAGCTAGGCAAAGCTTGTGTTATGGGTACTAGGCAACGGATAAACATACTTATATAGATAGATACATACTTAAAGTACTGCTACTACAACTAGTAAAGTAATACTACTAGTTACTATATAAGTTTGTTTATCCGTTGCCTAGTACCCATAACACAAGCTTTGCTTAGCTTACTTTGGGACTAGGTCAATTGGTGTGAATTTGTCCCGTGATATTTATTATTTATAGATCTAGAGATATGCAAGGATTTAGCACGCCTTAGACACTTACGCTAGTACTCTTTATTATACTGTGCCTTGGATCTGTTGGCAAAACCCAGATTACGGTTTTGCAATGCATAGTTGGTACATTTCCTAGCTCAAACAAAATAGCCGTGATGCCACCAGCTTTCTCAAGTGACTAATGTTCAAGCTGCGGGACTGCTTTCATTGCATTTAATTCGACGTCTAGACATTACATTTACAGGGCTGCTGTAATGTCATGCAAGATTTGCGAAGATTTTCCTCAAAGCTCCAAAGGCACAGAAAGCAGAGGCGTGGGGATGCAGTGGCGGTGACGGTTGTAATATTCTAACTTGTATGAACGAGTTCGCGGGACGGTTCCGCACAACCGTTCATACAAGTTAGAATATTACAACCACATGAATAAAAAACGGAACAGAATAAACGCTTCAAACAACGCCGCGCACGCATTACACTACTACACGCACAACATATGTGTGCGTGACCTGTCACAGACAGGACGGGGGAGGCGTGCCCCGGCGCCCGCTCGGAGACAAACCGGTTTGAACTAGCTCAGTGAGTAGACAAAGTTCAGGTGTGCCGCCAGCGACGACGCGACCGTTTAGCGTTTAGCTACATAGTTCGGGTGTTCGGTTGTTTTAAAGATGCCTACCTGTTGTAGTGTTTGTAGATATACAGATATTAGATACTTAAGTACTTGTTTGAATAAAATATTTTGATTTTTAATTTTTTTTTTTTACCGAGTGACAATCCTATGATAATAGGTAAGAATTTCGAGCTCTGTTCGGTAGCTTTTATTCTGTTCCGTTTTTTATTCATGTGGTTGTAATATTCTAACTTGTATGAACAGTTGTGCGGTACCGTCCCGCGAACTCGTTCATACAAGTTCTAATATTACAACCATCACCGCCACGCCTCCGCTATCTTTATGTTTGGAGCTTAACTGGTCTTGGGAAAGGAAGAGCGAACTACACTCAAACTCTAAATAAATATCACAGGACAATTCACATCAATTGACCTAGTCTCAAAGTAAGCAAAGCTTGTGTTATGGCACGCGGCGGACACGACGTACACAAATACGCGTTCTTGAATCTACATAAGCACGACGACGTCTGTACACGCGTACGCCTACATACATCGCGCGCGCACTCTTCTGGATTCCGGCGGGGTCCGGCAATCTGCGCCTTGAGGGGTGGGGTAACTCGAATCGGTGCGGGGTGGAGCGTGTCCATTCTGTACGTTAGTACTATTATATATTCTGTGGTTATGGGTACTAGGCAACCGGATAAACATACTTAGATATAACACTCGAGAACATAGATTCGTATTTTTCGTACAAATATCTGCTTCTACGCGGTAATCGAACCCGGTAGCTCATGCTTCGTAGTCAGGTTCTCTAACCATCAGGCCATTTGGTCTTCAAATTAAAATCTGGTATGAAAGTCCGCTGTGACATGAGAATTAAAAATATTATTGTTCTATTAATTTTCGTGTCACAGTGGAACTGTATGTATGTATGTAAACTCTTTATTGTACAAAAATAAGGAAAAAAGAAATACATTATTGACAACCGTTGAATTGCATGTACAAAGGCGAACTTATCCCTTTAAGGGATCTCTACCAGTCAACCTTTGAGAGGATGAAAGGAGCATTTAGTAAGGGAACGACAAAGAGTAAGTAAAAATTATACAGTCGGTCAAAGCAAAGGCTACAATACAACTTTTAGTAAATACAATACATAAACTCATAATATAAAGAAACCTAATAAAAATATACTACCATATACAACATATATGCAAAATACATACAATAAATAAGCAGTGTTCTCAATATATTAAAGAGATGGTGTGAGCCACATCTTCTTCAAAGCTTCCCTGAATGACACCACGGAGGGAGATTGCCTAATGGAGGTGGGTAATCGATTCCATAGATTCCATAGTCTAGCAGATTGCACAGTAAAAGATTTTGAGTAAATTTTTTTTTTGGAACATTTTCCAGTCATTTGTTTTGTGGCTATCGTAGTCCAACCTTTTTGGTCTCCACCCATGTAAGAGAAACATTTTTTAAATTTTATTTTAACCCCCTGTTTCACCATCCATTGATCAAATTTATTTGACGGATAAATTTGATGCCGTCTCTGTTTGTTTTGTTCGAAACAGCTGGGATGATGATGATGATGCAGAGTTGCTCGTGAAACTATACCTTGACAAGCTCGTGCGTGGCGCTCGGCGGAACCCTGTCGCAGGGAGCTTCTGCTGTCCTTAACAAGACTGTTTTTAATGAGTGCGGCAAATGCTGACTGCGACAGGGTTCCGCGGAGGGTCGCACAAGAGCTTGTCGGACTATCGCGAAGCTCAAAAAGTTTTGGAAATATCGAGAATAGTTTTCATTGTGAAAACCTGTGGTTAAAACTTTAGTGATCTAAATGTTTGATATAGCTAATGCAATATTCATTAAAACCGTACACTGCTCGAGAAAAGATAAATCAATTGTAATATTACCTTACCATACCTGTAAGAAAGATATTTATGACTTACGGTATTCTCAAAGATTTACGGCATCTAAATACTGATAGGTACTTAAATCAATGTGCTAAGTTTGCTTTTATTACATTTTGACTGTAAGGAAGAATGAACCATTTATTTATAACCAACCGTCGTAGCGTTTAGGTTCATTTCGTCCACATTCCCATTTCGCCAACTTCCTAGTTCGTCTGCAATCCCATTTCGTCCACAATCAATTCTCAATTCGTCCACCTCCTATTTTGTCAACATTCCCATTTCATCCATATTCCCATTTCGTTCACATTCCCACTTCGTAACAAAATAGTATTGAAATTGGTAGTGTATCTGATTAGAATTGACCCGCATTATGCTTAGCAAGTATTTTTGATAACATGAATACCCAAATCAAATGCGTTCCCGCCTAACCTTAAGTCATTAGAATGTTTTGTTGTTTTTAAGTTTGTTTTATCGAAGGTTGAGTGATGCGTCACAATATCAAAATTAGTGAAACTGCTGATGATTCACTACAGCAGCCAGAATAATCCTTGGCGTAATTTGTTGCGGTTTAATGGTTCAGATACGATTGAACTGATCAAGTGTTGCCATACATACTTCCGGTTTGTACCTATTTAGGTTTTGTTGCGAACTACACTTTCCGCTGGCGTTCGTGTCATCACATTGTGTTGTTTGTTTTTTTTGTGTTTAGTTTTTAAATGGGTCCCACTGAAAAACAGCGTTGCGGCTTGCCGCAACATTATGCTGAGTGGGGCCCAATTTATACTTTTCGATGATTTTTATTTGTATCTTTTCCTGTCAACTGTATTTCCTGTGTATCGAATATGTGTAAATAAACATCTCTCTCTCTCTCTCTCTCTCTCAAATCACAAAATAAAATCTTCCCTGAGAATTACGCTAAATGATAGCGAAAACCGCATTAAAATCGGCTAGGAATGTTGACGAAGTGGGATTGTGGACGAAATGGGAATATGGACGAAATGGGAATGTTGACTAAGTGGGAATGTGGACGAAGTGGGAAAAGGACAAAATGGGAATATGGATGAAATGGGAATGTTGACGAAGTGGGATTGTGGACGAAGTAGGAATGTGAACGAAATGGGAATGTGGACGAAGTGAACCTAAGTTGACATTGGCGTGTGTGAATTTCGGCCCGTTTAAATAAATCTTTAGTAAGTTTGTTGACAGTTAGCCATAAGAAAGTTTCATTATTTTCAGTTTATATCATCGAGAGTTACGTGATTTATTACTGGTACCTGGGCGACCGAGCTCTGCTCGGGCAGAAACTCGGTACCAAGCGTTTTCCCAGAGATAAAACCAAGCTAGATCAATTTTTCATCCCCGAAAACCCCCAAATACCAAATTTCATCGAAATCGTTGGAGCCGTTTCCGAGATCCTGATTATATATATGTGCGGGGGAGGGGGGCGGGAAAGGGGGTTCAGGGGGTTTCAAAGGGGGTTGAAAATTTCATTGATTTTGCCGTAGGATGCACAGTTTTCTAGATATTTGACAAAAACACCGGAGGGGTGGGGGGGGGGGGGGGGTGAGAGGGGGGGAGGAGATGCGGGGGAGGGAGCACGGGGTTATTAAAGGGGGGATGAAAATTTAATTGATTTTGCCGTAGGATACACCGTTTTCAAGATATTTGACAAAAACACCGGAGGGGGTGGGGGGGGGTGAGTCACGTTAAACTATCGTCCGTAAACCGACTTTACAGACAACCGGCTTTTCCTGTTCTGTGCTCCCAATAGGGAACGTGCACATAGACGGTGCTGCCAACTGGTGCCATAAGGGTGCCATCAATTTGAATGTTTTACCTTGATAAGTTTGTTTTACTGTCCGCATAGTGTCTCTTCTGTCGCATTAGTGCTGCCGTCTATAGTTACTGCACGTTCCCTATAACACTTTTTCTCACAAAAAAGTAACTTTTTCTCACAAAAGAAGAAACTTGACGTTTTCTCATGAAAAATAAACTTAAAAAAAAAACTTAAAATCTTGAAAAAAAACGTGGAATCGAACCGAGGTCGGCTGGATCCGCGACCACCCGATTTCTAATGTGCTATTATGATCTGCTCGAAGTTGGCGAAATTTAGCTTTGTATTCTAATACAAACAAAAATAGCCGGAAAACACGAGTAAAAGCGGTTTTCTGAAAATGAAACATAGCTAGATCAGTTTTTCATCCCCGAAAACCCCCACATACCTAATTTCATCGAAATCGTTGGAGCCGTTTCCGAGATCCTGATTATATATATATATATATATATATATATATATATACATATATACAAGAATTGCTCGTTTAAAGTTATTAGATTACATATCATACTAAATTAAATACAAACTGAAACATGGATGCACAGAAAAAAAACTCCAGAAAAAAGACCAGCGCTGGGACTAAAATCGATATACCGGGACTCATATAATGGGCAATCACGGTCTACAATAGTAACAAATATGACTATTTAATTACCAAATCAATTATGCGCTATCCCCACGTGCCGATGCATATGCATCGTCTATTCCAATCCTTATTTGCATTGCGTTTCTGGATGAGATTGGTAGGAGAGCGATGATTCATGTTTGCATGCATGTAGCGTGTTTTGATTGGATGTTTGCAAAAGGAATTCTCCGAAGTTAGAAATACCTTCGACAGAAAACATTTATATTCTCAGAATTTGGCCCAAAAGAGTTACTGTCATTTTTAAAAACGGGACCCTATTACTGAGACTTCGCTGTCCGTCAGTCCGTCTGTCATTCTGTCAGTCTGTCACCAGGCTGTATCTCATGAACCGTGATAGCTAGACAATTGAAATTTTCACTGTTGATGCCTAAATATTTCGATGGCCGCTATAACAACAAATACTAAAAAACAGAACAAATTTTTTTTTTTTTTTTTTTTTTTTTTTTGCCTGAACTAGGATGATCCTGTATTTCAGGCGTGAAAAATAAAAATTACATTAATATCCTTAAAAATTAACACTTGCATATAACATAACAAAACAAGACCTTAATACCTAAGGTGAATTATAAAATAATATAATTTTACCTTAATACAAAAAAAAAAAGAAAAACTTAATATTACATGTAAAACATTATGGTCTATGTCATTATAAGTACCTATCTATCTTGAAAAGAAAATAAAAATGTTCATTTAAAAACAGTCAATAATTTCTCTGTATCTTCGTAGGAAAACTTTTGGAGTTCTTCTTGGAGGGTTTTCTTAGCACGAGAGTAACTAAGTGAAAATATACCCCATTTGGCGTTTAATCTGTTGTAGAGAAAAGGCCCTAGGAATACGTAAAATCTAGAAGAGAAGGCATGTTTTTTCTTCCCCATATTACTTGGGCAAACTATATCTTTTCGTCTCTTGTTAGTAGTGGTAGTATTGTAGGGGAGTGCAGCATGCTGTTTAAGAACTGTGTGCATTATAAATATTTGTCTAACGGTTAATACATTACACGATTTATAAAGAAGGTTAGTGGAGTAGAGGAAAGGTCGAAAAGTAGAGACCTTTAGCACCGCACGCTGGGCTCTCTCTAGGGTAAGTAATGAGGTTTTTGCTGAGCCACCCCATGACGTAATGCAATAAGATAATATTGACTGACATAAGGCCAGATAGACTTGCCTGATTATTTTTAAATCCATTAAATTGCGTAGTTTTTTAAAGACGTACATTAATTTCCGAACTCGGCCACTTAAAGCTTCAATATGAGGCCTGAACGACAGAGTTTCGTCAATTATAACACCCAGATATTTTATTTTGTTAGTAAAAATAATATTTGGACACTTGCACTGCATAATAGCAGGGTCTTTACAGTGATGGGCGAAGAGATTTTGGTTAGGTGGAACCAAATTTGATTTACGCATTGCAAAATGGATGAAATTAGTTTTATCTGTGTTTAGAGTTAGTAGATGTTGCTGAAGCCAGTTATTTACGACATTAAAGCCTTTTTGTGCATAATAATAAACCTCTTGTTCTGAAGCTGCTGAAAACAACAGAGCAGTATCATCTGCATAGGATATGATTTCACCTGCATCCAACTTTAAGTTACAGAGATCATTGATATAAATCAAAAAGAGGGTGGGTCCTAAAATGCTTCCTTGGGGAACCCCAAAAGAGGTGTTTTTTAGGTCGGAACTGATGATATTGCCAATTTTCACACATTGAGTACGCCCATCCAAGTAACTTGCAAATAATTTAAGTTGGGTGCCTCTTATACCTAGAAAATCAAGTTTTTGCAATAGAATAGGTATGGAAACTGTGTCAAAAGCTTTCGCAAGATCCAGGAATATTCCCACCGTCCGCTTGCCCTTGTCCAGGGCCTGTACTACATAGTCAGTGAGGTTATGTACAGCGTCCGCAGTCGACAGTTTCGACCGAAAACCAAATTGACTATTTGACAACATGGAATTTTTCTCTAGATATTGGACAAGTCTGTTATTTATAATTTTTTCCAATAGTTTAGATATAGCTGGTAGTAACGAAATAGGCCTATAGTTTGTTATTTTATCTTTGTCCCCAGCTTTATGAACAGGAACAACTACAGCTTTTTTCAAACAATTAGGAAAAATTCCATCAGCCAAGCATTTTCTAAAAATGTAAGTAAGTGGTGCCACCAGTATGTGCTTAAATTGCTTTAATATTTTAGTCGAAATTTTATCCCAACCAACCGCCGTACCGTCTTTTAGGCTCATAATGGTCCTATCCACTTCAGCTTCATCGGTATCTAATAACACAAATGATTTAAGAGTATTATTTCTAGAAAATTGAGAGTTTGAAGCTGTCTTATGTGACTGAAACCGAACTTTATCTGCTAAACTTTTTCCTATGTTAATAAAATATTCGTTTGTGCTATTCACGGTAGTTAGATGTGAAGAGTTAGCTTTTAATAATAATCCTGAAGGTGATTCATGCTCTTTTGACATAAAAGTAACATTTTTTATGTAATCCCAGACTTTTTTGCTGTTTGATCCAGCCTTTTGTAATTCATTTTTATCGTAGCTATGCTTAATATTTTTTAGAAGGTCGTTACAAAAATTCCGGTACCTTTTGTACGATAATTGTAAAATCAGATTGTCCGGATTAGACTTAGCCTTCTTATGTAGTTTGTCCCTATGTCTCATACAACGGATTAAACCTGGCGTTATCCACGGCTTAATATTGTAATATTTATTGTTTAATCTAGTGCACGTCGTGTTTTTTATTATTGCTTGTTGAACACTTTTTATTAAATACGACATGCAAAAATCCGCGTCATCAGAATTGTAAACTGGGTTAAAGTCAATGTTGCATAAATCATCTTCAAGTTTATGAAGATTTAATTTGGAAATTGTATGCGTGCGTATTATATTAGGTAATTTATGCTTTAAGGTTAATAGAGCAGCGTTATGGTCGGTTATTGTTGAGTTAGTTACAAGCGCTATTGAAGGGAGATTCGATTTAATCATGAAATGGTCTAAACAAGAGCCACTTTGGTGTGTGGGAAGCGTGTGCGCCGGGAGTAGGCCGTGATAGGAGCATAAATTCAGATAGTCTTGGGCAGCAGAGTCGTTACTTTCAGGACGTATATTGATATTTATATCTCCTAGTAAAATTACATTTTTGAAAGTTGTTAAACGTTCTAATGTTTCGCTTAGAGAATTAAGAAAAATATTAATGTTTCTAAAAGAAGGGGGCCTGCACAAAGCTAACACAGCAAACTCAGCTCCATATTTGATTAGTAATCGGTTGCATTCTAATATATTAGGCTCTTCGACGGTAATATCTAGGTTGTTCTTAGCATAAATAACTATACCATTGTGCGGTGCGGGGATTGCGGTAGAGATTTTAAACTTCGACTGGAGAAGTAAAGAGATGTTTATTGAATAAATGTTAAACTCTAGTATAAAGTCCATTACAACTATGTTAGCTAAGAATGTTGAAAATGTTAAATGTTATAATTATTCGAATGCACCCGGTCGCGACTGTTTCCAAAAATGCACTAACTATTATTCACTAATAATATAACTAGGTCGCGGCGATCAATGAACCGATTGCTGATTGCTGACAGTGCGCACGCGGCCTTAACGCGTGTGTTAGGTGTATTGCACCGAACATCTTGCCAGGGGCAAACGATGAGATGAGTTGAAATTAAGATGAGAATTGACAAGATGATCAAACAATGTTTGCATTTATGTACTAAATTACTTTACGAAATAAATTTTATTATAAAATGGGGAGGTTCCCCGATCGATTTGTTTTAATTCGATCATTTCATTATCTTCATGACAGTCCCGAATTTTCACTCGCGCACTGTTTGGTTCATTATCACTACACTTTTTCTCTCGATATCGCGCACTAACACTACACTTATCACTATTGTTGCTGGCCGTCGACTGCGGGCCTTGACGGGGCGCCGGCCCTGCTCCATCCTTCGTCGCTGCTGCCGCCTTTTCTGGGACCTGTGCCTCCGGTGTTGAGGCTGCCAATGGTTTCCATTGACAGCTCGTTCTCCGCCACACGAAGACTATCACTATGATGCTCAGCACACCCCACAGGCAGTATATAGCTGTGTAATGATGCACGTCGTGAATGGAATAGCTTTCCAGGAGGGGCTGATTGTCTTGCAGTACTTTTATCTTTTCCCCGATCTTCTTTAACTCTTGTTCGTTATTTTTGTCTTCGTTTTCCAAACTGTTATTGCCAATGTGCTGCAGCGTGATGTTGATGATGTTGTTAATGGGATCTATTTCTGGAGCTAATATGTTGAAGGTCAAGTCTACCTTACTCTCCATACTCTTATGTGTTTGTATCGTGAAATTATCTGTTTTTACTACACAACTGTCTGGTATATTAATTATGTTGGTTTTTGTCAACGTTGTAGTCGTAACCTGATCTCTGCATAATGTGCGAATCGGACACTTATCACAACAAAAGTATAAGTATTGGTTTATTTTTGATAGGTTTATCCATTTGTTTTCGCATCCAGCTACGTTTGTTTTGCAATTGTTGTTATCATTTTCATCTTTAATGCACAGATCTTTATCGGAATTCATCTTGTGGATGGGTGTTTTTAAATAACACATGTAGGTAAGTGGTTCACGTAAAGCGCAATGTTCCAAATCTTGTTCAGATGCAGGTAGGTATGCATCTTTTTGTAAATTAATCGCAATATACTTTTCAATCGGTACAATGGATATCATGTTTCTTCCTGAACAATGGGGTAAGGGAATAATGTTATAAAAGTCATAAGTATCTCGATTTATAAGTGGAATGCGGATCTCAAATATCATATATTGATCAGTAATTCTTGCCTTAATTTTCAATAGGTGGTAGATAGAATGTAAATTGGTTTGTGTGTTGTCGATGGGAAGGGTCAAATCGCTCTGTAGTTGTCTAGAAATAATGTTTAACTCACGTTGAAGTTGTTGTGGATCTATGATGTGTATATTCATTTTTCCATTATAAACGTTGGTAACAGTTTCTAGTAAAGTATCCTGAATAATCCGAAGATGGTTTAGTAAATTATTACTTGCTAAAGCGATGATTGAGAATTGGGCTATACATTCAGCGTTTGTCAATTGCTTTTGCATAGCGTTTGTGCCCTTTTCTAAATTAAGTAAATGTTGGTGTATCAGCTTATGTTGTTTTTGAATAGTGTCTTTAGTTCTTAAGAGCATGTTGTATTCGGCCTCTACAATCGACGTTTGATTTTTCCACAAAGTCGCTAAATGTTTCTCATTATTTCGGATAAGGCCAATATCTTTTTGGTATTGTTCCGCGAACCGGTCATCTAAGACACCGAATAGCGAGTTTGCAAGATAACCGATACCGTTGACTAGCCCACGGCGCCTGCGTGTCTTCTGTTTCAATTGATGAGTCATCAGGATACTGTTGTAATGTTGAAGTTCGTCATACGCGTGACGTAATTGTAGTGTGATGACGTCACAATGCGATAGGGTTTGCACTTGTTTACATATGGTTTCGAGTTGGTTGTTATATTTTTCGTAGGCTGACATACCTTCCCAAAATGGATTCATGTCGTAGTACGCTACTAGTTTCCAATTGTCTCTAACTAATTGCATAGTTCCCATTCTATCGAAGTATAATCCTTGGTTTTCGGCGACGGCTGTCGTTTTAACACATAGACCGGTTGTTAAAAAGGACATGAAGGTCATGAGTGACATAAGTATTGCGCTAATTGTTGTGAAACATCCCTTTTTGGTTGTCCTTTTCGTTTTGTTTACGGCAGTTTTAACTGGCTCTTCTTGTTTGTTATTTTGTTCTTGTTGGTCTAGCGGTAAAACTGACAATTTTACTATGGGTCGTTTAATTATGCCATTTTTTGTTTTTAATGTCACGACTCTTACATAGCCGTCTTGGCCTGGGTGTACGTCAATAATTCGCCCAAGCGCCCATTTTCCTGCTGGTAAGTTGTCATCATGAATTACTACGACTTCTCCTATCTTGCAGTTTTTCTGGGGACTTCTCCACTTCGGTCTAGCTGTTATTTGACTTAGATACTCACTTTTCCACCTCTTCCAAATATCTTTAAATAATTTTTGTGTTAAATGCCATCGTGTTCTCGCATCTTCTTCTGTTTGAATGATTGTAACGCCGGCTCTTCCGGTTAAAAAATGAGCTGGTGTGAGAAAATCTAAGTCGTCTATACTTTCAGTTAGTGGACACAGTGGTCGCGAGTTGAGACAAGCTTCTAGCTGGGCTAAGATCGTGGAGTATTCTTCGTAAGTTAGTTTCTGTTCACCAACTACGCGTTTCAAGTGGTGTTTCAGTGAACGCACCATTCTCTCCCACAGTCCGCCAGCACTACTCCAAGCAGGTGCGTTAAAATGCCATTCTATCTCCATATCGGTTATTTCAGTTAGGAAAGTGTCATCAAAATTGTTTCGCAGTTGTTGCCATTCTTCCTGAAGTATTCTGTTAGCTCCAACAAAGTTTGTACCGTTGTCACTATAAAAGTGACGTGGAGATCCTTTTCTTGCCACCATTCTTCGTAGGGCTGCCAGGAAGGCGGAACTTGACAGCTCTGTTACAAGTTCTAAGTGCACGGCCTTCGTTACCATGCATACAAAGATCGCTACATAGCCCTTAAATATTTTGCTACCACGCCCTCTGTTGGCTTTGATATCCAGAAAACCTGTGTAGTCTACTCCTGTGTGATAAAATGGAGTAGCTTCCTGTACGCGGGCAGCTGGCAAGTCTCCCATAAGCTGATGTAGTGTTTTTCCGTCTATTTTTTGGCATTTTACGCACTGTCTTATGTGTTTTTTCACGGTATTGTAACCACCAATTAGCCAGAATTCTTCTCTTAGTTTGCACAGGGTCATTCGTGCTCCTCCGTGAAATGACCGTAAATGTGCCTGTTGGATGAGTAATGTTTCTAATCGCGAATTTTTTGGGATAATTATTGGGTGTTTCATCTCGTAAGATATGTTTGCTTCTTTCAGACGTCCTCCAACTCTTAAGATGTTTGATTTATCCAAGAATGGTTTTAATTGTAACAGCTGGCTCGTTTTGTTACAATTATTATAGTTGCGAATGTATTTTATCTCGGCCGTGAACTCGTTGTTTTGCACTTTCTTTATAATAGCTAATTTAGCGTTCTTCAATTCTTGTAATGTGAGATATGCAGGTAGCACGCGTCGCTTTGGTGTCAATGCCCGCAATATCCATGCAACTATACGAACAGTTTTATTGAATGAGCTGTGTTTTTGTAGTAATGTATTTATAATGTCGTCGTTGACGTTATTTTGTATCACATTTGATTTATAAGATCGCTTCTCTTCTTCTGTCGTATCGTATCTCGACAGCTGTTCTTGTTCTGTGTTAAATGTTGTTAACCATGATGGACCCTGCCACCACAGAGTATGATCCTTTAACTGAGGTGCAGTCAGACCTCTGCTTGCAGCATCCGCCGGGTTTTCGGATGATTTAACGTAGCGCCACTGATTTTCAGGCATCACTTCTTTAATTTGTTGTACGCGATTCGCTACGAACGGTTTCCAGCGGCTCGATTGACCTTGTAGCCAGCCAATCACAATTTTGGAGTCTGACCAGCCAAATATTTCCGTTTTAATTTCATGTAATGCTGTTTTGATCTTTTTCATTAATTTTGAAAGTAAGTGAGCTCCGCTTAGTTCCAGCTTCGGTAAGGTTAATGTTTTGGTGTGTGGTACAAGTTTAGTTTTCGCAGCGATTAATACGACAGTAGAATTGTTCTTGATTCGTGCGTATACCACACATGCGTATGCGTCTAGGGACGCGTCAGAGAACCCATGTAACTCGATTACATCAGACTTATTGCATTGTATCCACCTCGGTATTTCACATTCATCTATGTGATTGATGTTCGCTTGTAACTTCTCCCATTCTATATGAATGTCATCTGATACTTGTTCATCCCAGAGTGTTTGTTCTCGCCACACTTTTTGAAATATGATTTTTAGCTTAGTGCTTAATGGGGCTAACCAGCCTAAGGGATCAAATAATTTCGAGATTTCAGAAAGGAGTTTTCTCTTTGTTGGTTTGGATGAAAGTTTTGTTATGTTGCATTTAAATGTGAATTTATCAGTAGTTGGGTTCCAATACAAGCCAAGTGTTTTAGAGGTATTTTCTGTTTTGAATTTAAATACCGTGCCCTCATTGTCTTGATTTGTTTTAATGTTTTCTAATATTTCTTCGTTGTTTGAAGACCATTTTCGCAGGTTAAATCCTCCTCTTTTTAATAAGTTATTGAGGTCGGTAACGAGTTTCTTCCCTTGTTCAATTGAGTGAGCACCATGCACTAAATCATCCATGTAAAAGGATTCTTCCAATACTTGGGAGGCCTCAGGATAGTTTTGCCGCTCATCTATTGCTAATTTTCGAAGTGTCATCATGGCTAAGAAAGGTGCTGCTTTTGTACCATATGTCACCGTGGTTAATTGAAATATTTTCAGCGTTTGTTCTGGGCTCTCTCTCCAAACTATCTTCTGTAATTGTTGGTCGATTTCGTTAACAAATATTTGTCGGTACATTTTCTCGATATCAGATGTAAAGGCGAATTCATATTGTCTCCATTTCAATAGTAATGTTTGTAAATTTTGTTGCAAATTGGGTCCCGTATACATTAAATCATTCAAAGATTTTCCACTAGTTGTTTTTGAGGAGCCGTTAAAAACAACCCTGTATCCTGTTGTAAGCGAATCGGTGCGTTCAACCCCGTGATACGGTAGATAAAATTCAATTTTCGAGTGATTTGTTGAGAGATTCATGTGTTCTAAATCGTTGTATTCTTTCATAAATATTTTATAGGCTTGAGCTAATTTTTCTTGCCTTTGACACTTCTTTTCTATGTTTCTGAACTGAGCTATAGCTTTTGTTTTTGATTCCCCAAGTTGTTCTTCAAATTTTGGTTTCATTGGAAGGCGGACTACATACTTGCCATCGGAGTTTCGTACCGTGTTTTCTTGATAATGTTTGATGCATTCAATGTCTTCTTGAGATAGGTTACCTTCCTCGGCTATCTCTTCTACCTCCCAGAATTGTTTTATGTCTTGCAAATTGTTTATGACTACGTTACAATGGTAGGTTTGAGCACTACCACACAGAAGCCAACCGAGCTGCGTTTGTTGTGCCATTGGTTGAGAGGCATCCTCACTTCTAATCATACCGCTGAGAAGGATATGTGAGTAAACATCAGCTCCCAATAGTAAATCCACGGGTCTGCTTATATAAAAGTCGGGATCTGCAAGATTTATGTTCTGTATGACCGACCACGAAGGCTTCAAAAAAGTTTTATTTGGTAGGCTCTTGATTAAGTTGTTCATAATGATTACTTCCTGGTTGAAGGTAAAGTCATTGTATATTGAAGTACATTGTATGTAGAGTTTTCCCTTACAGTTGTTTTCTTTCTGTCCTACTCCATAAATAACACCATTACATTTTTCTCGTTTTAAATTCAAAATCTGGGAGGCACGTTCCGTAATAAGTGAAATTTGAGAGCCCTGGTCAATAAGGGCCCGCATGACATGGTAGGTCCCATCAGCTGCACGAATTTTTAGTTGAGCTGTTGCTAAAAGTATCTCTTTATTATATTCTTGGTGGCTTTGATCTGTTTTTGTT
The DNA here is from genome assembly GCA_947563465.1 of Archips xylosteana. Classification (NCBI taxonomy): domain Eukaryota; kingdom Metazoa; phylum Arthropoda; class Insecta; order Lepidoptera; family Tortricidae; genus Archips; species Archips xylosteana. The sequence continues at coordinate 1,447,564 of OX387351.1, read as the reverse complement.
GTGTTTTCTAATTGATGTTTAGAAATGGTCGCGTTCGCTGACGGTGATGAGGTCGTTGACTGCCCTGCTGATGTTGCGCTTCTGACAAATGCTTCATGTAATAATGTGTTATGTTGACCCGTACACTTATGACATACTTTTGTTGAGTTACATGCGTTTCCATTATGGCTAAATAAGCAGTTAACACAAAGCGCTAGTTTGTTCGTTGTCTGATATCGCTTTTCCACTGGCATTTGCAAAAATGCGCGGCATTTGTATATTCCATGCGGATTTGTACATAGCGGACATTTGATACTGGACGCGTGAAATGTTTTCGCAATCGTTGAAGTTGGTTGACCGCGATTGACCCTGTTATTAGGTTGATAATTGTTAGAATAAGTTCGATTATTCTGGGTTTGAAATGATTTACGTGTGTTTAAAGTTGAAGGTTGCTGAAAGTATGTCTTTTGAGTTGCAGGTTCCTGTCTTTTACGAGATGATTCGAGACTCGTAAATTTTCCTTCCAAGAAATCTAATAGGTCTTGAAGAATGGGTAATTCGCGCGAGTTTTTTAATGATTGGATGTAGTCCATATGTGTTTCGGGATCTAACTTCTGCGATAAAATATGAACGATGATCGGGTCCCAAGTACTTATGTCAACGCCTAAATTCTTTATAGAATGTAAACACTCACTGGTTGTATCATGCATTTTCTTTATTTGAACCATGGATTGTTGTTGCATAATAGGTATCCCAAATAGAAGGTTAATGTGAGAAGTAAATATTAATTTCGAGTTATTGTAGCGATTATTTAAAATCTCCCAGCACACAAAATAGTTATCGGAACTTATTTGTAAATGTTGAATAAGTCTTTCGGCTTCGCCCTTTACTTTAGACTTCAAAAACTGCATCTTCTGTGCGTTGGACAATGCAGGATTCTTATGTATGGCTTCAGTGAACAAGTCCTTAAACGAAACCCAAGTGTTATAATTGCCATGGAAAGTAGGGATTTCCAGCATAGGAGTAGATTTTTCCCTGTGTGCCACCGACCAAATCTTCTTGTTTATGTCCCTTTTTAGACTGTTAAATGTTGTCTCATGTTTGATAAAGGTTGTTTCGTAGACTAAATCCGTTTTAACTGCTTCACTATCTATCTCCACATGCAAAGAATCAATTACTGACCAACGTGATTGTAATGATCTGAGCGCATCTTCCAATTCCCACTTATCTGTCAATATATCGACATTAATATTGTTAACTGTTCTTACAAACGCTTTCATGTTAGCGGATTGTTTGCGATACATCTCGCCCACCTTACTGGATGTGCCTGTCTCTGTTTTATTCTGTTGAGTGTCTTTTCCATCCCCAAATGTTATCTCTTCATCCGCATCCCGAAATTCCATCTCGAGTGCTTGCCCTGGCTCTGTTTGATGTAGTTTTGCCTGTTGAAATCCTTTACTTAAAGAGTCTCTAAAGTTTAAATATGCTTCCTTTGTTGTTTCGTATGTAGAATTGATAAAATATGGATGATTCAAATTTTCTTCCACGTTAAGGTTGTCATGATTAAATTGGAATTCGTTCCACAAAGTTGTCAAAGTTGTGAAAATTCTTCTAAAGTATTCCGGCTTCGACTTCCTTTCCGAACCATCTTTCTTAAAATTAGTAAAAAGCACTTGGATGCTCTGTACAATTTCTTCTTGTCGAACCACGCTCGCCATCTCAATTGTTATATAGTGTTAGTAAAATAAGAAAGATCTTACTTGAAGCTCTCTTCTTGGTGTGTCGATATCGAAAGCGTTACCCGTCGATTCGTATGTTTACTCCTCCAAGATTTGCACTGCAATCCTCACACTCAAATGTTCACCAGTTCTTACACTTCTCCCGCAAACCGACAAACGATATAACGCGCGAAGAGACCAACAGTTCGAAGGACCAATGTGCGGTGCGGGGATTGCGGTAGAGATTTTAAACTTCGACTGGAGAAGTAAAGAGATGTTTATTGAATAAATGTTAAACTCTAGTATAAAGTCCACTACAACTACGTTAGTTAAGAATGTTGAAAATGTTAAATGTTATAATTATTCGAATGCACCCGGTCGCGACTGTTTCCAAAAATGCACTAACTATTATTCACTAATAATATAACTAGGTCGCGGCGATCAATGAACCGATTGCTGATTGCTGACAGTGCGCACGCGGCCTTAACGCGTGTGTTAGGTGTATTGCACCGAACACCATCATTTTGATTGTAATTAATCGTGCTCGAGTGCGTATTATAGCCAGGCATGCGCGGTAAATTACTATATTTACCTAGCCAACACTCAGTTAAAACAATGATGTCACAGTTAATGTCCAGTCTTTGTCGAAAAGTACTGAAGTTATCAAAGTTTTTAGAGATACTTCGAATGTTTTGTGTTAAGATAGTTAGAGGGTTACTGTACGCAGACAGATATTGTTTGCACCTTTCAACCTCACAAGCCCTTGACTCGGATACAGAGAAATTATCAAGGTCAGAAATCAATCTATCAATCATAGTAAACAAAAATAAAATAAAAAGTTCTGGAATTAAATTTAAAAAAGGCGCTCTTAGGCGCCTTCATAATCTATAGAGTTAATGTACCTCTTTTCAGCTGTTTTTTTCGCAGGACAATCAGAGTCACCGGTTGGGTGATTGCAAGGCTTCTTAAAGCGGGAACATGTCGCACATCTGGGTGGCTCAGCCTTCTTGGCACATTCCTTCATTTCATGACCTACTGCACCACAATGGCCGCAGGTATTGACCTCCTCTCGACATGTCTTTGCCGCGTGACCGTACTGCTGGCATTTAAAGCACCTAGTAACAAGAGTGAAGTCTCGAACAGGGCATGACGACCAATTTATAAATACCCTCTCCCTTGTTATCAAGGCCTTACGTATATGTGCTGGGACTTCAATTATATAGTTGCAGGTCTCGGCTCCTTTCTTTCCAGACTTATGGCTTAATTTAATAGAGGTCAAAAACATATCGAGATTCAAACCTTGAGAATTTTCTGCTAAATTTTGTTGGTACAAACAGGTATACACTTCTGTCTCTTGCATCGATGTGGGCACTCCGATGAGAATTAGTCTAGGCCTTCGCTTTTGTGGCTCATCCACAGTGAGCCCAGAGGATGTCAATTGCGCCGATTTCTTTAATTTCTCGATGTCCCCTTTGCTGTCGGTGCTGATGATCACTCCACCATTCTTGGTTTTGCGCACACCTCGCACGTGCAGCTTCATTTCTTCAGGCCGTATAAGTCGTTGTACAAGAATCTTAGTCTCCTCGCTGGACTTCAATTTATCAGTTGGGTAAATTCCTATCGAGCTGACATTGCTGGGTTGGATGTATTGGTCCGAATTCTTTCTAACCATATCGGCAAAAGAAACTGATTGTGCGTTTGGCTTTGAAGATTCTTCAATGCGCTTAGTGAGGTCTTGAAGTCGCTGCGAAAGTTCTTGCTTTTCGTTTAGGGCTTGAAGGGTCATGTGCACTTTAAAAGCTTTTTGCTTTAGGGATTGATACTCCACGGCCATTTGCGATGACCCATGTCCCACTTTGCGGCACAAGTTACTTATTTTCAGCTTCTGTTCTGAGTTCAACTTGCCTTCATTTGAGATATTGCACACCTCATTTAGGCACTGTTGAATAGAGGACAACCAGTTTTGGATCTCAGGCGTGGTTGCCATTTCCGGGAGTTCGTTCACTTCTTGGGCGGGATTGTGGGGCGCAGGCGGGGGCGAAGACGGAGGGCTGCGCTGCGTTAGCGCACTCCTGTTAAAAGGACTGCCTTCCATTGTCAAATATTCTTATATTTTATGTAAAAACACAGTAACATTGCAAACTCAAAACACTAATTCACTTTACGCGAGAAACGTCTGACCTAGATAGGTCGTTAGAGCTAGGTCACGATTTATGCAAGTGATTAATTTATAATGTTAAAATAACGAATTAGACACGTCCGAACTCATCGGCTGCGTAAAGAAGAAGAAATTAAATATTTAAGGGGGCTCCCATACAACAAACGTGATTTTTTTGCTCGATATTGATAACGGCAACAGGTAGAGAGAATATTTAGTTACAAATTCACTTTAAAAATAAAATATAAAACAAATATTTATACTTGTTGCTTACTAGGTCGTTCTGGGAGAATGCTCCAACGAGTTCAAAACGCATGTGCTCGTTTTTGCTTCAAAGTCCCCCCTCGGTCCCATGTCACTCCGTACTTGAACGCCTGCTGATCTGCTTAAGATGCACAATCGCAGGCGCTTGCATCTTGCGTCTCTTTTGTTCGGTGTAGTGCGATACGCTATAGTATAATGTGCTGGGGAAACTGACTGACTGACTGACTGTGAGTTTAACATTTGTTAGCATAGCGTACGGTTGTGGTAACTCTGAAGATGAGCTCTGGTTGAGTTCGAAACGCGTCAGTGTAGTTTGGTGGTGGTGATGGTTGGGTTTATGTGATTTGTGTGTGTTCGTACAGTGTGGAGGTGGAGGAACTGCATGAACACACATTTCTTGCATAAACGTAACTATTGTAAGGTCGCGGGTGAGCAAAGTAATTGTTTTAGTTCATTAAGAGGGTACGATGGCTGAGAGACTTTTGTGAAATAGGTATTTTAATGAAATGTCGCTGTCTCGTCCGAACCCCTCCGTGTCAGTACAGCGAGAGCGGGACAACTGTAGCTCAGACCGTTAATAGGCGCGTAAAATTGATCAAAACAGCATTTCGTAATCCCCTGTTTTCTTCTCGAAAACTGGACCAATAAAATTATTTTTTTCAAATATAATTAGAGGATAGATTTAGCTATGCCCCTATGTTTTCCTTTTTTTGTTTATATGAGGGATTCTTTTCTGATAAGTGTCTGAAAATGACGTTGAAATTGGGCAATATTTTCAGTTTTTGAAAGCTCATATTTCTTATGTTAATTGAAATATGGAAAAAAACGAAACCTAGGGGCATAGCTGTGGTAGATACAGATTACACAGTAAAAAAAATTTGGCTCTAAAGCCATTATCCAGGGAGGAAACAGGGGACTACGTTTGTATGGAAAAATGGTGCGCATCGTATCCTCTTAATATGGACCTCCGCAAAGTAACGCCTGATTCATTAGATGTGTCTTGTGTTGTTGTAAATAAATGTATTTCTTTTTTTCTTTTTCTTTCTTATACAAGTTCATACAACAAACGTGATTTTTTTTGTCGTTTTTATAGATAATGGGTACGGAACCTTTCGTGCGCGAGTCTGACTCGCACTTGGCCGGTTTTTCAAAGCACAACGTTCGCTTTGACAACGCCACCTATTGGTTGCAGTCGAAGTTAAAAAGTCATCTTAAAAGCTGAGGTAAGTTGACTAAGTGCTTTATTATTAAAATAAATATTATAATTTCGAAATTGTAGCATACAAAATACAAAACGATACTTCATAGCAAACTTGTTCATGTGGGCTTAGTAGCGACATCTCTTGTTCGGGTGAGCGGGTAGTTCCGAAGGAGTGTTGACGTCTCTCGATGAGGGTGTAACATAGATGGCGCTGTATCACTGCGTAATGATGGGAAAAATTTGTGTCTAAACTCTTGACCAGTGGTGGTGTAGGGGAATAGCACGCGGCACGGAATGCTGAGGATCTGGGTTCGATTCCTAGCGCTGGTCTTTTTTCTGGGTTTTTTTTTCTATGCATCCCTGTTTCAGTTTGTATTTAGTTTGAAATTTATTCCCGTTGTCAAAAGGCAGTAGTTTTAGTTCATAGATATATAATAAATATAATAATATACAACACAAAGTAATATAAGCCATGGTGGTCTAGTGGTTTGACCTATGGTCTCTCAAGCAGAGGGCCGTGGGTTCAAATCCCGGCTCGCACCTCTAAGTTTTTCGGAATTTTTGTGCGAAATTACATTTGAAATTTACCATGAGTTTTACGAAGAAGGAAAACATCATGAGGAAACCTGAACACATGTAAAGAAATTAAATGGTGTGTGTGAAGTTCCCAATCAACACTGAGCCCGCGTGGGAACTACGGCCCATCTCTCCTCAATTCTGAGAGGAGGCCTATGCTTTGCAGTGGGACGTACGATGATGATGATGATGAAAGTAATGTTTGATCTAATCTATTAGGAGACTAATTTTAGCAGACGAAGTCGACTAATTAATCAGATTTGCGAAGGTACCGACTGATTAATTACTAAATGACAAGCTGTCTTATAATTAAAACCAGCCTTCAGGGCCAGCTGCGGACTTATAATATCTACCTCATCATCATCATCATCATCATCATCCCAGCCTCAGAGGGCGGTGGAGAGGGCTATGCTTGGAGTTTATCTGCGCGATCGGATTAGATGAAATCCGCGCACGAACTAAAGTCACGGACATAGCTCGAAGAATCGCCAGAATTAAGTGGCAGTGGGCAGGGCACATCGCTAGTAGAATTGCCGGCCGATGGAGCCGAAAGGTTCTCGAGTGGCGTCGTGCGAAGACGCAGTGTAGATAGGCCTCCAACAAGATGGAGCGACGACTTTGTTAAGGTTGCTGGAACGCGTTGGATGCGGATGGCGCAGGACCGATCTGTTTCAGCCGAGCCCGCATTGCACGGTGTCGACAGAGGAGCCCCGTCCCGGGGTGGCCGGTGGGCGTCGCGGTGTCTCTTCATGCTCCCGTGGCGTTCACACTAGCAACGAGGGAATCCGTGTGGTTTTTAGTAGGTAGGCCCCTTGTGGGAGAGCCCCACATACCCTCTGTTTCCCCGAATAGAGACAAATGCGGAAGGCGCATTTTCGGCACCATAAAAAAAAGGACCGATCTGTTTGGCGAGCCTTGGGGGAGGCCTATGTTCAGCAGTGGACGTCTTTCGGCTGAAATGATGATGATGATGATGACCCAATTAATGTAATTAGTAAGTATACTTCAATTTTGTTTATCTGAACTCTCTTTGAATTATTTTGTGGCAATAAATGATCCTATGTCTTGTATTAATGTGATTCGCGGATGTACCTTAGTATTCTGCCGTCAGGAATTAGCGGTTTTGGCAGCCGATCCTATTAAGTATCGCTCGTAAATCACGGGTGTCTGTCTGTCATACTAGAAGGTTCAGCGACCTCAGTGAACCTGTCACGTCTTATACGCAAAAGATAAGAAAACCGCTCAACACAAGACTTTGTTGCTGATTATACCTTTATACTACGACTTCATTGAACACTACGAGTACATTATCAATCTTGAGTGTTTCATTAAAAACATATTTTAAAGTGCATGACACTTCATGAACACTGTTATAATAAGGTAGAGGTGATTTAGCGCCCACATGCATTGACTTGGAAATTCAACCTTATTGTATTAGTTATAAGTTATAATATCCATTGTTATTATTGAAAATACTGCTAGCTTTAAAAAATATCCTTTGTCAGGTTTGTTTTCGATAACTGCTTTTGATTCTGTGGTAGTATGCTCCAGAAAATGGGGCCTTAAGGGTTTGGTTTTACATACATTGTATAGTATGTACAGGTCTTTTTCTGAGAATGTGAGGGCTTGGGCCGTAGTTCCCACGCGGGCCCAGTACAGATCAGGAACTTCACATACACTAATTGAATTTCATTCCTTCAATGTAAATGAAATTTCACACATCGATCGATGACGATTGGAAGCGATTTACATCCATCCTGAACCTGTGGCCTTCACCAAATCGTCCGTCCATCTCGTTGGTGGACGTTTCACGCTACGATTGCCCGTCCTTGGTCTCCATTCCAGAACTTTTGGGCTTTTGGGCACGGTGTAAATATTCGTACAGAAATAAAAATTCCACAAATACTGCATAATCGATGATCGATCAAATTCGATTACAGGTCAGTTCATATTAAAATTCATGAAATGCTAACGGCGATTCGTGCATTTTGCGACCTTCTCCAGCCACAAACGAAATTAGACCTTTGGGTAATAAACATAAGGTTGTTTCAGGCTTTTGGCTACCCTTAGCGGGTACTCCCGAAATGCACATGCGTCGTTTACTCGCGAGCCTACGGCGTAACGGGTCTACGATCAGACGGCGCGCGACCGCCGCCACATCCGCGCGTAGACCCTCTACGATCTCACGCGCCAAACTTCGAAACTTTCATACTTTTCTATGACATTTTCGTGAGCTGTGAAATTTTGTTGCTGACTTTTGGTGTTATAATATGCTGTAACATGGGTCCTCTAAGGATACCTTCGGGTGATTTCACTAACGACGTGAGTGAGTTCTATTTGTCGACACAGCATCCCAGTCACGAGACGAGACACGGTCGCCATAAGAATCATACCCACCATCACACAAAGAATCACATAGTGGACATTCTATCTAACTCTATAATGGAAGTGATTAATACTAAATTTGTGCCGGAGAATAGTGTTTTGCCTGACTTAGAGCCGTTGTCTTCGCACATGGATTTGGAGCGGAATCATCCATTAAAAATGAATATTACGATGAACCGTTCTGACTTCGGTGTGATGAATGACGATGTTTTGTACCGTCACAATGGGATTATGACTGCAGTGTACTGTGCCGCGTATTTGCTCGTTTTCGTGGTGGGTCTGGTGGGGAACTGCTTCGTGATTGCCGTTGTGTACAGATCGCCGCGAATGAGGACTGTTACAAACTTCTTTATAGTAAACTTGGCAGTGGCGGATATTCTCGTGATCGTGTTTTGTCTGCCGGCCACTCTGATGTCCAATATCTTTGTCCGTAAGTACTGTAGTGTTTGATTATTTTCTAGTCTTTAATACCCGGATATTTAGATGCAGTTATTCAAGGAGCGATATTAATCCACCCAAAAATATTAACAGGAATTTTAACTAAATTTTGAATAAAGAAAGTGTATTTATTTACAGCAACACAAGACACATCAATGTCATTAAAAATAGAGATTACGAAGGATACAAAGTGTAATTGCGGTTGTAAATCGGATACTAGCTCAGCAGGCTGGGCTGATTTTCAGTCAGAACTGTTAGCAAAAAAATGCGATTAAAATGCCTCTTTTTTGTAAGAAAAATTTACTGTTAAATATTCTTTTGAATTGCGCGAAAGGGCTTGATATACTTAAAGAAAATGGATTAAATAGGTAGTCATGCTTTATGTCCTGTCGGTTTTTTATAACGAGTGAAGTTTAATGTAGTGTGTTTTGTCCCGTTTAAATCTGATCAAAAGAAAAATAGAATGAATAAAGTTTAACTAAATATTTTACTACGATGTTCTTACCTTGTTTCTCCGCCTTGCTTGCTTTTGGTAGCGGAGAAACAAGCTAACTAAAATTTCTGTATTTCATTGATATCGCATTCCGCAAAGAAATGCCCGAATTAATCGATGATTTAACAAAAACCGCAGCCGTTACGAAAGATCCTGGCATATTATATTAATTTTACTAAGGTACTGTCCGTATTAAACAAGCAATATTTTATAGGTCTAAAAGTACTAATAATTCTTAAGCAAACTTAAATGTTATAATTTTCCTTGTTAATTTGACATATTTCCTCCCATCTTAGCTTTTAGAGGGGGGTGGGGGACGCTCGATTTTAACAAAAAAAATGCTCTTTAAAGTTGAATATTTCGCAAACGAATCACTATATCAAAAAACCGCTTGCACAACCTTGAAATAAATATAGCTAGAAACAAATAACTGCTAACAAAAGTGCTGATAACTCTGAAACGGCTGAACAAATTTTGATGAAATATATCTAAGAACCATATCGCCAAGAAACCTGCTTCCAATAAAGAAACCGCATCCAAATTACTTTAAAAAAAAAAGCTTATTTCACCCCTATTTTTGCGTCGGGAGTAAAAAAACGAACTGATATATTTACACCCTTTTGAAGTGGGTACATAAAAGTCTTAGGTATGTACTTAATATAAAATATTCCTCGGAAGCTCCAATTATGTAATCGGTTACGTAAACTTTGCGACTAAACAAATATGAATATTTTGGGTCCTATTTAATTTACTAGAAGAATGAAACGTAGCGGACCATCGATATAGAATACCATACCATATACCATATAGGTCTATATCGATGTAGCGGACATGAAAGGCGTTTAGGTTGGGGCAATTAGTTTCATGTCAACTTTTAATGTATAATGTTGATTTTTTTTTTTTTTTTTTACTAGCCTATAATTGTGTCCCACTGCTAGGCAAAGGCCTCTGCGCTCCAGAACTCGAATAGCCGACGTGGGAAAAAAGACCGCCAAGCTCAAATGGGATTGGGCCGGGCATGTGTGCCGGATGCATCCTCAAAGGTGGGCGCACTCAGCCACGTGGTGGGTGCCGCACGACGGTTACCGACGGCGAGGCAGGCCCAGGCGCAGATGGCGAGACGACCTGGACGCAGAATTAAACGATTGGCCAGATTTCGCTCAGGACAGGGAGCTGTGGAGGACCAGAGGGGAGGCCTTTGCCCAGCAGTGGGACACAATGTTGATTGATATAAATTTATTCGTATTCGACGTGGACTGGATGACGATTAAAATTAACATTTCTAAGGACCGATACAGATGGACTGCATTCTAACTGGAATGTAGCTGCATTCCAGTCGATAACAAACACTGTGACACGAGATTTTTATATATTAGAAGATTTAAATTGAAGAAAAGTCTGTTATCGTAATGTTTCTTACTAATGATTCTTACAGATGAAAAATTTTCTTTGACGGTTGGCCGGAATTGAATGTTTAGTTGAAGAATTGTTATGAAAGGGCGTGGGCTTGAATTAGAATGAGGCTTGGGCAGTAGTTCCCACTCAAGCCCAATGAATTTCTTCGCAGGTTTTCCTTCTTACTTGTGGTAAATTTAAAATATAATTTTGCACATTTTCGAAAATCTCGGAGGCGAGCCCGGTCTCGAACCCACAATCCTCGGCTTGAGAGCAGTGGCGTAGCTAGTTAACCAAAGGCGCTGGGGCCAAAAATAAACTAGGGCCCCAACCCGTGTTTGTTTAGGTACATGATAAGACAAGTAAGGATGAATGCACTTTAAATTCACTAGACTCGCGCGCCTGTAAATTCACTAGTAGCGTTTTATAGCCGCGTTTCTCATAGGTCCGCGTTTATAGTTTGTAAGTCAGAGTCCGAGGGGCCCCCTGAGCTTGGAGGCCCCGGTGCACTGCCCCGCTTGCCCTACGGTAGCTACGCCACTGCTCGAGAGACCATTGGTCAAACCACTAGGCAACTATGTCTTACGAAGTAGAATTTTAAAGTAGACTTAAAAATTAAATTCCTAGAGCACTCAACCCAATGAGTTCGCCGCTGCACTCCTACTAAAACCCGCTAAACTAACTTAATATAATTAAACTTGTCTAACTCAATTTATCTAGCTCCCAGTCGGTGCCTAGTGCCCGTAATGCCTGATACTGTACTAATTTTGCCAAAATTCTTAGTAATAATAAGAGTTAACTGCACGTTAAGTTGTATTAGTCGTAGTTAGGCCATAGCCTCTCAAGCAGAGGGTCGTGGGTTTGACTCCGGCGGGCTCGTCCCTGCGAAATTACATTTAAAATTTTCTATGAGCTTTTAAGCCCCGTGTTTTGTCTATCTCTACGCCGTTATTGCGTGAGTGACTACCAAAAATCCAACATCTTGATAAACTTGTTCGGTTATAATTTTAGTGGTATTCATCGTCTTTATCGCTACAATCGATGATTTCTAAAATGTCAAGCTTGAAAAAGACACTATCAGTTGGCTGTTGTTCGCTAACTTCGGTATGCAGGACTTAGATGAGACCTTTGACACTTTGCAATTAGTGTACATAAGTTTGGCTATACCTATCTGTATAATTTATTGAATCAGGCTTTTTTTTACTAAATACAAACTGAAACACGGATGCACAGAAAAAAACCCAGAAAAAAGACCAGCGCTGTGAATCGGACCCAGGTTCTCAGCATTCCGTGCCGCGTGCTATTTCCCTACACCACCAATGGTCAGGAGTTTAGGTTCACATTTCAACTTGCTATATCACATTAAGCAGTGATACAGCGCCATCTATGTTAAGTTCTCATCGAGAAACGTCAACACTCTTTCGGAACTAAACGCTCACCCGGACCAAGAGATGTCGCTACTAAACTTTACAAGTTTGGTATGAAGTATCATTTTTATTTTTCAACTTCATTTTTTTAGGCGTTACTTTACGGAGGTTCATAATATTAATGAAATTGGTATTGAGGTCGCGGGTGATTCATAATATTAATGAAAGTGATTGTTTCAGTTCACACCTATCTATACTAAACTATGTGATCATTTTCACTAATCATAAGCTATGTAGATGGTCGAGGAAGATCCAGAGCATGTATTATAGCTTATTTGAACCCGTTTCTACCAGTGATATGTGGACTAATAAATATGATTGGTGGATAACAAACGCATCCAGAGCTACGTAGCATAGCACATATCTGGTAGTTAAATACCCTAAAGCTCCAAACGTATAGTATAAAACTTCCCAGGTGAATTTTTCGCTTCGAGCCCTTATCTTTCAAAACAAACGGTATCGTCATTGTATTAAGGTTCAAATTTAAAGTAATGGCTCGAAGCGAAAAATTCACCTGGGAAGATTTATACTATACAGACTGCGGAGGCGTGGCGGTGCAGTGGCGGTGACGGTTGTAATATCCTAACTTGTATGAACGGTTGTGCGGTACCGTACCGCGAACTCGTTCATACAAGTTAGAATGTTACAACCGCACCGCCACGCCTCCGCTGTCTGTGGGTTTGTAGCTTAAAGAGTGAAATTAAAACAAGTGCAAATAGCTAGCGACAACGTTAAGTCTTTAGAAGAGATTGCAAGAAATGCATAGAGAAATGTTGTAAATTGCGAGAACAGTTGGCGCGTATAAAAGACTCCGTATAAAGAAGACGATAATGAATAGTGCTGAGAGCTGGGAGCAGATCTGAGAGAGACTACTGATTTATTACTAGCTTTTATTTAACTTGCAATGTAGGTAATTTATAAATACAAAATTATCGGTTAACAAGCTACGACTTCATTTGTGTTCGTCAATGCAATTATGAATAATTTTATAACCATAAAAAAAATAATTAAAAACACCCAATGCAATTAGGTCCCACATAAAAAAAAAAAAAATAGGGGACAATCTTACACAAATCGACCTAGTCCCAAACTAAGCAAAGCTTGTACTACGGGTACCAGACGACGACAACATACTTATATAGATAAATAAATACTTAAATACATAGAAAACATCCATAACTCAGGAACAAATATTCGTGCTCATCACACAAATAAATGCCCTTACCGGGATTCGAACCCAGGACCTCTTGCTTCGTAGGCAGGGTCACTACCAACTAGGCTAAAGCGGTCGTTAACATATCATAGGTTTACTCGATTTAGAGTTTAGAGCTATGATGCCACAGACAGACATACAGACACATAGCGGTCAAACTTATAATATCCCACTTTTTATGTCTGGGGTTAAAAAGAAAACATTTTATTCGTGATACCATGAACAAATAAAATAAAACAATAACGTTTACTATAATATGTATAGGTACGCAGTAATACAGAGCTATATTACTACGGCGAGTGTCATCTGAAATGAGTTGTTTGTTGCAATAAATTCACAAGGAAGTTATAATTTCTTTTTTTAAACCCCTTTATTCCAAAATGTACATTATTGACACGTACAGTCTACAAAGAATAAATTTATCGCTATTCCGCGAGAACTCTGCAGTTTTTCTGTATAAAAAACATTATATGTGGTAAACTAGGTTGTAAACTATCTGCGTGCTATTCTGCCTAGCACCTAACTAAATGTCCAAACTTTGCATTTATGATAGTAGGATTACATTAAAAATATTTGCTACGGGATATACTCCAATCTACAGATCGTCATCACCCAGTGCGGATCGAGAACTTCACACACCTTTTTAGACATAGACATAGACATAGACATAGACATAGACATAGACATAACTTTATTCGACATCAAAAAAGAAAATACACTGACTAATACACTGAGAAAAATAAAAAGAACAATAATAACAATAAAAACAAAAACCTAATTATAGATGTCGAAAAGGAATTTGACTCAGCATAAGCTGCAGTAGATGCCTGCTACAGCGCTGATTTTCAGTCAAACCCTTCATATCCGTGCATCAAACTTGTTGGACCGGAATCAGCACAAACAAATTCTGTATAAAAAGTGTAAAATAAATAGATACATATATTATAGTGGGAGTTAGTTCTTTTTTATTATTATTTATTTCAATTATACATAGTTATACATTATATTATATACATAGGCATTTATACATTTAAGGTAGTCGCATCAGAGGTAAGAGGACTTGGCCTTTCCACCTGCGGGCAATGTTTGTTGCAAATTAATTAAATATTTTTGTAATTTAATCTTAAAATTGCTAATAGTGATTAATTTTTTGAATGGTGGAGGCAAATTATTCCAACATTTTGTGGCAGTGTATTTAAAACTACCCTTAAAAGCGGCAGTTCGGTGATACGGAACAGCTAGTTCATTGCTAACCTCTCGAACCCCATGTGTGCTGGATCTGCTTTTACGCCACGTTAATTTTCGGAACAGGTATTCAGGCACTCCAGTTTTGACAATACCAAAAAGTAATGAGGATAAGTGAAGTTCTCTCCGGTACGCCATCTTCAAAATTCCAGCAGAGTTTAAATATGGTGTTACATGCGTACGCGAGGGAATTTTAAAACAAAACCGAGCACAGGCATTTTGGACTCTCTGCACTATGCGATCTGTGCGGGAGAGCAACCGAGGACCGTACACTACATCGGCATAACCCAATTTTGAGAGTATCAGGGAATCGCACAACCTAATACGTAAATCTATGCTAAGAAAGTTTCGAATTCTATACAACACTTTGAGCCTGTAAAAACATGTCTTAGCGACCTCAGCTATGTGACCTTCAAAGCGCAGCGACTCATCCATCAAAACTCCAAGATTACGCACTTCCGACACTCTCTCCACTTGGTCTCCCGAGATCATTATGACTTTTCTTTTTTCTTCCTTCCTTCTTACCTTCCCTCGTGGCAAATTTCAAATCTAATTTCGTATTTAAACCCACGACCCCCTGCTTGAAGAACCATAGATGCCACTGGGCAACACGGTTTTTTTTGTTGCTACCCCATTCAATAAAAAACAGTTTGTTCCGTTCATCTCATTAGTTTTAATTGAATTGAAACAACCAAGCTCTCTCGCCTCAGCTCCTTTTATAAAACGAAAGTGCTAACGCTTAGCTGAAAAGAAAAAGTTGTTCAGGTTTATTAGCAACAGCTTTATTCCATTAGGACGTGCATAAACTGTTTTAAAACTATTTGTTCATTACTAGCTGTTACCTTCATCCGCAATTCATTTATCGCTATTCTACAGGCACTACACAATATTCTGGAATAGAAAGTATCAGAGTATAAGTACCAGATGTTCCATTTTTTACGAGTTGTCCCGTATTTCAGGCACGAATTTTTCATCGTCCCGTAAATTGGCGAAACCAATATGACTCTTTTTTACCCCTTTTACCTGTATTGACTCAATTATGCTGCTTATGGTTGTCTAGCGATGCTATTGCATGCTCTTTTATCATTAATTTTGTTGCTACGTAACAGGTTTTTAAATATCCAAACTGTTACTCCTCAAGGTAAATATTACAGCACTTAAACGGCTCCTATGCAACTATTAGGCTTTACAATGCTTGTATAAGCAGCTTGTGTGCTAGTTGGGTCGTCCCGTTTTTTAAATTCAATGGCATTTAATGATAGAAAAATAGCTATTCGAACAAACTTTAAATATTTAATATACTTTTTTAAAGTCTTTAATTAAGTATTTTAGCAATTGTATAGGTTTTCTTATTGATTATGCCAAATTTTAGTAATAAAAAAAGTTGTAGGTATTTTAATAAAAAACGGGCTTTCCCGTAGGTATTATAAACCACTAGGCTTTCATAACTTAGAAGGAAATTACACGATTATCATTTATATTAGGAACCCTTACTGAACCAATATTCTGTGCCTGAAACACACACATTCAAAAATATCATTAAATGTTTATATACACATGTACTCTAGCGCATAGCAACCGCCTGGTCTCCAACGGTAACGTAAACCCATCGCTAAGGGAAAATTGTGCTGTCTCGTTCATTCCCGTATTAAATACTATAAGTGCAAACGGGACGACACGATATGAATTCCGGATTCTGAACTACGTAATATTAAGGCCTGTTATATCCTCATACTCAAATCCTTACGTCATAAGGATTAGTTAAAACAAACGTTTTAATCTAGACCCTTCGTTTGTACGAGTTTCGTTGAAAACAAGGGATTTCGTAATTAATTTAGGAATATTCTGTTTCAAGATTTTTTTTTTTATATTTGTTTGTCATCATCATCATCATCATTTCACGCAGAACAGATGGCCGTTGGGGCCCAAAAGTTCTCGAATGGAGACCACGGACTGGCAAGCGCAGCGTGGGACGTCCACCAACGAGATGGACGGACGATTTGGTGAAGGCCGCAGGTTCAGGGTGGATGCAAGTCGCTTCCAACCGTAATGATTGGGCGTCGATGTGGGAGGCCATTGTCCAGCAGTGGACGTCCTACGGCTCGCCAAATAGATCGGTCCTGCGCCATCCGCATCCAACTCGTTCCCGCTACCTTAACCAGGTCGTCGCTCCATCTTATTAGAGGCCTACCTACACTATGTCTTCCGGTCCGTGAACGCCACTCGAAAACCTTAGTTTGTATTTTATATGCAAAGAAAAACAATAACAATAAAAAACTAAAAAGGTCCAAGTTAAATTCGTACAGTCACCAGCATTAATATCAGCCACAACAGAGCGTGCAAAATTATCTGACACGTCCTTCCGGCCCTAGAAATAGAGTCGTATCAGATAATTATGCACGCTTGTTGAGTTAGATATTGGTGCTGGTGACTGTACACATAAAGCTCATGGCTTTTAAACACAATTTCGCTTTGCAATTTTCCTTGTATTAGGTAGTTTAAATACTTTCTGCTAAGTTTTAATTTTAGTGCCGATGGTTACGGAATCTTAAAAACGGGTCTATATTAATTCGCATAACGTAATGTTCCTAATTCAAATTGGCATAACGTAATTTCGCATAATTATTAATCCGCATAATGTAAATTGTTATAACGATGACTTAGCATAAATATAATAAGCATGACGTAACTTTGCATAAGTATTAAATAGCATAAATATTAAAGGTACTATTTTGATCTGCGTAGCGAACTAATAATGAGAAAATATCTATTGTTAACCTATTATAAAAAAAAAAACACCTAGCATCGATGGCTAAAGCGGAGCCTTCTGAACCTAACCTAACCATCGGTTTACTCTAATCTAATTCACTCAGTTAATAAAATTATGCGAATTCATTTTATGACAATTAAAACTTATAACTATTTAACAATGTTAAGGATATTTTAATTAAACGGATTCATTATTATGCTAAATAGAGATTATGCTTTTTATTATTATGCGAATTCAATGTTATGCACAATTATGTAATGCCAATAAAAATCTTTTATGCGAAATAACGGGCACCTCTAAATACACATCCATACCATGACCAACGTTGATACATTCAAGTAAATCCAAAACGTCTCTTCATTATAACATCTAACGACTGCGTTGGCTTCAAAGTAATTGTGTTCAAATGAGTTTAATTCTATTATGCTACGATAGACCCCAATTTACAAGTTACTTTGTCTGCTTTGTAGGCAGTAACATTAGGTATGAGGTTTATCACGAATTTAAGAATATTAACTTGCTCTCGTATAAAATGAGCTTCAAAAATGCTGCGATATTTTTTTAGCAAATCATCATCATCAACCCAATCGTTGTTAATAACTAAATAATTATTAGTCGATGGAGCTGGCATAGAAATGACGTCATAACTAACAATTTAGTTCTGGCAGCTCAAAAAAGTACTGTTCACGCAGTAAGCGTTAATTTGGTTTTTATAAAATCCGATAGATGGCGGTAAAAGCGAATTAGATCGCGCTATCGTTTGGTTTCCTCAGAAACTATAAATAGAGCTGGATGTTTTTTGTTAATTATATTTTGTAACCGAATGTCAACCTTACTGTACGGAGTTTGATTTAATGAATAGTATAGTGGACCCCTTCTTATTGGATTGTACTGGCATTGTACAAGTACGTCAATTGATTGGTGGTATCATCAGTCCTATTGCCCTAGGAAAATCATCATCATCATCATCATTCCTGCCTATTTATACGTCCCTTCTTCTTTTACCCAATCCTCTCCTATCGGAGGCTGGACAACATCATGGCGATTCTGATTTTGGAGGCCGCTGTTCTAAACAAGGAAGTGGTAATGCAGTTGAACCAGTCCAGTAAATCCTTCAGCCACGAGTGTCTTCTAGCCACGCTTCTCTTTCCAGCAATCTTCCCCTGAATAAGATGGAGAACTCATTACTATGCGTTTCTCATCACATGCCCAAAGTAACACAATTTTCTTTTTCATAAACGGCCCACTACAGGGCAAAGCTCATGGTAAATTTCAAATGTAATTTCGCACGATAATTCTAAAAAACTCAGTGGAGGCGGGGCTCAAACCGACGACCCTCTGCTTGCGAAGCCATAGGTCAATCCACTAGGCTTTCATGGCTTTACTACCTCTAGGCCTAGATATAAGTACTCGGAAACAACTTCGAGGGACTACGGAGTCGATTATGGCTACCTACAAAACACACGACAATCTACAGATAGAACCATCGCAATTCAGTAGAACCATATCGTAACAACAACAGTTGAAGACTAACTAAACAACGATACCAACTCTCATTAGTCTCTTGCACTGGAACTCCGCAACCGTCAAATTTCGTCTCTATCATGAGTTCAACAACAACAGGAATAAACTTGTTCGCTTGTTGCTGCACTGCTACGACTATTATATCGGGGAGTAATTTCTCTGTTCATTGCTGGTTCCAGACGCTCCCCGTACAGTGCTTAGTTGGCAATACACTCAATGTACTAGACGTTACGTAATGACTCTCCGCACTGCTCTCAATTTTGTCGCAATATCGAAGAGTTATCGGCTAAAGTTCGACTGTTTGAGTTGTACAGTTTGACGAAATGTTTTGTTCCGGAGAAGTTGTGGGTCTTAAAGTTTCTTGGCTACAAATAATATCAGATATTTATGTTAAATCAGAAGTGAGATATACACTACCGTCAAAAAGTTTAAGACCAAAACAATTTTTAGTTTTATTATCATGATTTCTTTTTTTTTATGTTAGTGAAGCCAGACAAACCAACTAGTGGGTCACCTGATGTTAAATGAACACCACTGTCCATAGACACTCGCAGCGCTTTACGCGATACCAGTGCGTTGTCGGCCCTGCAGAAAATTGTACACTCGCCTCTTAAAGGCACCCAGTACGCTTAGTATACGTTTTACCTCACCAAAATACTTCTCGATCGCGTTTACGTAAAAAATTCAATTACTAGGGAAACATGGACAGCGTCTCCGCGCGCGCGCTTCCATGTTTCCATAGAATTGAAATTTTTACGTAAACGCGATCGAGAAGTATTGAAGTGAAGGAAAACTTATACTAAGCGTACAGGTCGTAACTCGATGGGAAGACCCCAGCGGAAAGCTCGCTCGGGGAATTCTTCTAAAAAACGTCAAATTAAATTTGTAATCAATATAAACGTAAACGTAAATTAATTATTTCTTTTAATCGTTAGCAAAATACTCTTTTCAATACCTACGTTTTTAAGATAAAATGATTTAACTGAGAATATAACTACTTAAAATAATTATTTTTTAAATTAGAAATGTTATTATTTGTTCTAAGACTTCAAAAATTAAACCAAACGACTGCTCAGTCCCTCACATGTCATCTTAGTTCATATAAAAAGAACCAGGTGCTAAAATGATAATGAGTGATAAAAATATAAATCGAGTCGGCTTCCTAGGGTACCGAGAGAAAACAACGTTGTGTTATCATGGGTATGTATTACAATACCGAAGTACGAAAGACCGAATGTATTTAAACATCGAATGGGTCAAAAGACCGACACGTTATTTTTCTGAAACCGTTTACTTTTTAAGATTGTTATAAAACAAACCTAACCTAACCTAATTGGTTCTGTATGATGCCGTTTTAATAAATTCTGAGAAGTTTACGGTTTCAGAAAAAAATCGTGTCGGTCTTTTGACCCATTCGATGTTTTAATACATTCGGTCTTTCGTACTTCGGTATTGTAATACATACCCGTTATCATTCTACTTGGAGGAATTAATTGAATATTTTTTTTTTGTTTTTGGTCTTAAACTTTTTGACGGTAGTGTAAGATAATGTGATACCATCTCTGATCAATTATAACTGAAGATACACATTGCCGAACAAAATCCCCTTCAAAGAATGTCCGAACTTTTTTATTTGTTTGCGTAACAATTAAAATCATCACCTACACAGAAATTTGAACCTAGTCTTTACTTCATTACAGTCGAATTTCGGTTGACAATTGACAGCAAACTTGACAATTTCACGCAACGTACTGAGAAAAAAGAAAAGGCCACTTTTATCAAAGTGGCGCTCATTTGGCTCGGACATTTTCGGGCGCGCGACTGTGGATCTACAGTTATAATTGATCAAAGGATACCATTGATAATAATGGAAACGCAATGGGATCAGCTTGAACCCACGACCCTATGCTTGAGAGGCTATAGGTTAGCGCAAGGATTAATGCTTTTCGGCAGGATTAACGAAACGGAGATAAATTTTAAGTTTATAATTGTGTGCCTTTACAAGACGACATGTTCTAACTTGTACATATTTTATAACATCCTGATGCTATACATGACTTTACAATGGTGAAATAAATAAAAAATCGTGCGTGCAGCTCCTCCGCGCGGAAGAAGTGAAACTTCGTGATGTGGACATGAAAAAGGCACTTATACATCAATATGAACCTTATTGCAATAACTTAAAGAACTAAATTTACTTATGCGTCTATTTATTTAAATTACTCACTAGATGGCGCTTTTATCAAGTCTCATACAAATTTGCACAGACAGTATGAGTTCTGCATCGCACTGTCGAAGTTTTTAACATCCGTTAGTATATAAATGCGAGATTACTTGCTTCGGCATTACATAATAATATACTAATGCTTTCATACCCCCTCCATGGTAGCGTTAAACGTTTAACGCGACCTTGTTGGAAGTCGCATTAGAAGTTTCACTTCAAAAAGTAATTTAACACTTTTTCCACTTTGACGCCCGATTTAACTGTGAGACATAAGTGAAACATCCAAGGAATTGTGTTAACTAATACTTCGGACAAGCTGAGATGAATTTGCTCTAGATTCTCGTTCCATGTATGTCGTGGGTGCGGTTTGCGTCGCATGTCACCTAATGGAAGACACCATTAAAGACGGTTTAAAGGATTCCTGACGTACAGTATTTAAACACGTGGGAGAGAGTACTCTCGTACTCGCTTCTAGAAATTTCTGAAAAAAGTAGATCATTTTCTTGACTTATTTTGTATACTTATATATGAAACTATCGTGAGACTCACTCATGTTGAAAATATGATTACTCACGTCTTAAAACGAGTTTAACTCGACATGTTCGGGGCTAATCTGTACCTCTACCATGAGTTACACTAGTTTACAGTGACCGTACTCGCTAGCGACGGCGTAAATGATTTGTATGGAGAATTGTGTACAGCGCCTCTAGCGGTCACTTACGGAAGTACAATTCTCCATACAAATCATTTACGCCGTCGCTAGCGAGTACGATCACTGTAAACTAGTGTAACTCATGGTAGAGGCACTGTAGCCCTTTTTCCCGGAGTCACAGATCACGGCGGCTGCAAAACGCGCACCCGGGCCGTACGAATTAGCCCGAAACATAAATTAAACTCGTTTTATGACGTGAATGATCCGTATATTTTCATTGTTTTGTAAAATTAAAACTCGGTACTTAAATGCGATGATTGGTAATAATTTTTTTCGTAGAGGCAAAGAAACTGAATCACGTCCCATGGTGGAACCATTTTGGTATAAGTGTCTACCTGACATATTATACGTCTGCTAAAGAAAATGTCATGAAACCTGATGAAGGTGATGAAATAAACATAAAATGCAGCTCACATTCAACATAAATACAAAACTTTACGAGCTTGTGAAGTGAAAACGATATTTCTTAAACTCCTTAAGTGAGATGCTATTTATCATGAGCCCACAACGGTATTCTCCAAACTAAAGTGAATCATACTCGTATTAAGTTCCCAGCATTCGTTGATTTTGTAGAGATGCAGAATTATCATACCGAAATTGCAAATAAGTTGTTCTACGTCTTGGTATAAAGTTTAATCTTTCTAAACGCCATCCTTGGACGTCTCGTGTTCGGTCTAGACGTAATACGTTAGTATTTTGGGTTCCGCGTCAAAGGGTTCCAATGGTGTTTTAATAAGGCTCTCCATTCTGCCACAAGACTTGAGTTTAAAAAGGACAAAAAAAAGGAGTAAGGAGGAAGGAGGAAGGAAAGGAGGAGGGGGTTTAAAAAGGAGGCCTAGTTGTTAGAGAACCTGACTACGAAGCTTGAGGTCCCGGGTTCGATTCCGGGGGCATTCGTTTGTGTGAATAATACGAATGTTTGTGCTCGAGTCTTGGGTGTATGTGTATTTATCTATATATGTATTTAAGTGTTTATCTATCTATATAAGTATGTTTATCCGTTGTCTAGTACCCATAGTACAAGCTTTGCTTAGTTTGGGACTAGGCCAATTGGTGTGAATTGTCCAGTGATATTTTATTTATCTCGAAAATCGAAGTGCGTATCGAACTAACTTGCCCATTTTCGTATAAAATACGACTAGTTGTTGCTGGCGACTTCATCAGCGAAGAATTAGTTTACCGCTATCCCGCGGGAACTATGCAATTTTCCGGGATGAAAACTATATCCTATGTAATTTTCCGGGACTTTTTTTACATAAAATTGACCTGTGATTTACCACTATCTCACCTGATGAAAAGAGTATAGATGAGGCCATAGGGTGTATCTCACTGGTTCAGTAAACAATAAATCAAACCATCATCATCATCCCATATATTTTTCGTAATTTACCATGAGCTATACGGTGAAGGAAACCTGCAGACACCTGCGAAGATATTCAATGGTGTGTGTGAAGTTCCCAATCCGCACTGGCCCCGTGTGGGAACTACGGCCCAAGCCATTCTGAGAGGAGGCTTGTATCCTGCAGTGGGACCTACATAGGCTGGAATGATGATAATGCATTATAATATAGCATTAATACTTATTTGTAGAATGCTACGGAACCTTATAAATGCGCGACCAACTTGCGCTTAACTAGCGGGTTTTTCTTACTCCGTCTGTCACATCTGTCTCTATCTGACACAGCTGTTTTAATATATCTGCCTCACGTCGTTTATGTGGTGATGATTGTTCTTTCTTGTGATATCCATTCGCTTAACAAGAATTACAGACGAGATTTTACAGTTCCAAGTTTTTATGCGTCTGACACAGTTTACAGATTTAGTATTCTGATGTCGTTGATGTTTTAGGTCGACTTATGGATTATAATTGGAGTCACGACTTGGTTAAAGTTGCGGGATCGCGTTGAATGCGGATGGCACGGGTTCTATCTGTTTGACGAACTTTATGGGGGAGGCCTATATTCAGCAGTGGACGTCTTTCGGCTGAAATGATGATGATGAATGATGAATTATCTAATCTCATTCTATACCATTTGACACGAAGAAATCATGAACGCATTTGTGATTTCGAGTGCAATTATTAGTTTGACATGACTAAATAAACTGAGTTCTTTCTAAATCGAGACTTTTCTCCGGCAAGTGCACAGCGGCAGTGCGTAGTTAGTTGCACGCACACACTCTCATACTTTTGCATTTAAAATATTAGTAGAATACCTATATGTAGGTTTATCTCCTCCAGCCTGTTAGTTAGAGCGCGCGCAGACAGAGAGCGGTCGGTTCTTTCGAATGTACTGAGTCTCTTACGATAACACACACAGCAGGCGGTCGGAACTCTCGAGCGGTCAATACACAGAACTCTGAACGCGGAACTCGGAACTCCAGACCGCTCTCTGTCTGCGCGCGCTCTAAGTACATTCCACTTTAGTGCTCAGATCTCCACTCGCGATGAGAGCTGGAGCTGTAATTCCCATGCGGACTGCGGATTGGGAACTTCACATACTAATAGAATTCCTTTGCAAGTCACGAGCGTTAACTCAGAATATCTTCCTCGAAAAGCTCATGGTAACGTTTTAAGGCCACCACAAACCGGAAGCGCGGGGCGTTGACGGAGCGTGCACAGCTCGCTCTATGACACTGAATCAAACATACGGTGACACACCGGCAGCGCGGCACACCGTATTGGATTCAGTGTTATTGACCGCGTTGGGCACACTCCGTCGGCGCTACGCGCTCCCGGTTTGTTGTAAAAATAAAAAATAAAAAAAATATCAAGGGACTTTTAACACCAATTGACCTAGTCCCAAAGTAGGTAAGCAAAGCTTGTGTTATAAGTACTAGGCAACGGATAAACATACTTATATAAAGATAGATAAATCTATACATATAATAAATCTGTAGCAAGTCGGTGTCTGTACATTGAAGATATTTGAGAAAAACTGTCACTAGGGCTATTTACTAGCGCAATAGAACCCAAAACAATGTTCTTTAGAATTATTGTCTGTTTGTCTGTGCGTTTGTGCGCGCTAATCTCAGAAACGGCTTAACCTAGAAGGATGCAGTTTTCACTGAT
Source organism: Archips xylosteana (assembly GCA_947563465.1). NCBI lineage: Eukaryota > Metazoa > Arthropoda > Insecta > Lepidoptera > Tortricidae > Archips > Archips xylosteana. The sequence goes on along the minus strand of OX387351.1, from coordinate 1,422,772 downwards.
ATGTAGGTATTTTCTTGGATTAACATTTAGTGTTTGTTTCATTTGAATCGGTTCACAAATAAGAAAGATAAGACTATTTTAAGAAGAGAACAAACATTCGTATTTTTCATACAAATATCTGCCCGACACGGGAATCGAACCCGGGACCTCAAGCTTTGTAGGCAGGTTCTATATCGTCGTTATGTGGCCTTTAAACGTAATTTAGCAAGTAAAAACTCAAAGGTGTGTTGGCAATCTTCTAACTAGCGCCATCTGCGAGCGTTGTGGTGCTTCCGGGATGACATCTGTCAAACGAAACGTCACAAAGAACGGCCGCGCCACCAGTTGCCAACCTCTCGAACTAAATAATCCTACCAATCAGCGTCGAGCCCGTCCCGCCTTTTTGGTGTGTTTAAAACTGACAGTTAACGGCGGGGCGCGCCCATTCTAATGATTTTTCTTGTGACGTAAGGTAGTTCTCGCATTGTAAGTGAATCTAGATTGTTTCTTATATATTATTGAAGATATCTTTATAGATTAAGAAAAAAACGGTTTGTGATAAATATTTAAAAGGTATGTTAACAGGTGCGAGTACGGATTCGAACCCACGATCTATTCGAGAGCACGGGCAAATCACTAGGAAACTACGGCTTTTCTTGAGTTAATAACCACATCATTTTGCGGATGTAAATTAGGACCAAGTAATGTCAAGTCACTTACAAACGCCGGAATTCCCGCTGATTTCTAATTAAACGAAAAGTGGAGGTTGAAAGTAATTATTTTTTCTGATTTTCCTACTCCATGTTGCTAATGAAGATAATTTATAGTAATAACAAAGTTGTAACAGTAATTTTATTATCTTTAGTTAAGGAAATTGTGTGAAACTGCTGTCGGCTAGGAGGAAGGAAATAATGTAGAGGCCCAATATTTAAAGACAAAGTCATGTCAAAATATCGGCTAAGGCTAAAAAAACTCACTTTCCCAAAATGTGCACTTTCTCTTAAAGTGCACTTTCCGCAAAATGTACACTTGCCCATTAAGGGTGCTTTCCCCATAAGTACATTTTCCCAAAAAGTACAGTTTCCAAAATGCACACTTTCCCATAATATATGTACATTTTCTCAAAACGCACAACACTTATTGTTTGAGTTTAGCCAAATATTATATAATTTCAGTTTTAATTTGTAAATAAATAACCAATGTTTGCATTGGTCGAGTTCAATCAAACGACTCGCTGTCGTATTTGAAAAAGACTCGACTCATAAAATAGCGTACCTACGAAATGACGGTTCTTCGACAGCCATCATTCACTAATACGGCCTTTTCTAGGAGCACCCTTTCAATGTTGTTAACTCTAGTGATGTAAGGTTTAGTCGCTGGTGAATACGATCACCAAAAATGTTTAAGCAACTATACTATATTTAAATAAAAATATTGTCTTTTGTGGGATGCGACGTGTGTTACCTTTGCCGCGTCTCACATTAGACAGACCTCGAGGTCGGCAGGCTCGGCAGCCGATTCTGCTGCGCTGCTTAAGCACTCGAAGTGTTCCGAGCTAGAGTCGACTTTATGTCTTCGCTCGAACTACTTTGACAATGATTGACAATGTTGCCAGACATGAGAATAAAAATAGCCATAACTTACGACTCATAAGTAAATAAAGATGATATTTTATTAATGCAACTCCATTTAGAAAACGGATGTAAGAACCAGTAGTGTCGTATCCCACTTTAATGCTTAATTCTGTCGTATCACCTTTGATTACGTCTTCGATGTAGCCCTCTATAATATAATTGCAGCATATAGTATTTTATAAAACCAAACCTCTAACATCTAGTGTTTTTTTATATTTAGTAGGTATTAATAAGAACAGTACTGGTTGGATTGTGGCAATATTTGTGCATAATGATCGAAGACATTAATTCGACTGATTTTGATCCCGATTTTAGTACACGTAATCTTGTTTCGCAGTGTTCCTAGATTCTAAAATAGACAGTATTTCTATCATTCTAAAAATAGATGAAAAAAGTCCTGCAATTAGTCGCATCTGAGGAAGTTAAATTGCCATTTGGTTTTTAAAAAGTTCAGCTACTGCTCAACATTTACATTTCGTAACTTTTACTTTATTTAGTTAGGAAAATGTTTTCTGTGTTTGTGTTTTTTAATTCTGTGGAGTTTGTGCGCTTACCATTATTTTTAGTTTTCTTGCATTAAAAAAAGGTACAAAATTTATGATAGATCGTCTGACAAGTAAAAATGACCAGTTGAATTTGTTAAAGCGTGTACTCTTGCAATTCTTCCATTAGTTACTAATATACCTAATAGCAACATTCGTCAATCTGTCACCAACATACATTGAAATAAATAGAAAGCATTTAAAAACACATTTATGAGAAAGTATCTTTTATTCGCCGATTCGCTCGTGTTAGATTACCATCACAAGAAACATTTACAATTATAGAAATACTCCTGAAAAAGTATATGGCATCAAATTTTAAAGCACACCGATAATTTAGACAACGCCGTCTTGTAGTGTCTTATAATAAATTCCAATAATCTAATGAACTTTAAACTAGCTGCTGCTGCCCGAAACTCCGTCTGCAAACAATTCGTTTATCGCTATCCCGCGGGAACAATCCCATTTTCCGGAATAAAAACTATTCTATGTCCTTCTCAGGATCTCAAAAAAACTCCATACCGAATTTCATCTAAATCACTTCACCGACTTAAGCGTGAAGAGTTACATTAGTATGGATCGAATGCATTACAACAACCGTATTGTTCGCCATCTTGCGTTGGAGAGAGTCAGAGCGTCAAGAGCGAGCGAGGCAGCTAATCCTATACACTATCACCACAGAATATATAATAGTACTGACGTACAGAATGGAAACGGTCCGCCCCGCACCGATTCGAATTACCCCACCCCTCAAGGCGCAGATAGCCGGAAACCGCCAGAAACCAGAAGAGTGCGCGCGCGATGTATGTAGGCGTACGCGTGTACAGACGTCGTCGTGCTTATGTAGATTCAAGAACGCGTATTTGTACGTCGTGTCCGCCGCGTGCTATCACAATACTATTCATTCGTTGCACATCACTAGTCATAAAGAACAACAGTTTATAGACAGAATAAAGGGAGGTTTACAATATAAGGGACAAGAGTCGTGTACTGTTACGACGTCGCTTCACTTCGACTCACTGTCGTAAAATTGCTATTGATGAGATAGGAAAGGATTTCGATAGTTCCAAATTATAGTTAACAGTCTAAATACAGTCAATAACACATCAACTTAATCATATAATCATAAACAGGGATGTTTGGAAATAATTCCGATCCGCATTGGCGATCCCTAGTCTCATTAATAGCGTACGTATCGTAATGTGTTAAATACTTTAGACATATGATATTAAATAATTTTGTATGATATGTATGTAAACTCTTTATTGTACAAAAATAAAGAAAGAGAAAAAACATTATTGACAGCCGTTGAAATGCATGTACAAAGGCGAACTTATTCCTTTAAGGGATCTCTACCAGTCAACCATTGAGTCGATCTGTTTTGAAAAAAAAAATACTTTTCGAGTTTCTTGCCAACTTCATCTCAACAGGATTTTTCTGTAGCGATGGTAGATTTTTCGACGATCATAATTAAGCAGGTACCAACCAAGGATGATATAGACTGGATTGGCAGTCGCCATAGTACGGATCGGCCGCGGTTTTTGTAGTTCGATTATTAAATCTAGATGGCGCTGAAATATAGCCAGAGGCTTTGAAGGCAACAAAACAAACAATAAGACTACAGATGTTTCATATTACTACAAAAGTATTATTTTTCAAAAATATTGCACAATAATACATTTGATATGAAATATCTGTAGTCTTATTGTTTTGCCTATCCAGTCTATATCACCATTGGTAGGTACCAAAATTTTAAAAAGATATTTCCATACTTAATATTATAAATTCGAAAGTAACTATGTCTGTTACGACGTTTTGTTTAGAATATTTGTATATAAATATTCTATAAGTATCATTAGATTAAATAAATAAATAAAAAATTTGAGCGCTTTGTCCTGTCAGATTCACCTGGCGGCTTACCGTCGGCAATTTACAACTTATTTACACGCACGTACTTTGCCGGCTTTCAGTGCCACTATAACTGCCAGAAATGCCAATAACTTCTGAATTCGCTACTTCATTTTTATTGGTCTAGGTTCGAGCATTCCTGCCAGCATCACAGATACAAGTATCAAAGGGTGTCTCGACAGACGAAAAAAATCAATGCAACTTAAGACACGTCCATACTTGTTTCGAAAATAAGAGTTTATTATTTAAATAGGCCATCATTACATGTTTTTTTTTAGTCTACCAGCGTTTCTGGAAAGGTAAGATTGACGTTGCTATGACTCACGTTGATTATGAAGAATGATACATAATGAATTCTTAAATTATGCGAAACCGTAGAGACCCCTCCACCTCTTGTTTACATCATAAAGGAAACCTCTGTACACAATTTCACTCTTCTAGATGGGCGTTGATGAGTCAGCCAGTGAGTGAATAAGTCAGTCAACAACTAGGACTTTTTTATGCACAGACTAGCCGACTCCGTCTGCGAAGATAAAATAGCCTACGACATAATATTCTCAGACCTACCGAATATAGACAAAAACAAATAACAAATACCGTGACACGAGATTTGTATATATTTTTTGTTGGTAAATATTATTTTATTATGTTTTGAAAAAAAATGACTTCTACCAAGTTTCTTGCGGCGCATTCTTCTTGGCAATGATGCTCCTTAAGAAAGCGCTGGTAGTAAAAGAGCGACAGTAAAAGAGCCCTTTGCAGTATAAACGTCATTTTCATTTTCAATACGAGTAAACTGTCGTAAGTTGCAATGGAACAAGAGTGAACGTAGCTTTACATGCAACTCGGATCTGACGTGTCTATTATTTTAATACAATTTGCGAATACAAGGGACTTTGAGTCATGCTGTCTCGTAATACGGATGGAAGAGACGACGTCACAGATGACAGTAAGTGGATAAGAACTTGATTTGCTGCCATATTTGACGCTAAGTCACGTACTGTGTACCGTCGGCAGCAAAAAGTTGAATAAAAATATCTTATATTTCATACTAAATACAAACTGAAATATGGATGCACAGAAAAAAACGGGTATGTATTACAATACCGAAGTACGAAAGACCGAATGTATTATAACATCGAATGGGTCAAAAGACCGACACGATTTTTTTCTGAAACCGTAAACTTCTCAGAATTTATTAAAACGGCATCATACAGAACCCATTAGGTTAGGTTAGGTTTGTTTTATAATAATCTAAAAAGTTAACGGTTTCAGAAAAAAATCGTGTCAGTCTTTTGACCCATTCGATGTTTTATACATTTGGTCTTTCGTACTTCGGTATTGTAATACATACCCGAAAAAAACCCAGAAAAAAAGACTAGCGCTGGGAATCGAACCCAGGTCCTTAGCATTCCGTGCCGTGTGCCATTCCCCTACACCACCACTGGTCAGGAGTTTAGACACGAATTTTTCCTATACATCCATATCTCAATCTGTTAGATCATCACTTGCGTGATACAGCGCCATCTATGTTAAACCCTCATCGAGAGATTTCAACACTCCTTCGGAACTACCCGCTCACCCGGACAAGAGATGTCGCTACTAATCCAAACTTTAACAAGTTTGATATGAAGTATCTTTTAAAAAAAAGATACTTCATATCAAACTTATTAAAAATATCTTGTTCTGAATAAAGAACGCTACAATACAATGCTATGTTGGAGTCATATCACACTGGATATTTGAGAACGTATTAGAAGCGAAGCGAACGCGTGGCATATTTCATCATCATCATCATCATCATTTCAGGTGAAAGACGTCCACTGCTGAACATAGGCCTCCCCCAAGGCTCGCCAAACAGATCAGTCCCGCGCCATCCGCATCCAACGCGATCCCGCAACCTTAACCAGGTCGCCGCTCCATCTTGTTGGAGGCCTACCTATATTGCATCTTCCGGCCCCTGCTTGAGTCTGGCGATTCTTCGAGCTATGTCGGTGACTTTTGTTCGTACGCGGATTTTATTATTATCTTGAAATTATGGCACATTTCCATAGAGTTAGTTTTATATAGTTTTCATATGAAACAAAGTAACACTTCATTTGGTCGAAATACCCTAACTTTCCTGCACTCTTGGCGATCCTGTGCCCGTCTCATCCAGTCTTTTCCTCCGTGTCATCGAATGTCGTCCACCCAGTCCAGCTCGTGCAGCAGCAGGGAAGAGGTCTACATCCAAGATTGGATCAATAAAAGGCCCTAACCTAACCCACCCTGCCGGCCGTGACTGGCCCGATCCTAACTTTAGGTACTTCATTTGTTTTAAAAGACGTGACAACGTCTAATAAATCGATGAACGCCGGCTGCACGCACGAAAAAGGATGACGCAATGTAACGTACATGTAACGTACAAAAGAAAGCAGTGAACGCCAGGATGTACAATCCTGTATTAGTACTAGCGCTCGGGTAATTTATAATGGGGGGTTGAGTGGAGGTACTTGGATGGATGACCGCCTGGTTTCATTTTTGTTTTTTGAATGTTTTGTTATGACGTTGTCACGTTAAACTATCGTCCGTAAACCGACTTTACAGACAACCGGATTTTTTTGTTTTCAAACGATGTCATTCGCCTGCTGACCGTGCTGGGTTATATTAATTCCGTGCCCGTCGGAAAATACTAAGCTTCTAGTAACTGATTGCTCTAGACAAGCTTTCAGCGCTTTCCGCTAATTCTCCCAGCTTTTACTGGACTATTTGTCGTGGCCTAGTAAGCTTGGACAGCGGGGAAAAAAACACATCATCATCTTGGACTATAGGGAACAGGCTTTCTCTAGAATGAGAGTGCTGGGCCCGTAGTTCCCGTAGTGCGGATTGGGAACTTCACACACACTACCACCATTGAATTTCTTTGCAGGTGTGTGCGTGTCGTCACGATATTTTTCCTACCGTAAAGCATGGTAAATTTCAAATGCAACTACGCTCATAAAAAAAATAGTCTGGAGAAGTGTCCCACTGCTGGGCAAAGGCCTTGCCCCATTTTCTCCATTCATCTCGATTTTGAGCGGTGTCATTCCAGTTTCTAAGCTACACGTGTAGGTCGTCCCGCCATCGCCTCCTGGGCCTACCTCGTCGCCGCCATCCAACTTTTGGCATCCAGTATGCGGCTATTTCAGCCCACCGATTCAGATCCATGTGGCTAACGTGGCCTGCCCAGTCCCACTTCAGCTTGGCAGCCTTGGCCCCCACATCAGTAATGCGTGTCTTTGAGCGCAGCGTGTTGTTTCGGACCCGGTCAACCCGCCTCCCCCCGAGCATACTGCGCTCCATTGCTCATTGCCAAATCTTCAGTGTAGTCTTCTGTAACTCCGTCAATGACCATGTTTGAGCATCGTAAGTTAGGACAGGCAGTATACATCGCACATAAATTCCATAAATCGTGAAAAACCTGATTGGCTACCTCGGCTTTTTACAAGCTTTTATTTCAATCAATCAATCAATAATTTTATTTGTCAAAACATAGGTAAATACATGTACAAAGATCTTAACTGTGTAATTTAGCATCACTATGTTGCACCATGAGGCATACAAATACATAGGAAATATGAGGCATGCATGTTTTGTTATTAACCTATAAGTACATAGTAATACATAACATGAGACACAACCTAATATTACCACCTTTCATTTAAATATTCCTGAATTGAGTAAAATACCTTTTCAACTAAAAAATCAAATAACAGTTTTTTAAATTTAGGTTGATCAGACTGTCTATTAAACCGTCAGTACCTATATGTACCTATGTTTGTTCGGGTTGAACATTTTAACTCAATTTTGAAATAGATATCTTCAACCGATTGCTGAAATTTTGCTTGCATATTTAAATTGGATGACAATGCAATATTATTTTAATTTTTTTTTTTTTTTTTTTTTTTATGTTAGATAGGCCAGACAAACGAACTAGTGGGTCACCTGATGTTAAATGAACACCACTGTCCATGGACACCCGCAGCGCTTTACACGATGCCAGTGCGTTGTCGGCCCTAAAGGAGAGGGAATAGAGGAAGGGGGAGAGGGAGGGGGAGAGGGAAGGGGTGAGGTATTGGGCCCCCGGCACTCTCACTGACCGTACGAAACGCAAGCAGGATTACTGCTGCTTCACGCCGGTGTTCTGTGAGAGGGTGGTACTACCCCGGACGAGCCGGCCCATTCGTGATGCAGCGGCTAGCTACAACATGCCTCTACCACCCCGAAAAATAATATGAACCACGCATTGCGTGTTAAATTTAATAGTTGATTATCTTTTGATTGGCACGAGCTAGGATACTAGTGTCTTTGAGCTTTATTTGAATCGGAGAAAAACTGTCTAGATTAAAATGTTCGTAGTTTGTTTTGTATGGAACAATAAGGGAGCAATTAAATAAATATCTAACAACTGTAATGATGATTTGAATCCTCGATATTTCATCAAAGCCCACCTAATTACTAACTGTTAACTACTAGTAGTTAGAACTAGTTCTGAGGCTCCCTTGGGATTTAACTGAGACTTTTGAGACCCGTTGACCTCTCAAGAACTAGTGCGACTGACAGGGCATTGCAAACGTAATTTAATGCCAATTGGCGATCGAAATTGAGATGTTGAGAACGAAATAAATTGTTGGAAGATTTGATTGAATATTTGTTGAAATTTGGGTACAAATCAGGTTAGCATAACTTTTTTATTCGTGACACAAACTGTACAAGACATGACTTACCTGTGACTGACTTAGTGATCGACATCCCCTCAGACAACAGAAAGGAATAGATTATATATTATATAGGTATGTGGGTATGATTCTAAATAAATAAAACATGGGATAATTGACACCAATTGACCTAGCGTCAAACTAAGCAAAGCTTGTACTATGGGTACTAGACAACTAAAAATAGATAATGCATACGTCAATACATAATTAAACATCCAAGACTCGAGCGCAAACATTCGTATTTTTTACACAAATATCTGCCCCGACTGGGAATCGAAACCTCAAGCTTCGTAGTCAGGTTCTCTAACAACTAAGCTTATCTGGTCGTCTAAATATCTTAAGTCAATATCGAATGTATTAAAATATCGATAGTTTTTTCTGAAACTGCAAACTTCTAAGGATTTTATAAAACGGTATCGCATAGTTCTATATACCCTTCATTAATGCTTGGAGTTCCTCTGCGGGATCGCATTAGAAATGATGAAATCCGCGCAAGAACTAAAGCCACCGACATAGCTCAAAGAATCGCCAGACTCAAGTGGCAGTGGTCCTGGGCAGGGTACATCGCTCGTAGAATTGACGGCCGATGGGGCCGAAATGTTCTCGAGTAGCGTCCGCGGACCGGAAGACGCAGTGTAGGTAGGCCTCCAAAAAGATGGGGCGACGACCTGGTTAAGGTTGCGGGACCGCGTTGAATGCGGATGGCGCGGGACCGATCTGTTTGGCGAGACTTGGAGGAGGCTAAGTTTAGCTGTGGACTTGTTTCAGCTGAAATGATGATGTGTGTTTCTTGGCCTCTAGCCCTGTATCAGGTTATAGTTGAGTTCTCGGACACACTGTAGTAACAATACTCTTTGAGTTACCTCTCTGCTAACTTCAGTACTTTTGCGGTCTTAGCTTGGCTAATTATGTCGATGTCGTATTCGGAAATCTTATTTCCAATTTGCACAAATGATATAACGAAGGCGAGTTTAAGACCCGTAGTTTACTAAAGCCTTAGAGCGTACATCATAATTACAAAACAGTGAATATACATTTCTATTTCCGATCCTTCGCGAGTTTGTTTGTTTTTGTATTAATAAAGGCGTGCCAACATGAAAGCACCACGGGCTTAGGTGGCTGACCTTATCCGAAACGTTTTGCTTGAAATACTTAACCTGTTTTTGTATTTTTAGCGTGCTTTACAAAAACTTTATCATTTCGCTTCGCTGGTGTAAAATTATTATTAGATTTGGCAGTCAAATTGAAATTCGAGGATTTAAATACCCGTAGGAATTCCTTTAAAATAGTTACATATTGGGTTGCGTAAATTTTTTACGCAGAATTTTTCATTTCGCATATTCTTTTTTTTTCTCGGAAACCATTAATTAGGTATTCAGAATTGTTATAAAATAAACCTACCCTAATCTAAAGAGTTCTATAGGAGAACCTTTTAAAAATTCCTGAATCCTACTAATATTATAAACGCGAAAGTTTGTACGTATGGATGGATGGATGGATGTTTGTTACTCTTTCACGCTAAAACGGTTTGACGGATTCTGATGAAATTTGGCACACAGATAGTTTATAATCCGGATTAACATATAGGGTGCTTTTTATCCCGGAAAATTGCATAGTTCCCGCGGGATAGCGATAACGAATTCTTCGCAGACGGAGTCGCGGGCGTATTTAATAAACTGAAACAATTACTTTGCTCACTCGCGACCTTACGATAGTTACGTTTATATAAGAAACGCGTGTTCATGCAGTTCCTCCACCTCCACACTGTACGAACACACACAAATCACACAAACCCAACTATCATCATCATCATCATCATCAGTTCAGCTGAAAGACGTCCATTGCAGAACATAGGCCTCCCCCAAGGCTCACCATACAGATGGGCTCTGAGCCATCCGGCATCCAATTTTTATAGCGTTTTCGTAGCACGTTTTTGCCGCGTTAAATTTCGACATAATCTCCTCGAATCTTTGAAGTTTGACACGGCATCTGTATAGGTACCGAAAATAAAACGTGTCACTTAACTAGGCAACTGAAGTGTTATATTTCAAAGGCAACAGGCTGTTAGAAGAAGTCAAAGAAGCTGAAAAAAATTTTTTTAGACGTTATCATATTCGCAAATTTAAGTAAAATAAATAAATAAACAAATCACGGGAAATTGATATCAGTTGACCTAGTCCCAAACTAAGCAAAGCAGCATACACTATGGGTACGTACTACCTAGACAAATACATAGATACTTACTTAAATAATTAATTATACAAAACTCGAGCAGAAAATTTAGTACCTATTTTTATAGAAATATCTGCCCCGACGCAGGAATCGAACCCGGGAGCTCAATAATACAAGATTACAAGATTAATAAAAGATTCGTAGTCAGGTTCTCTAACTAAGTACCTATTAGGCCGTTTTTGGTACGCACGGTATGCTCTTATACCGTAATCAAATCTTTGCTTAAATCAAATTCCAATAAGAATAGATACGTGTCAAGCAATTACTCTGAAACCAGAAAGTTGAATATTTTTGGACATACTCCATTGGGCCCACTTCCACAGTCTTGTGAACTCGTCTCGAATTCCATATTAAATATTTACATATTTCAGAGTTTACAAGTGGTTTGAACAAAGGGGAACTAGGGCGCGTATCTGTAGCTGACGTGGTGGAAATAGGACATAATTAATAATTTATACAACTGTCTGCGATTTCTAGTTAAAAGAACTTAGTTTTAAATAATACTTGTATATTGAATCAGGCGTTACTTTGCGAAGGTCCATAATTAATGAACTGAAACAATTCCTTTCCTCACCCGCGACCTTACGATAGTTACGTTTATGTAAGAAATATGTGTTCATGCAGATCCTCCACCTCTACACTGTACGAACACACACAAATCACACAAACCCAACTATCACCACCAAACTACACTGACGCGTTTCGAACTCACCCACTACGCTACGCCACGCTATGCTGCAAAATTTTATACTAACAAACCAAAACTTGGGTAGGTACTTGACATGTTACAGTGACAAATTAAAACATTGGTTTCTAAAGTAGTAAGTCATAAGTTTCTAAAAAATTTACGGTTTCGACGGGAAAAAAAATTATGACAAACATTACATTAGGACCAAAATTTTTGCCACCAGATACGCACCGTGATAAGACATGTTTCTTTTTGTTTTCATCTGTTTTACTTAATTACCTCGCTCCTTAGTGGAATGTAATTGTTTTTGAATGAAATATATCTGAAACCACCCTGTTTCTGAGCAAATTATTTGATTTCAGCTAGGAAATTAATCATTTAGCGTCTCGGCAATTTTAGCTTACGTAATAAGTACTTAGTTATTAGTTCTCAGCCTAAAAACTATCGTCCTGATCACACTTTCCAGGAAACTAAGAATTTTATTAACTTACCTATACAGAAAATTTCACAGCCCCGAATACTTCAAAGAAAAAGTGGGCGAATTTAGGAATAATAAAATATAGTGCTTTCTTATTAAAGCTGTAAAGTCTGAATATAAATCACGATCATTTATCGTGAAGAGGCCCTGGAACTTCTATTAAACGAAACCTAACAAATAGCTCCATTTCAATATCGAGGCTACTACCATTTAGTTACGTCTTGGCTCAGTTACGTCTCTGTTAATCATTCATCGTTGTTTTATTGTTACTTATTGATGCGTATGATTAGTCATCAGCATAATGATCTTTTATATTCTGAAATGCTGTAGACTTGAGTTTTACCTTTGATCTCTCAAGCGGTGGGTCGTGAGTTCAAACTCCAGCCCGAACATCTGAGTGTTTCGGAATTCGATATTCGCTTTACTTGAAATCTGCACACGATTGCGATGAAGTTCAACGGCACTGGGCCTGCGGGGATACTACGGCCCAAGCCGTCTCATTCTGAGAGTAGGCCTGTAGCCAACAGTGGGTTGTATACACGAAGATAGATAGATAGATAAAGACGTTTATTTGGTACTGCAAGCACACACAATCAAGATTACCAAAAATACAGAAATCAGTACAAACTTAAAAGTATAACATTTTTATATTGTCTGTATGCGCTGCAGTTGTGCAAAAGGGCCATGGGTCAGTGGTCAACATTGCTCATAGGAGCAAAACACTGATATTCTGCCACAACCCAAAAGGCCGAAATGATGATTTTCAAAAAAGGTCTATGTAGCCCATTTATTTTTGAGAAAACGAATGTTATAGAAGTCCCTTTAGTTACCATCATTAATATTACATCGTTTGGAATAGATGAGCATCTATTGGGAATTAGCAAGACAAGCAAAGACATTTATCTTTGTCTGGTAATAGACGACAAGATCAACTAAAAGAACCTGCAAATGCGTGTCGTAAGTCTTGTTCAGGGATAATCCGGATTGTTACCGTAATATTGCATGGTAATCCCTCCGCCAAGTATTGTTTGCGCTGCCTGTATTCTGGGCCTAGGAAATGAGAAGAGCCTTAACGCAAAAACACAGACTATCTTGCACATGTGGCGAGGAATATAAAGATAATGAATTTATTGAATCAGGCGTTACTTTGCGGATCTCCATATCAAAGAACTAAATAAATATATATACATCACATCACACACGTCAAACATCTGGTAGCATAGTGAACGGTACTCTGAAGACGAGCTCTGGTTGAATTCGAAATGCCTCAATGTAGTTTGGTGATGGTGATAGTTGGGTTTGTGTGATTTGTGTGTTCGTACATATTGTATATCATATTAAAGTACCTGGGCGACCGAGCTCTGCTCGGGCAGAAACTCGGTACCAAGAGTTTTCCCAGAGATAAGACCAAGCTAGATCAATTTTTCATCCCCGAAAACCCCCAAATACCAAATTTCATCGAAATCGTTGGAACCGTTTCCGAGATCCTGATTATATACACCGGAGGGGTGGGGGGGGGGGTTGAGAGGGGGGGAGGGGATGCGGGGGAGGGAGCGCGGAGGTATTAAAGGGGGGATGAAAATTTCATTGATTTTGCCGTAGGATGCACCGTTTTCAAGATATTTGACAAAAACACCGGAGTCACGTTAAACTATCGTCCGTAAACCGACTTTACAGACAACCGGCTTTTCCTGTTCTGTGCTCCCAATAGGGAACGTGCATATAGACGGTGCTGCCAACTGGTGCCATAAGGGTGCCATCAATTTGAATGTTTTACCTTGATAAGTTTGTTTTACTGTCCGCATAGTGTCTCTTCTGTCGCATTAGTGCTGCCGCCTATAGTTACTGCACGTTCCCTATAATACTTTTTCTAACAAAAAAGTAACTTTTTCTCGCAAAAAATAACTTTTTCTCACAAAAAAGTAACTTTTTCTCACAAAAGAAGAAACTTGACGTTTTCTCATAAAAAATAAACTTAAAAAAAAAACTAAAAATCTTGAAACAAAACGTGGTATCGAACCGAGGTCGGCTGGATCCGCGACCACCCGATTTCTAATGTGCCATTATGATCTGCTCGAAGTCGGCGAAATTTAGCTTTATATTCTAATGCAAACAAAAATAGCCGGAAAACACGAGTAAAAGCGATTTTCTGAAAATTAAACATAGCTAGATCAGTTTTTCATCCCCGAAAACCCCCACATACCAAATTTCATCGAAATCGTTGGAGCCGTTTCCGAGATCCTGATTATATATATATATATATATATATATATATATATATATATATATATATATATATATATATATATATATATACAAGAATTGCTCGTTTAAAGGTATTAGATACAAACTGAAACATGGATGCACAGAAAAACCCAGAAAAAAGACCAGCTCTGGGAATCGAATCCAGGTCTTCAGCATTCCGTGCTGCGTGCATGCGTGGTGTAGGCGTTTTAGCACGCAGCACGGAATGCTGAAGACCTGGATTCGATTCCCAGAGCTGGTCTTTTTTCTGGGTTTTTCTGTGCATCCATGTTTCAGTTTGTAATTAGTATGATATAATATGGATTTCACGGGGTGAACGTAAAAGTAAAAAATTAGAGTTGAAAAATAAAAATACAAAAAACCTCCCAAAAACCAATGTAATCGTACAGTTTTGAGGCGGAGGAAGTGCATGAACCCGCATTTCTTACATAAACATAATTATCATAAGGTGTCGGTTGAGCAATGTAATTGTTTCAGTTAATTAACAAAGGTTTATTTGTTAATAAAACCGTAAGTTCCGATACAAACTCGAGCGCTCCAAGGTAGTCTATATGAAGGCCTAATAAAATTAACTGACCATTGATTCAGTGCAAGTGGGTCGACAGATTCGGCTCGCCCCCCTACCGCAAAAACTGCTGAACTGGGACGGCTTAATTGAAACTTCTTTCCGTTGCTACCTGGCCATCCATCAGGTTTTTAGAGGGCGAAGTTACTGATTATTAGATATAGAAAACTTGTATGGAGGTCTCTGGATGTTTCTACAACGTGTTACAAAAAAAGACCCAAAGTATAGCAGGAAATTGGGAAGTAAAAAGTGAAGCCCTGACGTTTACGAACTTTACTGACAAATAAAATAAATTATTCGGAATCACCCGTGACCACAAGGTTGATGCATTTTGGATTGGTGGTGTATCTCACTAGTTCAGTACCTAACAGCCCATTCACTAGAGTGGCTTGAGCCTTGATGAGCCCTAAGTTGTTTTTATCTGTAAATACAGACGATTCAGCGCAATACTGCTGACTGTCTTATGGGTACTCTTTCGCAGGGACAGGACTTAGGTGAATTGAACATTATAGTTAGTGAACTGAAACAATTACTTTGCTCACCCGCGACCTTACAATAGTTACGTTTATGCAAGAAATGTGTGTTCATGCAGTTCCTCCACCTCCACACTGTACCAACACTCATAAATCACTCAAAAGCAAGTATCACCACCACCAAACTACACTGACCGTTTCGAACTCAACCAGAGGTCATTCTCAGAGTACCGTCCACTATGCTACCAGATGAAAGAAAAGCATCGTGAGGCTGCACACACTTACAAAGAAATTCAATAGTGTAGGTATGTGAAGTTCCCGATCCGCAGTGGGCCCGCGCGGGAGCAGTCACTCGCACAAGCCCTTTTATTCTGAAAGGAGGCCTGTGCCTATGGAACTTAAAGGGAAATTCAGAAAAAATACTACCGAAAATAGGCTAGACTTAATTTATCTTCGTCAATATTTCTTAGCCGTAATATTTCGTAATAAAGATAGCTTAATAAGTATAACGCCCTAATGACACTACCCCAATACAAACATTGGGGCATATCAGCCACTATTACGACACGTTATGACCTGCCCCACTAGTCCACTACTAGGGCGTTTACCCCACAGTTTAGTTTGTAGGGCGGTACGTAAGTTGGCCGAGTTTGGCCAATGTTTGGCCAATCGTGCCTTTTGTAGTTTTGACGCAATACGTAGGTGTCAAAAATGAGCGTCAACTGACCCTGTCTTTAACCGACTTCAAAAAAAGGAGGAGGTTCTCAATTCGGTTGTATGTTCTTTTTTTTAATTTTTTTTTTTTTAACGTGTGTTACCTCAGAACTCCGTCATTTATGAACCGATTTGGAAAATTTTTTCGTTGTTTGAAAGCACATGCTTCAAGGTTGGTCCCGTTGTTACCAAAATCCAGTTCTGATGATGGGATCCATGAGGAATTGAAGAAACTCCTCAAAAATTCAAGAGAAACGTATAGCGATTTCAGTATTTTCAGTGACAAGTCGAGCATTTGCATTCAGAAAGTATCATGGAACTCTGTAATAAAACGACATAACCCTGTCGAGTTTTAAAAATAAAATTTTCAACATAAACTTATTTCGAAGTCAAACTGATGATTTTATCCTACGCATCTATTTTATACAGAAACAACTAAAAAGCAAAAATAAAAAATTTTAAATAAAAAATAAAACCTCCTTCAAAAAACATCCAAAAAACTATGAAATAATAATTGAACCGAACCGACCACAACAAGCATGAAAATATCTTTACCTAGTAGGTATGTAGGTAAGTTAGATTACTAGGTCCACTCCTGCTGACTCGAGCTGAGGCACCGACTTAAAACAGATTAGAAGAAAGATATTTTCA
Source organism: Archips xylosteana (assembly GCA_947563465.1). Taxonomy (NCBI): domain Eukaryota; kingdom Metazoa; phylum Arthropoda; class Insecta; order Lepidoptera; family Tortricidae; genus Archips; species Archips xylosteana. Next base: position 1,405,907 of record OX387351.1, on the reverse strand, counting down.
TGCTTGTTGTGGTCGGTTCGGTTCAATTATTATTTCATAGTTTTTTGGATGTTTTTTGAAGGAGGTTTTATTTTTTATTTAAATTTTTTTTAATTTGATTATTTGATTTGTGGTACAGTTGGTAGCACCCTTGGCGCGTATAGCCAGATGTGGGTTCGAATCCCATCCCCACCCGGTTTTACAGACGTTTAAAAAAAAATCACGTGACTATTCACACCAATTGACCTAGTCCCAAAGTACTAAGCAAAGCTTGTGTTATGGGTACTAGACAACGGATAAACATACTTAAGTAAATACATATTAAACACCCAAGACCCGAGAAACATTCGTATTTTTCATACAAATATCTGCCCCGACTGGGAATCGAACTCGGGACCTCAAGCTTCGTAGTCAGGTTCTCTAACCACTAGGCCATCAGGTCGTCGTTTGTGGATGTTTCTCTTTCAGGCTCAAACGCTTTGACGGATTCTGATGAAATTCGGCACACAGATAGTTTATAACCTGGATTAACATAATAGAATAATTTTAATCCCGGAAAATTGCATAGTTCCCGCGCGAATTCTTCGCAGACAGAGTCGCGGGCAACAACCAGTTATGATATATATATAATGTGCCGCATTGAAGATGTTCGTCGCAACGAAAACTGATTGAGAACTCGATAATTTTATGTTACCTCTATAAAAGACCTATAGTGAACATTGGCCGCGCCCACCAAATGTTGGCCACGTCATAAATTGGGGGCTAAGTGAGCAGACTCAGAGAAGTGACAAGTTTGAGCAAGGTAAAATGTGTCAGGGTGTAAGTGGAAGGCTTTGGCCTGTACTTACTTTGGACGTACGGGTTCGATTCGGCCGGTGCGAAGCTTTTTTTAGGGTACTGTACGAAAGGAAAAAGTTATTTATAAAAGATCACTTCGTTGTTCATCGTTCTGTCAGCCAAGATATATTTCCTCAAGAACATATGGAGATATAGAGTTAAAGTTAATATCACATACTAGAAACAAAAGATATTTAAATAAGAAGGTAAGGTAAGGTTGGTTTGAGGGATAAGTGCGCCTTTGTACATCCGTCCCCCTTGTTATAAGTATCTTAAGTTCATATGTTTTAGCTATGTGCAAGAGTACAATAAGGACCCCTTGGAATTGTTAAAAAAAATAAGATTGTTTGTTCACGCAGTCAAAGATCCAACCTTTTGAAAGTGTGTTTTCATGCAAAAATAACAAGAAGCAAAACGTATACTTAGTGCTTTCCGTTGACATAAAAGATAGGCATTTTGTAGATCTCACCGAATAAAATATTCGTATTTGAAAGCTGGCTCAAGTAGTAATATAGAAAAGATTGCGGTCTAAACGGATTCTTGTCATGTGATCTAGTCAATATTATTACAAAATCTGATCTGCTGAAATCTTGACACAATGAAGTGCACAATTCTAAAACTTTTTCAAGACTTGCGAAGGGTTTCACAAACGAAGTGACATGAAATCCATTTCCCAGTTGATTTTTAGAATGTTACCCAAGAATTTGCCATCTTCATCTGCAAGTACGTAACTATCATGACTTTCTGTTGCGGAATTCCTTGTTGGTTCCCTGGTTTCTTCAATACACCAATGCTGGAATTTGAGATAATTCAAATCTTTATCGCAATTACATGAGTAATTTATTGAATCAGGCGTCACTTTACGGAGGTCCATATTAATGAACTGAAACAATTAGTTTGCTCATCCGCGCTCAAAAGGAAAGTCATTGTTTCGTCCATTTAATTGCATGAGTGTTTTTCCTGATTTTCAATTTGCACGAAGCTCAAAGTACATGCGTCCGATTCACACTTGGTGAGTTTTCAGACTAGTGTCGATTTTTGCGCCCCAAATTTAAAAGACTTTTGAAAACCATCTCGTTTACTTTTTCACGCGGATGTAAGTCATCTAACTTTTTTTTCTTTACAATAGCTTTAACCAATCATAAAAGGCGGCGATTGGACCGTGGTTTTCGATTATACTTATCGAACTCGAACAGCCACAAGCAAAAAGATTTCCAATTTTCTTTGGAAAGACCGCAATATTTAATTGGACGTCTGCTGTTTACTTAACTGTCGTATTCAGAAAGCTATGTAATACAAGTTATTTTAATTAATAAATATAAATATACTTAGGTTAATTTTTGTCCCAATATTCCCACGGGATTCAAGTAAAATCCCAAAATCCCAATGGCTAAGTCTAGACTTCTAGAGACATGGCATGACATTTTGCCAGTGGTGATGACGATGGTCAATTTCAAATATCTTACTTACTACGAAGCAAGGGGTCCTGGGTTCGAATCCCGGTAAGAGCATTCATTTCTGAGATGAGCACGTGTATTTGTTCCTGAGTCATGGATGTTTTCTAAGTATTTAAGTATTTATTTATCTATATAACTATGTTTATCGTCGTCTAGTACCCATAGTACAAGCTTTGCTTAGTTTGGGACTAGGTCGATTTGGGTAAGATTGTCCCCTAATATTTATTTAATATTATAAATGTGAAAGTTTGTTTTTGTTACTAAATCACACAATAACGGCTGAACTAATTTACATGAAATTTGGTATGGAGATAGTTTGAGACCTTAGGGACAACATAGGATAGTTTTTATGCCGGAAGCTCGTACGTAAATCCCAAAAACCACAGAGGCGCAAGTTTGGATTTGAATCAGGCCGTGAGTCAAACAACTAGGGCACTAATTTTGCAGCATCCTTACCCGTGGCGTTCTCACAAAAGTTTAGAAGCTTTCTTTTCGAAAGGTGACGCGCGATTCTGATTCAGAGGGCTTATGCGGTCACGGGTTCGATCCCCGGTCTACTTCCAGTTTGACCCCGACGCCGATGTCCCCAAATAAGTTGGGATACACGTTACATTATCCCTTTGGAATTCCCTTTTGATTCTTTACAAAGTTTTGTAGGTCACTTTGTATGAGATTTGGAGTGCCAGTTTGGTTTTTGTAATGTAACAGTTGCTTGTTGGAATCTAGGTGACGCATATCATTTTGAGGATATCGTTGCAAAAAAAGGGATTTGGTTTATAATAAAAACCGGTTGTCTGTAAAGTCGGCTTACGGACGATAGTTTAACGTGACAAAGTCATAACAAAACATTCAAAAAACAAAAATAAAACCAGGCGGTCACAAATCCAAGTACTGACCGTGCCCGACGTTGCTTAACCTCGGTGATCGGACGAGAACCGGTGTTTTGTCAAATATCTTGAAAATGGTGCATCCTACGGCAAAATCAATTAAATTTTCATCCCCCCTTTGTAACCCCCGCACCCACGGACGGACAACAACGTGATCCTAAGAGTGATTTTTATAAATCAAAATTCAATAAAATGTAGCTTTTGTGATTTTGGCACTGATCGGTTCTCCGACACACAAGTCAGAAGCGCCAAGTCATATTGAAGGGCTAGTAATAAAACTGGTTCACTGTATCTATGCCTAATAAAAATCTTTAGCAGCCATTGATGACGATGAAGCGATGATGATGATGAAGACAAAATGGCCGCTGAGCTATCCAATTGTTAAAAATTATCAGTAATCGAAAGAGAAAAATATAATAAAGACTAGACGAAGGACTCTCAATAGATCTTGTCTATCATTTAAGTCTGAATTGTAATTGAAGTGGAAAAATCTTTGTAAATCTCAATTCAAAGTTTTCTAAAAAGCGGCTATAAAGAATCGAACTTGCGCTAAGTGGGTTCCGTACAAATTCAAATTTACTCTTTATTAAGTGCGATTCATAATTTCACATGCCAATAAGTACAACACAAACATATTAAAATATGAAACTGGGAAGAGCGCATTCTTTTTGTGAGAGATTAGAAAAACAAAAAATGATTAAAATAAAATAAAAATTGTAACAAGAAAATATAGTTAAGAATAAGAAATTAGTAGTTATGTAATAGAAGTGGATGTTATATCAAATCGAAATAAATTAAGTTCATAATTTTATAACGGATACTTGCTATAGATTATAATTCCTATAATATTGCAGAAAAATAAAAGTTCACTTTCTAATGGTTGAATATTTTGGATGCGTAAATTTACAGATTTTTATGTGTATTAGGCGGTTTCGTATAGCGACCTAAATTCAAAGCATTACGCTTTGATCAATTATAACTGAAGATACACATTGCCGAACAAAATCCCCTTCAAAGAATGTCCGAACTTTTTTATTTGTTTGCATAATAATTAAAAACATCACCTACACAGAAATTTGAACCTAGCCTTTACTTCATTACAGTCGAATTTCGGTAGCGGCAAAACTCCACTTGACAGCTAAACTTGACAATTTCACGCGACGTTCTGAGAAAAAAGAAGGCCACTTTTATCAAAGTGGCGCTCATTTGGCTCGGACATTTTCGGGCGCGCGACTGTGGATCTACAGTTATAATTGATCAAAGGCACTACGCGTTTCTGAAAAACAAGGATCTTAGCAGATAGACAGACTAACAACTACAGTACTCGGCCATAAAGATTGCACATCGATCTTTGCAAAAAGACTCTACAAATGTCGGCTTCGTAGAGCGTTGTCGCATGCTACCTACTTATAAGTAATCTGTGACAACGCTCTACGAAGCCTACATTTTCCCGAGTCTTGTTCCAAAGACCGATGTGCAATCTTTATAGCCGAAGTGATGCTGTAATAATTCCTTCTTTCCTTTTAAGACACGGTTTCTAAATATTACTATCGATTGTTTCCTTATAATAATTCATCTGGCCAAAAGGTGTCTGGAAACGTAGACATAAAAAACAACAAGCTCAAAAATATCTGATATCGAAAAAGCGTGTTTCCGATAACAATACGAGAACACAATCAGCCTGTATGTACACTCCAGCATAACCACCGACACTGCAGGGATGCAGGTATCGACCGGTCACTAACCTGAGGTACAATCGGCATTAAAAGTGTAATTCAATTTTCACTTTTTTATTTTCTCGTCGTTAAATTTTATTGAGTTTGATTTAGTGGTAGTTTTTATTGCGGTTGGGGTGGGAGAGGAAATTCAGTGATACGCGAATGTTGGCTTTTACGAGTAGATTTAGCAGCACTCTAGGTTGTTTTATTAAATTAGTAGATTTTTCCGTCTAGTCAGGAATCTACATACAACTTGTAACTATAACTTCGATTCTAAAAGTGTATGTCATTGATTCATTGAATGTATTGAGCGAAAAGTATTTTAGTTTTACATAGAACTTATCTTTAGACAAGGAATAAAGATGGGTTATTTTTTCTCGTGACAGAATAAAAATGTGGCCAGCTCTCCCGTGGGAATTCCGGAAAATCCCTAGTGCATTTCTATGATTTTGAAGTGTGTAAGGATATCTCTTTTTTATAATCTCTTTTGTTAAGATAGATAGCATTATCATGATTTCTTTCAGATCTGTCTTATCATCATCATCTCGGTTTATATACACCTCATTGTAAGAGACAGGTGTCATCTCACCTCAGAAGTTTTTATATGTAATTTCAAACATTAATTTTGAAAAACTCTGAGGTACGAGCCTGCGCTCCACCCCACGACCTGTTTGAAAGCCCATAGGTCAAACCACTAGGCTACCAAAACTTTTTAAATGCCTTCTTAGTGCATCTCCATTCAGATTGTCAAATCTTTAACCCCTCGTATGTCAGCTGTAAAAAAATACTGCATTCAAGTCTCGTTTGTTTCAAATAATACCAATTATAGGGATTGAAATAAAAATAGAAAAAAGTAGTCTTAAATTTGGCACATATCTGTGTCTGGACATACCAGAGGTTAAGTCTCTAGAAGTTGTTTAGCCTTTTCGCTGTCTGTCAGTCAATCAGTCAGTTATTCAGTCAGTTATTCTTTTAAAGGCATAGATGATTCGTTCTGAGGGGCTACTACGAAATACGATTTTCGAAGTTCGTATCGTGCCATCCCTTACACTCTTATGTTTAGTACTATTAGCGTGAACGGAACGGCACGATACGAAGTTCGAAAAACGGATTTCGTAGTATAAGGCCTGATTTCTCTTGGGTCTGTCTAAAATCATTAATTCAATAGGGATGTTTCCTAGGTAAAAAAATAATAATTCTTATTAGTCCGTATTTTACATTATCAAAAATATTAGACACGTAATTTTTCTTTTGACAATTAAACAAAAAATGACGAAGATATGGCGCGTTGAAGTTCCGCGTGACGTCACTTGTTCCTAAAACGCTCATACAAAGTGTAGGAACAAGTGACGTCACGCGAAACTTCAACGCGCCATATCTTCGTAATTTTTTGTTTAATTGACAAAATAAAAAATACGTGTCCAATATTTTTTGATAATCTAAAAGACTGACTAGTTAGGAAAGTAGCCTATTAGACAATTAACAGGAAAATTTATTATTAGACTTTCGAACTTAAATAGGTACTAAACTTTGTTCCTAACAGTACTTCCGCGTATTCAAAACTAGATACACCAAAATGACTCTTATTTGTCTAACTGAAGGTACATTTTGCAGTGGCAGAGAATGTTTTAACACTTGAATAGGTCTTTAAGGCCTGAGTATTTGTCCTTTTGTGGACAACTCTCTTAATAAAAGTTTTAATAGAGTTATAGGTGACTGCGGGTGGCTTTACTGTTGAGGTATAATTGAGAAAATTGGATTGCTTCGTCTACAATTGGCTAGGTATTTTGTGAGTGTAAGAGTTCGCGGGATTGTAACAAATTTAACCTCATACAATAAAAACCGGCCAAGTGCGAGTCGGACTCTCGCACCGAGGTTTCCGTAAAAAATTTTACGTATGTCGTAACTATAATAATCCAGTGTTAGCAGAACCCTGCTTCTAAGTAAAATGTATGCAGTGTGAGATCATTATATATTGGTTAGGTAATGTATTAGGCAAAAGTAATACCATAATCTGTGAAAATTTCAAGTGTCTAGTTAACGCCATTATAAAGATCGAGATAAAAAACATGGTGTCATGGCGCATGAGTGAGAGCTGTTGTATTCGACAGAGCGTCGAAAAGGTTAAATAACATATTTCATACTAAATACAAACTGAAATATAGATGCACAGAAAGAACCCCAGAAAAAAGACCAATGCTGGGAATCGAACCCAGGTCCTCAGCATTCCGTGCCGTGTGCCATACCCCTACACCACCACTGGTCTAGAGATTAGACGGAATGCTGAGGACCTGGGTTCGATTCCCAGCATTGGCCTTTTTTCTGGGGTTTTTTCTGTGCATCTATATTTCAGTTTGTATTTAGTATGAAATATATGATTTCACGGGATGACCGTAAAATTAATAAAAAAATGAAGTTGAAAAAATAAATACAAAAAGATACTTCATTGCTAAGCTAACTTGTTTTAAGGTTAAATAACAACCGGATATTATCCTTTCCCAGCATATAACATTCACATTTTCTTTTTCTGGCCTTTGATCGAAAAAATATCTTAAAGAAACAGGTATAATAAAATCATGAGAATAAATGAATGTTATGATTAGGTACACATCAGTCTAGAAATATAGAATACAAGCTTCTACGCGCGGTTTCGCTCGCTAGCAGTCAAATTGAAATTTGGGATTGTAGCAACTTCCCACGAGAATTCCCAAAAATTAAATTCGCTGTTCCGCGTGAACCATGCAATTTTCTGTGATATCCCTGTCAAGGTCTCAAACTATCTCCATACCAAATTTCATCTACATAGGCTTAAGAGGATACGATGCGCACCATTTCTCCATACAAACGTAGTCCCCTGTTTCCTCCCTGGATAATGGCTTTAGAGGCAATTTTTTTTTACTGTGTAATGTGTATCTACCGCAGCTATGCCCCTTTGTTTCGTTTTTTTCCATATTTCAATTAACATAAGAAATATGAGCTTTCCAAAACTGAAAAAAATTGTCCAATTTCAACGTCATTTTCAGACACTCATCAGAAAAGAATCCCTCAAATAAACAAAAAAAAGAAAACATAGGGGCATCGCTAAATCTGTCCTCTAATTATTTTTGAAATAATGATTTTATTGGTCCAGTTTTCGAGAAGAAAACAGGGGACTACGAAATGCTGTTTTGATCAATTTTACGCGCTTATTAACTATCAGTACCTCTACCATGAGTTACACTAGTTTGCAGTGACCGTACTCGCTAGCGACGGCGTAAATGATTTGTATGGAGAATTGTACTTCCGTAAGTGACCGCTAGAGGCGCTGTACACAATTCTCTATACAAATCATTTACGCCGTCGCTAGCGAGTACGGTCACTGTAAACTAGTGTAACTCATGGTAGAGGTACTGAGCTGCAGTTGTCCCGCTCTCGCTGTACTGACACGGAGGGGTTCGGGCGAGACAGCGACATTTCATTAAAATACCTATTTCTCAAAAATCTCTCAGCCATCGTATCCTCTTAAGCTAGGCGGTTTAAGGGAGAGGTAACAGACAGTCTTAATAAATACGACAGTAAGGTGAGAAAGGTCAGAAACTGAATACGGTTCACTTCTAAAAACGTTTGCTTTTCCCTTGGTAGGGTCAACGTCATAAATAAGTGATCATTTTTGTACCTTGTTACTTTAACGTCATGTATGAAAAGCCATACGAAATTATGTTACGACTGAAAGTGGCAAGGTACGAAAGTGATCACTTATTTATGACGTAGACTGTACTACAAGGAAGTTACAGCGAAAGTCAAACCCCGTGCTTGATTGTGACAGCTTGACTTGACATGTGGCGGGCGACGGTTTTCCGGACAAACATCACATGCTGGCACTTCACTTGGCGTATTTGACGAAATAGTTGCGTGTGCGAGAGAGGAGCACTATGCCGATTCTAGCGTGAAAGACGGAGATGGCAATAGCGCAACGCGAACACGCAACACCAAATGAAGTGCCACCAACACATAAAACGTGTTGCAAAATGTTGTAACTGTATTAAGGTAAACGTACACGCTCGACACCTCAACGCCCAGTAGATGACTTTTTAACTATATCACTTTCACTGCTATTGAATTAAGTGATTATATAACAGATTGAGAAATGGATGTATGGGAAAAATTCATGTCTAAACTCCTGACCAGTGGTGGTGTAGGGGAATGGCACGCGGCACGGAATGCTTAGGACCTGGGTTCGATTCCCAGCGCTGGTCTTTTTTCTGGGGTTTTTCTGTGCATCCATATTTCAGTTTGTATTTAGTATGAAATATATGACTTTATAACTGTTAATTTTATGTTTTTATGTACAATAAAGAGTTTACATACATACATACATTCATGAAACTCATCTGTCACCTCTCTTACTATGACATAAGATTGAAGGTGCCACGTATTGGGTCAGCGTCAAGCACAGGGGCGTTTACCTTACCCACCAAAAACATTTTGATGTAAAATATTGCCAAGACGATACCATATTCCTTGCACTGCCAAAAGTTATCAGATCTCATATACTTAGAGCCAAGCTTCCTAACTCTACACGCCCGAACTTCACAAACTTTAGGTACACCTAAACGACCGTAAGACGACCAGATAGCCTAGTTGTTAGAGAACCTGACTACGAAGCTTGTGGTCCCGGGTTCGATTCCCGGTCGGGGCAGATATTTGTGTGAAAAATACGAATGTTTGTGCTCGAGTCTTGGATGTTTAATATGTATTTAAGTATGTATTTATCTATATAAGTATGTCTATCCGTTGTTTAGTACCCATAGTACAAGCTTTGCTTAGTTTGGGACTAGGTCAATTAGTGTGAATTGTCCCGTGATATTTATTTAGAAGTCTCGTGAAGTCTCATTTGGAATATTAGTGGGATCCAAAGAAAATCTAAGATGCAAAGCGCTTGCGTAGGCGTTTTCATACCGTACATACTCGTAATGGGAGAAAAGAGAACGTTGAGCATCGTATTTCATAATTCAATAAAAATCTGAAATGCAGGGAAATATCGCCTTTTGCGCCGTCCCAGGGGTTTGAGTTTCCATCTAAGAAAGCTTGATTGAGGAAAATCGTGATATTATTCTTAAAAAGGGAGTTATTTTAAGATTACACACGTTGATAGATTGTGTAACGCTTTTTTGCTCCGTTGGGAATGTCTTGTTGCCGACTCGTTAACAATAGCGCGTTATTAATTTTTTAGGTAAAAAGTCAGAAGAAAAAGACACAGAAAAAAGCGAGAGATAAGAGTGAGTTAGATGATTTCTCAAAAACTTTGACATCATCATCATCATCATTTCAGCCGAAAGACCTCCACTGCTGAACATAGGCCTCCTCCAAGGCTCGCCAAACAGATCGGTCCCGTGCCATCCGCATCCAGTGCGATCCCGCAATCTTAACCAGGTCATCGCTCCATCTTGTGCAACCGATATTAAACCTTTCGTTGTTGACTTTTTTTATGTTAGATAGGCCAGACAAACAAACTAGTGGGTCAACTGAGGTTAAATGAACACCACTGTCCATAGACACCCGCAGCGCTTTACACGATGCCAGTGCGTTGTCGGCCCTAAAGGAGAGGGAATAGGGGAAGGGGGAGAGGGAAGGGGTGAGGTATTGGGCCCCCGGCACTCTCACTGACCGTACGAAACGCAAGCAGGATTACTGCTGCTTCACGCCGGTGTTCTGTGAGAGGGTGGTACTGCCCCGGACGAGCCGGCCAATTCGTGATGCAGCGGCTAGCTACAACATGGCTCTACCACTAGAAAAATAAAATGGCCTGATTAATTTAAACGTCATTAGGTATGACGTAAGATAAGGGCACTTTCACATGGGCAACGTCCCGTTTTTTGCGGGTTCGGTTTTTTGCAGGATCCCGTTTAGAACCGACAAAAAACCGAACCCGCAAAAAACGGGACGTTGCCCGTGTGAAAGTGCCGTAACCAAAAGCATATTAGAGTACGACCATCAGCTGCGTGCGCGTCAAAATACTTAAATATTTTTTTTCCGAAATTAACATCTTGTTTTACGCAGTAGCAAGCCTAGGTGTTTGACCTAAGGCCTCTCAAGCAGAGGGTCGTGAGTTCAAACCTGGACGTGCACCTCTTTGTTTTTCGGAATTTATGTACGAAATTAAATTTGAAATTTACCGCCAGCGAAGACATCCAATGGTAAACAAGTCAGATATGAAGTATCTTTTTTATTTATTATAAAAAAAGATACTTGTTTAAAGTTGCACAGTAGCGCCATCTCTTGGTCCAGGTGAGCGGTTAGCTCCGAAGGAGTGTTAAAGTCTCTCGGTAGAGGGCATAACATAGATAAGCGCTTTATCACTGCATAAAGTGATTATAACAGACTGAAATGTACGATGTATGGGAAAGATTCGTCGCTAACCTCTAGACCAGTGATGGTGTAGGGGTAAGCACGCAGCACGGAACGCTGAGGACCTGGGTTCGATTCCCAGCATTGGTCTTTTTTCTGGGGTTTTTTCTGTGCATCTATATTTCAGTTTGTATTTAGTTTGAAATACATCCAATGGTGTATATAAAGTTCCCAATTCGCACTATGCCCACGTGGGAACTATGCCCTAGCCCTCCCAATTCGAAAGGAGGCCTATGTCTAGCAGTGGTACGTACATTATCATCAAATTATTGCGCAATTTTCTCGCATTTCCAGTTTGACTTGCTCCGTGGTGCCCCATTTCCCTGATTCATTTGCGCTTTGAAATGTCAAGTTTTTCCATCTTTTCAGGCGTGGGCTTTTCACTGAGCTTCCGAGCTTGAAACTCGTGAGAGTATGAAGAAAAGTTCAAGGTTATAAAATCATGTGAAAGATATTCACATCTTACTGATGTTGTAAACAAAAAGTTTGTAGGATAAGTAGGAAAGTTTGTTTGGATGTACTCGTATGGTTTTGTTACTTTTTCACGCTGAAACGGTTTGACGAATTCAGATGGGTTTAGATCTAGGCAAATTTGCGTAGTTCCCGTGGAATAGCGATAAATGAATCATTTGCAGATAGGAACGGGGGCAACAGCTAATCCATGAAGATAATGAAGCTTGTCACTTAAAATGAAGTACCTGGGCGACGGGCTGAAACTCGGTACCAAGCGTTTTCCCAGAGATAAGACCAAGCTAGATCAATTTTTCATCCCCGAAAACCACCACATACCAAATTTCATCGTAATCGTTGGAGCCGTTTCCGAGATCCTGAGTACATCTAGACACGCGGCAGCGTGTCAAGCCAAGTTCAAGCAAAAGGAACTGGCTAGCCAGCGCCGTGTGTATATTTACACGAACGACTTGGAGCCACTTTTGACACCTTCATAACTCAAAATCTATTTAACGCAAACACACCAAATTTGCAAGTAGATAACTTATGTTAAATTGTAGCTTAATATTTGACTTGGCTAGTTTTTACCAGCAAATTGAATGTAGAAGATAAGTTGATTAGCCAACTTGATGATTTGTATGTGAATAGTAGCCAAGTCAAATGTTAAGCTACAATAGGGATGACGACTGGGTTAAAAATTGGTCATTCTAATTAGTCCGTCATTTAGATTATGGGAAAATATGGGACACGTATTTTTTGGTTTATCAAATTATTAAAAAACGACAAAGATATAGATCATCAAACTTCCGGAGTGGGGGCTTGTGACGTCACCCTTAGGTAAAAATTGTACCATATAGTGACGTCACTCGAAACTTCTAAGAACTGTATCCTCCTCATTTTTTGTTTGTCAAACAAAGGAAAAAATACGTGTACAATATTTTTTAATAATCTAACTGACGGACTAAACAGTTTTTTTTAGTCGTCTAGCCTATTTAACATAAGTTATCTACTTTGTGTAAATTATTAGATAGGTAAATTTAGGAATTTATATTTTTAAATATAAAACACTGTTGGAGTAGAAAAACCAAAGAAATAGAGTGTTATACTTGTTTAGGATGTTATTTGTTCTTACAAATAGATTTCAGTATTACCTGCAGAACTTGGCACCCATTTGGATCTCAATCCTTTTGTCGGTGAAGTCCATAATGAAGCATATTTTTAGTATTGAACTTGGCTAACATTTTTTACATTTATGTTTTTGGTGGGATATTAGATTAGATTAGATTAGATAGATAGATAAAATATGTAGGTAGCTTTTTATGCTCAAAATTAATAATAATAAAAAAAAAATAATATCATGGGACATTTCACACCAATTGACCTAGTCCCAAAGTAAGCTAAGCAAAGCTTGTGTTATGGGTACTAGGCAACGGATAAACATACTTATATAAATAGATACATACTTAAATACATATTAAACACCCAAGACCCGAGAACAAATATTCGTATTTTTCATACAAATATCTGCCCCGACGCGGGAATCGAACCCGGGACCTCAAGCTTCGTAGTCAGGTTCTCTAACCACTAGGCCATCTGGTCGTCTAAAATGTACCTACAGGGTGAAATCTAAATCATCATCTCTGCCTATTATACGTCCCACTGCCGAGCACAGGCCTCCTCCCAGAATGAGAGGGCTTGGGTCGTAGTTCCCATGCGGGCGCGGTGCGGATTGGGAAATCTAAATGGTGATAGAAAATGAGTAGAGTTTCTAGCTCGGTTATACTGGAGAACACAAGTACGAGCTGTAGCAAATACGAGAACTGGCGTGAATGAGAACAAGACTAGTACAATTTATTTATAATTTATTGAATCAGGTTTTAGTTCATTAAGACTAGTACAGTATGCTTAGTATAAGTTTTTACTTCACGAAATACTTCTCGATCGCGTTTTCGTAAAAAAATCAATTACTATGGAAACATGGACAGCGCCTCCGCGCGCGCGCGTCCATGATTCCATAGAATTGAAATTATTACGTAAACGCGATCGAGAAGTATTTTGGTGAAGTAAAACTTATACTAAGCGTACAGGCCTCGACCCTCCGTCGGGGGTATAATTCAATTCAATTCAAATGCTTTATTGCAGACCGGAGTCCATAGGTTGTTAGTAATACATGCGTCTTACTTTCTAAGGATTAGTGTTACATTATATTAAATAATAAAATAGAGTCTATTTGTGAATCACCTCTGCGCCATTCCATTCGAAATCGCACAGCAGTGATTCACAATAGGACAGTCAAGCCTGTTCGAAATCATCTTTAGGATGCTGTTGGTGCTGCCTCTCACGCGGCGCACCAGGGACGCACACCTTTTACGCATCGTTGCATAAAAGCAATCGACGCGTGCCGATGCAAACATCCCTGATGCACTGCAATATCTAGGCAGCCCCAACAACACCCTAAATGCATTATTATAATAAGAAAAAAAAAAAAAAAAGGGTGAAGCCAGACGAGCTTATATTTTGAGTTGAGTTTTGAGAATGTACAGGAAATTACGCGACCGAAATTACGCCGCTCACGACTCAAAAAATGTCGCTCGACTGGCTTCACCCTAATTGTTAAAATTAGTGTGATTAAATTTTATATGTTCATACTTTGTTGAAATGAAATCACAAACTCAATGTATGGACACCTCAAATTAAAAAAGACTAATCAAAACAATTGAGTCAGTGCATTATATTATCCAGCATCAACTAAGTTTGAAACACTAATTTCGTATCGCCATTTAGATTTCACCCTCTAATTATACAGGGTGCTCGAAATGCACCGCTCAATAACATATCATTATAAGTTAGTGTCATTGACCCCTACCTTGCCAAGGTGCAAAAAAGTCAATGGTCCTTCGAAGCACGTGTAATATCTGGCAGTTCTGGGTCACGTGTGCTAACTTCGGGATCGTGTTTCGGGTTGAGTGACATCTCTGTGTGTCACGTGACTGTCACTTGTGGAGGGTAAACACTTATCTGGTACTTAACTATCTTCCATGTTTGAGGACTTTGAGTAGTTTGTTTTAAGTAGCAAGTTTTCTTCATCACTATACCAGCCTTCAGAATGAGAGGGCTTGGGCCGTAGTTCCTACGCGGGCCTAGCGCGGATTGGGAACTTCGCACACGATGATGTCCTTCACCGTAAAGCTCTTGGTAAATTTCAAAATGTAATTTCTTATTAATACAAAAAAAGCTTAGAATACAATTTATACGGTAAAAGGGTATAATTCCTTCTGACAAAATAGGAGATCATTAAATATTAACTACTTGTGTCTATTCACAATAACCAAATCCCTAAGTAATAGTGAATTGTGGTAATATAATTTCCCCGATACTAGGGTCGTGCCTGTTCGTTCACTAAACGAATCACTCTCAACTAGTACAATTGGGGATGTCTATTTTTTTGCAATGTGTAGTAAATCGAAAACCATTTCGAGATAAATGCTTTCTAACCCGTTTTCCGTAGTTATTTAATTTTAATATTATGTTATGACTTTATTACATACCAAATAAGAAATGACCTTCATTTGACATTGGTGTAAATTGCGTGACCGGTCCAATTCGTACTTTATTCTGTGCAGTTAGAATTCTTCACAATTTTACGCGTGGATTATACTACGGAGTTTGATTTGGACCCGCTGTCTGACATCTAGCACTTTGACAGCGCCAGTAAAGTGACAGAAGTGAAAGTGTACCACTACGCAAAAAATAATTAAAGGGGTTGCCTTATCGTACGCATTTAGATACATTTAGAAATTGAGAGCTCCCAAGCTCTCAATTACAATCTGACGTCATCAACCAAAATAGATTCAGTAATTAATTTTGAAAAAAGTAGTAAACTAAATGACAAAATATTGAAATTAGTTTCTTATAATTGACTTTTCTATACAAAAAAAATATAAAAACCAGTGGTAATTTTTTTTAGACATTGCCAATTGGGCAAATGTACTAGTTTGATTCCTTAGTTCTTTTAGTCTACTAGTACGTAACAGAGTCTATGCATGAACCTTCTTTGTTTCATCATCATCATCATTTTAGCCGTAGGACGTCACTGCTGGACATAGGCCTCCCTCATTGATGCCCAATCATAACGATTGGAAGCGATTTGCATCCACCCTAAACCTGCGGCCTTCACCAAATCGTCGTCGTCGTCGTCGTCGTTCGTCGTCGTTCTTTGTTTGCTAGTTCCTAAATCATGGCTATTAGGAGTCCCACGTGGGTCCAGTGCCGATTGGGAACTTCACACGCCATTAAATATCTTCGCAGGTAATTCGTAAAGCTTCATTCATTCATCCCAGCCTGTGTACGCACCCCACCCTACTGCAGGGCACAAGCCTCCTCTCAGAATGAGAGGGCTTGGGCCGTAGTTCCCACGCGGGCCCAGTGCGGATTGGGAAGTTCACACACACCATTGAATTTCTTTGCAGGTGTATGCAGGTTCCCTTCCGATGTTTTCCTTCACCGTAAAGCTCATGGTAAATGGGCATTTCTATTTTTCGTTGTACCCAATTAAGAAATTGTTAACACGGAGTTAAAATTAGTCCGTTTGGTTACGCACTTTTTCAAGCCTTTACAATAAAATAAACGTAACAAATCGGACAATTAAACAATGTTTAACAAGAAGTGAAGAATGGTCAGTTTGTTATGTTTTTTTTTTATTGTAAAGGCTTGAAAAAGTGCGTAACCAAACGGACTAATTTGAACTCCGTTTTAACAATTTCTTAATTGGCTACAACGAAAAATATAAATGCCCAAATTTCAAATATAATTCACACACAAATTCCGAAAAACTCAGAAGGCTCGATTCGGGACTTGAAAGCACGAACCTCTTCTTGAGAGGTTATAGGTAAACCGCTAGGCCACAACAGCTTTAAAAAAATTTTTTTTTTCGTTAAGCTTATGGTTAATTTTCTAAGAACTTAGAGGTGCGAGCCTGGATTTGAACTCACGATTCTATAGAGAGGCTATCGATCAGACCATGGCTATCACAATTTTCGATAGCTTGCTCTCGAGATTATAATACACTAGCTGTTGCCGACGTCGTCATCTTCGAAAAATTATGCAATTTTCCGGAATAAAAAGCATCTTGTAAGTTAATTATCTGTGTGCCAAATTTCATCTCAATATCCCGTACTGTTTTAGCGTGAAAGAGAAATAAACATCCATATATTCATGATTTTCGCATTTATAGGTATAGTCGGGGTAAGAAAAGGTTCGTCACTTTTCGACTCTATGTCAACGAGTTAAGGTCGAAAAGTGACGAACCTTTTTTTACCCCGACTATACTACACTCACGGTCAAAAAATTAGGCCCACAGTTCACATTTCATACAAACGAGGTCACTTTGATGTCTTGGTTCTCCACTAGGCGGTGCTTTGGCTGTGATTTGATGATAGCTATTCCGAGCATTGATAAAGGACATTCAGAGTTCCTAAGATACCCACCTGATTGAATCTGCGTTTAATACGGAAATTATAAATGTTCAGAAAAACATCTAAAATGGCAATAAAATGAATGAAAATCTAAGTGCTGATACAAATTCTCTCGCTGTGGTGAGAACTGTTTGTTGAATCAGTCGTGTATGTTAGGAACTCTGAACCTCCATTATCGATGCTCTGGATATCCATCATCAGATCTCAACCGGGGCACCGCCCTGGTGGAGAACTAAGGCATCAAAGTGGCCTCGTTCGTTTGTATGAAAGGTGGACTGTGGGCCAAATTATTTGACCGTGAGTGTATTAGCAAGATTAAGAGCGGTAAGGAGATGGGAATAGTTCATTCTAGTACAATGTCAGGAACTAATTCTTTTTAGTACTTGATACATGTACTACACAAGCCTACCCGACAGTTGGATTAGCAAGCGAGAGAGAATTAGACGGAGTTGTGTTCTGCGAAAACCCACGCAAGAAGATTACCACGTCTCCAGATAGACTGAAACACTTACTCCGCTTGGTAAACGCTCGGTAATTGAAAAAAAGAAAAAACATAATATGTGACCAAATTTTACAACAAAAAAGGAAAAAACGGAAACAGATAAATAAAATTGTCAAGATTGTTTTTTTGGAGTTTTTTGTATTTTTTTAACTTGGTGGTGCAGTGGTGGTGTAGGGGTTTGGCACGCAGCACGGAATGCTGAGGACCTGGGTTCGATTCCCAGCGCTGGTCTTTTTTCTGGGTTTGTTTGTGCATCCATATTTCAGTTTGCATTTCGTGTGAAATAAATAAAATTGTCACGAAATGCTCTCAACTCAGCATGATCTTCCGCTGGAACCATTTTTACCCACCGATAGTTAAACTGAGTAACAATAGCGAGCCTGGCAATAGTTATTTTGTAATTTAAATAATACACACATCTGAAAATATACAAAACAACACAAATAATATACAATACACAGTACTAAATGAAAAATCCACTTGAGTCAGGCGATTCTTCGAGCTATGTCGGTGACTTTAGTTCTTGCGTGGATTTCATCATTTCTAATGCGATCCCTTAGAGAATCTCTGAGCATAGCCCTCTCCACCTCACCACATAAGAAAGCTCAAAGTCACTCATAGAGCGAAGTAATAAATATAATGGGATAATTGCCACCAATTGGTCTTGTCTAGTCCTAAACTACCTATAAGCTAAGCTCACACTATGGGGACTAGACAACGGATAGACATTGAGTTAACTAACGAAATGGTGTACCTGAATACATTCTTCAATTTCCTCCATTTCACGTAGTTCTGGGAAATACAGGTAAAATCGCTGTGGTTTTTTTTCCAACTGCTTGAGCTGCCATTTCTGGCCAAGGATTACAGCTATTTTAAGGGAAATGTCAAATGAGTACTCATTGAAAGCGTTAATTTGAGGCACAAGCCAAGGCTGCTTTACTACCTAGAGTCTATTTATTTCATTACAATGATCCCAATAGGATACAAATTTAGGCTTAGCTAATTTGTAATGCTAAATGGAACTACAATCATGTTTCATTCCGAGGGTGAATAAAATTTTATAATCACAATTTTATCAAATTTATTGAATCAGGCGTTACTTTGCGGAGGTCCATATTAATGAACTGAAACAATTGATTTGCTCACCCGCGACCTTACGATAGTTACGTTTATTTAAAAAATGCGCATTCATGCAGTTCCTCTAGTAGTTTTTCTGCAAAGAATTCGTTTATCGCTATCCCGTGGGAACTATGCATTTTTCCGGGATAAAAACTATCCTATCTTGCCGACTTAATCATAAGATGCTTATAAAATAAATGAGATTAAAAAAAACTATCCTATCTTTCCTGGGACCCAAACTATTCTATGCAAAATTTCATCTGAAAGCGGTTTAAGCGTGAAAAGGTAGCAGACAGACAGATGGACAGACTTAGAAATAATATTCTGCTGCTGGCTGCTGTGGTTCAGCACTGAGTTGGCTGAACTGTAAATAAAAATGATTTTCAATGCCAACCATCAGGTATTTTTGTGCCAATCGGTCGGTAATGAAATGAACCAAAATTCGACGTTCCGGACGACTCCCCTTCAAGTAGGAATGACAATGTTCAATCATCGGAGCGGTTTTCGTTGCGTATTTTTATTTTGACGTAGTAATGTAGAACAAACTCAAATAGATGTCACGTCAATTGGCAATGACATTTGGACTGTATATTTCGAACACCTCTGATTCTAAGAAACGGGGGTGACTGACCGAGCCTAAACCACAGAAACCAGATATTTCAAGTTTGATAAAAGTAACTGGAAAGAAAGCTTATGGTCACTCAGTGGGGGATGGGGAGGGCTATGCTTAGAATTTCTCTGCAGGATCACATTAGAAGTGATGAAGTCCGCACAAGAGTTAATGTGACCAGTTTTGCTCAAATAATCGCCAGGCTCAAGTGGCAGTGGGCAGGGCGCATCGCTGATGGCCGATGGGGCCAAAAGGTTCTTACAGTGCTTACTGAAAAATATGCTTTCACTCCGTTTTTCTCATTCGTTCACCGACCAAATGCTACGGATCAAGACCGAGACCAATTAAGTAAATTTACGAGGAACTAAGTAGTTCATTTCGGTCTGTGGTTGTAATTCATTCTTTTTAGTTCTTAGTTCATGATCGACTCGAACCTAACTACATGGCGACATTTTTCACCTCTTTATTACATGATACAGTCAAGGTCATCTAATATATGAAAATCTCGTGTCACGGTGTTTATAATCGAACTCCTCCGAAACGGCTTGACCAATTTTTATCAATTTTTTGTCGTATTTTTTACATCCAAGTTCTTTGCGGATGGAGACCCGGGCAACAGCTAGTAAATATATATACGTTACCAAGGTGTCAAAAATATCTATACTTAAGGTTGATGTTTACATATTATTTTGACGCGATGACTGAATAGATATTTATGCCTTCGACAGTACGTTAGATGGGCCAGTATGTGTAACTCTGAAACTATAAGACATACTTATTTAAAGGTCAAATGCCTTCAATTTGAGTGAAATAAAAGCAACAATCGAACCCCCCTCCTTTGCCGTAGTCCCGGCGCATGGCAACACCGTGACCTAATGACCCGGCCCTCGCGAGAGCTTCGGCACGAGATGAAAACTTAAGACAAGCCGGTTCGTAAAGACACATTGCCTTTGAAACGGAGTTCAAAACAGACGTGGATTGGCCAGTATTCAAATAATTTATTGAATCAGGCGTTACATTGCGGAGGACCATATCAATAATAATAATAATAATAAGCCATTTAATTCAGATTCAAAGATCCATACAATTAAAATGTCACAATTGATAAAAAATAAGGTTAAAGATTAAAATTAAAATTAGACAATGAACCGAAACAATTACTTTGCTCACCCGCGACCTTATGATGGCTACGTTTATGCAAGAAATGTGTGTTCTTGCAGTTCCTCCACCTCCACACTGTACGTACACACACAAATCACTCAAACCCATCTATCACCACCACCACACTAACTGACGCGTTTAGAACTCAACCAGAGCTCATCTTCGGCTCTGGGTCTTGAGCTCTGGTTGAATACTTTGCAGAGGTTCATTTCAATGAACTGAAACAATTACTTTGCTCACCCGTGACCTTATGATAGCTATCATGAGGTCACTGGTGACCAAAGTAATTGTTTCAGTTTATTCACCGTAAAGCTTATGGTAAATTTCAAAATAATTAATGTTAATAATTTATCATTGCCCAATGTAACTGCACAGCTATCAGCCAACATTGGCGTGTTGGCGTACGTTGGTGTGTTGGAGCCAACTGCAAGGGGAGGTTATGGGTGAACAACCCACCGACCTGGTTCCGATGCAACGATCGATTCTTTTCACTGTTTACCTTCCAAGAATGGTATTGATTCGCAAATTTGAATTTAGGTTAGTTTTCGTACTGGATTTGGGTTAAAAGGTACGCGGTACTCGCTGAGGTTAAGGCACATTTGCATGGCTGTTAAGATTTGTTCGTTTAATTTAGTTCTGAGAAAAAAATATGAAGTAGAGTGTTTATGTATGTTATAGTACATTGTGCATCAAGGGCCGTAAGTAGGGGATTACTAACGAGAGTCTATAAGAAGCCCGACGCCGAAGGCGGAGGGCTTTTAATGACTCGAGTTTGTAATCCCCTTACTGCCCGTGATACACACAATGATTTTCATCACATTGCGAAGAAAAAAAATCCAAAAATAAAGTTATTTTGTCTCTAAACACTTAAATTTAATAAAAAAATGGCTACCCGCCAATACAGATTGTCAATTTATTCGAGTCTTCTACCATAGATAATGTAAACTGTGTTTAGTTGTTTAGTTTAGCATTCGAATGGTCATACGGCCAGATTCTGCCAACATGTTAAAAAAATACTTTCTAAAATTATTGCAAAACTATTTGATATAAATTTAAAATATAAAAATAACTAAGTTTCATGAAGCGTAGATAAGTTTTGTGTTGTAAAATTAGGTTATAACTAAGTTTTAAAGATATAAATAAAACATTGGCTGACTTGAAACCTCCTTAGTCTAAAATGACATACCTACTAACTTCTTTGCAAATTTTAAAACTAAAGTTAGAACTCCCTTGGGTAGAAAAACTGTATGTAAATCCATAACTCCCTTAAGAACAATTTAGGCCATTGTCATTTAGTATATAGGCATGGAATAAAACCATTGACGAGCAAGTGTGATGAAAAACTCTTTATTGTTCGTAAAACACATGAAAGTACACCGCTGTACATCTTGCGAGTTTTCCAAAATGGCTGAATATATTAATAGTCTTCATTTCATTTTTTTATTTTTATTTAATTTAATTTCATTAAAATTGTTCTTTATAAATGACAAAAAAATATGGGTGATTTGACTATGGTAATTGGTATACGTATGTACTTAATTCTGCCCAGTGTTCTTAAAAATAACGTATTATATTAACATCAAAGCTAGCTCATTCTACTCTATTGTATAGTTCCAATATCCAAAAAAAAAATATAAAAAATCCCACTAAAATCTGTCAAAATAAAATTGTGCTTCATTATTATTAAAGAACGTTGAGCATAATGCAGATGTTACTTTAAATAATGCTCGGGCTTCCGCTCTCCACGTCCTCGACGATATGTATGTAAAAATAAACGGATGAGAATGTTGTGGGTTGACTTATTCAGTAACTCCCACGATGGACATTAATTATGCTTATTAATAAGTTACCCGACATTCTCAGCTTCGGATATCTTATCTTAGGCCCATACTACACGGGCGGTTTCCCGGAGTTGCGCAGTTGCGCAGTGTAGTTTGCACCATACAACTTTCATATAAAATTGTGTCTAGTGGCGGTTCAGAAGCGGTTTCCCGCGGCGGGAGAACCGCCCGTGTAGTATGGGCCTTATACCGGACCTTTAATTAGTACCCACAAATATCCCTTTATTTTTAGAACTAAGCTACGTGTCGCAATGTAGAAGTTAATGAAGGCTAGTGGATATTATGTAAGATTGGAAGACCAGAATAGGTAAATTATTATTTTGATACAATTAATCAATTATTACAAAACACAACAATAAACAAAACAAAAAACTAAGTATATGTAATAAAAAAAAATTATAGCCTTCTAGCATCTAAAGTTCCTAAGACAGACAGACAAAGCAAAACTATAATGGATTCCTTGTAGGATTATGGAACCCTAAAAACCGGCCAAGTGCGAGTCGGACTCGCGCACGAAGGGTTGCGTACCATTACCTATAAAAACTGCAAAAAAACACGTTTGCTGTATGGGAGCCACCCTTAAATGTTCGTTTTATTTTAATTTAGTTATTTATTTTAAAATGAATATATATAACTAAATATTCTGTAAATATTTCAAGTGTCTACCTGTTGCCATTATTACGTGCAAAAAAATCACGTTTGTTGTATGGGAGTCCCCCTAAATATTTTTTTATTCTGTTTTTAGTATTTGTTCTTATAGCGGCAACCGAAATACAACATCTGTGTAAATTTCAACTGTCTAGTTATCACGGTTCGTGAGATACAGCCTAGTGATAGACGGACAGACGGACGGACGGACAGCGAAGTCTCTGCAATAGGGTACAGTTTTTACCTTTAGGGTGTGGAACCCTAAAAAGGCCCTTCTCTTTTTTAACGCTTAATAAAAATACACAGCCATCTTTGGAAATACCGCAGCAAAGTTTTACAGGAACCACTTTGCCGCAGTTTGCACAATTAGAGCTTTCCTAAACACGAGCACCAACAGGGACCTTTTCAAACCAACCTCACATACATCTCCAGGCCTAACGTTTCAATTTCCAGCCCATTGTCGAGGCGACAAGGTCACACCCGAGCGTTAGCTGATCTGGGCCAAATCGAGTATCTTCCGCATTCTCTTAGCTATCTGAACCGAGTTAAAGCGAAATAAACCTTGTTTAGTGCACGGAAAGTCCAAGTTTTTACGTGTTGTTGGTAAGATACGAGTTTAGGAAGGTTAATCTTTGAAATCATTTTCAGCTTTGGAATTGGGTACAATATTGATATATTCTATTGAGGAGCCTCAAGAAAAATCTGTGGGGACTTCGGATAATAAGGTAGTTTAGAACTGTATCATTTATGAGTCTAGACATTAGAAATATTATTGACACATACGTTATGAATCATAATAGTAGAACGAACTGAAACAATTACTTTGCTCACCCGCCTCACCTTAAAAGGTCACGGGTCACGGGTGAGCAAAGTAATTGTTTCAGTTCATTAATGACCTCCGCAAAGTAACGCCTGATTCAATAAATTTCAATAGTAGAATTGGATCATCATCATCATCATCATCACAGCTCGTATGTGTCCCACTGCTGGGGACAGGCCACCTCCCAGAATGAAAGAGCTCAAGTATTTAGGCTATAGTTTAAAGTCCAAGTCAAAATGTCCATTTCAATTTAGAATATAACAAGCATTTGTAAATGCTGAAAAATCTACAAATGGTTCAGAAAAACCTTGTTAAATTAAATAATTATATTAATATTAGTAAGTAAATTCTAAACACAGTAAATATTAAAATAATATTTGGATAGTGTAGCCACTTTATTCGAATTTCTTGTCAGTCCTCGGGTTGAAATTTTAATAAAAAGCGAAAAGTAACAGCAATCTGTGGATTTATTTAAAAAGAAAACAAAATCGCTACTTAATTTGCTACTTCAGAACTCCGTCATTTATAAACCGATTCGAAAAACTTTTTGGTTCGACAGGGAATCCATTCAATTATTATCAGGAAAGTTTTTATTTCAATTGTACCCTTTTTATTATTTGTTGTTAAATCCCAATATATTTCTGTTTTCGCTATCACTGATCTATTAAAGTCGGTGCAAAACTTGTCACTTGTCGTACCAATTTTGTATCCACGACTAACAGTTTTCCTGTTTATCTACTGTAGGTACCTACAACTATCAACAATTTTCCTGCTATCCAAAAGTAACAGTTTCCATGATTTCATGAGTTAATAAATAGTTCACAAACATTACCAACTTCTTCCTAAAACCACTGACTTAGACAATTTGTTCTTCTTCATATTGAGGAAGCAATTGAATATTACAAATAAGCGTTGTGTCGTCCAAGTTTGATGTGTCCCTAGCGACCTGGACCAAGCTATACATCGCCTGATGGCACGACAGATATTTTCTCAGTGCATTGCTCGCTCGAGATGCTTACAATACATCTGTTAGCAAGCAAAGCACTCAATGTATTAGACAATAGCTTTCCGTATCGCTGGGCTTTGATAATAGTGGTCGAACTGTAAGGGATTGCCTTACTGCCCACATTCATGACAAATGCTTTATACGATTGGTCCTTCCACGACCTCATTACATTCAAGGTTATACTCGTAAGTGTTAAATTCAATAGACGATGACTGAACCCTTCGTTCTGGGATCCTGTTATTTATTGCTCCATCGAAGGTTTGGTATTCGGTTTCAGATGATTTCCTTTTTAGTGCCAATTTCAAGAGTGTCATCTTTTAAAGCTAAAGTGTCCAATACAAATCCAACTCCTACAGGCATTGACCTCAGAGGAGGTGTGTAAATGATTTGCATGTCAAGAATTCTGATGTTTTCATTGATGACACAGGCTTAAAAGTATCGCAATCCCAGACAGAACAACAGCGTATCAAGTCGAAATAATACACCATTTCAATTAAGACCTTCCTGGAATAGAATGAAGTCGAAATTAAAGTAGTACATACATTATCCCGAGTGAATGCACTATTGATCTGGGAGTGCGCTTAATAGTATGTCCTAACGATAACTTGCTACCGAGACAAAGTTATAAAAGTTGTGGAAAATATAAGAACGAAAAACTCATGTCGCGAAGTCCATAATTAGGTTTCAAGTGCAATTCTTTTACTATCTTCCAGAACAAACATTCGGCGGATTCGAAAATAAAGGTTCTCAAAATTATATACTTAGGCGCCGCTCTACAGGTAGTTAGGTACATAAAACATTTCCAAAACATCTTTTCTTTTTTGGGCTCCCATGGATTTTTTTTCTTATTTTTACAAGTTTTAACAAGTTTTGGTACAACACATTTTGATTAAATCCCTCGAGTAGTTCTCCTTTAACAAGAGCTATTAAACACTTTAATGTTAACTGCTTTACGAGCAGCACGGGAGTACTCGAAGCCTAACCAATACGTTACCTCATCCAAGGTCGGGGTCCTTCAGGACCTTGGAGACTGGAAGCCTAGAATAACTTTCAAGGTTAATAAGTTTTAAGTTGACATTTCCCGCAGGAATATTTGGGAAAATGGTGTTAGTATTACACGTGTGGATATAATTTTAGTTTATTTAAATGTGATGAGTAGGAGTAGAAACGAATTAACAAATTGCGTAGCTGCTGTGCTGAGCGTAAAGACGGCCAAGTTGAAGTAGCACCGGGTCCCTGTATTTTTTTTATGTAATTTCTCTTAGATTTTGATTTTGATTAAGGAACTGAAACAATTACTTTGTTCACCTGCGACCTTCAAGGTTCAAGGTCACAGGTGAGCAAAGTAATTGTTTCAGTTCATTGATATGGACCTCCGCAAAGTAACGCCTGATTCAATAAATTATGTAATTATTTATTTTATTTTTTCTTTAAAAGATGACTTTCTGCCAAGTTTCTTGAGTCGCATTTTTCTTGGCACTGGTGGTCCTTCCGATAGCGCTGGTAGTTAAAAAAAGTGACATGTGAAAGAGCCCTTTGTGGGCTACGTGCAGAATAAACGTTTTGGTTTTGATTTGATTGGTTGGACTTGTCTCGTCGTATCCTACGATAAGAGCCACTATCACCATAGGGGCTTTTAGTTTTTATTGTAAAATTGAATTCTACACCTCAAGATACATATTTATAACTTTATATAATAATTTTAATATTTTTTTATTAAATAGTAAAAAAATATTTATAATAAGCCACAATTACGTATGTCTCACTTCTAACGTGGAGTAAAGCCACAAGTATGCTGCTGTCCTTATTCGCCGTGCAAAAAGGATCGACGCGGGCGCGAGGAGGGGGCGCAAGCGCCGTTTCTACTGTATTCGGCGGACAGCGGCGGAAGAGTGGCATGCATTCGTAATGATTATTTAATTTGTAAGATCATCTTTGTTTTCGTTAATTGTTAATGAAAACAACAAAATGAATCGTCGAAGACATAGATTAGTGAAAATAGTTGCAAAAGACGACGCTGAACGAAAGAGGAAAACACCAAGTAAATTACGCTAAATTTATTTATAAAGTTTTTCCATTAATCAGATCCTATTTATTACTTCTTTTAGGTTTACTTTCTTAGTATATATTTTTAAATTCACTTATTTATATATTTACATAGTTTAATGAAGAAATTTAAAGAATTTAATGAAGTGGTTAGTATTGCCGAGAATAAAGCCCGAACGGCAACTGCGGCCTTTTTCCGCGGAATAGCTCAATTTTATTTGTATAGCGAATGTGTGGCCACAATTGCGGTAGTGTCCTTTTTCTATGTACGAATTATATTTTATTGAATTATTGCTTAAATATTCACTTTTTAAAGATATATTTGGTAGGCTTATTAACAATGCGGCTCCATGGAATGAACATAATTGTTTTTTGATAACAATAATTATTTTGAACGTCTGATTTTGCATGTCTCCTTTTTGGGTTCTTATGGTACTTGTGGCCTTTTTCGCCATATACAGGGTGGAATTTTGTAATGCCATCTCCAGGGAAAGTACTCTAAATACTGAAAATAGGAAAATTTACTCAAAGGAAACATTCCTTTATTTTTGAAAAGAAAGAAAACTGCATTCAAATATTTTTGAAAATTCGCTCACCTGACCCGGGAACCGAACCGGGTGCCCGATTTTAGCCGATTCGATTCCCGGGTGCGGCAAGCGGATATCCGAAAATATTTGAATGCAGTTTTCTTTCTTTTCAAAAATTAAGGAATGTTTCCTTTGAGTAAATTTTTTTATTTTCAATATTTTGAGTACTTTCTCTGGAGGTCGTATTACAAAATTGGGTACATATTGAAAAAAAACATGTGATTTTGGTATTATTATATCTATTTACCTTCTAATTTGTTGTCAGTCTGACAATAATAGGCACGAATATTATAATTCCTGAAGAATTTCATGAATGACTTATTATTTATTACAATTACAAGCTTTTATCTACCTTCACCTGGGGCACTTCCCGATTGCCGATTAAACTGAAATTTTGCATGCATGTGTAAATCGGATGACAATGCAATATTATTATGACATTATGCTGATCTGATGATGGAGCTGGAAGATTTAGGGGCTGTTTCACCACCCATTGACTAATTTTAACTGACGGATAAATGTGATGCCGTCTCCGTCTATTTGAACAAAACAAACAGAGACGGCATCACATTTATCCATCAAATAAATTTGATCAATGGATGGTGAAACAGGGGGTGAATCTCGACTTTTAGAATTTAATACCGTAGAATTTGGACTCGTTAGATTCGTCTTGACGAGTACTTTGATCCTAGATGGTAACCAGGGTCTGATGATGGAGCTGAAAGGTGGCAATAGGCACTCCATAATGAGACGAACCTAAGCATTTGTGGTAAATACTTAGTTATTTATTAGTTTAGTTAAATTAACACTAGGTATAATTAAAAGTAAAATAAAGTAACTTAACTAAAAAATTGAAAGACGCAACTCCGTCGAGTTTAGGCTTGTTTAATTCATCTTGGTGGGTAGGTACGTTGGTCCTAAATAAACTCTAAAAAGTTAAAAATATATAAAAAAAAGAAAAAATATTTTTTAAAAACAAGCTTTTATTAGGTACCTACATGCTAATAAAAAGAACTAAAAAGTTGAAAACAATTTATGCCACATATCAAATCTTTGCGTTTTTATCACAGTCCCAATTATTTTTAATAAAAGCGTGTTACATTTTGTCAATAGAAATAAAAAAAGGTGTAACATGCTTTTACCAAAAAATAGAGCCTGTGATAAAAACGCAAAAATTTAATACGTGGTATAAATTATTTTCAACTTTGTAGTTCTTTTTATTAACATGTACCTTATAATTTATTTATATCGTTACCTCATGAGGTAGGAGGTGTTGCTACTGCGGGTGATACAGACGTTGAGGATGAATTTGAAAGTTCTCCAATGAATACGGAAGACTGATTAAATAATATGTGCAATTCTATTTATTTTTTAAGTTTATGAAAAATTAAGAAGTTTTTAGTTTCACTTGTTTCCATAAAAGAGACTTGTTTTGTGTTAGAAAATTACTGTGGGTACCTACGCTTTATAATTTAAAAAAACTTTAAAAATAAAAAATATTGTTGTTATTTGCCACTTCTTTCTGCATTACGAGAAATATACTTTTTGAAATTAAAAATATGTACTTTATTTTAGCCCTCTCATTCTGAGAGGAGGCCTGTGCCCTGCAGTGGGACGTTTATAAGCTGGGATGATGATGACTTTATTTTAAAAATAAAAAATTGTTGACACTCAAATATTTTAACAGCTACAATTTTGGTCCTAATGGTAGTTGTGGCCTCTTATTTTTCGACGATAAAAGGCACAATGTAGCTTATGGCCCCTTAAAACTCATTTAGTCCGACGAAAAAGGATTTAAAGGACAAAATCGATATAAAATATACCATTTAAAACATAAATTTTATTTTAGCAGAACCCTAGAACACTAATACACATTATTTAATTACAAAATTATCAATTTGTTAGTTATCTTTTAAAAGAAACACAAAAACGCTTCTCCTGAAAAGTAAGCATTTTGTAATTGTGGCTCTTATCGTAGGATACGACGGTCTGTCGAATGAACCCGGAACGTTGGGTAAAGATGTCACAGAATGGGTCCCTAGCGAAGGATATTGCAGAGGCATACTTTGATCCAAAGATGAAGGGAGGACGTAGATGTTTATTATCTGGGATGGTGGGAGTTTGCATTGGTTAGATGAGCAGGGACCAAGAGAGAAGGGTCATTTTAAAATCTAAATCAATTGCTTAATTCAATTTTGGCTGTAAAAAGCACTTAGTTATGAGTGTCGCAGAATCCACCACTGGTTCGGAAAACCCTAGTTGAGGAGTATATATCGATGAGTATCCGGCAAAAAATTCAACAAAGTAATTTTTTTCAAATCAGATTTACAATGTAGTATTTAACATAACTGAAATTTTTAACACAGTAAATACGTTAATTGAAACTAGGCATTGCCAATGCCAAGTGTAAAGCAAAACTCGAGCTATAAGTCTCGAAGGAATAAGTATTAGATATTATAGCATGTGTTAGATATAGAATATGTCCCTAAAAGTAATATACATCTATTTCAACTCGAAAAGGAGTTAAGATAAGTGTTCAACTTCACGCGTCTAGATCTCAGACAGAAGTTTATTAAGTAGGGGTCACAGTACCTACCTACTTTTATATTGTGAATATTTGAAGGGCCTCGAACTTGGCTTGGCGAATTTTATCAAGTCCCCTTTTTAGTGTTTACCGGTCATCAGTTGAATATTGACTGTCTATCGATAGCCTTTCCATGGCAAAAGTATCGATACTATTCGTAATTTTGAACTTCTGAAAAATAATAGGATGTATGTTTGGCAGGTCGTGTGCCAATAATATGATTATGGTGGGTAGGGACACTTGTAGCATTTTGGGTCAATAATTTGACGCGGGGGTATTAAAGGGGGGATGAAAATTTCATTGATTTTGCCGCAGGATGCACCGTTTTCAAGATATTTGACAAAAACACCGGAGGGGGTGGGGGGGGGGGGGGGGGTGAGTCACGTTAAACTATCGTCCGTAAACCGACTTTACAGACAACCGGCTTTTCCTGTTCTGTGCACCCAATAGGGAACGTGCACATAGACGGTGCTGCCAACTGGTGCCATAAGGGTGCCATCAATAAGACTTTAAAGACCCTAATACTCTATTTATTTTATATAATGTCTTTGTTAGGTCACACCTAGAATATGCGTCTACGGTTTGGAGTCCACATTTTTCAGTGCATATTGATTCGATTGAACGAATACAAAACAAATTTATTAAACGTATGACATACAAATTTAAGAACCTTGTATTAAGTAATGTTGAGTCTCTCAAATTGCGAAGAGAAAAAAGGGATATTACATTTATATATAAATTACTTAATAACACTATTGACTCCCAAGATCTTTTAGGCAAAATCTCATTTAGATGTCCGACTTTTCGAACTCGATCCACTCATCTGTTTTCTGTTCCATTCTGTCGCACTAAATATGTAGGAAGTAGATGTCTGGTGAGAGCCTGCAAAGTCTATAATGAAAAATACTCTCATATTGATTTATTTCAATTGAGCCCCCGTAATTTTGCTTCTGCAATCAAAGAGAAGGTTGAGGAATAAGTAGGCATTTAATTTGTTTTATTATAGAATATTTATATCGAGGTAATGAAATTATCGATAGTTAATAATATCGATGATTTTGGTCAATAATATCGATAATATCGAATTTATTTAAATTTAAATAAAAAATATGGAGTTCACTGAATAAGTGCCTTATTATTATTATTATATATCAGCAGTTTTTTACATACTTTTTCATCGAATGAAAACTAGAAATTATAATAATAATAATATTATAAGAAAAGGCTATGGTTCAAAGCCCATACAACCATATCTAAGGTCGTGAATTATCGATTTTTTTTCTTAGGATATGATATCGATATTATCGTATCGTTATAGCGCAAATATCGATAAAAATATCGATATTTTACATTCGATATTATCGGTTTTCCGATATATCGTTGCAACCCTAGTTGGATGCGGATGGCGCAGGACCAATCTGTTTGGCGAGCCTTGTTCAGCCTATGTTCAGCAGTGGACGTCTTTCGGCTGAAATGATATAATGATGATCTTGAGTTGATAGACTCTTGATCTAAGAGTGCGATATTTCGCCTATCGATAGGGTGGCTTCAAGTGGATAGAAACTATCGATAGTGGAGCTATCCATAGTATGGTAACACTAGCTTTTCTTGAAGTAATCCCTAACTGCATCAGGGGATAAGGCTTACGAGGGTCCATTATGTGATAAAGTTTCGTAAGGAATAAATGAAAAGGGTTGAGGTGCACACTAAAATAGTTAATCCATTGACTTAAAATAGAATAAACTTTGCCGCAAGTAAGATAGTATAAATAAATATTTGGACAAAAGCCGCGGTGTCCTAGTGGTTTGACCTATGGCCTCTCAAGCTCAGAGTCATGGGTTCGACTCCAGGCTCGCACCTCTGAGTTTTTCGGTATTTACATTTGGAAAATTTGCCATGAACTTTACGGTGAAGGAAAACATCGTGAGAATAAATTTCAATGGTATGTGTGAATTCCCAATCCGCACTGGGCCCGCGTGGGAACTACGGCCCAAGCCCTCTCATTCTGAGAGGAGGCCTGTGCCCTGCAGTGGGACGTATATAAGCTGGGATGATGATGATGACATTTGGACGATTTGACGAGAACTGGTCTATTCCCAAACTAACAACAGTAAGTGTTCCGTAACTCCATAATAACTAACAGTACTTCCCCATTGGATACTATCATCATCATCATCATCATCATCACATCATCCCCAGGCCCCAGGTCTCCTCTCAGAATGAAAGGTCTTGGGCCGTAGTTCCCACGCGCGCCCAGTGAGGATCGGAAACTTCACACACATTTTTCCTCCTCTTGGTTTCCTCATGACGTTTTCCTTTTTTTTTTTTTTTTTTTTTTTTTTTTATTGATGATTCCTTCACCGTAAAGCTCATCAAAATTTACAATGTGATTTCGTATAGAAATTGCGAAAAACTAAAAAGTGCCAAACTAAAAACGACCCTCTGCTTGAGAGGCTATATGTCAAAACACTATAATCAGCTACTGTAGCACAGTTTAAAAAATTAACTCCCATAGCCAACTAAAAACGCCACCAACAATCATTCCCACCGTTCTCCGATTAAATAATCCAGGCTCAACCCTTTCGCTGCCCGCGACCTTGTCAATCATTGTCCAACCGACAGTGGTCATGTCATCCCTGGATGGGCCCTGATTTATCTCACCGCTGGACCTGACCTTCAACTTTCAGCCATTGTTGCGATACTGTGTGATATATGATCTGATCCGGTGATCGAAGGTCAAAAAACGCGAACGGATTTAAGCTTAAATTTATAGAACGTTCCTGGCAATAAGGCCTGGCAGGTAATAAGGCTTATTAAAAAGTCACTACGCAGTATAAAACAATGTCGCTTCTCGTCTGTGTGTCCCTATGTGTGCTCAGTGGCGTAGCTACCGTAGGGCAAGCGGGGCAGTGCACCGGGGCCTCCAAGCTTAGGGGGGCCCGAGAAACCCAGGGGGGTATGAGAAACGCGGCTATAAAACGCTACTAGTGAATTTACAAGCGCGCGAGTCTAGTGAATTTAAAGTGCATTCATCCTTACTTGTCTTATCATGTAAACAAACACGGGTTGGGGCCCTTGTTTATTTTTTGCCCCAGGGCCTTTGGTTAACTAGCTACGCCACTGTGTGTGCTTAGATCTTTAAAACTACGCAACGGATTTTATGTATAATATATGGATGTATCTTAACTTATCTAAGGGATGTATGGATAAGTGTATATGAATATCTGTTACCCTTCACGCTAAAATGCTTTGACGGATTCTGATAAAATTTGGTACTCAAATAATTTATAACCTGGACATATACGATACTTTCTATCCCAGAAAAATGCATAGTTCCCGCAGGATAGAACAGCGAATTCTTTGAATACGGAGTCACGGGCAACATTACTTTAATAGTGAAGCTATACTTAATAAATTTTTTTTTAAATCTTTTAGTTTAATTTATAAATATATTTATTTCAGAAATTAATAAAAAAAATACAATAAAATCAGATCCGCAGCGTAGGCTTCGTCAATGAGTAAAAAAAAAAGAAAATATTTTGTTATCCGCAACAAGCTTCGTCATAGCATAATAAATTATATGTGAATGCAGCAATAATACTGTGATGTTAATCGTAAATAACCGAAAATATTTAAACATTCATTTAATAATGGCATGCTAGGCTTGATTACCATTATTAACTAAGTAAGAAATTCGATGTCACTTTTTCAAATATATTTTCATACCGAAACATCTTTCTCATCAAAGTGCATTGTCGTTTGAAAACCTAATAATACAATATCGAGATTCTCCGAGAATAATCAGAGGTCTGCTACCTTTTCTTAAAAATAAATACTTTCGATACTACGTAAAACTTCGTGCAATTTAAATGTATTTTTTCCTTTTCTAGTCAGAGGATTCGATTAGTGCTAATTTTTTTAACCGATAGCCTTTAGTGAAACTGAAAAAGGTTTGATAATCGCTTTTGTTTCTATTTGATTGGATTTATTTGTTCGATGAAGTAGTTTGCTTTGTTCATTTTTTTTCATCGAATGACGCGTATTTATTTGCTGTTTACGCTTGTTTGTTGTAAGGCAAAAGCGCAATAAAGGGCCGTTCTAAAATATTAGTCACGAAATAATTTCCAAAACCCTTAAATACGAATCAATTTAAACGACATGGTCTCCACAGACTGATTTGGGATACTCGTGAACGTTTTTATAACCTTAAAATGTACCACGAGTAATCGACATCATTGTATAATATAATTTCTCTCTGTCTTCATCTCTCTTTTGACTGTTTAGAGAAGTCAAAACAATTGTGAAATAATAAGGTACATATGAAATGTTGAACTGATTGTTTTTAAGGATCTCAACCAGACAGAACCATTTAAATAATGTGGAAGTGTTTTGTATTTTACAAGCTTTTATTTACCTTCATCTGTTCCGTTGTCGCTGTATCATCGAATCTTGCAAGTTAATTTTGACCCACTTCCCGATTACCAATTGAGCTGAAATTTTGCATACATGTGTAAATCAGTTGACAATGCAATATTATTATGACATGGAGCTGATCTCACGACGGACCTGGAAGGCGGCCATAGGAACTCTGTAATGAAACGACGTAACTCCATCGAGTTTGGAATCGTTTGATTCTGTGGATTTAATGGCTGCAACTGTGGTTTATTAAATCAGCATTGCCAAGCTGTCAGCTCTTTCGACTCTAATTAGTCATTTTGTGTGTGACTGTAACTCCGTGTTTAATTTTTACTGCCGAATAATCATTTTCTTTCTTTTTTACTCGCATTCGAGGAAATTTTTAATAGATCGACGCACACGTGCAAATGCAATAATAACAACATGACAATCTGATAAAACTTTTCTATGTAGGGGCGCAGTGGAAGTGTTGGAGAACTATTATAAAAAAGTTCTTACCAAACTTCGAGAGTCAATGCCTTCTCATATTGAGCTCTTGTTTACTTGAGAAGATGAGTTTTACGTTTTTGCACCGGATGCAATGGTACAATGTTCTTGGGGAAAAGGTAAATATACAGAAGATTAGGTTCACGAACTTTCGTATACGCTGTGAAGGTTTTATCTTGCTGCGCGATATTTCTGGAATGTTTTAGCTAACTGGCATTTTTTTAAAACAAAAATCTGTTTTTGCCCGACTGTCGAAGTGTCTAGTGGTTTGACCTATGGCCTCTCAAGCAGAGCGTCGGGGGTTCGAGTCCAGGCTTAAACCTTAACGGCTTAACCTAGAACTGAGATGGCGAACGAATGCCACCACTGGCACGCGACGATACACTCGTAATACGTCACTAATTATGCATCCCTGCAATCACTAAGTTTAGAATCTTCGACGGCACGTCATAGCCAGATTCCTGTTGTTTTTATAACAAAAATTTCACCAATAAAGGTAAAAAAAAAATAAAGGTAAGGTAATAAAGGTTCGCCATCCCTGACCTTCGGATGTGCTTTTCACTCTTGTGTTAATTTCATGAGTGCAATTTTTCATAAAAAAAAATTCAATTTTTAATTATTCATTGATTTTTTTAATCAACCCACTGTAGATATGTTTTGCAGTACATACAATTTGATGTAAAATAATTTTCATCCATTAAACAGATGGTTGATAGTCGTCTCTAGTACGGATCTTAGACTATTATTGAACTGAAACAATTACTTTGCTCACCCGCGACCATAAATCGCGAGCGTATAAGGTCGCGGGTGAGCAAAGTAATTGTTTGAGTTCATTAATATGGACCTCCGCAAAGTAACGCCTGATTCAATAAATTATTTAGACTATTATGTTCAACGTGTATTTTTTGAATCACACTAATATTATAAAGGCGAAAGTTTGTGAGTGTGTATGTTTGTTACTTCTTCACGTCTAAACGGCTGGAGTGATTTTAATAAAATTTGGTATGGAGCTAGCTGACATCCTGGATTAACACATAGTGTACTTTTTATCCCGGAAAATTGCGTAGTTCCTGCAGGATATTACACTAAAAAAGAAAAGGCGAAAGTTTGTGAGCGTGTATGTTTGTTACTTCTTCACGCTAAAACGGTTGGACGGATTTTGATGAAATTTGGCACACAGATAGTTTTCAACCTGGATTAACATATAGGATACCATTTATCCCGGAAAGTTGCATAGTTCCCGCGGGATAACGATAAAAGGATTCTGTGCAGACGGAGTCGCGGGCAGCAGCTATATAACCAAACACCGGATTGACGGGGGCAAAAATCTCAAAGAATACACACTAAACCATTTTTCTGCTCCATCAAATAAGTGTACGTAGTATAATGTGATATATTACATCATTAATCAAAATATGACAGTATTTACATACACAACCAGATTAGTTCGGACTGACCTTTCTTTTGCTCCAATGAAACATCTGACATAAGATCCTGTCTGATGCCATTGTTATGTAGATCAAATGGCTATTACATATCATTCGCTACAGTGCTTTGTTACGCTCGACATTGACATAATTTGTAGGCTCTGTGGTTAATAGAAAAATGTTTTTAGGATTCCCAAATCCCAACCAGTTACACTATTACTATAGGTCAGGGTCGGAGTAGGAACAACTTGGATACTCGTAGGTTGTTTCAGAAGGCTTAGACAGAAGGTGACGAGAAAATCTGTTTATTTTTTGCTTGTATGCTCATGCATTTGATTATGTCCGGTAATAGTGTGGCTATTTCGATTTTTTTTAGCAAAAACTATTTCCATTGAGTCACAGTGTGACAGTAATTGCTGTTGTGACTCATCTTCATCATAATTCAGCCGAAAGAGGTCTACTGGTGAACATCCAAGGTTTTAAACAGACCGATCCGGTGCCCAACGCGTACCCCCAACCTTCTCCAGATTGTCGCTTCAACTCGTTGGAGGCCTACTTTCACTGCGTGCTCCTGTCCGTAGACGCCACTCGAGATGCTACCTTTAAGTCCCATCGGCCATCAGTACTACAAGCGATGTGACTTATTGGGAACAATAAATATTAAAAACTGCGCCATCTAGTTAACAGTGTGACTGTTATCAGCTAAATTTTCCTGTTGGTTTATGTGAATTGTATGTAACTAAGTTTGGTACAAAAATTAAAAAAAAAATTTAAAGAACAAAAAAAAAAATACGGAAAGTTACATATAAAAAAAACTAATAAACCAAACAAATAAATATTAAAACATTATAATATTCCTAACCACTAAAGGTGTGACTCAGCGGGATCAAATGCGAAAATCCGAACATCCAATCTTCATAAACATTTCTCATATTTCAATATATTAGGATAGTATTAGATATACTAGGACAATAGAAATTGACAAGGGCAGGGCTTAGAAATAGCTTTCGGTAGCAATAAAAACTGAAGGTCAAGGGTTGTGTTAATCTTGTGCAGCGATTTGACGGTCGAAGGCTGCACGGGTTTATTGGAATATCGGGGAGATTGCCTCACGGTCAGTGCCAACTAGGAAGAGTTATCGTCATGACACACCATTAAACGTTAGTAGGAAGGCTGGGTTTGGATTTGTGATAATGCTGTGTCACTTGATGGAGTTCTCCATTGCAATCGTTCACGCGTAATGAGAAAAGAAAGAGGTCAATCGTCGAATTCGACTTGGCTGGACAGCATTCGGACAGCTCCGCAATATCTTGTCATCCACACTGCAGGTCTCAAGCCAAAAGCTTTGACCTAGGGTGGCCGCTAACGATGGGCCTCATAAGAAAGCTCGAAGCCACTCAGAGGGTGATGTAGAAGGCTATACTCGGAGTTTCTCTGCGGGATCGCATTAGAAATGATAAAATCCGCGCAAGAACTAAAGTCACGGACATAGCTCGAAAAATCTCCAAACTCAAATGGCAGTGGGCAGAATTGACGGCCGATGGGGCCGAAAAGTTCTCGAGTGACGTCCACGCACCGGAAGATGCAGTGCAGGTAGGCTTCCAACAAGATGAAGCGACAATCTGGTTAAGGTTGCGGGAACGCGTTGGATACGGATGGCGCAGGACCGATCAGTTTGGCAAGCCTTGGGGGAGGTCTCTGTTCAGAAGTGGACGTTTTTCGGCTGTAATGATGATAATGACACGTAATGATTCTTCAAGCTATGGATCTTTACGGCATCGAATCAGGAATGACGAGATCCGAAGAAGAACCAGGGTCACCAACATAGCCAAACGGATAAGCTCGGTGAATTGGCAATGGGCAGGCCATATAGCACGCAGAACACGCAGAACAGATGGCCGTTGGAGCCGAAAAGTTCCCGAATAGAGACCACGAACTGGCAAACGCAACGTCGTTTTTTTGTTCAATTTATTTTCATTAGCAATATTTTCTCGGCCTACGTGAGTTCCGTCACAACCTCAAACCGAATCAACATGTCACACGGATTATTCTGTACCGCTGCTCCCACCAAATGAATGACGCTCTATATCCCAAACAATACAAATACTTGACCCAATGTTATCGATATCTTCCGGGTACCGCATTCACGAAATGTCCCAGGATCCAATAATGTCCAAGGCCGTTTTTTATCTTGTGCATTTCGCGAAGGTTGCACCGGATTATTGGAATTTGGCCCCTTTCACTGTATATTGGCCTATTCACTGGTGGATGATTAATGTTGTCTGGACATTAGCATACAGTATGTTGATGTGAGGAACTGATCCGATTATGTCTTAGAAGAGTGATGTGGATACAATGATGGTTTTATTCAGTTGAATGATAAGGCAGCGATTTTTGGAATGACGTGTTGTATCGAAATTTAATTTATAAATTTATTCCGAGAGCTGAGAGACATTGTAGAGTTGGTATTACAGGCAAAGTAAAAACTTGTGTGATACCCCTTTTATGTTTATAATAATAAATACTAATAAAGTCTACTAAACTGTAATAGTTTTTATTTTTAATTCGATATAATACATACACAACCATAGTGATTTTTCCTTGATTTTTCAAGATATCTGCTTGTCACATGTCTTGGACAAAAATATCATTTTAAAGCTTAACATTTTGCAAACGAATCCTGGAATCAAGAAATGTTCTCAACAAACCTGTAACGTTTTTAAAAACCCATAGCGTGGATTTTTTTAACTTATTTTCTCATCTTTTCAGCACTTTGTCCACGCGGTTGATATAATATTAACTCATGTAAAATTACAGCTACGTAGCTGTTATAGTTTCTGAGTTCTGCTAATCCTCGGACAGACAGACAGACAAACAGATGTGGCGAAACTATACAGTTGTACGATATCTAGTTATAATGATTATGTGTAAAGCTATCCTTGTAACCCTGTACAATAAACCAGTTATTATTATTATTATTATAAGAGAGGACTACGCTACCTTGAAATATGAGAGACCTGGCTTAAAAGTAATGGGTCTTAACCAATTCCACAATTTAAAAATATTTGCAGTTCTTTTTTCGAAAATTATGTTTTTATTACAAGTTCAATTTAAATAGCTTTTTTTGTGGCAATTTAAATTTGAAGTGTCAGCCATCAGTTTTCCCAGCAATGCAGCTCGCTCACTGTGACATAACTTAGGAAATTCTTTGGACTATGTCGGTTAGTTTAGTTTAAAGACCTTAACATTTTTCGCGTCGTCGAATCATTTTATTTTCAGACACTCCTATTTCTAGGATTTCCCTTCTTTTAAATTAAATTGTCTAGTGATTTATTGCCCGTTTCTTGGTGAACGGACTTAGTCAATAATTCATTAGCTAGAGACTGCGAGTTTCTTGTTTCAATTTGGCGTTGACAGTCCTTTGCGGTGTTTTAGCGGTGCTATTTCTAGAATCCGATGTCTTTACGAACTCAGTATTTGCTGTAAATTCAGTAAAAGAGAGTTATAAATAACAGTGTATTTTAAACGACTCAAATGAAAGATAAATTCGGAATTCTTCGGTATGTTTTGCGAGGAGGAACTTTGTGTTTCAAGATATACAGAAGAATTCCGGTTAGATATTGAAATATCGGGAGCTTATTATATTCAATGGTCGTTATAAAGTAAATCTTGAAATTTCAGAATAATAATAATGTGACCCATGGAAAAAAGTCACGGAAATTGCTCAAAGTATCGCTAGACTTAAGTGGCAGTGGGCAGGGTACATCGCCCGTAGAACTGACGGCCGATGGGGCAGGAAGGTTCTCGAGTAGCGTCCGCGGACCGGAAGACGCAGTGTAGGTAGGCCTCAAACAAGATGAAGCAACGATTTGGCGAGCCTTGGGGGAGGCCTATGTTCAGCAGTGGAGATGATGATGATGATGATGATGAAAGACCTGAATGATGACATGAAAGAATATTAGTCACGTAATGATCACAAATTGTTAACTATATCACTTAAGTATCCTAAATGGCGAGTATTTAAATTCTGACATTAATTTAATGGACTAGCCCGTTACGCAGGATGAGGCGATGGAGTTTATTGGCCGTAAATGTGGCGTATCATACGGCATGTTTAACGTTATTTCATGTCTCTAATATAATTATAGTTAATAACGATGAAGACGTCAGACCACGTGTAACGAAGTATGACACAGCTGAGGTCATCATCATCATTGATTTTTAGGGTTCCGTAGCCAAATGGCAAAAACGGAACCCTTATGGTTCGTCATGTCACAGCCACTTTTTTCCGAAACTATAAGAACTATTCTGTTGAATCTTTGTAAGTAGATGTATTCTGTAAACCACATTAAGATTTTCACCAAAAATAGAAAAAAAACAATAAATTTTGGGGGTTCCCCATACTTAGAACTGAAAACCAAAAATGTTTTTTTCATCAAACCTATCAAATCAAAAAAGTAAAAAAAGTCAAAATTCTTTATTCAATTTAGGCATCAATTGATGCTCCTATGAACGTCGAAAAATCTACCACCGGTTCGGAAAAAACCCTGTTGAGAAGAAACCGGCAAGAAACTCAACAAGGTATATTTTTTTCAATCAGATCTACATTGTTATTAAATGACATACATCTAAAGTATTTAATACAATTAAATTTTTTAACACAGTACAACGACCGCTTTAGCCTAGTTGGTAGTGACCCTGCCTACGAAGCAAGAGGTCCTGGGTTCA
This sequence comes from Archips xylosteana, assembly GCA_947563465.1. NCBI lineage: Eukaryota > Metazoa > Arthropoda > Insecta > Lepidoptera > Tortricidae > Archips > Archips xylosteana. Next base: position 1,364,737 of record OX387351.1, on the reverse strand, counting down.
AATCCCGGTAAGGGCATTTATTTGTGTGATGAGCACGAATATTTGTTCCTGAGTTGTGGATGTTTTCTATGTATTTAAGTATTTATTTATCTATATAAGTATGTTTATCGTCGTCTAGTACCCACAGTACAAGCTTTGCTTAGTTTGGGACTAGGTCGATTTGTGTAAGATTGTCCCCTAATATTTATTATTTTTTTTATTAGTAGATACGCTATTTGAGACTAGGGATCGCCAATGCGGATCGGAATTATTTCCAAACATCCCTGTCCATGATATAGTCATTAATTTTATAGTACGCCTTAGATATTAATGTCTTCTTCACAATGGATTTGAATTTTGTACCAGTTTGTTCAGTTATTGTTTTCGGAATTTTATTATAAAAACGTATGCATCTTCCCAAAAACGACTTTTTAGTTTTAGCCCTCTTTTGCAAAATAAAAATTGATTACGTTAGTTGATACGTGTGGAGTAACTATGGATAGGTCTTCAAAAATGATATAGAGGTTTCTAATATCATTTTTTTCTAAACTGAATATTTTGCGCGAGAGACACTTCCAAAGTAGTAAAATGTGTGCCCCCCCCCCCATGTAACTTCTAAAATAAGAAACGAAAGAAGAAACTAAAAAAATACATATGATGTACATTACCATGTAAACTTCCACCGAAAATTGGTTTGAACGAGATTTAGTAAGTAGTTTTTTTAAATACGTCATAAATCGTAAACCGCAATTTTTTATACATAATGGTACGGAACCCTTCGTGCGCGAGTCCGACTCGCACTTGGCCGGTTTTTTATATATTAGAAGATTAAACATGCAAGACTCGAGCACAAACGTCTGTATTTTTCAAACAAATATCTGCCTTGACTGGGAATCAAACCCGGGACCTCAGGATTCGTAGTCAGATTCTGTCGTCTCGTTTTATGTCTTGTCAGTAAGTGTCATAAATCAGACTTCATCATAACACTTGCGACCCTCCAATACATCTCAATCAGCGCGTTTTTCCGCTAGCTTTCCCAGTCATAGAGGTCAATTTTAAAGTTGGCCATATCTCGCTTAGCACAGTCCTTAAAACTGAGCAACGGTATCGAAAGTTCTAGAAATTACACAGCTCCCTAGCCTAATCGCTCTTCTTTAACAATGACACTTGGGTTGGCTAGGGCATGTGTACAGAATAATAATATAACCCCCAGAATAATAATATAATGTCTTGCTCGGCGCCATAAGAAAAACGTGTGTCATGTACCAAAATGAAAAAGGAGAACCCTAGAAAACACGACCAGTACCTAACATTTTTCAAACAAATCAGCTAAAGTTACGTTCATTAATTATACATAAAAATATTACTTTAACTTTTATTTATAATTTTTCCACCAAATTTTCCATTTCAGGCGCTTTTTGACACCCTTGTAACTTTATTCCAAGTAGAGCTAGGACGTAATTTTCTGACAGATTAATCAAATTTAAAATCTCACAGTCGAGTACAAAAAAATACGCTCTAAGTACCATTATCTTCTAGACTTAAGAGATAGGTATTCAATGATATATTTACGACAAGGGGCTTATATTACATTGACTACAACGAAACTTTTTTTGTATGTCCGTTAAGGGTTGTTAAGTACTTAACTTGATACTTTTCCAGATACTCTTACTTTTTGTGTTACAGGAGAACTTGTCTTATTATTTATACAGTCCTTTTAAATATCCCTATCATAGCAATGCTTAGCCCTCTTTTACGAGATAAACATAACATCTGCATAACTTTGTGCCAATCACAGGCCTATACATTAGCAGCATCATTCCTCGCATTATATCACGTTGTTTGGCATGAATGGCTAATAAAAAACGCGTGCTTACTCGGTTTGGCAGGAAGTAGGGCGGCGCGGGCCAATATTTTAGATCCGTCACACAATTTATCAACCAGCGGGAAAATCACTTAGATGTTAAGGCCCTGGGACACTGGTGGAGTCGTTTTAGGTCACACTGAAAAGTTACCGTTCATAAGGCTTTTATATTTGAGGGCGATTGACATGGATTGAATTCCGGGTAGAAGCATTGAACCGTTAAACTGACTTTTCCCTAACATCATATAGATGTCTGTACCGCTAAACATCAGCACCGTTCATACATCGATCGACAAAATGCTGAGTGAAATCGCCTCAACAACAAAATTAATGTGCCTACTTTTCTTAGACTTAAGCTAAACAAAAACTTTATTTCCTTTAACAAGTTTAGTATGTTTATACATGAACGTTTCTGGGCTCCCTTTAGGCTTACAGTGCCTGTGTTAGGACGTCCCGCTCTTCCTTTGCTTTGATACGTACTTGTAGGAATCTAGTTGACTGTGTCCGATGTGTCAGTCAGGTTCACAAGTAATCTTACATCTAAAAACTTATCAGTAAGCAGTAAAACTACTTAATTATAAGCTAAACATTGTTGCGATTAATTAAAAAAAAACTTTAATGTAAAATTTGATGTAAGACTCGCAAGCTCCTAATCATCATTTATTCTTGATTCTGCATATTCCTAACTCGTCATATTCCTGATTTGTCATATCCCTAACTCGACATTGTTTGTACCTAGAGTTTATTTATTTATTATGTTTTGCCAACAGGTAAAATACCATAAAACTTGCACTGCAACATATTAAATAAAATCGTGAACATGTGCTTACAGGGTTAATAAGTATTAGGACAGTTATACTTTGTAATACGGTTATTAGAAAATAATTTACTTAATACGGAGCGGATTATTTATTTCTTTATTCATCAATAAAAATTACAGCATTACGGTATATCACCAATGCGCTGTAAAATTTAAAAATACGAATGCGGTTTAGGAAATATGACGAGTTAGGAATACCAATTAGGAATATGACAAATCAGGAACAAATCAAAAAGTGTGGTCTAGTGGGCAGTCAACCTAAGAGCAAGCGTTAAAGAGGGCACTCGGATATTTCGTTACTGAAATTGTGTTACTCGAGCAAGGCTGCCAAAAAGAGCCAACAAATCACTCAAGAAGATAAACACTGATTTCATCACACACTTTATCCTAAGACCAGAGGCTGTATTTTCTAACACCCGGGCGTTAGATATCGCATTTACTATTTTTTTCTGTATGTGGTATAAGATGGTGATAGAAAGAGATGTTGAAAGCAATGGCAAGCGCTAGCGTGTTAGACAATACGGCCTCAGGTTATTTGGATGCAGAAACTTTCAAGAATAACTCTCCCACGCGACACCATCGACAGAAATTTAGCAAAAATATGGAATTGAAAAGACAATTTTATGAGATCATGAATAATTTTAATTTCAAAACTAGATGAAAAAACACCCGCCTGTTAACTCCCGTTCCCATGGGAAATTTTAATTCTTGATGTTTTTTATTTATTTCATTGCATGTTTGAGAAAAAACCTTTGATCAATTATAACTGTAGATCCACAGTCGCGCGCCCGAAAATGTCCGAGCCAAATGAGTGCCACTTTGATAAAAGTGGCCTTCTTTTTTCTCAGTACGTTGCGTGAAATTGTCAAGTTTAGCTGTCAAGTTTCAAGCGAAATTCGACTGTAATGAAGTAAAGACTAGGTTCAAATTTCTGTGTAGGTGATGATTTTAATTGTTATGCAAACAAATAAAAAAGTTCGGACATTTTTTGAAGGGGATTTTGTTCGGCAATGTGTATCTTCAGTTATAATTGATCAGAGGAAAAAACACTAAAAAAGCCTTGGCCGGAACAGGAGTTGCCTGCCTCGTATCATGCCTACTCAGCCGATAACCCCTTACTTCTCGGCCTCTATAGTAATGTACTATTAAATAGAAATTCGGTTGGTCATGTAACGTGGCGTGGCGTAAACAGTGCCTTTACCATGAGTTAACACTAGTTTACAGTGACCGTACTCGCTAGCGACGGCGTAAATGATTTGTATGGAGAATTGTACTTCCGTAGGTGACCGCTAGAGGCGCTGTACACAATTCTCCATACAAATCATTTACGCCGTCGCTAGCAAGTACGGTCACTGTAAACTAGTGTAACTCATGGTAGAGGTACAGAGCACGTCGCTTCGTTTGTTTTGTGGCGGTGAAGAGGTTAAAGACTTCCAAGAACTGACTCATACTAATAAATAGAAGCTTTTAAAGACAAAATAACAGACAAACAGACACAAGCCGTATCTTTATATACTAAGGTAGCAACAAGTCGCGGCCCGGCGAGCCGGCCTGACCCAGTTTCCGTCCAGGGCTCTGTAGTAGCATACGGCTCGGGCTCGACTATGCGCGATCGGCGCGTTAAGCGATTTTCTAATTCGTTGCGTGCGCCGCCAATTAAAGTTGCCGCCAAGTATTTCATCACACTAGGATAGTCACTATACGTATACTAAAAATATTTTTTTATTTCAAACTAGCTGAGCACCACTCAAGTTTTCTTTTTTCGGTAAAACCTTGTTCTTTCAATTACGAACACAACAAACATAATGATTATTTGATTTGATGCAGTAGTTATCGAGCTTTGCGGTTAGCAACACATTTTTCAATTTTTTTTTTTTTTTTTTTTTTTTTATACAATATAGGCTTGCGTTTGGCCACAATCACGCCTGATGGAAAGCGAAGATGAGGCCTACGATGGCGCACGCTTGCCTAGTAAATGCTCATTCACCCTAGACTTGAAAGCGGCCAAATTGTAGTGTTCAGGGAACACAGTCGCAGGCAGGGAATTCCACTCCATAGTTGTGCGATTGATGAAGGAAGAGCGAAAACGCTTTGTGCGGAATTTGGGAATACTGACAACGTAAGGGTGGAGACCCCGCCTACTTCTGGTCGACCTGTGGAAGAAAGGAGCAGGCGGAATAAGGTTGTGCAGTACCAAAGCACATTCACCGAAATGCAGCCTGTAGAATACCGACAGAGAAGCCACTCTTCTGCGATGACGAAGGCTCTGGCGACAAAAAACCGCATCGCAAGCGACGCCGATGAGCCTCTTCGCTCGCTGTTCTACCGAATCCAAAGCAGCTAGCTGATATTCAGCAGAACCGTCCCAAAGGTGGCAGCAATACTCCATGCAGGATCGGACTTGGGCTCGGTAAAGATTAATGAGCTGGTCCGCAGTGAAGTATCGCCTAACCTTGGATAGGATACCAAGCTTTTTCGCAGCGGTTTTTGCCAAGGATTCAATGTTAATAATACAAACTGAAACAGGATGCACAGAAAAACCCCAGAAAAGAAAGACCAGTGTGGTGTAGAGGTTTAGCACGCAGCACGGAATGCTGAGGACCTGGGTTCGATTCCCAGCGCTGATCTTTCTTTTTTGGGGTTTTTTTGTGCATCCATATTTCAGTTTGTATTTTGTATGAAATATATGGATTTCACGGGATGACCGTAAAAGTAAAAAAAAATTGGAGTTGATAAATAAAAAATACAAAAAGACTCCAAAAAACCAATCTTGTTAACTGTTGCGTGCGACTTCGTCTGCGAATAGGGGTTACCCTTGTTTCATAAAAAAAAATTGTCAAATTACGACTTCTTAAACCATTTATCGTAAAACTTCATTTGCCAAATTATTACTTGACAAAAATGAATCGCAAGTAATTGTAACGCAAACCTAATGTTTTGGCATTGAACGTTTGAAAAATGAGTCGCTTACCAAATAGTATAAGGGAGATAAAATCGTAGCAGTCGATACTTGTAGCTTATTGGGAATTGAAATCGATTCAGAATTAAATTGGAAAACTCATATTGGAAAACTATCAGGAAAATTGTCCCAGTTTACGTATGCTATCTACGAACTAAAAAAAAGTACTAATTTGAAGACTGCAACTAGTGCATATTATGCTTACGCGCATTCTTGGTTAAGCTATGGCATTATTCTGTGGGGTAGCAGCCCACATGCTAACGACTTGTTTATTCTTCAGAAAAGGTGTGTTAGAATTTTAGTTAACATAACCCAAACTGAGAGTTGTAGGCCGCATTTTGTACACTTGAAGATCTTGACACTTACATGTATTTACATTTTTGAATTATGTAAATTTGTAAGGAAAAATACTCAATTATTTGAACAGACACGAGATAACTATTGTCTAGCACATACTTTGAGACGAAGGAACAAATTGATGAGCACATTTACTAATCTGAAAATTGTTGGCTCGGGCACGCACCACATGGCGGTGAAGATATACAATGGGGTACCTAATAATATAAAGGAGGTAGGAAAAGACTCAGTGTTTTATAGTAAGTTAAAAGAGTTCTTGTTAGCAAATAGTTTTTACAGCCTAAAAGACTTTTTTGATTATAATAAATGTTGACATTTCGGGAATTTAATTTGAATAATACTCATTTATATTATTTTATTTTATTTTAGAATTATTTAATTTCAGGTATTGGACATGATGTATTTATTTATTGGGTGCTTACTGTTTAAAATTGACATTCATTTTTGTTAACTTTGTATGGTTTGGATTCAATTTGCTATGATTATTTATTTGATTATGCCTCTTATTTTGTTGTGCTCTAATATAATGTTTATTATGCTTTAAATTGTGGAACTATTGAACTGCATGTGTATATAATAAGGTATTAAATGTTTCTTGCTATACCCTACCAGGGTCCATGTGACACAATTATATTTTAAGACCTGTACAAACACCATGGTTGCAATAAATGATTGAATTGAATTGAATTGAGTATTTTTACCAAATTTCGTTAGGTCAATTGTTTCAGATGGGATTTTTGTAGTGGTAGAGTCATGTTGTAGTTAGCCGCTGCATCACGAATGGGCCGGCTCATCCGGGGCAGTACCACCCTCTCACAGAACACCGGCGTGAAGCAGCAGTAATCCTGCTTGCGTTTCGTGCGGTCAGTGCGAGTGCCGGGGGTCCAATACCTCACCCCTTCCCTCTCCCCCTTCCCTTATTTCCTCTCCTTTAGGGCCGACAACGCACTGGCATCGTGTAATGCGCTGCGGGTGTCTATGGACAGTGGTGTTCATTTAACATCAGGTGACCCACTAGTTCGTTTGTCTGGCCTATCTAACATAAAAAAAAAAAAAAAAAAAAAAAATGGCATTAAATATTTTAACCAAAATAACATTTGCAACATGATTTTTATCGTTATTACAGTGCGTAAAAGACAAAAAGAAGATATGAATGTGCTTTGATGTGTTGGTAGGGGGTTTTCAGGTAGTAATAAAATAAAACTAATACCAAAGGCTAATCGCTATCAGTCGAGCTTCGCCATGGCGGGGTCCCCGATAGCAGCCAGCTGTCCCTTGAAGAATTAGAGCAGTCTAAACACTTGACCGGTGGGACACTGTTTCACTTTTAAGACGGTGAGATTTGTGTGGGACCTAATTAGGATGTCAGTGATTTTGTTTTTTTACAAGCCTTTTAACCGAGCGAATGCGAATCATCTCCGTTTAATCTTGGGGCAAAATGCTTTCGTAACTGCGACCCAAGTCTCATTTTTCGAGGAGACCTGCTAGTGGGACGTGTAAATTATGCCGAGATAATTAGTAGAAATAGTTAATTAGTTTAAGGTTGCTCAACGTGCTATGGAAAGGGCGATGCTCGGAGTTTCTCTAAAAGATCAAATTCGTGACGAAGTGATCCGACAGAGAACCAAAGTTATCGACATAGCCCACCGCATTAGCACGCTGAAGTGGCAATGGGCCGGCCATTTAACCCGATGACCCGATAACCGTTGGGGTAGACGAGTTCTTGAGTGGAGACCACGGATCGGCAAACGTAGCGTGGGACGTCCTCAGACTGGGTGGAGCGATGATCTTCGCAAGGCGGCTGGCAAGAGCTGGATGAGAGTGGCCGAGGATCGTGCTCAGTGGCGTGCCATGGGAGAGGCCTACGTCCAGCAGTGGATGAACATAGGCTGATGATGATGAATTAGTAACAATTATTAAATATTTTATCAAAACATACACTTTGCTATTTATATTCACTTTTATTGAAACAGTGGTGGCCTGAAGCCGTGGTGGCCTAGTGGTTTGATCTATGGTCTCTCAAGCAGAGGGTCGTGGGTTCGAGTCCGATCTCGCACCTCTAAGTTTTTCGGAATTTATGTGCGAAATTACATTTGTAATTAACCTGGAGTTTTACGGTGAAGGAAAACATCGTGAGGAAACCTGCATACATCTGAGAAGAAATTCAATGGTGTACGTGAAGTTCTCAATCCGGACTGGTCCCGCGCGGGAACTACGGCCTAAGCCTTCTCATTCTGAGAAGAGGCCTGTGTCCTGCAGTGGGACGTCTATAGGCTGGGATGATTATAATATATTCACTATCGGGCGTGTTCAAGCGATCAAGTTATTCCAGCAGGTTAAATGGGAACGCTATGGCGTAGTAGGATTTACAATGCACGGCATAGTAAATCTAAGCATGGTAAAAACTGAAATAATTCCAACAATTTAACCTAAAAAGCTTCTCTCTAAAAACGCTCCAGTACATTATTTACAAAAGTAACCAACTTATTGTTCAGTCAAACGCCTGTAAAAGAGCCAGTTAGAATAACGGTAATTATTATGGTTATTGTTTAATTAAAGAGCATTGTTCCGTGAAAATAAAAAACCGGGACGGAAACTCATGGCGGCCATTTGCATTTATTATGAATTCTCTTGGTGATTTCCTGGCGCTATAAGCTAGAGTAAAGTATATGTATAGTTTAAAAAACAAAAATAAACACACTTTTATGCGACTTCTATTATATGGCAATAATTCTCTCCCCCTCTCTCGCTCTCTCCCCCTCTCGCTCTCACTCCCTCTCTCACTCTTCCTCTTTTTTTTGTCTCCCTCTTCCTCTCTCCCTTTTTATTTCCCCTTCTTATTTTTGCTAAGAAGCAGCAGAGATGCAGAGATGATGGCCGGACCTATTTTTTTGGCATTGTCATTTCGTAGGACATCTACTGCTGGACATAGGCCCCTCTCATTCATACCCAATCATTACGGTCGGAGGCGGCTTGCGTCCACCGTGAACCTGCGCCTTTACCAAATCGTCCGTCCATCTCGTTGTTGGACGTCCCACGCTGTGCTTGCAAGTCCGTGATCTCCATTCGAGAACTTTTCGGCCCCCGGGGCCATCTGTTCTGCTGGTGTGGCCTGCCCATTGCCATTGAAGTTTTTTTGTGAAATAGAAGAAAAAGGTCCATATCAAGTTGCATAAAATATAAATAAATAAATACTAGGGGACAATCTTACACAAATCGAACTAGTCCCAAACTAAGCAAAGCTTGTACTATGGGTACTAGACGACGATAAACATACTTATATAGATAAATAAGTACTTAAATACATAGAAAACACCCATGACTCAGGAACAAATATTCGTGTTCATCACACAAATGAATGCCCTTACTGGGATTCGAACCCAGGACCTCTTGCTTCGTAGGCAGGGTCGTTGGTAGTGACCAACTAGGCTAAAGCGGTCGTCAAATTAAAATTAAATATTTAGTCGTAATTCATCGTCTTTTACGTACGTAACACTATTTTCTCAGAAACCATTAATTATTCAGAATTGTAATAAAAAAAACCTAATCTAACCTATAAAGTCCTACAGGATAACAATTTCAAAAATTTTCTGAGGAAAAAACTTATGCGAAATGATGAATTATGCCAGAATTGTGTGTAGAAATTTTATACAACCAGATCCGCTCCCAGAACAAAAACTTGGCCTAACCTTTGTATTTCTGAAGCATATTACGCAAGAAACCTCCTAAATATTTCCAAAACTCGATAACATCCCACACGATAAAGTTCCCCGAAAAGAATCGCGGTCGATTCCATAGTCCATTTATGTTAAGAATAAAATTACCGACATTATTTTATTGGTGAAAGTTTGGCCGGCTTTCTACGAGTTCGACAGATCGTTTGTTATTACGGTATCGTAGAATAATATTGCATTACGTCTGCTCTAGACGTTTGTGTAATTGAGAGTATAGAATTCAATCTGTTTGAGAAGTTTTCTAGAAAACGGGGAACTACATTATTATACAGAGGGAAAAGGAATTTTTGTGATATGAGACTTCTAGGTATCATTTTATTTTATCCTAGCCATGTTCAGCCACAGAGCAACTGTTTGAAGGTTGAGTTTTTTGAAATTTATTTAAAAATATTAATTTTCGAAATTTAATAATAATGTGTATTAAGTTTCCAATCCGCACTGGGCCCACGTGGGAACAACGGCCCAATCCCTCTCGTTCTGAGAGGAGTCCTGTGCTCTGCAGTGAGACTTATACCTATAAGCTGACATTGTATTTAAAATTAATTTTCTAATCACATTTGTAACAATATTTTGTGTTTTTTCTAAACTATAAGGGTTCTGTTTTTGCCATATTGGCTCCGGAACCCTAAAAAGTTGCAAAAATAGATAGATAGATACAAACTTTATTCATAACAAACACGTACAAAGCTCAAAGATAGATAATTTACACAGAAAATTCACAAAAACGGAAAACGAAATTAAATTTAGACACATGAAATAAATTTTCTTACATAATCCCCAAATTAAGAGCCATGCGATGATGTTACGAATAGGCGCTGACTCAGTCAGCATGCACTGCAGTAACCTGCAGTGCTGATATTCTGTCAGAAACCTGAGGTGTTTGCTGTACAAGACAATCAGTCTGTTCCTCTTCGCTCGTTTCCTTAATAATTTTATGAAAAAAAAATTTATAAACATTAAAAAATAATTACAAATAATCACAAATAATTACAATTACAAATAATTACAAATAATTACAAAATCACATTTATAATATGGAGAATATACCTACGTAACAAATAATATTATTATTCATTGCTTAAAACAGTCGACCACCGACCACTCAACAAGGCGTCAATGCGACAATTGATAGAGAAGCACAAAATGGACAAAAAAAAAGTAAGGTAAGGGGGGACAGAATCAGGCTCAGGACGATTGCAACTGGATGGATAGCAAGTGAACCTTATATTTGCTGCGAAAATTGGACCTCGATTCTAAACTAATAGGAAATACTTTGCTATCTTGCGCATTTTTAGACAACCTATTTTCACTTATACCATTAAAACGTGCCAGATGTACAAACCCCCATAAATTGCGGGGAACAATGTAAATTCTGGCAACACTGCAAAAACCCCCAATAAATTCCTCGGGGTGGCCAGCTCAAACGGCGGAAAAGCAATAAATAATATGGAGGGCGTCGACAATATGTATTTCCGCATAAAGTGGGGGCTTCAAGGAAACGGGTCCGGGTTTTCCGGACTGCATTATTTAGTGGCGGGTAGTTCGTGTGCTAAGCAGTTCTGTTGATGCTGTTGGGAATTGGGGGGAACTGCAACGCGTTTGTCTAGAAGCGCATACTTACCTCATCATCATTATCATCTCAGCTGCAGGGTACAGGCCTCCTCTCAGAATGAGAGGGCTTTGGCCGTAGTTAACACGCGGGCCCGCACGGATTGAGAACTTCACAGACACCATTGAATTTCTCTGGTGTGTACAGGTTTACTCACGATGTTTTCCTTCACGGTACAGACCATACTTATCTACTTACTAGATAAGTACACATCTTCCAAGATTACATCTTCACAATAATACCTTTTACTCGTAGTAGGATTTATAGCTACATTTAAATATATTTTTTTGCGACATAGCTCGCAGAATCACCAGACTCAAGTGGACATGGCACATCGCTCGTAGAACTGATGGCCGATGGGGCAAAAAGGTTCTCGAGTGGCGTCCACGGACCGGAAGACGGAGGTAGGCCTCCAACAAGATGGAGCGACACTTGGTTAAGGTTGCGGGATCGCGTTGGATGCGGATGGCACAATGTTTGGCGAGCCTAGGGCTCCCCCTGAACCCTGAAGGTCTCCACCTATGTTCAGCAGGGACGTTTTTCGGCTGAAATGATGATGATTATGATATTTTCGTGTGTATTTATTAAGTTTGTGTTCGAGTTTTTAAAATAAACAAACAGCTATGATAATTACGCGAGGTACTAAAACTTTCGTAAATTTTAAAATTACAGGGGATCGTAACCTTCGGTTAATTACTTTCTTTAAATAATATTTAAAATTCCTTTGAAACATCACATTAAAATTAAAACAAAAGTTATTGCTAACAATAGCTACTTCTTACTTGTTTTTTGGAGGACAAATAATTTTTTGTTGATGTTCCTACGGAAAAATAAAAAAATTGCTATCTCAAAGTCAAAAGTTGAGGTCATTATTTTTATTTAATTTAGCCTATAATAAACATTTTTATGAAAATCGAAGACTTACCGCCTGTTCTAAAAACCCCTGTTTAGAAAAATCCGGCAAGGAATTCAACGAGGTATACTCTTTTCAAACAGACCTAGGTACAATTATTTAAAAGCGAAAAAGTTTTTCAGGTGCGCCGGTGGGATTCGAACCCACGTCTCCTGGGTATGCGCCCCAACGTCTATAATCTTAGATTCGGTGAGCAGCCGTACTGCTAATAAAATAAATAATATTAGACCTACAATGTTTTTAATTACATATATTTCAAGTACTTAGTAAGTTCAACTAAATTTTCTAATGCAGTAGTTACGCTATATCAAGCTAGGGATTGCCAAAGCAGATCGGAATTATTTACAAACGTGTCTTGTGGTGTCATTTTAATGATTTAATCATTAATTTTACAGTACGCTCTAGACTTGAATGGTATCTTGACGATGGATTTCAATTTTATACCTGTTTGGTCGGTTATAGCTCTCTGTCTTGTAGGAGTTTCGAGAAATTCCTTCATAATGTATTTTTATACATACAAACACACAATTATCCCTCTTTTCCGGCAAAGGGGTAGGTAGAGATTACTTTTTCCGCCTGCTACAATTCTGACATACATCTTTCGCTTCCATAGCTCTCATAAAGTAGGTACTTCAGGTATATCTTCATGTCTGCCAAATGACAAGTCTTGAGCTCCAGTGGTATTGTCTGTCAGTCACTCAGTTATGCTACTCTTTTATATAGATGACTAAAAGTTCGTTAGGAAGTAGTTGAAGTGTTTCAACATTGTTTGATTCGCGGTAAGTTCTTTACGACTCCCCCGATCGTGAACAGGTCAAGGCCATTACAATATAGGTTATAAATAATAACTCCGAATCACCTGCCATTAAAACCAAATCAGTTCCATTATTAACCTAAGTTAAATCGATACAGCCAAAACGGTTGCATTCAGCCTTGCAAACAAATAACAAATCTACGCTCTACAATTTACGATACAAAATTAATTGGTAGCGCCCTGTCATTTCCGACTTTTGTATTGTAATGCGTCGTGGTGGGGCAAGGCCATCGGAAAGGGAAGGAGATGGTGGTTTGTGTGGGTGGGAGAGAGAGGGTAGATTGCAAGGCTGAAGGCAGGTAGGCCACTGACCTGCCCCAGTTTCTAGTGCAGGGCGGCAAGTAAATATTGATTCAGTGACCTGAACCAACTGTTGCGCGCCTCTGTAAAGATGCTATCCTGTTTTTTGTAATGAATAATTGATGATTAGTTTTAGAGCGGATTTATTTACAAGCAATAATATAATAATATTATGCTGGAAGTAGAGGTACGCCACCGCATCCGCTCGTAGCCGCTTTTTATCTACTTAATAAAATAATCAAGAAAGTTTCAAGTACCTACCCTATTTATCTATTAGTAAGAAATTAACAAGAAATCGTGTACGCGTCTGTGAATTGTAGCCGATAATACACTAGTATCCTGGCTTATTCATATTCATATTCATTTATTCATTCAGATTCATGTTCATTACATTAATAGATGGTAGTTTTACAAGATGGTAGGTAGTTTAATAGCTGTAATGAGACTGAAGACTACTTGACAAACAAATAAAAAACAAGATAGGAAGAATTCTAAAACAAAAGCGTTCAAAATTGGTAAAAAAAGTATGAAAACATAAATTCATATGGAGGAGGAACACGTTTCAACATCTGTACAATTACCCCAAAGTATGATACAGTATTTAAACCACGAATAAGCATATGCATAGTACGCGCTGAGGGCAGATTTTAGATCTGTACTTTTTTTTATCTCTCGTAAGGCATAGTACCTGGGCGACCGAGCTCTGCTCGGGCAGAAACTCGGTACCAAGCGTTTTCCCAGAGATAAGACCAAGCTAGATCAATTTTTCATCCCCGAAAACCCCCAAATACCAAATTTCATCGAAATCGTTAGAGCCGTTTCCGAGATCAAAACACCGGAGGGGTGGGGGGGGTGAGAAGGGGGGAGGGGATGCGGGGGAGAGAGCGCGGGGGTATTAAAGGGGGATGAAAATTTCATTGATTTTGCCGTAGGATGCACCGTTTTCAAGATATTTGACAAAAACACCGGAGGGGTGGGGGGGGGGGGGGGTGAGTCAACGTTATACTATCGTCCGTAAACCGACTTTACAGACAACCGGCTTTTCCTGTTCTGTGCTCCTAATAGGGAACATGCACATAGACGGTGCTGCCAACTGGTGCCATAAGGGTGCCATCAATTTGAATGTTTTACCTTGATAAGTTTGTTTTACTGTCCGCATAGTGTCTCCTCTGTCGCATTAGTGCTGCCGCCTATAGTTACTGCACGTTCCCTATAATACTTTTTCTAACAAAAAAGTAACTTTTTTTCACAAAAAAGTAACTTTTTCTCACAAAAGAAGAAACTTGACGTTTTCTCATGAAAAATAAACTTAAAAAAAAAACAAAAAATCTTGAAAAAAACGTGGAATCGAACCGAGGTCGACTGGATCCGCGACCACCCGATTCCTAATGTGCCATTATGATCTGCTTGAAGTCGGCGAAATTTAGCTTTATATTCTAATGCAAACAAAAATAGCCGGAAAACACGAGTAAAAGCGATTTTCTGAAAATGAAACATAGCTAGATCAGTTTTTCATCCCCGAAAACCCCCACATACCAAATTTCATCGAAATCGTTGGAGCCGTTTCCGAGATCCTGATTATATATATATATATATATATATATATACATATATACAAGAATTGCTCGTTTAAAGGTATTAGATAAAAATTTCGAGAGCTTAATTTTAAGCTTATACCTACTTAACTAAAATTTATTTACTAGACCTAAGAATATTAAATTTCATGTTTATATTTCCTTTTTCATATGAATTTATGAAAAAATGAATTTGAATTTTTTTATTTTGAATTTATATTTCTCTTAAAGAGCAGGTAATCAGATTTTGATGATCAATTTTTGTTTTTTTTTTTTAATTTACTTAATAAATCTAATTTTACTTTTTTAAGGGTTCAATAGTTATAAAATACGTACAAATAAATTTCAGTTCAGTCAATTGTTGTTTCGCAGCCAAAGGTGATCTCATTTTAGAACATAGACATGAGGCTCAATATTAGAGCACTAAGTATTTAAAATATATATTTACATGGTTATACTTATGTATTTTATAAATGCTAGCTGACGTATGTATACCAAAATGTTAATTAAAGTACAAAATGACATTTACATAAACATCATATTGGCTTATAGACGTCCCAGATCAGGGCACAGGCCTCGTCTCGGAATGAGAAAGCTTGGGCCGTAGTTCTACCACGGGCGGATTAGGAACTTCACACACACCGCTAAATTTCTGGTGAATCAGCTGATAGAAAGCAATCACCGCCACCCACGGAGACCCACAACACAATTTAAATTACGGATGCGTTGCCGGCCCTTTAAATACCTTTAACCTCCTGAGGTCCCATGTCCTATTATTAGGACTTATTCTAATGTGACATTGAACTCAACTCATTAGTGAAAAAGTTCAAATTTCATTGAACAAAATTTGACGTGGCTTTTTGCGGCAGTTTGGCTAAACTTTGAAAGTTTTTGTCAAACGCCTATTATTTTGAGTTAAACAGAGTCGAGGATCAATAACTTTGCTCAAACATTGTTTTCAGGCGCAGTCATTTTTAACCCCCGACACAAAAAGAGGGGTGTTATAAGTTTGACCGCTATGTGTGTCTGTCTGTCTGTCTTTGTGTCTGTCTGTGGCATCATAGCTCTTCAACGTATGAACCTATTTGGATGCGGTTTTTTTTTTATTAGAAAGCAGGTTTCTTGGCGATGGTTCTTAGAGATGTTTCGTCAAAACCGTTTCAGCCGTTACAAAGTTATCAGCTCTTTTGCTAGCTGTGGAAGGGATCTTAGACGCATAATGGGTAGGTATTTACTTTATATTCAAATATACGTATGACATAATTGCGTTGGGGGTTTTTAAAATTTCTTATTTATGTTTTTGTTAGCTCTTCTTGCGTTGACATAAAGGCGTCGACAGATGTAGGGAGACCCTTATTCTTCCAGCCTGATTGAATACCTACAGATTATTCTGAGCTTGACTCTGTTAATTAAAAATTATCTGTTTGTCCACAGCATGGGTGTTGGGATGGCTGATGTGTAAGACTGTCCCGTACGTGCAGGGGCTGTCCGTCGCTGCCTCAGTCTACAGTCTCGTCGCCGTATCTCTAGACAGGTCAGTCGCTATATCACTACATAGGTAATATCTAATTATTACTACTTAAAAAACCATCGGTCTGCTCCTCACCGGAATTTTCTTATCAGAATTATACGCACACTGAACTTACAGACTGAGAGGCTGTTTGTTTTTGCCAAACAATAATGTAATCATTTCTCTTGAAAGGCTTCTGTATAAAAACAGAAGGCAACACTGAAAACCCTTCGAAAGAAATTGCTAATCAAAGTTATAAACACTGCCACCAACCCCATAAATAGACTGTAAAAAAAATACTCAAAAAACCTGAAAACACTAAAAAAACTAGATGTAGGTATGTCAATAATACGTAGCTGTATATTCTGTACCGCCAAAACTTTTAAAACAGCGACAGATATTAATTAATAAAAAAAAAACAATTTAAAAAAATATTTTCTTAAAACTCGCTTTTACTGAGATACTGCTTTTGCGCTTGGCACGGCTGTATTGTGCAATTAGCTACCGCTTGTACGTGACGCTCGATACAGATTATGATGCTCGTCCTAGCTACTTTCACTAAACTGAGCGAGACTGCGAGCTAGCTACAGCAGTGTACTCTCAGCGTAAAGATAAAGAAATACAGACGTAGCACACCCTCTTTTTATTGTCGCCACACTATCTAAGAAACCCTCCCAGCCCCTTCGCAATTGGGACACCTTTCTCAAAGGCCGCAATCCTAACTGCAGCGTACCTTTCGCCGTCATTGTGGGGAATTGTGCGATTGTGCCGACTCGTATTGTCCCGAAAAAGCCCAAGGACGCATTGGATATGCGCCCCAGATCCCTTAGGGTTGCAAGTAGATGAAAATATCGATATGAATATCGATATTTATATCGATATTCGATAATATCGTCAGTTTCAACGCGATATTATCGAATTTATCGATACTTTAATGTTTTTGAGTGAATCAACTTTTTCTTCCCACACAAATTTTGTCTCATTGAAACCTAAGAGTTCTATGAAACAGTAAGAAGATGTCACTTGGAACCATACGAAAAAGTTGATTCACCGTAATAAGAATTTAGTAAGTAGGAAAGATTTTTTATTTAAGAATCAGAAAGATATTTTATAGAATAATCAGATTATGTTAAATAGGCAACAATGAGGCACAGAATAAGCAACAATTGGGCATTGTTATACTCTCAAATTTCTCAATAACTTTTATCAATAGAGCCTAAAAACAGTATTTAAGACACTTTTTTCCAAGCAGCCGTACTTACTACCATAAACATCTAATTTCTATGAACTACCTACCTACCTATCTACTTTGAACGAACATAAACATCGATTACAATGGACAAAATCTGTCATGAAACCACTGTTGCAATTTAAAACTATCAATGCTCCGAAAATAATGATGCAGTAATAACTATTATTTTTTCGATATGATAGATAATCTTCTAATCTAATCTAATCTTCTTTTTTTCTAATACATAAAAATCTCGTGTCACAGTGTTAGTTATCGAAATTCTCCGAAACGACATGACCGATTTTTATTAAATTTTTTGTCTGTATTTGGTAGGTCTGAGAGAACAGGTCCTAGTTTATTTTTATACCCCTGCCCCTATTCTTCGTCCTCCCCAATGTGTTTTAAAAGACATCCCCATTACAAAGGAGTCGATATCATTCCTAAGTTTTGTTCGTTTAAAAAAAAAACAAATTTGAGTCTTTTTATCCTATTTACAGTTGCCTCATGTTTCACTGGCATTTTGCTTGTAGCAGGACGAGGATATCGATATTGTGGGGTCGATATTATCGATATTATAGAAAGTTCAACCCTGTCCCTCGATCCCCTTGACCCGTAGTGCGTTTATAATATCGGTGCGTGTTGACAATTGGGCATCCTTCGCATACCGGCGGCGGCCTCGCGCGCCGAAATTCGTCAGGACCGGGATTAATTTAAAAATTGTGATCGATTACCACTCTTGGGTGCAACGGGGACGCCTAGGTCGTCCGTAATGTTCTCCCGAATAAGGGTCCAGATCCTTTCATTTGAGGCGGGTATGTTCGAGCATTTTGGTCGCTCGAATCAAACTTCATTACCTTCACCTACACCTCTTACTTACCTACCTTTAATATACGAGGTAGGATAATGAATTCAGAATATTACATCCAATGTTCAAGTAAGTCCGAACGAATAACCTTGTGTAGATTTTCATTGGAAATTTTCATTCAAGATGCGAATTGGGATCTTCCTTCACGCACTCCGGAGGTGTGCGCAGTTTTCAGTCATCGCAAAGCGCGAGTTTTCAAATGTAATTTCTTACATGAGTCCCGAAACACCCATTTTTACGTGAAACATGATGAAAACACTAGAAAACATTACAATACCTATCTCACTAATTATTACTACGAAACGCTATCTTATAACTAACAGAGTAAAGAGCTCTAGAACTTCCTTGTACCTATATTCTAAAAGAAATAATCTACCTGACATCTAGATACGGGGCAGCGTGTCAATCCAAGTTCAAGCAAAAGAAACTGGCAAAGCAGCGTCGTGTGTAATTATTTTTGACAGGAATAAACACGAAACCGTTGAAGACGTCAAACGATTAGATTATTTTGAACGTAATAAAGTTGAGTTAATGAAGGCACTTGAAAGGCGTCTTCCGTCGGTGACAGCGCAGCTCGGTGCCTGCGAAGCCAGGATGTGATATCCAAAGGTCACGATCCAGGAAACGTTTGCGTGGCTTGTTGAAGCGTCTCAAATGTCTTGCAAATTTCAGACGCCCCTCGTTTGCGTTGGGGTACAAGGCAAGAGATCACACGATTTTCTTGTATTTGGGGAAATTCAGAAATAGGGTACAACTATTTTTTATTATGAGAGGGAGGAAAACGACCAAGCGGGTCATCTGATGGAAAATGATCACCACCGCCCATAAATATTAGCAACTCGAAGAGAGTCACCAACTTGTTGCCGGCCTTTAAAGTAAGTATAAACCCTTTTCTTGAAAGCCCCGATGTCACAGTTGTCTGGATAGACTGCTGTCTGAAGCTGGTTCCACAGTTTCACCGTACGTGGCAGGAAGTGCCGAAGAAAACCTATAATGGTAGACTGCCATTCATAGAGATGGTGACGATGGAACCTAGACTTTCGGCGGGAAGTGCGATGGTGGAACTATATTTTTTTCTCCGATTTTAGAAATTTTTGCATGGATCTGCTCAGGATTATAATGGAGTAAAAGAAAAATGTTCCCAGTTTTTCATAGAAAAATAAGCGTCGGTTTTGTTATAGCTTGTCTAGTTAAAAATGACGCGCCCCACCACCGCACTCACGCACAGGATTCGAAACTCAATTGAAGCTACAATAGACTCTATTGTAGCTCAAATTGAGCTCCAAACCCGTGCGCAAACGCGGTGGCGGGGCGCGTCATTTCAAACTAGACAAGCTCTACCTTCAAACACCAATGTATGAAAAGTACTAACAAAACTGACCTCGGGACACTTTTTTTTCTCTATGTAGAATCGATAGTGTTACTGATTCTGAGTAGGTCAATGCAAAAAAAATAAAATTCCTGAATTTCCTTTGATCAATTATAACTGTAGATCCACAGTCGCGCGCCCGAAAATGTCCGAGCCAAATGAGCGCCACTTTGATAAAAGTGGCCTTCTTTTTTCTCAGTACGTTGCGTGAAATTGTCAAGTTTAGCTGTCAAGTGTCAACCGAAATTCGACTGTAATGAAGTAAAGACTAGGTTCAAATTTCTGTGTAGGTGATGATTTTAATTGTTATGCAAACAAATAAAAAAGTTCGGACATTCTTTGAAGGGGATTTTGTTCGGCAATGTGTATCTTCAGTTATAATTGATGAAAGTGAATTTCTGAAATTCCCCATTTACTTGTATCTCCTACATCATCATCATAAATAATATAATCATCATCTCAGTGTTTATACGTTCCGTCTTTTAGAATAAGAGGGCTTGAGCCGTAGTTCCTAGGCGGGTCCAGTGCGGAAGAACAAGCGACACGTGTGTACATGTTTATTCACTTCACTGTAAAACTCATGGTAATTTCAAATGTAATTTTGCATATCATCATCATTACATTCTATATACGTCCCACTCCAAGCAGACCTCCTTTCAGAATGAGAAGGCTTGCGCCATAGTTTTTCAGAATTTTTATTTTCATTTTGTATATTTTGAAAAACTCAGAGGTGCGAGCCGGGGTTGAACCTATGATCTTCTGCTTGAGAGGCCATAGGTCAAAGCACTAGCTATCACGACTTATCCTACTATATTCAAGTAATATTGTTAGTTTTGTGAGTGTATTTGTGCCTTGATAACTAAATACCTCCACATGTTCCTTCACGTACTAGGAAGAGTTTCAGTCAGACACACGAATAAAGAACTGACTCTAAGGGTAGAAAAAACAAACGCCACACGAAGGGCAGTATCCTTAAGTATTGGAAATAGCACATTCCTTGCAAAGGTGACTTGCAAAGGTGAGTTTATGTATTGTATTTACTAAAAGTTGTATTGTAGCCTTTGCTTTGTCCGACTGTATTATTTTGACTTACTCTTTGTCGGTCCCTTACTAAATGCTCCTTTCATCCACTCAAATGTTCACTGGTAGAGATCCCTTAAAGGGATAAGTTCGCCTTTGTACATGCATTTCAACGGTTGTCAATAATGTATTTCTTTTTTTTTCCTTATTTTTGTACAATAAAGAGTTTACATACACACATACTTTCCTTTAGGTGTTTTTAAAAATAATAAATACTGCACCTATGGATTTTTGAAAAAACGTCTGCCACAATCGAGAATCGAACCGTTATATCGTGTTTAATGCAAATAAATTGTTTGGTATGAAACGTTTACTGCTGAACATAGGACTCCCCAAGGTGGAAATCTTTCGGCTGAAGTGAGTGGTGGTGTGTGGTGAATGTTTACTGAAGAGACGATTGCGTTCCTCTAATTTCTGACTTAAAATCGCTTCAGCTCTTCATTTAGAGACAGTAACGATGCGATTTCGGCGCTCCGCTATTTCCCCTATTGTAGCTACGTGACGCGTAATAATTATTTCACCTCAAATATGCGGCCGTGGGCACCAAGGTCTTCAAATCTCGGCGCTCAGTGACATTGCGACCTTCGCACTAAAATTTATCGGCTTTATTAAGCTGGGGTCGTGTATCTAAATATATATTATGCAGAGAAAAGATTTCACTGTGTAATTACTCAAAGTCACTGCGATGGAGAGGGCTATGCTCGGAGTTTCTATGCGGGATCGCTTTAAAAATGATGAAATCCGCGCAAGAACTAAAGTCACCGGCATAGCTCGAAGAATCGCCACACTCAAGTGGCAGACAGGGCACATCGCTCGTAGAAATGATGGCCGATGGGGCCGAAAGGTTCTCGAGTGGCGTCCACGGACCGAAAGACGCAGAGTAGGTAGGCCTCCAACAAGGTAGAGCGACAACCTGATTAAGGTTGCGTGATCACGTTGGATACGTATGGCACGGGACCGATCTGTTTGGCGAGCTTTGGGGGAGGCATATGTTCAGCAGTGGACGTCTTTCGGTTGAAATGATGATGATGATGATGAAGGTGTGTAATTACTGGTAAGTATAGGACGCTGACGCTGAGTCGTGAACGCCTACAATGGGGCTCATAAGAAACCTCAAAGTGTTGAATTTACCTAACGCTGGCCATCAATACGATCCTTAGGCTGTCTTGTTTTGTACGAGAAATGAAATAAAATAATTTATTTGCATTGAACGGGTTACATGTCAAGATCTTATTATTTATTTCATACAGTACAGCCGCTCAGCCTTTGGTGGCATACAAATATTAGTATTTATAATAATAACTGTCTCAGTCTTCTGTACGGTTTTCTGGGAGCGTGTCTTAGATTTGGATATCATCATCATCATCATTTAGCCGAAAGACGTCCACTGCTGAACACAGGCTTCCCTCAAGGCTCGCCGAACATACCGGTCCTGCAAAATCCGCATCCAACGCGTTCACGCAACCTTAACCAGGTCGCTCCATCTTGTTGGAGGCATACCTACACTGCGTCATCCGGTCCATGGACGCCACTCGAGAACCTTTCGGCCTCATCGGCCGTCAATTCTACGAGCGATGTGCCTTGCCCACTGCCACTTCTATTTCCATGACTTTAGTTCTTGCTCGGATTTCATCATTTCTAATGTGATCCCGCAGAGAAACTCCGAGCATAGCCCTCTCCATCGCCCTCTGAGTGACTTTGAGCCTTCTTATGAGGCCCATTTTTAGCGGCCACGTTTCAGGCCATAAGTCATCAAGTTTTGGATATTTTTTACGAGTAAGTACATTTCTATTACAAGTATTTGAGCTAATTTCAATTCGAAGTCACTTGAGTGACTCCGATCATAACTAGCTCCATCGCTCTTTGGAGCATAATTAGCTCCATCGCTCTTTGGTGCATAACTAGCTCCATCGCTCTTTGGAGCATAACTAGCTCCATCGCTCCAATGAGCTCGGAGTTACCCTGAGTCCATCAGAAATGAGGAGTTCCGCAGGAGAATCAAATTACTGACATAACCCGGAGAATTGCCAGACTTAAGTGGCAGTGGGCTGGGCACATTGCTCGTAGAACCTACGGCTGGGGCGGTAAGGTTCTAGAGTGGCGTCCGCGAACCGGAACACGTGGTGAGGGAAGGCCTCCAACAAGACGGACA
Source organism: Archips xylosteana (assembly GCA_947563465.1). Taxonomy (NCBI): domain Eukaryota; kingdom Metazoa; phylum Arthropoda; class Insecta; order Lepidoptera; family Tortricidae; genus Archips; species Archips xylosteana. Next base: position 1,341,607 of record OX387351.1, on the reverse strand, counting down.
GTTAATTTCTATTTAAGTGTGTATCTCTTCAAATAAGTATGTTTATCCGCTGGCTAGCCTATCTAGTACTCACAACACATGTTTTACTTGGGGACCCTTTGTTTCGTATAATTTTAAGTCATAATGCATCATTCGTCATAACATAATCAACGTTAGTCATACAGAGACTTATTTCTGACACGGTATTTTTTTCAGGACTTTTTTAAATGCCATCTTATAGAATGCAGTAGGTTTAGGTTAGGTTTATTCCGAAAAAAAAATTTTTCAGAAATAAATCACTTTATGACTTACGTTGATTATGAAAAACGATACATTATGACTTGTTAAATAATGCGAAACCATCTAATAGAGACCCATTTTACTAACTTTGGGACTAAGTCAATTGTTGTCAATTGTACCTATTTTTACACGACTACGGCAAAGCCAAAAGGAAGTGTATTGATTTTAGCAGTCTATGTGGTTATGTGTGTTCCACCGTAGCGTCGAGACTACTCATCCGATTTTAATAAATAAGGTATCAATCGATTCGTTATTATGCTCCGGGTGACATAGGATACCTTTTTATATACAAAAAAATATTGGTCGCAATTTACATAAAAAAAGCTGAGCGACTAAAAAAAAAATTTAGCGTACGCTGACGTGTGAGGCATTAGATAGGTCTTAAAAAATGATGGAGAGGTTTCTTAGTAGGTTTTTGATTTAAGATAAGTGTTTGGGAGCTATTAGCTCTGAAAGTCGTCAAAATTGTTTGCAGATACAGTCACAAAGTTATCTGATATCAATTTCAATTGAGCAGCAACATTTATTTTGTAACAATACTACACATTTTAATAAACCGTCTCTCAGCTCCCTCGTGAATAACGTACTGAAGATCGTGAGTGTATCGACCAGGATAGCGTACCTTGTACTAATTGTAAGATTTACCAAACAATATTTATTCGTCGTATACTGTCTACCTACTGTGTACGGTCGACCAAGAAAGTGGTCTACCAGTTTTGACAAAAGTTTCTGTGACATCTAAATATCCCTAGTCACTGTCATCATGTTATTGCAAGGGAAAATCGACCTCGTTGTATCATGACGTGCAAATTAACTTCGACCGTAGGGGGGTAGACCATATTTTTGGCCGACTGTACAGTACAGTCTACACTCCGACTTCGACACACTCCGACGAAGAAGTGGAAGCTATGTATGAGGATATCTCCAGAGCCATGCATAGCTTCACTCATTACATGCATTATGTACCGTTCCCAACTCAGTTTCGTCAGAGACTACCTACACATAATCGGCTTTATTAAGCTTTGTTTTCGGCGCGCTAATAGAATATCTACCTCTTTATCATTGTTATATATTATAAGCAGGAAGTAGATTGGGGTTTACGACATCTCTGACTCACCAAACACGAATCACCACTCCATTCATCCAAATCCCCACTTACTAAGCCCATAGGACCAATAGTATCAGCTATTATACTCTGGTCACGTCCTCCATGGCAAGTTATTGTAGTAGTCCGAACTGAGCCGGATTCCCCCCACGTAAACAATTAAATCTTGGGATATGTGGACCAAGGGTACTTTGATTTCGATTTTTTTCTCATAATATACTCTTTGGTTTGAATGGCGAAGAATTTTTTGAGTACAATGCGAGGATAACGAATTGAAGGCGTAATTTTTATTTAATGCTTTGCTGTTGGAGGGTGTGGTTAGTATCATCTCGTCAAAAATACAGGCGGTCTAAACACAAATTAGCCTCATTAATGATTATGATTAACTATCACACCTAGGCTTTTTTTCAAATTATTTTTATGGATCTGCGCTAGGCATAGTTGGACGGGCATAAATACTTAGATATAAAAATGGGGGGAAAAGTGTACCTCGCTTTCACTGCGCCGCTTCTGGCAGGGCCCTGCTCGCTTCCACGACGCTCTTCAGCTCGATCACTTTGAGTTGGTGGTGTAGGGTGTGTGTGTGTGTATGTTTTTATAGTATATAAAGCCCGAAAACCGTACTTTTAATCTTTTATATGCGCACAAGCACTCAGCGCGTACCGACCGAATTCACGAGAGCTTTTGAACTGTCACCTTGACAGGTCAGAACAGTAATTCTGAAGGATACACTGAGAGGTGTATTTTCCTATCAAGGTTGAAAACCGAACATTATTTTTGTTACATTTAAAAGTCTAAGTAAGTATTTATTTAAGTAGCTTTCCAAAGCCCAGTTATTATTTGTATTTTTTAAATAAAAACGTCTAGAAACATAAAGTAACCATATTATGCCAGCGGCTTTGTCCGTGCAAAATTCAGATTTGTTTTATTTTAAGTACTTGGGTTAGATTATAATAATTATATTTGATTAAGTTACGCATACAACTTATTACTTTAACGTGTATTTTAAAACTATGCAGTATTGTGATGCGCAAATGGATAACATTAATTTGTTCTATCTTAATTTTGGTCAATCCCACCGCCGAAAGCTGTTGAAATTCGACTTCAAAGTCAAAGTCAAAATTCTTTATTCAATTTAGGCATCAACTGATGCTCCTATGAACGTCGAAGAATCTACCACCGGTTCGGAAAAAAAGCCTGTTGAGAAGAAACCGGCAAGAAACTCAACAAGGTATATTTTTTTTCAAAAAGATCTACATTGTTATTAAATTACATATATCTAAAGTATTTAATACAGTAAAAATTTTCAATTTAAAAAGCCAAACTTAATTTTACTATCGACATACAAACGAACACTGCAAATTAAGTAAAAGTTGCTGATAACCCTTCCTCTGATACCTTGATAAGAAAATCATCCACGCAACAAAGCTGAAACAGTACGAAGCACGAAGCCCATTAAGTAGTTAAACTGTCAACCCGTTACTATAATGGTTCACAAATTCAAATAGTGATTAACATACCCCGGGACTATGGGGAAACAATCTTAGTCAAGGACATCCCATTTGTCTTGACATCACACATTCTAGTTTTGATAACAGTAAGGAAACTTGGTAAGAACTAGTAATAGATATATTTGCTATGGGACATGGAGTGTGATTTGACTGTGTGGTTTGATGAACTTCCTAGTATTCCCGTGAAAAAAAAAAAACAGAAGAACAATAAGAAGAAAATGAAAAGAACCGGTTGTCTGTAAAGTCGGTTTACGGACGATAGTTTAACGTGACAACGTCATAACAAAACATTGCAAAAACAAAAATGAAACCAGGCGGTCACCCATCCAAGTACTGACCGCGCCCGACGTTGCTTAACCTCGGCTAAGCAAAGTTATTAGACGTCGTAACGTCAAAAATAAGTCTCTAGATATAAAATTTGTACGCCGTGTAAGCGGAAAAAAGTGGAGAACTTTTAAATGTTAGCTAGCCATTTAACTTCAAATTGCGTAAAAAAATAATCAATATAAAAACGTTTATACTGTATGTAGAGTGCTAAGGGCTGTTTTACACGTTCTTTTTATACTACTAGTATTTTCGAAAAGACCATAATTGACAAGAATAATGCACCGCGGGACACTTAGCGGAAAGTCATAAACATATCGGGACTTGTCAAGGGTAATCGGGGTAAATGTTCGTCTATTTTAATTAATCAAGAGCAAATTAAAACTGTAATTTTTATTAATACTGTGGCCTGCTTGTAAAAAGTATGGTGTTTCTGAATGCAAAAAGTCGAAGTAAACTGCAGAAAATATTGGCTACAAAATAATAAATATCTGCAGTAGTAGCAAACATTATTAAAAATGTTCCAAACGTTATATCAAAGAAACCTATGAAATTTTTCTTGCTTATATTTTTTATCATCTTTGTTTTGCTGGTATAAATAGTAAATAGAGTTGTAACATAATATTTGTTTTGAAGAAATGAGTTTCTGCCAAGTTTTTGCGGCGCATTTTTCTTGACAAAGATGGTCTTTCTGAAAGCGCTGGTACCTTGTAAAAATTATATGTAAAAGATTAGAGCTCTTTGTACCCTACTTACAGAATAAACGTTACTTACAGAAGTTTTATCTATTCCCGTAAGTTTAATCAAACAAAATCGAGCCAGCAATTGTATTAAAACAAAAACGCAGCAGACAAATAAATGACAATTAAATCAAAAGCACCAAAAGCTTTTCACAGTTAAAAATATTAGACAATCTACATTCCGTAGAAAAAATATGTTTCACAGAAGCATAGCAAATTAACCGAAACATTTTATCATCATTACATGCGATTATGCAGATAGTCATAAACATAACATGTCTGTTGTACTACGACAAGGTCGCGACCGAGATTTGTCGCCTCGGGAAATTGCAGCGTATTATGGTAAGCGGCCTCCTGAGATTTGCATGATACATCGTTTGTAATTTTTAGGGTGATAGGAAGGCCATGGGAAGGGAATTGGTCACGTTTTTGAGATGGATGATGTTGCGTAACGGCTGAATTGATGAATTGACATCCAAGGTTGAACGAGCGTTTTGATATCGAGGGGCACTTTTTTGTTTGTGCTGCTGTTTTTAAAAACGAAAACAAAAGTAGCAGCGAGGTAGGTTTACAACCATGTCATATATAAGGCGTTACGTATTGATTCTGGAATATTTCAGAAGATGGTTGATGGTTTTGTAATTTTGATTGTGATAATTGGGTTTATCACCTGAAGTTTTATTAAGTACTACTACTGAAAATAAACTTAATTGCTGCGCCCAATAGGGCAACAATTATGTTCGTAATTATGTAATGAGTTAAATATCCATAATTATAAAGAGTTGAATTAAATTAAACTGAAAGTCTTGATTCGAATTTAGGTGGCTAAATTCATAAACCTAACATTACGTAGCCCACAGTGATAGACGGACAGACAGACAGACGGACGGACAGCGGAGTCTTAGTAATAGGGTCCCGTTTTACACTTTGGGTACGGAACACTAAAAACTCGGCCACCATGGTCTAACAAAAAAGCCGTGGTGACCCAGTGGTTTGACCTACAGCCTCTCAAGCAGAGGGTCGTGGGCTCAAATCCCGGCTCGCACTGAGTTTTTCGGAATTGATGTGCGAAATTACATTTGAAATTTGCCAAGAGTTTTACGGTGATGGAAAACATCGCGAGGAAACCTGCATACACCTGCGAAGAAACTCAATGGTGTGTGTGAAGTTCCCAATCTGCACTGGGCCCGCGTGGGAACTACGGCCCAAGCCTTCTCATTCTGTGAGGTCTGTGCCCTGCAGTGGGACGTATATAGGCTTTGATGATGATGATACCTAACCCAATGCATATAAAATAGAATCAATAATAATCCCAAAAAGTTTGCTTCTTGAGTGAATCGGATTACTTATTCAATTATTGGTATATCTATTGAACCATGCCCAAACGGGAGGACTATTCTTAGCAGAAACATTTACCTAAATAATTTAGAACTATATTATTTTTATTTATTTATTTATGGGGAACCAACAGCGTGTATATACATCATAAACATTACAGTAAATACAGCAAGCCAATTACAGGTTCTCGCCGACAATTACAGTGTAACAATAAGGCAGTATGCCCACACAGAGTCCCTTCGGACACACAAAAAAGAAAAAAGAGGAAATAACTACTTAGTGACAAATAATTAAGCACTATTTTAGCGGCGGAGAAAAAATAATCAAGTCCCTAACCTAACAAATTTAATCTACAGTAAGGTACAGCGCTCAATGCACGCTCTCAAAATATCGATTCACCAAAGTACGTCTCAAGGTGTCAGTGATAACATTAAACACATCAATATCAAGCTCCTTCGTTAGTTTACTCAACTGTCTACTTGCACATACAAAAACTGTTCCGCCTATACTTAGAATGGCCAAAAGGCACAGAAATAGGGGGCGCGTATCTCTTCGGTCTGGGTGGTGTGTTGTTTGCGAGCAGTTTAGGGCAGTTAATGCTGCCATTAGTAATTTTTAACAAATATATAGTATCTGCAATTTCACGACGTTTAGATAGTGGGACAAGATGGTGCTTCTTACAGATATCTACGTAATTAGAATAATTATATGGGTGACCTAATTTAAAACAAAGAAATTTAACAAATTTTTTTTGAACGCGTTCAATTCTATCGATATAGATCTTATAACAAAGATGACAACATCAAATCCAGCACTATTTCACAAAACTTCTTTGACTTTTATTGTCTCGGTTATTTCATTTTTCGTTTTAGTCCGCGCAGGGTTGTATACTTGGCAAGTGAGATATACTAATTATGTTCAAGAAATTTTGTTATTATTATTTGCTTTTACAATTTACAAATTATTTATTTACGCATGTAGTCTTATGTATGTAGGTATTAGTGTGCAGTTTATTTATTTATCTATCTAAACAGCGATCCGGGTGTCACCAACGGTACTGGCTGAAAATCAGCGCTGGGGTGTTTTAAACGCCTCAGCATTATGCTGAGCCAGTGTCCGATTTGCAACCGCAATGACACATTCTATCTTTAGCTTTAGTGTTGCCTTATGTTTTGTAAAATATTGATGATGTGTCTTGTGATGTTGTAAATAAATGTATTTTCTTTCTTTCTTTCTTTAAATAAGTTTGGAACAAAATCACCGCCAATTTCAGTCAGTATATACCTCGGAGCTTTTGCTTAATAAAGCGTATAAATTAAATTTGACTTCAAACCAAAAGGAACATTGAGATCCTGAAAGAAGAGGAAAATCTCAATTAAAAACGTTTTCTTTTTAATGAAAGTATAATTGCTAACGCTCTCGGAGCTATCGGAGATATTATGTATCTGACATATTTACGTGAATTCTTTTAACAAGAAAAATGTTTCAGATTACAGAATATGAACTGTTACCAAAGTTCCAGTTATAAATTACAAGCTTCAATCCACTGTTTCACCTGCATTAGAGTACTTGCACAAAATTAGACGTTTGCTCGAAAAAAGAAATCCATGAATATTTTCATCGACAAGGTACCTATTTACTAAGTTTTAAAATGCGCACTCAACCATTGCTTGAAATGTTCCTGATCTTTTTCGTAACCTCAAATAATTTCGCCTTTTCACATTTTTTCCTCTGTGAATTAGACGATACCCGCATTGTTACCACCCATAAAGATTGTAACAAACTGCCTCTGAAATAAAATAATCCAAGCGCCCAAAAATCAAACCTAGACTCCTGAAACCTGAAAGCTTTATCTAATCCACCAAAGTACATATTTACACGACGTAGGCCTTGATCCAAACCTTTTAGAGGAGAACAAAACATCAATTTCCTTGAAATCTCAAGCTCAGCATCCTAAGACCTTTATGTTCTCCAAACATGTTTCATATGACCATTTAAGGAAGTAATCTTTTAGCTGTCGACTGTTCCGTTCGAGGACAAGGGTTAAGCAAATGCATAGCTTTCGTGGTAAGTGTTTGTGAACCTTGGTAACTTCGGTAAGGTTAGGTTTGTTTACAGGACGCGTGTTTTTGGCAAATGGATTGTAAGCTGTTTGACCTATTACGACTTAGGCTTGGTGATTCCATAGCCGTTCTAACGGTGAAGGGATTTAGGGTACATTACTTTTTGTACTGATGGAATAAAATTTTGGAAATCAGAGCTATTTGTTGTTGGTTTGACAGTGTCAGATGTTTAAGAATTCATTGCCTTTGAGTATCAGTTTTTAATATTGAATGAATTTAATGATGAAGCTATTAGAAATGTTTCTACATCATTTCTTCAAGATAATTAAAATATTAGAGGGCTTTAACTTTTCCTTGAATTACAACAAGCTCTACTATATGTTTACCTTTACTAGGTATTTACTAAGATTCAACATATCTAAACAACACAACTACGCCTCCCTTCCATAACTATTGATACATGCTTGTTTACTATTCCAATCACGACACGCATTTCAATTGTTTTAAAGTTTACCCCGTCTGATATCTCTAGCATCTAGAAAGTGGGGTATCTTTGTTCACCTGCCAGCTTGAGATTCTGTGAACTATTCCTAGATTGGAATAGTTTCTTGTTGGCATTATTTAGTTACAGGTTAGTTCAGAATATTGAGTCTAAAATGGTGTCACGTTGAATACGTTTGTGTTAAATAAACTGTTCCGAATACAAGGGTTTTATATAAAAAAACAAGCAGCAAGTTAATGACAGTAAATTGAGATTTTTTTATGCAAAATAGGCTTGCATTTGACCAGAATCACGCTTGATGGTAAGCAAAGGTGGTTCTTTATCTTATACCATAAGATAAAGAATGCTTGCCTAACAAGATATCCATTCACATGAAATCTCAAGACTGCTAGAACTCACGTTAGTCATCCCAATTTTTAGCTGCTCGAAATGCTTCGATGATCAAGTATAATTTCCTTGTTAGGGATTTGTTTATATTTATATCAATTAAGTAATGTATTTCCATATCATTAGTTGTGATTTTGGTAATGCAGTTTTCTTTTTTCTTTTTTGCTTATCTTTATAAACGTTGCTGTCATAGCTAGGTTAGCTGGAAGAGATCCTTTATTAGGGATAAGTCGCATTTGTACTTTGTTCTGGGTACCATATACATTTTTACATTATTATTTCGTATTATCACAACGTCAATAAATTGTTAATCTGAATGATAATGTCAGTCAAGACATTATGGTACTGCTTATTTCAAGTGGCCTTATCATTTAATAAAAGAGATTGATAAGTGGTCATTGTTTACGAAAATACTATTTGAAATCATCCTATGTGCGGTGCAACGTTATCGGCACTAAAGATTGAGCCCTTTATCAGAAATAAAAGTTGAAACACAACCAATTTTCTCGTATGAATTCAACGAAATATAGCGGTACTATGACGAAATCATTCCCTAACATTAATTAAAACCAACCCGATAAATCTGAATCGAAACACTGCACAACTTGGAAGCCCATTAAACAACATTTAACCCATCCCTGAGGCCCAAAATTTAATCCTCAATTATTTCTTCATTTACGTCTCACTAGGCGGGATCAAGGTTGTCAAAAATTGATGAGCCTTGTAACCAGCCCTTTGTAATTATCCTTGAGGGATTCTATTGGGCCTATGCATCTCCTCGAAGGTCACTGTTGAACTAGCTCTTCATCCTGTTTTCCTTTTCCTTATTTTCTTTGTTTTCTTAACTCGAATGCTTTTCGGACAAGGTTTGATCTGTTTTACGGCTTTAACTTGTTTTGTATTAATTGTGTTTATGTTAAATGGAATCAGAGAGATCTTATTATTCCCTAATCATTGGGATTAATTACCATTATTATTTAATAAAAAAGACTTTGTGAAAAATATTTATGTTATGGATTAATTTTTTATCATGTCACATAACATAACACTTTTAGTGTGAGACATTTTCGATAAAATGTCCTGTCGTCCGGTATCAGGTTAACAAAATTACAAAATGTTCGTTATCATTATTTAAGTTAACCATTATAAAAACAAACCTTTGAAACCTCCCCGTTGCTGCTATTTCTTCAAAAATCCTTACTAATATTATAAATGCGAAAGTAACTCTGTCTGTCTGTCTCGCTTTCACGCTAAAACTACTGAACCGATTTAAATGAAATTTGGTACACAGGTAGTCTAGAGCCTGAGAAAGGACATAGGCTACTTTTTAATGCGAAAAAATGGTTGTTCTTAAAGGGGTTAAAAAAGGGAGATAAAAGATTGTTAAAGCGCCTGATAAAAATTATGCCGCAATCATGCAAGTGTGATTAATCTCTGTCAATTAGCGTAAGGAGTTAACTCTGGCATTAGCAATACACAGCAAATTTTCAATTCGTACGCATCGTATTTTATTGATTCCCTGATTACATCCACTCTGGCTCCTGAACAAAGGTTGTATGGAATACAATCCAAGGACAGATCTATCATAGGATTGGTTCTTTACTTCCTACAGATGACCAGCCAAAAGTTTTGCTGATTTACTTCATGGAAGATGAAAACAGCGAAGTTGATAGCAGCTGTCAAAATATACAAGGAGTTGAAAGAGATATCGTTTTAAAAATTCAAATAATGTTGCATGATCATAACAGCCTCATTAACACTTTCAAAACTGCGCTAGAAAGAATGCCGGGAAAAAAATACAAGTTGGTCATGCACCCTGACCGTACGCCAAGTGGGGAACATGAAAGACGATATAATGCACCATTAATCAATGAAGTCGCAGCCGTGGTATCTGGCGAACAGTTTGCTTCCCGTGATATTATTATACACACCCGTAATGACACATTAACCAGGGTACCAGACACACACAAATTTTACGACGCGCTACAATATCCACTAACATTCAGCAAGGGGCAGGAGGGGTATTACTTTCAAATACCTCAAGTCAGTCCTGTGACAGGCTTGCTCCTACCCAACAAAAAAATATCGTGCATGGATTTTCATGCTTATCGTATCATGATTCGGGAAAATGATTTCAATATAGTATCACGATGCAGACAACTGGCCAATCAGTTTTACGTTGACATGCACGTAAAAGTTGAAAGCGAACGATTACGATACATAGGTATCATTAAATCAAAGCAAATTAAAAGTGGAGAACTACATTCAAGATCTTCAAGATGCTGTAGCAAAAAAATGCAAAATTCCCAAGGGATAGAAATAAGTGAATTCGGCTTTGGACCAATTTGAAATTTCTTTTACCAATAGAAAGCTACACTATCCCTGATTTACATAGACCGCTTTTCCTCCAGAAAAATGCAAAATTCCCATTGGTTTAGAAATTAGCAAGTTCGACTTCGGGCCAATTTTTAAATTTCTTTCACACACTGTCCCTGCTTGACATAGGCTGCTTATGGTATAACGTTTATTTTATCTAACGTTCAAATGGCATAACCTTTGTTGATATAATGTATTAGAGACATAATCCCAGATTTACTACAATATTAAAAATATCATATTATATTTTATTGCAAAAATTGCAAAAACGAGACGATCATTTTTATAACAGCCTATAAAACGACTCTGCATGGGTAAGTTATAAAAGGCATAGATAGTGAAATAGGGGGGACGGGGGCGAAGCCCCCCAAAAGGGGGCTCGGGGGGCGAAGCCCCCCGCATTAGAAAAACCAAACCAAAGGTTAATTTAGGTAGAAAAGTAGGTTAGGTTAGGTTTGAACTGCATCCCGTAACAAAAACGAACCGCTACCGGGAAAGTAGGTTAGGTTAGGTTAGAACTGCATCCCCCAGCAAAAACGAACTGCTACCGGAAAAGTAGGTTAGGTAAGGTTTGAACTGCATCCCCAACAAAAACGAACCGCTACCGGAAAAGTAGGTTAGGTTAGATTTGAACTGCATCCCCCCACAAAAACTAACTGCTACCGGAAAAGTAGGTTAGGTTAGGTTAAAACTGCATCCCCCAGCAAAAACGAACTGCTACGAGAAAAATAGGTTAGGTTAGGTGCGACCTCTACACAAAACGAAAGAAATGGTTATCAGAAATAAGTGTTCTACCAAACGATAACTATACAAAATAAAAATATATAATTAAATATTATACTAAACGTTATTTATTTAAAAAGAGTGATTACCCTTTGAAAATATATAAAATGTTGTTATATGAAAAGAAATTATATTATTTATTTTTATATCGATCATTACACACCCGTTGTCGAATACCACTCAGTAGACAATGTTATGGACACTGAACAAGTCACATACATCATACCCTATAGAGTTTCTCAACTCTGTAGAATTATCAGGAGTGCCTTCCCATAAGCTAAGGCTGAAAGTTGGTGTTCCAGTCTTATTAATGAGAAACTTGACGCGCCAAGGCTATGTAATGGTACACGGCTACAAATTACACATCTGGGGCACATCATTATAAAAGCTACAATAATGACTGGAATGTCAAAAGGAGAAAACGTTTTGCATCCCCGTATTCCAATAATTCTGACTGATTTGCCATTTCAATTTAAAAGAGTGCAGTTTTCCCTGAAAGCAGCATTTGCAATGACAATTAACAAATCTCAAGGACAGACGCTTAAAGTTGCAGGAGTTCATTTAGAAAAAAATGTTTTTCCCATGGGCAACTCTATGTGGCATGCTGACGTGTATCAAATCCGCAAAATCTTTATTTTTTGGCAAAAGATGGGAAAACAAAGAACGTAGTTTATGAAATGTACTTAAATAAGCTGATATAAATACTTTATACCCTATGTACTTATGTAAATACTTTAATAATTAAAAATGCTACCCAAAGTCACTATTCCACGCGGACGAAGTCGCGGGCACAGCTAGTTATATATATATATATAGTAAGAATTCTATGCGTGTTTCGTTGTTCCCTTTCACAGTGTAAAAACATTATAAATCACATGTTATTTAGGATGCCTGGTGTTTAAGATAGTCCGTGTATGCTGTATTTTACAAATGGATTGGCGCAAATAACGCGATGAGTTGCGTTGACACTTATATTTATAGTCTCGAGACGATATGACGATATTTTAGACATTTTATTAGATGTTGTTTATCATTTTTTCTCTTGACTTTTGTGATGGTGAAAATCATAGAGTAAAACGTGGTCAGTCATCTTGCGTCGTTGAAGTCCTCGACATCACAAATAACAAATGTTAAGACTTTGTGGACTTTTTAGAACGCTTTTTCTTCTTTTAACGCTTCTGTCGCTTGCCTTCGCTTTCACCGTCTCTTTCTGTCATCCTTTTATACCGTTTGACAGAAAGAAATAGTGATTTCGAAGGCAAGAGTCAGAAACGTTAGACAATAAATAAGCCTGCAGATTGGTCCCGTGCTATCCGCAATCAAAGCGATCTCGCAACCTTAACCAGGTTGTCGCTCCGTCTTGTTGGAGACCTACCTACACCGCGTCTTCCAGTCTGTAGACGTCAGTCAAGATCCTTTTTTGCCCTAACGGCCATCAGTTCTACGAGCAATGTGCCCTGCTCACTGCCACTTGAGTCTGGCGATTCTTCGAACTATGTCGTTGACTTTAGTTCTTGCGCAGATTTCATAATTTCTAATGCGTTGCGTTGGTTTATAGGACCTATACTGTTAAAAATTAACATTAAATTGTGATTAATTTTAATTTGCCTTATTTGTGTTGTTGATATAAGCTTTAGTATTGCTTTCTTGAGTAGTTAATTAAAATTATTATGATCAGTTCAATATTAGATCACTAATAGTTTCTCAGCTAAGCCACATGCAAACGGGCTGAAAAGCTATTAAGTTTCCTTAATTGCCATTTTTACCTCAGAGACAAAATCATTAATATGTGTTATGTTTAACAATCCGGTTAATGACCTTTAGAGTATCGATACACTATTCTTTGAAGATCATAGGCTCTTACTGAAATTTGAAACTTTGAAAGGTTTTCACACGGAATATCTTTACCTTTGTTTTTGTGAAACTTTTAAGACTTAATATTTCAATAATACTGTGAGTAGAACTAGCTAAAAAACCTAGAAAAGAAGTGCTGGGATAGAACCTGTGTCTTCCTCGGAAATTTAGAAAATCTCTTTGATTTTGAAAACTTGATTCTCAAAGTACGCGTTTTTTGTTAGACAATAAATCAAGGCACTATTTCATAGACTTGTAAATAAAATTTCATAGTCATGTTTACTTTTTATTTTTTCTACAAAAAAAATTGGGATATAAATTGTGTAATGAAATCGTAGATGTAGTCAGAATTATTGCGAAATCCTTTTACATTATACAAAAACAAAATAACTAAAAGAAACTCTACAGAAAAGTATAAATGTAGTTCATGGGCATTTCTATTTTTCGTTGTACCCAATTAAGAAATTGTTAACAGGGAGTTAAAATTAGTTCGTTTAGTTACGCGCTTTTTCAAGCCTTTAGAATAAACAAAAGTAACAAAACGGACAAGTTCAACAATGTTTAACAAGAAGTGAAGAATAGTCTGGTTTGATACGTTTTTTTTTATTGTAAAGACTAGAAAAAGTGCGTAACCAAACGGACTAATTTTAATTCCCTGTTAACAATTTCTTTATTGCGTACAACGAAAAATAGAAATGCACTAATACTGTTTTTAAATAATAATATGTTCAAGAAGGATCTAATATTTAATCTGCCATACCAATAATAAACTCAGAAGACATTTTTATTTTAACTATTATAGTCTGAACTTAAAAAAAATATTTATAAATTTCATCAAATATAAATAAAAAACAAGTGGCAAGATCTTTTCCCTAAAAATACTTTGAGAGAGGCAAAGACATGACTAAAATATTAAAATTCGTCGAAAACCGATTATGCTAACCAGTTATGCCAAGCGTTTCATATAAAGTTATGCCAATAAGACCTGAGTCATGTTTACATAATCAATGATGAACGATGACTGGGTGTCTGACAACGGGTACTACGGGTGCATGGACCAACGGGACGGGGTGGACCAGTGGGGCAGCGTGGACTAGTGGGGCGGCATGGACCACGGGGTGGGCGTGGTGTACCACCGAGCTGGTGTGGGTCACCGCTACTGGGGCCACGTGGGCCACGGGGACCACTGGGGCAATCACGCCAGCCTGCGCGAAAGCGATGAAAGCCAGGAAGATTGTCTGAAAAGAGAAACATCGTTTTAGTTTATAATGCTTTTTATTAATAAATCTTATTTGGTTTATTAATAATACTTGTTGTTAATTAATAAATCAAAACAATAATTATATAATATGTACAACTATCCTACACTAAAAAACCGGCCAAGAGCGTGTCGGATACGCCCAAGATAGGGTTCCGTAGCCATTGCGAAAAAATCAAGTAATATTTTTCTAAGGATTTCGTATGTGTACGGAATCTTCCAAGTTTAGGTATCGTCAATACTTTGAAAAAAGCTCGTATTTCACAATCGATAATCTGGCAAAGTGAACTTTATTACGCGCGGATCAAGGTTCAGTTTTGTTTACATGCTGATTTGAGATACGAGCTTTTTCAAAGTAGTGATGGTATGTTTTATACCTTAGGCTACTATTTACTCTTAAACTACTAATATATTTACTACCATTCTGTTTTTTTTCAAATTTTTCCTCCCAACAGTTTAGATTTTAGAGGGGGGGGGGACGGTCGATTCTAATGAAAATTTTCACTTTAAAGTTAAATATTTCGCAAACATATCACTGAATACAAAAATCATGTTAGCAACCCCCCAATGGTTTTAAAAGACCTATCCAACGATATCCCACAATATAGGGTTAGTCGAGAAAAAAAAATCACCCCCACTTTACGTCTATTGGAGGTACCCTAAAAAAAAATATTTTTTTATTTTTTATTTTACCACTTTGTTAGCATGACTGATATGTAAATTCATGCCAAATTACAGCTTTTTAGTACTAACAGTCTCTGAGCTTAGCCGCGGACGGACAGACAGACAGACGACAGACATGGCGAAACTTTAAGGGTTCCTAGTTGACTACGGAACCCTAAAAAGTATTTACAATAAGAAAAAAGAAAACAAAAATATAATTAATCTAAAATGAAATGTAATAGAAGCCGTCGTGGCCTAGTGATTTGACCAATTGCCTCTCAAGCAGAGGGTCGTGGGTTCGAAGTACACAGTGAGACTGTAAAATCAACATCCGGCAGCAGTGTTTCCAGACAACTGACAACGGGGCTTTCAAGATAAGGGTATACTTCCTCAAAGGCCGGAAACTGATCTCTCCTTGAGCTGTTGTCGATATTTATGGGCGGTAGTGAACATGTCCCATCAAGTGCGAGTTGGACTCGCGCACCGAGGGTTCCGTACAAATTTATATGATCTATGAACATCCAGTCTTAGCAGACCCCTGCTCCTAAGCAAAATGTGCGCAGTGTGGGATCATTGTAGATTGGTTACTGATATAGACAGAAAGACAAAAAAAATATGTTTTTCGTAATTTTTCCTTTATCTGTGCACCTTGCACCTTGCATCGTAAAAAATATCAAGATTCTGAGTTCACGGGAAGTACCCTGTAGGTTTGGATTCCCTTGCGAGTGTCGAAAATTTGCGGCATAAATGGCTGTAGGTATCTTTTGATGGCGTTGGCTTAGAAGTTTGATTTTTGTTTCACAGCTCTAAGGGACATTAGACCTGAGTATTTGATATAAATTTCAGCTTGATACCTCTACGCGATCCTGAGAAAAAGGGTCTTGACATACGGACGGACGGACAAAAAAGTGATCCTATAAGGGTTCCGCTTTTCCCTTTCGAAGTGTAGAACCCTAAAAATCACCCGACTGTCGAAGGAGGGTTATGTTTTTCGAGCGTATGTATTAATGTATGTATGTATCATTCTTTGGCACGCCCTGCAGCCTAAACGGCTTAAAAGATTTTGAAGTGTGAGGTGTCATTACATTTGTCTCAGTTCCGCGAGTGACATTGGGTATATATTTTCTCGGAATTCCAAATGGGAACGGGAATGGGTTTGTTTCTCATGTCATGTAGTATTGAAATTAAAGTTATTATATTTATTTATGTTTTTAGTGTGTCAATGGTCAACACGAGCGAAGCTGCGTCTAAATGCGTCTGATAAATTAAGCAAAAAGTTGAGCCCTTCTGATATTCTAATAAAGAAGGTTTATCCCAAATGAATTCGTGGAATGACAATGTATTTTGCTTCTTATTATAGATAAAATATACCTGAAATAGCTCTGACATGAGGTAAGTATATTAAGCTTTGCAGACGGAATTGTTCACTGAAACTCGAAGATTTAGTGATACACGGGTTCATATTATTATAGAATTTCATTTAAGTAGTGCATTCACCCGCAGGATGAAGTTAGGGAGGCGAGGCGATACTGTTAATATGAAAGTTGGATAGATCTGACGTGATTTCATTCATAAAAGACTATCAATGGAAGCGTGAAGAGCATTTTCGTATTCAAGATGCGTTGCTGTCGGATTTTGAATTTTTCTACATCATCATCAATCATCGTCCCTGCCTATATACTTCCCACTGCAGGGCACAGGCATCCTCTCAGAATGAGAGGGGTTGTGCTGTAGTTCCCACGCGGGCCCAGTGCGGATTGAGAACTTCACACACACCATTGAATTTCTTCGCAGGTGTATGCAGGTTTCCTCACGTTGTTCCCCTTCGCCGTAAAGCTCATGGTAAATTTAAAATGTAGTTTCGCACATATGTAAATTCTGTAAAACTCAGAGATGCGAGCCGGGATTTGAACCCACGACCCGCTGCTTGAGAGGCCATAGGAGCCATTGCTGTGGGCTAGCCACCATGGCTTCCTCGATATATCTGTAGATAGATACATATTATATAAAAAAAACTCATCATAATTTTAGCCGAAAGACGTCCTCTGCTGAACATAGGCCTTCCCCAAAGTTCGCCAAACAGACCGGTCCTGCGCCATGCGCATCCAACGCGTTCCCGCAACCTTAACCAGGTCGTCGCTCCATCTTGTTGGAGGCTTGCCTACACTGCGTCTTCCGGTCCGCATTTGCCAGTCTAGAATCTCACTGCCCCGTGAGCCATCAGTTCTACGAGCGATGTGCCTGCCCACTGCCACTGGAGTTTGGCGATTCTTCGAATGAATTATTCTATTTCTGATCCCATGAAAATTGATATTAATGTAGAATTATTTTGCGATCAACGTAACTTCGAGGGATGCATAATCCTTTTCAATAGCCAAACCGTAATCTTCTGCTCACAATTTCATTTATATTAACTTCTACAAAATTGCGCAATCAATTCCGAATTTGCATATAGTTTGAAAGTTGTCTTATCTAGTTTAGTTTCAACTAAACAAATTGTTTCCAAAATAAATAATTTAGTTTGCAGCTGAAACAAACTCTCACCTGAACGTAATATTTAGTTATTGCGAAATACTTAGAAAAGCTTTTTCTTGCAAAGTTTTCTCATTCAAAAACATTGCTAAATAATACGGACTATCTGAAATACAGTTGGATATTTTTCAAGAAGGCGCTTTATATAGACAACTCTGTTTCAGTATTTTGATCGTAAAAAATGTATATTTTGATCATACCCACCGTAAGAAACAAACTAGTAGTCTTTCCTTTGGATATAAAATTAGCGACTCCCAATCAAACTTAAGATTTTACAAGCTTTTATTTACACAAAATATACATATTTACAAAAACATATTTTAAAAGACAAAAATAAAAAAACTTTAACTTAAACTAAACCTAAAAACCTTTGATCAATTATAACTGTAGATCCACAGTCGCGCGCCCGAAAATGTCCGAGCCAAATGAACGCCACTTTGATAAAGTGGCCTTCTTTTTTCTCAGAACGTTGCGTGAAACTGTCAAGTTTAGCTGTCAAGTGGAGTTTTGCCGCTACCGAAATTCGACTGTAATGAAGTAAAGACTAGGTTCAAATTTCTGTGTAGGTGATGATTTTATTTGTTACGCAACCAAATAAAAAAGTTCGGACATTCTTTGAAGGGGATTTTGTTCGGCAATGTGTATCTTCAGTTATAATTGATCAAAGCTAAAAACCTGTATTTACAAATATCTTTCAGATCGCTGCTAATGGGCAGGGTGCCCAATAACGCTGGCTGCGTTTCCTCATTGTATGGCAACGCCAATACGATGACCGAGGAAAGAGCCAGCCTTATATGATTTAAGATTTATATAAATGGGTCGAAAATTGGGCACTGATGTAGACTTGACTAAACAACATTGGCTATACAATCTTAACCTTTGCCACGCGGCGGACACGACGTACAAATACGCGTTCTTGAATCTACATAAGCACGACGACGTCTGTACACGCGTCCGCCTACATACATCGCGCGCGCACTCTTCTGGTTTCTGGCGGTTTCCGGCTATCTGCGCCTTGAGGGGTGGGGTAATTCGAATCGGTGCGGGGCGGACCGTTTCCATTCTGTACGTCAGTACTATTATATATTCTGTGCCTTTGCCAAGTCCAAGGAGAAACACGATAAAAAAAATGTGTATGAATCATTTCTTCAAAATAATATCACACTAACAAACTCGAAAATTATAGACACACTTGTTCGTGAAATTATGGTTAAAAAAGTTTTCTTCGGGTGAAATAAATTCGGTAGCAGATCATCATCATCATGTACCTATGTCCGTCCACTGCTGGGCATAGGCCTCTCCCATGGCACGCCACTGAGCACGATCCTCGGCCACTCTCATCCAGCTCTTGCCAGCCGCCTTGCGAAGATCATCGCTCCACCGAGTCTGAGGACGTCCAACGCTACGTTTGCCGATCCGTGGTCTCCACTCAAGAATTCGTCTACCCCAACCGATAGACGGAACGGACGGTAGCAGATACCAAAGACTAATTTGATACCGGTTTACATATTTCAAGTTGACCATAAGACATTAGTAAGCGCGGAAGAAGTCGCGGGCAAAAACTTGTTATAATAAAATTATAATTCATCATTTCAGCCGAAAGACGTCCACTGCTGAACATAGGCCTCCCCCATAAATTCCCCCATTTGGACCCGGGTATGTCCTAAAACTGCGGCCAGTAATACCGGAGGATGGGCAGCAGCGTCCCTAATATGTACGGTTTTTTCCACTGCGGTCGCCAACCCGCCTGCCAAGCGTGGCGACTACGGCAAATACCCCCCTATGGCTGAGTCCAAATTATAATTCATTAGAGAATAATGCACTGCATGCTTACCAGTTTGAACATTGTGTTGGTTTGTCTTGCGACAACTTTGTAGTCCTAAGGTAAACTGTGTATTGTAGGCTAGGTCTTTCCCTTTTATAGTCTAACGTGTCCTACGGTCTAGGCTATGCATCTCGGTGTAATAAATCTCACTCGTTTGGCAATCGCAACTTGAGTCTATGATCAAACAGTCAGTTTGATTTAAATCGGTCACTGAGCATATCCGTAAAAAATTGGGTTTAAGTATTGGGTATAGAGCTCGGAACGGTTTAGAGACTGTTTATTAGTTACGACATCAAAAAACAATAATAACAAGACGCGACTCCAGTAAAAAAATATTTTATTGTAGCCATGAAAGTAGACTCATTTTCAATTAGCTGCAAAATTGGATTTTTGGCTGCTTTCGAAGAAACAGCTTTAAATATAACAGCGAGGAAAATCTTAATAAATTTAACTGCCGCTGAGCTCACTCATGTTACTACTATGTATACATAGTTGCATATATTATACTAACACATACAAGCCGCTGAGTACCAGTTTCTCGATTGAGTTGGTCTGGACACGTGACAGCGTATCAAGCCAAGTTCAAGCAATAGGAACTGACAAAGCAGCACCGTGTGTGATATTACACGAACCATATATTATAATACTAGCTTTTGCCCGCGACTCCGTCCGCGTGGAATTAGTAATTTGGGCAGCTTATTTTTTTTATCCAATTTGCTTTTTCATCA
This sequence comes from Archips xylosteana, assembly GCA_947563465.1. Lineage (NCBI taxonomy): Eukaryota > Metazoa > Arthropoda > Insecta > Lepidoptera > Tortricidae > Archips > Archips xylosteana. The sequence goes on along the minus strand of OX387351.1, from coordinate 1,321,339 downwards.
ATTATGGCTCTCTTTAGTTCCTCGATATAAAAAAAATTACCGTACCTACTCCCAAGTCACTACTTCTAAAAACTGTTCTATAAATTCTTAAAATAGACGTATCTTTCTTATTTGTGAACCGGTTCAAATGAAACAAACACTAAATGTTAATCCAAGAAAATACCAACATCTAATACCTTTAAACGAGCAATTCTTGTATATATGTATATATATATATGTATATATATAATCAGGATCTCGGAAACGGCTCCAACGATTTCGATGAAATTTGGTATGTGGGGGTTTTCGGGGATGAAAAACTGATCTAGCTATGTTTCATTTTCAGAAAATCGCTTTTACTCGTGTTTTCCGGCTATTTTTGTTTGCATTAGAATATAAAGCTAAATTTCGCCCACTTCGAGCAGATCATAATGGCACATTAGAAATCGGGTGGTCGCGGATCCAGCCGACCTTGGTTCGAATCCACGTTTTTTTTTCAACATTTTTAGTTTTTTTTTTAAGTTTATTTTTCATGAGAAAACGTCAAGTTTCTTCTTTTGTGAGAAAAAGTTACTTTATTGTGAGAAAAAGTTACTTTTTTGTGAGAAAAAGTTACTTTTTTGTTAGAAAAAGTATTATAGGGAACGTGCAGTAACTATAGGCGGCAGCACTAATGCGACAGAAGAGACACTATGCGGACAGTAAAACAAACTTATCAAGGTAAAACATTCAAATTGATGGCACCCTTATGGCACCAGTTGGCAGCACCGTCTATGTGCACGTTCCCTATTGGGAGCACAGAACAGGAAAAGCCGGTTATCTGTAAAGTCGGTTTACGGACGATAGTTTAACGTGACTCACCCAACCTCCGGTGTTTTTGTCAAATATCTTGAAAACGGTGCATCCTACGGCAAAATCAATGAAATTTTCATCCCCCCTTTAATACCCCCGCGCTCCATCCCCCGCATCCCCTCCCCCCTCTCACCCCCCCCCCCCACCCCTCCGGTGTATATAATCAGGATCTCGGACACGGTTCCAACGATTTCGATGAAATTTGGTATTTGGGGGTTTTCGGGGATGAAAAATTGATCTAACTTGGTCTTATCTCTGGGAAAACGCTTGGTACCGAGTTTCTGCCCGAGCAGAGCTCGGTCGCCCAGGTACTATTAGTGAAAACCGCATCCTTCTAGGTTAAGCCGTTTCTGAGATTAGCGCGCACAAACGCACAGACAAACAGACAATAATTCTAGAAAACATTGTTTTGGGTTCTATTGCGCTAGTAAATAGCCCTAGTGATAGTTTTTCTCAAATATCTTCAATGTATAGACACCGACTTGTTACAGATTTATTATATGTATATATAGATGTGATGTCCGTATCTGTTGCCAAAAAAAGTCGTAATAGCCTAGTGGTTTACTTGTGGCTATTCAAGCAGGGGGTTGTGAATTGGAGCTCGGGCTCGCACTTCAGAGTTTTTAGGTATTTATGCGCAAAATTACATTTGAAATTTACCGGGAACTACACCGAGCCTTCTCATTTTGAGAGGCTATGTGGGATGTATAAGCCGAGATGATGTTATGTTGGTGTTTGTTTTGTTGATTCTATGTGCCATAATATCTGAGTCTCACAGTATTTTTCTATTTATAATATACTTAACACCTATATTTACTGATTACAAATTGTGTTCAGTAAACATTTGATTGTGATAACAATGCCCTTAGCCAAACCTGATTAAAATAATAACCAACCAATTAAGGTACGGAAAATATAATTGGGCAAAGTTTTCAGACATTCTAGGAAATCTGCGTAGCTTGAGAGTAAACAACCATTTGCGACTATTATTTCCTAACGAATAATATTAATTTAATGAATAAAAATCCTCTGTTCAAAACATAAACATTTTCGTTGATAAACAATGATGAAGTTCATTATCCGTGGTTATTATTAAAGTATTCTAGTTTTTTGTTTATACACATTGTAACGTCTCACTCTCAGAATGAGAGAGCTTAGGTCGTAGTTCCCACGCGTACCCAGTGCAAATTAGAAACTTCACGCACACGCCTTTGAATAGAAAGTGCGTGCAGATTTCCTCACGATGTTACCCTCTCTATAAATCTCTTGGTAAATTTCAATCATAATTTTGCACATAAATTGCGAAAAACTTAGAGGTGCGAGCCCACGAAGCCCACGACTCTCTGCTTGAAAGACCATAGGTCAAACCATTAGGCTACATCGATTTAAATACAAAAACAAATCAATTTAAATGAGAATTTTTAATTTTATTGAAACCAACATAACTTATAATATACTCGTAAGACCACTTATAATGCAGACCGAACAGTAAAAATTTTAAATTAAAAAAACTCCGCGAATATTTTAAAATTAAAATTCTAATCCAAAACATTTATTTCGGAGAATGTATCCATGACGTTAGTTTAAAAAAATACAATAAAAAAGCAAACAAAAAATCACCTCCTTTTAATTTTCAATCAATTAACAAATATCTCAAATTTACACATGACAATTCACAGCGGTCTTACTGTACATTTAATATCGCGAACAAATCAAGTTGCGCTCGCGCCGCCGTCGTCGCTAATTTAAAACCGTTAATTGAAGCTAACAAAGTTAACGCTTATTGTATTAAAAACCAACAAAATAAACATGTGGGAAATTATGTATTCTGGTTATTATGTGTTTGTTCCGGACCATTTACGTGGGCACATTTTTTGTAGAAATACGGCTGTAAGAAAGCTAATTGAGAGAGCACGATAAATACGAACTTTTCCGATAAAATACGAAAGAAAATCATTTTGTACTACATCTGTAGCAGCCTATATGGGCTTGGCTAGAGCAAGCTTTGTGTTCGCTAGGTCTATTTATAACACCGGAACAGGTCGACTGCAAGGCGGATGACAAGTCTATATAAGGCGTTCAAGATCCTAGGTTTAGAGCGTTAGGCTGCCTGTCTACTGTAGCGGTAATGCGGACTATGTCTGTACCTAGACCAAGAGCTAGATAGTGGAGCAGAGCGAGAAATTAACTGAGTCATCATCATCATTTCACCCGAAAGACGTCCACTGCTGCAGCCTGCTGAACATAGGCATCCCCAAGACGCGCCAAACAGATCTAACATAGAGTGTACCGGTAAACAACCTGTAAACGGTACTTTAGTGGATTTTGGGGCTATTTTGATAGATTTAAAATGGTTACCGTAAAGTTGTAACTTTGGCCCATATAAAACTAAATAAAGAAGAGTCTAGTAAAAAACATAAAAACGTGAGCAGTCAGCTAAAACAAACCATACGGCAATTTGCCCTAATTTTGATGCAATAATAAAATCTGGACAGAGTTAATCCCAATGGTCAAAGTTACCCTTCAGGGCCAAAGTAACCAGACTTTACTGTATAAAAACGCAAATATTCATAGCTCGATTGAGCAAATGACGTAAAAAGTTAGGTGATTTATCAAGATAGTTATTTTCACTGCCACAGATGGTCTAAAAAAATAAGGACACGGCATAAAAAACGGTTTTCTAAAGTAGCCCCGCATTTCAAAGTAACCCCAGCTTACGGTAACTTTTGGTAGCATAGACACTACAATTTGTTAGCGTCTAACATTTGGCAGCATAGCGTAAGGTTGTGGTACCTACTCTGAAGATGAGCTCTGGTTGAGTTCAAAACGCGTCAGTGTAGTTTGGTGGTGGTGATAGTTGTGTGGAGTTACAGTGTGGAGGTAGAAGAACTGCATGAACACGCATTTCTTACATAAACGTAATTATCGTAAGATCGCGGGTGAGCAAAGTAATTGTTTCAGTTCACTATCAATGATCCATAACCATTTACTTTTCGAACTGCCATAACCATTTTACTTGATTGCCAAACAAGAAACCCCCTAATTGATAGTTCCTAAGTGCCCCCTAGTTTCACATAATTAAAATGGGAAGCCATTAGCCGTGAAATATGTGCACTTGAGACATACTCGGAGGGAGGTCATTGATCTTATATTTTGCTAGCTATTTATAGAACACAGGAGCACTTGATGTCACGAGAGTTACCTTTAGCACTGTACAAAAAAAACTAAGTTTTCCTCGAGGGGGAAACTTGTACAGCACACACTTGTAAAAAGTACGGGCAAGGAATTTAATTTCCAACCCACCTAAGATTGAACATCGTACAGCAAACTGTCACCATAAGAGATAGCTACGATGTTGCTTTGACCCCTCTAGTTGCAGTAGTTCGGTTGATTTGTCCGGGACCGAACTGCTGCAACACTTTTTGTCTCAGTAGTTCGGTTAAGACGTCAAACCGAACTGTTGGGAAGACTTTAGTTGCAGTAGTTCTGTTGACTGTCCGGGATCGAACTACTGCCACAATTTTAGTCTTATTAGCTCGGTTATGACGTCAAACCTAACTATTGAGAATTGAAACGACTCAAAAGGACGTTTAAGGATTAGATTGTACAACAAGAGCATAAAACGAGCCATTTTACCCGAGACGTTTGGTGAACATTGACGTTGGATTTAATGCTAGAGTTTTGGGTACACTCTTCTTTTCACTTCGATTGCAAGGAAATGAAATAGCAACATTGCAAATAAAATTAACTAGCTCTTATTTTTCATGGATTGTGTATTTAGCTATATTTTTAATCGCGCTTTTGAGTCGTTTCAATTTTCAGTAGTTCGGTTTGACGTCACAACCGAACTAATGAGACTAAAAGTGTGGCAGTAGTTTGGTCCTGGACAATCAACCGAACTACTGCAACTAAAGGTTTCCCAGCAGTTCGGTTTGACGTCTTAACCGAACTACTGAGACAAAAAGTGTTGCAGCAGTTCGGTCCCGGACAAATCAACCGAACTACTGCAACTAGAGGCTTTGACCTGTTGCATTTGACATTGCAAATTTTTTACGACATTTTTACGAAATGGGTAGGGCATTAAATTTCTTGACTGTACTATTGAACCAGCTGAAAATGTAACCTACTATGGATTTTTTACAAGCTTTTATTTAACGTGCAATAAACGTTTGTATTGTATGTATGGGTCAAATCTTGGAATTCGAATTTGACCCACTTCCAGTGGTCGGATTCACTTGAAATTTGGTATACTTATACAAGTTTAATAACAATGCAAGTGCAGTTAACAAAAATTACAGTCAGTGAAAAAGATTGCGCTAATGATAAAAAAAAATCCGTATAAGTAAAAAACCACCCAAGTGCGAGTTGGACTCGCGCACAAAGGGTTAAGTACCATTATCTATACCTAAACGGCAAAAAACACAATTTTTTTTTTTTTTTTTTTATGTTAGATAGGCCAGACAAACGAGCTAGTGGGTCACCTGATGTTAAATGAACACCACTGTCCATAGACACCCGCAGCGCTTTACACGATGCCAGTGCGTTGTCGGCCCTAAAGGAGAGGGAATAGGGGAAGGGGGAGAGGGAGGGGGAGAGGGAAGGGGTGAGGTATTGGGCCCCCGGCACTCTCACTGACCGTACGAAACGCAAGCAGGATTACTGCTGCTTCACGCCGGTGTTCTGTGAGAGGGTGGTACTGCCCCGGACGAGCCGGCCCATTCGTGATGCAGCGGCTAGCTACAACATGGCTCTACCACTTCAACACAATACAATTTTTCTACAATTGTAGTTGTTTGTTTTAATTTAATTATTTATTTTTAAAGTGAATATATAACTAAATATTCTGTGAATATTTCAAGCGTCTACCTGTTGCCGTTATCAATATCGAGCAAAAACGAGCATAAAAATTACGTTTGTTGTGTGGGAGCCCCCCTAAATATTTATTTTATTCTGTTTTTTAGTATTCAACACTTGGCCTTTTTTTAATCTATTCATGGCGTACCTATTATTGTTTCTTGCGTCCTGTCAAACGTTGCAAGAGTCGAAGAGACCTCTTTATGGGAATCTATCTATCTAATACCTTTAAACGAGCAATTCTTGTATATATGTATATATATATATATATATATAATCAGGATCTCGGAAACGGCTCCAACGATTTCGATGAAATTTGGTATGTGGGGGTTTTCGGGGATGAAAAACTGATCTAGCTATGTTTCATTTTCAGAAAATCGCTTTTACTCGTGTTTTCCGGCTATTTTTGTTTGCATTAGAATATAAAGCTAAATTTCGCCGACTTCGAGCAGATCATAATGGCACATTAGAAATCGGGTGGTCGAGGATCCAGCCGACCTCGGTTCAAATCCACGTTTTTTTTCAAGATTTTTAGTTTTTTTTTTTAAGTTTATTTTTTATGAGAAAACGTCAAGTTTCTTCTTTTGTGAGAAAAAGTTACTTTTTTGTGAGAAAAAGTTATTTTTTGCGAGAAAAAGTTACTTTTTTGTTGGAAAAAGTATTATAGGGAACGTGCAGTAACTATAGGCGGCAGCACTAATGCGACAGAAGAGACACTATGCGGACAGTAAAACAAACTTATCAAGGTAAAACATTCAAATTGATGGCACCCTTATGGCACCAGTTGGCAGCACCGTCTATGTGCACGTTCCCTATTGGGAGCACAGAACAGGAAAAGCCGGTTGTCTGTAAAGTCGGTTTACGGACGATAGTTTAACGTGACTCACCCCTCCACCCCCTCCGGTGTTTTTGTCAAATATCTTGAAAACGGTGCATCCTACGGCAAAATCAATGAAATTTTCATCCCCCCTTTAATACCTCCGCGCTCCCTCCCCCGCATCCCCTCCCCCCCTCTCAACCCCCCCCCCCCCACCCCTACGGTGTATATAATCAGGATCTCGGAAACGGTTCCAACGATTTCGATGAAATTTGGTATTTGGGGGTTTTCGGGGATGAAAAATTGATCTAGCTTGGTCTTATCTCTGGGAAAACGCTTGGTACCGAGTTTCTGCCCGAGCAGAGCTCGGTCGCCCAGGTACTATAAGTTAACGAGCAATACGCAAATGCGAGTAATACACAAAAACTAAAGTCTCAAAATTCGCCATCATACACTATTGTACAGAGGGTTACTGCATGTAGTCTACTCCTGTGGTAAGTGCTTTATGATAAATGCTTGAAATAGTTTGGATTAAGACTTAGTTACACCCTAAATCATTAATAGTGATTAAGGTGGCTCGAAAATTTATCGTGACCTGTGGTTTTTGTTGATAACTTCGGTCTAGGTTTGTTAGAAGATATAATTAAAATGGACGGTGACATAGTGGTTTTTCGAGAAGTATAAAAACGGGGGTGAACAACTTGTATACATTTACTGAGTTGGTATAGGGTTGGTCGTGACAACGTCTACAGGATCTCCCTGTAATGCGTTTCTTTAAAACTCAAGACAAAACGGACAAGAGTATAATTTGCAATATTCAATCAGTTTATTTATTTCGTAAAGAATTGATAGTGTGTTGAACCGGACTTGTCCCATTTGTGTGTGGTACACTGGTTGTTGTACCACTATACCTTGATAAGCTCGTGCGTGCGTGGAACCCTGTCGCAGGGAGCCTCGGCTGTCCTTAACAAGATTTATTTATTTATTTGTTTATTAAGTCATGTACCTATACATATAGAAACAAGGTGTTATAATATTTAAGTCAGTCCATGACACCCTTAAAAGGGCATATAATGATAATAATTAAACCAAACTTAAGATTAGCTTATGTTAGAAATTATATAAAATTACATTATTACTACAATCATGCATTCAATATTAATTGCCATTATAAGTATTTTATGTCAATGAGTTATTGAAAAAATGTCATTTTTAAATAATATATGCGAATCAAATTAAAATTATAATTACTCAAATTGTCAATATTTATTAAAATAATAATTTTCCTAATTTATATTAATAAAAATTAAATTGCAGTTTCGTCATTCAAGAACTCATTAACAGAGTAATAACATTTATTAATTAAAAATGTCTTGAATTTATTTTTGAAGATATTGTTACGGGTTCTTGTCTAATGGATTCTGGGATTTTTTTTTTTTTTTTTTTATGTTAGATAGGCCAGACAAACGAACTAGTGGGTCACCTGATGTTAAATGAACACCACTGTCCATAGACACCCGCAGCGCTTTACACGATGCCAGTGCGTTGTCGGCCCTAAAGGAGAGGGAATAGGGGAAGGGGGAGAGGGAGGGGGAGAGGGAAGGGGTGAGGTATTGGGCCCCCGGCACTCTCACTGACCGTACGAAACGCAAGCAGGATTACTGCTGCTTCACGCCGGTGTTCTGTGAGAGGGTGGCACTGCCCCGGACGAGCCGGCCCATTCGTGATGCAGCGGCTAGCTACAACATGGCTCTACCACTACAACATGGCTCTACCACTACAATTTTATTTTTGGATTTTATTGGTTATTTGAATACATTTATATTGAGGACCATTTTTGAACATTTTTATATTTGATTTTGGTAATAATAATCTATTTCTATATTGTGTCCTCGTTGTACTTTTGTCTGTTTTTCCTTTAAATAGTTCAGGATGTTTTCGTACGAACAATGCCGATTCCAGTAAGTAAATTGAGGGTAGGGTTAACAATAAATAAAATAAATAAAATAAATATCACGGGACAATTCACACCAATTGACCTAGTCCCAAAGTAAGCTTAGCAAAGCTTGTGTTATGGGTACTAGGCAACGGATAAACATACTTATATAGATAGATACATACTTAAATACATATTAAACACCCAAGACCCGAGAACAAACATTCGTATTTTTCATACAAATATCTGCCCCGACACGGGAATCGAACCCGGGACCTCAAGCTTCATAGTCAGGGTCTCTAACCACTAGGCCATCTGGTCGTCTAACAACAACACAATATGTGTTTTATGATTGTTTTTAATGAGTGCGGCAAACGCTGACTGCGACAGGGTTCCGCGGAGGGTCGCGCACGAGTTTGTCGGAATATAGTACAGTCTTTGATCAATTATAACTGTAGATCCACAGTCGCACGCCCGAAAATGTCCGAGCCAAATGAGCGCCACTTTGATAAAAGTGGCCTTCTTTTTTCTCAGAACGTTGCGTGAAATTGTCAAGTTTAGCTGTCAAGTGTCAACCGAAATTCGACTGTAATGTAGTAAAGACTAGGTTCAAATTTCTGTGTAGGTGATGATTTTAATTGTTATGCAAACAAATAAAAAAGTTCGGACATTTTTTGAAGGGGATTTTGTTCGGCAATGTGTATCTTCAGTTATAATTGATCAAAGAGTACAGTACCTAATTTAATACTCATCATCATTTCAGCCGAAAGACGTCCACTGCTGAACATAGGCCTCCCCTAAGGCTCGCCAAACAGATCGGTTTCGTGCCATCCGCATCCAACGCGATCCCGCAACATTAACCAGGTCGTCGCTCCACCTTGTTGGAGGCCTACCTACACTGCGTCTGCCAGTCCGTGAACGCCATTCGAGAACCTTTTTGCTCCATCGGCCATCAGTTCTGCGAGCGATGTGCTCTGCCTGCCCACTGCCACTTGAGTCTGGCGATTCTTTTAATAATTTTCTCTTAGATTATTTCATACACTGATAGAGCTTCGCCAGCATGAAAACGTCCCGAAAAATATAAGCCAACTGTTGGCTTCTATGTCATTTGCCTCCCTTCAGTTTGAATGACGTAACGTAATCGTAATATGAAGCTGTCAAATAAATTTTTGGACGTTTTGTATCGCATTGTTTGCTACTGACACTATCTAGTGCATAAATAATCTAAGAATTTTCTTTTAAATCTATATATATAAAAGAAGAAACTGACTGACTGACTGACTGACTGACTGACTGACTGACTGACTGACTGACTGACTGACTGACTGACTGACTGACTGACTGACATATCAACGCACAGCCCAAACCACTGGGCCTAGAGATTCCAAATTTGGCATGTAGGTTCCTTATAAGGTCTAGGGGTGCACTAAGAAAGGATTTTTCAAAATTCACTCCCTAAGGGGGTGAAAAGGGGGTCCACAGTTTGTATGGGGAAACAAGATTAGTTCGACTATTTTATTCGAAACTTCACAGAAGTACTCCTAATGGTAAATGAGTAAACACGTGTTTCAGGTTTTTTGAGAATTCAACCCCTAAAAGGGGGGAAAGGGGTAACAAAGTCTGATAATCAACATGGGTGTTGTTTCTATGGTTTATCGGGTCGCTGGTTATGAAAACAACAACGGTTTTAAAATCCGATGTGGCGGACGTAAAATACCATCTCCCTGGATGGGGTTGAAATGTCTAATTAAACTAAATGACTGTTGATATACCAACGCACAGCCCAAACAACTGGACCTAGAGACTTGAAATTTTGCACATAGATACCTTATACAATTTAAGCATCCAGGATTTTTGGGAATTCCCACGGGGACGGGAAAAAACGGGATTTATATATTCGATTCCGAGAGACCCTATCTCATTAACTATAATAACTAGACTCTTCAAACTTAATACACAAGTAGGTATTACATTAGTTAAAACATTGATTTCAGGATTTTTCAAAATTCCCACGGAATAAGGAAAAAACGGGATTTATATATTCAGTTCAACGGGATCCTATGAAGTATAATTACTAGACTCTTGAAATTTGGCATAGAAGTAGGTAATTATAATAATAAAAAACAGTTTGAAGGATTTTCGAAAATTCCCACGGGATAAGGAAAAAACGGGATTTTTCGCTTTACTGGTCGTAGAAAGCTGAAATTCGGCATCTGGGTTGCTTAGAAAGTGTAGAGGAGGCTTAAGAGAGGACTTTCCAAAATTCTCATGGGAACGGGAAAAAACGGGATTTTTCGGTTTACTGGTCGTAGAAAGCTAAAATTCGGCATGTAGGTTGCTTGGGGAGTGTAGAGGAGCATTGAGAGAGGACTTTCCAAAATTCCCACGGGAACGGGAAAAAACGGGATTTTTCGTTTTACTGGTCGTAGAAAGCTGAAATTTGGCATGTAGGTTGCTTGGGAAGTGTAGAAGTGCATTAAGGGAGGACTATACAAAATTCCCACTGGAACGGGAAAAACGGGATTTTTCATTTTACTGGTCATAGAAAGCTGAAATTCGGCATGAGGTTGCTTGGGGAGTGTAGAGGAGCATTGAGAGAGAACTTTCCAAAATTCCCACGGGAACGGGAAAAAACGGGATTTTTCGTTTTACTGGTCGTAGAAAGCTGAAATTTGGCATGTAGGTTGCTTGGGAAGTGTAGAAGAGCATTAAGGGTGGACTATACAAAATTCCCACGGGAACGAGAAAAACGGGATTTTTCATTTTACTGGTCGTAGAAAGCTGAAATTCGGCATGAGGTTGCTTGGGCAGTGTAGAGGAGCATTGAAAGAGGACTTTCCAAAATTCCCACGGGAACGGGAAAAAACGGGATTTTTCGTTTTACTGGTCGTAGAAAGCTGAAATTTGGCATGTAGGTTGCTTGGGAAGTGTAGAAGAGCATTAAGGGAGGACTATACAAAATTCCCACGGGAACGGGAAAAACGGGATTTTTCATTTTACTGGTCGTAGAAAGCAGAAATTCGGCATGAGGTTGCTTGGAGAGTGTAGAGGAGCATTGAGAGAGGACTTTCCAAAATTCCCACGGGAACGGGAAAAAACAGGATTTTTCGTTTTACTGGCCGTAGAAAGCTGAAATTTGGCAAGTGGGTTTCCTGGGGAGTGTAGGGGAGTATTAAGAAACTATTTCCCGAAATTCTTACGAGAACGGGAAAATACGGGATTTTGCGTTTTACTGATTGTAAGCTAAAATTTCAAAATTCATAAGTTTATACTGTAAGTAGGCCGCAAAGGGCTCTTTAACCGACTTCAAAAAAAGGAGGAGGTTATGCATTCCACTTAATGTATTTTTTTTTATGTAAGTATGTTCACCGATTTCTCGGTCAATTGTGGACCGATTTTAAAAATTATTTTTTTATTCGAAAGAATATAATATACTACTGAGATAGTCCCATTGTCACGCAAGCAAGCAAGCGTGCATGCATGCTTGCATCTGCATCTTGCTTGCATGCTTGCTTGCTTGCCTATATGCTTGCTTGCTTGATATTTTGGTGCTTTGGAATTCTCATGGTACACGCGAGCGAAGCCGCGGGCAATAGCTAGTTAATAATAAAATAATGAAATTAGAATTATAATTCCGTAACAGGAAAAAAAACCAGCATTCGTTTTGGATTTGACATTAAAAGTGTGAGTTTTTCGTAATTTAATTTCTGTTTAGACATTAAAAAAACAGCTTGTATACTACGTTGTCTTCTAAACAACAATAAAACAAAGCACAATATTCAAACAATTTATTTCCCAAACAGATGATAGTGCGTCTTGACTTTGTAACTAACTGGATGCACCGGGTGTACTAATGGCGCGTGGTACACCGGTTGATGTATCACTGGTGCATGGTACCCATGGTACGGCTCGTGGTACACTGGGACATGGTGTACCAGTGGGGCGGCCTCGTATGACGAGGTGTGGATGTGAATGCCCGGCACCGGCTGGGCTGAGGTTAGAAGAATCGTTGAGAGGATCTGAAACAAACGTACTTTTTACCCGACTGTCGAAGGAGGCTTATGTTTTTCGAGCGTATGTATTTTTTTATGCATGTATGTATCATTCTTGAGCAGGCCCTGCAGCGTGAACGGCTCAATGGTTTTAGAAGGTTGCGGTGTCACTAGATTCGTCTCAGTTCCGAGAGTGACATACGGTATATATTTTCCTGGAACTCCCATGGAAACGGGAATTATACAGGCGGTTTTTTTAACTAAAGTATTGAAATTATAAACCCTAAATATTATTAGTTTGTAAATGCTACTAAACTTTGTCAAAGTATTTTTAACGAACGCAAAGGTACGGGTGAACGGTAGAGTAGACATATAAACGAATTCATGACAAAATTTCCTTTTAAGTACCTACTTTTCTCATTTTTTTACCGACCTTTAGTTTCTTATTCGTTGAGCTCGACATCCGAGTATTTCGGTTTCGGATTACATATTTATAGCTTCATTACAGTTTCGGATATCCGCTACAAGTTTCTTCCCTGAATGCAGACGATTTATGATTTTTCAAAGGGATGTTGCGGAATGTGAATGTGATACCGGTTCTTTACCTTTAGTTCCAGTCAGCGATAGTAAAAAGTTTTATTTACTGTGTAGATTTGATAGTCTCGCAGTTAGAAAATCTGACTAAGAAGCTGGAGGTGCCGGGATCCCGGTGCCCCTTTTCTCCCATAAAATTTTAAGTCATAATGTATCATTAGTCATAATCAACGTTAGTCATACAGTGATTTATTTCTGAAACGGTATTTTTTTCAGGACTTTTTTAAATGCCATCTTATAGAATTCAGTAGGTTAGGTAAGGTTTGTTTTATAACAATTCCGGAAAATAAATTGTTTCAGAAATAAATCACTGTATGACTAACTTTGATTATGTTATGACTAATGATACATTATGACTTAAAATTTTATGGGAGTCATTATAGACCCGCCGGGATCCTCAGTTGGGACAGATATTCATTAATTTTTTCATTCATCCTAGCCTATATACATCCCACTGCAGGGCACAGTAGGTCTCCTCTTAGAATGAGAGGGCTTGAGAGGGCCCAGTGCCGATTGGGAAATTCACACACACCATTTAATTTCTTCGCAGGTGTATACAGGTTTCCTCGCGATGTTTTCCTTCACCGTAAAGATCATAGCAAATCACAAATGTAATTTCGCACATAAGTTCCGAAAAACTCAGAGGTGCGTGCTGGGATTTGACCCTTTGTTTGAGAGGTCATAGGTCTAAGGGACAGATAATAATAAATATAAATATTATTGGACAATCTTACACAAATCGACCTAGGCACAAACTAAGCAAAGCTAGTACTGTGGGTACTAGACGACGATAAACATACTTATATAGATAAAAAAAAACATACAGACGAATTGAGAACCTCCTCTTTTTTTTGAAGTCGGTTAATAAATATTTAAATACATAGAAAACATCCATAACTCAGGAACAAATATTCGTGCTCATCACACAAATAAATGCCCTTATCGGGATTTGAACCCAGGACCTCTTGCTTCGTAGGCAGGGTACTACCAACTAGGCTAAAGCGGTCGGACAATGTTTGTTCTCGAGTCTTGGGTTTTTAATATATATGTATTTAACTATGTTTAAACGTCGTCTGACGTCATTATTTTGGCAGTTTAGTGGTTTAACATAATGGTCTCTCAAACAAAAGATTGTGGATTCGACCCCGGGCTTCGCCGTAATGTACGTACGAAATTACGTTTGAAATTTAACATGAATTTTACGGTCAAGGAAAAACCTGCGCACAACTGCGGGTAAATTAAATGGTGTGTGTGAAGTTCCCAATTCACACTGGGCCCGCGTAGGAACTACAGCCCAAGCCCTCTCATCCTGGACAGGGGTCACAGTGTAGGCTGTATAACGTGTATAAACTGGGGCTAATTTAATTTTGCTGATGCCATTTTCAAGTATTTTGATTGACCAACTTGACTTACATTGTCTACGTAACTTGTAGTATAATTAGTAATAGAGTAACCAACTTATTCTTAATGAAAAGGTCGCATTTGTAATTAATGGTTTATGGTCTGTGGAGGCCTGAGATAGTTATTGAACTTTTTTGAGTTCAACAACATAAGGTTAATAAAAAGTTTAAATATGAGATTGTAGAGGTTATTTTTGAGTAAATATTTATAAAAAAAAAATCGCCTCCGTACCAAGGAAATGCTCGGTACCAAGACATCTAACGACCAATAACTGACAATTCATTGATTATCCATTGTAACTTTAAATGACTATTTTCTAAGATTAAGCATTTTGGCACATTGGGACCAGGTCAGAGTAACTTCGAATATTCTAAGGAGACATCGTTTAAATTTAATGTTTCAGTTATGAGCTACACTCTGTATATTTTCACTAAGAGAATTAAAATGATCTTACCACAATCAGCGGTAAAAGTGTCATGTTGTCCACCGACCTTTGACGAATGTCACACGTTATGAGCACGCCGTATTTATAAGTCTTATTGGAGACCTAGAATCACTAAGTACTCACGGCAGGAGGTGCCACGCTTCTCCCTTGTACCCATAACACATGTGCGGTTCATTTACCTACGACTGTGTAATTATTGCCCCGAATACTACGACTACGGCACGCGCTGATAATTGGTGCAAAGAAATGAAGAGTTCTGATGATTTGTTACATAAAGATGTGCTTTCTACGTTGCGGGCGGTCCCGACAGCACAATTCGTTGTTCCTGAGAAACGTTTAGACGTGTGTGTTTGTTGTATTCGTTTTTACAGTTGTATATTGGTACAGCCAAGTGTAAAATATGATCATGATGGTACCTGCTCATAATATGTCCCATAGCTCTTAATATTATGTCGTCGGATTAAGGTATCGATATATAATTATACGACCATTTTAGACGACCACATGGCCTAGTGGTTAAAGAACCTGACTACGAAGCTTGAGGTCCCGGGTTCGATTCCCGCGTCGGGGCAGATATTTGTATGAAAAATACGAATGTTTGTTCTCGGGTCTTGGGTGTTTAATATGTATTTAAGTATGTATCTATCTATATAAGTATGTTTATCCGTTGCCTAGTACCCATAACACAAGCTTTCCTTAGCTTACTTTGGGACTAGGTCAATTGGTGTGAATTGTCCCGTGATATTTATTATATTTATTTATTTATTTATTTTTTTATTTAATTATGAGAGGATTTAATCGATACGCATTTTTGCACTTGAGTCTACTTGGTTGTGTTTCTAGGAACCGCAGATCTAATTGTAAGAAGAAATAGTAATTTATTGAATCAGGCGTTACTTTGCGAAGGTCCATATTAATGAACTAAAACAATTACTTTGCTCACCCGCGACCTTACAATAGTTACGTTTATGCAAGAAATGTGTGTTCATGCAGTTCCTCCACCTCCACACTGTACGAACACACACAAATCACATAAACACAACTATCACCACCACCAAGCTACACTGACGCGTTTCGAACTCAACCAGAGCTCATCCTCGGAGTTACCACAACCGTATGCTATGCTACCAAATGTTAAACTAACAAACCAAAACAAATGTTTTAACTTGTCACTGTAACTTCACAAGTACCCACTTTATTTTTCTTATTCTCAAACTACCCCACAAAAATTAACTTTTATTGACATATTATAAAACTACCTTGAATTTTTGTTTATTTATTTATAAGGCATATTTTATTAATACTAACTGTTCAAATTAGACCCAAGCCGCAGTAAAGGAGAAGATACTAAATTTACCTGTTCATTAATAATAGACCCCATAGTGTTGTACCTAATTATTTCCATGCATTCCAGAGCATCCAGACGCAACCCCTTGCCGCAATAATGTAACACTTCATACGAATCTGAATCTAACAATGAATGATTTGATTCCAACAAATGTTTTACAAAATTCGATCTATCTGGATATTTGTTAGATTCAGATTCGTATGAAGTGTTACATTATTGCGGCAAGGGGTTGCGTCTGGATGCTCTGGAATGCATGGAAATAATTAGGTACAACACTATGGGGTCTATTATTAATGAACAGGTAAATTTAGTATCTTCCCCTTTACTGCGGCTTGGGTCTAATTTGAACAGTTAGTATTAATAAAATATGCCTTATAAATAAACAAAAATTCAAGGTAGTTTTATAATATGTCAATAAAAGTTAATTTTTGTGGGGTAGTTTGAGAATAAGAAAAATAAAGTGGGTACTTGTGAAGTTACAGTGACAAGTTAAAACATTTGTTTTGGTTTGTTAGTTTAACATTTGGTAGCATAGCATACGGTTGTGGTAACTCCGAGGATGAGCTCTGGTTGAGTTCGAAACGCGTCAGTGTAGCTTGGTGGTGGTGATAGTTGTGTTTATGTGATTTGTGTGTGTTCGTACAGTGTGGAGGTGGAGGAACTGCATGAACACACATTTCTTGCATAAACGTAACTATTGTAAGGTCGCGGGTGAGCAAAGTAATTGTTTTAGTTCGTTTTTTAAGAAATAGTAATGTTACCCGTATTTCTTTGCATGTCGATGTCGCCATTTTCCTTTCCTCAATTCACACATGTTTTTTGTGTTTAGTTTTTGGTCTGTAAATTGCCGTACTTATCAGTGAAAAAGTCCTTCAGTGCAACAATTTTTGTATTAACCGATATTTCGAGCAATCACTTTCATTACAGACAGCTAGGAAAACAAATATGATGCCTATTTAGTTATAAATATGTATGGGCGCCGCGCACTTTTAGCTCGTGTGATTTTTTTTATACAGCTTGCGTTCACGCCTTTTTTTTTTATGTTAGATAGGCCAGACAAACGAACTAGTGGGTCACCTGATGTTAAATGAACACCACTGTCCATAGACACCCGCAGCGCTTTACACGATGCCAGTACGTTGTCGGCCCTAAAGGAGAGGAAATAGGGGAAGGGGGAGAGGGAAGGGGTGAGGTATTGGGTCCCCGGCACTCTCACTGACCGTACGAAACGCAAGCAGGATTACTGCTGCTTCACGCCGGTGTTCTGTGAGAGGGTGGTACTGCCCCGGATGAGCCGGCCCATTCGTGATGCAGCGGCTAGCTACAACATGGCTCCACCACTACAACATGGCTCTACCACTACAAAAAAGCCTTATTGTCTAACGTTTCTGACGCTTGCCTTCGCAATCACTATTTCTTTCTGTCAAACGGTATAAAAGGATGACAGAAAGAGACGGTGAAAGCGAAGGCAAGCGACAGAAGCGTTAGACAATACGGCCTCTGATGGAAAGCGAAGATGAGTATTATACTAAACGGGACTTATCACGCAAACTTACCGCGACGTTTCGGCCACGTTGCAGCGCCTATTGCATTGATTGCACGGCCGCTGTAATGTAGCCAGAACGTCGAGGTAAATATCGACGTGGGAAAGCGGAACTGCTGTAAGTGGCGCTGTATGTGGCATGACCATTGGAATCAGAAAAAAAACCGCATGATGAAAATGCTGTAAATAGGCCAAAATCGTGTCATTTGGATACAATTTTAGTTACAGCAAAAGAAAGATTGTGTTTCTTCTTCTGAACTTAAGTAGCAAAGACTAGTTACAGCAAATCTGCGGCTTGTATTCCTTAGCTCCAGTTTACTTACAGCGTAATTGCAGCCTGTACTTTTTTAGTTCCACTATTAACAACAAAACGTTACGCATCTGATCCAATAACATATAGCACTTAATACACTTTAAAGGACTTCTTATTTGTCATAATTCTAAGATAAATTTCATTCCCCCTTTAATACCCCCGCACCCCCCGCATTGAAAATTACCCGAGCGTTAGTACTAAGATTGTACATCCTGGCGTTCGCTGCTCTCTTGTACATACTGGCGTTCGCTGCTCTCGTGTACATACTGGTCTTCACTGCTCTGTAGGTACATGTACGTTACATTGCGTCATCCTTTTTCGTGCATGCAGCTGTCGTTCATCGATTTTTTAGACTTTGTCACGTCAAAAAGCGAATTATGAGATATGTGTCTCTTGTACTTTACGTGTTTAAACTTCGAACCACGCAATAAGTTCTAAAAAATATTGCAAAGATTTTAGACAACTCCAGTTGTTAGTGCTTTCTGCGTACAAACAATAGAGTGACGTCAAATTGATCTGAATTTTCCAAGCATCTACCTATTTCGCCCTAATGTTTAATTGGTATTTTCCTCGTTTCATCATTATAACGGGTTTTGTAATACTTAATTCTCTTTATTCTTTGTTGTCGATACAGATTGCAGTTTGCGTAACTTACATAAAGATTGCTAGCTTTTGTTCGCGGCTTTGCTTGGGTGAGTCATCAGGTCTGGCAGTTGACGAGCGTTCTCCGCTCCGCTCTGTTTTGATGAAAGTATAGTCTGATTGTACGTTGAAAAACGAACGAATGATACTTTTACATTAGGTTTCTGAATCTTTAATTTCGAATTCCTTCTTTCTGTCAAAACCATTTTTTTAAAAACGCGTGGACGTAGTTGTAATTTATATGTAACACTATAAACTATCATCTCATCTGCGCCTACACACGCCCTACTGCAGAACACAGGGCTCCTCCCAGAATGAAGGGGGTTTTCGTAGTTTTGCGACGAAACGAAAACGAAATACTCTTCCCAACACAAACAAAACTTAAAAAATCTCGTGTCACGGTGTTTGTTATCGAACTTCTCCGAAACGGCTTGAACGATTTTTATCAATTTTTTTCTCTATATTCGGTAGGTCTGAGAATAGGTCGTAGGCAATTTTTTATACAATTTATTGAATCAGGCGTTACTTTGCGGAGGTATTAATGAACCAGGATGATGATGTATGGTTGAGTTTGTGTGATTTGTGTGTGTTCGTACGGTGTGGAGGTGGAGGAACTGCATGAACACGCATTTCTTACATAAACGTAACTATCGTAAGGTTGCGGGTGAGCAAAGTTATTGTTTCAGTTCATTATTTTTTATACCCCTATTCTTCGCAGACGGAGTCGCGGCCAACAGCTAGTCATTGATAAAAATAACTTGATTTTTTACAAAAATAAGAGATCTTTCTAAAGCGATAAGGCCACGTATTGCTACCTATTTTTTTCTCTATGTACCTACCTCTTGTTTCTCTTTATGTACTGCTTGGAGGTGTTCAAAAAAGAATCATTGAATTGTATATCTAGTATGCAGTATAAACTTACTTCCAGTGATTTTTAGGGTTCCGTACCTCAAAAGGAAAAACGGAACCCTTATAGGATCACTTTGTTGTCCGTCCGTCCGTCTGTCAAGACCCTTTTTCTCAGAAACGCGTGAAGGTATCAAGCTGAAATTTATACCAAATACTCAAGTCTACTGTCCCTTAGAGCTGTGAAAAAATCAAACTTCTAAGCCAACGCAATCAAAAGATACAGCCGTTCATGACGCAGATTTCCGGATATTTTCGAAACTAGCAAGGGAATCAAAACCTACAGGGTACTTCCCGTGAACTCAGAATCTTGAAATTTGGTACGAAGCAAGGTCTGATAGCACAGATAAAGGAAAAATTGCGAAAAGCATAATTTTTTTTGCCTGTCTGTCTATATCAATAACCAATCTACAATGATCCCACACTGCGCACATCATGCTTAGGAGCAGGGGTCTGCTAAGACTGGATGTTCATAGATACATATAAATTTGTACGGAACCCTCTGTGCGCGAGTCCGACTCTCACTTGGCTGGTTTTAACTATTACATTACTCTGTTACTTTCTTGCGTAACTCAGTTACCATGTAATTTCTCTCGGTAAACATGATCAGACGTTGTAGACGGAAAGTTTTTGGCGGTAAATTATCAAATTATCGTTCTTGTAACCGAAGCAATCCAAGTTGCGAAGGTACCTACCTGAATCAACTTGCTAATTAAATTGTAAGCCTCATCATCATCATCATTTCAGCCGAAAGACGTCCACTGCTGAACATAGGCCTCCCCCAAGGCTCGCCAAACAGATCGGCCCTGCGCCATCCGCATCCAATGCGTTCCCGCTACCTTCACCAGGTCGTCGCTCCATCTTCTTGGAGGCCTACCTACACTGCGTCTTCCGGTCCGCGGACGCCACTCGAGAACCTTTCGGCCCCATCGGCCGTCAGTTCTACGGGCGATGTGCCCTGCCCACTGCCACTTAAGTCTAGCGATTCTTCGAGCTTTGTCCGTGACTTTAGTTCTTGCGCGGATTGTTGGATTGTAAGCCTCCTAACACAATAATTATGAAGGAATAAAATTTCTAGTTTTTTTTTTCTTTTTGAAAATTGGCATGTATGAATGAATGAATGAACGAATGAATGAATGAATGAATGAATGAATGAATGAATGACCGATTTCGGCCATGGCGACCACTTCGACTCCTAATTGCATCGACGCTCATGCGTTCTGGTTGAATAGGATATTGTTTGATATACAATAGGTACAGCTCCGTCTCTTTCTACGAAAACGAGAAATAGGTATTATTTTTCGATTTTTCTTTTTTTTACATTTTAATGCAGTGACTCTTTATTGTGTACATACTACATAAAAGCAATACGGAAAAATAGATATACAAAAAATAAAATTATGTTAACAATAGGTGGCCTTATTTACTCTAGGCAACCTTTTATGTTTTCCCGTAAGAACATTTTTTTTCTAAGTTAAACCGAAACTATTATACATACCTAGGACATAGTATCTAATCAGTAAGACTCTAAACCACTAGGGTTTCACCGCAAAATCGTTACAATCTATCTTTATCTTCTATCTATCTATACATGTAATAAATCTGTAACAAGTCGGTGTCTGTACATTGAAGATATTAGAGAAAAACTGTCACTAGGGCTATTTATTAGCGCAATATAATCCAAAACAATGATTTTTAGAATTATTGTCTGTTTGTCTGTGCGTTTGTGTGCGCTAATCTCAGAAACGGCTTAACCTAGAAGGATGCGGTTTTCATTGATATGTTGGTATTTTCTTGGATTAACATTTAGTGTTTGTTTCATTTGAATCGGTTGACAAATAAGAAAGATACGATATTTTCATTGTTAGATAGCCCATTTATCGAGGAAGCTGGGAGTACGGTGGTGAATGTGAACGCGGGTGTGCGGGAGGGGGGGGGGGTTCAGTGGGGGGTTGGGGTTGGGAGGGGGGTGCGGGGTTGGGGGGGGGGGGTTTGGGGGTGCGGGGGGGGTTAATTTTTTATATCGAGGAACTAAAGAAGAGCCATAATTGATGAAAAATCAAATTGGATAAAATAAATTGTTTGGATAAAATAAAGATATCTCTCGCACACCGTCTAAATGAAACATTACCAGCCACGGTTACGCGTAATCGGCGCGGTATTCTCTGTTCATTACGCGGCCGAGACGCTCACCGCATAGTGGCTACCTCGCAGCACGAGCAATGAACTGATAAAACGCTTGCCGCGCCGCCGGTCGCGTGAAGTCGTGAATGAACTAATACGGTGCTAGTCAAGTCAATGTCGCCGGGCTCAGTAACGCGGTCACTAGCTATTACTATTAGTATACGAGTGCGTGCATTCATGTACTGGTTGCTGCAAAAGTGCTCTCATCAATCAAAATATATATAGTATTGAATTTGTAAAATCTCTGGTATTCTTAGGAATAACACTGGACTCTAAATTGCAGTGGGGATCGCACACCACAGCAATTGCGAATAGGTTGAGCTCTGCTGCGTTTGCAGTCAGAAAGATACGGCAGCTAACCGATGTGGCGACGGCACGGTTGGTGTATTTTTCCTACTTCAATAGCATCATTTCATACGGCCTTATTTTATGGGGATCTGCTGCAGACTTGGAATCAATTTTTATTTTGCAAAAGAGGGCTATCAGAGCGATATATAACTTAAGGACACGCGATTCTTTAAGATCTTTTTTTAAAGATATAGGTATCCTAACCCTGCCGTCGTTGTATATATTTGAAATAATCATGTATGTAAGAAAAAACATATGTGATTTTCCCACTAACGTCGATAAGCCAAAGGTTACTAGAAACACAGGGAAGCTTAAAGTTCCATCTTACAGACTGGCTAAAACTAAAAAGTCGTTTCTGGGAAGATGCATACGTTTTTATAATAAAATTCCGAAAACAATAACCGAACAAACTGATACAAAATTTTTTTTTTTTTTCTAGTTGCACAAAATATATTTGTTCAAGTGATTATGATAGTTGGCGGTCAAGTCACATACAAAATTCAAATCCATTGTGAAGAATCATGGACAGGGATGTTTGGAAATAATTCCGATCCGCATTGGCGATCCCTAGTCTCAAATAGCGTATCTACTGTGTTAAAAAATTTAATTGTATTAAATACTTTAGATGTATGTAATTTAATAACAATGTAGATCTGATTGAAAAAAAATATACTTGTTGAGTTTCTTGCCGGTTTCTTCTCAACAGGGTTTTTTCCGAACCGGTGGTAGATTTTTCGACGTTCATAGGAGCATCAATTGATGCCTAAATTGAATAAAGAATTTTGACTTTGACTTTGAAAAACCGGCCAAGTGCGAGTCGGTATCGAGCAAAGAGGGTTCTATCTTCTTCTTCTTCCCATTCCTCTCCTATCGGAGGTTGGACAACATCATGGTCTTGGGATTCTGATCTTGGAGGCCGCTGCTCTAAACAAGGAAGTGTTACTGCAGTTGAACCAGTCACGCAGATTCTTCAGCCACGAATGTCTTCTCCTGCCCACGCTAGGGTTCTATACAAATTTTAAAAACAGCGAAAAATTGTTTGTTTGTTTATATATCCTTAGTAAATTTGGGTTATGAAAAGCACTTACGAAAGTCGAAGAATCTACCACCGGTTTGGAAAAACTCTGTTGAGAAAAATCCGGCAAGAAGCTTAAGAAAGTATATATTTTTAAACAAATCTAGAATAGTTTAACATTTGGTAGCACAATGAACATTTCCGGTACTCTGAAGATGAGCTCTGGTTGAGTTCGAAACGCACCAGTGTATTTTGGTGGTGTTGATAGTTGGGTCTGTGTGATTTGTGTGTGTTTAATTGTTTAGCCATATAATATAGTTTCGGTGTTCAATGAAAAATTATATCCTAAATCAAACCATAATACTGTTACCACTTCTGACCACACGAGTACCGAGGTACGTATAAAATTTGTAGCCTCATAACTCTTAAGGCGTGTTAACAGGATTACATTTACGAGACTAGTTTTGCTTTAATGTTTTCCTCCTTTTTGCTGAAGTTAAAATTAAAAGTTTTCCTCGTTTTACGTGCATCAATATCTAAAATGTATGTAGGTGTAGTGTGTGAGTAGAACTCGTACATGGAGGGTTCCGGTATCTCCATACAATGTTTTAAAAACAGTTTTCAGTAAAGAATCGCCGAAATGTAAGCACTAAATCGCAAACTTATAGCCTATAGGTAGTTTTCGAAAAAGATCCAAACAGCATAGGGTTGTTGGCGCATATGGCTGTTAATAGTTGCCTAGCAACTGTCACCTAACAAAACAAGCCTCACTCAGACTCAGTTAAAAACGCTTAAAATTTAAATTATAAATATTTTGGACCATTAATGTTGCTAATTAGAATCGGCTTTGATTTCTGTTTGATGGCAAATATATTGCCGATATCGATTTAACCCTTAAACCATTTGACAACCCTGTCACGACACTCGATTTTGGACCGTAAATGGTGCTAATTTGAATCGGTTTTGATTTCTGTTTCTGTTAAGTAGTAACTATTGTATAATCTGTGGTAGCGTTTTGCATTTGTTTATCCAAGCTATCTATAGACAGATTGACAAACGCAAGGTGATGTGTTGTATGTGTTATTACAATCACTGATAATCGCCTTGACACTGCGCTAACGAGTCGATTGCACTTGACTTTTACCATTAAAGGACAAAGAACATAGACTAGTGAGTATAATCAGTGCTGAAGTGATTTCATGATCATGACACATTGCCGTAGTGTTTAGGGTTATGATTATGTAGTCTATTTATGTTGATATGATATTATGTATTAGTCTACTGTATTCATTATACAGGGTGTAATCAAAATGGTGATCCAAAAGTAGTGTTCCTACTAAATGCTGGACAACATAACTCATTTTGTGTATTGTTTATGTTCTATTGGTTTGGGTTTAGTCTTGATAACGTCTCTTTTTCACTTTGCAATTTATGCCTACTCTTGTCTCTGATGTCCTGTCAATTGTTCAAAGGTTAACTGGAAGAGATCTCTTTAATTTTTTTCATCTGTTTCTTTTGTTAACTGTTAATTTTCATGTTTTATCTACAATAAAGAGTTTTACATACATACATACGTATTTCTAACTGACAATAAATTAACCGAAACTACTGAAGTAAGAGTTTTAGTTAAGGAATTTGTCGAGGTGCCTAGGTACACAAATCTGTCAGAATCCATCACACATCCTTCTTTCTTCAAGCGGTAAAAACTTTGATCAATTATAACTGAAGATACACATTGCCGAACAAAATCCCCTTCAAAGAATGTCCGAACTTTTTTATTTGTTTGCATAACAATTAAAATCATCACCAACACAGAAATTTGAACCTAGTCTTTACTTCGTTACAGTCGAATTTCGGTTGACACTTGACAGCTAAACTTGACAATTTCACGCAACGTACTGAGAAAAAAGAAGGCCACTTTTATCAAAGTGGCGCTCAATTGGCTCGGACATTTTCGGGCGCGCGACTGTGGATCTACAGTTATAATTGATCAAAGGGTAAAAATGTCAAAGAAAATGACCGTAACAACGCTCAAACCTCCATTAGTAAAGATTTCTCTTTTGACTCCCGTTCCTATCAACATTTTTCTCGTCCATTCCTCTATATCTCGTTTATGTTCATTTTACGTCGCACTATATTTTCCGCAGTAAACCTAAAATCTACTTGACATTCTAAGCTCTAGGCTTTGTGATAATCTTTACTGGCTAAGTCTAGTGAACTCGGATGCGAATCTTAGGTACCAACGTATTTTTACGCTTCCGCAGTCGAACGTTCAAGATTAGCGAGTGCTGTTATTAAAATCATGTTGTTTTATGAGCTTCCTATCTTCATATAAATTTCGTGTTTGATAATAATATTAATTAATAAATTTTT
This sequence comes from Archips xylosteana, assembly GCA_947563465.1. Taxonomy (NCBI): domain Eukaryota; kingdom Metazoa; phylum Arthropoda; class Insecta; order Lepidoptera; family Tortricidae; genus Archips; species Archips xylosteana. The sequence continues at coordinate 1,295,797 of OX387351.1, read as the reverse complement.
ATTAATTATTAGTTAATAATTCTTGATGAGAATCGAGAATTTATCATTTCAATCTCAACTTGCTTCATCACACGGCTTTGTTCTCATGGAAGAACTCCTTAGTTTATCTCTATGATCCTCAAGAAATAGGCCCATGTGTCTGTTTCAGACAAATTTTGGCGTGTTTTCTGTGCACAACGCCTTTCGTGACTGATTAGCCCCGATGCGAAATCGACATATGTTCATCCACAGGCGTGGCAAAAGAAGTTCGTGGAGGTTGGTGCAGTATCACCTTGATTTTGTTTCTGTCTCTTGTCAGCAAGTTCTTGACTTCACCGCAATACTTGAGACTTTCCAATACGCATTTTTCTACTAGCTTTTCCAGTAGTAGTGGTAGCGGTCCTATCCTGTTTGGAATATACGTACTTACTTACTACTTACTACACTGGCTCAGCGACCCAAAGAGGATCTTGGCCTCCGACACCAAAGAGCGCCACTCTTCCCTATTTTGCACCACCTTGCGCCACTCTCACTCACTCATCTCAAGAAATATGTACGTTTGCTAAATTTCAAGTCTCTACCTGCAGTGGTTGAGGCTCTGCTTTGTTTGTCAGTCAGTCAGTCACGTTAATCTTTTATATTTAGTACAGTTTTTGTCCGCGGCTTTGCTTGCGTAAAATAGTAGGATTGCAGTTGATTTAAAAGTCCGGGATTTTCCTAGTTATAGCAATACCGGCCTGAGTAAGTAAGAGTCACCTGTGGACATCTTCCAATTGATATGATGATGATGATAATGATGATGATGATGATGATGACGATGAAGATGATGATGATGATGATGATAATGATGATGATGATGATATTTACTGTATGGACCCAAGTCTAAGAAAAACTAAATGAAACTTTCACCAAAATTCTTTATTATTCACACATCATCCATTTTGCATAGCCATTTCATAATGTTATCGACATTCGTGGGTGTATTAAAAATAAATAATTATTTAAATCTATACATAATTTATACAAACCAAAAGGAACTTAATACAATTTTGAATAAACATGCTTCCTATACCATCGCAATCGTTAATGTACTAGCTATAACATTTGTATCAAGGCACAGGACATTATACAAGTTTTGTGACAGTCAATATAAAACCCGTCAAATTCTTTTTACAAGGAACAGCTTATTTTGATCGTTTGGTTAATAAAAAACCTTATTCAAATCAAAATAGAGCGAGAGCTTTTTGCTTTTCAAAAAAACATTTGACTGCTTTTATAGATAGCTGGAACAAAATAAAAATCAAGCGCGGGTAATTCCAAAAACGTGATACACTTCAATTTACTTGAGCACGGCCACTGCATTGTGACTAACATCAAGGTATAGGGATGGCGACACCGCCAATCAATTTACGTATTTTTAGAAGATGTCAAGACACTATTTTCCCATAGACTTTGTATGGCAAAAGCTAATTATGACGTCACCTTCTCTCCCGGAAAAATATACCATGTAAAGTTTCTTGCTAGATTCTTCTCAACAGGGTTTTTTCCGAAGCTACGGAAGCATCTTCGACTTTTATAGATGCTTGTTATACGCTTAATTGGATACAGATATTTTGACATGCCAACACAATCAAAATCAAAATCGAATTATAAACGTTCTTTTACTGGAGTCTTTGCGTCTTTGAATTATTGTTTTATGAACACTATCAATCATATCCTTGATTTACTTCTAAATGCTTATGGTCTAACGAGCAGCCGCTTGCTAGCATTCACTATTCTTTTCTGTCAACCGGTATAACACAGTGGCAGAAAGAGATAATGAACGCAATTACGAGTCGTCGAGCGCTAGACAATACGGCCTCTGGAAGTAGTAGATACAACTAGCTTTGAAACGATTTCAGATGTATCGGAAAACAATTGACGATCGCATTGTCAGTTTAAAAAAGCGGTGCTGGTACGATCGGGGCAGCGGGTACAGGGTAGACGCGGTACGGTGAGTACGGCAGAACTGGGTGATGGTTCAATAGTGTGCTGACGTGGGAGACTGCTACTGGCCCGGGGTAGTGAAGCGGCGCGGGGTAGACGGGGGGAGAGTACACTGGTGGGTGGTAGACTGAGGGTGGGTAGACGACCACCGGTTTTGGAGCTGGTGCCGCCGATGCTACGGCGAGGATCGTGAGGGCTGCGATCTGTGAAAGGAAAGGAGGTTAAGGCTGATCAATGAACTCTTGTTAGCTTAATCGTGAGAGGACTTTCATTGGGACGTATACAGGGTGTAATCTTTAAGTGTGCACAGGCGAATATTTTGTAACTATTACAGATACCTACATATCAGAAAACTATAAACTGATATCGATAGTACGTTATCCAATGAATAAAAAAAAGTAAAAAAAACATACATACAGTTGATCATAGAACCTTCTCCTTTTTTTAAGTCGTTTAAAATTTATTTATTTATTTATTTATTTATTTCATTTCATTTATAAGTCATGTTCATTACAAAAAGGTGACATAATTATGAAGTAGTAGGTACACAACACCCTGTTAGGGTACAAAAATGAGAATTCACAGACTGTGCTAATTCTAATTACATATTAACTGCATTTAATTTATTCTCTGGATTTAGTAGATGAGTGATGTCATAAAAATAAAAACCTACACTAATACAATATGATATGAATTTAATGCCATTTTTCTAAATATAAATAAATTGAATTTTAGCAATAATTAATTAATTTTAGCAATTATTAATAATGTCTAGTTTAAATATTGTTTATTATAAATAAATTTATGTCATCATTCAACTATTATGTATGTATTATATCAAATTATATCAATAACTTGTTAAAAAAAACAGAAATATCCAAAATTTTGACATTAAACACTCCCATAATTATATTTTGTACGAGATTAGTAGAAAGGTTTAAGTTTCCTAATTTTAAATGGTAATCTTGTGAGCTTAGCGATATTCAAGGAATCTGTTATTAACCTAAGAAAGTTATGAAACAATCTTTTTAAGTGAATGAATTCAATATTAATTTTATTTCTTAGTAAGCAGAAAATTTTGTATGCAAAACAGTTGGTCGAAGTGACGTCCTTGTTGTACTTATTTACTAAGAAATAAATAATATTGATTATTTTCATCAACAAGTGTTCTCATTTTCACCCGGCTGTCGAAGGAGGGTTATGTTTTTTCGAGCGTATGTATTTATGTATCATTCTTTGGCACGCCCTGCAGCCTAAACGGCTCAATGGATTTTGAAGTGTGAGGTGTCATTAGGTATTAGATTCGTCTCAGTTGCACGAGTGACATAGGGTATATAAATTTTCCCGGAATAACGGAAATTATACAGGCGGGTTTTTTATGTAGTATTAAAATACAGTACAGTTATATACAGTACAGTTATATACAGTACAGTTTATGTGGCTTGTCACAAAACTGACATAAAATAATTGTATGAGACATTTTTTAATCACCAAAATCAATAGCACTCCTGATTCTGAGTAAAAAACCCCCAAAAACTACCTAATTCTGAAAAAAAGCACGTACTGTCAACCAATTTTTATTCCTAGGCCATTATAGAACCTTGTCGCGTTAACTACTAGACAATTACAACGTCAGTGCGGGTCAAAGCATTTATCAATTTTCTGAGCACAAAATGCTATACGTAAGAGTATATAAAAGTTATCGCTCCATGACACGAGAGGAAAAAGAAGTTTTGACAGACCGCCTGTGACAATAATTTAAGTTATAAATAATACACAAGCAAACTCCTTTCCTATTCATTATCGTTGACAAACGTTCGCAAAGTTTGAGTTTGTCATCCATCATGAATCATGATACACATCACGCAATAATCACTGTCGTAGAAGATAAACAAAATAATTCATTTTGACATGGTTCTATGTGGCCTAGGAATCAAATTAGTTGACAGTACATGTTAAATTGAAGATCCTTCGTAACATACCTAAGTCTTAATTAAACCATCAAAGTTTTACCTAGTGTTCGCTTCAAAGAGGATATACGCTCCAATTTAATAGGTAAGCTGTTAGGGATTCCGTCTCCGTAAAATAAGATTTTCCCCCAAGTTCCTAAACTCAGCATTTCAAGAGCTTTGCCGGTCCAAGTATCCCAGGTTTCGATAAAATAAGAGCTAAGTATTTATGAGAACTAAATCAGCAAGATACCAAGTTCTTCATCAATTTGGAATAAATGAGCTGCAGATAGCATGATTTTTTGTAATTGTACTACAGAGTACCATTTTGTAAAAACTTTCCGCTCGTGTGGCCCATTTATTTAATACGTGCGGTATAACAATTGAAACGCTAGAAAAACTAACCTTTATAGTAGACATTATGACCTATTTTCGCTAATACTTTACGAAAATATAAAAAAATCGCATGTGCAGTCGCAAAATCACATAGTTACACACAGATGATGAACATCAAAGTAAATTAAAGTGACTCACCAATTTAAACATTTTCTTATTTTTCCTTCGAAATTACCTTAAAGCAATAAGTCTAGGTTCCAACTAAAGCACTAGGCGCCTGTTCTTCAATTTATAGTATCCTAACTATTTCGTTGCCAAACGATTTATGGCCAAGAATTTTTCTTTTGCCCACGTATTATGTCAGAGTGAGTGAGCACGCTTAGTATTTTCTCAGGGATTTTATTTTGATTAAATTTTAGAGCTCTTGCGAGAATTTTCGATATATTCAATACTAGCTTTGCTTCAGAAATATCTTCACGTAAAACATTTACAATCAAAGTTTGGGCTAAAAAACTTACAATACATTCGCTTGGACAACGCCATCTATACTTCATTTAATTTAGAATTGAAAACCACAACATTATTATACACACACACACACACTCACATTTTATCATTATCAATGTGTTTTTGTTCTTAGTTTTAGTTATTATTTAGTATAATTAATTAATAATACTCTTTGTTATTGGTTGTTCACATTCATGTAATTGCTAAACTTGAGGAAGAGCGGGATCTCCTAACACAGGTATTTGTACTTAATGGGAGGTCCCAACCTTCTCTAGCTTATAAAAGGCTGTCACCAATAAAACAATTTTTGAATTTTTTTTTTTGATTTTTTTTTTTTTTATACTGCGGCTCGTCAACTACCTATTTCTTAATGAACTAAAACAATTACTTTGCTCACCCGCGACCTAAGGTCCTTAGGTCGCGGGTGAGCAAAGTAATTGTTTTAGTTCATTAATATGGACCTCCGCAAAGTAACGCCTGATTCAATAAATTACCTATTTCTTACCTAGCAAATAGTACAGTACAATAGTCTGGGAGCCGCAAAATAAAATTGTTTTAATGTCACTTTATTTGCGTGTCGTCAATTGTTACTCTAGAACAAATTGTAAAGAGATGACAGTTCACGAGCCGCAATATAATATTGTTGTGGTCTTTGATCAATTATAACTGTAGATCCACAGTCGCGCGCCCGAAAATGTCCGAGCCAAATGAGCGCCACTTTGATAAAAGTGGCCTTCTTTTTTCTCAGAACGTTGCGTGAAATTGTCAAGTTTAGCTGTCAAGTGGAGTTTTGCCGCTACCGAAATTCGACTGTAATGAAGTAAAGACTAGGTTCAAATTTCTGTGTAGGTGATGATTTTATTTGTTACGCAACCAAATAAAAAAGTTCGGACATTCTTTGAAGGGGATTTTGTTCGACAATGTGTATCTTCAGTTATAATTGATCAAAGGTTGTGGTTTATAATTCTAAATTAAGGAGTATAGTGATTGCAGACAAAGTTAACACGTCATATTGAAAGCCGAGGTATTTCAAAAATATTTAAATAAAGTTTTTATACTAAAATTCCGAAAATAATAACCGACCAAACGGATACAAAATTCAAATCCATTGGGAAGAAGACATTAATATCTAAGGCGTACTATAAGATTAATGACTATTCATGGCCAGGGATGTTTGGAAAATATTTCGATCCGCATTGGCGATCCCTAGTCTCAATTATAGCGTATCTCATGTGTTAAAAAATTTGATTGTATTGAATACATTGTAGAGTTTTTCCTAACCGGTAGTAGATTCTTCGACGTTCATAGGAGTATCAATTGATGCCCAAATTGAATAAGGAATTTTGACTTCGAGTTACTGCCCTACGGGAAATAACAATGTTTTGCATCTAAACAAGATGAGTATCAGATACAAGTAGGTATGTCAGAAACGAACGCCTAGAAAAATAATCATAGCTTTAATTCTTTTAAAAGAATAAAGTGGTTTATGTAATTTATATATCTAACTCGTCTCTCGTTGAGAGATAGGGTCCGCAACGAGCATATAAGACAAAAGACGAAAGTCGTTGACATAGCCCGAAGGATTAGCACGCTGAAGTGGCAATGGGCTGGTCACGTTTGCCGTACAACTGACGATCGTTCGCCCTGCAACACGTTGGACTGATGACCTTAGGAGGACAGCTGGCAGTGGGTGGATGAGGGAAGCCCAGGATCGCGAATTTTGGCGCAATATGAGGGAGGCCTACGTCCAGCAGTGGACGGACAATGGCTGTAGATAGATAGATATATCTAACAACTGCTTTAATTATGTCCCTTTCTTATTTCTTTGTCAAAGTTGCTTAGAAATGAACGCTATTTAACGATAGGGCTGCACATTGAAAAAAAAAGTTGATGTATAATTTTCTAAATTGTATTTTTTTTTTTTTTTTTTTTTTTTTTTAACTGTATTTTTAATTGTATTTTAATGTGGTAATTAAGTGATTGAATAGCCAAGTGGTTAGAAAAATTGACTAAAAAACTTGATTTCCGGGTTTGATCCTTGTGAATGTTTATTCTCGAGTCTTGGATGTTAAAATTCATACTAGAAAATGGATAAATATACCTATAGATAAATGCATACTTAAATACACATTAAACATCCAAAACTCGCGCACAAACATTCGTATTTTTCACACAAATATCTGCCCCGACCGGGAATCGAACTCGGGACCTCAGGCTTCGCGGCCAGGTTCTTCAACCACTGAGCTATCCGACTGTAAACTGTGGTCGTTGTCGTAAATAAAATTCAAATTTAGATTTTTTTTTGTAGATTTCCAAATAAATAAGAGTGTGGTCACTATACTCTCGTAGTACGCTAGCTGGAGTAAGTTTCCCTGCCCTTACAAACCACATGGTTCGCGTTCCTCAACACAGACTAAGACTATAAGATAGAGGCGCTGTTAAAAAATAGGGTTTTAATTTTTGGTGAATAAATATTTATAATACCTCATGTCTTCCTTCACCGTAAAGCTCATGGTAAATTTCAAATGTAATTTCGCACAAAAAATCCGACAAACTCAGAGGTGTGAGCCGGGATTTGAACCTACGTCCCTCTGCTTGAGAGGCCATAGGGCCAAACCGGTAGGCCACCACGGCATTTTTTATACATTTTATTTTACTCTACAGGTGAGGTGCCTGAATCGCGTGGGTTATTACCTTTTTCTATCAATTTTGCGGTGATTTATTTGGTTGACGTGTGGGACGTGTTTCCACCCTGGTACGCTGACCATATGCGTCCCCTAAGGTTTGCCAAACATACCAGTCCTATGCCATGTGCATCTGACGCATTCACGCAACCTTGACTAGGTCGTCGCTCCATCTTGTTGGAGGCCTACCTACACTGCGTCTCAAGAACCTTTTGGCCCCATTAGCCATCAGTTCTACGAGCGATGTGCCTTGCCCACTCCCACTTGAGTCTGACGATTCTTCGTGCTATGTCGGTGACTTTAGGTTCTTGCGTGGATTTCACCATGGTACATGATTTACTTTCTTCGACCCTACATATATTGGTCTCTATATAAATGTACTGGCAGTAATTCTTAAACTTTTATTTGGGGGCGTTGTCCTCAAAGAGAACAATACGTAAGATTTAAATACTACGGTACGTACCAAAGACCATAATAAAGTAATTTAAGCAAACGTATCAACAATACAATGTCATAATTATAGGCCTCTGCATTTTTATTATATTTTAAATTTTGCGATTCTTCTCATAACTAATATTTCTCGGGTTTTAATCACATATTATTTATTCCTTTTTTTTTTTTTTATGTCAGATTGGCCAGACAAACGAACTAGTGGGTCACCTGATGTTAAATGAACACCACTGTCCATAGACACCTGCAGCGCTTTACGCGATGCCAGTGCGTTGTCGGCCCTAAAGGTGATGGAATAGGGGAAGGGGGAGAGGGAGGGGGAGAGGGAAGGGGTGAGGTATTGGGCCCCCGGCACTCTCACTGACCGTACGAAACGCAAGCAGGATTACTGCTGCTTCACGCCAGTGTTCTGTGAGAGGGTGGTACTGCCCCGGACGAGCCGGCCCATTCGTGATGCAGCGGCTAGCTACAACATGGCTCTACCACTACAAAAAAAAAATAACCTCGACGTTTTGACCGCATTGGCGCGGACGTCCGATGTCGACTCGTGACCACGGCATGACACACCACGACATACACAATTTAGTAGAAAAGTCGATATAAGCTTAGCAAAAAATAGTTCGTAAAAATAAGAAACGATGTGGTTTTGTATTTTTAATAGTAAAATTTATGTAATCCATATTTTAAAACCTAATCCAAACTCAAAATTGACGCATCACAACAGTTAGGTACAATAAATCCTTTTTAAAGTCCCTTCCACGCCCATAAATTGTGCCCTTTTAGTAGGACTATTAAACGTTAAACGTGTTAATTTATATCCACCCTAGTTCAACTTACAGGCTTTACAAGTCCTAATGTGCGGCCTATTTGGGGGTAAGAGTTAATTACTCAATAAATTAATGGCCTTTTGGTCGTTGGCCTCGGAAGTATCAGACATTGTCTCACTTTTTCGCTAAGGAAGTTCCTAAGTGGTTTCTGGGAAGTTGTAAACTACGGTCGTAAAAATGAAAATGCATGTTTTTTATTGACTAAAACTAAGACGTCTCTGGACATAAAGTACCTGGTCTAAAGAAAAACAAAAGATTAATAAAAGATTAATTTTGAATTTTTTTTTTAGTGAAAACACTTATAATTACTTTTTATCATTTAAACTCAAAATTAAATCGATTTCATAGAACCTTATCTTTGCAAGGATTGGTAATAATGTGCATGCATTAAATAAATAAATAAATGGTAATCTTTCTTCAAATATAAATAAAAACGAACTGGAAGTACATCATACCAAACAAAACAAGATTTGTTCAAATATAAATTTTGATTAAAAAAACTCTCCTTTTTGAAGTCGGTTAAAGTAACGCACTTAAAAGCCTCTATAACTTTGTCAGTTAAATATAATGTCACACTGGCATTTTAAACTCAACAAATTGCATCTTGCAAAAACTCGTTGAGATGTACTCACCATGACCTGTAATGCCATAAATGAAATGTGATACTCATCTGTATTCTGAGAGTTTAATTGATGTACATTATTAAACGGAATGAAGCTGTTTAATCGCCTTAATGGTGGCCTTAATAGTATGTCGATAATTATTATATCTCAAACTATCAGTATTAAAAGTTGGTTGAGTTATGATAACTTCAACAATTCAACATGTACTTGAATTTTAAAAGTAGGGAATACCTAGGTGTGCAAAACTATCACTAATTTCAGTTCAATCATCCAATTAAAAGTGACGAGATTTCTTACATTCAAATCTGTTAGTCCAAAAATTACAAAAGCTTTTAGTTTCGTCCAACACAAAACTTGTTAGTCTAATAATACAAAAGTAGGTATATCATTGCAAGACAAGTAAGGAGTTAATCTATCTATCTAATACCTTTAAACGGCTCTAACGATTTCGATGAAATTTGGTATGTGGGGGTTTTCGGGGATGAAAAATGGATCTAGCTGGGTCTTATCTCTGGGAAAACGCTTGGTACCGAGTTTCAGACCGAGCGGAGCTCGGTCGCCCAGGTACTTTAATTAATCAAACAAAAAAATAACTCTAAAACCAAATTCAGTTAGTCTTCTGAAGGACTAATCAGGATTAATAAAATATAATCAGCTTAATTTTGTCAAAGAATATCTTAATTATCTTCAATGGAGTGGATCGGCTTTAGGATTCTGTATTTGCTTAATGTATTTGTACTAAACTAAAACTAGAAAAAATTACAAATGGTACGGACCCAAAGCTGAATTCATTATTTACATGGCCTAAATTTTTGGAAGCGATTTGCATCCACCCTGAACCTGCGGCCTTCACCAAATCGTCCGTCCATCTCGTTGGTGGACGTCCCACGCTGCGCTTGCCAGTCCGTGGTCTCCATTCCAGAACTTTTGGCCCCCAACGGCCATCTGTTCTACGTGCTATATGGCCTGCCCATTGCCATTTCAACGAGCTAATCCGTTTGGCTATGTCGGTGACCCCGGTTCTTCTACGGATCTCCTCGTTTCTGATTCGATCCCGTAGAGAAACTCCAAGCATAGCCCTCTCCATAGCTCGCTGAGCGACTCTGAGCCTATTCATCAGGCCCATAGTGAAGCACCACGACTCGGATCCATATGTATCACTGGCAACACATACTGATTAAAGACTTTTGTCATTTTGTCTTTGATTCATCGGTACCTACTTACTTATTTATTTATTTATTTTCAAAGAACCAACAGCTACAAATTACAGAGTAGGTTTTAAACCTGGTAACAACATAGGAGCCAATTATATGATCTCACAAATAGTACTTGTTTATAAAGTTTATTTTTGTTAATAATATAACATTAATAATACTTCTAAATTATCTCAACATTTCGGCCACATTACATGGTTACGAGTAGACAAGTTACTTAATAATGCCTCGAAGACAATAGAAATAAAATAACGAATGAAAATTACTAAAGTTTGAGACATTATGTCATTAATTTTTTCTTTTTTTTTCATCAGTGAAAAATCTTTATCAGATTTACTATGTCAGTATAAATGGGTCACAATTGAAATGGTTAGCCTGTGTAATTGGTTCAAATATCGTGTCTACGGTGTCAAAAAAAATTGTTGTGTGAAATACTTTAGATGTACTTACTGATTTGCTAATGTTTCGGCGAAAAAATGTTCTCAAAATGATTCATTTGAAAATTGCTTTTTTTTTCAGAAACTGTGAACTTTTCAGGATTATTATGAAACAAACCTAACCTAACCTTCAAGATAGCCCTGAAATATATCCTGAATACCTAGTTTAATGTTTCAGAAAAAATAAACAGTTTCCAAAATGAAACATTTGCCAAATGAATCATTTTGCGAATTTATTTTCGCCGAAACGGCAGTACCCGGTACTTACTACTTACTCCTCCGGCGCAACGGCCCAAAGTGTGTCTTGGCCTTCAATATACGCCAAAGATCCCATTCCTTCTCTCACCAGTCACCAGCCTCAAGCATCACATCTGCCCAACGATATCTACTAGGGCGACCAACGGCACAACGCCCTGTTGGTTTACCCTAGTCCCTCTTCATTGGACGACCGACCTCCAAGAGCTCAAAGTGGCCAAGCCACCGAAAGCTGTGAGCTCTAGTCACTCCAATTATTTATTTATTTATTACACATTGTCAATGTCATGTACATTATAATCAAGATATTATCAGAAAAATAAGTCAGTCCATGACGCCCTGTAAGGGCACACAATACTTAACCAATAACATTAAAAAAAAACAACTAAATATAATGTAAAAAATGCAATAAATTAATTAAAAAAGACGATGTCAATAAAATAAAAATTCGCATAAGTTGAAAATAAAATAAAGCCAAAAATAATACAATAATAATTATGGAGTACAAATAATCGATTAAAATATCTACAATTTATCATTTAAAATAATCAATTATAAGAAATAAAACAAAAAACAAATAAATGTAAAATTAAACAGGTCACGTGTAATGCGAGTGTGTGTGTGAGTGTGAAGTATGAGTATGTGTGTGTGTGTGAGTGAGAGCATGTGTGTGTATGAGTATGTGTTGTGTTTTATTTGAGTGTGTGTGTGTGTCTGTGTGTTTTAATCGAGGCTTGTGTCAGACATAAATTATGTTGGGTTCAGCGACTAGTTCCTCGATTTCGGCGTTTTTCCGGTTATAGTTTGGATGTTGTGTTAGATATCGCGGTAGTTTAGTTGTTTAGCCCATGACCTTTCAAGCAGGTCCTGGGTTTTATCCCAAAATCGCATCTCTAATGTTTTTGGTATTTGTAGCAAAATTTCATTTTACCTACACACAATTGCGAAAAAATTCAACGGTGTGTGTGTAGTTTCCAATGCGCACTTGGCACGCGGGGGAACCTGCAGAGCAAACCATCTCATTCTGAGAAGAGGCCAGTGCAGTGGGACGTATACATATATAGGCTGGGAAGGATGTAAATACATTGGATGTAAGTTTCTAAGCAGATTCTTCACAATAGGGTTTTTCCGTAGAAAAATCTAGCACTGCTACCAGGTGCTAGATTTTTCGATGTTACATAAGTAAGACAAGTGCTAGGTAGGTAGGAAGGTAGGGCTAGTGGTAGTGCTTGTTATGGCCTAAATTGTATAAAGAAATTATACTACTACACAGGAAATACGTGCAAAAAAATCGTACATACATGACCTCCTGCTTTCAGAGTGTTTAAACTATTTTACTCAGCAAATTGCATCGACTGCAACCGGACTGCAGTAATCGTGCAATTACTCCGCTGCATGTCATGCTTTATCGCAATACCACATTTTATCGCTTTATCTTATCATCCAGATAATTTAGCAAGCTTTATGTGCATTTTATTCGCACAAATTGCCGAAAATGTGACTTTTGAAAATGTTTTTGTACAGCAGCTATCATTATTGAGGTTAATTTTGACATTTGGTTACAATATTGCGTAAATAAATGCTTAAAACTTACACGTTAAAAGTATTTTAGATAACCTTTTGGAATTCAATACGCTATAGGTACCTACTAGTTACAATTTGGACCTGTAGGGAAAATTGTTGGTCGAAATTTTCGCGATTTTTTTTTAGTTAAGTATAGGACAGTTGTATATGTATACTAGCTGTTGCCCGCGACTCCGTCTGCGAAGGTAAAATAGCTTACGACCTATTCTCAGACCTACCGAATACAGCGAAAAAAGTTTCACAAAAATCGGTCATGCCATTTCGGAGGAGTTCGATAACAAACACCGTTACACGAGATTTTTATATAGGTATTAGAAGAAGAAGATAAAAATGTAAATGTTAACTTTATTTAATAATCCAATACAAAAAAAAGTTGCAACAAATAGTCGCGTTTGAGTTCTTAGTTTTAATAATACCTAATAAAATGATATTCTAAACCTATACTTCGTTTTATTAGCGTTAGAAATAAGGTAAACCATCTTTACGAGTCTTTTGAAAAAGGCTTTTAAAAAAATAGTAACTATTACTTATGAAACCAAAAGAGTGTAAATGACCATAATTTCCTTTTACATTATTAGCTGTGACTTATTTTTCAAAAGTGTTTTTCAATAAAAAGACACGTCAAAATCGCTTACCTTCTTTCCAATGCTGAAAAAAACCGGCCAAGAGCGTGTCGGACACGCCCAAGATAGGGTTCCGTAGCCATTACGAAAAAATCAAGTAATATTTTTCTAAGGATTTCGTATGTGTACGGAATCTTCCAAGTTAGGTATCATCAATACTTTGAAAAAAGCTCGTATCTCAAAATCGTTAATCTGGCAAAGTGAACTTTATTACGCGTGGATCAAGGTTCAGTTTTGTTTACATGCTGATTTGAGATACGAGTTTTTCAAAGTAGTGACGGTATGTTTAATACCTTAGGCTACTATTTACTCTTAAACTACAAATATTTCCCAAGCAATCTTAGCCGCTATAAATTTCCTTGTAAATTTAATATATTTACTACCATTTTGATTTTTTTTTAATTTTTCCACCCAGTTTAGATTTTAGAGGGGGGAGGACGGTCGATTTTAATGAAAATTTTTACTTTAAAGTTGAATTTTTCGCAAACATATCACTGAATACAAAAATCATTTAAGCAACCCCCCAATTGTTTTAAAAGACCTATCCAACGATACCCCACACTATAGGGTTAGTCGAGAAAAAAAAAATCACCCCCACTTTACGTCTATGGGAGGTACCCTAAAACAAATTTTGTCGGCGTGACTAATATATATATTCATGCCAAATTACAGTTTTCTAGTACTAACAGTCTCTGAGCTTAGCCGCGGACAGACAGACAGACGGACAGACATGGCGAAACTATAAGGGTTCCTAGTTGACTACGGAACCCTAAAAACGAAGTAGTATATTAAATGGAAATTTACCACTAATTAGAAATTTAACATGACCTTTACGGTGAAGGAAATCATCGTGAGGAAATCTGTACTGTGGGACTGAGCTCGAGTTTAGGTAGAACTTGTACGGGGATACGCGCGTGATGCTAAACTTCAATAAATAATAAGATAGATATCTTCATATGTGGGTTTATTCCTTCAGATCAGTATAACTACGTGTTACAAACTTAGGTCCAGCACCTTTGGCTGTTCGGAGCAATCTGCCCTGGCTCGTATACCGCAGACAACTCTATTTCATTTAAAATCAAGTTCTAGAATTATTTACAAATTTTATACATAATAACATTAAACTAACCTGCCAGTTGGACAACATTTACCACTGGCCAGCAGTATAGAGCCTTGCCTACATATCCTCCCTTCCTCTCAGAGGTGGGAGCCTAATCTAAGGTTCCTACCTAGCGGGATGTATACATGAAAAGTGCCACTGCTAGTGGCTAGCCACATCTTTTTCATGGAACTCTATGTTAGTATATGACTATTGCTATTAACAATTGCCATAGAGTTCCTATAAAGGTGGGGCTTCGTTAAGCAAAACCCGAAAAAAGCTTAACGCCTTTTCCAAGTTTTGGCCTAGCTAAATATTAGGACATGCAATGTTGCCTGCGCAACATGACACATCATTCTCGCCCCGAAACATCCGTGTCACATTTAATTTTTGGCCAGAATGCCACTAGACATCGGTGCTTCATGACAAGAATATCATACTGCCAACATCTGCTTTACTAGCACATGTTGCTAGTATAATTTGTCTATGCTGACAACTTTATTCAGTAATTTCTATTCCCAGATAGAACATCATGCCAGTGGTAACTGACACAACTCTCCATCCATTACCGGAATAGTTTGAGATGCATGCAAACTCAGGTCCCTTCGAAAGGTGCCCCTAAGCTTTCGTCCAGCTCAAAAATTACCATGACCAATATGATCAGCTAAAATACCAAGCTGCTCATAATGATTTACCGACTATACTCTTTATTACTAACTACATAATATCCTCCTGTGTTCGGCCCATTCTTCAGCGTCAGATGCTGAAGAGCTGTGGTGTTCATATTCTTGCTTCACAGGACCCAGGAGCGGAGTTGCTACTCAGCTCGGCTAGTGGTCTTGCATCTTTTCTTATTTCACAGCTATGAACTGCGGGTCTTCCATCATTTTCTTATTTCACAGCCACAAGCTGCGAGTCTGACCGGGGAATCGGTCATCCTTCAATTACCGCTCACGGTTTTTCTTCGCCGCCTTCTGGATGGCTAGCTAAAACATAAAAGACATCGACCGCGCCTAACCTCCACCAACTTGTGGGACTGAGCTCGAGTTTAGGTAGAACTTGTACGGGGATACGCGCGTGATGCTAAACTTCAATAAATAATAAGATAGATATCTTCATATGTGGGTTTATTCCTTCAGATCAGTATAACTACGTGTTACAAACTTAGGTCCAGCACCTTTGGCTGTTCGGAGCAATCTGCCCTGGCTCGTATACCGCAGACAACTCTATTTCATTTAAAATCAAGTTCTAGAATTATTTACAAATTTTATACATAATAACATTAAACTAACCTGCCAGTTGGACAACATTTACCACTGGCCAGCAGTATAGAGCCTTGCCTACAGTACACACCAGCGAGGAAAATCAATGGTGTGTGTGAAGTTCCCAATCCGCACTGGCCCGCGTGGGAACTGCGGCTCAATCCCTCTCATTCTGAGAGGAGGCCTGTGCACTGCAGTGGGACGTGTATAGGCTGGGATGGACCAGCTGCTGTCTCATCGCCTATATTTCGAGATATAGGGTAATAGTTTAAATATAGGGCAGGGCTAGAGTGAATAGGCTGTTACTGAATGGGTGAGATACATCTTTGGCATCATCTGCAATTTTCATCAGGTGAGATAGTGGTCAATCGGGTATGTATTACTATACCGAAGTACGAAAGACAATGTATTAAAACATCGAATAAGTAAATAATAAATAAATAAATAAATATTAGGGGACAATCTTACACAAATCGACCTAATCCCAAACTAAGCAAAGCTTGTACTATGGGTACTAGACGACGATAAACATACTTGTAAAGATAAATAAATACTTAAATACATAGAAAACATCCATAACTCAGGAAAAAATATTCGTGCTCATCACACAAATAAATGCCCTTATCGGGATTTGAAACCAGTACCTCTTGCTTCGTAGGCAGGGTCACTACCAACTAGGCTAAAGCGGTCGTTAACAATGGGTCAAAAGACCGACACGATTTTTTTCTGAAACCGTAAACTTCTCAGAATTTATTAAAACGGCATCGTACAGAACCCATTAGGTTAGGTTAGGTTTGTTTTATAACAATCTTAAAAAGTTAACGGTTTCAGAAAAAAATCGTGTCGGTCTTTTGAGCCATTCGATGTGTTAATACATTCGGTCTTTCGTACTTCGGTATTGTAATATATATATACCCGGTCAGTCACGGGTCGGTTTAATGCAAAAAAAACCCTCTGTTTCTAACTGTATTCTAGATCGTTTCCTCGAACCATCACATTGAGTACCTCGCAGCAATCAAGTGTGCTGTCATTTTATGTTTACACTAGCTTTTGCCTGCGGCGTTGCTTGCGTGAACCATTAGATCTGCCAATTGAATTGAAACTCTGTAATTTTACAAAATTCCCTTTGGAATTTTTCGTGGTCTTCATTTACGTTATGCTAGCTTTCCGTCCGCAGTTTCGCCCGCGATAAATTAATTTTCCCGTAGGAAAAGGTATTTTCCCGCGGTAAAAAGTAGCTTATGTCACTCAGTGATAATGTAGCTTTATAACAGCAAAAGAATTTTTGAAATCGGTCCATTAGTTTTTAAGTTTATTCGTTACCCGTCATCTTTCCTCTTTATAATATTAGTGTAGATGTAGATGACTAAAACATCATCGCAAGATTTCATATCTCTAGGCTTTATCATCATCATTTCAACCGAAAGACGTCCACTGCTGAACATGGCCTCCCTTAAGGTTCGCCAGATAGACGGGTCTATGCGCATCTAACGCATTCCTGCGGTCGTCGTTCCATCTTCTGGCGAGAGCCAGGATAAAAATAGCCTATGTGTAGACGTCCACATACCAAATTTCACTCAAATCCGTCAGGCTGTGTTAGCGTGCATGAGTCGCACACACACACACACACCGCCTGCGACTTTGCCACCGTTGAAGTAGATTAAAACGTGTTTTCTCGTGGGAATGAGGTGTTTTCGCGTGGTAAAAAGTAGCCTATGTCACTCTCCAGCCCTTCAACTATGTGCATACAAAAAAAACACGGCAATCCTTCGCTCAGTTTCGACGTCAAAGAAAGACAAACAAACAAACACACTTTTACATTTATAATATTAAGTATTAGGATAATTTTCCTCGCTGTCCGTTGATCTCGTTTTATCATTCTCGCCTAATTAGGCGAAGTTAATGTGTTTAGTAAAATTATAAGTTTGAATATGGTGATGTTGCATTCCGAGATATGAAACCTAGTTAGAGGAATTTTTGAACCGTGAGAACACAGATTAGTTTTATATAAGTAACTACGTATAGTATTTACTCGCGTCCTTGCTCGCTTGGACATAAGTCATCTCTGTCGTCTCATAGAGCTAACATTCAGGCTCATTTATACTCCAAGTGCCTGCCGCTGACTTCTGGCCGGAAGGTGAAGTGTTTTGTCGTTTTAAGGTCTCCCCAAATCTATCGACGCCTTTATGTCAACGCAATAAGAGCGAAAGAGGGCGATAGAGAGGGCTATGCTTGGAGTTTCTCTGCGGGATCGCATTAGAAATGAGATCCGCGCTAGAACTAAAGTCACGGACATAGCTCGAAGAATCGCTAGACTTAAGTGGCAGTGGGCAGGGCACATCGCTCGTAGAACTGACGGCCGATGGGCCGAAAGATTCTCGAGTGGCGTCCGCGGACCGGAAGACGCAGTGTAGGTAGGCCTCCAACAAGATAGAGCGACGACCGGGTGATGGTAGCGGGAACGCATTGGATGCGGATACCGCAGGGCTGATCATCTCTGATCTCGATTCAGGGAGACCCTAAGGGAAGCAACGTGGCAAGTTTCAAACATCCCTAAATAGTTGTTAATTTTATTGTAATTTTGAGTTTCGTGACGCATTTACTCTAATAATCAGCAATCTTTGATTCCAGTGGTTTGCTGTACGTTGTCTGTCAGTCAATATAAAACAAAAATGTAAAGACAAAAACAAGTAGCTGTACGATAATCTGTTCTACTTGAAATTTAATTACGCAGGAAAATTAAGGAACATTACCCAAGGGCGAAAAACAAACGAATTGGCAAGTTTTTAGTTATGCAGGCGTTTGACCCCGATGGTTATTATGGGAAGTATCGATAAGGTCATCGATACTGGCTTATACGGAAGATAAAAATTACTATTAAAATACAGGGCTTAATTACATAATTAAATAATTTTAAACAACTTCAGCCGTAGTGGCCTAGTGGTTTATGGCCTCTCAAACGATGGGTCGTGAGTTCAAACCCGGGCTTGCACATGTGAGTTTTTGGGAATTTTTGTGCGAAATTTGAAATGGTCATCCCGTAGAACACTGTAGGTTAGGCTAGGTTTGTTTAACAACAATTCTCTACAATTAATGGATTCAGAGTAAAAAGAGTTATGAATAACAACACAATGATTATGACAAACATTACTTATGACCTTCAACAATTATGCGAGCCGATATAGACTGACTCTCTTCATAACATTAGCACATTTTAGTAGGAGGGTAAAATAAAACTGGAAAATAAGTAGGTAAATCAGTATTTTATTCTAAGGCTTTCATATAATTATATCTAGGGCTTCATATTAATGGTGAACAGCAATCAAGGGAACGGATTTGACGACATGACCATGGTGGACTACTGAGCTGGAGTGAGCGACCGCGGACGGAACGGTCCTGACGACGACTGGGGCGGCGTGAACGACAGGAGTGTGCACGGCGTGAACGACGGGGGTGTGCACGGCGTGAACAACGGGGGTGTGCACGGCGTGAACGACGGGGGCGGAATGGACGGCGACGACGGGCGCGGCGTGGACGACGGGGGTATGCACGGCGTGGACGACGGGGCTGCCGTGGTTGACGACCTGGCTGCTCTTGGTGATGGTCGTTTTGGAGCCGACGACGGGGACGGTATGGACGGCGTGGACCACTGGAGCCTGGTGGGCAAGAAGGAGGCCTGGGGCGGCGGCGGCGCAAGCCAGGAGAGCGGCGAAGGTGATCTGGAAGAAATTATAACAATTAATCCACTTGCAAATGCACTTGTTTGTTACCACAGAACTCTGTTTTTTATAAAATTAATAGAAAAATATTTTTTCGTTTGGTCCCATTTTAATTTATTTAGAAAAGGAAGTAACTATCGCAAGGTCGCGGGTGAGCAAAGTATTTGTTTCAGTTCAGAAAAGGAAGTTTTTGAAAACTGTTTTTTTATTCATATCGTTTACTTAAATCAAAAGATGCTATATTCTTTAAAATATTTTTATTGATAGTATTTTATAAGTTCAATACGTATAGGATTAAAATTAGGTACATAAAGTAAGAGAATATCTATTCGAAGACACAATTTGTTCTTATATTAGCAAATTTAATGTCAGGATTTTAGTAGTTTTTTTCCATCAACGTAATTAAAATATATGCTTAGGGCACTTCCTATCGACATCATCATCATCATTCAGGCATATATTTGCTTTTTATAAAAACGCTATGAAGTAATTTTTTTCTGCTGACTTTTCATTTCACATGAAGTTACCTTGCATTTGGCCATTTTTTTGTATTAATTATAATTATTTTTGAAATCTTCCTTCTTCCGTAGACGAGATTTTTTTCAAACAAGTACAAACAACTTTTTGAATTTCCGTTTTCGAGTTCCGATTATTTAAATACAACTCCCTACTATCCCACCGTCTGTAATCACTCCAAAAATAAATAAAAAGCACTTACGAATTTCTGCATTTCGTTTGTTTTTTTGGTAAGATGCGTACTACACGAACTTTGGAAGTTGTCTAACTATTGGGCGTTCTGTCGTGGTATTTATACGAATCAAACGCACAATGACTGGGCAGCGTACTTGAAAACGGAATAAATTAAGAGCTACGAGCTTTTGGAGAGGTCACGCGATACAAGTCGTCGGTTCGAACCCCGGGCGCGGCCGTGAAGTCATGATATTTTTGACACTCCGCTACACTAGGAAAAAAATTTGTATCTATACTTATATCATTGCCTGTAAGACCTAAGTAAGTTATTTTTTTATAAACTAATAAAGTTTATTTTCCGAAAATAGTAGGAGGTTGTACAAAAAAATGTCACCTCTATTTTTTATATTTTAATAATTTTATGTTATTCCTTCTCAGAATCACGAGCTCTTTTAATCTTAATATTACAAAAAAAAATGTTTACTTTAAAAACTGTTAACAGAATCGTTACCTTCCGTTAAATTTCATCAAGCCCGTTAATCGTTACTCCAGTGCCTACTATTTACCAAAAAGACTGCGATAGGTATAGTATAAATCTTCCCAGGTGAACTTTTCGCTTCGAGCTCTTATCTTTCAAAACAAACGGTATCGTCATAGTATTAAGTTTCAAATTTAATGTAATGGCTTGAAGCGAAAAATTCACCTGGGAAGATTTATACTATGTCTTGCCGGCGCGCGTGAGTAAGAAAACTCGATACGTTTGATCGTTTCACTAGTTAGCGCCGGCGCTTTGAATGACAAGTGTGTGAGTGGCGAACCCGAGCTAACAGTTATTATAAGTAGATTAGCTTCTGCCCGGGATTTTGTCCGTGCAGAATTCCTATTTGTGGTAAAGCTTCATCTCTTTCATTGAAACAAAAAAAAATCGGCCACCATAACATCCAACCATCCATCATTATCAACATCATCGGTATCAGTTAGTGATATAAATCCCGGTTATTCCCTATCCCGTGGAAACTCAACATTTGTCATTATTTTATGCAAAATTTCAGCCTTAGAGGGCTAAATATTAAATTTTTGTCGAGGTAAATAATTTTTGCGTGATAAGTCCCGTTTAGTATAGTAATTAGGAGGCTTGGCCTTCCCTTGGGAAACCGCAATTTTCACCCGACTGTCGAAGGAGGGTTATGTTATTCGAGCGTATGTATTTATGTATGTATGTATCATTGTTTGGCACGCCTTGCAGCCTTAATGGCTCAATGGATTTTGAAGTGTGAGGTGTCATTAGATTCGTCTCAGTTCCGAGAGTGACAGAGTATATATTTTCCCGGAATTCCCATGGGAACGGGAACTATAGGTACAGGCGGGATTTTCTTCATCTAGTATTGAAATTAAAGTTATTATCACATGTTATCGGTTTAACGAATAACGTTAACTTGCGTTAAATGGTCCAGAATGTAACGCTTTAACTTTTAACTAAGTTAATTTTTTAGCAACGGATTAGCGATGAACGAAGTTAACTATTTGACTGACGGTGCCCAGCTATGGACATGCCGATTTATTTTTCCATGCGCACGATCTTAATGTCAGGTTTAAATGTTACCGCATCCATCCCTTCACGCACTTACGCGGTCTTGAGTCGCCTCGGGGCATCAAAACCATGAATAAATACATGACCAAGCAGACATTTGGTGCATGTAGGTTGGTGCCAAGTTCAGAATAATTTCTCTTATGTAACACTCATTATGTTTTGTTTACAATAGGCTACCAACTCAAGCTTATTGAATGGGAGGTGGCGGGACAAAAATTTACCTAATAATTTTTAATGTCGCTAAAGCCTTAGACACACAGCGGGCGTGGGCGGGACGCCGACGGGACGGTACAATCTATAATGTACTACTTTAAATAGAGCCGTCAAACAGTGGCGTGCCTAGGGTATCAGGCTATGGCAAGCCGAGAGATATGTTTTAGTATTTTTTTATAATTTAATGTAGGTAAATCCATCTTGTTGCCGCTTTACTCAGTTTGGGCAAGCTTACCAAAGCACACTTCATTCTATTACTAGACAGAATTTTAAATTTTACAGACTCATTCTCACACGCAACGCACTAAAACAAGAATACATATTTATTTTGTAATTACATTAATTCAC
Organism: Archips xylosteana; assembly: GCA_947563465.1. Classification (NCBI taxonomy): domain Eukaryota; kingdom Metazoa; phylum Arthropoda; class Insecta; order Lepidoptera; family Tortricidae; genus Archips; species Archips xylosteana. The sequence goes on along the minus strand of OX387351.1, from coordinate 1,273,421 downwards.
GCATTTTACAACGCCTTGCATGGTATGGCCCACGATTCGATATAAACAATCGTGTAGTTATTCATCTCACCCGCGCACTCGCGTTCTAAACCAAACGCAGCAAACTTCACACCGTAAGCCAGATTCAAAATTGCAAAGAAAGCGCTATATATGCAGCTATACATAGATATTTGCAAAACTAACGTTTTCCTAAGTATGAAGAGAGCGTTTCGAAGCCCCGTAAAAGCCCACAAGAGCGAGCGAGATGTCATGCTATTTATAACGTCGCTACTATCGCCTATCGCCGCGTCGGCCGCCGTACAGCGCCGCTGGGCCGCGCAGCGGATTTGTTATGCAATTCTTGGTATTTTACGTAAAATAAAGCGCGTTATTATGAAAGTGATTTTATTAGAACTTTTTTCGTTTGGACGAGGTTTGGCTTTTATTTTTAATCTTGATTTGAGATTTATAAGGCAAGCCCGGCTTTTGGGCTTCTATGTAAGGATCGCCACTGCCGTCAAACTGCGTTGTTTGACGACGTCTATTTAAAGTAGTATATTATAGATTGTACCGTCCCGTCGGCGTCCCGTTGACGCCCGCTGTGTGTCGAAGGCTTTTAGTCGCTAATGTTACATTTGAAAGAAAGAAACGACAATAACACGTACACAGGCTATAAGTCCGCGGACCGGAAGACGCAGTGTAGGTAGGCCTCCAAGAAGATGGAGCGATGACCTGGTAAAGGTGGCGGGAACGCATTGGAGCGGATGGCGCAGGGCCGATCTGTTTGGCGAGCCTATGTTCAGCAGTGGACGTCTTTCGGCTGAAATGATGATGATGATGAGGCTAAAAGTAAAAGTAAAAACATAGACATAGGTACATATTGATGCTGTTACAAAATAGCCAGGGCTCAGTGTGTCGCTGGTTAAAAACCAGCACTGGTCTTCCGCCAGATTTATTTGAAATTTACCATGAGCTTTACGTCACGAAAACGTCGTGAGGACACCTGCGATTCAATGGTGAATGTGTAGTTCCAAATCTGCAATAGACCCGCGTGGCAACTATGGCCCGATCCCTCTCATTCTGAGAGAAGGCCTGTGCCCTGCAGTGGGACGTATCTAGACTGGACTGGTGATGATGAATGTCGCTAAGTTATAACTTTTTGTTTATATTTTTATTATGAACATACTGGCCATTTACGATACTGTGTATGCAAATATAATACAATGACTCTTAACTTTATTGTACACCACATGGAAGTATGTACCTAGGTAAGAATGCGTGTGTATGTAAAGTGTGTTTTAAGAAATGTTTGTCAATTGTGTATGTTTCTTTATTTTTGAACAACAAAAGTTTTACATCCTCTTTCTAATATATAAAAATCTCGTGTCACGATGTTTGTTATCGAACTCCTCCGAAACGGCTCGACCGATTTTTATAATTTTTTTTGTCAACATTTGGTAGGTCTGAGAATAGGTCGTAGGCAATTTTTCATATCCCTATTCTTCGCGGACGGAGTCGCGGGCAACAGCTAGTATTTACATAAAACTTACAACTTTCAAAAGTTTTACATATTTACATACATAAATCCTCACTAGTATTTGTTTCGAACGGATTTATTTACACAGTACACAAAGTAAATCGTTGCAGCTTTTTTACCACTAGCTCCCGATCTAACTCCCCCGGTGACCGCTACTTGAATAAGCGCGTGCGCACCAAAGCTCGAGACGAAGTGTCCCAACTCTACTTCACTCATGGTCCTATTATGTAAACATGGATGTATGTGTAGTAAACCACCTTTTTATATTTATACATACATAATGTATTATTATTATTATCGTTTATTTCCAGAATTATTGACACATACATTTTTACATATATAATTGTACTGCCAAATTGCGTAGCAGTTTGTTGGCAGTTCGAATGCTCTTGATACACCTTGTGTCTTACATCTAATTAGTTATATTCATGCATTATTATTTACTATGTATACAAAAATACTAAGCATGCAATTTGACATTTTAATTTTAGTGAGAACTAAAAGCAGTGAAAAGTGGGTACCGAATGAATACGAGTTACCCATTCTCACTGCCCTTTATCCCAATAATTATCTATAAAGAACTTTTTGACATTATTCATAAAATTATTTATTCTAACTTTCTCATCAAACAACTTCTGCGGTAATGCGTTATAAATTTTAGGAGTCATGTACTCAAATGTGCGTTCTCCATAGTAATTAGTTGCGTTATATTTATCAGGGAATAATTTAGGTTTTCTTCTTGAGATACAGTTATCATCCGGCAATTTGCATATGAAAGGTTCTTTTTTATAATCGTATGATGCCACTAGCAATTTAAATTTTTCACTTACAGGTAAGATATTACATATTTTAAACAGCTTTTCGTATTCTTTGTTACACAATTGCTTCTCTTTGATGCTTATTAATAATTTTAAGTACCTAATCTGTATACTTTTAATCATATCCAGCTGTGTCTTGAATGTTCGCCCATATGCTATTAAGCCATAGTCTATATGCGATTCTACCAATGCACAGTACAAGGTTCGTAAAGTTTTACGATTCACATATTTTTTAAGTTGTAAGAACGAGACGTAAATATATCTCAATTTGGTACAGAGAGTTTGTATGTGTAACTTCCAACTAAACGTCCTATCTATGGTTAGCCCCAAGTACTTAAAATACTCAACAAATTCAATTGTGTTACAAGTACAGTTCTGAGATGATGCGTGTAGGCAATCGTATGTGTGCCCTACAATATTATACCCTATACATTTCTTTTGATTATGTGGTGATTGTAAATTAGGATCTACATTTGAAATTTACCATGAGCTTTACGATGAAGAAAAACATCGTGAAGAAATTCCCAATCCGCACTGGGCCCGCGTGGGAACTACGGACCAAGCCCTCTCACTCTGACAAGAGGCCTGTGCCTTGGGATGATGATGATGAATTATAACATTCAACATAAATAGTTTAAATTAGCACAAATCAAAAATCTTCATCAAATTACCGAGCAAAATTGGGTTCATTAGCTCAATTTTGCGTGATAATTACCGTACTCAAATAAAAAAGGTAATTTTACCATCTTATTAGCGCCGAGTGGGGCTTGTTTAGGCGTAATCCAATACAGTACCCTAATGGGCGTCGGAAATCATCTCGCTCTTCATTAATTAAGTACTATTTATTATTAGGCAGGTAATCGGAGTATTGTACGTCATTTAGTGCGATACATCGAATGAAGAATATATAATAAATGGAATGTTTATATTGCAATACAATACAATATAATACAATGACTCTTTATTGTACACCAGGAATAGTAAGCAATACAAGGTAAGCAATAGGCGGCCTTATCGCTTAAGAGCGATCTCTTCCAGGCAACCCTTTACCAGAAAGAAGGAAGGACTAGTTTACAGCAGGTGGTGCATCAACAGTGGATCAGAAAATTAAAACGCAACAAAAATAGTACATCTACTCATGCATATATAGTACTTACATTATAATAGGTACACGTCTAAAACAAATATAAGCAGTGGGATAAACAGACACATACATATAAATAAATAAATAAACTATAACAAAGCCAACCACGGTTAACGGGACAGGGGCGGCGACCCCCGCTCCGGGTCATACTTGGTTCAGCAGATTGCACTGGCCATACAGCGGGGCAATGCTGCTGGTATTATGGGCACTTTTGAGCCAGGTATGGTGCGGGGTGGTGGTCCTTAGTTTTAGTTTTTTATGACTTTGTTTTTATTTTAGATTAGTAATCTTTGTAATTTCTTTTGATTATTGTTTTTACTTACACAGTAAATATAACAAAGCTAATTATTACAAGATGACAGATAGTACACCTTAAGCATAGATTTAAAGATATATTCATCATCAATATTTATTTATTTATATACGTCCCATAGCAGGACACAGGCCTCCTCTCAGAATGTTCCAGTGCGAATTGGGAACTTTTTTTACATCACTCTTTACTTTTAACGTGTCGATAACTCTTTCGGCAGAATTATTGCAACCAGATTGACCTTCCGCGATGACTCAATGAATCGCAAGACTCAAGTGGCAGTGGGCAGGGCACATCGCTCGTAGAACTGATGGCCGATGGGACAAAAAGGTTCTCGAGTGGAGTGAACGGACCGGAAGACGCAGTGTAGGTAGGCCTCCAACAAGATGGATCGACGACCTGGTTAAGGCTGCGGGGTCGCGTTGGATGCGGAGGGCACGGGACTGATCTGTTTGGTGAGCCTTGGGGGAGGCCTATGTCCAGCAGTGGACGTCTTTCGGCTGAAATGATGAGTTATGCCCTTATGTTTTTATTACACCATTGGATTCAGCTATCCCCTAACCCGGATTTTTCGATTACACTATGGGCTTTTCCTTTATGGCACAGTTGTACTCATATACATTATCGATTTGCTTGAATAAGTCGCACTAAGTATTCCTTTATTTGTGAAAGAGATGGGTAGAATAAATACCTATTGTTATATATAACCATAAAACAGCCGTAGTTATAAGTCGTCTTATGTCTTAAGGTATCACAGAATTGACTAACACAATTCATGTTATACCGTTATGCTTTCGTGACTAAGGGCATGACTCAAAAAAAACTTGAAAAAAATATGTATAGAATGAATAAATGTTAAATAACAATATTCATTAAACGAAAGCTATAACCTATATCTAAAGCCTGAAGCCATAAAAAAATCTAATATTAAACGCTAAAGACCCAAAAACGACGAAAGAAAGGGTTTTGCCTCTCCTGAAAAGTAGCGATTTTGAGTTATTCCCTTTTTCACTGGAGGCACTGATTACTCGCCTGTGTGACAAAACTATGTATCAGATTTCCCTTTGATAGTGTCTTTAATAAACATCCCCTTATAACTCGGATATTCCGCTTCACGCACGTTTGTTTTACGTTATTACGTAGATAGGCAGATTTCGCTGTAATTATGATTTATTGGATGAAGTGGCTGGAATGATTGTGTGGTTAAAGAAGAATACGAAGAGTACAAGAAATTGTCAGGCTATAGGTAAAAGTATAAGGTGGTACAATAAAAAATAAGATCTATACCATAGTCTACCAAACTTATGGTGTACAATATTATAAAATCGAAAATGTCAACAGTAACTTAGATTAACGAAATAAAAATTAAAAGTATTATAAACATCGAGAAATGTCGATACGTAATTCAATAACAATTATGAGACAAATGTCATATGGAATCTAAACAATAATAAAAAATTAAAATATTAAAATTTGCCCTAATTGTTCAAAAAATGTATAGTGCAGTAAATCATTTTTGCTAATAGCCAATTATTGACAGCATTTTTGAATTTCAAATCATCTTGCCTTAAATGTGTCAGGAATATTAAAGAAAATTTTAATTTGTCATTACGTAAATACTATTTCTGTAAAAGGCAGAATGGTTACAATATACCTAAGTTAGCTTATCGTTATTTCGGTTCAGCGGTTCAGCGGTTTGTGGCGCTTTCGTGTTGCTGAGGGAGTACAGCACAGCTAAGGAGTGGAATTCCCTGCCTGCGACTGTGTTCTCTGAACACTACAATTTGTCCGCTTTCAAGTCTAGGGTGAATGAGCATTAGGCAAGCGCGATCCACACTCCACAGTCCAAGTCCTTTCATTCGGAGAGGAGGCCCGTGCCCTGCAGTGGGACGTAATATAGGCTGGGATAATAATGATTCATAGATGTCCACGTTTTGCATGGACATTATCTAGCAATTATCCGGATAAAGTGAAAAAATAAAAAGTATTTTTTTATGGTTTTTGACGTAAAGTGGAGGTGAATTTTTTCTTGTCTAACCTTATTGTGTTGAGTATCGTTAGATAGGTATTTTAAAATCATTCCAAGAACGTAAAATGATTTTTCGATATAGTGATTTGTTTGTGAAATATTCAACATTAAAGTGCAATTTTTTGTTAAAATCGAGCGTCCCCCCTCTAAAAACTAAACTGTCGGTTTGAAAATTTTGAAAAAAAAAACACGATGGGAGTTAATATATCTAATACCGTTAAACGAGCAATTCTTGTATATTATGTATGTATAATCAGAATCTCAGAAACGGCTCCAACGATTTCGATGAAATTTGGTATGTGGGGGTTTTCGGGGATGAAAAATTGATCTAGCTTGGTCTTATCTCTGGGAAAACGCTTGGTACCGAGTTTCAGCCCAAGCGGAGCTCAGTCGCCCAGGTACTCAAATTAACAAGGAAAACTATAACGGCTATTTAAACTGCCAGCGTTTTCGGAAAGACCATCATTGCCAAGAAGAATGCGCCGCAAGAAACTTGACAGAAAGTCAAAAGAGACAAATTCGCTACGCGCGCGTTTTCGCTCACTCGGTCAATATTTCTTTTAACAAAAGCTGAAACCTCCATTTGTCCACGATAGTGTCACTTTGTCATTTCAATTATAAATGGCTGCCGTCAATGGATATCGTATATTCTGGTAATGTGTCATAACATAACATAACTCTGTTACGTTAAAAGCTTTGTAAACCGTACCGTAATTGCCTCTGACGCATTCCTTCGTCAAATTAACATGCTACTAACGAAGGTTTAACTTTGAGGTATAATGTACATTGTACAGCCAACTAATTTGATTCTTAGGCCACTGTTAGAATTATGAATCAATTTGTTTATCTTCTACGACAATCATTATTGCATGTAGTTAGTATGTCATATTCATATCATAACATCTCGATCTTTGCGAACATTTGTGTCAACGATAGTGAATAAGAAAAGAGTTTGCTTAGGTATTAATGGGCCAATCAACTTTTAAACCGACACTAATCTGTCCGCGACATTTTTCAAACAATTGCAGATTTTTGTTAGTAAACATGTTTTTTCTGTAATTTAATAGATGAATAGCATGAATACATGCCATCCTACGTAAGTTTAACCTATTAAACCGTGAAATATCTCGTTCGAAGTACGATTTTTTGGTAACGCCAGAGACAATTTTGGTAACGCAGGAGACGCCAAAAACGTCGGTTTAAAAGTTGATTGACCCTAATAACTTGAATTGTCACTGTCCGTCTGTCAAAACTTCTTTTTTTTTCTTCTCGCGTAATGGAGCGAAAACGTTTGTAAACTCTTTACATTTATTGTGATCGGAAAATTGATAATCCTTTGACCCGCACTGACGTTGTAATTATGTAGTAGTTAATGCGACAAGGCATAGGAATCAAATTAGTTGACTGTGCTATCTTTGTTATTTCTTTACGCTGCGAAGAATTTTTGAATGAAATTTGACACAAAGATAGCTTGATCTATGACTTAATACACACGTTGCATTGTATAAAAAAAACATGGCGTACTTACCAATTCTACGTGAAAAATCACAGAGCAGAAGTCAGTTCAGAACAAACAAAATGATTTACGATTGATGCTATTCTTCAGCTGGTTTCAGAGTAACTGTATTTCAATGGACAGGTTTTTTAGCTTTTATCTAGAAGATTGAGTGCTAAGATGCCACGGGTCGATCAAGCTTTAACTTAAGTTGGAACTTGAAAGTAGCTTCCCAAGTTCATTCACACTTTGTTACTCCAATTCAAAGTCTTGACAATTAACGTAGAACCGTATTACTTTAATCATTTCTAGAAATGCTAATTCTACTGCTGTTGACAAGCAACTGATTTTTTTTAGTTTTAGTTAAGTTACAATGTTTATTTGTTCAGATTCATTATCATCATTATTTCAGCCGACAGACGTCCACTGCTGAACATAGACCTCCCCCAAAGAGCGCCAAACAAAAACGTTTTTTATCGTTTTCGGCAATACATACATCGGCGGCACATAGCTTTTTTCTTTCATATTCAGTTAACGTTTTCTTGTAATACAATGCTAGCACAGCTGCCTAAGTGTTAGTGCTTTCGAAGTAAGATACTGTGGCGTCTGGCAATCACGATAGTGCAACGTTATTCTGAAATAAATACAATTTTGTTCGAGTGTTTTTCATACACGCACATGAGAACTACCTTTTGATTAAAAAATGAACTGAAACAATTACTTTGCTCACCCGCGACCTTAAAAAGCCTAAGCTTTAAAAGCTTCAGGTCGCGGGTGAGCCAAGTAACTGTTTCAGTTCATTAATATGGACCTCCGCAAAGTAACGCCTGATTCAATAAATTACTTTTTGATTTACGAGAACTCTTGTGGGAATTTACTAAAATACCAAACCTAATGAATGATTAACAAAAGTAGGCAAAAGGTAGTGAATGGGTAATAAATACTCCAGCTTCAAAAAATATATTTTAATTCATAACCAGTAAAAAAAGATTAAACGTTAATTTCATAAACGAAGTTAATGATGAACAGCTATCAATGAAATGGGTTCCGTTTTGTGAACAGTTGAGCTATGATGCGAGATCGCTGCATCACCGATTCTACCCACAACTGGTGCAGAGTGTACCACGTGAATCGGTTCAGTGTGTACCACAGGAGCCACAACAGTCTTCACTGGCGCGTGGACCAAAACTGGAGTACTATGTACCACTGGTACAGAGTGAACTAGATGAGTGCTGCCGTGGTTGATGGAAAGGTTGCTTTTTGTTACTGTGGTTTTCTTTGGCTCAGCGTGCAGAATGTGCACTGGTGCGCTGTGTACCACTGGTACGGTATGAATCACATGTGTGCTACCGTGGTTTACAGAGAGGTCGCTCTTAGTAACAGTAGTTTTCTTTGGCTCGGCGTGTAGAATATGTACAGGTGCGGTATGAACCACAGGTACACTGTGGACCACGGGGACACTATGGACCACTGGGACGTTAGCGACGATATGACCTCCATGGTTTACGGCTAAACTGCTCTTTGTTATGGTAGTTTTAGATGACAGAGGGACATGGATTTCGTGAGCCACGTACAAAGGGGCAGCGGCTGCGCAGGCCAAGACGGCGGACAGAATCTGTAAGAGTAAGATAAAAAACTATATTATTTTAGGATAAAGGAGTTTGAGTATGACTCAAAACAAAAATATGAAAGGGCAAATACACTGACTGATGGGCCTAACTGAAGCTAAAGGTTTGAAATTTTCCAGACATATTTCTTGTGATTGCCAGTCATACAATCCTCAAGAATCTTCCACGAAATGGGGAATCATCTATTGTTTAATCGACTTCAAAAATGAGAAGGATCTGAATTTTGTCGGCTTTTATGTTTAATACCTCAGACAGAACTCCATTACTTACAAACCGATTTGACAAAATGATTGAGAGGGTTTATTTAAAAACATGTTTTATTTAAAAAAAAATGTTATCCCAAAGATGGCTGGAAAGTCGGGTAATTTTGTATTTTTTTCTATCACGGCGACAAAGGGCATAAGCTAGTACGTAAGTCATAAGTATGACACAGTCAAACTTTAACAGTTATTTACGTATACTCACAAGGAATTTCATTTTTGCGTAGTTGCAACTGTGAGAACCAAGACAGACTGATGAGTGGAAAACGACCATAGCTCTTTATATCTCGTTTAAAATCGCCGAATGCCCCAGTTTTTTCGAATTATTGGGGCGCGTACTTGAATTTGGCGAATCGTGCGGATTGCGACATAAGTAAAAGTGTTTGTTTTTTGTGAACCTTGGCTAGAAAAAAAGCTGTCAAATTGACATGTCAACTGATAGAACATGACACGTCCGTTCTGGCCAACCGCATCGAGGTTTGACATTCTAATTGATATTTGACGGCAGTTCAATGGATCGAAATGTTTTAATGTACTTCGCGCTGTGTATGTTGACGATGTAATCGTTTTTTGTGATTAGTACATTTTTTAGTTTTATTACTTGCAATTTTATAATGCGATACAAAATAATGTCTCTTTAAACATGAAACTACCGTGAGACTCACTCATAGTGATAATAAACGGATCACTCACGTCTCAAAACGAGTTTAACTCGACATGTTTCGGGCTAATCCGTAGCCCTTCCTCTCGGAGTCGCACGTCACGGCGGCTGCCACACGTGCACGTGACGTGCGACTCCGAGAGGAAGGGCTACGGATTAGCCCGAAACATGTCGAGTTAAACTCGTTTTGAGACGTGAGTGATCCGTTTATTTTCACTACAAAATAATGTGTTCAAATATTATTGATCGAAATTTATTAATTTCCGTTTCTCCCGTTTGTTTGTTTCCGCCACGGGTCGCCAAACATAAGCGTACGCCATCCGCATCCAACGTGTGCCCGCAACCTTAACCGGGTTGAAAAAAAAGTCGAAAGGAAGAATATTACTTTTGTTAAAATTTCGCAGAGATAAATGAAAATTGCCAGAAAAATTAAGTTCAGTGAAGCAATTCAGTGGTGTGAGTGAATTTCCCAATCCGCATAGTGCCCGTGCTGGAACTACCTCTCATTCTGAAAGGCTGTCCCTGTAGAACGTATCTATAACAGATAGAGCCACGTGGGTTTCTTTTAAGAGCTACGAAGAAAGCTACTAAAAGAATTGGCTCTTATTACTACTTCACAATACTGATAAGATTACCGTCCGCCTCCGCATCGTTTTGTAATGAGTCCCAAAATAGACATAGCTTTCATTGTTTGTTCACACACCCTGCGAATAAATACTATCCTACTAAAATTACAAATGAGAGACTGTCTGAAAATGTTTGGTTGTTTAAATGTTTGGATATTAGTTGATCAATCACGTAATCTCAATCCGCACTTGGCCCACGTGGGAACTGCGGCCCAAGTCCTCTCATTCTGAAAGGAGGCTTTTGCCGTGCAGTGGGAAGTATTATAGTCTGGGATGATGATGATGAATCACGTAATAACGGTGGAACAGATTTACAAAGATCAGGGTTTAAATTCAGGAACGGGCCTTCGCGGAAGTGTGCTGAAATGGCTGATTGTCATTTTGACGTGTAATATTTTAGTAACAACATCTGATCTGTATTTCTTAATTTAGGCTCTGTTCCCACCACCGACGATGAGCGAGAAGCGATTAGAGCTAGAAACTAGAAACGAGTTAGCGAGAAGCGAGTGTGTATGACTGTAGTTCCGATAATTTTGTCGCTCGGCTATAAGCGAGTTTTCGAGTGCGACGGGCGATTACTCGCACCACTCGCTCGGGCGGGGCTCCACGGTCTACAGTAGAATGATTGCTGGTTGGTCTCTCAGCGTGAGTTCTGACCGCTAAGTGAGTACCTCTGAGCGAGTTTTATCTTTGATAGCTTTTATCGTTGCGATCAACTAGTGAAGAGTGAGTCCTCGTCGGCAGTGTGAACTGCAAGCGATCAACTTTAAAATTATGTCTCTCTTTTACCGACACGGGATCTTTATCTTTTGTTCGTTTCTTGAGTGAGAAAATAGTCGATAGCTAGTCGCTTACTCTCCCTTGGTGGGACTGTGCCATAATTTTTGATACCTACGGAAGTTTCAATATGCGAATCAAATCACTCGTGTGTTTCTTCATACGTATTCAAGTTTCATAGAGTCGAACGGATTTTAATAAATGTGTATTATTTATAGCCAAAGAGTTGTTTCCGCGTGATTAAGTTTTTTCTTACTTGAAAGGCAATATTTTCCTGGAATATCTTATGTCCATTGCCGTAGTTTGTTGCGTAATAACTTCAATTGTAAATGCATAGAAGAACGGGAAAGAGGTCACTCGTATTCAAATTACTTAACTTCACGCGTGACTTCTATCGCATTAGCAATTAGAATTTATCCTTTTACATATTACTAGCTGTTTCCTGCAACTTTGTCTGCATCATCATCATTTCAGACGAAAGACGTCCACTCACCGCTGAAAATAGGCCTCCCCTAAAGCTTGCCAAATAGATCAGTCCTGAGTCATTCGCATCCAACGCGTTCCCGCAACTTTAACCAGGTTGTCTCTCAATCTTGTTGAAGGCCTACCTACTACCTACACTGCGTCATCCGGTCCGCGGACACCACTTGCGAACCTTTTGGCCCCATTGACCGTCACTTCTACGAGCGATGTGTCCTGCTTACTGCCACTTAAGTTTGGCGATTATTCTGGCAACTTTGTCAACATCACGTGGGAATTTTGCACGTTACTGGAATTTAAAGTAGCCTAAGTTTATCTGGAATATCGTAGCTTTATTGTATAAGAATTTTTAAAATTTGTATTGTCCGAAAATTATTAAGGTACTTGCAGTCGCAGAATGAAAAAGTTCGTCACTTTTCGACTCTATTACAACGAGTTAAGGTCGAAAAGTGACGAACCTCTACATTCCGCGACTACACAAACACAAAGTTGCGGTTTGGGTGAGCTATGCTAGGAGTTTATTTGCGTGACCGAATCAAAAATGAGGATGAACTGCATGAGAACTAGTGGCAATGGGCAGGGCACATTGCTCGTAGAACTGACAGCCGATGGGAGTATCTAGATCAATGTTCATAACAGTACCAAAATACTTATACTTAGTGACGGAATAGAAAATATTGGAAGTCTTAAAAAAACCAGTAGACCGGGAAACCTTAGAAAATTAGATTACTTACCCACATTTGTCCTGCCAAAATGTAACAGTGTGTATGGAAAACGGAGATGGGAATACATGTTACCTAATATTCTCAACGAACTCGACCACAATATAATTACGAGTGTGTGTGAAACGCCACACCACTGTAAACGTATTGTTAAAGCAATTTACCTAAAGTGAACTTTGTGTTAAGCTTACCTATGTACCTAGCCTAAAGTTAAATCGTGCATGATTGATTAATTACTATAAATTACCTACTTATCTTTGCGAGTGAATTCAACGGCAGTTAAACCTTAGTATGGTTTTGCTCGTTGCATAGTTGTAAAATTTTATATTGTTTCTTTTTTCTGTTTAGTAAATAAATCAAAAAAAAAAAAAAAAGATCAGGGGGGTTACTACGAAATTCGAAGTTCGAAGTTCGGATCGTGCGGTCCCTCTCACTCTCGTAATAAATATCATTAGCGTGAGCGGAACGGCATGAAACGAAGTTCGAATTTCGCGCTTCGTAGTATAGGGCCAGTCCCCAAATTTCTTTGTTCCGCGTAGCAAAATTCCCAGTCACATTTTTTCCCAAATGCCTTTTTTTCACTATAGTTTATTTACTGAAGCTTACTGAAGCTTATATTCACATGTTCCTGTGTCGATTAAAGTTGAAAAAAAACGCGATTGTGAAAATAACCTTCAGTAAAAAACCATAATGTGAAAAAAAGAAGCATGTTGATGATAAAACACAAAATTTAGATGAAAGCTTTCTTATCTATTAAACAGAAAATTCCGCAAACATTCCGGTCAGCTAGCAATCCCACTTGTCACTCGAATTTCGTTGAGTAATGCCTTCCAATTACTTCCCCAGTCTAGATTTTTAAACGCCTCAAGGGATCTAATTTTCCCGAAGAAAGGTCGGAGCAGTGACCTTTTAAAGTCGGAAATAATTTTTCTAGTCGTCTATTATAATTGAGGTGTTGAAATAATGAGTCTTCCGATAATAGATGTTATGAGCGGGGTACAATTAGACGCTGGCATGGCGGTGAGCTTTTCTCTGATCATTACGCTGTCGAGATGCTTTGTCCTGTAAGCACAGTAATTATACTGAAACACAACAATGTTCAAGATTAAATAATTTAATGCTAATAGTAATGGCTCAGTTTCATTAGTCGATAGGGCTCGCACTCCGCATGAGTGCGGTAGATTTCCATAACGCATGCCATAGGGCCCGCATTCGTGGGATCGTCTTCATTGGTCGATAGAGCCCGCACGCAAAGTGCGGATGATTTCCATAACGCATGCCATAGGGCCCGCATTCGTGGGATCGTCTTCATTGGTCGATAGAGCCCGCACGCAAAGTGCGGATGATTTCCATAACGCATGCCATAGGGCCCGCATTCGTGGGATCGTCTTCATTGGTCGATAGAGCCCGCACGCAAAGTGCGGATGATTTCCATAACGTATGCCATAGAGCCCGCATTCGGGAAACCGATTTCATTGGTCAATAGGGCCCGCACGCAGGGTGTGGATGATTTCCATAACGCATGCCATTGTCCCGCATTCGGGGAACCGTTTTCATTGGTCGATAGAGCCCGCACGCAGGGTGCGGACGATTTCCATAACGCATGCCATAGGGCCCGCATTCGGGGAACAGTTATCGACATAATGAGTTTCATTAGTCGTTATACCACCTGCGAGAAGTCATGGCACGCTGTATATCGACCGAGTTGTCGTCTCATGAGTTTGACTAAAGACAAGGAAGAGATGCAATGATAAACGCATCTCCGGCGTAAGCCACACAGAAACAATACAACAGATACAAGCAATCCAACAGATGCGCGATGTGTCTATTGTTGGAATTACACACCGTGTTGTTTTTATTTCCCTTAAAATCCGGTGATAGCCAAAGTGGTCTATATTCGACCCCCAGGGGTCGACGAAGACTTGCGAGGGGTCTACTGACACAGAATCATCGACAGTTACAAAACCTTCATAAATTGTAAAGCGAAACAGGAACATACAAATGTAGTATCGATAACCATAAATTAAAAATTTTAATTACCCCCAACGCAATTATGCTACTGACAATGCCCGTTATGCGTCTAAGATCCCTTCCGCAGCTAACAAAAGAGCTGATAACTTTGAAACGACTGCACCGATTTTGATGAACCATCGCCAAGAAACCTGCTTTTTATTAAAAAAAACCGCATCCAAATCGGTGCACCCGTTTAAGAGCTATGATGCCACAGACAGACAGACACACACACATAACGGTCAAACTTATAACACCCATCTTTTTGTGTTGGGGTTTAAAAAAAATAATTTTTGTCGTACCTACGGACAGTGGCAATTCAAGTTATTAATACACAAGCGAACTCTTTTCCTATTGACTATCGTTGATATCATCAACATCATCATCTCATGAATCACGCAATCACGCTGTCGTAGAAGATAAGCAGACTATTGATTATGGCATGATAAATTAAATTGGTTGACAATTTGTACATTTACGATGTCCTTTCAATTCGAAGTAACAAGGTTTAAAGCTTAAGCAAGACCCGTGGAGTGCTTAGGTGCGTAGACTGACGTACTGATAATCTGAGGCGATAGCGGCAAAGCCTGTCTGAGCCCGATTGGCCTTCACCCCATTCGGACAAGCCGTTACATCTGAGTTAAATCCAGTGCATTAATACAAATCCTATCAATGTATGTAAAGCCTTTATTGTATAATACGAGTATACACACATCGCGCCTGTATGTCAAAAGGGGTAAGCAAGCACATCATCATCATTTCAGCCGATAGACGTCCACTGCTGAACATAGGCCTCCCCCAAGGCTCGCCAAACAGATCGGTCCCGTGCTGTCCGCATCCAACGCGATCCCGCAACCTTAACCAGGTCGTCGCCCCATCTTGTCAGATAAAAAAGCTAGATTTACTAGTATTTTGGCACAAAAATTACATTGTCAATCCAATACACCGAATGTTCATCAAATGCATAATTTTCATGCATAATCACGCATTTATTGCTTTTACATTTTTTGCGCGAGTGAATAATCAGAATTCAGAATATACAGCTCGTTAAAATGCGTATTTTATTTTGATTTGTATAATTTTTATTTCGCATTCACCAATTGAGAAGAGGTCGACGAACCGAAAATGAAAAACTATTCTCTTGAGAACAAAAGGATGATTGCTTTTTAACTTTAAAAATCTGTTTTATACGGAGTGATTAGGAAAAGAAGTGTTTAGAAAAACGGTGATTTAGAAAATTTTGCTAAAATGAAAAGTTTTACGGACATAATTATTACAATAAGTTGTTTCTATTTATGTCCGTTTCTGATGGCCGATGGGGGCAAAAGGTTCTCGAATGGCGTCCACGGACCGAAAGACGTAATGTGTCTCCAAAGAGATGGAGCGACGAACTGATTAAGTTTGCGGGAACGCGTAGGATGCGGATGGCGTAGTATTGGTCTGTTTGGCGAACCTTGGATGCCTAACTAATAAAACAATGCATTATGCACATTAATTTGGTCCCTTCATGAGACGATTCTTGTTAGAGGCTTACTTAGACTGCATCTTTCGGTTCGTGGACGCCACTCGAGAACCTTTTTGCTCAATCGGCCATCGGCTACGAGCGATGTGCCCTGCCCACTGCCACTGGGTATGTATTACAATACCGAAGTACGAAAGACCGAATGTATTAAAACATCGAATGGGTCAAAAGACCGACACGATTTTTTTCTGAGACCGTTAATTTTTTAAGATTGTTATAAAACAAACCTAACCTAACCTAATGGGTTCTGTATGATGCCGTTTTAATAAATTCTGAAAAGTTTACGGTTTCAGAAAAAAATCGTGTCGGTCTTTTGACCCATTCGATGTTTTAATACATTCGGTCTTTCGTACTTCGGTATTGTAAAACACACCCCTGCCACTAGAGTCTGGCGACAAGATGTCCAACGAGATGGAGCGACAACCTGGTTAAGGTTGCGGAAAGACGTTGGACGCGGATGGCGCAGGAGCGATCTGTTTGGCGAGCCTTGGGGGAGGCCTATGTTCAGCAGTGGACGTCTTTCGGGTGAAATGATGATGATGATGAGACGATTGAGCGGACGAACACACGGAAAAAAGCTCGTCATTTGCGCTTATACAGGGTTATTTTTAATTCACTGACATCCTCTTAACCCTGAATTCCTATCACTCAAACAAATGTTTTTTGTTTTACGACTTTTTTTTCCCATACAAATACACAGAGTATCGTAAAAATAAGAGGAAATCTCAAATTTTCAAAACGTTATTACACCAAAAATATTAAGTTATGACAAAAGCCGTAAAACAAAAAACATTTGTTTAAGTGGTAGGAGTTTAGGGTTAAAAGGATGCTAGTGAATTACAAGTAACCCTGTATACGTCCTACTGGCGGGCACATTCCTCCTCTTAGATTAAGAGGTCTTGGGCCGTAGCTCCAGGCGGGCTCACTCACACGTAAATTCCTATTAACTCAGAGGTTCGAGACCGTACTCGAACCCATGACACTTTCTTTAAGAGCATCGCTCAAACCACTAGGCCACCACGGCTACTTTCCTACATCCTGTAATAGCCTAATTTAATTTTTCTTAGCACAATCAGGTTGCTGCCTAAATTATATAATAATTATTATTTTTTTTATTTAATTCTATATTTGTATGATTTTTTTTTAATTTGTAATTTACTATATTTTAATTTGAAAAGATGACTTTCTGCCAAGTTTCTTGCGGCGCATTCTTCTTGGCAATGATGGTCCTTACGAAAGCGCTGGTAGTTTAAAAAAAAGTGACATGTAAAAGAGCCCTTTGCGGCCTACTTGCAGAATAAACGTTTTGATTTTTTTTTTGAATGAATCATTCGAATTTTCACGGCATATAATTACTGTAAAAACTGTTTTTTTTTAACCCCAGACATTATTAGAAAGCAGGTTCCTTGGCGATGGTACTTAGATACTGTTTCATCAAAATCGGTTCAGCCGTTTCAAAGTCATCAGCTCTTTTGTTAACTGCGGAAGGAATCTTAGACGCATAATGGGCACTTACTTTATGTTCAAACATACGTGTGACATAATTGCGTTGGGGGTTTTTAAAATTTTTAGTTTGTAGTTATTTCCGATCGTTTGAACAATTCGTCGTCGTTTGTAGTGGTAGAGCCATGTTGTAGCTAGCCGCTGCATCACGAATGGGCCGGCTCGTCCGGGGCAGTACCACCCTCTCACAGAACACCGGCGTGAAGCAGCAGTAAACCTGCTTGCGTTTCGTACGGTCAGTGAGAGTGCCGGGGGCCCAATACATCACCCCTTCCCTCTCCCCCTCCCTCTCCCCCTTCCCATATTCCCTCTCCTTTAGGGCCGACAACGCACTGGCATCGTGTAAAGCGCTGCGGGTGTCTATGGACAGTGGTGTTCATTTAACATCAGGTGACCCACTAGTTCGTTTGTCTGGCCTATCTAACATAAAAAAAAAAAACAACTCAAGAAATACAGCAAAACTATTGTTTGTTGCCCTTGTATTATCCACGATCTAACAAAGCTGGTTATGTGCTAACATTGAAATGCAAAGGTCATGGAGCAATAATACTTGTAAAATACAGATTGAGATAACTAGGTAGTGGGCTCGATAAATAGTTTCGGAATCTTTGCTTTCATTGGACTTTATTATTTCGCAACTTTTGACGTGACAACGTCTAATAAATCGATGAACGCCAGCAGCATACACGAAAAAGGATGACGCAATGGTCTGTATATATCCCGTACAAGAGAGAGCAGTGAGGGTCAGTATGTACAAGAGAGCAACGAACGCCAGCATGTACAGTCTTAGTACTAGCGCTCGGGTAATTGTAATGTGGGGGGTGCGGGGTGTGGGGGGGGATTACGGGGAGCGAGGGGGGTTGAGGAGGGGGGGTTAGTCCTTAAAACGACTTTACAGGCAACCGGTTGTTTTTTCGGAACTCCAATTTTCGGAGCAGCAGGTTAAGCAGAGGGCCGTATGCTCAAGTCTGAGCACGCACCTCTGAGTCTTACATTTGAAATTTACCATGAGATTCACGATAAAGGAAAACATCTGCGAAGAAATTCAATGGTCTGTGAAGTTCCCGATCTGCACTGGGTCTGCGTGGGAACCATGGCCCACGCTCTCTAGTTCTCAAACTGTGCCCTGCAGTGGGTATAAAAGCTGGGATGTTGACTGAAATCCATTAACAGTTTCCACTTACTTGATTTCGTTAGTTGCTGAAAGGATGTTAACTATTAATTACTGTATAAAGCCCAGAACGTCCGGCCGTTCCAATTTTCCGATTTCCCTTTTAGTTTAATTAAAGTTTCATTGTCTGTTTTTGGGGACTATAATAGATGAACTGAAACAATTACTTTGCTCACCCGCGACCTTACAATAGTTACGTTTATGCAAGAAATGCGTGTTCATGCAGTTCCTCCACCTCCACACTGTACGAACACACACAAATTACACAAACCCAACCATCACCACCACCAAACTACACTGACGCGTTTCGAACTCAACCAGAGCTCATCTACACGTTTAAATTTGTTTATTTTTTATTTTTAAACGAGGAGAAAATAAATAATATTTATTTATGTCGTATTATAGATGTTCACAGGGGTCACGTGTAGGGCCTCGAGGGTAAACCTACGGACGCGAGCGATTTCGACCCCCATATAGATTTATATAGGCCTCCCCCAATGAAACTAAAACTAAGGTCATCGACATAGCTCAGAGAATTATCAAGTTGAAGTGGCAGTGGGCTGGTCATATCTGTCGAAGAACCGACAACCGTTGGAGTAAACGAGTTCTTGAGTGGAGACCGCGTCTTGGCAAACGTAGTGTAGGACGCCCTCCGGCCAGGTGGAGTGACGATCTGCGAAAGGCTGCTGGTGGAAGCTGGATGCGTCTAGCCGAGGACAGGGCGCAATGGCGCTCATTGGGGGAGTTTTATGTTACGTGACTCTATTTCGTTCGTGCGGTCTAGACGGTTAAGGCGGTTCTGCACAAACCTCCGCAAACTTCTCTTTTCAAGCTTGTAGACGAACATGTCGCTCTCACATCGGGCTAGTCAGTCACGAAAGGCGTTGTGCACAGAAAATACGCAAAAATTCATCTGAAACAGACGCATAGGCATAAAATGGCGTGAAGCAGCAGTACTCCTGCTGTGTTTCGTACGGTCAGTGAGAGCGCCGGGGGCCCAATACCTCTCCCCCTCCTCTATTCCCTTTCCTTTTTCCTCTCCCTTTTAGGGCCGACAACGCACTGGCATCGCGTAAAGTGCTGCGGGTGTCTATGGACAGTGGTGATCATTTAACATCAGGTGACCCACTAGTTCGTTTGTCTGGCCTATCTAACATAAAAAAAAAGACTTAAAAACACTACATAACTAACGAAACATTGTACGTACTTCATAAACATGCGGAATCTACGTCATGCACGGAAGTGACTATTAACAGTTTATGATGTACCTACAGTATACTCGTAGATATTAAAAACCAAATATCATAAAAACTAATTCTCACATAGTAAACATAATAATATACAGAAGCGCAGGAAGTTCGAGCGATGAGGTCATTGGCCTATGAGTTATTCAAAACCGATCTAACTTTTGATTAGAACAAGATTGCGCCAGACAAATATCAACGCCTTGTGAGTTTAAATAAGTTTAAGTTTGCTTTGCTTGAAGATTTTTAAATAAGGAAAAATGATGCTGACTAGCTGCTTGCGATTATGTCTCTGTCGCGTAGGATTTTTACATGTTTCCTATCGAAATCGATACTTTACTTAACTAAATGTACGAACATCTCAACGAATTTTGACATACTTAAAAATGTGTACGGAAACCCAGGTGCGCGAGTATGACTCGCACTTGTCAGATTTTTTTTATGGTGTATTATTTAGAAAATAGATAGGTGTAGGTGAAAAATTTAAGTAAATGACTGAATGAATAGATTTAATTATTAACTTTATTTTATTTTTAGTATTTTGTTGTTATAGCGGCATCAGAAATACATCATCTGTGAAAAGTTCAACTGTCTAACTATCACGGTTCATGAGGTACAGCCTGTACCTCTACCATGAGTTACACTAGTTTACAGTGACCGTACTCGCTAGCGACGGCGTAAATGATTTGTATGGAGAATTGTAGTTCCGTAAGTGACCGCTAGAGGCGCTGTACACAATTTTCCATACAAATCATTTACGCCGTCGCTAGCGAGTACGGTCACTGTAAACTAGTGTAGCTCATGGTAGAGGTACTGGTGACAGACGGACAGACGGACGGACAGCGGAGTCTCAGTAATAGGGTCTCGTTTAGTAATAGGGTGGGCATGAAACCCTTAAAATGAAACAAAGTACAATCACCATCACCACCATCATCATCAGCTGATATACCTATACTTCCCATTGTAGGGCATAGGTGAAGACCAGATAAGTATCTAGCACGTCAATGTAACAACCGTAAATAGTAACGTGTTGTAACTTTAAGTTTGGCAGAGCTCAGTAGTGGTAGAGCCATGTTGTAGCTAGCCGCTGCATCACGAATGGGCCGGCTCGTCCGGGGCAGTACCACCCTCTCACAGAAAACCGGCGTGAAGCAGCAGTAATCCTGCTTGCGTTTCGTACGGTCAGTGAGAGTGCCGGGGGCCCAATACCTCACCCCTTCCCTCTCCCCCTTCCCCTATTCCCTCTCCTTAAGGTCCGACAACGCACTGGCATCGCGTAAAGCGCTGCAGGTGTCTATGGACAGTGGTGATCATTTAACATCAGGTGACCCACTAGTTCGTTTGTCTGGCCTTACTAACATAAAAAAAAAACTTAAAACAAAATCCTTGTACTTACATATACCTATTAGGTAAGGTTCTGTTAAGTTAATAACTACGTCACAATACACTGATAATAAATCAATTGAATCTAACTTGACCTTTTAATACCATCTTACTATTAATCAAACATCGTGCAGCAGCCTTAACGGCACGCGCAACTTTACTTTTACATCTACACTTGACCCTATTTAGAACCGACTAAGATTGATTTTCGAGTGTAATAACGCCATCGATTATAATGGTACAGTTAAAGTTGCCAATGCATTCAAGGAAGTTAACAATAGTCGTACTTCTTTAACATAGAGTTGATTGTCGCTTGAAGTAGCTGTAAATGTAACGTTGTGTATTTTAAGGTTGCTTACTTTTTACAGTTGATACGACTTTGTTGCAAAGGAATAAGAGTTGTTTTCTTTTGTTTTATGATAATTTATGTAAAAGATAATGTGCATTAAATACTCACGATCGTATTGAGACGTTAACGACCTTATATTGTTTATGTACAAATAATACGGTAATTTTACACGGTATTTAAATAATGTGCGAAACTGAAGATATTTGTTGTCGTTTTTTGTCTTTTCAATTCGGCGGGCCAGATCAAGAGCCATATCATATTGGCGATCTGCGATCGTATGCGCAAGCCACACAGAAGAGACGGGGACGGGGGCGCGTCGCAGTCCGGGCCGTTTGTCCGTAGGCCGCGTCTCCGCCCCGTCTCTTCTGTCTGCGTTGGATCGCGACGCTTCTATATATTTAGTATGAAAACTGATACAATGGGCGCCACGATTGCAACGCGCCCCCGTCCTACGTCTCTTCTGTGTGGTATGCGCCTGCGCCGAAGCGGAGCGAACGTGTTCGCCGCAGAGGCGCAACGGATTAGCAGCGACCGCCCAACGTATTTAAACATATTTAAGTATTTAACTTTTTTTACTAGCCTATAATAGGGTCCCACTGCTGGACAAAGGCCCTCCCTCTGGTCCTCCATAGCTCCCTGTCCTTAGCCAGAATGGCATTAAAAATTATATAAACTTAAAAATAAATTACTACTTACACCGAAAACTAGAATAAAATGGCATTGTAGGTAATCTATTTAATTTTTTTTCATATTACCCCTTAATTTGATAATATACTCCACAAGGCACATTATTTAATACCATCTTTTTGTATTTAACCGACTTCAAAAAAGGAGGAGGTTCTATGTTCGACTGTATATATATCTTTTTTTTACTTTTTTTTTTCTATGTTTGTTCATCGATATCTCCGCCAATTGTGGGCCGATTTTCAAAATTCATTTTTTGTTTGAAAGAGTATACTTCCGAGGTGGTACCATTGGCACCAAGTTAAGATCTGATGATGGAATCTTGGGGAAATCGACGGAAACCCTCAAATTTTATAGGCCCACCTATGACGATTTTAGAATTTTTAGCATAATTTTTAGGGTTCCGTAGTCAACTAGGAACCCTTATAGTTTCGCCATGTCTGTCCGTCTGTCTGTCTGTCCGCGGCTAAGCTCAGAGACTGTTAGTACTAGAAAACTGTAATTTGGCATGAATATATATATTAGTCACGCCGACAAAGTGGTTAAATAAAAAAAACTAAAAAAAATTTTTTTAGGGTACCTCCCATAGACGTAAAGTGGGGGTGATTTTTTTTTTCTCGACTAACCCTATAGTGTGGGGTATCGTTGGATAGATATTTTAAAACCATTGGGAGTTTGCTTACATGATTTTTGTATTCAGTGATTTGTTTGCGAAATATTAAACTTTAAAGTAAAAATTTTCATTAAAATCGACCGTCCCCCCCTCTAAAATCTAAACTGTTGGGTGGAAAATTTAAAAAAAATTCAAAATGGTAGTAAATATATTAAATTTACAAGGAAATTTATAGCGGCTAAGATTGCTTGGGAATTATTTGTAGTTTAAGAGTAAATAGTAGCCTAAGGTATTAAACATACCGTCACTACTTTGAAAAACTCGTATCTCAAATCAGCATGTAAACAAAACTGAACCTTGATGCGCGTGTAATAAAGTTCACTTTGCCAGATTAACGATTTTGAAATACGAGCTTTTTTCAAAGTATTGACGATACTTAACTTGGAAGATTCCATACACATACGAAATCCTTAGAAAAATATTTCTTGATTTTTTCGTAATGGCTACGGAACCCTATCTTGGGCGTGTCCGACACGCTCTTGGCCGGTTTTTTTAATATAAAATTTTCAGGAATCCTTAATTAAGACAGGGTTTGTATCACCAACTTTCAGAAAGTTTGCCTAAGTATGGGTTAAACTTTCATGTAGGGATTAGTAAAACTTACTGATTAAAATGTTGCTTGAGTCGCTTTTTAAATCTGTCTATATT
Organism: Archips xylosteana; assembly: GCA_947563465.1. Taxonomy (NCBI): domain Eukaryota; kingdom Metazoa; phylum Arthropoda; class Insecta; order Lepidoptera; family Tortricidae; genus Archips; species Archips xylosteana. The sequence continues at coordinate 1,249,768 of OX387351.1, read as the reverse complement.
CTTTTCATCTCGAAATTATTTTGGAATTTCTATACATACATACAATTAAGTCACCTTGACAAAATATCTTGTTATAGTCCAACTTACACGAATGTAATGGTTGTTTTAGCAGATGGAACCTTGGCGTTCTAATTTATGCGGCGTAAGGGACCTTTAAATATTCATACCAACATTATTGTTTGTTTAGTTATAATGATGTAAATAGAACAAAATGTTACGTAAGACTGATGTAACTAGCTAAGAAAATGTCTCATTACTTAGAGTTTCAATATAAATGTGTAGCCCAAATATTTTCCATTTATTTATGAACGGAGAGAGATGAAGAGAGACACTTGTTTACAGATGTTTATTTGGTACGCAAAAAAGTATTTAGAAGAAAAATATACAAGTAAAAAAACCATCGAATACTACGTTTTAATTGAGCCCCACTCCGAATAATTTTGCGGCGAACTACAACGTCGAATAGGCCGAAAGTGTCTCGAGTGGCGTCCGCGGACCGGAAGACGCAGCGTAGGTAGGCCTCCAACAAGATGGAGCGAGCGATGACCTGGTTAAGGTTGGAGGAACGCGTTAGATGCTGAATTTAAAATTTAGAAAAAACCGGTTGTCTGTAAAGTCGAAACCAGGCGGTCACCCATCCAAGTACTGACGCCCGACGTTGCTTAACCTCGGTGATCGGACGAGAACCGGTGTTTTGTCAAATATCTTGAAAACAGTGCATCCTACGGCAAAATCACTGAAACCCTCCCCTCCTCAACCCCCCATCCCCCGCGCCCCGCACCCCCTTTAAAAACAATCAAACACAAAAATGAAACCCCCTTAACCCTCCTTGGATGGTGACTTGTGCCGTTAGGCCTCAATTTTTCCCTCTTCCCCTTTATTTATTGCGTTATCGCTATGTGTATGGCCGTAACTTCAGGGAATACTTTTTTTCGATAGAGTGGCCTAAGGGTAGATTTTATCAAGAGCTCTTGAGCCTACGCTTTCTTTTCGAATCCTTTACTATCTGTTGTCTTAACGCGAAGCTTCTAGTTAGTAGAGACATAATGGTTTACTAGCGCAAAACGACAGCTAGACCGCGTACCAAACGCTATCAGGCAATTGGATGGACAGCGGATCTGCGAGCGTGTTCTTTGTTCATTGCGCGGCCGAGAAGCTCGCACCACTGTGTTCACCTGACTGCACACGCAATGAATAGAAAAATTGCATTCCGCGCCGCTGCCCGCTGGCGCCCAATTCGATTTACTCAGAGCTTGTCCATCTTGATATTCTTATATAATAGAAAAAGGTAAAAAGTTAAGGGTAGTGGTTTGACCAGTGGCCTTTAAAGCTGAGGATTCTGACATGATTCTGACCTGTGCAATATTTGTGTGTGTGATATTTGAAATTGACCATCAAAGAGTGAAGAAAGTACCAAACACCAGCGAAGCCATTCAGTGATGTGTGTGAAGTTTCCAATCTGCCTCGGCTGTGCGATAATTGCAGCTCTAGCTCTCTCATTGAAATAAAGACACGAGGTCTGAGAAAACTTAAGTACGAAAAAATGTTCATGCGACCAAAAGATCCAACCATAATAGATAGAGAGGTATTAAAAAAATTAGTAAAAATAAATCCATCCCAGCCTATTATACGTCCCACTGCTAGGCATAGCTCTCCTCCCAGGACGAGGGCTTTTTATAAAAATTAAATTAAATTAAAAACTAAAGAGGGTTCCAAAAAAACAATATAAAATCACCTCACTGCTCACATTTTGCTTGGAAGCAAACACTGGATTTTTTTGACATGGATTTTTATATGCCTACAAATTTATATGGAACCCTTAGTGCCCGAGTTCAACTCGCACTTGGCCGATTATTTGACAGTAAATTAAATAAAGCTACTGTTTTTAAAAGATTGTGCAACGTAATTTCAGTTTAAAAACTAAATTATACCATTTACCTATCGCGTGCTTGGACGCATTATATCTTTCAAAATCATCAATTATCTGATTTCGATGTCAATGTCATGTTCCACGGTAAATGACGGATCACCTCTAAAAGTGTCAATCTGGCTTCAATGTCATTTCGACTTTATCGTCATAAACTTAAGGTTTAAATTGGAGACACTTTTGGCATTGGCATAGGACTAATAGTGACATACTCTTTAATTTAATCTTGAACTCGTCTGACAGATCTTGGCGCCGTGAATTAACATAATATAGTGTGAATTATTTGTACAAAATATCACGTGGTATTTACTCTAAAGCTAAAGTGCACTTTATTTCTTTGACATTGTGTTAAAAATGTCGCGTTGCAAAAACTGATTTTATTTCTTTAATCGGTGCCGATTTAAAAACCAGCCATGTGCGACTTAAACTTGAGCAATAAAGGTTCCGTAAAAATAAATGTCACGTTACCAAAATTAAATGGGATAGATACTACATGCGTACATCCAGGTCACTAGCTCGTAAGCCGGCGCTGCAGATAATGAGCAAATCCGTTTTTAGAAAACAAGTGTCATAATCATCATTCAAGTTTATATACGTCGCACAGCAGAACACAGGTCTCCTCTCAGAATGATAGGGTTTGAGCAGTAGTTCCCTCGCGGGAATCATCATGGTAAAATTTTATTGTAATTTCGCACATAAATTTCGAAAAGATCAGAGGCTCGAGAAAGAGTTCAAACTCACGACCCTCTGCTTGAGGTCAAGCCACTAGGCCACCACGACTTATAAGTGGCATATTTTTTTATTTTTTTTTTATTTATAATGATTAATATTGTTATTAATTGAAAATTTAATCGTTTATTATTTGAAAACTAAGCACTTACACCTTTTGGTAAAAGTAATTTAAACAGCAATTCCATTTTGACACAACTGCAGTTGTGCTTCCAACATCGAAGGCAATCAGAGTGTGAGGGAGATAGAGCACTAAGTACCTATAAGCTAACAATTTGACTTTTTAAACTGTTAAAGCGCATTCAGAGTATTTGACATTAATGTCAAATTCGGGTCTCATTCTAAATCCCTAACATCGTTTGTCCTAATGTAATGTTTGTCCTAGGTAATTATCGTTTGTCTTAACACTTTTTTTCTCAGAAACCGTGAATTTTTCAGGAACTTTTTTGTGATTATCCTCTAGAACTCTATAGGTTAGGTTAGGTTTGTTTTATAAAGATCCAGAACAATTAATAGATTTTAAATAAAAAGAGTTAGGTCAAACGATCATTAGGACAAATAATCATTAGGGATTTAGATATAGAGCCGTCAAATTCATAATTTCATGCGCTCTGTTTTTAACATACTGCTTGATGTGGGTTTATTGACTGTAAAACGAATAATAATGTACAGAACAGCTTTAGATGGTAAGAGAAATAGATGGAAGAGCGTGAGTCAAAGAATGACACGAATGAACTAAATATAATGAATGGTTGAATGTTCGATGTTCTTAGAAAAACGTTTTTTACAAAACGGGCAACAAAGTGAACCAAAATTTTTTTTTATTTTAATACGGAACCATAATAATGACGAATTGGTTTAAATTTGTAAACGCGCGTAAAAGCCTACATTGATCGATGTTTTTTGTCCAAAACGGGATTCAGGTTAATTATCGTGTTGTGAAGTGACGAAGGGTATTATTAAGTAAATACATTAATTTTATGGACGTGAAAAAGCTATGGGCGATTTCACGGAATTTAAATAGGTACCTAATTTTTCTTTTGACGTGAAACTGACTCGTGATTGACCACTATCTCAACTGATGAAAAGTGCAGATGAGGCCAAAGGCGTATCTCACTGGTTCAGTAACAGCATATTAACTCTAGCCTTGAAGAGCCCTAGGTTGTATTTATCTCGAATTCCTTCCTTAGTAGTTCGTGTTAGGAAAGATGAAGCGAACCGCTTCGTCCGGGCCAATGGAATACTAACCGAATAAGGATGATGACGCTCCCTCGCCTGGATGTCCGTTGGTAAAATGGAGATGGAGGAATTAAATCATATAAAAAAATAGCCACTCTAGGACCTTACTGCCCTTATGAGCTACAATATCAGATTCACATGCACCATTTTACCATCAGTTGACACAAAAGTTCATCATCCCAGCCTATATACGTTCCACTGCAGGGCACAGGCCTCCGCTCAGGATGAAAGGGCTTGGGCCGTAGTTCCCACGCGGGTCCAGTGCGGATTGGGAACTTCACTCACACACACACCACTGAATTTCTTCGCAGGTGTATCCAAGTTTCCTCACGATGTTTTCCTTCACCGTAAAGCTCATGGTAAATTACAAATGTAATTTCGCACATAAATTCCGAAAAATTCAGAGGTGCGAGCCGTGATTTGAACCCACGACCCTCTGCTTGAGAGGCCATAGATCAAGCCACTAGCGCAACCACGGCTTTTTATTAGGAAAAAGCCGTGGTGGGACAAAAGTTAGTCATTAATAAATTTTGAGTAAAAAAAAAACATCTCTAACAGGTACGATAATAACTTGCAATTACTTTCAAATCAATAATCTTATCAATCAAATATAATCAGTAGAAATACGCACATGTGAATACATAATTCAATGTCACAGAAAATCGTGACTTTATGTCACATGATGTTTATTAATCTTAATAATGTCACTGAATTAAATCATCACAAAGTTTAAAGCAATTAGTGCCAATGAGAATGCAATCGTAATAACATGACATTATGCTATTGATTACTGAATTACTAAAAAGGTGCGTTGTGACATTGTTATTAATTGCGATGATATATCACAAAGGTGATATGATAATAATAGTTTAATTTATTATTAATAATAATAAACAATACCTACTTAACAATAATTAAAACTATAAACTAAATATCTAACTTAAAAACTACTAGACTAAGGGGCTGTTTCACCACTTTTTTAAAGTTCGGATTAGCTTGATCATAACCTTATTTGTCACATGGAATAAAAATTTCTGTTTCACCAGTCTTGATTATCGCTAAGTGACGGACAAACTATTTCTTAATTTGACCATCAGATCAGGTGGCATTTAGCATTTTTATCCGTCACATAATTCTTCGTGTTAACTTCGTCATGTTAACTTAAACAGCCCACCCTCCAAGTCGATTCAACCCTGGGCCAAAAGTCCCAAAAACACTTGCCGCATTACCCCGTTGTATCGCGAGAGATATGCGCTGGACTAAATAAGCACCGGGACGCGGATCCCCCCCCCCCCCCCCCCTATCCCTCATACGGCGTCCTAAGTCCCTAACAAAACGTTTGGCCTCAACGCCCCAAGGCCCACCAGTCTCAACAGCGACCGGTGTACGATACCGTACATACATAGTAATAATCTATGTGCTGGTTTGTAGGTAGATACATAATGTAAGAACAGTCAGTTGTATGGCGACCGCCCACGCAAAAACATTATATAAAATTTGGAAGTGGAAATACAGTCCTATTTAAGTTTATGTTCAGCGTTTCCTTAAAACCTATACCAAGACCTGCGCAGAACAACCGGAACGAAGTCATAATTCTTCTTTAATTCCGAATATTTGTCGTGTTTTAACTTCGCCGCACCTTCAGCAGCCGCTCCCGCAACTCGCCCCGTGCAGCCTAGGTGCGAGGGAGCAAATGTGCCCACGCAAGTAGCGTCCCAAAGTAATAGTATTTGCCCATATTGGTTAATAGTTACATCAAGCATCAAGACTAAGTTATTAAAAAAAATTAATTTGAATGATTTAATTACATTTATAATAATAATACAAATACTACGAAGTAAAAACATATTTTTGCTGGCTGTTACATTAATGCGCAATTCCGATTGGCACTTTGCCATTTTTTTGCTATTTTACGGGCCATGAAAGTTTTGTTTACCTTGTATGAAACAATTTAAAAACAACCTATAAAACCTAGATATGTCTTAACAGGTTTTGTCACATGATAATAACCTTGTATCTTCATAACGTACGATTTATTGAAACTAATTAGTTGTCATTTGTTAACGAAACAAGTTTACAGCCACAAATTTATATGAAGCGGTGGCCGAAATTGGAACTAATGCCGTCATTGAACAAAAATAGTAGTGACAGTTCTAAAATCAATGACAGTGGCGCCGTCACCGGATTGTAGGTGTAAAATTGTGACATTATGCGTTGACAGTTTGACGGATTAAGGTCGGTAGATAGGGTCAGAGTGTATAGAGTATTAGTTATGCGTTTAGACGTGTTTTTCTTGTGATCATCATCATCAGCCTATGCTCGTCCACTGCTGGGCATAGGCCTCTCCCATGGCACGCCACTGAGCACGATCCTCGGCCACTCTCATCCAGCTCTTGCCAGAAATTTTCACCGATTATACCATTATATTACTGTGGGCGCCATTACAACAAAATACTAAAATTAAGATAAAGTTAAAAATTAAAGGGATCATCATACATATAATAATAATATTAATAAATCTTTATTGTTCAATAAAAACCTTAAGTAAATACAATTGAAGCCCTGGAGACTGCGTTAGTTTACACTGTGTTGCAGACCCCAGTGGTTGCCAATAATGTACAGCGTTAGGTTGTTAAGAACATCCAGACTTATCTTAGAAAATTATATAAAACTAAAAACAAAAGTAATCACATAACACGTTATATAGCAAGTTCACAATCAAATTTTGAGTGCATGTGTAACAATGCGTGTGAGTGCGCATTTGTGTGTGTGTGTGTGTGTGTGTGTGTGTGTGTGTGTGTGTGTGTGTGTGTGTGTGTGTGTGTGTGTGTGTGTGTGTGTGTGTGTGTGTGTGTGTGTGTGTGTGTGTGTGTGTGTGTGTGTGTGTGTGTGTGTGTGTGTGTGTGTGTGTGTGTGTGTGTGTGTGTGTGTGTGTGTGTGTGTGTGTGTGTGTGTGTGTGTGTGTGTGTGTGTGTGTGTGTGTGTGTGTGTGTGTGTGTGTGTGTGTGTGTGTGTGTGTGTGTGTGTGTGTGTGTGTGTGTGTGTGTGTGTGTGTGTGTGTGTGTGTGTGTGTGTGTGTGTGTGTGTGTGTGTGTGTGTGTGTGTGTGTGTGTGTGTGTGTGTGTGTGTGTGTGTGTGTGTGTGTGTGTGTGTGTGTGTGTGTGTGTGTGTGTGTGTGTGTGTGTGTGTGTGTGTGTGTGTGTGTGTGTGTGTGTGTGTGTGTGTGTGTGTGTGTGTGTGTGTGTGTGTGTGTGTGTGTGTGTGTGTGTGTGTGTGTGTGTGTGTGTGTGTGTGTGTGTGTGTGTGTGTGTGTGTGTGTGTGTGTGTGTGTGTGTGTGTGTGTGTGTGTGTGTGTGTGTGTGTGTGTGTGTGTGTGTGTGTGTGTGTGTGTGTGTGTGTGTGTGTGTGTGTGTGTGTGTGTGTGTGTGTGTGTGTGTGTGTGTGTGTGTGTGTGTGTGTGTGTGTGTGTGTGTGTGTGTGTGTGTGTGTGTGTGTGTGTGTGTGTGTGTGTGTGTGTGTGTGTGTGTGTGTGTGTGTGTGTGTGTGTGTGTGTGTGTGTGTGTGTGTGTGTGTGAGTTTGAGAGTGAGTGAGTTAGTTAGGAGACGTAGTAGCCTCGACCAAGAAGATTTTCAGTCTGCTCGTAATTCAAATCTCTCAACCATATCCATACAGTCTTTTTAAATGCATAGTTGGAAAAAGGTTTAATATCCATTATATTCTGATTTTAATTTATTGTGTATTAGAGGGGCAGTGTGTTTTATGTTACGCCGCGCAAATTTGGTTCTCAATTTCGGAATAGGACAACGATCGATGCGTTTGGTAGATATAGGTAACGTAGGTATAACTTTACGATGATAATGTTTTACACATTGCATGATGTACAGTTTACGAACTGAGGGGACCATAGCCAAACTGTATAAGTCAGAAGTGGGATGACGGATTTCGAGGAAGTCGGTTGGATGCGACGTGGTTCAGTTGGTAGAACACCCAGGTTGGGGCGCATACCCAAGAGACGTGGGTTCAAGTCCCACCGGCGCACCCGGAAAACTTTTTCGCTTTTAAATCATAGATTCGGTGAGCAGACGTAACTGCTAATAAAAATAAATAATATTTGAATTAAATAGAAGTGGTACATCATTTCTTACGCATTTCCAACTAATTTGGAACGTAGGAGTCATAGCTTCTAATAGTTGTGATGGATGTTACCACACGCCACTGTTAGCGTATGTAAGCGATTAAGAATTTCGGGGAAGTCGGTTGGATTGGATGCGACGTGGTTCAGTTGGTAGAACACCCAGGTTGGGGCGCATACCCAGGAGACGTGGGTTCAAGTCCCACCGGCGCACCCGGATAACTTTTTCGCTTTTAAATCCTATAATAGGTATAGCCATTATTACAACAAATAGCAATAATTAATTGTATGGCGGTACGGAACCCTTCATGTACGAGTCCAAGTCATACTTAGCTGACTTTTTATATCCCTATTCTTCGCAGATGGAGTCACGGACAACAGCTAGTATATACATTATTCTTCGAAAACAGAACAGGCCCTATACTACGAAGCGCGAAATTCGAACTTCGTTTCATGCCGTTCCGCTCACGCTAATGGTATTTATAACGAGAGTGAGAGGGACCGCACGATCCGAACTTCGAACTTCGTATTTCGTAGTAACCCCACTGGAATGTCACGTGGGCAAATTGATTAAAGTTATAACAATAACTTAGCTAGGTACAATATTGGCATTACTGTTGCTTCTTCAATTCTACCAGTGTTCTCGTATTAGCTTACGTAGTCGTTGTTAGGGATTCATATTATTAATTAATGTAATTGTTTTCCTTGTTCACTCCGTAAATATACAATTATTAAATATTAGTTCAACATTGTTTGGAACAAAAAAAGGTTAAAACTTGATAACCTAAAATAGAAACTAAACTAAGAAAAGAAAGTAAAAATTACAAATAAAAAAGATAGTGCGTGGAGTGCCCTCCGCGCGGAAGAAGTGAAACTTCATAATAAAAAAATAAATCATAATAACAATAATCTATACATATAATAAATCTGTAACAAGTCGGTGTCTGTACATTGAAGATATTTGAGAAAAACTGTCACTAGGGCTATTTACTAGCGCAATAGAACCCAAAACAATGTTTTTTAGAATTATTGTCTGTTTGTCTGTTTGTCTGTGCGTTTGTGCGCGCTAATCTCAGAAACGGCTTAACCTAGAAGGATGCGGTTTTCACTGATATGTTGGTATTTTCTTGGATTAACATTTATTGTTTGTTTCATTTGAATCGGTTCACAAATAAGAAAGATACGTCTATTTTAAGAATTTATAGAACAGTTTTTAGAAGTAGTGACTTGGGAGTAGGTACGGTGGTGAATGTGAACGCGGGTGTGCGGGGGGGGGGTTCGGTGGGGGGACGGTGACGGTGGGGGGGGGGGTATTTTTTTTATATCGAGGAACTAAGGAGAGCCATAATTGATGAAAAAGCAAATTGGATAAAAAAATAAGCTGCCCAAATTACTAATTCCACGCGGACGGAGTCGTGGGCAAAAGCTAGTATTTAATATTGCTTACAATATATTATTATTATATTTTATTGCTTATTATTGTCTCTTTCTATTCCCCCTCCCCAGGAGCGTTGAACCTTTAACGCAACAGTGCTTTCATACCCCCTCCATGGTAGCGTTAAACATTTAACGCAACCTTGTTGGAAGTCGCATTAGAAGTATCACTTCAAAAATATCTTTAAGAATACCACTCGACGACGGCATACCTACTCGTAGTTCCCAGAAAGCAGGCAGCGTTTCCTCGTTGGATAGCTAGACTCAATCGTTGAAGAAAAATAGCTGCCTGCCTTATGATCGCTAGTTGTTTTTTTTTTTGTTATAATTAGATATACTTACCTAGAGATTTTCCTCGCACGAACGACGTATGGTTAGTGTTTGTGTGTTCTTAATTATCCTACGACTGAAACAATGATTAAGATGATTTAATATTAAAAGTGATAATGTATTGTATTATCGTTGACTTTGAGGACGCCTGTACAGGGTAGGACGATGAAACCGTAATCCAAGAAAGTGAAGGTTTCAACAGAAGCCATTTCTTTTTCCAATTACGTTTCGGCTCTAAAGGAATGAAGTCAGATAACTGAACTACAAAGCCTAGTTTTACGTCGGCAAAGTACTAAAAGCTTCTATAATATTACTTTGTTATTTTGCTTTTATAAACTAGTATTAAATTATATTGTGTATTGTTGTTGAGGAGATCCGTAGAAGAACAACGGACCGACATAATCAAACGGATCAGCTCGCTGAAATGGCAATGGGCAGGCCTTATAGCATTCAGAACAGATGGCCGTTGGGGCTAAAAAGTTCTGGAATGGAGACCACGGACTGGCAAACGCAGCGTGGCACGTCCACCAACAAGATGGACGGACGATTTGGTAAAGGCCGCAGGTTCAAGGTGGATGCTAGCCGCTTCCAACCATAATGATAGGATATCAATTTGGGAGGCCTATGTCCAGAAGTGGACGTCCTGCGACTGAAATGATGATGATGATTATATTGTATAGTACGGTGACTATATTGCTACTCATGTGTAGTTAAGGGTGAAAGAACAAAAAAAAATTTTTAATAATTTATTTTTTAACGAATAGGTCCCGGGTTCGATTTCCAGTTGAAGTCAATATTTTTGAGAAAGATACGAATGAAAGAGCTTAATATTAAGGTGATTATAATACATTAAAGTTGTAACGGCTACTCAGAGCATGGCCCGACATACTCTTGCCCGTTTTCGTTGGCTTAATTTTAAAGTCTAATTTATGCTTCAAGTGCGATTTAGGCGATAAAAACGCAATCATGCGCAAAAAGGGCTGATTGCATGTAAATTTGATTTAATATGAAATATTTGTGACCCATAAAAAGGTCAGAGAGGTTTAATAAAACGCCTTTGTTCTGCCGAAAATGCTTATAGATTACCGAAAATAGACAAAGCTTTTTATCAATATAAACATAGGAGACATAAAAAGGGTTAGACAAAAAGGGCCGGGCGAATCGGACGTCGACGCCGTAATGGGTTATTTCGAATACAAGTTACTACAAAATGAAGACGAAATATCGTTCAGTGCTTGAGCAAGACAATAAGAACACTTCTGCACACATTACATTTTATATTTACACTAGCTTCGTCCCAAGGATATAGCTGTATTAGAAATCCATGAAAAAGGTTAGGTACGAGAGAGACGGTCCATTGACGGACTGCTTAAAGCAGTCAAGACCAACGGCACGAAAGCAGCCGTGTTGCAGTTGGAGTCAACCCGAATGCTTGAAGCTGTTGGCACTGAATGCTCTAAGCAGTCCGTCTATAGAAGCCCTTAGAGCAGTGGAGACCAACAGCACAAAAGCAGCCGTGTTGCAGTTGGAGTCAACCCGAATGCTTGAAGCTGTTGGCACTGAATGCTCTAAGCAGTCCGTCTATAGAAGCCCTTAGAGCAGTGGAGACCAACAGCACAAAAGCAGCCGTGTTGCAGTTGGAGTCAACCCGAACGCTTGAAGCTGTTGGCACTGAATGCTCTAAGCAGTCCGTCTATAGAAGCCCTTAGAGCAGTGGAGACCAACAGCACGAAAGCAGCCGTGTTGCAGTTGGAGTCAACCCGAACGCTTGAAGCTGTTGGCACTGAATGCTCTAAGCAGTCCGTCTATAGAAGCCCTTAAAGCAGTGGAGACCAACAGCACGAAAGCAGCCGTGTTGCAGTTGGAGTCAACCCGAACGCTTGAAGCTGTTGGCACTGAATGCTCTAAGCAGTCCGTCTATAGAAGCCCTTAGAGCAGTGGAGACCAACAGCACAAAAGCAGCCGTGTTGCAGTTGGAGTCAACCCGAACGCTTGAAGCTGTTGGCACTGAATGCTCTAAGCAGTCCGTCTATAGAAGCCCTTAGAGCAGTGGAGCCCAACAGCACAAAAGCAGCCGTGTTGCAGTTGGAGTCAACCCGAACGCTTGAAGCTGTTGGCACTGAATGCTCTAAGCAGTCCGTCTATAGAAGCCCTTAGAGCAGTGGAGACCAACAGCACGAAAGCAGCCGTGTTGCAGTTGGAGTCAACCCGAACGCTTGAAGCTGTTGGCACTGAATGCTCTAAGCAGTCCGTCTATAGAAGCCCTTAAAGCAGTGGAGACCAACAGCACGAAAGCAGCCGTGTTGCAGTTGGAGTCAACCCGAACGCTTGAAGCTGTTGGCACTGAATGCTCTAAGCAGTCCGTCTATAGAAGCCCTTAAAGCAGTGGAGACCAACAGCACGAAAGCAGCCGTGTTGCAGTTGGAGTCAACCCGAACGCTTGAAGCTGTTGGCACTGAATGCTCTAAGCAGTCCGTCTATAGAAGCCCTTAAAGCAGTGGAGACCAACAGCACGAAAGCAGCCGTGTTGCAGTTGGAGTCAACCCGAACGCTTGAAGCTGTTGGCACTGAATGCTCTAAGCAGTCCGTCTATAGAAGCCCTTAAAGCAGTGGAGACCAACAGCACGAAAGCAGCCGTGTTGCAGTTGGAGTCAACCCGAACGCTTGAAGCTGTTGGCACTGAATGCTCTAAGCAGTCCGTCTATAGAAGCCCTTAGAGCAGTCGAGACCAACGACATGAGAGCTCTTAGTGGAGTAGTGATTTAGCAAGCCGGAAACGGCAGAACACGATGCACCAAGTTTATTTTTAAGACCTAACTATATGTAACATATTTATGTCCGGCAATAAATTATTTAATTTCATTTCAACATTCTAGGACAGCGCCCTCTATTCTTTTTTTAAGTTAAACTACAAATCAACAAAATTGAAGGAAAAATCTTAAAGAAACTTGCACACACTTACAAAGCAATTAAATGGCATGTGTGAATTTCCCAACTCGAACAGGGCCCACTTGGGCTTCGGCTCAAGCCCTATCGTTCTGAGAGGAGGCCTGTGTCATGCAATGGGAGTTGTTAAAAATTAGATGGGTACCGATAACGCGTCGCACGGGAACTGACCCAAGCTCTAATTTAGTAACTCAAAGGGGAAAACGGAACCCTTATAGGATCAATCGTGTCTCTCTGTTTGCATGTCTGTCACAGCTAATTTACAGAAGCCTATCTCCTTTGGAAGTATGAAGCCCAAAAACAAAACGACCAAAATGTTCCGGGTTGTTTTTACCCGGCAACCAATTATTCCGCTGGAACGATCTTTCATACCCGGATGGGCAAAATTTTCCAATGTCTACGCGTAAATTGAGACTCAAATGAAACTCAAATCAAGAGGCAGTCGACGAAAGTTTTCAAATTGAGACCTGGGTGTTTCTGAGAAATTTGAATGTCCACCGGCTGTTTGTGAGATGTAACAGGCGACGAATGAATTCCTTTATTAGTACTCCAAGAGTCTATGTTAGTTCTGCTGTATATGTATCTATAGTCGGTTCACTAAGACACTTGTTTTTGCTGTTATCAAAAAGTGGATACTTTATGAAATTGAAATAAATAAATCAAATTAAATTGAATAAAATAAACTCAACGTGTTTTTTTTCTGATATGGTAACTGTGTGTGTGTATATTATTATAAAAACTGTGGTTTGATATTATATAACTTCAGTCATAAAGCGAAAAGTCCAACCCGTTTTTTTCAACTTTGAGTTTTTTCGGATTTATTTTTGAAAATATATGAAAAGAAAACATTTTGAAGAAATCTATCCACTTTCAGGTTATAGCTATATAACTACAGCAAAATATTTAAATGAGTAGCAGTACTTCTCAGTCTAAAAAAAGTGCTGTCAACGATTGATCATTATCAAACCGGGCTTTACTTTAGATGTTCCTACTCTATTTTTTATGAAACCAACACTTAAACGTTATTATTAAACGTTAAAAACCACCAGAATTTAATATAATTTTTTATTGTTTCAGATTTCTCGCCATCTGGTGGCCCTTGAAATGCCAGATCACCAAACGCCGTGCCCGCATGATGATAGTCTTCATCTGGATCTTCGCCATCCTCGTTACCACCCCCTGGGTCTTCTTCTTCGACCTCGTCGTGGTCTTCGAAGACAACCCTAACGTCCGTCTCTGCCTCGACGTCTGGCCAAACCCCTTGAGTGAAATCCTCTACTTCGTTATCGGCAACCTTATCTTCTGCTACATTCTACCAATGCTCCTCATTACAATGTGCTACATCCTTATCTGGATCAAAGTCTGGAGAAGAGCTATTCCCACCGACACCCAAGATGCTGCAATGGAAAGCATGCAACAGAAATCCAAAGTCAAAGTTGTCAAAATGCTCGTCGCTGTTGTTATCCTGTTCGTCTTATCCTGGTTTCCTCTGTACCTGATCTTTGCCAGGATAAAGCTCGGGGGGCCCATCAAGAAATGGGAAGAAGAAATCTTTCCCGTTGTTACACCTTTAGCGCAGTGGCTTGGGTCCTCGAACTCTTGCATCAACCCTATCTTGTATGCTTTCTTCAACAAGAAGTACAGGAAGGGTTTCGTTGCTATCATAAAAAGTAGGAAATGCTGCGGTCGCTTGCGGTATTATGAGACCATTGCTTTGCAATCATCCAGCACGAGTACGAGAAAGTCTTGGCATTACAATAACAACAATCATCCTTCGATAACGCGTCGCTCGCCGCCCGTCGATAAGAACGCTGTATCCTTCATTTACAATCACACGGGAGTCTAAGAGCTTTCTGGAACTTTCTGGAAACCATTTAATCGAACCAGGCCATGCAAGCCACGGTGGTACCGCGCCACGAGGGTGCACCAGCATATCGAAGAATACGACTTATTGGTAAGATTTTGAGTTGAACAGTTTGGTGTTGTCTGTACCAGTGACTATCCAATATCCTAGATCGTAAAGTGAACATAATCAGTGAATATTTTAGTACTGTGTAACTTTTATACGTAAGTCGGTTAAAGTGTTAAGGAGATTTATTTTTACACTGATTGTAATTTTGTATAGCGAGAGCTGAGAAGCGCACACATCTGCACAAGGAAAGAAATCTCTTACAAAAAAGTTTTAAAACTTTGTCTTTTGTTTTGATATCAAATTAAAACAAATCGAAAAAAAAATTTTTGCAATTAAGATGTCTTTGGTGATTCTGTATTATTTTTGTAACTTTCTTTTTCAATAAAATTTAAATTTCTTTAAATTCTTTAAATTTTTTGTATAAAACGTATGAAATATTGATAAATATTAAACAGCTACTACTATAATACTAATAATAGATAATACTACAGTACAAAATATTAGTAGGTAGTAAGTTTTGAAATACGATAACTTAAATAATCTAATGAACTGTTTAAAAATGACACAATACATAATGGTATGATTAAGTAGATAAACTTTGTAAATAAAACTCAAGACAAACTCACTTTGATCATCTTAAAAACACTGAACAACGTAGTGATTTATTTTTATTATTATTGCATTTGAAACCGTTTGAAATGGCAATAGTTTGCTGCTAAGGTTAAAAAGCCATGTATTTTCTCGTACATAATATTATAAACCCAGTTATTCATAAGAAAAAGATGTAAACCTATTTTATGTTTATTATTTAACAACTAATGGGGTTATTATTCTGCAGCAACAACTTGTAACACTGCAAGTTCCTAATCACATAATCAAGCTGTTCTAAAAATAATCTGGTATATTTTAACAGACGGCTAATTTGATTATTTTGATTGAACACTACTGTGAAGGTTTTTCAAGGGAATTTTTGATTCAAAATGAACATTCGACCGACCAATTGATCGATGTATTGAAACATTAATTTATCAATCACAAGTAAAAATCCTGGAAACATTTTGAAGGATTTAACAAAATAATTCAGAGTAATATTTTCATGACACTGTATAATTTTCACAAAAAGTCAGCAGCACTGTGGAATCGATTGTTGTTGTATAATGATACAAAACAAAGATTACAGAATGCTATAAACATTAATCACTATAAATTCAGTGTTACAATAATAGCTAAATTATTTTAACAAAGTAACTAGCTACGTTTTATAGTTAATAGATTAAGAATGAGGATCATTAAAATTGTGATAAAAGCTTTGAAAATATTTTTGTATTTAAACTACACATTAAATGTCAGAGAACAATTGAACATCCAGTGAAAATATAATTCAATATTATAATCGTAAACAAACGGGTCATGCTTGAAATGTCGATTTTTTAAACTTAAATCTAACCATTATAGAAAACTTCAATTATTGGAGGAAGACACCACGAGAAACGAGCATTTTGCGAAGTGTTAAAATTATGAGAAATCATTAATTTTAGGAAACGATATTTCAAGCATGATTCCAAACTTTCAATGCATTATCTTTCTACTCTGCGTGTTTTATGCTGACGGAGCAGCTAATTAATATAAATATAATATATATATTAGTATTTATATATTACTTTTAGACCAATGATGAGCATTATGCAAAAATTTTGTTCATCCTATTTTTGATTCCAATTTGCAAAAATATGTAAGTAAATAGGGTAAAAGAAACTCACAATTACCTTATTTATTAACCATAGTATTTAATTGAGTAACAAAGTGTTTAATTCATTTTTGTGGAATTTTCGTTTTTGTTAGTTACCTTTTTTTTGTTTCATGGTAAGAAAAAATTAACTAATCAAAGTTATTAGTTAGGATTATTAATTGTTATTTTTTCTTTCTATTACTAGTTGCTGTTATTTTATTTTTAATTGTAGTTTTAATTTAGTTTAGGATATTTTATTATGTATTAATTTTGTGTCTTTCTTTTTTAATGGTATTTCTATTAGAATAACAATTTAGGACAATTTTTGCAAATTGGAGTTGAAAATTAAATGTTCAAACATTTCGAAATATGATCGAATGTGGCCCGGAATGTAACATCTGATTCAATTAATCTTCAGTGGATTAAATTTATTTTGGTGAATATTTTTGAAGCTTGTCTATATTTTAGTGGTTTATCGAGACGACCTCGGGGCTGAAACCCATAGCCGCTTAGAATGCACAAAACAAGAATAACATAATTAAAAACGGCTTCGAGAAATAAAAATGTATTGAAAATCATCAATAAAAACGATATTTTTTATTTCTCAGGTGGCCTTATTTAAATAGAATTAGTAATAATAGGTATATAATGCTGTTATATATATAATATATTATATATGTTCTGCATAAGGCAATAAAATATATTTTTCTATCCCGTAAGGATTAAAATTTCCAGTTTTGAGTAGACATGTTTTTTTGTCGTTTGAATGAGTGCTGTATAAATATAGTATAAAAGTATAAATCATGTCGTATACTTTCACTGAGCATTTTCACTGGAAAGTGTATGGCAATTTTTTGATCAGGAAATTTTGAAAAAAGTGTAAATTGTTAATTGTCAGAGTAGGAATTCTTATTTTTTTTTCCCATAATTTTAGTTTTTTTCACATTGTGTAATCATACGAAAAAAAATTTTTTTTTAGCTTTTGTGTCTATTTCTGTTATAATACAGAGTTTTTGTTACACAGTGAATGGGTCGTCACAAAAGTGGAACAAAAATTGTATAGATAATTGAGTGTACTTTATTTCTTCATCATTATCAATTCACTATTGGAATTCGCTTTTGAATTGAATATAATGAAGATTTCGAGTAAAAAAAAAATATACTTTGAAGTGAAAATGCCATTTGTTCCGCATTTTAATAACACGGTGTTTTTTAATTGCTTTTTTCCGTGTAATTTTTATGTATGTGTGCGTGTAATATATCATTGACAAAGTCGACGCTTGTAAGACTGAATGACTTGCATTATGCTCCTTCTAAAGGATTTTTATGATAATAAATGGATTCTGAATTCAGCTATTTTTATAAAAAAAGAAACAAAGCTATTTTATATTATCGTTTGTAAATCATTAACGTTTGATGAATGCAATAAAGCAATAAAACTACATCTTCATAGCATTGACAAAGTATAATACCTAATCGCTTACGTCAAATCAAAATTTATAATATGAAAAAAAAACACAAGTTACAAAATTATTACTCTTGCATTTTCGGTTAAAAAAATTACATTGTTGTTGGAGAATATCCAAAATAAATGAATTATTATTATAGCAAATGGTTTCAATTTTGTTTTTATTAAATCACGTTCCGCGAAGTTATAATATAACTAGCTGTTGCCCGCGGCTCCGTTCGCTAAGGGAATCAAATTAGTTGACTGTACCAATCTGACCCGAGTTAATCCCAATATACGGCTAAAGTAAACCGACTTTACGGTTTTTTTTTATTCGATAGCCCTAGTCCCTTGTAATAGTCTCATAAATATTTTTTTATATTCAGTACGGCCATTATAATTTTGGTCACATTTTATTTGGATTATTTTTATTATTATGAGAAAAAAAAGTTACAAGTGAAACTGACGAGGCGATTTGGTAACTTACCTTGTTGTTTACGGAGCTCTTATAAAATGTATTAGCAGATTTTTTAATACACATCAGAAAAATACATAGTAAAGTTTCTGAAAGAAAAAAATCGAAAAATAAAAAATCTTATCTTTTGCAAATTTTTAATTTTAATTTGAATGAATGAACGTGACAAAAGTGTAAGAGGAACGACATTTTATAAGAAAAATATTTTATATTTATACATAAAAACATCTCACTTTTATATTTAAATTGTAAATAATAAGTGAATAATTAACCTTAGCGTTTTCTTTTTATTTTTGAGTCGATGCATTTCTGTATTATATCGCTATTCCTTGTTTGCGGTGTTTGATGTTAGTCATAGTTTGTTAACATATTTTGTCTATGGTAATCATGTGAGATACCTGAATTAACATTTAAATATTGTAAATTAATTATTAATTATAAGAGTTTGATATAATTATAGTAACACTTTATATAACCGTAGAGGAAACTGTTCCTTAGAGGTTGAAAATTTATAATACTAATGAAATAGTTTGATGTTTTATAGGTATAAAAAGTTGTTTCTTCAGAAGTCACGTGTAACATATATATTTTAGTTTACTAGGCCACACTATGCGACGGCTTGTAGTAATAGTGATATCATGACTATGTAGAAATTGTACAATAAAATTGTGTATAAAGTTGTAGGTTAATATCAATGTTTTAAACAGCGTGAGGCCATTATAGAGTTTTAATCAAGTTTTAAAGCTTATTATTAAATATTAGTAATATGTACTGTTTCGGTTACACCTAAATTTATTTCAAATACCTACTCGTATAAAAAAAAGTTTGAAGATATTATTTTACGTACTAAAAATTTCATATTATAATAGTTTTAAATAGTCTAAAACAGGTTCTTTTTTGTAAATATTCCAGATGAAAAACAAAATGTCGAATTTGACAACTGTCGCTTCCATTCAAAGTCTAAACTAAAATTAATGTTTTAGAACAATATTATGGAAGCAACAGGCGCCTTATGGAATTTTTAAGAATATAAATTGGACAATTGGTTTTCGGTCGCCATATCACAATCCAATCCAATGTTTTGTTAAATTTACTATTTTTAATAAAATTATTAGTTGTAATCGAATCAGTCATATGTACTTGTTTGCAATATTCAGTCAAATTACGACAACTTCGTAAACGAAAGCAATTTTGGAGAACATTCAGTGTAAATATTTTATAATAGTAACTTAATGAAACTCAATTCTCTGTTTCTACATATCAATGAATTATTACCTCTTTGATTACAATTTTAATAAAGTTTAGATTTTTTTGTACTCGCTTAGATATTGGAAATAGACAACGAGATTTATGCGTTTTTGGATTTTTATGCGCGATTTTGTACCTTTTTCAAGTTTGATAATAGTGAAAGATACTATTTACAAAATTTTATTCTATTTGATTTCATTAAAAAAAATCTCGATTTCAATTAATAGGGCACGAGGAATCAGTATGCTATAAAGTTGGGGTTCTTGGACCCGAGGGAGGGTAACTATAGCCCATATGAAAATCATAATATAGAAGGTTCTAAAAAAATACATAAAAATACGGGCAGTCAGTTAAAACCAACCGTATAATAATGGCAATGGGCCATAATTTCAATGTAATAAAAAATACCCTTATTGTCTAACGCGCCGACGCTTACTTTCATATTCACTATTTCTTTCTGTCAAACCTTCTGCCTCCTTCTCCTCCTGCTTCTTTTTCTGGTTTCTGCCTTTAACTTTAAGATTGTCATAAATAAATATTTTTCTTTCTTTCTTTTCTTTCTTTCAAACCGTATAAGACGATGACAGAAAGAGATGGTGAAAGCGAAGGCAAGCGTCCGCACATTAGACAATACGGCCTCTGGACCGAGTTACCCAATGGCCGTAGTTACCATTCGGGGCCAAACCGACTTGCCAGTAGTGTCAAGTTAATCTTATTCGACGGCAGGTATGTCTGTAGTTACAAGATAACTTGTATAAATAAATAAATAAATCAAAACCATGACAAAAAAGATGGTCATTTAAAATTGGTAAATAAAACATTACATTCATTTTTTTTAATTTATTAAATTATACTGCAACTGGAAAAAATTGAAAAAAAAAAACAAAAAGAAATGTTAAGGCGGGGAATTGAACCAGAGTGCTCGTCATTCAGTGACGTGTGCTTCACCAATACACTAGCCCGAGCGCTAGCATCCACGGCGAAATTCCCTAATGTGTTCTCGAGATAGTAAAAATTTTATTTAACTTGCGAATCCTTTGTCAAAAATCATTTTTAATCTTAAAAATAAATAAAAAAATAAGTAAAATTTATGAGTTTTCATAATGATTAGATTTCCATTTTTTTTTTGTAGGCCTATCAAACCCTGAACTTGTCTATCGTGACAGTTTGAAAACTGTAAGATGCTGCATTTTATATTTTTAAACGCTGCAACTTATTTTTCTCAATTTATAAGTTTAGTTTAAGTCACGGTAATGAGTAAACAATACAATTGTTTCTTGTGCAAGTCAGTACTTGCAATGAAACTATATTTAAAATGTCAAAATAAATAAGTACTCATTGTTGTACGTGACTGTACCTTAAATGATTTCCTTTGTTACATAGAAATTAAGATTTAAATGAATCGTTCTTTATAGATAACAATACTAATGGAAAACGTGCACAAAATAATAGTAAATTTTTTTGACAGCTTGTCTAACGGTGTCAACATAGGTACAGCCGGGGCCAAAAGTTTTTCACGTTTATTAAATAAACTTGGATATTTTTGGCATTGGCTGCGTTATAAAAAATAGGTGTTCCTATTCGTGTTTAAACGAAATTACTTGTTTATTTAGTAGTTAAATAATATCTAAATGATTTGTGATTACCGCTAACCAGTGCGTTGAAGTGGTACCAAAAATATCGGTACCTACCTACAAACCGTAGTATCGGTATTATTGGTATAGTTTCAAGTAGTAGTATCGATATCTGTATCTGCTGCTAATCGATATTTTGTATACAGGATGATTCTGGAGACGTGAAGTGTACCAACCCTTACCAACTCAGTTAATTATACGCTAGTAGCCAGCAGCATAGGCTCCTTTTCTACTTTTCTTTTTATATGATAGACATTTACAAATAATAGCTATTTACTGACTCAATCACTGACTGACTGACTCATGGACTCCCAGCCCAAACCCTCGGTTTTAGAAGGCTGAAATTATGATATAAGCAAGGAATAAGGACGGATATGTTAAATTTCCCACGGGATAGAGAATAAATTGAAGTTATTATGTTCGATTCAGAGTGAACCTGTCTCTTATTTATAACAGTAACTAGCTGATGCCCGCGACTCCATCCGCGAAGAATAGAGGTAGGTACAAAAAAAATAGCCTACGACCTATTCTCATACCTACCGAATGCAGAGAAAAAAGTTTCATAAAAATCTGTCAAGCCGTTTCGGAGGAGATCGATAACATACACTGTGACACGAGATTTTTATATATTAGAATATTTATGACAGTGTCTAATTAATAGTCACGAACAAAATATAATCAGTGATATTTGTGTTCTTTAGTTTTAGTTTTTTTATCAGTGAGTTGTGGGTTAATAACACTAAATTATTATTAAAAAAAGTTAATGTATCGCACCAATGGCTGTGGTAGATGATTTCGATTTTTTTTTGGTATAGTGAGTGGGGGTAATATGAAAAGCAGTGTAAGATGAAAAACTACTCGTAGCACCCAAGTGTTTTTCATCTTACACTGCTTTTCATCTTAGCCCCACTCACCCTATATTTCAATTAACCGAAACCTATTCACGTCTCTAAAATCGGCCTATATATAAAAAACATCACCCTGTATTGTAACATAGACCAATCCACTCGGGTCAATGATAGACGAGGAAAACCCTGTGTGGATGAGACAAAAAATATCAAAGTTTTCGTTAGCCCTAGTGTCAATCAAGAATAGTTGATATCAGCTTTGACATATGGACTAAATCTAGAATGCTGGGCCTAACGAGGATTGAAAAACGGCCGTCATTTTAGAAAAAACCTAGTCTGGTTCCGTATACTATGTTCTAATGACTTCTATAGACTCTATACACTCAAAATGACGGAAGTTTTTTCATCTCTTTCTGATAACTTAAATTTCGATTTCGTGCAATCAAATGAGGAACCATAAGACACGAAAATTAGTCATTTATTCTCACAAAAACCTGATTAATTTTTAAACCGGTAGTAAAACTAAATGCGGTAATTATAAATCTGTTAAACAGGCCTCCACTTGACCAAAGCCAGTGAGTTGGCTAATGTTTAAACCAACTGTTTGGCCTCAAATATTATCTAAGACCACAACACAGCTGTGCCTAACACCATAACCTTACTGTAACTTTTACAGATTAGACATTTGGTTTCAAATCTTTGATCAAATCCAACTAATAGGTAAATTAAATATTAAAAACGAGAATGTTTGTCACCACCAAACCACACTGACGCCTTTCGATCTCAACTACAGCTCATCTTTAGATTACCGCAACCGTTCACTGTGCTACCAAATGTTAGATTGTTAGCACAGTGAACGGTTGCGGTACTTCGAAGATGAGCTCTGTTTGAGATCGAAAGGCGTCAGTGTGGTTTGGTGGTGGTGATAGTTGGGTTTGTGTGTTTTGTGTGCGATCATACAGTGTGGAGGTGGAGGAACTGCATGAACACGCATTTTTTTACATAAACGTAGCTATCGTAAGGTCGCGGGTGAGCAAAGTAATTGTTTCAGTTCATTGAGAGAGTTCGTGATGATGTTTGAATTGGTGAATATTTGGATGTTTATTATTATTAGTCAGTCACACAACAATGGCTATTTGAAACGACCTAAATACTTAATATATCAAACGCGGGTGAAACATGGGTTTATGCTACTATCGTGATACTCACTAATAGTGAAAATATACGGATCACTCGCTTCCTTAAACGAGTTTAACTCGACTTGTTTCGGGCTAATCCGTAGCCCTTCTTCCCGGAGCCACACGTCACGGCGGCTGCCAAACGTGCACAACTCACCGTACGTATGTGTACATTTGGCAGCCGTGAGTTGTAAGACTTGAGTTATCCGTATATTTTCACTATAAAAACATAATGTTGATGGGCACAGCTTTGGCGTAAACATAATACTATAGATGTACTCTAACTGTTTATCAATAACCTGTGTGAATTAGAGTCAGAAGCGTTCATGTAAAAGATCTGTTTACACGACATGTTTATATCTTAAGATTTCAAATTGTGTCGTGTAAATTGTTCTTAATGCTTAAATTACCTAATTACCTGACAAAACAGAAACTATTGTATTTAAATAAATGTAAAAAATATGACTGCTTTTTATTATGTCCACCCTTTTTATTTATTTATGGAAAAACTTACCTAACAAAGAATGTTCGCAAAATCATAAAAAATTCATTATCCCAGCCTATATACGTCCCACTGCAGGGCACAGACCTCCTCTCGGAATGAGAGGGTTTGGGCCGTAGTTCCCACGCGGGCTAAGTGCGAATCGGGAACTTCACGCACATCATTGCATTTCTCCGGAAGTGTGTGCAGGTTTCCTCACCATGTTTTCCTTAACCATAAAGCACATGGTAAGTTTTAACCCTTTACCTACGGGGCCTCAAAAGCTAAGTCACCGTGCAATACGGGCTGATTTTGACGATAGGCGGCGGTGTGACATTGTTTCACTTACCTATATTTTCAAAACTATTGCAGCTACAGACTTGAAATTTCACATACACATTCATTATACTATGCAGATTTGATAACTAGTCACATTTTTCACTCACAATCACTCATTTATCATATTTCACCCTTAATATTTCACACTAAGAAACTGGATAATTTAGAGTTACTACCACTGTTTTTTAACTGTTTCACCTGATTAATATCTTGTTTATGGTATATTGGACATATTACATTACCAAAATCATTATAACTACTAGTAAATTACAAGAAAATCAACAATTAAAATGTGATATAAAAACACGTCTGCAGTTTGTAAATAATAGTGATGTGCGTATATCGAAACGATGGTCGATATTTTCCACAGATTAAATAAGAGTAATAGAAATGTTATCTTTTATATTTCCTTGTGCTTTCAAAGGTTTTACTTATTAGTAGACTAGAAAAAAAATCCTTTTTTAGTAAAATCACGGCAATGACCCATTTGTTTGAGAAACTAAACCTAGTAGCGGCTTTCTGGCCAAATAGGCACTCACGCTTTTTGCTCGTATCACATTCTTATTTTTTTATGTAAGGTTCTATAATTGATTAATTCAGGCGTTACTTTTGACCCCTCAATAACTCAAAATGTATTTGACTTAAAAACATGAAATTTGGTGTATGTATTAAAACCCTTCAGATCAACTAAGCCCCAAATTTCACAAATATAGGTGGAACGGTTACCTATAGAGATATTATCGTCTAAAAATCGGCATTTTTACCACTGACTGACTGACTGACTGACTAATAATCAAAAACCTAACCCACTTCCAGGTGACCTAGAAAAGTGAAATTTGACATCCAGCTGGGTAATTGTGTGTACCTAGTGTGTATACAAATAAAAAATAGTTTAATACCAAAAGAACGCATCAAAGTACTCACCGGCCTCACTGCTATGACAACTCGATAAAATGTAAGACAACACTAATCGCCGCCATCTTGTAAAAAATAATCTGCACTTATACGGGTGTCAACCATAGTTGTCAGTAAAAAAGCGGAAATTTCAAACCTATATTTACTACAGAGCCATCTATCAAAATATTGTGGTATTTTTTTCTTTGCATCTACACTAATCTAACTGTATAATTTAGCAGTTAATACCAAGGCATAAGGTCTAGATTAGCTAAAATATTTTTTTAAATCTTACCCGTTCTCGATCAACTGGAGTTGTCACCCGTATTGCAGCGATGCTGGCCCAAAACAACTCTGGCTGTCACCCGGAGTTAAAGGGTTAAAATGTAATTTCGCAGGTTAATTCCAAAATACTCAAAGATACAAAACTGGGCTCGAACCCACGAACCTCTTCTTGAAAGGCCATAGTCACACCTCTGGGCTACCACGGCTTTTAATTTTACTTTTGACGTGACAACGTCTAATAAATTGATTAACGCCGGCTGCACACACGAAAAAGGATGACGCAATGTAACGTATACACATGTAATTACAGAGTAGTGAAGGCCAGGATGTACAAGAGAGCAGCGCGCGCCAGGATGTACAATCTTAGTATTAGCGCTCGGGTAATTTTTAAAGGGGGGTGGGGTGCGGCGGGGAAGGGGGTTTCATTGATTTTGCCGTAGGATGCACCGTTTTCAAGATATTTGACAAAACACCGGTCTCGTCCGATCACCGATGTTAAGCAACGTCGGGCGCGGTCAGTACTTGGATGGGTGACCGCCTGGTTTCCTTTTTTTTTTTTGAATGTTTTGTTATGACGTTTGTCACGTTAAACTGTCGTCCGTAAACCGACTTTACAGACAACCGGTTTTTTGAAGTAAAAAAGGTGTTAATGTTGAACATAAATGGGTGAATCGACTTTTTCGTGTTGTTTACTCTGTCCCCGTTGTCTAAGTGACATCTTCATACTGTTTTATAGAGAAATGCTTAGGTAGTCCAGGAGACTAAATTTGTGTAACCGTAACGAAGTGATCCGACAGAGAACCAAAGTTATCGACATAGCCCACCGCATTAGCACGATGTAGTGGCAATGAGCCGGCCATATAACCCAAAGAATCGATAACCGTTGGGATAGACGAGTTCTTGAGTGGAGACCACGGATCGGCAAACGTAGCGTAGGACGTCCTCAGACTCGGTGGAGCGATGATCTTCGCAAGACGGCTGGGAAGAGCTGGATGAGAGTAGCCGAGGATCATGCTCAGTGGCGTGCCATGGGAGAGGCCTATGTCCAGCAGTGGACGAACATAGGCTGATGATGATGATGATGATGATAACGAGTGGCAGGAAAAAGTTGACACACTCAAATATAATTAGATAGTAAACGATTCATTATCATTTACATAGGTACTGTAGCTGTATGGTTTGGTCCAAATTACGTCTCCCGCGTTATCCTTAATGGCCTGGGACAATGATGATGGTGATATAGATAGACGTGACATCTAAAAAAACAATTGAAAGCTGAAAATGCCACCTGAA
Source organism: Archips xylosteana (assembly GCA_947563465.1). Taxonomy (NCBI): domain Eukaryota; kingdom Metazoa; phylum Arthropoda; class Insecta; order Lepidoptera; family Tortricidae; genus Archips; species Archips xylosteana. Next base: position 1,223,267 of record OX387351.1, on the reverse strand, counting down.
TCCTTGAGATCTTTAAATTGAGTTCCGTAGACGGCTAGTCGATTCGTTGCATTTTCAGCAGTTCCGCTACACTGACTCTAAGACACAATTGGTTTTTAAAAAAGCGTCGTCTGCGATTTGCATTTGATGCTTCTAAGGAGCGTCACTTGCCTGTCTCTCCGTCTGGCTATACGTCTATTTTTAAGGTTCCGGGGGGAAAATGGCGAAAATGGTAGTTACTAGGTAGGTAGGTAGGTACCCTTATAGTTTTGCCATGTCTGTCTGTCCGTCCGTCCGCGGCTTAGGTTAGATACTGTTAGGGCTAGAAACCTGTAATTTTGCATGAATACGAGTACGTAAAAATTATCCCTTTAAATTATTACTTTAAAAAAATAAAATGTAGAAAAATGTAGTATTTAGTATGATATATTACAATGTAGAAAAATTTTTTTTTTTAAGGTACCTTCCATAAAGTGGACCTCCCAAGTGGAGAAGGTTTTTATCTCGTCAAATCTTATAGTTCAGGATATTTTTGGATACGTCTTTTAAAATCATCACAGGATTGTGAAGACGATTTTGCTACACAGTCATTTGTTTGCAAAATATTCAACTATAAAGTGCAAATTTTTGTTTAAATTGAACATCCCCCCCCCCTCTAAAAGCTTCGAAAATTTATCCTTTAAGTATATTTCTTAAATATGGAGATGGAGGGACGACCTAGATGTTTATTACGTGGGATGGCAGGAGCTCGCGTTGAATAGGTAAGAGTGAAGCAAGAGAGGAGAGGCCTTTGCCCAGCAGTGGGACACCAAAACAGGCTAATAAAAAAAAGAAAAAAAAAGTATATTTCTTTGTGGCATTCGGTTTTTCCTCCCTGTATACGAATAATGTTCACATCTATAACTTGAGTACAAAAATGATGTTTGATCAAGAAAATGAAAAAAAAATGATGAAACGTCATAAATAAGATGTCACTTTCAGTCGTTCCATAATTTCGTATAGCTTTTCAAACATGACGTTAAAGTGACAAGGTACCAAAGTAATCACTTATTTATGACGTTGACCCTACGTGTATACTTAGGTGTAAAACTTAAGAAAATGACCAGATCTACATATATATAGTAGTAACGTGTCCGGGTACAAACAAATTGACGTTCCAAACAAGAAAAACCGGCCAAGTGCAAGACGGACTCGCGCACGAAGGGTTCCGTACAATTTTCTATAAAAATCACGTTTGTTGTATGGGAGCCCCTTGAATATTTTTTTATTTTAATTTAATGATTTATTTTTAAAGTCAATATATAATTAAATATTCTGTGAATATTTCTAGCGTCTACCTGTTGCCGTTATCAATATCGAGCAAAAACGAGCAAAATAATCACGTCCCCCCTTAAATATTTATTTTATTCCATTTTTTAGTATTTGTTGTTATAGCGGCAACCGAAATACATCAGCTGTGAAAATTTCAACTCTCTAGCTATCACGGTTCCCGAGATACAGCCTGGTGACAGACAGACAGACGGACGGACAGCGGAGCCTCAGTAATAGGGTTCCCGTTTTTACTCTTTGGGTACGGAACCCTAAATAATGACTTAAGGTGGAAGCGCACGCTCTAGGCGCGAAATTCAAACTTTTTACCTACAGTTTTTAATTTATTGTGGGTAAACGGTGTAACTGTTTAACTTCATATGGTATTTGCGCTTGTAAAACAGTGTTCTTTATATTATTGTGTAAAGTTTTTTAACAATAAAACTATTAGCTTGAAATAAAAGTTGTCTAAACGTTGATAGTCCGAATTTCTATGTTTGACAACTTTTATATCAAGCTAACAGTTTTATTCTTAAAAAGCTTTACACAGTAATATAAAGAACACTGTTTTACAACCGCAAGTACCATATGAAGTTAAACAGTTACACCGTTTACCCACAATAAATTAAAACCTGTAAAAATTTTGAATTTCGCGCCTAGAGCGTGCCGTTCCACCTTAAGCTCCATATCAATTTTGTGCACTACTACATACAACCATTCAACACTCACGCACGCACACACACACGGAACATCTAGCTTCACAAATCTATTGTCTAATTCCTCAAGTCAAAAGAAACAGTTTCCCGCCAATACATCCAGATACTTATGAACAAAATCCCGGCTCGCAAGAGCTTCATAAGACAACCAATAAACTCCCACGATTTAGTAAATTAAGTTTGCTAAAGGCATTATCTAGAAAAGTATTCGCGTTCGGCACGCGCCGGGTAGACGGGCCGAATTGCTCCAATCAGGATGATGACTGCACGGGCGGGAAAATAGCGGAAGAGCCGTTAGGACGAAACCTCCTCGGAATAATGACGTGTGGTTACCACCACCGGTGGTTTCGAGATGAAGAAAAATATTTTGAACCACATTGTTTATAGTGGTGGCCATAATTCGAGAGACAACTTTGACAATTCATTTTGCTCAAATGTTGCCACAGACAGGGTAGTGCTGTTCGTGTCTATAATAAAAAAAACATCACGGCTTTGGCTACCTGTGGTACCTATTTATTCATTACTTACGGTGATATGATTAAATTAATTTAACAATTTACATTTCATTGTAAGATATCATTAAAGGCAGTAAAAAAACCCGACTTATATCAAATCATATAGTCCAGTCGACACTGATTATCGATATCAGCCACATCACTATTAATTTCGTCTAACCCTGGTAACCCTTTAATTGTCAAGCTTGACACTCGAATTATGGCCACTACTATAGTATATGTATGTATGAATAAAAAACTTGAAAGCCGTTCATTTGAACCCTTACAAAAATCTAGGTAGTACACACACACACACACACACAAAATATGTAAGCAGCAGCCAGAGGTCCGAAGAAAACCAGGAGAATGACTTAAAACTACTTTAATTAAAATTAATAACTATTCCTACATCTTAAATACTAAATGACAATAGCCCGATGTGAGAAACTAAAGTGATACAGTTTACAATTGTTTTAACTAGGTAAACGCGAGTCACGTCCCGTTGATGCGTTGTCTCACGTAGTGGTAGGTGTCGCCTCACGTAGTGGCAGCTGGCGTAGGCTAATTCTTAATGTCAGGCTGCTATATGTTGGTTCGGCGACTCTCCTCGTAGTGCGCAGCGTAGTTACGTAACACCTCCACCCGTAGATCAGCAACTATTTTCCAACGCTTAGTGAAAATGTTGCTGGAAGTTCCTTCTGAAGATGGCCCTCTCGGATATTCTGGGGTTTCTCATGACTCGTGTATCTTCCGTAGTGTCTTTAGACATAGTACTTTTCATCAAGTGATATCTTCGGCCTAGCAAATAGATAGTGAGTACGCAGTTTGATGTGGTCCGAAGTTGAAGATTTGTATCCTTCCTGTAGAGATATTGATGACATACTTCGGGCATTCAGCCTCCATGTACACGAATGCGGTCTTATGAGTTGCTATATACGGGATAGATTATAGGGATAAGGATTTGGTTTGTCTTATCAAGAACTATTGAAAGCCTATAAAAGTCAAAGGTGTCTGCTGAAACTATAGGAAACTGAAAAATACTAACTACATAACTTGTCCATCTGGATCTTGAAATTGGAATCTCTTAATATCTGGAATACCTTTTCAATGTTAGTCATATATTCCTGAAGGGATGTGCTGAAAACTATTATATCGTCCAAGTAGGTAACGCAAATTTCGTTTTGGAGACCTTTCAGAATGTTATCCATAACGCGCTGAAAGGTATATGGTGAATTTTTCAACCCCATGGGCATTCGTAGAAACTCGAAATGTCCATGTTCGACGTTAAACGCTGTCTTAGGAATATCTTGGGGGTCCATTTCAACCTGGTAAAATCCACTAGCAAGGTCTAGTGTGGTGAAATATAGTTTAACTGCACAAGGGCTAATAAAGGACTAGTTAGCGCCAGTATCTATTAAAAATTTTAGAGGAGGGTTGGAAATTTGGATATAAGGTGACTTCCGGCCTAACCGAAAAGAAATCATCACCATCGTTAGTACTAGTTCGGCCTTGTCAAGTCAGCTGAACTCGACAAAATTCACAAAGTCAGCATGGCTCGCGTACTTCGGTTCATTGTAATAATACTTAATCGTAATATGGATCTGGAGCATAAGGTGTATATTCATTCAAGTGTATTTCTTGTGATTTAAAATAGTCTTGAATCGGATTGGGCATCACCTTAGGGGTAAATGCTTGAATACCGCTCATGGGCTTGGGGGCAGAATTAAATTGCGGAGGGTTGTTAAAGGGTGGTAAACGTAAAACGTTACTGAAAAATACTAACTAACTACATAATCTGCCTATCTCTATAATAAAAACTGGGCTCACTTAAATCATACTATCTTAATTATAAATTCGTAGTTCTATCTATTCCACATAAATAGATTACCTAATCGAATCGCCTAAGTTACTAAATTAATTTATTCCTAATTTATTCTTTACTGGGGGCCTGGCGCGATGCAGGTTCCCAATACCCGAATTTCCAGGAAGGAAAGTTTTGGGAATATCAATAGACTAAGGATAAGGGAAGGAAGCAACACAAGATCGATTCAAGTGTACTTACCAAGTTTCATCTCTGGTCTCCTTCTAGAATCGATTTCTGGATTCACCTCTTGAACTGCAGCTCGTAGATTCTGGATACTCGGCAGCGGTGCTTGAAAGCGACCCGGGTGGCTCAGGAACTCAAAATCTTGATTTTGAAGGTTTCGGTGCCCGTTCGCGACCCGCGAGTAACCTAACGACTGCGCCAAATATGTAAGCAGCAGCCAGAGGTCCGAAGAAAACCAGGAGAATGACTTAAAACTACTTTAATTAAAATTAATAACTATTCCTACATCTTAAATACTAAATGACAATAGCCCGATGTGAGAAACTAAAGTGATACAGTTTACAATTGTCTTAACTAGGTAAACGCGAGTCACGTCCCGTTGATGCGTTGTCTCACGTAGTGGTAGGTGTCGCCTCACGTAGTGGCAGCTGGCGTAGGCTAATTCTTAATGTCAGGCTGCTATATGTTGGTTCGGCGACTCTCCTCGTAGTGCGCAGCGTAGTTACGTAACACACACACACACACACACACACACACACACACACACGTGTTTTGTGTTGTTGTAAATAAATGTATTTTCTTTCTTTGAATATAGTCTTCTCCTCTCTTTCCGTCGCCAGCGCTGCTTTCTTTGTTAAGTCAATCAACTGGAACGAGAATTTCCTTTTTCTTTGCTGTCGTCGCAAACGTTTGCAGTCGTCATTGCCAGTCATTGCAACTGGACATGATTTTTTAGGGCTCCAAGAAATAAAATGAAAGGAAAAAAAACATTTAAAAACATACTTTTTTAAGTAAGTAGATGTTAATGAACTAAAACAATTACTTTGCTCACCTGCGACCTTACAATAGTTACGTTTATGCGAGAAATGTGTGTTCATGCAGTTCCTCCACCTCCACACTGTACGAACACACACAAATTACACAAACACAACCATCACCACCACCAAGCTACACTGACGCGTTTCGAACTCAACCAGTGCTCGAGTTGAGTCGAGTTCGAAACGCGTCAGTGTAGCTTGATGGTGGTGATGGTTGTGTTTGTGTGATTTGTGTGTGTTCGTACAGTGTGGAGGTGGAGGAACTGCATGAACACACATTTCTTGCATAAACGTAACTATTGTTAGGTCGCGGGTGAGCAAAGTAATTGTTTTAGTTCATTAATATGGACCTCCGCAAAGTAACGCCTGATTCAATAAATTATTTAAGTAGATGTAAATAAAAGGTACAAATTACAAGAAACGTGTTTTTTTCAGTGATTTTAGGTTGCTGGGCAGCCTAGGCGACAGCGAGCAGTTACTAGGCAACGCGAGCAACCCTAAGCTGTAGGTACAGATGTTTACCTAATTACCTATAAGTTTACGATTTTTAATGCTTACCCTACCCTACCTTACCCTTCCTGTACGAGTCCGACTCGCACTTGACTGTTTTTTAAAAGAGTAAAATCCTGTTCTACTAATATCCCGATTTATAATAATATTTTTATCCCAAAAGTGGCTCTAGTCCAAAGACAATGTCAGATATCGTTTGTTTAATAGTTGCGATGAGTATAATTATAAAAAAAACTGGCCAAGTGCGAGACGGACTCGCCCATGAAGGGTTCCGTAGCAGCAAAATGAAAGGTAAATTGCGGTTTACGATTTATGACGTATTAAAAAAAAACTACTTACTAGATCTCGTTCAAACCAATTTTCTGTGGAAGTTTACATGGTAATGTACATTATATTTTTTTTTTGTTTTATCATTCTCTTATTTTAGAAGTTACAGGGGGGGGGACAAATTTTACCACTTAGGAAGTGTCTCTCGCGCAAACTATTCAGTTTAGAAAAAAATTATATTAGAAACCTCAAGATCATTTTTGAAGACCTGTCCATAGATATCCCACACGTATGGGTTTGATGAAAAAAAAATTTTGATTTTCAGTTCTCAGTATGGGGAACCCCCAAAATTTATTGTTTTTTTTTCTATTTTTGTGTGAAAATCTTAATGCGGTTCACAGAATACATCTACTTACCAAGTTTCAACAGCATAGTTCTTATAGTTTCGGAAAAAAGTGGCTGTGACATACAGACGGACAGACAGACAGACAGACATGAAGAATCAATAAGAGTTCCGTTTTTTGCCATTTGGTTACGGAACCCTAAAATGGTTTTAATGGTTTAAAATGTAAACTTGGCCATTAGTTGTGGTAATGATATTTAAAATTCCTTTTTATCGATATTGATAAACTCTTACTAGGTATTTAATGAATCACTAGCATTGGTACATTTTTGCTAACGTCAATTCAAGGTAGTGATGAAATCCGCGCAAGAGCTAAAGTCACAGACATAGCTCGAAGAATCGCCAGACTCAAGTGGCAGTGGGCAGGGCACATCGCTCGTAGAACTGATGGCCGTGAGGCTTCCGTGGGGCAAAAATGTTCTCGAGTGGCGTCCACGGACCGGAAGACGCAGTGTAGGTAGGCCGCTCGTAAGATGGAGCGCTGACCTTTTTAAGGTTGCGGGATCTCGTTGGATGCGGATTGCACGGGGCCGATCTGTTCGGCGAGCTTTGGGGGAGGCCTATGTTCAGCAGTGGACGTCTTTCGGCTGAAATGAAAATAATGATGAATTGAAGACACATTCATTACATGCTAATAATCAGTGATCGTAGATTTTGTAGCATTTTTGGTGCGATGACGTCAAAATGACACACGACAGCGACCTAGGGTTGTCAACGTGTATATATGATTGACGTTTAAAATAATGTAATATTATGTTGTCGTTGAAAATAAAACGCTAAATTTTTTACTTAATCTTTTGATTAACAACATTTCGTTTTTATTATATTATTATATGTTTTAATGTTTCTCGTCAAAACATGTTTCAATCGTGTCATTTTTTTAGCACAATAAATATTGAAGAATTTTCCTTAGTAAAAAACTGTGCTTACTTAACAGTTTCTCCATTGTGTTCAATCAGTTAATAATTATTTCTTATTTTCACACACAAAATCAACGCAACTGTTTTTTAGCACTTGACGGAACGTCATTGAAGAAATCAAATGACTTCTATATGTATTTATGGACTGCCATTACGCATTATACTGTCAATACAAATATACAGCAGAAAAGTTAGTATATTATCAACTAGCTGTGCCCGCGACTTCGTCCGCGTGGAATAGTAACTTTGGGTAGCATTTTTAATTATTAAAGTATTTACATAAGTACATAAGGTATAAAAAGGATATAAAGTATTTATATCAGCTTATTTAAGTACATTTCATAAACTACGTTCTTTGTTTTCCCATCTTTTGCCAAAACATAAAGATTTTGCGGATTTGATACACGTGAGCATGCCACATAGAGTTGCCCATGGGAAAAACATTTTTTTCTAAATGAACTCCTGCAACTTTAAGCGTCTGTCCTTGAGATTTGTTAATTGTCATTGCAAATGCTGCTTTCAGAGGAAACTGCACTCTTTTAAATTGAATTGGCAAATCAGTCAGAATTATTGGAATACGGGGATGCAAAACATTTTCTCCTTTTGACATTCCAGTCATTATTGTAGCTTTTATAATGATGTGCCCCAGATGTGTAATTTGTAGCCGTGTACCATTACATAGCCTTGGCGCGTCAAGATTTCTCATTAATAAGACTGGAACACCAACTTTCAGCCTTAGCTTATGGGAAGGCACTCCTGATAATTCTACAGAGTTGAGAAACTCTATAGGGTATGATGTGACTTGTTCAGTGTCCATAACATTGTCTACTGAGTGGTATTCGACAACGGGTGTGTAATGATCGATATAAAAATAAATAATATAATTTCTTTTCATATAACAACATTTGATATATTTACAATGATATATTTGCTGGGGGATGCAGTTTTAACCTAACCTACTTTTCCGGTAGCAGTTAGTTTTTGTTGGGGGATGCAGTTCAAACCTAACCTAACCTACTTTTCCGGTAGCAGTTCGTTTTTGCTGGGGGATGCAGTTCTAACCTAACCTAAACTTCTTTCCCGGTAGCGGTTCGTTTTTGTTGGGGGATGCAGTTCAAACCTAACCTAACCTACTTTTCTGGTAGCAGTTCGTTTTTGTTGGGGGATGCAGTTCTAACCTAACGTAACCTACTTTTCTACCTAAATTAACCTTTGGTTTGGTTTTTCTAATGCGGGGGGCTTCGCCCCCCGAGCCCCCTTTTGGGGGGCTTCGCCCTCCCTCCCCCCTATTTCTCTATCTATGCCTTTTATAACTTACCCATGCAGAGTCGTTTTATAGGTTGTTATAAAAATGATCGTCTCGTTTTTGCAATAAAATATAATATGATATTTTTAATATTGCAGTAAATCTGGGATTATGTCTCTAATACATTATATCAACAAAGGTTATGCCATTTGAACGTTAGATAAAATAATCGTTATACCATAAGCAGCCTATGTCAAGCAGGGACAGTGTAGCTTTATATTGGTGAAAGAAATTTAAAAATTGGCCCGAAGTCGAACTTGCTAATTTCTAAACCAATGGGAATTTTGCATTTTTCTGGAGGAAAAGCGGTCTATGTAAATCAGGGATAGTGTAGCTTTCTATTGGTAAAAGAAATTTCAAATTGGTCCAAAGCTGAATTCACTTATTTCTATCCCTTGGGAATTTTGCATTTTTTTGCTACAGCACCTTGAAGATGAATGTAGTTCTCCGCTCTTAATTTGCTTTGATTTAATGATACCTATGTATCGTAATCGTTCGCTTTCAACTTTTACGTACATGTCAACGTAAAACTGATTGGCCAGTTGTCTGCATCGAACTACCGTACCGTACCGTACTATCGTATCGTCATACTATATTGAAATGATTTTCCCGAATCATGATACGATAAGCATAAAAATCCATGCACGATATTTTTTTGTTGGGTAGGGGCAAGCCTGTCACAGGACTGACTTGAGGTATTTGAAAGTAATACCCCTCCTGCCCCTTGCTGAATGTTAGTGGATATTATAGCGCGTCGTAAAATTTGTGTGTGTCTGGTACCCTGGTTAATGTGTCATTACGGGTGTGTAAAATAATATCACGGGAAGCAAACTGTTCGCCAGATACCACGGCTGCGACTTCATTGATTAATGGTGCATTATATCGTCTTTCATGTTCCCCACTTGGCGTACGGTCAGGGTGCATGACCAACTTGTATTCTTTTCCCGGCATTCTTTCTAACGCAGTTTTGAAAGTGTTAATGAGCCTGTTATGATCGTGCAACATTCTTTAAATTTTTAAAACGATATCTCTTTCAACTCCTTGTATATTTTGACACTTGCTATCAACTTCGGTTTAAAGATCTTTATTTCTCAAAAGAATAACAATAATTCACTTACTTGAGAAAGAAATATTACATGCATAAACTATAAACTAAGCTAGTGAGCGTAAATATTAATACAATCGCAAAAACCATAAAAGTAACAATTTGCCGGTAGGATTATAAAAAGCACACAAAACAAGTTTACCAATCAACTACGACCGCTATCTGCTTAAGGCGCGATGCGCTGTGCGTCGCGAGCGCAGTCAGACTAAACAACAGTTTTACAACGATATAAATAGTTCGGAAGTGTCTCATCAAATGCGTACGTACATTGACTTTGCGGAGTGTAATTCTTTGATGAGTTGGAATACTGTTTAATTGTACATTTATTTAATTGAACTATTAATGTATGGTATATTATTTTTGATTAAGTATGTGTTATTAAGGTATTTTCTTAAATTTATAGCAGGTATTGATTTGTTTATTGTTCGAGTATACTGGTTTTTATTATATTTATTTATTTACTTTAAATAGTTCCACTTAGGTGATAAATGTTATTATTGTATTTTCGTCTCCCATGAAGTAAATCTGCAAAAATTTTGGCTGATCATCTGTAGGCAGTAAAGAACCAATCTTATGATAGATCTGTCCTTGGATTGTATTCCATACAACCTTTGTTCAGGAGCCAGAGTGGATGTAATCAGGGAATCAATAAAATACGATGCGTACGAATTGTAAATTTGCTGTGTATTGCTAATGCCAGAGTTAACCCCTTACGCTAATTGACAGAGATTAATCACACATGCATGATTGCGGCATAATTTTTATCAGGCGCTTTAACAATCTTTTATCTCCCCTTTTCAACCCCTTTAAATACAACCTTTTTTTCGCATTAAAAAGTAGCCTATGTCCTTTCTCAGGCTCTAGACTACCTGTGTACCAAATTTCATTTAAATCGGTTCAGTAGTTTTGGCGTGAAAGCGAGACAGACAGACAGAGTTACTTTCGCATTTATAATATTAGTAAGGATTTCTGATCATAAATAATAACTATAACCTCAGATAAGGATTTATTGCAAAACATTTTCTCATAATAGTAAATTAACCCTTCTAGAGGTAGATAACAGGCGTTCTTCAAGACGAGATTTGAATCTTTTTTTTTTAATTTTCATTTAATTACCAACCATCTCTACATTATTAATTTTAAAGTTATTACTTAGTTCTAAATGCCTTTGATTTTATTTGATCCTTGGTTCAAACGATAATATTGGGCACTACTGACAACCCTAGCACTGCACGATCGATTTTTATCCAATTTTTAATCAAGGATCGTCATGACATGATTTAGTCTCAGGTGTGGTAGGATAAATCGCCAATAACTGGCCACCCTTCAATAACTGGCCCCCTCATACTAAAAATGAACTCTGTTCCCCTTTGATCAATTATAACTGAAGATACACATTGCCGAACAAAATCCCCTTCAAAGAATGTCCGAACTTTTTTATTTGTTTGCATAATAATTAAAAACATCACCTACACAGAAATTTGAACCTAGCCTTTACTTCATTACAGTCGAATTTCGGTTGACACTTGACAGCTAAACTTGACAATTTCACGCAACGTACTGAGAAAAAGAAGGCCACTTTTATCAAAGTGGCGCTCATTTGGCTCGGACATTTTCAGGCGCGCGACTGTGGATCTACAGTTATAATTGATCAAAGCTGTTCCCCTACAAACAGAATTGAATAAATTTAGTATAACGTGGCCAGTTATTGAAATGTGGTCAGTAATTAAATAAGTATACTTAAAATGAAATCTACAGGGTTATTTGTAATTCACTAGCATCCTTTTAACCCTAAACTCCTACCACTTAAACAAATGTTTTTTGTTTTACGGCTTTTGTCATAACTTAATATTTTTGGTGTAATAACGTTTTGAAAATTTGAGATTTTCTCTTATTTGTACGATACTCTGTGTATTTGTATGGGAAAAAAAGTGCTTCATTTTAAAAAGTCGTAAAACAAAAAACATTTGTTTGAGTGATAGGAATTCAGGGTTAAGAGGATGTCAGTGAATTAAAAATAACCCTGTATAATGAGTGAATAGAGTTCATTTTTAGTATGAGGTGGCCAGTCATTGAACGGTGGCTAGTGTTGGCGATTTAGCCTACGTCCAGTCAATTCCGATCACACGTTGATCTTAAACTTCACTACCCTAAATGGTCGTCAAAACGATATCCTTTCAGAAAGTCAAACACAAGGCATCGAAAGACTATCTTCTCAATAACCTCACCCCATGTCGACAGTAAGAGGAACTCAAACTTTGTCGAGGATATTGACCCTTGATTTTTTCGGTCTAATGCTTTCCTACAGGAAGTTTCCAAGCTTCATGTTTTATTAAGAAGTTTCATATTTAGTTTGTCAGATCTCTTCACTTCTCATGCTCGTAAACTTCCTGTTTGAGCGTGATATAGCCCGTAACCTGCATAAAATCATTTATTATGGACTAGTGCATAAAGTAAAACCTTCGTCTAATTGTAAGACTAAGTCAATCTATTATATCTATAAATAAAATATATCACATACACCAACTACCGGTCCCAAAGTAAGCAAAGCTTGTGTTATAGGTACTTACATCTAAACGGATTACTACTGCTTTAGTAATGGAAAACCAAGATATTTTTCAAATTTTAAAAAGTTGTTAGAATAAAAGTGACTTTTTTAAATTTGTGGATTAAGTCGTAGAAATATTGTTACCTAATTTGTTAGCGCCCTGTATACAATAATCCCACCAAAAACATAAATGTAAAAAATATTAGCCAAGTTCAATTCTAAAAATATACTTGATTTTGGACTTCACCGACAAAAAGGTTGAGATCTAAATGGGTGCCAAGTTCTGCAAGTAATACTGAAATCTAATGTAAGAACAAATAACATCCTAAACAAGTATAAATAGAAATGGAGAGGAGGCCTATGTCCGAAGACGGACGAACTAAGGGCTGCTATGGATGGATGGATGGACATAACTTATGTTAAATCGAAGCTTAACATTTGACTTGGCTACTTTTCACATACAAATCATCTTATATTTGGCTAATCAACTTATCTTCTACATTCAATTTGCTGGTAAAAACTAGCCAAGTCAAATATTAAGCTTCAATTTAACATAAGTTATGTACTTTGTGTAAATTATTAGATAGTTAAATTTAGGAATTTATATTTATAAATATAAAACACTGTTGGAGTAGAAAAACCAAAAATAGAGTGTTATACTTGTTTAGGATGTTATTTGTTCTTACAAATAGATTTCAGTATTACCTGCAGAACTTGGCACCCATTAAGATCTCAATCCTTTTGTCGGTGAAGTCCATAATCAAGTATATTTTTAGTATTGAACTTGGCTAATATTTTTTACATTTATGTTTTTGGTGGAATATCATTACTTTTTGTAAAGAAATTAATCACCGAAGTTAAGCAACGTCGGGCGCGGTCAGTACTTGGATGGGTGACCGCCTGGATTCATTTTGTGTTTTTGAATTAAAACTTCTCTAGGCACGCTTGACTTACGTAACGTATTTTACTCCCCAAGTCAAGCGTGCCTAAAGAAGTTTTACTACAAAAAACCAGGCGGTCACCCACCCAAGTACTGACTGCGCCCGACGTTGCTTAACTTCGGTGATCGGACAAGAACCGGTGTTTTTGTCAAATATCTTGAAAACGGTGCATCCTACGGCAAAATCAATTAAATTTTCACCCCCCTTTGGTATCCTCGCACCCCGTCCCCCGCACCCCCCTTCAACACCACCCCCCCCCCACCTCACCGGTGTTTTTGTCAAATATCTTGAAAACGGTGCATCCTACGGCAAAATCAATGAAATTTTCACCCCCTTTGAAACTCCCTCACCCCCTCCCCCGCACCCCTCACTTCCCTCCCCCGCACCCCACCTCACCCCTCACCACCCCGGTGTTTTTGTCAAATATCTTGAAAACGGTGCATCCTACGGCAAAATCAATAAAATTTTCATCCCCACTTAAACTCGTACTCGACGCCTTATGGAGCCAGCGGGTTTTGACGGGTTAATCACATTTTAGTTAAAAATTGGCTGTTTTCAGATTTTTCCTTTGTGTACACGTAATTCCCTGTCTGGACGCCAGATTTGAACTTCCTAGGACATCTGGAAGTAGGTTAGGTTTAGGTACTATAAGTGAGTTAGTCAGTGCTAAAATTTACGACTTTTTGACCTTCATATATCTTTATAACCGTTTGAGCTAGCTTCATGAAATTTGGGCTTCTAGATGTCCATAAGGATATAATTAAACACACGTAGTTTTATTGAGTTTACGTTAAAGCGGTTTTGAGTTATAGAAGGGTCAAAAGTGGCATCAAGTGGTTCGTGTAATATTACACTCGGCGCTGGCTAGCCAGTTCCTTTGCTTGAACTTGGCTTGACACGCTGCCGCGTGTCTAGATTCGCCTAAGTCCTGTCCCTGTGGAAGAGTGCCCATATGGCAACATTTTTTGGATAGAATAAGTAATAATAATAATTGTGATTAAGTTTTATTCAGTATTATTTTCTCTTAATATTTGGATTCTTAGTTTCAATAAATCTTAAAGCTGATTTTGTACAAACTTATTTTCAACTAGCCTTCCGTCCGCAGCTTCGCCAGCGATAAAATTAATTTACCCGTAGGAAAAGGTATTTTCCCGCGGTAAAATGTAGCCTATGTCACTCTGTGGTAATGTAGCTTTCCAACGGCAAAATAACTTTTGAAATTGGTCCGGTAGTTTCGGAGTCTATTCAATGCAAACAAACAAACAAACAATCAAATCTTTTCTCTTTATAATATTAGTATAGATTGAGTGCATTTTGACAACGCTAAATTGCATATTACCGCAGCCGCAGTGTGTTTTTAGGTCAGTACGCAAGGCCGTGGCATTGGTCCGCTTATTTACCAACCCAGGGACATTAGTTTCAATGAATTAGCTTCCTAAATAGTAATAGTAGTAGACGACCGGATAGCCCAGTAGTTAGAGCACCTGACTACGAACCTTGACGTCCCGGGTTCGATTAACGGTCGGGCCAGATATTTGTGTGAAAAACACGAATATTTTGTACTCGAGTCTTGGATCTTTAATAGGTAATTGATGAAACGCGATTATGCTAAATACCCGTATTAAAGAATGTATTTATCTATACAGGGTGTTCCGTAAGTAGTACGATAAACTGAAATGGGAGATAGCAAATATCAAAAAATGACCTCAGTAAAAGTCTCACCGTTTTCGAGAAATATCGATTTTTCAGAGTTTTTGAAAAATGTACACCCACACTAAGATTTTGAGTTGTGATATTCCGAATTAATTATCTTTTGTATGTTTTTTATTGAAAAATAATATTGAATTAATAGTCGTGCTATGTGTTATCTATCAGATGCAAGAAAAAACATTTTTAAAAAACTGTCGCAGTTTTTTATTTATTTATATTTCAATTTCAATTTTGCCTCTTCTAAATTTTGGTCAAGATTCGATCTATCACAGTAAAAAAAAATAGATGCCCACTGTTTAGCTTACTAGTTTAAGAACATGTCCATTTAATTTAATTTAATTTTCAAAGATAACATCGTGAGGAAACATGCACAAACCTGCGAAAAAATTCAATGGGATGTGTGAAGTTCCCAATCAGCACTGGGCCCGCGTGGGAACTACGGCCCAGGCGCTCAGGCATTTTGGGAGAGGCCTGTGCCCTGCAGTGGGACGTCTATAGGCTGGAATAATGATGGGAGGGACGACGCGTTGTATGTAGGCCTCCAACAAGATGGAGCGACGACCTGGTTAATATTGCTTGATCGCGTTAGATGCGGACGGCGCAGGACTGATCTGTGTGGCGAGCCTTGGGGGAGGCCCATGTTCAGCAGTGGACGTCTTTCAGCTGAAATGATGATGATGATGATGATTCTTCTTGGCAACCAAGGTCTTTCCGAAAGCACTGAACTTGAAATAAAAAGACATGTAAAAGAGCTCTTAACGGCCTACTTACAGAAAATAAGCTTGTACTTGTAAATACACCTGGAGTATTCCTCTCAGGAGAGAACTGCGTAGTTCCGAAGGCCTATGACCTTCACCTAGTGCCGTGCATCGATTGCAGCCTGCAGGCCGTTGGGGCCGCGACCCAAAATGCACAAGGTCGCTCCCTGTTGCATCCAGCTTTGTTTTGTTCCTTTTCATCGCAGTCCTTCAATTGCAGCTGGAATTTGTAGTCGAAAAAAGCCAGTTTATTCAAGAAGACGTTAGTAATGAACTAAAACAATTACTTTGCTCACCCGCGACCTTACAATAGTTACGTTTATGCAAGAAATGTGTGTTCATGCAGTTCCTCCACCTTCACACTGTATGAACACACACAAATCACATAAACACAACCATCACCACCACCAAGCTACACTGACGAAGAGCTCTGGACGGTAACTCTGAAGATGAGCTCTGGTTAGTTCGAAACGCGTCAGTGTAGCTTGGTGGTGGTGATGGTTGTGTTTATGTGATTTGTGTGTGTTCGTACAGTGTGGAGGTGGAGGAACTGCATGAACACACATTTCTTGCATAAACGTAACTATTGTAAGGTCGCGGGTGAGCAAAGTAATTGTTTTAGTTCATTAATATGGACCTCCGCAAAGTAACGCCTGATTCAATAAATTATTTAAGACGTTAGTACTAAAGACGTATTATACAGGGTGACATTGGCGACGTGATCCAAAATTATATCTTCTGGATCCACTCATGATTACGATCAACTTTTATTATGGGAGTAATACTCCTGAGGTCTGATGTCCTATTATTAGGACTTATTGTAATGCGACATTGAACTCAACTCATTAGTGAAAAAGTTGAAATTTCAGTGAACAAAATTTGACGGGGTGGCAGGAGGAAATCGGTAGAAAAAAATTGAGCCTCCCATACTAAAAGCGATCAACTGGTTTCGCAATTTGTATGGAGACGTCGATATTGTGTTTACGTTTTCGAAGTTGGTCCCATATTAAAAGTTGATCGTAATCATGATTGGATCCAGAAAATATAATTTTGGATCACGTCTCCGATGTCACCCTGTATTAACCCTTAATAAGGCCCCTTTATTGGAGCATACTAGGTACCACAGAATCAAAAGCTGCTATCGAATACACACCTGACAAAGGATGTTTTTTAAAGCTAGTAGTATTTTCAATAATTACAATGGATATTGTAACTTATTAGGGGAGTAGAAACAACGTCGATTTTTTAGAACTTATTAACTGCTAGAGAGCTCGCAATAGCGCGCGTTTTTTAGTTCAAGTCTCGAGCTATCAAACACGCGCTATTGCGAGCTCGCTAGCAGTTAATAAGTTCTAAAAAATCGACGTTGTGTCTACTCTCCTCTGTGTCAACTGTCCTCGGTCTCCCCTACTAAAAACAATTTCCAGGCCAATGCATGTGGTCGCTAAATCACCTCTACCTTATTAAGGGTTAATGATTTGGTCATGGACGGGGACGAGCACTGAGACGGAGACAAGCGGTGCGGAGAGGAGACGTGTAGGGATCGACTAATCATATTGGTTGAAATCCACATCTCGTCTCCGCACCGTTTCAACGGGAACAGGCAAGCGGAGATGGGAGGAGCGGAGAGACGTGTAGAAAACGACCAATCACATCGGTGAAAATCCACTAACTTTTTTTTTAAATTTTTTTTTTCTTAATTTCATTTTTTACAGCAAAGATAAAAATTAAATATAGGGGTGTCGTACAAGAAATGTGTTTTTTTTCATTGTTTTTAACATTATCTTTATAATGGCATTAACTAGATAGTTTAAATTTTCCCTGATTATGTATTGCTGTGGCCGCTACAACAAAAAAGAAAAAGTATGTGTAACTAAATTAAAATTTATTCCCCTATTGGTCTTTATTGGTTATTACCAATATAAAATGATTTCACACTACGTAAATTTTACTTAAAAGGAGAGCTTTGCTAACGCTGGATTGTTATAGTTACGGCTGTTTACGGCGTATATTTTGACACATCTAAAAATTTGCGCGGAATTTTCGGTGCATGAGTCCGACCCCTACTCTTGGTCGATTTTTTTAAATAACTTCCTGTTTTGACAGTGGTTTCTTAAATGCCAAACGGCAGTTGTCATTGAGCCGCATTTTCCACAGTCCTGGCTTTTTCGAGGCCACGATGCAGCGGGACGTAGGTAACCTAGTTTCGGTGCATCGGTTCAAGGCCGCTGAACGGGCCCGCGAATCGATACGGCACTAAATTGTGGTTTGTTTTTTGTTTACCAACAAAACAATCCTGGATTTAAAGCGATTTTCATCAGAGAGTTATAATAGTAAGAGCAAGATCCTAGAGCTGCGGACGTTACAATACAATACAATACAATGACTCTTTATTGTACACCACAAATAATACAATACAGAAAAACAATTACACGAAAAAAAAGTAAGCAATGAGTGGCCTTATCGCTTCGAAGCGATCTCTTCCAGGCAACCTTTAAAAAAAGAAAGAAAGCAAGGAATGCATTTCAGCAGGTGGTGCAATATAAAATTTAATAAATAATAATAAAAAACAGACTTTTACATTACTTGTTTTCTCATGAGCAAAATGAACGGGTTAATATGCGGTTTAGATGACCAGATGGTCTAGTAAGTAGTGAACCTGACTACGAAGCTTGAGGTCCCGGGTTCGATTCCCGCGTCGGGGCAGATATTTGTATGAATAATACGAATATTTGTTCTCGGGTCTTGGGTGTTTAATATGTATTTAAGTATGTATCTATCTATATAAGTATATTTATCCGTTGCCTTGTACCCATAACACAAGCTATGCTTAGCTTACTTTGGGACTAGGTCAATTGATGTGAATTGTCCCGTGATATTTATTTATTTATTTAATATATTGTATTAAAGTAGCTGTCAATTGAAATTGCGAACAATGTAAATAAACCATTTAATTAAATATCCATATTCGAGCACTTTGTTTATTGTTTTAATGGTTTAGGTTAGTGTTGTGGTAAGTATAGATTCAATAACACAGGGATTTAGCAGTATTTGATGAAGGAAAATGGAAATTAAAGACATTTTAAATACAAGGTTGTTTGCAATTTCAATTGACGGTGATTTTAAGCGTAGGCAAACCTGCTACCTCGGGACAGATACCAGGTGCTAAAGGTACGTGAAAACACTACTCACTTTTACAATGTATATTATATGCTCGGAAAATGCCTCTTGACGTGAGTCAACATATCTATAGAAAGTTAGTCATTCCAGCACACTTCCGCATGTGTTAAAAAAATTGTATGGTTTTCCTTTCCACACGCATGCGGAAAAGTAAACTTTATAAATTGCCAAATCTCAAAAAGTAGTGTCCAAACTAGTGTTTAAAAAATAAGACTAGAGAGTTGTGTCTTTATAATACAGCTTTGCACAAATGAGAAAATGTTTGATGCAACCAAATTAATATTTACTGATAAAATAATAAAACAAATTGTTTTAATATTAAAACACACAAATTTCACTTTCGTCATGGTTTTGAAATAAAAAAATTAGTACTAAAATAATTCCTTGAGTCCATTTCGGACCGTACGACATCATGCGCGCGCAATCGAAATTCAACCAATGAGCATTCAGTGCGCGCGCATGGCGCAATGGCGTAACACGAACCAATCATGGTTACCCGTTCGCCCCTGTCATGAAAACCCGCCACAGTAATGTTCATGAATTCAGTCCGGAGAATTAATTTAAGTTTAGCAAATTAAAATGGAGAGTTCGAGTGATGAATTTACATAGGACTAAACACCGCCTGACGTCCTAAACCAAGCAAAAATGTGACAGCCTCCTGCCGGCTAAACCGATGCTGTAATATGTAAACATCTACGAGACTTTCCCACAATGAAAGGTAAATAAGAACGCAACATCTTTTTTCGAAAATGTTTAGCCCCAATTTTTTTCCTCTCTTAATGCATTGTAAAACGTTGTATGATATACGTGTCGAAAGTAGGAAATTCCCAACTCATGTCGCCTAAACCACACTCGCTTCGCTCGTGTGTTTAGATCTCCGCCATTTGTTGGGAATTGCCTACTTTGGGTCGTGGGTACCAAGAGAAAGTTTTAGAATAAGCTGGAAATTATTTCACCGACAAGAGCCTAGCTCTTAAATGTAAGATGATGATGGTGATGATGACTCAAAAACTTTCATAGGTGACCTAGGTGAAGTTCTTTTTGTATACCCTTCATTTGACGAAAGAGAGGGTGCTGTGAAAGACCAGTTGGCTCAAACCCCTCTCCCTAGTTCATGGAGTCCGTTTGACTTTGTCACGATTGGGGTTGGTCAATAACTAAACAAAGTAGGTAGTACCTGTAACGTCAAACAAACCCCAAAATTACTCCAGAAGCCGTTGGCCCGGAAAACAATAGGACCATCAGCAAATCATACTTTTTCAAACAAACAAAACAGCAAGCATAAAAAAAATATTCCGTCGAATTCAGACCTTCCTTTTGTGCAGTCGGTTATTAAACTACTATTTTATCAGAGTAGGTATGCAGTATGCGCAAGTGATTCTATAATTAGGTATAAATATAGTTTTAGTGTATCGGAGTGAGCCAAATGTATTTGACGTCAATCGCAGTAAGTAGTTATTAGTAAAGATAAAAGTATTCACTTGAAAATGGATATTTGCAAATATCAAGAAGTCAATACAAAAAAAGAATTGGACCCAAAAAATAAATCGAATTGGAAATCTGTTTTAAGACAAGTGAGTATTTGTACACTAAATGTTTTTTATTTTACTTATTTGGGACATCAACAGCAATACATTCCTTACATTATAATGAGACTTAAAATCTAAACCACAGACTTCAAATATACCTAATAGCAGACTTGACATAACGAGTCCAAATAATGGCAAAAACGCACACATCTCTATCACACAAACACTTACCGGTGAAAGGTTAATCCTGGTATATTTCCATATGTAACACTTTCACAAAGGTAGGCACTATATTTCACCATCTTTAAATCTAAATCAGTTCTAATTTTGATGAGAAAAACATTAAAAAATCTCAGTTTACCAAAAAATTCGCTTGCAGCTTCGGCAGCTTATTTAAATGAACTGACGTTCAAAACATAGCATGTGTCATTTTTTTTAAGGTTTCTTGGACAGTGTTGCGACACACATGAGAAAACGGGATGACAATATTCCTGATCATTGTAGCGTGAGGGAATAGGAAATATGTAGGCACACACACGTAGTTATGTCAAGTCTGCTGCTTATATTTGAAGTCTGTGTTCTAAACAAAAAACTAGTAACAGGTGACCGCAGAAATGCAGCTAAGCGAAGCCAAAATACTCAATAATAAAACAGACACAAGAATTTGTATAACCGCAGGCTAAATTGTCTAACCCCCTCGCAATCGCCATCGCGTTAATTTTGACAGTTCTTGTATGGGCTGATAATTGATATCGGAAACAAGCAGCTGTCACAGCAAAACAAAAACTTTTATTTTAATCCGATGTCAAAAAAGGTACAGTAAAATTACATAAAGTTTACCACTGACAGATGGTTTGCCTTCATTTCATATTCAACTTTAACGACCTACAAATAAAGACAATTTTAGAATACTGTTACTCACGTTTGCAGATTTTGTAATAGCTACTTTATTTGTATGGTGTTAAAGTTGGAAATGAAATGAAGGCAAGCCATCTGTCAGTGGTAAACTAAAAGTAAACGTATTGTACACAATTACCCTGCAGCTCATTCAGTCAAGCTATCAACCTAAAATCGTTTTTGTTAGTAAGCAAGTCCACATGAGTGACTTACGATGTTGTGATGATTTAATAGTTTGACCTATAACTTTTTAAGCCGATGATGTCAGGTTCGAACACTGGGTCTGCATTACGTGAGATCTAACAGTCCACCCGTAGCCGTGGTGGCCTAGTGAAAACCTATGGCCTCTCAAGCAGAGGGTCGTGGGTTCAAATCCCGGCTCGCACCTCTGAGTTTTTCGGAATTTATGTGCGAAATTACATTTGTAATTTACCATGAGCTTTACGGTGAAGGAAAACATCGTGAGGAAACCTGCATACACCTGCGAAGAAATTCCATGGTGTGTGTGAAGTTCTCAATCCACACTGGGCCCGCGTGGGAACTACGGCCCAAGCCCTCTCATTCTGAGAGGAGGCCTGTGCCCTGCAGTGGAACGTATATAGGCTAGGATGATGATGATGATGATGATGATGATGAACAGTCCACCTACGCCCAGCAATGAAACTTCTGAAGATTTTAGGTAGACGACATCATTTTATTTATATCAATCAAACCAAAGCATCTCCCTTTCAGTTTCAGCAAATCTATATTCCATAATGTTCGGCTGACTGTTCTCTTCTAATGGTCGCATTTTCCCGATTCTGGTAAATTTTTTTGAGGTAGGTAGTTGAATAATTAAGGATGACTCAGTTTTTGGTTTTTTTTTCAAATTGGTTTAACCCATATAGTTTTAAGGTGCCCGGTCAACGTTTCTGCGGGTTTAAGTTATGCACAGACTGACGAGGTTTAGAGTTTGCAGGGCCACAAGGTAAAGGTTATATAATTGCATCCTATTACTAATTACATACCTACAGCCTAGCCTAGTGTGGTGGAGGATACTGTTCATGAGATTTGTATTTGTAATTGGTTTATTTAGAGTATCAACATCTTTGTTTTCACTCAGATTGCCTTGCTTATTAAGGCCGCCTTTACACCTGGGAGTTACTTCCGTAACACTTACGTAACTTATTTACGGTTGTATTTACACTTATAAAAAAGTTAAAGTAAATAATGGTTACGTAACTTTTGTGATTTTTTAGTTACGTAAATTATTACATACCCATTTACATATACTTACAAAAAACCAGTAACTAAAATGTCTTCTCATCGGCGGCAAGTTCAAGTGGCTGCTGCATACATTATTTTAACAAATGAGCAGCGAAAGCAAAAGAAATGCTGGGTAAAACCTTGGCTAGAAAAAAGAATGGTACAAGGTGCCTATGAAAATCTTTAGAAAGAGTTGAGACTGGAAGACCGAAGCCAATTTTTCAATTTTATAAGAATGAATGCCACAAATTTCGAACTTATATTGGAACAAGTAGCACCAATAATTAAAAAAAAAATACAAATTTTCGACAGGCAATTTCACCAGCTGAGAAACTTATGGTCACTCTTCGATTTTTAGCTACAGGTAATATATGATTTATGTAAAAAATTATGCAAATTAAAGTGCATTCATTCAAATTTGGACAATTGCTAATTGTATAGAACGTGCTTCAAAAGCGGTAATTAATGTTTCTACCTCATCTGGTAACTTGGTTTTGTTTTGTTTTTGTTTAGCCATAGCGGGAAAATAATTCGTAACTTTCTCAACTTATCAATTTAGTTTGATAACCTGTGAGTTCTTCTGTAACCAAACTCGAACACGTTTAGACTTGTATTTGTAAGTAGTAAGAAATTACAGTAACCCACTTAGAAAGAGTGTTTACATTTGAAAATTTTAAGTAAGCCGCTCACGTAACTGAGTTACGTGAGTAAAACTCCCAGGTGTAAAGGCGGCCTAACATTAGCTACAATATAAAACTTATCACTTGGACTATAAAATAAAAAGTTATCATGTTCAAGCATTATCAGTATTATCACAGCACGATTATTACGTAAAACATTTACTTAATATCGATTACTTTATCGACCGCTTTAGCCTAGTTGGTAGTGACCCTGCCTACGAAGCAAGAGGTCCTGGGTTCAAATCCCGGTAAGGGCATCTATTTGTGTGATGAGCACGAATATTTGTTCCTGAGTTATGGATGTTTTCTATGTATTTAAGTATGTATTTATCTGTATAAGTATGTTTATCGTCGTCTAGTACCCATAGTACAAGCTTTGCTTAGTTTGGGACTAGGTCGATTTGTGTAAGATTGTCCCCTAATATTTATTTTATTTTATTTATTACTTAATGTGTCACAATTTTCGTGTTCAATATCAGTCACAACCTCACAACACTCTATAGAATGTTACAATTTTCACAAAATACCTACTTTTTATACAACGTAATCGACGAGTAGGGCGACAAAAAACATAGATTTCTTATTATTATTTTTTTATAGGTATATTTTATTTTTTTCAACATCCACCTGTGCTTTGGTAGGCTTTGTAGGCAGGCCCTAAGATACAGGCTCTGCCTAGTTTGGGGTCTGCCAGATATTCACCTTGTATATTACTAATGTATGTTTTTGGAAATAAAATTTATTATTATCGTTATTTATTTGTTCATTATTTTGAGCCAGCAACGCAATAGTAACTCTGTTTGTCTGTTATCAATTCGCCTCACACCATTTGGTATGGATATAGTTTGACCCTGAAAAAGACTAAAAAATTACACAGCAAACCATAAGTATAAACATGGATATAGTTGCTATATAAAAAGGACACTCCTCACCATGCGTCATGGCACGCGGTGCCACGTCATGGCACGCGGTGCCACGTCATGGCACGCGGTGCCACGACGCTGATTTTCAGTGGGTCCACATGTGCATAGTAACCACGGGATAGCGACGAAAGTATTCTTCGCTGACGGAGTCGTGGGCATCAGTTAAAGTAGTATACTCAGCTCGAGTTGGCTTGTTTTGGGATATATTTATAAAATAAATAAATAAATAAATATTAGGGGACAATCTTACACAAATCGATCTAGTCCCAAACTAAGCAAAGCTTGTACTATGGGTACTAGACGACGATAAACATACTTATATAGATAAATAAATACTTAAATACATAGAAAACATCCATAACTCAGGAACAAATATTCGTGCTCATCACACAAATAAATGCCCTTACCGGGATTTGAACCCAGGACCTCTTGCTTCGTAGGCAGGGTCACTACCAACTAGGCTAAGCGTTCGTTTGATTGTTTGGAAAACAAAAATTTTGAAGAATTCTGCAGTACAACAGATCCTTATGATAGGCAATGTTGCAACTCTTCAATCCTAAAGAGAATTTTTATGACAGATAACGTCATAACAATTTAGAATGCATTGCTAGTTCGTTTTGAGGCCTTTTTAAATTCCAAATTATTTGTATTTTTTGTATGGAAAAAAGTCTAAATTGCCAATTAGATTCAACTTAAATTCTACTCAAAAATCTGTCTTATAAATTCAAATTCAAATCCAAATAATTTATTTCAAGTAATTTTACAAACTCATATTCAAAAATAAAATAATACAAAATCAATAGAATAAAATCTGTCAATATCATTATAATATACTTGTCATGTGCATGTGGGTAATTAGAAATGTAGGGTAGAAATAAGGAATGCATCTAGAAAATATAAGCCAGTCTAAGATCAGCTGTTGGTTTCATTGCTCGCTCCCATGTTAACTTTACATGGCGCAGCGGTAACGAACTTTAAAATAATCGACATAGCGTAAATAAATCAAGTCAGTGCAAAAATAGATGAAGTACGAATTTTGATTCTTAAGAAGTGACGCGTCGTGTGAAGATTGTTAAGACTGCAATACGAAAATAAATAAAATGGAGTCAGTGTTGCAACCGCCGTTACCGTTTAAATTTGAAAATAGCTTAGTTAACGTTACTTCAGGAAACTTGTGTAAAGAGTGGAAAAAATGGAAGTCGGCGTTTTTGATTTACTATGAAGCATGTGAAATTTCAAAGAAAGATGCAAAGGTGCAATTAAATATTTTTCTGCATATAATCGGTGACAAGGGTCGAGAGTTATATGATCAATTTAAGGGTGAATCTAGAACCTTAGAAGACGTCCTGAAGAAGTTTGATGATTTTTTTCTTCCTAAAAAGAATTTAACGGTTGAGAGACACAAATTCTTCACTCGGGATCAGTTAGAGTTTGAATCTATTGAGCAGTACGCATATGAACTGAGCAGGATGGCGAGGTCGTGCGGTTTCAAGGATTTATGTGATGATTTGGTCAGAGACCGATTAATCTGCGGAATACACGAAGCAAGTTTACGAGAGAGACTTCTGCGAGAAACCGATTTAACACTACAAAAGGCTATAGAAATATGTAGATTAGCGGAAATATCCCGTGTTCAAGCAAGTCATATAAAGCAGGAAAATATTGAACATCATGTACATGAAATAAGTTCTAGGTCGGTGAATACGACGAACCAACAATGCACGTCAATGTGTCAATGTGCGCAAGTGAAAGACGACACAAAGGAACAATCTGTGCATGCGGTGAGCACCAGTAGTGCATCAGCGGACCGTAGGCGCCGTAGCCCTTGGCGCGGTGGGTACCGCGGTCGCGCTGTGACCTCGGCCGGACATCCTCGCGCCGCCCCCGCGCGCAACGACGCGAAACACCACGACATGCAAACGACAAGCGGAAGGTGGCAGCGGCAGTCTCCGCGGACCAGGCCGGGTCATAGGTGTTGGAGATGCGGCTCCTCACACAGACGGTTCCAGTGCCCAGCGTTTGGACAACAGTGTGACCGATGCAGTGGAAAAAACCATTACTCAAAGATGTGTCGCGTATATGAGGTGAAAGGGGAGTCCACCGATGAGGTAAGCAAGAAATCTGTGAATAATAATGAATGGGTAGTCAACTTACTTATTCGTGGCAAGGTAATACCGTTTAAATTGGATACGGGAGCTGATGTCAATGTTTTACCTTTAAAATTCCTAAAGTCTATTAATATATCGTTGGATTCATTAACACCAAGTTCCTTAAAAATACAGTCATACTCGGGTGAAGTTATTCCGGTGGCAGGCAAATGTCATTTAAAAGTTAACCATAAAAATAATATTTACATCTTGGAATTTATC
Organism: Archips xylosteana; assembly: GCA_947563465.1. Lineage (NCBI taxonomy): Eukaryota > Metazoa > Arthropoda > Insecta > Lepidoptera > Tortricidae > Archips > Archips xylosteana. The sequence continues at coordinate 1,196,614 of OX387351.1, read as the reverse complement.
GTCGCAAAAGTAAAGTCTAGTCCAATTATTGGATTACCTTCTTGTAGTGAGCTAAACTTATTAAAAAGAGTTAATGCGCTGTCTGCGGGTGTGTCAGATATGTCTATCTTGAAGGAATACCCAGATGTTTTTGAAGGAATGGGATGCTTGCCGGGTGAATACCGGATACAATTACAAGAGCACGCCCTTCCAGTAATTCACGCTCCGCGAAAATTGCCAGTTATATTGAAGCAACAAGTTAAAAATAAATTATTAGAAATGCGGGATCAAGGTATAATTGCCAAAGTAGAAGGTCCCACAGACTGGGTTAATAGTATGACAGTCGTTAAAAAACCGAATGGCGATCTCCGCATCTGTCTTGATCCACAGGATTTAAACAAAGTAATTAAACGAGAACATTTTAAACTACCCACATTAGACGAAATTACGTGTAGTTTAGCGGGAGCCAAATATTTTAGTACACTCGACGCCAAACAGGGATTTTGGCAAATCAAGTTAAGCAAGTGCAGCAGTGACCTTTGCACTTTTAACACCGCGTTTGGTAGGTATAAATTCCTACGGATGCCTTACGGTATTTCTTCTGCGTCAGAAATTTTTCATAGGCGACTGTATGAGTATTTTGACGATATAGACGGGGTAAAGCTTTTTGTGGACGATTTGCTAATCTTTGCGAATACGAAAGAGTTGCACGACAGTATACTTAGGAAAGTTCTACAAAGATGTAGGGAAATAAACATTAAATTAAATAAAGAAAAGTGCAAAATAGGATTAACTGAGTTAAAATACTTAGGCCACAAAATTACGCAATACGGTGTGAGACCCGATGACTCACACACGAGCGCTGTATTGAACATGCCTACGCCTATGAACGTTAAAGATTTAGAGAGGTTTCTAGGTTTAGTCACATATGTAGGCAACTATATTCCAAATTTATCGAATAAAACCTATATTTTACGCGAATTACTTAAAAAAGAAGTACACTGGCATTGGGAGGACAGGCATGAAGAGTGCTTTAAATTACTAAAAAAATGTTTGTCAAATCCACCCGTGTTACAGTATTACGACGTAAACAAACCGGTTACAATTTCTGTGGACGCCAGTAAACACGGACTCGGCGCCTGCATCCTGCAGGATGGCATGCCAGTATGTTACGCTTCTAAGTCGTTGACAAAAACAGAGCAAGCATACGCGCAGATTGAAAAAGAATTATTTGCTGTCGTGTTCGCGTGCGAAAAGTTCTATACTTATATATACGGAAAAAATGATGTCACGATAGAAACAGACCATAAACCGTTGGTAAATATTATAACTAAACCCTTAATCAATACCCCAGCTCGTTTACAGCGAATGTTGCTAAGATTGCAACCATATACATTTAAGCTAGTTTACAAACCGGGTAGGTACCTATATATAGCGGATGCGTTATCTCGTGCCGTCCAGGCAGGCGCAGGCGCAGATTATTTCGATGCGCGCGCGCAAGTGTGCGCGCTAGCAGCAAGTAACCCATTGACTGACACCCACTTTTTGAAAATACAAAAGTGTACTAGCACAGACTTTGAGATGCAAGAGCTAATGAAAACTATTAAGAAAGGTTGGCCTCTTCATAAAAACAATGTAATCGATTTGCTAAAACCTTACTTTGAGCATCAAAGTGAACTGACAGTTGCATATGGAATTGTATGGAGAGGTCATCGCGTAGTAATACCGAAATGCATGCGTTCAGAAATGTTAAAACGCGCTCATGCTAGCCACTTAGGAATTGAAAAATGTAAACTTAGAGCGCGTGATGTAATGTTTTGGCCTAATATGAATTCGCAATTACACGACTACTTGTCACATTGCCAAGCTTGTTTAACTTACAGGAAACAAAATACTAAGCAACCGCTAATACAACATGAGACCCCCAAAAGAGCTTGGTGCAAAGTAGGAATAGATATTTTCCATCACGGGGGCAAATCGTATCTTTTAGTAGTAGATTACTACAGTAAGTTCATAGAAGTGGCCAAAGTGAAGTCAGTTAGTTCTCTTGCTGTTATTAAGAAGTTAAAACGGATATTTTGTCGTCAGGGCATTCCAGAAATAATTATGTCTGATAATGGGCCCGAATTTGCTTCGAACGATTTTAAAACTTTTGCTCAATTATGGCATTTCCAGCACATCACTTCATCTCCCCATTTTGCTCAGTCTAATGGTCAGAGCGAGAGGGCAATACAAATAATAAAAAAAATGTTAAAGAAGACCATGTTTGAGCAAACTGACTTTAACGTAGCATTACTAGAATATTTAAATACCCCGCTCAACAAAGAATTGCCCTCTCCAGCTGAACTGCTTAATAACAGAAAATTACGTAGTCTTTTACCGTGTGCTCCAGAACTATTAACTCCAAAAATACCGGAAAATGTAGTAGAAAAGTTAAAGTCACGTCAGCATCAACAAAAACACTGCTACGACAGAGGAGCAAAAAATCTGACGGAAATTGAAATAGGTGAAAAAGTCAAAGTACGAATTAATAATCAATGGATGAACGGAACCGTATTCAGCAGAGTCGGCCCCCGTTCATATTTGATTGAAATGCTATCTGGTAGAATACTTCGGCGCAACCGCAGACAGCTCATACTCGATTCCCCGCGGCGCGTCGATCGCGCAAACCTACAAACAAATAGGTACACCTACGATGACATACAAATTCCGACAACGCCGTCACCGGCGCCGGCGCCAGGCAACAGCTCCCGTACCCACGATCATGCCACGTTAGCGACCCAAACTAATTATGTCACTCGTTCCGGCAGGACAGTGATACCTCCTGATCGGTGGACCTATCCTCCTCAAGAATCTCGTCGCGGTCGACATTGATAGCACAGAGAACTATGTATGTAGGTCTTTATTGTACTCTTTATTGTACATAAAACATGAAAATAAGGCGAACTTATCCCTTAAAGGGATCTCTTCTAGTTAAAAGTAATAAAAATATATATAATGTTTGCTTATAGAATAATTCACAACAATAATGTGTAATAAAGTATTTCTAGCACTTAAATTATTTTATGTTAATTTTGAATTTAATGCGTGTAATTATAATGTTATGTAAAATGATATTCGAAAAACATTAATGTGAAATACAATTATTATATTAATTGAAATCATGTACTTACAACAATAAATTACCACTCCATCCGTTATAAATTATACTTATATATAATTATATATAAATATAATTATATTTTCAATTAAAAAATTAAGAATGTGTCAATTTGAATCATGTAAAAATTTACGAAATATTTAAACGAGATTAAATGAAATATAATTATCACATTATTGTGGAACATCCCAAGACTAGGCTAGCACTAGTAATTAAATTTATTTCACTAATATTAATTAAATAATGCACTTTACATTTAATGATGCGATAAAATGTTGCAATTGAATAAATACTGAATACTGAAAATGTAAATATAATTGCGGAATAGAAAAAACAAATGGTTTTATTTTGTTTTGTAAATATTACAATGCATCTATGGTTGTTATGTAAAAGTTAAAAAAAAAAAAAAAAAAAAAAAGAAAGATAAGTAATATGTGCATTAGGTACCTATGTACATTGATTTTTTTTATTAAAAGGGAAATTGTCAATATCATTATAATATACTTGTCATGTGCATGTGGGTAATTAGAAATGTAGGGTAGAAATAAGGAATGCATCTAGAAAATATAAGCCAGTCTAAGATCAGCTGTTGGTTTCATTGCTCGCTCCCATGTTAACTTTACAAATCAACAATCATAAAATTAAAATTAACACACTAGTATCACAGCAGTGCCGAATATAAGGGCAATATAGGGCTAATGATTCTGGTGTATGTGCCGTACTCTCGATATAGACGTTGGAGTACATAAATAAACATTTTATATGATTTTGAATTAACCATAACTATACATTCTTAATCTTTTAGGTGTTCGTGTGTAGTGGAGTTTGGTCCAACAATTTCCTGTATGGCCTGAGCGTCGGCACGCCCACTGTGGCTATACCCCAACTGAAAAAAGAAGCCAATTCCACTGAGGCGGTCACAGAAGAAATGGCATCATGGATATGTAAATAATGTTCTGCTTTCGTAAAATTTTTAAAACCAAAACAGCGATTTTCAGATTGTCCCAAAACTTAATAATAACCTGTACCGGGAAAGTTGAAGTAATACCAGTCCTGGAGAAAATAAGAAAAAAATCCATGACACTTAGTTAATTAATTGATAAAAGAGTCACCATTATGTCACTTTTAATTTATTGGTGAAGGAAACCTACGATCACGTGCGAAACAATTCAGTGGTGTGTGTGAAGTTCCTAATGCGCACTAGGTCCACGCGGGAACCGCAGCTCAAGCTCTTTCATTCCGTGAAGCTGTTAATGATAATGATGAAAATATTGTTGACATTTTTCTTGCGTATTTGCTTTTCCACTTCAATTTTTCTTTTCTGTAATACTTCTTTTTTTTCTAGCTTCTGGGTCTGGAATCTCTGGATTGGTTTGGTTGATCCTGATATCTATTCTGGCTTCAAAGGTCGGAAGAAGAAGGTCTTTTATAATCATATCCTTCAATTCACTAGTTGGTTTCGCAGTCCTGTACTTCAGCAAAAACGCGTTACACCTTCTCATTGGAATAGTTATGCATGGAGCACCTAGGAGTGGCATGTATATACTGTCACCGATCATTGTTACCGAGTATTCTTCACCATGTCATAGAGGATTGTTCTCAACACTGGACTCTGCAAGCTTTTTCTGGGGCATCTGGATTGCGAATACCATCGGAACATTTGCGCAGTGGAAAAACATAGCCATTATTGGCATACTATGTTCATTATATGCTATGATCTCAATATCGTGGCCGGAGTCCCCTCAGTGGTTAGCTAGCAAGGGAAAATTTGACCAATGTACTGCAGCACATAGATGGTTAAAAGGTTCTTCTAGCAGATCAGAAGACGAATTGGGAGCTCTTATTTCTTCCCAAACTCATGAGCGCGAAGAAGCTGTTAGACTAAAGCGTGAGACATTGCTTTGTCAAATTAGTAAAATTATAAGGGAAAGTAAATTTTACAAACCATTTCTTACATCCTGTCTTATGACCTTGCTATCCGTTTTTTCGGGAAAAGCTATGAGCACTATATATTCTTTAGTTATGATAAAGAGGATAACTAACAGTACCGACGTGGCGTACACAGGTATGCTGATCCTTGACGGCCTCACAGTCTTCTGTGCATACATTGGCTGTGGTTTAGCTAAATGTATCAAGAGAAGAACTTTATTATTTACAGCTTCATCAATTAGCATATTATTTATGTTGATGATATCATTGCATTTGTACCTTATTAAGTTAGACATTATTTCAGAAAACACCACTTTATCTTTATTGCTATTATCTGGTTATTCATTGTCATTAAGTTGTGGTCCTGCTATTTTAACCACAGCTATAATAAGCGAGTTGCTACCTTTAAAATATCGAAGTCTCATGTATCTCATAGTGTCACTAATGGGGCAGTTACCAATAACAATATTGTTAAAAATGTCTCTTTTAATATTTAGAGTCCTTGGTATGCATGGTACTTTTTTGTTGATGTATGCATTACCTTCATTGGTTATCTTAAGTTTGTTGTATAGATACTTACCTGAAACGAAGGATAAAACATTACAAGAGATTGAAAAATATTTCAAAGATAATTAAAATTAATCACACTTCCAGTATGTCGTTAACATAGGTAATTTAGCGATCGCTTTAGCCTAGTTGGTAGTGACCCTGCCTACGAAGCAAGAGGTCCTGGGTTCGAATCCCGGTAAGGGCATTTATTTGTGTGATGAGCACGAATATTTTTTCCTGAGTTATGGATGTTTTCTATGTATTTAAGTATTTATTTATCTATTATAAGTATGTTTATCGTCGTCTAGTACCCATAGTACAAGCTTTGCTTAGTTTGGGACTAGGTTGATTTGTGTAAGATTGTCCCCTAATATTTATTTTTTATTAATATTTAATTATATCAATAATATAGTATTAAATGTATGTGTTCGGTTTTCAACCTTGATAGGAAAATACACCTCTCAGTGTATCCTTCAGAAATACTCTTCTGACCTGTCAAGGTGACAGTTCTATAGCTCTCGAGATTCGGTCGGCACGCGCTGAGTTCTCCTGCGCATATTAAAATATTAAAAGTACGGTTTTCGGGCTATATCGGACATAAAACATACATACACACACCCATACACCAACTCAAAAGTGGATCGAGCTGAAGAGCGCCGTGGACTGCAAGCAGGGCCCTGCGAGAAGCGACGCAGTGAAAGCCAGGTACACTTTCTTCACGGTATTATATCTATGTATTTATCCCTGTCCAACTCTGCCTAGCGCAGATCCATACATTTTTGGTAGCAGAGCGTGCTTGTTTCGGCTTTATATCGGTTTATTTTGGTTATTTCGGTCGGATTGACCTTATTTTATCTTCGAACAAAGGATTTTATACCTACCTTCGAATTTCAATTCGGTTTATATTTTTGATAGTGGGTTGGTAACTTGGGTGTGTTCGAGTTTGTGTTAATAAACGCTGTCATATATGACAGTTCGGATTTCTATGGTGTCACTTGAATTTGACGTTTGACGTTTGACAATTCTTGTCAATCACTTGTCTTGTTATCTACTGGTAATTTGTGTTTGGATTGTTTTGATCGGTTTATTGGTGTTTATTTACGGTTTAAATAAGTGTTCAAGTGAAATAGTGAAGTGAATTTCGGCTTGCGTAATACGTGTAACATTCGGTGTTTACTGTTTGATAAGTAATATACGGATTTAATTACTTATTTTCGGTGAGTGAATTGATAAACATTACGATGTCGTTTAAATATAGTTTCTCGGTATTTAAAGTTAAACTACAATGGTTGATTGATAGTGCGGACCTTATTACGCGATCGGAGCATGCGGGTCGATTGAAAATGCGCTTATTAACGGTAAATACGGAATTTTTAAAATTTGAAGAGGCGTTTCAACGGATTATCGAACTAGCGGATTTGGACGTACCAGCTCAGGCGGAAATTCTTGCTGCATGTCGCCTTGAGTATACGCGCGGTTTAGAGGCTTTCGATAGGCTAATGGAGGCGAATTTCGAATATAAACAAACTATTGATAGGTCGGATAGTAAGTCGGATTCAAGTCGGTCGGAGTCAGATGGACTATTATCTCGGTTGCCAACTTTACAATTACCGTCCTTCGCTGGGGCTATGGACCAATGGGTGGGATTCAATAATTTGTTTGATAGTTTGGTGGATTCACGTTCGGACTTATTGGGGGCTCAAAAGTTGGCCTATCTTATGTCGTGCCTCTCCGGTGAAGCTCGGGGTTTGATCCAACATTTGCGGATATCGGATGAGGGTTACCAAATTGCAAGGGAACTTTTAATGAAAAGGTACCAAAATACCCGTCAGCTGGCAGACGTGCATGTGGACCAAATCCTTAACCTGCCGTCTGTGTCTCCCAAACTTATCGGTCTGCGGGCACAGTTTCTCAATCCAATCATTATGGCTGTCAACTCACTGGAGCGTCTTGGTTTTCCTGTCATGGAGTGGTCGTTCCTACTTCTCCATATTTGCCTGGCAAAATTGCCTACCAATTTGAAGACTCGGTTTGAGCAAAAGTGTGGGAATGAAGCGGAGACCATTCCAACATTTTCGGATTTACAGGAATTTCTCGAGGTAGAATGTCGGTTATTGGAATGTGCCAGGGCCGACCCTGTGCATCCCATTCAGGAGCCTGTTGCGAGTCCATCTAGGCCACGTCGTAGGGCACCATAGTTCACAGGAGTGACACTTATCCAGCCTTGTGGCTTTTGTGGAGATCGGGACCATCGGGATCTTCCACACTGTTCGGAGTTCAAAGCGATGTCCCCATATGCTCGGAAGGATTATGTGCAGAAAAATCGGTTTTGTTTCTTTTGCCTCGGACCACATGGATATAAATATTGTAATCGGGTTCCTAACTGTGCATCGTGTGGGAGTAGGAAACATCATCCCTTATTGTGTTTCAATCGGTCGGGCTCTCATCAGGGCCACCCTAACCAGCGACGTTCGGCTGAGCGGTCACCGGCCCGTACGGGCGGGGGTCATATTGGTTCGGATCCACCACGGTCACACCGTGGCTCTCCTTCTCGGTCACACCGTGGCTCGCCTTCTCGGTCTGGACGAAGAGTGAATCCATCTCGCACTCAACCTCGGTCTCCTCTTCAGACTCAACAGCGGAGAGAGTATGACCAAGGTGGGGGTCAGGTTCGTGATGGTCATGACCAACGTCGTCATGGCGAAAGGGATACTGCTCGTCGTCACGACCAGCAGTATACTAGACCATAGGATACGGTTTCTCTCGGTCATACTGCCCCGGGGCTACTTCCAGTAACAGTCCTACTGCCCACGGCTTTAGTAAAAGTCTATTTTAATTCGGATTTGGATAAGGGCATTGAAGTTCGGGCGTTACTGGACGTAGGCTCGCAGGGGTCTTTAATAACTTCGGATTTAGCTCGCAGGCTGGGATTACGGCTAAAGCCATCAGACAACCATATTCGGGGTATTGGTAATACAAAGGCTATTGGTATTTGTGGGAAGGGTTCGTTGACCTTCTCTCCGGTTACTAAGCGGTTTCCTATGGTTACCACTCCGGTGGTTAGTATGAAAAATATAATCGGTCACATGCCTGCACTTAATTTAAATAATTCGGTTCTTCGGCTTACAGAGGGTTTAACTCTGGCAGATCCACATTTCGGTTCACCGGCACCTATCGATTTATTACTAGGTTCGGATGTTTTCGGCGCACTAGTAGGAGGAGATAAAATAGTATTACAGCCTGACGGGCTGACGGCTTATAATTCGGTTTTCGGTTATGTGTTGTTAGGCCCTGTGCTAGTGCAGCCGGCTGCCTCAACTCTAATAGATGATTCGGAGTTTTTTGGTGCGTCAATTTCGGATACCTTAGAGAAGTTTTGGAAGGTGGAAGAGCCACCCCAAGCGTGCCAGTCTAATCCATTAGACCAGGAGTGTGAGCTTCATTATAAAAATAATACAGTACGGTTGAATGACGGACGGTTTATGACTAAATTGCCATTTATATCATCGCGACCGGTTTTAGGGGATTCCCGCGCCATTGCGGAGAAACGGTTTCTGGCGTTAGAACGTAGGCTTAAGGCGAAGCCTGCCTTACGCGAAAAGTACATCAACTTTATGCGGGAATATTCAAATCTCGGTCATATGTCACTTTCAAAGTTTGACTTTCTATCGGGTCAGAAGTTTTACGTCATTCCTCATCATGCTGTAGGTACAGTTAACGTGGGACGAGGAAATCGGTGGGAGTCTAGCGAGAGACTGGATTCGGTTTAAAATGGATTTATGTAACCTCAATCGGATAGAGGTTCCGCGATGTATGTTTCCCAAGTCAACGTGCCAAGTTTTGGTTCACGGATTTTGTGACGCGTCGGAATTAGGATACGCAGCAGTGGTCTACTTACGTACCATCACTGAGGACGGTTCTTCTTCGGTTCACCTGATAATGGCAAAGAGTAAGGTCGCTCCCATCAGATCTCGGCTCACCATTCCAAAGTTGGAATTGTGTGGAGCCGTGCTCTTAGCTAAGCTCCTGCATCATGTTTGTCTTTGTTTGCAAAGAACCATGGATGTCTCGGAGGTATACGGATGGACGGACAGCTCAATTGTCCTATCGTGGCTTAAAACGCCACCTCATACTCTACAGGTGTTTGAAGCGAATCGCGTGTCACAATTACAGAACTTCGGCGAGGAAATAGATACTCTGCGGAATAATCGAAGGCTTAAGGGCCACTGGAAACGCCTAACCCCCTTCCTAGACTCTAAGGGGTTGCTTCGGGTAGGTGGTAGACTACAAAATTCGGACTTACCCTATGATTCGCGACATCCGTTAGTGCTTCCTAAATCGGGTCACTTTGTAACTATTTTGATTCGGGATTTACATTTAAAAAATGCACATGTCGGTCCAAATACGTTGTTAGGTATTTTGCAACGCAAATATTGGGTATTATCGGCTCGACGAGCGGTTAATAAGGTCACCACTAACTGCATACCGTGTTACAAACTGAAGGGATCTACCACTCAACCGTTAATGGGTAATTTGCCTCGCGATCGGGTTGTAGCAGCCAGACCTTTTGAAGGTGTTGGCACAGATTTTGCAGGGCCGTTCCTTGTGAAATCACATAAATTGCGGAAACCGAAAATCACAAAGTCCCCTTTCTTCGGATCCTAACGACCCAGAGGTTCTAACTCCGGGTCATTTTCTAATCGGTCAGCCTTTAAATGGCGTTCCTGAATTCCCCCTCCAAGAGGAGAAACTGCATCGGTTAACTCGGTTCCAGCTGTTACAGCAAATTTCACAAAGATTTTGGCATCGTTGGCATTTGGAGTATCTCCATACTCTACAGCAGAGAGTCAAGTGGACTGACCCTGCTGCCCCTCCCAAGGTGGGAGATTTGGTTCTATTAAAGGAGGAAAACGCCCCTCCTCTACATTGGCGTCGTGAACGTATCGTCCAGTTGTACCCAGGCAAAGATGGTACGGTTCAGGTTGCTGACGTTAAGTTGGCTCAAGGCACGGTCTTACAACGAGCGATTGCCAAGCTTTCTCGGCTGCCTGTGGATTAGGCTTCGGTTTCTTCTATTCGGATTGTTTCGGGATTAAGCCATTGGAAATGGCTTGGGCGGGGGAATGTTCGGTTTTCAACCTTGATAGGAAAATACACCTCTCAGTGTATCCTTCAGAAATACTCTTCTGACCTGTCAAGGTGACAGTTCTATAGCTCTCGAGATTCGGTCGGCACGCGCTGAGTTCTCCTGCGCATATTAAAATATTAAAAGTACGGTTTTCGGGCTATATCGGACATAAAACATACATACACACACCCATACACCAACTCAAAAGTGGATCGAGCTGAAGAGCGCCGTGGACTGCAAGCAGGGCCCTGCGAGAAGCGACGCAGTGAAAGCCAGGTACACTTTCTTCACAGTATTATATCTATGTATTTATCCCTGTCCAACTCTGCCTAGCGCAGATCCATGCAGTATGATTATAATAATAATTTTAATTTATTATAATTTTGTAACATTTTAAGCTAATTTTAAACTTAGTTATGTTAATTATTATTGTGTGCCCTTACAGGGTGTCATGGACTGACATAAACATTTTGTAGCGTGTAAGTTGATACGCATACCTATACAAGTATTGTAAGCACGTGTCAACCATTATTTTCATATGAATAAAGTTAGTTCGTAACCAACTTTCGGGCCTTTCACTTGTCTCATGCCACTACGAACCTCAGTCCCTACATGGCGACCCTGCCTTGTCGGTGACAATGCCAACTCAGCTGAATAATGTCTCAGCTCCGCGTTCGCGTGTGTTATTAAGTTAAGTGAGTGGGTTATTTCGAAAAATAATCGAACTAGAAAAAAAAATTAATTAAGGTACTGAAATAAAAATGTGCGCAACGGACAACAGTGTACTGTTAAAAGTTGAACAGTTTCTATGGGACTGGATTCATATTGTGTTAGCTTGCATCCTGATCCTTACAATTCTTTCAATAATTGCGATCCATCGCTGTTGCTGAAATGGGTTCCGGAACATCAAAACCGCAAGAAGTCATCATCGCTCAGACATCAACAGGCGGAAATAACGACGCGAATGCTACCATCAAGGATCTAACTTGGCATACAAGCAACACGAATATTATTTTATCTGTAATTCTGCTGATTTTAGCCCTGACCCTATTATATGGCGTATACAGAGCCTACTTAAAATGTCATAAAAAAATGATGCAACGGGAGATTAACGTGTACCACCTACGGCGTGCAGACAGCTGGTTCCGGCGTAGCCGCAGAGAACCAGAGACCGGTGATGCAGTTTAAAGTGAAGTATAAGTGCGCGTTACGTAATTGTGAGTAAAGCATGCATATTGAAAAATTGCGTTCATTATAAAACATTAAAATCTAGGTATTATAGATTTAAGCATATTATACATCAGTAGATTATATAACACGGCACATGGTAGAAATTTATGGCATCATTATTGGAAACCTATTATGATGACTTGTTAAAGATAAGAACGTACTTAATAAAAGTAGGTCCAACCAGACGGCAAGCTAAGGAATTATGTTGTAAAAAGAGAGATGAAGCCAATTGTATAATTGAAAAATGTAACAAGTACTTGCACGATGTAAGTGTTGAAAAGGATAAATATAAGTCAAGCGATATTGTATATCTCAATGAATTACTAACGAAAATAGAATCATTATATGAAGAGATTAAAAAACTTTGTATAGTAACGGATTCTTCATCAGAATCGATTCCTTCTAGCAGTCCTAGCACAGCGACTGAAATACAAAAACCCACCATGGAAAAATTTGAATTAAAAACAGCAGTTTCCTTACTGCCTGTAATGAATAGCAAAGAAGATGTAACTAAACAACTCATCTCAGGTATAGAAATGTATAGTTCCATGTTAGACCAGTCTTCTCAGGCAACATTAATAATGTTTGTACTGAAAACCAGATTATCCGAGGGTGCTAAATTAAGGTTATCACAAAGCTATGACTCGGTCAAACTCCTTGTTGATGACATGAAAAAACACCTTTTACCGAAAAAATCGTTCACGGCTTTGCAAAAACGACTACTTTTAGCGTCACAAAGAAATAGGAGTATTGATGAATACGGCAAAGAAATAGAACGATTATTTGACGACTTGACCATTTCGCAAGCCGACGGAGATACAGAAAAAATTAAGGTCTTAAGACCCCTTAATGAAAAAACAGCCATCAAGCGATTTTCGGACGGTTTGCAAAATGGCCATCTTAGTACAATAATTTCTGCTAGAAATTATGCTAGCTTAACGGAAGCTATAAGGGGCGCGAAAGACGAGGAAGCTTCTTCTTCACCTCAAAGTACGATGATGAGGATGGAACAGTCTAGGAACTTTAATTATACATTTCCACAGCGTGGTCGTGGTCGCAGTAATTACAACTATCGTGGTCACCCAGGACAAACGTATCAGTATCGTGGTCACCCTACTCGTAGCTATGCGCAGGCGACTTACGGGCGGGGAACGACCCCCCCGCGCGGCCGATATCAAAGCCGAAGCCGAGGTACGTACTATAGAAGTGTTTACAATAATTAAAGCAACCGCGGCATCAATTACATGACACCAAGCAATCGGACTCAGCAAAATGAAACCAGTGCTGACGATAATCACCAGGGTAATTCTAGCGAATTTTTTCGTCTCTAAAGATAATTATAAGAAACATTTTAGTGAGTGTTTTTACACGAACTTTAACACAGTTGAATTGTCGCTTAGCAATGCTTCTTATAATTGGTTAGTAGACACCGGAGCGTCACTCAGCGCTATAAAATACGAAAAATTAATTGAGCATAACATTCCATTTCAGCCTGGACACCTTAAGATAAATGGTGTGTGTGGTGAACTTTGCTCGATAGGTTATGTCATGTTACGATTATCATTTATGGGAAAGGAATTCATAAATAAGTTCCATGTATTCGAGAACTTATGTTGTGCTAGTGATGGGATTCTAGGACTAGATTTCTTAACTAAATACAAAAGCAATATTAATTTAGAATATAATACATTATCATTATGTACAGGCGACGATGAAATTGTTTTATCCTTACAGCCAGGAAGTATAGGAAATAATAAGTTTATTAACGTTCCACCTAGGTCAGAATCAATTCATTTTATAACAACACAAATGAAACAGGAATGTGTCATTTACCCGAAACAGTTATGCGAAGGAGTATTTTTAGCAGCATCAATAGCACTACCAAATAATGGTGTCATTCCGATACAAATATTAAATACACGTGACTCGCCAGTATCGTTAAGTTTCTTTAGGCCTGAATTATATGACTTAAATAATTACAATATACTCTCCTTCAACCGCGTATTTAAAAATGGAGATCGAGTTAGAAAATTATTTACACAATTAAATTTAACTGACTTAAATAAAGAGGAAAAATTAGAAATTGAGAGAATATGTGCAAAATTTTCCGATGTTTTCCATTTAGAAGGAGATAAATTAACATCTACTGACATTTTTCAACAAACTATTCAACTAAAACCTAACGAACCTCCTGTATACAAAAAACAATATAGATTACCAAAATCCCAGGCGGGTGAAATTAAAAAACAAATACAACAAATGTTGGATGATGACATCATTGAGACTACTACAAGTGAGTGGTCTAGCCCTATATTACTAGTTCCAAAAAAGTCCGAAGCGGGTGAGAAAAAATACCGATTAGTTATTGACTATCGAAAGTTAAACGAAAAAGTTATAAATGACCGCTTCCCCTTACCAAACATATTAGATATTTTAGATTCGCTTTCAGGAGCAATTTATTTCAGTCATTTAGATTTACAGAACGGATATTATCAAGTTGAATTAGAACCATCAAGTCGTAAATGCACTGCCTTTACATTCGACAAACAATACCAAATGAAAAGAATGCCCATGGGGCTAAAGACCAGTCCAAGTGCATTTTCACGAGCAATGACAGTAGCATTAGCGGGATTAAATTACGACAAGTGTTTCGTTTACCTTGACGATCTAATTATTTTTGGTAGAAATTTAGAATCACACAACAAAAATCTTATTGACGTATTATCACGGTTAAGAAAAGTAAAATTAAAATTAAATCCTAGCAAATGTAACTTTCTCAAAAAAAACATTGTATATTTGGGACATGTAGTGAGTGCAGAAGGAGTGAAACCAGATCCAGGAAAAATTACCGTTTTAAAAAATTATCCAACCCCAAAAACCAGTGACGACGTAAAGCGCTTTGTAGCTTTCTCGAATTACTATAGACGATTTATCCCAAATTTTGCCAACATAACCATACCTTTAAATAAATTAAGTAAAAAAGACACACCCTTTATATGGTCACAAGAATGCGAGCAATCATTCCAACTATTAAAGAAATCATTAACTTCTCCACCCATATTGCAATACCCGGATTTTTCTCCAGATAATGAATTTCGTTTATATACAGATGCGTCAGGAAAAGCAATCGGATCTGTGTTATGCAATAAAGACAATCGCCCAGTAGCATACGCTAGTCGAAGCTTAAATAAAGCCGAGCTGAACTATCCTACAATAGAAAAAGAAATGTTAGCAATCGTTTGGTCCATAAAATACTTTAGGCCATATCTATATGGGAGAAAGTTCCGAATATTTACAGATCACCGACCATTAATATATTTATTCAATATGAATAACCCATCAAGTAGACTTACTAAATTCAGATTAGTTTTAGAGGAATACGACTTCGTGGTCGAATATATAAAAGGCAAAGATAACGTAGCAGCAGACGCGTTATCTCGGGTTACAGTTACGTCAGAAGAACTTAAAGGTATGAGCGAAAATATTATACAAGTGATTACTAGAAGTAGAGCAAGACACTTAAGAGACGCGGGAGGTACAGGTTCACCGACCGACAGTAATTCTAACAATTATCGGACTGATCACCCGAAAAATTTGGAATCTACTGGAAGGCCGTCAAACTCTGTACAAATTATAGTAGTATCAAAAAAAGAATGGGATAGATTATGTGTGAGAGATAGCGACTGCGTTTATATATATAAGCCAGCGGAAATGACTATATATACCTGTCCAGAATTACGATCACATAATATTGCGCGAGACGCATATGTGAGTGAACTGGAACAGATTAGTAAAAAATATAACATAAAACGAATTTATATTATTAAAAATAAAGAAAATATGAAATATATACAATGGTTAACCAAAGAAATAAATAGAAATGAAGGGTGGTCCGGACCCCGAGTTTATTTGCTAAAAGGCGTAGAAAGAATTATATCAGATGACGATAAGGTAGTCGTTTTAAACGATTTTCATATTTTGCCGACAAGCGGTCATGCCGGTATACGGCGCATGACCAATAACATAAAAAAGTACTACTACTGGCCAGGGATGGATAAAGACATTAAAAAATATGTACTTAAATGTACAAAATGTCAGAAACAAAAACACACGGTTCACACAAAAGAACCAATGGTCGTTACGACGACAGCTGAATCAGCTTTCGATAAGGTTTATTTAGATATAGTAGGGCCCTTAGGTAAGGATTATTTTAATAAGAATTATATACTAACTATACAATGTGAGCTCACGAAATTCGTAGAAGCTTACCCACTAGAAAATAAGGACTCGGTTAGTGTGTCAAAGACGTTTGTGGAGAATTTCATATTAAGGTACGGAATTCCGCGAGCAATCGGAACAGACAGAGGGACAGAATTTCTGTCAACAACAATGAGCGAGGTGTGTAAACTATTGCATGTAAAACAGTTGTCATCAACTGCTTATCACCATGAGTCAATAGGCTCACTTGAAAATACGCATAAGCACCTCAATGCCTATCTACGTATACAAACGAATAATGAAGCCAAAACATGGAGTACATGGGTACCATTTTGGTGCTTTGCATATAATACAAGTGTCCATACCTCAACAAAATTTACACCCTATGAACTGGTTTTCGGTAAAAATTGTACATTGCCGAGTAATTTAGTTAAAAACGTAGAACCACTGTATAATTGTAATGATTACCCTTTAACTTTAAGATATAAGATACAAAAAACACAGGAAGAGGCCAGAAAAAATTTATTATTGTCAAAAGAAGTAAGAAAACACTATTATGATAAAACCATTAAACCTATTATATATCAACCGAATGACTTAATTCTGTTAAAAAATGAAGTAGCATCGAAATTTCAATCAGTTTACAATGGCCCGTACAAAGTAATTAAAGATGAAACACCCAATGTAATAATTTTAAAAGATGGTAAAGTAGATTCTGTTCACAAGAACAGAACTAAGCTCTTTAGACAATAAGTATATTGGTTAAAAAAAAAAAAAAAAAAAATAATTAAAATCGTATTTTGTTTTTTTTTTTGTGTGTGAAGGGAGATGTAGCGTGTAAGTTGATACGCATACCTATACAAGTATTGTAAGCACGTGTCAACCATTATTTTCATATGAATAAAGTTAGTTCGTAACCAACTTTCGGGCCTTTCACTTGTCTCATGCCACTACGAACCTCAGTCCCTACAATTTATTGTAACACCTAATTTTATATGTACATGACTTAATTAATGAATAAATCATCATGTAATCGCCTATTGCTTACCTTAAATATTTTTTCATGTACTGGTTTTTCTGTATTGTTTTATTCAGTACTTACCTTAATTCGATGACGTAAGAGCTAGATGTACGACAATTTATGAGCAAATTGTGTACACCCATATTTTAGACTTGCCTTAGGGGCTGTTTCACCACCTTATTGTCAAACTACTGGTTACGTAACCAATGAATAAACTAAGTACTGCACAAATCTGTCGGCCAGTTTTTTTTCAGTTTCACCACTCCGGTCCTGTACAAACTAAGTACCACTTAACTAATCGTCGGTTTAACAAAAAGTCGAAATAGCAACGTCCCATTTCACGACCACGGGTTCCTGTTCGCATATTTTCGTTCAAAGAGTCGCTCATTATTAAAGCAAAATAAATTTTTAAACACATCTATTTTTTTGCATAAACAAATGTGTAACATTATAATTAATCCAAAAACGGTATTTATTTACGATACTTTGGTTAACAATAACAAAAAAAAAAAAATCACGTAAAACGAATCGAAAAGTGGCGCCAAACCCTTTGACAGATTAACTTTTTTTTTTAATGGCGATGTACAAGTTCAGGTAGAACAAACGATTGTGCCACTGAAAAAAAGTCTGTAATTAAAAAATATTACGAAATTTTGGATTTATTTTTAAATACTGAAAGCGTACCTATATTTTTTAATCAAATCTTGATATTTAAATTCTCGTTTGCAATTTAGCATGACTTCTTTCTTTAAAAAATAAAAAATACTTTGATTTATTTTTCTGAAACCGGCTGAAGGGCTCTCCAACCATAGCCACAAAAAAATAAACTAACTAATTAAAAAGATATGTGACGGATAAAAATGCTAAATGCCACCTGATCTGATGGTCAAATTAAGAAATAGTTTGTCCGTCACTTAGCGCTAATCAAGACTGGTGAAACAGAAATTTTTATACCATGTGACAAATAAGGTTATGGTCAAGCTAATCCGAACTTTAAAAAAAGTGGTGAAACAGCCCCTTAATGTACAATCTAGTAGGCCGAAGCATTTAATCATACGGAAACCTATAGAGATGGGTAGGCTGACACAGGGCAGGTAGTATTGCACGCGGCATAGCTGCGCTAGACTGACCTAGATTCTAGAACCTTGAACGTCCTGCACGGAAAGTAAACAGGGCATCGCTGCCAACAATATCGACCTGGGACGAATAAGTCCGATTGTTAAATTGTTATGTCAACTGTGAAAACTGGTCAAGTGCAAGTCTGA
Source organism: Archips xylosteana (assembly GCA_947563465.1). Classification (NCBI taxonomy): domain Eukaryota; kingdom Metazoa; phylum Arthropoda; class Insecta; order Lepidoptera; family Tortricidae; genus Archips; species Archips xylosteana. Next base: position 1,178,135 of record OX387351.1, on the reverse strand, counting down.
GTTGTGCTCAGAGGGCTCCCTTCATATCAGTCGTCAAATCTTTAAGAGCGTACCGAGCATTTGGTGCATTTATTGCATTCATTTAATCCCTTGCTGTATCATTAGGAGCAAAGCTTTAGTTCTAAAATTCATGTGTAAGATATTTGAGGATTCACTCTAGTGACCAGTGATTTTCAAAACACGATTACTTGTAGTTTGCTCGATAGGAAAAAAGTCCAAAATAGTCTCTAAAAAATAAAATAAATCCTTAGTACGGCGTAAATACTCTACGGCAGGTCATGACTTTTTGAATGTTAATAAAACAAGAAGTTTTCTAGGGCCTGGTGATTGAGTGAGCTACTTGCCGCACTTGGCCGGTTTTATGTTTATTTTATTGCATTTTGTGTGTATTGACAACTTGTAAAAATCATTATCCCAGCCTATATGCGTCCCACTGCAGGGCACAGGCCTCCTCTCAGGATGAGAGGGCTTGGGCCATATTTCATATTGAACGAAAAAAACCGGCCAAGTGCGAGTCGGAGTCGCGCACCGAGGGTTCCATACAAATTTATATGTATCTATGAACATCCAGTCTTAGCAGACTCCTGCTCCTAAGCAAAATGTGCGCAGTGTGGTATCATTGTAGATTGGTTACTGATATAGACAGACACAAAAAAAAAATTATGCTCTTCGCAATTTTTCCTTTATCAGTGCTATAAGGCCTTGCTTTGTACCAAATTTCAAGATTCTGAGTTCACGGGAAGTACCCTGTAGGTTTTGATTCTCTTGCGAGTGTCGAAAATGTGCGTTGGTTACTGATATAGACAGACACACAAAAAAATTTATGCTTTTCGCAATTTTTCCTTTATCTGTGCTATAAGACCTTGCTTCGTACCAAATTTCAAGATTCTGAGTTCACGGGAAGTACCCTGTAGGTTTTGATTCCCTTGCGAGTTTCGAAAATAAAATGCGGAAATTTGAAATTTTATGAAAACGGCTGTATCTTTTGATTGCGTTGGCTTAGATGTTTGATTTTTTCACAGCTCCAAGGGACAGTAGACTTGAGTATTTGATATAAATTTCAGTGAACTTAAACAATTACTTTGCTCACCCGCGACCTTCGGGTCCTTTGTTTTAGTTCATTAATATGGACCTCCGCAAAGTAACGCCTGATTCAATAAATTATAAATTTCAGCTTGATACCTCCACGCGTTCCTGAGAAAAAGGGTCTTGACAGACAGACGGACACACGGACGGACGGACAACAAAGTGATCCTATAAGGGTTCCGTTTTTTCCTTTTGAGGTACGGAACCCTAAACAGGACTAAAATATAGTAAAAAGTAAATCATTCCGTCATACTCCTCGTGGGCATCAACCAGGTATCGGCTTTGCGCTTCGATCTGTTACATAGGTCATAGGTCATAGGCCGAGGTGGAAATGAATAAAACTTAATATAATCTCTAAAACAACACCAAAAACAACCATTCATGTCACAAATCAAATGTAACAAACCTCAAGTCTACTTCTTCTTAACAAGTTTGGTATTATCTTTTTGTACTTTTATTTTTTCAACTCCATTTTTGATGTGACAACGACTAATAAATCGATGAACGCTGGCTGCATGCACGAAAAAGGATGTTGCAATGTAACGTACATATTATGTCCCGTACAAAGCAGTGAACGCTAGGATGTACAAGAGAGCAGAGCGCGCCAGGATGTACAATATTAGTACTAGCGCTCGAGTAATTTTTAATAAGGGGTTCCGGGGGATGAAAATTTCATTGATTTTGCCGTAGGATGCACCGTTTTCAAGATATTTGACAAAACACCGGTTCTCGTCCGATCACCGAGGTTAAGCAACGTCGGGCGCGGTCAGTGACCGCCTGGTTTCATTTTTGTTTTTTGAATGTTTTGTTATGACGTTGTCACGTTAAACTATCGTCAGTAAACCGACTTTACAGACAACCGGTTTTTTTAACAAAACTTGTTAAAGTATAGCTTAGTAGAGACATCTCTTGGTCCGGGTGAGCGGTTAGTTCCGAAGCAGTGTTGACGTCTCTCGATGAGAGCTTAACATAGATGGCGCTGTATCACTGTATAAAATGTGATTTAGCAAGCTGAGATGTGCGATCCATAGGAAAAATTTGTGTCTAAACTCCTGACCTGTAGTGTAGGAGTTTAGCACGCGGCACAGAATGCTGAGGAGGTCCTCGGAATGCTGAGGGTTCGATTCCCAGCGCTGGTCTTTTTTCTGGGGTTTTTTCTGTGCATCCATGTTTCAGTTTGTATTTAGTATGAAATATACTTCTTATTACAACTATTATGGAAAGAGCTAATAAATCATTAGCCACTGTGTTGAATACTATCCTTATTAAATGATATAAAATGTTAAACATTACATTGCGCTACACGGGTTTGCATATGACAAGGGAATATAAGTTATAATAAAGGTACATGTTATTCCCTCCAGGAGCTCAGAGACAAATATTATAATATTACCGTAAACAAATATTTTATTACTCGTTGTTTGTCCATAAATAAATATGTTGTTACGGCTGCGGGCTCATAGGAGAATATGTTTACGCAAGATTAAAGAACGATATGTATGTGTGAATTTGTATCTTTATGTTTTCCGATGGCAATTTACATTGTGTTTTTTTATGCATGGTGGACAATTTTAAGATTTTGTTTTTATACAGATTCAGACATCGAACAGAATAGTAGAAAGGTATTTTCATGCTCATTATAGTCGGTAAATTTTTATTTCATATTTTTTGCGTGTTTTTGAAGGAAGGAAGGAATTTGTTATTTTTATTTTTTTTATATATATTACTAGCTGATGCCCACGGCTTCGCCCCGGCTGATTTTTTTTTTATACCTTGTCCTGATAATTACTAACCCAAAAAAATGAATTATCCAATTTGGTGCAGTCAATCGGAAGTTATGCGCGTACATACATTTCGGTGATTCATTTTTATTTATAATTATAATTAAGTTGACAGTCAACAAAATGTAAGTATATAAGAGCATTTTATCTAAAACGTAGTACGTTTAATTTTGAACTTAAAAAAAACGACTGGACTGTGGCGGATAAAAAAAAAGTAAATTTCCATACAATTGAATCAGCATATTTTTAGAGGCTGTGTTAACTAGGGTCTATTGTATTCACGCTACTTAACTTTTTGTACGCGGGAAGTGAAAAAAAATATTTATTCTAGTCTCAACTGTTTCATATTAAAACAATTTTACAGATTAAAATAAAAATACAAAATCAATGCCTTAAATTTGGCACGGATTCGTGCGTAAGCACACGGGTGTGTAATACGAGATATAACAACTTATTATCTAATATTCATAATATATACGCTCACTTTATATAAACTCGTTTAGTATAACGTTCACTGGATATAATGAACGAAAAGTATAATTATAAAATGTCTAATTTTGTAATGTATAACGTTGTTTATATATAATATCAATTGATATAACGATCAAAGCGTATAATGTTCATAACACCTAAGATTTAAAACGTATAAATTCATTTAAAACTTTAATGCAAGCAAACAATCAAGCAATCCATTCATTTCTTCCGCTTTGTTACAAAAAAAACCTAACATCGAAGGCTAAGGCGGGAGCTACGCTACGCTTCGCTCCCGCCTTAGCCTTCTGAACCTAACCTATCCAAGTCGCTTCTGCCCCGAAAAGTCTTGCTCGCTCGCTTCGCTCGCTCGCGCCACTTAATTTTACATTTACACATATTCTTATATATCATGACTGTTATACCTAATGTTTGTTATGTTAAAAGAAATTAGTCCATATTAATCTTATGCACATTGAAGTTATATAAAAATAACATTATATAATTTAAGCGTTATAGGTTTAAAAATTATACTTTTTGTTGTTATAGCTACATTATATCTTCTGAACGTTATTAAAATGAAAATAGATATTTTGTAGTTATATCTCGTGGGACGCACCCTAAGCACACTGGGGTTAATATTGTAAATTTCTATTCAAGTCGGAGTCTAAAATTAAATGTACAAAGTTTTTGAGAAATGCTCACAAATTAAAAAATAAACTAATAAATTATATTCACGCCAGCGTCAGAAGCAAAATTAACTTACTCAAACCACAATTATTCTTAACCACCTACCTGCCAAATCGAACTATGCATACTTCTTAGAATCTAAGACTTAGATTTATTTATACACTAGAATAGACTAGATAGAATGTCAGTAGCAAAACGTCAAAAACCCATTTGACAGCTTCATCTTACGATCGCGTTACGTCATTCCGGTTGAAGGGGGCAAATGACATAAAAGCCAAACAACACTTGGCTTATATTTTTCGGGACGTTTTTATGCCGCCTAAGCTCTATCTAGTGTATAAATAATCTAAGGCATACTTATCGTTCACTGGTAAGGTCAGTACTGTACGCTTAGGTCTGCGCTTGACCCATTAGTACTGACCTAGTTAAGTATAACTTGAATAAGCATCGATAAAATTCTAACAAAAGCCGGGGCTTTAAACTTTGAAAGCTGGGCGCTTTAAGAATTTTATGAATCAGTTATCTTACATTTATAAAGACGAACGTTTTTGTGTCTGTTTGTTACTCTTGCGCAATGAAACGGCTAGCCAGTATTTATTAGGGTTCCGTACCCAAAGGGTAAAAACGGGACGTCGTCTGTCTGTCTGTCACCAGGCTGTATCTTATGAACCGTGATAGCTAGACAGTTGAAATTTTGTATTCGGTTGCTGCTATAAAAACAAACTAAAAAGCAAAATAAAATAAATATTCAAGGGGGCTCCCATACAACAAACGTGATTTTGCTCGTTTTTGCTCGATCTTGATAACGGCAACAGGTAGACGCTTGATTTTTTTTTTTACATAAAACTGACCCGTGATTGACCACTATCTCACCTGATGAAAAGTGTAGATGAGGCCAATAGTGTACCTCACTGGTTCAGTAGCCTATTCACTCTAACCTTGAAGAGCCCTAGGTTGTATTTATCTGGAAATACAGACGACGGGAACGAATTCCATTCCTTAGCAGTTCGCATTAGGAAAGAAAAGAAATTCATAACTTTTGACATGACAACGTCTAATAAATCGATGAACGCCGGCTGCATGCATGAAAAAAGATGACGCAATGTAACGTACATGTACCTACAGAGCAGTGATGATGATGATGATGTATGGGGACGCCTCGCTGAGCCAGGCGGGCTGTCGACCGTTTTGCACAGTCATTCAGCCCAGTTCCCCGAGGTTGGAGCCGACGGTTACTGTCCCAGCAGCGCTCCCACACAGCATCTCTCCTCGAATCTTCTCGTTCTCCTGCTGAACATAAGGACATCTTTGAGACTGACATCCTTTAGCTCCTCCTCCCTCAGCTCGTCACTCCCGAATACATCACGCCGCGCTGCCGCGTACATGACACACTCGGCTAGGATGTGCTCACTCGTTTCCTCCTTCCCACAATGTGGACAGGAGGGGTCACTTTTTATACCTATTATACTTAAGTGTCTATTTAACAAATTATGGCCCGTAATTATGCCAGTTATAGTTCTCAAGCTACTCTTACTACAGAGCAGTGAAGGCCAGTATGTACAAGAAAGCAGCGAGCGCCAGCATGTACAATCTTAGTACTAACGCTCGGGTAATTTTCAATGTGGAGGAATGCGGGAGGGGGGGGGGGTTGAGGGGTGTTGATGGGGTGCGGGGGTTGAGGGGGGTTGCGGGGGGGAGTAAAGGGAAGATGAAAATTTCATTGATTTTGCCGTAGGATGCGCCGTTTTCCAGATATTTGACATCCGATCACCGAGGTTAAGCAATGTCGGGCGCGGTCAGTACTTGGATGGGTGACCGCCTGGTTTCATTTTTGTTTTTTGAATGTTTTGTTATGACGTTGTCACGTTAAACTATCGCCCGTAAACCGACTTTACATACATACAACCGGTTTTTGTATCTGTTTTGTGACCCATTCAACTACCTGACCTAATATTTTATGTAGCATAGCCGTGGGTCTTAGCTAGTGAATTATTTTAAGGCATTAGGCTTAAGCTCTGGGGAAAAGTTACAATGAAAGCTTTGATTGTTGCGAAGTAGAGTTTTTATTTAGCGTTAAAGGTTTAAATTATTAAAATCAACGAGTCATAACGGTAGATAGAAAAATAATCTAAGCTTTTAAAAAAACCATTGTTTAATACAAGATTTTCTTCTTGCGCTGCCTCTTACCGACATATATATCAAATTCGAAGTCAGTTCCTTTAAAAGTGTGACATATTTGGCTGTTGTTATAAAGGGTGCCAAAGGGCACCAACGTCCACTGCCAAATTATTATTATTGTTATTATTATAATTAAAGGGCATGGCCACCTAAAGCCAAGTCACAGGTTTTCTCTCGAAACGACTCACGGTCCTTTTGACGTCATAACTGCTTTAGTCACAGACATAAATACGAACACATTCTAACATATTTATAACATTTGGTAACATAGCGAACGGTTGTCGTACCTAGCCCGTCAGTGTAATGGTGGTGGTGATAGTTGGGTTTCTGTGATTTGAGTGTGTTCGTACAGTGTGGAGGTGGAGGAACTGCATTAACACGCATTATTTTTACATAAACGTAACTTTCGCAAATTCGCGGGTGAGCCAAGTAATTGTTTCAGTTCATTACATAAATACATAAATAGTATCATGAAATCAAAGAATTCAGAAAATATTGGAAGCACTTGCAAACTTTGTTGAGAAAAAAGCAGTATTCTCTTAGTTAATAAACTACTAAGTTTTCTTATTAAGGGCCTGAAGTTCCGAACATCTATTGTTCTGGAAGGAAACCTATCAATAACGTAGCTTTCTGATGCTGCGCTTGACAAGATGATGTCAAGGTTATGTGGAAGTTTCAAGTAACAAACTTAGAACTTGCTGTAATCACGGAACGACGCGCTATCATCATCATAATGGGGAAAAATCGCCTGTTCAAACTTAACTATTACACCCCGTATAGTCGTACATATTTGGCTCCATTTACAATAGAAGATGGCCAACAGGAAATGGGCCGGCTCGGACGCCCGTGCCCCACATTGGTATCGCTTCCATTTCCTGAGCCAATGGAGACCAGGGACATACTTAGCGCTGGCACGCTCTCCATCAATCGCCTATCAAATCTATTCCTCCAACTATTATTCAAACTTGCTTTATCGACAACAAAGTAGCGGGGCGATTTAAAGTAAATATCATGAGCAGTGATCGGAACTCTGGGTGCCAAAGTTTAACAAAACTTGTAAAGCTGATATTAAGGAGAATTTACAACCAAGAAAAATAAGAATATTACTGGCAGATTAGTGTTATTCAATTTTTAACTCTATATCGAAATCTCAGATTTTCAGTAGTTTATTAATATATTCATTTAAGCACTGTTTTATGCCCGCTTGGCAAGTTTTGTTAAAGTTTTGCACCCAGAGTTCCGATCACCGATCATGAGTCAAAAAAAAAAAAAAAAAACAAAAATTGTTTTATTTGTGACAGCCTTTTATAAGCTAGAGAAGGTTGGGACCTCCCATTAAGTACAAATACCTGTGTTAGGAGATCCCGCTCTTCCTCAAGTTTAGCAATTACATAATGTGAACAACCAATAACAAGAGTATTATTAATTAATTATACTAAATAATAACTAAAACTAAGAACAAAAACACTTTGATAATGATAAAATGTGAGTGTGTGTGTGTGTGTGTTTGTGTGTATGAGTGTTGTGTGTTTATGAGTGTGTTGTGTGGTTACAAAAGTATTGCTTCAGCCTCCTCATAACTTAGAATTTCTAACCATGCTCTTAACGTTTTCTTACATTCATGAACTTGCACAGGGTAAATGCTTAATTTTCTATTTATAACATTATACATTTTTGCAGATTGATAAGTAAATTGTCTCTTAGCGAATTTAGATTTGGTAAAAGGTAGCGGTGCAACATTGCCAATTCTCCTTTTATTACAGGAAGCAGTAGCAGGTACATACTTCAGTCGCTGCATAACATTAATTTCAATCATCATCCTCATCCTATATTACACGTCCCATTGTAGGTCAGAATGAGAGGGTTTGGCCCGTAGTTCCCACGCGGGCCCGGCATGGATTGGGAACATCACACACAACATTGAATTTCTTCTCAGGTGTATGCAGGTTTCCACGCAAAGTTTTCCTTCACCGTAAAACTCATGGTAAGTTTTAAGTGTAATTTCGCACTTAAATTCCGAAAAACTCAGAGGTGCTATCCGGGATTTGAACCACTTGAGAGGCCATAGGTCAAACCACAGGGCACCACGGCTTCTAAGTTGAATGGCTTAAAACATTGTCGGGATAGGCCGACAACAGAGAGGTCATTTTATCTGTGAATTGTAATCACTAGACATCGGTAACTCGTGGCAATTAGGTAGCACTAGTGATGAGACACGTTTTTCAAGTGCTTTATCAGATAAGATAAAATAATTCTTTAAAATTTAAAGGTCACATATATTACCGAGACTACATCCAAAAGTTAAACTTGTTTATCAAAAGCTAAAAATAGCATTATCAAAAAATCCAGGATATCTTACAATAGTAATTTTTAATAGCTTATTACAAAATAAAGAAGTTGAAATCAAAGAGAACACCAACAAATTTACACAAGAATGCTTTTTACAAGCTTTTATTTAACTCGCAATGTATGTATGTAGGTAGGTTTGTATGTACGGGTCAAATTTTGGAAGTCGATTTTGACCCACTTCCAGTGGTCGGGTTGGCTTGAAATTTGGTATACAAGTACAGTCAACAAAAAAGCTTGCAATAAAAATGAAATTATTAACAAAAACTTAGTTTTTACCAATATACTCAAATAGGAGACGAAGGATAACTTTTAAAAATTTTGAACAAATATTTATTGTCTATCACGAAAGTCAAATATTAAATGGTTGAAAAGATTTCTTGTAATTGGTTTCTTTGCTCGATTCGTACAAAGAAACATAGTCACATCACTAGTCTGTCAGAAACGTCAAATGCTACCTAAATGCCACGAGTTACCGATGTCTAGTAATCACCACACACACTACTGAACGCACTACTGAATTATGTAACATCTGTATAACTATCGACAATCTGGCAATAAATTGATTTGAATTTGAAAGGTATTTCCTTTTTAGTTGGAGTGTCATATTATTTGACACTCCGGATCTACTTCACATTCTGCCACAACGCGCGCTGCGATCGACTTGACGTTCCCCACTTTGCACATAGCCAATACAAGTATACTAAAATTTAGGAAAATAGTTGATGGCGCCAAACATTCATCTCGGTCTGGCGGTTGCAGGTTCGAACCTTGGGGGGAAATTGAGCAAACGATTCAGCTGACAAAAGAAAAAAATACAACGAAAACGTCTGCCATTGTCCTTTTTCTGAGCAAAAATGTCGTCGCTGAACCCCGGGCTTGTCAATGCGCTTAATGAAGCACACCCGCAAGTAAAATCACTTCCTCAAGAGACTGGTGGATGAATCGAAATTCATTGTGAGTTTTGTTCATTCACAAATAACTTATGTCGCTGCCTTGTAACTTAAAAAAGTAGTTTTTAACAAAGTATGGATCCTGGGTCATTATAGCGTCGCCGTGCCTTGTCTGATTTTTGACCCTCGAGAAAAAGAGGGGTGTTTATAAGTTTGACCGCTATGTGTGTGTGTGTGTCTGTTTCTGTCTGTCCGTGGCATCATAGCTCTTAAACGGGTGAACCAACCAACTAAACTCTTGACCGGTGGTGGTGTAGGGGTTTAGCACGCAGCACGGAATGCTGAGGACCTGGGTTCGATTCCCAGCGCTGGTCTCTTTTTCTGTGTTTTTCTGTGCATCCATGTTTCAGTTTGTATTTCGTGTGAAATATTTGTATTATAATATTTGTCATCATGAAATATCAGAATGTGGGTATCATATCTTTCTATTAGAGTATCTTAGACTGGAAGGGAATTTAAAACCGGTGTTAATACCGCATCCTCCACGTAAGAAACAATTAATTCTGTTTATCACCGAGACTAGAATAATCGCCCTTAATTAGGTATGTACAAAATAGATTACCGTCGAACTCCAGACTTGAATTTGCTGAAGTAGATTACCTTCATAGGTCTAGGTATGTCATTATAAGAATAGGGAATAATTTTAAAGTAATAAAACTAAAGCGAGAAACGGACATAATTAAAACTTAAATAGTTTGATGGTAAATGGAGGAAATTATTAATACCTGATTAGATTACTATTAATTAAGTTATTATATTTACTTTAAGCTAAAAGTGCTGTGAGACACAGACATACATTTACTAAAAAAAATATATATATATATACACGTCGAATTAAGAACCTCCTCCTTTTGTTTTCGTCGGTTGAAAAGAAAAAACAGGTGACTCACAATTAATAGTCAAGATATGCCCGACTGTTTCGAACTAATCCGTTATTTGTGGAACTTCACTAAAGGTAATTACGATCTCATGTACAAACTTGTTTCTGAGGTAAGCTGGCAGGAAGTTCTTAGTGCTAGTGATGTCGACGGTGCTGTAGATAGTTTTTATCAAACTTTATACGAGATTTTTGACACATGTGTTCCTAAACGTAGTCGTCCGAGGAAGCCGAGTAGACGCTATCCCGTCTGGTTTAACGGGGAACTCATTAGTGACTTGAGACTAAAAAGTGACTTGCATCGAGAGTGGAAACGTACAAATAATAAAGAATATTATTATAAGTTCGCAAAATTGAGGTCTGAGTTGAAGGTTCGAATGAAATCTGCTTATGACGACTATATTGCCCGAATTCAGAGCAAAGTAAGGGACAATCCTAGGGCTTTCTGGCAGCACTTGGGTGGCCTGAAGTCTAAGGGAGGTTTCATTGGGAGTGTGGAGTTTGATGGAAAGCAGTTTGCTGGTGCGGAGGTGGCTGACGCGTTTGCTAGCTATTTCTCTGGGGTATTTTTACCTGACACCCCCCTTTTGATCCTAACGTTTGGGGTGATGGGGATTTAAGCCGCAGTGCTAACTGCATCCATATTGATGCGATATCGATGGAAGAAGTTGTGTCTGGGATAAAGCGTCTTAAAGCTAATTGCGCCATAGGGCCGGATAACGTGCCAGCGTTTGTTGTAAAGGGATGCATGGAGTACCTTAAAGTCCCTTTACACTTTATATTTAATTTGGCGATTGGCACTGGATCTTACCCTCTTCGCTGGAAGGTGTCCAGAGTGAGACCTATCCCTAAGGCAAATGAACCTTCTTTTGTGGAGAGCTACAGGCCCATTGCCGTCCTTTCCACTTTGGCTAAGCTCTTTGAGTCGATACTCCACCGAACTCTGTGCGCACAGGTAAAACCATTTCTTTGTGACGCGCAGCACGGTTTCAGACGTAGCCGTTCTGTTGACACTAACCTTTTGATTTTGGTAGATAGCATTTCTGAACATCTGGATAGAGGCATCCAAGTGGATGTCCTATACTTTGATTTTGCAAAGGCTTTCGATCGCGTGGATAACGATGTGCTGCTGGCGAAGCTGGATCGGATTGGCTTTTCTCCTGTTTTGTTGTCTTTCTTTGCTAGTTATCTGCGTGATCGGAAGCAGTATGTCCAGCATGGATGTTTCGTTTCGGCCCCATATCATACCCGGTCTGGCGTTAGTCAGGGCTCCATACTAGGACCTTTCTTATTTGGCATGGTGATAGACGACCTGAAGTCTGTTCTTCTGTCAGCCCACTGTCTTCTATACGCTGACGATCTCAAGTTGGTATATGGAGTGGAGCAAAGTACTGACTGTGAGTTGTTGCAAAGGGACATTGACTCGGTTCTTCGTTGGAGCATTGAAAACAAGCTGCTTTTCAACGCGGGCAAGTGTTGCGTTTGCACGTTTAGCCGTGCTCACATGCCGTTGCATGCGCAGTATATGCTCGGATCTGAGCCTATAAGCCGCGTGTTCTCTGTTAAGGATCTTGGGGTGGTCTTCGATTCGCGGCTTACTTTTCATGAGCACATGTCATCGCTTGCTGCCAGCTGTTATCGAAGACTGGGTTTCGTTATCCGCAACCTTCGTGACTTTAGTGATCCTGTTGCCATTAAACTCGTTTTTAATGCCCTAGTGAGAAGTAAGCTTGAGACATCGTCGATTGTTTGGCATCCTTACGAATACGCTTATACTTTGCTTCTTGAAAAGGTACAAAAAGCCTTTTTAAGATTTCTATACAAAAAAATGTACGGATACTACCCGTTTCTTTATCCAACGAAGTTTCTCCTTGGGACCTTAGCCTACAATTCGTTGGAAGTGAGACGTAACTTTAGTTTATTGACGTTTGCGTGTCGAGCTCTGCGTGGTGAATCGGATTGTCTGGAACTGGTGAGTCGACTTGTGCGATTCCGTGTACAGGATGTCCCTAGGATTGCCCTCAGACCGCGGCGACGTGATCTGATGGCATTGCCTGCGAGCCGCACCGTGTCACGCCTGAACTCTCCGCTGGTTCGTGCTCTTGCGCAGTTGAATGCGCTCTTGGCATCAGCACCAGAGTGTGTAAGAAAATCAGTTTATATACTTACAACATTTTATTTCACGTCTTATATTATTATTTGCTAATTATAATAGATAGTATAGGCACAGTTCCGTTAAAATAATAACTAAGGGTGACGTCACGTTCGGACGGGGAGGTGGTGCTACCGTTGACCGGTTAATAAAAGACGAGAGGCATTTTTGAGGACGGGCATTCTTAAGAGCAACATCGACTTTAACGGTCGTAACGTCACTCTGACAGAATATCTGTGAGGCACAATTGTTTTTAAGAGAATAAATCTATTCAGTGCAAATAACGTGATTTTAAACTTCTACCGCCGCATTCCTTATATCAGAAGTGGGATAATTAAGGACTTAATCGCGTCATGGCAGGCGATTGTGATATGATGGAAGCAAGAAGCAGGTCTCGTCATCACGAACGAAGGCATCCTAGTCGGGAACGTTCGTTAGACCCCACAAACAGACACTCCGATGGGAAGCGACGTTCACGTTCGAAGCGGCGACGATCTCACCGCAAGAAGTCTACGCGACATGTATCCAGGCGAAGGTCTCGGCATCGTAAACGGCGACACCGAAATAGGAGCAGAGAAACCACCGCGGAATCTACAACGCATCACGACAAGGGGAAGCGGAGTTCTCGTTCGAAGCGACGGCGGCGACATCGTGAACATCCAGCGAGTGACACTAATATGTCACCACATGCGATACGATCAGCCAGCCACAACCAGCAGCCAGGTGTAAGGGAACCAGAAAAGGCGAGTAATTTAGTGACTCCTTTTTTTTGTTCTTTTTCTTTCTTATTGTCATTTTTTTTTTTTTTTGTTTGTTTTGCTCTCTCGTCACTGCAGTCGACAAAATTTTTTTTCTTCTTGATTCATCAGTTTCTCTGTACTTTATACGATTTAATTTTACTGGAGGTAGGTATGTATGAATAACTTTTAACCGAATCTTGTGTTAAGAAAAATTTTATATATATCGGGTAGATTTACATGAATAAACCAGTCATTAGAGAGTTGAAAAGACCTGTGCCCAGCAGTGGGACGTAACGAGACTAGATGATGAATAATAATATCATCAAATGGTAGTGAGGCCTGGTAATTGTTTTTTTTTTTTTGTTCTTTCTTTTTCTTGTACCTACCCCCATTTCGTGTTTATTGTTTATTAAGTGTGAGATTGGTACGAAAAGATAATGAAACGCTTAACAATGCCCATTTCAGCAACAACCGTCTCCGTCGACGTCTCAGGCGAGTGCGAGAAAGGCCACCGGGTCGGGGCCGACGCCGCGGCCGGTGGTGCAGGTGGCGGAGCAGCAGGCGTCGGGGCCAGCAGAGGCACCGGACGCGATACCGGTACCTTCGCGGGAGGACGGCGAGGTACCTAAGACTAGCGTACAACCAAATTTGAGTGATTACGCGTTGTTTTTTCAAAGTTTATTGAACACCAATACACAGAAAATAGCATACGATAAGAATATTATCCCAAATTTTGACCCTGCACAAAAAAATCAAAAAGTAGAGAACTGGATTGCTAAAGTAAACGAATGCGCTAAAATCTATAAATGGACCGACGAACAGACTTCACATTTCGCGTTACCTAAGTTGACCGGGTATGCTAGGAAGTGGTACGAAGGACTCCAGTCAATACTTATGACCTGGGATGAATGGCAGCAACGTTTAATGAGAGCTTTTCCTTCTGAAACCAATTATGCGGCATTATTAATGGAGATGTTAGATAGGTGTTTGAAATTTTTTTTTTTTTTTTTTTTTTTTTTTTAATATGGAGAATCGGTTGATGAATATTACTATGATAAAATGATTTTGCTAAATGCCTGTGGTATTACAGGAAAACAAGCTGTCGATTGTTTAGTGTTTGCCATAGACGATAGGATCTTGCGGTCTAGCGCCATGTCAGCACGATTAGCTGATCCAGAGGATTTATTTAAATTTTTAAAGGATTTTAGTAAGGAAAGTAATCTGAGAACGTCTAAACGAACAAATACAAACGCTTCCAATGATATAATTTGCTTCAAATGTTATAAACCAGGACATCGTAGCATTAATTGTCGCGGTTCTAATACAAAGGAAATTATATGTTATAATTGCAAAGAGAAAGGACATATGTCAAATAAATGCACCAAACCTCTTGCTAAATGCGATAACTGTCATCTTCTTGGCCACAAAGCGAATGACTGTTTCCGTAATAAGTCAGTTAATACTAATAACAACAAAAACACAGATAATAAAAAGACTATGTTTGCTCAGAGCCATAAACCCGATACGAAATTTTATAAACACACCTTTATAAATACTACAATCCCCATAAGGTGTTACATTGATTTTGGAAGCGATTGTACTTTGATTAGACGAGATATTGTTGATAAACATTCCTTGCCGAGATTTGACAGTGACATACCAACAATACGGGGATTTGGAAACAATTCATATACCCCTTTAGGACGAACAAAGTTTTCGTTAACTATAGGAGAGGTTACGACTGACGTAGATGCATATATTGTTGACCCTTCTGTACTGAATGAAGCATTACTTGTAGGACAGAATTTTACGGAGAGGCCCGAGGTTATAGTTATAAAAACACATGATCGGCTTGACATACTTAGACGTGACACACGGACAGACTTGACGGACTTGCCTACTAACATTGAACCAGAGACTACCAAAGTAATACTTAGAATTGTTACCGACACTAATGTGAATCAGTTTGACTTTGTGGATTGTCGTAGTAGCGAACAAAAAGACTGCAATATTTTCGTTGAAGAAAGCTCACGGTGTCAGAAAAATATTGATTATTGTGTCGTTGGTGGTGTGTATAGTATTCAAGATGGAAATTGTAAAATCGCTGTATATAACCAATCTACGGAATCTATGACATTGAAAGCGGGTTCTTTGTTTGTAAGGGCTAATGTTCTTTCTATACCGGAACCTTTCAAGGACTCTAAAATAACCACTTGCAACCGTATAGTAGATCAATCAATTCTTAAACCGTTAACCAGTAATGATGTTAACATAAACCCTAATTTATCCATACAACAATCGAATGTACTTGTCGAATTAATTAATAAGTATAGAGCATGTTTTGCGCAAAATTTAGCAGAGTTAGGATGTACTGATGCCTCAGAGATGGTCATTGAGCTTACTGACCAAACCCCAGTTGTTTACCGACCATACAGACTTAGCTATACAGAGAGACAGACTGTTAGAGAGATGGTGACTGAACTAATAGAAAATGACATTGCAGAAGAGTCAAATTCTCCGTACGCGAGCCCTATTATATTGGTTTCCAAAAAAAACGGTGGGCACAGACTATGCGTAGACTTTAGGGCGTTAAATCGCTAAACTTTTAAGGATCATTATCCAATGCCTAGGATTGAAGATCAGTTGGATATGCTAAATGGTAATAAGTACTATTCGAGCTTAGACCTTGCCAGCGGTTATTATCAAATACCAATCCGCGCAGACTGCAGACCATACACAGCTTTTATTACTCCCGATGGTTTTTATCAATTTAAAAAGATGCCGTTTGGTCTCGTAAATTCCCCCGCGGTGTTCCAACGCACTATCAATAAAATATTAGGTAATTCTCGGTTTAACTCCGCTCTCGCTTATATGGATGATATTTTAATACCTGGAACAGATTTTAGGGAGCAATTGCAAAGATTAGAAGACATATTTAAACTTTTAAAAGAGGCTGGATTGACTTTAAACTTACAAAAATGTAATTTTCTGCAAGAAGAATTGGAATATTTAGGCTATGAAATAAGCGAGAGGGGAATTAAACCGGGAAAAGCTAAGATTGCAGCTGTTGAACGTTTCCCAACACCTCGTAACGTACATGAAGTGAGACAATTTATAGGTCTAGCTAGTTACTTCAGAAAATTTATTAATGGGTTTGCCCTTATTGCCAGACCTTTGACAGACTTAACCAGAAAGGACTACACTTGGCGTTGGGATACGGAACAAGACAAGGCTTTTCAACAACTTAAGATGACTCTTACACAACGCCCCTTGCTAGGCATTTATGACCCTAAACGTGAAACTCAGATACATACAGACGCGAGTAAATATGGACTAGGAGGCATTTTGATGCAGCGAGATCCGACATCCGAAACTTTGAGGCCAATAGCATATTTTAGTCGCAAGACTAGTGTAGAAGAACAAAACTATCATGCGTATGAGCTCGAAACCTTAGCAGTTGTCTTTTCGTTTCAGAGATTTCGGGTCTATTTAGTAGGAATCAAGTTCACGCTTGTCACGGACTGTAGCGCGCTGAGAGCCACATTTTCTAAGCGAGATCTCATTCCCCGTATAGCTCGTTGGTGGATAGCTCTACAGGAATTTGATTTTGACATTCAGTATAAACCTGGGCATACAATGTGTCACGTAGATGCCCTTAGTAGGAACTCTCAGCCTTGCGTAGCGGATGTTACGCAGGACCCCATACCTTCTGTTCTAAGAATTTCGCATGAAGACTGGCTCTTAAGTTTACAGTTAAATGATAGTGAAACGCAACGTATTCGTAAAATTTTAGAGAATAAAGAGTACTCGGATGTAAAGGAAAATTATGTGATCAAAAGTAATAAATTGTTTAGAAAAGTGGGGAATGAATTAAAGTGGGTAGTGCCAAAAGCTGCTAGATTCCAACTATGTAGATTCAATCATGACGATATAGGCCACTTTGGCATTGAGAAAACTCTGGAGAAAATCAAGCAAGATTTTTGGTTCCCTAAAATGAGACGCTTTATTACTAAATATGTTCGTTCATGTATTGAGTGCGCATACAGTAAGGAATCAAGTGGCCCAAAAGAGGGTTTACTACATCCAATCCACAAAGTTGAGAAGCCCTTCGACACAGTGCACATTGATCACCTAGGGCCCTTTGTAAAAAGTGCGAAGGGCCATTCGTATCTTCTCGTATTAGTTGATGGGTTTACAAAATTCAGTTTTCTAAAACCACTTCGAAATCTTAAGTCAAAGTTAACGATCGGCGCGCTGGAAGATATTTTTACAACGTTTGGTTACCCTAATAGGCTGATTTCGGATCGAGGAACTTCGTTTACGTCCAAAGAATTCAAAAAGTATTGTGATCAGTCCAAAATTAAGCATATTCTCAACGCGGTATGTTCCCCTCGTGCCAACGGGCAAGTAGAACGATATAATAGGACAATACTTGACATGTTGACTGCGTATTCGGATAAATTAGGAGAAAGAAGTTGGGACACGGTGCTAGGTACTTTACAGTGGGGTTTAAATAACACGCTCAATAAAGGTATTGGCAAAACTCCTTCCGAGGCGATGTTTGGGTTTAGAATGCTCAGTAAGGGTGACAACACATTTGCGGAAATACTATCTGAAACGCGACAAATCGGTTCCGTAGAAAATATAAGAGAACAGATAAGTAAATATATTGAGAAAGATCAAGCTGCTCAGAAATTAAGATATGATAGGCGTAAGGTACAGGCTAGAGTTTACAAAGAAGGAGAGCTTGTTAAAATATTAAAACCAACTCCCAGCAACGATGGCCAAAGTAAAAAATTACTTCCTAAGTTTACAGGTCCATTTAGAGTAACCAAAGTTCTAGATAACGACCGTTATGAAGTATCAAGTATAGTAGGATCTAACATCACGCAGAGAAATTATTGCAGTATATGGGCGGCTGACCGAATGAAGCCGTGGATCACGACGCATATTGATGACTATAGTAGTAGTGGCGATTCCAATAATTCTGCTAGCAGCGATAATGAAAATTAAAATTGGTTTGTTGTGCATGGTTAAATAGACTATTGTTATTCCGTCGAGTTTGCTATTTTCTGTATCGATTCTTCACTTACC
The DNA here is from genome assembly GCA_947563465.1 of Archips xylosteana. Taxonomy (NCBI): domain Eukaryota; kingdom Metazoa; phylum Arthropoda; class Insecta; order Lepidoptera; family Tortricidae; genus Archips; species Archips xylosteana. The sequence goes on along the minus strand of OX387351.1, from coordinate 1,159,767 downwards.
TTAAGATTAAAATATATTAAATACGGGTAACATTAGTGATAATAACATTTATAGTATAAATAATGATATGAGTATATTTTGGTACTAAAAATGATGTTGATGATTGTAATGATCATGAGGATGATTTTAGTGGTCTAAGTCGATCAGTATTATTAGTTTAGAAAAAGAAATTATTCTTAGACATAGATTTCACTTAAAACTAGAATGTAAAGAAGTGGAGTATGGATAATATGGTTAGTATGGTTAGTATGGTTAGTATGGTTAGTATGGTTAGTATGGTTAGTACGGTTAGTATGGTTAGTACGGTTAGTATGGTTAGTAAGGTTAGTATGGTTAGCATTGTCAGTGCTGATTTGATAGTAATGAACGAAGAGAAGAAAATGTTGTTAGAACTGGAATGAGTATGGAAGAAGTTGATTAAGTAGTTATCATTAATGTTGATAAATCCATTATGATAACAGAATCGGTAATTTTTTTTTTTTTTTACTCAATGATTTTTGTTAAATATTAGTAAGTAGTAATAAGTAATTAAATGTAATAAAGTAGGAAGTAACTATACGTATAAGGATATTTAGTATTAGTTAATCTAATAAATAACTGTATTAAAGCCAAATGTAACTTGTAATGTATAAGTTTGAGGACAAACTTAGTGTCAGGAAAGGCCGAATGTAAGAAAATCAGTTTATATACTTACAACATTTTATTTCACGTCTTATATTATTATTTGCTAATTATAATAGATAGTATAGGCACAGTTCCGTTAAAATAATAACTAAGGGTGACGTCACGTTCGGACGGGGAGGTGGTGCTACCGTTGACCGGTTAATAAAAGACGAGAGGCATTTTTGAGGACGGGCATTCTTGAGAGCAACATCGACTTTAACGGTCGTAACGTCACTCTGACAGAATATCTGTGAGGCACAATTGTTTTTAAGAGAATAAATCTATTCAGTGCAAATAACGTGATTTTAAACTTCTACCGCCGCATTCCTTATAAGTGCGACCTGTTTGCGTGGCGATAGACTGCTCAGCTGTGATAAGTGAGTGCCTGAGATTCTGTGAGATGATGGATGCCAGGCCTACATCTGTGAGGGTTTAATTTTATTTTATTTATAATCTTAATTGCACTTTATTTTAATTATTTCATGATTCATTGTTATTTTTTTTTATTTTGTTTATTTTTTTCTTTATGTAAGTTATAATTTCATTGTTTTATTAAGCTCATTGTTTTCTTTAAGTTTAGGTTTCATGGCGCATTGGATGTTCTGTAAGGTCATGTAACCATAATATTTTCAAATAAATAAATAAATAAATAATAAATTTTTTGGAAGGATAAAAAAAGGAAATCTGAATTCAACTGCAACGAAATTCAATAGTGTATGTGAAGTTTCCAATCTGCAATGGGCCCGAGGAGCTATGGAGAGCGCTATGCTCGGAGTTTCTCTAAGGAATCGAATCAGAAACGATTTAGCCTTGCGTTGACCACAATCATTTAAACAATATCATAATCTCACTAATTGACAAAATTGGGACAAATTGACTTGACAAACTATTTCTATGACTTTTAACGAGATTTTCCACAGATCATGAGCTTCACCTTCAATTTAAAAGTTTAAATTAAACCTCGCATTAATGCTAAAAACATTTAGCCAAAGTTTACTGAAATAATAATTATTATAATATCCAATACAGCCCAAACAAGCCCACATTGCTCTTCAAATGCCAAAGTTCATTGATACGTTTTAATTTATACGAACTTTGTATATAAATCCTTTAATAAAATTAAGCAAAATTAAAAATTTTGAAAAAACCCACGACGGTAAAAATCTCATCGAAAAAGAAAAAAAATCTCATGGAAAAAGAATAAAATAACTCAAAACCCCCGACTTAACCCAATTATTATGTAACGAAATATTATAATAGACGTAAAAATACTTTCTATAAAATAATAGTTTAAAAAAACTAAAAAACACGCTTTAAAAAAAAAAAAAATAAAAAAAAAAAATAAATTTCAATTCACTATTCTTATAGTGCAGTAAAAAATCTTAATAAGCAATTATTATATTGTTATATCCAGATCAAAATTTGTAAACAATTCTAAATATTGATAAAATAAATAATAATAGTTTAAAATATTTTATTGTAAAAAAAGCGAGGGCTGCATGGTGTCAATTGTCAAGGATTATCATTTTGATAACATCTTAAAAAGCACCCCACGCTTTTTTTACAATAAAATATTTTAAACTATTATTATTTATTTTATCAATATTTAGAATTGTTTACAAATTTTGATCTGGATATAACAATAAAATAATTGCTTATTAAGATTTTTTACTGCACTATAAGAATAGTGAATTGAAATTTATTATTTTTTTTTATTTATTTTTTTTTTTAAAGCGTGTTTTTTAGTTATTTTAAACTATTATTTATTTTCTATTTTTTAGTTGCATTTTTTTCACAGTGAGAGTTTCCATGTGCTAAAAAAAGACCCCGTCAAACCCCTAAACCCAACCCCCCAACCCATTTCCCCATTCCCTCCAAACACCTAACCCCAACTCCCACAACCTTACCCCCAACCCTCTAAACCCCCCTTAACCCCCTCCTCATTTTCCAAACCCCCAACCACCTAAACCCAACCCCCTAAACCCGGACTCCCACCCCATTTCCTCAAACTTCCCCCAAACCCCAAACCCCAACCCCCCTTACCCCCCAACCCCAGCCCCGAACCCCCCTTACCCCTCCCCATTTCCCACAACCACCCCAACCTCCCTAACCCCCGAACCCCCTCAACACCCGTTCCGTGTGTTTCAGGACCTCGTCCCTCCAGCGGTACCTGGGACGACCAACCGGCCTACGTCCACTCGGTCGTCCCAAGTACGCTCTCTTCACGGCTCGATCCTCTCCCAACCTTTTTACCTGTCCGAGCCACCGGAGTCTGGACGCCTTGGTCTCTCCTATAACATTGGGCCTAGATACCAGGTCATCATCCCTACTCTTGCAGTATTGTCGGTCTACATTTTCTGCAACGATTGGTCTTGCGCTGCTCACATCCAAGTGGTTCTACGACTATTTCCAGATCTTCGGTCCGTCTTGTTGGGAGCCTTCCTACACCACGTCTTCCGGTTCGCAGTTGGCATTCTAGTATATTCGAATCGGCAGTTATTCCTACGATGGATTTGTAAGTTGTAAAATACGCGAGAACTTACAAGGTATTTTACCTTGTGTTTTATAATAAGATAGGACCTATGGACCTATCTTTTAATTTTATTGATGTTCTTGAAATAAGATTTACAAAAAAATAGATAGATAAAACGTTTATTTGGTACTGCAAACACAAAGAAACAATATTACCATAATACGAAAAAACTTGTCTAAACTTAAAAGTAAACATTTTATATTTTGTGTGCGCTGCAGTGGTACAAAAGGCTATGGCTCAGTGGTCAACATTGCTCATAGGAGCAAAACACTGATATTCTGCTAGAACCCAGTGGACCGAAGAACCAAATATGACTTGATGATTATAAATAATTATATAACAAAAACAAAACAAACAGTGCAAAGCATTGTCAGTCTTGTATTCACAACGAAAATATATTTTTAATTTTGTATCAAAACAGTTAACTGAAACAATTACTTTGCTCACCCGCGACCTTCTCATAGTTAAGTTTGAAATGCGTATTCATGCAGTTTCTCCACCTCCACATCAGTGAACACACGACGAACACACACAAATCACACAAACCCAACTATCACCACCACCAAACTACCTCCGCAAAATAACGCCTGATTCAATAAACTATTAAACAAGTATAAAATACATAAAAAAATCTCTTGCAATGCAAAATCGCTTATAAAACAGAGAGTACCTCTCACGTGGCACCGGATCGGGCCTTCTCTGCATTTCAATCCAATTCACATCGGAAAAATGAAAATTGCCCTGCGAATCATCCATCAGAAGTTTCGGCTCTGAAGCGACGGAGCGACTGACAGCGGGTGAGCGTTCAGGGTTCCATTTAAGTCTGGTTCAAGTGTCACGCTAAACATTGGTGCTAACAGGCCGCATAAAAAAACCCGGCGCCCTTTATCGGCATTGGCAAGGAAAAGGATCCTTCGGCATCCCTACATGCAAGCGCACACTGTTGGAAACTTCACTATGCCTTAGCATGCTGTAGGGATGTCGAGGCGTCCTTAAGCATGCACTCTTGCAGGGCAAGCTATCCCTGAGTATTGCCTCGGCGCCGGTGGCGGCGAACCGAAAGATGCCGAAGTATCCCGAAATATTCTCAAGGCTGCCGATGCAGTAGCCTCAAGCATACCGAAGCGGTATTTCTGTTACTACCACCATGAGAATTTCTACTTCCTCCTTTCTTCTTTTATCGTCCTGAGCCTGATTCTGTCCCCCTTACCTTACTTTTTGTCCATTTTGTGCTTCTCTATCAATTGTCGCATTGACGCCTTGTTGAGTGGTCGGTGGTTGACTGTTTTAAGCAATGAATAACAATAATATTTGTTACGTATATTCTTCATATTGTAAATGTGAATTTGTAATTGTTTGTAATTATTTTTAATGTTTTTAAATTTTTTTTTTTCTGTTTTTGTGAATTTTCTGTGTAAATTATCTATCTTTGAGCTGAGCTTTGTCTGTCTGTCTGTCTGTCTGTCTGTCTGTCTGTCTATCTATCTAACTACTTTATTGCATGATGTTAATGTATATTACTCTTGCTTACTCAGTAAAGAGTTATGCATTGTGTTGTGTGTTTCGACTTGAGAATAATTTTGAACATAAAACTACCGTGGTTATGGTTTCGGAATAATCCCTAGCCTTTCCTCCCGGAACACACACCAGGGCGGCTGGCTGTCAAAGGCGTAACTCAACTGCACGTATGCTGCGCTGTATGCGCTTGACAGCTGAGCATTTGAGCCGCCGTGGATTATGCTCCATAAAAACAGGCAAAACATGTCGAGCTAAACTCGTTTAAAGACGTGAGTTATACGTACATTTCACTCTGAGCTGAGGATCCTTATTTCATCGTTTATAAATCGCTTTCCGCCAGCACTGGGACAACAGAGGTCGTCACCCTCGAATATTCATTAGCTAACAGCCAACGGTGATTGTTCTCAACTTCAATTAAGACATTAGTGGACCTTTTAATTTGTTCTAATTTCCGGTTTATTGGCTCTTCCCGGCTTAATGTTTTGCTGCAGGCCAAGTTGGGTTGGATTCAGGGTAGCAGCTGGAGTGTTTGTACCTTTGAAACTTTGTTTGTATTTTGTTTTTACTATCCTGTGGTTTTCTATAAAGTCTGGAATTAATCACGAGCTTTCCATCAGTTCTGCTAAAAGACATCCACTGCTGAACATAGGCCTCCCCCAAGGCTTTCCAAACAGATCGGTCCCGTGCCATCCGCATCCAATGCGTTCTCGCCACCTTAACTAGGTCGTCGCTCCATATTGTTTTACGCCACTCGAGAACCTTTTTACCCCATCGGCCTTCAGTTCTACGAGCGATGTGCCCTGCCCACTGCCACTTGAGTCTGGCGATTCTTCGAGCTATGTCGGTGACTTTAGTTCTTGCACGGATTTCGTCATTTCTAATGCGATCCCGCAGAGAAATTCCGAGCATAGCCCTCTCCATCGCCTTCTGAGTGACTTTGAGCTTTCTTATGAGGCCCATCGTTACCTACCTATAAGTTTCCAATTTTAGTGTTTACATTTGAACATGAGATGTTTCCGTTAAAATCTTTCAATGTAATGACATCACCGCAATCAGTTCACCAACCCTATGCAAATAGGTTCGCTAAAGGCGGACCCGTTCATTGACTCGTAAACAGGCCTACGACTAAACATCTCGACACATCCTTTAAATATTGATTCCTGATTTAGAATTAAACTTCAATCTATTGATTGTTAACGGTAAACACGGTTGTAGACGATTATCCGTCCCGTTTTGGAGCGAGGAACAGAAGATTGCGGAGATGATATATTTTATCGTTTCAGAATTTCGACTTACACACTTGTTATTACAGGTCATATTAAAACCAATACAATAACAATCTATTGAATCAGGCGTTATTTTGCGGAGGACCATATTAATGAACTGAAACAATTTACTTTGCTCACCCGCGTTTTTACGATAGTTACGTTTATGAAAGAAATGCGTGTTCATGCAGTTCATCTACCTACACACTGTTTGAACACACAAATCACACAAACCCAACTGTCACCACCACCAAACTCCTCTGACGGGTTTCCTTTCGTTTTATTTTTATTACCTATTTATTTGTTTTTATAGTGGCCATCAGTAATAAATACGTAATCCGTGAAAATTACAAGTTTCTAACTATTACGGAGCTAAGAGCCCTGTGGCAGACAGGCTGACAGGCAGCGAAGTCTCAGTAATAGGTTCCCGTAGGTATCCTTTGGGTACGGAACCCTAAAAAAGGATTATATATACCTAACTATAAATTAAAAATTTTAAAAACCCCTAACGCAATTTGCTCACACGAACGAGTATGTTTCAAAATAAAGTAAATGCACATTATGCGTCTAAGATCCCTTCCATAGCCTTTGATCAATTATAACTGTAGATCCACAGTCGCGCGCCCGAAAATGTCCGAGCCAAATGAGCGCCACTTTGATAAAGTGGCCTTCTTTTTTCTCAGAACGTTGCGTGAAATTGTCAAGTTTAGCTGTCAAGTGGAGTTTTGCCGCTACTGAAATTCAACTGTAATGAAGTAAAGACTAGGTTCAAATTTCTGTGTAGGTGATGATTTTATTTGTTACGCAACCAAATAAAAAAGTTCGGACATTCTTTGAAGGGGATTTTGTTCGGCAATGTGTATCTTCAGTTATAATTGATCAAAGTCCATAGCTAACAAAAGAGCTGATAACTTTGAAACGGCTGAACCAATTTTGCCAAGAAACCTGCTTTCAAATAAAAAAAACCGCATCCAAATCGGTTCACCCGTTTTAGATATATGATGCCACAGACAGACACAGAGGTACACACTATCACACAGATATAGCGGTCAAACTTATAACACTCCTCTTTTTGTGAAGGGGGTTAAAAAGATCATTTTACGGCCCGCTTACTCATTATCAGTATCATCCCAGCCTATAAGTCCCAGTGCAGGGCACAGGCCTCTACTCAGAATGAGAGGGCTTGGGCCGTAGTTCCCACGCGGGCCCAGTGCAAATTGGGAACTTCACACACAAAGCTCATGGTAAATTTATTTTATTTTTATAGAAGACAAATATTAAGGAACAGTACTTAACAATAATTAAAACTACAAACTAAATATCTAACTTAAAAACTACTAGACTAAGTCTAAAAAAGGCCCCCGTGGCATCGTACCCAAAAGGCTGGCAGCATTCCCTCGTTGAATGGCGATGGCGATTCGTTGAGAGATATAGCTGCCGGCCCTTTGGTCTCCAGTGGTGTCGACCAGACGCTTTTGTATTTCCTTAATTAAGTTGTGTGCGCCAGGACCCCAAGGACCCAGGGTCTCAAAACCGACAGCAACAAAATTGTAAGCTGAACCGGGACCCTGGTATTTTAATACTTTCCTGCTCTCGGCCGCTTCAGCCGCTGCGCCAGCTTTTTCACTGGTAAATTACAAATGTAATTTCGCACATTAATTCCGAAAAACTCAGAGGTGCGAGCCGGGATTTGAACCCACGACCCTCTGCTTGAGTCAAAGGTCAAACTACCAGGCCACCACGGTTCTTACTCAATATAGGTACTGATTTTGAAAAACTGGTGTTGAAATCTATATTATTTATCTGCCGAAATAAATCGACAGCTTTTCACTGATCAGTGGGACCGCTGGTCTCATTTCCATGACAATGCGGGCCTGGTCCTTTGCAATCAATCTGAATTAATCGACGCCACTTGGCCGGGCACCCATGTTGACGAGATTGCATTTAAACAAAGTCAACGGCCGCTCAATAAAGAAGCGCTTTAGGGGTTGCTGCTTTTTAATGTTCCGTTGTTTTATAAAGAATCCTTATTATAATAATAACTATACAGCTGTTGCCCGCGACTCGCGCGATAGCAGTTCGGAATAAAAGACACTACTTATAATTACCTACTCACGAACTGAAACAATTACTTTGCTCACCCGTGACCTTACGATAGTTACGTTTATGAAAGAAATGCGTGTTCGTGCAGTTCCTCCACCTCCACACTGTACGAACACACACACCCACCAACGTTCGCTATGCTACCAAATGTTAGACTACACTCTAACTACACTAATGGTAGCATAGCGAACGTTCTGGTACCCATTTTGAAGATGAGCTCTGGTTGAGTTCGAAACGCGTCAGTGTAGTTTGGTGGTGGTGATAGTTGGGTTTGTGTGGTTTGTGTGTGTTCGTACAGTGTGCATGTGCGTGTGTGTCTGACTGTGCATAATTGGCATTTACTTTATTTTCAAACATAACTGTGTGATCTAAAATAAGTTTATTAATTACTATTGCATTAAGTCATGGTGAACTATAGCCTCTCAAGCAAGAGTCAAGCTCAAAACTTGTGTGCATAAATTATATTTGAAATTTACCATGAGCTGAGCTTTAAGGTGAAGGCAAACATCGTAAGGAGACTTGCAAACAGCTGCGAAGAAATTTAATGGTGTGTGTGAAGTTCCCAATCCGCATTGGGCCCGCGCGGGACACATAGGCTGAGATGATGATGGTGTAAATATGTAAAGGCGTTAGTATGTCCTTTTGTTTTCCTATTCCTTGATTTTCGTACCTAATGTTTTAAAACAGTTAAAATTTTAGCTAATTGCACATACATACTCTTCAAATTTACCACTTTTGTCGGTTCAAGACTTTGATCAATTATAACTGAAGATACACATTGCCGAACAAAATCCCCTTCAAAGAATGTCCGAACTTTTTTATTTGGTTGCGTAACAAATAAAATCATCACCTACACAGAAATTTCGGTAGCGGCAAAACTCCACTTGACAGCTAAACTTGACAATTTCACGCAACGTTCTGAGAAAAAAGAAGCCCACTTTTATCAAAGTGGCGCTCATTTGGCTCGGACATTTTCGGGCGCGCGACTGTGGATCTACAGTTATAATTGATCAAAGGTTCAAGAGCATTGCCCCAAGTTTCCACGAAATCGTTAAGTCGAAACAATTGACGCATCATATGAGCCGTCAACCTCTAAATTCTCTTTGCAGTAACAAACTCAAATATCATTATCGGCTGTTCCGAAGCGTGCATGGTAATAAAATATTAAAATGACAGGTCATCGGTCTGTAAGGTGGTACCCGAAAACTTCCTTAATTTGCTTAGTCAACGTTGGTGTGGAAGTCCTTGTTTGTTTGAGAAAATTAGATTTATTTTTGTCTTGGAGTATTGTTGGGGGAAAGAAATATTCTGTCGCTGTATAAGATACGAGGTTGTGTCAGGACAAGTGGCGTGGGATGGTTTGTTCATGAGGATAATGTTTTTTGTGTGTATTTGTTAGTATAGTTTGTCACTCGCCGAGTGCGACCGACTACCATGTTCTTTACGCTATTGCGGCCACAATATGTTGCGTGTGGCAATCGACTCACTCTTAAGACTGACTGACTGAGCCCGGGCCATTTTGTAACAGCATCAATATGTACCTGTCTATGTTTGTACTTTTACTTTTAGCCTCATCATCATCATCATTTCATCATCATCTTTTTTGCTGAACACAGGCCTCCTCCAAGGCTCGCCAAACAGATTCGGTCCCGTGCCATCCGCATCCAACCCGATCCCGCAACCATAACCGAATCTTCGAGCTATGTATGTCGGTAACTTTAGTTCGTGCGCGAATAAGATAATATTTTATCTTTAATCAAGAAGGGCTTTGTCTAAGAACATTGAAGTAGGTACAATACGTTTACTTTTAGTTTACCACTGTCATATGGCTTGCCTTTATTTCATTTCCAACTTTAATGCCATACAAATAAAGTAGCTATTACAAAATCTGCAAACGTGGGTAACAAATTATTGGGTATTCTAAAATTGGCTTTATTTGTAGGTCGTTAAAGTTGAATATGAAATGAAGGCAAACCATCTGTCAGTGGTAAACTTTATGTAATTTTACTGTACTCTGAAAGGTACTCTGGCTTTTAAAGTCACATGTTAACTTCGTCTAAAATCAAAAGATGCCGTTGTTAGAGCGAACTTCTGTGCTTTAAAATTTACTGTAAATGTTTCTCGAAACGCAGACAAAGTCGCGCGTTATCCTTACTAATATTATAAATGCGATGGTAACTCTGTCTATGTGTTTGTCATTCTATCTGTTACCCCTTCACGCTTAAACCGAACCGATTTAAATGAAATTACAATACAATAGGTACAATACAAATTAATATTCTTATTTAACATCAAAAACAATACAGCGACATTACAAAATTAAAAATCAGACAGACAATAGGCGATCTTATCGCTGAAAGCGATCTCTTCCAAACAACCAACTTATTCAGAAATTAATAAATATGAATAGACTAAGACCTTGAGAAACAAATAAGAACCAGGATCACAGGATACAGGACAGGATAGGAGGAGGAAACAGGATAGTATTTAACAAGATTGATATGAAGTATATTTTGGTTTTTTATTTTTCAACTTTATTTTATATTACTTTTACAGGCCCGTAAAAGTAATAATTAGTAATAAAAAACCGGCCAAGTGCGAGTCGGACTCGCGCACGAAGGGTTCCGTACAATTACCTATAAAAATCACGTTTGTTGTATGAGAGCCCCCCTTAAATATTTTTTTTATTTTAATTAAATGATTTATTTTTAAAGTCAATATATAATTAAATATTCTGTGAATATTTCAAGTGTCTACCTGTTGCCGTTATCAATATCGAGCAAAAACGAGCAAAAAAATCATGTTTGTTGTATGGGAGCCCCCTTAAATATTTATTTAATTCCAGTTTTTAGTAATTGTTGTTATAGTGGCAACCAAAATACATCATCTGTGAAAATTTCAACTCTCTAGCTATCACGGTTCCCGAGATACAGCCTGGTGACAGACGGACGGACGGACAGCGGAGCCTCAGTAATAGGGTTTCCGTTTTTACCCTTTGAGTACGGAACCCTAAAAATGAAATTGAAAAATAAAAATACAAAATGATACTTCATATCAAACTTGTTAAAGTTTGGACAAGTAGCGACATCTCTTGTCCGGGTGAGCGAATAGTTCCGAAGGGATGTTGAAATCTCTCGATGAAGGTATAACATAGATGGCGCTGTATCACGCAAGTGATGATTATGAATGAATAGGAAAAATTCGTGTCTAGACTCCTGACCAGTGGTGGTGTAGGGGAAAGGCACACGGCACGGAATGCTGAGGACCTGGGTTCGATTTCCAGCGCTGGTCTTATTTCTGGGTTTTTTCTGTGCATCCACATTTCAGTTTGTATTTAGTATGAAATATAGGATAGTTTTTCTCCGGTAAAATTGAATAGTTCCAGCGGGACGAACGTATTCCTTGCAGTTGGAGTCGCAGTCAACAGCTAGGACTATATTATGGGTGATTCTTCGAGGCCCCGATTTTCGATGTCCGGGGGCTAATTTTAATGAACCCTTCAGTTTATAAGTTTGATTTTTTTTTTCAGAGGTAGCATATATCTGTATTTAACTGGGACATATGACAGTTTTTGTGTAACTGGTTCTAATTATTTACAAAAAAATAATTAACACCATGATTTTTACTACTCTGTCGTGTCCGTTTCCCATTTTCATGAAAACATACGATAATATCTCAAAATCAGTCAACTTTAACAATATGTTGAGTGACCACATTCAAAGAATATCAGTTGTTACGTAATAAACAACTGATGAATAATTTTTACTTCTAGTATTAACTTTATAGCTGAGGAAATAAGATGTGTCCGGCGTAAATTATTTATTACTCTGGAGCGCGTTTCAATCAGTTGTTTTATAAAGAAAAATTAAGAAACTGGTGATAAATTCACACGTAGGTTGTTTTTACTCGGTTTTGAACATGTCTAGTAGTGGATATTTCAGCTGGTGCAATTAGCTCCAGAGATACGAAGGTAAATATTTTATTTCTCTGTCCTTGGTTCAGGTAACATTTTTATTACTCTGCCAGGTTTTTTGACGCTTGTATAAACGTTATTTTTTTTAAATTATGCTTGATTCACTGCTTTTAGTACTACCTCTCTGTAGTATTAACGGCAACCTTCCAGAATGTTCGTATTATGAATCATCAGTATTTTTATTTACTTTTTTTATTCCTCTGTCCTTTATTCCTATGAATAAATGGACATTGGAATAAAAAAAATACAGTTTTTATAGTAGTTTTTGAAGAAAAGTACAGTTTACTTAGTTATTTTGAAATAAAACATGCCTTAACAGTAAAAGTAATAAAATTTCAAGAGAATTTTTAGAATTTTTAGATTTGCCTGTGAGTATAAATAATAAGCACAGGAAATGTTTTCAAGAATAATTAAGTACCTAGACTGTTAATTTTTACGTATAATTACTATTTATATTTTTTTATTAATATTTAACGTATTTTTTGCTACTATTTTTATTCCTCTGGACATAAAAACTAAAATGTTAATTATTTTCAAAATGTTTTTATAAAAATGAGTGCCAAAACAATATTTATGTTACTGAACAAATCTATTTTCATGGGAGCATGAATTTTTCTGTCAAATAAGTAAAAAAAAATACGACAGAGGAATAAAACAAAAATCACGACCTCGAAGAATCACCCTTATAAAAATAGAGCTTGTTCAAATATTATAGCAAAATGGGGTTAAATTTAGACCGTTGGATGTGCGAATCAGAAATGGGCCAACAATTTTATTTGCCGAGTGGTTCAATGTTCTTTGCGATTGAAATGGGGGCCGATGTACTAAAGGTAACCGAAATGTCGGTCGCGACAAAAATACGAGCAACACGGGCGTTTTTATGGTTCCGTAGCTAATGAACGATTTTGTAGACGTGATCAAGGTCCGTATGATTTAAGGCACTAACCAGACAGAAGAGACGTGGGACGGGGGCGCGTCGCAGGCCGCGTCTCCGCCCCGTCTCTTCTGTCTGCTTTGAATCTCAATCATCATCATCCCAGCCTATATACGTCCCACTGCAGGGCATAGGCCTCCTCTCAGAATGAGAGGGCTTGGGCCGTAGTTCCCACGCGGGCCCAATGCGGATTGGGAACTTCACACACAGCATTGAATTTCTTCGCAGGTGTGTGCAGGTTTCCTAACGATGTTTTCCTTCACATTATTCGTTACAGATGAAAAAATACATAAGGAAGGACAAGAGATGCAAAGTAAAAAATATTGAATAGTATATAAATTGAAAATAATCAACACATTTTTCGTGATATTGTAGGTTGTTGATGTTCCAGTAATAATCATAAAAAACGGTTAAGTGAAGACGGAAATTTGTAGATACATTTAATATCAAAATATAATATGCGATTTATGGCCGTGTCTATAAAAAAAAAATATTAGAAGAGCCGTTTCAAAAAAAATTCTACTTCCTTAATTTTGAGTTAAATTTAATTAATATAAAACATATTGTTTCTTTGAGGCAACTTCTTACCCTTTATAGAACTTCTTTACATTTCCTCACGACGTTTTCCTTCACCGTAAAGTCCATGGTTGATTAAAATAAATGACTTAATTATACTGCTTAAAATTACCTCTACGTTTCAGCCAGAAACAATGATTTGGTCCCGATGGTACAATTAATTATGTTAAGCTTCCGTTAACTTAAAATAAAAACATGTTTTGTTATTGTCTGGTATTTTTAGCAGGGTTTTAACATTATTCTAATAATGGGGCTCAATAAATAAAAACCTACATAGTCAATTCTGTTTTTCTTTATGTTCTTTATTGGCAAAACAACTATAGTTTACGTAGTTTGGAGCTATTGTGGACGAAAGTGACCGAGTTATTCTGAAGGCTTTAGCAGGTAGACTTTATTAGCGGTCGCCCCATTTCAAAATAATTCTGAGATTTTTGCTTAAAACGTGGTTTCTAGCAAACGCTTACAGGATACAAAAACATTTAGAGGCCTATCTCGCTTAAGTTCACAGATACGAGTACCTCCAAACCTAGTAAGTATACAAAAAAAAACGGGCTTGAGCATTCCAAAACCTAGTATGGCACAAAACTATTTCAAAAACGTGCTGGCGTCGTCGTCCTCGCAGTGATCAAAGCTAACATTAGGAAAATATAAAATAAAAGTTTAATAGAGGCCCCAAGCCTTGTTGCAATAAGAGCCTGTTAAGAGCTGTTAAAAGCGAGGTGGACGCGCAATGATTATCTTTCTTGATTTATATACCTACCTAAATATTGGCGAGTGGGAACCCTGTGCTCTTGGTTTCGGTTCAGCGGTGCCCAATGGATGTGGAATGCACTTACTAGGTTTTGAAAAAGCCAGAGAGGCTCACTAGGTTTGATCAGGTCAAACGCTAATAAATACGCTAATTTCAAAAGCCAGTATGGCACATAATTTCACATAAAACATGTAATATAAGAAATTGAACATTAATATGTATAGGTATGTACCTGGATATTCGTCTCATCCTAGTTAACCAAGAAAGTATCACTTTTAGAACAAATATTGCAAAATTTTGTACGGCTAAGACAAAACATGTTTTTCGCTCTCCAGTAAAATTAGCTCAATGTCCCTTACCATGTTTTGAAATGGCGCATATTCCCGAGGGAATTCCCAAAACTTACGTGGTAGCACGCGGCGGACACGACGTACAAATACGCGTTCTTGAATCTACATAAGCACGACGACGTCGACGTCTGTACACGCGTACATACATCGCGCGCGCACTCTTCTGGATTCCGGCGGTTTCCGGCTATCTGCGCCTTGAGGGGTGGGGTAATTCGAATCGGTGCGGGGCGGACCGTTTCCATTCTGTACGTCAGTACTATTATATATTCTGTGGTGGTAGTTTTTGTTTTCTTCGCAAGGCGGTCACCCGTGCTAAATTTAATACATATGTCTATACTTCACGATTAAAATTTTGGGATTTTACGTAGATCCCGTAGGAATATCAGGTTAAAAAGTAGCTTATTGTTTTATTCCAGACCAGTTCGCCTAGCCGTTATAGTGTGTCGTAGTACAAAAAACACACACGGTGTTTGTTGTCGCACTCCTTCGAAACAGCTTGGCCGATTTTTAAGAAACTTTTTTTCTCTGTATTCGGTAGGTCTGAGAATAGGTCGTAGGCTATTTTTTATACCCCTATTCTTCGCGGACGGAGTCACGGGCAGCAGCTAGCCTATGTATATTATAAATAATCTCGTGTCACGGTGTTTGTTATCGAACTCCTCCGAAACGTCTTGACCAATTTTTATGAAACCTTTTTATCCGTATTTGGAAGGTCTGCGACTAGGTCGTAGGCTATTTTTCATACCCCTATTATTCGCAGACGGAATCGCGGGCAGCAGCTAGTACTAGTATAATTCTGACCAAAGGACCGGAAGCATTTGATTCCTTGATGGATGAGTTTAGGCGCATTGAAAAGGAATTTCAAGGGTTGTTTCACAATGTATCCAATGAACCACGGCTTCTGCTAAAAGGTCATCTTCAGCAGAGTTCAGCCGCCGCAAGCGATCGGGTCGCTCATGCGCGGTGTCAATATTTGCGGCCGAAATGTTTGAAGATTGGTACGCTTCAATAAAACGCTTTCGAATGTTAAATGTTGGACACGTAAGAGATAAAATATACCAGCTTAAATAAAAACACGCATAATAAGGTAAAAAAGTAGTATATTTAACTTATTTACATTATATTTTTCCTTCAAAAAAGAACTAAAGTAATTAATTTGGCCATCATCACCATCGTCAACCGAAATACGTCCACTGCTGGATGTGGGTCCCAAAGAAGGCCACAATGACCGATCCTGCACCCACATCCATCGGACTCCCTTTATCAGATAACATGGAAAACATCTATAGGAAGCAGCTGGCCACTTACAAAAAAAAAGCAAATCATTTATTTAAAATGTTATTTTATTGTTAGCGGCCAGCTGCACACCATAAAGGTTTGCTATTCACAGTCCACCATTTGGAGAGGTTACCCAAGCTGCGTCTTTCGGTATGTATGATGATTTTTGTACGTATTTTTATATGTTACTTAGGTATGTTTTTTTATGAATAAAATTGGGAGTCGAAATCGCTCTCGTCCGTAGGTTTACCCTTGAGATCCTACGTGACCTATAGGTGGTGCTAAACGAGCGATACAACTCCGGTGGTAGGCTCCGGCCGCGGCTGGTCACCACCCTATAGGTTGAGCCAGGCCGCCAAGCGACTCCTCGTGTTCCGGTCTATTAGAAGCCATTCTGGAGTAAGGGCCTGAGCAGTTGTGCAGCCCAAGCGTACCAGTTACATTGCCCCATATTTGTTACGCTGTTGCGGTACGGTTTGCACTGCTTGAGGGCGCGTCTTCGCTTTCCATCAGGAGTGATTGTAGTCAAACGCAAGCCTATATTATATAAAAAAAGTTTAAATTACACCTCTAACGTGAACATAGGTAATAGAGAGACTCAACACTCAACAGTCGTTTGATAAAAATCAGGAATTTAGACGTCAAGTTCTTTAGGCACATTTTCCACATATATGTTATGTACTTATATCCTAAGTGCGCAAAAGCCTTAGACGGCACGTCCCAGCCTGGGGCGCCACTTCGTATTCGAAGAGTTCGATACATTCCCTAATATCAATTCACCTAATGTCGGCTTCGAGAGGGTATCCACCTTGGTTCATTTGTGACGGAATAACAATAAAATTTATTTATCCGTAAACTTATACGGTATTCATTAATAAAAATATTATCTGACGACGGAAGAAATTGCAGTAACAATATCACTATACAAGTTAATAACTCACGGTATTACATTATCCGCAGTTTCATGATCGGCGATTTGGTGGCATGCTGCAAAATATTTCAGTTAATATGGATGCGCCACTACCATGAGGTAAGGATATCACAGCACAGGTGCGATGCCGGCCCTTTGAGATATAGATAGGCTAATAAATCGACGAACGCCGGCTGCACGCACGAAAAAGGATGACGCAATGTAACGTACATGTACGTACAAAGCAGTGAACGCCACTAATGTACAAGAGAGCAGCGAACGCCAGGATGTACGATCTTAGTACTAGCGCTCGGGTAATTTTCAATTGGGGGGTGCGGGGTGCGGGGTGGGGGGGTTGGGGGTGAAGGGGTGATTGGAGTTGAAGGGGGTGCGGGGGGAGTACAGGGGGAGTGCGAGAGAGGGGTGTGGGAGCATTTAAGGGGGGATGAAAATTTCATTGATTTTGCCGTAGGATGCACCGTTTTCAAGATATTCTGACAAAACACCGGTTCTTGTCCAATCACCGAGGTTAAGCAACGTCGGGCGCGGTCAGTACTTGGATGGGTGACCGCCTGGTTTCATTTTTGTTTTTTGAATGTTTTGTTATGACGTTGTCACGTTAAACTATCGTCCGTAAACCGACCTTTTATAGACCCCTAAAAGTTGCATCGCTCCGGGAATGCTGTCCTAGGAAGCTTGTTAATTTTGTCGTGCGTAGGAAAAAGTGGTGAGGATGAAATAATTGACAGTTACGCGAAGTATGGTAGTGAAACCTGTTAGTAATTTCTATACGTAGGCCATTTAGATCTCTTTTATTTACATGCCTTTTTTATACTGCCAATATTTTCGGAAAGGCCATCAGTGCCTAGAAAAATGCGCCGCAAGAAACTTGGCAGAAAGTCGTCTTTACAAAAATAAATAATACAAACGGCACAAATACTAAAGAAAAAAAGAATGAACGAAAACACATTCATTTACAACAACACAAGACATATAAATATTATTACAAATAGACAACACGAATGATATAAATAGTGTTTTCACTTCTCATGCTCTTAAAATGTTACTTTAGTCTCTGCATATCGGGACTAAAGCTCTTTTTTGATCTCAAGGGATTAAAGTAAAATTTTTTTAATTGACTATGGATACCCCTAAACTGCCAATCACGGTGTTTGTGAATGGAGGATTATCACCATTTTCAGTAACTGGGTATAGACAATTTTAAAGCTTTCCACAGATCGAAGCGCGCTGCGGACGCACTGTAGCGCCCTGCGCTTCGGTCTGTGGAAGCCTTTAGGGCGTGGAAAGAACCTCAAAATGACAACTGTATAAAAAATATTTAAAAAATAATAATTTCGTGAAACACATTGAATAATTACGAATATTAATCTATTTAATTATAAAATATTACAGATTAATTCATTTTATTTTGCACGTAAAGAAAGATTTCCTTTAGCTTAGGTGTTTTTAATTTGTTTTTTTTTTTAAAAACGCTGTCGGCAAAGCAGTTCCCTGCTCTGTCGATAAAATAGCAATCCGCACTGTCGGCAAAGCAGTGCTGGAGTGTACGGTAGATAGAGCAGTTACGTTTGAATGTTAATATGGCGTGACTTCAAAATAATGCGATGTCAGTTGCATTTAATAGTAAATAGAAAGTATAATTAGATATAATTTAACAAAGAATTGGCATATAGAAAATAAACTTAAAAAGTCGTTTCTTTATTCACGGGTAAGTGTTTCAGTTAACAATATATTTTGTGTGTGAACTTAGATCAATTAGGTTAATTTATTTGCCGATTCTAATGAATGAACAATTATCATTCTTACATGCATAGTCCAATTAGTTTTAACATAGTCTTTAAGTTCTGTTGGCTAATTATGCAAGCATTAAAGCGTCACTTTACAAAAAAATATAAAAGAAAAGAAAAGACAGCGGTATTTTTTTTGCTATTTGAATTTTGAACAGATGTCCATTGCTCGTATTGAGCATACGTTGTAAAAAAGTAATTTTGTACGTCGTTTTTTTCCTCGCATTCCAAGTGAAAAGAAGAGTGTTTAACGCGGGACTAAACTAACATAATGACAACTCGAATTATAGCCTCCCTCGCTATCGCTCGGGTGGCTAAATATCTCGTGTCATTATGGCTTGTTTTAGTCCCTTGTTGAACAATCTACTATTTGTTACGGTTGTAAATCGGACATTGGCTCAGCATAATGCTGAGGGAGGCGTTTAAGTATGGCATTACAGGGCTGATTTTCAGCCAGCAGCATTGGTGATACTCGGATCCTTATATACA
Source organism: Archips xylosteana (assembly GCA_947563465.1). NCBI lineage: Eukaryota > Metazoa > Arthropoda > Insecta > Lepidoptera > Tortricidae > Archips > Archips xylosteana. Next base: position 1,140,616 of record OX387351.1, on the reverse strand, counting down.
TATACTACACACTAATACCTACCTATATCTAATATATAAAAATCTCGTGTCACGGTGTTTGTTACCGAAATCCTCCGAAATGGCTTGACCGATCTTTATGACACTTTTTCTCTGTATTCGGTAGGTCTGAGAATAGGTCGTAAGCTATTTTTTATATCCCTAGGTGATATAAGGCAAAACAACGTTTGCAGGGTCAGCTAGTAAGACTATACTGTATTAATATTGAGAACGAATAACGATTAACAAAATTAGATAATTACTACCTATAACTCTCTTGCCAAGTATACAACCATGCGCGGACTAAAAAGAAAAATGAAATAAAAATATGGACCGCGACGGTAAAAAAAAAAACAAAGAAGTTTTGTGAAACAGTGCTGGAAAGGAAAGAAATTAAGATTTTTGGAATGACGGCAAATAGCCTTTAAACTTTCACCCAATGCCAATGGTATACCTGCTAGTCACTCCTAGGATGGGAGGAGGTACTGTAAGTACATGTAAAATTACGAGTATCATTGCTTCGAACGCTCGGATCGCATGGAGAGGCAAGATATATCTTGCGAATATAAAATATATCTTATCTTATGTGCGATCTGTCGTAGCAGATGGCATAAAATATGTTTTATGAGTTACTAGCGAAGTGACACTTCTCTAACTTTTACTCGTTACTTGGTGTGAAGAGTTTTCGGAAAAAAAATTAGCCACTCCCAGATTTTGAGCTTCTGGACTAATTTTTTAAGACAATTCGACACCTGAAAGTGGGTTTGATTTCCAGGATTTAAACCCGTATGACACAGTAAGTTACATAAAATTTTGTAAATAAGTATACCTACCGGTGAAATAAGTGTCGAACTTGCGCTCTGAGAATGACTTTTTCAATTGATGACTTTTGCAAATCCATTTTTTTCCTCTAATTTATAACTAAATCCCACAACTACCTCCCAAAAGTGACATCCACGTATAAAATTAATTTATTTCCTTTATACGTGTCACTGAATTTCATATGGGTATCTTTCAATTAGTACAATAGTTTCGGAGGAAATATGCTGTGACTGGTGATTCTACAGTGTTTCCCTTTTTCCTTTTGATTGACGAAACCCTAATAACGGAAATAACAAAAAGCGATTTTCTCCAACAAATTGCCACTTCTGTACTCTTAAGTACTGAACAAACACTTTTTCAATCATGTCATGTACTTATTTTTACCTGTAACCAATCAATGGGACCTCAAGCTCTTTAATGTGGTGATAATACCTGCCCGTGTTTCAGACAGTGGAGTGAACGGCCGATTTTGTCGAGAGATTTGACGGCTGTCGTAGTAAAATAAGAACAGTAGTGCGAGAACTTAGTATATTACCTAACTTAGTGTATTGTTGTACCTGAGAGGAGACCTGCAGTGGGATATATAGACTGGGATGATGATGTTGATGATGATGATGATGATGATGATGATGATGATAATATTGTTACCAAGGACGTAGAACGGGCTCAGCTAGACATACAGACAACTCAGAACAGAGCATACTGGCACCTAAGAGCGAGGAGGGCCGACTCCACCAAGTTGTAGGAAAAGGCACGAAAGAAGATTTGAACTTAGTATACTGTCATTTTTTTACTGTACCTAGTATAAGAGTACTAGGATGTTTATTAGTATTAGATATCGGAGGACTTAATGGGATATTGTCCTGCCGGATATGATGGAACACCCTTTACAGAGGAAGGTACTGCAGATTAAGTTTATAATTAATTTTAACATGATTGATGGAGGAAAAGCCGTGGTGGCCTAGGTGGTTTGACCTATGGTCTCTCAAGCAGAGGGTCGTGGGTTCAAATCACGGTTCGCACCTCTGAGTTGTTTTTTTTATTTTTAAAATATATTAAATTCTTATTAATAAAACTAGCTTTTGCCCGCGGCTTCGCTCGCGTGTACCATGAGAATTCCAAAGAATCAAGATATCAAGCAAGCATGCAAGCAAGATGCAAGCAAGCATGCATGCACGCTTGCTTGCTTGCGTGATAATGGGACCATCTCAGGAGTATATTATATTCTTTCGAATAAAAAAAGAATTTTTAAAATCGGTCCACAATTGACCGAGAAATCGGTGAACATACCTACATAAAAAAATACATAAAGTGGAATGCATAACCTCCTCCTTTTTTTGAAGTCGGTTAAAGAGCCCTTTGCGGCCTACTTACAGTATAAACTTATGAATTTTAAAATTTTAGCTTACAACCAGTAAAACGCAAAATCCCGTTTTTTCCCGTTCCCGCAAGAATTTCGGGAAATACTTTCTTAATACTCCCGTACACTCCCCAAGGAACCCACTTGCCAAATTTCAGCTTTCTACGACCAGTAAAACGAAAAATCCCGTTTTTTCCCGTTCCCGTGGATGATGATGATGATGATGAAGCAACCTACACGCTTAATTTCAGCTTTCTACGACCAGTAAAACGAAAAATCCCGTTTTTTTTTTATCCCTTGGGAATTTCCGAAAATCCTTAAAACAGTGTTTTACTATTATAACCTACTTCTATGCCAAATTTGGAGAGTCTAGTAATTATAGTTCATAGGACTCCGTTGAACTAAATATATAAATCCTGTTTTTTCCTTATCCCGTGGGAATTTTGAAAAATTCTGAAATTAATATTTTAACTAATGTAATACCTACTTGTGTATCAAATTTGAAGAGTCTAGTTATTATAGTTACTGAGATAGGGTCACTCGGAATCGAATATATAAATCCCGTTTTCCTCGTTCCCGTTGGGAATTTCGGAAAGTCCTCTCTCAATGCTCCTCTATGCTCCCCAAGCAACCTACATGCCGAATTTCAGCTATCTACGACCAGTAAAACGAAAAATCCCGTTTTTCCCTTATTCCGTGGGAATTTTGAAAAATCCTGAAAGTAATGTTTTAATTTATGTAATACCTACTTGTGTATCAAATTTGAAGAGTCTAGTTATTATAGTTACTGAGATAGGGTCACTCGGAATCGAATATATAAATTCCGTTTTTTTTTGTTCCCGTGGGAATTCCCAAAAATCCTTCCTTAGTGGATGCCTACATTGTATAAGGTATTTATGTGCAAAATTTCAAGTCTCTAGGTCCAGTGGTTTGGGCAAAACCTTAAAAACGACACCCATATTGATATTTAGACATTTCAACCCCATCCAGGGAGATGGTATTTTACGTATGCCACATTGGATTTTAAAATCGTTGTTTTTTTCATAACCAGCGACCTGATAAACCATAGAAACAACACCCATGTTGATTTTCAGACTTTGTTACCCCTTTCCCCCCTTTTAGGGGTTGAATTCTCAAAAAACCTGAAACACGTGTTTACTCATTTATCATTAGGAGTACTTCTGTGAAGTTTCGAATAAAATAGTCGAACTAATCTTGTTTCCCCATACAAACTTTGAACCCCCTTTTCACCCCCTTAGGGAGTGAATTTTGAAAAATCCTTTCTTAGTGCACCCCTAGACCTTATAAAGAAACTACATGCCAAATTTGGTATCTCTAGGCCTAGTGGTTTGGGCTGTGCGTTGATATGTCAGTCAGTCAGTTTCTTCTTTTATATATTAAGACTAGCTTTTGCCCGCGGCTTCGCTCGCGTGTACCATGAGAATTCCAAAGAACCAAGATATCAAGCAAGCAAGTATACAGGCAAGCAAGCAAGCAAGCAAGCAAGATTGCTTGCGTGACAATGGGACCATCTCAGGAGTATATTAAATTCTTTCGAATAAAAAAATAATTTTTAAAATCGGTCCACAATTGACCGAGAAATCGGTAAACATACCTACATAAAAAAAATACATAAAATGGAATGCATAACCTCCTCCTTTTTTGAAGTCGGATAAAGAGCCCTTTGCGGCCTACTTACAGCATAAACTTATGAATTTTGAAATTTTAGCTTACAACCAGTAAAACGCAAAACCCCGTTTTTTTCCCGTTCCCGTAAGAATTTCGGAAAATACTTTCTTAATACGGGGAAAGTCCTCTCTCAATGCTCCTCTACACTCCCCAAGCAACTCATGCCGAATTTCAGCTTTCTACGACCAGTAAAACGAAAAATCCCGTTTTTTCCCGTTCCCGTGGGGATTTTGGAAAGTCCTCTCTCAATGCTCCTCTACATTCCCCAAGCAACCTCATGCCGAATTACAGCTTTCTACGACCAGTAAAACGAAAAATCCCGTTTTTCCCGTTCCCGTGAGAATTTTGGATAGTCCTCTCTTAATGCTCTTCTACACTCCCCAAGGAACCTACCTACTTGCCAAATTTCAGCTTTCTACGACCAGTAAAACGAAAAATCCCGTTTTTTCCCGTTCCCGTGGGAATTTTGGAAAGTCCTCTCTCAATGATCCTCTACACTCCCCAAGCAACCTCATGCCGAATTTCAGCTTTCTACGACCAGTAAGACGAAAAATCCCGTTTTTTCCCGTTCCCGTGGGAATTTTGAAAAGTCCTCTCTTAATGCTCCTCTACACTCCCCAAGCAACCTACATGGCGAATTTCAGCTTTTTACGACCAGAAAACGAAAAATCTCGTTTTTTCCTTATCCCGTGGGAATTTCCGAAAATCCTTGAAACTGTTTTTTACTATTATAATTACCTGCTTCTACGCCAAATTTGAAGAGTCTAGTAATTACAGTTTATAGCATTCCGTTGAACTGAATATATAAATCCCGTTTTTTTCCTTATCCCGTGGGAATTTTGAAAAATCCTGAAATAAGTGTTTTAAATAATATAATACCTACTTGTGTATCAAATTTGAAGAGCCTAGTTTTTATAGTTACAGAGATACGGTCACTCGGAATCGAATATATAAATCCCGTTTTTCCCGTTCCCGTGGGAATTTTGGAAAGTCCTCTCTCAATGCTCCTCTACATTCCCCAAGCAACCTCATGCCGAATTTCAGCTTTCTACGACCAGTAAAACGAAAAATCCCGTTTTTCCCGTTCCCGTGAGAATTTTGGATAGTCCTCTCTTAATGCTCTTCTACACTCCCCAAGGAACCTACCTACTTGCCAAATTTCAGCTTTCTACGACCAGTAAAACGAAAAATCCCGTTTTTTTCCCGTTCCCGTGGGAATTTTGGAAAGTCCTCTCTCAATGATCCTCTACACTCCCCAAGCAACCTCATGCCGAATTTCAGCTTTCTACGACCAGTAAGACGAAAAATCCCGTTTTTTCCCGTTCCCGTGGGAATTTTGAAAAGTCCTCTCTTAATGCTCCTCTACACTCCCCAAGCAACCTACATGCCGAATTTCAGCTTTCTACGACCAGAAAACGAAAAATCTCGTTTTTTCCTTATCCCGTGGGAATTTCCGAAAATCCTTGAAACTGTTTTTTACTATTATAATTACCTGCTTCTACGCCAAATTTGAAGAGTCTAGTAATTACAGTTTATAGCATTCCGTTGAACTGAATATATAAATCCCGTTTTTTTCCTTATCCCGTGGGAATTTTGAAAAATCCTGAAATAAGTGTTTTAAATAATATAATACCTACTTGTGTATCAAATTTGAAGAGCCTAGTTTTTATAGTTACAGAGATACGGTCACTCGGAATCGAATATATAAATCCCGTTTTTTCCCGTTCCCGTGGGAATTTTGGAAATTCCTTTCTCAATGCTCCTCTACGCTCCCCTAGCAATCTACATGCCGAATTTCAGCTTTCTACGACCAGTAAAACGAAAAATCCCGTGTTTTCCTTATCCCGTGGGAATTTCCGAAAATCCTTGAAAAAGTTTTCTACTATTATAATTACCTACTTCTATGCCAAATTTGAAGAATCTAGTAATTATACTTCATAGGATTCCGTTGAACTGATTATATAAATCCCGTTTTTTTCCTTATCCCGTAGGAATTTTGAAAAATCCTGAAATTGATGTTTTCATTATTGTAATACCTACTTGTGTATCAAATTTGAAGAGTCTAGTTATTATAGTTACAGAGATACGGTCACTCGGAATCGAATATATAAATCCCGTTTTTTCCCGTTCCCATGGGAATTCCCGAAAATCCTTCCTTAGTGGATGCCTACATTGTATAAGGAATCTATGTGCAAAATTTCAAGTCTCTAGGTCCAGTAGTTTGGGCTGTGCGTTGATATATCAACAGTCAGTCAGTCAGTCAGTCAGTCAGTTTAGAATTTTATATATAGATAAGTACCTACTTGTCAGCGACACACCTATACCTATACATATAAGTAGACTTTCTTGCATGATTATTCTGAGTCAAGTAACCAACAGTTAACACAAGAATGGTTTTGAAACTTAATAACTACTTCAACTTTTAAGGAGCATAAATTTCTAGCACTCGATTAACTAATTGCTCAATAAACTTACAACAAACTATTCATGACGTAAATTATGATATTCTAACCAACTTCCAAAGGAGATTCTCGATTCGATTGTTTTTTTATGTTTGCTACATCAGTACTGTGTCATTTTTAGACCGAGGAAGATTCATTTTTATCAAATCCTTCTTTTTTTCTTGTTGAAGCACATTTCTGTCATTAATTTGCGTAATACATTCGTGTTTGGGCATTATAATTGTTTAACTTCGTCAAATTTCAACTTAGTACCTAGACCTACTTAGGTTTAGAAATTTCGGAGAGACTTTGGGCTAAGTTTCTTGCGGCGCATTCTTCCTGGCTATCATGGTGTTTCCAAAAAACCTGGTAGACTAAAAAAAAGTTATGTGAAAGAGTCCTTAACGGCCTACTTATGGAACTTACTAAAGGTTTCACTACCTTACTTCGCGTAACCGTCAATTCCACCTCACCACCTTGATCCATGTTATCGCCACAATAGCAGCGATGGGGTACGACGACGTTCGCGCCAATTCTCAAGCTGATAGCCAACCTGTAACGATTAATGATAAAATGAATTTCGATATCCATGTAATTATGTCTTTTACATAATATTGTAAATTGATATATAATTTATGTTCCGAAAAAAAAGACTTTCTGCCAAGTTTCTTGTACCGCCACGTCTCCGCTCTCTGTGCGTTTAGAGCTTTTAGTGACCAGCATGCGCATTTGAGTATGTATTACAATACCGAAGTACAAAAGACCGAATGTATTAAAACATCGAATGGGTCAAAATACCGACACGATTTTTTTCTGAAACCGTTAGTTTTTTAAGATTGTTATAAAACAAACCTAACCTAACCTAATGGGTTCTGTATGATGCCGTTTTAATAAATTCTGAAAAGTTTACGGTTTCAGAAAAAAATCGTGTCGGTCTTTTGACCCATTCGATGTTTTAATACATTCGGTCTTTCGTACTTCGGTATTCTAAAACACACCCCACATTGGGTATGTATTACAATACCGAAGTACAAAAGACCGAATGTATTAAAACATCGAATGGGTCAAAATACCGACACGATTTTTTTGAAACCGTTAACTTTTTAAGATTGTTATAAAACAAACCTAACCTAACCTAATGGGTTCTGTATGACGCCGTTTTAATAAATTCTGAAAAGTTTACGGTTTCAGAAAAAAATCGTGTCGGTCTTTTGACCCATTCGATGTTTTAATACATTCGGTCTTTCGTACTTCGGTATTGTAAAACACACCCCGCATTGGGTATGTATTACAATACCGAAGTACAAAAGACCGAATGTATTAAAACATCGAATGGGTCAAAATACCGACACGATTTTTTTCTGAAACCGTTAACTTTTTAAGATTGTTATAAAACAAACCTAACCTAACCTAATGGGTTCTGTATTTAGAGAAAATTGGCTATGGCAGACAGAGTGTTAAGTACTCCATTTGACACCCGGGATACGGAATCCTAAAAAAAAGTGCTTTTCCATTGTTCGATCCAGGTATTCGTTCCGAAATATTAAGTTTTATCCCAGACATGGAATGTTGGTAATGAAATTGCACAATTACAGGGTGGGCAATCCCTCACGGGGGCAGATGGACAGGGTAGGCCGTGACAGACGCGGCATAAAACAGCTGCCGCGGGCAATAACCTCCCGTGACGTCAGACGTTCAAATTCAGGGACCGAAAAGATTTTTATCCTGTTAGTAATAATTGTCAAGAAAGTTCTCAAAAAGTACACCTTGAAAAAGCCGTGGTAGGTAACGGGTGAAAACCAAAAAATAGTAAAGTTGCACACTGTTATAGCGTAGTTAAAATTACCATTAACTTTTTCCATTGTGACACGAAAATTAACCATACATTTGTGCTTACATTTGAATGGTTAATTTTGGTCGTTAATTTTCGAAAATTAACCATACATTTTTATACATTTGTATGGTTAATTTTCGTGTCACAATGGAAAAAGTTAATGGTAATTTTAACTACGCTTTAACAGTGTGCAATTTTTTGGTCTTCACCAAACTAATAGCTAGACCATTTAACACGTTCACTGCGTTACGAGATCTAAAAGATCTCTTATGAGTCTTTCATTCAGTGCGGCGCCCGATTTCGTATTTCGCACCTCTATGCGGGAGGCAATAGCAGCTGAATTACTACGAGTATGACGGAGACAAATATAGAAACTTGCTTCCTGCTAAAAATTTAACTCATCGACGTATGAAAAAAAATTGGAGATAGATTAAGTCCCTAACGCACTGAGTAATAATAACTTTATTCATTTGGTGCGTTAGGAGATCTTTTGAGTCTCCTGAATCGCAGGCCTTATAGCCGCAAGGAAAGTAGAGCGAGTGGCGCGGGTGCCGCACATTTTGTTTTATTGTTGTTCAAGTATCGATGTGAATGGCCGCGCGTTATTTAGAAAAAAAATCTCGTTAAAATCTGTGAATTTACTGTATGCTTAAACTATTTATAAAACAGTTATGAGTGCCATAAAAAGAAAAAAGTGTAAACAAACGCACGATCGCTTAGGGAACTTAATGGGTAGCCAATACTGATTACAAAAAAGTTGGTAGTATATTTTTAATTTGTTTACCTAAGTATATATCCATAAAAAAATATTGTTTTGGACAAACACTTTGGACAACCTGTAGGTATGCCGACTGTTTAAAATACTGTTGTAATATACTTTATTGCAGTATTTTCTGAGGGAAAATGTTCAGTTCAGACCACGTTTTAAAACGCGGTGACAAAAAAAGACGTTGCGTGGGCTGTAACAACAAATTAAGGCTCACAATGAATAGCACACAAACTTCCAAAAAAAAAAACTTAAAGAATCTTTACCCACTGTGTTCAATATTTAAACAAACATTGTGTTTATCACTTATTCACGAATAACACTTTTCTTGATGCCACTCTTTGAATAAAACATAGTTATCGACTATTAATCCCATCACTAGTCCGTAGACATATTGAACTAACTTCAGTTGCGACGTGAGATACAATCGATACCCTATGTTTGTTTTGTATTTACTCTGTATATTTATGTCGAAACTGCATCCGAACTCGTTTATAGATAGAGCAATGGATTATCTTTACCTATAAACAAAAACATAACGATACATAGCTTTTTGAGCGAGATTTACGTTATTTTCGAAATCTATTTTTTAGGAGGCTGATTGGGTCTCATACGCACTGAAGTAAAGCTTGGTTACGAGTTCTTATAGGTCACAAACGCACTGGCTAAGAGTTCATTGAAAATGGCCCCACAGTTAACGTGTTAAAAGAGTCCTCGCCCGAGGCCGCGCGGTACGACGGCAAAGGGGCGGACGGCGAGCGCGCCTCGTGTGGCTACCGCCCGCACCTCTCCCGACCCCCTTTGTACTCATCCTCCAGCCCCTATACCGCGCGGGTGCAATGAGAACTCATTTAGAGCGCGCGCACACAGAGAGCGGTCTGGAGTTCCGCGTTCTTTCAAATGTACTGAGTCGCTTACGATTGCTGTGTGCGTTATCGTAAGGGACTCAGTACATTTGAAAGAACGCGGAACTCCAGACCGCTCTCTGTGTGCGCGCGCTCTTAAATGGTCTTGCTATAATGGTGGCCTATAGTGGTTTGAAAATTCTGTATAGATTCAGGCGTTACTCTGCGGAGGTCCAAGTTTAAAATAAATGGAATACCTGTGTTGCTCCTCCGCTAAGTAGTGAGGCCAAGTCGTGCAAAACAGCTACGTTTGCGCTGAAAAATGCTTTTTCATGCAATTTTTTTTTTATAGTGGTTTCACCTATGGCCTTTCAAGCAGAGGGTTGTAGGTTCAAATACTGGCTCGCACCTCTGAGTTTTTCAGAATTTATGTGCGAAATTACTTGTGAAATTTTCCATGAGCTTTACGGTGAAGAAAAACGTCTTGAGAAAAACTGTGTACGCCTGAGAAGAAATTCAATAGTGTGTGTAGTTTCCAATCTGTCTGGGCCCGCGTGGGAACTACGGCCCAAGCCCTTCTTTGCTTGTGCTGTGCGTGAAAATATCGAAATGAATGAAGCCTATTTGTTTTTTTCAAGATCCAGCAATCTACACACCAAATTCCATCAAAATCAGTCCAGCTGTTTTGTGGTGAAAGAGTAACAAATACTTTAAACATGAAACTACCGTGAGACTCACTCATAGTGAAAATAAACGGATCACTCACGTCTTACGTCGTCACGTTGTGTTGAGTGCGCGTTTGGCAGCCGCCGTGACGTGCGACTCCGAGCGGAAGGGCTACGGATTAGCCCGAAACATGTTGAGTTAAACTCGTTTTAAGATGAGTGATCCGTTTATTTTCACTATGAGTAACAAATACACAATCATATGCACGCTCGCACGCAATGCACAAACATTCACATTGTAATTATAAGTACAATATTACAAGATTCCGCGGTCCCACAGCCTGAACACGCCATTCCTCCAGGTTTTAGTGGTAGTGATAAAGTGCTTCTGTTTTTTACCCCCGTTAGGGCAATAAACGGGTGCGAGTGAGACAAACATACGGCTCGGCCCATTAAATCTGACTCGAGGATATCAGTTACATGCTTAGTCCAAACTCGCTTGAAGAAATCTGAATACTTTTGTTAGTCCAATGTGTCAATTTTTTTAAACGGTTACGCTGGTTGGATTATTTTGTAAATTGGTTTTAGGCCGTAACTAAAATGATTGAAACGAAATACTGTGTCATATGTATGTATGTCTATTCTTCTTGTTCTTTTAATTTCATATAATTATTGATGTAAAGTCATTGCTAAAAGATGAGAATTAATTAAGTACTAGTCTCCGAGTTTGTTTAATTTTACTTGGTACCTACTTTTTGATATTTTATCTTGTGTTTTAATTTTATCTTTATTTATTAAATTATGAAGTAATAGTATTTTTTCAAAAATATCTAGTACACCACCTGGCTCGTTCTAATTTTCGAGGACCAGCAATTTTGTGTCATGTGCTCATAGAATATATTTTTAGAAAAATGGTAACGTGCTCTGTTTTGTAATGTAAAATTTATAGACACACTAGCTGCTCTGTTGTTCTCCGCGACTCCGTCCGTGAAGAATAGGGTTAGGTATAAAAACAAGCCTACCATAACCCAACCTACCAAATATAGGAAAAAAAGTTGCATAAAAATCGGTCAAGCCGTTTCGGAGGAGTTAGATAACAAACACCGTAATTAAGCTTACATTTAAGACCACTAAGTATAAATTGTAAATTGATTTTTTTTTATTTGAAAAGATTACGTAATATACGTTATTTACACTTAAAACAAATCACCAGGTATGCCGTTTGTTTCACAAAAGATTAATAGTTAAAAGTGGAATGGCCCACCACCTATTAATATTATTATGTAAATGAAAATCTAGATCCAAAAAATGTTTTCATAAGTTCTTTTTCGTCTGCGAATTTTTTCTGTTGAACTTTAATGAAGCAATTACGTCTGTAAGCCAAAATTAAAATAACTACATTCGTATTCCAGATTCGGGCTTATTTTACAAATAACCAAAATAACCTTGTGCCTGAACTTGAACTGAAAGCCAAGCTTTGAAAGGATATGATGGATGGACAGCATATTACGTTACATGACGTGAATGTTCAAAGGGCATATAGAAACAATTGTACTTTAGAGTCATATCACAATGCCGATTTGCAAACGTATTAGTAATAGCGACCCGCCCCGGCTTCGCACGGGTATTTAGTAAAAATTTAAATAAAGAGCTTTTTCAATGGGCGACATTCTAATGAAATTTTGAAAATAAAGGAACGCTTATTTTGTCATAACTATAATAGTTAGACATATGCTTTCGCGACGTTTTTTGTAGATAATAATGTGTTCTACAAAAGCGTAGTACATAATCAATAGTCGTAGTCTATAATCAATAGCAGCAGCGAACGCGATGTAAGGAATTTTTAAGTTAATTTTTTTACACCTTGTGTTACATTATTGGAGTTTTAGTAATGATCGCTAAATGTTTCATAAACCAAATGTTATTTTTTTCTGAAACTTCTATTCTGGATATATTTCAGGTCTATCCTGTAGGTTAGGTTAGGTTAGGTTAGGTTTGTTTTATAACAATCCTGAAAAGTTAACAGTTTCAGAAAAAAAAAACATTTGGGAAATGAAACATTTGCCAAATGAATTATTTTGCGAAAAGTTTTTCGCCGAAACATTAGTAAACCGTATGATAATCTGCCATTTTGCATAGTGGGGGTGGCCATACGGAAGGGCGCGCGTCAGGTTTTCATAGGGGACGTCAATTCCAAAGACTGACGATTTTTGTAGTGAAATGTGCATTGTTCTGCTAATAATTAACCCACCTTATCTTAATCTGACGCGCTCGAGTATTTTAAAGAATCAATTTTTTTTACAATGTATTTTGACGGGGTGCCCTAGGCAAACCCCCCTACATGAAGTGCTCATATTCAATGGGGGTACTCTAGAGGGTATATAAGGTATCCCCTCGTATATTAATAGAGCGAACGCGCGGCACGCGCGGCGGCGTGTACGCTGCGGGCGTGCTACGGATTCGCCGCGAAAGTGCAACGTATATTAAATTAATTATGTCATTGTATAAGCGGTCTGCAGTTTCGAGTTCTGCGTACAGAGTTGTTCGATTTGACCGCGCGAGAATTCGAACGCACACAAGAGGCGGTCAAATACTGGCGTTCCATTTTCGTCCATGTTTTTGTATGTGCAACGCAACATGTCGGTACCGCACAACCGTTCACACAAGTTAGAATATTACAACCTTCACCCAACTGCA